>OX365945.1:22992500-27829425 GCA_947247005.1 Spisula solida | reverse complement strand
TGAGCCCTCAGACAAGGTAATGACGTGTATTTCAGTTGCCAACTAGTTTCTGTGACTAGTAGACTGCAAAGGGAGATTATTTCATGCATATGGAAGAATTTCATGCAAAAGGGAGATAAGTTCATGCAAAGGGAAGAATTTCATACAAAAGGGAAATAATTTCATGCAAAGGGAGATAATTTCATGCAAAGGGAAGAATTTCATGCAAAAGGGAAATAAATTCATGCAAAGGGAGATAATTGCATGCAAAGAGAAGAATTTCATGCAAAAGGGAAATAATTTCATGCAAAAGGGAGATAATTTCATGCAAAGGGAAGAATTTCATGCAAAAGGGAGATAATTTCATGAAAAGGGAGATAATTTCTTGCAAAGGGAGATAATTTCATGAAATAGAGAAAGTACATGAGTTGTCTTCCATAATACATATTTGAGCATAGGGTCAAGTCTATGTTTGTCAGTGTGATCAACAGATAAATTCATGAAAAACACTACAAAACCTGATGAAAACCCAACAAACCAAACCTTGAGTTCATTGTCAAGTATATCGCCATTATCTATACAACTTGTAACTGGTGTGGCAGGCTGCTTGTAACTTGTGTGGCAGCATGAGAGAAGATGTCTGATGTTTGGCATACAACAAGACAAAAACCTAGATACTGTCAAGTGCTATAAGTATTAAATATCAGAGTACAGTAAACTGGAATATATAATGTGTAGCTTGTAACATGTATTTTTGTACACAACTTGTAACTTAAAGGAAGATGCCAATAATTTATATTATTTTCAAACACAAAAATAGACTCATAAACCATAGAGTATGAGGGAAGTTAAAATCAGAGAAGTTTGAAACCAGTAACTACAAGTCTAGATCTACTGTGGCTAAAGTTGTCATTAGGCCTTTTTGACTGAACTGTTTCGGGGAGCAGGTTGTAATCTGGTTCCTGACCTCATTATTACAGTACTGTTGCAGTACTACCTACTGTAATATTGAACCGGGAACAATGCTATAACATGCTCCACAAAACAGGCCAGTCGAAAAGCCCAATACAATAGTAATGTCACAGAAATTCTAAACTTTGGGTTCAACATCTAAATATAGATCACTGGATTTACTTAAAAAAATAACAAGAAAAGCATGGATGTAAACATCAAACGGCACCTTGTAGAAGTAAAACAATGACTGATCCCTTTCTTCATCCGAGACAAGAAACATAATGACATGACCCTTCAAACTAAAAACGTACAACTTTCTTACATATCAGCCTATACATAATCATACTGTTTTATCCTAGAAGACTGCCCTATCCACACACGACATCCTGACACTGCCCTATCCACACACGACATCCTGAGACTGCCCTATCCACACACGACATCCTGAGACTGCCCTATCCACACACGACATCCTGAGACTGCCCTATCCACACACGTCATCCTGAGACTGCCCTATCCACACACGACATCCTGAGACTGCCCTATCCACACACGACATCCTGAGACTGCCCTATCCACACACGACATCCTGAGACTGCCCTATCCACACACGACATCCTGAGACTGCCCTATCCACACACGACATCCTGAGACTGCCCTATCCACACACGACATCCTGAGACTGCCCTATCCACACACGACATCCTGAGACTGCCCTATCCACACACGACATCCTGAGACTGCCCTATCCACACACGACATCCTGAGACTGCCCTATCCACACACGTCATCCTGAGACTGCCCTATCCACACACGTCATCCTGAGACTGCCCTATCCACACACGACATCCTGAGACTGCCCTATCCACACACGTCATCCTGAGACTGCCCTATCCACACACGACATCCTGAGACTGCCCTATCCACACACGTCATCCTGAGACTGCCCTATCCACACACGACATCCTGAGACTGCCCTATCCACACACGACATCCTGAGACTGCCCTATCCACACACGACATCCTGAGACTGCCCTATCCACACACGACATCCTGAGACTGCCCTATCCACACACGACATCCTGAGACTGCCCTATCCACACACGTCATCCTGAGACTGCCCTATCCACACACGTCATCCTGAGACTGCCCTATCCACACACGACATCCTGAGACTGCCCTATCCACACACGACATCCTGAGACTGCCCTATCCACACACGTCATCCTGAGACTGCCCTATCCACACACGACATCCTGAGACTGCCCTATCCTCACACGACATCCTGAGACTGCCCTATCCACACACGACATCCTGAGACTGCCCTATCCACACACGACATCCTGAGACTGCCCTATCCACACACGACATCCTGAGACTGCCCTATCCACACACGACATCCTGAGACTGCCCTATCCACACACGACATCCTGAGACTGCCCTATCCACACACGACATCCTGAGACTGCCCTATCCACACACGACATCCTGAGACTGCCCTATCCACACACGTCATCCTGAGACTGCCCTATCCACACACGACATCCTGAGACTGCCCTATCCACACACGACATCCTGAGACTGCCCTATCCACACACGACATCCTGAGACTGCCCTATCCACACACGACGTCCTGAGACTGCCCTATCCACACACAACATCCTGAGACTGCCCTATCCACACACAGCATCCTGAGACTGCCCTATCCACACACAGCATCCTGAGACTGCCCTATCCACACACGGCATCCTGAGACTGCCCTATCCACACACGGCATCCTGAGACTGCCCTATCCACACACGGCATCCTGAGACTGCCCTATCCACACACGACATCCTGAGACTGCCCTATCCACACACGACATCCTTGAGACTGCCCTATCCACACACGACATCCTGAGACTGCCCTATCCACACACGACATCCTGAGACTGCCCTATCCACACACGGCATCCTGAGACTGCCCTATCCACACACGGCATCCTGAGACTGCCCTATCCACACACGGCATCCTGAGACTGCCCTATCCACACACGGCATCCTGAGACTGCCCTATCCACACAGGACATCCTTGAGACTGCCCTATCCACACACGACATCCTGAGACTGCCCTATCCACACACGACATCCTTGAGACTGCCCTATCCACACACGACATCCTGAGACTGCCCTATCCACACACGACATCCTGAGACTGCCCTATCCACACACGACATCCTTGAGACTGCCCTATCCACACACGACATCCTGAGACTGCCCTATCCACACACGACATCCTGAGACTGCCCTATCCACACACGACATCCTTGAGACTGCCCTATCCACACACTACATCCGGAGACTGCCCTATCCACACACGACATCCTTGAGACTGCCCTATCCACACACGACATCCTGAGACTGCCCTATCCACATACGACATCCTGAGACTGCCCTATCCACACACGACATCCTTGAGACAAAATGTGTCCAGTTTCTATTAACATGTCAGTGAAAACATAGTATTACATGCAAACAATAAATCACAAGTTATTTTCTATTACAGATATATACAAATATAACTCAGACAAAAACACATTACAGGATGATGGGTATGGGGCATATCCAGAAATAATGCTCATTGACTTTCTGAGAGAAACTTGTCGCTGCAAGCCAAGAGGTCTAATAGCTGTACAAGATACTGTAAAATGACTAAAATCACTTATTTTGATGGGCATTAAATTTCATGGATTTGGGTATTAAGGCATTTCGTGGGCTCCTAAATTCTGAATTACAAGACATGGAAAAGGAACCACTAGTTCAATATTGTCAAAGTCGATTATCGTGGCAATTAGATTTTGTGGTTGAATTCAACCTTGAAATCATTGAAAATTTAACTCCCATAAAAATAATAATTTTACAGTAAGACTTTGGGTATATAAATATGATTAAAAATAATACATCTGGAAAGAATATTAATCAGATTCTGATGAGTTTCAAAGTAATACTCTTACATAACACACCTTAATTCAAACCAGTAAATGAATCCAATCAAGAAACTTATCTCTGGGTTTTATCGAAGCCTCAAATCTAGAGCCACTTAAATATAATCAAGCTAGATAAATACATAAGATGCTTACATTCATTAACAGGTGGTGACAATTAAGACTTGGTTTATAAACAAAATCCACATCATATGTTTAGGAACCTCACATGATGGTATAAAACTCGGCACTTGGAGAACCAACACTATTGAAAGCTAGTATACTTAATTAACAGTACAATATAAGCTGCATAGTGGCTTATTTAATAACCTTTTTTTTAAATGCCGAGCATAGCCTTTATTTGCCAGTCAGCTTTCTACTGAAAGATGGTGGGCATATGTGTGCCTCCACCCAGATTTGAACCCGGATCGCCAGATTAGACAGCAACTCGCTAACCACTGAGCTACGCAGGCCACATAAAACCCCATTTCATTTAAAGATAAGCAACAAAAAGCAAAAAAAAACAAAATCTGAAATAATCAGACAGCACAATCGTACTTATAATGTCTGGTCAATTGGCCAAACACATATTTCATTAAAAGAGTTCTTAAAGCTACCAGCTATGAAAAAGTTCCTTATTTATTATATACAAGAAAACAGTTGATGCAGAGCATCTAATGGCATTGGGATTAAATTTGATTGGCGAAGTCATATAAATGACAATTTTGTTATTTGTTTGAACTGATTTCCCTGTATACTATATAAATATGCCAGGTATATAGGTGCCATAAGACCAGGACACTACATGAGACAATAACTACAATAAGCGATAGATTGCTGACTATCGGAAGCATATATTTTAACATCGCTCATAAAATTTTTAGTCAAGGCATTCAGAAAGTATATGAAGATTTTAAGTTTATTACAGACTAATATAAGTGTCCTAGATCTGCAACTAACATTCCCAGTGACAAGAACATAGCACCAACTACAGTAAACAATTGTTTAAAATGTTGAACATAATTATTTCAAATGTTGAAAATTGAGTTCTCTAAATACTAAACAATATTATTGCAGTCCTGATACCAGTTTTGCCACTGAAAATCACCAGCAATATAATCCTCCTTCAGATTCCTGTATCTTACTTTAAACATAACTGAATTGTTTCTCATAATTCCACAAGCACTCACAGACTGCAAACAGAGAAACTGTTGTTTTGGCAACCATACAAAATATGCAGAAGTTGAAATCAGTCCTGTCACTGGTTTTTGTGCATTTATTTATACAGCTGCAAACATGTGAAGTGGTACAACACGTAAGCTAGACAGAAATATACAGATTTCTAGATATTGTCCTGTAAATGTAAGTGCATTCTGACTATACAACTCTAACTTTCTCTACAATAAATACACATGTCACATTAAATACTGGCATATCACAGCATGGGAACTTTATCATATCATTAGCCATCATGCAGATAAAATATTTGGGACAACAGTTCACAAACTGCCTGCTTTGTTACCAATCCCACAGCCAGTTCTTACAGACATTGCTACCCAGATTTCGAAACTGACTAAAACCAGTTTGCCCCTGCTTAGCATTGGTATCCATATCTAAGGACTTGGGTAGTCAATGCTAAGGACTTGGGTAGTCAATGCTAAGAACTTGGGTAGTCAATGCTAAGGACTTGGGTAGTCAATGCTAAGAACTTGGGTAGTCAATGCTAAGGACTTGGGTAGTCAATGCTAAGAACTTGGGTAGTCAATGCTAAGGACTTGGGTAGTCAATGCTAAGGACTTGGGTAGTCAATGCTAAGAACTTGGGTAGTCAATGCTAAGAACTTGGGTAGTCAATGCTAAGAACTTGGGTAGTCAATGCTAAGGACTTGGGTAGTCAATGCTAAGGACTTGGGTAGTCAATGCTAAGGACTTGGGTAGTCAATATGCAAAGAACTTGGGTAGTCAATGCTAAGGACTTGGGTAGTCAATGCTAAGAACTTGGGTAGTCAATACTAAGGACTTGGGTAGTCAATGCTAAGAACTTGGGTAGTCAATGCTAAGGACTTGGGTAGTCAATGCTAAGAACTTGGGTAGTCAATGCTAAGGACTTGGGTAGTCAATGCTAAGAACTTGGGTAGTCAATGCTAAGGACTTGGATAGTCAATGCTAAGGATTTGGGTAGTCAATGCTAAGAACTAAGGTAGTCAATGCTAAGGACTTGGGTAGTCAATGCTAAGAACTTGGATAGTCAATGCTAAGGACTTGGGTAGTCAATGCTAAGAACTCGGGTAGCAAGTTAACCACTGCTCAAAACTGGTAGCCAGTTAGCCAATGATGATAAGAAGTGCTGTTAAAAAGCCATCCAGACAACTCCTCAGAACAAACTGTGAAGATAACCTGAGTGACCTGAGGTCATTATACAAAAGCACTGTATAACACAATACATAAGATAAATAAATAGAAATACAAACAATAATTGTGTTTATGTCTGATCATTAATTGGATTATCTCACATTAGTTAGCTTGCTGAGATTCTTCACCTCTTTATATACATACAGGTCCCTGTGTTTACAAGAAATACAACGGAAATAAATAGCAGACAATGCAGCCAATCTGCAATCATCTTGTACCTCTTATATATAACCAGATTTATAAGAAAAGTACAGTCTTCCCATACAGCAAACTAGACAGACCAAATTTAGAAAACTGTCTGTGATGCAAATGACTTTCTTCGCAATTTCTTCGCAATCAAAGGGTAAGTGGGAAAACCATTGAATGATTAACCAGTTCACTTCACACAATTGCAGCACGTCATAAGACCAAAAAGAAAATACTATTGTCGTTCTAGTAACATTGCTGAAAAAAACAGGGTAGTTCGGAAGGAAAAACATTTTTTATAATTATTTCATGGATTTTATGCATTGGAAATTTTATCATTGACCTGCAGTGGCTTCCAGCAAAATGCTCGAGTTTGACAGAATTGACCAATTAAAGTCTGCTTAAACTTCAGCAAGGAATTTGTGAGTAACAGTCATCTGTTGTTATAATGCGGCAGAAAGACTTGGAATGTTTAATTTATTGAAAATGCTAGCTGATGGTCACGGAATATGCTAATGTCTCATGCCAATTCTGTCAAACTGTAGAATGAAAGTGTTTAAGGTAACAGGCCAAATACAAGTTGGGCTAAGGGTTATCAGAACCACGATATAATTTTGTTGTGGCCTAACTAATCAGAATGGTTTTAGTGATTTAGAAGTTACACAGTAAGCTGGAGACAATAACCATTCAATTATCACCATCAAGCCATAATCCCTCAGGTAAATCATGTCCAGTTCCATGAGAACTTTCTTCTAATTACCATTCATTGATCTATACCAAAGATAGCGGCTGCTACTACATTGAAACAATTGGAATATCTGAGAATGTCTGATGTATCGGACATTTCTATTATCTATATAGATAATTTCCCATGCATTCAAATATCAATGATCTGTCCAAGTTCCTGATACTTAATAATTGTTTATTCATAATTAAACAATTTATCAGCGTTTCACCTAGAAATGATGTTATTGTTGAGTTCACTGGCCTCCAACATTTGAACAAGTGACCTTAAGACAGAACAGAGATAGTCATGCCTTATTAACAGAGATAGCCATGCCTTATTAACAACGATAGCCATGGATAATTATTGGAGCAGAGATTGCCATGCTTTATTGTTTGTTGGACTTGGTTTGTCTGATGTTTACATGAAAATCAATTAGATTACACAAATATGTGCAATTAATAATTCACGAAATAAGTATGTTACTGAAATTTGTGAAAATAAATAACAGGCGAATGTGAAGTGATCTACAGTACTTAGCTATGCATGTAGGAACGGGGATGATAATTTAGGAATTTATGTATCTTGGCCTAACTATAGAGACATGAATGATCATCAATGACATAGATTCAATTATTTAACGTTGAGGAGACAAGTCTTAATTCCATCATACTAACATTACGCTTTCAGAAAAGACAAAATTTGACAGAACATGTAAAAGAAGATAAATTGAAGTCATGTCAATTTCTCTTGCGATCTTCTTAAAGAAATGGTTTAGCTTTTATCAAGGCAGTTTTCCCTGAATGATAAAGATGCTCAGTTCGTGCCTTAAAAATCAATGAGAAGAAATACTCATTTCATTTTCCTCGGTTATGGAATCGTTTAAAGTAAAGGCAATCATTCAATATTAATTCATTTATTGCAAATGACTTCTTAGCCAACAGCAGCGCAAATAATACTAAATGAGTGTTCTTATACACATATATACACTTGTAATACTTGGTTTTAACATAATGTGTGTAATATCATGTGACTTTGACTTAAGCCACAACAGTGACAATATCATTTAATACTTACAAGAAATAAGTTCAAACCAAGGCCCATAACTCTAACCTTGGAAAAAAAATGTCATAGAGCAAATATTTACAAGTTTCTGAAGATGTTCTACATGATTATATATGAACTTAAGTGTTTCCCGTCTTAACTAAAAATGATTAACTAAACAGGTTAGAAACCCAGTGGTCTCCTGCAAGCATAGGTGCTGTACACCAGGCACATTCATAAGAACCAAGTTGTCAATTTGGAAAAAGCTAGCACCTGGATTCGTAGTTTGTCTATGCTACTGGATTCCTTGTCAACACAGCTGTCTCTTTCATCAAAGTTGTTTATCATTGGCCAATAAGGAAAAAAACAAATGACCTGGCACTTACAACTGTCTCAGCCAAACAAACAACAAACAACAGTATTTTTGGAGATAAATACAATTAAAAAATACCTGCTTGGATACAGGCAGAAGCTTAATTACTCAAAAGTAAGCTTTGTATCATAATGTAACATAAATTATCAAGAATTACAAGTTAATCTATGCCTGACAACACCATACCATAACTTCATTTTCCAAACTGGAAGTATTATATAAACACTGAGACATACTTCACACACAGTGACCAAAATTATGACCAACCAAACAGTAAATTACAAAATATAATACAAATTTCACTTACCACTTGACACAAAATTTATAATTCTACACAAATTTATATTAGTTTCCACTGCAATTGAATTCACCAAGAATATTTTTATTTGAATAATCCAATATTTTCATACACAGTGTATTATTGTTTCACTTTCATCAATACAAGCACGAATATTATCAATAAGAACTGATATGTCTAACACAACAATATAGATGTACATCTATACCAGCTCCACAGTGAGCAGTCCCAACCTCCACTTCAACAACAATCACAGGTAAGCTAATACAACAGCTATATCCAATCAACAACACTCACCTACTATTTCCAAATATATGTGAATCAGAGTTACAGACAGTAGCACTTCCACACTGTCGATCAGTCTGTTATATAAAATATTTACACTGGGTAAAATCTTACAGAATGAAATTTATTCCTGAAACCTAGCCAACATTATATTAACAGATTGTCGGTAATAACAGAGTTAATTAACATGCCGATTGTTGCAGATATCATTCTACATTGTTTCTATGCGATGCCATATAATTTTCAGAAAACCTTTAATACTTGCCAGAATACAATGAAGATGACATTATTAAATGTTTATGCCTTTCTTTGCTAAACTTGTAAGGCAAAAGAAAGTAGTACCATGACAAAGGAAGGTGCATTGTGACAAAGAAAGGGGCATTGTGACAAAGGAAGGTGCATTGTGACAAAGGAAGGGGCATTGTGACAAAGAAAGGGACACAGTGACAAAGGAAGGTGCACTGTGACAAAGAAAGGTGCATCATGACAAAGGAAGGTGCACTGTGACAAAAAAGGTGCATCATGACAAAGAAAGGTGCATCATGACAAAGGAAGGTGCACTGTGACAAAGGAAGGTGCATCATGACAAAGGAAGGTGCACTGTGACAAAAAAGGTGCATCATGACAAAGAAAGGTGCATTGAGACAAAGATAGGTTCACTGTGACAAAGGAAGGTGCATCATGACAAAGGAAGGTGCATTGAGACAAAGGAAGGTGCACTGTGACAAAGGAAGATTCATTATGACAGAGGAAAGTGCATGTGACAAAAAAATTAGGAGTACCATGACACAAAGGTATTAAATTTACAAAGCTTGAGTATCATACTGCAGTTCTGTTTTAATCATAAAATTTTAATATATATTTTGTGATGCATCTGCCAACTTATAATTTCACACAATATCACAAACTTTCCCTAAATGCCACACATCTACAGTTTATGTTTAACACAAACTATTTAAAAACAAGACTGCGTTCAATAAACGCTTATGCCCCCTGTGGAAGCCTTGTCCATAAATAAGTCTAAGTCCAAAATTAGGTCAAGGTGAAGGTCAAAATGGGGTTAGGTGATACTGGCGTGTGGAGAGTGTTCATACACAACATCCATGCAAGTTTGGAAGCTTTGTAGCAAGCCATAATGATGCTAGAAGAAACGGTCAATTTGGGTTAACCAGGACGGACGGACGAACGGACGGACGAACGGACGGACGGACAGGTGAATCACTATATGCCTCCCGATCTATCGATACGGGGGCATAAAAACCAATAAACATGAAATTTACAGAAAAGACAATAGAACAACAACACAACAAAACCAAACTTATAAACATGAAATTGACAGATGCAGGACAAACAACAATATACAGTCAACCAGCATGGTATGGAGAGAAATATTTTAACCATCTACTATGTATACTACTCGGTATATTTTAGCTAGCTATGTGAAACATACTCTGCTGCAGTCCAAATTAATGAGATTGTTGACTAAATGTCCTGTAACATACCAGTGTCATACAATTAGCCATACATTTTACATGTAAATATATGTATCTGTATTATAATATGTGTTGTTACATAGCATGTATCTTCAAACATATGATACACCTTCCTGTTCAGTCATTTCATGTGTAACAATATAATGCTTTTAAGTGACAACACTTTAAGTACATGACATTTCAAATACCTGTACATGCAATGTGTTTGTGTAATTACTGCATCATGCTCTTAATTGGACAGATAGCTGCATTGCACTGGTGCTCGTCTTGACTCATTACTAAGTACTATCCCATGGAGTGGACAACCTAGTTACTAAATGCCACCATGGGTATTGCTGTCACATGGCGACATACCCTGACATAAAGTAAATTTGTATAGCATTTATAATCACTAGGGTCGTATCACCAGCTTTTTTGCATCCTGTATTCCCCTGCAGTCCAAAAGATGAATCATTAAACTAATATACTGACAGTCCCCCCCCCGCTACAATTATAATTCAATTACTTTGATAATGACATAACTTGACATGGATATTTATGAACAGGTAAACAAACTAAACATTATCTGACAAACTGTATTAGTCATATCATACTGCAGTTGCCAGGAGCCTAGGACACAGTACTTAATAGTGTAACCTTCCTCCACAAATGTAATGTTAGACGTCCTTGGTTGAAACGTGTCTATATATGACAGTTATCTCTGAGGAAACAGACAGTAGCTGCAAGCAATGGTGCATTTATCAGCTGCAAGCAATGGTGTATTTATCTTAATGTATGAGTATTGAGGAAACAGACAGTAGCTGCAAGCAATGGTGCTTTTATCTTCATGCATGAGTATTGAGGAAACAGACAGAAGCTGCAAGCAATAGTGCATTTATCTTAAAGTTTGAGGAAACAGACAGTAGCTGCAAGCAATGGTGCATTTATCTTTTATGTATGAGTACTGAGGAAACAGACAGTAGCTGCAAGCAATGGTGCATTTATCTTAAATTTTGAGGAAACAGAAAGTAGCTGCAAGCAATGGTGCATTTTTATCTTAATGTAATAATAAATTTCGATGGTTTGGCAGAAAACTATTGTAACTCACTATGTTTTATACTGGAGTTACAATAGTTTTCCGCCAACCCATCGGTATGAGTATTGAGGAATCAGACAGTAGCTGCAAGCAATGATGCATTTATCTTAACATATGAGTATTGAGGAAACAGACAGTAGCTGCAAGCAATGCTGCATTTATCTTAATGTATGAATATAAACAATGTCATTGATAGCCAGGTAAATATATGTATTATACATTGTACATTAACAACAGTATACTGTACTCAGTTTACTGCAACAACAAGAATATATTAGCATACACTTAATAATTGAGATTTGCATCAACACAGTACTTGGTAATTTGGTCAAACATAGACTCCAAGTACTGGTTGTACAATTAATAATTTATGTCCATATGTTTGAGTGTACAATGTATGTATAACATATCAGGCACCATCACCATGTCCTTAGAAACATTGGGTATAAACATTGGCAAAGCTTTGAAGGAGTAGGGAATATTGCTGTGCATATGACTGCTAGTCATTTGTTGGTAGACCGAATGATTTCAGATCCTAAAATTTATACAGGAAAGATGCAACTTTTCCTGGTAATTTCTGCACTGATAGCTGTTCAGTGATCTTGAATGAGAGCTACTGTTACTGACACCCCAGGATACAAGTATTTGTTTCATGTTCCTGCACACACATTGATTATTTAAATGAAAATTTATAGTACAATCGTTCAGGGGAATGTAGGGATTAGTGTGCAACTTTGCATGTTTCTCAACAACGAGTTAATCCAGGATACAGAGAGTAACACCAAGAGTATGAGCAATGTACATTACTGTACAAGTGGACAATTTTGCAGGTTAAAAATAGTGAATTTAGAGTTCCATACGTTTGGTGTGCAGAAATACTAGCGACTGCATTATTTCTCAGTAGAGTATTCATTGACCAAAATTTATAGTAATACACTAGACTATAGCATAGCTAGTGAATTGAATACTATAAATAAACATTAGGAACTAACAATTATAACAACGGATGTGTTTTTCTATTTATTTTCACCAATGTTTCGGCTTTACACTAAAGCCTTCATCGGGTAATACTTAAAAAATATATATAGCTAGGAGAGGAAATGTTAGCAAATTTATTAAATTCGTAAAAAATGACAATATATTTGTAATGCTAACTTAACCGCTAACTTAACCGCTAACTTAACCGCCTATACAGTAAAGCATCAACAAACCATGCCACATGATACAAACACCCAGCAATATTAGCAACATACATTACCCTG
This sequence comes from Spisula solida, assembly GCA_947247005.1. Classification (NCBI taxonomy): domain Eukaryota; kingdom Metazoa; phylum Mollusca; class Bivalvia; order Venerida; family Mactridae; genus Spisula; species Spisula solida. The sequence continues at coordinate 27,816,379 of OX365945.1, read as the reverse complement.
CCTGTATATAACACAACACATGCAGCCGGTAACTCATTCTTCATGATTCAGCATTTAGAGCACCAACAATAATACACTGACATTCCCATACATTCCACCTGACAGCCACTGTGGGGTACATACAAACATACAGCAGCAACAAATGTTTTCTAACACCATTGTACCATAATTAATGTTGACAATCATGAGTCAACGATCTACATGCTTTTATTGCCATTGTATAGCAGATATTTCCATGGGTAAAACATTTAGCAGAAATATTACAATATATCAATATCTTTGTTGCCCTCTTTGTATTAAAGCCAAAATTTACACCGGACAATATGTAATGGACATGTCAGGGGCTTTCCCTCAGTCAATCCTAGAGGATGCACCTGCACCCTTGTGGCTAAAACACTATATGTAAAGTGCCTTTGAACATGACAGACTCTGTTTTGCATGAAAAGGGCGCTATATAAATCTGGTATATTCATTAAAAAAAAAAATTAATATAAGTTTATATCAATTAACACCTCGTGATAGATTCTCTATATAGATTATATCCTACACAGCACAAATTGCCACAATAAATCACTATTATGACATACATATCCAATTCATGGCAATTATACCCTGAACGAAAACACCTGAACATTGAACATTTACATATAAATCTTTATAATCATGAGTTAATCATCTTATCTTAATTTCAAATTCCCAGACATTAACAGAATCAGAAAATCTTTCAGTATTTGAATATGACATTAAAGACCAGTATGATTCAATCCTTAGGAACAGTTCAGAAGCTAGTGAAAAATCATACACCTGTGTTTCAATCAGTGCTATACACTCGCAGGCAAAAGAACCAAACTTTCCATTTGCAAAGAGCTGGGTATGCAATATGATTCCTTTTATTAACCAAAAGTTACAGCTGTCTCATCCCTCAAAGATGGAGGTCATTTACCAATCTGGCAGGAAAAGAACAAATGACCATGCACTTAATTACGACTGTTTCACTCAAAAGCAATCAAAACAACAAACAAACAACATACTCCAATGGAAGTCCTTTGTTGTCGCCTTAAATGCAAGAATGCACAACTGGCAGTAAGGTATTAAGAATGTACCATTCCCCATACATCCCAGGATATCAAGAAGTATGCACAATTTTATTCAAGACAAGTTGTCAATATATGATTGGTACAATACATTTTATTGAATCAATGGATTATATAGAAAATCTATCTACTGAAAGCCTGATTACTAGCAAGAAACTCCAATTAATTATCAAATTAATTAGACAGCGTAATCAACAGTACAAAAACACAATTCAAAGAAATTAAGACCAAGAAATATTCAGGACATGAAAGTTTTCCTGAAATCGATCAATAAAATTCTTCAATATCAAATCTGAAAATTTGAATCCATCTCAAAAAATCGGACTACGAACAAACCAACAATTTTTGTCTTTAGAGTTATGGAAAGGAGTACGACCAAGTAATTTTAAGGTGTATTGAAAACAGCCACGCACAATTAGCAGAAGAAGATGCAGAAAGCAGACATATCTGGTACATGGTATGTTTGAAACTAATTTCAGTTAAAACAGAAGCCAAAATTTTGTAGGTATTTTTTGTAATTACCTGGAAGTAGCTGAAGACATATGCCAATCATTTGCAATTTAATCGTACGTTGAATGATAGTATTTGAATCAGATAAAAGAAGAACATATCAAACAGGCAACATTTAACAAAATTAATCAAATTCCACAAATGAAACGGTAGTGGAATGAAAAAGTGCTGTTGGGAGCCCAGTACACAGAAAGAAAGGCTGATATTAAAGAAGGCTGAATGCAACAAAACACTGTATTTAAAGATATTTTGGATGTATGGAACAGTAACATTGAAAGCAACATAAATTGACGCAAGCTTGCCAAATGAGCCTGACAACCAGTCTGGTACTAGCTGGACCGAGAACAACAATACACTTCAAGCATGTACCGGTATGCCCCCATAGCAGCCAAACAATCATTTATTTTAAATGTCATGACAACCTTGACTTTTGGCCTACTGACCTCAAAACCAATAGGGGCCATCTATCGGTGCTAACCAACATCTAAGACATGTTTGAAGATCCAAGTGGTCAAGCATTCTTGAGCTATTGAAAAGAAACTGTTTGGTCTAAGTGTTAAACTACATGTACACAGACTGACGTGCAAAGCAGTATCTCAAATAATGGGGGGGGGGGGCATATTTAATATGGAAATGTATTACATGCAGACCTACTTGTGGCGTTCTCATGTTTTGTATAAAGTTATTAATTGAAGTATCATTTAGCTGGCTCCACAACACGCAGCAAGGAAATTGGAAATTGTCTTACAATTTAAAACAAATATCTATTTCTGTTCTCTGAAGCAAACAAATGAAGATACGTATGTATCTGAATGAGGATCATAAACCTCTGGATATAAACAACTATTAACTTAAAGACAGAACCTGATGCTTAACCATCCTTAAACACTAAAATAGACTTTGGCACATACATTAGATTCCTAGTTTCCTATCTCAATAACTGCAGACAGTATGTACATATATCGGATTTCCTGAGGTAATCATCGGTAATCGCTGATACAGAGAAGGTAATGGTTCGTAATACCTGATAAACAGAGGGTAACAAATCTTCAGTCTTTAATCAGGTATCAGTTTTTTTTTTTTGTTAATCATTTAAGATATCATCCTTCATATTTTGATCATGATACAAAATGATATAGGATTCAGAAATCCACCAAAAATTCACCTTTAAAAACAATTTAAGGGGGGTATTTATTGGTAGAGGGGGGGGGGGTACTTTACAGATGAGGAACTGCCACTAAAATTTAGCGACAATACATTTGATACATTGAGGGGCCCAGATTAGAGGTTGGATTTACTTCCACCAAAAGAATGAGAAAAATGTCAAATGACAATATACCGGTATTAAACCAGGGCACTACATCTGTATTATATCCACAATCATGCTGGTATGTCATTTGATATACCGAACATTTGTACTATACATAGGAGGTATAGGAGCAAGTTAAAACACTGGTAAATTGTCTCCAAGTCGAAAAGAAAGCTGGAAATATCTTGGTTAAAGGGTTGTTTAAATATTTGTTGAAGGTTTGTTTAATTATCCCCCAAAAATCTGAAGTTTGAAAACAGATATCTCAAACTAAAGCCTACATGTATATATCCTGTATTCTGAAGTCTCTTATTCTACACACGCCAAACAAATGAAGTTAATCTTCCATCAGTCCGATAAAATACATTGTTGCAAAACAATAACGGGAGTTCAACAATGAGTAAAGACGACCAACAATGGTTGTGACAAACCTGGCTACCCTTTCGACTAAAAATTATAACCTCACTATTCAGGTCTGTATCTATAACTTTAATATTTTCAACAGTTTTATAATAACATAAATTTATGCCAGTCATTAAAGTTCTCTTTATATAGCGGTGATAGCTCAGTGGTAACATACTGGGACTGTCAATCGAGAGAACGTGGGTTCAATCCTCGGCATGGTAACTGGACTTGTCGGAAATATTTACAATACAGTATTTGCCACGGTATGATGTATCTGACTGTGTGTACTGCAAAGTATCTGGGTAAAGGTGCCAGGAAGCTGAGTGTTGGGCACATTAAAGAACCAGACTGTCTATTTGAAGTAAGAGCTATGTGCACTTCTGTAGCGCCGGACATGCCTGTATCTTATAAATATATCTCTCTCTCCCTTCAGGAGCTTTCTGTCAGTCTGTCCCTCTGGTCAGATCATGCTGCATCTGCACTGGTAGAGGATGCATACTGCGCCCTTGTGGCTGCAACACTATAATGTAAAGTCCCTTTGAAAGTGTGTTCGCATGAAAAAGGCGTGATATAAATCTGGTATATCTATTTTTGTATTTATTTTAGGAACTCTAAAATCAATCCTTGTGAAATACTTGTGACCATGAAATTCTGTAAATTTCTCACTAGATCATCACATGTAAATACATTACCATTTCATTGCCCTGAGGTGAAAGTTCACTTAACACAAACATAAAAGTTACATGTTAGAAAAGTGATTATTTAAGAAGAAAGTATAGCTCTTCAAACATACAGGTAAATCTTCATCATGATCTAAGCAGTGGTACGTATGTTCCATTAACTGCAAACACATTACTGATACTCTAGAAGTACAGGAGAGCCTACTTAAGACTTAAATCAGACAGTAGAACTGATAGGAAAGTTATCGAAGATTACAGGTACCGTTTGTTACCTGTAAACCATTAGAAATTAAACCACAGGATAAAAGTTTATCCACAGACATCTGAATTATGATGGCACAAAATTACAGCACAAGACAAGAGGGTGTAACAAGTCCATCAGTGTCTATAATCTAAACTACAGCTTCAACTGCCTTCAGACCTGGAAAATAGTTTGAGCCTTCCAACAGTCTTCTAATAACTCTATACACTTAGTCTAGTACATCATCATTTTGCAAAGAACAAAGAACCTGTTTGGGGTTTCTAGGGTGTTTGAGCCAAAACTGAGGCATCAAAGTTCTATTGTATCTAAAGCAGCCAGTCAACAAATGTGGCCGTTTAATGCTAGTATTTTAGGCATTTTATATCTTTTGTATCAGGTTTATTATGTAACTAGAAGCATGATCAAGACTGAAATCAATTGAATTGTGTGTAGTATCTTTTAAAAAATATATTACAATCACAAACAAAGAAATTCCATGAAAAGAAAGTTTTCAAACAGTTAAAGGCCTGTAACTCTGCTTCTGTTCCAGCCAAGTATCTTTATACAGATCTCGTGTATAGTACATGTACACTATATGAGGCACAGGGAAAAATGCTATCAAACCTACACTAAGTCTGAAAAAATGCAATCAAACCTACACTAAGTCTGAAAAAATGCAATCAAACCTACACTAAGTCTTGTTAACAACTCACCTGGACTTAATTTATTCGTAAAATGCATTAGCTTCCAGAGGCTAGAATTCTGGGTTAAACCTTTTTCTTTGTCAGAATAAACACCCCTGTTGGAAAAAGTATCAGAAGAATACAGTATTTGATTTATTTTTTTGACTTATTAGCTTGATGTAATTTAGACTTATTTTAAAGAAAATCAAGCAACAAAATTATTTTCCAATTCAATATTAACAGTGAAAACACATGTCTCCCAAGAAATAAATAGGCTGCAGAGTGCTAATTGAAATGAACAGTTACGCAGTAGATGCAGCATGTTGCAGTATAATTCTACCAATGATCCAATACATGCCAACAGCTTGCAAGAGACATTTTGTTAATAGACGCAAATGAAACTTGCAAACGTGTTATGTTGCCAATGGTTAGAGTGGGTATTCTGCCAAGATAAGAGAACATGGAATGCAGAAATTGGCAACTTACATTGTGAGAATACTGGTAACATATACACATATATAAATATCCATCATAAAAAAAAGTAGCAGAAAACATATAACTAAGCCAGCAGGATGTACCCCATGTGTGGATCCAGGGGGGGGGGGGGGGACCATGAACCCCACGGAATTTTGGTTTTCGGTTACGGTATCTTATATATCCATTTATACCCATGGTTTGCCAGGACTAAGATAGTAGGAATCTGATCAGGACAACTGTTTAAGAAAACCAGCTGGTTGGTAACTTGGACCCCCTCTAAGAAAAATAACTGGATCCAATCATCCCCAGGATATTCCCAGATCATACACGACCATTAATCTACTGTTAACTCATTTTATTTAATTCAGAAATACCATCTCAAATAAATTGCATGATTTTGTCTTAAAAACATTAAAACAAATGTTACTTTAACAATTTTCCACTAAATCGATTGATTGATGCTTTGATACCGAGAAAAACACCTACGTTGATAGGCTTTACTAGCCCATTTATTTAATTATTGTGTTGTACTGCCACATAACGTTGAGCCACATGAAAAAGCTGGAGCAGTTCCGCAGAATTTTACTTTCAGAATTAGCAGTCTAGGGTCATAGCATTTGGTAAATTAGCATGCTGAAAGGGGAATTTTACTGACTGCTACTCTCTTATTATGTGAAATAGTGTTGGCTATGCCTTGTGTTTTGTCAAATGATCCTCAAATTTAGATGATCTGAAAATGTGTATCATTATTACAGATACACACCACTGCCATACAGCCAACATCAATTGAATTTATTCATTTATTCAACTTAAACAGCTTATCAGTATGGCTCATGCTTATGAAAATATGATCAAAGGTTATTTCGCCAAATTACTAATATAATTAATGCACTGTGCAATATGTGTATCACTCACTGGGGGTTGATGTTTTACTGGGGTATACCAAATAGGTATTATGTATTTGGGAAAGAGACAAAATGTTGTCTTTCTAAGCTGGATGTCAGTGCGAAGTGAGGAACAGACACCATTCCTGGCATTCCATATACGACAAATCTGCCCTAGTCTGGAGGAAGCAAGACAAAGTTTGGCCAACAGACAGGTCCTTCGTGATAAAGCTATATAGTATGGAGAGATGCCAGCAACCTACAGTTACAGTGGACTATGCAGTTCATCTATGACATCAAATTTGAACTGAAAATATGAATGGCCATTGAAGATAGAACCCAGTAGAAGAAACGCGGATAGAGAGCCTTTACTGTTTTAGTGGGCAATTCTGTTATAATTCAGAACATACACTTCTTATAAGTTACATATAAAAATATAATTAAGCATCTAAATTCACAATTGACACATTTATTGACCAGTGACACCAGTCCGCTATGCTCCTGTGAAAATGGTGTCTGCTCCTGTGAAAATACATGTAATACATTGTAAAGATAGCAGCCAGACATTCATTTGCTGTATATATCATTATATGATTGGGCAAGGTTAATGGGATTACCGGTAACTAAAATAAGTCTTAGTGATATTTTAAAAACAACTTAAAACTGATAATTTACCTCATAGGTGACTATGAAGTATGATACAATCATAGGCAAGTTGGGTCCTAGAGCATTGTGTGGTTAGTGTAACAAGTGACACATTGATATCATTTACAGGCCTCAACAAATATTTTTAAAAGCACTCGTCCTGCAATATAGACAAAGAAGAAACTCCGAAAACCTTACTTGTCCTGCTATATAAATAAAGAAGGAAGATATTGTGCAGGACGAGCTGACGAGTGGATTCATTGAGGCCTGATTTAAGGAGTCTCAGAAATTATTATATGTTAGTGTAGTGTGTATAGGATTTGATTACCAATAGGGGAGAAACTTGTGTAGGCAGCCGGCTAGCTCAGTAGCGAAGCGAAGGATCCGGGGTTCAAGCCCGGGTCTGGTTGCAAGTTTTTCTCACCCTGTTACATTTGGAGCCAATGTAAATAACCCACATAACACCCTTACTAAGAATGTCCCACAGAGGTTCTGATAAATCATTAAATGATGAACTCTGGCAGAAATTTGATGATGAATTCTTTGAAGGAGGGGGTGTATGTAGAAGTGTGTATAGGATTTAATTACCAATAGGGGAGAAACTTGTTTAGGCAGCCAGCTAGCTCAGTGGGTACAGCATTCACCCTGTAAGTTAAGGGTCTTGGGTTCGAGCCCCAGTCTGGTTGCACATTTTTCTCACCCTGTTACATTATTATACGTTAGGTAACTCCTTTGGTCAGTAAATTGAGTTATAATGAAGTAAAGATAAGCGACAGGTGTTGCGCTATGTCAGTTGGGACTTAGTTCCCACGTACCACAGAAACTAAAAGACCATCAAATGTCAAAATGAAGACCACAATTATCAGATCTATTTTCACTATTTTGTTCATTATTTGACCTCAATATCGAGACCAACTCATTACCGAGACAATTCGTCAAAGATTCCATGGGTAATCTTATCATTAAAGTTAAACTGAAGACCTTTTGACCAGATAATCACAGTAGGCTTATTTACTTATTTAGGGTACGTTTTGGTCTGGGTACGTTTAGACATTAGCCTTTAAATTATTAAATGCAAACTAAATATCGTACATAAAATCAAAATCAGCGATGAACAATGTGTTTAGATTAATTGATTAGCTTAATGTATAACAAAAGGCACGGTAAATCATCAATCTTGATACAAAACAAAACATGTCAAAAAGTAAAACAGCACAACAATGCCCCACCCACTTCAACTGTCATCTTTGGCAAAGTTTGACAACAATAACACATAATCAATTTATTTTGCGATTGAAAATTGTTCACAGAAATATAATCTTAAGTACTATTTACCTCTGTGTGTTTTGTTGGTTCAGAAAGCAACAATATGTATAAACGTTTTCATACAATCAATTAGCAGTCGGTAAAATTCCGAATGTAAAGAGACGTATGACGTCACAAGTACAGGGTGTATGTAAAGTTTTTCTAATAAAATATATCGGTGTTCCACCTGGTATTATCTCCCCTAAAACCTATCATTTTCCATGGGGACAATTTTGTTCCCAGATATAATATACAATAAGGCTGATAATAGGCATTGTCTATCAGATAGGTGAATAAGGGTGTGTATGTGGTATCGTGTATGGGCGACTACTAAACAACGGTACCGGGATTTTCCGGTATAAGGATTCTCCGGTATCCTTTTGTATATTGTATTGTATATAGTATCACGCATGCGTGATTGTATGGGGTACTCTAATGTAATCATGACTGACACCTTTTTGAATGGCTAGTTATATTCCAATTAAAGGATTAGTGAAGAAGTGTGACTGGTTATGATAAGTTAAGTGTACAGTTTGAACATACTGTAGACAGAATTAAAATTAAAATTTTTATTCTCTTTTTTAAGAAGTTATCATACAAGAAGTTTGTAAAAATGTTTTTTAAGAAGTTATCATACAAGACTTTTGTAAAATGTTTTTTTTGGTTTAATTCTGTCTATATGCTTTGAAACATGCATTGATTAAGCCATGGCTTTCACAGTTTTTTAACTGTCTGTTTTTTACATTGCCCCTGATAAACCAGGAATTTCAAATCAACCACGGACCTTTATACACGTCTATATGAAAGTCTGTGAATCACTCTAATGCGGGTTTGTCGGCATATTAGGTTAGGTATTGGCTCGAGGGCTTCAGTCCGAGTGCCAATGCCAGTCTAGTATGCCAATATCGACTTTATACACAACGGCCCTGTGTTATAACCTTTTTATCACATAAATTATGTTAAACTCCACTGATTTTTCCCAAATACTAGATAACGAAACACACTCAGATCTAACTTTTTCTGTTTGGTGCTGATGTCGATGTATTTTGGTCTTAGCAAAATTAATCACTAGGACTGGTGCCAGTCTAACTATTGGCTACAAACGCCCAGGATAATGTGGAAGGCGGGAAAATTTGGTATACATGTATTCCACAAAGGTGGATTAAAATTATGTGCACGATTTATCATAGTGATGTTTTGGGTACATTACTGACCTTATCTGTTTATTTAAGTGATTTGTAAAACCAATTTTTCTACAGTTGAGTAAATATCACATTATCTTGGGCGGACTATAACAGCGTAGCTAAATGTTAGGATCTGATTTTGATGAGATTGTTTGTTAATAAGTTGACTGAATGCCCTAGTAGTAGATAAAAAAACAATGAGAGCTCCCTTTTTGACAGGAAGTTTTAAAGTATGTGCATAATAAAATAAAGTGCCATATAAGTTATTGCAAACCACTTGATGATCAAACATATATAGAGCAGATTAAATGTAAATATGAGAGTAATCAATAAAAATTAACAATATATATATAAGATAAACAATAGTGTAAAAAGCAAGTAGGCATTTATTGGCCTCTAATATTAATGGAAGTAATAGATGATATTCTACCATGTGTGTTTTACTGATGTAATACAAGGGTGACACTTTTTGCAAATTACATAGCTAGTAACAACTGCACTTTGGAAGTGTTGTGAAACAGTCTCAATATGCATGTATATAATACGATATATTTTACTTTTGATGACTTTGAAAACATAAAAATAATTTATAAACTATGTGTGGTATGTTATTTAATACTTATCTCAAACTATTACCGGTAGATACATTTATGTTTATTTATTTGTATGTAGTTCTAAGGTGTAAAACTGTTAATTTTATAGTTTACATATTAATTAATATTATCTTAAATAATAAAACCACAATTAACATTTTGGCAAAATAGCTGTTATACACTTAAACTAGATAGAAACAAAAATAAATACATCTAAATATACACATTAAAAAACGCATAATATGACACATATTTTCAAGTGTACATACAGTAGCACACTATAGATATACAGCAGACAGACTGAGGGCCTCTTGTTATTTACAATGATCAGTTACTCTGTTTTATGACCCTAGATAAATACTGATAGTGGTCTCCTGCTGATATCATGCTGTTCCTTCAATAAAGTTTTGGTCCCGACATAAAGAAGGAAAAATCTAGGTCTTTAAGCCAGATTAACACATTAGCCAATCAGGCATTGGTACGTTGTCCCGTGCTTCTCCATAGCCCATCGCTCGATGCATCTAATACAACATGATGTATTGAAATAATAATCATAACAACTAAGAATTTCTAACGTAAATAAGGTTTGATTCTGATTTGGGAACACAAATAAATAAAGCTTTCTAAAGGTCTAAAGAATCGTATATCCCATCATGCACTTGAAAGGCATTATATGTGTATCTGTTATCAAATATATAGTGTAGAGAAAGCCCCCTACTAAAACAATTTTGATCAGTTAATATAAGATGATGACACACAATACACTACAGAAATACGCAGAAAATCCATACTCGGATTTTTAGGCCATTTTCAGAAGCTCCAAATTTGGAAGCGTCCATAGTTCGAAATAGAATTAATTTGACATTAATCATCATCATCATCTTCTTCTTCTTCCAGTTTAGTACAGGTCCCACTCTGGGGCAATATCGTACTATTTATATCGTATGAGCAGTGCAGCAAGTATTTACAGTATGAGAGTTTAAAACGTTTAAAAACAGCATACTAGTATTCTTATCTATTCGCTGACCAGACCCCTCTTGAAGACCTCAACGCCGTCGACGATAGTGGCTTGCTCAGGGAGCTGGTTCCAGAGTCGGATGGCGGAGGGGAAGAAGGAGTACAGGAACATCAGTGCGACAGAAGGGAAGCAAGTACCTGGTGGAGTAGCCCCTGGTGTTGATTGATGTTGGGTGGAAGAAGGTCTCAGCTTGAATGTCGACGAGTCCGTGGGTGATTATGTAGACCATCACCAGCTTGGCGTTGGAACGGCGTTCGTCCAAGTACTTGTCCCCTGTCACAACTTGCAGTTTGCTGCCGTGGATGAAGTATGGCGTCATGATGGGAATTCTTTTCCTTGTGATGTGGATGACCTCGCACTTGGATGGGTTGAATGACATCAACCAGTCACGCTCCCACTGCTGTAACCTGTCCAGATAATCTTGTAAGGCTTTGGCATCTTCTGTAGTGCGTCTTGTCCTGTACAAGAGACTATCGTCGGCGAACAAGTGAGATGTGGATGTTGCCCGAAGTGGGAGGTCATTGATGTACAGCAGGAAGAGGAGTGGTCCAATGACTGATGCTGTGAAGTATGTGCTCTATCAGCTTACTGCACATAGAGGTGAGCGAGATGGGCCGATAGTTGGCGGGGTCACTGTGGTCTCCCTTTTTGAATATGGGTGTGACGTTGGCATGCCTCCAGTCTGATGGAACTGCACCCTGTTCTACTGAAGCGTTGAATATGAGTGCCAATGATGAAGCTAGTTCTTCAGCATAGTCTTTCAAAAACTTGATGGGGATGTTGTCTGGGCCCGTTGCTTTGAGTGGATCCAAGCTGGCTAGGAGCTTCCTCACACCCTCTTTGTCTATATTGAAGCTGTTATGGTATCTTCGGTCCTGTCCCGCGTAACAATACACAATGCATAAGGTAAACTATACTTACCTATCGCCGATGTGCTGCCTCGTTCTATGATACCAATACCATAACCTCTAACTATATTACTGAGAAGACCAATGTTGTGCCATGCTCTGTCCAACGTCAACTAACTCTCGTGTCCGACTGACTGGGCCCCAAGAATACCTACCAGTCCATGACTGGTTCAGTAGCGGAAAGAGCGCTATGAGCGGAAAGAGCCCATAATCACCACACTCCCCCCTGTCCTATATTGAGGTTCGAGGACCAGGGGTCAGGAACTTCACCGACGCTCCCGCAGGACTCGAGATTCCCCTGCTGCATTTCATGGGTTCAGAGGTACAGAACTCCATTTCTATACAGGAGACACTGGCTCGTGGCTAACACTTTGAGACAGGCACGGATTCCTGGGTTACTAACCAGTACGGTATGCTCTCCTTACAAACCCAGGCCGCATACAAGAACCATGGGTAGGCTCTATGCTTTGTGCATACCCCACCAGGACCGCATAAAGAACCCTGGAAGGGGCTAGATTCTCAGAAAAACTGAGATCCAGCCGACCCAACCTGTGATTTGGTGCACAGGCACGCTAGTCTTCCCCATCTGAAGATCCATCAGATACCTTCTGCAAGCACCCATTTTAGGCATTATCCTCCGAGGATGGGTTCTAACCATCCCTAAACTTGGAACCTGAATGGAAACCTGGGAACATATCTGAACCTGTTGTGCATGTATCAGTTACTTACATGTCTTCGCATCTTGGCATCTACCTCGCATCTTACCCATTCGCTACTGCCCAGTATTGGTGTACTAACTGGCCTCCTCGTCTAACGTCCCAATCTCAACCATCTCCCTTCCAACATGAAGGCTCGCTAGACCAATATTACTGCCCGAAGCAGCTTCAATATTGCCTCTACTTCTACTACATCTGGACGCGCCATCGCCATCTATGCCTCTAAACATGCCATCGCTATGCTCTATTCGCTCGCTAACTGAGACACACAACCCTGTTGACTTGAATATAAAGATACAAACAATCTCCCCTGGGTCCCCAAGAAATTGAATAAGGTCACCAAGTTTGAAGTCATCTCCCAAGGATACCCAAGATATAATGCAGGTACCCAGGATCGATATATCTGCAGCTTGACCCGAGCCAAATGTTGACAACCAGGACACTGATGCCCGCACCACATCCTGATCGCTAAAAATTAGAATCATCCAATTTCTCCACCCAACGACTACTTTGAATGTAAACCCAGTGTCATATTGACATGTACACAGTGATGACTTCAGTTCCCTCCATGGTGTATTCCCTGAACACACTCGGCGCTACCCGAGCTTATAACCTGATGAAGATTTATATGACAGACGACAATTATGTATATCCCAGTAAAGATACAAGAACAGAACCACATGTTGCACCCAGGTGAAGATATTACTCAAGATCCCAACCAATTCCCGGAGTTCCACCAACCCTGTCGCTACCCAGACTAGACTTCCCTCCTGTCCACAACAAGCTTCCCCCTGGACCACTTCACCTATCCGGTGACCCTCCACCCTGGCGCTACCCACGGTAAGATGGCCCCTGTCACCCCGGCGCTACCCGAGGAATTTCCCAGTGAAGCTAATGGACCAAGAGCACATGTTGAATTCCAGGCTAAGATTCCTGCATAATATCTCCTCCCAAACCTGGAGACCTCCCTGGCTAAACCAATATTTCGTGGGACATCAACACGTACTGTACGACAACCCCGCCTAGCAACATAAAGTAGTAGCGCTACCCATACCACACCAGTAACATGCAAATATACCATATTGATCCCCAACTATGCTAACCTCTGTTCCCTCTCCCCACCTATATCCGTTGACCCCTCCACCTTATGGTCCAGGTAGAATTGCCACACAACCTACATCAACGCCACTGTCTCCACATCCACAACGCTACATGACTCTACACCAACAGAACAGCTTCATCTACATCATCAGTAATGGAATCCCCTATCATGCCAGGGCTTTAAATTCTTTTAAACCATGCAGTTATTTTTCAAAAATAAAATACAGAACTTCCCAATATTACAAAAATATTCCCCTTAATTAAATTCTAAAGCCATCCCTACAAGTTAGAACAAAAACCCTGCACGCATCCTCCGCATTTAGCATCCACAGATATAATACATGATAGTATTGACCCCAGTCCGCATGCATTTTGCCTAACACCAGCATACTAGCATGCCATAAGAGATCCCGCAATCACCACGGCCATGTCAAGCTTCTCAACAGATCTAACAATCAATCGCTCTACTTCTCTCTCGATGAAAGGATCTTCTGAGTTGTTCTCTCAGACAGGATAGACATCGCAATATGAACCTGAACATCATAGACCCCAAGACTGAGTCTAGGGAATGGTGTACAAATTAAATGTATAAATTTGAAGCATCAGAAGCTGGGTCAAAACTTCTGAGTCTCTAGAAATAACTTGAGTAACTGCACCCCAAGTTTCAGGTATACTAGCCTCCAGGGTTAATAATAACCAAAAAATATTTAACACACTAAATTCCAAATGAAAAAGTTAATTACTTTCACCGAAACAGCTAACATCCAATAAACATGCCAATAAATATTGCATTTACCCAAACAATTAACCGCAACTCTTACTTCCCCCTCATTCCACGGGAGGCAGCTCTGTGTAAAAATATTCCTAAACTGGCAGCGTAACCAAATAAAAATTAAAAACATTCTACAGTACTCGGAATAGAATTAAATAATTTATCTTAAAATCCTAACATGAAAATGTAACACCTGGAAACCAATCTACCCCAACACAGTCATCTAGGCTGCCCCTAGCGGCCATATGCTTCCTATACCCCGTCAAGACCGCATACGGAACCTTGACAGGGGCCAGACAAAGTCTTGGCCGCACCGGTCGCTCCGGTCATCTAGGCTGCCCCTAGCGGCCATATGCTTCCCATACCCCGCCAAGGCCGCATACAGAACCTTGACAGGGGCCAGACAAAGTCTCGGCCGCACCGGTCGCTCCGGTCATACCGCTCGAAAGTTCTATGCTAAGTTTTACCCCACCAGGACCGCATAGAGAACCCATGGCAGGGGAGTCAGACATCGGCATCCTCAGTGGGTCCTCACTCTGCCTAGACATCTGTACCAGATAAAAAACAAAGTGACTGACCGCACTGACAATGTTTCTTTATTGAGACACATTCACAAGCAATGGTGTGCTAAATGAATCAATGAAGTTGGGTCTCCAACAGCAACTAAAACAAATCACATCCAACATGACCAAGGGAGGTAACTAGTACAGCAATCCAATCTTGGTACAAGAAAAAATAAGCTGCACAATAAACCAAAGTACAAGGTCAATATCAGAATTAATTGAAATAATTTGCAACAAAAGACCAAACAAACATTAAAACAAATGACAACAACACTGACCTCCTCATTTTCGCTCGTTCGGACTCTGCAATTTTCGTACTTTCGACCACGCCATTCGGGACGAATCCAAAATGGCGCGAAAATTCGCCCTCGCTGACGGCAAACATTTTCGTCGAAAATTCGCTTATTACTGGTCTTCTACTGCTGCAATCGGTCTTAATCCACTCCAGTAACCATTCGCTCATAACCAACATCGACGTTGCATGTGTATTCTGCCTGGTAGCGTGAAACGGGGACCTCGTCACGTGACCTCTACTTTCGGTTCGTCCTTTTTTAGACCAGCGCTGCACACCAGTATGGTATCTTCGGTCCTGTCCCGCGTAACAATACACAATGCATAAGGTAAACTATACTTACCTATCGCCGATGTGCTGCCTCGTTCTATGATACCAATACCATAACCTCTAACTATATTACTGAGAAGACCAATGTTGTGCCATGCTCTGTCCAACGTCAACTAACTCTCGTGTCCGACTGACTGGGCCCCAAGAATACCTACCAGTCCATGACTGGTTCAGTAGCGGAAAGAGCGCTATGAGCGGAAAGAGCCCATAATCACCACACTGTGTATGTCTGGATGAGGGCTGTGCCCGAGTGACGGCATATCGTCAAGGACCTCCTTGGTAAAAACACTGCTAAACTGTTTGTTGAGGATGGATGCTTTGGTGGCGTGGTCGCTGTGGGTCACTCCGTCAGTCCTCAAGGGTGATGTGCCACTGCTGATGCACTTTTTCCCCTTTACAAGAGAGTACAGTTTCTTTGGGTTGCGGTCTGTTGTTACCATGTCGCTGATGTAGCGGTTGTATGCCTTCCTACATTCATAACTCATGTCCTTCCGTGTCTGCTTGTAGTGGTTCCTGTGGTCCTGGCTCTGCATATTGACAAAATAATCATAAAACGTATAATTACTAACTGTGATTTTTGGAAGTTGGCTTCAAGAATTGGTGAGAGTTCTTTTGACAGGGTCTTCAGTATAATGGGTTAGCGTAGGTTAAGGATATTGAGAAACGTACCTGTACATTTATTATCACGACATAGTAATTCTCACGCTACGTGTCGCCGGTTAAAACAAATTACTTAAACGTGGGTAATTCTTAGAAGGTATTTATAATTTGTTTGTCATTTATTGTATATTTATATATATCATTTACATTGATCGATCAAATTATGAGCTGTTTGTAACTTACATATGACCATGTACAGTTTAATTCGAAATACTGTTAGTGGTATAATTTCGGATACAATTAAAATCGGATACTTATTCAAGTTATTGGTTACATGGCTTTGATTAATTCCAGGTTTGCTTGATTTTTCTTTTATTACTCACATTTTGTCTGTTATGCTTATGCACCAGTCAATTAAAACCATTGTCCCCGAACCCGGGGAAGGGCTTTTTACCTTTCCGTATCGGATATCCCCACACTGCCATATGATATATGAGTGTGGGGCTTTTGTTTGGCGCCAAAATAGGGGGGAAATAAAGCCTGACTGAGTCATATTACCTGTGATTTTACCGAGTTTTTGCAGGAACACTGCAGTGTAATTTCCCTAGTTTGACATACAGCACTTCATCCTCGATGTTTGCATACATCCAAAGATACTGAGGCAGGGCTGAGGCAATTTGTGGAAGTTTTACCATATATATGGCCCTTGGGGTCTGTGATTTTAGCAGGGTTTGAAAAAACATCCCTGCCATTCCCCGGGGGTTGGGGGTCGTGGTTTCAATTGATTGATGCATTAATTAATAAGCTACAGTACAAGTATTGTCTATAATTTCTGGAATTAAAGATATCAACAACTTAGATTTAACAAGAAAACAAATGTCAGAATGGCAAGGGAATAATGACCACATGAACCCATTCTTCGCTAGAACCTTCAGATACTGGAATGCCTTGCTTTATAATATCCAGGCCAGTTTGGGTCTCCAACACTTTACATCTGGCCTCAGGGCATTTTTCCTTCTATAGCAGGGGCCGTTTACAGGTCGCTTCCCCTCAGAAAACTTCTTTAAAATCATGCAGTTTGCCCCTAAAATCCAAGAAACATCAAGTTTTTTTCCCCAAATTCTAAAAAAATGCCCCCTCCCCTACTCTTGAAAAAAAAGCCCTCGGCCTAGACTGGTACATGTGCTAATAACATAATTTTCATATACGATTTTATATTAAGCTTTCACATTGAATGATTGTAGCTTTTGTAGAATTGGTAAGCGATAAATTCATCTTAATAACCTTCTGTTGTTGATGACTGCTATAAAATCCAAATATCTGTTCAACAGTTGCTAGTACGATCTTCGCCTGTAGTTTGGAGAATTTGACCTGATCCTGACCTTTGTGCACGAATATATTACAAGGATCTTGCGTTGAATATATAAATTTCCATGAAAAAAATCGTTCAATGTTGGTCCTTTAGATTTGTGTTGGCATATCACCTCTAGCATCTTCGTGATACTTCCTGCTTATGAAAACATACCATCAGGGTTATAAATATAGACAATATATCAGCTGTTAAATTATGCTAATAGAAGGTCGAGAGGCATGTCAAAATCTCTGTGCTATATGGTTTCTTAAAATATCACACAGGTAGCTTCTTTGCATTCATTTACTGAAGTTAAACCTTATATTCATTTTGTATTCTTTGTATTTATTGGCTTATGTGGAATTGCATATATCTTTTAGCATCAACCATGAAGCTGACAATCATATGTTCAAGTCTGATTGTTGTGGCTTTGATCTGGTCTGTCCATTGTGATGATGATGCTGACGATGCAAAACCTCAAAAGTTACAAATTGGTATAAAGAAGAGAGCAGAAAGTTGTTCCAAGAAGTCACGTAAAGGAGACACACTTCATATGCAATACCATGTAATTCTCTTGTTTTTATCCTGCTTTTCCAATGCAAAAGAATCCCTGGTTATTAGACTGGAAAGAGGCCTCGGCATTGTACAAATTAGTAGGGCTGGGTACTGCATAGGGCCGAGTATCGATCAAAATGATCAATACGATATTTGTATCGATACAGAATGATTGATATCTGATATATCGTTTGATATTTTATCCCTATGAAATAAAAACAGAGAAACATTTCCGATTTGTTGGATATTCGACTTATTTATCAAAGTAACCTTTTTTTAAGGCAAATAATTGGTGGGGCTATATTTTGGGCTTATAGAATATGAGTAGGCCGGGTAATGATGGCTTGTAAACGATACATTGACTTGCACTAATTGAAACGAGATAATGATACCCCTTACTGTGAAAAATGAGTTGAAGTCAGCAATAAAAAACAACACAAAAACCAAGCAAAGCACACTTTTATTTAATTTTGTTTTGATCGATATTTGTTCGATACGGTATATCGACCGAACCCTAAATACCGATCTCTGATTCGATACGTGAACCGGTACTCAGCCCTAGTACCGCATTGAAAAATATATTGCGGTATACCATGGTTTTTAAACCAAATAGCACAGTATACCACCGTCTTTATCATAAGACTAAGAACTATTTTAGCAGTCATAAAATAATTATGCAAGTTATGCCTGCAGAGTTACAGACCTTGTTTGAAAATTTGGTTCTGGATGATGTATTTTCCAAAACTCAAAGTTGGTAATGATGTTTGATGTTGAACTTTGTGAATTCATTAATTGAAACATTAATATTTTTATTGATTAAAAGTAAGATGTTTAATGAATTTGATTTGATTTTTGAATTTGCAAGTTTATGAATGATGCTTTCCTCAATTTTAGGGAACCTTGCATTCAACTGGTGAAGAGTTTGATAGCAGTTACAGCAGAAATCAACCATTTATATTTGTTCTTGGAACTGGACAGGTCATCAAAGGATGGGACCAGGGGCTCTTAGGGTAAAGCATATTTTAATATTTTACTTTAATACGTTGTATTTGAATGCTGCTTTAATACATGTATGTATGACATAAGCAGCTGACTAGCAGAATTTTTGGGTAATTAAACAATTAATTTTGTTAAAAACCAAATCGATTTTGAGATGAGGGAGCATCAAAAAGGCAAAGAAAACCTGAAATGCCCTGAATACATTGGCATTTATATTAAAAGCAGTACATGAAAAGGCTTACACGAAGTCCCTAGAAAGTACAGGTAATCACTGATTGAACTTTGGATTGCATGTGATTCCTGAGTTTTGGGGAATGCATGAAGTCCCTGTTTGCACTAATTCCCTGTAACATATATGTTTGCCATGCCAGGTCAGAGGCCTGAAAAGCAATAAAAGATTGTCATTTATACAATAAATGTTATAGAAGAGTCTATGTTACTGAAGAGTGCAATCCTGCACAAAACTAGTTTAACGACTAAATGCTGCGCCGAGACATTGTGTAGCCAGTACCAAACCTTCTCTGCTATAGACTATCCAATTAGAATTTGTCAAAGCCAAGGCAAAACTATTACACAGATGTAAAATCATTAGGTCTATATTGGTTTAATGGTGAGGCATATTTGTCCCATGAAAAGTGCCAGTATTTCGATTGCAATTATATAAATTTGAAATAAGTGCAGAAAATTGCCTCATGATTTCGTTTGACTGCTCATTCTTGAATATGTTCTTTGTTTGTGTATAGAGCCCTGGTCCAGTTGTTAGTGTGTACAATTTGTAAAACGGAAATTTGGGTTCAATTTTCGGTTGTGACAGGTCATACCAGTACCCTTCCATGAAAACTTGACAATGTTGATTTTCCTCCATGTGTGGAGAAATTTGCTGGTTCCTTGTGGTAGGGTAAGCCAACCTAGCGCTTGTTAGGATGCAGTTTAGGAAAACTGTTACCGGTAGGTGAACAGCTGCTGTATATAACTGAAAAATTGTTGAGAAGTAGCATATATATGAATTGTGTATGTTTGTAGAATGTGTGAAGGAGAAGTAAGGAAGCTTGTTGTACCTTCTGATATGGCATACGGTGCTCGTGGTGCTCCACCTAAAATACCAGGTAAATCTTCTCTTTCTTTTATAACTTACAGGGATCCTACATTTCTGGAATAATCCGCAAATCCGGATTTGGTGCACCTGAAAGAATGAACTTTTCTGCAAAAAAAAAAAGATTTATTTGATGAAAAAATTCAGAGAATTGACAAAGTTATGGACATTTTAAATTCCATAATTTGAATTTGAACAATAAAACGTTTAAAACTTAGTTAAGGTGTACGGATGTTAGCTAATCGCACACAAAAATGACTAGCCACTTGTTTTCAGGATTGAGCATTATGCCTCTACAGAACCCCTGAAATTTATACAGCTATTGAATTCGTTCTGAATGGTCTATTTTTAAACAAAACAGAAACTAGCTGTACTATATTATTTATTTATTTCTGCAATAACGTTTCAACTCATGAATGTGTCTTCATCAGGTAAATAAATAATAACAGGAAGTCTGACATTGTGCATGTTTATGCCAGTCAGTGGTCTTGCACCAGTTCATATTGAACACAAGATACACACATCACAGTGACAGAATGATACGCATCAGAAATAATGATAATGATACAAAACTGCAGTGGTCCATACCAGTAATTGCTAAAATACGAATACATGCAGAATTCAGTATTTTTAGTTGACATCATAGTAAATTTTTTCCGTATCTTTCATTAGTTTTTGTTGTTGTTGAAGAATGTGACAAAATATCTTTTGTTGTTATAACAGGGTAGCAATACCATGTGACTTTTGACTACAGTTCCAAGTAGAAATTTGTAAACATAGGAACACAAATATAGCCATTAGTCTTCATTCTTTTCTTCATCACTTTCTGTAAAATATATGCCATGCTAAGGGGTAAATTATTTGTTTTCCAGGAAATACAGGATCTTTTCTGCAGCTTGATCGTTTTTTCCTGTACTCTGTGAAACCTGTGTTTCCATGGTTTCACTGGGTGTTGGACAAAACGGCACAGCTAGAGTTACTTGTGTAATTCTGTGAGACCATCGGAACAATTAACACACTGAAGAAAAAATTCTTTAAAGTGCAGACATATTATATTTAACATATACATCAATGTGACAAAATTTAGTTTAACTTAAATACTATGATTATTTTCTTCCAGCTAATGCAGCCCTTGTGTTCGATGTAACTTTGGAGAAGATAGAACGACATGGAGATTTGTAATGATAGTGGATGATTAGATTGCTCATATATCGTACAGTAATGCAGACTTGTTTGTGTGGACTGATCGTATGACCTGACATGTTCTATATACATCACGGTTGTTTATGCTTTACGTGTAGTGTAACATCTGTAAATATACACATCTATGTGCTGTAGGTTGTCTTTATGTATGAAATCCAAGCATATAACTGTAAAATCATATATTTTCACGAGGCAAAATTATGTAAATTTGTAATTCTGAAGCAGATTGCGAGGTTAAATGTTTGCGAAAACTCCTTTCTGCAGTGTGGTAATTAGGGCCCCGCAAAAAATATTTGTGCAGTGCCCTATAGTAATCACTTTGTTTATGTTTTCATGAGCATAAATTTTTGTGAATTTAACAAGATTGCAAACATAACAAAAATTAAACCCTTGCGAAATATTCTAATTTTACATTATATCGTTTTATTAAGGTGGAATAAACCCTTTTCGATAAAAATTGTCTGTAACTCAGATTTTGTTGATAAGGGGTCTATTCCACCTATAGTTACCTCTACATGTTTATTTTAGCAAATTTGTGCAATGTTTTGTACTGCTTTGGTCAAGTGTCGGTATGTTTTATAGTGTGTTAGAATGAGCTGATTGACGGTTGATTATTTGACCACTGAATGTATGATTACTTGTTGATGTGTGAATGAAAATCTTGTCTAGTATTTTTAGACATCATGCAAGACTTACCGTTTACTAGTATATATTATCAGACCATTTTTTATTCTATTCAGTATTGTATGAGATTTTTTACTTCTCCCATTTACTTGTCACATTGGTTCGAAACCTACACTGATTAATATTGTATGAACAAAAACTTAATATACATAGACTAGTGATATGCAAATTCATCAAATGAGTTTTAATGTTAACATGTATTTATATGATGTCTGTGCAATACATTTATTATGTTTTGTTATGCCATCATATCATAATGCTTAGTATGATCAACCATATTCTGAAATACATAAGTTGTTTTGCTCCCATTTTGTGCAATGTGTTATTTAAAATCATGTATGCAAAAACTTTATGCTGTTATTTACTGATGACCACTTTAACTTGCCTAAGACATAATCTCATTAAGCTTTTAAATGTTACTGGTTACTAATTTACTCAAATCAAATCTTATGATGTATGTTTTTTGTACTATATGGAATAATAAACTCATTTGATAAACAATTGTAGCTTGGTTTGTATTTGAAGGTACAAGGAAATCTGACAAAAATTTGAGCAGTATGAGAGGTCACACACTTACTGTATTCCTAGAAATGGTTTCGCGCATTTTAAGTTAGCGACTTTCGCGGGAGGTATCATTTTCGCGAAGTTTAATAGCCGCAAAAATGTTCCCTCCAACGAATCCGCGAACGTTTCTAGCTTCTTCATACTTAACATGCTAAAATCGCAAAACATTTGACGAAGGATAATTGTACTTGCGCATACATGAGGTGGGAACTTCTCTCAATAAATCCATCTTTATAAAATCTAAGAACAATTGCGCTAATTTTCTCAAAATAAACATCCATTTCGATACTCTAAGACTCGTGCATAGTGTAGTTTGTGTAGACATAAACACTGTTATGACGTAGCGTGTAATATGCTCAATGTAAACAAGCACAGGGGTACATGGGTGGGGTGTTAATGAATCAGTTTACTTCTACGTAGAATGTTTGTTTTTGTCATGATTAAAGTCAATGTATTCCTGTACAGGTATTCACAATTATTAATCATTTCACATTTATTTGTTAAACATGTATGTTTGGTGGTTAAATCATAAGTGTAACTATTTACCGGTTTATGTTGATAACACCTAGTGAAAACACTTTATGAAATCCTTTGTTATAAAGAGATTAATTGATCATCGTAATTGTTATCAGGTCAGCTAAGGTCACTTTCAATTGAATTTGATTTGTGTATACACGGATGGTGATGACAAACAGTCCTATTGAAATTGCAAGATGTGTCAAACATGCCTTTATGCCGTAGCGACTTAAGTTTCGCGGAATTCGCGGGCGTTATGACTCCGTGAAAATTTGTAGCCGCGAATATGCCGACGGTATGAAAAACGCGAAATATTGTATCCGCGAAAGTATCTAGGAATACAGTATATTTGAACATGCATTTTTTATGCTAGCTTGATATTATCAAAGTATCTCTATGTATAGCCCAGATAATTTGACATGATTCTCGCCTTCTATTAGCATAATTTAACAGCTGATATCTTGTCTATCTTTATATACCCGGTTGTATGTTTTCATAAGCGGGGAGTATCACGAATACGCTCTAGGTTCAATACAAACACAAATCTAAAATACCGATATTGCATGATTTGCTTGCCGAAAATTATATATTCAACGCAAGAACCTTTTAATATATTCATGTATTAAGGTCAGGATCAGGCCAAATTCTCAGTTCTATAACTGTGATATAGTAATGGTGGTTTTCTGGTGTTCGACTGAGAGAAAATGGTAAACGGAATTCCTAGTTTTCTTGTATCCATATTTCATATAGAGGGTAGAAGAGCTTCATTAGTAACAAGAGCCATTTCATATGGAGGGTAGAAGAGCTTCATTAGCAACAAGAGCCGTCAGAGATGGATGATGCTCTCTATGGGGTGTTTGTAACAGAACAAATACTTCAAAATATGCAAAAGAGAGGTATGGTTCTTTGGCACTGCACTTTAACTTATTGTGATTTATTTAACTAGTTCAAGTTTCAAATTGATATCTCCAATTCTATATGAGTTATGGCATGGAGTTGGAATTAGGTAAGAAAAATTACAAAGGGGAATAACTCCAAAAATATGCAATACAGAGTTATGGTTCTGATGCACTGCACTTCTCCTCAAAGAGGTCTATTCACCTATGAAGTTTCAAATTGATATCTCTAATACTGTATGAGTTATGGCCTGGGCTGGATAAAATATGTTGGACAGACTGACTGATGGACAAAGTGGGGACTATAATATATGCACCCCTGAAAATTTTTAGGGGAGCATAATAATACACCATACACAGTTGAATAGACATTGATCAAGTGTGTCATGCTAGCATAAAATAGCCATGTTCTTGTTCGGTAATTTATCAAGTTCGTACATACATCAAATATGATCATCCAATACAATCCTTACCAATTCTTCTTTGACATAATCATAAAATTTAACATTGATTTAGCAGAGCCTTTATTAGACTATACTAGTGAGAAAGTTTTATTAGAATCAGTGATATTATTGTACAAACACTGTCAGAGCTGAAGGTATCCCCCTGCAAAAACATTATTTTTGAACATTTGATCAGACAGAATCTGAGTACAATGTTTAACATTTATAAGGTTTTGAAGTCCAAACAACTTAAATTAACCAAAAGAGCGAAAAATAAACATTCAAGTTTTTCTTTCATTTACACAAATTATTACACAACACAATATCAAAATTATGGCTCCCATGCAAAGATTTTGAACAGCAAATTTGTAGATATGATGCATCAACATGTTACAATTCATTAGATCTTATCTCATTGAAATACCAGCCTGTATCATAATGTATGCTTTCCATTTAATGCAAATATGACATGGTGCTACGTAGGGTGATAAAAAAGTACTGAGACAAATATAAATAAACGAGTAAACGACTAATATATACCCCCCCCACCCCCGCATATGTTATATAGTGAATGAACCAACAAAGTTCCATTATTATGACAAAAAGCAATTTAAATGCAAATTCCTTCTTTCGTGCACAACTTGAAGACTTCTTCCAAAACTGCAGGAGGAGTTATGACCCCAAGAATTGTTCACTATATGTTATGGAGTACATAAAAGAACAAAGGGCCATAATTCTGACATAACTAGTCGTAGCTCGAAATCTTTCCTTTATGCACATCTACGAGGGTCTTCATTTAATACCCGGACGATAGCCATAGCGCTTGACTGAAATATGTGATTGTAATAAATATTCCTTTATTAAGACTTAATCACCAACTTGATAATTTGACAAAACTTGGTATAATTTTGTCCAACTGAACACAAACTGTGGTTACTATAGTAACCAAACTAAGGGCTACCTGGCCCAGCCCAAGTTTTCAGTGAAATGTAGAGTGTTGATATGACAGAGTGCATAGTATAGTTGCCTATTTTCAACGGAAAACATTATACAGTGTTATGTCTGCATCTACGTTATGTTATATAACGTTTGATGTCATTTCTGTTACCGTTACTGTGCGTGAAGCGCTGTTTTGTGACAGCGGACGTGTTTCCGTTAATATCGCAATGAAATCTTATTTGTTAGGGAAAAAACGATTATGATACAATTTCATAAAAGTATTAGTCATACACCTGTAAAACTATAAAGAATCTATTTTAGAGAAACCTTTTGGGAATATTCATAAAGGTGGATTTCTGCTTCTAAACGGTTCAATGATGACAAGGATCACCTCACGATGATCCAAGGCCGGGCCAATCTAACGTCAGAGACAGGAAAGTGTTGTCGGTTAATCACCTGTTGGAGGGGTAAACCCTACTGGAAGAATAACTACTATTGTGATTACGGAACCATGCATATAACATCACTACCGAACATCTTAAAATGGTAAATTTGTGTGCTCGCGTGACTTTATGGCTCCAAAACAACGATCAAATAGAGAAAAAGTGTCACGTTTGAGGAGCGAAAATGGCGTAACGTCACAATATTTTAACGTCGACTTGGGCTGACTCCCGTTACATGTTGAGGTTGTTCATCTGTGAAACTTTGAATTAAATCCTGCCAAAAAAATGAGAGTTGCTTCCAAAAGAATGTGTCTGCTGACGGATGGAATGACAGACGAGCTGATTCCAGTATATCCCCACTTACAGGTCATTGTGCAGGGATATAAATAAACGTTTATATTTCTTTATTCAAGAGGTGTTCAACTTATATTTGAACAAAGTGAAACATCCAATTTCGTTATATAAGCACAATATACCGATAATCAATCTATCCCTATAGAGTTGCCCCCACTGTGCATTAAATATGCACTATGTTTAAAAACAAAATCAACCCTCTTGTAGGTTTTGTTTTGGCTTTTTAAGGCAAATTACCCCTTAACTAAGTAGCATCAAAAAAGTGTTGGTAGATTTTTAATTACTCTTATCTGTGAAGTGCATATACTGGTTTAGGGGAAGAAGTCTTTTAAAAGAATTGTTGATGGACGACTGACAACGCTGGACAGAACCTATCCTAATAGTTCACTAATGAGCACTTTCAGCTCTAGTGAGCTAGAAATGGACAGAAATCATACAAACAACTTGTAAGTATAAATTAAAAGCTTTATTGAATCTTTTTTGATATTATAATAAATCATAAATATGATGTTAACATAGAATAATCTTAATGTAAACATGCACCTTAAACTATCTACATATGTAGCTAGAAATTCAAGTAATATACACAAAATCATGTAAAGATTATTACTACACAAATTAGTCACTCAAACAGAGCACGCAAATAAACACACAAACATATAAACAATTTATTTCACCAAAACAAAGAAGCAACCACACTTGGGATAAATGTCTACAAATAATACAATAATAGTGTTATAAATGCAGTGTGTCTTGTCACATGAAATGATGCAACCCAAATAAACAACACGAAACATTGATTACTGATAACATGGGAACAAATCAAAGAACTGTCAGCTCCATACAAAATATCAACAGAAATAAACGCTATAAGTATCCAGTTACCACTGGTCTAATACTGTAAAATCATTAATATTCACTAGGTTTTAAATTTTATTGATTTCTGTAATGAACTTGATCACACGATTAATAGACCTCCGAAATAATTACAAATGTTTTCCTTGTACAATATTTTTGAATCCATAAATTAATGATCCTGAGAATTTATACAGAACCAAATTCCATGAACTTATATACTGTAAAATCAGAAATTTTAGCGAAGGCAAAAAATTCTCAAATTTGTGATTATGAAGATTAGATATTCGCAAATTTTTAACTTCCGAAAAAAATACTCTGTGTTTCTGTGTCCATAAACAAGTTTACAAGCCTGACTTTTTGCAAATTTATCAAAGTCTCTGATAGTGCAAAAATTCACCCTCAATAAAAATTTCTTATTTTACAGTACCAATAAAAAAGAATGATTTTACAGCATTATTTTGAACTTTATTAAGATTAATTAAAATCTCACCAAGGTGAGAACATAGCACACATCTTGGCGCCAACTTCATTGGATTTCAAATACTCATGAAAGTAACATACTAGTATAGTATGGAGAATTTGGCCTGATCCTGGTTGTTATGCATGAATATAATACAAGGCTCTGGTGTTGAATATATAAATTTCTGCGAGCCAATCGTGCAATTTCGGTCCTTAAAATTTCTGTTTGTATTACAACTTGAGCATCTACATGATACTGCCTGCTTGTGAAAAGATACAACCGAGTTTATGGATATAGACAAGAAATCAGCTGTTGAAATATGCTAATAGAATTAGAAGGTCGAGGATGGAATAAAATTCTCCATACTATACAATAAGTATCAATCTAATTTTAGTCAGGCAATGTTTTACAACCACCTTTCTAACCTAGACAATTGGGATTAATAAAGTATGTACACAACACAAACTCTCATTCGAATCAACTCAACTGTATATATAAACTTTTATGTACAGTCAAATATTCTGTTAATTCAAACTAATGGAAAGTCCTGATTATTTTCTTCTCTCTATGAATTTCGATCATTAACCACCTCTGTACGTTTAAAATCAAGTTTCCATTACGCAAAACAATTTTCCTTGGTTCCGATAAATTCACGATATAACAATGGTCAACTGAATTTGTAAGATGATTCAGATTGCTGATACTGAGATAACTTCATATTCAGCATGCTTCTATATAATCAACAGTCTTAGAATTTTACAAAACATCATACATCAAAATCAATTAAATGGAGTATAATTATGGTACAAGTACCTGTTACATACAAGATTATAGATGGCTCGTCAATTTTACAGTGTTAGTCAATGTATAGTACCGCATGTGTGATACAAGTACCTGTTACATACAAGATTATAGATGGCTCGTCAATTTTACAGTGTTAGTCAATGTATAGTACCGTATGTGTGATACAAGTACCTACATACAAGATTATAGATGGCTCATCAATTTTACAGTGTTAGTCAATACATAGTACCATACATGTCAATTATCTATTTCACAGACCAGTCAAGAAAATACATGTTGTGAAGTTGGACAATTAAGTGATCAAATATAATATTGTATATATTACTATATAACATTGAGATACTTCACAAGTTAGCAAGAACTCTTCCCAATGTGACCATGACCTGAGAGATACACAACATCATAGTATGATCCTACATTCCACTTGTGTGTGAAAAGATTATTCTGAAGGTTTTCCTACAGTTTATTAACATGCAAGCATATACATGTGCCCTTTCTGTGACCTTGACAGCAAGATCAAACTGTCGATTTCAACAGTCCTGGTCTTGTGCTTACTTGGTAACAATGTGTAATTTCATAGGAATCTGTGGCATTATTTAAAATACTTACATCAGAAAAATGAAAAGATTAAACTAGCGTCAAGTGTTTGACCTTGAAGGTTCATTCTATCTTTGAACACAAGTTAAAGCTGAAACTGACATATATAAGGCAAATATATAACAAATCATAAGACAGCAAGTGATATTGAAATACGCATTCACCAAATAGGCATCAGCATGAGTAACACAAGTAAATGTTACATCTTAGGTGCAAACCATATTTACAGATTACTATAGTAGTCAAACAAAATACCAAATGAAATAATAAATTACCGG
Organism: Spisula solida; assembly: GCA_947247005.1. Taxonomy (NCBI): domain Eukaryota; kingdom Metazoa; phylum Mollusca; class Bivalvia; order Venerida; family Mactridae; genus Spisula; species Spisula solida. Next base: position 27,787,032 of record OX365945.1, on the reverse strand, counting down.
TAGCTTTAAATAAATAACATAATTATGAATTACATAAGAAAGGGTATTAACCCTTCACTCCATGATTATACGCAGGGGTGTCAACAGGACCAAATTAAAAATCAGGAAAATTGTATTAGGCCGACCATTTTTGCCTAACAAAAGACCTTCAATGACATTGTTTCCATAATTAACTCAGGTGGTATTAAAGAAAATCCTTCAGAGCTGATTAAATTCACCATAACTTTGTCATTTCTTGAGATATTTTCATCAAATAACTTTTAGAAGCCACTGCTCTTTCAGTCATGCTAAATCTGGAATTCCAGATAAATCAGGAAAAATGACACCCCTGTATACGTTTTCATACTCTATCAGGAGAAAGGACTGACGACAACCACCGCTACCATTGTATACACTATCCAACTAACCTCACCATTCTGCATGCAAATGGATTGAGGAATGGATGGAGTAAAGGATTAATGTACGAAAAGAGGGTTAAAAAAAGTGTCATAACATGTCAGCTCTTTCTGATGCATCTAAATGCACATACGATGTGTCATAACATACCAGCTCTTTCCCGCATCTAATTGCACATATGATGTGTTATAACATGCCAGCTCTTTAGGCTACATCTAAATGCACATATGATTTGGACAGAGTGAATAAAAGACACTAAATGTGCATTACATTGTATACAGTTCATGTAAACAGTTCAAAATAAGCAAATGTTTGCACCTATCATTCACTTCTGTGCAATGAAAAGCCTGAGGTAGAAATATGTGAATTTAAGATTAATGATAGCAACTTTAAATCTTTTTTCATAGTTCAGCATTTCTTGCAAAAAGAACAACAACTTAATTCTTACTTTTCAGGGACTCCCTAGTATTATAAAAAAAGTTCATGATACAATAGTAAAACACAGGAAATTATTCTTTCTGAAGTTTGAAATCTTGAACATTTAACCTCATAAAATACTTGTAACTTGTAACAAATTTGCAAAATTTTAAAATTGCTGATTTTTCGATATTACATTGGTGTACAAGGTGTTACAAACTGGCATGTAATATATATTTACATGGTGAACAAAAATATAAATCTATTTGATATTTCAATAACTTAAACAGAAAATTATTACACATAACGTTATTAATGTCAAACAAATTGAACAAAAAACTAACAAATTGCAACAGACTACTATAGAGAATTATGTACACACAATTATGGTATTACAGGGCAACAAACAGAGTTTAGTTTACTGCACACAGTTAATAGAGAGGTTGCAATGCGAACATGTACGACTACTTGTATGTGTAGCTACCTGTACATGTATAAGTACATGTTGCAACTAAAATTGGCTTGCAAAACACAACGTGTGCATGTAAAATCACATGACAGTTGTACATGATTTCTTTGTGCATCGATAATGAGTGTTTATATAAACTCAATGAGACCATGGTTGATGAAATCTTGGGTTTCTTGTATATACCCATACCCGTGTGACATAGTACACATTATATTTTCATCTTTCCCACGTCTCTTACATGTAAAAACTACACATACCTGGATGACAATATACCCAAAAATAGTATTCACAAAGACGTACACTTTACACGTTGTTATTCGCAACCTCTCTATTGTTAGCCTATAAAACATCACATCTACTGCATACAGTCATTGATTGTTAGCCTTTAGGAGAGATCATGTATGTATATTGAGGTATTCATATGCAAATGTGCCCACCAGCTAGCTATTGGTGAATGGCAGGTTTTACTGTTCATTCATCCAATAGACTGTTGGTGGGCACTTTGCATATGAATAGGTGATCTCCCCATATAAAAGTGACTTCATAGAAACGTAATACACAGTTATACACAGTGGATGCTAACTTATTGTCTCGATATTATCAAACATGGTTATTAAATACAGTGTGGTATAAACTGAATGTCCACGATATATATAAAACAAGACAGGAAAACAAAACCATGTACTTATATGGACATGTTTACTTTATCAGTTAGTAGATTCTTACAATGCAGTGTTTAAAAAATTGATAGTATGAAGTCAACTGCATATCCATAAAAAAACCTTGTCAAAAACAAATGTTATACAGTATTTAAATCTACAACACAGAGGACACAAACAGGCAACTTTAGGCCATAAAACTATGAAGAAGCATTTACTGTAAATACTTTTTACACATAGTTACATAGGGTGATATGACAAATTATTTCATATATTTTTTAAGAAAACACAGGTGAGACTTATTCAGAAGTTACCTCCAAGCAACAACTGGACAAACTTTTACAAGTTGCAAGGTTTCAACATAAATAAATACATTACACAGATTAGCATAGACACTTTCCATTTTGGGGTAATTAACTTTGACAGTGTAATTGTACCTCAATTTCAACATCAGGAACATCAACAGATGCATATATATGCGCTTAAAGACTCACAAAACTCTTAAAACAATATTAATTTCAAAAGAAAACAAGACTGCGTTCACTAAACGCTTATGCCCCCTGTGGAAGCCTTGTCCATAAATAAGTCTAAGTCCAAAATTAGGTCAAGGTGAAGGTCAAAATGGGTTTAGGTGGTACAGGCGTGTGGAGAGTGTTCATACACAACATCCATGCAAGTATGAAAGCTTTGTAGCAAGCCATATTAATGCTAGAAGAAACGGTCAATTTGGGTTAACCAGGACGGACGGACGAACAGACGAACGGACGGACAGGTGAATCACTATATGCCTCCCCATCTATCGATAGGGGGGCATAAAAATTCAAATTCTATACAACAATCTCTGCATAGTTTAGCCAAGTCTACAATGGATTTGGTTTGAATAACATAACTGATATTCAGTTATCAGCATTCTGTCTGGCAACATGTTCAAGAATCAAGTAATCATACAAATAATAAAACGTTAAAGTTGGTGTTAATTGACATCGGAGGACACACCCACCTTAGTAATCATAGCAGTATGCAATCATAAATACAAATATAGAACAAGCTATATCACCCACCAAATGTGTGGAAACTACTTCCCCATTTCTCACCTAGCCTAGATGGTGTTTACAGTTTGCACAAACCATGTATTTAGCTGCCATTCCCTATCTGGAATATGTGTTCAATGAATAAGAATAAAAATAATATTTCATAGCCTGTTATAAAAGCCCTCATCAGAGTTGTTGCCGAACATGTGTTGTCCACGTTGTTCATTGAAATTGTTTAATGAATTCTCACAGGCCAATTTGATCGAGGGTCAAAATGACGCACGATGTAGAATTTCTGAGCCTCAAAATTGGGTCATATTCGAAATTCGTGCGTCAAAACCCGTAGTCCCGGGTCAAATGAAAGCCCTGATCTTATATTATTATTTATTCAAATTTTTAAAAAGATATTATTCTGAAATTGCAAACAATAATCAATTTTTTTTAATTTGTCAAATTATAACAAGAAGAATCAACCCTCTCTATAATATACAGAGCAGCTAACACAAACACCAAAAATCTAAATTGGTAAAACAAGTGAAAACAATTAGGAACTGGGATGTAATGTATAACATATTCTTAGCTAAGGTCGTCCATGCATTCATGTATAACACAGCTACCCTACTTCTACACATCATCAGTGGCAATCTTGTCTCTCAGACCAATAACACTTTAGAACCAATATGATTCACTTTAAAAACTGTACATCGGTTATTATTTGTGACGTTTTATTTTCCCCTTTTATTCGCTAACAGAGTTACTTGTTAATTCATCAACCCACATTTTATAACATTAAAACCTATCATGGAACCTACGACTCCGAATTCATGAATTGCCGTGTAAGTTTGTTAGCGAAATTGGCAAAATAAAGATCCCACGAATACAAAGTGATTTATAGTAAACAATAGTCATAATTTATATATGTACAGTCATATACAAGGAGGATTAAGTGCTTTGATAACTTGTTATTTATCAAGCCAGATATACAATAGTTGTACCGTATTCACCCTAGCATTTTGCTGCACTTTTATTTACTCAGAAATGTAACCAAAATTTGGGTGTGTTCTTTATACAGATTTAGACATTTTTCTAGTCTCGGACGGGTACATTGGGAATGGCCATATTCTTTCATCGTATTTTCACAATTAAAGTTTTTGCATCTGAACTTTTTGTCTTAGAATTTTCTCCCATTTTGTTTTTTCCCTGCGTCCAATACACAGGTGTGTGCAATACTTGGGTAAATACGTTACATTAAATCATTGATATACTAAAACATCATCAAAACATATTCCCACAGCATGCAAACACAACCACAAGTATATAACTGGCCAAATACTAGCATACAGCATTTATCAAGTTCTTGGAGGTCTATGATGATGAATCCTGGGAGACTGTTACATCTATCTTCTCCCGTCTATATGAGTATATAAAAATCTTGCAAAAATATTTAATAAAAAAATGAAGTTTTCTATGGCAGAACATCATCAAGAATCGGAATCCAAGCGCTTGAAGGAAGTTCCGAGATGACGTGTCGGCTTTACCATCTTTTCCCGCGCCTCGCGACGACCATCTTCCTTATGGTCAAAGTCACAATTGTGCAGCTCAGGTAAACGATGGAGAGAACAAAACACATTATCTGAAACAAACAAATCATTGCATCATTTGGTAGTATGGCACAGTTTGTAAATGGGTGCAAGTTAAAAATTATTAAAAACCTGAGATTCTGAAAAAATGTCAATTTATACAGTGAAAACAAAGACAAACAAGATTTTTTTGCACACTCATATACCCAAAATCGGGTATATACCTGAAAACTTGCACCCATATTTGTAGAGCTGGGAAAATAATGACACAAGCTCTACATAACTTAAGATCAGGAAAAAGTACATGTATAAACAAATTCATGTATATGATATAAACATACATTTTCACTTCTATTATACAACATTATTTGTTAGAGTATGGAAAACGGTCTGACTTTAGATGATTTAAGTCATTTGAATCCTAATAAAGGAAGGTGTTGATACTCATTTAATCTTATGATTGCTACTACATTTGATTATTTGAAGCAATGCTAATTTGAAGCCGAACAAGCCATCAGGCCAGCTTTATAGTGCCTGGTTGAGGGTACATAACTGAATAACTTTGAATAATGGCAGTTAATACTTATGTATAAAAGGCAGATCAATATAGACATACCACATTTACATCTTCCTATGGTTCTTTGTGCCAGCTCTAGTTTACATTTACATGTAGCACATCTTCGCTTACTCTTGTTCCCAGATTTCTCGGGGGTAGAATTAGGGGTTGTGTCATCTAGGGCACTGCTATCTCTGAAGTAACATATTGGATGATAATATTGTCAATAACAAAACAAGGATCAGCATCAATCATCATTCAGACAGCTAATAAAAGTGTTCGATTAAAGTTTATAGTAAAGGCCTGGTAATAAGCAATCATTTTCATATCTGAAAATCCTAGTTTCAAATACAACTTCAGGATTCAAAAACCTGAAATCAGACAAAGGCCAGAAAAACACCAGGCCTAATAATAATACATTAAGTAACAATGTTTTACATACATTTTTAACAACCAATATTTTTCCATTTTAAAGTGGGGGGACACCAAACATAAATGTTTTATGGACAGCATCATCTTTAATTAATCAAACACGAAACATATCCACTAGGGCAAATGTTAAGAAAAAGCATAGGGCCTCTCATCATGACAATCAATGTGGGCTGTTTTACAAATTACATACAGTAATTGCCTTGCTATATTCTTAGCTCAAAAGGGATAGCAATTGATAACATCAGAAATGAGGTGTTGAGAGCGAGTAATATAAGTTGTAAGAACTTGTTTCTCAATCGACCTAAAATAAATTAGTTATCAATGTAGAAACTAAATGACTTCAGTATACCACCATCAGACATCAAGCTACCAGTACAGGGGTGTAGATTATCATCATAAAATCACAAAAATATTCACCTTTTTACTCCTCTTTTTTCTGGACTTGCCAAATCTTGTAGAGAATCAGTTGAACTAGAAGTCGAACTAGAAGTCGCACATTTACTATTACTAACGTTACTCTCTGAATTGGAGGCCACATCATTATCTGAGGTAGATAGACTCGTGATAGTCTTAGTGTCTTTCAAACCATCGGTAGAATTACAACTATCACACTCAGCAGGATTTACAACACTTTCAGTCTTAGCTGATGTAGGTGACGGACATGTAGTAACACTAGATATGTTTATAGTATTATCTGAGGCAGTAGATTTGTCTGTGCTTTCAACACTAGAATTTTTCACAGCTTGACGAATAAGTTCCTCAGCTTTCTCCATGGTAGAGCTAGATGGTTGGTTGCGATTTGTGGACAGAAACGAGGATGTAGTGGCACCTACACTATCATGGCTTGCATATGACGTCTGTCGATCTACAGAAACAAACAAAATAATTTTATTTTCATCTGCAATATGATACCTTATATACCAGCTTAAGGCAACCTGTATTATATTACAGCAGTTCTATTTGATTCGGGAGTAGGGGGTTTAGAACCTTGAAAATTCCAAAAAGCCACATTTTGACCCTAAGTTTTGGGTTAAAGGGTCAATTTCTCTATTAATCATGGGTATTTTGTCTATAAAATGGCAAAATTTAGACAAAAGTATCAAAATGACCCTGCAGCTTCAGAAGCTAGTGGAATACCTGTTATAAGATGCATCCCAGTCAAGACTGTTGCATAGAAGCAAAAATCCAAGTTTAATAATTCATAGTTCAGAGTGCATCTTTAATTCTTATGTCAGGTAACCATATACTAGTAAGCAGCAATGAATGGTATACAAACACTTTACAAAAACTTAGTACACAGGTTTCACTAGATGATCAATGATCAAAGTCAAACCGTTGGTCTGAAATAAAATCTGAAAAACTCAACCTGCTTTGATTGTGCGGCTACATTACACTTCCCAGTCTTAGAAAATATTAAAAGGATAATTGACATTTTTTAATGGTTTTCAACATAGTCGAGAACAGTACCAGCTATATGTTGTACCTAGTTACAAACATTAGCATACCAGTAGTTTACATGAGGGCTTTCATACGAATAAAGTTGCATTTGATCGGGAAGTTCTACAGGTTTTGAAGCTTGGAGTGTGCAGATGGCCCGGTTTCTTCCACATGCATTATCTTGACCCACGATAAAAGAGCCCTGTGTGACCCAAAATACGAAAATTGGCATTTCAACTTGCATACAGTCTCTCAGTCTGGAACTAGTTTCATCAGATCATTAAATGATTAATACTTTACAAGCACACAAGATCATAAACTTTGCGCTTACTTCTTAACAATTCACTTTTGGCATCAAGTCCTTCTTGAGTCTTTTCTTGAACAGTGGCTACAATAAACAAGAAACAGTACAAATACAAAGTATACATGAATTTCTGAACAACCCCACCTACATGTTATTATGTATTATAGTATATGAACATATCTGAGCACTCAAGTATTTTTAGATATCTCATTTTGAAAGTTCTTAATGGTGTATGTTTGCATTCCATAGTATAAACTTAGTAAGTGTTGAACATTTGGGATTCACAGTGTGCAACATTCATGTTAAACAATAATATTGGCAGCAATTCCCTTCCATAGCTTTGAATATTTTAGAAGCAATTAATTTGAAAAATGCGGACTTATTATTTTTAAAAATTAAATATTATCAGGATTAGGGATATCATACTCATTTAAGGATAATGAAGTCATAAACAACACATATCCAGGAAATTTTATGTAAGTTGGTGTACTAACCTTTGTAACATTTTGAACAAAGTCCTGATGTCTGTGACGAACTGAAATAAACCAACAATAAAATTGACAATCTATTAAATCATATGATTAGGTTCAATCAATCTTCATTCTTATTATAAATAACATGTATCTATTTCAGCCGTTACTCCTGGCCTAGAAAATAGGAGTATAAGTACATAACCCTGTTAGCGACTTGAGCCCCACTGAAAACTTGACAAATTTATATGATAATTGCAATAAAGCAACACTCCATTAAGTTCTAAGTCTGCCTGGGTCTGTATTATAATGATGATTTGATAATATACTACTCAAACTTTGCTAAGGGCCAAGAAATTGAATTTGATGTCCGTCTCACGTTAAATGTACACAACCGATGAAGAAAGCATTGTGCAATTTATAAAATATAATCTTATCTGCTTCTAAAGTTCGAGGCTTGATGTCTTGCATTTGATATGCAATGCCAAAATGACGTCGTTTTCCAGGTAACTAATAAGCCCTATTGCCGGGGACCAAAGTGGCTAGATTAACATGGAATTTTTTATCCCGTTTTTAAAACCATGGCGAGTAATACCCAAAATGCCAAGAAAATGACGCATTCTGTTACTACAGAGGCTTGATTGCAGCACGAAAATGTTATTAAGTGTCGGGCTTATCAGTACTAAGACATTACTTTTTGAAGTAATCTTTATTGGTTTACAATATTGCCGATGTAGCAATATGTTTTTGAAAATTCAATCGGTCAATCTTTTTCAATATGCAAAATATTCAAATGGAAAATTTCTTGGCCCTTATCAAATTTTGAGTAGTATAATTCACCAATATTCTTATTACATGACACAATAACTTCGTCAATAAGTACAGTATCATCAAACCAGCGAAACTTAACGGGCCCCTTAATAATGCTTTATTTGGTATGGGTTGAACTTAAAGGAAACAAGAAACATTTCCATGAAAACCAGATTTTAATGCCAGCTTAAACAGTGACCTTGACCCCACTTCCAAAAACAAGCAGTGTTTTCACACAAGCTACCTACGTAGCAAGTTTCAACAAGATATCTCAATGCAAACTAAAGATATTGAGTGGAAATCGTTTTTTCTTTTTTATTATTAAACAGTGACATAGACCTCACCAGCCATACTTTAACTTCAAAGCGATGTTTTCACATTTATAAGCCACCTACACAGCAAGTTTCATCATGATATCTCATTGCCAATTAATGTTATTTAGCGTAAATACTTTTTATAATTTTAGGAACAGAAGACTTTAGGAAAATTGTCCGGCAGACAGACCTGACTGGCAAATTTTGACCACGTCCGACACAAGTGTATTCTTTTGAAAATTTGGTTTGATAGTTTGCCATTCTCAAGCAGGTGTAATTGTGCATGAGTTAACTACTAAACATTATTTTACTATACACGTTTTTTCCTGGTCAATTATTACAATTCAACCAATCAACATGCGTAAGACATATATAATGGAAGTGGAAAACAAATGACCAATCCATTTTTTCAAATTTTTCGAGGTTGGAATTCCCGAAAACAGATTTTATATGATTATTATAAATATAATGATTAAATAATGTCTTCATTCACCGTATCGACATCATTTTTTCCTGAATTATGGAATTATTTGTGTGACAATGTGCGAGGTGTTCCCATTGACCCCGGGGTTTCAGCATATAATGCAGAGAGCAAACGGGTACAATATTTGCGATTATTTTTGCCGAAAGATAAGACCTTGTGAACAATCTTACTTGAACACATTGAAAACACTATTTTCAAATAAATAATATGTTTTGCTTGTACTTGCAAACATTTTCTTGCCATTGGTATCGAGCTACAGAAGCGGCAGTGTAGGATAAAACACAATATTTCAAATATAAAGCAATTATTAATAATATAATATATACGATGTTTAAATTTAGGAAGTGGCTAGAGGTCCGGTTACCAGTACAACAAACTCTGCAAAGGTCTCAATAAAGTTCTATGCAAGATCCACCCTCATAAATGTTGGTACCACGGGAAACAGCGCATGAACAACGATGACATTGATCCTAGGGACAAAACCCATCTGCGATGTTCTCGAGAGCCTAAGAAATTATCTTAAAATGAGTTTGTACAAACATGGTTTTTTGATACAACAGCACACGCACATTTTGTGTTTAATAACATATGATGACATAAGTAAATAAATAATAATAAACAATTTACCCCATCTTTGATATATTCCATAAAAAGTAGATCTACATTCCAACACGCACGTTTTGATAAATCTTCGCGATCCCAATATACCAACATTTAATTGAAACATAATTATTATGAAGATCTGATTAAAACTGATTTGTTTGTTTGCAGTTTCAAAACTGATGTGTGAGCAAACAAATATTAGAGCAAATACCATGGAACAAACAAAAATAAATTCAGCAATTACCGGCAGCATAATAACTTATTTAAGTGCCGCACACTTCTAATCAACTTGATTGCTAATCAATTAACTATTTTTTACAAGATTTCTGTCAAATACTTACCTGTATAGCAAGGTAAATGCATTGGAAGTCTCAACAGGATAAAATAGATATTGTTTATACACATGAAATAAATTACCGGACCTCTAGCCTGTCTTACAAGCATTGTCTAGAGGTCCGGTAACCGGACCTCTAGACTCCAGGTTGAAAAACATTTTTTATATACACTCCCGCTATGACCCAATATTCCCCACACAGTCAAATTCCGGATAACAACCAAGTTTTATTCAATAGTGTTGATATCGAGAATGGCTAGGGTACTGTACATACAAATTAGTAACAAATGTACATGTACAAAAAGGAAATATGCAATGCGTGCAGGTGAGGTAAAGATTAATCAACACCAATGTTTGTGAAAACTAATAAACATGTTTAATATAAAGTTTTTAATGAAAATAAAAGAAATGCACTAAAAAATGAGCATTTGGTTGCTAATCAATTTTGACACTAAATGACTAACTAATCAGTCCCCATAGGTGCCCCACATAGTTCAGCGTGATAAAGAAATAACGCAGCCACTCCTCTTTCGGTTTAATGAAATAAGTAATATTTCAAGTCAACATAAATGGGGAAACAATCCCTTTGAAGAAATGTACGAAACCCTTGACAAAATGATCACCAAGCACTTTGCAATCAATCAACTGTGGTGCGCCCGTTCATTGAACCAAAGAATTGTCTGAAATGTTACTAAATGACTCAAGTTTACCCCCAAAATCCGCACGGACATCGTTTAGGTTGTTGTCCACTATCCGATTCTTCCATTCTACGAAAATCTGTAGGCTACTGGTACCCACAAATTCCCCAAATTTAGTGAAATATCGGATACTCGAAGATAATTGACAGCTCGCAGCTGGTTATTTTTGTTGTCCAAACGAGGCCCGTTTCCGGGTCAAAGGTTGGATCAGTATAAAATCAAACGAGTCGGTCATGTACGGACAATCTCTCATTCGTGCGCAAACTCGTACTTAGAACTACTTCAGTTCTCGTCAAATCCGCTTAGCACACATAACAACGAGGGGATATAATAACGATGCAAATATTATCATTTGCCATGGTAACTTAAATGATGTGGGATTATCCATAAAGATAACGCTCAGCAGAAATTCGCGATGCTAAAATATAATCTAAAGCAAAGAAAACCCTATTTTTTTAGTTTTATTTAAAAATACTTTTTAATCATGATTTGCGCATAAATTCATTAGTTACAAGCATGCATGCATGGGTTATTTTCCATGTTTTAATTCAATATCTTCAGAGGCGGCGAGTAACCGAGTAACCAGAGGCCATAGGTAACCAGTAAGTTACCAAATAAATGGTGTAGGGGGTATTTTCCATATCTAAGTTAGGTACATGTAAAACAATTAGACCAACTAAATGAATACGATATAGAAGACTCAAGTGAGACTAGAAGTGAAAAGCAATATATGGTTATACTCACACGTACACGTATTTACAATAATAGATACATGTGAGGTGATCAAAAAGAAAGGAGACAAACGCTGTACGATTACAATGAATGATGAAATTAATAGAAAAATCGTATGTCCATATCAAAATATATTACCTTAAGTATTTAGCTAGAAACGACGCCGTTTTCATGTCCGGCGACATAGCGCGACAGCTTATATCTAACGTTGCATTAATTAATTACAAATTATAGTTGAAAATTATATCATACTGAAGAATTCTCCTAAAGCGGGTATCGATTGAAAAATCAATAATCAAGGGACGCTAATGCTACAGTGTGTGTCTTTTGTCACTCTTTACTTCCCTTGTCGTTTATCGATTACGTATATTGGTGTTTGATGTTGACAGGTTTAAGTGTGCAGACAGGCGTTATAAAAACGAACACGAATACGAAAGTTAAAGCCTACGCGTATAAATACACCCAAACGAATATTAAAGTTTTATACTTCAAATAGTTCATAATATTTCTTTTTGATCATCCCACGTATATATGAAAATCGTAACAAGTATATAGTCTAATTTTATAATAAAAGCACTGACAGCGTTTGAAAAACATCTGTGGTAGAGGAATATGACTCCTCTTTTCTGTTTTGTTTATTATGATTATAACATGTATTTTGTTTAACAATTGATAATACATGTACTATGTTTCCAAGTATCTAGTATCTACAGCGATGTTACTGAATAACTACTTTCTAATGTCTAAACGTGGTCTAATTTTAAATCATTTCTTGGAATTTCCTCTGGTGAAGTTACTTGTATTAAGCGTGAGCAGATCATTTACTTGAAAGAAGTACTTGTTGTTTAACAATTAAAAGACTTATAGCATGTCACCCACCTCTTACTCGTCTGTAGCTCAGTGTTGGAATTCTAAGTTCACGTAGACGGTCTTCATAACATAAGTGAGATAGGATTGGAATAATCTTGGTTGCTCGCTCTTCTTTGTATGTGTTCAACGCTTGTGATATATTTTTTTGTATGGGCACCATACTGGATAGGCATATTCAATATGTGGACGAATCAGTGCTTTTTACAGTTTTTTGAAGGTAGAGAGGTCTAAAAAATCAAATGATCTTCTCATAGCATCCAAGGACTGAATTAGCTTTGTTAACTTTCTTTGACAGATGTTTTACGAAGGATGGTATATCGTCTATTGTTACTCCAATCAGAGACTAAAGATAATAGAGATAAGCAGCTGCCTCTATAACCTACCAAATAACACCCGTGTTACTTAAATTCCTCAAAAATGTACCATTTTGTAACAAATACAAAAACAAGTAAGTGAGTTTTAGTTGTCAGAGTTCAGTTCTCAGTCTAGTTGGCAATCTCTGTAATCTATAGTCTCTGCTTCAATGTCCCTTTCAAATGAAATTTGAGTCTGATTTGAGTTTGTATGAATGTTCTTGTTCTATCTTGTCGCTGATTGTCATGGTTTTTACATTTTGCTGGGTGGAAGCGGAGAAACCATTTATCGGACCATTCACCCATACTATAAATATATTTTGTCTTGTTAATTCTGTGTTAATTTCACGAAAAATCTTGTTGTCATCGGGATGATCTGCATACAGATACAATTCACTGTCGTTGTTGTACATATTTTCGGGGATGTCATTGGTGAATAAAACAAAAAAGCATAGGTCTAATCACTGATCCTTGAGGGATACCACTTGTGACGGGTTGTCACTCTGATTAAATGCCATTTACCATAACCTTTTATCTTCAGTCAGCAAGAAAGTTACTTATACAATTTATATACTTGTCTTCCATCTAGTATGGATATTGAGTTTATGTATAAGTGAGCCTCCTATGTGACACTTTATCAAAATCTTTCACTGCTTTGTCCCAGTCTGTCATGTTACATGTTTGTTTCCTAATGGTATCATCAGGGGCTTAGCTTAGTCGAAATTTTGATTTCTATATTGCTGCAAGTGCATTCTTAGCCGTTTTCAGACTAAACAAACAAGAATAACTACGACCACAGGCCTAAGAAATAATATCACAAAGTACAGAGTTCTGAAATTCCCCATCATCCGGTCATAACAGTACACAGAGAAGTTACGCCCCTGAATTAGATGCCTGTATATCCCATAAACACACTGACATTTAAAATAACTTGCGAAACATCGGGAGTTGTAGAGTTTTAGTATTTATATATATATATAATTCTATAGGGTATACCGTATTAATACCTTATAGCACTATAATGCTACTATCACTTAAATTGTCTGTAATTTGTTCGCATTCGATGGAAACAAATTACAAAACGAACCGAATACCTCGTTGATGTTTACCTGCAGTTTGTTGTAGTTCGATCACGTGTGAATTACATAACCCACAAAGCATGTTGGAAGGAATCTCTGCACTATTAATTAAAGGAAAAATACCGAGTGCACGCACGATATCGAGAGTGCTCCAAATTGCTTATTTGTAATAAAGATTTCATAAAGCGACAGTCAGTGATTTTCTATTATATAAATTCTTGGTTATGTGTGAAAATTATGTCAAACAAATATTTTAGCCCGATCTGTGAGTCAGCACCTTTAACGTGATTGTGTACCGTGGTATAAGCTCGCATGTAAGACTGTTGCATGCACGACTGAACCGCTCTGTGAATATGTGTAGCTCAGTCTTATATAACGTTAAGTAGTTGGTGGTGCAACACTTATTTTCTGCACAACACTCGCAGTTTGTAGGTCATCCGACTATACGGGCCTTTCAACGTTTTAATACTGTTAATTAACTTTTGAGACTAAAGGCTGCTATAACTATGTAGTTCAGCAGTTGTTGTAACTAGGTAATTCAGCGTAGGCATTCCGCCTTTTGGTTGCTGTATCTTTTCTACTAGGTCATTCAGCTAGTTATAATTGATTATAATTTTCGACAGCTTGGACTTGGGCGGATCTGCGCTTGTTTAGTTGGGCATTGTGCTTTGTGTGTTTTTAATGTTTTCAGTGCTCGGCTGGTTAAGTGTTAAGAGTGCTGCCTTCCCTGTCTGACTTAATATAATCTTTTTAATATCGCGTTGATGATGGCACTTAAATATGTTGCTGTGATTATGGCCGCTTGTTTATATGTTGCGCATGGACAAGTGGGATTTCGAGTCATAATAAACGAAAGACTGAAGTCTGCGTCTAAAGTCATTGTAGCAGATGGATCGGCGAAGTGTGCGCTTCTATGTAGTGCAGAGACAATGTTTACGTGTGAAACCGCATCGTGGGGTAAAGGAACATGCCTTCTATCACCTGATAAAAAGTTACTCGTGAAGTCAAACGACTTGGCGGTGGATGATGATTGGATCACATTGTGCCGAACGGTTTATCCAGGTAAGTTTGATGTAATTCAACAATTATTATCAGATCTTGGAGACAATGAATCGTACGTAGGACATTTAATGCATTTTAGAAAAAATAAAAATACATCCGTACGTCTGAATACTGGCCTGCAAGCCTTCTATAAATACGATGTTACGAAACGTGCTGGAGACATTCCCATCGTAACGCTGGAGCGTGTAAATTTTGACAAACGTGAGTATGAATTTTGAAAGATGGCATATTTCCCTTATAAATTAGGTATATCTGTTTTGAAAACAGGAGTATTTGATTCCTTGTAGGAAGTTTTTTTGTTAAAGAGTAGATAAAAATTCAAAATGCTATCTGTATCACTTTCATTGCCGACATTAAAAGTATAAATTGCATTTGTGAGAGACAAAATGCACACTAGACTACACGGTACGTTTGTCAAAATGTCCTCGCTCCATCGTCACTTCGGAAATGTCTCCAACACTCTTTCTAAACATCACATTTACGTGGCAACGTTGGAGTCCAGTATAGGTGTGAACTGGTCATTCTGTAACAGACATATTAACTTAAAAATCCAAGAAATAGTCTTAGGATGTTGATTTAGTTCAAACTCTACTATATTTATGTAAAAAGAGTATCTATAGACCCACTTGCCAAATTTGGTCTTTGTGTCAACTAGACCTTATATTCCTTATATTAGAGCATGGTCATACTGAAATACGAAGTTTTAACTTCAAGTAGCCCCCGATAGATAGTTCGCCTATTGATGATACTGATAAATAAAGACTTATCCAAAATTCTTTACATTTGTTCATTGATTTCAAAACTTTATCAACCAAATGTCTTGGCTCAAGTGCTATGTTCCTAGCATAATTGAAAACAGTACAGCACAATTGAACTCAATAGGCCTTTTCGTCTTGGCTGTTTCGTGAAACAGAATTGGTATTGTAGGAGTACGGTGAGCTTGGGAACGGGTGCTCCAAGAAACAGCCCAGTCGAAATGGTCTTGTTACTACGAGTACATATATGGATTGGCCAATATAGGTCCAGCGTTTATTGGCTAATAGCACACCTCTTGTAAGAAGTTTTTGTAGTACGTATACGTCAAATCCCCAAGTATACGATACAATAAGTGTTTAAAAAGTCTAAAGGTTTTTGTTGTGTATCTTCTGGAGTTTTATTCATAATGGTAACGTCTCTGTAAACAGTGAAAGTTTTAAAAGAATATTACCAAACAGAAGTTTAGATTTAAAATCATTCTGCAGATGTACTTCAAGATCTTGCACAAATAGTGAAAACAATAAGAGAACATTACCAAACCAACCGTGCATATTAAAAGTGATCTGAGTAATACCTGCGTCACAACTAATCAGGATTTTTCCTGATATCTCCAAACCCGTTCGAGGTAATTTAATCAAATTTTCACCACACTTTGTTTAATGCATCTGTCTGGAACTGCACTAGTCAATTTGAAATTTGATAAATACGAAAGCTCATAGTTAATGCGTAATTTATTAAAGGTAAATTGAGTATTTTCATTTTTTTATTTAATTACAGTTTTAAATGTTATACATTTGTATATCGCGTGTGCATAACCAATATTCATGAACGTCATATACGTTACAATTCCTAGGCAGCAGTTGGTAAGCTAAGACCGCCTTCTGAATAAACAACCGATACGTTCAATATAAACCTAACATCTTAATCAAGGCTTCAGTTTTTGTACTTGAAAGGTGACTTGTACATATTATTTCGAAACAAGGAGTATGTAAAAGTATGCAGTAGAATGGACTTACATTAGTTTAATCACAGGCCTAAGAAAGTATATCACAAAATACAGAGTTTTGAAATTCCTCATCATCCGGCCATTACTATATATAAGAGAACAGGTTGGAAACGCATTTTTGGGCCCCTGCATGATTCCACTATTAAACGCATCATCAGGCCGGGAAACGGTAGCAATCTGGTCTAGATGTGTTTTACTACATAAAACAATCAAATTGTCTACCATTGAACGTGTCATAAGTTATATTTCAGGTATTTCATTTTTTTAGATCGATGTTTCGAATTTCATTGAAGAGCTCCTGCTTATATATAGTAATGACCGGATGATGGGAAATTTCAAAATCTGTATTTTGTGATATAATTTCTTAGGTCTGTGGTTTAATATCGTTTATGGTCACCATTAGTTCCAATTTCAAGTTGAGCTCGACTCCCGCTACTCGTGACTATAAAAAATGTGAGTGAACCAAAACTGAATAATCGATACTTTCTTAGTTTTAAGTCCGATTTATATGAAATTTGGTCATAACTAGTGTCAATATTTGTTGTTTAAGTGTGCAAAATTTCATGACAATTCATAAAGGAGTTTTAAAGAAAACTGAAATATATCAAAGGTAGCGTTAGAAGTGCCGTTAAGTGTACATACGAGGGGTGATCAACAAATACGCGGAAAAGTGCTGTCATTTCTCTATTTGTCACTGTAAGTAGTTGAAACCTTACAAACATGAACATAAATTTATTTCAAATTGATTTATCGCTGACGATCAATATTAACTGAAGTCAGAACGAACGCGGTCTCCTATGGCAACGTCACTCGACGTCATGCGGCCCAAATTTTCATATTTTCCAACGTTGCACATAGCAAACGATGACGTATTATTCGTGCGTTTGTAATATTATAATTTTCTAAAGGGTGGGTTATGAATATGCAATGATAAAACATTACATTCATTATTTCAAAACAATGTTCTAACGTCACAATTCCGTTTAAGAGTTGTTTGCTTCGAAGTCTTTGCCTGAAAATGAGTGTGTTACAGAAATCGCCCGCGAAAATTCGTGTTGCGAATGAAATGTCATAAAATACCAATGACTATATTGCAAAATACAACAAATATGTAAAAGCATACACAACAATTGTCTGTTTTGCATATTTTTTCACATGTAGCCATGTGAAATCAATGCCGACATGCGAATGGGCTATACGATGTCAATAACGTCAAATTACGTCATAAATATTAATGTTCTCCCGCAGCTAATTATTCTAATTGACATGCAAGTTGCAAAGAAAAAACAATGATTTTACGGTTGACAGGTATATGAAGTATATCTGGCTGTACAGCTATGTTTGAGAAGCATTCAATGCGTTATACATTAGGAACTGTGCCTCGAATGAGTATGGATAATGATGTATGAAACGACGTCGCAATGACGTTGGGCCGATGTAGCCATAGTGACGTTACGGTTTCTACGGTTTTTTCACCAAATATTTCCTTGGGCTCAATGTTTTTATAGTTATGTATTTGTAATACTCCAATCTATTACCAGACCGATTTTCTTCAATATTGATCACGTAACAAAGATTTAAGAGCATTTTTCCGCGTATTTGTTGATCACCCCTCGTACATGCCTGTAAGTAAAGGTCAACTTGGGCTAAATAGCCAACATATTTGTTTACCTTAAGCGGGGCGTGGTATTGAAATATATCAACATATCGGCGACGGCGCCGAGTACTGAAGTCCTTACTGCCAAACCGATAGTATCAGAGAGGTACACTGTAATTAGTCCGTAAAACTTGTATCCTCATTTACAAATGAATGTTATATTTCAGTATACCTTGCAATCGGAACAGAAGGGACACGGACTCTAACATTTGAGGCAGGAAAAACAAGATGTGTTGAGCTCGGTGGTAGAATAGCAACTAGAGAGGAATTACTTTACGCTCGGTCACTGGGATTTGAGTTATGCAGGTTTGGATGGCTTTCCGACGGTACACTTGGGTTTGTTTTGCAACAACCGAGATCGTGTTGGCATAATTGGAGTGATGGGATAATCGGAGGTTGTGTCGATTGTGAAGGAGGTAGATTTGATGTTTACTGCAGGGTGTAGTGCATATTGTATCGTAATACTCAATAACTGACTTCAAAATGTGACAAATGTGCCAGTTACGTGATCTTACGAGTGTCATCCGTACAAATCGTGGACATCCCCTAAAACTGAGGAGCTGTTCAAATATAATTGACAGTACTGGCTTGTTTTAAACGTCATATCAAAAAATATATACATGTATCAGCTTATTAAAAACTTGGAATATTCCCTACAAATATATGTCTATAAATACTTAGCTTTTAAGGATTTTCTCGTCTTTTTCGTATGAAGGACCACAGGAACTTGCATTTATAATTTGAAAAATAAAATGAAAAAAAATAAGACCTACTGTACATGATTGTACTATTAAAATATATTTTAATACAGGCTGTACAGTAGGCCCAGTGAAAAAAATTTTTTTTTTCAATTTTTTTATTATTTTTTTTTAAAAATCATAAATGCAAGTTCCTGTGGAAGGACAAACGAAGTAAGTGGCTAACGGACATAGCGGCATGGTAAATGCGTACCGTTGTGGTGGACATTATTTTGAAAACATTGAGATGTTCGTGTGGCCTCACCGTCGGACCACACGAAGCTCAGGCATGCTGCGCTGCTTAATTGTAGTAGAAACGCCATGTGATACTGTGGGGTCCGATTAAGGTTTGACGTTAACGTCAACGACGTTCGATTTTATTTGGAGCGCTCTGAAACAGTTATTTTTTTTATTTCAAAGTAATGTAGAATTGTTATGTATTCACTATTCATAGTTTTACACAATATTTCGTTTGCATATCACGAATTTATCACTCGGAATTATATTCCGAAAATAGAGGATCTTGCATGAGTGCTCATTACATACGAGTTTTATTAAACGAGTGGACAAAATTATATGACAAGAGGCTTTGCCGAGTGTCATATTGTTTTTGTCGACGAGTTTAATAAAACTCGTATGTAATGAGCACGAATGTAAGATTCTATTTATCACATAACATTAGAGAACGCTCATATTCGTTCAAAATGCTGATGTACGCTGTATAAGTTTCAGCCAAAATTTAGCGGTACAACTAACGCGATGTTATGACGACGTTGGTATTATCCTGACGTCATGGGTCAATCAATGCATGGATTGGCTTACGTCGCGTCAGGCTAATTTGCATATTTATTGCACACTCTGGGAGTGCCGAACGATATTTACGGCACGGCTTTACGGCACTGCTGGACCGCGGGTTATGTGATAAAGTTATTTTAATGCTGTTTTTGTAACGGATATTTTCTATAGTGATACAGTAAGTTAGAAAATAGTACATGTAGTTCGAAATTCAATTTTCCAGCTGACTGTCAATAACTAGCATTATAGCATTGGGTTCGGTTTTCAAATAATTCACACCGATCTTGAGCTGGAATCCAATGACAAGCCAGCAAACATTTCGGTAAACAAATTTCTAAGGCCGCGAAATTACAGCTCCGACCGAATATGCAGCCAACAGTAAATTTGAGTCCAATATAGTATTCAGACTTAATTTCAGCTAAACTTGAATGTCCAGTCAGCTGTGCGTTCGGTATTTAACTTAACAGCAACACGGATTTCAGCCGTGATCGAATATCTGAGTTTAACAACCCATTTTATAGGGACTGCGTACTTCCAGATGAGACCAAACATTCAGCCAACAGTGAGTTGGATATTCACCATAATATGAATATTACTTTTCAGCTGAGACCGAATATATTTACTTAAAAAATAAAAAAAAACGAACTTGTTTCCAGCAAATATCCAGTTAGCAGTGATTTGAATATTCGACAAAATACGAACACGAATTCACAAATGAAGCCCTAGAAAGTTGAAAAACCGTAGGCCTACTCATTGCTGGCTTGTTATGGTGAGCAGCTGTAAATTGACGTTCCAACTACGATTCCAACTCCCTGCTAACTTCTCAGAGAATATTCAGAATATCATGTCAAGCTTAGCAAACGAACTCGTCCTGGGGCCATTTTTCGAAGGTCGTTGTACATCTACAGTATTGTCTGACCAGATTAAACTGAGATTCTGATCAAAGTCCGTATACGCCCGGCTGTACTCGGCTGTTTTCGATTCGTTTGTTTATTTGCTACATGTGCAGTAATCTCTGCATTTATAACAAAATTCAAAAGAAAAATCAAGCATGAATAGCAGTGCAGTGGAAACGTTAGCCCCTTTAACGCCAGTGGTCGTAGGTTTAAAATTTACTGCAACCTTTTGAGATTTATATTTTCACTTCAACATTCTATCCTTGAATCAAGGGGTTTATGTTTAAAACTTTTTCCCGTACGGTCTTACATTATTTGGTCTTTAATTTCGGATCTTGTTATATTTCCAATTGCATGTTTCTTTATTTCAAATACATGAACAATGTTTCAACGACTTTGTCGTTATATATTTAATGTATGCCTAAATTGTGTAATGGATATGTGAACATAGGGATGATTATAATTCATGAAAAGCATACTTGCATGTAAAGAAAAAAAAAGTTAAAAAAATATATTGAGTTTGCCTCGAACCCGATACATTGTGGTCTAGAAACCGCACACATACCCACTGAGCCATCGCATATTGTTATCTGGCAGCAACTCAATAAAGCCACATATAGCGATAAATGTAATTATATGTTTATGTAACTTTGGAATTTTCCGGACTTGAACGAATTATGCAAGGAGTCTCAGTTTAATCTGGTCAGACAATTTTTTAATAAATGATTTTATCGCCAATACAAAACTATTGTTGTCGGGATTGTTATGTATATTTTGTGCCATACAATCTTCTTTTTCTGCATACAAACCTACAATATGACAGAGAATATAAACATGGACTACATGGCCGCGCTTCTTGGAAATTACGAGCTTCATTTATAATTTCAATAAATATTATACTTAGAGTTCTGGCTGTCGCAAAATAAACGCTATACTCTTGACGTTTCTCTTATTTTATTCTCGAGAGGTAAATTTTGCAAGTGTATTTTTTTATTATCCATGTGGATCTAAATGGGATGTGAAAAAGCCTAGATGTATGAGCACTTTGAAGTTGTATTTATTTATTTATAAATTGTGTATTTACTAGTCAATATACCTTATTTTGTATGCAGGCATGATCATGGTACGATGCGATGCATCAGACTTGGAGGGATCATAAAGTCACACTTACCGTCACGTTTTATTGTCATAAAATGAAATTGGATATTTATCAAATCCATTCACCGATTTTTATTCAATTCTACATTATGGTGAGATTCACATAAACCACCAAGGATCAATCACTCTGGGAAAGCAAATAAACTCCATGATCCTTAACATCCTAGGATTGGTTCAGAATGAAACAACAGACACAACGAAACGACAAATTATCTGACAAATGAGTATCAAATGTTAAGGAAAGACAGAAAGACAGATGGTGTGGACCTGTTGTGTTTGTCAAACAAACTTTATCTCGTATCGTAAAGCTTGATTTTGTAGAAGAAGACATTGAAACTATACGGCTGAAAGTACAAATTAATAAACAATGCAATACTTTATTTCTACATGGTTACATAAGTAACAGAGAGGGATACAGAAAAGTTTATTAAGAACATCAAATCACCGCGAAACAACATAAATGAATATATACATACACACATACAATCAACAACGTTAAGAATATTAAATATACATTTTAAATAAATAAATTCCCTCGAAGCTGGAGGTCATTGGCCCATTAAGTCATCGGCAAAAATGAATGGCCACGCATTACGACTGTCTCACCCGAACTAAAAAAAATGAAAAAATATCTAGGGACAACACAGCTAGTTTATAAATAGACAGTAAATTAGCATATAGTGTATATAAATAATTAAATATGATATTGAAATCAATATAAAATCGATAGTCGTATGTCAAGGGCGTTGTTGATAAAAGTTTCCAAAAGTTCCAGGAAACATAATTATGAATAAGAATTTTACAATAGCAAGTTAGTCCATTCATACATTGTATAATGTTTTGACACTTTGCACAATTGTTCATCCTCATGACCTCACTCACTACACCGGAGTAGGTAACTCTATCAATCATTTTATCATAACTACCTGCCCTTTTTTACTTAGAAATTCGTGTTAAAGGGACTGCCTCACATATTGGTGTATTGCAAAAATAAAATAAAATTGTCAAATAGTTGCGTAATTTTGGTATAGTTGCCTGTTTATCCCATAAACAACCACACTGACATCTAAAATAACTTGAGAAACTTGGGCATTTTGTAGTTATTTAGTATTTTTACATCAAAAATTCTATAGGGTATTAATACCCTATAGAATTAACACTACTATTACTTAAATTGTCTGAAATGTGTGAAATTTTAAGTAAGATTATACAGAACAGACGCAAAAACTTTTTAAAAAACAGACAGACCGATTACCGATGGATGATCACATCATTATAGGTGGAAATGGGGGAAAATGTCAATACATTGAGATCAAAATTCAGATGTTGAATACTTGATGAACTACAAATGGTGACTTACTCTCTAATAATAAGTGGTTTTACATTAAATAATTTAATAATTAAATAAAGTATTTATTTTACGGGGCAAACATATTTATGCTAATGCAATATTCCATATGGGCGTCAGATGTTGAATACTTGATGAACGATAAATGGTGACTTACTCTCTAATTACGATCATAAGTGGTTTTACATTAAACAATTTAATAATTAAGAGAGGTAAGGATTCCATATAGTGGTGCAAGAAACAGCATTTATAGCTGTTGGTACATGCAATCTTTATCACTAGACACTTGTAAAATAGTGATGGAATACCATTTTAGTTTTGATCTAATCTTCAAGAAACTTAGTCATAATGCGTGTCTCTGTAAAATCTCATTATTATACTATATTTCAGTATTTGAAAGTTGAGTGCTGATTGTAAGTATTGGTTGTAATTCCGGGCTCTGATCACGAAGTGTGTCTATATAATATAGGTCTCGTTTTCAAGTGGGTCACCTGGGGTAAAACACTAAGTCTCAAGGATATATCATAGAAAAACATTGCTTACATACATAGTCTTTGTGAAACAGTGGCAGATTGTGTCTAAGTAAAATTTGGGCCAAATTAGCTACTGGGTCATCTTTGGTCAAATACTAGCTAAGGTCATAGCAAAAATATTGTTTGTGACTTTAATTGTGAGTCCTCAGTCGAATACCTTGTTTATTCAAGTTGTCTTTTACTTTGATGATAGCATTATCGGGACATCACATTTAAAGGTGCTGCCTCACATATTGGCGTATTGCAAAAATAAAATAAAATTGTCAAATATTCGCGTAATTTTGGTATAGTCTTCATGTTGGGACTTCAAATCTCGTTTCTCAGCTGCTGTCTGAGCTTGTTTTACCATGGTGTCAACATATGCCATCTAGTCATTTCTCGTCATCTTCTTGGCTTCCTTTGGTTTCCATGTGTTCTGTGCCTTTGTTTGTGTTTTCTGATCTCTAGTCGTAGCAGTGTAAACTTGTGCTTAAGAGTTCGTCTCTCTTCTATCTTGGCTATGGTGACTTCCTTGAGCCAGCTCGTGTATGTCCTGTTCTTATAATACGCATTTCAATAGTTTGCCTTCGTGTGGGCGGCGGGCATACACGGGAAACAGACTTTGGCCGAATTTTAGATCCCGCTATTGGGGAATGTTTAAAGACATCGCAAAAATGCAGACAACCATTGAAAGATGGTGGGTCATTTGATACACCAAGCACATTTAAATGAAATATTTGGCTCTAACGAATTTTACTGATCCCACTTGAGTCCACATCTAGGTTAGCGAGTGCTAACCGGTTATTCACAATGCGATAGCAAATTCTACTTTCGCATCTGCAGAGGAGTTTTCTGTATTGAAGCGCCTCTTCCTTTGTGGCCTGGCATGTTTGTTGTTGGATATTCGTGCCTTGATTTTTGACTACAATTAACTCATGGTATGTGCCAGCATCAACACCTCTCAGGATTCTCACATCCAGCAGTTGTCCTCTCTGGACATCGATGTGATATCGTCGATCTGCTGGTTCATTGTGATGAGGTTTGATGTATTGTGTATGTTCTTGGTACGTACTTCTACCTGCTTTTCAATTGTATTTAGAGGTTAATACACGACACAGCCGGGAAAGGTAGCGATAATCTGCCCGGAAAATGAATAATCACCTCGAGGGCTTCATCAGCCCGAGGGTGATTATTTATTCCCAGCGGATTACCAACTTCCGGCCAGTCTCTAAAGTGAAACGTGTGACATTATAGAGCGTTTTCCAATTACCAACTCGGGTTACACGAGTAACACGAGTTGTAAAGGGAACGGGTCGGGTAAACGCAGTGCGCATGCGTATAATCTTTAACCTACTCGACCCAAGTAACCTCCAGTCCTTCGCGGGTTCTCTAGAGTCAAAATGGCGGAAATGCGTATAATCTCTAACCTAAATTATGAGCTTTGGGAACATTACGTTTCGTTGCACATATCAGACAGTTTATTATACAACAGTTGTGTTCAGTCATAATGTCATCCTCCTCGTCGCTGTTAAACATTTCTTCTAATATCATAATTGCTAGACCTGTGGTCGCCATTTTGAACTCGACTCGATACGTACTCGATACGTTCTTGATATCACTACCGAGTTATCAGACTGCGCATGCCCAAATTTTTTACTCGGGTTACTCGGGTTGCCAATTGGAAAACGCTCATAGTGACATCTGTCCAGAATCCGTGTTGTTGGAGGCATTGTCATTGCACTTTCGGTAATATTCATTCTGCGCTTGGTGGGTTAATTTGGCCTATCCAGAGACAAAATGCATGGGTAAAACTTATTAAAAATTAATAGGATAATTATGTTAAAAAACTCAACTAAGAGAACTTAGCTACGACGGCTATTTTGAATTTATTCTTGGATGAATACAGAAGCATATAATCGTCCCAGATTTATTATGATTTTAATGACTACAATTATTGTCAAGTGCGATGTAGATTAATACCAGAACTTTGTTTTATAGCTAAATAATAATATAGTAGAATATTTTTTGTATTAAATGCTCATGTAAATGCAAGAATAATGAACACTATAATGACCTTCGTACTTAAGCTGGTTATAACTGACTTAAATTTTAACTTTAGGTGTTTATAGCTTTAAAACACTACTGTAAAAATCGGCCTTAAGGTGGTAAGCGCGCCTTTTAACTTACGATCGAATTTTCTCCAAAATATCTTAAAATGACAGACAAATCATTTTAAACAACATAAAACAATCATAAAAATGACGTGTCACCAGGCTCGTTTTCGAGATACATGGCTTTCTAATGACCTACCATTAAATGTTGTTCATTTGATCTATGTCTTGCATATATCACACCATCAAGTTCATTTTAAGATTTGTATTAGATTAAACCACTTTTATACAATGCATGCTATTTTGTGTGTTCAATGGTCATTCATATTGACATAGTCACAATGACTGCCTGGTGAACAAATTCAGTATTAGTACATAATATAAGTAGTAACCCAACCCATATTTTTTAAACTAATATTATGTTTATTTTCATTAATTAACATTTATATGCGATCATTGGAAATAAATATCATGTTTTACGATTTTGAAATTTCGCGCATGCTAACAAGGCAGCTCGGTATTATTCTGTCAAATTGGCATCTCACTGGGATGAAACAATTTATGCTAGTATACATCAAGAGTCATTTTCTATGTCTGGGAAATTTGTAGAAATAAAAAATGACTCAAATATATACTACTAAGTATAAATTGTTTAACTCACAAAATATGTTTTAAATAGCAGTCTTAGCAAGCAATAACTTTTAAGTTTTTTCGTTGAATTTGGGTCAGGCAAGTTTTTTCGTGGAATTTAGGGTCAAGCATTCTTCATACAAGAATGAGCTATCCCCCATGACACATTCACAGCCAAGATAATATATTTTTAGACCTTTGTGCACAGTTACAAAGATATATGTTCATGAAGGTATCGGGTCAGAACGGCCCACAAGTTTACAAGAACGGCCCAGTATAAATGTACCGGATATTGCCTGATGTTTGATACTACATGCAATGTGTTCTGTTCGTTTCTAATGTTCTGTCAATCGGTTACGTTAATTTACGTTCCTGATCAATTGGCAGGCCATGTACTACTAACTGCACCCATAGTCCGTATCACGACATTGTACGATACGGATTTACGGGAACTAGAATTTATCTCCAACTTTACGACATCTACCGTAAGTAAACAAATTTCGGCGGTTCAAAACAAAAAATAAACTTTCCTGACATTTCCTTGTAGATCTACTATAGTTTATAAAACATAGGTATATGCTCGTGCCAAGTATAATTGTTGTTCTATCCGTCTGCGTGCTTACTTGAAATTCCTTCAAAGTGAACAATCCCGAGTTTCCAAGACTAAGTTCGCACCACTGACCCAGCCGGCCTCGGCAGTCGTCGCACTATTATCGCACGCACGTACAGGTACAGTACATATTATGCAGAAAAAAGCATACGTAAGGCTAAGAAGCTTTATTGAATGATACAACTATGGTACAGTGCTGACTGATAATTTTTCCAATTGCCTAAGAACTTAAATTAAAAAATTGAGTCTTGCAGGGCTCGACACTAAGTAACACTGGTCCGAGACCAGTGAAAATTCTGGAGGACCAGTAACTGTCCTATTTACTAATTGGGCGCTTTTGCCCTGTCGGACCAGTGGCCAAAATAGTTAGTGTCTAGGCCTGTCTTGACACCCCCAATTATTTTGCTATACAAGATAACAGGTACCGTCGAGTAACCTCAAATCGTGATACCCTAGTAATCGTTATAGTAGAACTACTTTCAATATCTTTATTGATAGTTTAGTTATGACGTCATTAGCGGGAAAACCGAATGAAGGAATGTCAAAGTTGACCTTCTAATCCATAAATGAATCAAATGGCATTTCATTAACGTAAGAAATAAGATAATTACCGATCCGACTAAAAAATGTGTCAAAATTTGTAATGCCAAATAGTTCCAATCGATTTACATTCAAATCATGCCAAATGATCGATTTTACATCAATTTTTTAGCCATCGTCTGTTTGTTTACGCTTATCCACTAAAGGTCATGGTCGAAATGGACTGGTTCCTCAATATGCAAATTAAATCAAGGGAGACAAATGATGACGTAATCTTATGCCATGCGGACCAAGAATAGTTCATTTTCACGATTACTTTTCCTTGGAAAATCTTTGTATCATAGAAATATTTGGTAATTCACAATGTTGTTGCTGATTTCAGTTGTAGATCAGATATTTTCGAACGTCATTCGGCACTCAAAACTATTTTGCTAAATTGTTCGTAGATTCCTGATTTACCTACTAGTAGCCTACTACGGATCTATGATGTGAAAGCGCGTAGTGATACACATTTCTAGTGCGGTCTTATTTAGTTTCTTAATTATTCGTTTAAATATGAAATTTGTAGCAAATTGCACTTTTAATGACATACTTAATCTTTTAAGTTTCGAATTATGCTACGTTCAAGGGGAAAACTCGATCATACGTGATTTTACGACACTAAGTTCAAAGGTCACGATTTCAGGTATACGAGTGTTATTTTATGCAAATTTTAGTGACGTCATTAGGCCTAAAATAAAATATTGTTTGTTTCCCTATCCCCTACCTACCCGACTAAAAAGGGCCCTACCCAAAATATTTTATT
Organism: Spisula solida; assembly: GCA_947247005.1. Classification (NCBI taxonomy): domain Eukaryota; kingdom Metazoa; phylum Mollusca; class Bivalvia; order Venerida; family Mactridae; genus Spisula; species Spisula solida. Next base: position 27,758,381 of record OX365945.1, on the reverse strand, counting down.
GCCCGTATTGAAATATTTTTTTTTTATTAAAAATTGTAAGTGAAAATTTTATTTTTTTGGTTACTGGCTTCTTTCTTATTTTGTTGGTTTTCACCTTAGAGTTAATTCTAATTTTCATTATTGTTGGTTTTCACGTTAAAGTTAATTCTAAATTTCATTATTTGTATGTCTTAACCAATAACTATAATACTGAAACAGTTCAAAAAAAAAATATTTACCCTACCTACCTACCCATTCTAAATCTGATAGGGTCGGGATGGGGAAACCAAGAATATTTTAAGTTCAGCCTTAAATAGGCGGCATTCGCGATAATGGTTGAACAATTGTTGTTGAAACTACTTGTAACTGTTTTCTTAATATTTTGCCTTCATTTTGATAACTTTATAATCTCAAATTGATTTGGAATTGATCATTTATCGCCCGTTATATCCTTAACCTAACGAAAACCGGTGATTCCACTGTACAAAACTACACTATACAAGATAACAGTTTCGAAACAGATGTCTCAGGCCCCGCCATTAATCCACTAGTATTGAACGCATCGACGGGCTAGGAAATGGGGTCTGTACTACATAAAAGTTGTATTAAAACCATCAAATATCTACCCTTTTAAAATAATAAAACCGTGTTTAAACTTTAAGCTATATTTAAGTATTTTTGCTGTTCAATCAGTGTATTGGATTTCATGACTTGTTTCCACTGTCATGACTAGTAACATAGCCGCGATAATTGACTTAGACTTTTCCGATTACACTAGACAGTTGAAAGAATAGAATAGAAGCAATCCAAACTGACCATCATTGTTTCTTTCTGAAATGGAAAAGATGTGTTGTGGTATATGTTTTCATACTTCTTCATATTAAATTGCAGATGAATTTTCAAAGCCAGCAATATAGGCTTTTGAATCAGAGAAGTAATGACACAAATGGATTCGAACAACGGATTCGTGAAAGCCCAATACCTCAGGTAAGGATAGACCAGGTTCCTTACGTAATTCTTGTAAAACTTAAAAGATGAAGCTTTATAAACTCATGCTTAGTTCATTTTAAAATTTGGATCAGACTTTGATTGACATCAGCCCTGTAAATTGAGTACTGGGTAGGTATTAGCATGCATTATTGTACAGTTGAATACCTTCTTGTGCCCCCAACACTTCAGACATCCTTAAATTTGCCAGTCTTACGGACATGTCCGGAAGATTTTGGTACCGCCTGCTGTTTTTCAATCAGGAATCAGTCCGACTGACCTGCCTTTCTCCACAACTGTCACTTTTCAAAATGGCATTGTTAAACACTGTAATGACAGTTCTAAAATATGCTGCAGTGGGGCTAGTAAATGTATCATTGTGTGGCGTAAACGCCACACAATGATATTACCACTTTTCAGCTTACGACCAATTTAACGCATTAGGCCTCGGCAAATAAATAGTTCTATGATTTGAACAATATTACAAGCATGCAAGACAGGTTACACGTATCATTGGACCTGATTTGTTTACATTACCAACATTTACTTATATTAAGACCAACAATTATATCAGACTTTTATTTTTAGAGGATATTTATAGCGAATCATTCCGCAACGGACTATATTTTTACTACCAAAGAATGTTCTCACTGGTGGCGGGAATCTAAAATAGTTCCCACGGTTTTCAATCGTATACTGTAACGTATGTAAATCACTCCGCCGCTGCACATTGCAGACGACGATTACCTAATTATGTTGTATACAAACATTGATGCTATATTTAGCTGGTGGGGGGAACTGAAATAGTTCTACGTACATATCGATCGGCCGATTAACAATGTTACCGCGGTAAGCGTTAAACGCACTAGTCAATTTCTACCCTGCTTTATATAAGACCTCATAATTTTCGTATCTATTATCCGATTTTGAATATTTAAAGCTTGTAATGAAGCAGAGATATATGTCTCTCTTTTAGACAACATTCAACACTAGACCCTAATTATTAAATCCACGGCGACGAATAAGAATCCGTTCCGCGTAAAAGTAATTTTAAAATATTTTATACCAAATAAAAATTCAATCAACGGTCGAAAATCATCAATTATTAATTTAATATTCGATCGATTTTGTTCATTAAAGCTTGTTTTAAAAGCTAAAACTTTAAGGTTTTATAAAATGTAAAACTTGTTTTTAAAGCATTAATCGGCCAATCGATATGTGTGAGCGACGCCATGTTTACCCCTTTTACATACGTTAATATAGAGTGTCATATGCATTTAATTAACATGCGTGGTCATACGGAGAATAAACAGTCACTTATCTTGACACTCGTCGAATTCTCCAAGTCGTTAAAAATGGTATTTGTAAATATCCCTTCATTGATGCTCAGCATAGTTACTTAAGTAAGTTCCAGGTAACTGCTGGTTCTCTTGGTGTCTTTAGCAGCACAAATGTTTGAGTAAGGGTGGGCTTATCAGAACTGTGACATAAAATTATGATACAACCTGGATTCGATATTGGATTTAGTGGCATCAGTACGCCACACAGTTGTACTTTCAGTGCTTTGATTTTTACTTTGTTGTTGTTCGAAGTTATCTAACATGAGCATATTGTTATGTTCTCTCGGAATGAAAACTATATGTTAAATCTTACAAAAATCATTCATTTCTATCTGTAGGGACGGCTTCACAACAGTTTAATTGACACAGACGGGCACTATGGAAGATTTCAATCATCATCACGAGCTGGCAGGCCTGTATTTGCTTCAGCCATCGCTAAATGTCACTCTTTCACATCACCACAAGCACAATTTGCACCATTTAGATCTCCGCAAACACTCAACCATTCAAATTCAATGGCTGCAAATATTTTCAGGAATTTGAAAAATAATACTTCATATGAGAGTGACCGTTCTTTTGATGGTAGTAACGAACAGCATCTTGGTAATCTTTCTTATCAAAGCCATAATGACAGTGTTCATTCTCTCCACCATCAGCCCATACTGCAGAATGTTTCACAGAACAGATCTATTCAACATTATAGATCTCACAATAACCAGGTAGTGGATAACTCATGTAATCTAAGCTTACAAAATGCACACCACCAAGCTGATAGATCTGTACATCTACATCAGAGACTGGTACCAACTGCTAGTAGTTCAGATAACTGGCAACAATGTGAGCCGGGAACAAGACATATGATATCCCGACAGTCTGATGATAATGGATTGCCATCGAGGTTATCAACTGGCTCTAACAATCTGTTTGAAGAAACTTTTGAGGATGCTTTTGTTAACACAGAGAACTTAGAGGGTAGGTTCTCCTGGTTATTTTATTACAATGTCAATGCTTTTCCCACTTCTAAACAAATTTGTTAGCAAAATAGAATAATAATTTAAAGGCAAAAATTAAACACTGCAAAATAAACATTTCTATTGCCAGGCGTTCTTAGTAGTTCATCTTATATTACCAGGTAATCACTATTCCATATTGTGTAAATTGTGTACAATATTCTTAATATTCTGACTGCGATAGTCTATGATACAGAGTGAAGAAATTTGAGTAGATGGGTGTATGTTTAGCTCATCTGTTGCAATAATAACAAAGTGACAGGGTAAGCTTTTATGATCGCTCTTCGTCTGTCCGTCGTCTTTTCACCATTTCTTGTGAACACACTAGAGGCCACACTTAATACGTTTGGCCTCTAATGTGTTCCCAAACTTTTCCTAAGATTTGACATAGTGACCTTATTTTTGACCCGACATGACCCAGTTTCAAACTTGACCCATATTTCATAGAGACAAACATTCTGATCATGTTTCATGAAAGTTGGTCATAATTGTGTCCTGATGAGTTAACAAGCCTTTTCTAAGATTTGACTTAGTGACCTAGTTTTTGACCCCATGTGACCCAGTTTTGAACTTAACCAATATTTCATAGAGACAAACATTCTGGCCATGTTTCATGAAGATTGGGCCATAAGTAAATTGTGGAATTGTGAATAATGTTGAATGGATATTAGTTTTATTACTCAAATGTTTTGCTTACAGAAGAAAATATGGAGCCATGTTCATTGTTCATGTGGATCATCAAGCCAGTACCAGGAACAAACAAAATATGTGTAGAAGGAAAGAAAAGGTATGTGTGACATAATTTTTTTAGTAAAACTTCGGTGACTGAAATATAATGGATAAATAGTGGATGACCGGATAGGTCTCTGATCTGTTATTTACTTATTTACTCCATTGTAGCCTTCATATTTGTCTTCTGTTTTATCCCTTTAACCTAACTGATATTTTAGATACTTGTAGGTGAATAAAAATACAGTAAAACATCCAATAATAATACCAGCCAGGCTGCCTTTGGACTATTGAAAGTTGGTCTTTTAAATTTAATTGGTCTAAATACCAAGGTTAGGTAAATGGTAAAAATAAGAAATGAACCTGAAAGTTACGGTCTTAATTTTGAGGTTGCCTTATTTTTGAGACGTCTTTAGTTGAATTTTGTTGTATGTAATCAGCGAGGACGATGAAAATATGAAACCTTAATTATAAGACTTACCATTTTTATACGCCCGTTGAAAACGGGACGTATTATGTGAACACCCTTGGCGGGCGTGCGGGCGGGCGGGCGGGCGGCGGCGTTTGTCTGTACTCTAGCGCAAACAGTTTTCATCCGATCATCTTCAAACTTGCTGACAATGCTTATGGGCATAATATCTAGGCCAAGTTCGATTAAAGGCCAAATCGACCCAGGCCTTATTGGGTTATGGTCCTTTAATAACCAAATAAGTATGAAATTGGCCTTGTCTGTACTCTTACGCTAACAGTTTTCATCCGATCATCTTCAAACTTGCTGACAATGCTTATGGGCATAATATCTAGGCCAAGTTCGATTATAGGCCAAATCGACCCAGGCCTTATTGGGTTATGGTCCTTTAATTACCAAATAAGTATGAAATTGGCTTTGTCTGTACTCTTACGCTAACAGTTTTCATGCGATCGTCTTCAAACTTTGTGACAATGCTTATGGGCATAATATCTAGGCCAAGTTCGATTTTAGGCCAAATCGGCCTAGGCCTTATTGGGTTATGGTCCTATAATTACCAAAATAAATGTGAAATTTACCTTGTCTGTTCTTTAGTGCAAACAGTTTTCATCCGATCATCTTCAAACTTGCTGACAATGCTTATGGGCATATTATCTAGGCCAAGTTCGATTATAGGCCAAATCTGCCTAGGCCTTATTGGGTTATGGTCCTTTAATAACCAAATAAGTATGAAATTGGCCTTGTCTGTACTCTTACGCTAACAGTTTTCATCCGATCATCTTCAAACTTGCTGACAATGCTTATGGGCATAATATCTAGGCCAAGTTCGATTATAGGCCAAATCGACCCAGGCCTTATTGGGTTATGGTCCTTTAATTACCAAATAAGTATGAAATTGGCTTTGTCTGTACTCTTACGCTAACAGTTTTCATGCGATCGTCGTCAAACTTTGTGACAATGCTAATGGGCATAATATCTAGGCCAAGTTCGATTTTAGGCCAAATCGGCCTAGGCCTTATTGGGTTATGGTCCTATAATTACCAAAATAAATGTGAAATTTACCTTGTCTGTTCTTTAGTGCAAACAGTTTTCATCTGATCATCTTCAAACTTTGTGACAATGCTTATGGGAATAATATCTAGGCCAAGTTAGATCATAGGCCAAGTCGGCTTAGGCCTTATTGGGTTATGGGCCTTTAATTACCAAATAAGTAAGAAATTGGCCTTGTCTGTGCTCTAACGCAAACAGTTTTCATGCGATCGTCTTCAAACTTTGTGACAATGCTTATGGGCATAATATCTAGGCCAAGTTTGATTATAGGCCAAATTGGCCTAGGCCTTATTTGGTTATTATCCTATAATTACCAAAATAAATGTGAAATTTACCTTGTCTGTTCTCTAGTGCAAAGAGTTTTCATCTGAGTATCTTCAAACTTGGTGACAATGTTTACGGATATAATATCTAAGACAAGTTCAATTGTAGGCCAAATCAGCCTCGGCCTTCTTGTGTTATGGTCCTTGAATTAAAAAAATGTTGGATTGTTTGTTTTTTTCATTCACCATGCCCTGAGACTCACCATGCCCCAAGACGGGCGTATTTTGTGACATTTTGGCACTCTTGTTGAGACCATTGAAAACTGATTGAGTCTTGAGTAAGTCTGAATATTCAGGTTGAATAAAGTGAATAAGAAACTTGGTAACCGTAATTATAATTTTGAGGTTGTCTTGTTATTGAGATAGTGTTCAAAAGTGAGGTTTAAATGCATTTATTTTTCAGCTTAACAGATGGTAATTTTTGGCATAGTGGAGAAATTACCCGTCGCCTTGGTGACAAGTTAGTAGTAACTCAGACTGGATCACTGTACAAACTGGAAGGAAATATGGAAATTCTAGATGCCATGGCTGCAGGTATGTTTCTGCTTAGTTGGGTGTGAATATCAACATTATGATAACCAGGGGTACCACTTAGGTCTGATTATCAAGAGTCATTTGATTATTTTGCACTGGATGCTTTCCATTTAAAAAATACTATAATTTGAAAGAAAATATAAGAATTTTCAGGGGTCATTTCAATGGTCAAATGGAACCCTCTTTAGTTTCTGTGGGTAGCATAATTGGGGAACCAATTTTCAGTATGATCACATTAACAATATGTCTAGGATAGCAAAAAGTACAAGTACTCTGTCATTGTACCGATTATAGAATAATCAAATCAATACTTGGCTCGAGTACTCAGAAAAAATGTATTCTAAGTTTTCCTTGGGCCAAGTGAAATTCCAGTAACGTAGTGTCATACATCCTTAAAAGCAAGTGTAACAGAAACATGTAAATAAGGGTATATGCAAGTACCTGACCATACACGTGTGTCAGTTGTCTGTTAAAATAAGTGTTAATAAGTTTATGACACATTGCAGTTGTCTCTTGTTTTAGGGTTTATTAATTTCATCACCCAGCTTAATTAAAGAACGCTTCATTGAATAAACATTGTGCTTAATTAAATGATTTTTTTGAGGATTCAAGTCTATGTCTTATCTTGATTATCTGATTGTTATAATGATTGTTTCAGGATTTTCACGTAAGACAGCGGATGCATTTTGGCTTGGATTTCCTGCAGATTGGGATAAGTTGATAGATGATCACTTCGGAAATGCCGCACTGAACCAGTATGTATTTGCTTTATAGCTATTTATATAGTATATTAATTTGATGAAAATTAAATTGTGTTTGATGGCCACGGGTAGTCATTCCATTTGCTTTTTAGCTCACCTGAACATGGTGAGCTACAACATGGTGAGCTACAGTGTAATCCTTAACTCTCTAGGCGGAATTAGACAAACTTCACAAGTTCACAGGAACTATCACTTTGTGTTCCTCTTTCAAAGTTATTATATGGTTTCAGTTTGTTGAATAAACTAGAACACAGGAGCTAAAGATAGATTTTAAAATAATTTTCAAATTGTACTTTGGGATCAAAGCTGGCTCCACCCCAGGTGTCACTTTATAGCTGTTAGTTATACATATATATAGGGAAAACATTTTTCTAAATCCTCCGGAAACTGCAAGGTTTTGATACTTTCCATGGAGCACTTGTTAGTCCCCTACCAGGTTTTGACCGGAGGGGACTAGGCTTGCCCTCCTTCAGTCAGTCAGTCCGTCCGTCCGTCATTCCGTCAAAAAATCTAGATCCTGAAATAACTCAAACAGGTTCCAAGCTAGGTTTATGAAACTTGATATGTGGATAGGGGGCAATAAGGGGATAATGCACGTCCAAACATATTTTGATTCCGACCAAAATTGTGGTTGCTATGGCAACAGAAACATTGAAAATGGCTTAAAACCGGTAGGGGACTTCTGTATTGCTTGCAATTCTTAATTACTTGTTTATTTATAAACAGTGGGACACTTCCAAAGTCTCCTATGAAACAACAAGGTTGACTGTATGTTCATGTCAAATAGAAGAAAGTCAGTGACAATGGAGACATGTTAATATTGATGAACAAACAATTAAACTATATTAAATGCCATATCTCACAACATGCTTTTACTAGTACTACATAATATCTCACTGTCTCCATTGTTAAGGAAAATTAGACCGACATTAATTACCTTATGAGTAAAAGATTGTTTTAAATGTTCAGATTAGTGAGATTAAACACTTTTAAAAGCTTCCCACAGGCCTTGAAAAGTCCTTGAATTTGGTTTCAACCTTGAAAAGTACTTGAATTAAGTGCTGCCTTGAAAAAATGCCAAAATTGTACTTAAATTTAGGGGAAAACCTTGAACGCAGGCTAACAGCCTTGAATATACCAATGTTATGCATAAAAGTGTATGGATGTTGTCAGAATGATACATTATCTGCATAAAAAATGATGCAAAAACAGTCTTTTTCTTGAAAATTAAAAGTTTGTAAATGTATTGTTGCAAATATGAGACTTGAAAGGCTAAGCAGCAGTCGGAAACAAAAATATTTTTCATTTATCCAGCACAAAGAGTTGAAATTGTACAATTTTACCTGGGTTAATCTTTGGAAAAAGGCCTTGAAGATACAAATTCTACCTTGAAAACAGCTTTAAAAGTCCTTGAATTTTGATGTGAGAATTGTGTATGAACCATGACACTATTGTAACATTCTATTTTGTATTGATATTATAGTACTGTAGAGGAGAAGTCAGACTCTGAAGATGGTAAGTTAATCTTAAAGTTTATCTTTACTAAATGCCAGTTTATAATAGATACATGTATATTATACCTGTTTAACCATTGCTTCATCTGATCCTAGTTCATTTTAACAGTTGTAATGTTAAAAAATTGTTGATTAGCGTTAAAATGTAAGCAGATATTTAAATATGCTCAACTATAATTTCTGAATAAAATAATGATCAAATTTATCAGCTTCTGAAATCTGTCATAAATTGATGTTAACATTTTGTTGGTGTGAAGATGTTACGTTTGTTACGTGTTAACACTGGAAATTTCAGAATGGCTTTTCAGTGTTTCCCACCCAACTAGAGATGAACTGGTTGGTAATGCAGAGGTAGTCTGACATTATAAAACCATTCATGATCGGGAAACTGAATGTGTCAGCCTCGTTAAAAATAGACGTTACTTAGTTACCTACTTACTTACTTACTAGTCTCTGTATTGGTATTATACACTGGGCTCGTTATTGAACCAATGAGTCTTATTTGGAAAGAGATAGGGTAGCGCACTCAGACTCCTCATATCGCACAACTGTCTCTTCTCTCAAAGTTTGAGGTCGTTGGCCAGTATGGCATGGTAAACCGAATGACCACGCACATACAGCTGTCACAATCAATCGAAGACTTCATTGTTATTTCAGAAATAACAGCCATAGAAGATGTTGATGTTGAGGTGTATGATGTCAATGATGAAGTTGATGGTGATACTGATACAATAGAACAACAAAGAGATGAAGGTGATTTATTGAAGTGGAATTATTGTGAATATGAAAGTATAAATTGAAAATTGCAAATAGTCTCAATGTATTCAAATTTATTATCAATCAAAACCGTAGAACTAGTAAAGTGCATAGGCTAAACAAAAATTATTGAAAATAAAATAAATATAACATAAAAAAAACAATTTACAAACCTACCCAACCCTTGTCAGCCAGGGTCACAAAAAAAAACATCAACTTACCTACCTACCAACCTACCCCACCCTTGTCAGCCAGGGTCGAGAAGGGGAAACAAACAATAGTTTATTTTTGGCCTTATCTGGTATCTAACACTTTCTTATAGATATAGATGAGGTTGAAAACCTGGCCTTGGACGGTGATGATGTATCTAAAATTGTTCCAGAACCAAGAAAGAAAAGGAAATCATCCAAGTCATCTGAAACTAAAGATGTTGTTCTTGAAAACTGGATTATTAAACCGCTCGCTGGAGGAAAAGGCATTAATGTACTAGGAACAAAGCTGTATGTATTCATTTTGTATTAATAGAACTTGTTATGTCTCCCACATGTGTAGAGGTGGAGGGACATATTGATTTTGTGCTGGTTGTCTGTTTGGATGGATGTCACAAAGTTTGTCCACGCTTGTTCTCCTTAACCACAGGTATGATTTCAATCAAACTTAACAGAAAGAGTTGGTACCAAACTTAGTTGTGCATGTTTTCAAGAAGTTTAGATCAGATAAATGTTGCCAAAGTTATAGCTCTTTGTTCAGTGCAGCTTAGCTAGTAACGGCATTCAAGTGTAAGGTTCTATGGCATTAAATTGTACTTATATAAATGTTTACAATGGACTGAGACTGTCGTAAGTGCCTTGTACAAAGTACTCTGCATGGGATTTATTTACAGGTAGTGACCAATTGGTTGCAATGTTAATAAATATAACAAAATATTTTAAATGTTCCTCTTCACTCAGATGAGTGAATGATAAGGGGACATAATGTCACCGACCCTTTGTTTATTCTAACAATTTATATTCCAGAAATGGATTACTTTGGCATAGTTCAGCAATTGAGAAACGACTGGACAAACGACATGTACTGTCAAGTAGTGGGGTTACTTACAAACTGAAGGGGCCTCTGGATAAGCTTGTTGCTTTAGATGAAGGTACTGAAGCATTCTGATTGCCAAGTTCAGTGATAAGATGAATCTTAGTATCATTAAGGAGTATTCTGTCGAATATCTGCTTGCCTTGTGACTTGTCCATTTTGTTTTGATTGAAATAAAGTTTTATAAGCAATGACCGATAGACATGACATTATGTTTCATCAATTGCTCTAATAATTGATTGTTTTAGCATTTGGCCAAAATCTGAAACATTGCATGTCACATTTTCCAAACCACTTTCTTCTCCAGGGCTTATAATCACAAAGCATTTTAGTTGACTTACGTTATATCAAAGTTATGCTGCACATACTGGGTATTTCTCGCTAATTGAAAAATAACTGATACATTGTACTTTCTTTGTGATTGTTGTAGCTCTCTGTATGTATGAAAACATTGAAAGTATTGATTTTCTTGCTTTACTCATACCTGATACATGTAGGAAATTTTTAAATTTTAGCGAAAAAAAATTCTACTAAGATGCTTTGAGAATACCAGCCCTTCTCTGTTTTTCTATAAGAATTGAGAGACAGAAAAGTAAAACCCTTTTGTTTACAGGTTTACCGATGCCTATTATAACCAAGTTTAAGGATGGTTTTCCCAAGGAATGGCTAGAATTAATCCAGGAACATTTGAATGATGACAAAACTAAGAAAAAGAAATTGACGACACAACAGAGACCAAAAAATGCCAGAAAGGAAGCCAAGAAGGCAAATAAGGAGAATTTAAAGAAAGAAACTTCAGCCAAAAAGGTTGATACAAAAGTTGTGAAAAGTAATCAAGCTGAGAAGTCTAGTCATAAAAAGGTGGCAAAAAAATCCAAATCTAACATGAAGACCCCTTTGAACAAAATAATTGCTGTTGATCTTCATGAAACCTCAAAGACAGGTAAACGTTTTTGTCCAATACAGTGAAACCTCGGTAATATGAGCAGCAATTATTCGAGCAACCGGCCTAATTTGAGCAAATTTCAAAGTCCCGACGAATTTGCTCTATATTGTACATTAATTTATCCCTCTAATTTGAGTAATGTTATTACGAGCATCCGGTCTAATTTGAGTGCAGGTGTCGGTCCATTCAACAATTTTCAACGATAATTAGTTACTTTATCTCGAGACAATCATCCGAGCCAAATTTCACACCTCCGAAAAATTGTCAGATTTAATGTTGCTGTGGTTCGTGATTTTCACACATCGTGATTATCACATTTTATGACAATAGCGTAACCCCCAACACTGAAATCGGTTGTTTGTCTACAATAAAGGTGTCAAGGGGCAAGATTGAATAATACAAATCAATTACGAGGCGTTAATTATGAGAAATTTAATGACGAGTCAACATTTGTTATAGTGAAAGTAATTTTCACGCCGCGTGTAACTCTTATGATTCACCGATCTAAATGTTAACCTTATCCAAGTCAGAGAAACCATCACAAAACAATGAATATTTGATCACTTAATGGTCGTAAATCAATATCTGATAATTCGAGCAACTGGCTTAACTCGAGCATTTGGCTTGTCACGATGGGCCCTAGAAATAACGAGGTTTTACTGTAGTTAGTTTGATAAAATAGTTGGATAGCAGAGTAAAAACAGTTTTGGCCTCAGGTAATAGTTTGCATAGATATTTATGCCCCCCATCTTTGATGAGGGGGTAAATTGCTTTGCACATGTCAATCTGTTTGCCGGTCGGTAGACCAAATTAGTTTCCATTCTATAACTCGAGAACGCTTTGCCTTAGGATCTTCAAACTTTACATAGAGGATGGTCATCATAAGTAGTTGACGATGACCCATATTGATTTTGAGGTCAATGTTACCATTTCTGACTATTGGGCTGCCATGGGGCATATATGTTTTACTAACATCTCTTGACTTGTTTGTGGTTGAATGACTTTGATGGCCTAGGTTTATTGCTATGCGTACTAAGGTATTTTACTTGTGAACCAAATGGTTTCTGATCAATAACTGCTGGATCTGCCTAGGTCCTAGGATCTTCAAATTTTATAGGGAAGTTGGTCATCATCTTTATATATTAGACTGCTTTTGTGTTTGAGGTCAGTTGGTAAAAGGTCAATGTCGCTTTGAATTGTAACATAAATGATTATTTTGCTGCCATGGGGAATACATGGATGGATGGGACTGTAGATTAGTTTAAACTGTAAACTTATTTTATTTAGTACCCCAAAAATATATACAATTTATATCATACAAATAAACATAGGTTGTGGATGGGTAAAAGGGTAGAGCCAGAAGTTCCAAAACTTAGCTTAAAACGACAATGTATAATATATTATGTTTTTGTTGAATTAATTTAGTGATAACACCACGTGGAGAAGTTGTTGATTTAGAGAGTTTAGGACGATCAAGAAGTGGACGACTAATCAAACCTCCCCTCCAGTGGTGGACTGGACAGACTCTAGAGTTACAAGGGAATAATGCGAAAGTCAAGACACCGACTGTTGGAGCTAGTATGTTTGTGAGGAACTTTGAGCAGCAGTTTGAGGTACATGTAAATAAATAAATACTGTAGCCCGCAGACAAACCAAAGCCACTCAGAAAAGGACCCACATAAGAGTCAGGCATAGAACGAACCATCCATATCGCTAAAACTAGATATTTTAAGCTAGCCTATGAGGTAATTATGTATGACAACTACACTGAAGTTGCTCCATTCATCACATGATATAGCCTGTCACATTGATGGTACAATCATACTCTTGATGGTTTAGGTGAAAGCTTATTGTTGTAAAATTTGCTGAAACCTCAATGTGAACTATTAGGATTACACTTTGTCCATTGTCTGTCCATGTTCTTGGCTACATTGTGATTGTTATCACATTCTAGGTCAGTTACAGTTTTGATACACTTGATATGAAACCTGGTCCTGATCTCACAAAGAATCAGAAGTAGAAATCTCAGCTCAAATTGAGATTTAGCTCAAATCATCTGAAGTTCAAGCTCTCGAAAATTTACTGTAATATTAAATAAAATCAGAATATTGTTACTGTTTTGTGATGCCAATTTTGAATCCAGCCTCCCATTGAAATTAACATAAACACACATGACGATTATTTGAGATGAGATTTACCTGAGATTGAGATGCTTAGGAAGATTGGGGCTAGGGCCGATATCCCTAAAGCATCTTAGGAGAACACTTCAGACATAGTGTCCTCAAGTTAAGTCTATCAGTTAAACAAGATAATCAAGACTATTGATTGTTGACACTGTGTTCATGCATTATCATTATGTAGAGGGCTACCATAATCACCTAGAAAGCATCGGTTATTTTCTTCTTGCAGGACATATGTGCGTCATAATTTTTATCTTTGTCCATTATTTAATGTCAATTATTTAAGTCCTCGACTAAGATGCTTTATAACTACCGACCCTGGTCACAAACTTTGACTCTTTAATTAGATTAAAATCTATTATGAACATTGTCAGCACACTGGAGGTCTGGAGTTTGACTCAACGAGTCAATATTTAATGGAACTTGGCCCTAAATATTTATTTATATTTGTTGATTTTGTAGAAAACAAAGAACAAGTTGAAGCCATACTGGAATCCAAGGCAGAAAGATAAAGATTATTCTTTAAATTCGAGCAGAAATTTATCGATAGTTAGCAGTGTTTCCTCGGATACGGATACCGTCAGTAAGAAGACAAGTTCAACAAAAGCAAGATTGAATCTCACGTCAGATAATACTAGTGGTCTCGACACTAAACTAGACATTGAAGTAAATGTTGTCTTGGAAAAGTCAAAATCAAACAGAAAATCGAGGGCAAAACGTGAAACCTGTTACGGAAAGATCAATTTGAGTAAAGAAAATGAAAAAGAGAATAATACTTTGTATGACCTGAATGAAAGCACTGATGATAATGGGCCTGGTGGTATTGAAATAGAACATGTAAGTGTTGGCAAGAAACCACGGAAACAAGTTGTACTTAAAACAGCAAGTGTAAGAAGGCGGGAGAAGATGGATAAAAGTATGGATGGTAAAAGTGTAGATCAAGAGAATGAAAGTATAGATCAAGAAAATGTTGTATCTTCCAGTACTAGTGAAGGGAATCAAGGAACTGTTGGTGAGACCGAAGATATTGTTGATACAAATGTGAGGCGTCTACGTAGCCGGGGAACAATTGCTACTAATATATCTGTTGTTTTAAATGAGAGTCAACGAACAAGACGAGGTAGACGGAAGACTTTACCGGTTATTTTAGAAGACAATAAGACTGATGCAGAAAACGTTGAGCCTCAAAAAAAGTCTGTAAGAGGGCGTTCAACAAGGAAGAATTCATTGAAGAAAGTTAATACAAGTTTAGAAGCTGTTGTGAGTAGTGAGACTTTGGATGATCATTGGACTAAGGAAGAAAAAGAAAAATTTGCAGAGTAAGTTCCACATTCTGTGTGCCTAATGTTACTGTTAGTTACACTAACATTTTTGACCTACTCTTAATTAACCCTGACCACGATATGTGTCTCTGTAAAATCTAGGTCTAGTTTGCAACTAGGTCATCTTGGGTTAGAAACTAAGTCACCAGGTCACATCAAAGAAAAAACTTGTTAGCACTCTCGAGGTCATGTTTGGCCTAATCTAATGAAATAATTTCAACAATGTGTTGGTCCAACTTACAAAGATTACACCTTGTATCACCAGCATTGATTACTCTAGGCTTTAACATCAGCATTGATAGCTCTTGTCTAGTACTGATTGGTTATAGTAATTTTGATGATTTTATTGAACATGTTGATAATGTTTCTTTCAGAGCGTGTAAATCCGTGTCGACCACTCATCCACATTACTGGGAAAATGTTGCGGATATGGTCAGAACAAAATCTGCCGAATCTTGCAAAGATTTCTTTTATCAGAATGAAAAAGTAACAAAATCTACTGAGAAAAAGAACACAAAAGCTTCTACGAAAGGTTTGTATGCTGACTTGTTCAATGATTTACTACAATCTTTGTATTACTACTAGTCTAGACAACCTCTCCTTAGCAACACCCTTTGGACATGCCAATACAGGCTCATTTTCCTTCTTGGAGCAGCCCTTTGCTTTAAATGTTGCATTGTAATACACCAACATTTAAACTTAATTACTAGTATACTACCACATAACGAAGCTAGTCGGTTGGTCGGTCTGTCTGTTGGTTTCTGGACAATAAATTTAGTTATAAATGAGATATTGTGATAAAACTTGCTGTAAAACTAGCTTTGTAAATATGCTGCTTAAGTTCAAAAGTGTTGAAATCTGCTGTAAAGGTAGTTTGTGTGAAGATTAAACAGCATGTGTCCGGTTGTACAGGTTGTCAAACTAACATGAAAAAGTGGTTTCTGTGACAAGGCAGTGCTGTTGGAGTATTATTCGTCACCATGTAGCACTTCTAGTTAGTTCAGTAATTGTTTACCTGCTTTTACAAAAGAAAATATGGTTGTAGTACTGGTTGCTTGATTGATGCTCAGCATAGTTAAATCCCGGTAACTGTTGACCAGCAGGATTCAAAATAATTTACAAATATTTACAGAAAAACAGAAGGTAACAGCCCTGACAGCGAATGTGGGAACACTGAAGCGTAAACAACAATTACGAGATATGTTGGACCAACAGAACGAAAACTATAGTGATGATCTGTTTGATTCCACTCCATTCAAAGCTACAAGGAAAAGAAAAGTGAGTATTCAGTCAGGTGTTTGGTCTCCCACATATAGTGGGGGAGACCTCCCACATATAGAGGGGGAGACTACCCACATATAGTGGGGGAGACATGTTTATGTTGTGCTGTACATCTGTCTGGTTGAGTGTCACAAAGCTTGTCCACTCTAGTTCTCCTTAACCATCGGTCAAGTTAATTAGATTTTTGCCAGAATTATGGCCCTTTGTGGAGACCTGCAGTGTTTATTCAACTTAGACATGGTTCTTTTGACAGTTCATACTCCCATGAAATGCAGAAAATGTCTATTCTTAATTCTTAAATATAAATAGTATTCCTGGGTTAACTACAAGCCTGTACAGTCAGAACTTGATATAACGACATTCGATATACTGACAAATTCAATATACTGACATCATATTTGGGGACACAAGTATTAAAACGCTCTTTGTATCAATTCAGTATACTGACATATTCGTTACAACGACATTTTTCTTGGAAACGAAC
Organism: Spisula solida; assembly: GCA_947247005.1. Classification (NCBI taxonomy): domain Eukaryota; kingdom Metazoa; phylum Mollusca; class Bivalvia; order Venerida; family Mactridae; genus Spisula; species Spisula solida. The sequence goes on along the minus strand of OX365945.1, from coordinate 27,741,633 downwards.
AGCGTCGTTGTATCGAGTTCTGACTGTACCAACATGTGTTCATCTTCTGTCAAATTGTTATATATCAGGGGTACTACAACAACGGAATAATGTGGAAATCTGATTGGATGCACTAGGAAGAATGAATTATTCTGCAAGACCTAAAAAAGTTCGATATATTTACTAAGTGTAACAGATTTTTGGTGTAGGGATGTGTGCTAATGGCACCTTGAACAGACTTGCATCTTATTTTCGGGATCGGGCCTTATGCCTCTGTAGAACATTCCACACACGATATACCTTCTCAGAGGTTAAGTCTAGCTTCCTCCAGATTGGCAGTACCCGTAGTATGTTTGTAGTCAATTCATATTATTTAATTTTAAAAATTGAATAGTTAAAGAATCGAAGTCAACTTAACTGGAAACAATATTGTATGAATTCAGATAGCGAAACTAGGAGATGTAGACGATGATACAATATTTGAAGAGTTAGCCAAGAAGCAGGGCAAAAGTAGGTTTGAAACACCTGTAGCAGCGGGGATGTTGACCAGTCGTATCACTGTACCGTTTGCTTCCAGTAAGAAAACACCAAAATCTAGCATCAACATTGAGGAAGAAGTAAAGAGGTATGTATAGTACTGGTGTATTTAAATGTATTGTTGATAACAGTCTGTAGATCAAATTTTTGAATGACTACTTGAGAGCACTGTTTGTTTCACTCTATTTAACGCTTCACACACCTTACTAACCTGCCTTACATTACTATTTTTTGCCCCTAGTTGTTTTCTGGCATTTTTCTTGCAGTCTCAGTGAATCATCAATTTTCCAATGCATAAAATCAATATAGTAATTTTAAATAATATTTTTTGACCAGAACTAGAACATTGGTTAGTTTTATCCTCAGCAGGGCCGATTTAAAATCAGTATAACTGTGACTTATTTCCCTCCTGTCATTTTAGTACCCATCTAGATGGCTATGTACACAATATGATGAAGAGGAGGCTGCTTTCAAAAGGAAGAAAAAAGACAAAGGAAACACCTAAAATAAAGAAAACCGTATGTTTTTACCCCATAGAACTTATATTCTCCTGGTAGCTTAAAGAAATTTGGGGTTTGTTATGACTCTGATGAGAAGTAGAAAAAACATAAGATGTTTGAAAAACACATATGCCCCCATGACACCCAAATAGTCATTAATGTTAAATGTCATGGCGACTTTGACCTGCTGACCTCAAAATCAATAGAAGTTACATTTAGTCAACTATTTTATTATTTGCTTTCAATGGATTATGGACATTTTCAGTGAAAATAACAGTGAAAATAACAGTGATTTTCACTGTTTAAGAAGCTGGTTCCAGTATCATGCAGAAAAAGAAACGTAACGTCAACGGCGCCGGGCTTTAAAATATGCGTTACGTCATCATGACGTCATAATTCTCACGTCGTGACGTTCTAATTTCGACGTTATTATTCCAATTAAGCCAATTACGAAACACGTTTAAGGGATTGAGGCATATAATAAACAGAAAATTTGTTGATTTTTGGTGTAAGATCAATTTTATTTCACTCGTGATCACAGAAAATTACATTTTCACTCGTGGCTACGCCACTCGTGAAAATATTGATTTTCTGTGATCACTCGGTGAAATAAAATACGATCTTACACCAAATTCAACAAATATCCTCTATATAATAATAGGGTTAATAGGAAAAATTCAAAGAATACAGATAATTTCCATAAGGTGAGAGTATTCACCCAAGTATTGCATACAGCTGTGTATTGGACGCAGGTTAAAAAATAGATGATTCAAAGAAAAAATTGTGAAAATATGACAAAAGAATATGACCCTTCCCAATTTGCCCATCAGAGACTTGGAAAATGTTTCAAACTGTAAAGGACTCATCCAACTTTTGGTTACTGTAATACAATTCTAAGTGATACTTGATAGAATACAGTTTGTAAAATCTGTGATTTTAGGTTCCTGTGGTTGAAGTTTCACCCAAACAGAAACTTTTGTTTAACAAATATATCAGTGAGAAGAAGGATACGGAGGAGAATTATGTGGATTCTGATCAGGAGGAAGATTATTACTGGGAAGATGAAGAAGAATCCTAGTATCAGGGGGTCATACAAATGTGAAATGATCTAGAAATACGGATTTGCTGCCCAAGAAAGAATAAACTTGACTGCAGAGTTAAAAAATATTTGATGAAAAAATTGTCTAAAATTCAGTTATTGTCATTTAAAAATTTCAGGACTGGGGCTGTCTGTTTGTCATCAAGTCTTTTAGAAAGATTTGTTAGGTGTTTAACAGTATTTGATCAGCTTCAATAATTCACCAAATATTGGGATCAGTTTAAAACCATTCAGATCACAGAACTTCAATCTTAAACCCATTTCTACATAGTTGTTGGAAAAATAGGAAAATAATTCATGTAAAGCAAGACCTTTAAATTTCCAGAATTTAGTACAAGTTTATTTGAATGGACGACTTGTGACATCCTCTATATATGTGCTAATAAGTGTACATGTACTTGATTAACAATGTCACATGATATTGTTTCTGTTAACTCAACCTATTTGTGTTCAATTATCCGTGTGTAAAACTCACATACTACTTATTTCTAAAAATATATGACCTTTCATTGAATTGTACTGTAATTGTATATCTACTAATGACGTTGTCACACTACAATGTTTAGCCACTATTTAGGCTGTGAAGGTATGGATATCTATCCAGAATGCTGGACATACACTGGAAATGGCCTAAAACAACAATATGATGCCTCATAGAACGTATACTCAACATGTTACACGGTTTGGTAACTGATTTCTAACTTGTCTATTAGTGTTTATGTCATAATGTGCACAACTTACACAGTGTATGCCCAGCATATCTCTAACGTTTATAACCATGTGCGTATGCGACAACTGCGTACACATTTTAGCCTGTATTGGGGTGCAAAAACTTATTTCAACATGCTCTTAACTTGTGAAAAAACCAAACCCCATGTATTTACTTACACCAGCTTGTTTGCCAAAATTCTTGTACGATGGCATAAGTTGTTGTGAAGAGTTGTAATCTGACTGCGCCATAAAATAGCTCATGCTTGATTTTTGTGCTTTGTTTTCATCTTATTTGAGTTGCTATGTACATAAATCTGATTTTAAATGCTTAATCGTCAGCTTGTAGGTATGTTACAATGTATGAAACAGTATGATTTTAGCATTTAATTTAGCATGCTGTTTTTAACTTGGAATTCTTGGCTGAAGGCATCCACTATTGACTTGATCATTCTGCTAAAGTACCCCAACTTGCCTTGTAAGGGGTGTCTTCAAATTTTTATTCACATCTAGTAAACAATATTCAGGGTTGCCTGGTAAAGTCAGTGAAAATGTTTTTTTCTAGGTCAGTGAGTTGTCAGGGAATTATTGATAATCAGTTTGTGAAAAATGATAATTGAGAAAAGTCTGGAAAAAATGAAATTCTGGTTTAATGTTTCAAATGTTTAGTGGCTGTGGCAATTTTATTTCTATAAGTATAATTTAACAACTCAATATGTACTTCATTATTATTATTCCTGTACATAAATAAGACATATTATAGGATTTTAGGTTAATTGTTATCTTAAATTTTGTTTTATTACATACGTTGTAAATAGATGTACAATTTGTTACCTAGCCATACTGTCATATAACCTTCAACTTTTATTTGTGTACAGCCATACTGTGTTCATTCATTGGGTCTCTTTTTAGCTCACCTGTTGTTGTAACATGGTGAGCTTTTTGGATCACTCTTCGTCCGTTTTAAGTTCATGTGAGTCAACAATTCATTCAAACAACTCCTTTACCTCTTGGCCAATTTCTAAAAGGATTGAAGTCCATGAAGAATTCTATTTGCCATTAACTGGTTGGAAAACACATTATTTTGATGAAGGCAAGGCTGAGTCTGCATTGGGTCTAATGGTTCAATGTACATAGGTGAGCGATATAGGGTCTACTGGTTCAATGTACATAGGTGAGCATTATATAGAGCCATCTTGACCCTCTTGTTTAATTTAATAATCTCTCACATGTTAATGTACCTTGGTACTACACTTCTTTGTAGATTTAACAGCTTTTGTGTTAAAATATGTATAGTTAAGGCCTTAAATAAAATGTTGTTTATTTCTTCTCCCTCTACCTACCTGCCTAAATCTCCCTATCTGAAAATTTATTCAGAAATAAAAAAGGGGATAAAAATTGGGGCACAAAATTAGCAGTAGTCTTTCAATATAGCTGCTTTAACAAAATTACACAAAATTGTACAAAATATTTTCCTACCTATCTACATACCAAACCCTTATTATTGACATGGGTCCAACGGGCGGGGAGACACACAATATTTTATTTAGGGGGCTGATCTAAACATAATAAATCCATTATTGTGGTAACATTGGCTAAAACATTTGTATACATTTGTCGACGCCATTTCAAAACTCCACAAATATTTGCTTTAAAAGCCGACATTAGACGATTATCGGTACCGACCGGTTGAGGTGCGGATGTATTCTGTATTGTTATAAGCCCCTTTAACTGCCTAGATCATATGTTTTAACTGTCAAGTTGGTATAGAGAAAATATTTGTATTAGAATAGTTCTTGGGATACAATCGCATTGCACTCCTGTCTATATTTTAATAGTACAGTAGGCCTAGTGAAAAATTATTTTTTTTCAAATTATAAATGCAAGTTCCTGTGGTATAAGTACCATTAAGTACCATTGTTATGATACTACAATTAAATCTATCCTGTTGTATTGCATTATTAAAACAAGTAAAATATTGTGTTGTTAAAAATGCAATTTTTTTGGCTCACCTGAGCACGAAGTAATGCGTACACATTCATAGCATTATTTTCAAGGCCAGCAATTTGTTTTATCACATAACATACGGTCCAGGAGTGCATTGATCCGTCACTGACGTCAGGATAATTTTAACGTCGCCTTGACGTCGCGCTCATTGTACCGCTAAATTTTGGCTGAAACATATGCAGCGCACATCATCCTTCTGAACAATATTCAGCGTTTTCCAAGGTTATGTGATAAATAGAATCTTACATTCGTGCTCATTACATACGAGTTTTATTAAACTCGTCTACAAAAAAATATGACACTCTGCAAAGCCTCGTGTCATATTATTTTGTCAAATCGTTTAATAAAACTCGTATGTACAATGTAATGAGCACTCATGCAAGATGCTCTATATCAAGCTTGTCAATTGCCTCAATCAAATCATGTGAAGAAAGTGATTTTGTTGCCAGAAGACGCTAGCGTTCACAGTCTTATTGCAATTAAATAAAGTAGTCACTTTATAAAAACTTGGACGATACCTTGATTTGGTTGAGATATTGAACTAGGATCATATTAAGTGAAAAAAAGTAGGTTTTTGGTAGAAACAATTTATTTATAATACCAAAAAGTGAACATTTTATATAATATCTAAATATTGTTCCATTATTTATAATACCAAGATGTGGACTGTTAATATATGTTTGCCAACAGGTTTTCGTGTTCACGTTTTTGTGGCAAACGCGAAATCATTAAATGGCATCAATGCTAAAATGTCAACGATTTAAACATGCTTTTTGAAGTATTATTCAATGCATAGTATTGAATAATTCATTTAACAGTGTAGCAATACCACGTGACTTTTGACTACAGTTACAAGAAGAAATTTGTAAACATTATTTTATTTCTTCATCGATTTCTATGAAATATACGCCTTGCTAAGGGGACAATTATTTGCTTTCCATGAAATATAATATCTATTTCAGCGGCTGTGCTGTTTTGTCTATTACCTTGTGAAACCGTGTAACATGTAGGTTTCACAGGGTAATGGAAAAATCGGTAAAACTACTGAACGAGATCTTATATTTCGCGTTAATTGTTTGGGAAAATATTCCCACTGCCACTATGGTTATGAAGCTTTATTCATGCTCAACTCTCTTTTGTGCTCAAACTTTAAATGTTTCAAACATTAAAATGTCTCATAATTTACTTAAACTTTTATATTACATGGATAACTTTCGAGAAAGCAGAGTATTATTTCCTGATAAGGTAAAGATTGTTTAATTGTTGCATTTTCAATGAACTATTGAAGTTTCATGCACAAGTTGAGTTGAACATGAAAGAAATTTTAAATCATGGGGCCAGGAGTACCAATCAATGCATGTTATGTTACACAGCTATATCGCTTATTTTATGTCATTGTTATTCTTTAGAATCAAATTGTATTAATAAATAAATACATACATCAGCTTGGATGGGGTTGTGTTATATTTGAATGTTGAACGTAGTGTCTTGTGGAGAGGTTAGTTGATGTAAAACTTTAAGGAAGGTCAATGGTTGAAACCAACAGGTCACTATTACTATTTCAGGAGTTATTGTATTTAACTCATGGAGCGGAGCGGGCGACAGAAGCCTAGGAAATGCTAGCTCATAAACTATAAATTATTATTCATCTTGTACAGTTGAATATCTGTTGATACTATCAAGGGTCTGGAAAGATTGAACCCTACTATGTGTAATCATTCTAGTAGACCGCTGTCCGATATGATGAAAGCAGCCAAGCACATATCGCCTAGTCCTATTTGTAATAGTACTACCTTTAAATGGGAAATAGGAAGCACCCTGGACACTGGCTATTGGTCCTAATCGGGTCATAATATGGTGTCTGAGTTCGTTTTCAGGGGTCCTACCAATTGTTTGCATGAGTTGTTCCTATGGGTCAAGGGGTCCTTCCTTTAATTGTCAGGGATTTTTCCCAATGGTGAACAGGGGTCCTTCAAACTGTGTCTATGGGTCTTTCAAAACGTTTACATCTGCCCTGCCAGTGGACATTATTAAAAGGACCCCTGGACACCATTGCAAGTACCAAGTCAATCATTGAAAGGATGCTGGAAACCATTAATTGGAAGAACCCATCGACACCACATAGAAGACCCCTAAATATGAAGGAAGGACATTCCAAAGGTGTACATTGAACCCGTAGACATTAGAAGGACCTCTAATAACCGTTGGAATAACCCATGTATATCATTGGTTGCCATGGACACCATTGTGTAAGGACACTGGGCATCAGTGAATAGTAAGGGGTTCTTCTAATGGTTTCCAGGGGATCATTAAAAGGACCACTGGAAACAATTGGAAGGTCCCCTTGACGTCATTTGAAAAAAAGCCTGATTACGTTAGGAAGGCGCCCTGGAGTGTTAGTATATGAGTTTCGAATGAAGTCCACCTTAGGGTGTCCATTCAGTGGAACCCATGAGTCCCCCAACGGGTTGACATTAAGTAGAGGCTGTCGGGTATGAAAGCAACATGGCACATTGCCTTGTCCTATTGGTCACGTTACCCACCCACAGGCTAGCCCGTACAAGCTTTCTGTATGAGTTTAACTAGATAAAGTCCAGGTTGGGCTTGGAAAAGATCTCCCTCCAGATACTGAACTTTTACTCGTATTTGGCAAACAAGAGACAATGAGACCTCCAAATCACTCATGCGAGTTGTTGACTGCCATGTAGTCTACTTCCTCACAAAATTGGCAGTCGTGTGTCACAGGTTATTTTATCATTAAAAAAGAATTTATAATCAAACAAAAACATTTTTTTTTGGTGTAAAAATTATATCTTAGAAAGGTTTATAACACGGGAAATTGACCACACAGTCACTGAGGTGCAGTTTGTTTTTAATAAACATTTCAATAATACTGGTGTTATTTTAAATACATGAAATATGAGAGCTTCGTCTTTAATTTGATATCAATATTTTAAAAATCCGTCCATGAGTAAGAAAATAAACACACAGGGCATGAAATCACTTTGGTTTTTCTTGTTTTTTAGCTCACCTGAGCACAAAGTGCTCAAGGTGAGCTATTGTGATCACTCACCGTCCGTCCGTCCACACTTTCAAATGACATCTACTCTGAAACCGTTTGACCAATATTTATGAAATTTTGCCTGGATGTTCCTGACATAGGGGAATTTAAAAATTGCTCAAATAAAGTTGATCCATCTAGAACTCTATCTAGAACTCTGGTTGCCATGGCAACCAGGTAACAAAACATTTAAAAATCTTTTTCTAAGAAACCACAAGGCATAGAGCTTAGATATTTAGCATGAAGCATTGTGTGGTGGACCTTTACCAAGATTGCTCAAATCATGACCCCCGGGTCAATATTGGCCCCGCCCCGGGGGTCCCTTAATTTTGTATAAGAGATATATAGAAACGACTTTAAAAAATCTTCTTCTCTGGAACCACAAGGCATAGAGCTTAGATATTTAGCATGTAGCATTGTCTAGTGGACCTCTACCAAGATTGCTCAAATTGTGACCCCCGGGTCATTATTGGCCCCACCCCAGACATCTCATAATTTGATATAAGAAATATATAGAAAAACTTTAAAAAATCTTCTCTGGAACCACAAGGCATAGAGCTTAGATATTTTGCTAGTAGCATTGTCTGGTGGACCTTTACCGAGATTGCTCAAATCATGACCCCTGGGTCAATATTGGCCCCACCCCACCAGGTATACTGGATTCAGCTTGTCTGTCCGTACGTCCGTCCGTAGACGCATTCTTGTGGACGCAACTCCTCCTACAGTTTTTGCAGCATTTGCTTCAAACTTAAACAGATGAACAACCTCAACATGTAGATGTGCATAAAGGAAAGAATTTGCGATGCGACGATTTTTGACAGAATTATGGCCGTTTGTACTTTTATGCACTATACAATATATAGTGTACAGTTCTTGTGGACGCAATTCCTCCTACAGTTTTTGCAGCATTTGCTTCAAACTTTAACAGATGAACAACCTCAACATATAGATGTGCATAAAGGAAAGAATTTGCGCGGCGACGATTTTTGACAGAATTATGGCCCTTTGTACTTTTATGCACTATACGATATATAGTGAACAGTTCTTGTGGACGCAACTTCTCCTACAGTTTTTGCAGCATTTGCTTCAAACTTTCACAGATGAACAACCTAAATAAACATTTAGATGTGCATGAAGCAAAAAATTAGCTCCAATGGTTTTTGCCACGCGGGGGTATATTAGTCTGCCGAATGGCGACAGTTCTAGTTGATATTATTTTCTTTTTTCTAGGCCGAGTTTTGCGGAAATAATCGTAGAAAATCGTTAGCGATTTTTGCCGTTTTCGAGTGTGTCTCACCTTTTGACGTTACGTCCACCCATTTTAAATATTCTTTTTAATTTTGCTAAATAAAACATTCACGCGCATGTCTATTTTATATACTTCTAAAATATATCCATTTCCTTAGTATTTTAATCCTTGAAAACATTCCCACGCCAATACTGTTGTACAGAAATAGCATTCATCGGTCACCCAAACTGTGCTCCTTGTATAACCAGAGTATATACGCTCATTCATTTTGCCGTTTCTACAGAATATTCTTAGAATGGTGATTCCAGCGAAACCAATGATGAAAACAGTTTGTACTTCAACCCGATTGTCATCTGAGCAATAAATACAATATCCAAGTTATAGTAAGATCATATTAAGTAAATTTTAATGATTAAAAAGGGCGGAGCGAGCGAATGAAAACGCCGAATTTTAATGATTTAACATACTTGACGTCATGCGTTGGCGCTAATTTCTATCGGCCAATCAGAATGCAAAACGTTATATTCTTAGTTAGTGAGAACATATTAAGTAAATTTTAATGACTAAAAAGGACTCGCTTCACTCGTTCCGCCCTTTTTTAATCATTAAAATTTAATGATTGAGGAAACATTGATAGGTGCATGTAGGCCGAAATCGTTAATTGTAACGTTCCATACGGTCTGTCTTACTGTTTTATTAGCTTGTCTAAAGTTCATTAAATGGTTAATTAAATCGTCATACAGATTTCCATACTTTTTACAAAGTTCTCTATAGTGTCGTGAAACCCGCTTTCCGGCTAGCATTATCGCAGTGGTGCACATGGGACATAACTCTGGGTGTATTGTTGAAATAATCCATAAACCACAAGGATGTCCGAACAAATAGTCAATATTCAGAATATTTCCAGGAATATTTTGTATTAAACGTTTACTCCTCACATGGCCGTAACTAGGATTTTTCAAAAGGGGGTGCGAAATCGGGTTTTATAGAGATAATGGGGATGTTTAGATGAGGGGTGTTTGGTGTCCATGTACTTCTGCTAAGCGATGTAGAGCTACCATATCCTTCTGGTGGAGGTTACGGGTCCTACCAACGAGATTATTGTAAAATGCATTGTTTACCTGAGGGACAGTGAACACAAACTCGAAAAATGCGTTGTTTGTGTAAGCTGCTTGCCACACAACCTTGTTCTCAACTTGATTCTATTCACTGATAAAGTTACTGAGCGAGCGAAGCGAGCAGGAAAAAATGCATTGTTTGTCTGAGCTGCATGCCACACTTACTCGTTTTCTTCTTGATATCATTAACTGCTAACCGGGCGAAGCGAGCTAGAAATAAAACACAATTTATCTGATCTGCATACTGCACAAGCTCGTTCTCATTCACTGTTAACAGTTATTTTGTGATACCATTTAATGATAAAGTTATTTTGCGAGCTAGATAAAAAAAGCTGCATAAGTGAGCTGCATACCACACAAACATTTCCTCAGTTTGATTTCGTTCACTGATAAAAGTTATTGTGCAAGCCAAACGATCTAGACAAATTGTATTGCTATCTGAGCTGCATACCCCACACACTCGTTCTGCCCTTGAAACATTCACTGATAAGAAAATGTTCAAAAGTTGAAGGTATTGTGCGAGCGAAGCGAGCTTGATAAAATGCATTCGTTTATGTGAACCGCATTCCACATACTCGTTCTATACTTCATTGGATGACAAAGTTATTTTGCGAGCGAAGTGAGCTTGCAAAAATGCAAAGTTGATAAATTTCACCAACAAAAAGGACCTCTTTGGCGAAAAGGGGGATGCGTTCGCACCCGACGCACCTCCCCCTAGATACGACCATGCCTCAAATGTTCCCCTGGGTTAATTACATGATGGTGTAATAGTGTTTTCCATTGTTGCTTTGACTGAAATATTCCCGTACTGGTATACCTATCTAGTTTACAAACTAGGTTGTACTTCTGTAGAAGCCTGTAAATGTCGGTAATAAGGCCGAATATTTGTCCATCACTATTTAAGAACCTTGTCAATCGTTGTATAAATATTTGCTTAGCTAAATAACGACATGGTAGTCGACACGGCCAAATTGTCCAAATAAATGGATTTACTTCATGAACCACTTAATAGATATTGTGCCAATTGCAAAAATATATGAACAAGTGGTCCAAACATTTTAAAATCCCTGGCTCTTGATTGGACAAAAAAGAAGGGTAAACTATAGCGCATTTTAAGTACATTTTATTTCCGTACAATCGTAATACGTTTGTTCAATAATAATACCATATACAATAACACGAATTTAGCCTTCACTTATTGATCGATATACCAAATAAATGTTGACCAATAAATCCCCCCGGGCTATTTCAAAATTAAAAGGCCAAACCGCTTAATACAATCCTAAACTAAAACCCAAACATTTGCAAACAATTAACCCACTAAAGTATTTGTCAATGTTGAATAAGTACGGCAAATGACGGTAGTAACAGTTTGTTCTGATTTAAATGCTGGTCAATTTCGGATGACACGTATCGACTTGTAAGATCAGTGGTCAACAAAAGACTTCAAACATTGGATTGATCAGTAATCTCTGTACAAGTCAAGTCAATTCCAGTACAGTTAGGAGGTATCTTCTTTAGCAGGTGCTGAATTAATGTATCGCTATTAACAAAAAAAAGGAATACGTGTCCCTCATTATATCGTTGACCTCGGGAAATAATCGAACATTTCGGTGAGTCAAAGTTTTCTAAATAGTGCATTCGATGAATTAAATGTCTTTGTTTCAGTTTTAATTAATTACATAAAAGTGTTGTGTATACATTTGTACATGTATATGGAATCGTTCAGTATACAGTTTCCATTAATTATATTTAAGAAATAATGAGTATGTACCTGTGTTTTATCGGTAATTTGTGCACACTGTGGTTTCCTCTATGTGTATATAGCTGAAACCGCTAGTTGTGTTAGGGACTGCCTCACGTTTTGGTGTATTGCAAAAATAAAATAAAATTGTCAAATATTCACGTAATTTTGGTATAGTTGCCTGTATATCCCATAAACAACCACATTGACATCTAAAATAACTTGAGAAACTTCGGCAATTTGTAGTTATATAGTATTTTTACATAAAAAATTCTATAGGATATTAATACCCTATAGAATTAACACTACCAATACTAAATTGCCTGAAATTTGTTTGGTGAAAATGAATCGAAAAATGAACCAAATACCTCACTGATGTTTACGCTGTATTTTGTTGATATTACAGTTTGATCATGTGTGAATTACATAATTCACAAAGCATATTGGAAGGAAACTTAGCGCTTCTTTTCAAGAAAAAATACTCAGTGGGCGATATCGAGAGTGGTTAAAATTGCTTATTTGCACCATTTTTTCATAAACAACCATCAGTGGCTTTCTATTACATCAATACTTGGTTAGGTTGGAAAATCAAGATATACACAAATTTAAGCCCAATCTGTGAGGCAGCACCTTTAAAAGAGCCATTGTGATAGAAGAGTTGCGTTAATCAACGATCATACAAAAATGCTTTGCGTTAATAGATCGATATTGAAGATGTTGCAGGTTGAAGTACAACCGAAATGTCGTAAATCGTCTGCCACACCGGGGTGGGGGTATAAATCTTCTGCTGTGGATGAGGCGTAACCGAATTTTGATGTGCATGCATAAAAAAATCTACTTCGTGCTTATGTATAAGAAACAAAGAGGATTCACACAAAGTATTGGTGAACACACGACGTAGAAACATTAAGTAATGTGCGAGGTGAACATTAGTGCAAGTACAACCACTTTGCTAAATCAAACTGCGCCCTTCGTCAATTCAGTGACTTACTACAATTTTAGCATAAAAGTGTTTTTGTTGTTATTGAATATTGTCATTCTGATTAGGCCTAATCTTAAATGATCCGGAGTGGCAGCTACAGTTTTGTCATCTTTGGTAGCTCTGTACATGGCGGCGTGTGTTCGAGTATAAATGATCCGGAGTGGCAGCTACAGTTTTGTCATCTTTGGTAGCTCTGTACATGGCGGCGTGTGTTCGAGTATAAATGATCCGGAGTGGCAGATACAGTTTTGTCATCTTTGGTAGCTCTGTACATGGCGGCGCGTGCTCGAGTATATACATAATGTACATTCGAGTATATATATTTCTTTTTATTATTAAAATTGGTTAAACATTAGCTCGATCACGACGATAACATCGTGTTACACCTGTTTAAAACAATTTAGTGAGAACAATAAGAAACAACCCACGGTGGCTGGAAACACAGTCTTCAGCACTGCTTCCAATTTTATAACCGAATTCAACCTTTTCGCCAATGGTGGCACAGTGGTCGAGTAGATGACGAAGAAATTTTCGACAAGGGCTCTTGGTAATTTCTGAGAAGCCTTTTGTGTAACCCAGAGATAGTCTCCGTACTTTACATCGGGCAAGTTAAAACAACCAATGAGATCTAGGATACCGCGCCCGGTTTCCTCGTATCACACACCCAATCATTTCCATCGGAGTTAGGTCATTGACCAATCTGGCAGTGAAAAAACAAGAATGACCACGCACTTATCGAAACGAACAACATTTTCTCCAAAACTCCGAAGTAAGAACAACGTTTGAATCAATAAGTAATAGGAGAGATCACCGTATTCATATGCAAAATGCCCACCAACAATCTATTGGATGATGAACAATAAAAACCTGCCATTCCCCAATAGCTAGCTGGTGGTATGAATGCGCCTCTGTATACAAACATGATCTCTCCTATTGTGAAATACCATAGACAAGTTGTGCATGAACATGTATAGATTGGCCGTTTGATTATCACTCTTCTGAATAAAGTTATAAATAACAGTGTATTGTATCGTTATGGATTACGGAGATTAGCTGTAAATATCGTATTGTGTTACAATTTGTACACGTTTATATATTTTTATACTGGACTTTTCTTCTTTAAAGTTGGTGGCAAAAATAAACGATATACAGTTTGGGACTATAATTATTTATTATTTGAACTACATTGTAGGATATCCTTTCCGCTACCACGATTTTTTGAGGGGTTATGAGAAATTCATATGGTCCCTATACACCGTCCCTGAGACACTATTGACTTGCAGCACTGATAAAAACTCAATACATCCGGATGCTACACACCTACCCTAAACCGAAAGTAGAAAAAAATGTCAATATTTCGACTAAAGGTCACCGGAAATGACGATGTGACGGTGACCCTTGCGCGAAAAACTTTTTTAGCTTGACAGGCTTTCTTTTTGGCCCCTTCAGGGCATTGTTCCTGACCCCTTTGTCTAGCCTTATATTCCTGCTATAGAAAAATAAAAACGTTTTGGCGCTAAATGTTAATGCAATTCCACAGGGAATCGTACCACAATGGCGGGTAGGACCAGTAATTTCAGTTTTGTAACATCTACGTTCAAAGCCCTCTTTAAAGGGGTCTAGCGGGCCCAAAAACCTGTGCACGACCCTGGGCCCGTAATATCCTGTAGTCTGGGATGCCTGTGAACCCATGACAGCAAAATTCCCGAATTTGGGCATTTAGGTCGAAAACTACGGAAGGCCGAAATGGCCATCTCGCCGAGTCTGCATAAGTACGCTATGGTAGCGGAAAGGATATAAGATTTGTTTGTAGGCTGAAGGTTTGTAATAATTATCTTTCGAATTTTTCCCAGCAAAGATAAGATTGTCAGAGCACGAGGTGAACCCTCATTAACGAAATGAGTACTAGTGTTTCTGTAGAGAGATGGTCTTAGTTATGAGGTGGATTTATTATCAAAATAGACATGGAAGAAAATATTGCTTCATGGAAATATGTAACATTGCATGTGCACCACATGGTGATAAAAATATCATACATTAAAAATTACTATTGTTTCTATCAGGGTAGATATTAAATAATTTAGAGTTATGTTGACAGTAGACCTTGTCAAAATTCAATGGAAAGTCTATACTGTCGATGAAAAAGTGCTTTCATGTAAAGTTATGAGTGACATAACAACGCGTTTAACATAGACTTACGATGAAAACAAGGCCGAGGTTATCCGCATGAAATGCTCAATTGAATATATTTTTAGAATTTTATCCTACGAGGATTCGATTCGTTTTTCATTGTATTCTCTTTCATCTGACACAGTTTGATAGGAACAGCCCGGAATGATTTATCACCAGCAGTTATACCAACGGTTTCGCGACGTTGGGCGCGCTTCTAAGGACGTATCACGTCACGTGCTATCAGAACATGGATACGTTCCGTTTTGGGCACTGAGTGCATATTGAGTCCAAGTTTTAAAATCAACTTGAAGTAAAGCCGGGTAAGTGTACATGACAGTCTATGAAATGAAGCTCAGTTTACCCGTGTACGCGGACAAAATAATAGTTTGAATCCAATATAGCTTAAGGTAATGATCGTGTCAGCACGGTGCTTACATTTTAAAGTGACAGTGTGTATAGCTTAATGATCATTTTCTTTAAAGTTTGAACGTAGGGTCGATGTGTATGCAATTCTCTGGAGTTAACATATCAAGCCTTTGTCATTAAGACAAATTATATTTTCTACCATATTTAATTCAACCAAATCATAACTAAGGTCCTCTCTCTTCAGACGAAACCATATGCCTACCGGTCACGTTATTGAGGGTTTGTCGTGTGATTTAAGCATTTTGAAAATTTGCTATGAATATATCAAGCATTCCAAGCTTCACATTTTATACCCAGTATTGTTATATATCCACAGGTTAGAGATGCTTGTTCAGCGAAAGACAACATCACTATTACCTGTGGTAGAGGGTGATCAAACTGAATCAGAAAAGAAAAAAATGACGTTTTTTGAAAGATTCAAACGTGATTCTGAACGAAGCAGAGACGGTGGTGGCAGTGCTCGAGCAGCATGCGTAAGTTTATTTACAGTCGAAACTTACTTTAATGGTCAGTTTAAAGATACATGCACATTAAAATTACGAATGCTTGTATTACGAAGGGTGTTGAATTCGGGCGCATTTATTGTAGAAACAGACACTTTAATCACATTGAATATTCACGACATGTATTGCTTAATATAGGTGCCATTGACAGACTTGACCGCATATAAAATAAATTCATCACCAACATCAATTTAAATCTAATTTGTTTTGCATTCGGCATCCACATTGGGATTCCATGGTTATTTGATTAATAAGATAACGTATGTTTGGCAAGATGCAGCAAGCGGTCGTGGCTATATCCCATGCGCAGACAGGGTAGAATTAGTAATTTCGTACTGATTTATTTTAGACCAATTGTTAAATAAGTTCTACATTTTATATTGTTCACTCTCGACACCCCTTTCTTGATGGTATCTGTCGCTACGAAGTTTTACCGTTGTAGGCTGAGTCTTAACCCAAGGGACCAGTTGTGCCATCTTCACGTCCTGGTGGTCATCGTCCTCATACGACTTTAACATGTACATACTAATAATAATAATAAAGACTTTATTTTACGAGGAAACTCATTAATAATAATAATAAAGACTTTATTTTACGATGAAACTCATTTGACAATTATGATAAATGGCAATCTTCCATGAGATCCTCAACAATAAACAGTTGAACAATAACACAAGTACATAAAAGAAAAGAGCATAATGGCAATTCGGCCCATATGACGTCCACAATATCATAATTTTATATATAATTGTGGTACATATGATTTTATAAAGATGGTGCTTACAAACTGATGTGTTCCCTTCATTTTGTTTCAGATATTTTTGAGGTGTGTGATGATCTTTACTGGAATAACCGAACCATACGTCTTCATGAATTATATAATACCATACATGTGGGGTGACTATGATCCGTGGACAGTGTACTACATTAAAGTGGCGATGTGGTTCTTCATGGTGAATATGTTAGCCAACTGGTCGTGTTTGATCCTGTACGACACTTCAGTCGCGAAAACCAAAGACAATCCAAGTATATACTTCGATCTCCAGTCTGAACAATTCCCTGATCAGTTTTCTGCACGAATTCAAAATGCAGAAAGTCACTTTACGGAGAGGAATGGGCATAGTGTACATAAAGCGGACACAGTAGAGGTGTTGTCTTGGCATTATTGTGATAAATGTGACATGCGCGTACCGCCGCGCGCGCATCACTGTAAAATTTGCCGGAAGTGCATTCTAAAACGAGACCACCATTGTTTTATGGTTGGTTCTTGTATTGGATTTAAAAATCAAAGATATTTTGTTATGATGTGTTTTTACATAACAATATGTGGACTTCTGGGAGGCGCTTTGACCTTTATATACGTAAAAAGCAATGTTTGGTCATTGCTTAGTTCATGGACAGATATGATTCTGCCGGTCACAATAGTTCGTTACTGTATGGGATATTGCCAGGGACTACATTGTCTATTTATAACACAAATTTACGTAGAATTAATATTCGGAGCTCTGTCACTTATGTATTTTAATTCTCAAATCTCGTTCATCTATAGCGGTGCAACACCATATGAGCTGTCTAAAAACCTACCTATTCGGAACACAAATAACCTTAATAAAAACTTCAACTCCGTGTTTGGAGATTTTTGGGCTTTGAACATTGTGTTTCCAATGACTGTTGTGTTCCGACAACGACGCGATGGAACGACATGGGATGAATTGAAGATTGATAGAAATTCAAAAGAAATAACATCCAAACACTCATTATGAACATAGAATACTAGCGTTGTAATGTACATGAACATTTATTTTTATCCAGCTTTACATTGCAATGTACTCATAGAAAGTGTGGTACCATTAGACTGTAACTCATGAATATTTCGCGCTTTCGTTGTCTATCAATATAAGGAGTCCTAGTTCAGTAGTTTTGTATATGATGCCAACTAAATAATGTTACATGTATGATACATATACTTGTCCACACGTGTGTATAAAGAATGCCATTAAAGAGCTTCATTCAACTTTATTCTCTACTATATAATATTGTAGCAATCCACCATCGATACAGCGAACAGCTGATATACGAGAACCTGTCATAAGACATGTGGTTACTTAATTCAGGTGACCACTCACACAAGGCGTTTTTTGTCCGAATGGCGCTCCTTATAAAACAGTTTTTGGTATTGTATAGTCCAAATACGAACTATACATACATTGTATGTAACATGTATTAAAATTGCCATTTTTGTTTTCTCAAGACGTACATAACGAATGATACATAGGCCAATACACATCAAGACGTACATAACGAGTGATACATAGGCCTATACACATCAAGACGTACATAACGAGTGATACATAGGCCTATACACATCAAGACGTACATAACGAGTGATACATAGGCCTATACACATCAAGACGTACATAACGAGTGATACATAGGCCTATACACATCAAGACGTACATAACGAGTGACACATAGGCCTATACACATCAAGACGTACATAACGAGTGATACATAGGCCTATACACATCAAGACGTACACAACGAGTGATACATAGGCCTATACACATCAAGACGTACATAACGAGTGATACATAGTAGCCTAAGAGCTGAGGGCGATTTATTCAAAATTGGAGTCCATCTCTTAAACTTGCACCACAGTTGGACATATGACCGAACATTAAGAAAATCCATTTCTTACAAATTTCCTCTTTCACAACCGCTCAGCATCCAAGATGGCGTCCAAGATGGCCGCCATTTTTACGCGAAAATGGTACTGAACGCTTATTTGTGCATGAAATGAATTGTTTTCTCACAAATATGTTTCAAAATGTACCTATGAGTTGAAAAATGAATGGAAGACACACTTTTATCTGTTTTAATAGTAAATTTCGACATTTTAGAAAAGCTATGGCCCATATAGAGGCCCAAAATTGGCTATTTTTGGGTATTTTTCTATATTTTGTATTGTCAATAACTTAAAAGTACATTTATGACTATAAATTTTACATTTAAATGATTTCATTTATTTCGTAAATTTAGTAAGAAGAAAATGAGGGTGTAAGATTTACAACTTTTTTAGTTGTATGCTATCGCTAAGGGTTTGAAGTGGGTGGGGTAAATATACCCCAAAGTGAAAAAAATAAAAAAATTACATAATTTTGACTTCCTTTATGTATTTAGAGCATCATAGGTTTACTTGCTGTACAATGTGCATGGAATGATGTGTTTTTGAAATTAGTTTTGGTTGCTCTTGCTCTTTTTAACTAAGTGGGTGGGGTAAAATTTCACAAATAATAAAAAAAACTAAACAACAATATTAACCGATGGTTGTTTAAACTCTGACCTCTGTTTTTCTTCTTACCTATGATAAACTATTCTGAAATGTTCAATAGGTTTCTTTTGTAGATAATAGATGAGAGTTTTTAAAAATAAGTATGTTACATGACTTTGCCTGTTGAAAGTGGGTTGGGTAAAAAACTGCAAAAATGAGAATAATGGATATACATGTATGCAGAAATTGCATTCTATGTATTGTTTTGCTCAATATAAACAGTACACATCTCTTTCTTTATAAAAGACTTATTTGTTATGACCTATTGTTGTTTTTAAACTAGATGTGTATCCATCATGCTTAGTTTATGGGTGGGTGGGGTAAAATATCTGATAATAGGAGCGTTCACCGGTATAGTGTGGCGACTTTATAGGCTAAAACCAATAGATAGGCAAACATATGAGTAAAACTAGCGTTTTCATATACATACTCCATACTTAATATGGCTAAGAATGGCTTTTGCTAGGAGAAGTAAGTAAACATTTGGCTAGTAATTGCTTGATACGTTGGTGGTGAGTACTCCATACTGCTAGGAATGGTTATTCTAGTTGTGGTGCATACCCTAACATGACTGGGAATCAGATAACTACTGGTTGGGAGTTCTACAAATGGATATGAATGGCTTTTTCTGGCAGTATTGAGTTTCTTATAGGCCTTGGAATGACATATCCACTTGTGACAAGTACTCTATCTGGCATGGACTTTATCCACTGATTGAGAGTACATGTACCCCATAAGGCTATCAACTGCTTTTTTCGCAGTAGGGGAGTACTCCATAAGGCAAGAAATGTCTTCATACGCAGTAGGGGAGTACTCCATAATGCAAGAAATGTCTTCATACGCAGTAGGGGAGTACTCCATAAGACATGAAATGTCTACATTCGCAGTAGGGGAGTACTCCATAAGGCTAGAAATGTCTTCATACGCAGTAGGGGAGAACTCCATTAGGCAAGAACTGTCTTCATTCTCAGTAGGGGTGTACTTTATAAGGCTAGAAATGTATTCATACGCAGTAGGGGAGTACTCCATAAGGGAAGAAATGTCTTCATACGCAGTAGGGGAGTATTCCATAAGGCAAGAAATGTCTTCATACGCAGTAGGGGAGTCCTCCATAAGGCTAGAAATGTCTTAATACGCAGTAGGGGAGTACTCCATAAGGCTAGAAATGTCTTCATACACAGTAGGGGAGTACTCCATAAGGCTAGAAATGTCTTCATTTGCAGAACGGGAGTACTAGTACTCCATAAGGCTAGAAATGTCTTCATACACAGTAGGGTAGTACTCCATAAGGCAAGAAATGTCTTCATACGCAGTAGGGGAGTACTCAATAAGGCTAGAAATGTCTTCATACGCAGTAGGGGAGTACTCCATAACGCAAGAACTGTCTTCATACGCTGTAGGGGAGTACTCCATAAGGCTAGAAATGTCTTCATACGCAGTAGGGGAGTACTCCATAAGGCTAGAAATGTCTTCATACGCAGAAGGGGAGTACTCCATCGGGCTAGAATGGCCCTATCCGATGATGGTGACTTCTCCATAAGGCTAGAAATGGCTTTATCCACTGGTGGTGACTCCTCCATATGGCTAGAAATGGCTTCATTCACTGGTGGTGACTCCTCCATAAGGCTAGAAATGGCTTCATCCACTGGTGGTGACTACTCCATTTGACTAGAAAGGCTCCATCCGATGGTGGTGACTACTCCATAAGGCTAGAAATGGCTCCATCCGATGGTGGTGACTACTCCATAAGGCTAGAAATGGCTTCATATGCCGTTGGTGACTACTCCATAAGGCTAGACATGGTTTCATCCACTGGTGGTGACTCCTCCATAAGGCTAGAAATGGCTTCATCCACTGGTGGTGACTACTCCATTTGGCTAGAAAGGCTCCATCCGATGGTGGTGACTACTCCATAAGGCTAGAAATGGCTCCATCCGATGGTGGTGACTACTCCATAAGGCTAGAAATGGCTTCATATGCCGTTGGTGACTACTCCATAAGGCTAGACATGGTTTCATCCACTGGTGGTGACTCCTCCATAAGGCTAGAAATGGCTTCATCCACTGGTGGTGACTACTCCATTTGGCTAGAAAGGCTCCATCCGATGGTGGTGACTACTCCATAAGGCTAGAAATGGCTCCATCCGATGGTGGTGACTACTCCATAAGGCTAGAAATGGCTTCATATGCCGTTGGTGACTACTCCATAAGGCTAGACATGGTTTCATCCACTGGTGGTTACTCCTCCATAAGGCTAGAAATGGCTTCATCCACTGGTGCTGACTCCTCCATAAGGCTAGAAATGGCTCCATCCACTGGTGGTGACTACTCCATAAGGCTAGATGTGGCTTCATCCGCTGTTGGTGACTCCTCCATAAGGCTAGAAATGGCTTCATCCACTGGTGGTGACTACTCCATCAGGCTAGAAATGGCTTCATCCGCCGTTGGTGACTACTCCATAAGGCTAGAAACGGCTTCATCCACTGGTGGTGACTCCTCCATAAGGCTAGAAATGGCTTCATCCGCCGTTGGTGACTACTCCATAAGGCTAGAAATGGCTCCATCCACTGGTGGTGACTCCTTCGTAAGGCTAGAAATGGCTTCATCCACCGGTGGTGACTACTACTAAAGGCTAGAAATGGCTTTATATGCTTGTTGGGAGTTCACTACATGGGATAATTATGACTTTTCTAGTTGTAGTACGAGCAAAGGCGTCTTTTATTTCGTTTTACAATGTGTATAATTGTCCTTTTTACACAAACAATTATTTATATATAGACCTTTATTTAAAATAATTTCATTATTAAGCATTATAAAATTGAATCAGTATTTCAAACATCACCTGAAACGTGAGAAAATGGTATTAAGTTGCTTTTTCTGTACTTTGACCTTATAACTACATTGACCCTAACCTTGACCTTGAAATGGTCAGTGTTGCAAGGCAATTTGCTGCATATCATGAGATATACCAGAATGCAAATATTCAACATCATTTACATGTATGAAATTAAAGTCTCATTAGATTCGGTTTATTGTCAATTGTGGCGGTTGTACTACTGATGACGGTGTGTATGAAAGTTCTTCTGATCGCATACCCATTGGTTTTAGCTTATAATGGCGCCCATTATGAAGTTTCACTATTTACGTGATTTTACCCCACCCACTTCACAATATTAAGCATGACCAATTTTAAAACAGCGAAATGCTGCAATAAATATATCTTATAAAACAAAGAGACTTGTACTGTCAATATTAATCAAAAAAATTCATAGAATGCAATTTCTGCAAATTGTCATTATTCTCATTTTTGCAGTTTTTTACCCCACCCACTTTTAACAGGCGAAGTCATGTAACGTGTTTATTTGTACAATCTCTCATTTATTATATACAAAAGTAGCTTGAAGAACATTTCAGAATAGTTTGTCATAGGTCAGAAGAAAAACAGAGCTCAGAGTTTAAAAAAACAATCATTGGTTAATCTCGTTATTAAATCTTTAAAACTATTTATGAAATTTTACCCCACCCACTTCATAAAATAGAGCACGAGCAACCAAAACTGATTTCAAAATGCATAATTTCATTCACATTATATAAGTCAACCCAATATGGTCTAAATACATAAATAATTAGTTAAAAAGAGGCAGTTTCTTATTTTTTCACTTTTGATGTGAATTTACCCCACCCACTTCACACCCTTAGGGAACGCATCAAACTAAAAAAGTTGTACATCTTACACCCTCATATTTTTCACACTAAATATATAGAATAAATGAAACCAATTAAAGGTAAAATTTACAGTCATGAATGTACTTTTAAGTTATTGACAATACAAAATTAAGAAAAATACCCAAAAATAGCCAATTTTGGGCCTCTATATGGGTCATAGTATTTCCAAAATGTTGAAATTTACTATTAAAACAAATAAAAGTGTGTCTTCCATTCATTTTTCAACTTATAAGTACATTTTGAAACATATTTGTGAGAAAACAATTCATTTCATGCACAAATAAGCGTTCAGTACCATTTTCGCGTAAAAATGGCGGCCATCTTGGACGCCATCTTGGATGCTGAGCGGTTGTGAAAGAGGAAATTTGTAAGAAATGGATTTTCTTAATGTTCGGTCATATGTCCAACTGTGGTGCAAGTTTAAGAGATGGACTCCAATTTTGAATAAATCGCCCTCAGCTCTTAGGCTATAGGCCTATACACATCAAGACGTACATAACGAGTGATACATATGCCTATACACATCAAGACGTACATAACGAGTGATACATATGCCTATACACATCAAGACGTACATAACGAGTGATACATAGGCCTATACACATCAAGACGTACATAACGAGTGATACATAGGCCTATACACATCAAGACGTACATAACGAGTGATACATAGGCCTATACACATCAAGACGTACATAACGAGTGATACATAGGCCTATACACATCAAGACGTACATAACGAGTGATACATAGGCCTATACTTGTATACATACGAGGGTACATGTACATGTTGACGTAACTTTCTAATGAAATAAAACAACTTAGAACAAATAAACATTATGTTTTTACAGTACTTAGTATTCAACTCGAATAATAAACAAACATAGTTTGCCAAATTAGCTCAGTGGGTAGATTGCTTGCTTGTTATCCGAGCGTGCCGTGATCGAATACTAGATCGGACATGATATGTTCTTCCGAGACATTGGGTACGGAAATTGGGGAAAAGGCAAGCATGTTTAGGATTTGCAGAATTTAACCACTGTGCATGTACATTATGTAGTTGTAAATAAGACAGTGGGTTGGTTTTCTCATTCTACTGCATAATTGATTTGTAATTGAATTTCGTATTTATGTTACAAAGAGAATAACTTCTGTTCACACAAAGCTGACGCCCTGAGATGTAATGAACAATTAGATAATATAATACATTATTCGCGGTCTATGTATCAGAGTGTCCCTTACCAGTAATTCCAGGTACACTGCATTTAGTGATAACCAATAATGTATTGATCTTTTACTCGGGATGGACAACTTTCACAAGAAGTGGTAATATTGATCGGTAAGAAATTGCATGCACTTGTTCAATACCCGATACGCCACCATAGATACATTATATACATTGTTTGTTTATTGTTGTTTTACATATATCATGTATAATCCAGTTAGGATCTGGTGACAGTGACGTACCCATTTATGTGTACACAAAATATTTCGACCATTGTCCGAATAGGTAGTGCGAATATAGTTTAGCATTGGAATTATGACTGTCTGTTTATTAAGCCTTTATAATTGGTTTTAAACCGTAATAGTGGACCCGCCGCTGCGTCACTGTATTCTTACCCTGACTGGACTATATCAATATCACACCAACCGATTTGATTTGGAATATTTCGATAAATGGATTAACTTACTGACCGAGTGATATTCTAAGTGGTGTGGACTACGGTATAAGGACACTCATGTTTGACCATTGTGTATCAATACGAGTGTACAGGTAGAGTAGTTATATTGTGTATGGATGAACTTTGAAAGCACAGTTTGACAGAATTGATCTGGGACTGATAACTTTTCGGCAAGTTCTTCGTAGGTAGATACTAACTTATACTCTTGAAATTCTCTTCGTTGGTAGATACTAACTTATACTCTTGAAATTCTCTTCGTAGGTAGATACTAACTTATACTCTTGAAAATCTCTTCGTAGGTAGATACTAACTTATACTCTTGCAATTCTCTTCGTATGTAGATACTAACTTATACTCTTGAAAATCTCTTCGTAGGTCGATACTAACTTATACTCTTGAAATTCTCTTCGCAGGTAGATACTAACTTATACATGTATACTCTTGAAAATCTCTCTTTTATGACTCAAACTTCAGTGGTTTTGATAATCTTATTAAATCGTTCAATACTCAGAAGCGTAGATGAAAGTGCATGTTATTAACTATGGATGATTAACGGAAGAATATCAGGGAATATTCGAATGTCTCAGGTAAACTCTGCCTGTCAAACAAGTTACAACAGGATACTGTCTCCCTTTTAAGTTTATACCTTGTTATCTCCCCTTGTGTACGTATGACAGATATACATGCCTGAAAACATTTGACTTGGAGCTAATTAATCCTCGTGTGTTTTCGTTATTGTACCGTAAGAATGTTTTGCTAAGTTAGAATAACAACTCTTATTGGACAACGGATAAGCACGAATATTCAAGGATTACATGTTAAATACTCTAAGCTATACAATAGAAAGGGCACAAACAAATAGAGCTTACTCGAATAAAGGGTGACTATATCCTGTGGTTAAAACCCGTCTAAAACCAGCTAGTATATGAATTACACGGTACAGTATTAATGGATACATCAAATGTGTGCTTTAAAAACAGGTGGTTTACTATAGGTAACTTTATCAATGAAAAGGAATTCTAGTAAAACAAAATGATTTTTGGGTTAAATTTATACATCGTCTAAAACATCTATCAATTTATATAAAAAAGAAATTCTTTACCCAAGATACATTTATCTGTGGTATACAATATATAAAACGATCACTGAGATCCATTGCAATAGACTGCTTAAGACATCTATAGGTGGCAATTGACCACTGCAGGGACGATCTATATACAGTACAACCTTTTCGGAGCAACCCTCTGTAGGACAACAACCTCAGTATAACAACACCTTCAAAAGTTGAGATTTACTATAAATCTTACCTCTGCACAACAACAACCTTTAAACAATGACCGATATTTGTAGCTCCCAATGGGTGTTGCTCTACAGAGGTTGTACTGTACTTGTACCGTGCCTGACCACTGATACGGCTTGTTGCGATATCCGGGTGGTTTGAATTTTAAAAAAATGCTTTTGTACTTCGCATGACGAGGCGCTAGTGCCATATACTGTAAACTAA
Organism: Spisula solida; assembly: GCA_947247005.1. Classification (NCBI taxonomy): domain Eukaryota; kingdom Metazoa; phylum Mollusca; class Bivalvia; order Venerida; family Mactridae; genus Spisula; species Spisula solida. The sequence goes on along the minus strand of OX365945.1, from coordinate 27,715,306 downwards.
CTTATTTTCCAGAGTATTCTTTTCCGTGGATTTGAGTAATATGTAACTTCGTGGTGTCATACTTTCGTCGATTGCAAATGATTGTAAAGGAAACCTTTGTTCCCTATTTCGGTGGTCGATCAATCATGACAGTTTCATTGTATATTTCGTGGTGGAGTTCAACTGCGAAAACTACGAAAATTTGACCCCTCGAAAAAATCATGATTTTACGGTAGTAAGTGTTCGACTCTCGTGGTAGGTCAAACTATTTAACTATACAATGTACATATATGTTGCTGACTTCACTTCAGACTGTAGAGGATGACAGAAAGACGATTGCCTACTAGTGTGAACCAAGCAACGACCAAAGGATATGATGATCCCGATCTGGCATTTATGGAGAGATTGCGACTGTATCGAAACGAGAAGAAATCAAAAGGAGAATTCAGTCGAATCAACAAGGTACGCTACCCTTTAAATTAATATACAGGGTGTTAAAAAAGTTTGTTCTCAAACTTTAAATTCATATTAAGTGTTATTTGAGCTAGGTACACAGCAGAAAATTTTAATTTCTTTCTATATTAGCTTCATTTAATGCCAGAATAATTAGAACAGTGGAAAACCCCTCTGGAATTTAAACTGAAATGTTACAGTCTTCTGAGGTCAGAAAAATGAATTGTTTAAAGTAAAGCATCGAGAACGAACTTTTTTAACACCCTGTACTTTCATGATCTAATATACTAGTAGATGCACAATATTGTGGAGAAAGATAATTAACATATGACTAATTTATAAAAAAAATCAGCTTTGCAAAAACAAAAAATTCGCCGGAACATAAGTTCATGTATCATCGACATACCCAATCTCACTTTATATCAATGGTACGTCACGTTGTAATAATGATGGTCGAAGTGGAATTCCTTAAAATTAGATACTGACATTTTTAGAGGGGTTTTCTCCTTAGGGTTTATAAATAAGTTGGTCTCAATGGTGTTTGACGTTGAAGAATGCGCTAAAAATACTGTTTTACTAATTTTGGAGATGACATGTTGCCTCTAGTAGATAGGTGCACTTACTACTTGTATGTGAATGAGTGAAAGAAAAAAAAACACTTTTATATTTAGGTGTTATTAAAGCGAAAAATATGCACTTTTATAGTGTTTGTATTATATTTGAAATATGATTTAATGGTAATATGTTATGCATTAAAATAAATCATGAAATAAAAATATGCCTGATGTAAAATTATAGCATTTAGGTGACCCCTTTTACCGTGTACAAACTATAGAATTTCGCAAAATTTTGACGTTACGCTTGTAAATAGTGGGTAGCAACGTTTGACGTTACGTCATTGAAGACTTGAAAAATACGTTATTATTGATGGAGTGGTCTTAATTTGAGGTTGTTTGTTCAGTGAGATTATTTACTTAATCATCCCATTAACTGTGTGGTATGATGACGTCGCATTGATTGTGGATTATTTGCGCAACCTTTTTGGTGGTCATTTCGATAGACAAGTGGTCGAATGATTTCGTACTTGGAATTGTTAAGCAATAGCGCCTACAGTATGGGTTCGACCCCCACTATAGGAGCAACTATCGGATATTTACCATCAAGTTGAATTTTGAAATGTTAATTGTGTGTATACTGTTTATTGTCTGTGACATATTCTGCTTGTTTCTTTCAGTGGACCATGCGAGCTATAGTGATATTGCAGATACCTACCCAGATATACGTGTTCCTGTCCTATATACTGCCACACTTCTTTGTTAACTGGGATCCCTTTGTTCTATATTATGCCAAAGTGATAACTACTTACCTGTGTGTCATGGCGCTGGTGAACTGGTTTTGTGTAATATTAGTCGATACATCGTATACACAGACAAGAGACAGTCCTTACCTTCGCTTAAGTCACCATGGTGACCAGACAGCGGAACATTTCTCTGGAAGAATACAAGAAGCTGCGTCAAACAACAATGAAAAGAATGGTCAGTGTGTGTTTGATATATGTACTGATGGTGAAAGGTTACCATGGCACTACTGTGATAAATGTGAGATGCACGTACCGTACCGGGTACATCATTGTAAGGTCTGCAAGACATGTATCACAAAGAGGGACCATCATTGTTTCATCATCGGAACCTGTATAGGATTTAAAAACGAACGTTACTTCATAGTTGTTACCTTTCTAACTATAATAGTTGGCATTGTCGGTGGCTGTTTTACTGTTAACTACATATATTCTGTTATTTGGGCTGATCTCCCGTCCGTATTTGATCTAGTCCTTCCGGTTACTATTATCCGTTACATGGCTGGCTATCTCAGCGGACTTAACTGTTTAATTATCACACATGTTTATATAGAATTTCTGTTAGGGCTAGTGTGCCTATCCTTCTTCGTCAAAGAGATAAACCAAAATGTACGCGGAAAAACGGTGTACGAAAATGAGAAAAAAATACATGTTCGAAATACCAACACTTTTAACCAAAACATGCGCTCGGTATTTGGAGACTTCTGGGCGTTGAACTTTATTTTTCCAATGACAATTGTGTTGAGGCAGCGTGAGGATGGAATCACATGGAATAATATAAAACTGGACACACAACGTGCAAAGTGAAACCGACATTCAGTGAATTACAAATGTATAGCTCACCGGAGATAACTTTAGCCTTATCAATAAACAAACATTGACAACATAAACTCTGCATGGTCGACTGACCGCTTGTTATCAGCGTAGAATTAATGTGTATATGCATTAAAAGTGGTCATGCACAAGATTGAACAAAAATGGACAAGGAAAGCGCATTTATTTGTTAACAAAGGCTATTGTTATCATCGGCGTACTATACTGTGAAATTGATAATTATAGTTCTTGCCTATTTACTATGATCTTCGAAATTTAATACTCAGTATTCAGAAGGCTTATTTGGCAGAGACCGGAAGTATGATTATTTTATGTCTGAAGTGTGATCTTTTAATTCACCATTGTTTGGTTGAGTATTAAAATGTGTCGGTTAGGCCTATTGGTGCCATCTATAAGTCGAAGACAATCATCTGTACATGTATTATATTTTATGATAGTACATATGTACTAGTATAACCACACTTCTTATCATTGAAAACGATGGTCTCATTTTTGAGTTGGTCCTATAATGATGTATTAATATACATTTGTAGAAAAAAGATACATATACCTTCACATGGTCTAAAGATGAGGTGTTCACCAAACTTTATTTATAATTTAATACATTTTGTTTACAATAAACATATTAAAGATTGAAGGTAACGCTTTCTTATTCTGCGCAAATGCATTTAGTTATCAACAATATCAGACAAATAAACATAATATTTTTCCACTTTATTATTGCTTATAGGTAGTTAGAAGACAGAACATGTTATATACAAGAAAAACATTGCTGCAAAACATACATTAGCGCATCGATTAAATAACTCTAAGCGTGTATTTTTTGCGTTGGTCTATGGAAACAAGAAACAGTCTAAGACAGCCATATCTCCCATAAATAATACATACAATAAGTTAACATAAGTTATTCTATGGCACTTGGAAGCGCCGTAGTACTGTAAAGGCTTTTTGTAAATGCCCATGCACCAATCGCAACTTCTTGCACCAATCATCACCATACTGTCCGAAATATCCCGAAAATAGGCTCTACATACTGTCCGAAATATCCCGAAAAAGGGCATAGTTTAAACTACGCATTTCTGCGGGGCTATTTGCGGGCCTATTTGATTATCCGAAATATACGTAATGATCCGTTGTTTTTTGTTTTAAGGAATACCACCCGTTTTCTTACTGAAACTGATAATTATTATTCTAAGTGACCATGCACTTATCGCAACTTCTTGCGCTGACAATCACGATACTCTCCGAAATATCCCACAAAATGATCTGTATAGCTAAATACCAACAGAGTAGCTATACCCCAAAAAGATCATGTGTAAACTGCGGACCGCTGCGGACCTATTTGCGGGTCTATATATAGGTATGTTAAATCACATTCAATGCGGTTTTAACATTCGTTATTAATCATTTGTTTAATCATCGAAATAGGTTATTCAAATGATTAAGGAATTCGTTGATGTAACTAATCAATATACAGGGCTCTTCAATAGAACGGCGTCCGGGACAACCTTAAATCGATTCCCGAAAAATTCTACCGAACACTGATTATGTGCAAGAATTTAGTCCCGTCAACTCTTAATTTCTATTGACAGCAAAATCGGACAACTGGCCAAAACGTTCGTATTACCATCTTCATCCGAAATTTGACTCTGTATACCGAAATTTATGACCCCAAGCGTATATTTGCATTCCAGACATCGAATAAACTACATGTACAGTATATGTACGAGTCAGTTAATCCGTGTCAGTTAGCAGTAATCAAGCGTCGCAGGAGGCTAACCTCCGCCTCTCTAATTTGATTGCATCAAACTCGGTACTGAAAGATGCAACCGCGCTCGTGGACTGTATTGGTTAGTTTTTTTTAGTTCAAATCAGTCACACATCACGTAAAAACGGGATAGAAACGCATTTAATACCTTGTAATACACATAGATCAATAATCCGTATAAATATATAGTTAATTTCTAATAAAATACACCACAGCAAACAACTTTGTAATGCAGACGATCTGTATTTAGCGCCTCGAGCTCACAACTTCAAAAGCGGGACGCGGTTACTCGAAACTAGCGCGACGACTTTGGTGAGCCAGATGCGGCGTAAAGTATTAGATATATGCGTGTTTTAAATTCAAGTATTAAAATTGACACAATATGATTAATGCAGCGGACTTTTCCACCGACACTTGGGGTCCGGACCGCATCATCAACATTGTATACCCAGAACCATACAAATACAACACAAACATTATTAAACGTATCTGGGACAAATAAAATATACGCGTTAATGCCTCTCTAGCTTAAATAACAATAATGTGTTATTTAAGCAGTAGAGGAATTACGTAGATTTTTGTATTAATATCAAATACATCCAACAAATGTTTGTGTGATTACTAAATGGGTCTGGATATAAATTGTATAATAAATAAAAAAAATATTTCCAGGAGCGTAGCGGGAGGGGGGCGAGGTCCAGACCCAATTCAATTCAATATCTTTATTTCCACCATAAATGATGATATGATATATGTATATACAAGAACTATATAACATGAGTAATTATAACACTATATACATGTACATAATAACAACAACTTATTTGTAATGTAAGCTATGGGCTATCTAGATATAGGTATGAATTCTAATTCACTATTCATATGGGTGCATAATGTATAATGCAATTGTCTCACCGAGTACTCTAATTTGATATATTATCAATACACAAAGTAATTACCAGCTAGTCTTTAAACATCGATATACATATAAGTATGCGCGCTTGAGAAACACATCCCTCTCGTATATGTATTCGTCTGACGAGAGTATCTCGGCGCCAAGAAGTGTGAGATAGAAACATTCGGGGGTCATTCTGAACAGTTCATGAGCAAGATTGGTGCTTATTTGAGTCACGTCACAGTAGAAATTCCACCGTTCTTGTTGGTTTCCGATACATGCACATACACAATGAATTTCCATATCATTAACGACTAATGTACATTTGTTGCACTGTTCATTACTGTTTTTATGTATTTTGCACCATAACTTAGATATGAGCAGCCTGATATGTTTAAGTGAATTTGCATTTAAAACTCGGTACAGGATTGCTTTTGAAATAGTTGGATGTATCTGTCTAAAACGTGTAAAGTCCTCGTTGGACATGGTTCTCTCTGTCCAGGAGGAAGTTTCACGTGTCAATACCAATTGTTTTATGGTGGTTCTCCACTGTGTCTTGGTTGGTGAAGATTCCGGAAGTATCAGACAGTCATTGATAAAATTTCTTAAATCAAGAGAGCACAGTATATTACATACATCAGGAATAAATCCCAACTTAACATTTCTGTCTTGAACAAATTGAAAATATCTTCGTAGGAATATATTTCTAGCAACACATTTTGTGTTCATACTTAAGATTTGGTGCAAAAACATTAGTTTTCTTATAACAACATTTGAGTACAACTTGTTTAACCCTAACATAGCTTCACACATATCAGATCTAGTATGAACATTGAAACCCTGTATTTTCTTAACAATAAAATGCTGAGTTCTGTTAATGGTATTGATATCGGATTTAGTCAGATTATTCCACAGTTCACAACCATACAGTATAATTGGAATAATTATTTTAACATAAAGTTGACATGAGATAAGGGGATTTAAACCAAATGGATGGACACCTTGTGCAGCCATTGCAAAAAACGCATTTTTCCCTTTTTGGCAACGTTCTTCTATTCTCTTGTTGCACTTCATGTTTGAATCTTGTCGTACTCCAAGATGGTTCACGTTATTAGACTGTTTAATGATATCGCGTCCGTACATAATTGCTACGTTGGGTAGATCTTTTTTCTTTGAGAAAACAATTACTTCAGACTTTGTAACATTCATGTCTATTTTCCACATTTTGCAGTATTGATACACTATGTCCATCATTCTTTGTATATTTAGAGGTGATAACGCTATCAAACTGATGTCGTCTGCATATGATGGATTTCCTGTCTTGGTGGTTAATACTGTACAGCCATTATTACTGTTCTCAAGGGTTCGCAATAGTTGGTCAACGTAGATAAGGTAGTAGAACGTGGATAAAACCCCGCCCTGACGCACTGATTTCCGTACATGAATGGGATTCGATAGTTCTCCATTAAATTTCACTATACATGTAAGTTCTTCATATGACGATTTGAGTGTTCGTAGTAATTTGCCAACCAAACCAAATTGACCAATTTTCACGAATAAACCGTCGTGCCATACTGAATCGAATGCGGCTTTTTGGTCCAGCATCGCAACGTAAACATTACTGTTACGCTCAACTTGCTGGTAGACGGTTTCTTGCAGATTGAAGGATGTCGTTATGCAGCTCAGTTTTTTGCGGAATCCTTGTTGTTGTTCTGATGGAAAGTCGATATTGTTCGTGACAATTGAGCTGTTTATTCTGTTGAGGATCATTTTTTCGAAGATTTTACTGAATGTAGGGCTAAGGGAGATTTGTCTATAGCTGTTTGGATCCGCCTTAGGTTTCCCCTTTCCTTTGTAGATTGGAAGTAATATGCTGGTTCCCCATTGATGTGGTGTCTTTTCATGAACTAGTATGGCATTAAATAATATAGTTGGTGCTTCCACAATAGTGCTGCTACCACATTTCACGTGTTCGTTGAAAACATTATCCACTCCTGGACTTTTCTTCATTTGCAGGGTCGTTACGACAAATTTGATTTCTTCATTCAACACCGTTTTAGTTATTTCATTGGTGAGTTCATTATCTTTTTGAGTAAGCAGGAGCTGAAGTTCATTTATCACTGAATTATCACTCTGTTCAGGATTGGTATCAAACACACTTGAGAAATAAGACTCAAAGCCGTGAATTACATTTCGTTGTTGTAAGTGACGTCATTAACAGTAAGTTCGTTACATATGGTGGGAGATTTACCACTATGTCTTCGCAATAGCTTCCAAAACAGGCGATAGTCTACCTCTGATGCAGCTTTCGCTATATCATCTATTGTTTTCTCTTCTTGGTCACGTTGCTTTGTGCGCTGTATCTTTCTAAAACATCGTTTTGCGTCTTTGTATGCGCGGTAAGTTTCGTTGATATTTCCTCTTGGACGACCTTCGTTAATCCATACCCGGCGTAGTTGGCGCGCTTTTGTGTGAGCGGATTTCACTTCCGGACACCAATATGGCTTTGCCTTCTTATTAAAACGGCTAATCGGGAAAACATGACTAGCTTTATGAATGGCATTAACAATTATGCTGTTAATGAAGTCTGGGCTACACCTCCTAGTGTCGGTCTGATACAATTTCCCGCCGTACAAACATTCAACTTGTTTGAAAGTTTGGTTTCAATCCCAAACGAAATGTTTGGGATATACAAACGATTTTCCTTTATAACCAAATTAATTACATACAAAATAAACAAGGTGAACAAGAAGCGAACATTACACAAAACCAGGTTACGGTGACCTTGATCCAACCAGTCCCGCTTTCAATCCCAATTGTTGTCTTGACAAAAGCTACATACACAGCAAGATTCAGTACAATACGGACTGAAAGTTGACGAGATAAAGTCAATATAGGGAATGTTCGCTCTTTGTCAAAATAACGTAATGATGAGATATTTTCTGATGTCATAAAGTAAAAGACATTCTGTACACATGTAGACAGATCTGGCAAACAATGCAATGTATTCTTTACATAAACATGGTTCCCAAAAAAATACAAACGTGTGTTTTCATAGACGTGTCCCTTATCGTGGCAATGAATCCAAGTGCACCTTTGAATCCCCCCATGATTTAACCTCGGCTTTTGCACCCGACTGTACAGTCATCGAAGGAATTCCACCACGGAACAATTGGTTTAGCGGCCATATTTCCGGTGAAAATTGACTTGAAACACTGATCCCTGCATGTCATTATGTTAGCATCTTTCTGGTGTTTCCAGGTCCGGAAGATTCCGTCACATTCCAGTATTTGTGTAGTATAACCAACGTCTTTACACAGGCGACTGAACAATGTCACTTGATAGTCAAGAGAGTCATAGATGGTCAGTAATTTCGATATTTTCATGGACTGCTGTTCAACTTCCTCCAACATCTGTGGTAAAGGTGTTGGCTCGTCTGGTATTGTATCCATGATATACCTAAAACAGATATAGCGCTCCCATAACTACATAATAACGACTGAAGACTGTGACATATCAGTCGCACGATTACTAGTATTGCAGTCAGACCGCAGACAAAATCGCTGATATTCAGACAAATCGCAGATATCGCAAGCTGTACGGCAGTCCCAAGTGTCGCATGAATGTAACTACACTTAGAAAATTGCTTTAACAACAAATCGCAAGCATAGTGCACCGGACACGTTAAAGAACCAATGAGTCTATTTGGAATAACCTGTAGCATCGCTCCCAGATTCCTTGTATCGCACCCAGATTACCTCCGACTTCAGGAAAGAGATACATGTAGTTGAACATGTATCTCTTTCCTGAAGTCGGAGGTAATTCGCAAATTTGGCAAGGACATTAACAGAAAGGACATGCACTTACGACCGTCTTCAGCAGTCGATGGCAAACAAAACAGCATACATTATTTTATAAAACGAGACAACTTAATCGATACAGAAAATGACTTTGACAGTGAAAATTTATAAATATTTTATAAACATGTATATTGAAATGAGTAATGAAAATCTTACTTGCATATCCATAAACCTTGTAGGTCATACATAGGAAAGCTGTGCAAAATGCTATGTATACCCATGTAAAACAGATTGTTTGCACCACCTCTTGTCCATACTAGACCTTTATACAATCCGTCCGCAAAACTAGAGCGGGTTGTCTTCACTGCCAAACGTTCTTCCATGAACGGAAACGTTGTAAGGTAACCAGTACACAGAATTATAGCGTCTATCTCTGCTGATGCACCGTCGGTAAATTCAACAGTATTTGTGTCTATTTTCTGAATTAATGGATGCTCTATTATGCCAGACGGCCATTTATGACCTGTTGGCTGTGATTTCCATGATATTTTTATGCTCTTTGCGCCAAACTTCCAGCACAATAATGCAATGTCTTCTGCTGAAAAACTTGACCCGACAAGAAGTATTCTTTGATCTTTGAAATCGGCAGGGTCCCGGAAGTCATGCGCGTGAATAATGCGTCCCTTGAACGATTCCATACCTGGAAATGTCGGGATATTCGGACAACTGTATCTGCCCGTCGCGACAATCACGTGACTAAAGCTATGTGTTGTAGTATCATTTTCACGAAGGTCTTTTGTAGTTACATGAAATGTTTCATCAGAATCGTTATACGCGACATTTCTAACTGACGTGTCAAATCTGACAAACTTTTGCAAATCTATCTCATTTTGTGTCCATTTTCCTGCAATAAAAAAGGTTCAGTTTTGTGTGAATACTAGTTCATGTACATGTATTACTTTACAGAACAGAACAGGAAGTTTATTAGATACAAAGTATCGTACCTTATAGTATTAAGGCCTAGGTCCCACTGAGGAATTCTTCATCGGGGATGCGGAATTACACATATTTCTCCCGATGGCTCCCGACAGTCACGATGTGTTTGCATAACCTGTACCCGATGCCCCCGTGAAGCTCCTAATTGCCATCGGGAGCGTATCCTATTTTAATTCCATTTACAACTTCAATTTCATCACGCGATAAGTACAAAAATGTAATAGTCTACAAATGTGCATTATTTCAAGATTAACGTATTAAAATACTAGTAAGCATGTTTCGTTGCTCTATACTGGTTGCACCTATCGGACAGACCATTATGTGCTATACCACTTGCGCCGATCGTGAGGACCATATGTAGTGCTCAGCAAATTGTGTCAATCAGTCGGACCATTATGTGCCGATCGTGAGGTCCATATGTAGTGCTCAACAACATACGTCAAGCTGACGGATCAGACTGTTTAATTAATTAATGATTTTAACCTACCTTCCAAATAGTCTCTCAATACCGCTCTGGGTACAAAAGATGGAAGTACTTTCCCAAAGTGCTGTTCGAATGTGTAGTCTGGAAACTCTAGACATTCTTTAGGTCCGTTTGACCATAGATGTTTGTACATGCCCGAATGACATGACTCTCCGTGTTCATCTGTACCTATAGAGCAGACAATAACAAAACTGACTTAAACTCAAACAATAATGATAAACAAACAGAAGTACATGCTACTAAGACTTGTGTACTCGTACAATAATCAAAAACAGTTAAAATTTACCATAGCAACACAAAAATGCTTCCGTGGATCAACACAGTAAAATACATTATTGCTGATTACTACAATTGGTTACTGGTGGTCTCTTTATTTAAAAAATTATAAAATTAATATGCCATCATGTTGTCTAATGTCATATCGACGTCTGGGTGAAATGTCAACGGTAAAGATATACATGTCTCATTCAAACGACATCGTACAAATGACACTATCAAATGTATTGAATACCAAACAAAATGCCGAGTTAGAGAAAGACACAAACGTCAATTAACGTTCTGCGAGTCATTGACGTGACGTAACAGTATGAATGACGTACTTGACGTCGTCACCAAGAGACGTTTCATAGACGTCAACGTCACCAAAGAAGCGAGTAGCAAGATTATTTCGAGAGGATATTTTACGATTAATCAACTACCATGGAAGATATTTTGATACCAAAGTTGTCTGTATTGATGACTTACGATAAAATGTAAGTAATTATATATTTTTGAGTCATATTTTGCTTATAGAATGGTACTTAAGTCTTCCTTTATTGGAGCCTTTATTGGAGATTGCAGAAGTGTTGAGTCCTTACTACTCCTCGTCTGCTTTAATCGCCCGATACCGTAGACTGAGCAGTTTATAAGTCATACGTATATTTTTAATATAAAATCATTAAAACAGGGAAAATGGATTATCTTATACCCTCGTGGTGGGTAGTTTACTATCAGCAATTTGATGAAACTCTACGATTATCTTTATTAGGTCACAAAAATTACGACATTTCAACTGTAATTATAAGAACAGCGACATAATTGTGTTGAGGCCTTAAATTTGCATCTTCCAGCAAAGCTCCACACGCAAAAGCCATGTAATACACTGAATTGTGTTCGACTTTCTATATATTATTTATTAAACACGTGGAGGTACTTATTACTTAACAGTTTTAAACCCCTATAACATCCAGGGAACGCCTCTACAACTATACCACGAGAGACCAACAAATAGAAATAGTACAACATTATCCATATCTCATCCTCATACATGAGTGGTAAGTCAAGTTCCAAAACATGTTTTAGATGCAGAATACTCTAGTGAACAAGAATGTCATATCTAGGAGTACTCAGTGACAATATTAAATTCGATCTACACATCAAAAACATTACCAAGAAAGCACCAAGCGTACTAGGATTTTTAAAACGCCGTTAGTATCCTAAAACACTGTCCTCAAAAGATCAATGAACGAGCATATCATTACATAGTCTGTCCAAAACTCGAAAATGCATCAACTGTTTGGAACCCGCAGCAGAAAACGAAAATAAAACAACAAGAGCAAGAACAACGCAATGTTGCATGTTTCGTCAACAACAAACCAAACCGTACAACCCACAGAAACCGGAAGTTGTGATTACAATGATTGCAAACTTAAACTGGACTCCTTTTCAGCAGCGCAAGATATACTAGTATGTACTTGTCACCCTATTGTACAAGACAGTCAATGCCTTAGTGGCTAGCTGATGTGGCTTGGGCTAGCGTTGGCAGATAATGGGAGTTCCAAAAATGATTGTTAAGTTGGAAAAGAGCACATCCGTTTTGTACCGGTGTCGGAATAAATGATTACATAGTTCAGGGTTCTTATGGGGATCCGGTATCATTGTTCAAATGCAACGGCCGGGAATTTTATTTTATATTTAACACAATTGTTCAACAATTGTAGCCTGTGATATATGGGAGTTTTTTCAGTCTATGGGATGTAACATATCTGTGACAATGCTTGTGTAGTTGTCGAGTATAGCCTTTAGTTGCCTGTCAGCGTTCTGCTGAAATATGGCAGACATGTGATTGCCTACGCGCGTTTTTGAACCCTGGTCGCCAGATTAGACGACAAGCGCGCTAACCATTGAGCTACGAGGGCTTACGTTACATACTACATAGCTGCCCGACCTTCGGACCCGTTCAGGGTTTACGGAAAATGATCACATGTAGTCAGGGGTGGCACACATATGACCAGTTTGATGTGGGTATTACTTGAATATAGAACACAGACGTTTTGTAATAATTATTACACTTCTGAAATGATTTCGAACTTTTTTACATTTAACAAATTAATTTCAAAACGGGTTACAAGCCTTATTTAATAGTGTAACAACACGTCCCATCTCGTTTTATAATACAAAAATGTACTTATCACACTTTTGAAGGTGACTAGCAAATAAAGGCTATGCTCGGCATGAAGCGATTTCGAATATTTATTACATTTTTAAAAATAAAAAACAGGTTATAAAGTTATTTCAAATTCAAATTCCAATCCGTTTTGTAATACTTATTACACTTTTGAAGTGATTTCGAAAAATTATTACCTTTTTCAACTTTTTTATAAAAAGGGGTTGCAATGATATTTCCAACTGTAATAAGCCTGTCAAACCGTTTTGTAAGAATTATTACAATTTGCAACTTTATACAAAACGGGTTGTAACAAGCGGCAATGAGGCTATTCACGACCTTGTATATTTGGATGACATCTACCCGGAGTCTTTGTGGATTGAAGACATGGCCATTGTAGTTTCTGTATAATAGTAATCTGTGGTGCACTTGTTGGGTTCATATGATTATATGATTGGTGAAATACATTTCATTGCACTTGTTATTATTGTCTGATCTGTACCTTTTGACGCACATTCCCAATTGGCGATGTATATTCTAATTATGGTCTCAGTTTGCCGTTTTACTCGTACATGCCTTTCCTTAGAATTTTCAACTTGATGGAAAACCAAAGACACTGACGGATCGTTTGCTGATTGTGTTGATGTGGGCGTTATGCTTTAATATGTCACTCAATTCTACTCCCAAATATGAGTAATATTGGACAATTTCCAGGACTTCTTCATTCATTCCCATCCGGAAACCATTTAGTCTATGGCGTCACGGACGGACTGACGGACAGACAAACCGACGTCAGCGAAATGACATACCCATCCTTGATTTCGATGAAGCATAATAAAAAATAGCACTGTATGGAGAAACCAAATAACGTCAAACAACGTTCGACGAGATTTCGACGTAAAAGAACAATAGAAATGACGTAATTGACGTCGTCACAAAGAGACGTTTCATAGACGTCAACGTCAACATAGAAGCGAGCAGCAAGATTATTTTGAGAGCTTATTTTACAGTTTAATCCTTGCCATGGAAGACATTTTGATTCCAAAGTTGTCTGTATTGATGAATTGCGATAAAATATAAGCATTTTCATATTTTAAGTATTGTTTTGCTCAAGAAATTTTACGTGAAGAGATATTTCGAAATGTCAAACGTTATGGGGAACTAATAAAAATTTAACAAGTCAAGCGAAACTTTGTAATATAAAATCATTTAAACAGGGACACTGGTTTCTCTTCTCTTCATACCCTCTTGTCGACATATACCGTCGAGGTTGAATAATGTAAGTTCTTCAAGGCTAGGATGGGCGCGCCAAAGCCGTAACTCTGGAGCAGCATGTTTTAACCGTTTTTAACCAACTTTCACTGCGTTTTCCCTTGCGCATTTGTACATAATCACCATGAGCGAAAATGCTCCAGAGGAGCGATGTACAGTATTTGAAGAAGAAGAAGATTCACTTGGATAACGTAAACTGCGTTAATGCGGCCATGCATCGACAATGGAAAAATGAAGAATCGACATGTCTGTATAAATTCGCATGTGCTCAACTAATTTGTCAGATATACATGTACTATGAACATAACTACATGTACACATGACAATACACGCGTTAAAAATGTGTTGCTCAGTATATTGTATATTAATTCATTCAAAATATGGTGTCAATAGAATGATAAACTGATTCCAAAACAAATTCTACCAATTTGTTTACGGATTTGGTAGCTAGGGGAGCGTCTGAGAAACAGTGTTAGGGTTTTATAATGAGCATTCTGAGTGATCTAGTAAGCGACCTAAGGTTAAATCAAGATATACATGTAGTATGCGTAGTGTTTGGTGAGCAAAACACGTCGACTGTCATTGAGAAGTTGAAGCCTCGATGTTTGGGCTGTAGGTGTTTAGTTTTTATAGTTGTATTATATACCATGAGAAGGCTGAGTGTTTGTGATGCTGGGTTCGAGACTGAGTGTAACAAAGTTCATGTTTCTTGTTGGTGTAAGATAATTATGATCCGTCTGACGATGTAGTTTGTAGAGCATTATGATGCGGTTGCTAGTCTACCCGAAAGGGAGCATCAGCAGTATTATATACAGAAACAAGAAAGGACTTTGCGTTCTGTAGTCATGTCACGGAAAACATATCAAAACGGGCCAAAGAAACTATCAAGTTTGTATGGCTATCCATATTTGGCTTCTATACTTAATGAATTTAATGTAGTGGACTAAGGTGTATTCCATAGCATATTTACTGGTGTCAAACTACTGTAGGCTATGTGAGAATAGTCAGTTGGGACAAACGGACAGCTGGCGTCTGAACACTTTATGTGGGACAAATTATTTGCCAGGGACGTACACAGCCGATCAATTCTCACGTCGTGTGCGAACATACCTGGACTGTGTGGCAACACGCCTATACGGAACGAGAGATTTTCCAGATCGCCGTTATTTCCTCTTTTGTGCTTATAATCATTATAATGACTGCTATGTGCGGGGTAGAATACATTATAGATTTCCAAATCCATGGACTACTCAATCCGTACAAAAAGCAATACTTATGTGACAAAATGATGAACGCCTCTCATAGTACAAATGAATAATAGGGTTCATCTGTAAACCACTGTCAGTCCGAACTTATGAGCATGGCACAAACTATAGCATCAGTCCGGTTAATTCTGTATTGCCCCTCGAACATGTACGTTCAGATAATGGCTTCAATGTTCATCGAGCAAAACTTGATATTAATTTTTTTTTTTTTCAAAATATATATTCAAAGCATACATTATTTATGTAGTTTTTACTCACTTTTTATATTAAATGTACTATCGTTTTATCTAATACGGGAGACCTTCCGTTGAAGAGAGAAACTAACGTCAAATGACGTTTGACGAGATTTTGACGTGACTTGACAATGATAATGACGTAAATGACGTCGTCACTAAGCGACTTCTCATAGACGTCAAAGTCAACATAAAAGCGAGTAGCAATCTTATTTTGAGAGAGAAATTCATATTTAATAACGACTATGGAAGATATTTTGATACCAAAGTTGTCTGTATTGATGAAGTATGATAAAATGTAGGTAAACTTCTAATTATAAGTAAGTTTTTGCTAAAAAATATGTTTTACTGCAGTTTTAGAAAATTGGTTTGTTTGCTGTAGTGTATGAATGTGAGATAAATTATGTTGTTTCCAAGTTGAATGTGTCCTAACAATTAACGGTCTAGTATTCATAAATCAGAATTAAAGAAATTCTAATTTTAGTGACATTTCTCAGGTGTAAACGACCACACTTTTTTACTTGCAATGTATTATATGCAAAATAAGATGTAAAATTGTATTAAATATTTTGTAGCCGTTGAGGTTTTTTTCTTGTCCATTCTTGTGTTTGTTTGTCTTTGTTGCTTGTACATGTAGTCATTTTGTGTTATGTGTGCCTTTTGTGCTCTTCTATTTCTGTTGAATTTTTATTCCATATTCAATCTATTAATTATCTATTTTATCTATTGAAATTGGTAATTGTATTCGTACATGACCTTCTCTATGTTATACTCACAGGCCCTCGATGCGATTTCATGGTTCGGAAAAATTTTTACTCTAACTACTACTGTAGTAGTTAGAGTAATACTTTTTTCGATCATAAAAGGACGCATCGAGGGCCTGTGGTTATACTTTGTTTGTACATGTGAATACATGAATATGCCATTGTGCACGTGTGTATTGGCCGCTTGTCATGCCTTTTATACAATTAACTATGATGTTTGTAACGTTAAATGGCAAGAAAAAGAAAATGTTTGAATAAATAATGGTACTTGAAAATAATACATTTTACAACATAATAGATCTACTGCCACTAGAAACTTTATAATTGTATATACATGTATAATCACGCAGAACTTAAACTTATTGGAACAGCCGTTTATTCATCATTCCTGATTTAGTCAATAACAATTAAATACAAATATTATCTGACATAAAAATCATATTAAGTCGGACAGGGAAGGCAGCACTCGACATAAAATGCTCCTTATATCTGCTTCAATTAGTGTTTTATTTTATTTCAGATTTACTGATATGAGCAAGTTTTGTGCTGTGACTGAATACAAACCACAGTCAACATTTACAGAGAAAACCCCAGTAGTGAAGCAGCGCAAACAGTCAGGTAGCAATAAAATACTAGTATTTTATAATCTATGTTATGGCAACGTTGATAGTCCTAGCTTTAGTGTGTATGAACTGAATAGAACGCCAAATAGAATAAAAACAAAGCATGCTTTTATTCTATAGTCCGCCGATGATAATAACACTGGCATTTGTTTACAAATAGGAATGAAAATTAAATGCATTTTCGAGGTTCAATCTTGTGCATATTGTATTCACTTTTATGTTATACTCTTTTAATCGACACTGATAACAAGCGGTCAGTCAACGGTGCAGTGTTTTTATTATGCATGTTTGTTTATTGATAAGTCTATAGCGTTATCTCTGACAAACTACACACAAGTTCCAACAATCAAACATATGATAATGATAAAGTTTGGCAGATATACAGGCAAGCTTGCACGGCAGTGACTGGATTGATATGTTCTCCGGAAAATAATATTTGTGAATAATAAAAGAGATGTGTTGAACTGTACATATTCCATGTAATGTACAAGTATACATACAATTCCTAAATTAGTTGTTTTCCAAATAGCCATTTACCTTACTCAAACGTGATAACTCAGAATGATAACGATTAAAGTCTAATACTTGTATGTATTTGTTTTCAAATCATTGATGCCTGTCTATATTTATGTTTTACAGTTCTATCAGTGAGTAGTGTGTTCCGTACATTACGGAATTATATCCTGAATACAACCAGACAGGATTATAACATCATCAACGAGGAGGACACACAATGTGATACTATGTAAGTATAGTGTAGTATTATTTAATCAATTATCAGGTGCCAACTTCATCCTTACTCACACCTCCTGATAATTACGTATGTCTGTCGTTTTTGTTTTTATGGCCAATTTAAGGAACGGAGCACATTCGATCACAATGCATGAATATGTCCTTTTACTCCGTGTAACAACTTTCCCTGATCTCCACCAAGTGCAATTAATGTTTGTCCTTCATTCCCTGTTTGTGCTCGCCTGTTTCAGTCGAGTGCTGCCTTCCCTGTCCGAATTTTCATTATATTTTTGAATTTCTACCATTGAAGCAACCAAGCAACGTACCAGTTTGTTCAGTGTATATATCCATTTTCTTCACAATGTAAAACATGTTGTTGTTTATTTTAGTTTATCACGTGACGTGCAGCTTGAACTAAGAGAGAAGAAGAATTTGTTGCTGAACATTATACATAAACATGAAGCAGCAATGGCGAATCTTAGAGAAGCTAGAATTGTAAGTAACATTACATTGACTGCATTATTCATGACGTCAAACAACCGGGAAAATCATGCTACACTTCTATTTTTCACATAACCAGAGTACGTCCTACCCGTTGGTAAATGTCGAAACGTTGAAGGTCCTGTAAGTAGTTACCTAATGCAGATTTAACAGTACATGTATAATATAAAATATTTAAATGACAACGAATCTCATCATCATTTTGGAAATATTTTAGGTTATGTAAATTGTGAGGGAAACTTGTCTATGCATGCTTACTATTGCTATTTTGGAAGGTAGTGTAAAGGTATTAGAAATATAGGCCAGATAAGAAGAAGGTACCTTTTTTTAAAAGAATAACTACACAGGACCCAACTAAAGCCATTCGCATGAACCTTGTCCCTTATAACCTCGGATGATGACTGTTACCATGATTTCTAACGAGTACTAACTTTAAAAAAACCCAGCTGATATTGTTCAGTTCAATCTAAACTATCACACGTTACGGACTCTTCGCATTCCGAATACAAACAAGCCCCTTACTACTTCTATGCACAACCTTATAACGTTGTAAATTATTACAGAAATGCTGGAAGACGCAAGCCAAGCTAGAGAAATATTCCTTGATTCTTGCAACACAGAGATCTTCGTTGTTGTACAATGAGCATGAGAAAGTAGTGAGACAAGATGTTTTATGGATAATGGAAAAAGTATTTGATCAATGGATGATTCAACATAATAAAGACCACATACAATTTGAGAAATTATTCCTGCATGAAATTGGACTACGAGAGAAGATTCAAAAAGTGAGTTTGTGTTTGTATGCTTAGTTGTGTCAATCAATAGTATTTCATATACGAGTTATATTTTTAAGCTGTTTTTTTTTATACGAACGACAATCTCCGGCCTCATCTCTGTAATTTATTTGAATTATTTCAGTATATCATGAACTTAGATTTAGATACACTGACGTATGTAAACGTTGCGTTTCATACTTTCCTTTGCACGGGAAACTACACACGTAAACTTTAAATGCATTATGAATATCGTGATAATTGCTAAAACGTGTTTTGTGCATTGGGTCTACTTTTATTTTACTACAATGGACATCATGTTGCTTTATTTCGTTTATATTGATAAAGTTATTTTAATTTACAGATATCTGGAGACATTGAATCAAATATTAGTCACATGATCTACGAAACCATTGTACAACTAATGAACAGAAACAATCAAATTGTTGGGTATGTACATTAATTTTGTATTGATGCATTAGTATGCCAAAGCATTAGTGTAATAATTATAAAAAGAACAAAAGAGACGTCTGTAAGACACTATGCCCCCATAGCAGCCCAATAGTCGGAAATGGTAAAGCCCACAGTGACATTGACCGTTGACCTACCAACCTCAAAATATGATTCATTTACTGTTGATGACTAACCTCCATGTAAAGTTTGACGATCCTAGGATAAAGCGTTCTTGAGTTATTGAACGGAAACAGGACAGACGGACAGGCGGACAGGCGGACAGACGGACTGACGGACACTGACGGAATGACTGACCAACAGACATGTGCAAAGCAATATACCCCCTCATCACAGATGGGGGGCTTACTTAATATGAACCAATATTTTTGTACGACGTAATACAAAGCGAGAATATAACAGTGCGGTAATGCAATTACTAATAGTCTAAATGCTTCCTTCTTTTTTACGTATCAGCAGGGATGCTGTTTTCTCATCTTTAAAATAATTATGTTGACTTAATGTTACAATATTTTTGGTTACAGTTGGAAGGAGTTACAGAAATTGACTAACAAACTATATCAACAAGCATGTCGTGTATACATCTTCCAAACTGTCCAGGTAAGTTGTGTCTGCTGTATTATTTGTTTTTTATGCCCCGGCATCTACTGGTGCGGAGGCATATAGTGATTGTCATTTCCGTCCGTTAGTTCGTCCGTTCGTTTGAAAATGTTAGCAAAAACTTTCAAGTTGTTGAACTCAAAATATTTTTGAAATCCATCAAAGCAAATGCTTTCAAACTTGGCATACTTGTTTACCATCATAAACATATTGCATATTCAAAGCCTTTTCAACAGAATTTTGGCTCCTGCTGACTTAGCTAGCTTTTGTGGACAAGGTTTCCATCGGGACATTTATAAGCGTTTATTGAACGCAGTCTTGATTACTGATAAAAAAAGACTAAAAGGTCGCATTCGCATGGATGGTCAATACTTTAAATCACCACCAGAACTAGTATTTTGCACTTTTGTTACAGTTCTTAGACGCTAAGCTTCGTAAAACAATAGTTTTGGCGAACACCTTTGTAAAACACGATTCTCCCATTACGACAAATCCGTTGCACTTTATTCCTGAAAACAATGTACTAGCAAATCGATTAAGGCTCTTGTGTTTTATGGATATCTACATGTTTTGTATTTGTAAGCGCGTTTCCATGTTTAATGAAATGTACCATTTATAACTGTATGATCATTGTTACTTCAGAATGTACCATGCAATAAGCAATGGATAGAAAAACCAACGAAACAGGAATGTGGATACAAGCAAGATACAGTAGCTAAGGTAGATATAGATGTTAAACATGCTGGGCCCAAGCTTTTTTGAAGCAATACTATCATGAGTTTAAATACATTACGCGACATTGGACAAGGGAACAATAAGAATATGTACGGGAAGGCTTGTCACCTATAAATGGTGTCTTACACATCAACATCCTTTGGAACATTATAAATCGACAAAAATAAATAAAATAGCGAACGATTCTTTGAAAGGAAACTTTTAGTTAAATTCATGATTGCGTGATTGTGTGCAGCTAGGGTTATGTGTGAGTGACTTATGACTTTGATTGTCTTCGAAGTGTACGGAAGTATATTATCTGTTGATTGACGATGTGAATGTTATCTACATAGTACTAACACTATGGTTACCGTGTTATGCTTTATATCACCTAGTGTAAAATGTTTTGTAAATATGTTTAATACAATAAATTATCCTGGGCTGGTATTTATAAAGCATCTTAGTGGAAAACTTAAATTTTTTGACTTAAGTCAAAAATTTACAATGCACATATTTCCCACAAATTGAAGAATAGCTCATGTTTTCTTAGTGATTATAGTAGCTCTCTACAAAATGCATAAAATCTATGTAAATAATTAATAATCTGAATTGTATTATTTAGCTCATACGCTGAAGGAAATTTTAAGATTTTAAGAAAATTCTTAGTTTTCTACTAAGATGCTTTATAAATACCAGCCCAGTTCTGTTCACTGCAATACGTGGAAGTATTTATAAAATATTATGAGATTGTTACATTTGTACTATAATTAAGCCGCCCTTCAATGTATCGTTCATTCTGTAGTTGTTAGGTTTTGTAGAATTTCGTAATCAAATATTTTCACACCTGTATGTTTTATATTTCAGATTAACCATACAAAGCTGACTGAGACATGTGGACAACAAGATGCTGAAATTGTTGGGAAATTATCTCAATGTGTGTCTTGAATTTTTTTTAATTGAAACCACGTTTATTTTATTTTTCTGGCAAAAAAAATACGTCAAAACAAAAAAGCCAGATATTTTTGCCAAAAATAATTCAGTTAAACGGCATTTTTGTGTTTGTTATTTCCTCTATATGGGACCAGCTGGGTGTCTTTGAAATGGTTCGATCGACATTAAAATGCACCATTGAGTGACATGGGGCTTGAGTGGATACCGCTCCTACAATGTAGCTACGGATCGAGACGTCCGTGGTTGGGGAACGTGGTCATTTTTTGAAACACTTTCAGTATTTCTTACTCAACTAGAGATTTACTTGTTGGTAATCCAAAAGTAAACTCGCGTGCATCGGTGCTAAACACGTGACACGTTAACTGAGAATCAAGGAGGAGACTATTCGGAGAGCTATGGTATCGCACCCGGGTTCCTTGTACATATATTACGCAACTGTCTCTTCCCTCAAAATTGTAGGGCATTGGTCAATCATGCAGCGAAAAACAACAATCGAACAACCACTCACCAACGAATGTCTTAGTCGAACGCAACAACAACAACAACAACACAATGCACCATCAAGATTGACATTTTCCAGAGAGCTTTAGCGACTTGGCTAACTCAGTGAGCAGATGTGTGCATATTAAAATCTAATGATTTTGATTTATCAATACATTTGTTTTAGGAAGACAGACATGGAGCGTAGCAGGACTATGTGACCACATGCACTCAGCATTCTTAGTTCGTTTGTAACAAGACGCAAATTAATACAAAAGCGTAAAGACTATATAACACAAAGGCATGCAACCCAAACTAACGCCATCCAATATCTCGAAATGATAATAGAATAAATGGTAACAAAATGTATGTCATTAAATGACTTGTATACTTGGTATCGATACTTAAATAACATCAACGTTACTTGTACACATCGAGTGTGTGTCCGTACGTGTCTGAATCTATAGTTTTTTTTGAGGCGTTTAAGCCTCTCATTACTACCATTGCCCATTTCTTAATACAAAATTAACCTCCTTTAGGCTGCTATGTGAATCCGCATTCAAGTAGTTCCAGAAACTGTCAATATTCCCAATACTGTTTCTCCAATTTTTTTAACTGATTTAAGCCAATCAGCAACATTTGTTTATTCTAAGATCAAAAATTATTGTGAAACTGTTCGTTAAATCGATATTTTTGCAAACAAATCACTACACCGGTCGATACCGAACTTGTTTCATAATACGAAAATGACGTGTTCATCAAATGTCCCGGCTGTAAAGCTATTTTTAGAAACTTCAGACTACGGTCAAGTGATGGTTTTATCAATGAATCTGCAAGTACTGTTATGCAATCATATGGTGTCGCTGTACTAGCTAGCCGCTTTCTATAGACTGTCTCACGCTGTGAGGGAAGTGATTACAAGACGGTACTGTAGAATCTGATAAATAGGCGCGTAGTATTATTTTAAAGCCACTTTTGATATACGCATTCAATACACGTATTACATATAAATTAATATGCACCTATTAACAATTATTTAGATACCCAACATGCCTATATAGTCACATATGCCTATTTTGACATTCAAGACAAAATCAGCAGTAAGAAAATGAACATTAAACGTTTAAGTCGGTTTAAGCTTTAGTAGCAGCAACCAGATCGCCTCCCACGAGTACTCTCAGTGCTTTGATTATACACACTCGAATATCGAAAGTGGTAATGCAAATGACGTCAACCGATTTGAAACGTTTTGTTCAAGTCTTACAGTGAGAAGTCAAGTTGGAAGTTGAAGGCCATGTAAATTGTATTTGACAAAATATAAATTTATTCAACGTGAATGTATATATCTATATAAATATACCAGATTTATATAGCGCCCTTTTCATGCGAACGCACGTTCAAAGGCACTTTACCCATGTTGCAGCCACAAGGGCGCAGGTGCATCCTCTACCAGTGCAGATACAGCATGGTCTGACCAGAGGGACAGACTGAGAGAAAGCCCCTGAAGGGAGAGAGAAACATTAGATACAGGCATGTCCGGCGCTGCAGAGGTGCGCCTAGCTCTTATTTCGAATAGACCGCCTGGTTCTTTTATGTGCCCGGTGTATAGCACCGATACACTAGTATATACTACTATGCAGTAATAATTTGCTGTTTATAGCAACATATTGAGAGTAAAATAATGACAAAACCTACCTGTGTTCATTTGCAAGTTCCACTGTCCTCCCCACGTGCTTTGCTTCTCAAAGCATACGATATCTGTATTACATTCGCTCAAATTATTTACCAAGTGATAGAGCGCTGCCATTCCACAAGGTCCTGCTCCAATAACACATATCCTCTTTTTATTGGTTGCAATGGTCATAACATGCCTTATGTTTGACTTTGACTTAACCTTAATTAAATTGCTTACAAAAAATAATTTATAATTCATTGTATTGGTACAATACATGCGATCATATGTACGGACGTTACTGAACCAACATGCGGAACGCACATTCATCTCATACTAGACATTTATGAGTTAATCTGAATCCGATGTTGATTTCCGAACCGACAAAGAGACGAGTGATGTCAAAAGAAATTTGATTTAGGGCGAGCAAATTCAATAACTTGGTTTTCGTGACACATATCCATGGATACTTACCATATCTTACTTTCAATTTATCACATTTTTGACGTCGCGGTAGCGTAATAAAGCCATTATTTATTTTTGATAATACACTATACACTAGTGTAATAAAGCTATCACGCGACGTAATTCAAAGGATAGGCGACGTCGTCAAAGTTGCGCGTTTATTATAGTGAAAAATAAGTAGCTTTTTTATGTTTCGGCCGGAAAAGGCTTACATGTGATAAAAAGAGCATTACATTTGTGACTTTCCACATTGACTTTATTAAACTCGATGAAAAAAATCGATAAAATGCTCGGCAAAGCCTCGCATTTTATTATTTTATTCAACTCGTTTAATAAATTCAATATAGAAAGACACTTATGTAATATCCTCTATTTATGTATTGTTCAAGATCTGGGGTGTGCAGTCCCAAGCTGGGTCGACCTTGTATGGAATGAGGAACAACAGAACACTTGTGTTGAATTGAAAATGGGCATTTATTTGGAAAATGCCATAAAACCATAAGATAAAGCACTATATACATTTTATACTTTTAATCATGGTCAATGGGGTATTTTTATGTAGTTCTTGAAAATGTCGCGATTTTGTTTACAAAAGAAGGAACACTTTATTTCGCCGTTACGTACACTCGTAGTTTTTTAATACCCTGCACGAGTGTTCTATAACTTGGAACGCTGTCTGGCAGTGATTAAAAACCTGTGACGATGGTTGTGACACCGTGACAGCGTCATTATGTGCTCTCGATGTCAACAAATTGCAAGACTCCGTTCTATATGATATTCACGCAATATCAAACGTGTTTTTCTTCCCTATCTTGGTCTTCGAAGAAAGTTGTCCTAAAACTCGTTCCAGACGATAACACACGAAATACTTTATTTGTTTGATTTATATACTTACGGCCTAAGATCACAAGGATCTCGTGCACGATAAACACCAACGAATATACGACATTAAAGTAAAATTTAATGTAACGGCATCTTTTTAAACTTGTTAAAATTGCAAGATTGATTGGTATAGTGTATTGTATTTATACACAGAATTTGACATGATCCTGACCTTTATGCATGAATATATTACAAGGTAATTGCGTTGAATATATAAATTTCCGCGAGCAAATCGTGCTATGTCGGTTTCTTTAGATTTGTTTGGGTATTTCACCTCGAGCGTCTTCGTGATACTCTCCGCTTATGAAAACAAACAACCGGTGTTATAAATATAACAATAGGCCTTTTCGACTGGGCTGTTTCGTGGAGCAGGATACAGTCTGGTTCCCGTTCTAATTTTACAGTTGTAGTACTGTATAGTGCGGCCAAGATATGATGGCACAATAACATTGTGTAAACGTCACTGGTTGGATTAGCCCATATCAAAACGCGGGTAAGTAAATAAATCACGATCATCTAAGCGCTTGTTCAGTTATTTTAACTTATTTAATTAAGGATAAAGATCGTTGTGCTTACTATATAGTCTAGTGGTAACGTTTCTAATCTCAACGCAGACGGTCTGGGTTCGAATCCCATCCGAATCTTTTTTATTTTGTTTCGCGAATTTCCTTTCCGCACACTTTTCACAAAACTGTATTTGTGGGTGTATTATTTACAACAAGATAAACTGTGTACGCTGCACATCATTAAATTGAATTCTGGCTAAATGTATCGTTTAAACGCAGCAAGGACGATGCATTGTGTAGAATGTATTAGACTTCTGAACACGAGAGGCATCAATAGAACTGCCAGTGATTCCGTTGTCTTGTCCAAGGAAACAAACTACCCCGATGACAGGGGTATCAAAAGAACGGTTTCACGCATATAGGCGACGAAATTGCACAACGGTGTAAGAAAATCAAGAAGAAACAAAATTTCACGGGATTCTTTTGATGATAATGACATTGATTATGACGAGGCGGATGGTGATAGTGATGATACGTTTGCAGATTTCTAAAATGATTCTGTCTCAAACACTGCTGATGAACAATGTTAATTCATATAATTTATATACACATGTATACATACAGAATATTAATTTTAAATCGATTGTTCTAGATAAATATAATAAAATATAACAGAATAGAGAAAGTACACGAATGAAAAAAAATGTAACAAGATAATCAACGTGTGACGGTATATACTAAGAAAAAAGTTTACTAGAACTAAAGAATACAATTCATTACCAAAAATGCACAAGAGTGAGACTCGAACCAGTAACATCCTTCCATAATATTGTTGTATTTCCAACGCTTTACCGACTGAGCTAGCGAGGCACATGTAAAAGCGTCTCTTATATTTGCTCATATTGCGAAAACGTAATACGAGACAAGCGTTTATTGACCTTGACTGTAAATAAGCACCCCTTTCTGTTGAAAATGAACCCATCGGCTAATTAGCATGTGTAAATGTTATTGTGCCATCATATCTTGGCCGCACTATAGTAGTGCTGTAATTGTGGGGTAGGGGAACCAGGCTAAAATTTGCTTCACGAAACAGCCCACGAAAAGGCCTAATATATCAGCTGTTAAATTATGTTAATTTAAAGGTCAAGAGTCGTGTCAAATTCTCTGGACTATATATAAATCTTAACAACAATTCAAAAGAACATTAAGCAAATATGCACGGATCTATAACTGCGAAAACATATAGTGGTGAATATACAAAAATGAACATAATCATAAGATTGGTGGCATGCTGGCCTGTCAATCCAGAGGGTACTGATTCGAGTCTCGGCTGTGGCAATGGAAATTTCAGAACCGCTTTCTCTGTGTTTCACACCCAACTAGAGATAAACTGGTTGGTAACCCAGGGGTAGTCTCGCGTGTATCGGTGCTCTACCACAGGCACGTAAAAGAACACAGTAGTCTATTCGAAAACTCGGATTCATTGTATCACACAACTGTCTTTAGTTTTCCAGAGTAATACGATCGATTTTTTAGTGTGCAGCTACCATGTATTGATATATATTTTTGTAAATAAAATAAACTACAATGTAGCAATAGCCTACTGCACTTTGTCCAGAAGACTATATACTATACAGTTACATCACACGTGTAACATTAAGTTTGTAAAGAAAAAATATTGCTACCTTCTCCTTAATTATACGAGAAATTGTATTCATATAAAACATTTTGAAATCTTCCCTTAGTAAACTATCAAGTAGCATTCGGATTCAGATTAACTCATAAATTACTAACAACAGAACCGTAGAACCGTAGAACAACATACACATGTTCTATAACAGCATTTAGCTAGAGTAAATACCATGTTTATTATACATAATTGTTTAATATACAGCTATTATGGAGAAGTTCGTTACCACGTTATTGTACTCATTTCATCCTTATCACTCATTTAATGACATAAAATAGCTGTAATAAAGTATTTAAAATATGTGGTTATTGATCTCTGTAGTCTTTTGACTAAATAACCAATTACTAATAAAAATGATTATTATAACCCACTTATTCATATTTGTGGCGATAAGTTGACATTTGTTCCTGAATTATTCATGTTTATAAAATAAGGACAGATCAAAGCAGTGATCACGTACAGTCATTGCGAAAAGTTACGGAATCCTGTTAGTGCCATTTTAAATATCGTGTATCGCCCTCCAAGGGCGAGACACGAGATAAGAAACGAGACACGAGAATTAGGCGCGATATTTAAAACGAGACACGAGAATTGCGCAAGGCCT
Organism: Spisula solida; assembly: GCA_947247005.1. NCBI lineage: Eukaryota > Metazoa > Mollusca > Bivalvia > Venerida > Mactridae > Spisula > Spisula solida. The sequence continues at coordinate 27,687,117 of OX365945.1, read as the reverse complement.
GAAACGAGACACGAGAATTAAAAAATGAATTCTCGCGTTTTTAATCTCGCCCTAGACCAACAACTTTTACAAGTTAATATCTAATATCGTGTAATTCTCGCGTATCGTATCTTGCCTCGCAGTTGAATATCGCGCTCGTTTCAAATATCGCGTCTTAATCTCGTGTCTCGACTTCCAAGGGCGAAACACGAAAGTTAAAACGAGACACGAGAATTCAACGCGAGGCACGAGAATCCAACGCGAGACACGACGATGCTATCGTGCAAATATCGCGCAATTCTCTTGCCTCGCGTTTCTATTTGGTCAGCGAGACACGAGAATTAAAGCGAGACACGAGAATTGAAGGCGAGGCACGAGAATGCTATCGCGCAATTCTCGCGTCTCGCCGCGATACACGACAATGCTGTCGCGCAATTCTCGCGTCTCGCGGCGATACACGACAATGCTGTCGCCCAATTCTCGTGTCTCGCGGCGATACACGACAATGCTGTCGCCCAACTCTCGCGTCTCGCCGCGAGACACGACAATGCTGTCGCCCAATTCTAGGCGGTGTCAGTAAGAAATTTTAACTGGCACACCGGTCGAGACGCGAGAATTGGGCGACAGCGTTGTCGTGTATCGCCGCGAGACGCGAGAATTGCCCGATAGCATTGTCGTGCCTCGCCTTCAATTCTCGTGTCTCGCTTTAATTCTCGTGTCTCGCGGACCAAATAGAAACGCGAGGCAAGAGAATTGCGCGATATTTGCACGATAGCATTGTCGTGTCTCGCGTTGGATTCTCGTGCCTCGCGTTGAATTCTCGTGTCTCGTTTTAACTATCGTGTCTCGCCCTTGGAAGTCGAGACACGAGATTAAGACGCGATATTTGAAACGAGCGCGATATTCAACTGCGAGGCAAGATACGATACGCGAGAATTACACGATATTAGATATTAACTTGCAAAAGTTGTCGGCTTAGGGCGAGATTAAAAACGCGAGATATCAATTTTTAATTCTCGTGTCTCGTTTCAACCCTCGCGCAATTCTCGTGTCTCGTTTTAAATATCGCGTCTAATTCTCGTGTCTCGTTTCTTGCCTCGCGCAATTCTCGTGTCTCGCCCTTGGAGGGCGATACACGATATTTAAAATGGCACTAACAGGATTCCGTAAAAAGTACATTACTTAGACGTAACGCACAAAACTGGATGATTGTCGTCGTTAATTAATAGTCGGGAGTCCATACGGAGAATATGTGACGAGCCATGGCATCGGAGAGTAGAATGCGGCATCCATGCTATATGTTATCTTTGATAAGTGTGTAATCTGATACGACCGGATGCCTCAGAATTAGGTCAAAGGTCAAATGAGTGCATTTTTTATAAATCTCACTCAAAATATCATTATATCTTTGTCAGTTTTTGGTCAAAATTTATACAAATGGTATCAAAATGAAGCTAATGCACTGGGCTATCAATGAAAATAACTTTTTACAAATTTATGCATTTGTATACTCAAGAATATTAATGAGAACACCTAAAATTAGCAATATTTTTTATAAAAGTTCGAAGTGTATGAACAATATATTTGTTATAATGTCGTCATATTTGCTATTTGACAGCCTAAATGATTCTTATTTAATGCTGAAATACTAAGTTATTGATATGTTAAATGGTCACCTACCTGCTCATTGATTTAAGGGCACACCTTTGCTTAAAGTTGGTGGGGGTAAAATCACACATGAACCCAAACTAACACAATAGCTTCAAAAGTATTATAAATAAGTAATATATGTTTGCATTGATATAAATGGGATTACAAGTAACAAATATTATATTGGTTTTGGAATGTACCAATTCATTTAAAATATGTCCGCATTCGTTTAATGAGGAATGAGCTACCTACACATAGGCCTACATGTGAGCTGCCAATAGTAATTTCGAGTTTAGTGTGATAAAAAGAACAAATATAAAACTAGGTTCAAATTATGCTATATGAATATCAAAAAGATGATGATAATCATAATGATATTGGAAATTGCTCATACACTTTTACTTGTTCCTTTGTAAAAGCTCAAAATGGTGGGGAATGGTTCAATTTAAAGCATGAATACTGTTACATAATATTATATTTCCATACAGCACCAGATTGATATTTTCTTTCATGCCTTGTTTAAATTAGAAAAAATATAGAGTTAACACATACTTTTCATGTTATAACATCTACAGAGTACCAAGGAACGGCAGGTACCAATGCCCGTCCGTGTGAGCTTTGATCATTAAACACAAGGTGCATATACCCCTTTAGTGCTAAAGAAAATAACGTTCTTGGCAATTTTAAACTATGAATCTATATAGAAAACGTCACAAATCATTCATGAAATAATAGTGTATATATATGTACAAATAAGACAAGTTACAATGTCGCTGTTTAGTTTGATATTGTTTGTGAACATTTGCTGTGGATATATTTGCAATTGAATTTACAAACACCTTCTCAGTACAATACAAGCAGTATGAAGAATTAGTAGATCACGTCTTGATTTCTGTTTTCATTATGGATGCATCGGCACGTATCCGTATACAAGTGCCTGGTTGGTAGTTTGCTGCTACTGTGGTGTGCAGTTCGAGCGCATCACTTTACATCACCGAGGGAGCAGTGGCCTAGAAGTAGGACGCGCGCTTCGGTTTGAAAGGTCCCGGGTCCAATCCCCGTCTGGACCACTGCTCATTTTCTCTGACCAAGAATAACCCACATGCTCCACTCAACCAAGGTGTGAATTGGTGCCTGTGAGTGCGATGTCTGTACACGTTCGATAGTTCTGGCAGCCGCAGATGGATGTTGGCTGCACACCCACCAGGAGAGAAATAGTCTCGCCAGGGAAACTCGAACGCAGGATTCCTGAGGTAGCCAAATGAACAGAGAAGTTAAATTGTCAAAGGGTGGCTGAACAGCAGAACTGCTGAAAGCAGCCCTCGAATATTAGTAACTTCTTTTTTAACTTCTTAGCAGAAGCATTTCAAGCCTCGTTTTATAGAGCTTTAACAGACATGAGTCACCAACAAGCTTGTACAACTCTCTGTCTCATCTGAATGTACGTCTCTTGTAATTTCCAACAGAAGTTCATATCTTTTCCAGCAGAAAAATAGTTTCACATCCCGTCAAAGAGAGGAACCCCACAATGATATGGTAGTCGTTAGGGGACATGTTCTGAGAATTATATGTACAGTACACAGTTTGGTTTTCTTTAAAGACGTATAACGAGATCACGAGCAACCTGTTTACGATGCATCCCGAATCTCCATCGGGAGGTCATCCCCTAGACAAAGACATACGCAGTGGGACATGTATATGCTTCAAGTGTCTCAATTGATACCTCGTGGCATTAAGAGACCGAGAAGTCAGGACCTCAGGAAAAACGGAATCAATGATGAGAACTGAATGATGAGTAAGTAAGGCATCCTTCGCTTGAGGCACCCAAAGCATAATGACCCTCGCATCTTTTGATGACATTTGGCATACTTCGCGTCTTTTCGTTGTCTTCTGTACATTGTGGTAGCTTTCTCTTACAACAAGCTCGTTCTTTCTTAGCAACGTCTCTGACCTTGTTCGCAAACTAAAGGAAAGTGACTTAGCGAGTATCAACTTGGTTTTACTCATTAGCAAGATGTAATCGTTTGGTTGTGGCATGGGCATAATAGTATCAGGACCAGATATAATTTGGCGCATCGGACGACTTTTTCTACCTCGTTTGTTTCAAAGTTGTGTAGTCTTTATTGATGAGCTTATGATTGGTAAAGTTAAAATAGAAACGTTCAAAAAGGCAATTACTCATATGTGCATTCAATACCGCCCTAATCATCATTACTTACTACACATCGCTACTGATTAAAATAGCAATACACTTTATAAACTAAGGTTTTATAAACACTATGAAAGTATGGAATAGTCAGGGCACGAAAGAAATTAACTGCAATTTGTTAAGAACAACGTTCTCTTGTTCTCCAATACGACCCTATACATGCAACTAAAAGAACATACGTATATCCGATAGTTTGCAAATACCAACTTTTTAATTAAGAGGTTAATTTACCAGGAGACATTTTACGTTGAAGGCACTACATGTTTTCTTTGATTGTAATTGGTATAATTTATTTAGCGCAGATAATTTAACATGATCCTGACCTTTATGCATGAAGATATTTTGAGGTACTTGTGATGAATATATAAAATTCCGCAAGCAAATCGTGTATTTTCGGTTCTTTAGAATTGTGTTGGTATTACACCTCTAGTGTCTTCGCTTATGAAAGCGTACAGTCGGGATTATAAATAAAGACAATTTATCAGCTGTTAAATTATGCTAATTAGATAGATAGATAGATTCTTTTATTTCCTCCACATATGGAGAGCATCATAACATATTTACAATACAATATAACAACACTCAAATTAACATACATGAGTATGTTACAAATACATCAAATTCAATAAGGTACATAAATAGCTTATTAAATGCATTTTTCCCATCATGTACGTATAAGCAAGGTTATATATCCGATGCTTTAATTATCGATAAGATATCAACGATTTATATTAAGCAATCGTGAAAAGATTATAAATGTATATTATCAAATCTATTTGACTCCTGCTGGAAAACCCCGCCTTCTACTTTATGATTATTGTTATGTTTGATATCTGATTGGTAAATTGACCATCACGTGGTCACCCCGAATGATTCGGAGAATGAAAGAATGAATTAAGGAAGACAGTCTTGGTGACACCGTCTAAGTGATAACATTTTCTTTGTGACTAAAAAGTATATATTTTATTGACAATATTCTCAGTGATTTCATGTACACTTCTATATTACTTGACTTTGTGTGAAAGATATTAACTTTGTGAATTTTACTTATATTACGTTACTCTGTGGACACTTTTATTATTAACGATACATTAAAATAGCACATAAAACGGAATTGTGAGATTGTCTTATATTCCTCCTAAACACCACTTCCGGTTGATCATTATGGAGCGCCATCATTGTTGCGCGCGTTATCGCGTTACCTGCGGTGCCCGAGGGGGCCCCTGTAACACATACTCGAAAATTGCCGTTAGTTTCCCTGTGTCCAGTGATTTGTCCCACGCGCGTAAAAATAACGTTAAAAATATATCATTAAATTTCGACCACAATTTTTAAACATTTATCTCTAAAATAACCACATGAGAAAAAATTGTCAATATACCTTTTTATTTACAAAAACATTTTTGATTTCGAAATCGGGGACATACTCGAAAAATGCCGTTAGTTTGTCAGTGTCCAGTGAAGCATAAATCTATATCACATTGTTTTTATTGTCCAGTGGAACAAGGCTTTCTGTTGTGGGAACGAGATAGATGTATGTTGGTGGAACCAAAAGAGTGTCTGGCTTTCCAAAGTATTACATTGATGTCTTTATGTGCTGCGTTGTCATTGCTGCAAATGTAGACGAAGAACATAATCCAGGGGTGTCCATGGCTACTCAAGTCTAGTGACCCAATGCTGGTGTTGACGCACTTGACTTTTGTCTTTCTTGTGTTTATATGCACTAGGCCTGTATGCGCACCCGGACTTGTTTCGAGAGTTGGTTGGTTTTGTCTAGCGTGGATGTTTGTTCGTTTTGAGGATAGTGTTTATACATAATATGTTGTCATGGAGTAGAGGTCTTCCAGTTGGGAAAGGAGGGTCCATAGTATTGCCCGTCGTTTGTCAGCAGTTCACCCTGACAAGAAAAAGAATACGTGAGATTATACAGCAGCACTGCCTGACTTCAAATTTTACATAGTAACTTTCAGATGTAGTGTTACTTACCAATATGCTGCATTCGAAGTTGTCGTAACATTTTCTGATAAAAGTGATGATTTTCAGAGGAACGCTATAGTAGTGATCACAGATCCGTGAAAAATGGCATAGACCACGTACATACTTAAGTAAGTATAATTATATCAGCACAGTTTTCACGGACCTTTGGTAGTGATGGAATTCCTGCAATGTTTCTCAATAAACACATTTGTACCAGCAAAGGCTTTTCTGAAGTCAATGGAATTGATAAAGAATGGTTCCATTCGGTGCATATCTAAAAGGAACATCTTGTCTACGAGGTCTCTAAAACCAGCTTGATCTTCCCCCGTAACCTGTTATCTATGGCTCTTTCCCTTCTAAGTAAAATTACCAACTGCTGATAAAATGGTATTTACTCGCATGCTCCTAACTTGAACATTAAAGGTCATTATATATCCTTCAGTAGTTTAATAACAATTCCTATTGCCTAGTCTTCAGGAATGGTGTCGATATCTCAGATGTCTTTGATTCATAGTTTACAAAGAACCTTCGTAGCAGTGGTGGTGTCAGCTTTAAGTATGTTTCTGGTCCAATCATGGGAGCTTTTCGATTTATAGTGATTTCGTCGCCTCATTCCAGAATGTTCTGGTATCGTTGGAAAGTGCTTTTCAAGATCAATATATTGAAAAGACTTAGAACATTGTGACATTAAAGATAAACAATAAACTTACTGTGCAATTTTGTTCTATCTCTAGTTACTGATATCGAGAGGTCAAAATCCTTAAAGTCGATTTTCTCAAAATGAACTTTTGTAGACTTAGAACTTTCTGGAATTGTGGTGATGATTTATTGGTCTCGTTTTATGGACCCGTTTAAGTACGTCGTATTCTGTTGAGTGTCTGGTTGTAGAATACTTGAAGGCTCTTCAGTGACAGAATGGTACAAAACGTGCTCTAAAAAATGCTCTACCAATTGCTTGCTTTTGTTCCGAGGTTAAGATGTATCATCGTTTGTCTTTAACGTTGATGGTATGTTAGTACGGCTACAAAGATGTTTTAGTAATCTGGTAAACAACACTCACCCCTCCTCTTGCTGCTGTAGACTAGATAGAGTGTGTTCAATTTGGTAGTTACAGAGAACGTGTGGGGACAAGAGGACCGTGTCACTCATCTGTCCCATATTGGTATGAGCGAGTTTCATGAAGTTGGGAGCAAAGATTTGGCCCACACAGGGGTCATTATATACCTTATAAACCATAGTGGGATATAAGAATACATGCAGTTGTGTGCAAGTTTGATTATTAACAAAGGCAGTGCAGGCAAGTCCACAACAGTCAATTTCTTACACTTTCAGGAATTATTACTTTAGAGCCCATCTTAATTAAGCCAATTAAATATAGGAAACAAGCTTTTCTAGTGATACAAAATGTGTGCATGTTTGATTAAATTGAATAAGCCAAGACTAAATTAACCTAGTGGCAGTAACCGATAATTGAATATAACCCGTCCAAGAAAGGAACCGATATCTGATGGCGATACAAGTTGTGTGCAAGCTTGGTTAAGATCATGTCATAAATGAAAACCCTATCATGCAAACAAGCAAATTGGAGACAAACACAACGGAAAGGGATCACATTAGCTCACCTTGCCACTTTGTGATACAATGTGGGTGAGCTTATTAAACAAGAGCTGTCCTCGAACAGCGGACTCCACTGTACTCAGTGCCATGCTTAGATACAATAATAAAAACAATATAATTCAGCTTTGGTGTATTGGTGGTGAGCAAGTGTGCAAAGTATCAAAGGGGGAATAATTTGAACAAAATTCTTGATAACCGACTCCTGTGTAGGTGTTGAAGTCATGTCACAGCAATAGGGCAATTAAGTTAGAAATATTTGAGGCTGTACTTAAACTATAACATGGATTTCTAAGTAGACAAGGGTACATACTTTGGATAAAATGCTTGATTGAGTGACCTGCTTCTGTGCAGAAGCTGGGATCATGATGGTGAACAAGTATGCAAAGTAATAATAATGCCAATGCTTTTTGAAAATATTTGAGGGCTGCACCTAAACTTTAACATGGATTTCTAAGTCGAACAGGGGTTTCAATTTAGACAAAATGCTTGATCAAGTTACCAAAAAAATAATCAAAGCAATATGGCAATGCACTTTGAAAATATTTGAGGTTGTACCTAAACATTAACATAAGCATTACTCCGACGCTCTGGTGACTGCAAAAGCTCCCCTTATTCTTCGAATAGTGAGGCTAAAATTCATTGACATAAATTTCATACACATCTTGCATATCTCTACTTCAGTGGGAAGCTTCTTGTCAAGCCAGCGAGAACAAAAATTGATGTGTAGAAATAATCAAAGGGCTATACGTCCTAGTGAGAATATATTATATATAAATTATCAGTTTGTACAATAATAAGAACAAAACGAGACAGACATAATACATTTTAAATTTTATTACAATTTAACATACACATTTCAAAACAATTAATTTCAATAGTCTTGCCATATCATTTTTTTACAAATTTTACAGTATTATTACACAGTTTGGAATGTATGCTTCAATCAGATAACAATCGTTCAAGAAAAAAAGGCCAATTACTCTACAGAAAATTGACAAATAATACCCGCCAGTTACAGAGAAATGGCTGCGGACGGACGCCATTTCAATACCCCCTACAGACGTCTTTGGCAGAAGATAAAAACACAATTTTCTTGTCCATTTCAGTTTTGCTCTTTATTTAACCTCACTATAAAGACCAACTTTGTATAAAGACCATTTTCATGGGTCTCAAGGGTGGTCTTAATATCAAGGTTTTACTGTATCACTTGTATGATAATATTATGCATTATTCCAAAACAGGAGTTTCATAAATATATGTCCTATTTGTGTCTGTAACTGGTTTCACTATGACATTTTTTGCTCCTCTGTGTTTTCGCCGATGTTGAGTTAACTGGTCGCGAGTATAGGATGTATAGCTACATTGTCCACACGAATGAGCTTTGATCCCTGTATGAATATTCATGTGATCCTTCAGCAAATTTTCAAAGTAAAATCCTTTGTTGCAGACGGAGCAGAAAAAGCGTTGAATCTTTTTATGGTAAACCCTCTTATGTGTGTACATTTGGTGAACATATCTGAAATATAGAATTCACAATTAGTTATCACTTGAATTGTTTTTAAATATAATTGTAACCCTTATCGTGCTAGATTCCCAGTGGGCTTATCAGCTGACCAGTGCTGAATAATATTAGCTGTGTACTTGAGATAAAAATCTCATCTGATAGTTACTCTGTTTAGTACTTAATTAATGGTATTTTTAATTATCAAAATACTGAAAAAAACCCTATACTTTATACAAAGAAGATAAAATAAGGTACGCATTGATATAATTTTGACAATTATTGGTATTTCACACGTTATGATATTCAGCAGTATGTCAACACAATGTGAAATATTTCCATGCACTTCATACAATACGCTATGCTATTTGTTATGATGTAGGCCTAATAACAAATACAAATCGCAGAATTGAATATTCCGACTAAAACTGTCAGAATATAATGATGCACTTATTTCAATTATTAATTCTTCAAATTTCATTGGAAAAAATACTGTTTATGTTAAATATCCTCAAATATTCGCTCTAAAACATCTTGCGCAATCCTAGCCGATCGTCAGCCATTTTAGTTCCGGAATTCCCAAAAAATGTTAGACAGTGATTTAAACGTACTTGGTCGTTGATTGGCTGATATTATTTTTAGAAATAGTTCCGTAATTTACTACTGAATAAAATATAGTTAAAGTCCATTCATGAATACTTCGAGCAAGGTGAAATAGGGCTTTAAAAACGCCAAACCCTCTAGCGCAACTGCATAGTGCGACTGTAAGTCACGCTCAGCAGTGGTGGAAAGTATCGTGTAGCGCAACTCTGAGTCGCGATAAGCACGATAAGGGTTAAGTCCAACTGATCAACAGTATATCAGTCATATGGAGACTACCCAGTCACAGTATCCTGACCCAGGTGAACAAGCAGTTACATGGAAATTACGATGCTGGGCGTCAAGAAAGGGAGACATACCAGTACCAATCTTAATGACTTTGGTATGCAGTGATTTTTTGGGCTATTTTTAGGGCCGAATACAGGCACTTTCCCCTAACAAAATAACCTCCATTTTCCCCAAAAAGTCATATTTTGAAAATATATATTGTTTGCAGAAAATAGCAAAATATGAACAATTTATAACCAAAACAATATTTTTTAATAATTCCCAATTTAGCTAATTGTCATGCTAAAATTTCCCAATTTTATTGGTACAGGCTGTTCATTATACTCAAGAAAAATCACTGGTATGTCACAGCCTGGGATTGAACCTGAGGCTTTATCACTTGATGATATTACAAGAAATGTGCATACAACATGTATACCCCAAAATACGGAAGTGCACAACTTCACATGCAGCTGAACTTTCCTCTTGAAAGTCACTATACCCGGGTCAAGGGCATATCCCTTTAGAAGTCCAAACACCATACTTTTTGAACACATATTGACTTTCCATTAACCCATATACAGCTTTGTAGAAACAGTGATTTTTTACCTTCTTTATTAGGGTCCGGTAAACGGACCCTTTCCCAATTGCAATTAGGCTATAATGTTCCCAAATTTGAATGGTGAAATTCCCAATAAACAATTTAATTTTTTTTTTTCAAAATCGGACATAAAATGATAAAGTTATGAACATTTTTGACAAGAGGTCAAGCATAAAAGTTTAAAGAAACCAGTAAACATTCACATGTAACCTCTTTTTCTTTTTTATTTGGCCTTTCTGCTTCATGGAATTTCCCAATTTCAAGTTCTTATGATGCGTAAATTCCCAATCTGAATGGACCCGGACCCTTTCCCAAACAGGCAAAAAAAATCACTGAGAAAGAAAACCAGGGAACTTACTTGTAAGTTTTGTCACATACATCACAACGATATGGTCTAGCATCAGAATGCATCCTCATATGTGTCCTCACACAACGTTCTGTTTTAAACCTTTTACCACATATCTCACATACACAATTACGTTCACTGGAATGATGTACCTTGGTATGATACCACAGTGAAGATGCTGTTTTAAAAGTCTTTGAGCAAATCTTACACTGTGGTATGGGTACCATATCGTCATGCTGTTTTCTGTGTGCATACATTGCTATGGGCGAGGCAAATGACTTGCCACATTGATCACAGATGTAGTTTTTAACATCGCTGTGCACAAACATATGGTCTCTCAATTCATGTTTATCATACGCTCTCTTCTGACAAACTCCGCAACGCAATCTTTCCTGCTCAATCTCATGTTTATGAAACACATGTCTTGACATATCATTTACAACTTTGCCACAATATTTGCACTGAGATTTGCAAACACCATTCTCATAATGTTTAAGATATTTACGTTTATACGTATACACTTTCTTGCATGTTTCACATTTAAATTCACCATGTCCAGAGTTTTCATCCACTTTACGCTTCTTAATTTTCTTCACTGGTCCATCACAATTTCTCTCTATATGCTTTCTATAAGCAATTTCAAACTTATATGTCTTATTACATTTTTCACATTTGAACCTATCTTTTTGAACCTTCTTTTTCTTTTTTAACTTAGTCCCATAGTCAGGATCTTTTAATTCCTTTTCCTCATTAGGAGAATCTTCAACATGATAATCCGAATCTTCATCATCATCACCAGTCTCATCAATATCTTCAGAATCGCTGAAGTCATCTTCGACATCATCAACCAACTCAGCCTCAGAGTCAACTTGAGAGTCTACCGGTATGCTTCCAGTAGCACTTTCGTCTTTGATGTTTTTAGACTTGTCATCAGAGACAGAATCTTTGTCAGTATTTTCAGTCTTAACATCAGTCCCAATATCACCTTCAACTTCACCGTCCTGATCAGCATCACCACCCACATGTTTAGCATCTTTGTGTGCTTTTCTATTCAGTGATATCTTCACTTTTAGTCCTGAACCTTTCCTAAACTTCTTCACAGAAGTAAGAGGCACTATATCGTTATCTGGTGAAGTTCTTCCTCTTCCTCTTTTCTTGTTATTCATCAGTTTTGGAGATTCAGGTTTTGGAGAGTCAGATATCGAACCTGTAGAAGCCAGTGATAAAGTGTCATTAACTGTAGACAGTCTTGGTCTTCCCTTTTTCTTGTTAATCGGCGTTGGGGATTCAGATGCAGAATTTTGTAAGCCTTTAGAAGTTGAAGCTTCAGTGTCACTTACTGCAGGTATTTTACTAGGTCTTCCTCGTTTCTTGTTTATCAGTTTTGGTGATTCAGATGTAGAATTTTGTAGGCCTGTAGAATTTTGTAGGCCTGTAGAATTTTGTAAGCCTTTAGAAGTTGAAGCTTCAGTGTCACTAACTGCAGATATTTTACTAGGTCTTCCTCGTTTCTTGTTTATCAATTTTGGTGATTCATGTGTTGACGTTTGTAAGTCTGTAGTAGGAATTCTTTCAAGGTTAATAAAACAGTCCTTCAGTTTTATATCTGGCACTTTTATATAAGATTCTTCTTTAATAACGGTTTTATCAAAACTTGGTTGATTTAGATTTATCGTACAATTGTCATCATTCACCACATTTCTGTTATCATGCAGCCTAGGAACATCTGTAAAATACAAGTATAATAAACAACTTTAAAAGACTGGTAAATCTCATCATGGGTAGTGGGAACAAAGATGATTGTAAAAAAGTTCTGGAACTTAAAATCACATATAACAAGAGATGTTTGTAAAACATGTATGCCCCCATGGCAGCCCAATAGTCATAAATGGTGAAGGACGTTGGTGAGCTTTGACCTACTGACCTCAAAATCAATAGGGGTCATCTACTGTTGCTGACCAACCTCCATGTAAAGTTAGAAGATCCTAGGTCAAAGTGCTCTTGAGTTATTGAACGGAAACCATTTAAATAGTCAGAAATGGTAAAGGTCACAGTGACCTTGACCTTTAACCTACTGACCTCAAAATCAATAGGGGTCATCTACTATAGATGACCAGCCTTCATGCAAAGTTTGAAGATCCTAGGTCAAAGCTTTCTTGAGTTATTGAACGGAAACCATTTTATACGACCGACTGACAGACAGACCGACAGACATGTGCAAAGCAATATACCCCCTCATCAAAGATGGGGGGCATAATGAAGGAAAGATAAGCCAAATCCACCTATCTACAAATGTAGTACCAAAGACCTAACATTTTTGTACTGATTGATGTGACCAGAAAGCAAACAGCTGACCTCCTTCACTCTAAGCAGACACTATACCGATACACTATTGAAGCAGTTTGAAGAGTCTGAAACTATTCACTAAGCTTTGAGACAGCCTGGTTGTATAATAAACATTCATTAGTTAGTGTTTTAGGCAAGGCTCATACAAAGCTACAACAACAAAATTCAAGTACTTTGCAAGTTAATTTTTCAGATTTTCAAGGATTTTTTTATCACAAATGCACTATAACAGTTAACAAATTAATGTAACAAATAGGTTATGTTTTCCCAATGTTGTATTAAAAGTTGCTGTCTGAAAAAAGATTACTGTTAAAATACCCTAAATCGAACAGAACTGTGAATACCTTTTTCAGCCCTTATACTAAGATATAAAGTAAGATAAAATAGCTTAAGTTTACCTGCATTGAGGTCACCAAAAAGTGTCACACTCTTACGATTTGTATTGGATTCAGTGTACACTGTAGGAACGGTCTGATCTAAACTATCAAACTGATACACAACCTTTCTCGAGCTCATCAGTTTATCGGCATCTACAAATGTAATAAATGTGTTGCGATATATTTATGTATTATGCACGAAAACTACTCAACTTTTATAAAATATTGCAATGTTGAGAAACGATGTAAAACCTGAATAAACAACCTATTAGAATCCACATCTAAAAGTATTATAAAAGTGACCTGGGCTCGTATTCAATATTAATCTTATTGAATTGGATAATAAGGATAGCCAATCATATCGCCTGTTACTGACCAAGAGTTTAATATGGTGTGATCTGATTGGTTGTCCTTATCCTTAAGTCAAGTAAGATCAATATTGAATACCGCCCCTGACAATAAATACATATATTTCAAACTTCATGGTATCTGCACAAAATATATAAGCCGGTGCATATTACAAATCTACATATTTGGTATTCAGCTACTGTGTAATTATGTAAATTTTGATATGTCAAAAAAAACTGCACTGTACCAAGACATTGCATTTTATATCTAATGTGTCAGTTTATCAGTTTTGTTCCGTATAGATATTAATTAGTATAAAACACAGATTTTAGAGATCCTCTATATATACCTGCTTTAGAGAAGAGCCATTGTTTGTTTACAAACAGGGAGTGTATAGCCGACTCCTGTTCCTGTGTTACATACATCAACAACAGGTATGTATCCATGGTGAATTCTGTAAATAAATGTACAAGAAGATAAAATCACACAACATCATAATTGGTAATTGAAGTAAACTTTAAAGAATTCACAAAAGGTAAAGGTGAGTATCATACTTGTTGAAACATGTCAGGAACTGAAAAACCTTATAATCCTTATTCAAATTGACAGATGATGGAGAGCTCTAAGAACTGGAGTGGAGAAGTGTAGTGATTGTGAAGAATGATTCAAGACCAATCTTGCTCCATTGGCAGAGCTACAGACTAGTACACAGCGGTTGTGGTTTTGAGTCCCACATACGATGTAGGGTGCACTTTTTGCCCCTCTATTTACTGTAATGATTTCTAAAGTGTTTGACAGACTCATGCAGGGGCATGCCTAGCTTAGGCTTTTGTAACCCGAAAACGGGTTTTATCCTAGATATAACGCAACTATCAATATTCACCCCTGGGGGTAGTGGTGGGTAGACCCAGTGGAATTGGACAATTTTTCTTTTTAAATATTAATTGGGTTAATCAAATGGCCTTCGTCTTTAAATGATTGTCTGCTTTTTTGCAAAATCCCAAATACCTGGATCTAAAATCCAGCCAAAGTCTTATTTCCCTGGACCCGGAATCATTGAGTGTGTGAAATTCCAACCTGTCGGGAATCAACTTCTGTTAAAGTCCCTAGTCCCAACAGAGACCAAACGTATCATTTCATTACATAACATGACGTTAGGTCTCACCGGCTCCCGAGTAGTTGTATGTAGCACTTTGCGACACGATTCTTTGTCGCTGTTTGGTGACCGATTATGAGCCTTTAAAAGCAATACAAAGTAAAGGCAGACCACACATGCCTTCATTAATGCCTTTTCTATCATTGAAAACAAATTATTGCAAGAACACTAACCTCATTGATACATAAATTATTCCTGTTTCATTTCACTACTGAAATGTCCTTATTTACGCCATTGAAGCGGTCGAACAGAGCCGATGTATTCCGAAAGTTGTTGTTCTGACATTTGTAAGAATTTTGATTGGACGAAAAGTGGCTATAACTAAAACCCAGTATCCGACTAAAAAAAGGCCTACATTATAGACGGTCAAGAACGACTACTCCGTACCGAATAATTATTTCGTCTTAAACGAATTTGTCAACTGTAGGTAACTTTCGTTTTTAAAACGGAAGTGAATCGCGACAGATGTCAGACACACATTTCATCTAATATTGGTTGTTTAAAGGTGTGTTTAACGCTGTTTTTGGTACTTTATGATTGAAATAAGCTTTACTGCGGTCGATTCAACTGTTTAATCCCGAATAAGTCGTTCAATTCGGAAATAAAATTTTGCTAAAGACAGCTAAGTTCAAAACTATGAGACTCTATAGTACTGTGGAACGTACGTAGAGTCTTATTTATGGGACTATTAAAGTCCAGTGTATGCCCTCACCCCTCGGGCAAAATATCAATTGGTACATAATTACAGACAACATAGTAATTATTTTTTTATTATTAGAATCTATCAAAGATGTAAAAATGTGTTTAGATATTTGTATCTATAGTTTCTGACATTCATTAACAAATTTGGGTACGTTTTGGGTCAGGTGCGTTTTGATCCGCTGAAAACTCACTAGTTTGATTATGACAGCTTAAATAAAGGGAATCGCTAATGGGTCAAGCCCAGCTAACAAATCTTTACAAAGTTATACAATAATAAACCTCTCTCATAATTAAGGGAATTATAAAACTTACCGTTCAGCGGATAAATTTTACAAATGGTGTTTCCAAGTTAAAGGGAGGTAAGTGGTGGTGCGAGTTAGGTTTAATAACCAGTATACGGTCATGACATATCAAGAAAAGCCCAGTCTTCCCTGTGAGCCTCTTTGAACAATATAGGAATGCATCCATATATGTATGGATTGTCTCCCCTAACAAAACATCATGACCCATATATGAATAGTCTCCCTGACAGAATATCATGAACCATGTATGGAATGTCTCCCCCTGACGGAACACAATGAACCATGTATGGATTGCCTCCCCTGACACAACATCATGAACCATGTATGAATTCCCACTCCCCTAACAGAACATCATGAACCATGTATGAATTGTCTCCCCTAACAGAACACCACGAACCATGAATGGATTCCCTCCCCCTCACAGAACATCATGAACCATGTATGAATTGTCTCCCCTAACAGAACACCACGAACCATGAATGGATTCCCTCCCCCTCACAGAACATCATGAACCATGTATGAATTGTCTCCCCTAACAGAACATCATAAACCATGTATGGATTGTCTCCCCTAACAGAACATCATGAACCATGTATGGATTGTCTCCCCTGACATAACATCATGAGCCATGTATGGATTGTCTCCCCTGACAGAACATCATAAACCATGTATGAATTGTCTCCCCTGACCAAACATATATGGATTGCCTCCCCTGACCGTACACCATGAGCCATGTATGGATTGTCTCCCCTGACAGAACACCATGAGCCATGTATGGATTGCCTCCCCTGACAGAACATCATGAGCCATGTATGAATTGTCTCCCCCTGACAGAACATCATGAGCCATGTATGGATTGTCTCCCCTGACAGAACACCATGAGCAATGTATGGATTGCCTCCCCTGACAGAACATCATGAGCCATGTATGAAGTGTCTCCCCTGACAGAACATCATGAACCATGTATGAATTGTCTCCCCCTGACAGAACATCATGAACCATGTATGGATTGTCTCCCCTAACAGAACATCATGAACCATGTATGAATTGCATCCCCTGACAGAACATCATGAACAATGTATGGATTGTCTCCCATGACAGAAATCATGAACCATGTATGGATTGCCTCCCCTGACAGAACATCATGAACTATGTAAAGATTGTCTCCCCTGATAGAACATTTTGAACCATGTATGAATCGTCTCCCCCTGGCAGAACATCATGAACAATGTATAGATTGTCTCCCCTGATAGAACATCATGAACCTTGTATGAATTGCCTCATGAACCATGTATGGATTGTATCCACTGGCAGAATCTGTATATTGTTATGTATACAAATACATCTATCCATCAACTTGGGACGTTGATATTTCTACTTCCGTAACATTATGATATGCAGGCAGTAATAAGACCATGAGGCATGTAGGGTTAGGTGTAAAATACTTGTATTGAAATAATTGATAGCCAAATTTCTATCTGCATGTTGCAAGCAGGTATTTCCGAGTACCGAAGCAAGAAATGGTCATATAAAGTACACTGACATCATTAGACTAGTCTAGTTAGACCTGTATTTGTCAAATGATACAGAAACATGTGGCTCCAAATGTCACAGACAATTAAGACTGCAGTCAGTAAAAGCTTATGCCCGGTGTAAGCCTTGTCCATAATAACTAGCAAAGTCAATCAGGGGACATAATTGTGTAGAAATGTTGGATAGTGATATATAGAGGATATTTGTTGATTTTGGTGTAAGATCGTATTTTATTTCATCAAGTGATCACAGAAAATCAATATTTTCACGAGTGGCGTAGCCACGAGTGAAAATATAATTTTATGTGATCACGAGTGAAATAAAATTGATCTTCCCCCAAAAATCAACAAATTTTCTGTTTATTATATGCTTCAATTTCTCTTAAAAGGGTACCGTAATTGGCTTAATTGGAAAAAAAATTGGAATGTTATGACGTGACAATTGTGACGTCATGATGACGTAACATATATTTTAAAGCCTGGCGCCGTTGACGTTACGTTTCTTTTTCTGAACGATACTGGAACCAGCTTCTAAAACAGTGAAAATAACAAAGTGGTAATTTCACTGTTATTTTCACTGAAAAATCTCCGTAATCCATTGAAAGCAAATAATAAATGGCATTAACAATGTAAGGTGTTTATGATGGTAAACAAGTATGCCAAGTTTGAAAGCAATGCCTTGATAGACTTCGAAAATATTTGAGTTTCAAGAACTTGAAAGTTTTGATTATCGTTTCAATGGAACAGAAGGACAGACAGTCGAAAGTACAAACAAACGAACGGACGGACAGGATGACCACTATATATATGCCTCCTTCATCAGTAAAAAAACACATTGAATATCTTTGAAATTTATTGCACCATATAATCTACAGATCATGATTCGGTTCATGTGTATAGACAGGTTATAAATGAATAGTAAGTAAATACAGTACAACCTCTTTAGAGCAACAACCTCTTTACAAAAACACCTTCGAAATTTCTTTTAGGAAAAAATTACTCCAAATTTTACCTCTGTAGTGCAACAACTTCTACAAAATGACCAATATTTGCAGCTCCCTCTATAGAGGTTGTACTAAAAAACAAGTTTGTAAAACATGTATGACCCAATGGCAGTCAAATAGCATCTACTAATGATGACAAACCTCCCTGTTAAGATTTAAACACTTAAACAACTCTCAAGTTATAGATCTGCAGTTCAACCTCGCAATCAACGAAAAAAAAATTAAATAATGATTTAACAGTATTCCTCTTCTTGTATTTATTATTATACCTTCAACGTTTATAGCAAAAATACTTTACAAAATTAAAACCAAACAAGATCAAATAAACGCTTACCAGAATGCTAGGGAGGAAGCATTGTCCTAATAACTAGCTAAGTCAGTCAGGGGCCATAATTCAGTTGAAATGTTGGTTAGCGTTACATGGCATTGACAACGTAAAGTGTTTATGATGGTAAACATGTATGCCAACTTTGAAAGCAATTCCTCAATATACTTTGAACATATCGGAGTTTCAAAAACTTGAAAGTTTTGGTTTAAAATTTTCAATGGGACTGACAAACCAAAGATCTAAATATGCAAAGATCTAAATATGCACAGATTGGACACCCAATTGAAAACGGAGAGAAAATGCAAAATATCATGCAGCAGATTCTGATATTTTACATCAACTCTTTAATTTGTCATCCTTTATATCTCATTTTGAAGAGCTAAGTTTCTTCTACAGCAGGATGTAGCTTTTTTTTCTATCTCTTATAGAATTCAGAAAATTATTGTTTGAACGAGGCAAATTGTAGGGTATTTTCTGATAAAAATGGAATTTCCATTAAAATGAGATTAGGTCTGGCTCTTTGCTAACACCGGTTTTATTCCTTGACTGATTTCAATAAATGAGGTATTATTTTAAAGCTGAACAATAGATCAATTGCATAAACTTATTACTTGTATATTAAAACAGGAGATATAAGGTATTAAGAACAAACAAGATTTCGTAAGATTTCTGAAGACTGCTGCGAGATATTGTGAGATTTGGTTCATTATTCCAATCTTTGTATATTTAGGTCTTATTTAGGACAAGCGGACGGACAACAATTATTATTATTATGCCGCTCGCATCAGTAGATACCAGGGGTGGTATTCAATATTGATCATATTTACTTGGAGAATAAGAATAGCCAATCATATTGCCTGTTACTGACCAAGAGTTTAATATGGTTTGTTATGATTGGTTGTCCTTATCCTTAAGTCAAGTAAGATCAATATTGAATACCACCCCAGGGCATAAAACAGAACTAATTGACGACTAACAGCAAACACACAAATTGTTTTTAACATCTGAGGTAGATACATGTATGACTAACAAAACACTTATAACAGAGGTAGATATGTATAATAATACATTGTATAAATCTGAGATTTTTCAACAAGAAACCCTGAGAAAAGAGACATAATAATACTGCTGGACTTTATTTAAACAAAACAATTCCTATTAACAAATGCATACCCCAGCTATCTAATACACAGCTGAATGATAATGTACTAATGTTCATGTACATTATTATTGTTTAGGTAATACAGGTTGTCTAATAAAGGCCATAACTCCGCTGAAACTAGGTTCCGCTTAAAGGAAGCCAAACTCAATATGCTGATAACCTAATCATTGTTGTAAACCTTCATGTCAAAATCAAGCTCACAAACTTCGAAGGAAACATCAAACTGTACTAATCAAACACTTTCAAGAGCTCTTGAAGTAGAAGTCCATTCCACGCTTTTGTCCAGCAGATTTCTGACCCCCTCCACGACCTCCCCACCCCTGTGCTCCACCCCCTCTCTGAAATAGACAAATGAAAAACAAGTCACAAAGAATTGCAAGCAATACAGATGTCCCCTTCTGGTTTTAAGCCACGACCATTATAGATTATTTTCAATGTTTCTGTTGCCATTGCAACCACAACCTTTGTCAGAATGAATAAATATTTAGACATGCATAATCCTCTTATTGCCCCCTATCCACATACAAAGCTTGGAAACTGATTGAGTCATGTCAGGATTCAGATTTTTGACAGACGGACGGAAGGTAAACCTAAAGTCCCACCTTCAATTCCTCGATGAGTATATAGGTAAAACAGCTGGTTGTGTTAGTAAGGAATTCTACAATACAGTATGTTTACATTTTACAAAATCACAATTTTAAGGTATATATTATGGAACTGTGCATATTTTAAAATAAAGACTACTTACAGCTTTTCCAAAGTGTCTCGCCCATTCTGGAGCAATAACAATCGGGTTCGGATAAGTCTCTCCCAGAGATACCTCCGCCTTGGATAGAACATTTTTTGAAAGAGCCCAAACTGTATGAACACTACCACCAGATATATTCTTTAACTCCGGAACCCATAAACGAACATAGTCTCCCTGAAATAATCAACATGTAGAGTGCATTCAACACAAGACGTCAAGTAATGAAACACACGCTGCATGGGTCAAGGTAATAACATACCACCACCAACTGCACCGTACCAATGCATTAAACGAGATAAAGTCTTTAAAAGTTGAAGGTTTGAACCCCGGTATATTGAGTCATGGACAAATTTTAAAATGGTGAGCTATTACTAGTACTAGCTAGGTTTTTAAATAAAGTTAATTGTATGTGTACCTTACAAGAAGTAAAGGATATGAGTCATAAAGTAAATGTACTCAGACAGTATGTGACTTAGAAGTAAAAAATGACAGGTCCTTTAATTAAGTGGGGTTGCCACTATAACAAACAGTTAAAAACAAGATGCAATACACTCGGTTTACTGAGCAAGAAAGGTTTCTCATGATCTATGCTATGTCACTAAAACAAACAAACAGACAGACAGACAAACAAACATACCTATTTTGTATAAATTCACACATGCATTTGGTATAAATACAAGCATATACAAACCAACCTCTGGATCATAGTCTAAGCCTTGTTTGACCATGTTAAACTTCCTGTCTTCTCTTGGATCATTTCCCAGACCAGCACTGTATAACCAGTTACCATAGTTACTGCAAACATCATGATCAATCTACAACAACAACCAGACCAGCACTGTATAACCAGTTACCATAGTTACTGCAAACATCATGATCAATCTACAACAACAACCAGACCAGCACTGTATAACCAGTTACCATAGTTACTGCAAACATCATGATCAATCTACAACAACAACCAGACCAGCACTGAAAAACCAGTTACCATAGTTACTGCAAACATCATGATCAATCTACAACAACAACCAGACCAGCACTGTATAACCAGTTACCATAGTTACTACAAACATCATGATCAATCTACAACAACCAGACCAGCACTATATAACCAGTTACCATAGTTACTGCAAACATGATCAATCTACAACAACAACCAGACCAGCACTGAATAACCAGTTACCATAGTTACTACAAACATCATGATCAATCTACAACAACCAGACCAGCACTATATAACCAGTTACCATAGTTACTACAAACATCATGATCAATCTACAACAACCAGACCAGCACTATATAACCAGTTACCATAGTTACTACAAACATCATGATCAATCTACAACAACCAGACCAGCACTATATAACCAGTTACCATAGTTACTACAAACATCATGATCAATCTACAACAACCAGACCAGCACTATATAACCAGTTACCATAGTTACTACAAACATTATGATCAATCTACAACAACAACCAGACCAGCACTGTATAACCAGTTACCATAGTTACTACAAACATCATGATCAATCTACAACAACCAGACCAGCACTATATAACCAGTTACCATAGTTACTACAAACATCATGATCAATCTACAACAACCAGACCAGCACTATATAACCAGTTACCATAGTTACTACAAACATCATGATCAATCTACAACAACAACCAGACCAGCACTGTATAACCAGTTACCATAGTTACTACAAACATCATGATCAATCTACAACAACCAGACCAGCACTATATAACCAGTTACCATAGTTACTACAAACATCATGATCAATCTACAACAACCAGACCAGCACTATATAACCAGTTACCATAGTTACTACAAACATCATGATCAATCTACAACAACAACCAGACCAGCACTGTATAACCAGTTACCATAGTTACTACAAACATCATGATCAATCTACAACAACCAGACCAGCACTATATAACCAGTTACCATAGTTACTACAAACATCATGATCAATCTACAACAACCAGACCAGCACTATATAACCAGTTACCATAGTTACTACAAACATCATGATCAATCTACAACAACCAGACCAGCACTATATAACCAGTTACCATAGTTACTACAAACATCATGATCAATCTACAACAACAACCAGACCAGCACTGTATAACCAGTTACCATAGTTACTACAAACATCATGATCAATCTACAACAACCAGACCAGCACTATATAACCAGTTACCATAGTTACTACAAACATCATGATCAATCTACAACAACCAGACCAGCACTATATAACCAGTTACCATAGTTACTACAAACATCATGATCAATCTACAACAACAACCAGACCAGCACTGTATAACCAGTTACCATAGTTACTACAAACATCATGATCAATCTACAACAACCAGACCAGCACTATATAACCAGTTACCATAGTTACTACAAACATCATGATCAATCTACAACAACCAGACCAGCACTATATAACCAGTAACCATAGTTACTACAAACATCATGATCAATCTACAACAACAACCAGACCAGCACTGTATAACCAGTTACCATAGTTACTACAAACAGCATTATCAATCTACAACAACCAGACCAGCACTATATAACCAGTTACCATAGTTACTGCAAACATCATGATCAATCTACAACAACAACCCAAGTTACTATTATGACAAATATTACTGTATGTCTGGTAGGGGTGACTATTGAGTCCATATTTTACTGTTGCGATACTATTGCTATTGCTGAAAGTACTATTGCGATACTATTGGATTGCTTGAAGCTATTGCGATGCTATTGCAATAGTTATTGCCAAGATTTAAAAACCAGATATTAACCTGTAAATGCAAATTTGCACTGTGTAAGATATAACTTAGTTGTACAACATACTAATCTACTATTTGTGAAAATGATTTAAAACGAATTGGACAGAAAGATAACGTGTGCACGATTGCGATTTTGGTCCTTTGTGGCAGTTTTGATGCGCGGGATTATGTAAAAAAATATTTTTAACGCGAACAGAAGTTGTTTTAAATTAATAATAAACTTTATTAATAAAAAGTAAACTATCGTAACTATCGATAGTTGAGCTAACTATCGTCGATAGTTATTGGATCGATACTTTTACTATCGATCCATACTATCGGGTCACTCGGGATCGCAATGCATCGATATTTCGATGCATCGGCCCACCCCTAATGTCTGGTATTATTCGCAATCTATTTATATTCACTATTATTCACTGAGTTCCTCAGGCATTCATAAATCTGTCTAAATATACTTTCATACGGTAACTATATTTGAACCTTCGACCGCAAATTCACAAGTATGCAAAACAAATATGTCACCAAAATTTGGAAATTAAAGATCACATGAATTTAGAGTAATTTACAGTAGTTATTGCACACATTAAGTATACCATTTTATTTAGCTTGTACAGTTGATGTATACAGTCAAACATGTGTTAAAAACCACATGTGTACGAAGTCCACTATTACAAAACCTGTCTCACAAAAATTCTGATCTTTAAATACTAATGAAGCCATGTAAAACTTTCTTAAACCTGCTGTTTTTTCTTAAACCTGAAACAAAAGATTTGACTGATTTGTGTAATTAAGATGATGAATTCTATGAAGTTATTATCACTCAGTGGTTGTAACATTGTTAATCTTAAAACATTCAGTATGTATTCCATTGAAATAAATACAAGATAATTTTCATAATTCTCTCACCAATAGTGACTCAAACCACTCGGCTCCAAGTCTCCAGTCTAACTTTAAATCTTTTGTTAGAAAACTGGCAACATTCTGAAATGTAAATAATCTTACATTTATGATTCCGGAACACAACAATTCAGCAATTTCTGTGCTGCAGGTATAAATATTATTCTAACATGACCGACGATTTTGCTTACAAAGACAAAGAACAAATATAGCGTTGTATAATGTCTGAAATACCGATTGAACTGACGTTATGTCATTTTACTTTGTTATTAACCACTCGGGCATACAGCCTTCATGGTTAATTCCTATGCATCAGAATCCCAAACCATTGTTTAACAGCCGGTACATTATAGTTTTTTCAGAATTTATTTCTTCAATATAGAACAGATATTGACAACAGCAATAACTATTGTATTTGTAATTGTATTTTGCTGGGTGAAATTTGACTTACTGGGGTTCATTGTAATGTAATAATTAAAGTATTCGAAACTAATATTGTAGTCAATAATAATCACCTGTCTGCCCCTGTTAGACATAAAACCTGTGGCTGCCATTTCTCTCATGTTGGCATCTACATATGGCACCCCTGTTCTACCCTCTATAAATAAACACACACAAATGATATTATTATAAAACAATTGTTATTGGTGTAACAACAAGTTGAAGTACATTACATAGTTTTTTTATGATATTTCGTCGTTTGAACACACAAAAGCATTAGTTGGTGTACAAATAACAGACAAATAACACACTATTTAAGATTAGACCTTTACTTGCACAATTACTTGGATTTTATAGATACTGCTTACAACATAAACTATAAACTTCAATTAACAAAACAACCCTCAACAATTTGTAATGTAACCATAACCATTAAATAATTTTGAGTGAAATACAATAACTTGTTTCTGAAGAGTCCCAATTTTTCTGCTTTTGTGTCCATATAAATTATGACCAGTACTAGGGCATACAGAAGTTCATTTCCAATTTTCATTAAGACATTTCATTTTTCTTGGTCCAAAAATATTTTGTAGAAGTAAACATACCAGTACTAGGAGCGGTCAGCAAAATTTACCTTTCCATGCCTTGAAGAGTTGTTTATCTTGTTTCCATGGTAAATCTTTGCCTTGTATTCCAGACAAGAAGAATAATTTGTTCCCATATTTTAAAGCCACAAATCTGAAGTAATCCCTCCATAGTAACTCAAATATAACCCAATATGTTGACTTATTTGCTGTACGTTCTTTTTCATATTTCTGTATCTCATAATAAATATTTCTTGGCGATATACAACCATGTGCTAACCTGGTGAATAGAACAAAACATATCTTTAATTTACACCCAGGTTGATGAACATGCAGTCTGATATACAACCATGATCTAACCTACAATGGAGAATTGCTAAAGTCCCATGACAGTACAAATATTTAGCCTAATAGAAAAATAACTAAGTCACACCATCTCTTAAAAACATTGGTACAAATGCACATTATAAGTTGAAAATGTAATTTTATGATTCCAAGGCAGATGCTTTACCTACTTAACCGAAAACAAATGTACATGAACAAATATATGAGCTCTTCTTCAGAACAACCTACTTATTCACATTATGTAATTATTTTGTAAGAAAATCAAAATTTCAGAAACTGTTGATAAGAATCGTGGCTACTGTAACGATTCCTTATTCTGATTTTCAAAGATTTTGTCACCAGGCCCCGATCTCCCAAAGCATCTCAATCTGAGCTGAGATAAATCTCAAATACTGTCATGTGTCTTTGAGATAATTTCCATGGGAGTAAAGACCATGAAGTTGGCACCACAAAACAGATACATTGTTCTGAGTTTATTACATAGAGTATAATAGGTTAGTGCCGTGGATGAAAAAGTTTATCTGGCAAGGCGGAGGAATTTATCGGGTGAGCCGTAGGCGAATCCGATAATTTCCGTAGCCGAGCCGGATAAACTTTTACTTCATTCACGGCACTAACCTATTATTCTATTTATCCAGTCGCTTAATCTGCTCAGTAAGGGGATCAAACTCGGGACTATATTGTCACTCTTTCATTTACAAGCGCGCAACGTCACGTTCGTTCCGTGACGTCATGATAAACAACGACGTCGGACATCTTGATAGACGTCGTGTAGACGCAGTTAAGTCGAAGAAAATGACCGATTAACCACCAGCTCATTTAGAGTAGGAAAACCTCACCCTCGGGCACGGAATTGCAACCGGTGACTCACATATAAGAAGAAGTCCGTCAGATCACGTGGTAAGGTGACGGATTATCACTAGTCACATGACCAGGTGACCGATTATCGCTAAGTTTATCAGGCACCCCGTTAACAGGCAGATTTTGCCTGAAGTGACTGGATAAAGTAAGATATTTGGAGCACAAAACTTAAGAATGATCTCAAATTTATACTTTTGACTTGAGCAAAATCTGAATTTGAGTTGAGATTTCTACTTGAGATGCTTCGGGAGATTGGGGCTAGGACCTTCAGTTTTCCTGGAGAATGGCTTATATGCATACATATGTATGGTAATTGATGATTAGGACAAATTTTTTTTCAAACATTTATGGATAATATCCATTGACAATTTAAATGTACTGTACACAGAATTGTCTGTATTGAAACTAGAAATTAGTTGAACAAATAAATAATCACTGCAACCATACCAGCCAGGCGGTTGAAAATATTTTAGTATGTTACACAGAGTACTAGAGTTTTACCATGGTGAGAATTTAGTAGAATAATCAGCACCAATCATTCCATTCCTTGTTTCCTTGTACGTAGCAACAGCATCAGTATCCCACAGGAAGTGCTTTAATCGTTCCAGACCTGTCGTCTCTCCACCACTGAATGGAAACGCTGTTCTAGAATCTCCTGGATGCTCTATAAACATTCAAAGCAGTAAACAGGACATTGATATCGATTTATATAACATGGACATGAGAGAATCTTGCCTTGTTGTATCAAAGAATTATAAACACAATTTAACTACCAGTATCAGGCCTGACCAGTATAGACAATACCATATAGCGGGTTTTTTCACAAGAAAAGAATTCAGGAATTTGGCACTAAAATGGGTGTGCCGAAAGATATTTCCGGCACAGCTTTACAACACTGCTAGGCCGCAGGATACGTGATACTAGTAAATCCGTACAATTATTACTGCAGATCACTGAAAACAAATCGGTAAGGTATGTACTGAGTTAGTTTATACTAATTTATTTAAGGTCGATTGTGAAACAAGTTTTTCCAAATTATATTAATCACTCTTGACACCTCATTCCTGATGCTATTCATCTCCACGAGTGTATGAGAGAAGAGAAGCCAGTTTCTCCTTTTATGCTGAGAGTCAAGCAAGGAAGTTTCTGGTACCATTTTTATTTCGTCTTTGGTATGACGCAGCCACGGATCGAACCCAGGACCTCCCGCACTTGAAGCGGACACTCTACCACTAGGCTATTGAGGAGGCGGTACAGAGTTAAGAGTTAGTATACCTTGCACACCAAGCTGTTCCATACTGGGGATTTCACCTTCCTCCACACCATCTGCTAGAGGATTAAATCTATCTGGCATGTTAATACATAATCTAACTCTACTTGAACCTTCAACATTCTTCCTGAACTGTGTATACACATCAGGTAACCTGAAATACAGTAACATTCTTCATAATGTACAATTAGCGGAGGTCTTGGTCCAGTGGTTTGTGTGCTGGATTTTAACCCAGCGATCCCGGTTCGATTCCATGTCGCAGCCATGAAAATTTATTGATTTGTGGATTCTACTCCACATGTGGAGAAGTTTCTGGTTCCTAGTGGAGGGTTAGTAAGAACTGGTAATAATACAGTCAAGGAAAACAGGTTAAGATAAAATGGTCACTGTATATAACTGAAATTATTTTGAGAAACTGCACTAAACCCAAATAAACATAAAGGAACAAGTCAAATATACACAGAAAAACCTGTGTTTAACTCCACCTGCAAACAAAGTACACTATTACAAAACTAGTCTGTATGGAGTATGAACTAGATAAACACTACATCTATATTTTAAGACAATTTAGACCATACCTTGAAACAGAAAATGGCAGATCATCTTTATGAAACAGAGTATGACCCCATATAGGTTGTATCTTCACTCCACAATGTTGTCTTACAGCTTTCTCAACATCTAGTTCCTCCTGTGTCACCTGTAACAAACAGTATGCATCATGAAACATGTACAGTGTTATACACAGGTGCAAGACACAAAATCACATTTGCCTAGGTAGGCCTATTATGTCATATAAACACATAAAATTTTATGGTGTTTACAAGACATACCAGTAATAGGCCTTTAAAATTACATGTATAGGTAAATTTGATTTTGTTTATTGCACTTGTACAGCTGGAAGTTACGTTTGCCCTAACTAGTGTTTCTGGATTACAAGCCATAACTAACCAATTCCTTTAACCCAAGCAACTGACTACATCGTTGCAAAGTGGTCCGAATAAAGTTCTTGGCAACAGATTGAGAAGTCCTTGGTTTGACTCTTGGCTGGAGAGTTTCTAAAAGTGTTTACCAGGTGACCCAACAAGAGATGAACTGGTTAGTATCCTATAGTCTTGCATGTATCAGTGCTACACACTGGTCAAATTGAATCAATTGAACCAAGGAGCCTACTCACACCCAAATTCCTTGTATCACACAAAAGTTTTTGTCTCTTACCTCAAAGTCGGAGGTCATTGGCCAATCTTGCAGGGAAAAAAACAAGAATAGTTTAATAACCACTGCTTGCTTGACATCATGGACATCATTTGGCATTTTATTGAAAAAGTGACTTTTATCAACAATTTTAATTCCAGAGTTGCATTGATAGAAATATGGTCATGAAATGTTAGCTTAGCATTGATACTATGACAATGTCATATGAGATCAAGCATTTTCTCATGGCATTCGATTGTAATGGTAACAAATATTACGGGACACCCTGTACAACTGTCTCAGTTAATCACGAACAAGAAGAACGAATACAGCATCTACTCACCTCTTCATGAAAAGTCACAGCATGAACATTATCAGCACCAAGTTTTTGTACAAGTTCAGCAAGCACATTTTCTGGTTTACCAAGACGAACAATTAATCCACTGAAAATATATAAAGAATAACCTAAAGTAGCTACATAGTAATACAAAGCTAACACTTTAAAATAGCTCACTAAAACATCGACAGAAGTGAGCTAAAATCGACGTAACCCCAAATTCTCAAGATTTGAGTTTTCCTTCCAATTTACATGAGGTACAAATAATATTTACTGTAATCTGCTAATAAACATTTTAAGACACAAATGTATAGAATGTAAAATATTTATAGCAAATTATGAAATAGTAATACTGGCAAGATAAGAATTCAAATCTTAATAATGATTAGATAAGGGAGGTAATTCATCTGAAATAAATTGTTAAGTTTCATGAGTTACTTCCCTTGCTCTCTAGCAACATCATAAACAATAGACAATTGATCTGTCCCATTAAAGTTTAACAAAGCCTTAAATTGAAGTATAAATTCAATAAATCCTGTAATGTCTAAAAACATGTAGGGATATGTTTAGTCCATAATCATACCATTCATTATAGTCAGACACTTTGGCCTGGAAGGTAAACTTTTGAATAGGGAATTTTATAACAAGGTACTAAATATTTTATTATTTTAATTTACTTATTTTATCGGTTATGCATAAATCAATGATATGGTTCAATAACTTAGAAGTTTATATACTGGTATACAGTATGTAACAATTATATGTAAGAAAAGCAAATAATGCAAGCCGGCTTGAACACATGGTTATATTTATTTCAGTACTGTATATTTAATAGAATATACATGTAGAAGCAAAATTGACGATAAAGAGCAGTACAAAGTCGTACTAAGTACAATTAATTACATATGCCACTTAAGAAAGTATTAATTTCTGTGATGTCCCCTTGGAATAAACTTTCATCTTTCACCAAAAATTAACAAATTTTCTGGGTTTTTTTATGATATGCTTCCGTTTATCGTAAAATGGTACAGTAATTAGCCTAATTGCAAAAAAATATGTTGAAACATGACATTTATGTGCATGATTTGAACACGCAAGTGTTCAGGTTACATTTCTTGTTCTGTATGGTACTGGAACCAGCTTCATGAATGATTGAAATGATATTCAATGGAGCTGTAACTATGGGTTCACTTAAAAAGCTGTATTATAGCACAGATAATTTGACTTGATCCTGACCTTTATGCATGAATATTTTACAAGGTACTTGCGTTGAATACCGGTATATCAATTTCTGAAGCAAATCGTGCAATATCGGTCCTTTAGAATTGTGTTGGTATTAAACCTCGAGCGTCTTCGTGATACTTCCAGGGTTACAAATATAAAAAAGACATCTGAGCTGTGAAATTATGCTAATTGAAGGTTGAGAGTCTTGTCAAATTCTCTGGACTATACAAAATACATGCAACAAAATGATAAAATATCAGAAATTGTATTTGATCATAAGTTGTATAACACTGAATATACTGTAAAATCATTACTATTTGTTGGGGTAAAATTTTCATTGATTTCATGGATGTAAACTCAACCACGAGATTTAATCCCCCTAATTCTTCGACCACCAAAATAACAATAACTCTTGACATCCTTTGGTAATCCATGAAATTGCAATCCCATGTAATCACAATTTACCAAAATCCACGAAATGTTATGCTTACGAAAACAAAATGAATTTATCATAGTATGGAACACCAGGCAATATAACACCACTTAGAATCAAGTGTCTGTTAGATCTACAGATAATTCATATAATTTGTAATCATTTTTTAAAATTTGTTTCCCAAGTTATGCTGATAAACAAGTTACCTTTAATTAACTGTTTAATATTGCACATTATAATATATGTATCATGTGTAGTTAAGTGCATTAATTAAAGCACCACAGGGAGCATAGCCAGGCTTGAATAAATGTTACGCACACGTACATGATTGTGGAAATTTGTAAGTTTAATTTAATTTAATGCCATTTTAGCCATATTTATACTTTTACTTTTCAAATTAATGTTATGCACATGCGAAAGTCAATATCACTGGCTACGCCCCTGATTACATATACCAGTAGTCTAGAGTATCTACATGATCAGTACATGTATGCAAATAGGCAGCTTCAGTTCTATGACAAAAAAATTGATTTATTTCTGAGAGGCCAGGAGAACCCTTTATAGGTTTATTGCCTATATACATCCCCTAGACACCATGGCTACGCCTCTGGAGCACATTATTATAAAATAGTTAATTCACAACTAAGCCTAGGAAATGGGCAACACATGTGCGAATATCTCTATACTAGATTAAATTCAGCCAGGCTACAACTCTCTGACATTCATCAATTTTCATTAATTATTAATTAATTACCAGGCTCTACACATATATCAGATTTTTACAGGATGAAAACTGGTTTGAATCTATTTCTATTGCAATACTTGCAAATATGTGTTCACCTGGCTGTGACAAAACATATCACTTAATTTTCTACTCAGTTTGTGACTGACTAATAACTTTATCAGGTTCCCTCAATCCAAGGTATTATTCTCTCAGTCATGGTGTACAGTGCAAGTATACGGGTATTGATTGGAGTTATGCCTGTGTGTTTATTGTATGCTGAAGTGAACTTAGTATTTGTATAAACTATTAAGGTGTATATTCACACTACACAAATATTGTGAAGGGCTAACACAGTGTAAAATACTAGGACAGAAAAATGGATAACTATTGTTAGCATGTTTTGAAAGAAAATTTCTTAAGTGTTAAACTTTGTGACCGTGTACAGGCGAAGTGATTTAGTGTGTGAATTAAATTTTTCGTGTACTCGCATGTTACATGTATAATACTGGAGATGATTAAACATTTAAGAGATATTTAGATTTACTGTGTATTGACTTAAACTGGTAAAAGTATTCAAATGTGTAATTGAAGCAGAAAAATAATGAGAAATCTACTGAAATTCATACTGAGGAAAATATGGTAAGTTTATGTGTACATGTTTAAAATACAACTTTCAGTTTGGTACTACATGTAGTATTTCAACATTTTGACTTTCCGAAGCAAACCCAAAGTGACTCAGTATCCATTACGTCTAAATTTCTGGAGTGGCTGCACGCATGTATTTGTTTAAAAGCACATATAGGAGAGATCATGTTTGTATACAGAGGTATTCATATGCAAATGTGCCCACCAGCTAGCTATTGGTGAAAGGCAGGTTTTTATCGTGCATTCATCCAATAGATTTTGGGTGGGTACTTTGCATATGAATACAACATAAGTAGTTGATCTCCCCTATATAGTCACTCTATTATTTGAGATCTCCTTATGATACAAAGTTTATAATATTATTTATTTAATATACAGTTATATGAAGATCTAAGCTGGCAATTTATGCAATACAGGCCCTATTATATTGGATTATAATCCTTTAATAAAACTTTCTAAAAAGAATAAGAAGTCAAATTGGACAGAACCTAAATGTATAATTTTATGGTTTTTCTTAGCTGTATCTGAATTTACATGTATGTACAACATAGGACCTTTTTTAACATATACACAAAGAGATATTAAAGATGTTCAATTGTCTTCATTTTAATGCATTTTTTCTGTCCATAACAGATGTGTATAAATTGTCATGATAACATGTACATTGTACTTTTGTTGTAGTCCAAAATATAGCAAATGCAGGCATACCACAGCATATAAAACAAATCACTGTTTGACTCAATATCGTGAGACTATACAATTCAACTTGTATGACTTATTGCGAGCAAAAGCATATGCCACTTCCGGTCACTGTATGACTTATTGGGATACAGTCATACTATACAATTATATGTATGACTTATTGCGATGACTGAAGTTGACACGTTCATACACTGTGCATACACATGCTCCTTTTCACCAGTTTTATTTCACTATTTTTTACTTTCACTTGATTTGCATGTAACCTACATAACAAGTTGTCTGTTGATAACTTGAAAATGTCAAAATGTGCCAAAAAGTTATGTACATGTAAAGTCTTATCTATAGAATATAATTATTTTACCAATGCACCACTTATATGTTTACTTGGGAAAATGAGAGCTATGTTGTAAACTAATAATGAAAATCAGTACACCCCTTAAAGTAAATTAGGAGGAAAAAATGCACCCAACATAGGACTCAAACTAACAACCCCGGTATTACTAGTCCGTAGCTCTGCCAACTGAGCTAGCCGGGTGCCTGTTGGGAGCCAGTCTCAACAGTCACTACATCCTGCTGAGAATTCAACTCATGTCTCCTGCACATAATCGTGTCAAAATTATTCAGAAATTTTCTTCAACTACTATGACGAGTATGTTGTGATTGCTGACAATTGGGTATGTTGTGATTGCTGACAATTGAGTATGTTGTGATTGCTGACAATTGAGTATATTGTGATTGCTGACAATTGAGTATGTTGTGATTGCTGACAATTAAGTATGTTGTGATTGCTGTCAATTGAGTATGTTGTGATTGCTGACAGTTGAGAATGTTGTGATTGCTGACAATTGAGTATGTTGTGATTGCTGACAATTGAGTATGTTGTGATTGCTGACAATTAAGTATGTTGTGATTGCTGACAATTAAGTCTTGGTTGTGTCAAGAAAGCAATAAGAGTATAAGAATGTAGGTTATTAGAGAAGTGAGAAAGTAGTAAGTGCAAAGATCAAAAGTTGAGAGTTCCCAGACTGAGTCAGTTCCCTAGCATCAGATAAACCCATTTCACATTAGCATTGACCGTTGCCTGTTCCTAAAATAGTCTGGTAATGTAGCTGCATTAGAATGTCATTCCACAGAGCCTCCGGTTGAAATGTACCAAATTAGGGGCCTTGGCAATAGATTGCTGGCAGGCAGTTCCTGAGGTTCAAATTGTACTTGAAGATATTTTCATGACGCTGATCACATCAAAATGGCTATAACAGTCCTAGCAAATACTAATAGACTATAGATCAATAAGTCCAGGATACAAATAAACCATTTTAGTTTCATTGGTATTATTATTACACTTCAAGTGATAACTATATAACTGGTAACTAGTTGCTCACTATCATAAGCTAGTCTATTACTGTAAAATCACATACTTTCGTGGGTATTAAATTTCATGGATTTCGATATACATTTTCGTGGGATCATAAGTTTGTGGATTATAAAACTATTTATTGGAATGTTAATTAATCGTGGGGATTAGACTTTGTGGTCGAGTTCAACAACAAAATCAACGAAAATTCAACTCCCTCGAAAAATAATTATTTTGCGGCATATTGCCCGATCCTAATACCATAAGTACTGATCCAACTGAGGCACCACACTCCATAACAAGTCAAGTTTTATTGTCAATGAATAAAAATTGAAAACAAAATACAACAAATCAATTAGCTAATGAACTGTGCACATCATGCGATGATGTAGATGAGTATTAAATCCTATCGTTAAAAGTTTTAATTGACCCAGCATGCATTGATCAGGGATAGATTGTTTGTTCACATGGGACAACGAATGATAGAGTATTTCCATTAAGGAAACATAAAAACTCTATTTAAAGCAGCCAATAAATAAGATTTCTATGGGATACAGAATTAATCACTGAACACTCTCAGTGTAACAGTTGAAAGGAACCTTAGTAATATATTAAAGGTAGGATGTCTGCGTTGAGTGTTGGAACATCATGGTCATGTCATAATAATGAGTATCAGTGTAACCATGGCTTGATGATCAGCACAAAAAACCTCTGGAAAACTCGTTTCTTTTTATCTCATACCCACACTGGTAAGGTAATATTAGTAATTAAAAGAACTTGCTTCGTAATCAACCTAAATCAATAAGTATATGAAACTAATAAACAGTTAAACTATACGAGTCCATTATTTATTTAAGGAGCAGTTTGCAGTCACAATGTGTAAGCTGATATTCCACACTAGAATAAAATTCATAATTTCTGTGTGATTGTTTTTTCTACAGCCTGACAAAATGATGCATAGAAACAATGTAGTAGCTGACAAAATGGCGCAAAGAAACAATGTACATGTAGTTTCAACTACAAGGTTTGCCAATGGTCTTACAGTTGATGACCAAAAGAGTACTGACACTGCGTCATATCATAATCACATGTTAAAACATTGGGAAACTGAAAATGAAAAATGGCGGGAATATTGTACTGGTTGCAGAAAAGCTGGTATTCATGCCAAATTGGCAAAGGTATTAGTATGGTATAAAACTTGGGAACAGTGTATATGTTTCCATTCTTGTATTTCAATTATTTCTATGGTGGTCGGCAGCACTAATAAAAGCAGTTAAGACTTTGTATTCTACATCAGTGATACTAATAATATTATATATCTTATTTGCTTTAATTTTTCCAGCAATTGATGGGCATTTATGAATCTTATGGTAACATTGATAGCTCTGATTTTGTCATCCTTTATTGTTGTTAGACATTGTTCGATGTTTAGTAAATATATATATCTTGCAGATACATGTATATGAATTTCGCAGTCAAAATTCCAGGATATAGTTTTCAACTCATTAAATTACGAATAATGAATTGCGAATAATGAAGAAAATAAAAATTTCACAAATAATACCCGCCATACAGTAAATTACCATATAGGATACAGAATGCTCATCAATAGATCAATGACCTTGTTTTCTCCTCTCCTAGCTGCCAATTGCTTCGTGTAAATAAATGTATAAACAGCAACATAGCAATCAATTGTAATATAATAAAGTTGTAGCCTATTATCATTATTTATAAGTATTCCCATGTGGTAGATTAGGCGCTGTACCAAATTGTTTAGCCTAACAATGAATTGCTGATATAATTATGTCTATGAGCCCTCTACTCAATAGACCCCTAGTCCATTAACCTTCAGTATCCTGATAAGAGACAAGATTAAAATGGTGTCAATCCACATTTCTTCAATGTTTCTAATAAAGTATATAGAGGGGAGATAATGTAATTACAGAAATAAGACTTATATCGAGACACAAGGGAGATCATTTGATATTTTAGCATCATATTGGCAAAAAAAGCTGCAAATGAGATTGAGCACATTATAGTTCATCCTCCGGCAGAATAGCATAGGGTGTGGAGTAATATAATTATGTTGAATAAGGATATATTTTTATGTAGATCCAACAATTTTTCAAAGGGAGGGGGGGGGGAGTCCAAATAGTTTTTTTTTCTAATATTGCCCTGATCAGACTCTAAGCCCCGACAAACTTGTGTGAGATAACCACATTTTTGCCATAATTTCAAGGGGGAGGGGTTGCAGATGGGATGGGGTGCGGCTTGAGCGTGGAGAGGACAAACCAAGCTGGTTTATAGAGATTTATATTTGTAGCACTTTTATTTTAGATCATTTAACCACACACTGTTATCAGGTGAACTATTCTTTCTCTCTAACAAGGGTGACTGGCTATGCAATTGGTTTGAGGATGTCGCAGCGGAAACAAACGAGTGGCAGTAAAAACTTACCATGGTTTTCTATCTCGTTCAAAGAACCAGAACCGGCCGATCCTGAGTATGAAAATCTTTCAATACGGGAAAAATTTGCAAGACACATTGAGAATAAGAAGCAGAGTGGGTCAACTGACTTATTACAAGTAGTATGTTATTTTTTTATAAAATATAGAACACACTCCTTCGTAAAATATATGAGTTATAGTCCAGTCAGGGTACGAATAGAGTGACGCAGCTGTCGAGTCCACTATTACCGTGTAAAACCAATTATAAAGGCTTATACAGATAGCTATAATTTCAATCCTTAACCATAAAACTACCTGTTCAGACAATGTTTGTAATATTTTGTGTACACATAAATGACTACATCACTCTCACAATATCCTAACTGGACTGTAATTGGCTACATTTATTAGGTACTGGTAGGGTTTTTGTTTGGTAATATTCTAATAGCAACGAGAAAGTGTCATGAAGGTTTTTTCTGGAAAATGAGAAATACTCTGGAGCTACAAATTGATACAGAATTCAAATATACCCATTGTAAGTCAATCCAAAGAAGAAACTAATATCCCAATTGGTACCATGATCAGTCACTCTTCCAGAACACTTTCTGTTGTACCTTGCTACACCATTACTTGCTTTTATTGTATGTTTTAGTATTTAAATATTTTATTTATGTTTTAACACATTAGATAGACTTATAGTTATATACCATTCAATGCACTTAGAGCTTTCACTAACTCAACTGATTACAATTGATCTATTACCTGATCGATTTTCTACACTACCGATCTATTACCTGATCCATCTACTACACTACCTTTATAGCCTATTGTAATATACTACATATAGTAATATCATTATATTGACGTACAGTGAGTAGTTTTCTGATTATATTAACTTTAACGAGACACATAAGCTAGATAGCCAATCAGATGCAGTCATTCTACAATCTCTGTAATATTGTTATTTATCTATTATCTGTAAGACTTAGTGCTCTACAATATGTTTTTCTGAAGTTATTAGAATGGCAAGTAAGATAGGTAGAGCCATGATACCAGTAGCATTGGTACTTGTAACTTCTTAGCTATGTCACAGCCCGTGATAAACCTGATAGAGCCATGATACCAGTAGAATTGGTACGTGTAACTACTTTGCTATGTCACAGCCCGTGATAAACCTGATAGAGCCATGATACCAGTAGCATTCGTACTTGTAACTACTTTGCTATGTCACAGCCCGTGATAAACCTGCAACTTCCTGTAACTAAACACACAAATATAGTAAAATTTACGGCCACGATTGTAGTGCTTGATTGCTAACATGGCTATTCAGGTTTGACTCCCAAGTTGCAGCTAAGGTTATGTCCTTTCATGAAAATTTGACATCACATGTCGAGAAGTTGCAGGTTCCTTATGGATGTGTAAGATAGTACTGGTTAAGATACGAAATATGTTGATAAATGGTGTTAAACGTGTATAAACTATAAACAATAAGATTTTCATGCATTTCTTGTCTTTCTGGTATACTGTTGTAATAAATGTAAACTGTTCATACATTATTATTTTAATTATCTGATTTACACTATTTTATTTCAGGTATTAATGCGAGGACTAATGGTGTTCCAGGCACCTACACAGATATTTGTGTTCACATACTATGTAGTACCGTACATATTTCAAGACTATGATCCATGGGTCAACTACTACATGAAAGTCTTATGTTGGTTTGTATTACTTAATGGTCTCGC
The DNA here is from genome assembly GCA_947247005.1 of Spisula solida. Classification (NCBI taxonomy): domain Eukaryota; kingdom Metazoa; phylum Mollusca; class Bivalvia; order Venerida; family Mactridae; genus Spisula; species Spisula solida. The sequence continues at coordinate 27,648,345 of OX365945.1, read as the reverse complement.
TAACTGGTTCTGTGTAATACTCTACAGTCCTGCATATAAAAGAAGTAAAGACAACCCGTTCTTACAGATCACAAACCATAATGGAGCTATTCCAGAACGTTTCGAGGCTCGGTGCGAACAAGCTGCTAGCAATCAAAATGAGCTGAACGGACATTGTATCTACGACATGACATCGAAGGAAGGTTTACCGTGGAATTTTTGCGATAAATGTAAACTGTACGTACCACCTCGTGCGCATCATTGTAACTTCTGTAAACATTGTATACTAAAGCGTGATCACCACTGTTTCATGGTGGGTAACTGCATCGGCTTCAAGAATCAGCGATATTTTATAGTGCTGGCTTTCTATGCTATGATTACAGGCATTGTGGGCGGATATTTCAACTATAAATATATTCAAGGTGTGATTTGGCCAGCATTGAATTCATGGACTGATGTCGTCTTCCCTATTACAATTTGGAAGACAATATTTGGTAATGTTAAAGGAATACAGTGCCTTATAATAGTGCACCAATATTTGGAATTCTTGTTTGGTGTAGTAGGTTTTGTCTATTTCTCGTCACAAATGACTATAACAGCTAATGGAAAGACATTGTTTGAAGTTGCAAAGAATGTGCCAATAGTCAACAGAAACTCTGTCAATAGAAATATGAAGTCGGTTTTCGGCGATTTCTGGGTGTTGAATTTTTTATTTCCTATGACGGTTATATTTAGACAGAGGGATGATGGCATACATTGGGATGGTATTAAAATAGATCATAATGCCAACAAACAGTGGAAAGATGACGGAGAAATTCTGTAAATTATTCATCATACACAAAACCAAGTTTATATCATCAGATAATTTACAGTATAGTTCCGCTAACAAGTTTGTTAATCACAATGGATTACGCTGTTTATCTCAACGGATTACACTGTTTATCTCGACGGATTACACTGTTTCTAGACAGATTACACCCAAAATAGTCAAAGGGAGACTATCCAATTATCTTAAAAGAGTAAAATCACAGGTCTGAGTGCACAAAAATTCCCAAAATTAAAACCACAAATACACATTTCAAGTTCTTGATAATAAAAAAATCCTTCTCTTCCCCTTCTCTATTTGTGATGATAATTTAGCAATTAATTTATAATGGCCATCTCTTATCATTATATAGTATGAACTTCATAAACTACATGTATCAGAAAATTGTCTCCCTTTATTAACACAAAAGTTTATATAAAAAATGTAGAAACTTTTATAAGACGTGTTTATGTGTATAAGCTCAAAATGTAATTCTTGTACAGTTCTGTTACTCTGTACGCAATATTTCATTTTTTGTGTTCAATAAAATGAGACTTGGAATTCATGATACCACACGTTTTTTTCAAAAGCCTATAACACAAAACTTAACTCCTTTTTGATGAGTATACTAGGCCTAAAATAAAATATTGTTTGTTTCCCCATCCACTACCTACTCGATTAAAAAGGGCCCTACACAGAATATTTTATTGCCCAAAATGAAATAATATTTTTTTATTAAAAATTGAAATTTAATTTTTTGTTTTTGTTTACTGGCTCCTTCCTTTAAATACCATTACATTTAAGATTGTTGGTTTTCACCTTAGAGTTAAATCTAAATTTTATTATTAGTATGTCTTAACCAATAACTATCATACTGAAACAATTCCCCTCAAAAATATTTACCCTAACTGCCTACCTATCCATTCTAAATCTGCTAGGGTCGGGAAGGGGAAACCAAGAATATTTTAAGTTCGGCCCTAAACATTGCTTGCACTGTAATGATCAAACCTGTCTGGCTAGTTCAGCTGGTACTGTTAAGTGTAAGACTGATACTCGTACCAGAATAACGAATATTGACATCGACAATGGTCAAATACTCCATATGTGGAGAAGCAATCAGTTGCTTGCGGAAGAACCAGTTTGTGCTACCAGTAATTGACATTTAATTCCAGTAAAACTGGCCAGGTCAACTGGTCAATGCGTTACTTTTAATTTGAAGCTGTGGATTTACAGTGTAACCCAGTCCCTTGATGGAACCAATCCAACCAAGAGTATTACATCTATGACAATTACATCAATATGTATTGCATAGTAAACTATTTGGCGAGACATTATAATCATGTGATTCCTTTTAATAGTGTGCCATTAATTTATTTAACATTATGTGTATCTATGTAAACACCAGGGTCGTATTCAATATTGATCTTAATTAGTTGGAGAATGAGGATAGCCAATCATATCGCCTGTTACTGACCAACAGTTTAATATGGTGTGATCTGATTGGTTGTCCTTATCCTTAAGTCAAGTAAGATCAGTATTGAATACCACCCCTTATCCATTAACCGATCAATGCAACAATTTACAAGTGCTGCTGGGTACTGTTTAATCAAAGCATATACATGTACACAAATCTTCCAAGTTACACACAAAATTTAAATTCTTTAGAATTATTTAACAACAACACATTTAGTAAGACAAATGCTTTGTATGAGTTCAAACAGTGAGACTTTACTTCAGTAGCAGATAAGACTAGCAATAGGAAAGAAAAGTAAAAATATTTCATTCGAATCAAAACTTACAATCATGTATATACGTCTTTTTACAGTTTGCACAAGTCGGTTTCTAAAACAGTACACTGGAGCCTGTTGCCTAACTAAAGCGCTCATGAGCGCTTAATAGCCAGCTTGCTTCCAAAAAGCACTATGTAATGAAAAATTTACATGCTACCGGTGAGCACTAGCGGATAGCAAACTGTTGCACAGCAAAGCGCTATTGTGCACTCCTGAAGCAGTCTGTTGAACTCAGTAGAATATTAGGCGCTCGCCTAGCAAAGTGCTGAGAAACAGTATGCCATCTGCGTGCACTACTCACTGGTAGAGTGTTATTGCATAGACATAGGAAAGTACTCAATAGCACTTTTGGTAGCTGTTTGGTTACACAACGGGCTCCTGGGTACTGTTGATCAAAGCACTAAGTAACAACAGCCTTAAAGCTTTGCTCAAATTCAAATTCTTTATAATTCTTTAACAACTGCAAATTGGTGACAGATATGGTTTGTAGAAGTTCATTAACTGAATCATTATTAGTTTAGTATTGCGGCCCCATTTACCACACTTTATAATAGTAAACAAATTACATGTATTATAAAGAATTTAAATTTGAACTTGAATTTACAAATTCCATAAGTGCTTTGATAAAACAGTACCCTAATGTCTATGTGTGTACAGTCAGATCTCGATACAACGACGCTGTTTGTTTCCAAGAAAAATGTCGTTGTAACGAATATGTCAGTATACTGAATGGATATAAAGAGCATTTTAATACTTTTGTCCCCAAATTTGATGTCAGTATAATGAATTTGTCAGTATATCGGGTGTCGTTATATCGAGATCTGACTGTACATGTAGAGTGTGTAAGAGTATCATGATTTACACATTATTTCTATCATTTCACATGTTACCTAGTAACAGTATTTTTCATATGTATACATTACATGATGTATAGACATTGTTGTAAATGTGAATGTACTTATATAATTGTATATAAACTCAATAAAGGTTATAAGTACAATGTTCAAATCACAGAGCACTTGCAACCTTTAATGAGTGTACATTTAATATCACTTAAACTTTAATATTTTCATATTAACTTCTACTTGAAATGTACTGTAATTATGTTCTATGTGTCAATAAATATTTATTACTTATACCACAATTTGTGTTGTACATGCAGCAATCTGTAGGTTTTCTAGTCTCAATTTTAACAGAATCTTATTCTCTAGAGAGATTGTTTAAAATATTGTTTTAAATCCTACCAGTTGGTGAACCTGATTTCGGTCATATGGAGTCAAGAAGTCACATTATCCAGACACCGGGCTAACCAGCAGTTACCTGCATTTAACTATGCTGAGCTTCAAGCAGGGGAGATAACGGTACCATTTTAATGACTTTGGTCACAGACTGAGATCAAATCCAAGGATGCCCTACTACACGGCTAATGAAGCGATTCTCTAGAGAATATTGACTCATGAAAGACTAGCTGCCTTTCACCTAGAACTTTGAATCTTTCTGATCCTGAGATTTAAAATTAATGAGTAGAATCCAGTGAGGCAACACAATCGTTTGTACTACTAAAAGACATGCAAATTTGACTTTAGAGATACACAACTGTTTAAGGACATTTACATTCCATCCGTTCTACCTTTTAAGTCTGGCACCTGGCAGACAGGTGAATGGTAAGCATTATGTAAGCACCAACGGGCTGCCAAATTAGAACAGCAACAGCGATTCTAACCTTCGCCTACTGCTCCCAGGGTGGATGCCTAACTATGCTGCCATGTGGATGTATAAGAGATGACTTGGACATGTTGCAGTGTGGCCCTAAATTATTCACCCTAGACCAGTATCTACTGTAGCTATTTATTACCAACGCTGTACATAACCAGGTACAAGAAGGTTTCCAAGGTTTTCTGCTATATAAAGGAATGGAAACAACCTGTTTTAATGATTCCTGAGAAATTTGGTTAAAATCTATACAGTGGTTTAGAAGGACAGGTTGCATGAAGAAAATGTTGATATAGACTGGATGTTCAGACATCGAATGATCCTAAAACCTCACCATGAGCACTTGTAACTTTCATGCAAATCATGTTCTCCTAGGACAAAACAAGATGCCCAAAGGGCCCAAGGTCGCTCACCTGTCGTAGTAGTGCATAAAAGCCCTGTGATTTGACCTAGTGACCTAGTTCTTGACCCAATATCGCACTTGACCTAGATTTTGTTGAGATGATCATTGTGAACAAGTTTCATAATGATTAGGCTAAACTTGTGACCTCTAGTGTCTACACAAGGTTTTTCTATGATTTGACCTTGTGACCTAGTTTTTGACCCCGGTTAACCTAATATCGAACTTGACCTACATTTTGTTGAGATGATCATTCTGACCAAGTTTGATAAAGATTAGGCCAAATTGTGACCTCTAATGTATACACAAGGTTTTTCTATGATTTGACCTTGTGACCTAGTTTTCGACCCTAGATGACCCAATATCAAACTTGACCTAGATTTTGTTGAGATGATCATTGTGACCAAGTTTCATAAAGATTAGATCAAAATTATGACCTCTACTAGTGACTACACAAGCTTTTTCTATGATTTGACCTTGTGACCTAGTTTTTGACCCCGGATGACCCAATATAGAAAATGTCCTAGATTTTGTTGAGATGATCATAGTGACCAAGTTTCATGAAGATTAGGCCAAACTTGTGACCTGTAGTGTCTACACAAGCAAATTGTTGACTTATGCACGGACAACGGACGAAGAGTGATCACAAAAGCTCACTCTGTCACTTTGTGACAGGTGAGCTAACAAAAAGTACTGTTGTTCTGGTAAACCTATAAACCCGATTTTTGCCCCTACCCTTAAACATTTAATTTAAAGACAATTTGAACAAAGTCTCTGTTCATTTACAGTACATACATTTTTTTTTAAATCCTACCTATCAATTCCCTATTATTTTTCAATATGTTATAAGAACCACAATATTTTATAATTTGTCTCTGGCACTACAGAGACTCACAATGCAAAATACCACATGAAGATATATACATTTGTACTACAAGGTGGCATATAAAATTGTAACATTTTTTACCTTCCACAGGCCTTGAGATTTTTTCTGAGATCTTGAACACTTTCTAGCAGGAATTTGAGCCTATGTGATGCAGTTTTAGGAAATCCAAAGTGGTAGGTTCCAGCATAATGGCGTGGATCAAAGCAGTAGACAGGTAATAGGTAATTGCCATTTTGGTTAGCCCATGCTAACACCTGAAATTATATAAACATAATTATCATTATTGTCAGAGCAACGTCAAGGTCTAACAATGGGGAAAGTTGCTGCAAACCGAGCCAAATGAAGATCCTTTGCATTTACCCCCAGCACTAGATAGCACTAGGAGTGATTATGCAATGTGGTATTGTAGATGTGACGTAAGTGTTTTATAAATTATTCAATTTATCATATGTTCCGTCTAGGGGTGACTATTGAGTCCAATTTTGACTATTGCAATACTATTGCTATTGCTGAAAGTACTATTGCGATACTATTGTATTGCTGGAGACTATTGCGATACTATTGCAATAGTTATTGCCAAGATTTGAAAACCAGAGATTAACTTGTAATGCGAATTTCAATTGTGTAAGATATTAACTTTGTTGTACAACATACAAATATACTATTTGTGAAAAGGATTTAAAATGAATTTGACAGAAATAGATTCATAAAATTATGGCGATATTAGTCCATTGTGGCTGTTTTGATGCTTGTGGTTATTTACAATTAGTTTTTTTAACGAAAACGGACGTTGTTTTAAATTATAATGAACTTTATTTATAAAAAGGAAACTATCGTAACTATCGATAGTTGAGCTAACTATCGGCGATAGTTATTGGATCGAGACTTTTACTATCGATCCATACTATCGGACACTCGATATCGCAATGCATCGATATTTCGATGCATTGGCCCACCCCTAGTTTCGTCCTGAAAAAGTGGGCTTTTCTGATCTGGTTCCATCTAGGCTATGCAACAACATGCAATCAGCAGGTAGTTTATTTTATAATAGATGATCACTTGCGCTTGCTAGATAAACAAAACAAAGAGCTTTCTTGTGCAAAGGATCACTTGTGTAATTGCTTGATAGTGCTTAGCTGTGCAACAGTCAATCGCTATAGTATCGAGCGCAAGGCGTCCTTTTTTCTAGCACTTTGGCAACAGACTAAAGCAAAATCAAGGAGTTAAGTACACTTGACCTGAGGCTCTTGTTGCGATTTTAGGGTCCGGCAAAATTTATACACTTAAAGGACCCTAAAACGCTACGAGAGCCTGTGCACCTGGACTGGAGCCCGTTGCCAAATATCTACATCTACTGGAATTTATACTCTCAGCTATCAATAACTAAAGCACTGCCGATCGCTCTATAACGCTATGCTAGCAAACTTGCTTTAAAAAAGCGCTACGTATTGGACAATTAGTCTTAGCAAAAATTTATAAGCTACAGGCGAGCGCACACGAATAGCAGGCCATTGCACAGAAAACGAAGCGGCCACTTTAAAAAACGTAGCAAATCGCTACAAAAAGCACTCGGCAGCGCCTGAGGTTAGCAACTGGCTCCTGGAACGACAGAGCGCCATAGTTTAGCAACTGGCTCGTGGAACGTGATCAACTATTTTCTAGTCAAACACACTAGACGCGTAAAGGGCTGGACAGTCAGAATTTAAAAAAAAACAGCCACTAGGAGTACTAGGAGGCAGCTAGACTTGTCAACTGATTTTCAAGACTTATAACATAAAATGTACAAGTAAGAAACAAAACCTCGTTATCGTGGATTCTGAGATCATTTCTCAACATGCAAATAACCACTCTGACTTTAGTTGTCATGTCTGCAAAGCTCAGAAATCGCTTAGTTTATCCACGCTGAAATTTACGTAATAGGATATGGTTGAAGAGATGAAAATTATGTCGACACCGTACGATTTGTTTACTGAATAATTTAGTGGTGTATAACCCAAAAATCCGGGAAAATATCCTCCAATTAACGCATTGTTTGGCCAATAACTCTCAATTTGTTTGATATCACAAGGTATGTGTTACTGTATATTATTTCTTACAAACAGTGTCTAATTTGGTAGGAAAATTGCAGCTTATCGATTGCCCGTTGATGTCGTCTGGACTTTTTGTTTAAATTGGGTCAATTTCGGATATGTCATTTTTTCGGATAAGATAAGAAAATGTGGGCCAGAAAATGTTTATTTCCAATTTTGGGCCCACATATGGGCATACAATTTTGACATATATACATGGCCTAAAGTTTCAAAACACGTATTAACCATCATTAACAACAACTAAGAAAAAGAAACAAAAACAAAACAACCTAAAGCTAAATTCTAATGCAGACTAAATCATCTAACATATTAATTAACAACATAACAGTCAAATAAACAACAATTATTGATTGAAAAAAAAAGAAGACTAGTTTACATAATTATTGCAACAGGAGGTATACTTTTACATTTGACTAGATCATAATTATGTTAAATGATTTTAAATTAATCATATGTTCGTTAAGCTTTTTCTTTTCTGAAAGGGCATGCGGCTATTTCGTAACCAGGCTTATTCGTATCCGTCCATTTTCGGCTATTTCGTAACCATATTTCGGCTGATTCGTAACCGACCTCAAAATAGCTTGAAATACAATTTGCTATTAATTCCGTAAATATTAACAAAATTATAAATACATTTTCAATGTCAAACTATTTTAACACCTTTAAAACACATTTCTACGATGATATAAGCCGTAGATAATTTATGATAATGCTTTAATACCTGAATAAAAGAAATAAATTGGCAGTAACGAATTCGCCGATACTATTTTGGTTACGATTAAGCCTGGTTACGAAATGACCTGTATTCTCTGAAAGCAATCGGAGATATACTTTGACGAATACGTTATGACATCTTTATTTTCATTTGACAGTAGCCAAATAAATTTATCTTTACTATTAAGTGTAGCAAAATTTACATTTATTGTATCAATACGTTCATACAATAACTTTCTCTCAATATTGTATATTTCACATGGTGTAATAAAATGAATCTCGTCCTCAACTTCATTTAAACTACACAATTCACAAATAAAATAATATATTGGTTGGTCCCTCCAAATTTTATCTGCGCTATTTCTCCACAAAACTTGCTTCGAAACCTAGACAAAATAGGGATACTTTTGTGTGCTTATAATTTATATACCATATGAAAGAATAATCATTTGTGTGACAAACAAGAACAGGTTTGTGGTGCTTGGGTGTAAATTGTGTACACATCACTTTCTTAAAAAAGACCAGTGTATTTTCATGTGCGTAAGTCATGTACCTTCTTTCTCCCCTTACCATAGCCAATATTTTGTTGAATAGTTTGTTCAGAACATTGCTATTTGTTGTAATAAAATGTATAAACAAAACATGACTGGTGCCTGTGCATTATGATTGATACATTAATTTATACAAAAACATTTTCAAATGACCGTCCTTTCAGGATTTTACACTATACGTAAATGGTATAGGAGAGATCACCGTATTCATATGCAAAATGCCCACCGGCAATCTATTGGATAAATGAACAATAAAAACCTGCCATTCACCAATAGCTAGCTGGTGGTACTAATCCCTTGGTATACAAACATGATCTCTCTTATTGTTTTATACACATACAGGGATTGCTTAAGTTGTTTCCCTTTGTTTTTATTTTAACCATTAATTTTGCTCTGAATGAAGCAATAAATAACTATTGGTCGAAGTTCGCCATTGATTTCTCCTTACTTCAACAACTGGCATTTCTCATAATATCTCAGTAATCATTTGATCAAATCTCAAAGAAACTTTGGTATGCTGATCAGTACCAAGGCCTTTTATGCATATCGTAGGCCCACAATGATCAGATAAAATTTAAGGCAGATATTGCCCATTGATTTTTTCACTAATGATTTTGAGTGTAAGTTTATTACAGAAAAACCTATACGTTGCACAGATGGACAAGTAATCTAAATCTCTCAAAGTCATTTGGAAGATTGACAAGGTCTCACAAAATCAAATTCAGTAAGTGACAGGTGAGCTTTTGTGATCACTCTTTGGTGTTCGTCCATCCATCGTCTGTCCACAATTTGCTTGTGTAGATACTAGAGGTCACTATTTTGACCTAATTTTAATGAAACTAATCACGGCCAAGTTCGATATTTGGTCATCTGGGATAAAAAACGAGGTCACAAGGTCAAATTATAGAAAAACCTTGTGTTGACACTAGAGGTCACAATTTTAACCTAATCTAAATATGAAACTTTGTCAGAATGATCATCTCAACAAAATCTTGTCTATTTGAGATACATTAATTAAAGTAAATTATATCTTGTAAAAAGAGCAAGAAACTCCCTACAAAACGAAACCTTGTTGATTAAAATTGGGAGTATTCATCACCTTATGTCCCTGCTTTTTATCTTTTGAAGGTAAGATGTCTCTGCAGGTTAAAAAAGAGAGAGTGTCGCCTCGGAAAACCCCAGACAAGACACGAGTTGCAGAGATGAATTGTGGTGATAAAAATCCTGTTAAGATGTTGAAAAGAAAATCATCAGCTGTGAAGAAAGAGGATAATGTTGATGGTGACATGTCAGATGAGCCGCTGAAAAAGAAAGTGAAGAAATCCAAGAAAGAGTCTACTGTGGACAATGACGAAAAAGAAAAGAAGCCCAAGGCAAAGACTGCAAAAGTAATATCAGAAAATTGTTCTAATGCTAACTTGGGTTCCGTGTCTTGGAAAGTTGAAGATGTAATTAGCATGAATTTGGATGTGCCAGTATGGGCTACAACAAATGTTGTGAAGTTACTTGATGAAGGTTGTACTATTCCATTTATTGCTCGATACAGAAAGGAACAAACTGGAGGTATGGAAGTACAGAAACTTCGCGATACTTGTACAGCATTAGAAGAATTAAGGTAACTAGAATCAATTACACTAGTGTTGTATTAAGCATCTAACTGTTTGTATGGTACCATGGTACAGTAGAACTGTTATGCCTTAAACAGGTTGCCTTATGCACCCTAGAAACATTGAAAGGGTTCTTTGGTCCCGAAAAATGATAATGTACCAGTATACTGTGTATGCCGCAAACAGGTAGATGGTTCAAACAACTTTCCTGCTTCAAAAATTGGAGGCATCAAATTTATCATTTAAAACAGGCTATAAATACAAACTAAACATTATCACTATTTTTATTATTATGTGCCTTCAAATGACACTAAATCCCCCCTATCAAAGGCCCAGACCCAATGCCCCAATCTCCAAAAATTGAGAAAGAGCCCTGAATATTGGATGTGTAGGCCTGTATAGGTCTTTAATATGAGCCTATACATAGTTAAGTGTTTTGTTTTTAGTGCTCTAAACAAAATTTGTGATAGTGCGCCCACAATAAAGAGAAAGGTGGGAAAATTGGGTATATTTCACAAAGGTGGATTAATCAGATGTGCAGGATGTATCAGTGATATTTTAAGTACAAAACTGACCTATCTGGTTACTTTAGTAATTTGTACAACCAATTGTGCAACAGTAGACCAAAATTATTCATGTTTGTAAACATCACATTATCCTGAGCGCACTATAGCTAACCGTATCTATTCATGTTCATTACTGTCATTTTAAATAAATGCTGATTAATCTAGTAATTAAATGATGATTCAATGTTTTTGTGTACAGAACTGTGGAAACCAAAGTGAAATCCTCCAAGGCAGCTATACATAAACTTGGCAAGCTAACCAAACAACTGGAAGTGGCACTTAGTTATGCAGTTTCTATGACTGAAGTGGACTGTCTGGTATGTCATTTGTGAACAGTTTACTATTTTATGTATTCCATGGTCATACATGCCATGTTTTGCAGACCCCTTTGCGTGAGATTGGCGCATGATGCAGGAGATCTGGCATGTATGTCCATAGTAGTAATATTGTTGATCCCTCTCAAAAGCCTAATGGTAGAGCGCTGCTTGAAATTAGAGGTCTTGGTTTGATCACAGGCGCAACATACCAAAGTTGTTTTTAAAAATAGTACTGGTACTATGCTTGATGCTCAGCATAGTGAATTCCTGGTAACTGCTGGTTCACTGTCAGGATACTGGTAATGTGACTGGATAGTCCCCATATGACTAAAATACTGTTGACCATAATGGCATTGAATGAGACTTAAAGCAATATTTAAAAAAACAATAATGTTGTTCAGGGATCGAGAATAGCTAGTCATTTTTGGTTCATGCTTTCTATGTTAAGCAACAAAATACTTGTACTTTATTTAATTTTTCTTTTAATTTTCAATCATGTTGGTTTTAGTAAATTGTATTGGAATGTTACGTCTGTTTCAGTATGCCCCTTTTAAACCGGGGAATAAAGGAACCCTAGCTGAGAGAGCCAAAGCTTTAGGATTAGAATCATTAGCTAATAAATTCATGAAAGGCAATGGTATGAAATCAGAAGCAAACAACTTGGTCAACGAAAAAGAGAAAGGTTTGTATGTATAATATGTATGACATGGTATGTGTAGTGGTGAATACACCATATAGTAAAGATCATTGCCCATATGACTTGAAATCCTTTTAATGAAATTAATTTATGACAAAACTGCCTGGGGAAGGGGCGTAGTTAAATGTAGTAGCCTTCATGTACATTGCTGACAAACTATATGCTGTCAGCTGGTCAAATATTTGCATATACATTTATAGCTGTGGAAACCTACTGGGTAACACGTACATAGACAGAAATGGGTTGGAAAAAATGACAAATAAAGATATATTACCATAGGAAAATAACAGTGATGTTATGGTGACAAAATGCTTGTGGCATCCGGGTCCTATGCTGTATGGACACCTGTCTAATTGGTTAAATGTGATGTGAACTAAAACTATTTGAAATGTTGTCATTTAATTCATTAAAATGATAGCAACTAATTTTGATTAGGAAAATCATGTCATTACTCTATTTACTCTGTATAATACTTAGGTCACAAATCATCTGGACGATGTGCGTGTATCTGACGTGAACCGGATGTCTAGGGATTGTGTGGAAGCCAGCCAATGAGAAGCAATGCATAACAAAATTATGTCAAAAGAAAAATAAATGACTCTGGCCACTGGCTGATGTCCCTAGGCCTCCAGCCTGATTAGACCAAACTTTGGATTGCATTTGTGACCTATGTATATAAGCTGACTCAAATGAAGGCATAAAACTTGTTGCTATGACAACCAGCTGTGTAAATTTGTTGTGTATATTTTAGGTTTAAAGAACACAGATGAGATAATGAAGGGTGTGGTACATATAATAGCTGATACAATTCACAAGCATACTGCTGTCATGGAACGTGTGAGAGAAATGTAAGGAATAAAAAAATGAAATTACAATGGTTCACATTGTGTCTGATAATATGACTGGGTAGTCTCCCTTTGTCTGAAATACTGTTGACTGTTGGAATGTGAAATACTATTTACTTATTGTTATACATGTGCTGTAAAACAAAGTGATATAGTGCAGTCAGATGTATGCACATATTTTATATGCATACAACAGGTCTCCATTCAATGAAGCACTTGGGGGAAATAGCTATTAGCTATGACCATACAACCAAAGTGTCACAGTCTGAACCTGTTAATAATGTGGGTGAGATAGTGTGTAAGCGGCTGGATAGCGGGAGAGCATTCACCTTGTAAGCAAATGGTCTCATGTTAAAAGTCCTGTCAGGCTGCAGGTTTTCTCACCCTATGTCATTTCGGGTTCGAGTCCAGGACTGGTCACTACACTATACAAATCTATGTTATTCTGGTAAAATAAGTACAATGTTAATGTTAAAGTGATGAAGCAGGCAATTAATTGGATGCTGATCTGAATAACAGCCGAATATGCAATTATAGTTTTAGTAAGATGCATGTTTCAATGATCCACCTCAATAGCCTAGAGACAGAGCCTTTGCTTTGAGTGAGAAAGGTCTCTGGTTTAATCCCAGGCTGTGGCATCCCTTATTTGACACTCCAAATAGTTCCAAGTAACTACTGGCAGCCTGATGTCAGAATAGTGTGACTTGGTAATCTCCATATGACTGAAATACTGTGGACCAGTGGGACTTAAAATAACAATATTCAGAACATTTTCAAATGAAACAAAAATGAAAGCTTCCAAATTTTTACATTAAATTTAAAACTTTTACGATGTACATGTATAAATCAAGATACAGTTTACATAGTTGTGTGCCTCCGTAGCTCAATGGTTAGAGCGCTTGTCGTCTAATCTGGCGACCCGGGTTCAAATACAGGTGAAGGCACTCATATGCCTGCCATATTTCAGCAGAAAGCTGACTGGCAAATAAAGGCTATGCTCGGTTGTTAGTACAAATGTGTTTGAACAAATAAGTGTTTTATTCTAGGAGTACCAAGCCTAGTATTACCATATCAAGCAGCCAGATAACCCAGTCAACTTATCAACCAAAACCTGGGGAGAAGGTAGAACCTGCTCATAAATATCAAGATTACTTTAACTACAGTGCCTCCATTGGTCGAATACAACATCATCAGGTGAGGAATGTTAAAATCCAAGTGTTTATTATCCCCAGCCAAAAGGCAACAGGGAAATAGTAATAGGTCTGTGTCTGTCCTTCCTTCATACCTTCCTTTTGTTAAGAACCATAGTTGTATCTAGACAAGTCCTGTTACGAGCAAACACCTTTCAGGTGCAGACACATTTGATGCGAGATGGCCATGTGAATATGGCTCTTGTTTTGTAGTGTCAAACCAAACACTATCGGTCACAATTTTCACCCAATTTTAGTGGACTGTGGTCATGATGTTTGTCCTTAAGCCATTAAGTCAAATTAAAACTTAACATTGTTCACGCTGTTTACATTGTTCACAGGATGCAATCCTCATAAAACATGATCAAAATGTTTATCTCAATGAAATCTTGGCCCCTAGTGCAATATTGGATCATCTTTCTCAGTAATACTAATACCAGCTTTCAATGCTCTTAGGACTGGTGGGCTATTCAAGACCATCATGTCACTTGTTATTCGAATTTAATCAAAAGATGGGTTACTGGGCCTAGGATCTCCAAACTTTATAGGAGGTTGGTCATCATCAGTAGATGACCCCTATTGGTTTTTAGGTCAGTTGGTCATTGATCAAGGTTGCTATGTTTTCTAACATACATGTCTATGACTATTTGTCTGCTATGGGACTTACATATTTTACAAACATCTCTTGTTTTATGTTTTTCAGGTCTTGGCTATGAATCGAGGAGAACATTACAAAATACTCAAAATAAAAATTGAAATTCCTCCATTTCTCGAAAAGAACATGACAGACTTTTGTTGTCGCCAATGGTTTCTCCATCAAATGAACAGTGACTCTAGAAGCTTGATAGAACAAAGTGTAAAGGATGCCTATTCCAGACTTATACTGCCACAGGTTACTAGGCTAGTCAGGTAAATGATTGATGCCTTGTTTTCTAATGCATATAATGGGTATCATTTGGTATCAAGTTATTTTTGTGCACTGCAAATTTCATGCATTTGCTGGTGTTTTACTATTTCACAGGAGTCTTAATAGCCATGGTCCAGTGGAAGTGTGCTTTATTTTGTAATCTACCGATCCAGGTTCAATTCTTGGTCACTGCAGGCTATAGCATTTCAATAAAATTTGACAACAATGTTGATTTTCCTTCGCATGTTGAGTAGTTGCTGGTTCCTTTTGGAAGAGTAAGGTAGTACTGGTTGGGATACAGTCCAGGAAAACTGATAAGGTGAATTGGCTGCCATATATAACTGAAAAATTGTTGAGAAACGGTGAAGAACCTGAATAAACATAAATTGTTCATGTTAACATAGTATTTGCATATGTCTATGTGTATCTGGTAATTGTTTTTAGGTCCAATCTGACTAAAGCAGCAGAGAAATCATCTATTGAGGTATTTGCTACAAACTTGAAGAATTTGCTGTTGTCTGCCCCACTGAAAGGTTGTACGATACTGGCGCTTGATCCGGGATTTTCTAATGGTTGTAAATCTGCTGTCATCTCAAAAACAGGTAATTGAATTTATTATGTAAGAATTAAAGTTACTAGTCCCTAGTTGTTATTAAAGGACTTTTTTGACCAGTTATAAGGTTGTATTTTATTGGTGCATAACCTAGTTGAAAAGTTTAGATAAATAATTAATTGACACCTGCTGGTGGCAAGTACAGTGCATATTATTGCCTGCTGGATGATGCTACTGTCTGTATATCAGACTACCATCTTGCATCGAACGAATCCACCTTGGTAGCCTAGTGGTAAAGCGTGAAGTGTGAGAGGTCTTTGGTTCAATCCCAGTCTGTGACATACCAAAGTTATTAAAAATGGTACTGGTATATCTCCCTTGCTTGATGTTAAATATTGTGAGTTTATATAGAATACAATTAAAATGACGTCCTCTAAAATACATTTATTATCACTGAACACACAAGGATTAAGAAATATAAACAAACGAAATAGACTAAAAGAATACTTAAATCAACAAAAAGTAGACGTCCTATTTATGCAAGAAACACACTACACGGCTGAAATCACAAATAAGCTAAACACTGAATTTAATGAATGGGACTCTTTCAATGCATACGGTACTTCGTCTAGTGCTGGATGCTCCATTCTTATTAACAAGAAATTAAATTATGATCTTATTGAATCAAAAACATGCATAAATGGAAGATACGTCTTCATGAATATCTCCATTGAAGACAATATATACACTTTAATCAATATATACGCATACAACAATAACATTAAAAGAAATAAGTTCTTTGAAACAATTACTGTAAAATCATTTAATTTCGATGGGATCAAATTTCGTGGTTTTGGTGAAAAAGACCATTTCGTGGGGACGTAAATTCGTGGATTTCGTATTTCATTAAAAAAAATCGGGTCAAAACCTTAAAAAAATCAGGTCACAACCTTCACTAATGATCAGAATTCCACTATTAAAACATCAACCAATGCTTATAGATAATATTGTTAATATACGTAAGTCTGTTAATGAACTGACAAGCAAACATGGATTGATGCTTAAACCCTCCCAATACGCTGTCATATTCTTTAAACAACATACTAGCTTATCATTGTTTATCATTTAGATCGCAATTCATATTGATAATCCTACTAATAATGTCAAACTGTTGATTGCAATGGATGATACACAATATACGATATAACGATTACCTAGCACCCTATTTTAAAATCCACAAGTGTTATCATTTCTATTGTTTACATGGCGCATGCAATTTATAAATGTGTGTTAAACACTTTGGGTCAAGCTGAAATTGATTGCAGTATTTGACACGTCTAAAAATAGACATAGTGGTACTGTGTAAGTTTACCTGTATGCAGATGTAGTGGAAGCTGCTTTACACTCAGTTATTGGAGCATACGCAGTTTAAACCACGTATAGTTTATGAAGTCACAATGAATTCAGAAAAAAATGTAATTCTTATTGGAAACTTAATATGTTTTGATCTGGTAATTAATTGACAGTCTGATAAAATTTATTATGTTTTATGCTGTAAGTAAACTACCAAAATCCTAGAAACATAAAGAGACTTATTTAAACCTGTAATTTGTAAACAAAAATGGCGGTCGCCGTAAATTTGAACATTTTCAATTTACATATTAATTGGTTAAATATTTCGCTGGGATTTGATTTCATGGTTTAGTTCATCCACGAAATCCACGAAATTTAATCCCCCACGAAAATTAATGATTTTACAGTAGCCAATTAATCAATACACACTGCCAAGGCTACATCATCATCAGAGGTGATTTTAACGAAACATTGACCGAAAAAGATAGAATCTCTAAAACAACACAACCGAAACCATGTAAATCATTAACAAATCTAATAAATACACTCAAACTCAGCGACATATGGCGTGTTCTAAACATAAACAAACAACAGTATACTTGGAAAAGAGCCAATGGTTACGAAAAAAGCAGAATTGATCTATGGCTAACTGACGAAAATTTAACACCCAATGTTCTTAGTTCAGATATAAGACCTGCTACTATTACATTCACAGATCACCAAGCAATATCATTAAAAATAACTTCTCAATCCAAACGTGGGCCAGGCTACTGGAAATTTAATAACAGTTTCTTGGAAGACATCGAATACATTGAATATATTACAAAAGTTATAGAAAATTACACAAACTCAAGAGAACAAGAATCACAACAGACCCTATGGGAACTCTGTAAGATTGACATCCAAAACCATACTAAAGCATTCGCAAAGAAGAAATCAAAGCACAAGAATGACAGAATTATAAACCTAGAAAAACAACTATCAGAACTATACGAACAAGAACCCAAATCTAACAACATTAGAGACAATATCAGAAAAATCGAATTAGAATTACAAAAGTATTACGATGATAAAGCTAAAGGTGCACAGATAAGATCTAAAATATTTCAACTTAACTTTTCAGAAAAAAATACAAAATATTTTCTGAATCTTGAGAAGTCAAGACAAACACGGAAAACACTGCATACACTAAAAGTAAACGAGCGTACTATCACAGACACAAACACAATACTGCAAGAAGAGGTAATTTTTTATAAAAACTTGTACTCCTCTAATAAAATATGTCAAAAGGACATTGACGACTATCTTAACAAGACGGAACAAGATTACACACTAAATGATAATGAAGCGAATCTCTGCGAAGGTCTCCTAAGCCTAAAAGAATGCGAAATTGCCGTTAGCAATATGCATAATAATAAAAGTCCGGGTCTAGATGGTCTTACCTGTGAATTTTATAAGTATTTCTGGAATAAAATCGGAAAACTAGTAACAAACTCCCTAAATGAAGGATACATAAAAAATGAATTATCTGCATCCCAGAAATTAGGCGTATTATCTCTTTCATATAAAAAAGGAGATCCACATAACTTAGAAAACTGGAGACCAATAACCCTATTAAATAACGATTACAAAATTGTCGCAAAAGTTCTAGCTATACGAATACAAAAGGTAATACATAAAATAATCAATACTGACCAACAAGGCTATATTAAAAACAGATTCATTGGAAATAATATTAGACAAATTCAAGATGTTATAGATTACGCTGAAAAATTACAGATAGAAGGCGCAATTCTATTTTTAGACTTTCGAAAAGCGTTCGACACTGTTGAATGGAATTTCATGTTTAGCGCTCTAAAACATTTCGGCTTTAAAGACATGTTCATAAACTGGATTAAAACAATGTATGCCAATATAAAAACATGCATTTTAAATAATGGGTGGAGATCACAATGCTTCAATCCACAACGTGGAATAAGACAAGGATGCCCTATCTCTGCTTTGATATTTATTGTTGTGGTTGAATTAATGTCGACTAATATAAGAAACTCATCAGACATTAAAGGTATACAGCTAAATGCAATAGATAATATAAAAATATCGCAGTTAGCTGACGACACAACTCTATTCGTTAAATCCGAACAAGAAGTTAATACCTCTTTATCGATTATCGACAATTTTGGCAAACTGTCAGGGCTACAACTAAATAAGAATAAAACAATAGGTGTCTGGATAGGCTCCTTAAAAAATTGTAATAGGTCCCCTGGTGGAATACAATGGCAAAATAAGCCTATAAAAGCATTAGGCGTTTACTTTGGAACAGACCAAACAACATGCAATAAACTAAACTGGAACGAAAAACTAGAAACGTGCAAAGCGTCAATTAATAACTGTAACAAAAGAAATCTTACTTATTTTGGTAAAATACAAGTTTTAAAATCACTTCTTCTGCCAAAGTTTACATATCTTTTCCACTCCTTGGTTGTTCCAGATAATGTGATATAACAAATGGAAACTATGTTCTATAACTTTCTGTGGAACGACAAAAAAGAGACAAAATTAAACGAACCACGATCATCAGAGATAAAAGACTAGGTGGTCTACAAATGATCGACATCAAGTCTTATATAAAGTCATTAAAAATTAAATGGATACAAGCTCTGTGTGATAATAACAACACTGCAAAATGGAAACTGATTCCAAACGTCTATTTTAAACCATACAGTGCGAATTTTCTGTTATTCCACATGAATTTAAACAACAAAAAAATGCTAGACTTAAAACTACCAGAATTCTATGAAGACATTGTAAATGTATGGTTACATTTAAATAACAGAAATAGTCAAGACATCACACATTTCCGAGATATACGTAAAGAAATAATATGGGGAAACAAACATATAAAATATAACGGGAAAAGTATTGTATTCCCGCATTGGATAAACTCTAACATACTTTTTATCAATGATTTGCTCGACGCAAACGGAAATCTAAACTCACAAACAATTCGAGACAAACTTATAAACACACACAATTGGATATCAGAATTTATTTAATGCTAACTGATGAGATATGGAGTTCTATCAGTGAAATAAAACCTATATCAGTCACTGGTTATCACCTACAATGTGACTGATATAAACTCCGCCCCCTCAAAGGGACTACTTTAATTTACCAAAATCTCAACACTAAAATGTCTGTAACTTTTTTATTACTGAACGGAAACATGTCATGTGGGGGTTTTTATTCTTAGTTAGACCATTTCCTACAAGTTTGTGTATGATTTAATGCAAAATTCTCAAAAAAGTCGTTTTCACCTATTCACCATAATCCAAGATGGCGGATTTTGAAGTGAAAAATGTGAATGGAATAACATATTCATACGTAGCCTAACCACAGTGATAATTTGGCATAAATAGTACCAGTTTTGACACCATATAAGCATTAAATAAATAGAATATTTGTTTGTTTTGATTGAATATGGTTAATATCTCGTCTTGTAGTGATAAAATTTTAATATTTTCACTCGCGCTACGCGCTCTTGAAAATATTGAATTTTATCACTACTCGATGAGATATAAACCATATTCAATCAAAACAAACAAATATCCTCTATACAGCAAACTACTACAATCGATTCCTAAAACTTGGAAACAAAGCCTTAAATCGACAGAATCAATGCATACAATAGTTAACACCTCTCTTGAAATAAAATTAAATAATTTAAAACTCGAAAACATTAAAAGCAATGACATATATAAATACCTAATCTCATTTAAATTCACAAAACCGTATACGCATAATCATTGGGAATCAGTACTAAACGTACATATTGACTGGTATACAGTATATTCCTTTATACATACAATCCCTGACAATAGAGTTAAACAATTCAAGTACAGAATCCTTCAAAATATATTTACATCAAATGAATTAAGATACAGATGGAAAATTTCCGAAACAGATAATTGTCATGTTTGCAACGTCACTGAAACATATAACCATCTTTTTATTGAATGTCCACAAACAAACAAACTTTGGATTGAAATCCAAACGGTTTTTAATATCTGCGGTATAAACACAAACATACGAACTCTTAAACATATTGTTATCGGATACAAAATAAGTAACGCCAGATATTTCTATATGAATCAAATACTTTCGCTAATAGGTTTCTGCATTAGCAAAGCATATTTTCTAAGTGACAATTGGACAAAAACCAACAACCTATACCACATCTTCACCTACGAATATAATACTTTGGCCTTATACCTAAACAAACTAAAGGTCAAAGATCACTTCATAACACTATTTAACAAACACCTTCCCCTAACCTAATAACATTTGAACATTAACATCAACTCGCCCCCTTCTTTTTTATCCATATCAATTGTTACATGCTTAATTCTTAAGCGTTAATAGTTGTTATTCCTCGTTCAACCTATAGCCACACACCGAGCTAATCTAGACTGCTTTCGCTTTCGACTTATACTTTAGCTAGACTAACTCAATGATGTGATTGGCTTAAACACTTTCAATAATAGTTATATTTATATACGCTCTATGCTTTCATAAGTAAGCAAAATAATGATATATGTGTCTTGTTTCATGTATATGTTTATATATGTGTAATGTACATGTATTCTATCTGATGTAATATATAATACTTACAACACTTGAAAATTATAATTATAACCGCTTATACAATTGAAGATACATTTATAATAACTATGTGAAACAACCATTACTATATATGTTCATATGTTTAAATCTTCTCTTGTTTATTGTTCTCTCTTTTCAGCATATTATACAGTTTATGTCAAAGTAGTTCAATTACCAAATGTTAAGATAGTCTTTACAAAAGCCCTAGAGCTTGTCTGTAATTTATTTTTATGAGCTATTGAAATAAAATTTACCAAAAAGAAAAAAATATTGTGAGTTTCAGATTACCTGTGGTTAGCCGGGTTTTGGTATAATTGACAGGGTAGTATCTATATGAGTGAAATACTGTTGACTTCTGGGACTTAAAAAACAATATTTTAAAAAAGCATTATAAGAACACAAAGTATTTACTGGTCATTAGTACTGTTAACTAATATGTGCATCAATGTTTACTTTACTAGTAAGGTATAAGTGTAAGGAATAAAATGAACCTCAATACTTTGTATGTGCATGGATACGACCAAGTCCTGAAAGTTTCAGGAAAATCGGTGACTATGCGTGCCGCACCCCTTCTTTAAAAATTTGGTTTTCTCAGAGAACTGCTCTTAATCAAAGAGAGTAAATATGATTCTCGGCTGATTTCTGGTACTGCAATATATGTCCAGTACATTTATGTACAAAATATCTTTTGAATTTCCAGGTCAGATTCTTGATACAGCCAAATTTTATCTGCACAGTATGAAGAATAAGAATGTGAATGAAGTCAACAAATTACACAATGTGATACTACGACACAAGTAGGTGTATACATAAAAACAATGAAATATGATAAACCCTTGTTTACCGACTGTTTTACAATGGTTTGGAGTTGAAATTATGTTTCTTAATTATTCAATTCCATTCATGTTCTTTGTCTATATTTGAAGTTTATGTAAGAAATGACTTAATCAAAGGGGAAAATTTTAGTTTAACTCTTTACTGCATTGTCATGTCTTTAATCAGTTGGCTAGAATGCTTGGTAATTTACATGTACATGTACTTAGACGGGGGCTGTAGAATAGGAGTCTTGCTGTCAGTTGATCAATCAGTCTCTCTGTCTGTTGACAAAAGAACTTGCCAGTAATAACTTCATAGACCTGGCAGAAAAACCAATTTTGTGAGCTTGCTTGCTTTGAACAAATACATGTAGTAATATGGTGTATTGCTTGTTTTTAGCTGTGATGTTGTTGCTATCGGGAATGGTGTTGCATGTAGAGAGACAGAACATGTGGTTTCAGAAATAATAAAAAGAGAAAACACCAAATTGCAGTACTGGTAAGTAACATATTCTTTATTACATAAACTGTACAATATGTGTATACAGTGCCAGTTGGGACTGAAATTTCATCCTATGATGTAGATTAAGACCAGTGCCTGATGAATAGGGTAATTTTGTGATGTCTATCAAATTCTAAACGAACAAAATTAATCGCAATGGACACAAACGCTCACAGACACATTCATACGAACACCACCAATGATAGACAGTGTACACATACTAATGAGAACAAATTTAGCGGAAGTCATGTTCACCAGTTGACGTCAGGTGGTATTCGTTATGTTGACGTTGGGTGATATTCCTTATATGTGACTGGGCCTTTGCTACATATCATTCTATGGTTGATCTAGCCTGAAATTTGTTAACATTTATGATTTTCCTCCACATGTGGAGAGGTTGCTAGTTCCTGTTGGAAGGGCAAGTTAGTACTGGTTAGTATGAAAACTGGTTAGGTGATTACGCTGCTGTATATAACTGAAAGATTTTGAAAACGGCGTAAAATACCCACAAATGAACTGGACTTGCTTTTAATGTTATACCGATTGAGAAACTGAGATACGTTATTCATGTTTATGATGATGCAGAATATTGTTGGAACTTGAAGATAAATGGGCAACATGAAATTGGTCATATGGAGGTTATGTTCAGTGACTCTTCTCCCATTTAATCAACAGTTCACTTTACATGTTACAGTTGGTTGTTTTGTATTTCTCAGCATTGTAAGTGAGAGTGGAGCGTCTATCTACAGTGTCTCGGATGCTGCTAACAAAGAGATGCCTGATTTAGATCCATCTTTACGTGGAGCAGGTATGATGTTCAAACCTCGGATTGTATTACATTACCTTACAGTTCTCTCATACCCTTGTGCAATGGATAACATTAGGAATGTGGTGTTGAGTGATTACCAGTAATATAAGTTAGAAAAACTTGTTTCAAAATTGACCCAAAAAATTGAATTAGTACTATATACACCTGAAACTGTTTATTTGCTTTAATTGTGTTGTGATTTATTTATTAAATAGAGGAACTTGCATGAGTGTTCATTACATACTAGTTTTATTATCGGCTTTGCGGAGTGTCATATTGTTTCTGTCAACGAGTTTAAGACATTTGTATGTAAAGAGCAAGAAATTTAAGATTCTATTCATCACATAACTTTAAAAAACGCTGACAATTTCTTTCAAAATGTATTCTGCATAGGTTTCAAACAAATGGTGGGACAATGAATGTGATGTCTTGATGACGTAGGTATTATCCTGATGTCCTTGGCCAATCAAAGCATGGATTGGTTAACGCACATCATGTAGTTTATTGTATAATCTGAATTTTTATTGCACACTTTTGCAGTGCTGAACAATATTCCCAACACGGGTTTACAGCCCTACTGCATCACAGGTTATGTGTTAAATGGACATTTGTATGCTTTAGAATGCCAATCTTCAATGATTATTCCATTGATTAGATTCAATGTAACATTTAATTCCTTGTCACATGGTTTGGTGTATGATCCTGACAATTCCTTGTACATGCATGTATAATGTAGATGTTACTATATGCCTTGATTGATCTATATTCAGTGTCCATTGGGAGACGATTATTGGATCCATTGTCAGAGTATGTGAAATTTGATCCAAAACATCTAGGTGTTGGCCAGTATCAAGTAAGTGTACTGTTTTCTTATGCTTCACATGCAATGTTGAAATGTATACTTGAATTTGTAAATTTGCTTTGAAATGATTGTTGCATGTTTTCCTAATTATGCCCCCACATGTGGAGAAATGGCTGGTTCCTTGTGTAAGGGCAAACGTAAAAAGAACAACTGCTGTGTTTATTATTATCAACATTTTAAAATTTTCATAATTACATGTTGGCTGCACACTATAGATTAGTAATCCTTATATATATCCCATATACTGATATACATGCTACTTGTATTTGAAGCATGACATGCCACAGAACCAGTTGAAGACATCACTTGATTCAGTGATAGAAGAATGTGTAAGTTTTGTTGGAGTAGACATCAACACATGTAGTGAATGTCTTCTGAGGTATGTAGGATCTATATATGTCTCTTGTTGAAGGCCTGATTGCCAGAATTTAAGAATTCAAGTCTCATGTTGAACAGATCAGATTCAGACTGTTCATGCCTCTTTTTCAATGCCTAGCTGTTAAATTTCACATCTCTTGTTGAACGCCTTTAAGTTTGGCTGTGATGTTGTTTCAATACACTTCTTTAGTAGAGAGAATTTGTTTTCTGTGCAATTAACACTATCATCAAATGAGATACTATTAATGGAAATGGTCTGCTGTAAAGTAGGTGCATCCATGCATACACCTGGCCCTTGTTTGTGTTGGATTCCCAATCTCATTAAAATCAGACCCTTATTACGCTTCACTACTTTACTCTGATATAGGATCTGACGGCACTCTGTGTGGGGTCATGTCGATGTGAACTTTATGTCATCCAATCACATCGCTGCTTTCACAAATCTGAAAGTGCAGTGAAACACTGCTGAGTCTATGTGACGTCATTGTGCGCTAGAGAGGTCGTTTGAACATGACCTCTTATGAACGCAGTCAGATCGTTAACAGCATAAAGAAAAGGAGCAAATGTCTGGTTTTAGGGTCTGATTTTAATGAGATTAAATTCCATATCCAGAAATTTTAATACAACATAAATCAGTTAATCTGTCATCATCTTAGTTTTAATGTTTTACTATTGTAGCAATAATATTTATATTTATCGTCTTTGATAAGCTAAAGAATTATACTAGCTCAGACCCATGTCCAGAAAAATTGGGGAGGGGGGCGCAATTAGACTTACCATGGGTTGGTGCGGAAGGCGTGTCCTGCTCCCGTTGGAGCCGGGCCAGATCAGGTAAATGTGTCTACTTTGAATATGTTAAACCACAAATTGCATGTATGTACCTTCCTT
The DNA here is from genome assembly GCA_947247005.1 of Spisula solida. Lineage (NCBI taxonomy): Eukaryota > Metazoa > Mollusca > Bivalvia > Venerida > Mactridae > Spisula > Spisula solida. The sequence continues at coordinate 27,622,467 of OX365945.1, read as the reverse complement.
TTCAGTCGTGTATCTGGATTATCAGCTGCTAGGGCAAAGAAAATTTTAGAATTTCGTAATAAGTTTGGACCGTTCATCTGTAGAGAACAACTGATGGCTGTGAAAGGTCTAGGTGTGAAGACGTACGAGCAAGCTGCAGGATTTGTTAGAATTCATTCTAAAGACGAAGATCTCAGGTTTGTTGTAGAAAATATTCAATATAGAAGAGCTGTTTTATGCTGAATGCATGTCTGTATAGTGCAGAGATATTAACTTTATCCAAGTAAAATCTGTTAATCATGATTTAAAAAAAAAATTGTCGGAATAATTTTATATATTCCATGTCAAAATCTTATAATTATTTCTGTGTAAAGGTTAATTTGTACAGACTATATGTCTATTTGCTATATCTATCATCAGGTTGAAGAATGAAGTAAAAGAGGAGGTTAGTAGTAACAAAGGAAAGAAAGGGAAAGCTAAGAAAGCTACTGCGTCTGAGTATCGTCCAGAACCTCTGGATATGACCTGGATCCATCCAGAATCATATCAAGCAGCAACTAGGTAAGTTAATGGTTGTTTAATAAATTTATGTCAGTTTTGACCATTGATTTTGTTGTAGCAATTATGTCTCCAACATATAGTGGGGAAGACACTGTTGGCATTGTCAGGAATTTTAAGTCAGGTGAATATTGTTATGGCCCTTTGTGGGAGACAAACATTTTTGCGTCTAAAACCGTTCTAGTTTCTGTTTTACATTATGAATTCTTTGAGCTGTTTGTCTGGTAGGTTCTGTCTTACATTATGAATTCTTTGAGCTGTTTGTCTGGTAGGTTCTGTCTTACATTATGAATTCATTGAGCTGTTTTTCTGGTAGGTTCTGTCTTACATTATGAATTCTTTGAGCTGTTTGTCTGGTAGGTTCTGTCTTACATTATGAATTCTTTGAGCTGTTTGTCTGGTAGGTTCTGTCTTACATTATGAATTCTTTGAGCTGTTTATCTGGTAGGTTCTGTCTTACATTATGAATTCATTGAGCTGTTTATCTGGTAGGTTCTGTCTTACATTATGAATTCTTTGAGCTGTTTGTCTGGTAGGTTCTGTCTTACATTATGAATTCTTTGAGCTGTTTGCCTGGTAGGTTCTGTCTTACATTATGAATTCATTGAGCTGTTTATCTGGTTGGTTCTGTCTTACATTATGAATTCATTGAGCTGTTTATCTGGTAGGTTCTGTCTTACATTATGAATTCATTGAGCTGTTTATCTGATAGGTCCTGTCTTACATTATGAATTCATTGAGCTGTTTATCTGGTAGGTCCTGTCTTACATTATGAATTCATTGAGCTGTTTATCTGGTAGGTTCTGTCTTACATTATGAATTCTTTGAGCTGTTTGCCTGGTAGGTTCTGTCTTACATTATGAATTCATTGAGCTGTTTATCTGGTAGGTCCTGTCTTACATTATGAATTCTTTGAGCTGTTTGCCTGATAGGTTCTGTCTTACATTATGAATTCTTTGAGCTGTTTGCCTGGTAGGTTCTGTCTTACATTATGAATTCATTGAGCTGTTTATCTGGTTGGTTCTGTCTTACATTATGAATTCATTGAGCTGTTTATCTGGTAGGTTCTGTCTTACATTATGAATTCATTGAGCTGTTTATCTGATAGGTCCTGTCTTACATTATGAATTCATTGAGCTGTTTATCTGGTAGGTCCTGTCTTACATTGTGAATTCATTGGGCTGTTTATCTGGTTGGTTCTGTCTTACATTATGAATTCATTGAGCTGTTTATCTGGTAGGTTCTGTCTTACATTATGAATTCATTGAGCTGTTTATCTGATAGGTCCTGTCTTACATTATGAATTCATTGAGCTGTTTATCTGATAGGTCCTGTCTTACATTATGAATTCTTTGAGCTGTTTGTCTGGTAGGTTCTGTCTTACATTATGAATTCTTTGAGCTGTTTATCTGGTAGGTTCTGTCTTACATTATGAATTCATTGAGCTGTTTATCTGGTAGGTTCTGTCTTACATTAAGAATTCATTGAGCTGTTTATCTGGTAGGTTCTGTTCTACTTGTGTGATACCTCTGCATCACATTCTTGTTATACGATGTAGAATATTTCACAGAAAAATATCCAGAAATAATAATATTACAGCACTTGTCCTGAAACTTTCTGAACACCCCTCGTATTTGTGATAACTGATTGTGATATTTATTGTCATTTCAGACTGATGCAGACCATTGGTGTCTCTGGTACAGATCTTGGACAGCCTACCTTCATAAATAAAGTGAATAATTATATGTCACGCAATAGTAAGTATAAGTAGTGTCCTGTACATTATATTGCTAAATTTTCTTTATGGCTTTTATTTTCAATTTCATGTTTCTCCAGTCCTCCCTGCAACCCCCTGTTGGTTGAAAGTTTTGACTGTCATCCTTATGATCAGTGTTCTTATTCATTGGTCAGACATGTCGTTGACAGGTTGCTCATATTTAAAATAAGTACAGACTGATGATTAATTCATTTGTTTAGGTCTCCTCGTTGCCGTTGATGCAATAGCTCACCAGAGCTAACTCTAGCCTTATCATTAAACAAACATTGATTATATAAACACTGCACAGTTGACTGACTGCTTGTTATCAGCGTAGATTGAAAAAAGTATATGCATTTGAAATTATTAAGCTCAAGATTTTTTATTTGTGAACAAAGGCTAGTGTTTTTTAAGAATTAATTGATATTAATTGTCATATTGCAGGTGTGAGTGTTATTGCCAAAGACCTTGATGTTGGTGAACCTACTGTTACACTGATAACTAATGCTTTAGTCAGACCATTATCGTATGATCTCAGGGACGGTGAGTTTGATTTGTCATTTTTTATTGGCTTGGTGCTACTTTTGTAATAAAATGGATCTGTTTAAGAAGTTTAAATATCATTAGAATAGGCAATATTATATTTGAACTTCATGCAAATGACATGACACAACCTGATGGCCATACCTTTACCCTTCAAATGGATTATATGAACTCATTATTCCATACTCCAATATCTAACATAAGCATTGGATGACAAATGTTTGTGATAAAAGCATCTCAGGCAAAATTAATCCAATCTAAAATTCACACCAATATGCACAACTAGGCTTGTTACTATTAGGTATTTTGGTAAAGTTTCATTGAAATCTGACAAATGGATTATGAGAGCTGGCAGGGAAAACATTTAAGACATCAATCCAGGCAGCACAAAATCAATATGTCTCCTTAACTTTATGTGTCTCCCAAGCTATATAGCGGAGACACATTCAAGAGATCCACCTTGATAGCTTAGTGGTAGAGCGTCCCCTTTGAGTGTGCAAGGTTCAATCGCTGGCTGCAACATACCAAAGTCGTTAAAAATGGTACTTGTATATCTCCCTTGCTTGACGCTCAGCATACCGGTAGTTTGTTCCTGGTAAATGCTAGTTTGCCCGCTGTCAGGATAATGTTACTGGGTAATGTCCACATGACTGAAATACATGGAATTTCAAGGTATATTTTAGTCTTCGGATGTACAGTATATTGGAAATATTACATTTCAGGGTTTGATAAACCATTGTTTAAAAGTGGAGTCAAATCAATGTACGACCTCAAAGTTGGACAGAGAGTGACTGGCAAAGTTGAAAATGTTACAAATTTTGGTGCCTTCATTGACATTGGTGTAGAAAAGGCAGCACTAGTACACAACTCAAAGATGTCATTGAATGGTAGGAGGTACATGTTAAAGCTTGGTGAAAGGATTGAAGCTTGTATAGAAAATGTGGAATTACAGAAACAAAGAATTGGACTCCAACTTGTGAAGATTTTATAAACTGTGACTGTGATCACTGTACCATGGGTTGTGGAATTTTATTGAATTACTAGTATATACAGTAGAACTTCGATGCCTCAAACAGCTTTGTCTGAAACACCCTAGAAACCTCAAACAGATTCTTGGGTTCTGACTTACATGTACGTGTATACAATAGATGCCTCAAACAGGTAGATGGTTCATACTGTTTTCCCGGTCCAAAGGCAGTTTAAGGCATCAAAGTTGTAATGTACAGATCTGGACATTTTTAGTGGGATTCAGTGGTCTCATGTTCTGTTGTATCATGTGAATGTTAGTTTTGGCCATGATAAATTTGTTCCTAGAATATCCTAAATTATTTTCATAAAATAGGTGGGGGGAATATTTGTTTGAACTAGATATCTGTTCTGCATTCTTTTTTTGCAACAATTTTAGAACTATCATTTTTTTAAATAAAAAAAATAAACATAAAATTATGAGGGGGAAGTTATAATGTAGGAATATATTCATTCTGTTATTAGCTCACCTGTCACATAGTGACAAGGTGAGCTATTGTGATCACTCTTCGTCCGTCGTCCGTGCGTGCGTCCGTCAACAATTCATTCAAACGACTTCTCCTCCTGAACCACTTGACCAATTTCAAGCAAACTTCACAGGAATGTTCCTTGGGTGGTCCTTTCTAAAAATAGCTAAAAGAATTCTAATCTATTAATAACTCTGGTTGCCATGGCAACCGATAGGAAAATCTTAGAAAAAATCATAAAAAATCAACCGCTTGCCAGCTTTCAAAATAATTTTACAGAAATAGTTGTTGGGTGACCCTCTTACAAAATCGACATTTTTGTCCTGATTCGTCAAAAAACATGGCCGCCAGTGGGTGGGGCGCTGTTTTTCCCTATATATCTATAGTTAAATCTTGAAAAATCTTCTCTTAAAGTACTAGTTGGATTTCATTATAAATTGGTTAAATTGTTCCTTGGGTGATTCTTTCTTAAAATAGCTAAAAAAGTTACATTCCACGCAGAACTCTGGTTGCCATGGCAACCGATAGGAAAATCTTTTAAAAAACCATAAAAAATCAACCGCTTGCCAGATTTCAAAATAATTTTACAGAAATAGTTGTTGGGTGACCCTTATACAAAATGGACATTTTTGTCTTGATTCGTCAAGAAACATGGCCGCCAGTGGGTGGGGCGCTGTTTTTTCCTATATATCTATAGTAAAATCATTAAAAATCTTCTCCTCTAAAAGTACTGGCTGAATTTCATATTAAATGGGTAACAATATTCCTTGGGTTATCCTTTCTTAAAAAAAGCTAAAATAATTTTAATTCATGCAGGACTCTGGTTGCTATGAAAATTGATTGAAATTTTTTTTTAAAAAAAAACTTGATCAATGTGCACAGGTGAGCGATCCTTGTTTTGTTAATGTTGCAATATTTCTTTTAGTGTTATTTGTTACCAATCGTGTTCATCTGTATGTGATTTGTTACTTTATTCTTCCAGTAGTATTGACTGCACTTTTATCCACCCAGAATCTTAACCAAATAATTGGATGTGTCCTTAACACAGCTTTAAGACATTTTAAAAGTCTCTAATTGGCAAACAAGTTGTTTAAACGACTATGCCTCTCACTTTTCTTTGAATATTCTCCCTTTTTAGCTCACCTGTCATACAGTGACAAGTTGACATTTTGCGATCGCTCTTCGTCTGTCTGTGCATCAACAATTCATTCAAACACACATCTCCTCTGAAACCGCTGGACCAACTGTTTTCAAACTTTTCTGCAATAATTCTTGAGTGACCCTCTACCAGATTCCTTCAATAACTTTGATTCGGGTGGGGGGATTCTTGCTATGTGTTTGTGTAAAAAATGTCTTCTCAGAAACCACTGTTCGGATTTCATAGTAACATTACAGACATTAAATGACCCTCTACAAAAGCCTTTAAATGATTTTGATTAGTCTTAAAACATTGCTGTCAGGGGTGTATTTTCTTTTTATGGCTTTATTGAAAGATAATTGAAATACTGCTTAGTACATGCTTCCATAGGGAAAGTACATGCTTCCAAAGGGACATCATGGCCCTCTTGTTTTGTTCTTTCTGTGTCAAATATACAGCTGTATAGAATAATTACTGTTCTATTTTGTATTATATTCTGATTGGCATTATTGTGATATCTGGATCGAGATTCATGTTTACTGATACAGTAGAATTTCGATGCCTCGAACAGTACTTGCCTCGAACACCCTAGATGCCTCAAACTGGTTCTTCGGTCCCGGCAAATCCCTTCTTTATTCATATGGTGAAACAGTAGATCACTCGAACAATATCTAGGTCGAACACTCGAACTAATTGGACGGTCCCTTACTATGATTTACCTGTAGATGGGTCGAATTATGCAAGTTTTTGCACCTTTCATTAAGTGTTGAACTCAATTGTTCGACCGCGGGTAGTCGGCGACAGGTGTATTAACAAGTTATGATAATTACTGTACTGATGTATACCTAACAATAGTTTGCATTGTATTAACCAGTTTTTGAGAAACTTAAACTCTTATAGATCCATTAATAGCTAATGAAGGCCAACCAGGAAATAATAATTTAATTAATTTTTGTTAATAAAATTCAGAAGCAACAACATATCAGAATAAAATAATCATTTTTAAAAGTTCTCATACGTTAAAAGTGTTTGTTTCAGTATCATGTATTTATTGGTAGTCAAACTTGACATCGAACATGATAATAATTCGTGACTCGCTGCTTATATAAATGCGCTGTATAACAAGTTACCTTAGTAAGACTTGTAAACATTCAAAGAGCTTGCCGAAGATAAATCGGATTTCAGGTCAATTTTGTCTAAATATATTATGTTTTATTATTATAAAGAATAATGTTAAAATGATACACATGCATTATTTAAGTAAAGTAATTATGCAATGCGCACATGGATTTTCATGCCGACATCAGTTCAAACTTATATTTGAATACCATAGATGCCTCAAACACCCTAGATGCCTCAAACTATTTTCCTGGGCCGAAGGTAGTTCGAGGCATCGAAGTTCTACTGTATATTGTTACTATATTGTTACATGGTTCAGGGTGGTACTGTTTCTTCAGTGTTCATTGTGATAAGGTTAAATAGATTCATTGTTTCAGTATTAAGTCATAAATCATTCCGATTAAAACAGAATAAAAAAATAAGATGTTAATTCTTTCTTTTATGTGACAGAATGGTATTGTTTATTTGATCTATGGTATGGCTGGGAAACAGTGGATTTGAAGTCTTACTGTACAGCATCATTGCCTAGAAATGCAATGTGCGAAAGCATTAAACCACTTAGCCATCGCAACAACCCCAAAAAAGGTTGGAAAAAAAACATGTAATGTAATTACATCACACTGCACTAATGTGTTGATATGTGGATAACAACACCAACTATAATTATGTACAGGAAGACTTTACGACCGCCACATAGCACAAATAGTGCCGTTGTGAAAAACAGAATTTTGCACCTGTAGTGGGATTTGAACCAGTACTGACTGCACTGTCACCTTGTTATTTCGAAATTTAATGATTTTGATGCTCATGATGTGTAGTAGTGTGTGACATTGTTTTTTGATTTGACAAATTTCAAAATGGCCAACTGGCAGCCATCTTTGATTTAATTTTGTGGAACAAACTACTTCTACAGTTTTCATACAGATTACATGGGATTTACTACAGTTAATTGTTAAAATGTGTTTGATATAATTTTCCATAAATAGAATTCAACATTGCTTATGTGTGGCTATGTCGAATTTTATTTTGTGAACTACTGCGACAGTATTAGTCCAATATTCATGAAATGTCCTACAGTTTATCTACATATGTTTATAGAGTGTGTCTTTATTATCTCTCTCATCAGTATCAGAGGATTGACAGGCAGCATCCTTGTTTTATACAAGTTTGTGTACAGTTGCAGTGTTCTATGAAGTTAAGACTTCAAATTTAACAACAGTCCTGTGTCAAGGCGGTGTTGTGTGGGTATAATTTATCACTCCTGTGATAGCTCTAGATTACCCCAATCCCGCTATAGAAAACAAGTTGAAAATAACAAAATAATTTGTCTTATTTATTACATGAAAGTGTAGAAATATTATGTAAAATTAAGTCATCGTATAAAATAAAGACAAGGAATGTAAGTATTGCTGAGTCTACCATGACAATTAAGGTACAATATATCACAGATATGTATATAAATGCAAATAAAATCAAGAGATGTTTGTAAAACATTTATGCTCCCATGGCGGCCAAATAGTCACAAAATGTTAAATGTCATGGCGCCCTTGACCTACTAACCACAAAATCAATAGGGGCCTTCTGCTAATGATGACCAACCTCCAAGTAAAGTTAGAAGATCCTGGGCCAAACGATTATTGAGTTATTGATTGGAAGCCATTTGGTCTACGGACCTACCAACTGACATTAGCAAAACAATATACCCCCTCTTCTTCAAAGGGGAGGGGGGCAAAATAAATATGTCATTAATAAATATAATCAATTATTAATAATGTGGTCTAGTATAAAGTGTACTAAAAACAATTATCACAATAACAATTGAACTATATAAAAATATATATGTGTAAAACTAAGAAGTATTGTAATTCTAACAAATTAGTAAGCAATGTAATAAATAAGTCTGTTATATTAACAAATGTTAACACCATGCAGTAGGTAAAATATGTGTACTGTATAATCTCCCTAAATGGCACCTCTGAGAAGCAGCAATTTTATTCCCCCCTTTTATTTTCACTCTTATTTTAACTTCCGTAGAGTGACACCTCCTCAGAGTGGTCAAAGGCCATCAATATTGTTTCCCTTTTGTATGGTATGACCTCAGACAAGCGCTTGATGAGATGTATAAAACTCCAAATTTTATATCAAAGTCGTTATTAATAATTGTAAATGAATTATCAAAATACGCTAATCAATCCGTATAAGAAAGCAAATCCACATACCGGTACACATGTGTTCATGGTTAATCACAGCATTAAAAACCTGTCAATTATCAGATGTCAGCATAAAAATTATGCACTGATCCATTTACACCCAAGATCAAAACCAATAACCGATCTACTACAGACATGTATATAAATACCATTCAAAGTAAATCTGGTGACATAAGAAATATCACTGAATGTGATGAATACTCCCAGAAACTGCTTGACACAGTCTGCTATGCACAACTAGACTTAAAATTGATCATTCGTACAAGGTTTCGTTAAATCTGACCATTGGTAACAGAGAAATAGCGCAGACAAAATTTTTTAGTGTAAAAACAAGACTGCGTTCAATAAACGCTTATGCCCCCTGTGGAAGCCTTGTCCATAAATAAGTCTAAGTCCAAAATTAGGTCAAGGTGAAGGTCAAAAAGGGTCAGGTGATACAGGTGTGTGGAGGGTGTTCATATACAACATCCATGCAAGTTTGGAAGCTTTGCAGCAAGCCATAATGATGCTAGAAGAAACGGTCAATTTGGGTTAACCAGGACGGACGGACAAACGGACGAACGGACGGACAGACGGACGGACGGACAGGTGCATCACTATATGCCTCCCGATCTATCGATACGGGGGCATAAAAAGGGCAACAACTCCCTTAAAATTGATCCAACCAATGTGTGCTGACTTGGTACTGATAACTCCTGCAAAGTTTCGTTGAATTCAGACCAATTGTTACAGAGACGATATGCACAACTAGACTTAGTACTGATCATTTATACCAAGTTTCTTTAAAATCAGACCAATGGTTACAGAGAAATAGCGTGGACAAAATTTTTAAGTGTAAAACAAAGGGCCGTAACTACCTTAAAATTTGTTCGACCAGCATGCCGACGAAATGCACAACTAGACTTGGTACTGATCACTCATGCAAAGTTTTGTTGAAATCAGACCAATGGTTACAGAGAAATAGCGCGGACAAAATGTGCACGGACCAACAGACCAACCAACCTCAAGCATGACTCCAATATAGCCCCCATATACTATGTATCTCGGGGTATAATACTTTTCTTCAATAAAATTAGCAATAAAACATTACAAAGCATGTACACTGTATTTATTATTATGCTTTACAAATCAATTGTACCGTACAATATAAAACATAATTGGGATTTTGAGCAATTATTTCAGGTGCTATATCATATAAATGCAATGTCAACTAGAAATATGTCAATGTGCCTCATCCAGTCATTTTGTCACAATCAAAAGTTTAGTTCACTGTGACATATCCATAATGAAGACAATATTGCAAATCTACACTTGGACATCACTTTTTAATGACAAAAGACTGGTGGCTGTAGGTAAACAACGTTAATAGCAAGGCACAACACAAGTTCAAAATAAGTTAACATTTTATCATTTAAGGGGTATAACTCCACTATTACAGGTGATGTGCAAAAGTGAAATGTTTTATTCACAATACTAACAACATTCCACATCATTATTACGCACTTTCAGGAGAAAGCGATTTTTATTTCATTTTTCAAGGACAATAACTCTAATATCATCTAAAATCTTCCTAGAGTTATGTGACTAATGATAGTTAGCAAGCATGTCAAGTTATTGGATTTTACAAAGACTTAAACCAACCCCCCAGAAACGGACGGACATTCTGACCAAAGAGTTCAATGTGGCTATTTCATATACTGAATGAAGGAACTTAAATTAAACAAATATTAGCTATATAAAACCAAACAACTCACAAATCATGTTTGTCCAAGTTTTTGGCCATATAAACTAGATTTGTTAGTTTGGAGGGTTTAACCTGTAGGAGTATAAAATGATACATGTATTTACATACAGGATGAGATATCTAATGGAAAAGTCCCGAATGAAACATTTTTGTATAAGGAGATATCTCATTATCAAACAATGTAACTAAGGGCATGTGTCCCATTCACGGTCCATACAAAATTCTCACCCCAAAAGTCTAGGTCGAATTTGTATCTTCAATGCATTTTTTGGAATGATTAAGACTCTTTATGTATGAAAAACATGAAATGTCATACACAAGAATACCTGACTGTGCTCAATTCATTACATACCAGAGACATACACCCATACTTTTACATACTTTTAAATTGCGAAAAAACAAGTTTTCTGTTTTCATATTTTACACAGATAATGTGTTATTTTTACAACATCCATACACTTTATGGATATTGAAGGTTGTTTGCATAGATTCAAGGATTTTCAGTTAAATACAAACACCATTTCGGCATTTTTCAAGGCACCACTTAATTCAAGCACTTTCATGGTTGAAACCAAATTCAAGGATTTTTCAAGGTCCATGCGGGCAATATTTCTCACCAGTTTCTGGTCTTATTCTGTCCATGTATATGACCCTGTTACCCTGGTAACATAATTATCATTTTATTCATTTTCATCTGTTTCTCTTGCTTTTGCTATGTTTACCTTTAATGAATTAACCTGCAACAGAAAAAAACAAGAGTTGATTCTACGAAATTTTAAATAATTGTACATAAGTGGATTGTATATCTATTAAATTTGACTTAAATGTGAGCTCAGTCGTTCTCTAGTTGTAAATCAGATAATGTTTGGACTGACAAACGAACATTCGTCTTCAAGTGACCTTGTGATGTTTTCTTTTCTTTTTTCTTTTTTTGTCGCACACACAAGCAACTTTTGCACCTGTCAAGCAATGGAATAATTGAAATCTAATGCAAATGTAATAGCCTATTCAGTAGTGTTGTGCTCCCACAAGTACAGTAAGGGACGTGTGTACTAACCAACATTGTACAAAGCATTATACCCAAACTTTGCTGTGGCATAAAACTATAAAAGCAATAAAAACAAGTCAAAGTATAAGTTAAAGTCTACTTCCAGAAATGTGGCCACTGTGCTGATTGTACATTTAACTCTTGATCAATGATTTCAAAGTGGACTGTAACACTCTGCATCAATGACAGCCCAGCACATTCGTTTTTTGACCCTCGCAGTTACCCATTGAAACACCTTGGTTAATTGGAGCATTGTGATTATTTCTTGCTCAGAGAAATTTAGAAGTGGCACAGACTGGGATAGAACCTGGAACCTCTCATTCCAAAAACGTGTCCTACCTCTAGGCCCTGGTTCCCTACAACAAACAACAACAAAAACTCACCCCAGTAGCCACTTGCTCTTCACTAAAGTTTTGTTCTAAGTATGAGCACCATTTCGAGGCTTCATCAAGTTCACCTGCTAACACAGCTGTGTCCGCAGTTAAGAACAGGAAACCTATATTGTCCAGCTGAGTGTCAACAATCTTCTTTAAATGTGGTAGTGCACTGGTATGCTCTCCAAGTTTACGGTAACATTTAGCAATCTCCAGGTTAAGTTCCTAGAAATACATATTTGTTGTACATTATGCTGAATAGACATTCCTATAAATACATATATGTTGTACATAATGCTGAATAGACGTTTCTATAAATACATATATGTTGTACATAATGCTGAATAGACGTTTCTATAAATACATATATGTTGTACATTATGCTGAATGGACATTCCTATAAATACATATATGTTGTACATTATGCTGAATAGACGTTCCTATAAATACATATATGTTGTACATAATGCTGAATAGACGTTCCTATAAATACATAATATATGTTGTACATTATGCTGAATAGACGTTCCTATAAATACATATATGTTGTACATTATGCTGAATAGACGTTCCTATAAATACATATATGTTGTACATTATGCTGAATGGACGTTCCTATAAATACATATATGTTGTACATTATGCTGAATAGACGTTCCTATAAATACATATATGTTGTACATAATGCTGAATAGACGTTTCTATAAATACATATATGTTGTATATTATGCTGAATAGACATCAAGTAAGAACTCGTCATAACAATGTTGAAGGATGTATAGTATGTGTAGTACAAGAGTACAATTAATGTACAACATCATTATTTCAAAGTGTGTGCTCCTTCTTCTAGGGAATGACATCATATTCCGAACCAGATAAATCCAGTAAGCCAAGGTGATATATATGATTTACATTACTTTACAGCACTTTTAACAAGAAAATAGCAAGAAACAAAAACAGTTTACATAATTTATCATTCTGCAACTGAGTGTTTGAATTCAAACATAAGGTGAGTCATTCTACGGCTGAGAGCTTGTATTGTAGGGAATTACACATGATTAAAGTGATCATTATCCCTTAGCAGTCAGTGTTTTAAGCAATAGTTAGAACATATTAAGTAAATTTTGGATGATTAAAAAAGTGAATCAAAGCGAGTCCTTTTCAGTCATTAAAAATTTACTCAATATGTTCTAACTACCGGTAACTTAAAATGTAACAGTCTGCAATTTGATAAGCATGACGTCATGTCTGTTAAGAGTAAAATTTTAATAATTAAATGTAGCATTTAACCTGCACAGATCGTCGTTTTCGTTGGCTAAAAATGTAGGTTATATTCTAAGAAGGATGATAACATATAAAACCTGCTGAAAATGCATTACCAAGTCATCAGGATACTTGATTAGACCATCTTGTAACACCCGTAGCTGGCAGTCAATGTTAATTTCTCCGTCTGGGTTAACACACCAATGTACACTAATCTGGCTATACATCTGAGCTCCGGCGTCACTGAATTCAGCATGAATGTTGAGAATTCTAGATAATTCATCCAGGTTGTTGCTAGGCACCAGATTTCCCTGTATCAGTTGATTTACCAGGCCTGGATTCTCTGGGTGCCTGAGTAACAAAGGATTATACAAAATCAGATAGCTTTACATTATAAATATTTCAACTCTTCCTCATATTGACCAGTTGTAATACTAAGTGGTAATTGAGTGCGCCTAAGTTCTGTTAAATAGAGTCTGAGGACATGTGGTGATGCATCGAAATCTTCTAGACAAACATTCGGACCAAATTTCACAAATAAAAGATCCAGTAACAGTTAAGCCAATATGCAACTTCTCTTATTCTGATGACTTATGATAGTAAGTGAGCCAAATTTCATTGCAAAAACATTGAAATTTATTAAACTACCCACACTGAACTTCATGAAGAACTTTAAACAATGTTTCTAAGTTAAAAAGGGCCATAAAAAATCTTTCTAAAGTTATGCAACTTGTCTAGCACTGTTGACAAAAGACATAATAAGTCAGTGTGCCAAGTTTTATTGCAAAAACATGAAAGTAATCAAACAAGAGATGCTTGTAAACACGTATGCCCCCATGGCAGCCCAATAGTCAGAAATTGTAAAGGTGACAAAGACCTTGACCTTTGACCTACTGACCTCAAAATCAATAGGGATCATCTGCTTTTAATGAACAATGTCCATATAAAGTTTGAAAATCCTAGGGAAAAGTGTTTGTGAGTAATTAAACAGAAACCATTTCGTCTATTCCTGGGCGCCATATCTCAATGTAGGCTGCATACCAACCAGGAGAGAAATAGTCTCTTCAGGGAGACTCGAACACGGGTTTCCTTAGATAGCCCATGACCAGGGTAAGTTATATGTCAAAGGATGGCTGAACTGCTGAAAGCAGCCCTCGAAAATTTGTAACTTATATCTTATACATTTTTTAACTTTGAGAATCATCATACCGTTCTACAGCATACTGAATGGAATACTTGTCTGGTATCTCCTCCATGTATTTGCTTGGTAAATTACAACAAGCATAATTTAATAAGATATAGGCGATGAATCCCTCCTTTTCTCCATGGATAGAATCAACAAGAGCATAACACACATTGTACGCCTTCTCAAACTGCTTTTCTCGCAGGTAGTATTTCGCCATGGAAACAAAAATTGTTGGACTACAACGATCCATACTTTTGTCTTTCAATCTCCAATTTACTGAAATTACAGGAGATTTTACACATTAATCAAACCGTCTTCAGGTCATGGTTATCTCTTAGTGGTCGCCTCATGGAAGCATTAAACCAAGAGAGAACACTTTTTATGTTTCATCGCATCGCTCAAATAGCAAAATGAATATGAAAAGTTTCCCAAAGTTTCTCTGCTGTTTATATGACATATTAGGCCTATATAGCCAAATTTGATTTTGTGTCTTGTACCTTTGTTTTAGTCTGTGATGCTCCAAAGCCTTTATTCCACAGACCCATTATCTAATTCCTGCTGTATCTTGGTTAGAGTCGTTGGCTGACTGTGTGCATCACCTCCAAGTAAGTCTTTTAAAATAACAATTGGTGATTAACACTGAAGACCATTAACATAGACAAGCGCTACATAGCGCTTTCCATAGGAGGTAATCCATGCCTTCTGTTTAATTGAATGGGAGGTAACTGAATAAAGGAGCTCGGTAGCGGACCCCTGGTGGTGTTTATAAAGGCATGTACATGGAGTAAAGTTTTAAAACCATTATATTTGATCATGATCAGATACTTAATGCAGTTGAAATTTTGAATACGAACATTTGTTAAAATTTTCATAGACATGGTATTAGAAATTTATATACGGATGTTTCTCTGTCAAATAATGACACATGACAATATTGTGTTTTTGTTAAAAAAATCAGATAAGCTAAATATTTCTGTCAATAAAATCCACATTACTGCGAGACTGTTGTAGATAACTATTGTCTGATAGCTTACTTATAGTGACACAATGTTTGTCTGCTTCCTCATATTTGTCCAGATAAAGATACTGCATTATCATGTTCTCCATGGCTGCAATATATTGTGGATTATCCCATGTCTGGCCCAATATCTAAATGGAAGAAAACATCATGTTATTGTTTACAGCAAATAGTTTGCACCTGTATTTAGATGGCCCCATTGCATAGCAATGAGAATATTGCATAGCAATGAGAAGTTGATGAATGCTTTAGACCACTAGGCTATCGGAATATGTATAGATACTACATCCACATCACATCAAAACTGGGGTTGGTATGTGGATTATAAGAATCCATCATGAGCTTCTATATAGGATAAGGATATCTCACCCTCGGGTCAGATTTTATCCAGTCGTCCCTGGTTAAAATTCCAACCCTGAGGGTGAGATATCCTTATCCTACATCGACTGTCTCATGATGGATTTTTTTCTCCGATGTGATTTGAGAAAATGGACTTTATAACATTATTTAGCTTTTGTAGCGTCAACATGACATCATCATAACGTGCTGTTTGCCGTATGTTCTCATTCAAAACAATCATTAATAATGATGTAAATAAAGCGTACGTTGTTATGTTATGCTCAAGAATATGCTTTTTAAATGGTATAGAGCCTATTAGCTTTATATCACCATTTACACGTAACTCCTGAAACTAAGGTCGGAATGAAATCACGCGAGGTGGTCAGTCATTTAAGATAGATGTTGCTAATGTAAGATAGGAGTTTCTTACATGAGCTTACACCAGTTAAAGTGGGAGAAAAAAATACTGACTTTATTATAAGTTACACAATCTGCTCTGCTTTATACAAACAGTTATCTATCAATTTATCTAGCACATGCAGAACAAGCTATTGTCTTTCAGCACACTAATACCCCCCCCCTCCCCAATTTTAGGGGTTGTCTACTATTGATGACCAACCTCCATGCAAAGTTACAAGATCATAGGCCAAACCGTTCTTGAATTATTGATCAGAAACCATTTAGTCTATTTTATTTTATACATGTCAAAATAAATAGGAGTCATCTACTGTTGATGACCAACCCCAATGCAACGTTTGAAATATTTAGCCAGACTGTTCTTGGGTTATTGATCGGAAACCATTTGATCTACTGACCGACCGATACACTGACTGTCCGACGAATAGCAAAACAATATTCTTAGAAGGGGGACATAAAAATGTAATGTTCAATGAAAATGAAAAAGTCTGTTCTTGAGGTTTTCTTAAGATTGAATAAATCATGTAGCACATATGACAATGTTGAGGCAGTCATCGTAACACAAATATGTTCAGTGAACAAAACAATATAGAAATGTCAAATTAAACCTCAAAAATGTTTTTGGCCATCAAAGTGTAATTCAGTGAAGCTTCATAGTTTTCCCTATGAGCTTCCAGTGATCCCAGGTTCAAGTATGATAACGCCACTATATAATGGTCTCTGCCCAAGGCCTTTGTCTTTACTTCTAATGCCCTGAAAGTAATGTTTAAATCATTTAATTCTTCTTATTAGAATGGTTAATAAAGATTTTTTTAAGTATCCCTTATTATTCTGTAGCAACGTCTTTCAGTAGAAAGTTGTATCAGTGAAACTGTTGAACCACCATGTTAACTTGATATGAATCAAATCCATGTTGTTCGATCTAATATACTACTGCAAGGGTTAAAGCAAAGCTGTAATGGTTCGCCCCTCAGACAGTTTGGTGCATATCAACATTTTGCATCCTCATAAATCAGTGGTTAGTCAAGTTCCCAGACTACATCACTGGTGAAGAATACTCTGGTGAACAAGAATGACATTTTGGGACTGGATTTTGTTGTTTTTTCTTGATTTGATGCATTAAAATCAAGTACATTAAAACAAAGCAGACTTACAGTTCCAAACACAACTTAAATAGGTACCAATTGCTAACAAAAACACACATAGGTTAAAATTAATTGCACCACCTTACGTACTAAATAACTACCGTAAATAAGAAATCATGTTTTACTATACGCCCAAAGGGACATATTATGCTATCGGCCTCTGTGTCCGTCAGTCTGTTCGTTGTTAGCAATTTCCCTTCCGCTCTGTAACTCTTGAAGCCCTTAAAGGATTTTAATAAAACCTGACACAAATGTTCATCACATCAAGACGACATGCAGAGCACAAGTTCTGGATGGGTCGCTTCAAGGACAAGGTCATACTTGGGGGTTAAAGGTCATTTGACTTTGTTTCCCTTCCTCTCTGTAACTCTTGAACCCCTTGATGGATTTTTAAGAAACCCGACACAAATGTTCACCACATCAAGACGACATGCAAAGTGCATGTTGTGGATGATTCGCTTCAAGGTCAAGGTCACACTTAAGGGTTAAAAGTCATATGACTTTGTTTCCTCCGCTCTAAAATTCTAAACCTGGTGTTCAAAATCAGTATGACATGCAGATTGCATATCTCCAGATCGTTCACTTCAAAGTGCTTAATATGTTTCAACAGTCAAAAGTTTGCTACCAATACCTGAAACAAAACCCTTCGGGCATATGTTGCCCTGTATGGCGGTGCTCTTGTTTCTTACCTTTTGTAAAAGTGTTCAGCTTCGTCTAAGTTACCCTGCTTACGTAGACACAGTCCCTTATTTGTTAGGATCTCTCCCATTAGTGGCGGATCTTCACCAATATATAATTTCTCTAAAGCCTGTGAACATTAAGCGTAAACTTTCTTAAAAGGTCTACCTTCTTGGAGACCATAAGACGTACGTAGGCTGTACAAATAATGTGTGTACTTTGCTTAGTTTATCAAATGCATCATTATGTAAAAATGTTCAATGAAATTCAATCCAAATGTCATAGCATAAACGCAAAATTGCATGAAAACATGTTACGCAATAAAATTTCTGTTTACATTAAAAAAACAAATGTGCAGGAAACTGTTACTATAGTAAGGGTAAACAGCAGATAATGCTTGTATCAAACATTTCAAGAAAACATTTTAACCTCTCCCATCTTCAGGTAGGGCAGAATTAACAAAGTTCATACCATTCCTTTAAGACAATTATTTACCTCAAGTGTGCTATCGAAATGTTTCAAAGCTTTGTCAAACTCGTTTAAACCTAACAGGCTGACTCCGAGAGTGTTCCATGAGATTGCGAGATGATGCAAACAGTCACTCGATCCTGACTCCTCCATATACTGTATGGATTTCAATATCGCCTCTTCCACCTGCAACAGTATTTACATGTATAGATCTGCTTTTAATTACAGTAGATTTAATTTGTGCAAAATCATACTACCATAAAAACTAGCGATGTTACTATTCAGTCAATTAGCTAAGTGGTTAACCATTTAATCTTCCGAACAGTTAACTTTGCTTGATGTTATTGTGACACATGGGTCTATCATTTTACTGTGACACCAGCCTTAATCTGACGTTATTACATTTAATTGGGATTGTGTAACATTATACAATAAAATGATAAAAACTCCTCAAATGCACATGTCAAGAAAATCGTGATGATGATAACATTGGTGATCACGTGTTGACATTTCAGAGGTTGAGTTGTTAAAAGGGGAGAAAACTCAAACACAAAGTAATCTACTGTAGTCCTTTTTTTAGCTTAAAAATCAACATTATGGGTAGTACCAATGGAGGCTCTCTAACGTATTATCAGAACATACAGACATACATGCCTGTTTCCTCTTGGTACTCCGACATACATGCCTGTTTCCTCTTGGTACTCAGACATACATGCCCGTTTCCTCTTGGTACTCAAGCTACCAATGCAGCACAAACAGACTTCACATGAATATCATAAAATGGCAACATTGTGCAGTTTATTACAGCAAAATTGCAAATACTTGAAATTTGTCTCAAACTCAAGGTTCCCAACACCACTGAAATTTTGGGGAAATTGTGTTTACGGTATTTAATATATTTGCACTAGTTTGTCAGAGTGTCTGATCACCCCTCTAAGAAAGCTGAATGCATATCCAACCCTGAGCAAAAAAGATGATTATACCCCTTTCAGAGGAAAAATAGCAGATTGGATCCCTCTGAGAAAAACTCCTGGATCAGTACATGATTTGTTACCTTTTCATATTCACGCAATGTCATAAAACCAGCTGCAATACCGTGGTAACTGTTCGATATTTGTGTCAGAGAGTACGTTGACGATCCCTCAGAATCAATCTCACTACAACAGATAATATTCACATGAACATAACGATGAATGTACCTTCATAATAATAATAACAAGAGATGTTTGTAAAACACATATATGTTCCCATAGCAACTCAATAGTTAGAATTGGCGACCTTGTCCTATTGACCTTAAAATCAACTACTGGTAGTGACTACCATTCCCATAAAGTTTGAAAATCCTAGGTCCAACGGTTTTTTGAGTTATTGATAGGAAACCATTTGTTAAAAGGTCACAGCCGTCTTGACCTACTGGCCTCAAAATAAATAGAGGATATTTGTTGATTTGGTGTAAGATCAATATTTATTCAACCGAGTGATCACGGAAATCAATATTCATGAGTAGCATAGTCACAAGTGAAAATTTAATTTTCTACAATCACGAGTGAAATAAAATTTGATCAGCAAAAATCAACAAATTGACTGTTTATTATATGCTTCAATTTTCTTGTATAATGGTACAATAATTGGCTTAAATCGAAAAATTACGTTGAAATTAAAACGTCATGACACAATGACAATTATGGTGCCATTATGACGTTATCAATAATATGATGTTACATTTCCTTTTCTTTGTGATAATGGAACCAACTTCTAAAACAGTGAATTTTCACTGTGATTTTCATTGCTATTTTCAATGTTATTTTCTATATAATTCATTGATAGCAAATGATAAATTGGTGTCATCTACCACCTTGTTAAGTTGTGGGACCCTAGGGTCAAGTGTTCCTAACTTCCTGAACTGATGTATTTTTTATGTTAAAGGTCACAGTGACCTTGACTTTTCACTTCAAAATCAATAGGGGTTGATGACCGACCCCCATGTATAATGTGAGGATACCCGGGTCAAACTTTCTTCAGTTATTGAAAGGAAAGCAATTGGTCAACCGACTGACTAAACAACCAACAGACTACAAGACAGACAAGCTAAGCTGTTTGGTGCAAATGCAGCCCCTATTACATACACGAGGTTGTTCTATGATTTTACCCAGGGCTCAAATTTAACTATTTTGGCCACTTGAAAATTTTAGCAAATAGCTCATTTTCTAACTAGCTAAATAAAAAATCTACTTGCAAATTTAGACGTTCCATTAAAAATGTTTGTAGGCATTTTTATGCATCATGAGACCATAGAAATCATTTTTACTTGCAAGAATAGCAAGTGATGAGTTTATCCACTTGCATTTTGGGAAATCATTTAGCAAGTAAGCAAGTGCTAAATTTGAGCCCTGTGACTTAGTGACTTAGTTATTGAATCCAAATGACCATATTCAAACAAGACTGGTGTTTTATCAAAACAAACGTGACAAGATTCAAGAATATCCAATGCAAAATATACCCTCTATTGCATACGAAACACAAGGCTTGTGACCTATTTTTTTTAACCAAGATAACCCAATATTGAACTTGACCTAGACTGTTGTAGCGGTGATCAATTTGACAAAACTTCATAAAGATTAGTTGAAAATTATCACTTCAAGTGTGTTTATAAGTCTTTCTATTATTTGACCTTGTTACCTAGCTTTTAATCCCAGATGGCCTAATATTTAACTTGACCTAGATTTTATAGCGTTGATCATTTTGACAAAATTTCATAAAGATTAGGTGAAATTATGACCCTAGTGTGTTCGCAAGGTGATCTTTAATTTCGCCTAGTGACCTAGTTTTTGACCCCAGATAACTCAATATCAAACATGATTTAGATTTTATATCGATGATCATTATGACAAAGTTTCATGAAGGTTAGACCAAAATGGTGACCTCTAGTGTATGTGTTCACATGCAATTGTAGATGACAGACTAAGACCAATAAAAAGTTCACCTTGTTACTATGTGACAGGTAAGCTTATAAGAAAACCAACCAACCTCTGGGCGTCTTGTATTAGCTGCTGATGTAACTGTATGCCTTGCTGCGCTGTATGGTAAGATTCACTGTATATACATGCTAATTTATATTTGTAGGAGTTCACCAACGCTTTACATTGCTTCTTATCACCCACACATTCATTTCTGCAACCATCTTGCTGAAATCATAGGAAACTTGAGCTGTCGCCATTTGGCAGACTAATATACCTTCGAAGGGCTAAAGAGCTATATTTCTAACAAAAGTTAACGCAGTACCAATTCTTTCCTTTATGCACATGGGCATGTCAAGGTTGGTCATCTGTAAAAGTTTGAAGGAAATCCAGCCAAATATTTTAGTAATTGTGTCCACAAGAATGCATTTACGGACAGACAGCCACAGATAGAAAAGCTGAATCCTGTATACTCCCTAAAAACCTGTTGAGAGGGGTATCTAATGATACTTGAATGCATACAGTTATTGTCTGTGGACTGTTAAAGGTGCTGCCTCACAGATCGGGCTAAAATTTTTGTATGACATAATTTTCCTACCATATTAGGTATTTATATAATAGAAAGTCACTGGTGGTTGCTTTATGAAAGATTTATGGCATATAAGCAATTTAAATCACTCTTGATATTTGGCACTCAGTATTTTTCTGTTTGAAAATATGGCAGAGTTTCCTTCCAAAATGTTCTATGAATTATGTAATTCAGACATGATCAAACTGTTACTTCAACAAACTAAAGCCTAATCATCTGTGAGGTATTTGGTTTGTTTCGCAATTCGTTTTCATTGAATACAAACCCATTTCAGGCTATTTAAGTGATAGTAGTGTTAATTCTATAGGGTATTAGTACCCTATAGAATTTTGGGTGTAAAAATGCTAAATTACTACAAAATGCCGATGTTTCCCAAGTTATTTTTTATGTCAATGTGGTTGTTTATGGCATATACAGGAAACTTTACCAAAATTACATGAATATTTGACAATTTAATTTTATTTTTGCAATACACCAATATGTGAGGCAGTCCCTTTAATGCAGTCACAGTCTAACCTGTCTAAAGCAGCCAGTCCTGGGGTGGTATTCAATATTGATCTTATTTGATTGGAGAATAAGGATAGCCAATCATATCGCCTGTTACTGACCAAGAGTTTAATATGGTGTGATCTGATTGGTTGTCCTTATCCTTAAGTCAAGTAAGATCAATACTGAATACCACCCCAGGGATATATCAACTATGGCTGCTTCAATCAGGTGACTGTACAGGTGCAGTTAATATAAAATGGCCCATTTAGATTTGAATAGTGGCTGTTAAAGACAAGCTGTAGCTTAAATTAGGTGATCACTAACACACATTTTACTATGAATATCCATTGAACTAGTTATTGATACACAAATTTAATTACAACTAATCGGATTTACAACACTTTTAAACCAGTCAATTTCATGTACATGTAACTACATTGTATAAGCCATGCCTAAATATGATTTTGAAGAAACGTGTTTGTGAACATTTTATACAACAATATACCAATAACCACACACATGGTGTTTTACTGGTTAACTGATTAGGATTATGATACGTGTTTCAACCTTTGGACTTGTCCAATGAATGTTCAATGCAAAAAGTATCTCTGACAAGTTAAAAAATCCACCCATAACAGCACATATGTATACACTTTTAGTCATTTAAAATATAATATTATATGATTTTACTGAAGATAGACTGAAGGACACAACAGACATGCAAATCTATATGCTCACCATACATACAAAAACAACACTAATGTTGTAATAGAAATAAACGTTGAACTTACAGCAATAGCTATGGCCCGTTGCATAATAGAAATAAACGTTGAACTTACAGCAATAGCTATGGCCCGTTGCATAATAGAAATAAACGTTGAACTTACAGCAATAGCTATGGCCCGTTGCATAATAGAAATAAACGTTGAAATTACAGCAATAGCTATGGCCCGTTGCATAATAGAAATAAACGTTGAACTTACAGCAATAGCTATGGCCAGTTGCATAATAGAAATAAACGTTGAACTTACAGCAATAGCTATGGCCAGTTGCATAATAGAAATAAACGTTGAACTTACAGCAATAGCTATGGCCAGTTGCATAATAGAAATAAACGTTGAACTTACAGCAATAGCTATGGCCAGTTGCATAATAGAAATAAACACTGAACTTACAGCAATAGCTATGGCCCGTTGCATAATAGAAATAAACGTTGAACTTACAGCAATAGCTATGGCCAGTTGCATAATAGAAATAAACGTTGAACTTACAGCAATAGCTATGGCCCGCTGTACAACTGGAGTTCTTTCCTCTATATATCCACTTGTGTCTAAAAATGCTTGAACATCTTCTAAGAAGCACAACAGCTGAAACCAACAGACATATATCAAGGGTTGCCTGCAGGACTAAAGTAACTGCTAATTATCAAAAAGCAATTACTGCAGTCTTCTTGCAGTTTATAGTAAGAACTAATTAACATGGTCCTCCACCCTTTGAGAGGTATAATATGCATGAATATGTTACAAGCCTTTTGTGCAAAATATATCAATTTCCGCATGAAAGTTGAGCCTTGTCATTTATTTAGGTTAGTGTTTATAGTGCATACATATTCGTAATACCGTACTTTCCACTTATTTCAAGGGCCATAACTCCGCTGATACTGAATGAATCTTAATCAAAATAACTGAGTGCCTACACAATCATGTTGACTAATATTCCTCTGAAGTTTGACAACTGTAGTCTCTATACTTTTCAAGTAATGTGCAGCACCACAGTTTGGGACTTGCTAAGAATTGACACATACAATGTGGTTAACATACAGAATGAAGATAGTTACCAGTGTAACAGGCCCCATCTTCCCCCAGCCAGGGTATGTGTCTAATCAAACAGAAAGTCTCAGTCAGATTTAGAAGAGTCAAACCTTCTTTCGTTTTAACTGTTTTCAACTGATTTGTCCATATAAAGTAGCCAGGTAAGTGTTGGTTTGTTAGCACGAACCTAGTTACTGACAGACAAGGAGAAATCTATATGGCCCTAGTTTACTTCCCAGTATAATATTATGCAGAGTACCAAAAGCCATTATTTAGAAATAGACAATTACTTTAAAACCAGGTGGCTCTTCAGTGTTGAGAGTAAATTTGTCTTCCATATTGATATAAAGGTCTGTAATACGTTTATCAAATGATGCCAATAACTTATCCCTGATCTGAGAACCAGACAACATAGTATGGCGCCAGAATTCAACAAGTCGATACGGTGAAGATCTGAAAACCGATAAAACAAGTCATTAAGAATTGCAAGCAATACAGAAGTCCCCTACCAGTTTGAACCCATTTTCAATGTTTCTGTTGCCATAGCAACCATTTTTGTCAGAATCAAAATATATTTAGACGTTCATAATCCCCTTATTGCCCCCTATCCACATACCAAGTTTCATAAACCTAGCTTGGAAACTGTTTCAGTTATGTCAGGATCCAGATTTGTTGACAGACTGACTGACGGACAGCAAACATTTAGTCCCCTCCAGTTAACAAGAGGGCCCAAAGGGCCCTAGGTCGCTCACCTGTCGAACTTGACCTAGATTTTGTTCATATGATCATTGTGACCAAGTTTCATACAGATTAGGCCAATATCGTGACCTCTAGTGACTACACAAGGTTTTTATATGATTTGACCTAATGACCTAGTTTTTAACCCCAAATAAACCAATATCAAACTTGACCTAGATTTTGTTGAGATGATCATTGTGACCAAGTTTCATACACTATTAGGCCAATATTGTGACCTATAGTGACTACACAAGGTTTTTCTATTATTTGACCTTGTGACCTAGTTTTTTACCCCGGATGACCCAATATTGATCTTGACCTACATTTTGTTGAGATGATCATTGTGACTGAGTTTCATAAAGATTAGACCAAAATTGTGACCTCTAGTGACTACACAAGGTTTTTCTATGATTTTACCTTGTGACCTAGATTTTGACCCCGGATGACCCAATATCCAACTTGACCTAGATTTTGTTAAGATGATCATTGTGACTGAATTTCATAAAGATTTAGTCAAAATCGTGACCTCTAGTGACTACACAATGTTTTTCTATGATTTGACCTTGTGACCTAGTTTTTGACCCCGGATGACCCAATATCAAACTTGACCTAGATTTTGTTCAGATGATCATTGTGACCAAGTTTCATAAAGATTAAGTCAAAATGGTGACCTCCAGTGACTACACAAGGTTTTTTTATGATTTGACCTAGTGACTTAGTTTTTGACCCCAGATGACCCATTATCCAACTTGACCTAGATTTTGTTGAGATGATCATTGTGACCAAGTGTCATAAAGATTAAGTCAAAATTGTGACCTATAGTGACTACACAAGGTTTTTCTATGATTTGACCTAGTGACCTAGTTTTTGACCCCAAATAACCCAATATCGAACTTGACCTAGATTTGGTTGAGATGATCATTGTGACTGAATTTCATAAAGATTAAGTCAAAATTGTGACCTCTAGTGACTACACAAGGTTTTTCTATGATTTGACCTAATGACCTAGTTTTTGACCCAGGATGACCCATTATCGAACTTGACCTAGATTTTGTTGACATGATCATTGTGACTGAGTTTCATAAAGATTAAGCAAAAATTGTGACCTCTAGTGACTACACAAGGTTTTTCTATGATTTGACCTTGTGACCTAGTTTTTGACCCCAGATGACCCAATATCGAACTTGACCTAGATTTTGTTCAGATGATCATTGTGACCAAGTTTCATAAAGATTAAGTCGAAATGGTGACCTCCAGTGACTACACAAGGTTTTTCTATGATTTGACCTAGTGACTTAGTTTTTGACCCCAAATGACCCAATATCGAATTTGGCCTAGATTTTGTTGAGATGATCATTGTGACCAAGTTTCATAAAGATTAGGCTAAAATTGTGACCTCTAGTGTCTACACAAGCCAATTGTTGACGGACGGACGGACGGACGACGTACGACGGACGAAGAGTGATCACAAAAGCTCACTCTGTCACTTTGTGACAGGTGAGCTAAAAACCGGTAGGGGACTAACAAGAAATATCACTGAATGTGATGAATACCACCAGATACTATTTGACACAGTCACTTCAATGTTCTATAACAATATGCACAATCAGACTTGCTAATGATAAGTTAATGCAAACTTTCATTGAAATCCAAGCAATGGTTACTGAGGAATAGCCCAGACAAAATTTATAAGTGTAAAAAAACAAAGGGCCATATCTCCCTTAAAATTGATCCAACCAATGTGTGCCGATGATATGCACAACCAGACTTGGTACTAACACTAATGTAGTATAAATATGTGTATATATTTAATTATGTTAATGTATTAATAGTTAACCGTGGCCTTGGCATTTAAACTAGGTTAGTGGTCACTTTAACTAATGGCTTTAATGATATAGTTGTACTATTTGTTTTAGAATAAAGCACAGTCAAGCATTCTGATGCGTAGTAATTAAAAATAAAACACAGATACATATTCATTATTTCGATTCTAACATCACATCAAGACATAGGAACAGCTGCACTATTTTCTTCCTCGGAACTCTATAAGTTATTTGGCTGCAACTGTGTTTTATCGGTAATTCATGCACATCTCGGTTTCCTCTTGTTTATATCATAGGCGAAACCACTGAGGCCCATATGGAAGATTGCATTATAGTAAATATGTTAGCCTCAGCCTCGTAAATAAAAACTTGACTTTAATTTACTTTACTTTACTTTACTTACTTACTCACTGGTTGTGTTAGAATAATTAGTTTATATTTCCAGCATATAACTCAGGTCAGTTTGTGATGAAATGACATTTTTAAAATTATTAACTGAGGATCCAGCAAGCAAACTTATAATACTGACTATATGATAGTGAGAACTTACTTTTGTAAATGAGAAAATACAAAGTAGTTTGATAGGCTTGATGCTAATCTGTCATTATCTTCAAGTTCCACACATAAGGCAGGTAACTCATACGCAGGTCTAAACATTGGTAGGTTCACACCACTCACATAAATAGACTGAAAAATAAGAGCAAAATAACTGCCAATGCTGAGCATAGCCTTTAGTTGCCAGTCAGCTTTTTGCAGAAATATGAGTGCCTCTACCCATATTTGAACCCGGGTGGCCAGATAAGACGACAAGCTCTCTAACCATTGAGCTACGGAGGCACTCTTTATTCCACAAACCCCTAATTTATCTACATATAGGTATAACAACTCCATGGATATTATTAGGAAACAGTTGGTGATTGACACTTAAATTGCATGGAAATCTGTTTTAAAGTTACTAGGTGTATTAAAATAGTTACCGGTAGCTTGAATCAAATGCAAGTTGCATCAAAATAGAGTTAAGGTCTGAACAAAATTACATGTACTGGTAACTTGAATAATGTGAAAGTTTCTATCATATATGGGACTATAGACAACAAATCAGTTTTCACCATTTGAAATTAAAGTGCAAAGAATACATAGATCTGGTCATTAACTAACATAAGCAGATGAAATATTTATGCTACCGTATCAAGTTCCTTCAGTCTATCTTCATAATAATCTATCAAACAGTTGATGTAAGAATTTCTGAAATGAGAAAACAATGATGATTTAAACTAAGTAATATAGTGGTTCAGTAGGGTAGAGAAGACAGGTCAGTTCTTCCCTTTAAATGATGAGTGTCAAGCAAGGCAAATACTCGTACAATGTTTATTGGTAGTAATAAGTCATGCCAAGTTTTCGTTGAAACCCAACCAATGGTTGGAGAGAAATAGTGTAAACAAAATTAAATGTGAGAAAAAACAAAGGGCAATATCTCCCTCAAAATTTATCCAACCAACTTGAGCCGACAATATGCTTAACTAGACATGGTACTGAAAAGTCATACAAAATTTTGTTGAAATCTGACCAAAGGTTCCAGAGAAATAGGGCGGACAAAACTGTAAGTGTGAAATAAAACAAAGGGCAATCACTCCTTTAACTCTGGCCAGCATGCGCTGACAATATGCATAACTAGACTTGGTACTGATAAGTCATTCAAAGTTTCATTTGACCAACGTTTCCAGAGAAATAACATGGACAAAATTTGCACAGACCAACCAACAGACCTCAAGCATGACTCAAAATATAGCGCCCCCCATATACTTCATATCTGGGCTATAACAATGGTGAAATATGGTACATTATTAAATATACCTATTATAATAAATACATTGAATAGTTCAGATAATAACTCACCTCTTATCATGATCTAGTAAATATTTTTGTTCAACAGCTTCACCAAGCTCACTAAATCCAAATCTACAGGAAAAGAAACAGCAGATATATTTAGAACAGCTTTAATTTACAGGTAGATGTAATAGTAATTATAACTTATCAGTATATCTTGCATAGGTGAATCTATATGTTTTTTTCAGCAGATTTTATCAATAATTATTTTCTATGAACTCAGGGTGTTTGTGACCAGCTTTCTCGCTCAAGGGAGAGAGGGGGATCAAACATGCTATTTATCTTAGAAACAAATATCAACCAATCTGTATACACCCAATTTATACTACTTAAAGTTCTAGAACTGGCATATCGACAATTCTGGAATGTCAGAAGACAAATATCGATGATACAACGATATATCGTTTTGCACATATAGATGAACTGTAACAGCCCTTATCGTCATGACTCACTTACTTGACCGTTCTTCACTGTATATATAATGGGTATAGATTCAGCTTCTGACAATAGCAGCTTTGGTTTGAGTTTAAATTTGACCCATTACTTTGTAACCTTCTTTTTAACCAAGAATTATTTTATTATATATATATCACAGGAATTTGAAATTCCATCCATAAAATATCATAGCAGTCAATCTAATCAAAATTGCTCTACAGTATAATATAATACTGAAGGAACGTAACACACTTTCGTCCTCCAAAATGGAATCCCGTAGCCAGTGCTAACAAAATAAAAGATACAAGCGATTAAGTTAGATCATTTGACAGAGGCAGATCTAGCAAGGCACAAACAAACAAACAACAGGCCCGATCTCCCGAAACAGCTCAATCTGAGCTCAATCTTAACTCAAATGTCGTCACCTATCTTTTGAGGTAGTTTTTCATGCAAAATTGCACTCTATATTGGTATAACAAAACAGAAACATTATTCAGAGTTTATTACAGCAAAATTTTGAGAGTTCAAGATTCATATTTTCCCAAATTCAAGCTTTGAAATTATCAAGACCTCAATTTGAGTTGAGATTTTTACTTGAGATGCTTCAGGAGATCGGGGCCTGATCTATGCCATACTTACTGAATTCTGCCAGAAGGATTTATAGTGAGATTATCAATGGCAAAGTATAGTGGTGACCAAACATGATCTGGTATGGTGAATAACTCCTTGAGTTCTACCTCTGATAAACCTTGACTAGACAGATGGATACAAGACAGCACCTATAAATGCAGTGAAACATGTCAGTACTGACTTATTGTATGAATTAATCTAATGTAGACATTCATGCTCATTACATACAAGTTTTATTATAGTGTGGTCAAATAATATGACACAAGGCTTAGCCGAGTGTCATATTGTTTTAGTAGACAAGTTTAATAAAACTTGTACGTATTAAGCACAAATCTAAGATTCTTTTCATCACATAACCTTAGAGAAAGCTCATTATCGTTTAAAATGATGATGTATGCTGCAAAGGTTTCAACCAAAATTTGGCAGTATGATGAGCTTGACGACATTTGCATTATCCTGAGGTCATAGGCCAATCGAGGCATGGATTGGCTAACATCATATCAGGCTAATTTAAATATTTATTGCACACTCTGGGAGTGCTGAACAATATATTTCTGGCACAGCTTGACGGCACTGCTAGGCCCCAGGTTATGTGATAAAACATCTATCTGCATACATGTATAGTATCCTGAAACAATTACAACAAGAGCCTTGAAACTTCGTGCAAGCAGCCATACATGTTCCCTGTATATACATGTATAGTCCATGCTGTTATTCATATCAACAGATAACTGGTGTCGTGTGATGTAGACACTTTGATACTGGTTATTTGGGCAACCTTTTTGAGGTTGTTACGATAACTGAGTGGTCTAACATGTTTATAATTCACGTTGCTAAGCGATGCAGGTTATGTTCTTCTATGACATTGGCTTAATTTCAATGGGACAAAATTTTGTGGTTTGGGTAAAAAAGACAATTTCGTGGGGACGGAATTTCAAGGATTTCATGAAAACAGGTGAGGTCAAAATTCACACAAATTATCAGAAATCATTCAAAAATCAAACAGATATAATAATTGTTTTATTACATATTGATATAAACTGGCGTAAACTTCCCAAAAACCCATTCTAAGACTGAAATTGAAAGCAAGTATGACAGCCACTATAAACTTGACATATTTATTGATATAGTTCAATATAGGTCATCCACAAATTCAACGAAATTAAATCCCCCATGAATAGTAATGATTTTACAGTATATGACCGAATTTTTTTTTTAAAAAGTGCTAAACACTGTAAAAACAAAAGTGATCTGCATTAACAGCCATACTTGTTCCACAAGGTTGCCATGGTAATCTGCCACATTGTAATCTTCCTCTAGTCTCACCAACACTTGACGAAATAATGCCTCAATACTGAAGTAAGAAAAATTGAACACCGTAAGCAGCCAGTCAAGAAATACTGTATATGTGGTATAGTTATCAACATGGAAATATAGTACAATAGTACAACCTTTGAAGAGCGTCATCTGTTGTGAGCTGCAAATATTGACTGTTGTTTAGAGGTTCTTGCTCTACAGAGGTTAAATTGATTGTAAATATCATCTATTGAGAGCTGCAAATATTGGCTGTTGTTTAAAGGTTCTTGCTCTACAGAGGTTAAATTGATAGTAAATATCAGCTTAGGGAAATTTTGAAGGGGTTGTTATTGAGAGGTTGTTGCTCTACTGAGGGCCGCTCTGGATAGGTTGTACTGTATTTGATAATATTGAGAATTTACTAAATTTGCTCATATTTAATCTTTAATAATTTTTTGCCACCATAGAACTCTACGAATCATGAATACTTCTGCACACCAAATGTCTGAAATTCAGAATTTGCAAACTTTTTAACTTTGGAAATATCGACAGCACAGTACATAAAATATGGCTACTTAAAGCAGGTGACTGTTCCATTCATGAACAGATCCAGCCGTAAGTTATTGTTTCTCGGGAAGTGGTCAGCCCTGCTTATTGGCTCAGGGGGTCTAACAAGGATTTTTTTCTTAGAGGGGCACCTGATTAGATTCTAAGAAATGACAAACTATTGTTAATATGTAAATGAGATAATTTGCCAAAGTTCAGAGCTGACTATAAGTTTAAACCATAAATGGAACTGTTTTTTGAATAATTTTGGGTCTGACAAAGGCAGATTGCAGTTGACAAACTATATAATATATTTGTTGTGAGTGCAGCACTATTAAGCAAAACCTACCTTTCTGAAGAAATCAATGACTGAATTTTCTGATCAAGAAGTCTAAAATATCCAAATGCAACAAGTTCCTAGAAGGATAAATATCATCTATCAGTTGTATTGTTGATTATATATAACATATCCTGCATTCACCATAGTATTGCCCGCACTTTTATCATACCAGATTCGTAAGCAAAAACTGGATACATCCTCAATTGAAAATCAAAAGTAATCGTATTTTCACTATTAGTTGCCTCCGATTTTCTTTCAATCTACTGTGTAAATATGGTATGCACTACTTCCGGGACCATTGGTGGTTAAGGCTTTGACCTAGGGAGTAGGATGCTGAAGGTTAAAATCCCAGTGGTGGTCTTTATAATAGGCACATGGTTTCGAATTTATCCAAGTGTACCCTATTTAGAGAGAAGGTAGTGCAGCGGCCATGTTTAGCCGCAACGGATATGACGTTACAGGAACTGGTATCCGTGTTTACTGTGACAACTGTAATAAAAACCGAGTACCATCTTTCGTAACATCATATCCATTGTGACTAAACATGGCCGCTGCATAACCTTCTCTATATATAGGGTACATTTAGATAATTTGAAACCATCATGAGGGTACACTCAGATAATTTGAAACTATCATGAGGGTACACTCATATAATTTGAAACTATCATGAGGGTACATTCAGATAATTTGAAACCATCATGAGGGTACACCCAGATAATTTGAAACCATCATGGAGGGTACAATCAGATAATTTAAAACTATCATGAGGGTACAATCAGATCATTTGAAACTATCATGAGGGTACACTCATATAAGTTGAAACCATCATGGAGGGTACAATCAGATAATTTGAAACTATCATGAGGGTACACTCATATAATTTGAAACCATCATGGAGGGTACAATCAGATAATTTGAAACTATCATGAGGGTACAATCAGATAATTTGAAACTATCATGAGGGTACACTCATATAAGTTGAAACCATCATGGAGGGTACAATCAGATAATTTGAAACTATCACGAGGGTACAGTCATATAATTTGAAACCATCATGGAGGGTACACTCAGATAATTTGAAACTTTCATGAGGGTACACTCATATAATTTGAAACTATCACGAGGGTACACTCATATAATTTGGAACCATGTGAGCTGGGAGGTGAGCCACCAGCTTTTTAAACCTATGGACTAGTTAACTTACCACGCACCTCTGTTCCCAATGCTGGCCATTAAGGAGTAGAAGTTTGGAAGGAAATCTACTCATAAAGAAGGTGTATCATAAGTCAAATTGACAAGCCCTTTCAAAGGGGTTACACTATAATAAATATACACTTTAGACTATTACGAGCAATACAAACATTACAACATCTGATAAACATGACAACAATGGATACTGTGTAGTCCCAGTTGGGTGCAGTCAAGCTGTCATTGCATAAATACATTAACAGGTTCATTTTTAAGAAGAATGTAGCTTAATTGAAGCGTGAGAGGAATCAGTCATAATGAAAATCTTTAAATAATTAATTGCTAGGTAACTAACTTAGGAAAAAGTACAAACTTACGGACAGTGTGATTCTCAGGAACAATGGGTTCCTCGTCATTGAAGCATTCACTATACAATCTAACTGTCCTGTAGATAATTCCTTACCAGACTTCTGTAATACTTTCTGAGGAAAATATACAATAAAACAGTAACTGAAGTAATATGAACAATTCTGCAGCATGTAAATACAAAATATACCTGTAACAATGTTAAAAATATACCTGTAACAATGTTAAAAATATACCTGTAACAATGTTAAAAATATACTCGTAACAATGTTATAACTAGAAGGATTTTTGATACAAAAATGTATATGTCCCCCAAGGGGCCATAATCTTCTGCAACAAGAGCTGTCCACGAACAGCGCGCTCCACTATTCGCAGCGCCATGCTGGAATAGTAAAATCATTATATATTCAAAACAAAAGCTTCATAACAGCAGCATTACCCTCTGCTGTGTAGAGGTTGGGGCTTCTAAGTCATACAAGGGGGATAATTTGGACAAATTATGCAGGACCATTTCCTACTCATGTGTAGGTCCTCTTGGTCATGAAGGTAAACAAATAAGCATTTCTTAGTCCAAAAGGGGGCATAATTTCAACAAAATGCTAAAAAGTTACCTACCCCTGTGTATGGGTTGGGGTCATGATGGTGAACAAGTATGCAAAGTATCAAAGCAATATGTCCATGCACTATGAAGATATTACAGGTTAAAAAACCTGTACCTAAACTTTAACATTTGCATTTCGAAGTCCAAAATGGAGCATAATTTCAACAAAATGCTTGATAGAGTTACCTACCCCTGTGTATGGGTTGGGGTCATGATGGTGAACAAGTATGTAAAGCAATATGTGAATGCACTTTGAAAATATTAGAGGTGAAAAAACCTGTACCTAAACTTTAACATTTGCACTAAGTTGAAAAAAGGGGGCATAATTTCACCAAAATGCTTAACAGAGTTACCTACCCCTGTGTATGGGTTGGGGTCATGATGGTGAACCAGTATGCAAAGTATCAAAGCAATCTGTCCTGCATTATGAAGATATTAGAAGTTAAAAAACCTGTACCTAAACTTTAACATTTGCACTATTTGCACTAAGTAGAAAAAGGGGGCATAATTTCAACAAAATGCCTGATAGAGTTACCTACTACTGCATATGGGTTGGGGTCATGGTGGCAAACAAGTATGCAAAGTATGAAAGCAATATATCAAAGGACTTAGAGAATATAAGAGGTTAAAAAACCTGTACCTAAACTTTAACAAAAGTGTTACGCCGACGCTCGGGTGACTGCAATAGCTCCCCTTATTCTACGAATAGTGGAGCTAAAAATTATCCGACCTAAAATTCCTGACAATATGCGTAACTTGGCTTGGTACCAAACATTCATGTTGATAACCTTTGACAGAGTATTCCTCAGAGTCTATTGGATGAGAGAGCATATCTCAGATAGGGCCCATGGGACAAGAGAGGGTATACCTCAGTCAGGGCCCTTTGGACTTGAGAGGGTATCTCAGATAGGGTCACTCTGGGGACATTACTTTGAAATCACTGCACGTTAAGTGCAATAAAATTAAGAAGCAACAACTCACAACACATAGTTCTTTTTTCGATACCAGGGCTAGTGGTTCTAATTCGATCAGTGAATAGCTTCTGGATTTCAGTTCATCAATGTTGTCAATGTCGGTCAGTTTTGTAGTGACCACTATAAAACAGGATGCTGGGAAGTTGGAAGGTAGCCAATATAACACCTATAACAGAAACACATAAAAGTTACAACCACTCCATATCTTCTATAAAAAGTTCTACCCCGCATTAAAAGTTCAAAATAAACTAGAAGGATTTTTGACACAAAGATGATTGTGCCAACAAGGGGCCATAACTCTGACAAAAAACATTTGACCGAAAATTCCTGACAATATGCACAACTAAGCTTAGTACCAAGCTTTCATGTGACATTTCATTAAAATCAGAAGAGTGGTTAAGGAGGAATGTCTCCCTCATTATATGCGGGAGACAGAATTGACAATACATGGATCTATAGAAAACTTTATACCGTATATCGGGTAATTTTCGCGTACTGCAAATTTCGCGATTTTCGGCAAAATCAAATTTTAGCGAAGCTAATTTTAGCGATTTCTAACCTCTGTTTGTTTTTTTCGCGTTTTCCATCTTGTAAGGGGAGATTAATCCAACATGATTGTTTTAGCGCAGCTAAAAGCCAGTATGTACCGGTTGGTACCGGTGTGCGTATTTTGTTATAACAGCGGTATCGCATATTATTAATAACCAGTATGTACCGCGCATATTATATTTTGACCTGATAAAATAAACTATCTTGTTGTCATACGAATAAAAGATATACTTGCAGACCTATTTAAACACGAAAATGTGCATGAATTTAATTTGGAGTAGAACATTAACAAAACACGATTTTCGTTGTCATATGTATTAAAGATATTTTCAAAGGTAAAATACAGAGATATCATATGTAGTTCACACCTCGTCATTTATTTTCAATTGTTTCATACAATAGACGGGAAAATTCTTTTGTTAAATTGGTCCCTGTTTGTTTACTTTCAAAACTGATGAATACGGGATAATACGCTTGTTGGTGAAATAGCATCTTAAACAACATAATTGTTTAAACTTTTAAATTTTGCACTTTATAGGTGGTTTAGTTTATGTTTGATTTATACGGATTGTGTTATCGTATAGTACTAGTAATTAGTATAAACTATCGATTTTCATCACGCGTTAATATTACGACGCCGGTAGACGAAAACGAAAGTAGAAACATTCATATTCGGACAATCGCGAAATTCTGGTACATGTATGAATTTTTCGCTGATTTCAATTTTAGCGAATTGGTTTGGACGCGAATAAAGCGAAAATTAGGTACGCGCGAAAATTACCCGATATACGGTATCACATAAATACCATAATCTTCCTTGTGAGAACAATTGATGGAACAATGTTCATCAACACGTGGGATAATAAATGCGGGATGTGACTAGCTTTTTGGTGCAAAAATGTAACGTTGTTGGCTAAAATTTGTTATTTCTGACGTTGTTCAACTGGGTAACTAAGGCAATGTGATAAAAAGTATCCACCACTCGTTACATCTTTGGGATCAACATTTCTTAAACTCGTCACTCATTTAAGACATGTTGATCTCCAAAGACAACTCATGACGGATCCTATATATAGAAGAAATAAATGTAGGACTTAATGTAACCGTAGGAACAAACAATTCAATTAGTTAGAACTTGACCTTAAGGTCATCAAGATAAACATTTTGACCAAACTTCATGAAGTTTAAAGCAAACATGTGGCCATCAGAGTGTTAACAAGGTTTACCTATTATTTGACCTTTTGACCTAGTTTTTGTGTTCCTAGTTTTGAAATGGTCGTGTCATTGAGGTGGTCTTGTTAATGTGGTGACCCTGTAAGGTGCAGTGTGATTGTATTTGTAGAGAATTCCGCAAAATTAATATAAAATGATTTAATTTACCTATTTTGTCTAATTTACCTTTTTAATTTTGCTGAATTGCGGTAGTTTTTCCAGCCCATCAAACACTAGGACAGGAGTTTTGCCATATGCAGTAAGTTTACCTAGCAACGATAGAATCTCATTGATCACATGTTGTGATTTCTCATTCTCATCTTTAGGTAATGATTCCCAAACCTTTTCCTTGGCTTTACCATCAACAAGCTGGGATAAAACAAAAGCAAACTCCTCCACCACTCTCATCAACATTCTTGTAACATCTGTCAATAAAAACAGAACATGTGTTCATTACCGGTGTAACAGTCAATTTCTTCTCAGTCTAGAACTTTCGAAACATTCAATTTCTTCCCAACCTAAAACTCCTGGAACAGTCAATATCTTCCCAACCTAAAACTCCCGGAACAGTCAATTTCTTCCCAACCTAAAACTCCCGGAACAGTCAATATCTTCCCAACCTAAAACTCCCGGAACAGTCAATATCTTCCCAACCTAAAACTTTCGTAACAGTCAATTTCTTCTTAGCCTAGAAGTTTCACTAAGGGGATAAGTTTTATTCCTATATTATTAGGATGAAACTGACTGGGGGAGATGGGGCCTGTCACACAAATAAATGTGTTGCACCATATTTATGTCTCAGTCAATTTCTTCTTAGCCTAGAAGTTTCACTAAGGGGATAAGTTTTATTCCTATATTATTAGGATGAAACTGACTGGGGGAGATGGGGCCTGTCACACCAATAAATATGTTGCACCATATTTATGTCTCAAGGACAATTATAACTCCCAAGAAAATAAGCATGAAAATAATTAGATTTTTTTTCTACCTAGCTAACCAGACTGTATTTAGTTGATAGAACACTATACTTTCACACAGAAGATCCCATCGGGATTCACTCAATGGGCAGGCTCTTTACTCAGACCCAGGCTCCACATATGGAGAAGTTACTAGTTGCCAGTAGTTACTTGTTAAAAAGCAATTTCATTCCTAGAAAACCGGTATGGCCAATCAGCTGATTTGGTGTCACCAATGGACATTGACAGGTGTCCATTTAAGATCAATTATGGGACTTATTTGTTTATTCAAGTTTAAAACTGTTTCTCAACAATTTTTCAGTTTAACATGGTGGCAGATTCATCTATCTAGCTTTCCTGGGCTGTAGTCTAACCAATACCAACTTAATTACTACAAGGAACCAGCATCATCTCCACATTTCTAGGAAACAAAATCAACATTGATGTCAAATGTTCATGGAAGTGTTTGCCCTGTCACGACTGGCAATCAAACCTGGATCATCATATATTGCTGGCTTAGAAGAATAAGGTCGTAAGTACAAAAATGCCATTTTGAGAAAATAAGAAAAAACTGTCTGAAATTTACTCTTAACTTATGGAAAAACAAGCTTTCTTATTTCAGTTTAGTCAACATTACCACTGAAAATATGAAAATAAGTTCAAAAGATCAACTTGTGATGCATATTTCGAATATGTATGGGTCTTATAAGGTCGTATGTAGCAATTACGACCTTATTCTTCTAAGCCAGCGATATATCTAAGGTTACAATAATGGGATTACAAAAGATAAAGTTTACAGTGACTTACTAGTGCTGTCTTCAGCAAAGCCAATAAAATGGTAGAAGACTACATAGTTATCATATGATTGTTTTAGAGTGTTGATCCAGTTACATAGAAGTGCAGACATTCCACAACCAGGTTCTCCTGTCACCACAACATGTCGCTCACTCTCTGAAATGTCATCGTAAATAATGCCGATTATTACTTAAAAAATAATCGTTGTTATTTGCAACCATTTTGCCTACTTTCGTTTTTGATTGTGATTTTCACAGGCATGTTATTCTTACACTGCACAACTTTGATTGTGATTATCACAGGCATGTTATTCTTACTGCACGGTGTCTGGGCACATTTCTACTTCCTTTACAGAAAAGAGCGTCTGCAGAGATGAAATTTAATAATTTATATCTGCATTCATCCAAGTCATTGTAGCCTTTTATGCATCATAAATGAGTTGTAGATAAGAGAAGATGTGGTCTTGATATTGCTGGCATTGTCATTGACTGATGTTTACAAGAAAACCAGCTTTTTAATCATTTGTTTTGGAGTGAACGGAAAACGGGGAAGTAGCAATTTTAGTTTTTATCACATGTCATGTAAGGTTTCAATACCGTCAAGATGCTTTGGCAGACTGGTTTAGCAGGTTGTTCTGTGTCAGGGCTCAGTCAGAGGAGAATTAACAGCATTTGAGCAAATAGCTTTTAAAAACAGAAATGGTTTTAAGTTTATGAATTGAAATTGAATGGTGTTTGCTATATATATACAGAATCGGGAAATTAACCTGTGTTTTTATTTGGTATGTTAGTAGACTTATTGGGAATTAGAATTTGGATACTTGCATTATCCCAATTGACATAGTGTTGACAGGTTGCTTACTGTCTGATCAATGACAACTGGTTTGTTTGTTATACTCTGCTTTTAATATTTTGACTGTATGCATTGCATTATTACAGGTATATAAGTGAGTGTTAGTCTTGACATTGCTTATCGTGGATCATTGTCTACAACTTTCTCTAAGTTAGTTCAGAAACAGCAAATTTTATTTGAATCACTGTTGGGTGCAAGTCTGCAACTGATACCTTATTTGGGAATTTTACATTGTGTGATTGCTTGTGGCGTTCAATTACTTACTTGCAGGTACAGCTATGGTGTGCTGAATCTTTTAGCAGGCTTTCATTGCGTTTCCAGGCAATGAAGTGCAGGCTTTAGTAAGAATTATTCATGTACCAATCATGTAAACATGCCTTTAGTTGCAAGTTGAAATAGCTCAATCAATACCTCATACAGATTTGGCAGGAAAGCAGTGTGTGAACAGGTACAGAGGAGTCAGGTCGCTTTACAATTTTTCAGGTTACACCTTGTGATGATGTTACCATCAATATTGAGGGGTTTGATAATGATTAAATTGCAGTTGGTGCTGAACGCATTTTGTTGAGACAGTTTGGAATTTAGGTGCTTAGCATAGATAAAGAGGGCACTCTTAGTTTGGGGAAGAATGAATTTTTGGCGGATAAATTTAAATGTTGTTAAATTTATTGTGGCGGAAAAATTCATGTAGCTGACTGCCAACCAGGGGTTCACATTTTTTAAAAACCATGGACCCTGCATGTTAGGGTTGTTATCCATGGTGGCAAAACATTTTGAAATATTTGTTTATTGATCTAGGGGTTTCAACCTCTGATAGGCCAGCTTTGCGGCTGAGCTATGCTGTTAGGGGAGTTACCAATGGATTATTCTTAAAACATAGTTTTTTGTGACAGTTGGGTTTTGCCCGTATCATTTGGTATCTCCCAGCTGTTTTTTGGCTTTTTTCTATTTGATAATTTGCTTGACTAATGCTTGCATATTTGCAAATGGGATTTTGCTCGATATAAAATCTTGGATATTAGTGGCATGATTGGATTTTTGCTAGATAGAAATCCTTGAATCCAGGATATTTGTATATATATTGCATGGCTGGATATATTATTCAATAATATATGCAGTTGTGTGCTGGCACGCAATAATTTATTATCGCGTGCCAGAATGAGATTGATTTATGGGAGATCTACGTATTGCATGGCAGGGTATATTGCGTTGCTGGATTTGCTGTTGAGCTGCATTGCAGGGTATATGGCACACCCGTTGCAGTTGTCCGTTTGCTTTTGCTGGATATTGGCGTATTGCAGTTGCTGGATATTTGTGTATTGCATGGCAGGGATTTGCGGAGAGTTGCGTATTGCATGGCAGGGATTTGCGGAGAGTTGCGTATTGCATGGCAGAGATTTGCAGGATAGTTGTGGATTGCATTGCAGCATTAGAATTTGAAATTTGCTTATAAAAGTTAAAAGGAATAAGTGAACTCCTGGTTGGCTTTTTCTACTTAGATTGTTTACGGCCTAATTACTCCAAACATTTTGAATACATTAAGGTTTTTAGAAAGTATCTCTGTAGTGGAAAGTAAATAAAAAATGTCTTTTGATTTCTTGTTTGTTGGTTTTGAACCAAAATGGTTATGGTCAAATAATGCCGATTATTACTTAAAAAATAATCGTTGTTATTTGCAACCATTTTGCCTACTTTCGTTTTTGATTGTGATTTTCACAGGCATGTTATTCTTACACTGCACAACTTTGATTGTGATTATCACAGGCATGTTATTCTTACTGCACGGTGTCTGGGCACATTTCTACTTCCTTTACAGAAAAGAGCGTCTGCAGAGATGAAATTTACCCACCCACCCACCCTTAATAGTTTTTAGCTTTCACAGTTTTTGTCATATTTACAGCATGGAGAAGGGTTATTGCAAGAGAGATATATGAGACGTATATCAATGTATAGTCTTGTTGTAGCATTAATGATGAGCAGTTTGTTCCACAGAAATTGCTTAAGCGATTTACATGTTCCAAAGGTTTTATTGAAGACCTACTTTTGTGTTAGTAGAGTCAGATCAGTATTCATTTACCTTTTTAAAATGTTTTACTTTGAGTATATGCAAAGATTTCATGCTATTTTTTCTGCGACTTAGGAATCAATTCAATGAACATATTTATGTTTAGGGTGTTTGGTAGTAAAACGTCACAAACATACGTCTATGACTGTGCAGCTTAGATGCATAGTGGTGAGGTTGTAAATCTTTGTCTTGTTGGTCATTTGTTTCATTTTCAGTGCATGCTGCTTATCATCAAACTGACATCTTCACCAACTGTAACTTCAAGCAATTGGTCTTTCCATAGTCATGTTTTCAATAGTGAGAGGAACGGATCCACGTCTCAGTCTGCGAAATTAGTTCTGTTATTGTTTAGTTAGTATGCTATTGCTGAAACGGCTTTGAATATAGGAATGCTGATCACATAATTTTGGATTGTATCATGTTTATCAAATGCTGAATTTCTGGATGGAACTCGTTGCTAGGAAGTTTGCTTGTCGTCAAGTTCATTCATGCAGGTGATAGACTCAAGGATAAGCTATACAGTGATACCCCTTTAGTCTTAACAGCGTCAAACATTGTTATCATAAACTCTGCTGAGTTTGACCTCGTTATTAGCATAGATTGAAGGACAGATGAGAGTCATGAGAGAATTAATGACATGATAGATTGGGAAGTTTAAGGTGCCAGTACATTCTGGTGTTGGATGTGTGCTTTACAAGACCTTGTAGTGCATTCAGGATCGAGCTGTTTTTACTGTGCAAGATTTTTGGTATATTAACATTAGTTGGAGTGTGTGAATATAACATTCAGCTGATGGCAGAAATATTATGAAGATATGAACTGTATATGCATTGACAAATGGGCACTATTTAAATTATTGTACTCAATAACTGTGTTTAGAGTTAATGTATTGTTTTATTATTTATGACTCATTTTTTCAATATAACATTCAGCTGATGGCAGAAATATTATGAAGATATGAACTGTATATGCATTGACAAATGGGCACTATTTAAATTATTGTACTCAATAACTGTGTTTAGAGTTAATGTATTGTTTTATTATTTATGACTCATTTTTTCAATTGTTTGTCGGGAATAATTTCAGGATTTATTGCAGAATTTTAGTTATTGCCCAGTTAAGATAGCTATAAACCTGTATAATCTAGGATTAGCAAATTAATATTGTCAGTCAATTAGGTAACATATTATGTATTGCTGGGTTCACGAGTTCGTGTTTTTACTGTACAACCTTTGATATAGTTACGACTGAAGATGTGTAATTTTTACATGCTGCTGCAGGTAAAGCTCTACTTAAGATAGGAAGTTTAAATGATTGTGCTCAATTATGGTTAGAGATAATTGAAGGTTTTATGACTGACTTTTCCAATTGATGGCTGAGAAGGTTTTTTGAGGGTTTATTTCATGTTTTTGAACATTTTCCTGCGCATCATCTAGATATTTGAGAGGGTAGTTTCAAGCTTTTGTTGCTGACTCTTTGTTCAAAGTATTTTGGGGACAGCCTTATTATTTGTAATTGATGCACTGATTAAACAGTGATGAATTTTGCTGTTGTCAATGTCACAGTCTTACATTACCATCAATCAGAATAATCACATTTACAATTCAAAATATTGTGATTTCTATATATAATTAGTAGATAGAAGCAGCTTGCTCCTTGTCCCTGTGTGATAACTCAGATTTAAATGTGTTTACTGGTATTTATGCTTTGTCTGTGCTTATGTGGATTAGTTGACTTTTATTTTTAGGATGTTTCCCAGTATTTCCTTTGGTTGGGGATTTCCTTAATTTCATATTTTCACCTTGTGTAATTGTTCCTAAGTTAATTTTCCATTTCGGAGATATCACCTAAGTTAAGGTTGCCTCTGTATGCAATTTTGGTTTAGATCATCATTTGCTGTTTAACATTAATATGAACTGTATGAATATGGTTGCCATTGAGGGTAGAGTGGTCACTGTTACTGGTGTGAAATATAGAGGTCATGTTATAAGAATTGTCAAACAATTATAGGTTGCTGTATGTCAGGTCCATGGGTGCCTTTGTCTATTGAGCATTGTTCCAGGTTGAACTTCAGGGCTGTATATAAAGCGAAATGTTAGCATTTGTTTTCGACTGAGGATAGTATTAGGTTGTTATATTTCAATTGTGCTTTAATTTTTAGTTTTATACATTTAAAATTAGCTTTAGTGTGATGTAGTGTGTTTGAAACTCTTGCTTTGTTGTTTTACCCATTGATAAGTTTTAATTCAAAAGTTCATGTTATATTTGTCGTAACAATTCATGTGGCTGACTGCCAACCAGGGGTTCACATTTTTTAAAAACCATGGACCCTGCATGTTAGGGTTGTTATCCATGGTGGCAAAACATTTTGAAATATTTGTTTATTGATCTAGGGGTTTCAACCTCTGATAGGCCAGCTTTGCGGCTGAGCTATGCTGTTAGGGGAGTTACCAATGGATTATTCTTAAAACATAGT
Source organism: Spisula solida (assembly GCA_947247005.1). Lineage (NCBI taxonomy): Eukaryota > Metazoa > Mollusca > Bivalvia > Venerida > Mactridae > Spisula > Spisula solida. Next base: position 27,578,416 of record OX365945.1, on the reverse strand, counting down.
TTTTTGTGACAGTTGGGTTTTGCCCGTATCATTTGGTATCTCCCAGCTGTTTTTTGGCTTTTTTCTATTTGATAATTTGCTTGACTAATGCTTGCATATTTGCAAATGGGATTTTGCTCGATATAAAATCTTGGATATTAGTGGCATGATTGGATTTTTGCTAGATAGAAATCCTTGAATCCAGGATATTTGTATATATATTGCATGGCTGGATATATTATTCAATAATATATGCAGTTGTGTGCTGGCACGCAATAATTTATTATCGCGTGCCAGAATGAGATTGATTTATGGGAGATCTACGTATTGCATGGCAGGGTATATTGCGTTGCTGGATTTGCTGTTGAGCTGCATTGCAGGGTATATGGCACACCCGTTGCAGTTGTCCGTTTGCTTTTGCTGGATATTGGCGTATTGCAGTTGCTGGATATTTGTGTATTGCATGGCAGGGATTTGCGGAGAGTTGCGTATTGCATGGCAGGGATTTGCGGAGAGTTGCGTATTGCATGGCAGAGATTTGCAGGATAGTTGTGGATTGCATTGCAGCATTAGAATTTGAAATTTGCTTATAAAAGTTAAAAGGAATAAGTGAACTCCTGGTTGGCTTTTTCTACTTAGATTGTTTACGGCCTAATTACTCCAAACATTTTGAATACATTAAGGTTTTTAGAAAGTATCTCTGTAGTGGAAAGTAAATAAAAAATGTCTTTTGATTTCTTGTTTGTTGGTTTTGAACCAAAATGGTTATGGTCAAATAACCACGCCTTATTATTTGAAATTTTAATTCATGTAAACAATACAACACAATGCCATAAGCTTCCTGAATAGCCATTGTACATTAGAAAATCCCTCAAATAGTCCAACGCCAATCAATTTAATTTCCAAAGCTAGAAATGGTTTTTACTGATAAATACTTAAGAGCCTACGAGTGCTGAACCCTCGATTTTCTTACTTATTTGTAATAATAATAATAAAGACTTTATTTAAAGAGGCAACACAGTTGGGTATGCCCAGTCTTCCCTGTGAGCCTCATATCACATAATATATGTACATTTACAAAAGTTACATGAAAGACAAAGTAATATAAATATATACAAGTATATATACACAGCTGAAAAGAAAGGAAAAGTAATTGAGCAGAAGATATAACACATTGAATGATGGCATAAATAGCATAAAACATTATTGATTACTGATAATCAATGCATCTCTCCAGTGAGAGAGAAGTGTGCTTGACCACCAGAGAACCACCACTTCAAGTAGTTGCTTTTAAATAAGTTGATATTTGCAGATGTTTTTATATCGTAAGGAAGACAGTTCCATAATATTGCACCAGAGTATGCCAATGATTTTCTGCAAAATTCTAGCCTGGGTTTTGGAACTGCTAGTAGTTTTTGTTCAAATGACCTCAATGATTTATTTTCATTATAGGTAAAACGTTGCTCCATATAATTTGGGAGAAAGCCGTTTAGAGATTTGTACACTAGAATGGCCTTTTTATAGTTAACTCTGTCGGAAAATTTCATCCAATTTAATTGCATAAATAATTCCTCTGTAGGTGTGTCAAAAACTTTGTCAAGAATAATTCGAGCGCACATTTTTGAAATTTGTACATATCATTGGAAAGCTCAGTGGTGCAGTTTCCCCAAATAGAACAACAGTAGTCTAAATGAGGGAGGATATATGCATTGAAAAACATTTTTCTAGTATGCAGATTTAAAAATTGTTTAATTCTCATAAGTAAGTATAATAATGAGTTGCATTTCTTGAGTGTCATTTGTACTTGTGTTTTCCAATTAAGTGTGCGATCAATATGGACTCCCAGAAGTTTTTCTGTTTTTGAAAATTGAATAGTTTTTCCATTGAATGAAATTCTTGAATCTTTTTCGGAACTGCGAGTTGAGGGAGAAATAAACATAGCTTTTGTTTTTTCGGAATTTGCAACCACGGAGTTTCGTTTTAACCAGTTTTGTATAGAATCAAGGTCTGATTGAATGTAAGTACAAACTGAGTCTAAACTACTTCCAAATGATGTAAGCAAAAATTGTAAGTATAAAAAGGGCAATAACTCTGGAAAAAAATCCAGAATTACCTCCTCTTGTTTATACAATGGGGTCATCACCTTAAGCAAGTCTCTCAAGTTTCAAGATAACATCTTTGATAGTAATGGAGAAATATATATTTTAAAACAACAATGACTAAAATTTCCAAGTTTAAGTCCAAACAAGGGCAAATACTCTGCAAATACAAATCACAGGGTTTACCTTGTTGTAATGGATTGCCTTTTTGAAATTGAATACATATTCCAAGTTTGATAGTTTTTGAGAAATATAACTTATTCAACAAAAATGTCCAACATTTCTAAGTTTACGTCAAAACAAGGGCAAATAAATAACTCTAGAAATACAAATCACAGAGTTATTTACCTTGTTGTAATGGATTGCCCTTTTGATAGTGAATAAGTATTCCAAGTTTGAAGTGAATACCTTAGATAGTTTTTGACAAATGGACACCAACGAAAAAGTTAACTAACACCCTCACAGGCGCAGATGCTGAGGACCTTGTCACGACAATAGCTCTTTTTTTCTACGAAAAGTCAAAGTCAAGCTAAAAACAGCTCTGTATATCTATGGTTCAGTATAAGTTGAAATGTTCATCGGTCAAAAAGTATGTGTTAAATATTTATACCATGATGTCAGTATATAAAACAATATGCATGATACAGAAAATCGAACATGCATGATACAGAAAATCGAACATGCATGATACGGAAAATCGAACATGCATGATACCGAGAATCGAACATGCATGATACAGAAAATGTTATCTAGCAAGCTGTATTCAATTGTGCGATCTAGCCTGATATGCGTGTGATAAAATATTGTACAATTTATTTATCAACAGAAATGTACCTGACAATAACTTTTTGTCCAACTGCTGCATATATACCTCCCCACCTACATATATATCAGTCCGGCTGGCAAGGAAGGCATCATGCTGTGATCTCATTTCTGCACGTGCTGACAATTTCTCCGTACTGAAGTTAGCTAACAAGGTGTTCCTCAAATAGGACATTATGGTGTCATACATTACCTTGGCTGCCTGAAAAACAGTAAAGTAACTATTAGTAACAATGGTGTATGGAAGGATGTTAAAAAAAGTTTGGTTCACAAAATTCAAATTGATATAAAATTTTATTTAAGCTTTTAAACAGTGTTATCTCCTTTTCATGTCAAATTTTGCTTCTTAGGGTTCTCAACAATTTTTCAGTTCTTAATAGTGGCAGATTCACCTAACCAGATTTCTGTACTCCAAACCAGTACTACTTACCATTTGATACGGAACCAGCAACTTCTCCACATGTGGATAAAAATCGACATTGATGTCAAATTTTCATGGAAGGGTATGACCTGCTGTAACCATGAATCAAACCTGGATTGACCATGGCTGCAGCTTTTTCATGCACGGTTAGCTTAATTTAATATCTGAATATTTAAAACAATAGCATACCCTCTGGATCACAATTAACCTGTTACTGTACTTTCAATATTCTTTTCAGTTACAAAATGTAGAACATAATTATGTAAATCATCAGGCCTCATTGAATCCACTCGTCCACTCGTCCTGCACAATATCTTCCTTCTTTATTTATATAGCAGGACAAGTAAGATTTTGGGGTTTTCTTCTTTGTCTATATTGCAGGACGAGTGCTTTGAAAAAACATTGTTGAGGCCTGATCATATACATGTATAAAGGATAAGTAAGGACTACCTCGGCAGGAGTGTTATAATCCATGTGTACCCCCAAACTCTGTAATATAAAATTCAATGTTAGTTTATTATATTCACTGTATTAGTTATGTTATAATATATGCAGTGAACACAGACAATCAGAAAGAAACATATTTGCATCTATTCAATGAAAAACATAAATAGGTCATGTTATCACATTTATTATCTTAGAAAATAATTCAACAAACTTAGAAAAACATAACACTATATTGTAAGTTTTGTGATACGGAACTACATTTCCTGGAAATAACTAGAAACCAGTATAAACATGTCCAGTAGCAAGATGGAGTAAACTGAATGTAGCTACATGTTATGGTAGGACATGACCTGCTTAAGTCCAGTTCCAGACAGGGGTTCCATTTGACTCAGGAATAGGGATTTTGACCCTTCAATGGTTTAGTTCAACCTTATATACTGTGATTTATTACAACTAACACATGTATATTGTAGAATTGCATATCTCAAATAATAATGAGCAATTATTTCAGAATGATCACTAATGCTGTGTTATTTTGTTGCCTAGCAACAATTTACCCTCATTTTATAATTTTTTTCTTTTTGTTGCCATGCATGGTGTTCTAAAACTAATCACTGATTTCACCATTTCTTTTCAATAAGATTATGAATATATCTCAAGGAGTCCAGTAACCGTAATAGAAATAAAATGTATGACTATGCTTTGGAATTTTTTTTTCGTTCTTTTGGGTGGGGTAAAATTGTCGTTTTAATACCATTAACTAAAATGACAATTTATATTTTCGTCATGTATATTTTCTAAATTGGTCCAAAAAATCAACCAGAATTAAGTTTATCTGATAGATTAATGTATTACGAAATAAATAATATGTTTGAAAATGTGAGATATATCTTTTCGTTTCCATAGCAATGCAAACTTTTGTTCTACTAACAGCGTGAACTCATGCCCTCGAGTTGTCTTCTTTGGTTGCCTGGCAACAAGAATCAAATAGTCATAACCCTGATTGGTATTTGCCATAACATCAGTGAGAAACCATATTTCATGATAATGCATAGAAAATATACGAACACTTATTTTTCTAAGCATTATTAAGCAACTCTCAGTTATTTTTTACTGACCCTCGTATAAGTGGATATTACCATGCACCAAAAATTTCAGACATTTGTTGTGCGGAAATATCTACTAGAAAATTTAGCTAGAGGAAAGTTACGGAATTTCATATGTTAATTCATGAAAATTTACAAATAGTTCCATGTTGCTAACTTTACCACTTCAATGGTATGTATCTACATGTATAATAGTACCAGCAAAACTAAGCACCTGATCTTTCAGCTGCTGAACTCTCTGTTTTAAATCATCCATCAGATATGTGGAATGTTCACTCTCTGCAGAATATTTGAAAACCTGCTTCTTGTCACCTTTACTCATTCCCTCTTCACGAATCATGTCATCATATGACTAAAAATTGAATATTTATAAAAATATAGATCATGATTCATCATAATAACTGTTAACAATCATTGAGTAATAGAATTTTTGTTTGTTTAGCAAAACTCTACCTACATGAGCTTCATACCTGATCCAAAGCAATCTTTCAGATCAAAAGCTATATACCTGATACAAAGCAACCTATCTGATCCAAAGCTACATACCTGATCCAAAGCTACATACCTGATACAAAGCAACCTATCTGATCCAAAGCTACATACCTGATCCAAAGCTATATATCTGATCCAAAGCTATATATCCGATCCAAAGCTACACATCTGATCCAAAGCTACAAACCAAAGCTACATACCTGATCCAAAGCTACATACCTGATCCAAAGCTATATATCTGATCCAAAGCTACAAACCTGATCCACAGCTACATACCTAATCCAAAGCTACATACCTGATCCAAAGCTACACATCTGATCCAAAGCTACATACCTGATCCAAAGCTACAATATATGATCCAAAGCTACATATCTGATCCAAAGGTACATACCAGATCTATATGTGTATGCAGTTGTATAAATTACCGAATAAAGGCAGTAGTATACCTTGTTTCTAAAGAATAATGTTGATGGTAGATGTCCTGGGTTATTAAGGAAGCCATGCAGAAACTCTAACTCTGTGACACTCTTATCTCTCACTCCATCTAACCAGGGATAGTTAGGTAATGCATTGTCAAAGTTTTTCTGTAAGGTTGCATCATCAGCACCATGCCATCCGTATCTCTGAAAGTTAAATGTGGTCATCTTAATTACCTATTTTTGAATAAGGTACATTCAGAGACTATGAATAATTGTTATCTTTAGTCTTGGGCACAATGTACTCAGAAACTCATTTCTCTTTGAAATAAGATACATTAATGTAAAAAAATGCATTGAAATAAAGATGAAGTGAACCACTGAGTGCCAATGGTCATTTGACATTAATTTTGTTGCACATTAAAAAAATCACAATGAAGAAGAGTCGAATACATAGACATTATGAGAGTCTACAGTACTAAGGTGATCCTGAGGTGGTGGACACACGTCTTTAACCAAATAATGTCGCAGCCAGGGAATACATCAAACAAGGACATGCTTCCGATTTAACCAAGGATCCCCATAATGTCCTGATATAAATATAATGTGCCTTAATTTAAGTTAATTATCTGTCCTTTAGATTATAGTGTATATATACAAACAACATTTCATATGCATATTCGTAAAAGGTACTTCCCACTTAAAAAAAATGCTTTGAAAAGACTAAATTACAGGGTGTCCCAAAAAACCGGGGACCTACCTAAAACCCTTATAACTTATTTATTTTTTAATGAATTTGTCTGTTCTTTAGTGAGATGGTGTAAAAGTGATCTCTACTTCTAAAGTAGGAACTTATTTATATGTTTCCTTTAAATCAGGAAGTGACGTCATCATTTTACCTATGACGTCATTTCCTGTTTTTTTGCTGACTTACGTTGAAAATGTGATCATTTGATAAGACGTTGTTGTCTGATGGTTCATTTTTTAAGAAAGCAATGTTTTAAAGTCACAGAAGTGGTGAAAATCTTGTGAAAATCAAAGAACTTTGCAAAGAAATAATGAAAACAAGGAGAAAGTGGTGAGTTTACTTAATACAAAATGTAAAAGGGAAGCAGGCAACCTTCCAAATAATCATTAACAATTAATCACCGAAGAAGCAAAACATAAATATTAATTTATTATTATTGCGAACAACAAGAAGGATACTATGAAGCAAAATACAATATGGTGAACTTTTATCCAAATCAACAATTCATAATTATGTACATATCAGAGTCATTTAGTGTGTCAACATTTGTAAGAAAGCATAAACCACTTATAACAACAAATCAGCAGCAAATGCAGGATACGTTTGCATGAAAGTACTGACATTTGACCTCATACCTGAGGGCAAGTGGCCTATATATAGCTCGGACATGAGCCCTATAGTGAATCTGTTTGCCATACATGATGAATACAAGTCAAATAGTTCCTGCCAGCAAATGATGTACCGACTTCATTTGACAGAGAATTGACAGGATCCTCGACCCTCTATCAGCATAATTCAACAGCTGATGTGTATAAAAATAAACATGAAAATCTCAAAATTGTGAGAAAAAAATAAGCGCGATAGGCAGGTAGCTTTCAAATTGGGAAAACTATATGCAAAATAATTTGACATATGAAATTTATCAACAAATTGTTAAATAATTTCATGTATAACAAACCAAATTTCAAGACACTTAATTGCATATTATGACTCCCTTGTTCCATATAATATTTATATGCTTATAAATAAAACCTTGTATCAGTTCATTAAAAGGTATTATCATAAGACATGTTTTAGGTGTTCAACAATATCAAAGATCATAAACCAATTCCGATAATTCCATGACAATTGACTGGGAAGAGCTGTGCTTATGCAGCTGCAGTCACCTGCTGTTTAGATCCATGGTCTCAATATTGCCTAGCGCTCACTGAAATTTCGGACAGTTCTGATTTCTTCGGTAAATAAACTATTGCAATGCGACAAAGACCGATGTTATCCGCATGGAATAATGGAATTAGTCTGGTTCACGACATTCTTACAAAATGCATCTTTCTTTGGAATTTTTTTTTGAAATCAGAAACCATCGAGAACAGGTCACGTGCTCCTCCATGGACTTTTTTACTTTATGCTATCCAATATACCTGCTCGCTCAAGGCTCGCAGGTAATTAATGTATGCAGGTTCATTGTCCTTGACTATGGGACACCTGAGATGTCATTTGGGGTCAGTATGTAAATCTATCTCTATGAACACACTGAAATCCACTGTTCACTGTATGCTAATTTACTGAAACACGTGATTGAAAACAAGGGAGGTAATTCTGGGTATTGTACTAAATAATCACAATTATGATGCTGGTTATTTAAACTGTGTTTATCCCTTAATGTTTTCTGATTTGACAATGTATTAGTGATAAAAGAGGCAAAGTTACAAATGTTTAACCTAGGTCCCCGTTTTTTTGGGACACCCTGAAGATATAGACAGAAAGCAAGTGTTAAATTACTGAGTTCCTAGATACTTTCGTGGATACAATATTTCGCATTTTATACCGTTGGCATATTTGCGGCTACAAATTTCTACGGAATCGTAACGCCCACACATAATGGTATGTTTGACACATGTCTTGCTATTAATCATAAAATAAAGAGTTATTAAGAGGATCAGATTAATGTGCTTGAGTACTGGTAATACATACCTGCCCAAAAAATCCAACAAACATATCCGACCTATCAATCTCACGTAAGCATATATTGATTACTTCAGCTTTATCGGAGGATTCTGATGTAATACCCCAGCGCATGTCAACTGCTATGAACTGAAGTCCGAACGAATTACATAAATGTTGAATAGACGGAAAATATTTTCTAGTCAGCTCCTCTCTTTCTTCCTCCATACCTCCAAATGGGGAGGAGAAAAATATCTTCACTACTCTCGGGTTACGTAAGCCACTCATCTTTATCAGGTCTGTAGATACTATGCTATATATGTTGCAGTTTAAAATGCACTGTCCTTCTGGATAGTACTACGATAGACCATTATGCATCCACACAAGTACGTCAGACAGCTCTGTCCACAATCATTCTGAAATAAAAATATACTGTGCATATTAATGATTATAATAAAAATTGACTGCATTGGCAGGTGGGCATTCAGTAACTATTATCAACCGCCCGGCCATGGAGACATACTGAGACTGTTCTACAAACTAGATATGTATTGTTTTTGAAATGTTTTTTTTTATAACACATTTATTAACTTTTCAGCATATAAGTCCATTTCAAATCATGAAAATTAGTTAAAACAAGACTGCATTCAATAAACGCTTATGCCCCCTGTGGAAGCCTTGTCCATAAATAAGTCTTGTCCATAAATAAGTCTAAGTCAAAATAAGGTCAAAGGTGAAGGTCAAAATGGAGTTAGATGATACAGGTGTGTGGAGAGTGTTCATATGCCACATCCATGCAAGTGTGAAAGCTTTGTAGCAAGCCATATTAATGCTAGAAGAAACGGTAAATTTGGGTTAACCAAGAATTTGGCCCTTCAATAAGTCTAAGTCCAAATTAGGTCAAGGTGAAGGTCAAAATGGGGTCAGGTGATACAGGCATGTGGAGAGTGTTCATATACAACATCCATGCAAGTATGGAAGCTTTGTAGCAAGCCATAATGATGCTAGAAGAAACGGTCAATTTGGGTTAACCGGACGGATGGACGTACAGGTAAATCACTATATGCCTCCTGATCTATCGATACGGGGGCATAAAAACTACATATTTAACATCAATATGATCCTCTTAAAAAACAATATGGTGACCATGGAAAATGTTATTGCAACCATGGCATAAACATGTCCAAAGCATCCAGCGATACAGATCAAACTGTCAAATGTTTAGAACTAAAAGTGGATTAACAAATTAACTGTTTACAGATTCATCAGACCTCGAATCACCAGTGTTACCAATCGTAAGTGTTTTATATAATCAAACTAGCATGCATGCATTGTCTTAGTTATGGTTGCTACTGGCATAATATGCACAATTAAGATGGGTGAATCAAACACCGTGTTCACATCATTTCTAAGCATACCAAGGTAGGTCTAGAGTTTAGGACTCTGTAATCAAAGAATTGTTGAAGGGCTGGTAGTTGTTTGTGTTGATTTGTATAGAGGCATCCTTCCCACTTGACAACAGCATGTATTTTTAAAGCTGGGACTATATTTGTAGAACAGTGCTTCTATCAAGTTGAGTGTCTGACAATGGCATTCATGTTCACCTTTCTTGTTTGTACCCGTTTGTGTTTTCAGGTACTTAATGAAATGTTATTTTATGTTCTATGAACAATATTTACACATGTTTTAGCTCTCTGGGTGGGTTGTAGAGTGGGTCACTGACGGCATGCAGGGGGGGGGGGGTCACAGCCAACATGTCGAATACCTGTGGGTGGCATGGTGGTCGAGTGGATAAGTTGTTCTAGACTACTGATCAAGAGGTCCCTAGTTTGAATCTCGGCTGGGGCACTTGGTCATTTCTGAAATGCATTTCAGTGCTTCTTTATTATATTTCCCACCCAACTTAGAGACGAAACTGGCTGGAAACCCAGAGGTAGTCTCGCGTGTATTAGTGCTATACACTGAGCATGTTAAAAAACCAAGGAGTCTATTCTAAACGAGCTAGGGTAATGCACTCAGATTCCTTGTACCACACCTATTCTCCTCATTGATTTTAAGTCTGCCCTGGCCAAATGTCTACATGTATACGTCTCCGTAAGTGGTTCGACATTAATGGAAGATAGATAGATAAAGTTGAGTGCTGCCTTCCCTGTCCGATCTTCTATCCTTTAGCAAAAATGTGCTTAGCATAAATATTTACACATTTTTGACAGGGCTTAGAGTCTGATAATGGCATCACTCTAATTTAACTTCTAGTTCTAAGAAATAGTTAATTGCCAATTAAAAAGCACAACACCTGATCAAAATTACTGATGTGACACTCCCCCTGAGAAAAAAATTATGGATCCGCGCACGACATGATATACTTAGCTCACCTTGTCACAGATGAACTAAAATACAAACCGTAGCAGTGAGAGTGAGAGTAGATCTAGATATTTCATGTTGTTTACAATCAGAGAGTCATAAGGGGAGGCAATTACACAATTTAGTCTCATATTCGTACTCAAAACTGTTCATACTATTATTTCGATTTCGCTAAAAAATAGAGAAACGAATAATTCAACAATTTCATAACACTGCATTGTGTCTCATTTTCTGTTAAAATGTATGCTGTACTGGAGGCTAGTACGAATTTTCAACGGGCGTTACGGGACGTTTCGTTTGACAATTTGGAGACGGTTTAGTCGGGACGTAGTCCAAGGTCTTTGACGATGATCATTCATTTCATTTCATCATTTTAAAAGGCCGACACGTCAGTGTAAATAAAAGACCCTTTAGTTATGGTATCCAGAACTAGTCGGGACGGTGCTGCTGCACGAGATCTGCGGTCTTTTAATCGATTGAGCGTCTGCACAAAATAAATCAATATGCCTAGATAGTGCAGTATATTGAAATTTGATTTTGTGTCTTCCTGTGAGCCAAAATCTGCAGCTTCAGCGTCTGCTTATTAGCCAATTAAGGTAAACAACGTGGTCACGTGATCATGTTGTTTACGATACTGACCTTGCGAGTCGATTGTGCAATGTGATGAGTGTCATGTTTACGTTTTCAGTACGTCTGGGAACTACTTTGTCTAAAAATAGAAAGACGCGTTATACCGGAAAGCGAAATGCCTGTCTGGGGCCCGTCCATCAAACATTGAATCAAATGGGCTTCATTTTGTAATTGTGACCAAAATCCATGATTAGTCTACAAAGGGGCTATAAATTAGCTATTTACGGTGTATCCTTTAGTTCTATTCGATATGTGTGACATAATCTCTTCAAAATTGCAGCACATTTAGATTTCTATCGTTTTTTTAAGTTTTCCATTTAGAGAAAAGTAGAAACTGTACTGTGTTAAAATGCGTGGTTAAATAACCACCCACTTCTCGTTTTTCTCAAAATGGATACTGACCATATATAGGAACGACAAAAGTTATTTTAATACAATTTATGAAAAAAATAAATCTAAGCTTTAGTACTATACTATCCAATTTCTTAAAATTCAATCAAAGGACATTATATATATACTTTAATTTTTTTCTCATTTTCTGAACCTAGTTATTACATAAATGCTGTATGATGTCAACAAGCCCGGTTTTCCTTCTGTTTTCCTAGAGACTGACTCATATATGTATATCTTTAACATGTATGGTAAATTAATACTTACACAGATACCTCCAATGTTTATTAAAGTTTTATTAAACTTCTTATAATATGCTGCTTTGGGCGAGGAGTCTGTTTGGGCTTTAAGGTTTGCAATGGACACTCTTTGAGTAGAGTGTATTAAAGAAGAAGAACATCTTGACATCTCAAACGTCATTAGATAGACAAACATAATCCAATACATTTCGTACAAAAGTCACATATATTATTTTATGTGGATGGGTGTTAACTTAAACCAAACACCTTAAACATTTTACGCTTTAGTTTGTTATATTCCCCTGTAATGCTTCAAAAGTTATATACTTATCTGTATGCATTCATGTATGTGCTCAAATTGAAAGACTTTTGCAAGAAGTATGTTTTAATGAGGCAAAGATCTAAAAGTAAGATCTTTTATGGGGGGTAAATTTCTGCTCACATGTGACCCTTATAAATTCGTTCATTAGATTGCTGGTTTACTTAAACTCATTACATATATACTGCTTCATCAACGTTTACATCTACAGCATCACACACATTTTGTTGACATGTACAGTACATATCATTGAATACCGGATGATTGAGACCATGGATCATTGAGACAAGATCATTGAGACCAGATTTCTGGAGTATTGAGACCAGACACCTGGAGTATTGAGACCAGATTTCTGGAGTATTGAGACCAGACAAATATTTTTCCAATTTGTTGCATTTGTCATTAATAACAAGTTCAACGGTATTAATAATATGTGATATTCTATAGTTTAAAGTGCATTTTATTGGTTTTTGTCATTCATTTGTTGTATATGAGATCAGAAAAACGAATCAATTGCGAAATCTATATAATACACATGTGAATTTGCTACAAAGAGCAATGCTTGATATTAAATTTAATTATGTAAAGTGGTTTACTATTGATTCCATTTACAATGTACATTTGTATGATAACATAATTGTTATAATACCATATGTATGTACATGTTGGTTATAAACTTTATAGTCGTGTGACTATCATATAGTCGTGTGATTGCTGGACTATTGAGATAAGACACACATATTTTCTATTCATTGCATTTGTCATGAATAAATCTGCAAGTGATATCAAGTACTGTGTAAGAGATTGTAATATAACAGAGTTTGAGACCATGCAGCCACTAATAAATATATTTCTGATAATGAGTATCACCCAACCCTAATTCTCATTAACAGACATATTTCAAATTATTTGTATCAAATTAAGGTGAAACTATCTAAAATATATACTTTGAATTATGTCAATATTAATAAAAATATTGGTTTAAATACAACCTAATTTTTACACCAACCATGGTAAACAAGATATTTCACAGTCCTAATTGATTATTTCAATTATCACATTCCTATCAACACCTATAATACCAGTGATTGGCATTTAACTACCAATTATACAACTTAATGGGATTATCGATAACCCTTAACAACCCAATATACAGATTGATTGGATTATCTGATGTACATAATACAGCATAATTTGATTTTTTAATTAATTGTCTGCTGAAAATTATACATTTCTTTCTTAACAGATTGTTAAATAATTATATTGATTACACAACAGAACCTTTTTTGAGCAACACCCTTTGTGAGCTGCAAATATTGGTCGTTATTTAGAGGATGTGTTCAAAAGAGGTTAAATTATAGTAATATTTAAATATGTTGTACTGTACTAATACAAGCTGTTGCTATAGAGAGGTGATTAATAGATTAATAGACTGACATATCAGATCATGAAAGCATTGATATTATATTGACTAATATTTCCAATTATCAATCTGAATATAATCAACATTCAGCGCTAAAACTAACTTGCTCATTAATGTTCTTCAATGATTTTACACTTCATAAGTTTGATTAATTTAGTTGAATTATTATTTGATAAAAAAAACTTTGTGTTACAACTCACAAATCAAATTGATTATACACTAACAATACTATCTTTATACTGTCGATAGTTCTAGGGAATATACTAGTAGTCAATTTTAGCGACAAAAGTCTTACTTAAAGCCGAAATATGTTGCTTATACATGTACCTTTTCTATTTATGTTGTAAATTGTTGAAGACATTGATTATGTCGATTTATCAAATAAATGTATGTTACAAAATATAAGTAGTCTACTTATAATTATTTTTAATTTAAATAACAAATACTATTACGTAATCAGTAAACTACTATAATACTATTTTACTTCCAAATAACAATGAGTTTTAATAATTCTAATATTATATAATTAATTAAAATAAGACATGAATATTATCACCGTTGAACTACAAATTGGATTTACATAAACTTAAAATGGTTAATTGCGAGGCGGCTGAATGCCAAATTCAATCCAGTGCATTTTGTTTAAAACTTAAACATTTTTTTCAATATGTATGAGATTTGTTTAACTGTTAATTGTGTCATCAATATTGATGTTAAGTCCAAGTTTAAAGTATGATGATGGGATTAAAATGATAAGGATTAATGTCATGCCAGAGGACTTTTTCTGTTCATTAAAATGTTGTCTATAATAATGTATCAGCCATAATTTGATTATATTATTTATTCTTTATTTCTATTTCATTTACATATATACAAATAAGACAAATTGATAAACTGTTGTATATATAATTGTTACATATTAAGAAAAAAACCCAGAGTTAAAATCGTTTGTCGTATCGTTAATATTTTATTAAACTGTTAATATTTTTGAACCATTTATATGTCTTAAATCAACATAAATATATCAGTATATTGGCCTCAATAGTCAAATAATTATATTAATTATGCGGTCTCAATACTCCATAGTCTGGTCTCAATGCTCCAGAAATCTGGTCTCAATACTCCAGAAATCTGGTCTCAATACTCCAGAAATTTTCTGGTCTCAATAATCCATGGTCTCAATGCTCCAACAGCCATATCATTACGTAACATGTATAGTACATATCATTACGTAACAGTCGGATTAAGAGATTAATTACTGAGCAAATGGCATGTAAGGTTTTCATAAAATCATCGTTACCATGGTTTCGACAGATTGAGACGATATGTAATCACCTCAGGCATATCCGTCTGTTCATTATACTGTCTAAGTAGGAAAATGTGCGATAAATATCTTTAGATCTATATCGCAAGACCATCTAGCATATACATACACAATACAGTGTTGATTACACGTTTTATTGACCGGAAATAGTTTGTGTAAAGAGCTTAATTATATTAACTATATTGAAACACTCAAGACGGCAGGATATGCTTGACACCTGTCATACGACAAAAATGTGTTGACTACTGAATCAAATTATCCTTAGGGCACCTTAAATTAAAACTTTCTCAAGTTTTAGAACTCATTTAAAAATGATATAAATATCCCCGTCCCATTAAATGTAACATTAGTTTATTGTCATCATTTTAAACATAAGGAGTACAAATGATCTTCATTTTTCTCGTCAGTTAAGGTAGGTTATATTGCATATATGTTCAAACACGAATTTTGTATTTAAATGTAGATCTAGTCTAGCTGTTCTTGTAACATAATAATATAATTAATCAAGTCCAGCTGCACCCGAAATTACAACCAATTTTAAAATACTTACTCTAAACACTCAAATATTGAAAATCTCTCTTTTCACTTGTTGAGGTTCATAGCGACATTTTTGATAAGTTGTGCCTTGTTTGTTTTTGAGTTTTCTGTGCTCGACTGGTCAAGTTGAGTGTCTCATTCCCTATCTTGTTGTAATAATGTTAAATTGGTACTAGATATTATTTTTGACTGACTTCCCAGTGTAATTTAGTTTTATTTGTAAGCTATAATTGTGATTTATCCGTCTGAGTGCAACACTCAGATTAAAAAATGCATCTAGTTAACCTTTCTATGCATATACCACTAGATCTAAATAGTACACAAAGGCAACTAAAATATTTCAAATGTTATTTTCAACACTCGTGTAATAATTTTATACATTTTCCTCATTTTTATTTTCACTGTTATTATTATAATTATTGTAGGACAACAATTAAAATTTTAATAATAGCTCATTTTATTACATTTTCAATATTTGAGTGCTGAGTACACTCGTTGTACGTTGGTTCGGGCCCTGATTTTATATTCTGTTTGATTGATTGAAAAAAATCAGATTTAGTATTACACCTGAACCTAATAGATCTAAATTTTAGTTCACTTAAGTTTTAGATCTACTAAAATCATTTTTGGGAATTATTCTATGGTACAGCTGAACTATTAAGTGATCCCCATGTACGGGCCTCCGCTGAAAAAAATAGCCAAGCCTGTAACGCTGACGTCATAGTTAACCTTCTTACTGCCAGTGCAAAACGTTTTCTAAACGATTCTTGGTTGCAAATATTGAGATAAAATATGAAATGAATATGACAAATATTACAAGGTATTTTATTTCAACATATGCATAACAGGTATAATTCCTATTTTGTGTTAGTTTTGTTGCATAAATGTGCGAAACACTTAAGAACTACTTTATGCTTACGTTCTTTGTGTAGTAATTTTAGAACGCGCGTATATATATCGCCCACGGCAACTTCATGCGTCATTTCTCAGGAGGAAGCGGGGAGCAGCCTTGGTGAAAATAGACGAGTGTTGGACGCCATATTGGAATATCTGATAAATTTTATTTTCTTTCTAAATTTAAGCAGTTTTCTGCTGATTTTTTTGGTCGTTTACAGTTTTAATTAGTTCAACCATGGGTTGTCATCGTTTTCAAGTAGAAAAGGTTGGGAGAAACCGCGAGGAGGCGACTGTTTTACGCCATTTAATTTCTAAAGCTGAGAGACGGCAACGGGCGGCTGAAAATTTTCATGTTTATGCTTTATTACAATCTACTATTCTTAGGTTGAAATTGGATGATCATGTTGTGAAAATGAGGAGTTTAACAAACCGTTACAAACGTTGTACAAGTTCGAACTTGATATCTTCAAATAATGTTTCTTTGAAACGTTTTCCAGACGTTGTAGACATTTCTGTTTCAGACGTAACAGATGGTTGTAAAATAGACAAAGATCCTTTAAATTTAGATCATTTTTTTGACAAATTGAAGGCATCGTAGTCGTGGTTTTAAATGTTTATCAAAACCTTTATTAATTAGATTTCTCAGGAATCTTGTGTTCTGTTTACTGTTGGATTGTGATGTCGTGATGATCTCTCCCTGTGGAGCTTTGTATTTTGTATGTTTATATTATATTTACAGTTTTACTGCTGGCAGTGGCTGTCTTGATTGATTGAAATGTGATAAGGGCCAAATAAAAAAATAATGGTGCTACTCTTGAAGTTTGTCAGCTTTATTTTCTAGTCTTCGTGACGTAGATCTATTCTTGAAGCGCAGATGTTGTCCTATGGAAGATTCTGTCGGTCGCACAAAGTATTGTTTGATTTCAAATTTATATGTTCAATCTGAACTAATAACTAGATTATTTAGGTCTTCGAGACTAGTTCCAACAATTGTAGTATGTTCTTTGGTTGTAGATTTCTATTTATTTACTTTATAGATCTCTATAACGGAAAAGCTAATACATTTCACATAAATTTAATATTTTTTTTCAAATTGACAGATTAACTTGGCACATTTAGTATTTTATTCGAATTGACAGATTACTTCTTTTAATTTCATATGTTGTTGGAATGCGTTTTCTTCACTATTGTTAGTTATGTAAAGATCGTATACAGACAAAGTGGGGTCATTCCAATTGGCATCTGAAATGAGACATTCCTGCTGGTAACCTTTGTTGCTGAAACCAGAGATATTGAGATGAAAATGATGTTGGTGGGGAACTGAAACACAGAACAGGCATTGTAAACTGGTATTTGTTACACGTCATTGTTGTGCTTTGCACAAACTTAACACTATCAAGTTCAGTTGTTGCATAATACTTTTATTAGTACATGTAATTATAACTACTGATACTACAACAGTACAACTTAACTTTGCACAAGTTGAACATTAAAGTTAACACTAAACAAATGTTCAGATTACAGAAGGTGTTGAATACCATAGAAGTATTGTGTTCTATAACCAGGTTCTATTGAGAACCAAATTTGTTCACATTAGTTTCAGTTGATATTTTCACACTTGCACAGCATCTGTTGTTGAAACACTAACATAATGAAATCTTCGGACGAAAAGACAGTTGGAGGAGTTTTACAGATAATGAATAAGAGTCACAATTCTTCTCACAGTAGAAAATAGAATTCAGTTACTGATGAAGGTACATGTAAGTACAGCTTGTAAAACACAAATCAAGATGCTGTTCACACACAATGTTCATATGAACTTAACTACGTGGATTTGTCCTGAATATGTAGAGAATGATCATTTCACATTCTCATGTTGTGGAAATAAGTCGTCTGTAAAACTTAACATACAGAAGGTACAACATTAAAACATTGATCGTAATAACTTTCTTTTATAGATTATATACAATAACACATTGTACATTTACTTGCACACAATGTTATGAAATACAAAAACATATGGGGGGTTGAAATATAACCTAGGGAGTCGAGAGTGTTTATCATTTTAGGGTTAACAGTTGAGAATGAGAACCTGTTCAGAAGGGGACGTTCCTTTCAAGAAAACAAAACAGAAAATATTGAGTATTTTTGGAAGCGAGTTTGCTTGATGTTTGTATTGTTCTTTCTTTGACTACTGTTCCAGATTTTTTTCACATGTCTACATTTATGCTGTTGCTGCTTAACCACACTTTTGTTCTTGTTTGAATTGTTGAGTACTAATGTGTTTCTACAAGCAACTTGAGTTGTCCGTAGCTGCCTAAGTTATTTAGATGGTCATATAATTGTATACATGTTTCTGTTAAAAAATTTAACAATCACTTTCATTTATTTCTTAAAAAATTTCTTAGAATAATTTACTGTATTGTACGCTCTGTCGCACACTCATAGATACTTAACACAATAGTTACTTGAAATTGTTTTTGAGATACCGTATACTTTTTCTTGCAATAGCTTTTTGTTTACACAGGGTGTTGTATTGGCAGATTAGTTGTTTCAGGTCTTGTTTTTCTCAAGCTTTGTGTCATGGTGACTGGATCCATCATTTTTGCAACGTGTGTTGAATGACGCCGATGTGGGTGCTTGTTAATGCATTGAAAAAGTACATACTATATTTCACTTGGTAACAAATTACTCCTGCATGTTTATTTTTCATCACAATGTAGATATTAATTAATCTTTTTTGTGAAGCTAGTACCTTTACCCTTCTATTAATCATATTCTTCTAAACATTTTCGTGATTAGTTCTGTTTCAGTCTTGTAAACATTTATTGTTCCTAGCAAGAAGCTTTTAACTGACTTTGTTTATTGTTCTTCTACTTCTAGTATATTTTTGTCAAGAAAAAATATGAAGACTGAGAATTTTGAATGTTTTGATGGGGTGTAGGGGGGGCAATATTTTTTGTTTCTGTTCCAGACACTGGTTAAGTACAGTTTTTCATAGCTGAAGTTTCAGGTTTAGTGAAATTTATTTTGTGTGTGGGTCTTTTTGTGATATAGTTAAGTTATATATGGATGGTTTTAAATGGCATTAGTTGTGTTTTATTGTTGCGCTATTACACATTCTTGCTGTCTTGAATTGTCTAATAATTTCAACACTTTGAATGCATCAACAGGTTTAGTGGTATATTATGTAGCTGTGATATTATTAATATATAGTACCTTTTCCTTCTTTCATATACATTACTTTGAATTGTTGCTTCACATACACATATTTACCTATCCCCATTTCATGCTAACAAGAATTTATCTATTAATGTAGATCTGTAAACCTTAATATTGTGTGTCTTGCTTGGATATGTAGTATTTTTAGGTATCTTGAAGCTTGATCTATAGACAAATGTCGACTTTGGGCTTGATTTGGTGGCAGGCAAGAATTTCATCTGAAGAAGTAATGTTACCTCTATTCTTGATCTTGTTGTCTAGATGTATGTGTTTAAAAAAAATAATGTTTTGTGTAGCATCTTGATTATTTAATCATACCTTCATTAATTGATGCTTTTCATATTGTTTCAAATGACATCACCAATATCAATGTGTTTAATTTTTTTTGTTAATTGTCTGAATTTTTAAATCAAGATTGTGTGTGTTTGGATTTATCTTAAGTTTCAGATTAACATTATGAAGATGATGGTTCTAGAACATCTTGTGATTTTCCTCCTATATAATGTATGGTAGTAACTTCGATTTAATTACTGAAATAATGATTATTATTTTATTGTAAGAATAATGCAATTTCATATTCACTTTTCTAGATTTTCCATAATCAACATATGGTTGCTTTTTTTCGTTGTAAATGTTCAGTGATAAGTTAATCGTTTTTTATTAGGCTTTTTTGTTAGTGTTAAATGAGTGTGGGGAGATTGCTTCTATAGTTCTTTCAGGCATTCTAGAGATGGCTGTTGAAATTGATTAGTTGTTGACATGTGCTGTAACAGTTGGACATTGGCAGAGAAACTATGTACCGATTATTTTGTTATTGAAAGCAACTGTAAGATATGTAACTTAGTGTGCAACTTTATTGATTTTAAGATTTGTCCAATATTTTTAGATTAATTTATTGAGCATAATCAATTGGCATGCTTTTCATTGGGAGTATTTCAGGAAAGAATGAATTTCTCGTTATGTTTCGTCTGTATTCTTAGTCATCTAATTTTGCTTATCTAGATTTTCAAGAAAAAGCTTTCAAGAAACGCATTCTGATGCAAGTTTTAGATCATTTCAAGATCTTTTAGTACTGCATACTGTTTACATGTTGTATTATTTTTCCAAGTCATTTTAAGTTGCCGTTTTTGGTGTGATGGGAAGGGGGGTAAATAAATATAACCAGTTTTTATTCCAGATAAAATGACGGCGTCTGTTCAAAGCATACTTTTGGATAAGCATATGTGTATTGGCAAGTTCCTTGACAGTTTCTTTAATTCTAACATTTTAACATTTGCTAACATAATTACCTTGGGCTTAGCTCAAATGTTCATAGATTACTTATTTTCAAAGTGTTAACTAGAGCTGTCTATAATTTATTTGAAATTTGTATATATATATATCTTTAATATGTATGATGAAGTCTTGTGTGTGAAGTATTTTATAAAAGATTTTTTTCTCTAAAGGAATGAATGATAACTTTGCCTTAAACATAGTTATGATGGTATCACATAGATTTATATGCATGTATGTTAACAAAAGAGTATTTTCAGACAAAAAAGAGTATGTTGAAAATGTCACTTCATATAATGGATGCATTTGCTGAGGTTCTTGCAAGTATTTTACTTCTGAAGTCTTCTGTTGGTATTGACACTCATTTATTTGCTACATAGATGCAAAATTTACAGAAAAAGTTTAGCTGTTAGTAAAAACCTGTAGCACATTTGTTATATGGGCTCTTGTGTATATTCCAGCTTGTTTTAGATATATTATTCAACAATGCTAATAAACTTTTGAACTAGATTCAGTGGATGGAAATAAATACCATTGTATTGTGGGGATAGATTTGTGATGAATTATTTCAGATGTTAGCAAAGTCGGTAGTCATTCGTCATTTAGCAATTGTAAGAAGTGAAGTAATGTTATTAGCCTATCAAGTAATAAGGTGCCATGATGTTAGATTTGTACACGGTAAACATACAGCGCAAACCATGCTTGGGGAATGCAGTGAACATTACACAGGTTTTAAGTTTATCTTAGTTGAATTATTTGTAATTTGAAAGTTTTTATAGTTTATCTACCTTTTAGAGAAAACAGATCTGACAATTTCCATGCTTTGATGCAATTTTACATGGCTGATAATTTTTTAGATTTAAAATGTGTGTAACTTGAATTTTGTTTAATTACATAACAGGTAACTAAGAAACTCCAAGAAAAAGATTAAGTAAAAATTTACATTAAACATTGAAACAATTGCGATGGATGTGTTTTAATAGTTAATTTCAGAAGTATGAAGCCTGATCTGGATTATTGGAATTTCATTGAACTTCTTTGTTGTAATCGGCTGACCCTTGAGAGGGGATTTCTTCTACATCTAATTCTTAGATTAACAGGTGTCTTTGACTCGTCTCTGTCCTGACCAATAAGATGTTTTCCAACTTCTCTACTGTATATAGTGATTGATGTGGAAAGTATTATATATTTAAATTAATCCATTTTCATATATTCAAAATCCCTTTTGTTACATCTTTTACATCTGTTACATCAGTCCTGCTTTGTTTCATACTGTATTTATATCCCTAAACATTCACTTTCAAAATTTTAGTTACTTATAATTAATTATTAAATAATGTATTTATAATAGTTAACTTGCTATGCTTATTTATGGGGTATAGGGGGTACTAATATGAGCTTATTTCAGGTTTTGTAGACACGTCCTTGCACAAGTTTGTATCTTGTATGTTCTTCCCACATCCTACATATGTTCCTACTGTCTCAACAATCGCACATATTGGTAGTTGACTGGACATACCTGTTTTCAGTGAATCCTTACAGTAACCCTATAGCTGGTCTAGATTTAGAGTATGTTGCTCAAAATAGGTACTTGTTTCATTCTGTTGTACTCGTCCTAATAGCTTTACAACTTCTGATATTATTGTGGCATGTTAATAAATCATAGAATTACTGTTAGAATTGCAAGTTTTTGATTTCTCTGAAAGCTAGTTTGATAATTTTAAGTAAATGTGATAATGATGATCAATTAACATCAACATTGTATTTTGTGTTAGTGTGTATTAAGTTAGTACTGCTTTTATTTGGGGGGATTTGTGCAACTTACATTTTCAGACTCACTTTTTCAGCTTATGGTGTATACTAATGTAATGAATGTAATCCCCTTGTTCTACACAAGTCAAGAAAGTGTTACTTCTGCTTTGTTGCCACAAAACATGATTTGAGGATTAAAATGGTGAACTGGTATTTCTTGACGATAACCGTCTTTGTAACAAGAGTGGTATTTAATAATCGATTTACAGATTGAATGAACTTTGTTCTCTAAAGCGATCTTCAACTTTAGACAATATATCTGAAGGCATTGCAAAAAGTATGGTACACAGGTTTTTGTAATTTTTTGTACTTTGTTTATTGTGTGTACAAGTCAGGTTGAAATGTTTGAAGTGTGTATACAAGTAAGGTTGGAATGTTATAAACAGTAAATTTTACACTTTTTGTAAGCTGTTGGTCATAATGGCGTTGCCTATGAATAGTGTGGGAAGTTAAAAATTGTTTCAATAAATTTTACACTTGTTTTTGTAAGCTGTCAATAATAATGGTGTTATCAATTAGCGTTTGTGGTGTGGACGATGTCTTTTAGATATCTTTCAGATTATGAGATAGGTTATTGGAAAAGAAATTAAAATGCACAAAAGAGTACAAAATGAAAACTGTCGAGGGACTTTTGAAGTTGCGCATAGTTAGAAGTTAAGAGCATCTCCATGATGAAGAGTAGGGTGTTTTGCAGCTAAGTTCATTTAAAGTTGAAGTGAGGTGCCATTTGTTAATATAGATGCTTCATCTACAACAACATTTCAAAGTCAACCAAGCAAATAAGTATTGAAGACGCCAAAGTAAGAGCTTCATTTAACATGGTGAATAGTTTGTTACTCTAAATCCACAATAGGGACAGAGTTGTGGGGGAAATTGTTTAATCCTATTAGCTGTCTACATCTATCATCTTTAATACCGTGACATACGATACAACCTATTGGTCCTCCATAATGCCTTTTCAAGTGTATCCATATTGTGTCTACTGCAGTCGTCTGATCAAGAGTAGAAATTTCAAATATAATGAAGGTCAATAACCATGGTCTACCCAAGCTTCATCAAGATCAATGTTCGGATGCATCATGTTTTCCAATCTCCATAACTTGTTCGAGATGTATTGAAAATTCCTACCTCAGAACCTGGACCCTCTAGAAAGAATGGATTGGTTACGAAATTGGTCTTGCCTTTATTCTTCTGTTCAGTGACGTCTGCAATAAATACATTGGCTCAAGTCGTCACATCAGTATGTCAAGATGCAACCTTCAATACCCAGAAACTTGCGGTCGTTTAGGATAAAGCTGTGAATCAAGTTATTCAAGTTAAAAGCAAAAGGTAGTTTTCATATGCTATTCTTTAATTCGCCGATTGTTTAATTCTGTTGGCATTGTGTAAAGGGTTTAGTTTTTCAGAAATTTGCGATCATTCTGGATGTTGGAATGCTTAGGATGAGAATGTGAAATAAACCAGTCGTATAAAGTTCAGTTTCGAAATACAGACTAAAAGTCTATGAATGGTAAAAAGAGATAAGTTCAACCAAGGTCACAGCAAAGAAGAATGGGTAGTAGTATTGGCAATGTACCATAATTCCTTCAATAACTGCTGAAATTCTAAATGCAAAATTTAAATGAACTACTTTGCATAAAAGTACTTAATTATCCTGGTCTTCATAATAAACTTATCGATGTTAGGCTATTTAAATTGATAAAATGGGATACAAGAATAAATTCTATTGTGATTGGAATGTTAAAAAATACTATTCAGTCTATTTGTGCTAATGTAAAAGTATTTTAGCTTCGAATATCTTCATACTTCAAATTCCACATTTTACTAGGGTGCCCTGATGGGATGGGAAGAAAATGTTTTCGTAGATTATTTCAGTTTGAAGCCATCTTGTTACCCATGGAGTAGCTGGGTTAGTGTAGTGATCACCTGTTGGTTCTAAGAACTGCCGAAAGTGAGTTATTGGCAATGGTGTCGGGTCCATCTCCAAATCAACTCCAGTAAAGAAACAAAAAGGGTTTAACTTGTCATCTTCAAATAGAGTCCGTTCAGAGATTGGCCATATACATATAGGAGCATAGAGAACTTTTCCTGATGCATTTCTTAACGGTGTGGTGAGTGAAAACCACCTAATAAAATTGGGCATTTTCTTTTGTAAAACTGTTTCTAAAAGTTTTCTTTTGTGCGAACAGTGAATATAAATTTTTAATGTACATTTTGATTAAATTACATAGAAAGTTACGAAAATTAACAATATTAATCTGGTATATCTTAGATAGCTTTATAGTATATTGTTGTGGTTTCTTTTGTTGGATGGGGCAGGGTGATTATTTCAGATTATTAGAGTCCACCTTGATGTTCTTATGCTGTTGAATGAATATGAACTTAAGACCTGACAAACATTCTGTTGGTTCACCCTGGAAAGTCTACATCTTGACCTACTTAGTGAAATGATGCTGTACCTGGGTAAATCCTGAAAAAAGTAAAGCCGAGTCTTAGGTTGGAAGATGTACTGGATTATTGAAATATAGTAAAAGGGTCTCGATCCTGTAATCATTTTGAAGATTTGAGTATCCTGATGCAAGCTGTGTAGGTACAGTTACAGTTTAGTCGTGCATGCTTATGTTTAACTTCATGTATAAAGCTAGTGATCCAATCTAAATTGTCGTACAATAATATCTTATTCATTTGTGGACTTGTTTATGATACTATCCTTAGTGATATTGATAACATCATTTTATGGGTCAACTTCAAAAGGACAAATTTGTTTCATCAGTTTGATTTTACAATTTATCATTTCTAAACAAATAACATAAATGGGGATGTACTGGGGGGAATTTATTCTGTAGCTTATTTTCAGAGACTTGACATCTTGTTGGTTCTTAGAATTGAGCGGTTTAGTGAACTTAAACCATGGAATCCCCATTAAAGCACTGGATTGTTATTCAAGCCAGCCCCATCATGTTGAGATTGAATTATGTAAATCTGAGGAAAAGACCATACAACAAGAATTTGAAAAAACATAGGCCCTGTTCTAGAACCCTTTCGCTGTAACCTCTGCCAAAGAAGTCATTTGAAGGACGTTTACAATTTCCATGAATAGTCAAAGAAGTCTAAAAAGTGAGAATGATTTGCCATGAATAGTCAAAGAAATCTTACGAAGGTTGATAATGGTTGCCATGAAATGGTTTTTGCTTCTGCCCTTGACATCAGAAGTTGAATAGTGTGCAAGTTTGACCTGATGAGAAATTCAAGATCAAGGTACTGTTTGACTAGCTACTAGAGTGTGATAATGATTGAGGTATTTTCGCTTGTATCAAAACTGTTCATGCATCATATTTACTGAAAACTTTCGTTTTACAAGAATTCTAAGAATTTTATGTTAAGTGCACAATTAATTGTTTAACTATATCATTACATATATTTTTGCCGGTGTTTTTTTTTTGTTTGGGCAGAATGGGTCGGGTAACAAGTTCTTTTCAGATTCTGTGTTGTTCAGAATCTATTCTATACTCGGTAACTGGTCCTTCATGATGCCATATCTTTGTGATGAAACATTGAGACGTGCTGTATTCAACAAAACATCCAAGGCCATGTTCACCAAAATTGAGAATGAAATAGGATTTGAAGTTGTCGATCTTGCCAGCACTCTGCTATTGTAATAGATGTAAAGATGACAAGTTGATTGAAGTGGTTAATGATGCACAAGGTTGGGGAATGATGTGGTAAATAAGGCTCAAGGTTTGGGAATTATTGTCTATGAGTTAAAGTTTTGCTTCATCCACTCGGCTTGAGTGAGTCTTGCAGTTTTATGTATTGTTAAAACATTATGCATAACATAGTTTACAGCATTTACATAATTTTAGTTGTTGTAGTTATTTATTGTTAACTGTAAATAATATTTCTTGGCAAATAATCTTCATGACACTATTGCTTAGCTTGTTTCATTATACATGGGGCTTTGGGGGGAACAATTTCTTTGTAAATTATTTCAGGACTTGACTGAGAAAATCCTACATCTTTGTTGCTGTATCTGTGTTAGTGATATTTTCTGTTATAACCTGAAATCTCAAGTCTGCAGATGTATTCTTGATGACTTAACAGTATGATCTAAACAGTTGACCAATCTGCACTCAATTAAGACCTTGACAGATGTGTATGATGTGATTTTGAAAAGTATTTATGTTTAAAAAGTGATATGTTCTGAATTATAAACTGATAGTGTACTTTCTTATTTGTAAGAAATTTGTTGATCAATAAATAAATTTAAGTTCAGGAAAGTACTTCAAAGAAACAATAAAAATAACAAAAAATGTACTTTACTAAGGTTAATTTAATAACTTTTGATATAAAATACTATCATGGGATCATAGGGGGGTGAATGTGATGTTTGCATCATTTCAGAATCTTGTAAATTCCTTAAACAGGCGAGTGTATCATGTAGAAGCCCTAAGATACTTCCATCTGAAAGGAACAACCTAAAAGCTGCTGTTATCATTCATGTACCAAGTGTCCAGTAAGATCTACTGCAATCGAGTAAGAAATTTGTGTTGAAAAGAGTGTAATAATTACAAATTGTTGTCGTGTATGATGGAAAATCTGTGGTTACTGATATGTTGTGGTTATTGATGTGATTAATATTTGGTTGTTACGATAGTTCTAAGAAGAATTGGTATTATATAACAGTTGTTGAAATTTGTCGAGTATTAGTGAATAGAACACTTAATTAATTTGTTTGCTGAAAGAATATTTATGGCTTAGTACTTACTAAAATAATATATTGATATTACTGTTATATGTATGGGGATGAGGGGGAAGAGTCTTGTTTTAGACTATTTCAGGTTCTGGTTATAGAGACATCTCTCTGAAATCATGTAGCCTACTGATGTTCTACAGTTTATGACCCATCTGCTGGTTACAAGTGTGATTAGGATTACTAAAGATATGGACTATTTAAAACATCCTGTTTCAACTTTCCATTCTTGAAGTTCTGTGGGTAATTCGAGTTTCTACTAGATCTGTTGTTCCTGATGCCAATTTGTTCAAAAGTTAATGCGTAATGAAGAGCTTATTCCTTACTTCGCTTTAAAAACACTTCTAGACTTCCAAAAGAAAATCATTTGCATTGAAAGACTATTGTTGAAGAAAAACTAAAATCATATAATTGTTGTTTGATGAGCCTGGGACGGGCAAGGACTTGTATTCCAGAAATCTCGTAAATTGATCCATCGTATCCATCAAGATTAAACTATCAAGACCTCCGGTCTCTTATGGCGATACTGCTGATCAAGAATTCCTCCGTTGCAAGGGCATCACTATTCATGGTCTAACAACATGTTGATCTCTGAAAGATTCGTTTCCCATCACCTGTATACAAGTTTTCTGTGGTGTAAAGTTGGATAGTTCTATCTGAAAAGAATGTTGCTGGTGTGAAGGTATATGTACGCATGGCATGGATGCTGTACAGAACTTTTAACAAGGAAATGGGCTAGAAAGTATGTCGTCCTTTATTAATGTATCTTGCTTTAGAATCTATAAAACAATAATAAAAACAACAAAATAATGTATTATAAACAAAAAATAACCGATTCCTTCCTAAAATCTTTCTGTTAATTCAATGATTTAATATTCATACCTTACATGTTAAATCGATGACTTGGGGTTGGGGAGAACAACAATGTTTTATGAGTATTTCAGAAAAAATCCCCGGAATGGAAGATCTCGCGAAAATCTGATGTTAATCATTGGTGTTCAAGTGTCTTTGCCAACTTGTTTGACTAACATGGATGAAATTTCCTTGTGATAATCCTCAAGATTCTGTTGCTAAAGTTTACTAGATCTTGGATCCATACTTGCCATCAAACTGATCTGTCTTCACTGATAAAACTGTTGAAATTGAAATAAATCCTACTTGTGTTATCTGTGTACTTGTTTAAAAGATGTCCCTCCGAAGGTTTGGAATTTACTTTATATTTGAAGTATTTGCTATAATTACTGATATTTCCAGTGTTTTACCATGCTCTTCTGTATTAGAATGTTTCTTTCTCTTTGAACCATATTCATTTTCTGTATTGAACATTTGGACTAAATAAATTACATCAAAATATCAATAACATTTATAGAAACTTCAAAAATCTTTAGGTCTCAGTAAATATTTTCTGGTAGTTTATGTCAGGTACCTGTAACTTGTGTGGGGGCTGGGAATTGTTTTTCTCAGATTTCTTTCAGAAAATACCCTGGAGTTAAGATATGGTATACAGCAGTTGGCCCTCTAAAGAAATGTCAAAAGACTTGCATTTCCGGGTTCAATGAATGAAGACTATTTGGTCTAATGAATGACGGCAATTACAAGTTCATGAATCTGTGGAGTATACATTGTGGACTGTCCAGTTCTGATGTGAAGTAGGGCTAGTCTGTATTTCATGAGTAAATATGCTGCATGTTTGGTGTGATTGTGTTTCTACATACATTGAAATAATTTCAAGTAGGATATATTGAATAATTTGAGTGCATCATTGAATTGTAATTTTCTTCGTTAGATAAAAAACTTGTATTGAATCGGTTAGAAAAATTCAAATGCTGAGTGTTTTTTTGCAAAATGAAATGTGGGGTTGTGGGAAGAATTGCCATTATTTTCAGAAGCTTGGTCCTTCAATAGATGAACCTAGTTGTTGAATCGCCCAACTACAGTTAACTTATTGTCCAGGTTTATGGTGCTGCATCTGATTATTGAAAGTTGACAAGCCCAGTCTTGTGTGTTGAAGAAAAGTGATTTAGTAAAGAAAAAAGTATGAATACAAAGAATGTGGTAGGGGTCAATTTAATTTGTGTTGAACTTGATCTAGTAAGTGTCACAATAATATCATACCTCCTTGAAATTGTAAAACAGTTGTGTAATAAGCATACATACTGATAATTTGTTTATAATATACCTTTTGACTTATCAAGCTTTTATTAAAGAAATAAAAAGAGAATCATTGTCGTTTAACAATCATATGGAAGGGATGGGGGTGCATGAATTTTGTTCTGATGAGCATTTCAGGTTTGAAAAACGTGTCTGGTAATCCATTAAGTACAGCTGCCAAATATTAGGTACATTTGGAAGATTGAATACACAACATGACCCGTGATCACATTACAATCGGGTGACTAAAAATTGGATATTCTTTGAGAAAATGTTTTAATCTACTCACTTTAAGAATAACTTTTCAAACAAACATTTTATAACAATCATTTGAATGGTGTAAATAAGTAGTCAATTGTTTTATAGAATGATCAAATCATACTTGTGGGGGTATGTAATAAGATTATTTCAGAAATCTAGATGATCTGTGTAACACGAATCCTGATGTCCTGCTAATAGTAACTGATTGGTGTCATCACGAATCCTGATGTCCTGCTAATAGTAACTGATTGGTGTCATCACGAATCCTGGTGTCTGGAATTTGTTTGTATCATCACAAATCCTGATGACAGCATATAGTAATTGGTTGGCCTCATCACGAAACCTGATGTCCTGCTTGCTGTAATTGGTTAAGGTCATCACGAAACCTGATGTCCGGCTTACAGTAATTGGTTGGCCTTTTCACGGAACCTGATGTCTGGCTTGCTGTAATTCGTTGGCCTCATCACGAAACCTGATGTGCCACTTACAGTAATTGGTTGGCTTTGTCACGAAACCTGATGTCTGGCTTGCTGTAATTGGTTGGTGTCATCACAAAACCTGATGTCCCGTTTACAGTAACTGGTTGGCCTCGTCGCGAAACCTGATGTCCCGCTCACAGTAATTGGTTGGCCTCATCACAAAACCTGATGTCCCGCTCACAGTAATTGGTTGGCCTCATCACGAAACCTGATGTCCCGCTTACAGTAATTGGTTGGTGTCATCACGAAACTGATGTCCCGCTTACAGTAACTGGTTGGCCTCGTCTCGAAACCTGATGTCCAGCTTGCAGTAATTGGTTGGTGTCATCACAAATCCTTATGTCCAGCTTGCTGTAATTGGTTGATGTCATCACGAAACCTGATGTCCCGCTTATAGTAATTGGTTGGCGTCATATTGAACCCAGGTGTCCAGCTTAAACCGACTTGTTGGCTTCTCCAGGAATCCTGATGTCTGGCATAAAGTCATTGATTGGTCTCGTCAAAAAAGTTACTGGCTGAATGTAAGAATGAACCTTTTCATCCTTTAAATTTGCCTGGTTGTTACTGTGTTCAAATTCAGTTATTTTAAATGGATATGTTACTATTTATTATAGATTATAAAAGAATTCTTAATGCATAACCAATTAATTTTAATGACGCTAAACATCTAAAAAAAATTTAACATTTCGCTGTTGGAGGGATTTAGGGGGGACAAAACCTTGTTTAACTAGCATTTCAGATTTCGATGCCTTAGTCTTGTGGTGACGGAGGGCAGCTGAAAATACGATCCTTTGGTTAATTGCAGCATAGCAACTACAAAATTAAAGACAATGACTCAAAGAATCCCGCCAAATATAAAGAAAATGAAAGGAATTGAATAATGATGTTAGGAATGGGTGATGTTTTGGGTTGTATGTAAGACTTTACATCATATTCAAAATTAAGTGAACTTTTTCAACACTTTGACAGTAAACAATTTAAAGAAAATGCAGATATTTTATTACGGGTTTATGATTCGCAATTAATTTTATGATTAAGTAAGATGTTCACAAGGATTTTACTGTTGGTTGAGATTTGGGGGAGAAAACCTTGTTAAACCAGCATTTCAGATTTTGATGCCCTTTGACTTTCCCGAAATACAGCTTTGAATTTCAAGTGGTTGACTGGAATTTCCCGTAGAGGACATCCTTGGTCTCATCATACCCTGGTTTCTACAAAATTATAGATATGATTGCTATAGATAAAAGAAAAGGTAACTAAAATTTGAGAAAAAGCAAGTGCAGTTTTTGTTGGCATGGATCTGCCTGAACATAAGATTGTGATTATACTATTCAAATGTATACTAAGTATTAAAGTAAAGAAGTAAACTTGCGTTCTTTTAATGTTAATACAATATTTGAAGTTACATATAATAACAATTCGTTGTTTACATAACTTAAGTTTATATAATTCTACAATTTGCCATTGTTTGGGTGTAGGGGGGAAGTATTACCTTGTTTAACCAGTATTTCAGATTTTGATCCTCTGGTGATTCAATTATGTCGGAATTGCAAAAATAGCCTTGTGTATTATTGGTCATACGACAGTTGATATGAAAATGAAGTTAGTTCTTTGAAGACACTTGAGATAAGATCAAAAGTTGAAGATTTACTAGGAAAGCATTAAAGATGCGAGAAAAATGTAAAAGATTATAGAAAAGCGTAAAAGATACGGAAAAGAGCGTTTCTGGAAGATTTATTATAAGTGTTATAAAGATGCGCAAATACCAAATGGGGCGTCGTTGGCAGATTAACAAGAAAAGTGGTAAAGTTGCAAGAATGGCAAACGTTGCGGTATCTTCTTATCATTATTAAATTTTATTACATAAAGTATTAGTTAATTAACTGATAAAAATCTTCCTTCTTTAATAACAAAGTTAAACATAAAATGGCAAAAAATAATAAAGCTAAAATTTTTCTCTGACGGGTGTGAGGGGGAAAATACTGTTTACTCAGCATTTCAGATTGATGCCTGAAAGGTGTGATCCGACTAAGTTAAGTAGCCAGTTCATGACTGAAGATAAAAGTTGGCCGATTTACTAGGAAAGAGGTTAAGACGAGCCAACAGCGAGCGGGGCATAGTGGACCGATTTACTAGGAAAGCGTTGATGCGAGAACGGTTAATGGGGCATTGTCGGCCGATGTACTAGGAAAACGTTGCGAGAATGGCAAATGGGCGTTATTGGTCGAATAACTCATAAAGCGTTGATGCGAGAACAGCAATTGGGCGTTATTGGCTGATGTACTAAAAAGCGTTGGTGTGAGAACGGTTTATGTACTAGGAAAGCGTTGATGCCAGAACGGCAAATGAGGCGTTGTTGGTCGATGTATTAGGATATAGTTGATGCGAGAATGGCAAATTGGGCGTTGTTCAATGTTGGCCGATGTACTAGGAAAGCGTTTATGCGAGAACGGCAAATAGGGCATTGTTGGCAGATGTACTAGGAAAGCGTTTATGTGAAAACGGCAAATTGGGCATTGTTGGCCGATGTACTAAGAAAGTGTTGATGCGAGAATGGCAAATGGGCGTTATTGGTCGATGTACTAGGAAAGCGTTGATGCGAGAATGGCAAATAGGGTGTTGGCTGATGTACTAGGAAAGCGTTGATGCAAGAACTGCAAATGGGGCGTTATTGGTCGATATACTAGAAAAGCGTCTTAGATGCGAGAATGGCAAGTTCGGGTGTTATTATCCTATATACTTGATGAGCGATAAAAATACAAGAATAGCGAATGTGGAGTTACGTAAGAAAGTAATAACATTATTCAATTTTGTTAATTTTAGGTGGTAAAATTGCTTTAATATTAAAGTTTACTTTAAGTGGTAAAATTGCTTTGATGTTTTAGTTTAAAAAAGTTAAATAACTAAACTATGTTGTAATGCTAGAATTTTGCATTGACTGGGTGTCGGGGGGCAATACTTTTTTAACCAGCATTTCAGATTTGGATGCCTGAAAGCCTATGGTGAGCTGCCTTAACTACAGTTGTACAGTTCATGGCGAAAAATAAAAAACATTCAATGGTCATAAAGTAGCGTATATGGGGATAATTCCTTTTAAATATTTGCAATGGATAAATGGTGAAGATTGAAGATGAGAAAAGCCTTAAAGATAAAAATGGTGTGTTGTTGACTGATTTACTTGGAAAGCGTTAAAGATCGGAGAAGGGCATTGTTGAAAGATTTACCAGAACAGAAAAGCATTAAAGATGCAAGAAAAGCAAAGGTGTTGGCATGTGCTGAATGTAAGAGTGCAATAACATTATTTAATTTTACATAAATAGAAGCATTCAAGATCATTAAGTGGTAAAATTACATTTGTACTTCCTTGTAAGTCACAAAAAAAGTTAAATATAAAATCAATAAGCTTTAAAATAATGCTAGTATTTAGCATTGACTGGGTGTAGGGGGAAATACTTGTATTTAACCAGCATTTCAGATTCTTATGGTCTTGGTGGACTGACTGAGCACAGTTGTTCAGTTCATGGTGGAAAATCAAAAATACAAAATGAGTTCTTCATTGGTCACAATGCAGCTAACATAAAGTAAAGATGAAGAATGCCAAGAAAAGCAAGCAGTGTTTTCAGTATTGTACAAGAGTGATTACAAGTAACAAATATTCTAAATTTACATAGATGCATTCTACTTATAAATATTTACAAACGATTTAAATATATGAATGAAAGGTTACAAAAGATCAAAATCATTAAATAAAGTGTAGTTGTATTGATTTAATGTCTTTGATTGGGTACTGGGGGGAAAAACCTAAATGTTTAACCAGTATTTCAGATTTAATGCCGGAAAGTCAATGTGATCCCTTTATGTACAGCTTTGAATTCAAGATGTTGAGGATTAAAAATAAATGTTTGGTTGCAATGCTGCCTGGTGACTACTAATTTAAAGTTTATTGTAGTATTAGTTTGAAAACAGTGACGCTCTATTGACGTTGAAAAGTTAAAAGTTATGGGTAAAGTTATATTTTTGATTTAAATTTTTTTTTAAATACTTTTATTCAATAAAAAATTATTTAATCTAAGATTTAATTTTCAATCAAAAAATTTAATTAAGTTCTAAATAGTACAATCTGCATGGGGCCATGAGGGGGGATTACTTAAATGGTTTCAACAAGCATTTCAGATTCTTGACGACGATCCCGATTACAGTGATGTGCCAAGTGAAGGATTTTCAGGTCTTCCCGAGCATTTATCATTCACAATTCAGGCTTGTTTTCCACATTGTCATTCTTCACTAACATTTTCAATGGATAGAATTGAAGACGACTTTTAAGACAAAATCATTAAGGATTCAAGAAAAGCAAAGTGCTGAATAGGTTAAATGTAAGAGGAGGATTAAGTTATTAAAATTCATATAAATTATTAAAATTCATGTTTAAAGAGTATGTACAAAAAAAAACTATATAAGCTTACAAGCACTTTGTGCCTGACTTTTAATGTTTTTTAGTTAAAAAAATATCAGTTATCATAGAACATTGTTATAAAAGGGCTTTGGAGGGAAAATCGTTTTGTTTTATGAGCATTTCAGATTTGGATGCCTAAGTCAATGGCAGTATATTGCCATCATCCTAAAAAGTACAAGATGAAAAATAAAGCTCGACAAAGAAATCGGTGAATACAATTTACAAAACAATCATTTCTATTAAAAAATGATGACGTTAATTGATGTTTCACACTTGTAAGTGAGCTGCACTTGGCAGTTTTTAAGAAATAACTAAATATTGCTGTTCACAAATTCATACATCGCCTTTGCTGGGAAAATGTGGGAAAATTAAAGATTTTTTCAGAAGCCAGTTTAGTGCCATGTGAAATCGTATAGAAAAGTGCCTAAAAGACTGATGCACACTAGTCTTGGATCAATGAACACAAGATGTGCCACAAGAATTAAGGTGTTTTAGCTTTGGATATGGTTGCTATAACAGTATGTTGGCTTGTTTCCTGGGATCATCTGGTCAAATGAGAAAGTCGACATTTTTGTTTAAATGAAGATTAGAGAAGATTTGAGAAATCAAAAGACCTGTATAAGGATGGTATATTATTATTGGTAGATCTTGTTTAAATAACATCACCAAGCTATATTAAATAATTTTAAGAGGACAATTAATGAATCTGTGAATGACAGTCGATACGTAAACTGAAAAAATGTGAGTAATATGAGTAATACAAAAGAATTTTTATAAAAATCTTCGAAAATTGCAAAGTGAAGGGGTTCGGGGGGACATAAACTTGTCTAACCAGCATTTCAGATTTCTGGTCATGAAACGTCAGTCAACGCTAGATCCAATACAACCACAAAGTTCAAGATAAAGATGCCCATCTGGTTGGAGTGCAGGCATTGTGAATACCAAATAAGTAAATGTATTTGTTTTGTAATGGGAATTTGAATGCGATATCAGAATACAGATGGTTTAACCATCATTTTCAGAGAAGTTCGTTTGTGTGAAGATTGTTCAAGAAAAAGTAAATATTTAAAAAATTAAACTTAAAAGATGTTTTTTTATGCGTATGATAAAATGGATAATTGGATGAAGAAAAAGATATGACTCGACAGCAAACGGATTACTTGACAAATTATGGATAGTAGCATAGACTGGATTTGGGGGGGGGGGGGGGGGTAATTAATTGCCTGACCAGTATTTCAGATATTTGAGAACAGATGGAGTTCATCAAGTTCCAGAAAATGCCACAAGGCCAGGTGAATAGAAAATTAAAATGATTGGTATGATGTTTGCTTTTAAGTAACATTTCATTCTTATAATGCTGTGGTAAGCTTTATGTAACTGTTGAATAAATAAAATATAATCTTGTAATAATAGTTTTAATATGAAAAGGAAATAAAGTTGAAATAGCGTTTCTTCAGAAAACATTGCTAAATGTTGATAACTAATTATTGTAATGGTTGATTTACCTTGTGTGGGGTAGGGAGTTTTATATTTCTTTACAGAGCTAAAGGATTGAAAGTGAAATGTTTGATCAAAGAAAGTATGAAATGAAAAGTAAAATGCAAGAGCAACAGTATGGTACTTTTGTTGTACATAATCTAAATTACTAAATAACTCTTTAAAAGTTTCGTATAGGGTCATAGTGCTATTTTATCATTTTTATGTGTTCACTACTTATAGAATAAAAATATTTTAAAATTTATTTATACTTTATTGCATTTATGCAACTTTATCTGTGATATTTTATAGTTGTTGAGCAACTTAATACTCTATGTTTGAACTATCATGATAGCTTAGTTTTTTGTGCCATAAAAAAGTGTATTTTCAGTAGCATCATGTATTGACGATGGTCGAACATTAAACATGCTGATGCACTGGATAAATGATGGGAGCCAATTGCTGGAGTTGAAGAACTTGTCGCAGCCAAAGGAAAATAAGATAGATATGATGCAAGTGTAGTATATGGTCATTTAAGGCTTCTTTTGATTTTGGCTTTCAAAATTACAACTATAGTCAGGGGGGTGAGTCAACACCTCTGCTGGTCTTGAGCATGGTAAATCCTACCTCCCCCTCCACTAAAAGTGGAGTAGGGTTGGGCAGCCCGCTCGCAGTGACCTGACCTTTTGGATTCAAAATTTATAAAAACCCAAAATTTGCAATTTAAGTAGTAAAATTTTTATTAACGCTTTTGAACTGTTTTCATGTCCGATAATGGAAAGTAATAATATATCTTTAATGTAGCATTTTGGAAAAATTGTAATTATAAAAACTTGAATTCAAACTGTTTAAAAATTTCTAGTGAACGGTTTCATGTCTGATAATAGAAAGTAATAATAAACATTTTAAGTAGAATTTTGAAAACATTTTACGAAAACTTTAATTCAAACTTATTTTGAGAATGAAAAAAATTAAAATCTTAACAATTTAACTCTAAAAATACAGACTACTCAAATTTAATTGCTTGGATGTTATTGTATTGAAATATTGTCATTAAACTTATAACATTTAAAAGTAAACAAATAAAACTTTGGCTCATTTTAAATCTATCTACTTGTTTGTTATACTTTTGTTTTGTTCATTACTGTATTATGTCATGTCATGGGACAAATTGCAGGAATGAAAATACTCAAGTTTTTAAAGCAAATCTTTAAGCTGTGCATGTTACCTTGCGGATTGGGAACAATACTATGAAACTGACTACTCTCATTCCTGCTATGCATCCCAGTATAGTTAGACAGATTTGACCCAAGACTTTATTAAACAAGGCGAGGACTAAGTTTAGTAAGAATTTTCTAGTTACCTGTCTGAATTTGAAATTAATGAAAATACTAGCTGGAGTTCAACAAAGATCGCAGAATATGTTAATGTCTTGGGCCAATTCTGTCAAACTAGAACATTGTTGCTCATCGTAAAGATGGAGCATCACCTGGATAAATAACTATCCTGGTAACCCAATCACCATAGTATATACTATGAAATATTCAACACAAGGACTTCACACACAGAGTACATGTTTGAAGGATTCGCAAATCGGACAATGGAATCGTACATTAGACATTACCTGGATTCTCAATATGCACAATGATTATTACACTGCACTCTTGTTATATACATCACATTACATTGGATTGAGCTATTTTCTCAGAATTTTGCGATCAGGTATTCTGATATATGCATCAGAATGCAGCCAAGATGCTTCAAATTTATGACAATTTTGGTGTGCACACAATCCATCATTGAATGTGGAATCTTCTAGAGTAATACATGTGAAACCTGGGTC
Organism: Spisula solida; assembly: GCA_947247005.1. Taxonomy (NCBI): domain Eukaryota; kingdom Metazoa; phylum Mollusca; class Bivalvia; order Venerida; family Mactridae; genus Spisula; species Spisula solida. The sequence goes on along the minus strand of OX365945.1, from coordinate 27,540,100 downwards.
CCCGAGGATAGGTTCGATAAAAGCCAAAATGTTCACGCACCCAACATGAACTTGCAGCACTGCTTGTAATGATACTGTTGGACACGGATATCAAACATGCCTTGCAACACATTTCATAGTGAAGGTGGAAGAGAAAATACAGCTCACATGTTGCAAAAGTGACGTGTGAGCTTTTGTGATCACTTCATCCGTGTCTTGTCAAAAATTGTCTTGCCTGCATAATGGGTGTGTCATTTAATTTTGACCTAGAAATGTATCGCCATGAACCCAGCTATCTTATCTCACTATTGGTTCCAGAGTTCTATTTTGATCTTGTCTGCATGAAAGTGGTTCAATTCATGATTCAATTTTAGCAACTTGCAAGCAGCTATATTGCAACATGGACAGGGTTAGTAAACCGTTGTTAAATTGGTTGGACAAGATTGATACAAATGTTGCGTTGGTTAGTCATGTCCTGAATTAGAGAAGTTGTCCAAGTTGGTACAGATTGGTATACAATTCCGGGAACAATTTTCAGTAAAGTGTATGTACCTGAAATACTGTACCCCCAAAAAATCAAAATGGGTGTACCAGTATTTTTGTCGATAAGGTTGGAGAAAATGCAGTTACATTGCAAATGCGTTCCAATAAAAAAAAAGAAGATCTGCTGTTTTGGAGTCGTCAATACTATACTACTCAAAATTTGATAAGGGCCAAGAAATTTTCCATTTAAATATTGTGCAAATTGAATAAGATTGACCGGTAGAATTTTCAAAAACATAATGCTACATCTGCAAACCAATAAAGATTACTTCGAAATTTAATGTCTAAGTGCTGATAAGCCCAATCCCATTAAAATTGTGCTGCATTTAAGCCTCCGGAGTAACGGAATGCGGTCATTTTCTTGGCATTTTGGGTCATGCACGATATGGTAATAAAAACGGGATAAAAAATTCCATATTAATCTAGCCACTTTGGTTTCCACCATTAAGGCTTATCAGTTACCTGGAAAACGACCTCATTTAGGCAATGCGTATCAAATGCAAGACATCAAGCTTTGAACTTCAGAAGCAGATAAGATGATATTTAATTATTTGCACGTTTGTTTCATCGGTGTTGTACATTAACGTGAGACGGACATCAAAATCAATTTCTTGGCCCTTGGCAAAGTTTGAGTAGTATATAACATATGACAACTATAGATTATAGATGCAGAAGGTGAGAATTTTCGCAAACACTAGTGAACATCGAATACATTGGGGGCGAGTTTAGAGCACACCGGAATATGCTGAGATTGGCAGAAGTGCGTATGCGCTTGCCGTAATACAGGCTTTGTATAGTATGGAGATTTTAACCTGACCCTCTACCACAATTTAACAGCTGATATCATAAGCGGAAAGTATCGCAGACGGTCTATAGTGCACCCAGGATAATGTGATATTTAAGATCATGAATTGGTTTGGTCAACTGACAACTGTTCCAAAATTGGTTTTATAAATTACTAATTTTGGTCAGTTTTGTACTAAAAACATCTCTGATAAATCGTGCACATCTGGTTAATCCACCTTTGAGATAAAACGGTATTACTAATGTGAGCAAATATATGGTCAGTTTTGTAATAAAAACACTGATAAATTGTGCACATCTGGTTAATTCACCTTTGTGGTAATATACCAAATTGTCCCGCCTTTCTCATTATTGTGGGCACACTATAGGTGTCATGCAAACAAATCTAAAAGACTGATATTGAACGAATTGGAAATTAATATATTCATACATAAAGGTAAGAATCAAGTCAATATCTCTGTAATATATACCATGGACAAAAGTTCAACAACGCTAGGGATATGCTGGGCGCACGCCTGTGTAAGTTGTGTTGGTTATGTATATGCTACTGTACAGACCAGTTTGAAATCCATTAAACATAGGTTACTTATCCGTAGGGTATCTCCAATTGAGGCTTCAGTATTCTGTTCTAAGCACTAGGAAATGTTAAAACTTAAATGAACACTTGCCAATCTCATCTGTATAATTTGAAGTTGTAAAAGCATGAAATGAAATTTAAGCGTAAGATTTCCAAATGAACTCTGCCAATCTCATCTGTCTATGATTTGAAGTTGTAAGAGCATGAGATTAAATTTAAGCGTAAGATTTCTGTAAGTGCTTTCATAAAACAGTGCCCAAATTGTTGTACAAGGTGATCCCAGTGTATGTTTAGTGTTCTGGATAAAGTTTCATACATTCGGCATACTTTGTGTCTCCAGCTTGCAACAAGCCGGTGTGACAAAGTGACTATAATTCTATATGAAGCAAAGTTGTTTCATAATATAAGATTTATTTTACAACAATTGCACCATTAACAATACACATGAAACAATCCATCGCCTGAAGCATTCGGCGCTAGCACTAGTCCTATCAACACCAACTCAATCCGACGCCTTCTCCATAATTTTGTTCTGAAACCATATAATTCAAGGTAAGAATATTACATCACATGACATTAAAACTATAAATTAATCAAGGTTTTATATAGCTACTTATGAGGCACAGGTCCATGAAAAGTGACCTAGCCAACCTATTTATACATATTTAAATATGCATATATAGACGGTATTGGACACTTGTCATGGACCTGTGCTTACAAGTTGAAGTATAATTTATTGTTTTAATATAGAAGGACCTAATAATACAGATTAACCAGTCAATACTTTGTTCTACCAGAACATACTGGTACAATTGAGGGCATTCCAAGAAGGGCTTGCAGTACAATTGTTGCGTCAAACAATGCACCAGTTATACATATTCCTGTCTTGCAAGTGGCCAAAATTGATCAATGAGATTTTAGAAGAACAGCGACAATAGTATGTAATATTATACATATGCAGGACACCATATTATGTTTCCAAACTGAATAATGTTTATTAACAACTACATCTGTTATCAAGTAAGTTCATTATTAATATGATCCTTTGAGTTTGATATTTCAAAAGAATGTAATGCGGTGGTCATGCTGTTTACGGCATAGACAAGTTGGTTTATCACAAGTTCAGTTCAAGGACAATTTTTCAACTTCTTTGATTAAATATTTCTCAAGTAAAGTTCCATTACCATTGAAGCATTTCTGATTTCAGTGCTTATGACTTTCAGGTTTGAGTTACAGACATCATGCTCTAATCAGTAGACACATGTCAATCTCACCTCAATATTAATAACAGAGATGTTTGTAAAACATATATGCCCCCATTCCAGCAAAATAGTCATTATGTTAAAGGTCGCAGCCATTTTGACCTACTGACCTCAAAATCAATAGGGGACATCTACTGTTGCTGGCCAACCTCCATGTAAAGTTTGAAAATCCCAGGGCAAAGCGTCCTAGAGTTATTGAATAGTCATACTGACCTCAAAATCAATAGGGGACATCTACTGTTGCTGGCCAACCTCCATGTAAAGTTTGAAAATCCCAGGGCAAAGCGTCCTAGAGTTATTGAATAGTCAATCGACTGACCAACCATTAGAGTAAAATCTCTTAATTTTCAGCTGTATATTTCTGTTTAAGATACTTGTTAGATTTGGTACAACATACAACACTACTAGAATGTACCTTTAAAGGTCCTAATGCATTAGTTGCTTGTAAACCGAGTGATCTGAGTAAGACAACAGGTGTGAAATCTGTATGATATAGTCTCTGTAAACCATCTATTGTAGCCATCACTGGTATCACCTTTCTCTGTCTTGAAGTCTCGTATTCTTTTAAATAAGATAATGTACCTGAAATATTTTGAATTAAGCTTACCTGAAATATTTTGAATTAGGCATACCACTTGCCCGAAAACTAAATCTACTTGCCCAGGAAAACACAAAATAGCAACAAAATTTAAGTTTTATTCAATTATTTATCATGTGAAGGATCAGAGTACTAGATTTAATTGAAAGTTTGTTAAGTAAATCATTTTTTGTCAGTAATTTAGGGATTCATCATTGTTAAGGTAAAATAAGGCACTTAATATTATATTTCTCGTGATAATTTTGCGCTTGCCCTAGGGCAAACTGGATGGAAAAATCTACTTGCCCACAGGCAAAAAAGCCGAAGTCGAACATAGGAATTCCACATCCCTGTTAATTTTAGATTTAAAAATACTTGATATATTTAGAATTAAACAGGTCAATATAGTAATGAAGACCATTCTTAGAACCATAAATTACATGATAATAAAGACTTTATTTGAACAGGAGACACAGTTGGCCAAGCCAATTAAGTCTTCCCTGTGAGCCTCTAGTCTTCTAGTTTACAAGACAACTTAAATTATTAATTATATATTATTAAACTGCCTCCTCGATAGCCTAGTGGTAGTTTGTACGCTTTAAGTGCAGAAGATCCCAGGTGTGATCAAAGGCCGCATAATACCAAAGACAGATAAAAAATGGTACCAATATTTCCCTTGCTAGATGCTCCACATAAAAGGAATCAGGAAAATACGTACCAAGATCACTACCATCACAAGCTGCTTTAGCAATAATCTCAGACAATTTGATGACATCACCAAACCCCAGATTGACCCCTTGACCAGCAAGTGGGTGTAATCTATGAGCAGCATCCCTGAAACAAATGAATACACATTCAAACCTGCACCGACCAACCTCAGTTCTTAATCAGAAATATTTACTTCAGTAACATCATTATGGTATTCAATTGCTGAAGCCTGGCTTACAACTTATTTAATTATAAACATCACCAGGAACCAGTCATTGACTGCAGAGGCCTGGGGTCCGTTGCCTAAGCAAAGCACTACTGAGCACCTTTATTCAGTTACCTCCCGTTCCATTAAATATAGAAGGCATGTATTACCTCCCCTGGAAAGCTCGCCCATGTTAACGATCTTCAGGCTTACAATGGATTTGATCATAACCATCCCCAAGAACCAGTCACCAATCTGTATCATGTATTTTAAAGGGTGATTTCAAGGTTCTATATTAGCAAACTAGAAGGGCTTTTGACATAAAAACAAAATGTCTCCCATAAAGGGCAATAACTCCAGACAATTTGCAAAACATAGCTTGGTACCAAGCATTCATTTGAAGTTTAATTTAAATCCGACCAATTAATGATTAAGGAGAATTTAAGCGTGGACAAACTTCATAAGTCATGCAGTGTGCCATTCATTGTGGGGGTCAGTATATACAGGGTGTTAAAAAAGTACGTACTCAATGTTTAAATAAAGCTTCAGCAGTTTATTTTTCTGATGTTAGAAGACTGTAAAATGTTCAGGTTGAAATCCAGTGGGTTTTACCATTGTTCTAATCTCTCTGGTACTAAATAAAGCTATTATAGTAAGAAATTAACATTGTCTACTGCGTACATAGCTCAACTAAAACTTTATATGAATTTAGAATTTGAGAATGAACTTTTTTAACACCCTGTAGGCTTGCTTGCAGTATCCTTTTTAGGGGGATACGGATGCTATGTTCTGTGTCTGTCCTTGTGTTGGTGGTTAGGTGCTGCCGTCTGTATGGCTTGGAATTGTCTGTGAAAAACAGTATTTTAGAATAATTCATACAACAACCAACAAATAAAGTGTTACCCGATCAAGGCCACTCTATGTCTGACATAGTTGGATGCATGTGTTAGACCTAGAGGAAAGGAACCAATACTGCCTTCTTGAACATCAGTGATGGTAGGTGGTAATTGTCGGATTGATGACTCACCTGGAAATGAACATAGAAACACTTGACAACCAATCTGTCAAACTAATATCAGAATGAAACTTAAATATCAGTACGGTATTATACGAACAATTTAACCAAAACCTGGACATTGATGCATGAATATATAACAAATCTCTTGTCTGGAATGTAACAATTTCTGTAAGAAAGCTACTAGTATGCAATTGTGTTTATAGTACAACTCAAACATATTCGTTATACTCCTCGCATATGTAGACACAGGCTGAAGTTAAATATAGGTAATACATCACAAGTTGAATTATATTAATAGAATGTAAGAGGACCAATTTACCTTAATTTGTTAAATCAATGATGTAGCTTGTATATACATTCATTATGGACATGGCAATAGATGAAGCGGCTGCATTTACTTAAGTCTGAATAATTTGTATCTTAATAACATGGAAAGATAGATAATTAGAACCAGTGATTTTTCTTGAACAAAATTAAACAGCCTGTGCCTTTAAAATTGGGAAATTTAGCGCAATTTGGGAATTATTAAAACAGATTGTTTTGGTTAAAATTGTTCATAAATTGCCATTTTCTACTGATAACACTCAAGACATATGAGGCAATGACGTTTGCAAGTTTGAAAATCTATTGTTTTTACTTAAAAAAAGCTATCTCGGGTTGCTTTAAAACCATCGAGCACAAAAGGGGGAAAGTATGCATACTTTTTGGGAAAAAATTATGATTTTTTTGGAAAAATGGAGGTCATTTTGTTAGGGGAAGGGGCCTGTATTCGGCCCCAAAAATAGCCAAAAAAAATCACTGCAGAACTTATACATGTTTTGATTGAACAAGAGTTGGATAAAGTCTGTTTTAAAATAGCATTGCTAAACACAAAACTTACCAGGCAGAACATTATTTATGACTCTTTTAAACATATTTGTAACATTTTCAGCTGCCTCGTTAATGTCTCGATCATGCCACTGAAATTCAGATTAAACGTATGTTTAATAATTAACAGAAATGAACGACTTGAGATTGAATCAACATCTGTACTATAGATAAAGGCTTTGTTTATTATTATAGTGTCACCCCTATTGAAAAACCAGCCAATTTCACTTATGAGACACCTATCTTTCGTGCGTACAGTACCTCAAGAATCCCTTATCTTTTTGCCGGGCGCCTGGCAGAGGTGGCCTACGGTAACCGTTCTTTAACTAGCTGATGGCTTACCAACCGATCAAATCAGTTCTAACCCAGCTTCTGCCGGGATTCAAACCTTTGATCTCCTGCTTCCGAGGCGTACGCCCTAGTCAATATTAAGTCCTCTACAAGGGAAGACATGAGTATGATAATCCCTACTAAATGTATACCCATTGTGGTGATGAGGCGGTCATGATCCATGGAGTTGTAATCCAGGGATTGGGGTTTGATTTCAAAATCTAGTAATATAATTATACGCCCTCAGCTTAAATTTTGATAAAATTTAAGAGTAACCAACATCTAGATATTACGAACATAAGGACAGAAGTGTATTGTTTCAATCAAATTATTCAGCACAGTTCAATAATAAAGTGTAAAGAAAAACCCACAAAGGCATCGTTGACTGCATCCACAAAGCTTTCACTGGACAGTGATCTTAGATGTTCTGCATGTTCAGGGGATGTTGTCCATATCAAGCTCATTGCTGTATCAGACAACTGAAATAGAAATGTTTCCTCAAATTGACAGACATATACTTTATACCCCAAACACATGAACATTAAACAAATGTGAATTAAAATGTTTTTATTACTTATCCTTCGGTCTGGGAGTGCCTTAAACTATGCTGGAAATATCGCTGAACACAGCCGCAGAGTGCAATAAATATTTAAATTAGCTGTGACAATAGCCAATCCAAGGTTCTATCGGCCTATGATAACACCATTTGTGTTCATTACATATGATTTTTATTAAACTTGTCAACAAAGACAATGTGACACATGACAAGTGTGATATCATTTTATCCACTGATTTCATGAAATTTATATGTAACAATCATGCAAGATTCTCTATTTTTGTCATATGTTGCTGTCAGCAAATCACTTCTTGTAACCAGACCTCCATATTTCCTGCTACATATGCTAGCATTAATACCAAAACTCAACTAACCAGGCATAATTAAATGATAACATGTTCATCAAAGCCTAATCACATAATTATATTCATAGATAGGTCACACACTGGTCAAGTGGGTAAAGCATTTGACTACTGATTTAAAAGTCTTTGGTTTGAATCTTGTTTGTGACATTTGGTTATTTCTGAAACACTTTTTAGTGTTTACCACTCAACTACAGATGAATTGGTTGGTAATCCAGACGGAGGCTTGCATGGCGCTATACACAGCCACATTAAAGAGCCAAGGAGTCTATTTGCAAAAGAACTAGGGTATCCCAACCGGATTTCTTGTATCACTCCACTGTCTCTTCTTTCTGACCCTTCAGCAAAATCAGTATCCCATTGGACATAAGTGATTGCACTTTTATGGGTTATTCTTGACCAAAAGGTCTTAATAATTTAGTAAGTTAATGATAGCTTAAGATTTAACAAAAGATTATACTTACAGGAAGCATAGCAATGGGACCAGTGGGTAGAAACCGTTGCCAAGCTATACTATTATCTGTCTGAAATTATAAGTAAATGAGGTAATGCCATAAATTGATAAAGGCCCTTAATGTTACTGTCTTGGCTCATAAATACATGTACATGTAGTAAGTAATCAAGTTTTTGTCAAGACCATGTTTAACTGATGTTAGTGAAATAATGTTGCTTACATATAGTCCGTCCACAGTAACACTAGCCTTATCTTTAAAGATAAATTGACAATTAAATACATTCCCGACATTGATTTTTTTCGATTTTGTGCATAATCACTTTTAACGCATGCATTCTTTCAATCTACACTGACATCAAGCGACCAGTCGACCATGCAGTAATGATACTATCCATTTTTGTTTATATACAAGGCTAAAGTTATCTCCGGTGAGCTTCTAGTATCACTACAACCAATACCAAATTGACCAGATGCCAATGTAGGGTTATCGATCTATAATTGTTTACACATGCAGATGCAAAAGTCCTAAACTAGCAGGGATCCAATGCCATGCACCATGATATTGTCCTGTTGTATATTAATGATAGAAATTGGTGACGCATGGAAGTTGTATTTTGATGGTTCCCTGGGTTACTGTGATGCACATACTGAAATTACCCTAAGACATTTTTTAAAATGTCCGGGACAAAACTCTTAGTCCCAAGTCAAATAGAACCCCCTATAAACAAATAATGTAGACATACCTCTGTGATATTTAAAACAGCTACTACAGCCTTTTGGTCGTAATTAAAGGAAACTGTGTGTAAATTGGCAGCTTTTCTAACAGATGAATTCATGCCATCTGAACCAATCTGAAACACCAGGAAATATTTCATAATTATCTGACATTAAACGAAACATAAAGGAGAAGTCTAGACAAAATCAGAAATAGCATCTTACTCATTCAAAGAAGATTTCACAAAGACCTAAATACCACATTTGGGACACTAAGTAACATCACATACTGTATAAGTGGTTATTTTCGCGTGTCGAAAAGTTCGCGAATCCATCATTCCAGGCATTTCGCGTACATAAATCTTCGCGAAAATACGATTTTTCAAATAGCGTAATAACTACACGTCGTGAAAATCGCTAAGAAATGCTATTTCCTGGTATTACCGTACCGGACAGATTGTCCTTTAATAATAAATTACCTTCATTAACGAGGGGATTAGTTTTGGTTTGACCTCGTATTTTATGCATATTGTGTGTATTTAACATGATATGTGATCAGATACGCTCACAAGAAATAATCTTTATGTATGAAATTAATATTACTGTTACTCATTGATATTGACTCTACTGAATATAACTGAATAAATCGTAAAAAACTTGTCACGTCTTTGTTTTGTGTTGGTGTTTTCTTGTATCATTGTATATAATAATTGTTCACACCTAGAACAATAGGCCCCCTTTCACAGTTTATGATAAACTGCCATAGATCAATGTAGACACACGTCTTTCACCCGTCGTTTGTGGATGTGTGATCAACCAGCGTTTGGCATAGTTGATGTTTTCAAGGCAGATCGCTAAAACTTTGAAACTTTTAATGAAAACACACCAGAAACTCGATAAATAATCCGAAATGCATTTGTGCAGTGTTAACAAAGGGAGATAAATAGGACTGAATTAATCAATCATAATAAAGTATGTTTACACCGGTGACTCACCCGTGTGCGTATGTAAACTAGTCGTGACGGTTGAAATGTCAATACAATATTTATTTCACTGTAATTTTCTAAAGTATTCGTCATTTTACAGCTATGTTTTCTTTATTTTCATATCACACTCCATTAACATTTCCTATATTGGTTTGTATAATACGAACAAGCATCGTAAGTAGTGAAATCATAGTTGATCGTACATAAACACCGTTTAATGATGGCAGATATTTACGCGGGCGGAAAACTTCGCGGAAATGTGCCATTCGCGAAAAACGCGAAGATTTCCACGACGCGAACTTAACCACTTATACAGTAGCTTGTGGCAGGATAAAATTTTTGCTAGATTTAGGCTGTCCATTCTGAATGACCCAGGGTATTCTGAATGTATCCCTTTATGAAGGTTTAATGGCCAGCTTACTGGATCATAGAAATTGTAATGTTCTGAAAACATCCCAATTATGGAAATACACACGGCAAACTGGCTGTCTGCCAAATTTGCCAACTTATGGTAATTAACATTGCAAACTGGCTGTCTGCCAAGTTTGCCAACTTACAGTAATAAACATTGCAAACTGGCTGTCTGCCAAATTTACCAACTTTTGGTAATTAACATTGCAAACTGACCGTCTGCCAAATTTGCCAACGGTAATTAATATTGCAAATTGGCTATCTACCAAGTGACCAAGTTATAAACATGAAAAACTTACAGTGATCTGGTCAAAATCTTTAATATTACAGAAAAAAGGGATTTAAAACATATGTACATACCAGTAATTTTGTTTTTAATGTCTGTCCATTATTCAGAGATATATTCACCCAAGCATTGGAATCAGTTTCATTATTAACACCAGGTACTTGTATACTTTCAGCTTTTGTGCTGTACATAATGTCTATTTTATCTTTCACTGCATCGAGACGACGATTTATCGACTCTAAAATAACATCATTTTCTGCAACATATGCAAGTTCGTCGGTCATACCATCCTGGTTGAATGTGATCAAAGAACTGGAACAAGATTCCCACACCTGAAATACATGAACATGTAGAGTGTGGACAAATTAACCTGTTCCTCAAACATTCTATTAGCATAACAGTTTAAAACTTCTTGTCAATAATTTAAAATTTCAGCCTTTGTTTTCATAAGCAGAGAGTATTACGAATATGTCCAAGGTGTACTACAAAGACTTATCGAAATTTCCGACAAGGTAGGTTTTCTTACAGAAATGGATACATTCTGCACAAGAATCTTTTAATATAAAGGTCGAGGTCCAGGTTAATTTGTTTGCACTATACATCCCAATTATAATTGATTAAGTCACATAAACAAGTGACATGAAGGAATCAATAAAGCGAGATCAACCTGAATTAAACAACCATCTGTCTTGAAAAACTAATTATCACATAACATGCGGTCCAGGATTGCCGTAAAGCCGTGACGTAAATATCGTTCGGCACTCCCAGACCGTGCAATAAATATTTAAATTAGCTTGACGTGACGTTAGCCAATCAATGCATTGATCCGATAATATCAACGTCACCATGACGTCGCGCTCATTGTACCGCTAAATTTTGGCTGAAACATATGCAGCGCATATCATCCTTCTGAACAATATTGAGCGTTTTCTAAGGTTATGTGATAAATAGAATCTTACATTCGTGCTCATTACATACGAGTTTTATTAAACTCGTCGACAAAAACAATATGACACTCGGCAAAGCCTCGTGTCATATCATTTTGTCCACTCGTTTAATAAAACTCGTATGTAATGAGCACTCATGCAAGATCCTCTATATGATATCAATTAAATATTGTACATGCACAGGCAGCTCGAAGCCATACAGAAACGGCAGCATCGCCTAGGCACCCACACAAGAGACAGACAGAGAACGTACCATCCACATCCCCAAAAAGTCCTATTAAGTATTTGGCCCACAGGCGATTGACACATATTTTTATGTTTATGTTTGACTTATAACTATTAGTCTACGACATATAAAGCAAACATAGACATACAAATAGTGTGCATCAATATCCTGTGATTTAGCCAGTAGTAAGTTAAATACATCAGTACCAGACAGCCAGCTGATTGAAGCACAGATGTGTCAGACAGATTGATGCCTTCCATTACCATATCCACCTAGGCAGGGGATAACACATGAAACAGTAGTATGCTCTGTGATATGAACATGTCATGTATCAGGACTTTTTTCCTTATATACATGTAGTATAGTGGGGGTCTTTATAAGGCCCCTTTATCCGGTTAAAATATTCTTTAAAATCATGCAGTTTTCCCAAAAGCGATGTTTACCTCTGCAACATCAGTTCCCCATCTTACCAAAACATCAATGCTTTTTCACCTTATTGCAGGTCTAAAACGACATTCCCGAGGTTAGAACCTTGTGTGCCACTTACCTGCATTCTCAACACCTCCTGACATCGCATGTTCTCTATCTCTGACCATATACCACATTCTGTTTTTATTAAAGAGACAACAATATTCAGAATAGAGAAAAATCTCAGGATCAAGATAATGTCCCCAACTTAAAATTCAGACAGGAAGATCACAAATAATATCAAATCAATAAAGTATCTCAGTGTCGGGAAAAAGAACTTTTTTTATAATCAAAATGTCTGAATGCAATTTACTAATAGTGAATAATGACCCAATAGGCTTTGTTGCTTTAGAGAGGTTGCTGCTTTATGAAGGGTTGCTCTGGACAGGTTGCACTGTACTAACCAAATATTAAAAGATATGCCGGTAATAATGGTAGCAGATGCAGTATATGGTTCTTTCCTTGATGAATACTAGTAAATTTATTGACAGATGTAGTAATGTCATCGCTTGTACAGATGGTAATAAATAATTGTATTAAAATGACTTACAGTGATTTTTTTGGGCTATTTTTAGGGCTGAATACAGGCACCTTCCCGTAGCAAAATAACTATCATTTTTCCCAAAAAATCTTAATTTTTTCCCAAAAAGTATGCATATTTTCCCCCTTTTATGCTCGCTGGTTTCAAAGCAACTACGGTATAGCTGTTTTAAAGTCAAAACAACAGATTTTCAAATTTGCTTAAGTCATTGCCACATGTGACTAGAGTATCATCAGTAGAAAATGGCGAAATATCAACACTTTAAACCAAAACAATCTTTTTTAATAATTCCCAATTTCGCGAATTGGTGCGCTAAAATTTCACGATTGAAAAGGCACAGGCTGTTCAATTTTGTTGAAGAAAAATCACTGACTTACTTTCAAACAGTTGTATTGATGCTGGACTTAATGTACATGTACGGTTGCTGTATTTCTCTGTAAGTTCAAACCGCTTTTGTGGCGCTGCTTCAAGTAAAACAATCTTTTTGTTTTGTAATACATTCTCATGTCCTGCAAATAAAAAGACTCAATTGAATTAAAATAATTAAGTTTGACAAATATTTTATCACATTGTCGTGTGTAGCTAAAATGGACGCAACAACACGATACAACATTGCGACAACACATATACATGCCTAAACATAAATGTAACTTCCGATAATTTGATATGTTTGAATATGCAAGCAACATATTAGCACGGCAATGCAATATGACGACGCAGCATTCATACTAATGTTACATCATATTGTTGTCCGTTGTATCGCACCACAGGGTATTGACGCACATTATTTTATGCGCGTGCGACCGCCTTATATCTCATATACGAATAAAGAAAATAACGCTACATTATAGTGGTCTTTGATTTCAACGTAATAAACACACATAATTGAGAAATTGACATATTGAGAAAATCCTCTTGCTATTCAATAGAAATATGATTTATCTGCAAGCAACATCAAACAAAATGATTGTCAGGTCTAAATTGCGCGAGAAATTAACAAAACTGTCACAGAATCACGCCATTTTTCGCCGATATCAATTTGGCCAGCCACCGTCATATAAAGCAGGACACTCCCTCACTGTTTTTCCTCTAATTTCAACTTGTGTTTACTATTTCTTTTGTGAAATGTTAGTCCAATGGCATATCTATGGTTAACATAGAAAAACTTTTTTATTATTTCGCAGTTTTGTCGCAGAATTTAAGAAAGTTGTGTAAAAATTAACACAATAGAGCTTTACCAAAAAGCTTACTTCCAATATACGACTTACTAATTTATGCAAGTTAAAGTTGTTGTCACAATTGCAAAACACAAAATACTACAAAGATGTTGGTTTATAACACGAAATTTACCATTGTGTGCTCCTCTTGTTTTATAATATCACAGGATCTATTATCGATGATATAGAACCAGACTCAGAAAATTCTTTAACCATTCTTAGAAAGCTTCTTAATCCAATCAATCCCGGAGAATGCAAACAAATCTGTAATTTCATTTAAAAAAACATGGTGATCAGATAACTACTAGGTGTTTTAGTGTTTCGATAATGTTTCATGTTTCACTAATGTTCACTAATGTTCTATATTACTTTGAATGTTTATTTCAATGTATATATTGTATTGTTATATATATGTATTATCCCATAGCATGAATTGTCTCGACAATACCCAGCTATGTATGGAAGACACCATTTCATGTGGTTTTCTGAATAAACATATTCATTCATTATTCCATTGTACTTACGTTTCACGAAATAATTACGAGTTATTAGTGGAGAAGCGCCGAGGATGGGTGGCGTTCTTCATGTGGCCGGACAAACTGACATTGGCAAAAACTGACGTATTTTGTGACATTTTTGTGGATTTATTTTAGACCCGAGGATAATTTGGATTTGTGTTGCATGCAGATAAATCATATTTCTATCGAATAACAAGCAATATTTCTCCATATCTTTGTAAATGTGTGTGTTCCACGTATTACTATTTCCCTTTATTCGTATATGAGATATCGTGGTGGTATGGGTTGTGGCGCGGTATCAGAAATGGCGCACCTGAGATTAGTGGTCTTTTCTTGAGTTTAAGACTCAAAATGACATACATTTCCAGTATATTTTTGGAAGGATGTATGGTTTTGGTCTGTAATGCAAATAAACAATGTTCAAAGTAAAATTTGGTGCTTTTAGAACTCGAAAGGTATGCTGTACCCATATTTGTTGTTATTTTCTTATGTCACTTTATTCCTCAAATATCGTAATCCCACAAATTTGTAAAATGAAATTTTAACTTCAAATTTTTTTTGTAAAGAGCACTGGCATCCATGATAACACCATGTACCATGATTAAAATGTCCTACACACTGTCAAACACAGGAAATGGTGTCCAGAAGGATGTAACTTTCTTATTAAGAAAAACTGAAAAAACTAGTCAAAATCTGAAATAATATGTTTTGAAAATTTTGTTAATATTAACTGTTATTGATATTTTCGGCATTCCCAAGTCAAGTTAGTGACAGATCAGACTATGCAAATGCCATGAATGATTCTTACATGACCGTAATAGATGATTTAACACTTGTTTGGACATCTTTAAGTTGTCTTGGTGACTCAAAAAGTATAATGGCAATAAGTAACCAGTGCAATTCTGTCTCGATACTAATTATTGATTTATTATGTAAGAAGTAAACAAAGTAAGCTAACTATTATATAAAGATGGACTATATAGCCATAAAATAAAATTGGAAACAACTACATCATGAATCCTTTTATTTTTTTACCACTAGGGACCTACAGGATAGGTGCGCCATTTCATATCACGCGGACTTGACATAATAAGCTGAGTGTGTCTTTCATTGTAATAGTCATACAACATGCATTGATGGAATTGACTATTGATATGTAGTGTCAACATGTTCCCATTGAATTGCCCTATCATTGCTCAATCACTTTAATTATGAACGTTTTATATTTATAACAAAATAATGACGTAAACTGTTAAGTGCGCCATTTCCAATACCACGGGGATATAAGGCGGTTGCACACACATAAAATAATATATGCGTCAATACCCTGTGTCATGTTGTCGTATCATGATGACACAGTTGTGTATTGCGTTGCTCAGCCAAACGGTGGTTGGAAAATTTAAGTATGAGTTGGTTTGCTAATGAATGTCAAAATGTTAAACCATTTGTAGGGGACTAAGGTTCATGAGATTTTTCATTATTCTTACCTAAAGCACAGGCCATTGCAGCCCCAACCATTCCTCCTCCTGAAATGACAATGTCTGCAAATTGTTCATCATTATTAGTTGTCTGATAAAATCGGGAAAGCACAGGCTGAAATCTTCTCAGTTGTTTCAAAGCAGTTGAACAAACAGCACAATGTTTCATGACATTCACAGCCATTTTTTCATTTGAGAGTAACCTCCCTTGGATTAGGTTTGGTCTAAAATATTACCAACCCTTTTATTGCGGTATCGTCATCGTCTTGGATTTTTGGTTGTATTAAAACCTTATTTAAAACATTTAATTTAACAAACATGTGGCCACTTAATGTTTCTTTTCATTATTGCTTAATGGTGATTAGTTAATAAATCAATATTCATAAATAATTCATATTTATTTTATGACACGCACCTGTTTCTTCACTGCGGGCCTGTGCATAGTTTCGGGATAAACATGGCAACAATGGCAACAACCCATAGTTTGTCGGTTTTAACCAATTCTAGCGTGAAACCCCCTCTAAACCCGAAAACAGGATTATCAACAACGTTTCACGAAAGACCTGGTCCAACGCTTGGAAGATTTTCAGGTGTGTATTATGATGACTACGACCATGAAGGCCAAGCAGAGAGAGAAATATTTGACCCAAAATCCACTTCCCCAAGTTCCAGGAAATTTGCACAGACAGCTGATCCTGCATCCTTGCTTAAACTAGGTAATCTCTCTGATGAAGAGTTTTATCAAAAGCTTCTTGAATTGAAGAATGAGCAAAGAAAGATTTTGCAGAAATGTGAGAAAGTTTACATCGAAAAACACCAAGATGTTGATATTGCACCAACATTTCCAGATGAAGATCTTCTGTCAACTAAACGCTCCGTCAGGGCCAGTACTTCACACTCGTATGATCAGACTCACAGATCAGAAACATTCGTTGATAATGACGGCATACTTACATGTACAAGGTCAAGGTCTCCACTTCTTCCTGAAAAATGTGCATCACCTGAAATGCTTGAAAATGAAGCGCATCTAACTAGAGATGGGTCACCGCTGAGAGACTCATTGACCGAATCTATGACTAAACCACCGACAGGCCGCCCACCACTACGATATACATCAAAGTCACAAACTTCACCTTCAAGATCTGCTCCTGTTTCAAGGGATATTGCTCGGTCATTGGATGATCTACGTGAAGCCGCTTTAGGGTTAAGGAAATCGTTCGATGACAGTGATGGTGATTACGTACCGGATGATACTGTTTCAGAGCCTTATAGAGATCAAGATAGATCATACTCAAGAATTGAACATATGTGGAACAATTTTTCAATCAGGGACTATGCTCCACATAAAACACAGTTACTGGAACGTCCTTCTTCTGCTACAATCACCCGTAAAGAAAAGAAGGAAAAAAGGGACAATTGGCGCCATAGACTGACTGTTCCTGAACCTTTCACCATGACAATGAGAGAAGAAAGAAAGGAAAAGAAAAAATCAAGAAATCAGCAAGAGTTTGAAGAAATGATGTACCAGAAACAGATTGAAGAGGAAGAAGAGCTGAAGAAAAAGTTCAAAGCTCGACCGGTTCCAGCTCATGTCTATCTACCACTTTATGATGAAATCCAGGAAAAGGGTGAAGAAAGGCGGCATCATATTCGTCGATCATGTGCCGATATGCTAAAATCACAAGAAAAGCCATTCTCTTTTATTAAACGTGAAGAGGACCGCAAAAAACATGTAACTATGGAAAGAGATTGTAATCAAAAGAGTGAAATCAAGGTTAAACAAACTCCAGAATCTTTCAAAGCTAAACCTGTGCCTAAGAAAATATTTGATCCCTCAGTAGATGACAAACTTATGGAGGAGGAGGAATACAGAAAAATTAGAATAAAAATGAGATCTGAAGAGTTACTCAGAGCAGCAGCTTTGCCACCAAACATGCAAGCCAGGGAACAAATGAAAGAACAAAAAGAAAGGGAACAAAAAATGAAAAGTAGAAGGAAAGGTAGGGGAACGAAGAGCGCATCTCGCCTACGAATAAATCATGATGTACCTAATTATGATGCATTGTATCGCCAGTTTCAACAAGAATTACACCGAAGGAAAGGAATGAAAGAATCTACAGTGACAGAACCATTTAGACTTGAGACAGAAAGAACAAGCAAATCTACCCAAGAAAGAATTCGTAAGCAAATTGAAAAGGAAGAAGAGCAGCTCAAAGAAAATAGATGGCCTTATAAACTTCCTAGAAGTAAAGTTAAACTTGGTAAGTAAAGTTAAAGTTCAATCTGTCTTATTTTGAATTCAGAAAATATTCAAAAACAGTAGTTCTGTCAAGATGTTTTGCAGTACACTACAGACTCTTCTGACAATGTGGTAGCATCTCAGTGCTAACACACTATCATGATCTTACTAGAACCAGTGCACACAAATCTTGTGCTAGTCAAACACCAAACATTTGTCTCTCAGGGTTAAGCTGGCTGTAGTTTTAAAAATGTATGCCTAGTTTCAATGTCATTCAAGTCTTTATAAAATCTCAAGTAAACAAAGTTTGAATGGAGCATGCATTTGGTAAAGTGTCAGCTTAAACTTTTGTATGAATGATCTGCATCAGGTGTAGATTCACTGCATGACATAACCTTCATGTGCATTGCAGAGTTATTGCCCTTTGTAGTCTTATATAGAAGTGAAATTATTGTGCAATTGATGTGCTGAAAGCCAGTGTTTGACAAGAAATTACTGAACAGTTAACTATATATAGATAGAACAATGTAATTCATTTTCTTCTTGGTATGATTGATGGATGATGTACAAATGTGTCCTTGATAGCTTATCTTTTACGGCTTATTCCTTTGCAGGTCAAATGTACTCTTCATTAGATTCTTTACCAATTAAATCAACTCGATCAGCTGATGCAAGAACAACAAAAACAAGGTTGGTATATTGCAATATATAGTAGTACACCTCTCATGGTCCATTGATTAAGGCACCTGCCTCGCGAGTAGGAGGTTGAAGGTTTGGATACCTGTACTATGGGTCCATTGAATACCGGTTTTACAGGTCCATTGAATATCAGTACTACAGGTCTATTGAATATCAGTACTACAGGTCCATTGAATACCAGTTATACAGGTCCATTGAATACAAGTTATATAGGTCCATTGAATACAAGTACTAAGGGTCCATTCTGATATGACTGATTGATGACCTACTGAGTATTGTTAAACACATATTGGTTTACCTTGTACTTGTACCAACATTCTGATTCTTGGTGTCTGGCAAGCAAATGTGCTTAGAAGCCTTATATTTAGAAACTTCGGAAAGTAGATTTCTTCTCTGCTAGATTAACTGACCTTTTAAATAGGAGTAACTATAAAATAATAAGAACTAAGATCTACCAATACATTGTATTTATTTCTTGTACAATAACAGTGTACAGTTTACTTCTCAAGAGCAGCTCATCTTTAGCTGCTATATATACCTCCCTTTCACTACCATAATATTAATCTTAATATTGTTGGATGTCTGACTAAACGTCTTTTGTCCTGTCCAAAATTATTATATGACTCGGAGCCTAGTGTTTAGCTTTGGTTCTTGGAGTGTAGAAATATTTTCTTTCAAAGCCATAGATGTATTGAACTATTAATTATTCCTGTACTATAATATTTACAGGAGTCAACTTAAAAATCTGTCATCTCGTGAAATAAGAGAAATTGAAGAAGAGAGACATCGTCGTGTGAAAGAAATGAGGTTACGTAGAGAAATTCAGGAAAGAAGTAAAACGTTTGATACTCCCAGGGAAAGTGAAGCGGATAGAAAGAAGAAACACAGGTAAGATATAGTGTTTTTTTGCATGCGACTGAGACAGTCATAAGTGCATGGTGATTTGTTTTTTTTCCCTGTGAGATCGACCAATGACCTCTGACTTTGAAGGAGGAGACAGAACTTTGTCTGATACAAGGAATCTAGATGCAATACCCTTGATTTTTCTGAAGAGACTCCTTAGTTCTGTGATGTGCCCTGTCACCCCAGTACATGGGAAACTGCCACTGGCTTACCTGAGTTCTTGACTGCGCTAAATGTATACAGTTTAAGGACTGGTTGTACTTGGCTCATATTGTTTGAGTCATACCAATTCTGTGTATATTTTAAAGTCACAGAGATGTACATACCATATATAGATTTTTTGACGACATAGTACATATAGTAGAGTCTCGAGTGTGGTACACTTTCATTTATGTAAAGAAGTCACATCGTTAGTATGAGTGACAGATCATTGAAGTTTTTCGTAAATGTACTTTGGCCTTCATTTTTTTTAGAAAAGGTTCCTTCTTAATTGAATATTGATATAAAGTGTAATTTTACTGGCAAGAATCTTATAATAATATTTATAAACATCTTCAATAAAATTAAATGCCATACTCTTTCTTATAAAACTGTAGCTTTTGTGGTGCTTTTTTTGTCAAATTTTATATGTAAAATTCTGAGTGGTTTAAAATAATGGTACATGCACTTTTAAAGACACAAGCTGGGGCGTTGGTCCGGTGGTTAGTGTGCTGGATTTGTAACCTGGTGAACTATGTTGATTGGTCTCAACATGTGAAGAAGTTGCTGATTTCCAGTGGAAGGGAAAGTTAGTACTGTTTAGGATACAGTTGGTGAAAACTGGTTTAATAGGTGAATCCAAATGAACAAATATTTAAAGGAACTTTTGTGTTTCTGGGTAACCAACTGTCATATTCTTCAAAAACTGAAACATGTTGCTTGTTTTCACATTCGATGATAAAATGACTTTCAGGGAAGCTGATCGTGCCAGAATGGAAGACTATGAAAGAGAAATACAAGAAATGAAAGACAGAGTTAACAGAAGACCTCTATTATTTGAACAAGAATCACAGGTATATATGTACTTTATATTTCACTCTTCTTATGCTTCCCGAAGACAGAGGAACTTAGGGTCATCATTAAGTCTGTTTTCAACTAATGCATCAAGCTTCCTGCAGTGGCAAGGGCAAGTTTTCAAAGTATATACATGCCAGATTTGAGGTTTTAGAGTGTATACCTAAAATAGTTCTTTCTTCATTTTCTCTATATAAATTGACAATTTTTCAGGTTTTTCTCAGAATTTCTAACTTACACCCATTTGTCTACACTCTATCAAAGAAATCACATACCGGTATGAAATCTATGACACTTACATTAATAGGTTCATACTTACAACCTTTTTCAGTCACCAATAATTGGTAATCAATTGTCAGCAGTATTAAGTTGAAGTTGTGCACATACATTGTACAGTGAGTACAACCTCTCCAGAGGGGCCCTCCGTAGAGCAACAACCTCTCTACAACAACACCTTTAAAATTTCCTTAAGCTGATATGAACTGTAAATTTACCCTCTGTAGAGCACTAACCTCTGAACAACGGCCAATATTTGCAGCTTCCAAAGGGTGATGCTCTACAGAGGTTGTACTGATCATAATTATACCAATCTTCTGCCTTGGGAGTGGAGGGTTTAAGTCACAGTGAGGTCCATTAGGATACGGCTGGTTGATGAACTACCAGCTGGTAAAATAATGGTTACTGTCTGGCTATATTATATATACCTGGTGCTGAGCAATAAAGGTAGGCGCAGGTAGGCAGATGTGCTGTGAAAGTAGTTGTCTGATGTATCATATCGGCTTGCCCCTTGATATTGAATACCCAATTTTAAACAAATACATGAATGGTTCACTGTTACTTTTGTAGGTTAATGCAAAGAACAAAGCTGAAAAGAAATTCAATGCCACATTAAGGAGCGTTGGTTTGGATGAGGACTTTGTACATAGTCGTGGTTCTAGGTCTGCAAGCGTTCACGACTACACTGATGATTATGATGATGATGATTTCGAAGACACTGCAGTTAGAAACCATGAAGACACCTACACAAAGAGACGACGTGACTCTGAAGGCTCAATGTCACCTGTTGAGAGCTGAGACATTTATTAAATGATATTAGGTTTTAGAATTGATACGAGTTATTACTTATAAATGTATAGATTTTATTTTACACATCTATAACGGAAGTAGCCAGATCTGCATAGATTATACAAATACCATATTGACATGTTATTAAAGAGTTATGTTTTAAACTAATAGTTTTTTTATAGTTTAGCTTGATATTGCTGTATTTATTAATTTCTGATATTTACAGTGAATTTTTGCCATAGTAATTTTCTATAAGTGGTGATGAATGTTATTTGAATGATTTTTCTTTTGAGATTATGTTGAACTTGTTTAATTTGTGGTAAATGACTGAAATTCAAAGAACAAGGGAATTAAGTGACTTTTCTGCGCATTTTAACCTTTTCAAATACCATTTGAATTGGCAATTGGCAATTGGCTGCCATTTCTTATAGGATTACAGCTGTCATTTTCTAATAAAGATGTTTTTTACTGACATACTTACGGTAGGCTTGTGGTAATATTCTTGCCTGTATTGTTCAATGTTCACCAAGTGTAACATACTGTTGTTTGTTAGGTTAGGTTGCATGTTTACGATAAAACATGCTTTGAAATAATGTTATAGTGTAAATGATTATTTTTAACTATGAATGGTGTACCAGAAAGACAACCAGCCACCCCCTCGTCGACAGCCTGGTGGTAGAATGTCTGCTTTGAGTACAGGAGGTCCCGGGCTTGATCCCAGGCCGTTTCATACCAAAGTCGAAATAAAAATGGTACTGGTAATTTCCTTGTATAAAAGGGAAGCTGGCTATTTTAACTATAAATGGTGTAAGAAACAGACAACCAACAATTTGTTATGATACTTAGTATACTTTAAAATTAAGACAGAAATGTATGTATTTCTGTAGTCCAGTAGTGCCAATAATTATGTTTGTTATTTATTAGAACTGTGTATTTAAAAAATATATATATATCAATGTACATTATACCACATATATGACATGTTACTATGTCAATGTTTGTTGACCCATAAAATTGAGAGTAACCATTAGTTAATAAAACAAAAATATAAAACTCATTTTTTGGCGGTAAAACATTCGATATATTGACAGAAATTACGTGCATTCAGTTAGCAGTTGGTGTATACATTATATTTCATAGTACATTTGATATGTTTGCTTGGAAAATTAAAAAAAATGTTTTAGGAAGGGTGCGCATTATTATGTCTGCTCAGCGGATTTTAACAAGTATCAAAGTAGAAGTGATGCGCTCTTTTTGAACACTGTTTCTATGAATTATTTAGTGTAATACTAGAACCATCCTGGATTGAATTGCTGTAGTGTAGCTCTAATCTATTGCCTTGTGATTGCATTGTGTATGTAGGGTTACTTGTTTACCTATACTGTTGCATTTAATAATTCAACTGTTCATATTTTCTCTGTTCCTACTACTGTTAAGATTTTTTTTTTATTCAATATATTTTTGTCAGCATGATCACAAAATCTTTTTAAGTGATATTATTTGTCTCATTTTGAATAAAAAGTGGCTGGACGGAAGATATAATATTGTTTACGAAAAATGTCGATGATGTAACTGTATGTAAAATACTTCAGTTCAACTTCTGTATGTAATGCAATATTAATATCCAACCCAGTGATCTGCAAGTTTTTTGTGTCAATACCTTCTTACATACATTTTTACAATGTATATAAAAGTACTTAATTGTAATTAATTCAAACATGGAATTATAATGCACTCAGAATACAAGACTCAGAAGCGGTACAAACATACTTTTGTGGATAAATTCACTAGACATTAAATAGGGTATAAATATTTTTCACCTGTATAAAACCATAAACAGTTAATCATGTTCATATTTTAATATAGTTTTTAAACTTCTATAACATAATACTGCTTTTGAATTCACCTGTGTATTGCCAGTGTAATTTAGAATAGGGGTTCAATCAGGCACACAGATCCTGGAGAACCTAAACTACTCAAGTTTGATGTCAATCTCCCAATCAATTATTGATATGAATGATCTCATGTGTGGATACAGAGGGGGGGGGGGTCCAATCCCCTGGAAAATATGGCAAAAATTGGTTGATCTAATATATTTACACAAGTTTGTCCGCATTATATTAAGAGTCTAATCTGTACAACCCTCTGAGATAAAAAAACTGGTCCGACCATCCCTTGTTGGATCTGCGCATGGATCCAGACTTGAAGCAGTGTTACATAAGTTAAGCTTGATCATTGTGTTTGGGATTACTATAAAATCACATATTTTCGTGGGAATAAAATTTTGTGGATTTTGATAAAAATGTATTTTCATGGGGTCGTTAATTTTGGAATACAAAAACATGGAAGGGTTAACCTATGTCTGACTTTGAGTGGTCGGTTAATTGTGTGGATTTGATTTCGTGTTGGAGTTCAACAACAAAATCAACGAAAATTTAACTCCCTCGAAAACTAATCATTTTACAGTACTATCAAGTTGAAGATTGTTGATGATATCAGATCTGATCTTCCATCTATAATACCTCAGTGTACTGTACAGTGTATTCTACTCATTTTGTAAATATAATGTTTTTATTGCTTTCATTCTGTGATATTGTATTTGTGATATTAGAATAGTTTCATAATCGTTGCACACCCCTACTTAATGCATGAGAAAAAAATTCTCAAATTCTTCTCTAGTAGTTAATTGGATACTTTTTCAATAGATCCTAATTCTCTTGTATTTGTAATACTGTAACTTGCGGTAAGGACCAAACAATTGGTTGAAGGAAAACTTGTGCCCACCTTGTTTGAGGCATCAAAGTTCTACTGTACATCATTTGGGTGTTCTTAGTGACTGTATATGTGCCTTGTTTTGTTACAGTTACTTCAATGATTTCCCTCTTACACTCTGAACATTGTTTAGTCATTTGTTTCAAATTTTAACTATTGCAATTTGTTATTTATGGAGGTAGCATATGCATGCATGTTGATGTATGTATAGATTCAATAAATATTTATTTATGCTAGAATTTGCTATTTTCTTCTTCTTATATCACCAGCAGTTACTGATAATCACAGGACCTTGCAATCCAAAAATAAAAATAAACTCTGCCCATCTACTATATAGCATAAGAGTAAGGAATGAAATGGGAACAGTACCCCACCCACTAATCTCATACAAGAATATTCGATCTACCAACATGACAACGGTATTTTCTGGTCTAGACAGTTAAATGCGATAATTATATTATCAAATATGTCCTTACCTTCAAGTTTTCGGTGTTCGTAGCGTTCCTGTAGCAGCTTTAAAATGGGTTATCCCATTTCGCATAAATTAAACTTCGTGGTTCCATATTCGACTTGAAAAGAAGTTGAATTTTCAGCTGAATTCCGAGTTCGAATTTCCAACAAGCCGTGAATTCAATTGAAAAAAAGTCTAATTACCTGCTGAATTCGAATTTCCAACCAGCAGTGAATTTGATATTCGATTTGAAAAAAGTCGAATTTCCAGCTGAGTTCGAAAATTTTCAGCCAGCTGCGAGTTCGTTATTCGAATTGAACTTGACAAAAATTCGAATTTGAAAAAAGTCGAATTTCCAGCTGAGTTCAAATTTCCAGCCAGCTGTGAGTTCGTTATTGGACATTACAAAAGTCCAATTTCCAGCTGACTTCGAATTTCTTGACAGCTGTTAGTTCGTTATTGGACATTACAAAAGTCCAATTTCCAGCTGACTTCAAATTTCCTGCCAGCTGTGAGTTCGTTATTGGACATTACAAAAGTCCAATTTCCAGCCAGCTGTGAGTTCCATATTCGACTTGAAAAGAAGTTGAATTTCCAGCTGAATTCCAATTTCCAGCCGCTGTGAGTTCGATATTCGACTTAAAAAAAAGTCGAATTTCCAGCTGAGTTCCAATTTCCAACCAGCAGTGAATTTGATATTCGATTTGAAAAAAGTCGAATTTTCAGCTGAGGATTGTCAGATCTGATGCATAGGATTAGTCGAGCTTCTTGACTTCGTGTACGACGCTGCTACGCTTGATCCGATTCTTGGTGTGTCCTTTCACTCTGTCTGACATGGGGTGATCTGGAAGACATCAGTTCATTCTGTACTTCTCTGCCTGAAGCAAGATTTTGACATCCTTTCTTTCTTGAAGTGTTCGTACTCATGTTTAATCTCCATGACGACAATGGGCGTGGTTCCTCCAACTCCATTCCTCATTAGTTTATCTTAGAGCCCGTCGGCCCAGACTTTATCGAAGGCTCGTTAAAGGTCAATCCAAGCTTTAAAGACAACCTTCTGTTCCTGGAAAGCATCTTCGATTTCTTGTGCCAGGTAAGTAGTTTGGTCCTCGGTGGAGCGAAATTGTCTGAACCCCGCTTGTTGTGTTGCAAGTTTGTCGTTCGTCTCCAGGTAACACTTTAGACGTGCGTTCATAATTCTCTCCATAGTCTTTCTAACACAACTAGTGAGGCTGATTGGACGGTAGCGTCCAGCCTTCAACGGATCCTTGCCTTTCTTGTGGATGGGGATCACTATATAGCCTCTTCCCAGACTTGGGGAAGTTGGTCTTGCATCCAGCTGTAGTTGTTGATGTTTAGGAGTTTGCACTTAGCTGATGA
This sequence comes from Spisula solida, assembly GCA_947247005.1. NCBI lineage: Eukaryota > Metazoa > Mollusca > Bivalvia > Venerida > Mactridae > Spisula > Spisula solida. The sequence goes on along the minus strand of OX365945.1, from coordinate 27,513,504 downwards.
GTTGTCTGGATGGGTGAGCATTTCATTAGTCACTTTGTCTGGTCCTGGAGACTACGAGGGGTGTTCAAATTGGAATGCAACTGTTGCTATATCTTTCTTGTATCAATGATTTTTTAAAAACAGTTAGCTGTAAACCAAAGATCATTGTATTAGCTTTAAATTGATACCTCACATTTTAATATCCGTTCAGTGGAGCTGTAACAATACGTCATTTAACACTGTCTACTCGTGTATACTAATGCTTAAATGGTTGGGAAAATATTGCTTTTTTGTGACCAAATTCGGGCCCATTTAAGAATCGTTGTTTTCTTAATGCGGGAGCAAATACAATATTTTAAATAACTTGTATGGTGAAATAGTGGCATGTAATATCTTATTCATCAACTATTTGATAGTTTAAGAAATATAAAAGTGGTGTAATTTTATTTGGAAATGACACCCATGGACGCCATCCAAATACCTCAACATACTAGAAAAGGGTTGAGAAAATCAAGTATTGTTTGGAAACTGGTGGAGTATTTTCAATTAGGCAAGTAGCTCAATGTGTTGGCACATCATTAGGAGCTATCCATACAATTACCAAGCATATTAAAAAAATTAGGACGATAAATATAGTTTGGGTACCCCTTTCTGCTTTGAAACGCCAGTACATATGCCCTTGTAAACTGTCCAAGAAATAATGAAAACCAGTTTCTTGGTAAAAAAGTAGACCGTTTTCAAATGTAAGGACCACAAACGAGACACGGATTCATTTTGTCACCCATGCGACAGATCCATAAACAAATATGGGCCAAAACAAAAGTATGCATTGCAAAACGCACCGTGGACGCCAGTGGAAAAGTACACATTTTTCCATATAAATCAAGTTTCCACCATTAAATTTGATGTATTAAATGGACAATGGGTAAATGCCAAGCTTAACAAAGGTAAATTCCTTAAGCAATTGAAGAAATAATCCGAAAATCGCTACCAAGCCAACTATTTGAAGGATGGCATGCTATCGCAGAGCAATGGGCCTCCACCTGCAGCAGCCATTAACGCGACTTTTTGAGAAGCGTGAAGGTTCTTGAGCTTTCCGATCATCCTCATTTGTCAAGCATTATCCCTTGTGATATTTATTTGTTTCAAACGACTCTTAAATTACATTGTCGTAAAAAATAAATGTTCCGTTAAGATCTCGGTTGGGCGCATGTCTAGTATATGCACAGTGTACACAGGAATGATAACAAAATCGCATCTTAAAAAAGGAATAATTGAATGAAACTTCGCATATACATCGGTGATGATCACGGCAATGGGATCAAAATATTGGTTCATTAGAATCTATCAAGGATAATTTTTTATGGGCTTAGTTGCATTCCAATTTGAACAACCCTCGTACTTTGATTTCAGCTGCCTGAGGAATGTCTGTAGTTCGTGCAGAGTCAGACGTTTACTCATACGATCTGATGTCACATCGTCTGTCTACCTGTCCCTTTGTTCTTGTCTTACTTCTCTTCGTCTCTCTCTACTGACAGGAATGTCACTGACATCTTTGTAATTGTTGGTGAAAACATTTGCCGCTTGTCTACCTGTCAGCAGTTCACCATTCTCTTCCAGAGTTACCGAGCCTCTCGCTTGACCTTCGTCATCATTCATTAACCTCCACGGCTTCTCCAGCTCTTCCTCTTTGCTTCAAGTTTGTGTCTGAGGAATTTGGCATTGACTTGCTGTAGTGATATGTTACTTTCTTGTGAAGGGTTGGTTTCTGCTTCCTCTCTGGCTTCTGAAAGTTTCGTCTGAAGGTCTTCTAACTACTCACTCCAGTATGGCTTGAAATATTTTCTGGTCCCTCTTGGAATTGCCTTCTGTGCTGCAGCCAGTATGCATGAGTTGAAGTCTTTCACAACTTTGTTGATGACTCTACCATCCACTCTGATATCTTTGAAGAGATCATCACTCAGACGTTGGTATAAGGCCCAGTTGGCCTTCTTGTAGTTCCATCTGGGGAGATTTGATGATGTAGAGGCAGTGTGGTCCATAATAAGATGAACTGGGCGATGGTCGCTTCCTCCTAGTTGTTCACAGACTTCTCTCTTGATATGCCCCTGAATGTCGTCAGTACAGAAAGCTAGGTCAGGGGTTGACGCTGTATGCCATCTTCTAGAGTAAAATGTTGCTAGGTTTTTACTTTTTAGGCTGGTTGATAAGATTCAACTTGTTTTCATCTTGCCAGATCTCCACTTCCTATCCCCGTCTGTCCATGTGGTCATATCCCCAGCTTTGTGAATGACTATTAAAGTCGCCGACAACATGTCGGGATACTGTCCAGGGAAAGAGCTTTGTCATTTGGAGAGTACAGATTCACAAGTTTCAAATTGAAGTCGTTCTTACTGAGACTTAGAACCTGGTATTCAGGGTCATCCATATGCGTTTTAGTCTGGATAGCATTGATGTTGTTCCGGACTAATGTCAGGATGCCTCCTTTCTTTCTGCTAACATCGGAAACTCTGGTATCCTCTGATCTTGAAGGATTTTGCTGGCTGCAGGTGAGTTTCCTAAATGTAGCAGACATTAATATCTTGCTCATGAAGTTGTAACTCTGTCTTTTTTGTTGAATACTCCTTCTGCGTTCCAATGCATCACCTTGAAAGGTTGATGTTGGACATTTCTCCTCCTAGGCTTGTTGTAGCCTATTTTCTTTCCTCCTCTTCTCTTGGCACGTTGTGGAATGAAGAAGCGACCACCAGTAGCTGTGGGTGCACTCTGTCGAGGCTCAGAGGCCGGCACTGATTCTCCCTGGAGGGATCTCAAAGACTCAGCATCACATCGTTTAACACTGGTAGATTGTGTAGTCATAGCGATATACATGCCGTCATGGTTTGTTAAGGGAGTGTCGATGGCCTAACATCTCTGATTTCAACTCCCTAGGTTTTCTGTCGGGGTTACCTCACCCTTGCCGATCCAACGACGAATCACAAGGCAGTGGTTTCCTACTTAACCCAGTAACCTTATATCCCTGGGAACACTGGGGCCATTTTTACCCCTGACTGGGGGACCCTGTAGGTGGGCAACACCGGAAACAATCGCATACCAACATGCAGCGGGCCAGTTGCCGCACCTTTTGGGACAAGGTCCATCCTCCTAGTCCTCCATAGTCTAGTCTGAGGCCGCGAGGTGCCCAGTTGATCCGTGTCGCCAACGGAGAGGCACTATGGTAGGTCTTGTTGCGGAGAGGCTGTAATACTGACAGGAGAAGGACTTACATAATGCCCTCCCCAGCAAGTTACCCTGCAGAGTGCTTGTCAGCGTGGCTAGGTGAGGTAAGAGTTGTCAGACACAACTCGCCCCCCCCCCCCCCCCCCCCTCTAACCCACTAGACACGTGCACGCAACCATTTGACACGGGGTTAGTAAGCTAACAGGAACATCCTCTTCACGGGTTGGTTCATGTGGGTTATAGTCCAGAGAATTTGACACGACTCTCGAACTACTATTAGCTTAATTTCACAGCTGATTTAGTCTATTTTTACATCCCCGGTTGTTTGTTTTCATAGGCGGGGAGCATTGCGAAGACGCTCGAGGTATAATACCAACACAAATCAAAAGGACCAGTTTTGCACGATTTGCTTGCGGAAATTTATATATTCAACCCAATACCCCGGTAATATATTCATGCATAAAGGTCAGGATCGTGTCAAATTCTTCGTGCTATATGAACCTGGGTCTAACAAAGAAACAGGTGTAAGGAGAAACATCTTCATAACTGCTTTTGTAACCGCTATTGTAACAAGCATTCGGTCAGCCCCGCACCTTCAACATGTGCTACCTTATACGCTCTTACTATAATACCAAATATGCACAATGTCGGAAACATAATATATACTAAAAATGATGTCATAGAAAATGTCAGCATCGCATGTGATATCTTTTACGATCAGTCACAGCCACCTAGCGTCTTTGCACACTTGCAATCAGTTGTAAACATATTCTGTTGGTATGCTTCATGTAGTCCATTCATCGACATGTGGTGATTAGGCTTAGGGGATAATATATTCATATGTGGAAGTAAACAAAAGCTATACAATGTAATTTTATTCATTTATAAATACATTTTCGTAGAGTCTACAAAATAAAATATATAATTTATAGATAAAGACAAACCTGAAGGCGCTAATTGTGTCGATATAAATGAATACAACTTAAAAGAAATACTGTAAAAGCACATGTTTTCCGGTGGGTCTTAAATGTCGATAAAAATCCATTTTCGCGGGGTCGTAAATTCGTTGATTATAAAAATGGAAGAATAAACCCATGCTTTGCATTTGGTTGGTCGATTAATTGAGGGGTTATATTTCGTGGTCGAGATAAACAACGAAATCAACGAAAATTCAACCCCCTCGAAAAATAATGCTTAGCAGGAAATGAAGATTAATGTTAATAGAATGTCTGAACGTTTTAGTAATATTATAAACGATCAAGTAATGCGGACTCTAAATGATTTGTTAGACAAGAGGTTTATTTTGCTCAGACTTTTTCGAGAAAAAGTCCACAGGAGGAGGGAAAAAATCAAAACTCCCAAAATAAATCACTGTTGATAGTGGTCTAGTTAAAAGCAATCCACAACGAGAAACCAGCAAAATCTTATAAGACAAGTACAGTGCACAGGTATTTGTATCACTGATAAAGATTTTTTTAATCTACATAATTATTTTGTTAAAATAACTTTCTGTCAAAGTTTTTTATCAAGGCGCACCTACCTTTAGTACAGTGGATAATGAGAACAAATTGAACAAGCACTGTACCAGCTTATCATTAGTAAAATAATGAAATAATAAAAAGGTGCATACATTACCATCAAAATATTTGACTAAATATTTTCCAGAATTATGCAATTTTCTTTTTCTTTAAAATGGCAAAACGTCGGACAGGATTGTTCAAGTAACGAAAAATAAAAGTACTGAATAGTGGTAATTCAATGGATGAAACATCGATCAATACTATTAACAAGGGTGCACGAAAAATCCAAAAATAGTATCTAAAAACTACATAAAGTCCTAATTCTATAACTCTAGCCGCATACGAATTGGATAGGGTACGCCGTGAATATGGCATACGTATCTGATAGGGGACGAAACACAAATAACCTAATGGTCTCGACTGTCGGTGGGAAAATGTAGTCAACAGCGCCTGGAAAAGGGTTGTTCTATCGATAAACGCAAACTATTTAGCTGAATATATGTGGTAATTAATGGATGAAACATCGATCAATACTGACGTTATTAACACATACAAAATAATGTAAATAGTGAAAAATAAGCACCTATTATAAATATAAATTATCTAGCTAAGCTGAAATATGAACGTTATGAAACCATGAATTGTGTAAATTTCGTGTGCTCAACCGGTTACTTTAACAGTGACATTTTAACACCCCTCAACATATCTTTAGTCTTTTACAGCGCGTAGGAATTTATTCGCACAAATACATTAGTCATCGAAAAAGACTTTCCAAAATTACACAAAATACAAACAAATAAAAAAGTAATTCAATCGCTTGTAACAATTAAATGTTCTTAAAATGGTAAAAAATTACGATATTGGGTGAGATTTGCTGGCACTCGTTTCTTGCTCGGATGAATTGATTGTGGTGAAATTACAAGGTTAAATTAATGCATAAAAAAATTATGTAATTCAAACACTGGAGGTTCTGCCTAGTAAAAGCTCCGGCCTTACATGCCTCTTGTTGGAATGAGTATAAAAATCAAAGTAACTTCGTCAATTAGATAAAAGTCTATAATGTTAATTGTGATCAACTCCGCTGACGTATATCGTTTGTTATATGCCCATTTTGGTAGGCTTCAGTAACCGTTGTTCCGTTGCTTTGAGAAACATAAGTGACGGCCCCGTTATGGTCATGTGATCTTTTTGTGACGTCATTGCCTTGTTTATAGGTCTTGAAATAAAAGTTGAAGAACAGGATGGCGACGATTGTTGTGAATCCTTGGATAAAGGCAGCATATTTCCATGGATAACCACAATTACTAAAGTCTCTGAACATGTACTGTGAATTGTGTAATGTAACTATGAAAAATTGAGCCTGAAAAAGAACAAAAGTATAAACTAGTAGTCAAGCTCAACTGTTCAATGAAAACAACACTCAAATACAATGTAGTATACATTGTACTACGTTCCCGTAGCCCTGAAGTTTAGGCATTTTGGATATTTAGGGAGCAGGACGTCGTAAGTTCGAATCCCGATAAGGACCCATTACCATGTGCCTACCTACCCAATAATAGTATTAAATGACATGGATCAGGAAAGTAATTGTTCTCACAACGTTGACCAGTGTCTGGTTTGGTCCGCTAAATAGGGGTCACTATAAATGGACCTAATAGGCCTACAGCATTGCACCAATCTGGTCCGTTTGAAAACAATAGTGCGTACAGTTTGTTTGTAAGTTGTCATCGCACAAAGCTCCGTTCTTTTCAACCTCATTTGATTTCATTCATATACATGTACAATGGTGAGTAGACTAACCGATTTTCCTGAAATTTTTATCAAACAGTGTTATCTAATTTGCTGATGCTCTAAAACCAAACTCCTGCACAGTGATCTCCCTTGTGGTTGTGCTCTCGGTTAGTGGCAACACACAAAACGTAATCGCTGAGAGAAGTTTGGCTCCAACCTCCTCAAAGGGACACGTCCATTAGCATTGTCTTTATCCCTGCCGTCATACAATACCACGTGATACCACGTGCTGATGGTAAAGTCACATGACGTTCCAAAGATTACTACGCCAGGGAACTATTTGATATCAATTTTTCAACTATTATCACCATTTGGAACGTAATTTTAAAATGAATATGACCTCATGTTACCATTTATGCAATTGTGAGTTACACTATTGACACCAAGGAACATCCAGAGCGAAGATAAAAAAATATAAAAAAATAACCAAAATCGGTTAAAAAACCTGTGGGTGCAGTGGGCAAAGGAAGTAACCGCTTTGCAAAGGGAAGTAACCACTGTGAGGAGCTTGGTTTGGCTCTAGCATATGCTAGTAAACGTACTAGGTTCCATGCGGTATATTCGTACACTGGATATTGCGAATAAATGAGTAGTGTAGTCATAATGTTGTTTAGTACTCCGTACACAAACGAGATATTCAGTAATACTCGGTACAGTAAAACTCAATACTCTGTACAATTACTTATGTCTGTTTCAGTAAGTATCTTTTTTGCACTCTCGTCACTTTACTGAACTTTGGAATAAACATATTTGGTTCATCAGAAAAAAGCTCTATTCAAAAACAATTATGCTTTGGTAATATACTAAACGGATTTAAAAACGCGACACTGGGGTATGTTGTTTTATAGCAGACATTACAAGTTTATGCTCGTATTCGAATAGTGCAGATTAAAGGTATATGTATTGGTGTCATTTTGGTACCAAGATGATACAAATCAGGTGTGTATTAACAAATATATAGTACAATCAATATGACTGTCTACCCAGAAAACAAAAGTCGCATTCTGACAAATTGGCAATACAAAAAGCAAATCTTGAAATAGTGCATGTATATATTTGCCAATAGCTCGGTCAATACGTGTTTGATATTGCTGAAATATTCAACGTATGTAGCTAGAATATGTTAAATTACAATTCAATTGATTTTATTACCACCTGCTAGTATTTGTAACAAATAGAATAAACGAATGATGGCCTCAGTATACATGCTAATGTCACACATTTTTTGTGTGTTTATCGTGTGTTCATCAGGTGTTTGTCAGGTTGCTAATGCAGCTATGTACCCACTTTGCTGATTAAGTTCGATTTCAAGTGTATGTACTTATCATGGAAACAGAAATAAACAAAACAATGATAAGAATAAAGCCCAATTTAGGTTTGTAATTTCACACTTTTTAATAAAAATGCAACTTCTTACATGGTTATCTCCCCTTGACCATATATTACATTATGCAGGGTCTATGAGACAATGGTGTGTTGCATTTTACAAGGAATGTTTCCTGCACCAATGTTTCCGTGGTATATAGATACATTTTAAATAAAGTCGAATACACCATTTATAATATTCAATTTAGTTTAGAATTTGGATATGAAGCTTAGGCTATCCTTACGTAAACATTCGATCTGTTATACAGGATGGTCATATTCAACGCTAAAATCAATGCGCCGATGAACAAGTCACTTTTGTTTTCTGGACCAATTTCTTATTCGTGCGATAATTTGGTGAATACTCGTTGGATTTTATTAAGTGGTATCAAAATGACGACAGTGAACAAGATTTTACGAATATACAAGTACATTTTATATGGGAATATGCTTTCCTAAAATATACCAAAATACCCAAGTGTCGCGTTTTTAAATCCGTTAACCATACATGTACAATCATTCCAAACACATTTGAACCATCACGATCAACATTTCAGAGTGAGCAGCCGCCCATTTCAAGGAAATTTAATCACTTAAGCCAATAACTGCTATAGTTTGATGTCTTCTATGGCTATACACATATTTGAAGTTGCTTAAAAGTATTTGGGATGCATGAAAGAAGAAGTCGTTTGAAAAATATCGTGACTGAACTTACACTCGTTTCCATTCAAATGTCGCGAAAAGTTATGCTATTACTCAAGTTAACGTGCAATATCCGGTGTACGGTATACCGCAGTGAGGTCGGCTACCACTTAAATGTCGACACCGATAGTTTCTCCTTCCGTTAGTCGCACGTATATAGGCAACATGGCCTATGACATCATTTTCATTATGTGACATGTACTTTTATTTCTTGCGTTAACATCATTCTGATCACCTCGGCCTTTATGCATTGCCGGAGACAAACGGAAACGGCCGAGCTTTCACGATTGGGGTTAACATCAGTCTAATCATTGGTGTATTTTATTTTCAAAACATTACATCGATCCATATTCCAAAACTTTACCAGAAATTATTCTATTCCACAATATAATTACCAGTTGAAAAATGGTGACATATTTTTTCCACCATATAAACTTCTTGTATCTTGGCCCAAGTGCTGCTATACCATAATACAAGTACATCACCACATGAACGCAGCAGTTAACTAGACCATGGAATGTTCCAAATCCACCTGGGAAGAATTATGTAACATTTAAAAGCTGTGAAATATAAATAAAACAAAATAGCTTGATATTAACGTTACCTAGGCTCTGCAGTTATATCTCTAACACGCACAAAACAAATAACATGACATCAATTTGGTTGGAGAGGCAAGTTGTGTCACAAAGCATCTTAGTAGAGATCTTATTTTTCTTAAAATCCGAAAATTTCCTTAATTAAGGATATCAGCTAAACAGTATGATCTATTTAACGTAGTCTTGAAGCAGTATGTACCAGTACATAACTACCCTACTCACGAACAGTTTAATAGACACGAGGGCCCAAAGGGCCCTAGGTCGCTCACCTGTTATAGCAGTACATGCAAGACCTGTGATTTGACCTAGTGACCTAGTTATTGGCCCCATATGACGCAATATCGCACTTGACCTAGATTTTGTTGAGATGATCACTCTGACCAAGTTTTATAAGGATTAGGCTAAAATTGTGACCTCTAGTGAATATACAAGGTTTTTCTATGAATTGACCTTGTGACCTAGTTTTTGACCCCGGGTGACCCAATATCAAACTTGACCTAGATTTTGTTGAGATAATCATTGTGACCAAGTTTCATAAAGATTAAGTCAAAATTGTGACCTCTAGTGTCTACACAAGCAAATTGTTGACGGACGACGGACGGACGACGGACGAAGAGTGATCACAAAAGCTCACTCTGTCACTTTGTGACAGGTGAGCTAAAAACAAGTAGTCGTACAGCCTCCCAATTATATGTATTTTATACATTCATCATGCTAAGTAGAGGGATACAACTGGCTAAAGTTTCAAGTTTTATTTGTAGTCAAGGCCCATATATGGGCATCTGGCATAATATAACATTTGACAACGTAAATAACAAGCAACAAACAACAAATGGCAATATTTACAGCATGAATATGTATGTGGAGAATGAACAAAGAGAAAATAAATAATAAAACATGTATAGATATTTTAACCAAAAATTTAATGGATTTAGAGGAAGAGAAACTTAATTTAATAAACAAGGCATAATTTTCAAACAGTAGAATGACTGTCAATGTTGGTGGAGAAATCATATATTATTTATAATATATTTATATAAGTGGAAAATACGAAAGTTAATTACAAGACATACTGTACTTGCATTATTATAAGTTTGACTGTAATTTTATGTATGTGGAGGAAAAGTTCATTAAAAGGCTTGATGTTAATACAGATATTCGACTGCATCATAGGGATGGATAAGTCTGGTTCTCGATCTAATGTAATGTAAGAATAGGGGAACGGGAACCAGACTAAGGGATGGATAATTTCTTTTGAATCCAAGTATCACTATAGTAATACCCCTTTTTAAAACCACATGCGTTTCTTTTCGTACAGCGTGTATACTGTATGTAGTGTTCAGCATCACGGTAAAAAACCTCCTCTAGTCGATGACAATATTCTTTCCAGAGGGGACAGAAAAACCACCTTATCCGGGTATTTAAAAAGGATCAGTATTCTTAGTCACAAACACTAAACTATCACAAAATGTACTTAAACTCAAACCTTTAACGTTTTCAGAAATTAGCCAAAATTTAGTCTGAGTGTTGGTCAAGTCTGAGTGTTGGTCAGGTCTGAGTTTCGGTCAAGTCTGAGTGATGGTCAAGTCTGAGTGTAGGTCAGGTCTAAGTTTCAGTCAAGTCTCAGTTTGGGTCAAGTCTGAGTGTTGGTCAAGTCTGAGTTTTGTCAAGTCAGAGTGTCAGTCAAGTCTGAGTGTTGGTCAAGTCTGAGTGTTGGTCAAGTCTGAGTGTTGGTCAGGTCTGAGTTTTGGTCAAGTCTGAGTGTTGGTCAAGTCTGAGTGTTGGTCAAGTCTGAGTTTCGGTAAAGTCAGAATTTTGTCAAGTTCGCAATATAGCATACGCATAGGAGATGGTTGTAATGAGAATGGCATACCTGGGACAGCTTTGACTCCCCACCACCAGAACAACGGTAGACATCCGTGATGAAATACATGAAGATATGTAACTTGGCTATTCTTCTTTCGAAGAATGAAGAACACCTGACGATAGAAGACACAGAATATTGCATTTAACGTGATTTAATACAATATCGCAAAAAGAATGTCAGAACATCAGCTTCATTGTTTATATTCTGAATGTATAGAACTGGTAAAACGCCATTACAGTGATAATGCATATACCTACAGTCCAGCTAGGATGTTGTAAGAGTGACGTTGCAGTTTATGTGAACTCAAAATATTACAATCATTGTCTAACATGTAGAGCGAATTTAGCTTTGAAATGATAGCTGTTTGTATAAGCGGCTTTATAATTTGTTTTACAACGTAATAGTGGACTCGACCGCTGCGTCAGTGGACTCTTACCCTGACTATACTATACGGACATTGCGCAACGTTGTATTCATTGAGCTTTGGTGAACGAGAATGCATTGTTTATTGTACATGTCCATGAACAGTGTTCTAGGACACATATACGTACTTAATAATAACCCAGACTGTATCTTTTCAAATACAGGCACCGTGAAAGGTCGGCAAGATATTCAAAAATAGCAACTGTAGGCCTACCATGTTCATCGAACAATATAAGACTAATAAGTACATGTACATGTATAGGTCGTTTGTGGCAAAACAAATCGTATGAAATGAATACTGCTCAGTATCGAATGAACGTACGAGGGGTGATCAATATATTCGTGGACTTTTCATCTAGCAATTTTGTTTTGTCAGCAAGGCCCAAAAGCAAATAGGCCTAAGCATTATTCAGTGTAGGATATCTCCGACCAAATGCACCTATAACATAGTTTTATTCATGTAATGGGTGCGTGACGCAGGCCGTCACGTGACGTCATTCCAAGCGTCACCGTTTGAGCAGCACCGAGCTCCTTTCTGGATTCATATCCGACCCACTGTATACGATTTATTTACTTTTAATACAGATATAAGTCATAAATAGCCAACTCTGGAATATGGCGGAATAGAGATTGTCTCGTTGCGTTACTGGACTTAAAACTCAGAAAAAAGCGGTTGGTTTTACACGGTAGCATCATCCCGATGAAGAAGGAATCACGACCTAAAAAGTTCTAAAGAACTCCTTTCAAAAAGAATGAAAGATTTATTATTTTGTAATCTATACTGATCGTAGAGTTCGCCAGGAACATACCGTTCAGAAATATTCCTCTTATTTCTCAGAAATTAAGGAGGAGTATCCCTAACTCTGTCTAAAGTCTTCCGTTTATTCATATTTTACAATGTAATCAGTTTGACAGAGTCCCTACAATCACATAAACAGAAATCATGTGTAGATCACAGATTTGGAGAGCAAAGAATCCCCATACATGTTGGTCATCTTCGAGCTATCGCAAGGAATTTCCAAGTTAGGCGTTAATCTTAATGAAATGCCGTTGCTCTGTGAATATTTATTGTCCGTCACGTTCGACGGCGCGCGCTGCACATTGGTCACAGATTTCCAAATGAAATAACACCACTTTTAAATTCTTAAACTATCAAGTAGTTGATGAATAAGACATATCATTATCCCATTCACCATACAAGTTTGCTCAACGATTCTTAAATGGGACCGAATTTGCCGGTCAGAGAAAAGTGACATTTCCCAATCAGTTTAGCAAATTTAGTATACACGGGTTTTAAAACGCGAAGTATCAATTTAATACAATGCTCTTTGATATACAGTTATACAAATATCATTGGTACAAGGAAAATAAAGCATCACTTGCATTCCAATTTGAACACCCCTCGTAAACATCAAAGAACACAACTTTCTTAATAATTGAAATTAATATATGAAACTTGGAATGGGAGTGGGAATGGATAGGGTGGATTCATTGAATTATACATGTACCAATTTTGACTGATATCTGATGAATAGATTTTAAGTTTTATACGATTTTTTATCTCACAAACGACCTACTATGTATACATGTATAACTACTTACCGTGTCGAGCAATTCGACATATTTTGCTATAAAGAATAACCACGCCGCTCGAGCCATCTGAAATCAAATGTTTTTTTTTGTAATTATCTTTTTTTCCAATTAATTACATGCATCTTTATTATTTTTAATACAATACGTCAATTCTAATGCAATATCCTCTATTTATATCATGGCTACGGCAATTTACATTGATGTTAACTGAGGCGGTGTGGCTAAATCCGATGATAATTGATGGGGTGTGTCTTTATTTTCAAAGGAATGAGTGCAATTACTACAGTGCAGGATAATATTATCCTGCACTGTATACATACAACTTCATTGTGCTTTACTTCGGTCAACGTGACCTCTATCGATTTTCGTGGTCGAGTTGTATGGGAGTCCCACAACACCGTGCTATTGATTTTCATTGGACATGTTATAGTGCGCCCAGGATAACGTGATGTTTACAAACATGAATCGGTTTGGTCAACTATTGGAAAGTTGGTTTACCACATTACTAAAGATAAGGTCCGTTTTGTTCTAAAAACATAACGGATAAATCATTAACACCTGATTAATCCACCTAAATGGATTATACCAAAATTTCCCGCCTTTCATGTTATCCTGCTGGGCGCACTATAATCGGTCAGCATTGTAAAAATTTGGACACGCCTTATGTTTACAAAGTGACAGCCAATGATATAAGTCAGAAAGAAAAACTTAACTCTTGGTTGTTTATTTTGTCTCGGGCTACGCCCTCGACAAAATAAGACAACCTCGAGTTTGCGTTCTCTTTCTATAACGTATTTATATCGTGATTTAATAACTTCGCTTTCGAACTCGTCACTGTGCTTTATTGTAGATAAAACACAGGTATATATTCATTATTTCGATTTTAACATAGCTAATATTCAACATTCGACAACACATCAAGACATTGTAACCATAGCACTATTTTCCTCGGAAGCTTATTTGCAGTTTGAAGTTATTCAGCCATAGCTCTGTTTATCGGTAATTTTAGCACAGCCTGGTTTCCTCTGTGTGTATAAAAGTCCAGAGAATTTGACACGACTCTCGACCCTTAGCATAATTTAACAGCTGTTTATTGCCTATAGTTATAACCCTGGTTGTATGTTTTCATAAGCGTCGAGTATCATGAAGACGCTCGATGTGTATTACCAAAACAAATCTAAAGAACCGAAATTGCACGATTTGCTCGCGGAAATTTATATATTCAACGCAATTACCTTGTAATGTATTCATGCATAAAGGTAAGATTCATGTCAAATTCTCTGTGCTATATATAGCTGAAACTACTGGTTGTGTTAGAATATATATTATACATTATCCAATACAAATTCTCGAAACTTTGAGCTTCATTTTGCACATTTTGTACACAATGTTGCTTCCATTCAATCAATTAATCAGTCAATTAATCAATCAAGTATAGAAAGCAAACAGGCAAGAAAGTTCACTCACATGGCAGGAAATGTACTATAAAACATCGATCTATCGAAAACTTAGCCTGAAATTGACTCTGATAAGGTCTAAGTATTTATGAAATATGCATCAGGGTACTGTTTTATCAACACACATACGATATTCTTAAAGTTACCCTATCTTATTTTCATGAACAGTTAAAATTGTGGTAAGAGGTCTGTAATGTTAATGATGTTTTAGTAAATGCATTCCTTCAAAGCACATATGTTCCTAATGTGTATTTGTTCAAAAAATACGAAGAATTAAAATGTGTGCGTGACTTTACGATTTCCGTAACGTACCAATTGAAACCACGCCCTAACCCCGGGGAGTAGCGGGGACTATGCTTTTACTTTTTTAAACCCCGGGTAAAAGAGAAGGTAAAACCGCCACAAATCCCCTCCCCAATACCTCACGGGTATAGTCACGGGTATTTTTCCCAGCTATTTTGGCGCGAAACAAAAGACCAGTACTCACACGGCAATGCGGGGACATCGAAAAGGTTAACACACGGGACTGTTCTCCTGCTTTATCCAACCCTTCCCCGGGGTTGAGGAACCGTGGTTTCAATTGACTGGTGCATAAGTGCTTTGATAAAACAGTACTTAAGGGTCTAAGATCGTCAAGTCAAATTGTGAGTGTAAATAAAACATTTAATGTTCAAGGCTGTTCCTTCGTCCTAGCAGGTTTGTTATTTTAAGAAGTCTAAACATTTTTACGGCACGACTATGGAAACACGCGAGGGATAATCAGTTCCAATTCAATCCTGCCACATAGTATGTGTGTATGTTTGTCTACAAGTGTATGTATATACGAGGGGTGATAAAAAGTTCCTCGCAAAAAGGCTCTGAAATTGTACGAGACCAATATTTCTGACATTTAATACATATATAGTCAGATTAGTAATTAGTAATTACAAAAATATAAACATATTGAACGCAATATCGGAAGTATTTGATCGAATAATCATTGAAACAATCACGTGACCTAAAATTCTACACCGGCCTTACGTCATCAAGTATGATGGCTATAAATATGCTAAATGCTATTTTATGCCCGAATAAACGTTGCACATTTGTATTATATTGTTTAGTGTATATGGCACATCAATGAAACGAAACTAATGTGATATTGCAGATTAAAAAAGACTGAGGAAAAGTGTAGAACATTTCCGGACTTGCAAGGAGTTTAAAAACTTTTATAGAGAGGGTGTAAAGAAAGGTCGTTCCGGTTCTTACAAGATTATTAACGAGAACTATACTCGGTGCATGTGTATACATATTGTATTGTGTATTTATTAGCTTGATGTATTATTGTTCGTGTGGTGGATGGTATTTATATTACGTTTCATCTTTTGCAACAAATCGTATGGTAGTGCTAGTATATTCGACACCGTCTGGTTTATTTTGGAACACTCCTCGAGTAACTCCAGGGAACGAGCATGATAGTTGTAATGAGTTATTGATGTGTATGTCATACTTTAATATTTCATGACGATCTCTAGGAATTGGCACCGATAAACCGATCAAGCGGTAGACCAGAGAATCAATAGATGAGAGGGGTCCAAGAATTAAGTAGACATCTACCATTACTTTTTTTATTTAGGCATGTACGTATATAAAGGCCAAATTATCCACCCTGACGTCACGATGACCTGTCCCGCATCAAGTACTAGCACTCCAAGTATCACAGAGTCTGCAGAATTCGACCCTGATTAGGTATAATTATGTACATACCCAATAACTACTTTTTTCTCTCCATACACAATTATATATGATCATATATGTTTCGATGATAAGACTTAGTAGCATGAAAGTTATGACAAAGTTACATACAAGTACAGTAAAATCTCATACGTAGGCTAACTTAAACCTACTCAAAACTTCAAATTGGTTATTTAACTTATTTTATTGTTGAAGTTTGTCTGTACATGCATGTACATACCCTTAATCCTGTTGGTGATTGAGAGTAGTCGACAGGTTGACATCCAAGTGTGTAATCATATAACCATCCACCAAGTAATAACTGCAATATATAAAACAACAACAGTTTTTAACTCTTTACACAGACGTTCAGTTCTCGTATACGCACTGGTCGAACAAACATAAGTGGAAAAATTGCCAGTAACTGTTGTTTGGAAAGAGTCACTTTAAATTGGTGGGTGTTTAACAGCTTACGGGGAAACTTTAATGCGCCATACATGCAATTGTTGACACAAGATAAGAATGACTTGTATTTTAAGGAAAGTGAATGACATACAATGTATATATAACAAACTAAGGTCAGTCAACGTCAGTCAGAGGTCAGTTACCGTCAGTTAGAGGTCAGTCAACGTCAGAGGTATGTCAACGTCAGTCATCAGTCAGAAGTCACTCAACGTCAGTCATAGGTATGTCAACGTCAGTCATAGGTATGTCAACGTCAGTCATAGGTCAGTCAAGGTCAGTCAGAGGACAGTCAACGTCAGTCAGAGGTCACTCAACGTTAGTCAGAGGTCAGTCAACGTTAGTCAGAGGTCAGTCAACGTTAGTCAGAGGTCACTCAATGTAAGTCAGAGGTCACTCAACGTTAGTCAGAGGTCACTCAACGTTAGTCAGAGGTCACTCAACGTTAGTCAGAGGTCACTCAACGTTAGTCAGAGGTCACTCAACGTTAGCCAGAGTCAGTCATAGGTCTGTCAACGATAGTAACAAGTCAGTCAACGTCAGGCATATGTAAGTCAGAAGGCAGTTAACGTCAGTCAGAGGTCAGTCAACGACAGTCAGAGGTCAGTCAACGTTAGAAACAGGTCAGTCAACGTCACTCAGAGGTAAGTTAACGTATGTCATATGCATGTCAACGGCAGTCAGAGGACAGTCAACGTCTGTCAGAGGTCAGTCAACGTCAGTCAGAGTTAAGTTAACGTCTGTCATATGCCTGTCAACGTCAGTCATAGGTCAGTCAACGTCAGTCAGAGGTAAGTTAACGTCTGTCATATGCCTGTCAACGTCTGTCAGAGGACAGTCAACGTCTGTCAGAGGTGAGTTAACGTCAGTCATAGGTCACTTAACGTCAGTCAGAGGTCAGTCAACGTCAGTCAGAGGTAAGTTAACGTCTGTCATATGCCTGTCAACGTCAGTCATAGGTCAGTCAACGTCAGTCAGAGGTAAGTTAACGTCTGTCATATGCCTGTCAACGTCTGTCAGAGGACAGTCAACGTCTGTCAGAGGTGAGTTAACGTCAGTCATAGGTCACTTAACGTCAGTCAGAGGTCAGTCAACGTCAGTCAGAGGTGAATTAACGTCTGTCATATGCCTGTCAACGTCTGTCAGAGGACAGTCAACGTCTGTCAGAGGTGAGTAAACGTCAGTCATAGGTCACTTAACGTCAGTCAGAGGTCAGTCAACGTCAGTCAGAGGTAAGTTAACGTCTGTCATATGCCTGTCAACGTCTGTCAGAGGACAGTCAACGTCTGTCAGAGGTGAGTTAACGTCAGTCATAGGTCACTTAACGTCAGTCAGAGGTCAGTCAACGTCAGTCAGAGGTGAATTAACGTCTGTCATATGCCTGTCAACGTCTGTCAGAGGACAGTCAACGTCTGTCAGAGGTGAGTAAACGTCAGTCATAGGTCACTTAACGTCAGTCAGAGGTCAGTCAACGTCAGTCAGAGGTAAGTTAACGTCTGTCATATGTCTGTCTACGTCTGTCAGAGGACAATCAACGTCAGTCAGAGGACAATCAACGTCAGTCAGAGGTCAATCAACGTCGGTCAGTCAACGTCAGTCAGAGGTAAGTTAACGTCTGTCATATGCCTGTCAACGTCTGCCAGAGGACAGTCAACGTCTGTCAGATGTCAGTCAACGTCAGTCAGAGGTAAGTTAACGACTGTCATATGCCTGTCAACGTCAGTCATAGGTCAGTCAACGTCAGTCAGAGGTAAGTTAACGTCTGTCATATGCCTGTCAACGTCTGTCAGAGGACAGTCAACGTCTGTCAGAGGTGAGTTAACGTCATTCAGAGGTCAGTTAACGTCAGCCAGAGGTCAGCTAGCGTCAGTCAGATGTCAGTTAACGTCTGTCATATGCCTGTCAACGTGTCAGTCATAAGTCAGTCAACGTTAGTAACAGATCCGTCAACGCCAGACAGAGGTCAGTTAACGTCAGACAGAGGTCAGTCAACGTCAGTCAGTGGTCAGTTAACGTCAGTCAGAGGTCAGTTAACGTCAATCAGAGGTCAGTTAACGTCAGTCAGAGGCATGTCAACGTCAGTCAGAGTCATGCCTACGTCAGTCAGAGGCATGTCAACGTCAGTCAGGGGTCAGTT
This sequence comes from Spisula solida, assembly GCA_947247005.1. Lineage (NCBI taxonomy): Eukaryota > Metazoa > Mollusca > Bivalvia > Venerida > Mactridae > Spisula > Spisula solida. Next base: position 27,494,680 of record OX365945.1, on the reverse strand, counting down.
AACGTCAGTCAAAGGCATGCCAACGTCAGTCAGAGGCATGTCAACGTCAGTCAGAGTCATGTCAACGTCAGTCAGAGGCATGTCAACGTCAGTTAGAGGTCAGTTAACGTCAGTCAGATGCATGTCAACGTCAGTCAGATGTGAGTTAACGTCAGTCAGAGGCATGTCAACGTCAGACAGAGGTCAGTTATCGTCAGAGGTCAGTCAACGTCAAATTTTGAGTAGTATAGTTTAAGGTCTATATTTTATTCACTACATTTATAAATCGATTGTTCAGGTCAGTCACTTGTCTACATACCAATGCGTACTTAAACAACACAATTTGTTATTAATTTCTTATTTTAATAGATATTTTGTGTACTAATATATGTAACTTAACGGATAAGGCATTGACTTTCACTGACTTTTTCTCCACTTAAAATATTAAAAGCATTAAAAATACAATGTAATGATATTGCAATGTTTGTATACAAGTGGCAGACCTGATTAAACGGACTGTAATGAGCTTTAAGAAAATGACCACTTACTTCATGGACTATGTATGCACAGTATATAACCATCGTAAAGTTATACACGATCACAACAGGCTGTATATCCAACGGTTTTCGATTGGCCATCCATTTTGGTCCATAATATACAAACAATAAATACGCTATAATAAGTAATGTAGGTTTTATAGGGTCACTCATGAATGTCCAGTCTTTAACGCGTGGGTCTGAAATTTAAAAAGATAAGCGTTTATTGAACGCAGTCTTGTTTTATAATTGGAATTAGTATATCATTCAACTCTTTTATAGCTGAAACTATGTCATTCAACCCTTTTATAGCTGAATATCTGAAACTATGTATTTCAGATTTTTATAGTTGAAACTAGGTCATTAAAAACTCTTTTATAGGTGAAACTATGTAATTCAGATTTTTATAGATGAAACGACACTCTGTAGATCATCCAACTTTTTTGATAGTTGACACTATGTTTTGCATCTTTTTGGCAGCTGAAACTTTGTATTTCAGTGATTTGGTTTCATTTTTCTCGTTCAGTTGTATGTTGGGCATTGTACCGTGTGATGGTGGTCTGTGATTGTTTTTGTTTTCTGTGCTCTGTTGTTTCATTTGAGTGCTGCCTTCACTGTCCAATTTGTATTATCTTTTTTAATTATTTGTTTACTCTATTACAAATGTACTTGGCTTTAATTTGTTTAGAACAATGATTGATAGCTTGAATAAAGAGGCTGAAAAGAAAGACCTGGCATGTCCAACTGTGTTGCCTCTATAAATAAAGCCTTTATTATTATTGTGGTTTTTGTTGCTGTTGTTGTTGTTATTGAATGCGTTGTTCCCCGACTTAGCTTGATTAAATTCTAACATTGACAATAGACGCGCTCGAGCATCCTTAAAACAGTTTTGATAGTTGACTTATTTTTCACCGACATGGGTCGTCGCTTTGGATTGTTGATACATTTATCCGATCCATTAATTTTGAAGGTCGATCAAACGAATCAAGATTTGTTTTAACGATCCGAGGAGGGTAACATACAGATATATATATTTATACATGTATATATATAGTAAACATACGTACTTTTAGCACATACATGTACATCATGTAACTTAAGGAGGTCCGAGCTACCTTGTGCGCATGCGCGAAATTTCAAAATCGTATTAGACAAAAACAAACATGAATTTTAGTTTCAATAATCGCATATGAATGTTGATTAATGACAATAAACATAATAATATTGCAAAAAATAGATATTTTTTAACTTTTTATGTTTTGCATGTATAAAAAGTGGGTGGGGAACGGCAAAATTGTGAATTATGTGGGTGTACAATAAGTCCTTACAATTGTTCAAATGCTTATGCTTATATAAAATATGTAGTGCATGATTTAGTTATATGAAGCAGCCACACTTTTTTCCTAAAATTTTATTTCATTACAATATGCAAATTAGGTTAATCAAAGTTCATGCAAATTTATTCACAATTAGTACTTTTTGATGAATAGCTCCCAAAAAGACTGGTGACCCCTATTTTTTATTTGACTAAACTGGTGTTCTAGTTGATACTCAACGTATGTCCAATTTTAAAAAAAATTCGATCGTTAGATATTTTTGACGTTCATTTGAAAATGACACTTTTGTGCAAGTGGGTGGGGTAACTATTTATCATGTACAAATACTGAATTTGTTCACCGGGCAGCGGAAATTGTGACTAATGTCAATAGGAATGACCACTGAACACATAAAATACCATGCCTTGTTTATAAGTGGTTTCATATAATAAAAATCTTAAAAAGAACATAATGGAGCCATAAATACAGGAAATATAAAAAAGAACAAAATACAATGGTAGGTCATTAGAAAGCCATGTATCTCGAAAACGAGCCTGGTGACATATCATTTTAATGATTTCAATGTTGTTCTAGAAGATTGTTCTGTCATTTTAAGATGTTTCAAGGAAAATTCAATCGTTAGATCAAAGGTGCGCGTACCTCCTTAACCAGCGAATATGTTGTAAACTATATTACTATGTATACTAGTGATTTAACTCATCTGTGACCTTTTAACATCCTCTTCATCTTGAATGTATCTATGTATATTGTATACATGAGCATGAGTTTCACACTAGTTGGTCAGTTTAATAAGCCCTTGTATCAAATTTAACCATTTTTAGCAAAAATACGTCTTGTTCCAATAATTCTCAACAGAGGTTGTACAGTAGTTGCCAACAGCTAGTGGTACGATTGGAATATAATAAAACAATTTACAAGGTACATAATTTGGCAACATGTATATTGTTTGTCTCAATGTGACCTGCAATTTAATGGATACACTTCGACGAGATTCTAATTGGCCTCCCAATAAAATCTAATATTATGCGATATAATCAATCAATAAATCTAAAGTTATGTTATTTGTCCATTCCACACTATCGATTTCCAGATAGAAATCAAGTATTCGTGTACAAAAGCATCCTTGCGGAACGGTTGGTTCGAAATGGCTCAAGTGTGCACGTGGTCCTCGTGCATGACATGGATGCTTTTCCCGACACCACAACCAGACAAGTGCGTAGTCTGGTTCCCGATCTTTACAATCTACGCAATGGAATGTAAGATTGGGGAACGGGAACCAGACTAGACAAGTGCGTTGAACGTCATTTTATTATTTCCTATCAATATAAGTGGATATCGTAAGGATTCCAATTGATTTTATGCTTCTACAGATATTTTCCTAAAAATATAGAAAAACAGGTCTGACACATCATCTTAGCCGTCAAATGTCTTTCTTCATTTCACCGAATTCACTGTACATTTTTGTACATGTAATATACACTGTCCACTCAAAATAAAATACATATTTATTTCCCCCGTCTTCATCTTTATTTCTATTTCTCGTTTGACTCATTTAGTTACTGCAGTTTCAGAAACAAGTAAATTTGCGGGCGTATAATTAGCAGGTACATATATTAAATAAATTAACCAAGTGTATACTTATTTTTGGTGGGTACTGTACACATATAATCAATGCTACAGATGTTGTAAACTTATTTCAATAACTCTTGATTAAAGAAACACGATCTAAAGGATTTTTCAAGGCCTATCCACCATATACAAGAAAGCGAGCAGTTTGCTCAATGGCAGGAGCCTTGGCTTGGAATCCCAGGATACTGTTCATGCCTGGACCACGTGGTATCACAGAATCTAAGGATACTGTTCATGCCTGGACCACGTGGTACCACGAAATCCCAGGATACTGTTCATGCCTGGACCACGTGGTATCACGGAATCCCATGATACTGTTCATGCCTGGACCACGTGGTATCACGGAATCCCATGATACTGTTCATGCCTGGACCACGTGGTATCACGGAATCACAGGATACTGTTCATGCCTGCACCACGTGGTATCACAGAATCTAAGGATACTGTTCATGCCTGGACCACGTGGTACCATGAAATCCCAGGATACTGTTCATGCCTGGACCACGTGGTATCACGGAATCCCATGATACTGTTCATGCCTGGACCAGGTGGTATCACGGAACCCCGTATACTGTTCATGCTGGACCACGTGGTATCATGGAATCATGCCTGGACCACGTGGTATCACGGAATCCCAGTATACTGTTCATGCTGGACCACGTGGTATCATGGAATCCCAGTATACTGTTCATGCCTGGACCACGTGATATCACGGAATCCCAGTATACTGTTCATGCTGGACCACGTGGTATTATGGAATACCAGGATACTGTTCATGCCTGGATCACGTGGTATCACAGACGCCTCGATCGTGTTGCTTGGACGCAATTTTCTAACGTACATGCATAATGCTTTTATTATCATAGTATGTTAATATTATACACGACGTATTATAAAGTACAATGCATATGACACACTGACCTCAACATTGGAATTTAACTACATGTATAAGCGTTGATCACCATCATATATATATATAGGCTTGTCGATTTACACTCACATGTTAAAATTCTTACAAGGATTACGGTCATTCCTCCGTCAAATTCATGGGCGGAGCATAATATTTGTACCGCTCAAAATCGACTCCTTTTCTTATGGAACCTTTCACCAGTCTGGAAAACCAACACCTAAGACGACCTCGCGTTTGCGTTTTCTTTCTATAACATACAAGCCACAACTACGCCCCTAAACGTTACCACCGCTAATAATGTGGTAAATATATTCACGAACATATAACGCCCTGAACTTAATTATGTCTACACATATATATGTCACTAATCACCTTATAACATGTATACAAAGCCGTGCTGCAAGATCGATGTCGACTTCCTGTGTCAAATAGGGTTATACATTTGTAAAGTAAGTAAGCTAATTGCTTGCTACGTTCCATAGGCGGCTCAGGAGGGGATCGGGGATCCGGACCCTGGTAATTTTGACAAAACTGATTATCTAATTTATTTACGCGGGTATGTTGGGGTTTAGAGGAGTCTGATCAGCACAACCCTCAAAGAAAACTAGCTGGTTTGCTGCTCCCTGAGCAAAATAGCTGGACGGATCCTTTCCTAAACAAACAATCGAACCCCTCTGGGAAATTGCTGAATCCACGTACGCACAGGGGCTTGACACATACATTTTTTTTTGTTCACGATAGCCTTATATCAGTACTATACATACTGATAATATTAGGCTACCGTGAACAAAAAAAAATTATGTGTCAATCCCCTGTGCACCTACGCGTTCAGTGTATTTACTAATATAAAAACCATAGACACGCGGCCCATTGCACCTACATTGTGTATGTGACATTATACTAATTACAGACACATGTAGTAATATACTTGTACATGTACTCGACATACGAATGAAAATCCTAACAGGTATCATTATGAGACTTCAAGAGATAACAATAAATTATACAGTGAAGAAAATCCAGCGTATCCTAGTAACAGTCTATAATGAGTAATCTACATATACATGGATTTATGGTATGTCCACATATAAATACACACACTATCGTACAAGCAATAGTTCAATTTGCCATGTTTCACTGTCTTGACCTTTTGACTTACTAGTATTACTTTAATGTCCGATCCGTTGTCACCGCCTTATGCCTTTTTCTTAAGATTTAGATAATAAATAAAAGTCGATTCCATCTATATATATATAGTGTACTAACGCAACAAATTGTATTCTGAACGTCAGTTTACACGTGCTTTTAACAATTTCCCGGACCAGTATGACCGCTACCAAAAGGCGTTTAAGTGACCTACCACATACCGTATATAATACATTTGCATCCATACAACTTTTAAGCTTACGTACATACATCGAGTGATGTAGTAAAAAAATGATTATACACGTCAGTACAATTTTTCTTATGAAACTGGGAATTTTTGTACTACAGCAGTTTGAACAAGCAAAAACAAACGTGATTTCCCATGTCACACATATAATTATACAAGTATAAGTCAACTTACCAATATCGCTGCATAAATATGCATAAAACTCCATAAATATGCGTATTATATCCATAGTTTCCCAATGTGTTCAGTAGTATCCAGCTAACAGTCACATGCAACAACTAACGAATGCATCATTCAACTTCTCAACAACGTTAGGTTGCTAGGATTGAGAAGGGCTAGTCAATAAGTTGTTGGATTTACATGTAAACATTAAATACACTGTATCATGTATGGGGGCGACACATTTATCTACAGCAATGTAAGACAAGGCAACGATGACACGTTGGTAGGTGACATTTACTTCAGTTTAAAGGATACTGGGGTAACGACCTCCTTACTTTACGATACATGTTCTGCTTTCACCACATGTACAACACACGGTAAATACAGTATAACCTGTAATATACAAACAGTCCAGGTAGACCATACTGCTGGGATTACAGTGTAGATGTACGTACAGTATAACCTGTGATATACAGTCAGTCCAGGTAGACCATACTGCTGGGATTACAGTGTAGATGTACGTACAGTATAACCTGTGATATACAGACAGTCCATGTAGACCATACTGCTGAGGTTACAGTGTAGATGTAAGAACAGTATAACCTGTGATATACAGACAGTCCAGGTAGACCATACTGCTGGGGTTACAGTGTAGATGTAAGAACAGTATAACCTGTGATATACAGACAGTCCAGGTAGACCATACTGCTGGGGTTACAGTGTAGATGTAAGTACAGTATAACCTGTGATATACAGACAGTCCAGGTAGACCATACTGCTGGGGTTACAGTGTAGATGTACGTACAGTATAACCTGTGATATACAGACAGTCCAGGTAGACCATACTGCTGAGGTTACAGTGTAGATGTAAGTACAGTATAACCTGTGATATACAGACAGTCCAGGTAGACCATACTGCTGGGGTTACAGTGTATATGTAAGTACAGTATAACCTGTGATATACAGACAGTCCAGGTAGACCATACTGCTGGGGTTACAGTGTAGATGTAAGTACAGTATAACCTGTGATATACAGTCAGTCCAGGTAGACCATACTGCTGAAGTTACAGTGTAGATGTAAGTACAGTAAACAGAACATAAAACTGTGTTTTTGCAAGATCAAAAAACAACAACTCCGGAAACTCAAAATGAACAGCCGTTGTATTTTATAATCTTACAGCCTCTGGCTAAATGATAAACATATATCATAAACTTTAAAGTAAATGTGTTCATATACTTGCAATGTGTTCATTGCATCAATTGTGATTTTTGCGATGGTTTAAATATAAAATGCAACATTTATGAACTCGAGCCACATTTGATTACTTTCAGCAAATAAATGACATGGGTAAATGTATCACATCTCGATTTGAGATCAAGCCTATATATTCCTAGGTTCCCAGGGTATCGGGTCTGTATATTGGTTTGTTCAACAATGTTTTGTAAAAATAATTCAGCGGAAGATTCATCTAACAAGTTTTACTGGACTGTATCTTAATTAACCAGCATCAACTTACCCTTCCACAAGGAACCAAGTAACGACATGAGGAAAATCGACATTGTCTTCAAATTCTGATGGAAGAGTATGACCTGTCGCGACTGGAAATCGAACACGGAGTGTCATGTTACAAATCCATCGCACTAACCACTGGACCACGGCTGCGACCACATAATACAGTAAGTCAATCAGATTTGTCCGTCGGAACCTTTGGTTATTCATACAATACACAGTTTGCAATAATTACACAAGGCGTGATCATACTCACTTGCAAGTGAAAACACAATGGAATAAACAAGTTTGTTTAAACGTATTTTATTACCATATTAGGCCTATTCCAAATAGCATGATACATGTATATACAAATGCACAATATACATATAGTTTATCAGCAACAAAGATCATATTCTCGGGCATCCAATAGACGACCTGAATTAAACAATGACTTGTCTAAGGTAGCCAATAGACGACCTGAATTAAACAATGCCTTGTCTTAGGTAGCCAATAGACGACCTGAATTAAACAATGACTTGTCTTGGGCAGCCAATAGACGACTTGAATTAAACAATGCATTGTCTTAGGCAGCCAATACACGACCTGAATTAAACAAGGCATTGTCTTAGGTAGCCAAAAGACGACTTGAATTAAACAATGATTTGTCTTAGGCAACCAAAAGACGACCTTAATTAAACTGTCTTAATATGTATTCTCAATTAATTAAATCCGTTATTCCAAACGCATATGTGTTTTAACAATGACACGCCTGTTTTAAGATAGCCATGTTATTACTACAAATGTATCACAGTACATGTTCATCCTGGTTAGTGGCTTGAGGCATGTTGTACTGTATACATTATAGTAACATTTACACAGTTTGAAAAATTGTCAGACGTGATCAAAGATTATAACTTGCAAACAAGGCAACATTAAGAATTTCTAGTCAATGTGTAGTAAAACCTCAATAACAAGACCAACCTTGGTTCCTTGTAACAGGTCACATTGTTTAGTTGGTCTTAATATAATTTCAGTGTTAAACAGTGAATATGTACTTGAAGAATTGTCGTCTTGGTTATAAGACTTTTTCAAATATGAGGGGGTCTTTGGGAAGGGTTTTGCTGTAGATGTACTGTTTTTTGTACATCACTTTGTCTGATTTTAAATTTACAAGAACGCACTTCCAGGTCAGCAGTTTTTTGTCCAGTATTTTTACACTTTCATAGCTTACATACAATCATTTGATATTGAATGTTTTGAGGGTTAATTTCCCATTGTAGATATAGGGAAGTTAACACGAGTGTTCATCAAGTAGTCAATGTTTAATACATTAATTGTTTTAAGCGTTGAATTCCGAAATAGATCAATTGATAGATAATCGTTATTCATGCACGGACCTAGCAATTGTTTCAGGAACGTACGATCAGCTATTTAAGTACATGTTGTGCTCAGAGTAGGTCCGATCCACTATTTTTTTTCTTGGAGGGGATCCCGACTAGACTCTAAGCCCTGACATACTTGTTTTGTTATGTAGAATGTGTCTTACAGGTCAGTTTCTTGCGGAACAGCAAGTTTGTTGTATGGTCTAAGAGAACAAAACAGAAATATTATTAACGGCAAAGAATACGTAGCTTACACATTGGAAATATTACCACATTGGAAATTCATATAAGATACTCTTAGATTTCTATATAAAGGACAATCATGTACATTTGTAATGGCAAAATAACATATATTCCAGGAAAACCTGGTAAGATTATCTGCCTGACTTCCGTATATGATTTTTTTAAATACCCAGAAAACTCCGGCGCTTAATCAAACGACTGCAATTTAAGATATAATGTAAATTTAGTTGTAAAATATCCCTAAAAGGGGATCACAATTATATCTGTTGACAGTTCACTCTTTTTGCTCAATATTTTACATGTACAAGGTCTTCTTCAGGAGAATGCAACACTTGAAAATTATTCGCATTGTTTAGCTGTATAGTAGCATGAATGCATAGCTTGTTAGCATGCTACTATACAGCTAAACAATGTGAATAAATTTCGAGTGTTGCATTCTCCTGAAGAAGACCTTGTAGGTCGAAATATTGAGCAAAAAGAATGAACTGTCAACAGATACCAATGTAAATTTGTTTGGGCGTTTGAACTACGTCTCGGGTTCAAATAAATTTTCGTATTTATAAACAGCACTTTGCTGCGCGTTGTATTTGTTTGATGTATTGATAGACGTTTGTTTCATTGCGTTCCGGTTGGTACGTTTTTATGTGTAAATATTTTGATATATTTTATGACGATTACAGTTAGTTGTTTTTTTCGAAATAATTTGAAAATCCTAAAATCATTCGCAGACCCCCCCCCCCTTCTGCTACGCGCTAGCAACGCGTGACGTTAACACTGTGAGGAATTTCTGAAGAAAAAGAAGAAAACCCAACAACGCAAAAGACAGTGAACAATGTAACAGCAGCAAAATAAACACGTAAATGATGATTTTGAGCAGTCAGAGAGAAAAAGACATAATAGGAACAATAAATAAACAATGTAGACAGAAGATCAACTATACAATATATCGCTGGCTTAGAAGGTCGTAAGTACAAAATCAATATTTTGAGAAAACAAGAAAAAGCTGTCTGAAAACTACTTTTATGCGGTAATATTTGGCCACATCATTTGTTTTAAATTGTCAATGTTAACTAACCATTTTAGTAACGCGTTCTGAATATGAGTCTTTAAACTCTTTTACTAGCCATGGGCTACTAGATATTATTCGTATATAATTCGCATTAAAATGTCTACGTTAAAGCAGGATGCGTGAGATAGCATCTCAACTGATTGTTATCCGATACATTAAAGTCAACCTCATGTTGTCATAATTTCAATATTGGTAAACCCTTTGTTTTTGAGGTAATTAGGCAATAATGTTGTAGCCACGTTTTAATTGGCTTACAAATTATATAACATGACATTTGATTGGCTAAGAACGTTTTAAGTATTTTGTAACATGTAATTTGATTGGTCAAAAGCTTTTAACATTTATTTTCTATGATTTGAAAATAATGTATATTAAGTAAGATTTGATTTAGACGGGAGATATATACAAAAAAAGGAATGATGTATGACTAAGACAGTTATGATGTAGGTTTTAAAAAGTTAGGAAAAGTGGAGTTCCACTACGCTTCGTTAAGTTACTAACTCTGTGTGTTAAAACATATTTGTTATTGTTAAACTATTTGGAGAAACTACAAAATAAAAATAGTAAAACTGACTGTGGATTTGTCATAACTTATTTAGTTGAGACTTTGTTATCATATTTGAAATTATACTGGAAAAAACGCACTGGACTTACAACGTTAGCAGAGCTAAACAGACAGCTCCCGACACACATACGACAGAGGTGTTCAACAACAACACACAGCATTGAACTTGAGCTAAATTTCCAAATTGTAATCAACGCCAAAACACGGCATTACACTGGCGGAGAAGAGAGGCTAAAATTTGCGGTACCTCACAGCATCACAGCCAAGCGAGTGAATTTCAACAAGCGAGTTACTACTACCAAGTGAATTTCAACCAGCGAATAATCTCAGCTAAGCGAATATCTACAAGTGAGTGCATTGCTAACAGCGAATAATCTCGGCTAAGCGAATATCTACAAGTGAGTGAATTTCTAATACGCGAAATTCAACCAATGATAAATCCAGCTAAGTGAAATAGTGCAAAATAGTGGTTTTTAAATAAGTATATCTAATTAGATCAGTGATAGAATGCATCAACTCAGAAATTGGATGTTTTCAAATTCTACCAGAATGAACAACCGGCGGTATTCGTTGGATTTCCAACATCATTCGATTATGAATTCCATATTGATTACTACGTATACCCATGTACTCATGATACATTCGCCACACGGACGGTGGAAACATTCGATCTACAAAAACAGTAGACATTAAACTTTGGATGTGTAATTATCAGTGCACCTTCTGTGTCGATGAATTTGTACTTATTTTATGTAAATTTTGGTACTTTTGTTATATTCACGTCACAGTTGAAAACTGTATTTATTATCATTGACAATGTTTTTAGTCTAACTTTATTATGCTATTAAAATGCGCGTAATTGTTTCCATACGTAAATTTTTCTAAACCTGTGGTACGTAATAAAGATATCATTAATTTTATTTTACAAGATCAGATGAGATTTCGGATTTATAAGCATATGGTCATCTTAGACATTTTGAAGTTTAGGTAATATTTATGCGAAAATAGAGAAATATGTCAACTTGAATTTGAAAGTGTAGGCATAATCGGCAACACATGGCATTAAAATGTATGAGAGACATTTAATTAAGTTTACAATGAGTTACATTAATTCTAAAGGGGTATGAGTCAGCAATATTAAAAATAATTTATTAACTGTTTTAGGCGGTAATAATTATTTTGTTACTGGTAAAAATGGGTTAAAGCAGCAATGTTCTTGTTTGTTAAGAGCTCACAAATACTTCTAAGTTTGTATGCATGTTACGTCCTTTCAAATATCGAGGAATTCTTGTATTGCTAACAATTTGGACCACAGAATTAATATCATATGATAAATTAAGGAAATGCAGGCTCACTAAGCTCTATTTCAGTCAATCTATTTATGGTGCTACAGTAGCACTTAATATTGGTCATTGGTTATCCCAATACCATTACAGGTGTATATTTTTTTGTGAGAAAGGTGTGAGTGTGTTATATAGTCTATCTATTAGTGTGAGTAAGGTATTTTTTTACAACTAGTACTGGTATATGTAGACTGCAATAGTTCGAAATGTTGCTTCTATGGTAGATAAAAGTCAAATTCTTATATTTTAGTTGACTGGAGTAGACTGGTGATGTTTCTGCTTTCCATCGTTCTGTGTCTCCATACGGTATTTTGGAATCAACCTTAAGTGGGCTGCAGTTTAAGAACTTTATAGCTGTCTTTAATTCACGGGATATATCCACGGGATATAATGCACTCGGCTTTGGAAAGCGCGGGTAGCATAGGCATAAATAAATTAATTGTGCATTTACCAGAAAATAGGGAAATGTAATTATATAGAATTACATAATATTGCTGAACTCAAAACCCTAGGGATGTGAACTGCATGTATAAAGAATGGAGTGTTGTCCGATATTAATCAGTTTATAAAAACAACAGGAGACAAGTAAACTTAATAATGGTCTGTCTTATTTACATGATTCTTGAAAATATTTTACATTGCCACTTTGAATATGTTGATAGCATCACTAACTGAAAACGTCCGAATGTTAGGACATGGTTCCAATGAACTGTTGAAATTTGGAAAACTTCAACAATTTCCGGTTTCAGCCTTGCTGAACACTATGTTTATTAACTCTAACATTTGTGGAATAGGCACAATATATTCAATGGCTAATAGATAATGTGACCGTGTACATGACTTTATTTGTAACTGCATATTTTTTATATATTTAAGTACTGTTGATAAAATTGGATGACCACTTCATAGGAATGAAGTTAAATACGGGAGGGGAAACTTTTATGCGGTAATATTTGGCCACATCATTTGTTTTAAATTGTCAATGTTAACTAACCATTTTAGTAACGCGTTCTGAATATGAGTCTTTAAACTCTTTTACTAGCCATGGGCTACTAGATATTATTCGTATATAATTCGCATTAAAATGTCTACGTTAAAGCAGGATGCGTGAGATAGCATCTCAACTGATTGTTATCCGATACATTAAAGTCAACCTCATGTTGTCATAATTTCAATATTGGTAAACCCTTTGTTTTTGAGGTAATTAGGCAATAATGTTGTAGCCACGTTTTAATTGGCTTACAAATTATATAACATGACATTTGATTGGCTAAGAACGTTTTAAGTATTTTGTAACATGTAATTTGATTGGTCAAAAGCTTTTAACATTTATTTTCTATGATTTGAAAATAATGTATATTAAGTAAGATTTGATTTAGACGGGAGATATATACAAAAAAAGGAATGATGTATGACTAAGACAGTTATGATGTAGGTTTTAAAAAGTTAGGAAAAGTGGAGTTCCACTACGCTTCGTTAAGTTACTAACTCTGTGTGTTAAAACATATTTGTTATTGTTAAACTATTTGGAGAAACTACAAAATAAAAATAGTAAAACTGACTGTGGATTTGTCATAACTTATTTAGTTGAGACTTTGTTATCATATTTGAAATTATACTGGAAAAAACGCACTGGACTTACAACGTTAGCAGAGCTAAACAGACAGCTCCCGACACACATACGACAGAGGTGTTCAACAACAACACACAGCATTGAACTTGAGCTAAATTCCCAAACTGTATAACGACGCCTATTTCAACGGCATTACACTACTCTTTACTAATAGAAAAACAAGCTTTTTAAACTTCAGTTTGGGCAACATGACCACTTCCGATTTTCATGAAAATAGGCTCATAAGAAGCGCCTTGAGATGCAGATTTCTAATATGCATGAGTCTTACGACCTTCTAATTCTAAGCTAGCGATATATTGTCGATATTGGATAAAATTACGAATGCATTTCTCCTAATTAATTTCTCTTTAGCCTAATACTGAATTTTATGTTAACTATGCATGTGAGAATATTTTCTAAGATCAGATACCATTTATTAAGACTTTTAAGTATTGCATTTTGTATAACATTTCATTCGGCAATTGTACAAAATAATTATAAAGTAAAAGATGGTTGATCAATAACATTATCATTCTTACTTAACATGACATTTCATAGCAAGGGAGATATATAGGTAAATTTCCAACTTGGGTAGCTAAACGGGGGGATTAACTGTACAAACTCTATGGTTAAAGTAGATAAACATGCATAACATCGATACATGTGCCATTTAATGATTACTTTGGTACATCACGGCCTGAGACCAGACAATCTTTGCTAGAATCTCAGGCAATCGGCAAGTGTATACTTTTATTATGGCAGGCCTGATTTATGCTTTGGTGGGGGCATTTAATGAAAATTACTTTCTCTTGGCCTGAATGTTCAATAGGTGTCGCTGCAAGATTGCATGGGGTTTCAAGTGTACACAGTCCGACGGGCCGGGCCTTCAGCGTTTTGGTGGTCGACAGACAGGACACGTTTTAAAAACGCAGAACTGACACTAAATTTTACTTCGAGTCCTTCAGGGTAAATTATGCTATACCATGTCTGTATAATGAAGTTTTATATAAGTTTAAAAAGTGAAGAGACTTTTTAATTCCCAGATCGCGATGATCATGCCGATGTGTACCATTTACGTAATTACAAAGGTATATTGACCAAGTTTAGTTTCATGGGGAATCATGCGCGTCCCTTCAACGGGCTTGAATGTAATGCACTTAAATATGTAGGGGGTGGGGATGCACGGAAAATAAGTCATGAAGACTTTCCCGATGTACGGGAATTTGACTTAGCCTGTATTTTATGGACCGGGGACACCCCCAAGGAATTAGACAGGACTATCTATCTGCACATGGGAGGGAAATTTGACAACCAATTTTATTTGGTGTTGTTCATTGTTGTCGGTTTTAAAGCTATTGGGGTAGGTAGGTTGTTATACAAGAGCATTGGATTAATGTCAATCGTCCACTTCCCCTTGTGTAGTTCCTACAGCTTGCTTCCCATTTTCTTGCCTGTTACCATTTGCACATTATATTGCCCTGCTGTAATATACCCATTTCTGTCCCATGTATATGTCAATTTGAAATTTCTACGATTGAAATGTTTACAAGGCAATTCTATAAGCATCTCTTGTTCTATAATAGGCTAAGGCTGGACTTAAATAAAACGCTTATAGTGTAAAAAGAAAACGAGTTTCGTGTGTAGGTAAGCTTACTTCAAACAAAAAATTTAGATTAGCCTAAGTGGTGCCATAAAGTGTGTCGGACAGTCCTCATACACTAATGTTTTACATTGTATATGCTTATATTACCATGGTAACACTGTGTTGAGAATGTTGCATTCCCTCTCATACTAAGCAGCATGTTTACAAACTTACTTTAATTTCTTAAAATTGTGATTTAACAAGTATTTTTTATGTAAATGAACATATTGCTTCCAAAATGGGTTCATCCACATGTTACTATATCATTGAAAGAGTAAATTTGTTTTGGTAAAATTTACCTCAACATAAATTTTACAAAAACAAAACACTCTTTATCTATGATACAGTTACCTGTGGGTGCATCATATGACTTATTCCATATGATGTAATGCACCTATCAATGTTTTGGGGGTGGGAGCGGCGGGCTGACCCAGGGGAATTTGACATTTTTACTTTTTCAAAGTCTAAATTCCCACCCTAGAGCAAGGGCAATTTGTCAAAATCCCCTCACTTGGAGATGCTTTACATACCCCCCGGGATCAAATTTTCGGCCAAAGTCAAAATTTCCCGGGACTCGGCACCTTTCTGTCTGTCAAATTCCCACCTATCGGGAACAGCCTTCTGTCAAAAGTCCCGTGTATGCCCGCCGCTTCCCCCCTGGGGAAAAACATTGATATGTGCATAACCAGTATTCACAACTACCGGTATTGGTTTTTGAACAGATCTGTAGATCAAGATTTCTACATTTTTAGCTAAAGGTTTTTCCGCATTTTTCATATGAATATACTATGGTAATGTGTATACAATTGAGTCACATTTTTTAAACATGAAAAGATGCCGCTAAATTCCTGTAAGCATTGTATTCCCTGTCATAACTTAATCCTACCAGCAGTCCATGGGCAAACACAACATGTTATATAAATTTGTAAAAAAAATTAAAAACAGATATATGTAATAAGTTTCCATGCTTTATTTGTTTCTTTCACAAATGTAGAGAAACACATGTACGACACAGCATACAACAAATATATCAAATAGTATTCAAAATGTGAATATCCCAATACAGTTAATTTACCAATGTATAATCTGTTGATGATAAAATTAGCCTTTGTTCACAAACAAATAAAAATGAAATGCATTTTTGTTTATTGTTGTGTGTATTTACTTTTAATACCCATACTCTTTCATTCTGCACTAATAACAAACAGTCAGTCAACCAAGCGTTGTTTATATTTGTATGTTTGTTTATTGATAAGGCTAGAGTTATCATCGGCAAGCTATATTTGGTCGAGAGGTGAAGCAAGATATATATATCAAGTTTTAGTGGACAAAATTTTTAAAATGAGATAACAATGTACTTATAAATTATATAGAAAACTTTGAAGGTAATTTGTTAACAACAGACAATACATACCGGTACATTGCAGTTTCCACACAGTATGAGAGCAGTTCAACATGTATACTGTTTTGGGTATACTGTTTGTTGGACATTTACAAGTTAATCCATTGGATTATGCAAACATGTGCAATATATTTGACGTTTTAAAAACTAAAATTAGATCCTTTCATTGGTTAACTGTATTCTTGTATTATATGTCGAGGGCTCGGTGCAAAACAGTTGTAACTTCATATGATTTAGGAGTTACAACTGTTTTGCACTAAGCCCTTGATGTGTACACATCTGCCATCAGATCAATAGAAATACAATCATCAGTATGTTTAAGATATTTGCATACAAGAAGTTCATAGTATACCATATTTGACCAAGAATTGCACACAGCTGTGTATTGGATTGTATTCAGATGAAAAAAAATCAATTATTCAACTTTATAAAGAAAGAATATGAATGTATCCTGTTTTGCCAATTAGAAACATAGAACATGCCTACAGCTGTGTAACAGAGGCATCCAAGCATCCAACTATATATGATTCGGAGTT
Organism: Spisula solida; assembly: GCA_947247005.1. Taxonomy (NCBI): domain Eukaryota; kingdom Metazoa; phylum Mollusca; class Bivalvia; order Venerida; family Mactridae; genus Spisula; species Spisula solida. The sequence goes on along the minus strand of OX365945.1, from coordinate 27,477,448 downwards.
GATAAAAGTGCAAGCAATACTTGGACTAACACAGTAAATTTACCAGTCAACCATCTGTCACCTGGTAACATGTTGTCACATTGATTGTATAAAAACTCTATCCTTATTCAGATAACTTTTTTTGTAGAAACACATTGCAAGAGCATAAGGGGACAGCACACCGTCTTGTACAAATACAATCTCTCGATAATTATTTCTCTTATATGTACATGATATTTATATGTACATGATATACAGAAATCACATCAACATAGGAAAACATCCCTGACACTTAACTAACAATCAACATGTTATAGCAATGGTGTTTACAAGGGTGTCAATATGACCAATTTAAAAATCAGGAAAATCGTAAGCGGCCGACAAGAGGACTTCAATGACATTGTTCAATAAATAACTCAGTTTGTATAAAGAAAACCCATAAGAGTAGATTAAATTTACCGTAACTTTGCCATTTCTTGAGATATTTTCATCAAATAACTTTTATTTAGGTCAGAAATCATAGCTCTTTTAGGATAGACATTCCGGATTAATCAGGAATATTGACACCCCTGTGTTTAATGTATCAATGAGTGGATGTTATGGCCTATAAGCAATTTACCAAAGTATGTATTAAGCACTAACAGTAACAGTACACAAGTATTAGTCATAGTAGAAGATACTGGTATAGTCCTGTGTACAGGGTGTTCCAACAAATGTTCGGTACATTGTAAGGACAGACCACTGTGTTACAGTCACTTGTTCTAATAACAAACGTTTGGTCCATTGCCAAGGGAGACCATTGCATGAATGTTATTCCAAAATATGTTCTGGGCATGATCCAATAAATGGATACTCTTCATTATAAAGATGGGTTAAACAAAACACATTATTACAGGGACACCACTCTTTATTGTAAAAAGTTCTTCATTTAGCTTTAAAGAGGACATCACTCTGTCGTGTCCAAATAGTCCAGTTAAAGAGGACATCACTCTGTCTTGTCCAAATTATCAGTTAAAGAGGACATCACTCTGTCATGTCCAAATAATCCAGTTAAAGAGGACGTCACTCTGTCAAGTCCAAATAATCCAGTTAAAGAGGACATCACTCTGTCATGTCCAAATTATCAGTTAAAGAGGACGTCACTCTGTCATGTCCAAATTATCAGTTAAAGAGGACATCACTCTGTCATGTCCAAATAATCCATTTAAGAGGACGTCACTCTGTCATGTCCAAATAATCCAGTTAAAGAGGACATCACTCTGTCATGTCCAAATTATCAGTTAAAGAGGACGTCACTCTGTCATGTCCAAATTATCAGTTAAAGAGGACGTCACTCTGTCATGTCCAAATTATCAGTTAAAGAGGACGTCACTCTGTCATGTCAAAATTATCAGTTAAAGAGGACGTCAATCTGTCATGTCCAAATTATCAGTTAAAGAGGACGTCACTCTGTCATGTCCAAATTATCAGTTAGAGGACGTCACTCTGTCATGTCCAAATTATCAGTTAAAGAGGACATCACTCTGTCATGTCCAAATTATCAGTTAAAGAGGACACACTCTGTCATGTCCAAATTATCAGTTAAAGAGGACGTCACTCTGTCATGTCCAAATTATCAGTTAAAGAGGACGTCACTCTGTCATGTCCAAATTATCAGTTAAAGAGGACATCACTCTGTCATGTCCAAATTATCAGTTAAAGAGGACGTCACTCTGTCATGTCCAAATAATCCAGTTAAAGAGGACGTCACTCTGTCATGTCCAAATAATCCAGTTAAAGAGGACATCACTCTGTCTTGTCCAAATTATCAGTTAAAGAGGACATCACTCTGTCATGTCCAAATAATCCAGTTAAAGAGGACATCAATCGTCTTGTCAAAATTATCAGTTAAAGAGGACATCACTCTATCATGTCCAAAAAATCTAGTTAAAGAGGACGTCACTCTGTCATGTCCAAATTATCAGGTTAAAAAGGACATAACTCTGTCAAGTCCAAATTATCCGGTTAAAGAGGACATGACACTGTCTTGTTCAAATTATCCGGGTGAAGAGGACATCACTCTATATTGTCCAAATTATCCGGTTAAAGAGGACATCACTCTGTCTTGTCCAAATTATCTGGTTAAAGAGGACATCACTCTGTCTTGTTCAAATTATCCAGTTAAAGAGGACGTCACTCTGTCATGTCCAAATAATCCGGTTAAAGAGGATATCACTCTGTATTGTCCAAATTATCTGGTTAAAGAGGACATCACTCTGTTTTGTCCAAATTATCTGGTTAAAGAGGACATCACTCTGTCTTGTCCAAATTATCCGGTTAAAGAGGACATCACTCTGTCTTGTCCAAATTATCCGGTTAAAGAGGAAATCACTCTGTATTGTCCAAATTATCTGGTTAAAGAGCAAATCACTCTGTCTTGCCCAAATTATACGCTTAAGAGGACATCACTCTGTAAGGTTGAAAGTTCTTCATTCAGCTTTAAATAGGACATCACTCTGTCTTGTCCAAATTATCTGGATTTGTAAATTTTGTTGTACACACATAGAACAATACAGGAAAGAAAACTAGAAGAAGTAATGGTCCATGAAGTTCTGGTTGTTTGAGTTCTGTGAGGGAGATAATACCATAGCTATGTAATAACCAGTGTCCAACCATTATACATAAGTTTCTTCCATTCTTCAAATTATCTATAATTAAATCTTTGCAGCCCTGAAATCAAATAGAAGTACATGTATAACAAAATGTTAGAAATAAAGACTTTAATTATTTTCAAAAAAATACAGAATTAATAGGTATCACCGTCATATTGGTAGGTATTAATGAGCTTTAAGTATATTTAGCTTTGCTAGTTTCAGGCTACAATATACTACTCAAACTTTGATAAGGGTTAAGAAATCCATATACATGTCAGTCTTACGTTAACTAAACAAAATCGATAAAGAAAAGGTTGTGCAAATATTAAAATATCATCTGATCTGCTGCTAAATATCATTAGATTCGTTCGTTATCATTGACATAACTTCAACTTTTTCCAGGTAACTGATAAGCCCTATTGGCAGGGATCAAACCAGCAAACATAACATGAAATTGTTTGTCCCTTTTCTGTTCTCATATTGTGTACAATACAAATTGCAAAAAAACCCAGACTGGATTCTGTTATCACAGAGGCTAGAATGCAGCACAAACATTTGTGTGGGTTTGAGCTTATTACATGTAGCACATACACATCATATTTTGAAGCAATCTTTATTCATTTACAATACTGCAGATTTAACATTATGTTTCCTAAAAATTCCATCAGTCCTTCTTATTCAATTTGCAAAATATACACAAGGGAACTTTGTTGACCTTTATCAAGTTTGAGAAGTTTATTTCTTAACAGTACTCGAGTCATACATGTGTACAGCAGTCAGTAAAACAAACCAGAGTTACCATGTTATGAATCAGCAGTACCCTTTTCCTCTTGAAACAATTCGCATTTTTTCACATGAGAAGTTAACACTGGCATATAATATGTACTACAACCTGTTTTGAGGTTCCAGAAAATCATAAGGAAATTTATAATGCAGTGTTTTACGAGTACATCTACACATACATATACCATTTGCTCAAATTGTTACTCAGCATATTTTGGTCGTGTTTTTTTTAGCTTGTTTATGATAGATATAATTCTTGTGGTGTAGTACAAAGAACTTGACATGACTCTCGACCTTCTATTCGCATAATTAAACAGTTGATATATTGTTTATATTTATAATCCCGGTTGTATGATTTTGTATCACAAATACACTCCAGAAATCTCATGGACCGATACTGCATGATTTGCTCGCGGAAATTTATATATTCAAAGCAAGAACCCTGTAATACATGTATATTCATGCATAAAGGTAAGGATCACGTGAAATTCTTTGAGCTATACAGGAGAGGTCCACCAACGAAATGGAAGATAATGAAAATAGTATGTACGGGTAAGGACAAATTTTACCTGTTGTATTCCCATTGCCATATGTATAGCACTTGTAATCAGTGACCCAATTATCATTATGTAAGGAAAAGAGTAATCTGAAAAATAATAATCAATTGATTTACATTACTGGTAATCAAAATATTGCTACAGTGCAAATTAAACTTTAATGGTGTTGATAAACAATTGAAATAGCACTGCCAAACTCAAGAAATGATTTATTTTTTTTAAATATTGTTTTTAGTCCCCATTGGCAACAGTATTTTAATCATATATGTTGTGACTATCAAGTGACAATGGACAGCAGTTACTTGTAACTAACTATGCAACTACATCAAGCAAGGGAGATATAGCAGGACCATTTTGATAACTTTGTTAAGTCGTTGCCTGGGATCAAGCCCGCACTCAAGAGTGGACACACTATGCTATCAAGGCAGATAGAAATTCCAAGAAAATCAGATTTCAAACAAGGTACATAATTCTGCTGTCATGTAGTCTAACAACGAAACACTCAGGTATACAATTCCACACACTGTACCCACCAAGTCTCATGACAGACCGTAACTAAAAATACTTCTGGAGATATGTGTCATAAAACGTATTGATGGCTTCCTAAAGGTGCATCTTCTCGGTAAATCGTTGCGTATACATCTTGATCTACGAGGGGTGATCGCGAAATTCATGTAATTTGCTTATAAATTATTCACTTTTAGTTAAATATTGATGAAACTTCACTATCAGGATGATCAACATGATTAAAGTTGAAATATAGAACGGAATAAAAATCCACCAACTTATGCGACAATTAACGGTACCCTTGGCAACGCTACTACACGTGGTTGCAGCACACCAAAATTAAGACATTTTTCATCTTTCGTTCTCCTGAAACAATGTCGTTTTTAAAGTCTTTTGTGTGACTAAAATTCACGCAAATACAACACATCATACGTCAACGTCATGGGGTCATTTCCATAGAATATGATGTCGTTTACTACATTCCCTATCAAATTAGTACTGTGTTTATCTTTACTGATAATGAAACGGAAACAACGTCATGACGTCAAAGAGGTGACATTGAATTGAGGTGCTTTACAGAATGTTTCATGGGAATTTGAAAAAACACTGACTGAAACCAATGAAAAGATGAAAATGTTCGACAATTTAAAAGCGTATACTAGCCCGGCAGTTACCAACATACAACACAGACGATTCAAAATGCACAGAAGGTCAATTGAAGTCAACAATAGAGAAAGGTTGCCATTGACAGTGATTCCGTGTGTACGTGAAAAGTGTGTGGAATCAATCGAAAAGACAGACGTAAAACCATTAGACTGATAGTCAGCGAGCTCGAGAAATCTCCTTTAACTATGTATGGGATCTGTCCGAAAGAGCTAGGTATGCGGAAAATCAGATATTCGTAGGCTTGTGTCGTCACTTCGTGGGACAAGTGCACCATACATTGGACCTACATTTCGTTTGACGTTATGTGACGTCGTTTAGTTTTCTAGTGTGCGGCGTCTATGCATAGTGGATGTTTAGAAATCGTCGTAACTATGTAACTGTTCAGTGAATTTTTCTCATTTTTATAAGAGAGTTTGATAATGCATACAAGATTGTTATGATATTATTTATTATTCCTTATGTGCAAAACAACACGATTCACAACAAAATTACACGAACTTCCCGATCAACCCTCGTATAAGTAAAAATGTACCATGTAGTACAAGTAGTACACTTCTACCACACATTTTCAGGAGATGTAAGACTCTATTGTTAACAAGTGCTTGGAGAGAAATAATGTGTGCTTTATAAGTCATGATTTACTGCGTAGTTAGAGAAGATGACATCTTGTGAAGTGTACATCTATGACTTATACACCAAGATTTACTGTCTAGATGCACCTTAACTTCCAGCTGAATGTGCCAATCTAAATATTATAACCATGTTTGTTTTTTGTGTCTCCCAATCAATTAAGATTATAACAGGTTGAAGTTAGGGAATTTTGAATTCCACACATTTAACATGGGGAAATATTAGCAAGATTTTAAAACCCTTTATAGAATTGATAGTAGGCCAAAATTTAAACTATAATTTTGTAAATTCCCTTTATTCACCAATAGTTCCATGTAGCTAATTGGTTAAATTATGCAGAACAATACACTTACACAAGAGTCCACCAAATACAGCTTGAATCACTATAAGAATAGGTAAAAAATACAATGCTGCATATATAGATTTTGTCCCAAGACAGTTGACAAACTTGATACTGATTAAAGGCCGGAAACACATCAGTAACAGTAACGAGAAAGCATAATACACCATCACTATTGTATACCTGAAATATAGTAACAGTAAAATCTCAAGAATAAAACTTCTTTTTAAAATATTATATAAGTCCATATGGTCAAAAGTATTTCAGTTTAATGGAGGCTTCTAAGTCACATTTCCCTGACACGCGGCAAACCAGCAGCCGGGGCGGAAACAGAATTTGGTTTAAGGGGGGGGGGGGGGGGCATACACCATCATCCTCCCCCTCTAAATCCGCCCTTGAGCAGTTACCTGGACCTATCTATGTTGAGCGTCAAGCAAGGGAGAAATACCAGACTTTAGTATGACAATGACTTCTACATGTAGTAGGACCATTGTCGGTCTTGATGCTGAACTTAAATAAAGAGCTAAACACTGCATTGGACTTCAATATTGTATTTGAGTAGGCCACATTATTGAGGCCGTCTTATTATAATTGAATAACATTTCAATGTATATTTTTTCCCTGCTAGATAAGCCAATGACCTCTGTCTCCGTGGAAACAGACAGTTGTATGAAACTCTAACTACATGTATAATTATAATATGCCCGGAGTATAGCACCAATACATGGAAGACTTAAATCATCTGGGTTACAAACCAGTCCATGTCTAGTAGGGAAACACTGAAAATCTTTGCATTCAATAAAAATATATTGCAAAAAGAACCGAATACCTCAGTGATATTTATGCAGAAGTTTGTAGATGTTACAGTTCGATTACATGTGAATAACATAATTCACAATGTATGTTGGAAAGAAACTCAGTGCTATCTTTTAAAGAAAAAAAATCCGAGTGTGCAATATCAAGAGTGGTTTAAATTACTTATTTGTCAAAAGTCTTTCATAAAGCAACCGTCAGTGGTACATAACTACTTGTTTAGGTAGGAAAATTATGTCATACAAAAATTTTAGCCGATCTGTGAGGCAGCACCTTTAAGAATATGATATAAAATATAAAACTAGAATAGAACAATCACAATACTTACAGCGGATACACAATTTCTTGAGTACAGTGATATGTTGTAGTGTAATTAGGTGAAGGGTTTTTCACCATGGAATACCAATCCTCTAATCTGCTAACTGGACATGATGTAAGATGTAGGGAACCGATCGGGTCAGATAACAACAAGGTAAGGAAACAAGCAATCACACTCTCAGCAATGGCCGACAGGTGTAACACTCCAGTAGATCTGAAAAGTAAATTGTTAGTCCCCTAGCGGTTTTTGACCGGAGGGGACTTTAGGTTTGCCCTCCATCCGTCCGTCAGTCAGTCAGTCCGTCAAACAATCTGGATCCTGACATTACTCAAACAGTTTCCAAGCTAAGTTTATGAAACTTGATATGTGGATAGGGGGCAATAAGGGGATTATGCACGTCTAAAAATATTTTGATTCTGACAAAAACATTGAAAATGGCCTCAAACCGCTAGGGGACTTCTGTATTGCATGCAATTATTAATTACTTGTTTAATCATGTCATTTGTTAACAAATCTAAAGATTACAGGGTTTACACATGTTCTATGAAAGGAGCTGAGATTATGTTTTTTGTCGGTTTTTTTCAGTGATCATTTTAGTGCATAAAAGCCAGCTTTACATTCTCATTTCAACAAACTGAGTTAACCCCATTTACTAAAACAACTCTGTGCTATGAATCAAAGATACTTACTGTTTTCTTAAGTTAGTGTAATCAATGAAGAATAAATGCATCATAACTGACAATATAGCCATGAAACCAAGATATAACCAGTCATATAAAGTTGGAGAACTGGTACACTCGTTACAGATTGTGCTTTCCACGGGTTGATATCCTCGAGGACATGCCTGCAAAAATAAGCAAACAATTCTATGACTTAACATAAACTAGAAATGTGTCCCATGACATGGGTGCCCCCCCTTATAGCACATATCATTTACAATGGGGAAGGAGAGGGAATAGCGGTTTGAGGTAACATCATTATTCAATTTCTTAGCCTTGTGTCGTTGTGGACAATAATTCTAATAAAAATTTTTTATCAAAGGTCCATCATATAGTAAAAGTAACAAAGGGCAACAATTCTTGTAAAAATTTGCACAACAAAAATTCCATCCTTTAAGGTCATCTATACATTGAGGTTGTTCATCTGTGAAAATTTAAAGAAATTCCACCCAGTAGTTTAAGAGGAGTTCAACACACAAGATTTTCACTATAGGGTATATAGTAAAAGTGACAAAGGCCCATAACTCTGGTCAAAATTTACGCAGCAAAAATTCCATCCTTTACGATCATCTATACATTGAGGTTGTTCGTCTGTGAAAGTTTGAAAAAATTCCACCCAGTAGTTTATGAGGAGTTCAACACACAAGATTTTTCCCTATAGGGTATATAGTAAAAGTAACAAAGGGCCATAACTCTGGTCAAAATTGACACAGTAAAAAATCCTTCCTTTACGGTCATCTATACATTCAGGTTGTTCATCTGTGAAAGTTTAAAGAAATTCTACTTAGTAGTTAATGAGAAGTTCAACACACAAGATGATTTGTGTTACATACGGACGGACGTACGGACGGACAGCACCAATGCTATATGCCCCCCACTTATAAATAAGTGTGGGGGCACAAAAATCCGTTAAAACAACAAGAACTAATTAATAAATTGAATACTTGAGTAAACCAAGAGGTACAGAAGATTTTTGATGTATCTAAAATACTTAGTTCTAGCCACATATCTGTTTGAAGCATATTTTGTATACTAGCAGTGTAGCACATCATCATTTTGTGCTGACCAAAGAACTATTATTAAGTTGTATGCACACAAGGGGTGTAGGAGTTGTTGAACTTGTGGCCCTTCTCCCCTTCTACTGGTAGGGACCTTCCCCAAGAAAAAATGAAATAAAGAAGGAAAGTGTGCATACTGAAGTCATCCAAGGCAGTTTCTTGGCATTGTTTGCATTATGCACCTGCATATACTAATGACTACATTTGTATCATGCTTATTCACCTTTGATATTAAGTGTTCCAAACCAAATACTTGATTATACCTTAAAAAATTTTGTTTATGCTTAAATGACCCAGGTGTGTCAATTTTGCCACTTTTTATCACACATCAAAAAGTACCTTTAAAGTTTTTCATTATGTTAAGTAACAATTGTATCTTATAGAATTTACCCCACAGTCCGAGTATTCTCCGGGTCCAAGTTCTGTTCTCCCACAATACAACCCTGGACATTCTGTTGGTTGGTATACTGAAATGATGACAATACATTTTAATATTGGCAAAGATAAATAGTAAGTAACGAATTGTCAGGATCTTAACAACTGACAAGAAATAAATGAAATGTACAATTATATTTTAGGATGAAGTTCAAATCAAAAGCTGAGGAACATTGCATCATATACTATCTGACTCAGGGTGTGCTACTGCCTTGTCCCAAAAATAGTAGTCAGTACAGATGGTGCCATAACCAGGTCCTCAGAGCTCTGGCAGAAATTCTGAAGAGGGAGAGGAAAAGACCCAGAGACAAGAATATACACAATTTCATCAGCTTTGTGGCTGAGGGTGAAAAGAAAGCTACCACAGCCCAAAGTTCCGGCATACTACATGAATCAAAGAGCTGGGAGATGAGGGCACCCTTGCCCCGGAAAGAAGCTGATATTTCCAAAATTGGCCTGTAAGACCTTTTGCCCAACATTATCATCTGGTCAAAAATAACAAAGCCATGATTATGGTTGAACTTTCTGTGCAATGAGAGGAGAGCGTAGAGGATTCATATGACCCGAATAAGGCAAAGTATGAGAACCTGGTCAAAAATGCAGAGACAAAAGGTGGAAGACTTGGATTTTCCCAGAGGAGGTTGGCAGCAGAAGCTTTCCATCTCAGTCACTCATCGATCATTCTCATTCACCAGAGTGCCAGAGTATTCTTCACCTGTAATAGTCTGGGTACTTCAACTTGGTTAACCACTGTGACTGATGTATGAGAATGCACAGTGATGGAAGCAACAGTAATCAAGAGTAGAACTAGCCCTCAAGAAAGCAATTCAAGCACTTTGCAAAGCTCTCAAGGGGACTCTGGCTCAAAAGAAATGAAACAACATGGAAACCAGCATAGACAGAGCAGTGGCTGATCACTACTGCTTACCCCACCAACCTCAATGATGACAATCTGCTGCAAATTAATTGAACATATTGTGCACAGCCAAATCATGAAACACCTGGATACAAACAACATCCTCACTGATTCACAATATGGATTCAGGAAGAAAAGATTCTGTGAAAGCCAACTGGTCCTCGCAATACAGGACCTTGCAGCTGTAGTCGAAGATGGTTGACAGATAGATGTGATCCTTCTTGACTTCAGTAAGGCCTTTGACAAGGTCCCAAACGGACATCTAGCACATAAGCTACAATATTACGGCATAAGAGGTGACACATTTGAATAGATCAAGAGCTTCCTCTCAAACAGAAACCAACAAGTACTAAGACGAAGGACATACATCCCCATCAGCACCAGTCACTTCTGGGGTCCCTCAAGGCTTTATAGTCCTAGGACTGTTCCTGTTCCTACTGTACATACATGACATGACCGGGATCATCACCACACCTGCTTTTTGCAGATGAAAGACTCCTATATAAAAGGATAAAACCCCAAGAAGATGCCAACACTCTGGAAGAAGACCTACAAAAACTGGAGAAATGGGAGGCAAATTAGCAGATGCAGTTCAATCCATCGAAGTGTGAGACAATCAGGATCACCCACAAGAATGAAATCTGACTATACCATCAATGGGCATAAGCTAGAAACTGTCATTGCCACAATACACCTATGGAATTACCATATTGACGCCATCACAAAGAAGGTGAACAACAGCCTATCATTCCTTAGGAAGAACATATCCAATTGCCCAAAAAACACTAGAGCGCAGTGATACAAGACCCTAGTGGGACCAATAATGGAATATGCATCACCAGTCTGGGACACAAGCACAGCTACATGTAGAAACATCAACCAGCCCGAAGCAGTCCAGAGGAGAGCAGCACACTTCATTACTGGGGATTATTGGCGAACTAGCAACTTAGCAAGTCCAGTCAAATGATCACCTCACTGGGATGGCCATCATTACAAGAGCAAAGAACTGACACCAAGCTAGTCCTGATGTACCGAATTGTATACAACTCGACATCCCAGTTACTGAGTACTACCATTCAGCTGCTCTATCAACTAGATGCCACTCACTGCGATACCTCATTCCATTCTGCCAGACGGACGTATATAAATACTCCTTCTTCCCCTAATCAACTCGCTTAAGGAACCAGTTCCTGGAAGATGTTGCCACATCCCCTAACTTTGTCAACTTCTGGGTCTGGGCTCACTTCATAAGACGCACATGATGTTTTTATCGTTTTAAACCATTGTACAGTGTTGTTTGCCTCACAGTCATTTTGTATATAGTCACTGATGACGTCTGTGTTCAGCAGATTATTCTGTATTCAAGTCATTTCCATTTGCTCTATGTGCTATATGCCAACATCGACCCCCCACATCCCAAACACTACTTGACCAGAAATTCCGGAAAAGAAAGTTATATACTTGTAATTTTTGTATGTGTAAATACCCAATCAAGGCCGTGTCTAGTAATTAATATTAATACCTACCAATAAATGAAGCAATAAACAACAATGAAACTATATTAACCTTTTAAATATATCATTAAATTTCTCAGTAACTGCAAAACCTGGAAGTTGTCCGAAAATTCTGTCCGAAAGAGGGGTTACTATCGATTTCATTTAACCAAGCAACCTCTACTCACCATTTTCAGCGAATGTTAGACCTGTTATACAGGACAAAACGATAGGCTTCAGAATGCTCATACTTCCCATTCCTACTAAACACAGGAATGTAAATATTTAAAAAATATGATCGGTTTTCTCCTTTTTATTAATAATATTCGTCAATATCACGAAGCGCTTGGGTTAAGATTTTAATTCAAACGTCTAGTGATGTTGATCACTCAAGGGGCGTAACTCACAGAAGCAGACGCGAATTTAGGAATATCAACATGAAAGTCGTTGCATTTATTGTTCTCCTGTCAGTTTTGTTGATTGTTTTAGTATTTATATCAAAGTCTGTTCAAAACAACATTGACAGGACAGATAAATTACGTCACAGCAATTCGGATCTTCAAGTTGGAGGAGGAATTGAGAATTTGTTTTGGTTTGTGCAGGTAGCCTGATTCATGCATCAATCACTGTTCAATGTTGTTGAATTATTGATGCACTGGTTTCTTATACTAGTGTTGTTATATGTCACTGAATCTCTGTATTGGTACATGTACAACCATGGACAAATAAGTGTTTTTATTTAAACATGAAGCTGAAATAAGTTTGTGATGATATTTTGCTGATTTGCATAATTGCTTTTCCTTTTCTGTGTTGATTATTAACATGATAAATAATATCATGACATGAATGATGAACTATGTTATTGTGATTTCAATGCACTTACGTAAAGAAATAAATACAAATGTCTATAAAGATTGAATTGACACGGATCTACATTGTATTCCCTGCATGATGTTAATTTTGTGATGCTTGCATCAGTCTAAGACATACATGTTTGAGACATGTCTATTTATAGCAGCATTTCTAAAATTTAAATAATAACCGTTACTTATTATAGAGATGATGGCCTATTTAACAGTTTTTATGGCATTGGTTGTTTTACTTAAATGTTGACCTTATTCAAATTTTGACCATCTTATAATATAATGCTTGTAAATAATATAACTGTCTGTTACTCTGTATATAATATTGAAATACATGTAAGTGAACATGATCAATTCAGCCAAAGATTTATTTATTACATATAGTGTACTTATTCCTTTTTAGTCCCCTACCGCTTTTTGACCAGAGGGGACTAGGTTTGCCCTCTGTCCGTCCGTAAATCTGTCCGTCATTCCGTCAAAAAATCTGGATCCTGACATAACTCATACAGTTTCCAAGCTAGGTTTACGAAACTTGGTATGTGGATAGGGGGCAATAAGGGGATAATGCACGTCCAAATATATTTTGATTCCGACCAAAATTGTGGTTGCTATGGCAACAGAAACATGAAAATGGCTTAAAACCGGTAGGGGACTTCTGTATTGCTCGCAATTCTTAATTACTTGTTTCTTGCAGAAATGACTTAGGTTTAGTATTATACACAACCGACTCTGCTCTACGATAATGTTAGTGGGGTAAAAACTTGCTCACAGACGGCAAACATTCAACTCCCTCATAATTATTAAATAATTATAACTAGAAATCGAACAGTACATTCAACAGTCTTTGAACTTAATGGGTTCATCGAAGTATAATAATAACAAGGGAATATCTGGGACAAATGAATTTCATTTAGAACAAACCAGACTGACAAGCAGTTGTATATATTGTAGACGGTTACCTAAGGGACAAGTGACATTTTGGCCTCAAGTCGACAAACAATTAAAAAAAATCATACTACCTATACTCTAAAATGTACATCCACATTCTAACAAAATAAATCCTGACCAAACTTGTTCATTTCCTCCAGGCTGACTTCCACAGGAGAAATGTTTGCACATTTTTTTACCCTGTGGCATTTTTTACCTCGTGACATTTGGCGGCCAACATTCGGCTGTGACTGTTTCTTCTCTGAGATCATATGCTTACCTTGTTCTCTAGACCTGTCAGAATTTCGAGGACAAATTTCAGTATGAAGGGGGAGTATGTTAAGGTCTAGATCTGTAGTACTATTTCAACCAAACTTGACACGAAGTGCACATGGTGTGCACTAGGTTTAAACACTATTTGGGTGAGAGAGTGTAAGCGGCATTATCTCAGTTGTGAGAGCATTAACCCCTGTTGTAAAAGAAGGGTCCCAGGTTCGTGTCCCGGTCAGACTGCACCTTTTCTGCCCTGTGAAATTATGTTATGTTAGTCTTAAGCATTTAATAATTTTGTTAATCCTTCTTATACTATGTAGTATTGTACATGTACTTCCTTATATTATATTAATTCACTGTTTAATATTTCAGGTGACAGATATACATGTGAGTCGTTTCCGTGGTTTTGATAGAGCACCAGATCTAAAAACATTCTGTGATACTCATCTTTCTATAATCAAACCAAAATTTGTGATAGCCAGTGGTGTGTATTTACTCATTTAGGCAGACCTTATTATATTCTTTGTTTGTAGTTACCCTACCTACTAAGGAAAATCTCAGCAACTCAATTTTATTTTACCTTTCAGGGGGCATTTATTTTTTACACCTTGAGTATAATAAATTATGTGAAAAAGGTTACTTAAAAATATGGTATCTCCCTTAAACCTTCCCACATAAAGGTGAACTTCAAGCAAAAAAACATGCTTAAGGTCAGCATTGTAGGTTAAATATTCATACTAGATATTATGCAAACTGCGAAATTAGCACTTCTCCGTCTGTCCGGAAATTGTCCGGTTGTCTGCAAAAATGATTTTGATTTACGCAAGTAACTTCTGCAGAAATTATGCCAAGAGTATTTATATACGTGGGGTGTCCAAGAATAGCGTATAATCACGTTATAGCATGAGAACTATCAAGTATTGTATGTCGAAATTATAATAAACCTTTGGAGAATTTATTTCTTGACAAACTAGCAAAATTTCATTAAATATTATCTAAAAATCTACAAATTATGTACATTTTACGAACGCCAGGTGAAGTCAGTCGCGTCACAGAATGTCAACACTCACCTACAACGTCATGCTATCACAGTTCTCCAAAGTAGTTCCCTTCATGAGCAACACACTTTTAATATTATATGCCGATGTTGTAATTAACCATTTGAGAATTTATTTCTTTACATACTATCAAAATGTCATTAATCACTTTTTAAAATTGACAACTTGAGTTGACGATTTGTTTGGGTAGTGTCGGAAACAGTCTGACGTAAGTGTTTGCTCAGCTCGGTCGCTCTGTTCTACTTCGTTTCCCTGTCCTCCTGTGCCAAACAGAATGACTGTGGCAAACAAAAACAGCTGCCTAATTACGCTGCTGTATTGTTCAGTTGTTTCCAGCTCATTAATCAGCTGTCCTGGTGTTATACTACGCTACTCACGGTATAGCGCAATGCATAGAAATCGATGATCGCTCGATAACGTCGTTTGACGTCGTATTTTTTGATACTCAGATCATAACAACGTTGTTGTATTATGTCATAAACCCGCCATTCACGACGTCATTACCACGAAACGACACACAGCAACTAGCCAAAATATGCCAATTACGCTTATATAGCTTTTGTCTGGATGTGACAAATAGTACTTAAGTATTATTGCCATTAAATATTTGAATTCAATTCTGAAATATATACTTTTTTCTGCTGACGCACATACTGTTACCATGGGTTACAAATTCTTCTATTTATTACATGCAACGTATGCTGATGTATAATAAATTCCTCAAATATATGTTGAATAGTTGTAGAAATGCACATGCAAAATTTCAAAGCTGTGCCATCATGCTGGAGTAAATAAATCAAGAATTATACGCTATTCTGGGACACCCCACGTATATATATGAAAACTATTCCGTTTAATACTCGAATGCCGGTAATTTAAAATCCTGAATTCACAGATTTGATATGTCTCGGATCTTTCAGATTCTGAATGTTGAACAATGATTCAAAATAATAATTTCTAGATAGTGGCTGGAATAAAATTCATGATAGTTTTTTATGTGTTTGTCTGAAACAGTTGTAGTGTAGTGCATGCCATTCAGTTTTATCCCTGCCTAATTTGCACATGACCTCCGATTTTGAGGGAAGAGTAAGAAAGTTTATGTGATACAAGGAATCTTGCCCTAGCTCTTTCTGAATCGACTCATTGGTTCTTTAAACTGCCCAGTGTAAGCACCCATACAAGTGAGACTAATTTTCGGTTTCCAACCAGTTTGTTTCTAGTTGGGTGGGAAACAATAAATAGCGTTTCTGAAATTTTCAGTGCCCCGGGGAGATTCGAACCCGGGTCCTTAAGATTGGTAGTCGAGAACGCTAACCACTTGGCCTCCGTTCCATCCTTTATAGTTTATTTTACTAAGTGTGAATTTATGCTTGAAAACCACCATACTTACTGTTACAATCAACTATCTCACATTTGTAGGTGATTTGACGGATGCCAAATTCTTGGATTTGAAAGGGTCAAGACAATTTCCTGACGAATGGCAGACATACCGTGATACATTGACTTACTGTCAACAAATTGTAAAGACTTGGCTTGATTTGAGAGGAAATCATGGTAACTAAAATATAATTCCTATCAATGTGATCTGGTTAATCAGTTACTTTTTTCTTCTTCTTTTTTGCATTCGACCGAGACAGTCGTCGTGCGTGGCCATTCGGTTTTGTACCTGCCTAATTGGCCAATGATCACCGGCTTTGAGGGAAGAGTCAGAAAGTTAGTGTGATACAAAATGTACAAGGAATATGTGTGCTGCCCTAGCTCTTTCTAAATAGACACCTTCTTCAATGTACCAATGTTGTATAGAACCGATATACTCGAGACCAGGCCCCGATCTCCTGAAGTATCTCAAGGAGAAATCCCAGCTCAAATTTTGCTCAAATAAGAATCTGAGTACATGCATAAGACAAATCTTAGTTTGAGCACCTGAAATATGCTGATATAATGCTTTAAACAATGTTTACATTCTGATGATACCAATTTTGAGTCTCATCTGGCAAGGAAATTTACTCAAGACAATCAACAAAATTTGAGCTGAGATTTATCTCAAATTGAGATGTTTCTGGAGATCAGGGCCAGATCACCTCTAGTTGGTTGAGATTTTCTGCAATTTTAAGTGCTCCAGCTGACATTTGAACCAGGGACCTCTGGATGGGTAGTCGAGAGCGCTAACCACTTGGAGCCACGGTTTCACCCATTATTTAATTACAGAAGTTAAGAGATCTTGGGTTTTTTATCGAATCTTTTCTTTACAAAGATACACTGATGTGGTATTCACCTAATGTGTTATAATTTCATATACTTTCTTTTCTTTGCTCATATTTTACTAGTATAAATTGTATATGTATGTAGCAGCAAGTTAGATGTAAATCATTAACTAATGCAAATGACTTTTTCTACAGATGCATTTGATACTCCTTCATTTGACCACAAAGACAATTTATTCAGGTATGTCAACCCAATATATTGATTGTATACAGGTACTACTGAACTGACAGGAATGTAAAGAACTAAAATTTTAAACTAAATTCTACATTAATGTTGTAAGTGGAAAGGACATTTTGTGTTGTATGTTAAGTTGGTTGCATTTGAGTGAAACAGTCTAAAGTGTATGTGATTAGCCAATAATCTCCAACTTTTAGAGAACAGTCAGCTCTGTGATACAAGAAGTGCAATAGCCTAGCTCTTTGCTTATAGACTCCATGGTTCTTTACTGAGCCTGGTGTACAACACCGATACACTGAAAACTATCTCTGTTTTTGTAACTAGTTCATCTCTAGTTCGGTGAGAAACACTGAAAAGTGTTTCAGAATTGACCCAAGTGCTGCCACCAAGAATCAAGCCAATGACCTCTCGATTCGTAGTCAATACCATTATCCACTTGATCACCTTGCAACCCATAGATATTTTATAAAGCAAGAGAAAAAGATATGTTGTTAATTGTATCATATTTGAAATTGAAGGAAACATTCTCTCACATTTTGTGTTTTACTTATAGACAATACTCCGTCCAAGGAAAGAAGCATGCTAGTTCCTATCTATATCACCACCAGGAGAGTTTTGGCAAATATTCAATTGTTGGTATTGATGCTACTCCTAATCCTGGTCCAAAACGTCCTTTCAACTTCTTTGGGTACATACAAAAGGTAAATAACTGTTGATTTCTTGACCTAGTTATCTTGTGCATTTAGTTCCATGTTTATGTATTCATGGTGAGCTTTTAATACTGTCTTGGTGTTTTTCAACCACACTTGACTTCATAGCCGTGCTTAATGTTCATTACTCTTCCCAATTCATTCAAGTAACTGATAATAAAAATATCCTGTTTGGTAAAAATGTTGTTTCTTATTTATGGAGGTTGAGGAGATGAGATGACCCTATTAATTTTGAGTTCAGAAGGTAAAAGGTCAATACGCTGTAACCTTTAACCTAAAGGCCTTGACCAAATGGTTTCTGATCAAAAACTCAAAATGGTTGGACCTAGGGTATTTAATCATTAGATATTTTGAGGTAAGTACGCCAAAGGTCAAGGTCACCATTTACTTCCACATTTATGGCTTTTAGTCTGCCATTGGGGCATACATCATCTTAACTTGTTTTACAAATATCTCTTGTTTGAAATTTAGGATGGGGAAAATATGATCAGGAACTACCTAAGTGAAGCTCGACACAGCAACATGACAATAGCATTTGGACATTATCCTACTTCATTGATTGCAACACAATCGGGTAATAACATCAGACAACTTCTGAGGTAATTCTTACATTCACTCATTTTTACATGATTAGTTTTTTACGACATCTTCAAGGTTCTAGGACTTGAAAAGTACTTGACTTTGATGCCTAGTACTTGAAAAAAGTACTTGAATTTGAAACCGCCAACAAGTCTTGAATTTTGAAAAAAAGCATGATTTTTTAAAAATTTGCCTAGAATTATAGTTTGCTACTGATAGAAAACAGAAAAAATACAAAACAGATAAAAGTTGATGAACAAATGATTAACACACAACTGTATACTGACACATCCTGTTTTTTGAATCCATACGTCGGAGTGCAAATGACTGTGGTGACTTTGACTGTCTGATTACTCAAGTTTCTATCATTATTTTATTTGACTGAGGACATTTATTGCATGTTTTTGCCTTCAAAACCCAGATTTTTAGTCTTTGAAAAGTAACTTAAAGTACTTGAAAAGTCCTTGAAAAGTACTTGAAAAGTCCTTGAAAAGTACTTGATTTTTTTTACAGAAGTTCTGTATGAACCATGACTTTTAAATCACACTAAAACAAGATGTACTTATTCTGGAAAGTCAGTCATTGACAACATTTATTGCAGCTTTATGGCCACTGGCCCATGCAACATACGTATATAGTCTAATATACAACTTGTTTCAAAGTATGTAGTCTTGGCTTCATCATAGAAACTACAGCACAGCAAGAAGTGGTATTCCTTTTCAATGGTATTTGATGAACAGAGTTTGCAAATTCTTGGTACAATTTTATGTCAACCAGATTCTATTTGATCTAATCTGATTTCCCTGGTAACGCAAGAGTTAATGATTCCTGTTACAGCAATGTTACAGCCTACCTGTGTGGTCATCTACATACGTTGGCACGACTTGTACCACAGATGTATGCTAGACATAAGACTGGTATGTTAGAGTTTGAGCTTGGTGACTGGAGAGATGAAAGACTGTAAGTATTTGCTTCTGTTGAGTTTTACTTAATGTATTTGCTTCTATTGAAAGTTTTACTTTGTATTTGCTTCTGTTGAAAGTTTTACTTTGTATTTACTTCCACACATACCATTTACTACACCTTTTCTACTTTTATAAATGGCACACACTAGAAATCATACAAAAATCACTCCTGCTGTCAGTCTGTGAATTTAGTAGGGCTGCGTATCAGTTAGAATGATCGATACGATATTTGTATCGATACAAAATGATCGATATTCGATATATCATATGATATATTATTTTGGCAATAAAACATCTAAATACTGTAAATATGCACGTGCATACTTACAAGATGTAGGGGTTTAACACAATTAAGCCAGTCCTGAGATGTGATAAACAACCTATTTGTATCTTTTTAAAATTGCGCAAGTGGTTTACATAGCAGATTCTTGTTTGAAAATTAGATTCACTCGGACATAAACTACTTCGACCATTTTGAGACGAAACAAATAGACGAAGGAAAACTTGATTGAAAATGAGTATTTTATTGATTTACATGTATATTTTTGTTGATTGATTTTTTGAGCGATACGGGCACGTTCGATACGATGTATCGATCAAACGCAAAATACTGGTATTCGATTTATATCGGAAACTGGTACGCAGCCCTAGAATTTAGGATTTTGAACTACTTGCCCGATTTGGCAAAAACTAAATAGTTTTCCTGTATACTTTACACAAAATTAATGCAGAAGCTACTTGCCCGAATCAACAATTTTTGTCCCGGACATCCTGACATGTCCTCATCTCGCAGTCCTTATCTCGCATACTGACAGTCAAACCATAGGAGAGTACAAGCCAGTTTTGTTCATGGCCAGATTTGTTTGACTGCATTTCATAAATATGTTCAGTGAACGTTAAACTAGATTTATGCTTAAGGCTGTTCTTGGTGAACAAATCTGTAGGCGGTGATAATTTTTGGATTACAATTCCAACATCACCAGGGCTGGTGAATACTTAAATATTTTGATTTAAGTTAAAAAATTGCAATGCATATATTTCCCACTAATGGAAGGAAACCCATGTTTTCTTAGTAATTATAGTAGCTCTCAACATGATGCATGAAATCTATGTAAACAATCAAAATAATCTTGATTATCTTTATTAACTGATACATTTGAGAATTTTTTTTTTTAAAAATCTTAAGTTTTTAACTAAGGTGCTTTTATAAATATGGACCCGGAACTATTTCTGTTATTTTACATTTTCTTGAAAATACCTTTTTGTCAGATGCATTTTGTACCACTTTAAAGTATGTTTTGTGTTTTTGCATTTTGTTCAACTTTAAAATATGTTCTGTGTTTATATATACTTCCAATTACCGAATGCTAGCTGTTCATACCTATTATGTCATATCCATTTTGTATAACTTAATATGTTCTGTGTTTATGTACACTTCCAGTAACTGAATTCTAGCTATTAAATTGATACGTATTTGTCAGATCCATTTTGTATACCGGTAACTTATTATGTTCTGTGTTTATGTACACTTTCAGTTACAGAATTCTAGCTGTTGATCATGACATGTTGTCTATTGTTGATGCTGTGAAGGACAAATGGCCGGTTGTTATGGTAACAAATCCGAAGGAAGCATCGATAATGGCACCAGTGCATGAACCTCTCAATAGAATAAATACATCTACTCATATAAGGTATGAACATTTTCATCCCCTGTCAAAAAAAGTAGCTTGTGCAAGGTTGTAATGATGCTAAATGACTGGGTTCAAGGTCAAGATCACTGTTACTGAAAATGGAAAATCAGTTTCCACTCAATAACTAAGTTAAGAATGAGATATTATGATGAAACAAGGTATATAACAGGCCGCAACAAATATTTTTAAAAGCACTCGTCCTGCAATATAGACAAAGAAGAAACTCCCAAAATCTTACTTGTCCTGCTATATAAAATTAAAATAAAGAAGGAAGATATTGTTCAGGACGAGCAGACGAGTGGATTCATTGAGGCCTGTATAAGTAGCCCATGTAAGGAACCAGATGGGACTTATTGCTTTTAAAATGGAAAATCAGTTTCTGACAAGGCTCCGAAGTCGAGGGTGGTGCCCGAGCGTGGCGCCCACTTTGCAGCGCTCTTGTTTGGATGAGTACTAGTAAATGTATATGTTAGGTTTACTTTAATGAACTCTTTGTTTCAAAATTTGGAGTTATTCTTCTTTAGCTCACAAAACTCTGAGCAACTTTCGGCCTTTCAGGAGACATTTTTTTAACAGTATGAGACCATAGGTGAATGTAAATTTATAAAAACAAATCCCTCCCTACCTACCACCTAAAGATTTCTGGGTTGGGTAACTCCAAACAAAGACTTTTTAAGGTCAGTCTTTTAAGATACAGTAGAACTTTGATGCCTTAAAGGGTTCTGTCTCCAACATCCCAGATACTTCAAACAGGTTCTTTGGTCCCGACAAAACGATGGTGTATTAGTCTAAATGTACACTATGCAGTCAGTAGATGCCTCAAACAGGAAGATGACTTGGTCTATTTTCATGGTGCAAGGGTAGTTTAGGCATCAAAGTTCTTCTGTATTTCTTTTAATGTTGTCAAATGAAATTGCTTGTAGAATGCTGATATTTACTGATGGGGAGATCAACAATGTTGAGGTTTATGTGGACAGTATACATTATGGTAAAGCCAAACATTCATCTGGACCATTATATGTGTTACCATGGAAACCAGACAATATATCGCCTGGTGTGCATACCATCAAAATTGTTGTAAAGGTTGGTTCTGCTTTGTTATTGTTTGTTTGCGATCAACTGAGACTGTTGTGTGTGGTCATTCAGTTTTTTCCCTGCCAGTTTGGCTAATGATCTTGGCTCTATAAAGTATCTGGTGTAAAGCTTTGATAAACACAGGACTACTTTTAAAAGTGTAGCTTAGGATAAAATGGCCATACATATGCACTACAACTGTCTCAGTCAGTGAATGCATTAATAGCAATTGTGTTTAGTACTGCATGAAGAATGCTAACCATACTCTGATAAGACTGCAATTCAGACTGAGTTTGGTTAAAATAAAAAATGTTTTTGACCGGAGGGGACTATAGGTTTGCCGTCAGTTCGTCCGTCAAAAAATCTGGATCCTGACATAACTCAAACAGTTTCCAAGCTAGGTTTATGAAACTTGGATAGAGGGCAATAAGGGGATTATGCACGTCTAAAATTATTTTGATTCTGACAAAAATTGTGGTTGCTATGGCAACAGAAACATTGAAAATGGCTTCAAACCGGTAGGGGACTTCTGTATTGCTTGCAATTCTCAATTACTTGTTACATGTAACATTATAGCTCTGTGTCAAATGGACTGTTAATACCAGAACTATGTATTACTTACATGTATATTATACCCACACACACCTTTTCCCCATTGACTGTGGATTTTCCTTGTGTTGTGTTTTAAATTTAATCAATTGTACATTTCAGGACACTTTGAATGGTGAATACAAGAAGGAACAATTGTTTTCATTAGACGGTACCAGTCCATTACTTCCATTCCGTGGTAGATTTATTCTGATGTTAGATTTAGCAACACTGGTAAATATAGTCTTCTGGATTATTCTTGTCACTTTATATACTTCTTTCCTTCTAAGGTTTTTTTTTGTAATTATGTCTTCCACAAATAATGAGGAGACATATTGATTTTGTGCTGGATGGATCCAATATATAGAGGATATTTGTTTGTTTTGATTGAATATGGTTTATATCTCATCGTGTAGTGATAAAATTCAATATTTTCAAGAGCGCGTAGCGCGAGTGAAAATATTAAAATTTTATCACTACAAGATGAGATGTTAACCATATTCAATCAAAACAAACAAATATTCTATTTATTTAATGCTTTTATGGTGTCTGCAAAACTGGTACTATTTATGCCAAATTACCACTGTGGTTAGGCTACGTATGAATATGTTATTCCATTCATATTTTTCACTTCAAAATCCGCCATCTTTGATTATGGTGAATAGGTGAAAACGACTTTTTTGAGAATTTTGCATTAAATCATACACCAACTTGTAGGAAATGGTCTAACTAAGAATAAAAACCCCCACATGACATGTTTCCGTTCAGTAATAAAAAAGTTACAGACATTTTAGTGTTGAGATTTTGGTAAATTAAAGTAGTCCCTGTGAGGGGGCGGAGCTTATATCAGTCACATTGTAGGTGATAACCAGTGACTGATATAGGTTTTATTTCACTGATAGAACTCCATATCTCATCACATAGCATTAAATAATAAATCAATTTTCAGGAAGTTTTAGCCCTTTGATTATTTTCCACATGAACTATTGGTCAGATTTCAACAAAACTTTGCGTGGCTGATCAATGTTTCTTGTTTACATATATTTTCAGACTCAAGCTATCTATGTGTTTATAGTTGCGATATATGTGGGTGTTCTAGTTTTACTTCGTCACTGCAGTAGTATTGAACCCCATATGTTCTCTGGTAAGTAGTGTAGTGTTGGTAGAAAATTACTTGAATTTGCATAGTCTTGTAAATATGAAGTATTGGAATGAATTTGGTGATCGTTGAATTTTTTTTTTGAGGTTTGTGTATATTTTATTTCGTTTAGCTCACTTTCATATTTACATACAAGCGCGGTTAATATAGTATGCTTTCTCTTGAATTTGATACCCTAAGCAGTAAAATCTAGTAAAAACAGTGCATACTAACTTCATATCATTATCTTTGTGACCTATTTTTAATTGCAAACTTTACTGAAAAGTAACTAACAGTAAAGAGGTGCCGCAGTATGATTTTGGATGTTTCCTTTGATCTCTCTGATTGTATAATCAATAATTAACACAAAGACTGAAACTCTCATATAAAATACAGTTGTTCGTTCACCATAGATACTATTCACTGACTTTAGTCCTTTGACCAAGATACCAATAAAGGTACCTTAATTTACTAAAACCTGCTTATCACCATATTTGTATTATGTAGTTGTACTGGACAAAAAACCTTGATTTTATGGCATTACTTCATTTCTTGTTTCAGTTTTACGATATGGCACTATCATAGGACCTATTCTATCATTTTACAACACCTGGTTGTATCGAGTATGGCTCGTTTCCAAGGCGACAACACTATACTACAGTCTTCTTGGAGCCATTTTGTATGTTTCTTTTGGTAAGAATGATTTGTGAGCACATTATTATTGATATATACAGGAATCCTGTTTGGTAAGCACTCAGATAAAATGGTATCAAAAGTTAGATTTTCGTGCCCCACCACTATTCTGGGAACATATATTCTAATTGTATTGTTTAAGAAATTTTTGTATAAGTTTTTGTGTGATTCATTAAATTATTAGCTAATTCTTGAGGTAATTATTATTTACATAAGTATAATTATGTTGTAGTATTGAAAATTGGTAACATTCATATTATGGCAAAAATACATGTAGTGCCATTTAACGCATGACATCTGATGTTACTTCTGTTGTTATTGTTATGATTTAGCGTAAATTAATAAAGGTACAAAACTAATAAGACTTGTTTAAATACCACTAAACCCACTTGTGTAATTTTTTTCAGCTTTTTTCCTGAACTTCAGGATTTTGAATGCCCCAAAATTGATCTGTTTTTCCTATGAAAATTTACAAATTTTCACGATTTCAGGATTTCCGAACTTTAACACATGTACCCAAGATTTTGGTGTTATTCCGTAAACATTAATTGGGATTAATTAACTGCTTAATTCAGGATATCATTTATATTTGATAACAGGTCCATGGTTAGTTGGTGAGATACTAGAGGGACACACTGGTGTGGTGTTTGTATGGGGAATGTATGTTTACGGTACATATCTACCGGTGTGCTTAACTTATCTCTATGGCGTATTCCAAGTAAGACTTTTTGTATTTTCAGTACTTTGATTGTACTTTGTTTAACTGTTACTCATATAACTGTAAAGGTAATAGTATTTATTTCTGTCATGTTGAAGATTATCAGTGATGAAGATTTCTCTATTTTCCCTTCAGATAACATTCAGTGAATGGGTTGCTGTATTATAATTGAGAAACAGCATTAAACCCGAATAAATACACAAACAAATGTTTAGTGCTTTGTCTTTCTTGATAGGTTGGTTGATGTTAACATTTATATTACTATCAGGGAAATATTTTGTTGCTATTTTTCAGGTGATAACATTTAACATACCACTGACAATGTGCCTGGGTTATCAACTACTCTACATACAGCATGGATATACAAGGAAAAGTATCTGCCATACTGTCAGACATATATACTTTCCGTTTACAGCTTTAATTGTATTCCAGACATATATTGCTCTGTCCGAGTTTCCCTCGGCGTACGGGACACGTGCACTCGTTCTTGGACCTGTCAGAACTGGATCAGTAATTCTTGGAATAGTTTTATTTTGCATTGTTAGAAGAACGAAAATCAACAAACGTTCTTACAGTCCATAGTTCTACCAAACCTATATTTCTTTTCTTTGATATGATTTAGAACATGAGAAAATAGTCCTACTGACTTTTTTTCTTAATTTTGGATTTTTAGTTAAACTTGGAACAAAGATCTCTTGTTTTTACAAATTTAACCTCAGTTAATACAATGAATTTTGTAAAAAAAATTGTGCTTAATTTAGCAACGTGAATATATTCGAGAATTTTGTTTTAGCATAATTTTTTACCTACAAAGAACTCTATTAAGAAATTAAATTGCTAATTTTTCCTCAAATGAAATTTATATGGATTTGAGAATTTTCTCACCTTTTGACTCACTGAAATACCCACTAATACAGTACCTAAGTATCAAACTATTAAGAGCAGCATCTTTTGGGAGCTGCAAATATTGGCCGCTGTTTAGAGGTTCTTGCTCTACAGAGGTTAAATTGATAGTAAATATCATCCATTGTGAGATGCAAATTTTGGCCGCTGTTTTGAGGTTCTTGCTCTACAGAGGTTAAATTGATAGTAAATATCAGCTGAGGTGTTGTTGTTGAGAGGTTGTTGCTCTTCAGAGGACTGCTCTGGATGGGTTGTATTGTACATTTAAAACAACAGGAATGTGTAATCAAACATAAATTTGAAGTTACAAACTTTTTGCACTATTTCCTCATGTTATAGCTCATATTATCAATACATGCATCAATTTGTGGTCAACTTTAATTGGATGCCAAGCATTGAACAAAAATGTTTTTAGTTCAGATGAGTATTTTATCTTCTTATTTTTATTCTTATGGATATTGTTTTATCAAAGCACTTATGGAAATCTTAAACCTGCGTTCAAATTTAAATTCTTCATAATTCTTTAAGAACTACAAAAGAGTGGTAAAGGGATCTGCAATATTAACAGTGTTTCAGTTAATGAACTACAATTCATAAACTGTCCTAAATTTGCAGTTGTTAAAGAATTGTAAAGGATTTAAATGTAAGTTTAAGATTTCTGTGAGTGATGTGATAAAACAGTAGCCTGTTGTTTTAAGACATTGCACACCAATTTCAATGAGATGTTGATATAAATGTTATTGAAAATAATGTTGTAATTTACAATATGAAGATCTATGATACTGGTTTATGTTAGCTCACCAGAGCACAATTTGTGCTCAAGTCAAGCTTTAGGATAGTTAGATGTTCGCTGTTCATCATTATTTTCTTTGAATGACACCCCTCATAACCATTGAATGGATTTTGACTATACTGTACGGGAATGATCCCTAGGATTATCAAACGATAGTACCAATGGTTCCCTTCTACTGGATAAGTTGGTCCCAGGGTATAGAAAACTGTCTGGATGACATGTCTTCCTAAACCACTGAGTGTGTCTATACATGTCAACTGCACATGAAGGTCCAATTTTAATGTACCAGCATTCAAAATGTCAATGTTATCAGGTGATCGATGTAGGGCTCATTGTTTCAAACCTGATTTTCTTGGAATTTTCATGGTTCCTGGTAACATATTGTACTGTTTTAAAGAATTAGCTAGTGAAATAAACATGTTAAACCATTGCCTGATTATCTCTGTGATGTATTTAATGTACATATATAATTGAATGATCACCTGTTTTACTTTATTGCTTTAATGTCAAACTTCAGTCTTACACATTGTGATAATTGCATCATATTTATACTGATATTTATTTTCACTTTTTTGTGTTGAGGAACAAGGGTTCTGTTTTATCAATGCACTTACGGAATCTTAGAGTAACACATAAACTCTTGCCGAGCCGAGCATAGCCTTTATTTGTCAGCTGAAACATGGCGGGCCTATGTGTGCCTACCCTCCGATTTGAACCTGGGTAGCTAACCACTGAGCTACAGAGGCCACTTATTCATTCTTTATAAACTACAAATTGAGGATGGAAATGGTTTGTAGGAGTTCAATAAATGAAACCTTATTAATGTTGTACATCCCTTTACCAGAATCTGAAATTTTCACAGAATCAAAAAGAATTTAAGTGTTTGTGTAACTTTAAGATTTCAGTAAGTGCTTTGATAAAACATCACTGAGCTGATGTTACTTGCCTATCCATAAATCATTGCTTCAGGGGTGTCAATATTCCGGAATTCTGGATTTGTCTATCATTATAGAGCTATGATTTCTGACCAAAATAAAAGTTATTTGATGAAAATATCTCAAGAAATGGCAAAGTTATTGTAAATTTATTATGCTCTGAAGGATTTTCTTAGTACCAACTGAGTTAATTATGGAAACAATGTCATTGAAGGCCTTTTGTTTGGCAAAAATGGTCAGCCACATATGATTTTCCTGATTTTTAAATTGGCCCTGTTGACACCCCTGTTGCTTTCTATTTATTGCGAATAACCTTAGGACCAAATTCTCAGAGAACAAAATCCTTCCTGCTCATCTGTGCACATACATGTATACATACAACATCCATATAGTATGCACTTTCAATGTTTAGCATGAGAGATTTTGTGCATGAGAACTATGAAATCCAGTAATATTAGGTAATACCGTGGTGTTAGTTTACCTCTATGTACCAAAGATTTTTACATTCTGGGCATTTCTGTCATGCTTTACTTTTAATGAGATTTTTTTCATTTGTATACATGTACTTTGTATTTTTAATCAACTAGTTTTAACTCTAGAGTTTTTAAATATCATCACAACTTACTGTAATTCTCTAATTCTCCTGTGTGATTTTAGAACATGCATCCATGGATGGATATAGAGTTGTTAATTGATATACACTTTTATCAGTTCAGGAATTAATATTAAGCTTGCCAGAGGCCTGCTTAATAAAATGTCCAGAACTTGTTTAATATTAGTTTTTTCAATTAACACTTAGAAACCAAAAAC
Organism: Spisula solida; assembly: GCA_947247005.1. Classification (NCBI taxonomy): domain Eukaryota; kingdom Metazoa; phylum Mollusca; class Bivalvia; order Venerida; family Mactridae; genus Spisula; species Spisula solida. The sequence continues at coordinate 27,448,440 of OX365945.1, read as the reverse complement.
TTGGGCTTGTTGAGTCGGTCCTTATATTAAGGTTGACAAAAGAGCCTAACATTTAAAATGGACATGAAAATAATGGTCTTAATTTTGAGGTGGCGTTATATGTCATTGGGCTTTAAGTGAGGTTTAACTGTAGTTTATACTGTTGGAATATATTTGTTCATCACATCTCCATCGTAACTTAGTCAGTTTATCATAATTACAGGAGTTAATTATATGCCAATTAGATATTGTTATGTGAATTGAAATAAGTGTTGACAGAGTAGTATTATTTAGAGGTTAATACACGACACAGCCGGGCAGGGAGGCGATAATCCGCCTGGAAAATGAATAATCACCTCGAGGGCTTCAGCCCGAGGGTGATTATTCATTCCGGGCGGATGATCAACTTCCGGCCAGGCTCTGAAGTGTATTAAAGTCTTTAATACAATGTTCGATTTCATAATAATTATCTATGGAGACCAAATAACGTAAATATTACTTATGTAGATATACACTAAGGCTGAAACCAATAAAATGCTCTAAGAGTAAATAAAACTGGCAGAGAAATCTTGAATATGAGCAACGTAACGTCATTTTGGCTCCGACGTGACGTCACGTTTACATGGATAACGTAACGTGTGCCCGTTCAACCGGTCCGATTATGATTATGAGGTTGCGGACCGGGCGGATAGGCGATAATCAATCACGTGATGACCATAATCAGCCGCAAATAGGCTCATTTTTGTTACTATATATAGTAACAAGTGTATTAATTATAGATATAACTGTGATATTTCAAAGTTGTATTTATTGTTGTATTCAACATGTAACTCGTCATGCTATGATATTCTTGAAGATATTCAGTTATTATACCACAGGGGAGATCAATATTGCTGGTACATGACAGTTGTACAGAGTCTTTCAAAATATAAGTTACAGTTTCGTGAGTTTATAAAATTCTTAATTTATGCAATATGTAAAAAAGGAAGAAGAGATTTCAAAACTTTATCCCATAATACATCATTCCATCATAGTTTGAAATTTTTTTCTTTTATATGCATCTTTTATTATAAAAGTGTAATGTTAAGATATAACGTAAATTTTGGTAAATAACGACATTGTCGCATTTTCACATATTGCATTAAATAAGAAGCTTATATGAATGAGTTTACATTGTCAGTGTAGGAATACCACATGATTCTTATGTCAGAAAAGGCATCAAATCCAAGATGAAATTTATCAACTGTTATGTTGGAAAACGTAAATAGTCTGTATTGATTTCTATATGAAACATATACCTGTCTCAAGGAAAAATAAAAGCTTTCCACGAAATATAGAATCCCTATCATCAGCTTGACTGTTTTTCCAGCACCCTGTGAAGCCTGAAAAAGAAGAGGACTTCAAACTGTTGTCTGCTCGCATATAAACCATTCTGTAGGGTTCACAGGATGTTGGAAAACACGACCTAACTGTTGAAAGAGATCCTGTAGTACTATGTTTCATGGAAAGCATATATGTTTCCCTTAGACTAGCATATGTTTACATTGAAATCGAAGAAGAAATAAAATATGGCTCTTTTGGTTTTCGAAACGGAGCAAATGTTGACACATTTCGTCTTGAATTTGATGTCTTTAGTGATATCAAAGTTATATGGTATTGCTTCGTTGATTATGGCATTCTGTGATATATTCGTCTGAGCTCTTTTCACTAATATCATGTTTAAGTTTTGGTGCTAAGTAACCTTGACCATTGTTGTTTTTGATGTGAATTATCATCTACATGTATCACATTTGTTATATAGAAGATCTTGCATGAGTGCTCATCACGTACGAGTTTTATTAAACGAGTGGACAAAATGATATAATAATTACACGAGGCTTTGCAGAGTGTCATATTGTTTTTGTCGACGAGTTTAATAAAACTCGTATGTAATGAGCACGAATGTAAGATTCTATTTATCACATAACCTTAGAAAATGCTCATTATTGTTCAAAAGGATGATGTACGCTGCATAAGTTTCAGCCAAAATTCAGCGGTATAATTAGCGCGACGTCATGGCGACTTTGATATTATCCTGATGTCATTGACAGATCAATTCATGGATTGGCTAACGTCACGTCAAGCTCATTTACATATTTATTGCACAGTCTAGGAGTGCCGAACGATATTTACGGCACGGCTTTACGACACTCCTGGACCGCAGGTTATGTGATAAATCATTTTTGTACACTTTGAGGTGTTCACACCCTAAAAGTAGGAAGTTGAATGTTCCGTCCGAAAAGGAATATTTTGTGATAACGGCAGTCTGTGGACGGCGAGCTAATTACAAATCATGGTTAACATAATTATGCTTTATGCCTGACATTTAATGGATAGAAGTGAATGTACTTGGAAAGTGGGTGTGGCATCAGTCAAATTGGTCAGCTCTCTCAATATTGCCATCCTCTTACTTCAGTAGTTAGTCAAGTTCCCAGGCTAACATTTGATTAAGGTTGAAGAATATGCTGTTGAACAAGTATAAAAATTGGTGACACTGGAGTAAATCATGACTATACCTAGCTTTAATTTTCTTCCTTTACAGATCAAAATTCTATAAAACACAACACTTGTACCTGTCTCCTTATATATCACTCTCGTATTTTCATGCACGCACAAGTTACAGAAACATGCAAACCAAACAAACACACATACATTACCATTAAATATATTTGCTGCAGAGCTTTCAGTCTCTTTTCAAAACAACAAACACAGGAATATAAGCTTTTGACTTTAATATTCTTCTTCAGATTACATTTAATCAATCAACATGAATACCTACAGAGCTGTCAACTCATTTGTGGTGGAAATATTTTCTGGTAAAGAACTTAAGATTATGGTATTATCTCCCTTGACAATAATCTATGATGCTCGTCAAAGTTTGTATTGTTTATTATATAAACTGTACGTGTATACTGAGACTGTGATTTTTTGGCATGTACTGCATCATGTAGATATCACCATTTACATAATTCATATTTCTTCATTCATGCGATATCCACGAGCAAAAAAACTAGCTTTGGCCATGTGGTTACTGCATGTACTTGTAATTTGCAAGATAAAACTAGTTTCAGATGTTCTCTACACACAAGGTTTAACCAAGGAACACTATTGCATTGGTACAAAGTTCAAACAAAATAATGCGGAACCTTGAAAAGTTGTACGTTTTTTAAAGTCCGTAAGTGTAGACAAGAGTGATATAAACATGGAAAGCTTTAGATTTTTATGCTTTATTCGTACATAGATTATAGATAACAGAAATTGGCAACTGAGAATGGAAATATTATGCCTGTGCTAACTTGTAACAACAAAGACTATGTAGCTAATGGTCAGACAGACTTTAATAATTATACATTTTTGGAAAGCATACATATTCCTCTACTGCTGCAGTGACAAATATGGACTTTTTGTATTATCCTGAAAAACTTTTCATATTGATGATTCCCTACCTTTAAAACTTGCATAAAAATTGTAAAAAATAGCAATTAGCCGAATAATGGGTTGTTTTAACATTTGTGTTTTGTAAGTTACCAACAAAATCAATGAATAAGAATAGATAATAAGCATTTATTGAGTTTTCAGAAAAATCCAATCTATTGCTGGTTTAAGGACTAAAACTGTGACAGTTGTATTTGTTACAAAATAGTCAATTTTGAGGAATTTAAGTCACACTGTGATATTTGGTTACAGAGGCAGTTGCCTATCTCTGTTACCTTTAGTCTGTGATTCATTGTGACAAAGATCAGGGTACTCTTTGATTGTGAAAAAAAAACGACTTAAAGATAAAAAAAACTATTTAACTGTGGAGGGAAAAGAATACTAGTTGTTAGTTCCCTACCAGTTTTTGTCCGTCAGTCCGTCCGTCAAAACATCTGGATCCTGACATAACTCAAACAGTTTCCAAGCTAGGTTTATAAAACTTGGTATGTGGATAGGGGGCAATAAGGAGATAATGCACGTTCAAAAATATTTTTATTCCGACCAAAATTGTGGTTGCTATGGCAACAGATTGAAAATGGCTTAAAACCGGTAGGGGACTTCTGTATTGCCTGCAATTTTTAATGACTTGTTGTTTTATATTTTGCTAAATATTCAATTTGATCTTGACAACTGATGCATACTTGATGAAATATGCTTATACATGTCTGCATGTGTATATTGTAGCTATTTATGTTTCTTTGTTTATGGATATTTCTTTTCTTGATATTTTTCATGCAAATTATGTTTATTGTTTTGTATTGATGTTGTTAATGAAATGTTAAATCTGCTTGCACAAAATAAAACAGAAAATACTACTTTATATGTGTTTTTTTAACAGGTAAGTACATGTATGTGTATCTATATTATGTTTTGCTTCCGTCTAAAAGATTATTTGTTTCTCATCTGGCCGTAGCTGTGGTTTGTGCAGCTGTACAGCTGTGGTTAGTGCGCAGGATTTGTAACCCAGGGATTCAGGTTCGATTCCCGCTTGCAGCAGGTCATTACCTTGAAGGAGATGCTTGTTCCTTGCAGAAGGATAAGTAATGGTAGAACTGGTTTGATGAAACATCAGGAAACCAGTGAATTGGTTTCTGTGTGTAACAGAAAAATTGGTGAAAAATGGCGTCAATAACATTGTTTCTCAATTCTGGTGCCATATGCTTATACAGGTGTAGGTAGGTGGGTTGAAGACATTCACCTAAAATGGCTGAACATGTGACCTGAATTTAAGATAAAACATTTCTTGCAGGCCATTGAAAATGTTTAGGGTCAGGTTTTGTATCCCACCTAAGTATTTGCTATTGTGGACACCTTATTTGACATGTGTCGTGAACAATTTGGCTAATAACACTTACAAACATGCGAGTGTTGGCCAATGATCACATTTAGGGTAGGTAAAACAGGTGAGCGTTGGCCAAAGATCATGTTTAGGGTAGGTCAAACAGGTGAGCGTTGGCTAATGATCATGTTTAGGATAGGTCAGACAGACGAGCATTGGCCAAAGGTCATGTTATGGGTAGGTCAAAAGGCGAGCGTTGGCTAATGGTCATGTTTAGGATAGGTCAAACAGGCGAGCGTTGGCTAATGGTCATATTTAGGATAGGTCAAACAGGTGAGCGTTGGCCAAAGATCATGTTAAGATAGGTCAAACATGTGAGCGTTGGCCAAAGATCATGTTTAGGGTAGGTCAAACAGGCAAGTGTTGGCCATTGGTCATGTTTAGGATAGGTCAAACACGTGAGCGTTGGCCAATGGTCATGTTTAGGATAGGTCAAACATGTGAGCGTTGGCCAGTGGTCATGTTTAGGATAGGTCAAACATGTGAGCGTTGGCCAATGGTCATGTTTAGGATAGGTCAAACATGTGAGCGTTGGCCAATGGTCATGTTTAGGATAGGTCAAACATGTGAGCGTTGGCCAATGGTCATGTTTAGGATAGGTCAAACATGTGAGCGTTGGCCAATGGTCATGTTTAGGATAGGTCAAACATGTGAGCGTTGGCCAATGGTCATGTTTAGGATAGGTCAAACATGTGAGCGTTGGCCAATGGTCATGTTTAGGATAGGTCAAACAGGCTAGCGTTGGCCAATGGTCATGTTTAGGATAGGTCAAACAGGCTAGCGTTGGCCATTAGTCAAAGACAACTTTTTCAGACATTAGTCAACAGCCTTATACAGTTCAAAGTACTAGCAGTAAATGTATAATTACGAACCATGACTGAATGTAAGCATAAACATATCAGCTAGCTATATTCAATAATATGCCTGTTCATATGGTACCATTTGGGAGCTTGTTACAGAAGGAGACATAACCCCGAAATCCTGTTTATGGAACGCTTTGCCCAGTCAAGTTCAAAACACAACGTCAGAGAAAATGTTTAAAACTATATTAAAATCATACTTATCCGCAAATCTAACAAAGATAAATTAAAAACACTCGGGTTATTGCTGGTTACCTATTATATCAGGATCTTTTAATACAATATTTTATATGTCAGTATGTACTTTTTTGTATTGTCTGCCATTTTATTGATGCTTTTGAATGTTTGTATATATTTATGCTTGTTTTGTTAGATGACCCCATGGGAGATAAGCCCTAGGCTTAATGGGTTTATCATCGGAAAATAAAGTTATTATTATTATTATAATGAAAATCTCATCATATTTATTGCTTGCGACTGACGTCAGCCTCATTTAGCATTCCATTAGTTTCATTTGTCCCTAATTGATCTTCGCCGGAATTATTCGTCAAATTTTGGAAACAAGGTATATTGGATCCAATCACCCAAACGAACAGAACAACATTATCAAAAGTTAGCATAAATAAGAAAATGCCGATAAAAATAAAATAAAAATTAAAATATTAGTAACTACAATGTATTATACCAGCGTAGTATGCCTGTCGATCATTCAATAATTTCACCAAACCAAGGAATTACACAGTAATACTATAATACTTAATATTTGAAATATCAAGACTAAAACGTTAAATACTTGTAATCAATTTGATGACTACATTTATCCCCTGTAGGCTTTCAGACCTTTTATCTGAGACATGTTGTTGGAACTACTCATGGTATCTATTAATTTTTAGAAGTTAACTGAGCCTTTCAACACATTATATCAGATATACAAATTTCTATCATTTCATGTTGATTTAGATGCCAGAGTTTATCACTTGTCAGTGGGAGAAAATGATTACCATGATATAATGGTGTTACTGTGACTCGGTTTACTTAGTTGAAACATCATACAGTCGCCCATTCTGATCACATCGGCCTTTATGCATTGCAATAATATGAGCCAGTCTCCAGGAAAACCTGCTATTTTGACAAAAAATTGGATTTTGAGAATTTTTATTATTTCAAAGAGTAATCTTAATGAAGCAAAATGCAAAAGAAATTTTGTTGATATCTTGATTTTTAAGGAAGTAACAGCTGTTTTGTGGAGGCCCTAATCAGAGCCTTTTTGCGTGACGTCGCGAACGTCATTCAAACGTTATTCAACGTCGTTGTTAAAAATACTTTATAAATACAGCATTTAATCAATTCTTGACATAAACTGTTCAAAATGTTATCATGTTTTAGAATGATGTTTTAAATTTTAAAATATATATCAAATTGTAAATGTTTACATTTAGAGAAAGGCTCCTACTGTTTAAACAACTGAATCCTCGTTTTTCCCAATCTGAGTACTTTTCTGAAATTGGTCACCATAGCAACGAAGTAAGTGATTTTCACATAATTCATAAGAAGTTTTAAAGCTAAGATATGGTAATATATGGATAAATTACTTAAAATTGAATCTATAGATTTGTCATTTTTTCTTATTTTAAAACTTTTTAAAACCTTGTTACATGTAGTAATTACATAATGTCAATATAGCAGGTTTTCCTGGAGACTGGCTCATATATTTACTCGAGACAAACGGAAATGGCCGAGCTGCACGATTGACAGTCGCCGTGTTGATGTAGGGACCCTCGATTTAAAAGTTTATACTCAGTCCCAGATGTGGGTACAGTTTGATTTTAAAAGGTCAAACATAAAATATTCAGCAATAATGATAAATTAACCATTAGATAATATTCTGGTGTATCGTACCAAGGGCTTAGTAACGAACCTGGTGTGTCGTACCAAGGGGTCAGTAACGTACCTGGTATATCGTACCAAGGGCTTAGTAACGAACCTGGTGTGTCGTACCAAGGGGTCAGTAACGTACCTGGTATATCGTACCAAGGGCTTAGTAACGTACCTGGTGTGTCGTACCAAGGGGTCAGTAACGTACCTGGTATATCGTACCAAGGGCTCAGTAACGAACCTGGTGTATCGTACCAAGGGGTCAGTAACGGACCTGGTGTATCGTACCAAGGGCTCAGTAACGGACCTGGTGTATCGTACCAAGGGGTCAGTAACGGACCTGGTGTATCGTACCAAGGGGTCAGTAACGGACCTGGTGTTTCGTACCAAGGGCTCAGGAACGGACCAAATTACCTTCCTTAACAAAATAGTAAAAGACACTTTAATTCGTGTTTTAAACATCAGTAACAGAGCCATGGACCTCTTTGTTCCAAACAGTAGTACCAGAACAATTTTGCTCGTATTCAAAATATTATTTACCGAGTAACTTCGATCCTTACTGTCCCAACTACATGTACAGGGTGATTCATAATATCTGTCACATACGGAATCCTGTTCGGGCCACATTCAATTTCGCTTGTCTAACATGTGAACAGGCGATAATTATCGCGTCGAAGGCGATAATTATCGCCTCTTCTTATGGAGAGAGACACTTGTACTAGCGAAATTAAACACCTTCGCGAAAGTTTTGGGGCGATAATTATCGTCTTAATTTTCGCACGTATGTCTCAATTTTCACGGAATATGGACAAGCGAAATTTAAGGACATGCGAAATTTAACGTTAAATTTCGCCCTTATAATTTTGGCGGGCTTATAACACGTGGTATCAGTGTACCCGGTGTAACGTTAACACCGGTTACCTTCTTACACCGGCAAAATGGGGATAAGGCTAAATGCAAACCATTACAATTTATTAAAAACTCTGAACTATTAGAATGTGTGGATGAGAATCGTATAACTAACGGATAATAAACAAATCTGCGGGTCGTATTGTCTCTGATGAAAGGCATATAGCAGGGTTCATACCTTGTTTAAATAACAAATCCCTAAGAATGTTTGGTTCAAAAATGGTTTATACGGCCAATCTATTAGACTACATGGGTTTCTACATGATTTGTACGTCCAATCCACTAGAATACATGGGCTCCTACATGGTTTATACGTCCAATCACTTAGCATACACGTGTACCTAAATAGGTTATTCGCCCCATCGATTAGAATGTACGGGTTCATACATGGTTTATACGTATAATCTGTTAGTATACATGGGTTCCTACACGGGTTATACTTTCCAATCCAGTAGATTACATGGGTTCCTATATGGGACATACGTCCAATCCAGTAGAATGCATGGGTTTCTATATGGGACATACGTCCAATCTAGTAGAATGCATTGGTTCCTATATGGGACATACGTCCAATCTACTAGAATGCATGGGTTCCTATATGGGACATACGTCCAATCTACTAGAATGCATGGGTTCCTATATGGGACATACGTCCAATCTACTAGAATGCACGGGTTCCTATATGGGACAAACGTCCAATCTAGTAGAATGCATGGGTTCCTATATGGGACATACGTCCAATCTAGTCAGACAGTACAACACATGTAGTGGTCATACAGTACAACCTCTATAGATGTCATACAGTACAACCTCTATAGTTGTCATACATTATAACCTCTATAATGGCCATACAGTACAGCCCCTATAGTGGTCATACAGTAAGCCTCTATATTTGTCATACGGTACCACCTCTATAGCGGTCACACAATACAACCCCTCTACTGGTCATAAGTACAACCTCTATAGTTGTCATACAGTACAACCTTTATAGCGGTCATACTGTACAGCCTCTATAGGTGTCATACAGTTAGCCTTTATAGTTGTCATACAATACATCCTCTATAGTGACCATACAGCACAGCCTATGTAGTGGTTATACAGTAAGACTCTATAGTTGTCATACAGTACAACGTCTATTGTGGCCAAACAGTACAAACTTATAGCGGTCACACAGTACAACCTCAAAAGTTAATCTATAGTGGCCATACAGTACAACCTCTATAGTTGTCATACAGTACAACCTCTATATATTAGTCATATAGTACAACCCTTGTAGTGGTCATATAGTACAACTCCTGTAGTGGTCATGCAGTATAATCACTTTATATTTATCACATGTTACAACCTATATAGTTGCCATGCAGTACAACCTCTATAGCTGTCATACAGTACAACCTCTTTAATCGTCACACATAACAACCTTTAAAGTTGTCATACATTACAACAACTATAGTGGCCACTCAGTACAACCTCTATAGTGGTCATACATTACAAAAACTATAGTTGTCATACAGTACAACCTCCATAGTTGTAATACATTACAACAACTATAGTGGCCACACAGTACAACCTCTAAAGTGGTCATACATAACAACAACTATAGTTGTCATACAGTACAACCTCTATAGTTGTCATACATTACAACAACTTTAGTGGCCACACAGTAAAACCTATAAAGTTGTCATACATTACAACAACTATAGTTGTCATACAGTACAACCTCAATCGTTGTCAGACATTACAACAACTATAGTGGCCACACATCACAACCTCTAAAGTTGTCATACATTACAAAATATATAGTGGCCATACAGTACAGCCTCTACAGTGGACATACCGTACAACCCTTGTAGTGGTCATACAGTACAACCTCTATATTGGTCATACATTACAACATCTATAGTGGCCATACAGTACAGCCTCTACAGTAGTCATACAGTCCAACCTCTACAGTGGGCATACAGTACAACCCTGTAATGGCCATACAATACAACTCCCGTAGTGTTCATACAGTACAACCTCTGTAGTGGTCATACAGTACAACATCTGTTGTGGTCATACAGTACAACTCCCGAAGTGTTCATACAGTACAACCCCTGTAGTGTTCATACAGTACAACCTCTGTTGTTGTCATACAGTACAACTCACGTAGTGTATACAGTACAACTCCCGTAGTGTTCATACAGTACAACATCTGTTGTTGTCATACAGTACAACTCACGTAGTGTATACAGTACAACGCCCGTAGTGTTCATACAGTACAACTCCCGTAGTGTTCATACAGTACAACTCCCGTAGTGTTCATACAGTACAACCCCAGTTGTGTTCATACAGTACAACTCCCGCAGAGGTCATACAGTACAACTCCCGTAGTGGTCATACAGTACAACTCCCGTAGTGGTCATACAGTACAACTCCTGTAGTGGTCATACAGTACAACTCCCGTAGTGTTCGAACAGTACAACCAATGTACTGTAGTGTTCATACAGTACAACTCCCGTAGTGGTCATACAGTACAACTCCTGTAGTGGTCATACAGTACAACTCCCGTAGTGTTCATACAGTACAACCTCTGTTGTGGTCATACAGTACAACCCCTGTAGTGTGCATACAGTACAACCTCTGTAGTGGTCATACAGTACAATTCCCGTAGTGTTCATACAGTTCAACCCCTGTAGTGGTCATACAGTACAACCTCTGTTGTGGTCATACAGTACAACTCCTGTAGTGCTCATACAGTACAACCTCTGTAGTGGTCATACAGTACAACCCCTGTAGTGGTCATACAGTTCAACCCTTGTAGTGGTCATACAGTACAACCTCTGTTGTGGTCATACAGTACAACTCCCGCAGTGTTCATACAGTACAACCCCTGTAGTGGTCATACAGTACAACCTCTATATATAGGTCATACAGTATAACCCCCGCCAGTGGTCATAAAGTACACCCCTTGTAGTGGCCATACAGTAAAACCCATTTAGTGGTCATACAATACAACCTCTATATATTGGTCATACATTGCAACCTCTATAGTGGTCATACAGCACAATCCCTGTAGTGGTCATACAGTAGCACCTCTAAATATTGGTCATACAGTACAACCTCTATAATGGCCATACAGTACACATCTACAGTGGTCTTACATAACAACTCATAAAGTGGTGTCACAGTACAACCTCTGTATGTTCATTCTCTTTAAGTAGCGTAAACTTGGCACATACATCTGCAGTATGCACACAGGTCTGCAAATGAAATATTTTGCAGACCCAGGTCTGCAGTCTGCACTCAGGTCTGTAAATGAAACAGGTTGCAGACCTATGTCTGCAGTCTGCACTTAGGTCTGCAAATGAAATATTTTGCAGACCTAGGTCTGCAGTCTGCAGTCTGCACTCAGGTCTGCAAATGAAATATTTTGCAGACACAGGTCTGCACTTAGGTCTGCAAAAGAAATATTTTGCAGACAGGTCTGCAAATGTAATATTTTGCAGACCTAGGTCTGCAGTCTGCACTCAGGTCTGCAAATGAAATATTTTGCAGACACAGGTCTGCAGTCTGCACTTAGGTCTGCAAAAGAAATATTTTGCAGACCCAGGTCTGCAGTCTGCACTTAGGTCTGTCAATGTAATATTTTGCAGACCAAGGTCTGCAGTCTGCACTCAGGTCTGCAAATGAAATATTTTGCAGACCCAGGTCTGCAGTCTGCACTTAGGTCTGCAAATGAAGTATTTTGCAGACCCAGGTCTGCAGTCTGCACACAGGTCTGCAAATGAAATATTTTGCAGACCTAGGTCTGCAGTCTGCACTCAGGTCTGCAAATGAAATATTTTGCAGACCCAGGTCTGCAGTCTGCACTTAGGTCTGCAAATGTAATATTTTGCAGACCCAGGTCTGCAGTCTGCACTCAGGTCTGCAAATGAAATATTTTGCAGACACAGGTCTGCAGTCTGCACTCAGGTCTGCAAATGAAATATTTTGCAGACCCAGGTCTGCAGTCTGCACTTAGGTCTGCAAATGTAATGTTTTGCAGACCTAGGTCTCCAGTCTGCACTTAGGTCTGCAAATGAAGTAATTTGCAGACCCAGGTCTGCAGTCTGCACACAAGTCTGCAAATGAAATATTTTGCAGATCTAGGTCTGCAGTCTGCACTTAGATCTGCAAATGAAGTATTTTGCAGACCTAGGTCTGCAGGCTGCACTCAGGTCTGCAAATGAAATATTTTGCAGACCTAGGTCTGCAGTCTGCACTCAGGTCTTCAAATGAAATATTTTGCAGACCCAGGTCTGCAGTCTGCACTTAGGTCTGCAAATGTAATATTAACAATATCACTCGAGGTTACCCTAGATGGTCACATATATGCCATCGCCGGGATATCAATTTACATACCTGGTCACTATTGTTCCATCGTTCGATATGATGACCAGTTCCTCTGGTACGATGGGTTGAAAGCTCGTTTGGCAAGCCTCCCTACGAGTTTCGACGAGATTTGGGCCCCTACCCATGCTATATATTGCCAAGTTTGAAGACTTTGAATGGTATTGAGTACATATATTGACACATGGTACAATACATGTATAATATGTTACGATAGTATGATTGATAGTACTTGGTGCACCGGAGATACAGAACTTTGAAATTGGTCACGAATAAAACGTTGAAAAATTTATGGTAACATCTGGAACCTCATACTTTTTGGTGCGAGATTTACATTTATACTGGTATGCATTTTCACCAAAAAATACAAGTATAAATGATATCCCATGATATAAGTTGAAATTTTGAAGAAAGCATTACTTTAGTTGGATCTGTTTTTGAGAAATACAAATTGATGTGGGTATTTTGGAAAATCCGTATTTCATATGTTAGCACTGATGGGTTTGCTTTCAAAACAATGTTGTGTCTTATCAATATATTAGCCGAGTTACCACTAAGTGTTCAGTACTAAAATGATGGTGTATAACATCAGTATGACTATTCACATATTTCGCGAAAAGGTTGTTTTTTGTAGTTACTGTAAACAATCTTGTATGATAATTCATTAAAAGTTTGTATAACTTTTATACTTATCCCAATCTATTCTACACGAAATACAAGGCATACATTCATATGATTCTGATAATAATTAGACTAATAAACAACAGTTGGACAGAACATTCCAATAATAGGTTCGTGGATAACTACAACCTTTAAATCACATATTTACAAAAGGTTGGTATTATCCACGTATTTGTATCAGAAACATAGTAACTTATTTCCTGCATTTCATGTAGAATGGACTGGGTTATGTATAAGTATCCAAATGACACAAACTTTCAACAAATTATCGCAAAAATCAACCTGTTGGATAAACATGTGAATATCCCATAGGCCGTAATGGTAACAAAACGACGTCAAAAACGTCAAAATTACCGACGCCGTTCACTATATTCAACGGCGACGTAACGTCATTTATTTAACATTACGGCCTATGAGAAAATAGCGTTTATCCAGTCACTTCCGGCAAAATCTGCCTGTTAACGGGGTGCCTGATAAACTTAGCGATAATCGGTCACCTGGCCTACGGCTCACCCGATAAATTCCTCCGCCTTGCCAGATAAACTTTTTCATCCACGGCACTATCCTATTATTCTCTATTTATCTCTGTTTTTTACCACAATTTTCATTTTATTAAAAAAGAAAAAAATGGTCTCCTGGTATAGTAATATTGACGTAAGTTATGTAATGAATCCAGGATCGATGTAATTTTGTACAAAGACAGTTGTATAATATTCCAAATCATCATAAATGTATTAACACTGTGTGGAAACGTTATGTTTGAGATGATGTCTTGTCACCCCGAGAAAATAAAAAAATGCGGGTTTTGTATAATTTGAAAACCAGCTCAGTGACTAGATAAGTTACGATACATTATACAGTGGTTTTGCACCAATGTTATATGTGTACATAATGCAATATTAATAAATATATTACAGTAAAGAAGTATTCGTAATTTCATGAATTCCCAGTAAATTCATGAAACAAAAGAGGGAATATTTATTTTAAATGGCCACTATATTCACCGGATATCATGTTTTACGTCCCTTTTATAGAAAGCCACCGGCTAGTTTTCAGGACGGCAAGGCTAATTGCCTGTGTTTCTTACCAGTACACATCTAGACGGATTCGAGACACATTATGCCTCCTAAATATCTGAAGCTCTCCAACCTGGGATCGAACCCAGGGCCTCAGATTCGCAGGCGGGGATACTATCCCTTACACTACGGAGGAATCCATTATATGATATGAAGGAAAATGCTATCCATTTGTTTAAGTACTCACAATATACACATGTGCCAATTTGCATGATTGTATCACTGTTGGAAATGTCCTTATAACAGTAAATTCCGTGAAACCAGGGGTTATGGAAAAGTTGAAAAGCACCACATTTCGCCGCTTAGAATTTCGGTTGATTTTTTTTCAAAGTTGAGGATGATCCACCTATGTTCTAACACTTCTTTAAAAATACGATATGTTATCAAGATTCATGTTTCACGAATGTAATAGGAATGTCATGAAAATTAAAAATTACACTACTTTACTGTAACATAATCATGCTTATTTTGGTGTTTTATATGATAATATGATAATCTGGATATACAACAGAAAAAGTAAATAGCGGAAAACGATTTATTTTTATTTTGGTATACTTATTTGACAAGTTTTTAGTGTGTACAGTCAAATATATGATTTGACATATGCAATCGTAACTTGTAACATATCCATAATTTTATAATAAATTAAGAAATGAACGTGTTGTGGATTTGATAAATATTAAGGCAGTGCTGACGCAAAAAATGAATAAAAAAAATTGTTGACGAGAATGTATCCAGCGAAAACGTACCCTGACCATAACGTACCCGAATTGACGGAAACGACACCACATGTCGACTAAAACGGAACAAACTTGATCATACAATGTCAATAATTACAATCGGGATATTGCTATTGGCAGAAACAGAAACATTTTTTTCGCTATTTACCCTTTTCACGAAAATATGTTTTCTGTTTTCGCATTTTAGTACTACCGCCAATGGAATAACGGTTGTCAGTTTGTTTTGGTAATTCAGAAGTCAGTGACAATATTTGAATTAATACAATCAGAAAAACTAAATTACTAGTATGTGAACAATATAATGCGCAACGCGAGAAAAAGGCCCTTAAGGTCAAACTTTTCGATTTGTGTTTTTTTCATTAAAAGTAACTATTAGATCTTTCCTCGTTTCAAAAATGTATCATTTATGGCTTTACCATGTTCCGTTTGGTTGCTATGGAGATTTAAAAATGCTCTTTTCAGGAAATGATAAAAAAATACAGTAAATAATTCGCATTACATGCATTATACATTAATGATTATTTTAAGTTTGTTTTACGTACATCACCGCTTACTTTTTATCTTATAGAAGGTGATATCGATTAAGCTAGTTGTACAAATGAAAGGGTCACATATTTGGCATTTTGTGTTACTATAGCAACAAGCCTCAAACCAGGAAATCATCTTCGTACATGGCACACAGAAAATATGCTTTTGTATATAATTATTTACACTGCAATTCAAATCGAAAAAGGAAAAGAGCTTAACTCATTAGTAAATATAAGAGTTTCACTCGATATATGGTTGTCATGGAAACAAAACATTCAAAACAATTAATTATAATTAAGCCGTTCTCCAGGAAACCGGGCTTAGTGACGTCATATGGTAATTAGGTAATAATAATTATAAAAGGCCCTCAAATGCGAAAAAAGTGATTCTCTTTGGATTTATTCTTAAGTACTTGGATAATAGGACGCACTCAAAAAATGGCTGCCAATCGGCGTCGGATAAACCTATATTTAACGTTGAATGTAATCATTACTTAAATGGTGCATAATTATCCTTTCGGTAAAGTTCGTTAGCTGCTAATTATCTGCGCACAGCATGACGGCCAATTCAAATGATCGGATTATACAGCCTGCAATAAAGCATATCTTATCTATATCTGTACCCTTAGGCAATAATGCTTTTCTGTTTAGTGATGTCATTTGTTACATACATGGATTTGTTTTATAACAATTTAAAGTTGCAGTGTGAAGTTAATTTACGCAATACAGTGTTATTCATATGCAAATGTGTCCACCAGCGAGCCATTGGTGAACGAAAGGTTTTTAATGTTCATTCGTCCAGTAGACTACCGGTGGGCACATTATGAGAGACCATGCTTGTATACAGGGTTATTCATATACAAGGGTGCCCACCAGCGAGCAATTGGTGAAAGGTTTTACTGTTCATTCATCCAATAGACTGCCGATGGGCACTTTGCATATGAATGGGTGATCTTTGATATTACATAACACATGATTGCGAATCCAGACTGGACACGGTATGTTTTAATACGGGAATGTTGAACATTATATGTTGAATATACCGGGCTTGATTTGTATCTGCAATTAAAGTTATGAATTTAACTTGAGCAATTAAAGTTATGAATTTAATTGATAGAAATAAGTGTCGACATAACTCTTAATTCAATCTCGAACTCAGATACTGAAATACTCATTAGTATGGCAGAAGGCTTCTCCAGTGGTGAACTGTATACTTTACAGCCGAAGTAACAGAAAGCAGCATATTAACGACCAACATTACCTTAATGGTGATCCGATCTCAAATACCAAAGTTAGCACATATTTATTCAGAAATAAGCATACGTACGCAGTTCATCTACAAAGACAACTTTAACAAGTTTATTCAAATACCGGTACTGTACATTTTATATCGTATTAAATTTATTAAAATTAATATGAACTAAGGCATTACCTAAAGGGGATTCAATCATCCATTGATAATAGATGAAAATAACTCATTACAGTTATTAGTGAGGGGCATCTTCACAGTATGGTTGTTCATACATTTTATATTTATTTTACATTTCACGAAATTCAGATAGAATTTTAATAATTCAAGGAAAATTGACTAATACAACAAGAGGACCATTGGCTCTAAAGCGCTCACCATATGACCAGCAGTTTAGGCAGAATCAGTGACCTGGCGACCTAGTTTTTGACCCCAGATGACCCAGTTACGAACTAGACCTAGATTTCATAAAGCTACTCAAGTGTCATTAATATAACATCAAAAATGTGACCTCTAGAGCGTAAACAAGGTTTAAAATTGATGTGACCTAGTGTTTGACCCAAGCTGACCCAGTTACGCACTTGACTTAGATTTCATAGCGACAAACATTGTGTCCAAGTTTCATATAGATTAGGTAAAAAATGTGACCTCTAGAGTGCTAACAAGGTTTTTTCTTTGATGTGACCTTGTGATCTAGTTTTTGACGCCAGGAGACCCAGTTACCAAGGTACCTAGATTTCATAAAGCTACACATTGTGGCCAAGTGTCATTAATATAACATAAAAAATGTGACCTCTAGAGCGTAAACAAGGTTTTAATTTGATGTGACCTAGTTTTTGACCCCAGATGACCCAGTCACGCACTTTACCTAGATTGCAAAGCGACAAACATTGTGACCAAGTTTCATATAGATTAGGTAAAACATGTTCACGAGTGCTCAGGTGAGCTAAAAACTTGACGGACATCATCACAGTATGAGCGTTCCTATTCATTTTAAGTTTCATAAAATCCTACGTAATAAATGTGAATGGACGGGCAGAGTGAATTCTTCATTAAATCAAGCGCAATGTCCAATAACAAAACTTGGCTGGCATCATCTTAGTGTGAGCATTCATATTCGTTTTAAGTTTCATGTAATTTTACCGGCTAGTTACTAAGAAATGACTAAGAAAGGACGGGCGGAGGTAATTCTTCAATAAATCAAGGGCAACAACTCAAGAAAATTGGCACACAGAATGTGTGTTCATATTCATTTTAAGTTACATGAAATTCTACCAGCTAATTACAAAGAACTGAATGCAAATGGACTGGCGGATGAAATTTTTCAACAAATCAAGGGCAATAACTCTAAGGAAAATTTACCAAAAATGAAACTTGACAGTCATCATCACAGTAATGGGGTACTCATATTCATTTTATGTTTCATGAAATTCTACAAGCTAGTTACAAAGAAAGGAATGCGAATGGACGGTCAGAGTGAATTATACTGTAAATCAAGGGTAATAACTCTTAAGGAAAATTGACCAACTTAAACAAACTTGACGGGCATCATGACTTTTTTATTTTAAGTTGCTTAAAAATGTACCAGTCAGTAGAAAAATGGCTGCAGACGGAAGGACAGACAGAAATATTTAATAAATCAAGGTAAATGACTGTCAAAGGAAAAACACCTGACAGGCATCATCAAAGTACTGTATAGTTGTTCATATTTATTTTGATTAAGTTCCAAGAAATTCTACATGCAAGTTACAGAGAAATGGCTGTTGATGGCGACGCGTCTTTGTAAGCCGTATGGCCAGTCCACACGCACATTAACCCAAGTGTCGGAGTAAAAGTTAAGCATTACATAAGTTCAGTGAGTCACAATGTAACTATATAGACTTCACATAATCTTCCTTTTGGCAAAAATAATCGCAATTATTGTACCTAGTTGCTCTATTGGCTTAATGCAGCCACCCCCCTGTCAAAAAATATTAGATTCAGAATTTTTCGCACATTGCTGTGAAATTATTTCTGTTATACCGGAAAACGGGTTTTATCCTATAATGTTGTTATGGTCAGTGACAAACCGTATCTGCAGTAATAACTGAACTACCTTTTAGGAGACCCCTAAGGAATCAAAATGATAATCAGCCAGAATAATTATGGTTTTAAGAACAGTGTGTTTTAGCGCTTTCTTGAATGACGACTAGAGCTGTCATTGATACTACCCAAGGCATATCAATGATTCCAATATATAGGAAGACAAGCATTGGCGATACATCATTATACAGTTACACATATAGACGAACAAGAAACAGGCCTTTCAGTCAATGATCCCTTTTTAGCCATTCTACACTGTACATGTTGGGTATATACATGTATTCAGCTTTGAGATAGCACCTTTGGTTCGAGTTAATGGACTTTACCCATTTTTACAATTGTGAACTTACATTTTAACAGAGGGACTGTTTTGTGCAGGAAAAGGAGGATTTTCAGTGGTTCCATTCATTTACCCAGGTATCGGTTCACGATATCGACATTACTCAGTAAAACCCAATTTTCCGGAACCGGAATTTCACGGTCAGGGGGTTAGCGAGCAATAAGCGGTATAGCGGGAGTGTATATTTTTTTCTTTTTTCAACGTTTAAACATATAAAACAATTATTGCACACTATCATTAAACATCTTCATTTTTAAAATTTAGCAAGAATTATCTGAAAAAATGTTCAATATTTGAAATAATGCATTTTATTCTACACTGTCGCTTTCGAAGCTCGATACCGATGGTGAGAAAATATACGCATTTTTCAAGTTAAACATATTATTGAGGCAAAAATATTGTCAGCAAGGTCGTAAAATAATGTTGTCAATGTGTTCAAGTAAGACTTTATTCAAATTCTTATCTTTTGGCTAAAATAATCGCGATTTTGGTACCTAGTTGCTCTATACGCTATATCAGTTTCCCCCCTGACGTACATTCGGAATATCTGGCGCTTTGTCGCTCAATTAATTCCGTAATCCCAGACAACAGGTTTTAACCAGTAATGTCGATATGGTGAATATTCTAAAATGTGAATCGATAATCGATTGGTTAAAAATATTGTTGATACCGCTTAGGTCAACGACAGATCTTATGATAGCATCACACCGGTGGTCACACGGCAGCTACATACTGTCATGGACAGTTACAGCAGAGCGACAGATGAACACCAATCAACACGACAGAAACTTTGTTAAACGCGGGTCAACCAACACAGACCTTAACTGGATATGAGGGTTTTTTGAAGGGTCTTGGGACAACTTCACTTCTTCGGTCTTGTTATGTTCATACTATCCACAGACAAAAAGCACCGAGGAATTCATGTTCTTTGTTATATTTTGAGCTTTTTTCCAAAAAAAACTTTCTTATAAATAATCATAAAAGCACTCATGAAAAGTTACAATGTTTGTATTTTGGTCAATGTCAATTCTCATATTTTTTCACGGAGATCTGTATTGACAAACCAGCAGTAGACAGTTGTCCTACATTATAAGATCAATTACCATGGTCATCTAACACAGAATGATTGTTGATAATTAATTCACAATAAATGGTTGGTTGGTTGATTGTTTGTTGTTGACAATTTGGGTACGAACAAATTTGGATACGCTTCGTTTATCAAACTTTATGATGCAAATTAGCATCGAAATTGATTTCTTTGTTTACCTACGCTAATTATGTGTATAAAAGACAGTTTTCCTTGTTTAAAACAAGTACTTTAATCGTATAAGCAGTTATTTTAACGATTGTAGGCTGTACTTACTTGACCGAAGCCAGGATGGCAGACTTCCGTTTGCGAGGGACAGTCTAAAATCCTAACCGAACGCCTTTATCTCGCGCGCTAGCATTCTTACCTCCCCTATCGCGTTTAATGTTTTGTAAGCTAGGGCCTTCGGTTATCTCAAGGAACATTTTTAAACATCATTAAAAAATAAAAGATAATTTATTAACAACAACAATAATATTTTTTAAATGAGTTTGCCAATTCCATTCACGTCCTCAGAGTACCCCGAAAAAACCACTTCCTGTACACACAAATTTCACTCTGACAGGGGTGACCAAATTTTGGATGGGCTAAAAACTCGCAACACGTACAATGCCGTCTGGCGATTCTAGAATCCCTATGATGTTTATGAAATTAAATTTAAGAAATGCGATAAAACCTATGTGATATGTGTGGGGCGATAAATATTGATATTATGTAAATGATTTAAATTAAACTGAATGATTAATCCTTTCGATCTATGCGGATTAATAATCATGCCAAGTTAAACCCTGTGTGATAATTGTTTAAGCTTTGAAAGAATTACGTGAAAGTTATCTATAATTGGATTATACACCAAAGTATACACTCACGCCAAATACAGCAAAGGAGGATGAAGATGCAATAATAATAATTTATTTCAATTTGGAGATTATACTGATAGCTGGGTAACCCGCCAAAAATTTACAAAAAAATATACCAATTTATTCTAATTTATGCACTTATCACTGTTTGAAGAGTTTTCCCTTCTAAGCTCGGAAGGCAGTTGACTGCATGGATATAACAGGATACGAATATTAGGTATGCACCACGCATCCCTAAATTAACACAGCAAATGAGGACGATAAGAACTTTATTGAATTTCATTAATCTTTATATTTAATTTATTCAGGGTGATCGTATATGTATATGTTATTAGTTATTAACTCCTGTCCGCCAGCAACAAAGTTCAGACAAACTAATGTTAAAATCATGATTAATAAATCATTTGGCTGTTCGCATTCATCAGAGAAAAGTGTCTACAACCTGGTACCTAAATTTATTGATGGTTAGACAGAATTTAATAATAATAAAACTAGGTTCTATGTTAACACATGTACATAGATGCCATACACATGTACTTATATTCGTTTTAAGTATAATAAATTCACAACACTTACAAACGCATAATTCAAACAAATGAAGAAATCAATAAATAAACACTAAGACTTGATAGTAATCATTTAGAATGAAATCAATGATTCTCTCGAAGCCGGGGGATCATTGACCAATTTGGCAGGGATAAAACCGAATGGCCACGCACTATGTCGACTGTGTCAGTCGAACGAAATAAAAGATCAGTGAAATGCCACAATGCCCAACAGACAAACTTTGCCGACACATTACACCACGTCAGGGAAACACACCGGATTAATCTACCTCCTATGACGGCTGTTCTCAGTTGTGAGGTCATCGCTAAGCGGCATCCGTATAGCCGAGACATCCATATAACGTAGGTTTTCCGGTAAACTTCGTATTAAAGTCTACGTTATGTTTCAACTCTATTCCTGAATATACTGTTTTTAGTATAAAAATGCTATTTAATTATATATCATTATGGTAAACATATTGACAATTTACACACATTTATTCTATCTCATCAACATCTGTATTATAATAAATAAAGACCTGGGTCTGCAAAATATTTCATTTGCAGACCTAAGTGCAGACTGAAGACATAGGTCTGCAAAATACATTTTCAGATCTGAGTGCAGACTGCAGATGTACGTGCCAAGTTCACGCTACTTTCTCTTAGTTGTCATGGTGGTCTTATATGTAGTGGTTGTACTGTATGTTATATTAATTTCGTACATGAAGCCTCTGATCCATTTACATTTAATGACAGACTGAATGACCAATATATAGAGGTTGTACTGCATGTCAACACTAGAGGTTGTACTGCATGTCAACACTAGAGGTTGTACTGCATGTCAACAATAGAGGTTGTACTGCATGTCAACACTAGAGGTTGTACTGCATGTCAACTACAGGGGTTGTACTGCATGTCAACTATAGAGGTTGTACTGCATGTCAACTACAGGGGTTGTACTGTATGACCACTATAGAGGTTGTACTGCATGTCAACTACAGGGGTTGTACTGCATGTCAACTATAGAGGTTGTACTGCATGTCAACTACAGGGGTTGTACTGTATGACCACTATAGAGGTTGTACTGTATTACAACTATATAGGCTGTACTGTATGACCACTATATAGGCTGTACTGTTTGACCACTATAGAGGTTGTATTGTATGACCACTATATAGGCTGTACTGTATGACAACTTTAGATGTTTTACTGTATGACAACTATATAGGCTGTACTGTATGACAACTATAGAGGTTGTACTGCATGACAACTATAGAGGTTGTACTGCATGACAACTATAGAGGTTGTACTGTATGACAACTATAGAGGTTGTACTGCATGCCAACAATAGAGGTTGTACTGCATGTCAACAATAGAGGTTGGACTGCATGCCAACAATAAAGGTTGTACTGCATGTCAACAATAGAGGCTGTACTGTATGACAACTATTGAGGTTATACTGTGTGACCGCTATAGACGTTGTACTGTATGACCGCTATAGAGTTTGTACTATTTGACCACTCGAGAGGTTTACTGTATGACAACTATAGAAAGTCGCGTTAATGGCTGTTGCAGGTGCAGGCCCATTGATCTGCAATATCATGCCATCCTACAAATATTTGGCTTGGCAGCGATTTTCGGAGTATTTCTTCAACTTCGGAAGGGATTTACGTTTGTTAAGCTTGGCAGTAACCATTGGCCATTTCATACATAATATTTAATGGCAGAAACTTGTACATTTCTACTGGCGTCCAGTGTGCGTTTTGCAATGCATACTTTTGTTCTGTCTTTGCTGGCACATATTTGTTTATGGATATGTCGCATGGTGACAAAATGAACCCGTATGTCGTCTATGGTCATTATATACGCAAACGTTGTACTTTTTTTAGCTAGAAACTGGTTTTAACTATTTTGCAAGGGCACATGTGCATATGTATTAAGTTTTGTAATATGCTTGATAATTGTATGAATAGCTCCTAATGATGTGCCAACACATTTAGCTACTTGCCTAATTGTAAATACCAGTTTCCAAAAAAATAATCATTTAAGCATTAGTATACACGAGTAGACAGTGTTAATTTGCGTATTGTTACAGCTACACTGGACGGATTTTAAAATGTGAGGCATCACATTTAAAGCTAATAAAATGATCTTTGATATACAGCTCCCTATTTTATTCATTGATACAAGTAAGATATAGCATCACTTGCATTCCAATCTTAACAACCCTCGTATCCAGGACAGCCAGGATGGACATTTGATGGACAGCTACATTGGACAGTTGGTATATTTATGATATTAATGACACTTTAAATGATGGAGAGTTGAACAATTATAGGAATGTACAGCTACATTGGACATTCAGAATGGACAGCTACATTGGACAGTTGATATAATTATGACATTCACATAGACATGACTATCAAACAATTATAGAAATGGCCACGCAGAATTGACATGCTGAATGGACAGCTACATTGCACAGTTGGTATATTTGTGATGTAAATGCAACTATCAAAGATTCACAGTTGACCTATTGTAGGAATGGACAGCTAGGATGTACAGGGTGTTAAAAAAGTTCGTTCTCAATGTTTGAGTTTCAATATTTTATTTTTCTGACATAAGAAGACTGTAAAATTCCCAGGTCGAAATCCAGACGAGTATACCATTGTTCTAATCTCACTGACATTAAATGAAGCTATTAGAGTAAGACATTAAAGTTGTCTACTGAGAACATAGCTAAAATTAAACTTTATATGAATTTAAATTTTGAGAACAAACTTTTTTAAAACCCTGTACATTCAGAATGGACAGCTACATTGGACAGTTGGTAAAATTGTGAGATAAATACAGACATGACTTTCAAACAATAAATGAAATGGACAGCCAGAATGGACATTCAGAAAGGACAGCTACATTGGACAGTTGGTAAAATTGTGAGATAAATACAGACATGACTTTAAAACAATAAATGAAATGGACAGCCAGAATGGACATTCAGAATAAACAGCTACATTGGACAGTTGGTATATTTGTGATTTAATTACAGAC
Source organism: Spisula solida (assembly GCA_947247005.1). Lineage (NCBI taxonomy): Eukaryota > Metazoa > Mollusca > Bivalvia > Venerida > Mactridae > Spisula > Spisula solida. Next base: position 27,423,353 of record OX365945.1, on the reverse strand, counting down.
ATGACTATCAAACAATTTTAGAAATGGACAGCCAGAATGGACATTCAAAAAGGACAGCTACATTGGACAGTTGGTGTATTTGTGATACAAATACAGACATGACTATCTAACAATTATAGGAATGGACAGTCAGAATAGACTTTTAGAATGGACAGCTACATTGGACAGTTGTATATTTGTGATATAAATGCAACTGTTATAGATGGACAGTTGTACAATTATAGGAATAGACAGCTAGGATTGACATTCATAAAGGACAGCTACATTGGACAGTTGATTATTTGTGATATAAATACAGACATGACTATCAAACAATTGTAGGAATGGACAGCCATAATGGACATTCACAATGGACAGCTACATTGGACAGTTGGTATATATGTTATATAAATTCAACTATCGAAGATGGATAGTTGAACAATTGTAGGAATAGACCCGTGTATTCTAAGTGATTGGAAGTATAGCTCATCTATGCCCGTATATACTAAGGTTTTGAACGTTTAACCCTTTTTGAACCCATACATTATAATGAATTGGTGGTTGATAAATGCCAAGTGCCATTTAATAAATAGAGAATAATAGGTTAGTGCCAGTCGCTTAATCTGCTCAGTAAGGGGATCAAACTCGGGAGTATATTGTCACTCTTTCATTAACCAGCGCGCAACGTCACGTTCGTTCCGTGACTTCATGATAAACAACGACGTCAGACATCTCGATAGACGTCGTGTAGACGCAGGTAAGTCGAAATAAATAACCGATCAACCACCAGCTCATTTAGATTAGGAAAACCTCACCCCGGGCACGGAATTGCAACCGGTGGCTCTCATATAAGAAAAAGTCCGTCAGATCACGTGGTAAGGTGACGGATTATCACTAGTCACATGACCAGGTGACCGATTATAGCTAAGTTTAATCCACACCCCGTTAACAGGCAGATTTTGCCAAAAGTGACTACATGAACAGCGATAATACCCCGCAGAAATATTTGTTCTTTCTTTATCTATCCGTGTTTTACACGATTTTATATGCACACATTCTAATGGTTTGAAATTAGCCCTACCCATAGTCGGCTCCGACATGCAGCATCATCAGTCCGTCAAAATGATCCTACCCAGGTAAATAGTCCTACTTGCTCAGCATTTGTATCCTAGGACTAAAAACACGAGAAATTTAACGTTAAATTTCGCATGTCCTTAAATTTCGCTTGTCCAAAATTGAGACATACATGCGAAAATTAAGACGATAATTATCGCCCGAAAACTTTCGCGAAGGTGTTAAATTTCGCTAGTACAAGTGTCTCTCTCCATGAGAAGAGGCGATAATTATCGCCTCCGACGCGATAATTATCGCCTGTTCACATGTTAGACATGCGAAATTTAACGTGGCCCGAACAGGATTCCGTAGTCACAGTTTCAAACTATTATAACTTTTCGTTCCTGTACAAGATATGTATGTATCATATATCATTTGAAAGCTGATATGATAAAGTTTTATCTGATTTAAACGACAGTAATAATGTAGGCATCATGGCGTCATAAACGATGTCATTAACAGATGTGCAATTTCCAAGACGTCGTTTTTAAAGCATCATTAAATGCAGCATAATTTTGATCAGCTCTGGTTTGAAAGCCATTCTCCTATAATATAACCATCATCGCAAAGCAAAAATAGTATCCTGGTTATGATAAACTATCTAGTTCAACGGCACACTGGCTTATTGAATGGTTTTAGTAAATTGTATCTATAGAAGATGGCAATATTTAAGTCACATTAAAATAAGCATTGACGTCATCTTCGGTCAAATAGACGTCACATTGAATATATGGCATACATTTCAATTCCATTTGTGGACATGCATGAACGTATGTTATACTGTATATCAAATAAAACTTTAAAGCATATGTGTTTCGGATGTGCAAACTACTTGTGGTTATATTCAAACATATCAAAACTGTTTGATTTGAAAAGTGTGACAGATATTATGAATCACCCTGTATAACATGACTATCATGTATTGTACCAACAACCTACAAATAGCATTAATAGAGCAATTAACCCTAGACCTAGTCCTCACGAAAACAGAAAAGTATGCCACGTTTCTACACAAATTACATTCGGTAACGCCATGAATGTATGCTCTGACCTTTAAGAAGTATTTTTAAATCCAGAGATTTAGCAAATTGCCAGACAGCGTGTCCCGTTGTGATACGTAATGCTACCTGATACAAAACACCAGCTTTCGTTAATGAATGAACACTGGAAATCTTTCGTAAAGTTTATTTTTGTTGGTGTGAGTGAATACATAATATTTCGCTATGGTAATTTTCTGCATTTTCCGTATGCAAGTAAGCCATATCATACATTGACAATAAAAAGAAAGCTGACACAGCCTATATTCAAAGATCTAAACGTGTTTAGATATTTGCTACACTATAAAAAAATAATAAAGAAACTGCAAACGTTTCATTTATATCGTGAATTATTTACTATACATGTTATTAGAATGTCCTGAGGAAGTCAGTCAACATACATGTGCAAGTAAAGCTTTTTCAAAAGGCGTCTTAGAGGAACACCCTCGAAGGATTTCAGTATAAGTACAGACAAGGTATATTGATTACAAGTTTCAATACGAAAACAAATTCCAAAATTGCAACCTGATTACCAACAGTTTGATACTAAACATGTTCATAGCAAAACAATATGAAATACAAACCTTTGAAACAGATAATTAAAAGTAACAAATGTCATCAGAACCTACGAGCACCTTGCGAGCTCCTTCAGAGTACCGAACATCTAGTCTACGATATCCGTACGATCTCATCATCTAAACACGGTACGGGGTCTGTACAAGCTGTGAACAGGCGATACGATTGTACAAAACAGGATTCTAAAATGTGTGGACTCGTACGAGTTGTTAAGATTGTACTGCCATCGTACGAGCGACGTGTCCAAGGCGAGCATGAGTAAACCTTAGATTTACATAAATATTTCCACCGGTTTTGCAAAAGATTCTTAACGTTAAAACCAGTTTAACATGAATAAAAAGATAATTTAGATGATCTGACGTACATAAAGCATTTATCAAGGGTATATAAATAATTGGTGTGAAGGGGTGTTCTATAAGTTTTGCTTTATTTTAGTTTGCCGTGATAAATAAAAAGTTATTTAAGGAGTAACCTTACTCCGGTGTCGATGAACTTACGTACACGAGTATATGAATGTAAGTTTAGTATAAATTTAGTACCTCTTAAAATGATTAGTACCTCTTAAAATGAACTAATAAAAGGAACTATTGTAAGGAACTATTGTAAGGAACTATTGTAAGGACCTATCGGGTTAAATAGTCACGTGGCAACAGCTGCAACTCGTACCTATAACCTGATGTTAACATTCCTGCTTAAACGTCATGACGAGTACAAACCGCCAATTGTTTATTTATTATATATATCCGAACCGCAGTTATCCTTCAAATAATTCTGTAATAAAATGTAGGAAATGAAATGATTTGCAAACATAATGGATAAGGATAAATTATCGTACGATGAGGTGTGTTCACTCCTGATAGAATCTACTGCACTATGAATGTATTCACCAATTAGTACAATAAGCACGTGAAGTGTTCGGTGTGTATACCTCTGACAACACTTATATAACACCCCCGCAAGTCAAACCACTACATGGCCAATATAAACATATGTTTGTTTCTAAGGAAGCTCTGATTGGAATGCAAACAAGCATTTACATTGTCTAGATCAATTTGGAAAGGAATGGTGGATGAACGGTTTGCGATAGACGTCAAGTTTTCGAAATATTTTAACAAGCTTTTTACTCTGAAAACTAACCGCGCTTATGGAAAAGGTTGATTGATACGGTAACACCGCCCTGAGGGGTGGTATTCAATATTGATCTTACTTGACTTAATAATAAGGAAAACCAATAAGATCACACCATATTAAACTCTTGGTCAGTTACAGGCGATATGATTGGCTATCCTTCTCCAATTAGATAAGATCAATATTGAATACTAAGCATCTCAAAATTAACACCACAATGTGTGTGTCCACTTTTATTGATTTGCTAATTATTCAACCTCAATATTAATAGCAGCTCGATAATGTGACCAGTTTTACCCATTGGACCCAATGGGTGGTTTTATTATTGAGGGTTTACCGTACGGTGGTTATACACGGGATACTGTCACATGTCTGAGAGGAGGTCGGATATGTCCATGCCTTCAATTATCTGTCAATTGGCAAATATGTCTATGGAACGCCATAGTTACCATCCACTTACATTTCTAATAGATCAGTGACGTAGTACTCATGTCAGTTGATGACTGTCTAGTTAGAATAATAATAGAGTGGCGCAGTGGTCGAGTTCACAAGTTACAAGGACGAATTATTTTAAGGCTTATCCGGACATCTATAAATTCAATGTTAAACTAAAATACTATATACTCACTTTACCTGTTCTGACAATGGTTGTAATATTTTGTGTACACATAAAATGAAACGTCACTCTCGCATCATACTAACTGGACAGTATTGTTTAAATTTCGTCCAGTAGCAGTTCAATTGGTGATGTGCATTTCACATGTGCTTTTTATATTCGATGGGTGTATATATGATAGGTTATGGTGTGCGTTTCAAAATTGGCATTGCGCTTCTTGCAGTAGATAAGTCAGCGCACATCACCAACTGACGTATCTACCAGAACAAAGCGACTTATCTAACGAGTTTCTACTGGACGAAATTTAAAATGCAATTCAACATTAATCACCGCTTCAGAAGAATATATAGAAGGCAGATATGGCGTGCCATACATGTCCAACTATATATATCTACAGTCAACTCTTTGTAACAGTAACCTGAATAAGGGTGCAAATAACAAACTGTGTAGTCAACATATTTAAATCCTTATTTTAGCATTAAATTAAGTTCATTAAATATTGTTTAATAATTGACGTAATTATTTAATGCTTAACATTAACATAATCCCTGAATTTGAAAGCTTCTAGTTAAGCTTGATTCTATCGAGTCGTTTGATTATTAGTAGGCCTATCACTTAGCAGACTGTTCACACTTCATTTGTATCTAGATCAAAATTCCTGGAAGTAGTATATCTTAAATGTTTCGTAGAAAATTGTCCTAACCCAATCACTGACGTTGTTACCCGAAAGATGGTCATGCTTGTGCATAGTTTTCGACAATTAAAGCATAAAATACAAAATGTACTTATAAAAATAGATCAGCAGATTTTAGGTACAAATTGTATCAACATCATAACGCATTCATTAATCCAGTATCAATTAGTGCGTAGCTTAATGAGAAACAAAGCTTATCATTAGTTTCGCATGGCAAACACTCACGTGTGTTCTCATGCATAAACGGATCATATTAGTTCAGTAATGATTATGTGCATTTCGAGGTCTGAATACATAACTGTTCGATTTGCTTCTGTATGTACTGAAAAATCTTTATTTTTCGTGGGAGTTGTATTTCGTTGATTTCGTGGTTGAACTCGACCACGAAATCTAATCCCCACGAATAATTGACCTCCCAAATACGAGCAATGGTTTCTCCTTCTACGTTTTGCAGTCCACGAATTAACGACCCTACGAAGTCCCATGTATACATAAACCCACGAAATTTAATGCCCATGCAAATATATGACTGTACAATACATGTTTCATAATGTTTTTAGAATTGTTTCGATTCTAGCCCACCGACTTGTGTTTTGATTTCTTGGTGAAACAATGATTAGACGTGCAAAAATAAAGAATCTGTTTCAAAACATACGGTATAACGTTATAACTCTTTTAGAATTTTAGAATAAATTAAACTAGGAGATTTGTTTTAATATCAACGAAACAAAATGTCAGAAATTTAGCTGTAAATCTAGATCGCCGGAGTGTTACATTGTATAAACGAGATAAGTATATAGAATTTAGAGATGTTATCATCTGATATTAACAATTTGTTCTTAAAACAATGCGAAAAGCAGCTTGAAAGAAGAGATTAGTAAATGTCAAAAACATTTTTTTTTCAGTTTAATTTTTATCAAATACACACATCGAAACCAAACAAATGTTACTAATACTAGAGTCCCGATTTTGTTACAACATATGTTCATAGTATGTACAGTACAACCTCAACAGAGCCACACACTGTGAAGCAACAACCTCTATACAACAATACACAATGTACAACAAACTTTTCCTTAGGCGGTATTTATTCTAAATTTAACCTCTGTTGAGCAACAACCTCTGTAATATAAAATAATACGATATATACGACTATTATAAATGATAATCCTAACCATGTTTAGGCAACTATTCAAGAGATAAATTAATGAAGATGCTTATAATTTTTACAATGCAAGCTTATTCTTTATAATGCAAAATGTGCGATTAATATGATCGGTTATTTGTAAGCTGACTTCATTTATCCGACTTCATGGGTAAATACATATATAGTTAACTAGAATCCAACAAATCTATCGCAAAAACCTCTCGAAAACAACGACCTCTCGAAAACAACGACCGCTCGAAAAAAAACCGATGCATTAATTTTGTATTTGCATTTCCTAAACCATCAACTGGTTGCTTAATTGTGAGGTGATCGTATCAATTGAGGTGTGCCTTTGATGCTAGGCTGGGTTTTTTCCAGGTCACTTATGTCAGTATAGTATAGTGTATGTAGCAAAATGCATTTAGCTAGGTGCTTGGAATATCAACCACAAATCTGATATTATGTTGAATATTTTGTTTAACATTTGATTATTGCAAGCTGTCTAAGGGTGACTAACAGACACATGTTGGAATCGATGGTAACCGGATAGGTGAACTATCAGAATTCTAAAACAGATAAAATTAACATTAATAAGCTTATCAGAGGTTATGTTCTATGGTATAATGCTAGTAACGTATTTTACCCGTTAGTACATATCATAGGCAAGGGAAGAAACAACAGTGCCAAATAAAAGTATTACAATAGCATTAGTGTTGGGAAATATTCGTTCTTACAGAACAAGGTCTATAAATGTTTAGCTAGGGTCATCAAGTGGTTATGAAGATTTCCGCGAAATTGTATTAATTGGATAAATAGAATCAATTGGATTAATATGTCATCAGTGTTAATTATTGAGGAGAACTCGCTGCTTGAATGAAACATGGACATTGTGCGGATTTAATCATGATAAACACGCGCACATGTTAATCCGTTTAATAGGAACACGCGGATTATATGTTAATAAACGTGGTTGATTTATCCTAATCAAAATCAAGGAAGCGTCGTATAAAACCCAGTTTATACGGTCATATCAAAATGGGTATGGAATCTACGGTGATGCCATGGAAGCGGCTTTTACCCCTTACCGCATGTGTTGCTATATACTTGTGTCTAGGTGCGCTGGTTTTTCAATTTCTTGAAGGAGGCCCTGAGACTCAAAGACGGGAAGATCTGAAAAAATATATTCAAAGGTTTATAGGTGAGTGTCTAAGACGAATGTGTAGTAGAGTGAATTAATACACAGTAACTCGTTAACTCATTTCCATTGCCTTATAAGACGACCCATTAACAATTGTTTTAAATACTGTTTTAAGTCTCATTGGTCAATAGTATTTCAATCATATTGCGGCTACAAAGTATGTTATCTTGACACCGGGCGAACAGGTAGTTACTAACTATGCTGAGCTTCAAGCAAGGGAGTTATACCAGTACCATTGTAACGACTATATGGTATGTTGCGGTCAGGGAGCGAACCCCAGACCTCTAGGTTGACACAATATACTAGACTATTGTGGTTAGAATATGCATTATGTATGAGACGGTTGTGACAAACCACTACTACCACAATAAAGACTTTTAGTTTAACTTCTTGGCTTGCCTTGACCAGTCCTGTTATGAGATCTCAATCCTATTTATTATATATACATTCAGGATTATCTTGTTCTTTAGTTCAAGACATAATTTGAACAATTTGCATGAACTATGGAATGCACCACGTGTGGAATGCAATAACAACCATGCACTCTCCAGTCTCCATGCTATAACTTCCAAGTCATGTCGGTCGGTCTGTGTGCCTGTTGGCAGGCCCCAAACGGTTGTCGAGCAATAACTCCACAACTCCTATAACTTTACATGGAGCTTGGTCAGCAACAGTAGATGAACCCTATTAGTCAGTAGGTGAAAGGTCGAGATCGCCATGAATTTTAACATAAATGACTATGAGGCCGTACATGATTCACAAACACATCCTGTTTATTATTATTTTTAACGATACTGCACGTAGACGCGTTAATTGGGCGTGTAATTAATAAAATTCGCATTAACCCAAATACATTGATTAGAAGCGTAACTAAATGAACTCAAGCATGATGCATATACCACTAAGTTTTAGTATTAATTGCATAAAATGATTGCAAAACCATTGTTGCGTATATTTAGAATACCTCGTCCTCGTACCTACAAGGGTTGTCTCAGCTAGAAAATCGCGTTTTTTATTTCAGTAATTCTTAGATTGTAAAATCAGATTTGTACTTGTTTATTCGTCTCAAACTCTATTAATACTCAATAATTTATAAATGCACGGCTATATCAAGTGAACCTGTTTCAAATATGCATCTAGATTAATAAATTATATTTTATAAACTTAGTAGATCCATACATTTATTTAGACAAGCTAATAAAATAAGTGATTTAGAAACTAGCGTTTTTAATCAGTTCATCAATTATGATCCGAGTTATGTTGATATGAATGTATCCTAAAGTAAGCCACGTGTGTTCGCCTGCTGTCTGATAAGTTTATTTTGATCATAATCAGTTTTGTTACCAGACGACTTTCTGACATTGTCTGGTTATGTTACCGGACTGGTTCCAAGTTTTAGTTATCAAACATTATATTGACTAATTGTTGTTAAATATGCGGCCCAGTCAGTACCCTATTGCAAAGACGAAATATGTGCGTAATTGTAAGACTTCTATAAGAGCTTTGATAAAACAGTACCCTGAACCTTATAGTGGCCACTATGTTGGCAAACAGTTGTCGTTGCAATGTTTACTCTCTTCAATTACTGCCTGCCTGGCGTATCTCCTTAGAAGTTTCGCAAGCTATTCGTGCTCATCGACATTTTACGTTAATAACGCTATTGAAAAACATTGTCATTCGAATCAGAATATATTAAACCCCAAGCATTATATATATCGTTAGAAAGCTTCAACAATTCTCATTTTAATGATATGTAAATGATAATGACATGTTACATAGGATTATTATGACAAGGGATTCAGTCATTAAAAATCAAATTTTTGACGTTGTAAGATGTAACATCCGTACACACGGTACCGACATTACAATGAAAATTAAGCTAGAAAACATTGTCCGATTCCAACGAAATTTTGCGGAAAGACGTCCAATATGTCAACGTCGTCATTCCCGGAGTTTCGGAAAACGGCCAGTGTCCCGGTATGCAAGATTTTCATTTTTTGCGACATTTTGACCCGTTTTTTTATTCAAATGTTTATATTTTCTGTTCCGTTGATCTCATCTGTATTTTAATCAAGAGTAATAATGTTCATGGCTGAAATTATTTTTTTTAAATAATGTTTCTAAAATGGAAATTTTCAGATTTTTCTGAGTCTTAAAAAGTAAAAAAGGTGTGATTTACGGCACTTTTTGCCATTTTGGTTTATTTTTGTTCTCTTACAAGTTGCACAGTAATGCTAATTTTATATTAATCGTGTCAGATATTGAACGTTCATCGTATACCAAGTACGGACATATAATTCTTTTCAATATTACCTTTGTCATTTTGGTATTACAGACGTTTTGCTAAGTCTTAAATTTTAAAAACCGCAAATTTGAACGACGTTGCGGTAACGCTCATTATTATCATCACTGCTTTTTTCATTGAAATGACCCGAACTCGTGTAGAGCGCTGGAAGTATCAATATCGGTAGTCACGGGTTTGAATCTCACCGGATGCGGAGTACTTCTTGCACACGACCCCCATGAAATTTCGCCTTAAAGCATGTGACAAAACTTTTCAAAAATAAGAAACAAATCACTGAGACAGTTTTTAAAATAATCAGAAACAAATACAGATATTAAAATTATGCGTATTTTTGTATTTCAGCAGGGGTCATGAAACTCTTCACTCTCGATATGAAATAAAATTTATATCGCCATAAAGACGATTTTAGCCTGCGCTTGAGCGTACCTTTCTATTTTCAATCGGACGATAAGTGGTCGCACCCTTTGGAAAAGAGTCAACAGAGTGAAAATTGTCCTATTAAGCCGAAATTACGTCGAAAAACTTGACGTTTTGACGTACAGCTCGTAAAACAAAGAATTTCGAATTTGCCACCCTATGAAATATGATATCTTGTATACACATTCATCTATAGTTTCCAAATCACTCATGCGTAACTGGATAGGTGTCAAAAAGCCTATGTGCACGTAGTGCTCGTGCATGGTATCACATGTATTCGGCATGTTGGCTGTGACCCCCTGTCTGTGACCCACTCTACAACACATTTAGAGAGCTTAAAAATGATTAATTAGTGTTCAAACAACATAAAATAACATTTCATTAAATATCTGAAAAACACCCGTTGGTATCATATAACATTATTGAGATTATGTGACACCAACGGGTGTTTTTCAGATATTTAATGAAATGTTATTTTATGTTGTTTGAACACTATTTAAACATTTTTGAGCTTTCTAAATGTGTTGTAGAGTGGGTCACAGGCAGGGGGGTCACAGCCAACATGCCGGATACCTGTGCATGGTATGGTAAGTTAACGGATTCGCCAGGGGTATATTCTTCGCGGATTGTCTTTAATGAAAACATTAAATATGACCAAAACGAGCAATATAGAACGCTCTCAATCCGTCGAAATGATTGGTGTCATTAGTCGAGCATGTTAGGTGTCATTATGAAAGTTGCAATTTGTGTTTTATTGTTTTGTACCAAAATTTTAAGTACGTTTTCCTACGAATCTATTTTAATATCAAAGGCGTTTGTCTTAAAATACTTTTCTATATAAATATTTCAAACGTACGGGATGTGAAACATATATATGGGATTCGCAAAGCATAGGATTTTCATCATACGTATAGTCCAGAGAATTTGACACGACTCTCGACCTCCAATTAGCATAATTTAACAGCTGATATCTTGTCTATATTTATAACCCCGTTTGTATGTTTTCATAAGCGGGAAGTATCACGTAGACGCTCGAGATGTAATACCAACATAAATCTAAAGGACCGATATTGCATGATTTGCTCGCGGAATTTTATATATTCAACGCAAGAACCTTGTAATATATTCATGCATAAAGGTCAGGATCATGTCAAATTCTCTGTGCTATATATTCATAATGTCGTTTTACCACGTCACTAAAAGAACCCTCTTCGGGAACACTACTAAAATTGGGTGCTTCAATTAGATGACATAGAGATAACACGTAAAACATTGTACGTCTTGTTCTAACTTTTAGACGTTACCATCACTGACACTAGCCAATTCTGTCTGTTTGGTAAATTAATATTTATCCTAAAATTATGTATTTATACGTCAAACCATCAGTTCCTGTCAGCATCATTAACGTCACTTATTTGAACACTTGATGTTATCTTGATGTTATCATGATGTTATATTCTTCGTAGTTTGTATACAGAATAATGCATTTAGAAATATCACGGAACAGAGCGAAAACCTCATGAACTAGCATTTAGTTCGTCGCATCCACGCACTACTAAGACCGAACCCTTAACCCATTCAAATCTTATACTCGTATTATATAGTAACATGCAACTAGCGTAAACAATTTAAGGTCATTTGTTTTAGTTTTTACCTTAAACATATTTTATTACACAAATGATATATACAATTTCTATCATACAAATTATAGGGCCTTCATATGACATGCATGGGTAAAGGGTCCAGCAACAAGTTAGTTACACTTACTTACGGCTCTCCCCTTTTACCATTATCAACAAGTAATTAAGAATTGCAAGCAATACAGAAGTCCCCTACCGGTTTGAAGCCATTTTCAATGTTTCTGTTGCCACAGCAACCACAATTTTTGTCAGAATCAAAATATTTTTAGATGTGCATAATCCCCTTATTGCCTCCTATCCACATATCAAGTTTCTTAAACCTAGCTTGAAAACTGTTTGTGTTATGTCAGGATCCAGAATGTTTGACGGACGGACGGAGGGCAAACCTATAGTCCCCTCCGGTCAAAAACCGGTAGGGGACTAATTACATGTATAATATATTCAAGCAAAAGAGGCAGAATAATTATTTAAATGCAGGTCTTCACCTGTATGATTATTACATACATGTTTACAAAGACAGTGTTTAAATGAAATTTTATTCGAATAACTGGGTTTCGTAGGAATAAGGGCAGGACAGAAGAGTTAGATTTGGAGTAAGAATAAGACTAAGGTTGTGAAGGTTAGATCCGATAATTAAAACTTCCCGATGAAGAGCATGAGCTCGAAAATTTGAAAGAAGAGTCAGTTTTATTTAATTATTCTATAATATTCTTTCCTATTGAGGGACAATACATACTTTATATTTGTACACCATGACCCTACGATGCAATGGTGGTGATTGGGACGTGAGGATTCACTAAACATGTGCTGCAAACAGCACTTCGGTACTGATAAGCCAATTGGCTTTTCCTATCATTCATAATTAAGTAATCGTCACCTCTACACTAATAGTTGTCGACAGTAACGTTACATTCGTGAGAAGCGCACACTGGTTACTGCTGCATGCCAATGCTATATTCTGGCACAAGCTCTCATGGCAGACACAAATCATGCAATAAAGATAAGATATAGAATATAAGAATAACAAATAAAACGTCTGATAACGTTGTGTGATCAGTGTACCAGTTTGTACAGTCAGTGAATCGTGTACAAGAAATGGTGTTAGCGTATCTCTAGATCTCAAAGATATTGAAAGAAAACATGTAAAACCGAAGTCATAATGACCATCTTCCTCATGGTTTGACAGCTTTTTGTGTATGAGTCACAACCAATCAATGTACATGTAATACTGAGTATGGCTAAACCAAAACTGTTGCATGAAGCTTGGTGTTAAGTTTTGGCGATACGCATAAATACCTTTGGAATACAAGATAATTGGTTCTCGGACAGAGCTTCAAATATTATATGTAGTTTAAACTTATTTTATTACCAATAACATTTTTTAGCAAAATGCAAATGGTTTGAGAATAATGCTCCAAAACTTAGTTACGGTTCGCGCAATGTACAATGTATACCATAGACATGTGACAAAGAAACATTCGACCAGCCCAGTTGGTGGTACCGTTTCTTCTAGACTGTCGTTGGACATTTCCGAGTAGATGGGACTGGTTATCTTGTTCCTGGACATAAGAAGATTGGTACCAATCCAAATATTGACAATTGTGACCGTGTACCAGTCTACGACACGATGTGGATACAGCTAGGCTGCTAGGCCGCCAACTTCACGCTGCTAGGCCGCTAGGCTGCTAGGCCGCCAACTTCACGCTGCTAGGCCGCTATGCCGCCAACTTCACGCTGCTAGGCCGCTAGGCTGCTAGGCCGCCAACTTCACGCTGCTAGGCTGCTAGGCTGCTAGGCCGCCAACTTCACGCTGCTAGGCCGCTAGGCCGCTAGGCCGCCAACTTCACGCTGTTAGGCCGCTAGGCCGCTAGCCTGCCAACTTCACGAACATACTGTAATGCCCTATATTTTTAAATAAATTTTGTTTGCAGAAAAGTAACTTAATTATTAAGAGTTAATTCCAGAAAATTTTCAAAAAGTGGTTAGAGCAGCATGGTCTTTGTTCCGCCATTTGCGTGTGCAGTCATGCACATCGTCAAAATCATTGCATGCGATTTGAATTTTGTTTTGTTTGAGCTTGGAGAAAAATAAGAAAATTATGTGAACCACAAATCGTTATTTATTGTAGACTTATAAAGCTCTGCTAATAAGATTTGATACGATCCTCGACCTTGTATAATCTTAATTTAACAGCTGGTATATTGTCTTTATTTGTAATCCCGGTTGTATGTTTTTGTTAGCGGAAAGTATCACGAATACACTCGAGGTGTATTACCAACACAAATCTAAAGGACCGATATTGCACAATTTGCTCGTGAAAATTTATATATTCAACGTAAGAACCTTGAAATAAATCCATGCATAAAGAAAGGTCAGGATCAAGTCAAATTCTCCGTACTATATAACACGAACAAATAATTCGTGTGTTTAAAGTCATCTCAGGCCTGTGTGTTCATTGATTTCATCGAAGGAGGTACCAATGATAATAAATATCAAATATTTGCTGAAATCGATCTAACGGACTATGTTTCAACATTATTTGTTTTCTGTAATTTATAATGTACTAATTTGGTTATAAGCAAACTGATGGAAAGTGATTAAAATATCATCTTTCTGTTTTTAAGTGCTTCAATGACAGAGATAGTGAACTTTTATATCAATTAGACCTGTTATGATTAGGTTTCTCGCAATTAATGGATCCAACTTTACTTGGCAATCGTTTATAAATAAGTGTAAACTACAATTTAAGGAGTGCCATTTATGTATAAAAACTTGTAACTTCTTTTGAAAGGACGATCATTTGGAAATGCTTATAAGTATTGTACATGTATATCGAATTATTGTTACATCGGAAAAGAGTACAATAACTACAATACTGTACTTTAGTTAACAAAAGAGTGCAATAACTACAATACTGTACTATCAAAAGAGTGCAATAACTACAATACTGTACAATCAAAAGAGTGCAATAACTGCAATACTGTACATGTACTATCAAAAGAGTGCAGTAACTGCAATACTGTACAATCAAAAGAGTGCAATAACTACAATACTGTACAATCAAAAGAGTGCAATAACTACAATACTGTACTATCAAAAGAGTGCAATAACTACAATACTGTACTATCAAAAGAGTGTAATAACTACAATACTGTACAATCAAAAGAGTGCAATAACTACAATACTGTACAATCAAAAGAGTGCAATAACTGCAATACTGTACATGTACTATCAAAAGAGTGCAACAACTACAATACTGTACTATCAAAAGAGTGCAATAACTACAATACTGTACAATCAAAAGAGTGCAATAACTACAATACTGTACTATCAAAAGAGTGCAATAACTACAATACTGTACAATCAAAAGAGTGCAATAACTACAATACTGTACAATCAAAAGAGTGCAATAACTGCAATACTGTACATGTACTATCAAAAGAGTGCAATAACTACAATACTGTACTATCAAAAGAGTGCAATAACTACAATACTGTACAATCAAAAGAGTGCAATAACTACAATACTGTACTATCAAAAGAGTGCAATAACTACAATACTGTACAATCAAAAGAGTGCAATAACTGCAATACTGTACATGTACTATCAAAAGAGTGCAACAACTACAATACTGTACTATCAAAAGAGTGCAATAACTACAATACTGTACAATCAAAAGAGTGCAATAACTACAATACTGTACAATCAAAAGAGTGTAATAACTGCAATACTGTACAATCAAAAGAGTGCAATAACTACAATACTGTACAATCAAAAGAGTGCAATAACTGCAATACTGTACAATCAAAAGAGTGCAATAACTGCAATACTGTACATGTACTATCAAAAGAGTGCAATAACTACAATACTGTACTATCAAAAGAGTGCAATAACTGCAATACTGTACATGTACTATCAAAAGAGTGCAATAACTACAATACTGTACTATCAAAAGAGTGCAATAACTGCAATACTGTACTATCAAAAGAGTGCAATAACTGCAATACTGTACATGTACTATCAAAAGACTGCAATAACTACAATACTGTACTATCAAAAGAGTGCAATAACTGCAATACTGTACATGTACTATCAAAAGAGTGCAATAACTACAATACTGTACTATCAAAAGAGTGCAATAACTGCAATACTGTACTATCAAAAGAGTGCAATAACTGCAATACTGTACATGTACTATCAAAAGAGTGCAATAACTACAATACTGTACTATCAAAAGAGTGCAATAACTACAATACTGTACTATCAAAAGAGTGCAATAACTGCAATACTGTACTATCAAAAGAGTGCAATAACTACAATACTGTACTATCAAAAGAGTGCAATAACTGCAATACTGTACATGTACTATCAAAAGAGTACAATAACTACAATACTGTACTATCAAAAGAGTGCAATAACTACAATACTGTACAATCAAAAGAGTGCAATAACTACAATACTGTACTATCAAAAGAGTGCAATAACTACAATACTGTACAATCAAAAGAGTGCAATAACTGCAATACTGTACATGTACTATCAAAAGAGTGCAATAACTACAATACTGTACAATCAAAAGAGTGCAATAACTACAATACTGTACAATCAAAAGAGTGCAATAACTACAATACTGTACAATCAAAAGAGTGCAATAACTGCAATACTGTACATGTACTATCAAAAGAGTGCAATAACTACAATACTGTACAATCAAAAGAGTGCAATAACTACAATACTGTACTATCAAAAGAGTGCAATAACTGCAATACTGTACTATCAAAAGAGTGCGATAACTGCAAAACAGCACTGGGTATGCGTTCTTTACCAAGATACCTACGGCACCCTAGGTTGAACTACTGTACAAACATTAATATACGTGGGGGTGTCATTTCGTGGATTTCATGGATGACTTAACCACGAAATTAAATCCCCAATGAATAAAAATGCCAATAAAAATGCAAAGTAGTTTACAGCGGCTGCCATACTTACTTTCAAATTCAGTCAGGTATACACATGTATAAGACTGGGTTTGTGGGACATTTACTTGCATATATCAACATGTAATAAAACAATTATTATATCTGTTTGATTTTTGAATGATTTCTGATAATACTATGTCCCAACGAACTGGTTTTTTAACAAAACCCAAGAAATTTTGTTCCATTGAAATTAAATGATTTTAAAGTATATACTACAAAACAGGTAGAGAACTAACACTGGGACACCTTCTTTAATCTCTGTCACTAAATAAGAAATCTCATGTTTCAGTTGTCCATCTATCCTGACTAGTTAAGGGCTGTTGACTAGAGTTGTTGACTTAGAATATCATGTAATTTCTTATAGATGGATAATGGAAACACAATCTGCAGTTATCGTAGAGAATTGTTGTTACTAAAAAAATATCAACATTATTTAGAGGTTCAATGCAGGACAGTTTGGTACTCGCAGTAGAGCCATGTCCATAACATGAATCGAACCCCGACATACAATACAGTAGTCCGTTCGTCTATCACAAGAAGAGTACGTCTTTCAAAGTTACCAGGACTAACGTTGGAATTAAGTTATCCAAGTTCAATCGAATGCAAACTCGATGCATGACGTAACTCAGTCTAACTTAAATAAATTCGAACTTGAATAACAAAGGACATTGCCATGCATGGACGTACTGTGTAATAAATCGACTGTAAATAAATACACACTACCAGGACACTGTAATTACCATGCACATATTTTATTGTTCATATCTCAGGACATTAAGCGATCTAACGGCATATATCTCTCTATTAATGTATAAATTGTCGAGAAACTTTCATCACGTGACAAATTAATTACTGAAGTTCACGATTTCAAACAGTATTGAACTATAGATAAGTGTTAATGAAAAGCATTGAGCTGTTATAATTGAACAGAGGTCTATTAATCATTCAAATGCTGTTACCTAATCCGCTAACATCACCGCTTATCTGTACAGTGCTTGTACAAAATGCAAATTGCCTCACTAAATAACACTGGGTCGATCATTAAATTCTAAGCACATCGGCATGCATTGCGTGCGTTATTTGTAGCACCACAACCAGCAGTTTCACCTATATATACACAGAGGAAGCCAAAGTGTGCAAGAATTATCAATAAAACACAGCTACGACAAATAACCTAATAGCGTTCCGGTGAAGAAAATAGCGCAGAGATTACTACATTGTATGTCTTGATGTGTTGTCAAATGCGGATTTGGCTATGTTAGAATCGAAATAATGAATATGTACATGTGTTTTATCTATAATAAAGCACGTGCTTTATTCTACGATAAAACATAGGTACATATTCATTATTTCTAAAGTAAACGTTTTATTCACTGCATGAACAATAACAATGCTGATACATTAGTATATACATGTATGTATACGATTTACTTATGTGAACACAGTTAGTTGTTTCATGTCTATTTTCAGATAACCATACTTGTCTATCAGCGGACGAGATGACATCATTTATAGATCAAGTCAGTAGCGAAACTGAATTCACACTTGGTACATTAGAAAATAGAAGTGTGTCCACACGTTGGGACTTTACCGGATCATTCTCGTTTGTTGTCACTGTAGCTACTACTATTGGTGAGTTCCTAACACTAGAAATTGTCTCCCTTTGGACGAGCTCTCGGCCTTAGTTGTAGCCCGTTTTAATGCAGACTTCGGTGGATTACCTGCCCCTTACTCTACGTGATTAGAACGTACTTTCTCTTACCATCGAGAACGCCGGGAAAGGACTATGCGTAACTGTGAAGTTCAATCAGTACGTTGCTTCAGTCTGACGACCAAACGAGTCAAAGTAAATCGTTGGCCGGTCAATATGCTAAAAAATAGAATAGCGCGTACGGTAGAATCGTAATTGATTGTAATGTTCCGGTACATCTGACGACCATCTTTTCAACACACATACCAAGGGAGACAACATCATGTGGTTCAAGTCTGATGTATTTCTAGTGTGCGACCTCCCTTTGTTAGCACTGCTTTAAACAGGTGGTGGTTTATTACGTACTATGGCTGAAGAAGATGTTGCCGTGTTTTTACAAATATTAAAATTGTGATTGTTCATTTATTCATTTTCATTCATTCATTCGTGCGTGCGTGCTTGCTTGGGTGCGAGAGAGCCAGAGAGAGCTCACGCACGCGGTTCGTTCGTTCGTCCGTCCGTCCGTCCATCCATTCATTCATCCATTCATTCATTATAATGCTTGAGACAGTTGTTTGCTTACAAATGACCCCTTTCACAGGTTTGAGTATACAAGTCGATTCTATATGGGTGTGTTATTATTTACCATTTAATATATTTGCAGGTTATGGGAACATGGCCCCTCATACAGATATAGGCAAGATGATATGTATAGGATACGCTCTAATCGGAATACCTCTTACATTCCTCATGTTACAAGGTCTCGGGCAACATTTAACGTTACTCTCAAATAAAGTTAATCGATTAAAACTTTGCTCTAAAAGACCAGATTTAAACAAATATCTAAATATGGTGTTGATAATATTGATTGGAGTTTCTCTGTTGTTTGTGGGACCTACTGTGTTGTTTATGAACGTTGAAGACTGGTACATGATGGATGCTATATATTACTGCTTTGTTACTTTGTCCACCATCGGATTTGGAGATTTTATACCAGGTAAGAGTTTCTATCATACCCAAGTTTCCATCCCATGACTGTACATTTATGGTTTACAGTATTTTTGCATCAACTAGCGATAGGCGGTTATACCATTACTGTTACAGTATATTTCCGGGTATTTTATTGCTCCGCCCAGCATGGTGCATTGATTTAAGATAAGATAGTGCAACCTATCAAGATCGATACAATACATGTACGCGTATGCATATCTATCGATTAGTGAAGTTATACATGTATATAGTAACTGGTATTTGTTGAAATATTTAATTTTTGGAATTTAACTTGATAAATCTTAATATCATAAAGATAATTTGTATGATTTCAAAATACTCGATTATATAATCATGTTATTAATTAAGCCATGTCTGATTCAATTCTTTGAGTATATAGTATTTACGGTAAAAAATAGTTGTTTTACAAACTAGTAACAAATGTCTTTTCAAAGTGAAATGTTAGCGCTTTTAGATAACGCGAAAACTACTGGCCACATGTAGAATGTTAAAATTATCCGATAGTTATTTCTAAGTCATCCATCGACTTTGCCTTTAATAATGTCTAGATTTAAATAATTACAATTCGATTATATAACACAAAAACTAGCACGATTTACGAGTAGTTACCAATTCTGCCAAAGTTTATGGTTGATAATAATGCTACATCCGGATCATGTTCGGGTCCCTGACACTGAATTTAGTCGCGCGCATTAATTAGTCGTAACTCGTTAACTATATCATTTTCATATTAAGCATACACTTGTCTTGAGCGTTCAATTTTGCTAATCGAAGGAATATAGCAAACTGGACCCGTGTATCCGTATTAGGGAATCATCTGTTTTAAGCAACCAATGTGATTGTGAATGTGATTGAATACAGCCAGATGGACCCGTGTATCCGTATCAAGCAACCATATGTTTTAAGCGTCCAATGTCGTTATGTGATTGAATACCGCCAGATGGACCCATGTATCCGTATCAAGCAACCATCTGTTTTAAGCGTCCAATGTTGTTAAGTGATTGAATACAGCCAGCTTGATCCGTGATCATAAAACTGTTCTCGTGCTACACTGAATGTGTAACTTGGTTTACTGATTTACATTGCAACAATTAAGAATATAGTTTAAACTTTCACAAAAATGCATGTATCAATTTATTACATGCGTACTTCCAAGCAAATAGCTATTTTTCACGATAAAACCTTATGTTTCAATGCTTGCGATTTTTCTACAATAAAATTAAAAGAATATAATGTGAATTTAATTTGTGTTTTATTTAATAATATTATGTCATTTACTTGTAATCGTATATGGCAGATATTTGCAATTTTCAAGAAATTATTATACTCTGACAAATGTTGGACTTCTTCATTGTTATTACTCACCTGCGCGAAATATAATTAATTTTAAAACTACTAGTAGTGACATTTCCCAATATAGTGTATGTATATTTTATTATTCAATTCCACACAATTCATATAACTACAACAGTCTGGTTTAAACTGAAAAACCTCGACCATTCAAAGAATACACAATTACATAGATATTGGCAGACACGGTATACAAAATGATCAATTTCATTTACATCGACATTTATAGGTCATATTGATTTAGTTAGGTTCTTGTTAATTTTACTACAATATACACTGTATAGAATAACTCAAGACTTAATAAATGCAGTTATTCAACAAATGATACATCTACACATACAATTATTTATAAGTCAATATAAACGGCACTTCAATTGTACTTACAACATATCATTAATAATATATACATGTACATGAATATTGTCCGCAGCTGTTACCATTTTTGATTAACGCGAATTAAACAACCCATGTAATACAAAATCTTCGATCTAAAAATCATAATCTAGCAAACATGAAATATATAGCAGTTTTATAACCCCTCCGGCGAATGTATAATTACACCGCATGCTGAGACGATCGCAGCGGGAAGGGCCATAAAACAATTAACCGGGTTATTACGTAATCTGAATCGGTAAAAAATGGAAAGAAAAAATGATATTTTTTCCCAAAAACATCAAAAAGGACCAAAATCTTTTTAAAATAATTCTTACAAATAACATCATTGGAAAGATAATTTATTTACCTAAACGAAACCGTTCCGCGTTCGCATACGGATGATGTGATTTTTATTCGCTCCACTATTCGTAGAATAAGGGGAGCCGAGCGTCGGCGTTGGCGTCGGCGTAACATTTTTGTTAAAGTTTAGGTACAGGTGTTTTAACCTCTTATATTCTCTAAGTCCTTTGAGATATTGCTTTCATACTTTGCATACTCGTTTGCAACCATGACCCCAACCCATATGCAGGAGTAGGTAACTCTATCATTTTGTTGAAATTATGCCCCCTTTTTCTACTTAGTGCAAATAGTGCAAATGTTAAAGTTTAGGTTCAGGTTTTTTAACCTCTAATATCTTCATAGTGCATTCACATATTGCTTTGATACTTTGCATACTTGTTCTTCATCATAACCCAAACCCATACACAGGGGTAGGTAACTCTAATTTTGTTGAAATTATGCCCCCTTTTTCAACTTAGTGCAAATGTTATAGTTTAGGTACAGGTTTTTCACCTCTAATATTTTCAAAGTGCATTCACATATTGCTTTACATACGTGTTCACCATCATGACCCCAACCCATACACAGGGTTAGGTAACTCTATCAAGCATTTTGTTGAAATTATGCCCCCTGTTGGACTTGGAAATGCAAACGTTAAAATTAAGGTACAGGTTTTTTGACCTCTAATATCTTCAAAGTACTTTGACATATTGCTTTGATACTTTGCATACTTGTTCACCATCATGACCCAAACCCATAAACAGGGATAGGTAACTCTATCAAGCATTTTGTTGAAATTATGCCCCCTTTATTCAACTTAGTGCAAATTTAAAGTTTAGGTACAGGTTTTTTGACCTCTGATATCTTCAAAGTGCATTCACATATTCCTATGCATACTTGTTTTCCATCATGACCCCAACCCCTACACAGGGGTGGGTAACTCTATCAAGCATTTTGTTGAAATTATGCCCCTTTTTGGACTTGGAAATGCAAATGTTAAAGTTTAGGTACGGGTTTTTTAACCTCTAATATCTTCTAGGTGTATGGACATATTGCTTTGATACTTTGCACACTCGTTCACCATCATAACCTCAACCCATACACAGGGGTAGGTAACTCTATTAAGCATTTTGGTGAAATTATGCCCCCTTTTTCAACTTAGTGCAAATGTTAAAGTTTAGGTACAGGTTTTTTCACCTCTAGTATTTTCAAAGTGCATTCACCTATTTCTATGCATACTTGTTCACCATCATGACCCCAACCCCTACACAGGGATGGGTAACTCTATCAAGCATTTTGTTGAAATAATGCCCCCTGTTGGACTTAGAAATGCAAATGTTAAAGTTTAGGTACAGGTTTTTTAACCTCTAATATGTTCAAAGTGCATTGATATATTGCTTTGATACTTTGCATACTTGTTCACATCATGACCCCAGCCCCTACACAGGAGAAGATAATTATTTAGCATTTTGTTGAAATTATGCCCCCTTTTGGACTAAGAAATGCTTATTTGTTTACCTTCATGACCAAGAGGACCCTACACATGAGTAGGTAATGGTCCTGCATAATTTGTCCAAATTATCCCCCTTTTTCGAATTAGAAGCCCCAACCTCTACACAGCAGAGGTAAATGCTGCTGTTATGAAGCAATTTGTTTTGAATATATAATGATTGTACTATCCCAGCATGGCGCTGCGAATAGTGGAGCGCGCTGTTCGTGGACAGCACTTGTTAAAATAGTAAACAACCTGACAGTGTAACGACTATTTCCAATTCCTACTTTATCTATATGAATGAAAGTGACTATAAAAACATTAAAAAGGACCAAAATGTTTTTATTTTATTTTTTCAAAATTAAGACTGTTTGAAAGATGAATAATTAAACTAAATCACCCCGTTCGCATGCGGTCGATAGTTATAACGGTTATTAATTTATAAGCGTTTTTCTAAATCTCCCCTCTATAAATCTATATAGATCTGAGCGTCTTATCGGTCGCTGTTCATGGGACCCAAAGTTGGACACGTGTACTTATTGATCTATACCGACAGTTCAATGTGTTACATGCGATTGTCTGATAAGCAGTTGTGTTGCAATGCATTCTGTACAGGACAATGCTCCCTTTGCACCTCGCTTGTGACTTTTTGTCAGAAATGCTTTGTCCGTTTATGGTTAAATAAGGGACATTAGTGTTAAGATCCCTTACTACTCGCTAACACTACGTTGGTCTTATCAAGCCGATTACTCTATTTTACTCCAAAAGCCCGTTGTCTAACCATACGGCTATCGAGCGTCCGATAGCGTTTATGCAAGGAAATGGTTTGCTTAAAAAAGCGCTGAGAAGCAGACGAAGTGAAACAGGTTACACGTACTATACGTTTTTTTAAAAAAAAACAACTAAAAACTATGATTAAAAAAATAATATTTTGTTTTAAATAAGATCTAATTTGTGTGTATTTCTTTTTATATATTACAGCATTATCCGAAAATCGGTTCACGGGACGTGGAGAAGCTGGGACAATATACCGTATTGTCGCATATATATGGATATTATTTGGTCTGGCCTATGTTGCACTAATTATCAGCTATATCTCTAATATACTAGTCAAAAAAGCTGAAAAAGTACAACAAATGAGTAAAGCAAAAATAGAGGTATTTCTATTAGCAATTTTTATTCGTTTTCACTATTTTACATAAAATACATGTAATATGTTTACTGCGACTTCCATCAGGCGACCTTATCAAATTTGTAAAATATATGCAGGAAAAAATGTTGTCAGACGTTTTGTTAGCATCTTTGTAAAGTTTTGTAAGCGATTTATGACATTATGTTGGGCTATACATTGTCCAAAAAGTTCGTAGGCACATACCATAAAACCAAGACACATCCTGAGTTCATCTTTGTTGATCAAGCGTCGATATTACACTCGCATGTTTTTCTTTCATGTGGCTGCTAATGTGGGTGCGTTATTGCCATAAATTTACAAATTAGATTAATTAATACTTTCACAAAAGTTTTGACTTCAATGACTAATATATTGCATGATAGTGTTTCATTGTTTAGAATACACACGTTTACATGTATAACAAGTTTATCATAAATACTGAAATTTCCTTAATAAATTTCTTAATTAACCAAAATACTGAAATAATGTATGTATAAATGTAGCTTGGTAGATAGGTATTATGGCTTCCGTTGCCTTTTAATCCAATTTAGATGGTTGAAGCAATAAAAATGCTATGTATTAGATTCTGATATAACATTGTACGCAATTGACTGTACAGTCCGTTTATTCAGGTCTGTCACCTGCATACAAACATTGCAATATCACTACATTGTATTTTAGTGCTTTAAACATTTTAATTGGAGAAAAGGGCAGTGAATACCGATACCACATACGAATACACATATTATCTATACAAATATTACATTAATAAGAGAAATTGCAGTTTATGTACACAATGTTATGTAAACAAATGGCTGACTTCAATAATCTATTTATACGCATATGTGTGTTATCGTTCGTTACACATAACTCAATAATTATAACCGTCAATATGATATACTAGTACTAGTAACTTCAGCTGGTCAATACACCTGTACATAACAGTCACCTGCTCTAAGCAGCTACATTCATATAGCCTTTGACTGAGCAATTAAAACATGAGAACGCATGCAACCAATCGGTTAGTTCATACTGAGTTTTATTTTATTTCTATTCTATTGAACCTTTACTTATATTTTTCAGTCTGAGATCAAACAACTACAGAAAGAATTGTCTAAAACAAAGTCTAATATATTTAGTATCGCAAGTAATGTAGCCGAAACAGCTCGTACAGGTATCGAGGGTGTCCGAAAATCAGCGGAGCGTGACGCCGATCATAATCACGTGGTTCACATAGATACCCTCGACGTACCGAAACCATCACCTCGACAGACCCGCAGCGAACAAAACAGTCCGTTCAGACACAAGAAGATTCCACCAGGACCAGTGGAGTTACTATCTTACAGGCGAAAAAGTCTAACTTGACACAAACGCTGTATATGTGTGTTAATTATCAACCAAACGTCCAAGTACAAAGTATTCGAAAATGGCAAAAACAATTCCACAATGTGATACGTGATTGATCCGCGGCCGTTTCGGATTAGTCTGTAAAAACAGTTACTACACGAAAACAAACGAAATGAAATGGGATTCTTGGAATCATCAATATTTGCACTGTTTTAATTACTATTTGTGTTAAAGTGCGTTGACATCGATATCAGTTTAGTTCGAAGGCTGCGAAACTGAGCTTGTATGAACCTACGTACGTGTAGAGTACTTCGTCACTTTCTACAAGTAAAGAACATGTGGCAGGCTCAATCTAACTATATAGTCCGTTTGTGCACTATGTCTCAGAGTTATGCGATGACATGAGAAACTTCAAATTTTACTCACAAGTCTCTCATGGACTCGTCGAGTTTTATTCACACACGAGTCGTGAAGTAGTCAAGCTTCAACTGTTACGTGACTTATAACGTACATGTTTTGTATGTGTAGCTACATTTACATGTCCTGCACACGTTTGTTAAGCATCCTCACTAATCCTGATGATCATGTACTTGTATCTACGTCTACTTGGTTGCACATCTGCTTAGTGTACGTCTACGTTGCCTACGTTTCCTGTCATTTTACACTGAGAGCAAACGATTTAACGTTAGACACTAACATGCAATGACAGCCATGCTGATGGACAAGACTCATTATGGCACAGCATCTCGCGTATTTTCTCGTTCAAGTCTCGTCACTTATTTCAAAATGACTTATCACAGAGCTGGGGTATGCACTGTCCTTGATGGTTACTTCCCTTTGAAAATCTTCAAACTTATCATCATTTTTTGTGTTCTCTTCTACAACACTTTCAAGAGTATTGACGTCTGCCGCTGTCCTTGATGTGTGAGCGCTAGCATATAACTTTAACAGATCTGGGAGCGAGCTAACGGCCGTGATAGCACCGTGTCTTGCCGACAGTCGTCTGTTTAAAGCATATTCGATACTGTCACTGCCCATTTGTTGAGACAAAGCGTATAATATATCACTGGCGACCACTCGACTGTTGGCACGATTTAACCGAGCAGACGAACTTGAAGGTGGCAAATCACTCACTGTGGATAATATACTTGTTCGTCTGTCTTCAAAGTCAGCGGCTCGTCTGCATTTTAGCGTATCCCAGAATCCCTTATACGCCGAACGGAAGTCAGTGTTTCTGTTTGCGTACACCCAAGGGTTGACACCACTATTGAAAAATGCAAGTAACATTAAATAAGTGTTAACCCATTGATTTTGATCACTGTATCCAATAAAGGTCAACAAGAGGCATACCTGATAGGGCAGCCATAAAAATAAAAATACTCCAATTACAATAGCTATTGTTTTCGCATATTTTGTGTCACTTTTTACAAACTGTCTCTCCAGAGTATTACGTATGGAGTTCTCTATGGCTGCAATTGCTATAGCATGATGGCGGGCTATACGAAATATTTTGAAATAGTAAAACAGAATGAAAGCACAGGCTGGGGTGAATATTGCACAAATAAACAAGATCCTCGACTTCCGGTTTAACGCGTTGTTCGTGCAGAACAAATCATTGGAAGAATTTTCATGCCAACGGAATATTATTGGTGTCCAGCAGACGACAGCACTGTATAACCATGAACACAGAATTAATCCGAGTATCTTCCCTTTTTTCATAAGTAAGATATATTTAAGTGGATTTGTTATTGCGGTATACCGATCATATGCAATAATAGCTAAAGTCAGAATAGACACACCTCCTGCAGTCATGAGAATTCTATTGGTCGATAAACATGACGTCACGTCCAGTAATTTCGTCGGCGTCAATTCAAACGCCACATAAACCGGAAGTGCCACCGCAATGACAATGTCTGCTGTTGCTAGAGAAGTAAAAAACAAATTCGTCGGGATTTGTAAACGCTTGTATTTTGCCACTGCGACGATCACCATGATATTGCTGAAGAGAATAAACGGTACGAAGACGCCGACGAGCGTGATTGATATGTATTCGTTAGTAATCCATGTAGGAGTTAAGCGTGTGCTGACGTCATCTGTGGAGTTATTATCGTCCGATACTACAGTCATCTGAAATAAAATAAATGGTCAACAATAAAATACTGTACCGGTGGAAATTTCATTGGGTCAAAAATTTAGTATTTCTAAATTTCAGACTCATTTTGGCGCTCGGAATAATAGTGATTTTTTCGTTTATTGGTAGAGTTCTTTTGAGGTCAAAACTTATGTTAGAGGAAATATTAGCAAATTTTGTAAATTCGAAAAATTTCTCCAATTTTTAGAGGTCGGTAATTTAACCATTTTAACAGTGTGTTGGTCATAATTTGTAGCCACAAACTGAAAAAGTGACTGTCAATAGAACAAATGTCTCAATATGAAAAAGAAAAACAGTCAACAGTTTGTCAGCAGTGAGAACTGAGCGTAGCGATAAGGGGGATCAATGCACCGAAATATGTCTTTGAAATGCAACTCATTTGTGTCATAGATTGTAACTCTGAGACAGAAATACGCGCTAAACAAAAGTATCATATTCAATCGTTTTATGGTTACTCACCGCAATATAACTACATGTATAATATATACATTGTATAAATTTATATATCCGGTGTGAATAGGCCACAATCTTTCAATCGAACCAGTTCTCAACAAAGACGGACTTCAAACCAATTGGAAAATAATGCAAACAAAACCATGCGTGTAAGCGTGTAAGATTATTCGAAAAGTGCAGTAATGCAAATAATATACACTGGAAATAGCATGTGTGCATGTGCTTGCATCACAAAGTAACTTGTAGCCTGTCACGGGCGTGCTTTGACATACATAATTTATTAAAATGTGGTCTACATCCGGATATGACCATTTCTAAAATAGCCACGGTATCTCGGAAAATAAGGTCGTGTGAAATTAAACTTGATATTCAAATTTCATAACAAAGGTATGTGTCAACTTGTTGACACTGGGTAAATGAACAGTAGGTCACATTATATCATTGTTGGTTTGCGTTTGACTGAGACACTGGGACCATCGACCACCGACTTCGATTGAATTGACAAGGAATTCGGGCGAAAAACACCAGCTTTTTCCGAATAGACTACTCGGTTCTAGCACCATCCTCATACATCAGTGGTCAGTCAGGTTCCCAGACTACCATATGATATCACAGGTGAAGAATACTCTGGTGAACGAGAATGTTCTAGCATCGATACACGCGAGACTACCTCTGGATTATCTAAAGGACATCTCTTGTTGGGTGGGAAACGATGAAAAGAGTTTCAGAAACGACGAAGTGTCCTGGTCGAGAATCAAATCTGGATCCATAGCCGAGAGAGTTTCCCACTCAACCACCATGCCAACATGTAAACATTGTATATAAAAGTGACAGCACGTCCGGCTAGCTGAATTATTGAGTTAGTAAAGTGCTAGACTGTCAACAGGCTGCTGGTCTGTCCGTTCAGTTCAAGTGTCCGACAGGCTTTCGTGACATAAGCAACCGTTGGTAGTGGTTGCTAACGTTGGTAGTGGTTGCTAACGTTGGTAGTGGTTGTTAACGTTGGTAGTGGTTGCTAACGTTGGTAGTGGTTGCTAACGTTGGTAGTGGTTGCTAACGTTGGTAGTGGTTGCTAACGTTGGTAGTGGTTGCTAACGTTGGTAGTGGTTGCTAACGTTGGTAGTGGTTGCTAACGTTGGTAGTGAGTGGTTGCTCACGTTGGTAGTGGTTGCTAACGTTGGTAGTGGTTGCTAACGTTGGTAATGGTTGCTAACGTTGGTAGTGGTTGCTAACGTTGGTAGGGTTGCTAACGTTGGTAAGGTTGCTAACGTTGGTAGTGGTTGCTAACGTTGTTAGGGTTGCTAACGTTGGTAGTGGTTGCTAACGTTGGTAGTGGTTGCTAACGTTGGTAGGGTTGCTAACGTTGGTAGGGTTGCTAACGTTGGTAGTGGTTGCTAACGTTGTTAGGGTTGCTAACGTTGGTAGTGGTTGCTAACGTTGGTAGTGGTTGCTAACGTTGGTAGTGGTTGCTAACGTTGGTAGTGGATCCTAACGTTGGTAGGGTTGCTAACATTGGTTGTGGTTGCTAACGTTGGCAGTGGTTGCTTACGTTGGTAGTGGTTGCTAACGTTGATAGGGTTGCTAACGTTGGTAGTGGTTGCTAACGTTGGCGGTGGTTGCTTACGTTGGTAGTGGTTGCTAACGTTGGTAGGGTTGCTAACGTTGGTAGTGGTTGCTAACGTTGGTAGGGTTGCTAACGTTGGTAGTGGTTGCTAACGTTGGTAGTGGTTGATAACGTTGGTAGTAGTTGCTAACGTTGGTAGTAGTTGCTAACGTTGGTAGTGGTTGCTAACGTTACTTAAGGTTGGTATGGTCAACTGATCATTGTACGATTATTACGTGATTTTGTTAACCCTAAATTATCTAGTACTAGTATATAAAATGATCCGAATACGCGTTCGATCAGTATGTAAGGTCACTGCATTTCGAAAATGGAAGTCACAAAATGATACTAGTAACATGTGTTAACATGCAATTATATGTGGAATGAATGTCACTTTGGATTCACAAAAAATAAAATATAGGTACAGTCCGAGAAAGAAACAGAATACCACTCGCTTGTTCATAAATGACATATTAACCTGACTGAGTTAGCAAAGTTTAATAAAATTTCAATTGAGACTTTACATTTTAAATAAATTTTTCTTAGGCGAATTGAAAAAGGGATAAAGAACTAAAATTTCTACGTCTTGGTAGTTCTTTATCCCTTTTCTCTGTGTCCAAAGATTAAATTTAATTGTACATGTACCAAGAACGTAGAAAATATAAATCCGACTTAGTCTTACCTTCATTAAATCATCCACATTATGACGTTGCATTTCCAATAGATAAAATCAACTGCCATTCCTACGTCTTGGTGTAATGACATTATATCTATATATACTAGTATATTTATATACTTCGCGCAAAAAGAAACGCACATGTTATATTTGTCCGTATGATATAACACGTTTAACCGATCACTGTTTTGCTTGTCTGCTATTTTCTTCGAAAACCACATAAAATGAGTTAGGTGTGTTTTGAATATGAGTAAACACATTTAAGTTATGTCGCTTATCTGTTTTACAACTTTACCTTTCCCCACCTGGAATTTTAGGAAGAATGCTGAATGTGTCATTTCCCAGAATATACACTTTTCTCAAGGCCATCTGCAGCGTAAATAACTAGAGATAAACGTTGAATTTCCTACATGAACTAAATGTAAACAAATCTATAAGCATCATTGAACATACAGCAAAACTATGCGCCCATGGAGATGCTTTTTGAAGACATAGTTGTTGCAAAGTTTCATACTTTAGAAAATGCAATGTCTACCACTTGGCATTCAAAAACTTTCAAATGAGTGTCACACGAAAAAAGTTGAATACCTAAAGGGGAGATGCATGAGTACAAGCTGACACCAGAAGTATATACATGTACATGTACGCGTAGCGCATGAAGATAGTGTCAGGCTGAAAAAAAGAAACATATAACTCAATGGAGAACATATGTCATGTGCGTTTCTTTTTGTACATAGCGTATAATCAGTGCAGATACTGTACTTTTATTAGAGCAGTCATAATCTACACACAAACCCAAATATGGTGACATCTTATCGTTTTGTTGACAACAGACGAATTCGCTGTAAGGTTAATAATAGTCATTCTGGTTCAACCAGTAAATATAATAATTAGACTGTTAGTCCAATAGTCCTTTCCATGACCAACATTGCGTATTTCAACTTGTTTTATCAATCAATTATAGATCGAGCTAAATCTTTTAATTTCACTGAAGATACAATGTACACTAATGTTATGTAGAAATATGATTTCCAAGATGCTTAAGAGTTTTTGTTTTCAGAGACAATACTATTTTGCATAATCTATTGTGGATGGTTGGGTTAAATACGCTTTCTAGACATTAACATTGTCTGAGTGTTATAGTAGTAAATGTAACAAAACTTGGTCCAGTCTGCCCGGCTGGCCATTGTGCATGCCAATATCAGAGCCGCATTATCTGACCAGCCAGCGATTAAGGCAACATCATAGTGCAATCAGAAAATAAACGTATATAAGAATTTACAATGAACCGAAAAGAAACGCAGACATCATCAGTTTTCGAGGACCGCCTTCAGCAATTCAGCCGTTCAGCCACCCTTTGACATTCAACTTTCACTGGTCATTGGGCTACTTAAGGATATTCGAAGTTCCAGTCAGGGTGGACAAGTGGTACAGTGGTAAGAGCTACTGACTACTGATCCGAAAGTTGTGGGTTCGATCCCTCCTCCAGACGGTCAAAAATAAAAAATGCTTGTCCGTGCTTCCACCCAACATAACTAAAATTACTAACAGTCTTTCGGACGAGACGTTAAGTGAGGTCCCGTGTATGATGCTCGATGTATCGGCACGTAAAAGAACCATGGATGCTACTTGAACTGGGGCATCTTCTGTATCATGCACTATCCCCCAAGAACTAAAGTGACTAACCTCTTCATGGGGGCATCGCCCATATGGATTTCCAGTGGCGAGGATAAATAAAAGCAAATAAACCAAAGTTTCAGTCTCAATGGAGAGACTATTTCTCTCCTGGTTTGTGTGCAGCCAACATCGAGATACAGCGCCCAGGAATATTGAACTTATATGTTTGGGAGTTATAAAGGATCGTGTTACTGATGAGGCACATACTAAAATATGATATTGCTAGTAAGTAGAACTCGGTACTATATGATCATGTTAATGATAGGATATGATAAGAGAAAGCGGACGCTTTACTTATTTATTTCAATTGGTGTCAGAATAAATATTTCCATATACAGTAGGTACCGGTATCTAAATGTGGGACACATCGGACATAGTGTGACCTCGCTACATACGGGGGTCATATAACAATAGTTTGACCGTACAAAGGTCCGAAAGACAAACTTATCTCCTCAATACTGCTTTCTGGCACTTTATATAGTGTAGCCCATTCGTAGATAATAGTTTCCATATTTAGTACAAACTAGTTGACAATAAGGCAGTCAATGTCTATAAAGATAGCTGATATGATGTAACATCGAAATAGTTCAGATAGTAGAACGAAAGGTGGGTCTATGTATACTATGTCGAGTTCTGTGACAAATTTCTAGTCCGAGGTGTTATACTGGTTTTTCAAAAGGACGACTCACTGTGAAACTGTGCTCTACTGTGTGTTTAATGCTGCCTTCACTGGCCGATATGTTATAATCTTTCTTCTACATCACCTATATCAATCACGCTAAAGACACCCACACTTTGTGGTATCCATTGGCACGAGGATATGTGAAAAGGGGCTGTGGAAATAACTTTCTATATTTTAATTACGTGGCCACAGAATGAGCCCAATACTCCTTCCGCACCCAATCACGAAACATCGACCATTTCCACATTCTCTGGTAAATATACATTTGCATTTGCATAAAAGCTGAGGTTGAGTGCTCCCGCAGATTGGTACCACTTGTCCTATCTTCAGACACCGTCTGTAATTACCTAGCAGGTATATTGGATAGCATAAAGTAAAAAGTCCACGGAGGGGCACGTGACCTGTTCTCGATGGTTTACGATTTCAAAAAAAAATCCAAAAGAAGATGCATTTTGTAAGAATGTCGTGAACCAGACTAATTCCATTATTCCATGCGGATAACATCGGTCTTTGTCGCATTGCAATAGTTTATCCGAAATTTCAGTGAGCGCTAGGCAATATTGAGAACATGGATCTAAACAGCAGGTGACTGCAGCTGCATAAGCACAGCGCTTCCCAGTCAATTGTCATGGAATTATTTTTTATGATCTTTGATATTGTTGAACACTGAAAACATGTCTTATGATAATACCTTTTAATGAACTGATACGAGGTTTTATTTATAAGCATATAAATATTATATGGAACAAGGGAGTCATAATATGCAATTAAGTGTCTTGAAAATTGGTTTGTTATACATGAAATTATTTAACACTTTGATGATAAATTTCGTATGTCAAATTATCGTGCATATAGTTTTCCCAATTTGAAAGCTACCGGCCTATCGCGCTTATTTTTTTCTCACAATTTTAAGATTGTCATGCTTAATTTTATACACATCAGCTGTTGAATTATGCAGATAGAAGGTCGAGGATCCTGTCAATTCTCTGTCAAATGAAGTCGGTACATCATTTGCTCGCAGGAACTATTTGACTTGTATTTTGTAGTACGAATGTGAAACCAGTCTTATACTCCGTGACAGCCTGATATGCCATCTTTGTATGTAGTAATTTGTCGAACAAACTTGAGAGAATTTTCCATGCACCAAAAAGTGTGTCAACTCAGAGTCACGCAAAATATATTGTAATGTCTAGGTTATATAACTAACATAGTACAATAGTACAACCAATTATATCATTGGAAAAACTCGAATGTTTTGCAATTTGCAGTACAGCCTGTTCTTTTTAAAAGCTAACGTCATTGAACGATAAATACTTATCATTACTTGTGTAAATAAGGTTGGAATTGAGGTCGCAATTATGTTTCTTATAATCCCAATTCTCTGGCCTTATAAACTATCAACTTTTTGCTGTTAGTTATGTAAAACGTTACGAAAGCCTTTATAAAGTAAATGCTAACTTTCTTAATTACAGAGAATCTCTAACACTACGACCTATTCCGTTCACCTTCGTAAAATGCTTGGAAAGTACAAAAATGTAGCTTCCCAAATGTTTCTAACGGCGGGAAAATTAACTACTGGTATTAGATCACCATCCTGTATGCTAAACACAATAATGCCTTGAGGTCGTTACAACGCACAATAACATCAGCTTTCTGCATTTTATTATATAATCCAATTTTGCGTAAAGGGTTACACAAAAATTAAGAATCAAAATCATACATGCTCTTCAATTATGATAGACAATTACAGTATTAGACATATTGGCCATCCCATGATCAGTTTTTGGGGAAAAAAACAGCCAAATTTAACCATACGTGAACCTGTCCTTTAGTGCCTGCACAAAATGTTTTGCCAGCATCGGCGTACGACAATTAAATCTATGTCGTAATTCGACGTAATATCAGCGTGTGTTCTCATTCTGTACAAGGACGTTCATTGATCAATGTTTTACGTCACTATATATAACAGCCACATGAATCATTACATTTGTATAGCATGACTGTGCTCTTGTTTGTTTTACATCGGTTCATTAAATATAAAACGAAAGCAATGAACTTCATTAAATCTTAATTTCCGTGAGTACATTGAAAACATGATGTCCTTTAAACTGGTATTAAGGAAACGATCAAACGTTTTAATGTTATTGTCGTACGCCTGTCACATTTGTGTCCATGCGACGTGATTGTTAATTAATCAACAGTAATCTTGTTTATGAAAGTATGCGAAAACATTACATGTATATTCACGAAGCTGTAAATAGTCTTATATTTACTTAAAAATGTAGTATAAAAATATAGGTGTATTTTTAGGTTATATAAAAATAGATGTATTTTTAGGTTACATAAAAATACGTGTAGTTTTAGGTTATGCATGTTTATGTACTTTAATCATAGAGTTTGTACAGTAAATCCCCCTGTTTAGCTACCCGGGTTGAAAATTAACCTACATTGTATAGTCGAACTTTGATAGCCATCTAATGCAAACATGTCTTACAAACGGTTGACCGATACAAATTGAGTACACTGATTCGGATGAACGAATGTCCTCCAAAGTGTCCTATCATTAAACTGTATCAAATACATCATTCCATAGTGTGCTCGTAAATTCTCTCCGTTCGTCATATTCTCGACTCATTAAGTCAGCCAATGAAAAAATGTCTTAAAAACGGTTAACCAATGAACAGTGAGTATACTCAGTTATCCGTCCATACATTGTCAGTTCATTTAGTCAGCCAATGAAAATATGTGTAACAAACGGTTAACCAATAAACAGTGATTATACTCAATTATCCGTCCATATATTGTCAGCTCATTTAGTCAGCCAATGAAAATATGTCTTAAAAACGGCTAACCAATAAACAGTGAGTATACTCATTTATCCGTCCATATATTGTCAATTCGTTTAGTCAGCCAATGAAAATATGTCTTACAAACGGTTAACCCATGAATAGTTAATATACTCAGTTATCCGTACATATATTGTCAGCTCATTTAGTTAGCCAATGAAAACATGTCTTACAAACGGTTAACCAATAAACAGTGAGTATACTCAGTAATCCGTACATATATTGTCAGCTCATTTAGTTAGCCAATGAAAACATGTCTTACAAACGGTTAACCAATAAACAGTGAGTATACTCAGTAATCCGTACATATATTGTCAGCTCATTTAGTCAGCCAATGAAAACATGTCTTACAAACGGTTAACCAATAAACAGTGAGTATACTCAGTAATCCGTACATATATTGTCAGCTCATTTAGTCAGCGAATGGAAACATGTCTTACCAACGGCTAACCAATAAACAGTGAATATACTCAGTTGTCCGTACATATATTGTCAGCTCATTTAGTCCACAGGTAACTGTATCACTGATTAAGAGTAAAATCAAAGCACTGAGAGTACTGATGGGAGGCGATCTGGTTGCTGCTACTAAAGCTTAAACCGACTTTACACGTTAAAATGTTCGTTTTCTTACTGCCGATCTTGTCCTGAATGTCAAAATAGGCATATGTGACTATAGGCATGTTGGGTATCTAAATAATTGTTAAAAGGTGCATATTAAATAATATGTAATACGTGTATTGAATGCGTATATCAAAAGTGGCTTTAAAATAATACTACGCGCCTATTTATCAGATTTACAGTACCGTCTTGTAATCACTTCCCTCACAGCGGGAGACAGTCTATAGAAAGCGGCTAGCTAGTACAGCGACACCATATGATTGCATAACAGTACTGTGCAGACCGTATACGATTCTTTGATGAAAACATCACTTGACCGTAGTCTGAAATTTCTAAAAATAGCTTTACAGCCGGGACATTTGATGAACACGTCATTTTCGTACTATGAAACAAGTTCGGTATCAGCCGGTGTAGTGATTTTTTTGGCCAAAATATCAATTTAACGAACAGTTTCACAATAATTTTTGATCTTAGAATAAACAAATGTTGCTGATTGGCTTAAATCAGTTAAAATATTTGGAGAAACATATGTAGCAGTATTGGGAATGTTGACAGTTTCTGGAACTACTTGAATGCGGATTCACATAGCAGCCTAAAGGCGGTTAATTTTGTATTAAGAAATGGGCAATGGTAGTAATGAGAGGCTTAATCGCCTCCCAAAAAAAACAACGGAACCCGATGTAACGCTCTGACGGAACTCAGGATACATGCCATTTGAGTTCCGTCCAAGCGTTACATCGGGTTTCAGTTCCGTCAGAGCCATATGAAAACAGAACAATTCTCTGACGGAACTGAGAAGCGGTGTATCGGGAATACATACCGTGGTATTGTCAACATTGAAAACGTGGCTACCAAATGGATATTGAGTTCTGACCTCATTTAATCAGCCTATGACAACGTTAATACTGTAGTATTGAGTATTCGTTGTCGTACAAACGTTCTCAACTCATAAAGCCAATGAAAACATGATAATCATGCAGTTAGCAGATGCACATCGCATTTCGCTCAATTAAGCAATTTAATTTTTAATCAACTAATTTAAATATGTAACGTTAGTTCAGTTTCACGATATCATTATCAACACGGATGTATGCAGTTATGACGTAGGAAAGCCACAGAAATACCGGTCTATCATTAGTTAATTAAGCATAATTATAATTAACGAATCTCGTCACGTCCAGTTAACGTTAAAAACACTAACTTTACGACGTCTGCATCTAACATCACAGCAACATGTCGAGTGTATATAAGCTGAGTAAGAATAGATGCTCGACACACATTGTCTTTCAAACGTTAGAGAAGAAACAAATAGATGACAAATATGAAAAGTTCCATCTTTCTGATACTGGTGTTTTTGGCGATAACCACCGCACAAAGTAAGTCTACTTGTTTGACATTATAGGGGGGGGGGGGGGGTCTAATTCGTTATGATGGGTGCTACCACTGCATGTTGCTGTACTTAGAATTATATTATGTGTTGTTAGAAAGCTACATAATCTTCGGTCATTGTCATTTAGCAATTATTTTTGGTCTTGTCATAATCATAATTAATGCGTTAAGTAACAGTATTTGGCGTTCAGATTCAATTAATGTCTGTTAGGCCAAATGATATTTCGGTTCTGGCAACCCTACCAACCATATAACCTTGCCATAAAACTTTTAACAGTTCCTAAAACAATCATCATGAACATGTCTTTCCAATCTCATTAAAATCAGACCCTAACTTAGCTACGCTGTTAAGTGGAAATCTATAAATATCAGTGTAAAGTAGTGAAGCGTTATATGGATTTGATTTAAATGAGATTGATGTCTTTCCTACCAACTATTTGCACGTCAATTTATATTAATTTGTTTTTGGCCTTATTATAAAGAATATTCCGTTGTTTTGCAGGTTATGTTCG
This sequence comes from Spisula solida, assembly GCA_947247005.1. NCBI lineage: Eukaryota > Metazoa > Mollusca > Bivalvia > Venerida > Mactridae > Spisula > Spisula solida. Next base: position 27,385,141 of record OX365945.1, on the reverse strand, counting down.
TAATAGAGGCGATGGAAGGCCACGTATGTATTATTTTCGTGAATTTTGTACCGTGAATAACAATTCTTAAATCACTATGCACTGTTTAACTTTGACAGTGTAGAAATACCACGTGGTTTTTTACTACATTTCCAAGTAGAAATTTGTAAACATTGGAACTCAAATATAGTCATAAGTATTTTATTTCTTCATAGATTTCTATGAAATATACGCCATGTGCTAAAGGAAAAAATATTTGCTACCCATGAAATAAAAGATCCTTTTCAGCAGCTGTGCCGTTTTGTCTAACACCCGGTGAAACCATGGAAAATACAGGTTTCACAGGGTACTTGAAAAAAAAGATCGGGTATGCCATGGAAAGCAAATAATTTTCCCCTTAGCGTGGCGTATATTTCATAGACTGAATCGACGAAGAAATAAAATACTTACCGCTATATTTGTGTTCCGATGTTTACAATTTTCTACTTGTAACTGTAGTAAAAAACCACGTGGTATTGCTACCCTGTTTGAGAGACCTTACTGTTTTGGACTCATGAGTATTGTCTTAAAATGGCTTATACTGTCGGTTCAATAAGTAATACTAATGAGGGAACTATCCCATTCAAAAGAAAGGGGGGGGGCTTTTGTTTTATATAATGTAATAGATACCTTCAATCAATAGTATAATACTTGAAAACAAGTATTTCATATCCACTCGTTAGTCCAGTGGGTAACCATGCCGCTAAATTATACCAGAGATTTTGTTGAGATTTTTTTCAATATCGCCACTGGTTCGACACCCATCCAAGTTACATAATTTTTTAAGTTTTTATCTTTTTTTACAAGTACATTTTTGTACCTTATTTTGCATTTGTAACTATTATAATGAAAAGATACACGTTGTAAGGTATGTATATTTATTTGTGTGGTTTTTATTCTTTATCTATCAAGTTGTATCTTTCAATTATTTCATTTTATATACAGATAGTACATGTACAATAACCATACTATTATACACTTAACAAATCTTATAAGTGTGCATGTATATATTTATCCGTAACTTGGTAAAAATGTGTTTGATTTTGTTGATATTTTCAACATATGCAGCTTGGTAATGTGGAATTACAATTCAATTGGTTTTATTACAATTTTATAACAATTGTCACATACAGAATAAACAAATGGTGACATCAGCAAAAGCTAATGCCACTATTTTTGCCGTGTGTTCATCGGGTGTTTATCAGGTTGATATATATATGATCCAGCTATGTATCCTCTTTGCTGATCAAGTTCGTGTTCGAGTGTATGTACTTATCTCCGAGACAAAATAAAGAAAACAATGATAAGAATAAAGCCCAATTTAGGTTTATAACTACTCACTTTTTGTGTTAAAATGCAATTTGGAAGAGTTACCTCCCTTTGACCATAAAATTTAAACTGCATTTTTAAAAGTTCGAAATCACCATTTTATTGAGTGAAAACTCGCACAATTTTATGTTTTTTTAATGTAACAATATATCTAAAATTCTAATTGACCATAAATTACAATAATTTGCACATACGCGTAAATTTCTCGCCATTTTACGTGTTTTGATGTTTAATGGTTCAGTGATCCGTTGTATTTAATTTTGAAGAAAAAACTATATTATTCTATTCGTGTGTTATCAAATAGCATGTACACAATATTTCATGCAGCAATATTCATAAATATAAAAATTATACGATAAAAACATGTGCACACTTATAAGATTTGTTAAGTGTATTATATATTCACTGCAATATAAAATATCATTTGAAGTATCGATTCATAAAAGAAGTATAAGTATAAGACAGACTTTTTAACATGCATACATGTAATAAAAAAAAACAATTAAATAGTGGGGATCGAACCTACAACTTTTAGGAAGTGTGCGTATCCACTACACTACGGTGCATTTGACGCATGGAATGCGCTTTGAACACAATTTGATATCGAACCCATTGTAAGTTTACCTGTCAGACGAGTTTATGTTTATAACGATTCTCGTTTGACTTTGAACGCACTTTACAATGCACACAATTTCTTATTGACGAACACGGAACACGTGGTCATCAAAATGAACGTGTGATTGCGCCATTTAGCTGCATTAGTATTAGGTTATTACATGTATGTATGATGGTTTTTTGTTGTTTTATCTTGTGTTTCGTTAGTTCAACGAAGCATAAAGAAGTGTATGTTTATGCATAACTCAATGTGTTTTGCGCCTTATTATTATTATAATATTATTGCAATTATAATATCATTTTTGATATGTGTTTTTTCACCTCCTATATTTCATGTATCGTATCATTTCAGCATGGTGTCCACCTCCAGTAGCTTGTTTCGTAAATCCTTGTACTGTTAAAACATGTCCAGCATATCCAGGAGCAAGATGCATGTAAGTTATTACTTATTTTATTTTCGGGTTTCATTTTAACCGGAAGTTTACCACGGAGACTGTAAAATGATCCTGACCTTTATGCATGCCGAAAATAATACAAGGTTCTTACGTTGAATATATAAAATTCCGCGAGCAAATCATGCAATATTGGTCCTTTAAATTTGTATTGGTATGACATCTCGATCGTCTTCGTGATACTTCCCGCTTAGGAAAACATAAAACCGGGATTATAAATATAGATAATATATCAGCTATTAAATTATGGTAATAGAAGGTAGAAAGTCGTGTCAAATTCTCTGAACTATATTTTTAGTCATATAGGGACATTCCTGTCTCATTATCATGAGACTGTGTGCCTGACCAGGCTTGGTGCTGCTGTTATACGATAGGTCAAGAGTTCGATTCACCCTGGTTTATAACGCCGTTACTAAACAATTTTTCACCTACCAGTTTTCACGGACTATATATCCTTACCTCCAGTCTACAAGGAACTGGCAATTTCTTCATTTTCAGAGGATGATCGACATTGTTGTCAAATTTTAATCGAATGGTACGACCAGCTGTGACTGAGAATCGTACCCGGATAGCCGGGTTACAAATCTAGCTCACTAACCACTGGACCACGACCGCCATTTCAACCGACACTGGTCCTATGTCGCGGCATGACGTCACAACCGCTTCATCCACAACCATTGTATATTTTAACAACGATATTAGTCGGCATTTGTTTCAAAAAGATAAACAGTAGTCATGAATATTGAATAAAATTCACAATTATAAGAAAATAAATAAATTCGTAAACATGCCTCTTTCAGTCGTGACTGACATTGTTTTACTAGGCACCAATGTATGATTATATATATGATTTCACCATTTAATTGTTTTCGTTACCAGCAATGATGACCCATGTGACAGAGCGTGTACTGGTAACTTCTACTATCGTGGTATAAAACTTGAAGACTGGATGTGCAATTCCCGTCAGGGCAGATATTGAAATGTGCTACATTTACATGTATAACATATTTATTTAATTGAACAGAAATAAAACATATTAAAATTGTTATCGGTATTTTTTCTTTGATGAGAAACTTGGTCTGTGTTTTCAGTAGCAACTCAGACCAGACAATATAAGCGACAAGTGCGCCGGGTATGTGTAATGGGTAGAGTCAAGTACTGTCACACAGAAGGTCCTTGATTTGATGGTTGTTCTTTCCTGACATTGGCGATGATGTCCTCGTTGTAGTTACATGACCAAGACATTTGTTTTGGTGAATAAATGTAGGTCAGTACGTGGTACATACACTCATAGTGTAAATAATATCTCCCGCAAGGCCGAACAGAGCTACTAGGAATGTTTGTGAGTAGATATCAGTTTGGATATATGTACCACGTAGTATGCTCAAGCCGAGAATGAGTAATGTCTATACGCAACTACATATTTTTCAACAAAATGGCACAGTTTTTTTTCGAAACTATTGGTTGGTTTCGGGCAAAAACGGTTACCCTTTTGCACAAAATATAAAGTGGCATGGATAGTACTCATTCTCGGCCTGAACGTCAGGGATGACAGCATGGTCGCAGTAATGACAACTAGCTGAGATGAACTAATTGAATAGCGTAGACTTTTTATATCTCTGACTTTCATTCTCGGCCTGAGCGTCAGGGATGACAACATGATCACAGTCCTGGCAGCTATAGCTGACATGAACAACTTGAATAGAGTAGACTATGTATACCTCTGACTTAGAATGAGTGAGTCGTGTGCTACTTACGACCTTATAAGACCCAGAAAGAAATATGCATCACAAGGCGCTTCTTATGACCCTGTTTTCAGTAAAAGTGGAACTGGTCAGGTAGACCGAACTGATGTTAAAAAAGTTTGTTTTTCAAAATAGCGTTTTGTTCTCACGACCTTCTTCTAAACCAGCGATAGTCTTTCACAGTCGAACATCGTTATGGTGCAAATATTCTAATTAACCTGGACCTGACCTAATACATGAATATATTACAATGTTCTTGTGTTTCCGCTTGCAATTGTTCCTGTTTGTTGTTAACTTCGATCTTTAAGTATAATTATATGTATATAGACATGCTATCAGCTTGTAATTTATGCTAATAAGAAGGCAAGTAGGCGAATGCCGGTATGGAATATGCATATGCATACCTATGCAACAATGCACAATTACTTCACCAATTAGGCCAACATGAAGAAATTGCTGGAGCATCATCCTTCTTTTCTTACAAATGGGAGAGAAGGATTTTATTTTTTTATTTTTTAAAATCCTGAAATTGTGAAACACCTATCTGATTTTGATGTTGACCAGTTGACCCCATTCAATCGATTTGGATAGAGGTGTCAACGAATGGATATTGACATATTTTTTAAATCAGTATCGTTTTTTTAATAATCGGTGTTTATGAACGAGTCTACCAGTGTAAACGTTTTCTTTAGAATTAAAATAATATCCTAAGGGAGCGCTGTGAAGAACCATTTCTGTGAAAAGATAGAACGCTCTTCTCACGTAGAGTAAAGGGCAGGTAATCCAGACTAACACAAATAATGAACAAAGATCGTGGCGACATAAAAATAGCGTCAGGAGCGGGCAGGATAATATATGAAATAATTAATGCCGACCTAACCACGACCATGGCGTATGCGCTCAAAAAACGCTACACAAACAAAGGTGGGTTCTTTGTGTGGTTTATGATTTATGACGATCTTTCAAATATGATGTTTTAATGACACATCATCAATCAAATATGTTGATTGTGTATATTTGAAGCAGAGTAGGAGCGAACAATCGTCATAGCTTCAAACGTTAGAGGAGACGGACAGTACAAGTGAAACATGAAACTCTGTGTCTTATTTATTGTGGTGGTTTTGTGGATAGGCTCTGCACAAAGTAAGTTTATTTTTGTTTAATACCATGTATCAATTTATTCATATATAGCTTTGGCTTCGGGATTTCATTTTGTATTAACGTATAAAGATATTTTGAATTGGTCGACTGCTAATGTTATGATATTTTATTGATATACAATCATGTAACTTCAAATTTCTGTGGTCGAACGGCGTACCTTGGTCTAATCGGAAATCTACACAAGCAAATTGTTGAAGGACGATTGATCACATAAGCTCACCGTTCAGACTAAATTACAAATCCAATGCACTTACCACTAGACCCCAGTCGCGACTCTGTGAAGTTCACTCTGATAATACAATTGTCCGACCTCAGGAACAAACCCTGTTCTTTCAACGCTGTAAGCGCTTTGATTGATACAAATACCAAGAATGATCTCCCTTAATGAAGCTGTTTCGTTAATTTTATTTTCCGTAAAACGTTTGTCGACAAGCAACAGCTACTTTGGCAATACTTGTAGTATTTTCTAACGTACATATACTGTATAAATTTGTAATATTACAACCGTCGTTGAAATGTGTAACGGTTATTCAAACCACTGTAGAGATTTAGCCCTGGTTAATATTCATGCTTTCTGTCACAATTTAACAAAGTTTTGCAACGGAACACGTTACATTTATACTTTTCGTGATTCAAAGTGTTGAATAAATGAGCTGCTTGAATAACATTCACTTTGAAACGTTTAAGTTAAGAAGACGGGAGTATACTGGACAGCGAGTTCTATTCATTTCATGATAACTTTGATGCCGAGTGTAGCCTGTCGGAGATAACTCTAACCTTGTATACATGTATAAACAAAACATGGATAATATCAACACTGCACGGTCGACTGGTCGCTTTTGTATCAGCGTACATTGAAAGAGTATAAGTGTATGCATTAAACGTGATTATGAACGAAATCGAACAATAATAGACATCGTAAATGCATTTAATTCTCATTCGTTTTTGTGAACAAAGGCTTGTGTTATCGTCGGCGGGCTATAACAGTTTATTATTCCTTGACATAATCATTTCAGGTAACCCTTGTATGACCGACCCAGACATCTACCATCCCGTCGCAGGCGATCCAAAGAAATACATTCATTGCATGGGTGTTAATCGTACTGAGCAACACGAAATGACATGTCCAGGGAATATGATATTCAGCGCCACCAACGGACCCTGTGTGTCTCCTCCCTAGAAAAATCGATCATTACCTAAATAATGTAAATAAATGTAACTACGACGATGAGTTCTTCCACATGCGCGCTGGACGCACGAAGTTAGCACGTGCCCGCTTTCGAGACAAATAAAGTGTACCTGTATCGAAACTCTTTAACGCTAATGTCGACTGTGCTTTATATAACGATGGGGAATATTACTCACAACACTTTTACGAAACTTGATTCATTTGTCAGACAGAAAAAGGTAAAACAATCAAGGAAGCAATGTACTGCCCAAGCTCGAATACCGATCCAGCATTACAAATCTACATAAATCAATTCAACATTATGAGCAACTTGTATTAAAAAGGAAATATGATGTCATATTCAAAATGGCCACCGCGCTTGCGCAGTCCTTGCGCTTATAATAGCTCTTGTGGTTTGTTTGTTTAATATTATTTGCGATTAAACTTCCTATAGTGCGCCCATGATACTGTGAAAGGCGGGAAATTTGGTATAGTCCACAAAGGTGGATTACAAATATGCGCACCAATTATCAGTGATGTTTTGAGTACAATACTGACCTTATCAGTTTATTTAAGTGATTTGTGAAACCAATTTTGCCACAGTTGACCAAACCGATTCATGTTTGTAAATATCACATTATCCTGGGCGGACTATAACTGTTTCCTGTATTATGACATTGTTTTATAAACATCATTTGACATTACACGCAATAAAAAGTTTCAAAACACCACGTGTGTGTTCTATTGCAGAAGTTATTAAGGCACCATCCCGTTCAAGTAACAGATATAATAGATCGGACCTTCAAAAAGCCCACTACGTGTATACCCGGCTCGTAGACCAAATAACGCAGCAATTTTATATTAAGCGAGGCGGGTATACTCGAACTCTTGGCAGTGAATAGGGGAAAACTATATAATTTAAAATACCCAGGCAATTATACGTCCAAATTGTGTAACTATTACTAACTAAACGGCTAACATGCAAACCCACACATACATCCACGTGTACTTAGTGTACTAAGTTCAGTCAAATCTTTGAATTCTGGATTCGAACATAAAAACAAACACACATACTTACACGTGTACGCACTGTACTACATTGCGGCAAAATTCCGAACTCACAGATGATGTTTTCAGATGATTAAGGTGCCAGGACTGGTGGTAGACGTAATGATGGTAGACCAGGGTGCCCAGGACTGATGGTAGACGTAATGATGGTAGACCAGGGTGCCCAGGACTGGTGGTAGACGTGAATGATGGTAGACCAGGGTGACCAGGACTGGTGGTAGACGTAATGATGGTAGACCAGGGTGCCCAGGACTGGTGGTAGACGTGAATGATGGTAGTTCAGGGTGCCCAGGACTGGTGGTAGACGTAATGATGGTAGTCCAGGGTGACTAGGACTGGTGGTAGACGTAATGATGGTAGACCAGGGTGCCCAGGACTGGTGGTAGACGTAATGATGGTAGTCCAGGGTGACTAGGACTGGTGGTAGACGTGAATGATGGTAGTTCAGGGTGCCCAGGACTGGTGGTAGACGTGAATGATGGTAGACCAGGGTGCCCAGGACTGGTGGTAGACGTAATGATGGTAGACCAGGGTGCCCAGGACTGGTGGTAGACGTAATGATGGTAGTCCAGGGTGCCCAGGACTGGTGGTAGACGTGAATGATGGTAGACCAGGGTGACCAGGACTGGTGGTAGACGTAATGATGGTAGTCCAGGGTGACCAGGACTGGTGGTAGACGTGAATGATGGTAGTTCAGGGTGCCCAGGACTGGTGGTAGACGTAATGATGGTAGTCCAGGGTGACTAGGACTGGTGGTAGACGTAATGATGGTAGACCAGGGTGCCCAGGACTGGTGGTAGACGTAATGATGGTAGTCCAGGGTGACTAGGACTGGTGGTAGACGTGAATGATGGTAGTTCAGGGTGCCCAGGACTGGTGGTAGACGTAATGATGGTAGTCCAGGGTGACTAGGACTGGTGGTAGACGTGAATGATGGTAGTTCAGGGTGCCCAGGACTGGTGGTAGACGTAATGATGGTAGTCCAGGGTGCCCAGGACTGGTGGTAGACGTAATGATGGTAGTCCAGGGTGACTAGGACTGGTGGTAGACGTGAATGATGGTAGTTCAGGGTGCCCAGGACTGGTGGTAGACGTAATGATGGTAGTCCAGGGTGACTAGGACTCGTGGTAGACGTGAATGATGGTAGTTCAGGGTGCCCAGGACTGGTGGTAGACGTAATGATGGTAGTCCAGGGTGCCCAGGACTGGTGGTAGACGTAATGATGGTAGACCAGGGTGCCCAGGACTGGTGGTAGACGTAATGATGGTAGACCAGGGTGCCCAGGACTGGTGGTAGACGTAATGATGGTAGACCAGGGTACCCAGGACTGGTGGTAGACGTAATGATGGTAGACCAGGGTGACCAGGACTGGTGGTAGACGTGAATGATGGTAGACCAGGGTGACCAGGACTGGTGGTAGACGTAATGATGGTAGACCAGGGTGCCCAGGACTGGTGGTAGACGTAATGATGGTAGACCAGGGTGCCCAGGACTGGTGGTAGACGTAATGATGGTAGACCAGGGTGCCCAGGACTGGTGGTAGACGTAATGATGGTAGACCAGGGTGCCCAGGACTGGTGGTAGACGTGAATGATGGTAGACCAGGGTGCCCAGGACTGGTGGTAGACGTGAATGATGGTAGACCAGGGTGCCCAGGACTGGTGGTAGACGTGAATGATGGTAGACCAGGGTGACCAGGACTGGTGGTAGACGTAATGATGGTAGACCAGGGTGACCAGGACTGGTGGTAGACGTGAATGATGGTAGTCCAGGGTGCCCAGGACTGGTGGTAGACGTGAATGATGGTAGACCAGGGTGACCAGGACTGGTGGTAGACGTGAATGATGGTAGACCAGGGTGACCAGGACTGGTGGTAGACGTGAATGATGGTAGACCAGGGTGACCAGGACTGGTGGTAGACGTGAATGATGGTAGACCAGGGTGACCAGGACTGGTGGTAGACGTGAATGATGGTAGACCAGGGTGACCAGGACTGGTGGTAGACGTGAATGATGGTAGACCAGGGTGACCAGGACTGGTGGTAGACGTGAATGATGGTAGACCAGGGTGACCAGGACTGGTGGTAGACGTAATGATGGTAGACCAGGGTGCCCAGGACTGGTGGTAGACGTGAATGATGGTAGACCAGGGTGACCAGGACTGGTGGTAGACGTGAATGATGGTAGACCAGGGTGACCAGGACTGGTGGTAGACGTAATGATGGTAGACCAGGGTGACCAGGACCCTTTTGGACTTGGAAATGCAAAATTTTAATGTTAAAGTTTAGGTACGGGTTTTTAACCTCTAATATCTTCAAAGTGCATTGACATATTGCTTTGAGACTTTGCATACTTGTTCACCATCATGACCCAAACCCATACACAGGGAAGATAACTACTTAGCATTTTGTTGAAATTATGCCCTCTGTTCGACTTAGAAATGCTTATTTGTTTATCTTCATGACCGAAGGGTCCTACACATGAGTAGGTAACGGTCCTGCATAATTTGTCCAAATTATCCCTCTTTTTCGACTCAGAAGCCCCAACCTCTACACAGCAGAGGGTAATGCTGCTGTTATGAAGCATTTTGTTTTGAATATATAATAATTGTACTATCCTACGGTAGCTAAACGACTAGTTTTTCCTCTTGGACGATCAACAATTAATTGCTCGATTATCTCTGATAATTTTGACTACTTATTTGCCTCGCAGACAGACACGTCACTTGACTTTTATGAATATTTGGGACAGAAGCTATTCATTAAATATTTAAAAACGTGGGTTGGAATCCCTCCCACCTGGTGAGAGTTCATAATTATACGATTGTTGGATTATCATCAGATTATTTCTATAAAACCCAAATTTATTCTTGTTTAGTTTCCGGAATTTGCAAAACCAGGCAATGGCAAGAATAATATAGAACGGATTGAGAATATCAAGCAATTAATATGTTTAGGTCGTACCAATATACTCAAACTTTGATGACCGGGATCAGCAAAACAATATTCACATATTTTGCGAATTTGATAAAATGAACTGATGAATTTTTAGAAAACAAAATGTTACATGAATGTTATATGAAACGAGACAAAAGAAATACGTTACTCTGGTTGGCTTTTCAGCTACCAGGAAAACGACGACATTGTGGAAATGCATATGGCACTGTTTTCGCTACATACATTACACTATCATCAGTTACAGACACTACCTGGTAAAACCCACATTATGTACCGTCAGCAGTAACAGAAGCTACCTGGTCAACCCTACATTACACCACCATCAGCAGTAGCATCAGCTACCTGGTCAAACCCACATTACATCAGCTTAAAGTGCAGTCATGGCCCAATACTCGTTTTTGATATTTTTAGGACTAACAGCTGGGCTATTTTCAAAATAATGGCTAGAAAAGTTCTCAAAATTTAAACCTTCATAAAATACAAAAAAGCTGGCCTGAATTTTAAGACCAACCATTGAAGTTAACAAAATTGGTAGGGTATAAAGCTAATAACAAATACTTTTTTTTTATCAAGTTTTAATTCAAGTGAACGGGCAAAAAATACAAAAATACATTAACGCATTCAAAGTCTATTATTTTCTTAGTTAAATGGTTCTTTACACTTTTAAAGTTTATATTTACTTATTGTTATATCATTATACAGAAATAAACTGTTGAATCTCTCCGACATTAAAAAATAACACGCAAATTCATATTTTTTTGCTTTTTTCCAGATAAAATTAATATCCATACAATAAAAGTTTTATTTTCAGATTAAATGCTCAAACTATTTTTGTAAAACAGGGTTGTGCATGAAATTTTAACACTAACTAGTAAATCTTAACAAAAATCATAAAAGGCATTATGATTTTAGCGCAAAAGTATCAACATTAGAACAATACAATGTTTATCAAAATGTGTTACACTCCTGACATATGTAGCTGTCACTTATAAACTAGCTTTCACTTACAAGTTACAATCTCCTGAACTACCAATAAAAAGCAACTGATACACAGTGTAAAATTTTAAAACAAATATGGCAATAACATAGATCCAATTTGGATATTGTTTTAGAAATTAATTGGAAACCATACGGGCGTCTACATGCAATATTGGCTCAAAACCTGAAGCAAACATCAATACATGTAAAATGTCTCAATTAACAATTGAACACTAAAACAGTTAAACATTAACACATTTCAAATTGATCCTACTGGAATCATGAACCTTTAAGAGCTGTTTAACACGTTTGTCAAAAGTGTTACACTCCTGACCAAACAATATAACTTAAGTTTTAAGCTGGTTTTCAGAAATTTCAAGTTCCTTTTCATTAAACATCAGTTTCAATCCCTGACCAGGCATTTATGTGGGCATTGATAATTTAACAATGGAGACTGCCATGATATGTCATCATTATTATTATTATTATTATTATTATAGTCTTAGGTTAGGTGTACATCCCCGGGTGTAAATACATTATGAGGCTCACAAGGAAGACTGGGTATATACCCAACTGTGTTGCCTATTGAAATGAAGTATTTATTATTAATATCATTATTATTATAACCTCAGCTTTACATCTCCATCGACCTTCAAAACATGTAAACAGGTTTATTAAGAAATACTGATAAAACTACATGCATGCATATATCATTGGTCAAATATTGCTGAATAGCTACAATGTTGGAAGTATCAAATAATTTCTAAATCTACTGTATTTTTTATTTACCTTTGCTACACTTAACTGATTCAGAACCGATTTTAGGTGCTGGTATTGTGTGTATAAATTATTATTTGAAATTTGTAGGGTTTAAATTAATCAGTGGTACTAAAGTCGTATGCCTGGTATGCTTTTCCGCGAAAAGATATATATCAATTTTACCCATTACTTCATATTGGCATCATTTTCATAATTTACAAATGCTGCTAGAACAAAACCACTGGGCGTGATGATTTAACCTTCACATTGTTGGACAACGATACCCCGACCAAAAACAACGTCAATTAAGTTTAGAAGTGCGTTGTATACGGTGCCACGCTTTTATGTTACAGAACATCCTGACGCTATTGACATGCTTTTTAAAGCAGAATGTGACGTTTAGCCATGACAAAGTAGTTTAACTGTCGTCTGGCAATGATATTCAGGCTTGCACAGTATTTTCAAGAAGCTGTTACCTCTACGATTGTCAGCGTCTAGTAAGCTGACAATAGAAGCACGTAAACATGATAGCACCATTTGAATATTTTTTTGAAGACATCACTTCCGGTCAACAAATTTTGGTGCTATACGTACAGTTTAATAGCAATAATGCGTACAATTTAGTTATTTTGCATAACATTGTGTTTAATGTTTACTTGACCCAAATTGGAAATCACTTATTTCTTATTAATATTTACCCTTACATATTCAATTAACAATGTCGGGTTACGGGTTTAAGATGCCATAGATCTTGGAAAGATATGATCATAGCCATAGGACACAATACAGCGTATCCATGGTCGTTAAAAAGTACTGACAGCTCATGTTGCGACTGTGGAGGGCATTGAATTTGTTCTCATGAAGCTGAATTTAAAGGCCGACGCAGATGGTCATCAAGATGTGCATCATCAAGCAGAAGCTTCAGAGCGATGAGTGTTACATGTTTACCTTATACATAGAAGTGTGGAACAACATTGTACAACCCCATATTTTCTGTAAATGTGGCAGAGACGCCTGATTGGCATAGCCTGATTACATTATTACTTTTGCGAATTTGATATTGTCAATAAATAATTTTCATGGTTTGGTTTTGTGACTATCTAAACCTTGATTACAATCATTATTATGGTTTTTGCACATATTTGACCTAATGTTTTGATTTTATCACATGCAAATTTTCCATAAAATTGAAGCACCTTAACTAATATCAAACACCCACTGTTGCATTTTAAAATCAGTTAAGTGTAAGTGTAGAAGCTTCTTCTTTCATTTGTTTTGTCAAGGGCAGGATCTGACAGTCTGTCCTGTTGTATCTATTCCTTCTAACATAAGTTTTTATTTTTTCTCTCTTATTTTCTCCTTTTCAAGCTTAGCACTGACATTCAATTAAATGTTCACAGTATTTTCTAGCTCGTTCTGGTGATGTGCTAGCAGTTACAATTATCTTATCTATATTGGCCCTTTTCATATGTCTCAATGACCTTTAAATTGCTGGTAGGCTCACAACTAGCATGTCCATGCTTGTTTTGGTATTAGTTCTGTGTAAGATGAATGAATAATACTTTTTACCATTTTTGGTCAGGAGTGTAACACGTATTTGTACATGTAAACAGTTCTGGTAGAAGCACAACTTGGTATCTTTTATATAAATTTCAATTTTAAAATGGCTATCACATAGTATAGCATAGCAAAAAAGTACTTGTTGGTCATTGGCAAGCAGTTCGAAAAAAAAATTGCATTTTTTATTTAAATGTCTAAATTTTAAATATGAAATGGACAAAATTTAAAGACTTCTGTCCAATTTAACTTACCTTATTTGCACCAGATCAAACAATTATCATTTACACTTTGTTATAACTTTAAAATACAGCACAAAACATCTGTAAAGCATTTCAGAAGGCTATACAAAGAATATGCATAAAATCAAGAAACTATGTTTCACTCCTGACAATCACATGATGTCCATGTGCTCAATACGCAAACATCACCTTTACTCGTAATTGTTTTTTGTGATCACTCTCAGACTCTGACTTCCCGGAAAAGCATATAAAATGTACATGTGTACAGTTTTTGGCATTACTATTACTCCCTATATACCAAATGTTTCACTCCTGACGGATTCAGGCCAGCTGCTTTCTATGAAGCAAACCAATAGTTATATTAATAACATAAGAAACATATTTTACCTATTTTATTATGACATATTTCTCTTCACTCTGAACAACAAAGAATGTTAATCATTTAAATGTTATTGAAGCTGTATCTCAATACACATTTTTTTCATAAATATTTTAGTGATTTTTTTCTAAGCACCCACTTAAGTAATCGCTTATTTTTTACGTCTTGACATGACAATAATACTTAAAATTATACACCATCTTAAAGGCGATATATTTAATTTATTCTTAAAAACAATTGTAACTTTGAAACTCATCAATATATTTCACAGGAATGTCCTGAATTATGTGATTGATGAAAACTGTCACGTTTTTTTGTTTCCCTCCTGACATTTTTGACATGTTTTTTTATCATTACTTTTTTTTCTGTAATGCTATTTCTTTCAAACTTCACAGACTATTTTATGACATCAAATGATATGTTTAAGGGTAAAAGATATAAGAATAATTAGTTTAGAATATATTTTATTGAGGAAAAACCTTAACTAGCCATTTTTTTGAAAACAGCCCAGCTCAGACTGACAAATTATTAATTAGGCTACAAAAGGAAAACACAGAAAATCAAGCGAAAATGGACATCAAGAAAATCGAAAATGTCCAAAGGAGGGCCACAAAGCTTGTGAAACCAATTTGTGAATTAATTAAGTTATTCAGATAGACCAGAGACTATAGCGTAACATGTCATCTATAGTCTCTGGATAGACTCAGGGAGTTAGGATTATTATCGTTAGAATATTGATATGATTCAGATATACAAGTCATTCATGGTTTAGATTGACTTAAATGGGAAAATTTGTTTGATTTGGCACCAGGCCACTCGCATGGACATCATCTATCATTCTTACATAAGAAGAGAACACATAATCTGCGTCTTCACACAAAGAACGGTTAATGTTTGGAACTATTTAAGTAACAGGGCTGCGTCTGCGAGTTCCTTGAATATTTTTAAGTCAATGTTAAATTCCGAGAATTGGAATAGAAAGAAATTCTTTCCATCTAGCTATCAGTGCACACTCAGTCTCTTAATAAATTTAACCCAAATTTTTTTTTTACTCTTTATCAATGATACAGTAACCTGTGCTTGGTGATAGCTTATCGGTCTAGGAATCAAGGTATCATCCAGAAATCTAGACGTAATCATACTGAATTACTTTGATGATTTTAATATATGGTCATATATGGTGTTCGTCTACACCAAAGATAAAAATACATGTGTTTAGAAATTAGATCTTTGGTCTACACTGTTGAAAACTCGAGTCACTGTCAGTGAGGGGCAAAGTCAGAATTTCTATGTCCTCAAATTTGTAGGAATAAAATGGTTGTCAAAAAATGTACAATGTTGACAAAAATAAAATAGTGAACAACTGTACCCTGCTTACCTTGTCTCTTTTTTGTTGAATAACCCCAACTCTTTCCATTTATTCCAATTCAGGCAACATGCCTTCAATTTCATGCTCCACGTATTCTGCCATCTTAAGTTTTATTTAAGGCTGTTAATTAATTTTGTTGTTTTCTTTAATCACGCACACGTGAAATTTCGAAACAATCGGATAGAGTTGTCGTTCGTTGCTCCCTCAACTCTTGTGTCTTTTTCTTTTCTTTAACTCGTCCTCCAATCAGCATTTATTTTAGAATCATATTAAAGGTTATCCTAACCTCTTTATGAATATATAAAGAATATATAAAGAATATATTATCAAAATGAATATAATTTTATATTGTTACAATAATAGCCATCATTTTTTCACTCATAATTTACACTAATCAGAAGTCATCGTTACCCACGAAAGTTTTTATTTGTCTATATATTTAAAAAAAATTAGTTTCGTAATAAAGCTTACCATAACCACTTTCACAATATATAAATAACTTTGCAATAAAATGGAATATTATTTTTGAAATATAACCGGGAAATATTACCATTTTTCATTAGAAAATATTTTTCAATTAATTCCACAGACCCCACGGAACTCTAAATAAAATAATTATTATGGCATGTATTTTTATATTTTTGGTCTTATATTAAAGATAACCCTTAGCACTTTCCGAATATATACACATATGTTTAATGTCTAATATACTTAAGTGGTTACCTCCCCTTGACCATGATAGTCCTTTTCTCGTACATTTACGTTTTTGATGTTTCATGGTGCAATGAACCTCTTTCTTAAATTATGAAGAACAACTGTATTAACAAATTATTATGGTAGTCAACCGCATGTACACAAAATTTCATGCAGAAATATTAATGATAGAGAATTACTTACATCTTTTATTCATACATGTGCAATTTTCGTTGTGATAGCACATGTCTCATATGCACACATATCTCATATATGCACACATATCACAACTTATTACAATCAGTTAGTAAAAAAATACCGGCGTAATATTACATAGTTTTATTAGAGTAGGCCTATAGGAAGGGGCGTAATTCCCACTGTACATTTAATATGTCATGTTTGGATTGTCTCCCATCAGTTGCAGGGTTTTATATCTAAGTATGTACAGTGCCAAGTATGTACAGTGCCGAGTATGTACAGTGCCAAGTATGTACAGTGCCAAGTATGTACAATGCCAAGTATGTACAGTACCAAGTATGTACAATGCCAAGTATGTACAGTGCCAAGTATGTACAATGCCAAGTATGTACAATGCCAAGTATGTACAATGCCAAGTATGTACAGTGCCAAGTATGTACAATGCCAAGTATGTACAATGCCAAGAATGTACAGTGCCAAGTATGTACAATGCCAAGTATGTACAGTGCCAAGTATGTACAATGCCAAGTATGTACAGTGCCAAGTATGTACAGTGCCAAGTATGTACAGTGCTAAGTACATGTATGTACAGTGCCAAGTATGTACAGTACCAAGTATGTACAATGCCAAGTATGTACAGTGCCAAGTATGTACAGTGCCAAGTATGTACAATGCCAAGTATGTACAATGCCAAGTATGTACAGTGCCAAGTATGTACAATGCCAAGTATGTACAATGCCAAGAATGTACAGTGCCAAGTATGTACAATGCCAAGTATGTACAGTGCCAAGTATGTACAGTACCAAGTATGTACAATGCCAATTATGTACAATGCCAATTATGTACAATGCCAAGTATGTACAGTGCCAATTATGTACAATGCCAAGTATGTACAGTGCCAATTATGTACAATGCCAAGTATGTGCAGTACAAAGTATGTACAGTACCAAGTATGTACAATGCCAAGTATGTACAATGCCAAGTATGTACAGTGCCAAGTATGTACAATGCGAAGTATGTACAATGCTAAGAATGTACAGTGCCAAGTATGTACAATGCCAAGTATGTACAGTACCAAGTATGTACAGTGCCAAGTATGTACAATGCCAAGTATGTACAGTGCAAAGTATGTACAGTGTCATGTATGTGTAGTACCAAGTATGTACAGTACCAAGTATATACAATGCTAAGTATGTACAGTGCCAAGTATGTACAGTGCAATGTATGTACAGTGCCATGTATGTGCAGTACCAAGTATGTACAGTACCAAGTATATACAATGCTAAGTATGTACAGTGCCAAGTATGTACAGTGCCAAGTATGTACAATGCCAAGTATGTACAATGCCAATTATGTACAATGCCAAGTATGTACAGTGCCAATTATGTACAATGCCAAGTATGTGCAGTACCAAGTATGTACAGTACCAAGTATGTACGATGCCAAGTATGTACAGTGCCAAGTATGTACAGTGCCAAGTATATACAATGCCAATTATGTACAATGCCAAGTATGTACAGTGCAAAGTATGTACAATGCCAAGTATGTACAATGCCAAGTATGTACAGTGCCAAGTATGTACAATGCCAAGTATGTACAATGCCAAGAATGTACAGTGCCAAGTATGTACAATGCCAAGTATGTACAGTGCCAAGTATGAACAGTGCCAAGTATGTACAATGCCAATTATGTACAATGCCAATTATGTACAATGCCAAGTATGTACAGTGCCAATTATGTACAATACCAAGTATGTGCAGTACCAAGTATGTATAGTACCAAGTATGTACAATGCCAAGTATGTACAATGCCAAGTATGTACAGTGCCAAGTATGTACAATGCCAAGTATGTACAATGCTAAGAATGTACAGTGCCAAGTGTGTACAATGCCAAGTATGTACAATGCTAAGAATGTACAGTGCCAAGTATGTACAATGCCAAGTATGTACAGTACCAAGTATGTACAGTGCCAAGTATGTACAATGCCAAGTATGTACAGTACCAAGTATGTACAGTGCCAAGTATGTACAATGCCAAGTATGTACAGTGCAAAGTATGTAAAGTGTCATGTATGTGTAGTACCAAGTATGTACAGTACCAAGTATATACAATGCTAAGTATGTACAGTGCCAAGTATGTACAGTGCAATGTATGTACAGTGCCATGTATGTGCAGTACCAAGTATGTACAGTACCAAGTATATACAATGCTAAGTATGTACAGTGCCAAGTATGTACAGTGCCAAGTATGTACAATGCCAATTATGTACAATGCCAATTATGTACAATGCCAAGTATGTACAGTGCCAATTATGTACAATGCCAAGTATGTGCAGTACCAAGTATGTACAGTACCAAGTATGTACGATGCCAAGTATGTACAGTGCCAAGTATGTACAGTGCCAAGTATATACAATGCCAATTATGTACAATGCCAAGTATGTACAATGCCAAGTATGTACAGTGCAAAGTATGTACAATGCCAAGTATGTACAATGCCAAGTATGTACAGTGCCAAGTATGTACAATGCCAAGTATGTACAATGCCAAGAATGTACAGTGCCAAGTATGTACAATGCCAAGTATGTACAGTGCCAAGTATGAACAGTGCCAAGTATGTACAATGCCAATTATGTACAATGCCAATTATGTACAATGCCAAGTATGTACAGTGCCAATTATGTACAATACCAAGTATGTGCAGTACCAAGTATGTACAGTACCAAGTATGTACAATGCCAAGTATGTACAATGCCAAGTATGTACAGTGCCAAGTATGTACAATGCCAAGTATGTACAATGCTAAGAATGTACAGTGCCAAGTATGTACAATGCCAAGTATGTACAGTACCAAGTATGTACAGTGCAAAGTATGTACAGTGTCATGTATGTGCAGTACCAAGTATGTACAGTACCAAGTATATACAATGCTAAGTATGTACAGTGCCAAGTATGTACAGTGCAAAGTATGTACAGTGCCATGTATGTGCAGTACCAAGTATGTACAGTACCAAGTTTATACAATGCTAAGTATGTACAGTGCCAAGTATGTACAGTGCCAAGTATGTACAATGCCAATTATGTACAATGCCAATTATGTACAATGCCAAGTATGTACAGTGCCAATTATGTACAATGCCAAGTATGTGCAGTACCAAGTATGTACAGTACCAAGTACGTACGATGCCAAGTATGTACAGTGCCAAGTATATACAATGCCAATTATGTACAATGCCAATTATGTACAATGCCAAGTATGTACAGTGCAAAGTATGTACAATGCCAAGTATGTACAATGCCAAGTATGTACAGTGCCAAGTATGTACAATGCCAAGTATGTACAATGCCAAGAATGTACAGTGCCAAGTATGTACAATGCCAAGTATGTACAGTGCCAAGTATGTACAGTGCCAAGTATGTACAATGCCAATTATGTACAATGCCAATTATGTACAATGCCAAGTATGTAGAGTGCCAATTATGTACAATGCCAAGTATGTGCAGTACCAAGTATGTACAGTACCAAGTATGTACAATGCCAAGTATGTACAGTGCCAAGTATATACAGTGTCAAGTATGTACAATGCCAAGTATGTACAATGCTAAGAATGTACAGTGCCAAGTATGTACAATGCCAAGTATGTACAGTGCCAAGTATGTACAGTGCAAAGTATGTACAGTGTCATGTATGTGCAGTACCAAGTATGTACAATGCCAAGTATATACAATGCCAAGTATGTACAGTGCCAAGTATGTACAGTGCCAATTATGTACAATGCCAAGTATGTGCAGTACCAAGTATGTACAGTACCAAGTATGTACGATGCCAAGTATGTACAGTGCCAAGTATGTACAGTGCCAAGTATATACAATGCCAATTACGTACAATGCCATGTATGTACAATGCCAAGTATGTACAGTGCAAAGTATGTACAGTACCAAGTATAAACAGTGCCAAGTATGTATAGTACAAAGTATGTACAATGCCAAGTATGTACAGTACCAAGTATGTACAGTACCAAGTATGTATAGTACCAAGTATGTACAATGCCAAGTATGTATAGTACCAAGTATGTACAAAGGCATGCCAAGTATGTACAGTGCCAAGTATGTACAATGGCATGCCAAGTATGTACAGTGCCAAGTATGTACAATGCCAAGAACGTACATTGCCAATTATGTACAATGCCAAGTATATACAATGCCAAGTATGTACAGTGCCAAGTATGTACAGTACCAAGTATATACAATGCTTAGTATGTACAGTGCCAAGTATGTATAGTACCAAGTATGTACAATGCCAAGAACGTACAATGCCAATTATGTACAATGCCAAGTATGTACAGTGCCAAGTATGTACAATGCCAAGTATGTACAATGCCAAGTATGTACAGTGCCAAGTATGTACAGTACCAAGTATGTACAATGCCAAGTATGTACAATGCCAAGTATGTACAGTGCCAAGTATGTACAGTGCCAAGTATGCACAGTGCCAAGAACGTACAATGCCAATTATGTACAATGCCAAGTATGTACAGTGCCAAGTATGTACAGTGCCAAGTATGTACAGTGCCAAGTATGCACAGTGCCAAGAACGTACAAAGCCAATTATGTACAATGCCAAGTATGTACAGTGCCAAGTATGCACAGTGCCAAGAACGTACAATGCCAATTATGTACAATGCCAAGTATGTGCAGTGCCAAGTATGTACAATGCCAAGTATGTACAGTGCCATGTATGTACAATGCCAAGTATGTAAAGTGCCAAGTACAGTGTGTGATTAGAGTATAGGAAGGGACGTAACTCCCACAGTACATTAAATATGTCATATTTGGATTGTCTCCCATCAGTTGCAGCAGTGTATATACAATGTATATACCTAAGCACAAAACGGAGAAAAAATACGAGACAAATATTTCACGTCTTTCAGCTTTGGTCACTGAATGCATACACCAAATCGTCCATCGAGCAATCAATAAGTTAGCAGTTTTAATATAAATTATATAATGTAACTGTATATCCTCGGATCATACCATGTAGAGTAAGCGCAATATATATATAGAATTTTATAAAACATTTATAAAACATTAACTGCTAGGTGTCTCATGTGATGTTATTATGGTAAGGACATGTACACATGTATACATTCACATTTAACATAGTCACACCTACATATAAAACACAAATGTATATACGTAAAACGCAGAAAAAGAGGCCGACCTGCCACAACCAGGATGAGGTAACTGGATGCCGAGCTGAAACCACTATAATAATAATAATAATAATCATAGTAAAGACTTTATTTAAAGAGGCAACACAGTTGGGTATGCCCAGTCTTCCCTGTGAGCCTCATATAACATAATATATGTACATTTACATCCACTCGGTCTATTATGGGGAGTACTGATAAGGTGGCCAGAGACGGATGTTGATGAAGGCGTGTAGTGAAGGTCCTATATGCTCAAGTTATTTTTTTTCGGACTTTGGGCACAGCAAAATAAACATAAGCTATACATAGCTATCCACCCATGGGTGAAGAGGATTACGTTAAGTTATACGTAAAACTCACTTAAGGTGGATTCCATCCTTTTCGGTAAAAGAGAAATGTACGTCAGAATGTAATGATATTTGGTATAAGTGATGTATGAGATGTGAACTTTACAAACTCACGACTTTCGGATCAGCAGTTTGATAGTACTTAGCTCTCGCCGGATACGAACACTGGGTCACCTTTTTGTTAAAATGTTACGCAAGTTTATAATATGAAGTCAGAAACACTTGAACTATGATTATTCTCCAACTTGAATCGTTGTACCATTTCTTCGTGAAAATTTGCCGGATAAAGTACTATCCACGCGTCAGATGACATCCCCCAAATACAACAAGTCTGGATCAGCTTCTGTATGATTTTATCGTGCGATACCCACCATATTCACGTACGAGGTGACGTACATTCCTCAACTACATACTAGCATATAGATTCGACAGTACACGGTTTTATCGTGCGATAGCCACCATATTCACGAGTCGGATGACAGGTTCCTCAACGTTGAGTCTAACATGACACTCGCCCGGATCAGCTAGTGCAGGATTTTAGCGTGCGATTGTCACCATGAAAATTGCATTTCTTCCTTTAAAAATTATAGAAATGTGCATGTTCATTTTCTTCCGGCCGTATTTTAATGAACTGTGATTAGAGAGGCATGGTGACATTGAAACGATGTTCTTGTATAAGGTTGGTCACGGTAAACTTGAGATTATCAAATTTACAGTAATAACAGTATTTTAAAGTTTTATATGCAAGCACGCATGTTAATTTAATTAACATGCGTGATGCAAGGTATTGTTTTATCAAAGTACTTACGGAAAGTTAAACCCAAACAAAGTGTTTAACAATTCTTTAATATCTAACATTATAGGGACAAACATCGAAGAATATAGCTCAACGGTTAGCACGCGTGTCGTCTAATCTGGCGACACGAGCTCAAATCCGAGTGGAGGAACACATAATTATGCCCGCCGTGTTTCAGGCCCCGATTCCACGAAAAAACTTAAGTTATTGCTCAGCTGAGTCTGCTATTTTGAATATGTTATATGGCTACAATTATGGTCTTGGGATGTAGATTGATACCAGAAACTGTGTATTTTTTTAGAAATAATAATAAAGTAGGTGATTTTTGTATGAAACGCTCATGGAAATCCAACAATAATGAACAATAATGAACCTTGTACTTGAGCTTGTTATAACAGACTTAAGATTTTACTCTCGGTGTTTATAACTTTAAAACACTATTTTCTGCATTAATCAGACTTTATATGTATTCCTCTCTTAAATTGGCATCTCCCAAAAAGGAAACAATATATACAAATATACATTTGAGTCATTTAACCAACAAAATAAGCTTTTTAAAATAGCAGACTCAGCTGAGCAATAACTTAAGTTTTTTCGTGGAATTGGGGCCAGAACAAAGCTCCATGGCAAATAAAGGCTATACTCGACATTTTGAAACATGTATGTAATAACAACTGTCCAGATCCCGGGAAGTGACTTGAAGAAATCAATGGTAGCCTCTGATCTGATCATATGGCAAGACGATGATTCCATTCCCTCACTGTCCTCGGAAATGTGCCGAGGTAAGTATTGTCCTTGTGGCAAATAATATTTCTTCTCAGGTTAGTTTTCGAGTCAACAGGTTTCATCCCTATGTTGTTTTTATTATTATTGTCTGATTTAGAGCGGTTCCCAACCCGAGGGTTCTCAAAGATACCCGTGGTCCTTGCACCAAAACTAACAGTCCGTCTTAGCGTCTAGCTGTTCAAGATTCATATCACTGGTACCAATGTCTTCTAGGTAACAAAATAACATATCATGCAGAGACCAATCTGAAATAATTCCTCATTACTATTTGATATATGCTATACTACAAGATACACATGTTAGTTGTAATAAATCACGGTATATATTTTATAAGGTTAAACTAAGCCATTGCATTTACAACATATTCAACCTCCATGTCATACCCCTTAGTGAAGTTCTTTGGTTGCTTGGCAACTATTTATATTTCTGGTGATAGAATTCATCAGATGATCTGCAGGGGTTAATATCTGACGATCAATAATAAAATATACAAGTGCAAATACATTTTGAAGGCTTTAAAAATTAATAGGTGGATTACCATCCCATGTACCCATGTATCTTATTAATGAATTAGACCATGTAAGAGGGGCACGGGTGTCGCTGGGTGCGGGGCCCTCGTGGGCGCTCAGGGACCAATGCAGCTTGTTTGTAAAACGATTTTATTTAGTTTAAAATGTTTTGTACTGTTTCTAAAAGCAAATGTCGTGTGTCCTTAGAGGGTCTTAACTGGAAAATAAAACTTGAAACTTTTTAAGATTTCCCCCTGAGTAATCGCCACGATTAGTTTAAAAAATGATCACCGTAACTACAGCCAGTATGTAAACAAACAGAATTTGAGGTTTTTACGATAAATTGGACGTGTTGTTCGCTATTGACAGGTTAAGTAAAATCAAGGTTAGTATGTGTTTCGAATTCACTGTGTCATTTGTTTTTCTGTGTCTCAAAATATATGCATTTTCCAACTAATTATTCAGGCTGTTTTTCGGACGAGGTATATTTCGGACAAAAATTAAATTTCGTATAACGATTTTTCGAAGCAGGAAATATATTTATATTCATGATTAAAAGTGTGAATCATCGTTGATTTACACATGAATTAGATCTGAAAAACACTTCCAATTAATAACATGGCTTCACTGGTTTTGCAATTTCGCTAAATATGCTGGTAATGCATGTCATTTAGTGCACAGGGTATTGACACATATATTATTTTATGCATGTGCAGCCGCCTTATATCTCACATACAACACGCATGTTAATTAAATGTATATGACACTCTATAGTAACGTAAATATGCTGTCGCTTACACATATCAATCGGCCGATTAACAATGTTACCGCGGTAAGCGTAAAACGCACTAGTCAAATTCTACCCTGCTTTATGTAAGACCTCATAATTTTCGTATCTATTATCCGATTTTAAATATTTAAAGCTTGTAATGAAGCAAAGATATATGTCTGTCTTTTAATACAACATTCATCACGATACCATAATTATTAAATCCACGGCGACGAGTAAGAATCCGTTCCGCGTAAAAGTAAGTTTAAAATACCCCTTTTTTTACCAAATAAAAATACAACCAACGGTCGAAAATCATCAAATATGAATTTAATTTTCATCGAATTTGTTCATTAAAACTTGTTTTAAAAGCTAATACTTTAAGGTTTTATAAAATGTAAAACTTATTTATAAAGCATTTGTGAGTTGTCGACCGCCAACGATTTGATTAAACTTCGTGCATTTATGTCATATAACATGACAAATGAATCACAGATAAAAACAAAATGGGTTGAAACAAATAAACATAACAAATAATTTCAAAAGTAAATAAGGCTTGATTTTGATCCATATGAACCTCGGGTCTAAAATAAGTCGGAAATCCACAAACATGTCACAAAATCACGTCAATTTTTGCCGATGTCAATTTGTCACTATGTAACTACATCACATGTATGTGGCTGCCATGTTTTCCCACTTGTACTATGATGGTACTATGATGGTCCAACTAGTGGATATTTGCTATTCTTCTGAGTTGTCAGATCAAAAACCGCATTCACAATTGCATACTTTGTTTATTTTTCAACCGAAAAAGCCAGTTTCGATCGCAAATTCAGTTTTTTTTGGATGTGGTGCCTGTTTGTAAATATGTGTCACTGGTGCTTAGGTACATGTAAACAGTTATTAGGTAAACAGTTATGACTAAGTTTCTGTGTGTTATTTCTAATGTATCACAATGTGGTTTGAAGGACATTTTATGTCAGAAATTTAAAGGGTAAATCTCTAATTTTGAATATGACCCCTCTTGTGACATAAAATTATACTTATAGCTCCACCTACCTCACAAATGAACGTTTGCTACAGAACAATTCAATGGATCTTGTGCTTCATAATTTGAACCAGCATGTGTAAATAGCACAGATTTTAGCATATTTTAGCATACCGCCACAAAAACTGTTGGTAGACCATATTTATGTTGCATGCTAGTTTATTGGTAATAACAGACCAAAGAAAATCACTAATGTGTTTAACAGACTTGCATCTTATTTTCAGAATGGGCATTAAGCCTCACTAGGACCCCCGGATAACTCATACCCAATCAAAGGATATGCTCAACACGAGATACATATCTTAATATTTTAAATATGTCAGGATGGTCGGACTAGATTTTACATTTTGCAATTTCTTTTTTCAGACAAAATGGCTTATAATACAGAAGATTCAAGTGAGGTTGTGCCTGAGATATCTAACGTGATTGGTGTGAATGCAAGTTATATAAACTTTAGAAATGATGCTCATGAGTCTGCATTACTGAAAGAAATGAAAAAGCTTTACGATGACGACCTTCTGAAAGATGTTACTCTCTGTGTTGGAAATTTAGAATTTACTTGTCACAAGAATGTTTTGGCGGCCACCAGTCAGTACTTTAAGCTTATGTTCACACTCGAAATGGTGGAAAGCAAGAAAGATAAAATCGAACTGTTTGAAGTTGATGCAACTTCAATGAAAGAGATTCTTGAGTATGCTTATACTGGAAAGATGAAGATTACTAGAAGAAATGCTCAGAATTTGCTCGGTGCTGCCTCCTTGTTTCAGATCATGCCAGTTCAGCGAGCGTGCGCTAAATTTATGGAAACCCAGTTAGATATACATAACTGTATTGGTATAAATTATTTTGCTGAAATCCATAACTGTGTTGCTTTAAAAATCAAAGCACGTGAATATATTGAAAAGAATTTCGTAGAAGTGTGCCAGTGTGATGAATTTCTCTCTCTGACTTTTAATAAACTGTCTGAGTTAGTTCTGTCTGATGAACTGAACGTTGAAAAAGAGGAAATCGTCCTGGATGCAGGTATTGCCTGGGTGATGCATGAGTATGAAACCAGAAAGCATTATTTCTGTGAGATGCTCTCTATGATTCGGTTAGGTTTAGTCGACAGGAAATACATTGATGAAAAACTGAGAAAAAGTCGGTTAATAAGACAGTGTAGCAAGTGTAAAGAATACTTAAAAGATTTGCGAGACTATGAGAGTAGTCCTGGTACATACACTGGTGGATCTGACTTCAGTTTGAGCCTAAGGTCGGGAATGTATCAACCAGAGAGTTGTTTACTGATAATGGGCGGAGTTGAACAGACTAATATACGCCCATGCATCAACTGCTACAACCCTGTCACACAAGAATGTTTCTACATTGAGGAGTTCCCGGAGCCGAGAAAACAAGATACTTACGACTGTGAAGACATTGCTTGCGTCGTTACTGAAAATAATCTTATATTTGCTGGTAAGTGTACTAATGGAATAAAATTTGTTTAATTTTTCCAAGGGTTTTTACATACCTTGAAAAGTTCAGGAATTTGATATTTTCTGATCAATAACTAAAGAGCGTTTTGACCTAGGGTCCGCTGGAACTAGATGGTGCAGGTTTGGCATAACCAGTAGATGACCCTAGAATAGATTTCCAAATCAGTTGGTTAAATTAGGTCACTAACTTTGGACAGTAAACCAGCTTCTTAACAATGTTGGCCTAGGATCCTATATATGGCCCCTATTGGATGGTGCATCAAAGGTTACCTTGGAACATAAACCTGGCTGCCATAGGAGATATACAGTAAAAATTGGTCTCATTATGAAGTTGAATAAACAGGATAATGAACACAAAAAAAGTTTACCTAAAAATTGTGATCTTACCGGAATTTTTTGGTGGTCTTATTATTTAGGTAGCCTTTAGGTACTATTTTACTGTACAGTCCAGTTTACTGTTAGTATATTGTGAGAGTGACGTAGTTGTTTATGTGTACACAAAATATTACAACCGTTGTCTGAACAGGTAGAGGGAATATAGTATGTTAGATTAGCATTGAAATAATAGCTGTCTGGATAAGCCTTTATGATTGGTTTAACACCGTAATAGCTGTGTCACTCTATTCTTACCCTGACTGGACTATACATGTTTAATAAACTTCTCATTTTATTAATTACAGGCGGTGGAAACTACATCTATCATCATTTGTTTGAAGACTCTGAAGATGATTCCTTTGAAGAGTTAGAGTACAAGGAGTTTGTTGTCCAGAAAGACTTCTACCAGTTTGATATGGACCACAATGAATGGGTTAGTAAGGCGCCTATGCTCTTCCCCAAATCAAATTTCACTCTAGTTGGACTGAATGGTAGAATCTATTGCTTCGGAGGGCTGACGGAGAATAAACATCCAACTGAAATCATTGAAGTGTATGATATTGAGAGGAACCGATGGAATTACCAGGGGATGTTACCAACTACACTGGTAGATTTAGCATCGGTTGTATATAAGGATGACATCTATCTACTCGGAGGGAGAACTGGAGTGGGTGCACATAATAGCTTGATCAGGTTTGTACAGATCTATTTTACAGTATTACTGTATATGTGGATATTTTAGCAGATCAAATAATTAAAAGTAAGCAAATTTTCTATTTCATATACTTTGCTTGTGGAAATAATAGCATTTATTACCGGTATACAGTTCAATCTCTGTAGAGCAACACCCTTTGGGAGCTGCAAATATTTGCCGTTGTACAGAGGTTGTTGCTCTACAGAGGTTAAATTTAAAGGGAATGTCAGCTAAGGGAAATTTTGAAGGTGTTGTTATAGAGAAGTTGTTGCTCTACAGAGGGCCACTTTGTAGAGGTGGTACTGTATATTTCTTCGTCATAAGTAGAACCTGAGGAATGTTAACAAATTTTGAAATTCACCAATATTTCCATGTTGTTAACTTGTACATGTACAGTATACTTCCGGCATATTGATTGTGAAATGAGTTCTACATCTCTGGAATTCATATACTTTATACTATTTATCACAACAAAGATCGCAGTTTCCTCATTAAAGTGCTGAGAGACACACTAGGGAAATATTGCATTGTACTATTAATTTTGTCTTTGATATGGCATGGCTAGGGTGAGAACCATGATCTCCCTCATTTGTAGCATTGTATGTATAAAAATGTGTTCTTTTCTGGGCATTTCAAGGAACGCCCTGGATAAAGGACAATGATTTCACTGTTAAATTATACAAATTTATAACATTTTTTATGAAAGTCAAGGAAAGTCCTGCATGAACGACAATGATTCACTGTTATATTATACAAATGTATAACATTTTTTTATGAAAGTCAAGGAAAGTCCTGCATGAACGACAACGATTTCACTGTTATATTATACAAATGTATAACATTTTTTGATGAAAGTCAAGGAAAGTCCTGCATGAACGACAATGATCTCTCTGTTATATTATGTAATATGTTTTTGATGATACATGTATAACATATTTTTGATGATATAAAATATCTTTGATGATGTCACATTTTTTGATGATGTCACATTTTTTCGTGTTTTTATTTAAAGGTACAACCCAGAGACAGAGGAATGGACATCACTAGCTGGAATGTTGACACCAAGGTTTAACTTTGGTGCTTGTATATTTGATGGTGAAATCTTTGCTGCTGGTGGTCAGATTTACTCTCACGGTTCGTACACCATCAACCGAGAAGTCTTACGTACCGTCGAGATATATAATATTGAAGCGAACCAATGGCGACTCGGACCCGAGTTACCTGTTGAACTCTATAACGTTTGTATATCTGTGGTCAATGGTGCTATGTATGCATGTGGCATTCCAGATTATAAAGAAGATATGACTTCACAGAGGTATAACGTTGTATGTAGATTGGACCTTGGTACACATCAGTGGGAAATACTTGAAGACAGTTTGTGCAATGTTAGAAACTTTGCTTGTGTTGTCGGTAAAATGCATACAAGGAAATTACATAAAGTGTTCTCCTCGCTTGGCACTTAGTGTTGTAGTTTTAGATTTAGTGTAGAATTGTTGATACTTTTAAAGCATTTTTTGTTGTGCATTTTGCTTGAATTTGTGGATTATCAGGATGTATACTAAATCATGAATTAAAACCCCACGAAGGATAAAAAACATATTTTAAAATTGGAAATAAATGATTTTATGACCCAAAATGAGGTTGTTACATGATAGAAGGTTCACTAACTAATCATATCATAATAAATGATAAGAGAACCTTTAACCATTTAACAACCTCCTTTGTACGACCATACTAAATATCCTATTTCCATCAAGACTTAAATGCCAATAAGGCTGATCTTAAAATATCTTTGTTTGGAGTTTTTGCGTTCAACTGAGACAGTTTTAGTGCATGGCTATTCGTTTTTTTCCCTGCTTTAATGCGCAATGGCCTCTGGCTTTGAGGGAAGAGACAGAAAGTTGGTGAGATACAAGGTATCCTAGCTCTTTCCGAATTGACTGCTTGGTTCTTTTACATGCCCAGTGTATGGCACCGATACATGCTTGACTACCTCTGTGTTTCCAACCAGTTCACCTCTATTTGGGTGGGAAACTCTGAAGAGCGTTTCTGAAATTTCCAGTGCCCTGGCCAAGATTAAAACAGGGACCTCAGGATTGGTAGTCGAGAGGGCTAAACACTCGGCCACCATCCCACCCCTTACTCACAATAATCTTAGCTACTTAAGTTTCTTGGGCCTTTCAGGAAACATTTATTTTTCTACCCTTGAAGTGTATGTAAAAATTGTTTCAAGGCCCTACCGACCTAAAATATACTGGGTTGTTGAACTCCAAACAAAGACTTTTTAAGGTCAGCTTGAATGCACATGAGTTTACAGTACTGTGGTTTAGATGGTAGTTTACATAATAGTATAATGCCACTGTCTAAGGCAAACTATGGCATTTAGTATCAAACAACAACTTTATTGAGTGATGTATATGTGTTAGGCTATTGTTAACTAAGTTTTGTAGTATTATTAAAGTTTTTATGTATTGTTATAATACTCTATAGTGCCCAGGCCATATCTCCCGAAAATTCTCAATATGAGATCAATCATTTGTCACATATTTTTGAGATCTTTTCAAAGTGAGACCAGACTTAAGACTTGTTTCACAATATGAAAGTACTGTCCAACAAAATTCAACATGTTTCAACTTGAGATTTGTCTCAAACTCGGGCCTGATGATTATAAAACATTTTTTAAGGCTCAACTCAATTTCATGCTCAAACTTCAAATGTCTCACAAAGAAAAATGTTTCGTGATTTTCTGATACTATTTTATTAGATGGATTGCCTTAAAGGAAGCAAAATTATATTTCTTGATAAGAAAGATTATTTAATTGTTACACTGTAAATGAGCGAATCAAGTTTCATGTTCAGATTGAGCTGAGCATGATTTTTTTTTACGATCACGTAGCCAGATCTATTAAGCAAACTCTTGTGTGGGATATCGTCTTGAGATGATATGGGAGATTGTTGCCTGTATTTGATTGCATTGAGTGCTGTGATAGTGTTGTGGATGTTCACCCATTGTGTTACTGTTTATATTGTAGTGATTATTTATTTATGTGCCATGTAATACATGTACAGTGCAATCTCTGTAGAGCAACACCTTTGGGAGCTGCAAATATTGGCTGTTGTTTAGAGGTTGTTACTCTACAGAGGTTAAATTTATAGTAAATGTAGGCTTTGGGAAATTTTGAAGGTTTCGTTATACTATAGAGAGGTTGTTGCTCTACAGAGGGCCGTTCTGGAGAGGTTATACTGTACCTAGTTTAGTGAAAATTGCCAAATTTTATATTATTGATTTATTTTGGCAACTTCACCTAGGATCTTTATTTATGCTCCCATCATGGATGAGGGGATATATTGCTTTGCACATGTCAGTCGGTCAGACTGTCGGTAGATTGTGCATAGGTTCTTCAAACTTTATAGGATGGTTGGTAATCATCCGTTGATGACCCTATTCATTTTGATAATGGTAGGTCAAAGGTCGCTGTGACCTGTAACATGAATGACTAGACAAAATGGTTTACAATCATTAAATCAAGAATGATGGGCCTGGAATCTTCACATTTTATAGGGAGGTTGGTAATTATAAGTAGATGACCCTATTTATATTGAGGTCAGTAGGTCAAAGTCGCTAACCTTAAACATAAACATGAATATTTGGTTACCATGTGAACATACATCTCTCTTTCCGTGGGTTTAATATTTGATATATTTCCTCAAGATTTAATTTTTGATATATTTGCTTTTGCCATCACTTCCGTGTTAATGTAAATGTGTTGAAACAAATTCGCACAAACATGATAGAAAATCTTTCCATGTCAAGGTATCTAGTGAAATACCAATCCTATCTGTGAAATATTGATATTAACAGACATGAACAGCTGTATAATGGCTTTCTGAAAACATGAGAACCTTACTAATACCTGTGATGACAACATTGTAAACCAGTTATTTACTGGATAACATTTCATTTTTGTATTGTACATTCCGTTAGCATTTATTTGCCCTACAGGGGTTGCCACCTACCTTAAAGTTGCACTAAATTGACTTGTACATGTCATTATAATTTACACCTCTGATGCCAACATAACTGTGTCAAGCAGTTTCTGGGTATTCAGTGATATTTCTTGTTTATATATTAATGTTTGTGGGGATTTAATTTTGTGGGTGACCTAAGCCACAGAATTAAATCCAAATGAATAATTATACCATAAATATGTCAAGTTTACAGTGGCTGCTTTACTTGCTTTCAAGTTCAGTCAGGTTTAAGACTGGGTTTCTCTGAGAAGTTTACTTGCATATATCAACATGTAAAAAAAAACAATTATTATATCTGTTTGATTTTTTGAATGAATGCTGATAATTTGTGTGACCTTGAAATCCTTGAAATTTAACGGGACTTCCCCATAAAATAGTATTTTTTACCAAAACCACAAACTTTAGTCACATTGAAATTAAATGATTTTACAGTTTTTGTTCATACAGTATCAGCTCATTCAATGACCACCTAGTACTAAGGCAATCGCCATGATCTTAATTTTCAAGTTCAGTTTACTTTTTCTTCAGCTTCAGTATTAGGACCATCCTAATATCATAAGACCCGTTTTCAAGGGTCCCAACAGTGGCCTTGTTGTAGATGGTTTACTGTATGAAACCTTGTAGGTACCAAGGGGGGACATTAAGTTAGGGAGAAAGTACAAGTATCTGTCCATCCTGAGAAATAATGGAGACGAGGCCCCAAAGGGAATTACACAATAACTCTCCATTACTTTTAGTAATGGAGTGTTGTCAATAAAGCATGATTGTGTAGTTACTTATGTGTCACATGATCAAAGCCATGACGATGTGGTCACTTATTCAGTGTCACTGGATGAAATAACATGATGGACTTATTAAAATGTTGATGATGAAACCTGATCTAATAGTTCAGTGTCAGTGAATATATTTCCGTGAATAAAAAACAACTGGATATTTAAAACGTGATGAAACATGGTGGACATATATAATGTTTATCATAAAGTCGCTGCATTTTCGTAAATATGATGACAAAAACGCAAATGTACGATGACGAAAACACGATATTTTCAAGTACGGTATTATTATAGTATATTATCATAATTCATGCTTGCGTTTTCGTCATCACACCGTCACGTTAATGCTTTAGTCACCCTGCTTTCAAGGTCTCGCGTTTTCGTCATAGTATACATGTTTGTTCTTGTGTCGCATTACAGTTGGTCAAATTCAAAGACACTGCATGATCTAACGGAATTTTATATTCTTTTGCATAAAAATGTGTTTAATGCAAGATTGATGAATTCATGAAACATTGTTTTTGTCTGCATTTATCTCGTATTGTACAGTGTGAATATATTGTGTTATATTGCACAAAAAGTACATTTAGAACTACATATGTGTGTGTATACACAGAGTGGATAACTCTCCATTATTTCGTTACACATTCATTCAAATGTGTAAACAAAGTAATGGAGAGTTATTGTTAATATAGTCTCCATTCCTGAAAAATAATGGATACTTATTGAATGGCTTAATCCCTTAGGTGAATTTTAACTTATGATTGAGGTTTTAACTGTAGACAAGGGTCCCAACAGTGGCCTTGTTGTAGATGGTTTACTGTATTAAACCTTGTAGGTACCAAGGAGGGACATTAACTTATGATTGAGGTTTTTACTGTAGACAAGGGTCCCAACAGTGGCCTTGTTGTAGAGAGTTACCTGTATACAACCTCAATAGATCAATTTTACAGGTTTCAAAGGTGGCCATTAACTTATTATTGAGGTTTTTACTGTAGACAAGGGTCCCAACAGTGGCCTTGTTGTTGATGGTTTACTGTATTAAACCTTGTAGGTACCAAAGACCGACATTAACTTATGATTGAAGTTTTAACTGTAGACAAGGGTCCCAACAGTGGCCTTGTTGTAAATGGTTTACTGTATTAAACCTTGTAGGTACCAAGGGGAGACATGAACTTATTATTGAGGTTTTACTGTAGACAGTAGTTGACTTATAGAATGTAGAAACAACTCTGAAATATGTGAATTGAGAGCTTACATGTATGCACTATTAAATGGTACCTGAACATGCAACAATACTGTTTCCATGATGTTAATTTAAGTATTAAATGTCCCTCAGAGTGTCATATTACTCAATGAAATGCGCAATTTGAAATTTTCCTTGTTTGGTAGTTTCCAATAAATGGAAAAGCAATCATCTTAAGTAACCATGATTTTTATGGTGAACACAGTATAATGGGATCAGTCTGAGACTGTTATCTAACAAAACATGTACTAGTTGTTCGTTATTTATCTCCAAAACTACTATTCGATATTGTCCTTGATTCTGCAGAGTTGTGTCCCTTGTTCTAAATATATGAGTTTTTTTGTGGAATTTTCCAGGTTTCTTGTTTGTATTGCTAACATGACGACTGTTTGATTATTGAGCTTTTAAAGGTGTCATTGGGGTCTTGTCAATGTATTGTTAATGTATCTTCAATGTAATTGTTGTGTATTTTTTTGCGTTGCTAGTATTGCATATGTAATTGTTGTTTGTTTTTACATGGTATAATTAATATATTAGATACTGTATGTAAAAATACAAGTGTTGCCACTGGTTACAGTCTGTTAGTATGTAGTTTGTGTGGTGTTGAAATTGGCTTTTATTGCCACTGAAACATTATAATTGCTTAATTAGGAACCAATCAGGGTAAATGCAACTTTCTTCACTCCACTATTTGAAGAATAAGGGGAGCTATTGCAGTAACCCCAGCGTCGGTGTCAGCATAATGCTAAAGTTTAGGTACAACCTCTAATATCTTCAAGGTCCATTGATACATGGCTTTGATACTTTGCATACTTGTTCACCATCATGACCCTAACCCATACACAGTTACTTTTGTTGCTTTGATTATACTTCCCAAGCATGGCACTGAGAATAGCGGAGCATGTTGTTCGAGGCCATGTCTTGTTTATTTACTGGGTAGTTCTTAGGGCTTTCTAGCCTTCTCTGGCTAGACAGTCACCAAAAGGATATGTTCCTCCACGACATTCTCTACAGCCATATCATGCTAAAAAAAATTGCAATTCTTTGCTTAGCTTAAATGTCAAGATTGAATGGACAGAAATTTGTCACATGTGGATAAATACCATATTCCTCCAAGTATTGCCCACACTTTTATCTTCACAGAAGTGTAACCAAAAATAGGATTTGTCCTTCACAAAGCTTTAGACATTTTTCCCCAAGTCTCAGACTCTCCAATGGGTAAACCGAGAACAGTCAAATTATTTTTGTTGTATGGTACCTGCATCCAATACACAGCTGTGAGCAATACTTGGGCAAATAAGGTATAAGAATTGACCGAGCAAGAAATTTTTTTTCAAAAAGACACAGCTACTGTATGTACGGTACGTCTAAGGCTTTGTAAACTATGTTTGTAGGCTTTCATAAATAACTGTGGTACAGTATTGTTTTGTTTGATGTTATAAAATTAATGATAATTTATTTTGTTAGATTTTCGTAAATAAATGATAATAAAATTATGAGACATGAAATAAAATGGTACGCTAATTTGTTTTGTTGATTTTTAGCTCATCTGATTTTTTGAACAAGAGGGCCCTTTCCAAGAGGGCCCTAGGTTACTCACCTGTTGTAGCAGTGTATGCAAGCCCTGTAATTTGAACTAGTTTTCTAGTTTTTGACTCCGGATGACCCAATATCGAACTTGACCTAGATTTTGTTGACCAAGTTTAATAAAGATTAGACCAAAATTGTGACCTCTAGTGTCTACACAAGCAAATTGTTGACGGAATGACGACGGACAAAGAGTGATCACAAAAGCTCACTCTGTCACTTTCTGACTTGTTTCTCATTTATACAAATATATTTTTTTATAATAATTATGTCACTTCCTTAATCACACAATGTGACTGGCTTCACATTTAAAAATGAAAAGTCCTGGTAAAGTATAGTGACTTTGGTCTGATCCTGACCTTTATGCATAAATATTACAAGGTTCTTGCATTGAAAATATATAAATTTCTGTGAGCAAACTGTGCAATATTGGTCCTTTAGATTTGTGTTTGTATCACACCTCGAGCGTCTTTGTAATACTTCCTGCTTATGAAAACACAACCAGGGTTTTTAATATAGAAAAGATATCCCGTGTTAAATTACGCATACAGAAGGTTGAGGATCATGTCAAATTATCTCTATATTTTTATAGGTCTATTCACCTATGAAGTTTCAAATTGATATCTCTTATACTGTTTAAGTTATGGCCCGGACAAGAATCAAGTATGAAAAATTACAAAGGGCCATTACTCCAAAAATATACAATCAAGAGTTATGGTTCGTCTGCACTGTACTTCCCCTCAATGAGGTCTATTCACCTATGAAGTTTCAAATTGATATCTCAAATACTGTTCAAATTATGGCCCGGACAAGAATTAAGTATAAAAATTACAAAGGGGAATTACTCAAAAAATATGCAATCAAGAGTTATGGTTCTTGTGCACTGCACTTCCAATCAATGAGGTCTATTCACCTATGAAGTTTCATATTGATATCTCTAATACTGTTCAAGTTATTGCCCAGACAAGTGTGGCGCACGGACAGACGGACAAAGCGGCAACTATATGCTCACCCTTCGGGGAGCATAAAAATGCTTTTAGTTCAAAGCAAAATTAAGTCCTGCAAAGTTTTACTGCTGCAGACTTATTGCATGCTGCAAAATCCACTGTTCTCAAGAAGGCATGCCAAATTTCACAAACAACACTAATTACAATATATTTATATTTCATATTATACTCCAAGCAATCACATTTTCATGTCAATTCAATATCACAGCTATCAAAAATACATATGTACAATTTATGAAACAAAACACCAGCAACTATCAGTGATACATTGGTGGTAATTCCTTGTCAAATATAATACAGCACATTTTGCATGTGTACCAATCTATGTACATGTACTGTGCAGAATTATTTAGCAAGCATAGTCTGTGCTCATCCATCACACCTAAGTAACTATCAGCTGTATCCTTATGGTAACGAAAACATGATCATGCTACCCGAACACAAATGATTTCAAGGTAAACTATTTTGCACAATGATAAAAACAATATCAAATCAATGAAATATGTCTTGTTAAGATAATTTGCGAAATAAAGATCAAGCGAATATCAAGTCATTAACAGTAAACTAAGTTTTTACCATTTATGACATTACCCATATATTTAACACATGATGACATATACAGCAAAACATTTAGGATAGAAATATTCATAATTCTACGAGTTTTGCCACTAAAAACCATTATGATTGAATCAGTGAACAAAGAGTCCGAATCAAATGACATAAGTAATGAATGTATAGTCAAACCAGTATTTACAGCCACCTTAATTAAGCAGTCACACAGCTTAAGTAGGCAATCACTTAATAAATGAATTGTGTGATAATAATCACCTGTATATATGTATTTGGTGGGGAACGGTGGCCTACAGGTAGAGCGTGGGCTTTGGGATCAAGAGGTCCCGGATTTATTCCCTATCTGCGCCACTGCTTCATTTCTCTGAGCAAGAATAATCCAGAATGCTCCACTCGACCAAGGTGTTAATTGGTACATGTGAGGGTGGTATCTGTACATGTTTGATATTCCTGGGCGCCGTATCTCAATGTTGGCTGCACATGCATGTTTCCTTAGGTAGTCCAAGCATCAAAGATGGAAAAGTCAACAGTCTATTCTTACAATTCTAAGATGATCAGCATTTTGTTCTATATACATATGGAGAAATTCTGCACCAATGTTCAGCAAAACTATGTCTTGCTTGGCTTGGAGTAGTAAATAATACATACATAACCATGTATAATAATATATGTAGATAACTGTGATTATCTGTTATCAAGTATGGTCACTCAGTAACTATGAATTAATTACTCACTTCCGACCTTGTGACCCTAGTTGGTTATATGATAAAACACAGTTACACAGTCATTATTTCTTAAATATAAACCATGATTCAATATACAATAATACATGTATATATGCCCTGGGCACAAAACCACATCACTTCATATACAACCAGTTATGAGTTTGAATTTAATAGATCAAAATTGGATTTAATTTTAATTACCCTCACAAATATATATATATTATACAAATGTATTCGAGCAACGATATAGACTACAACCTAAACACAAGTGTAGGCTACTAGCTCTCCAACAAAGAGTTAGATAAATATTTGTATGGCTTACATCAAATTCCAACCAATAGTTGAGCCTCGAATATAAATTTAAATTATAAGACAACATTTATAATAATACTGCATGGATTAGAACTCTCAAACTGAATATAAACCAAAGACACAAGAATAACAGATGTTTGTAAAAAATGTATACCCCAAGGCAGCCCAAAAGTCATTTATGTTAAAAGCCATGGTGACCTTGACATCAAAATTGGTCATTTTATATGGTGATCAACCTCTTTATTAAGTGAGAAGATCATAGAACCAACAGTTCCTCCGTTATTGGTCAGAAACCATTTGGTCTGCAGATAGACACACATACCAACTCACCAACAAGTGCTATCCAAAGCAACATACACCCTCATCTTTGATGGTGGCATAGAAATTCACAGTGACACATTCATCAATTAAAGGCTGAATGCAACACTATTATAACTCACTCAGTGAATTTAAAGAACAAGTTATCATAGAATGGCATTTTATCTTTCATTTTTCAAGGTATGTTTTGAGATTCACCTATGCTCCAGTGTACAGGGAGAAAAAGTATATGTAGAGTAAGAATATTGGATATAACAGAAGTGCTCTCTTTTGTTGAAGTTCTTCCACACAAAGCAAGGAACCAGCACTAAATGCAGCCCATAATACACCAAGTAACTGAAAGTAGAAAACAACCAGCTCTGCATATCATTTACATCAGTTGAGCACAATTTGTACAAATTTATAATTCTATTTTGTTCAGGTAATCACATTCCAACAAATAATTCATTATCCTTCTATTTTTCAATTGAAATGCATAAATTCACAACATATCAAACTTTTACTCACATCCATGAAAGTTTATGCCAACACACATAATGATTTTTACAATATTATAGAAACAGTTTTATGTGAAAGGGTTATGCTTTCAGGTGGAGTTCATAATCAAATTAATACATTTGTTTTTAATTTATCATACATGGACAAAGACATTTTTTATGAATTTGTGACGTATAAATTATTTCCTTTTAAAGATAATGACTGTGGTAGAAAAATAAGCATATTGATCCAAACAAGTTGAGATCATCTGATTTTACATTATTTCTCATAGAGATTACCATGTTTTTTTTCGATAAGAAATTTGTAACTTCTGTGTTACATAAAATATTAGTGCTGCCATAATCATTAATGTATATATTTCGGTGTGAAAACAACATGTAGCTCAAGTTATACATGCAATTTCATCTGATTTTCTATAATAGTTGCAAATATTTCAGCCTAATTACTATCTGGTAAAACCAACCAAAGTTAAACAGGGATAAAAGCCGAGTAGTTCACATGATAGAACCAATCCAGTTACAGAGC
This sequence comes from Spisula solida, assembly GCA_947247005.1. Lineage (NCBI taxonomy): Eukaryota > Metazoa > Mollusca > Bivalvia > Venerida > Mactridae > Spisula > Spisula solida. The sequence goes on along the minus strand of OX365945.1, from coordinate 27,344,855 downwards.
GTAGGAAGGAGAGATAAGCTATGTCCCTTAGTGTTACTTACTTTTATCAAGATGGCAACATAATGAAATGCTTTAAAAAGTGGTAAAATAAGAGCAGTAAGGACCAACGGCAGCACAGAATATCCGACCACACCCAAACATTGAGAGTACGATACCTGAAACAATATATAATCATACAAGTTAATCTTTACAGAGACTGGATCAGAGAAATAAAATTGGAAATTCACAATTTTTTATGTAGGTTCCAGTGCAATACAGTAATTTTAAAAGGAAACTTGGTATCAATAATGCTGGTCTTCAAATTGATAACTGTCATATTACTTATTTAACCAATTATTACCTTTTTGTATGAAATGCTGTTAGTTTATTCAAGTTTTAATGCAATTTCTTAACAATTTTCAGTTACAGTACAACCTTTGTAGAGCAACACCCTTTGGGAGTTGCAAATATTGGCCATTTTACAGAGGTTGTTGCTCTACAGATGTAAAATTTAGAGTAATATCACCTAAGGGAAATTGTGAAGATGTTGTAGAGAGGTTGTTGCTCTGCGGAGGGCCGCTCTGGACAGGTTGTACTGTATATGCAGCTATCTATTCATTTTACCATTTGTACTGCATTCTAACCAGTACTACCTTACACTTCCGCAAGAAACCAGCATCTTCGACAATGTTGCCAAAAAATGGAAGGGTATGACTGCTGTAACTGAAAATCAAACTCAGGTCGCCTGGATACAAATCCATTTGACCACAGATGCGGGTAATTATACGAAATGAATGGGAACATCAGTCTAATTTCATAAAAGATAGTTCTCATAAAATCACATGAAGAGCGTTTCAACAGAAATATGAACAGTACAGATAACTCACCTCACCACCAAGAACTCTAGCTAACATAAATATGATAAGTGAACCAAACACCCATATAGTGATAATCCATGACACTACCTGAAATTTAACAAGAAAAATAACTAGGTTTCCTATGGGTGGCCGTACTCAACTAAAACTTCATTTAATTCCTCCTTTGGTTTATCCAAGTTTGGTAGGTAGATAAATTAAAGTTTAACAAAATTGTAAAATAATACTTTTCAATAAAAGCTCTGCAAGTTGGATGTGTCGCCTGACTATGTGACATATGAGCATTGATGTTCTACTATTGTTAATTTTCCATTTAAAAATGTATATTTTGTTTTTCATGTATGTATATAATAATTATGTTATTTTGTTATAGTGATGAGCTGTATATGCTTAAGCTTAATAAACTATTTGTTCTGTTCTGTTGTTGCAAAGTACATGTAAGAAACATGCATAGCAAGTTTTGAGTCATTCAAACTATACTGACAAAGTTATGCTCCTGACAAGAAATGCTGTAATAAAATCAATCAAAGGGAAATAATTCATAAACGGCGCAAGGTAGAGTTATATTTACAGGAGAAACTAGTCAGAAACAGACCAACCAATAATTAAACCATTGAAAAATTAATTTCTAGTAAGGTGGGAAACACTAACAACAGGGCCCAAAGGGCCCTGGGTCGCTCACCTGCTGTAGAAGTGCCTGCAAGCCCCTATGGTGACCTAAGTAGTAAGTAATCATTCATATTTTATTAATAAGATTCAGGAAAATTCAGCCTCTTCTGCAAGCTTTTTTTTATCTGACCTTGTGACCTAGTTTTTGACCCCAGATGACCGAGTTTCGAACTTGGCCTAGATTTCGTAGCGACAAACATTCTGACCAAGGCCATAAGTGTGGCCTCTAGTGTGTTCACAAGAAATAGTAAATGGACAGAGGAAGAGTGATCACAAAAGCACATCCTGTCACTTTGACAGGTGTGCTAAAAAGCATTTCAGAAATGACCAAGTGGCCCAGTTGAGACTCAATCTAGGGACCCCTCTGTCCGTATTCAAGAGCGCTACCCACTCAACCACCATATTACCTTTATAGTTACAAATGTACATATAGGCAATAAATAGAGGATTTTGTATGAGTGCTCAATACATACCGCTCAATACATAGAGTTTTATTAAACGAGTGGACTTTTGTCAATGAGTTTAATAAAACTCGTATGTAATGAGCCCAAATGTAAGATTCTATTAATCACATAATCTTAAAAATGCACATTATTATTCAAAAGGATGATGTACGCTGCATATGTTTCAGCCAAAATTCAGCGGTACAATGAGCGCGACGTCATGGCGACGTTGCTATTATCCTGATGCCATTGAGGGATCAACCTAATTTAAATATTTATTGCACAGTCTGGGATATTTACGGCACGGTTTTACGGCACTCCTGGAACGCAGGTTATGATATAAGATATACATGTTGCACCTTCACTTACCCTGAACTGTCCATACAATGATACCAATGAATACAACAGAATGACAACAAGTGGTCCCCAAAAATCTGGGTTTTCTCTAACAACATGTCGGTTAAAACCAAGCTGTGGAAGTGGAAATAATACACATCTCAATTTGTAATAAATGTCCTTCAAATCAATGTCAAGTTCTTCTCTGAAATAGAGAAAAATATAATGCACAGATTTTGAAAGAATATCGCACATATAAATTATCAATTCAACAGGGGTGTCAACAGAGTCGAATTAAAAATCCAGAAAATCATATGTGTCCCAATATTTTTGCCAAACAAGAGGCCTTCAACCACATTAGTTCCAGATTTAACTCTGACAGTTTGTATTGAATTAAATCCTTCATAAAATATTAAATTGACCATCTTGAGATATTTTCATCAAATAACTTTTATTTTGGTCAGAAATCATAGCTCTTTCATGATAGGAAAATCACCATTGGCCGTACAGTATTGAGTTTTTGAGATATCAAACTATAAAATAATAATTTTCAAATACATTATACACATAGTTAATTTCAAGCGTTCGAGATAATACAAATACATGTAATAAAATTTGCCTCAACAGTGAAACCTGAAGAAGTGAGGATCGTTCATTCACTCACTTGAATTAAGCAGCCACCTTTCTAATTAAACAGTGTATTTTACTTTTTTCAAATCTGCCCTTTTACATGCACAATCCACGATGGTCAAATGGATAAAGCTTTACACTATGGATCAAGAGGCCCCTGGTCTGAATCCCGCCCAGAGCACTTGATCACTTCTAAAACACTTTTCAGTGTTTCACACCCAACTAGAGATGAACTGGTTGTTAAACCAGACATAGCCTTGTTCTTAATATACTGGCATGTTAAAGAACCAAGGAGTCTATTACTACTGTCTATATAGAAACAGCTAGGGTAACGCTTCACAATGACTCAAAGTTCTGTCTCTTCCTTGAAAGTCTGAGATCATTGGCCAATCTGGCAGGGAAAAAACTGAATGACGATGCACTAAAAGTCTAATGCTCAGTCAAAATGCAAACAACATTAACAAAGAGCCACTTGCTTTAGACTGTCGTTTATGTTGTATCTCAGATTCTCTTAAAACTGGCTGCTCCAAACAGGTCGAACTTTGTATTTATCACTACATTTACTAGTTTAACAAACCAAAAAATCAATATAATATAACATGTACTATATTGCTAACAGATTGCCTGAAAAATGAAAAATCAAGATAGTTCAGCCTCCAACTCCTTTTCTCCAAATACAAATACATGAACAACTTTATTTAAAGTTTCAACAATGTAAGAAATGTTAAAGTTTAAACATACAACAATGGTTCTAAGTCTTCTTCGTCCATGTCTTCCTCTTCAAGTAACCAACCAAATCCTTTACTATCCAGAAACTGTGATGTTTTACCACGGTTCTTCACACCATATCCACTACCTTGTAGAGACTTTGTCTCTACTTCAGGAATGGTACCTGTAACATCTGAAACACAAGATGGAATATAAAGTTTCAGGACAGGGATATATGGTATTTTGAGGAGAATAAGAATCTACCCATTGCAGGATTCGAACCCACGATCCCATGCTTGCAAGTCGGACGCTCTACCAACTGAGCCAAAGACCTAAATATACATTATTTATATTTAGGTCTTTGAACTGAGCTAACCGGGCTACTGGCTCATGAAACTAACTTACTTAGTCCTCTTCGTGTACTTCGACACATAAGGCTGATGTCGGCTTTCATGAAACACTACAGATATAATAGACCTGATGTAGTCGAACCAACTCAACGTGTACAGTATCTGGACTGTCAGCAGCGACTTGAAGACAAGTTCAGTCTGTCGAAGACCTGGAGCCAGTTGCCTAACCAAGCCACTTCCAAATTGTGCTATCGAGCGTTTACATATTTCCATGCAACGACATGCTGCCAGCAAGCAGTGCTCAGTGTTAGAATATTGTTTCTTAACATTTTGCTGGGCGAGTGTTGATGAGCGCTTTCTTGTGCAACAGACCGCTTTGGTAGCTACGCAACGGTCTGCTATCCGCGAGGGCTCACCGGTCGTATGTAATTTTTTGCTTTGTACACTACGTAGGTTTTTTTTAAACCAACCGTTTCCTAGCATAGGGGTAGCTGTTTGGTTAGGCAACGTGCTCCTGATAATTTATGATGATATTGATAGAGATCCAGATTCCAATTTCAAAACATTTATCACCAAGATTTTATTAACCTTGTTGCGAAGTTCCACGCACAAACTGAAATTCATCTTGACCGGCTGTTTGATTCGAGGGATGTGTGTAAGTTTGACTGTATGGTGGTGGTTGATTCTCTCCTGTATCGCCGATATCCAGCGTAAAACTCCCTGGTGATGTGGAAGCTTGTCCGTACCCGGCCATTGTTTTTATGCTAGCTCCACCAACCACATATTCGAACCGTTTTTTTTATAATTTTGATATTTTTCTTACTTTGCGTGACTATTAGATTATTCATTATTAAACAAATTACATAAATTACGTCTTTATTAATATTATTTCGAGGTTTATTCGAAACTAGCATGCGGGAGCTCGCGCAAACTTCGGAGGGGGCGTCTCAAACGTGTTTATGTTGTAAGTAGTGTCAGGGGCGTAGCCAGCCATACGCACTTAGGCTAGTGCGTAACATCAATTTGAAAGGTAAAAATCTGGGACGAAAATATACATTTCGTATATTTTCGTCCCAGGTAAAAATATAAAAGAAATCGGGCTTTGAACTTCCATTATAGATGCGCAATTATAAAATAAGGGCATCACAAAGTTTGTCCCAACCAAAAAACTCGGAAGCAAAAAACTCTTGCCATGGGTCACACAAAACATAAAAAGGTTAATTAGAAAAAGGGACAAACTCTATCAGAAAATGAAGCACCAGAAAGGTCAAACCAAACACACAGATATGTTAGAAAAATTCAAGACCATCAAACACCTCATCCAGAAAAAAATCAAATAGTCCTATGAAGCATACATTGAAAACATACTTGACATCCAACACACAGAAAATGAAAACAACACCAAATTCAACACTAAACGCTTATATTCACTCATAAAGAATGCGAAACAAGACAGCTATTGCTCCCTTAAGAGATCAGACCAGTCAGTAGTGGTAAATGGTCACACTTCTGATCAGGTCCTGTAACTTCAGGTGTCCCACAGGGGTCCGTTCTGGGACCATTACTCTTCCTGATTTATATAAATGACATTCCTGACAAACTCACTTCCCAGGTACAGCCGTTTGCTGATGATACAGCTGCTTACCTTGTAGTCACCTCCCTCTCAGATTGCCACGCGTTACAAAATGACTTGCTAAAACTTGAAAACTGGGATAGTCAATGGCATATGGAATTTAACCCCAGTAAGTGTCAGGTTCTCCATATCTCAAGGAGCAGAAACCCAATCAAATTTCCGTACATGCTCCATGGTCAAACTCTTTCCTCAGTCACAGATGCAAAATACCTTGGCGTCGACATCAGTGATGGCCTCAGATGGAACACCCAAATAAACAGGATCACAACACAAGCAAACAAAACACTTGGCTTCCTCAAACGTAACATCAAAACAAAACATGAAAACATAAAATCTCTAGCATACATAACACTAGTTAGACCACAACTAGAATATGCATCACCCGTTTCGTCACCACATACACAGGTCAACATTAACAAGCTGGAAATGATACAAGTTTTCCTTCTTCCCCCATACCACAATCCTGTGGAATAGGAACCTACATACCTGCAATAATGACATTTCTATATACAGATGAGTGATTCTTAAAATTGTCCCACCTTAAAAAAATCGACGCCATTTGAAAGAAAAAAAACCACTATATTTAGGTGTTATTGAAAGCGAATAATATGCACTTTTATAGTGTTTGTATTACATTTGAAATATGATTTAATGTTAATATGTTATGTATTAAAAATAAAAAATGAAATTAAAATATGCCTGATGTTAAATTATAGCACGTAGGTGACCCCTTTTACCGTGTACAAACTATAGAATTTCGCAAAATTTTGACGTTACGCGTATTGTGTTACGCTTATGGGTCGCAACTTTTGACGTTACGTCGTTACCTTCCACATCGCGACCCTGACTGATCTTGAATTATTTAAGCAGTCAGTGGCCAGGATTTATCAGTGATACCCAGCAGCTGTTTTTATCTTATCTTTTACCTTTTACTATTTTTAACATTTTAACCATGTCTAGCTGGAAGCTTTCGCTTCCAGTTTTTATCTTCACTCTTTTTACTTTTAACTATTCGGCGTGCACCCTGCCAATAATACTCGGAAGAGGCGTTCGGCAGTACATAAACGTGATAAAGATAGATAGATAGATGATTGACATGCTTTTGTTATAAAGCCGGTCCATTTTCATTAACTCAGATTGCCCAGATCAAAGATCATATAAAGGAAAGTACCCTTTGCCAAAGATCATAACGATTTCAATAATTCCATGCCTTTGCTAAGATTAGCACCAGAATGCAGAATCTGATGGCTTCATTGTTTTCAAAACGATTACGGGGAGCATGACCCCGGACCATCGACTACCTAGTAGACAAGCCGATTTTCAAACAATTTACCAACCCCTCATTTTTTTTAACACAGGCAAGTAGGGTATGAATTTATGTAGCATACTGCTGATTTTTTCTAGCTCGCTTCGCTTGCACAAAAACGGTTATCAGAGAATATTATCAAGTAAAGAACGGGTTTATAGACCTACATGGTTAATTCTCAGATCTATAAACAATTATTTTTTTCTAGCACGATTCGCTCTCATATTTTTCCACATATGTAGGGGGTACGTTAACATTTATGATTACGCTCCCTAAAACCAAATCCTTTAACCGCCCCTGCATGCTGCTATGTGATAACACATTATGTTCCTTTTAATCCGTATGTATATAGACGACATACAATTTGACATTGTGTACTATACATAGCCTTTATGTACGATAGCGAGCGTTGACGAGCATGGATCGTTTAGAAATATCTACTATTGAAATGCATACGGGAGGGGAACCCCTGCGTATCGTAACTGCTGGATTACCACATGTGGAGGGAAACACTATTCTGGAAAAACGCAAATACCTCCGCGACAATTTTGATTATATACGAAAATTGCTGATTTTTGAACCGCGTGGACATTATGACATGTATGGTGTATATTTGATAGAACCGGATGTTCCTGGTGCGGACCTTGGCTGTGTGTTCATCCATAATGAAGGATATAGTACCATGTGTGGACATGCAGTCATCTCACTTGGTAGATACGCCATTGATCATGGTATCGTAAAGCAGCCGACATCTCCTGAAACACGTGTTTTAATGCAATGTCCATGTGGTCCAGTGGAAGCGTTTGTGGAGTACAAAGATGGGAAAACCGGAAATGTACGATTTAACAGCGTTCCTTCTTTTCTGTACCAGAAAGGTAAGAACATGTTCTTATTTGCACAACGTTTTATTCATTGGTTATGATTAGCTTATGTAATTACATGTAGTGTACACCTATAAGGTTGGATCTCCGGCCAATTTAGTCATCTTAAAATGGCGCACGTTATATGCAGGTGGTTGTCATTCCGGACCACCTTACAGGAACTTCTCAAACCATATTAGGAAGCAGAACATGTAATTTATTAAAATCAATGTTTAATACTCTGGTACTTGTAAATATTGTCACTTTTAATTAGTATTGATCGTTATTTTCATATCACAACCAATGACATAATTCATATAATTGATGTATAAAAATATTGTGATGCACAATACAAGGTCACATAGAAGCCTAGCCACCCACGCAAGAGACATACACAGAATGTACCAACGGGTTACCGTATCCCCAAATCATCCTCATACATCAGTGGTTAGTCAGGCTCCCAGAGTGAGACAACCAGGTGAAGAATACTCAGAATCTGGTAATCAAGCAAGCAAATACTTGAGTACTTGTATACCCCAGCAATGAATGACACACTGCTAAAGTTAATGTACGGGGTATGATATTATATTTATGATATATTCGTTTTCTTTATCAGATGTGAAAGTTGAAGTACCAAATATTGGTGAAGTGACAGTTGATATATGTTATGGTGGTGCATTTTATGCGTTTGTCGAAGATACAAAACTTGGAATGAGTTTAAGAGACACAAAAGTACAAGAACTGAAAAATGCAGCAGGCATGATAACTGGTGAGTTTCCTGAAGACCTTAACAGTAGTCCCCTTACGTATATATATACGAGTATATAGCTACATGTGTAATTTATTATGCTGACTTGTAGGACGTGTGCAAAATACTACATGTAAATATATTTTTTATACTAACAAATAGCACCCAAGGCATCCTGTTATTATATTGTTTCAACTGCACATTGCAACTTCCCCAGTACAACATACTGTGGGAAATCACGCACATTAATTACATGTACATGACACTCTTATTAACCTATGCAGTCATTTGTGTAATCGATATTGTTGTTGCAGAGGCAATCTTGTGGTTCGATGCTCTCACATATACATGAATGAAATGAGATGTAGTGCAAGATTGACAGAGAGTTTGTTGCTTAGTAGAAGACCATGATCATTTCCGGTGACCTTTAGTCGAAATGTTGACATTAATTTTTCCTACTTTCAGTTTGGGGTAGGTGTGTAGCACCCGGATGTATCGAGTTTTTACCAGTGCTGCAAGTCAATAGTGTCTCAGGGACGGGGTATAGGGACCATATGACTTTCTCATAGCCCCCCAAAAATCGTGGTAGCGGAAAGGATATAGAAGGAAGGTTGTGCTGCGGCCATGTTTAGCCGCAACGGATATGAGGTTATAGGAACTGGTATCCGTGTTTGCTGTGAGAACTGTAGACAAACTGGGTACCAGCTTTCGTAACGTCATATCTGTTAACAAAACCATTATCGCTGCACAACCTTCTCTCTATATAGGGTACACTCAGATTATTTGAAACTAGGGTCATTTGAAACCATGTGCCTATATAGAAGACCCCTCTAACGGACATCCTGATCAATTGTAACCACTCGGGTTTCTCAGTCATCGGTGCTGAAGTTCCACATGTTACGTCATTAATGTCCAAGGCACAGGTACAAGACACACAATCAAATGCATATATATCCAAATTTGATTTGGTATCTTGCACCTGTGGTTCGAGGTGTCCCGACTGCATCGTGATGCAATTTAATTTCGGTACAATAGATGCAAATACATAAATATGTGCAATTATTTTATCACATAGATTCATTGAAGAAGTCACTTACACTGAGCCATCCGGACAGTACAGACCTGGCGTTCCTGTATGGAACTATAATAGTGAATAATAGAGACGAAGAAGAGATGGCCACTATGTGCGTGTTCGCTGATAATCAGGTAAGGTCAAAACTAAATGATATTGCGGTTCTGGTAACCATACCTATCCTATTATTTTGCCCTTACCCTAAATATCCAATGGCATTTTGCTGGAAGTTGACGCGGATAACTGCTTTTCTAACTTGCATAAAATAATTTTTGAAAAATAGATTCATGATTGTGTCTATATTACAGGTGGATCGATCACCGTGCGGCTCCGGTGTCACTGCACGTATGGCGCAATTGTTCAGTTATGGTTGTGTCACACTGAATAAATCTAGAACAATCCGCGGTCCGGTGGGTTCAAAGTTCGTTGCCAAGGTAGTGGAGCAGACGAAATGTGGTTCACATGATGCTGTTGTTGTTGAAGTTTCTGGCAAAGGACATTATGTAGGCAAAACTGTGTTCACGATTGAAGAAGATGATGCTATTGGGAAAGGCTTTCTCCTGAGATAGTGAAATAAGATAGTGAAATGTCTGTTCGTTAAATCAGACCACATATATATACCCAAATGAAGCTCTACAATCGAGCATTTGCTTGTAACTGAGGGTAGGCTGTAGCACCCATTCGTTATTGTAAAAAATACCTTTAAAAATAAATACAAATATGGATAAATTGTGTCTGAACACAAAAAGAAAATAGTTGAAGGGAACTCATTGGTTGCAAGAGTAAAACATAAAGCAAACAGATATGGTTAACGGATTTAAAAACGCGACACTTTGGTATGTTGAAAAACAAATTTCCATATAGAATGTATTTGTTTATTCGTAAAGGCTAATTCAATGTCGTCATTTTGATACCAATCTTAATACAATCCAACGAGTATTAACTAAATTATCGCTCGAATAAGACATTGGTCCAGAAAACAAAAGTAACATGTTTATCGGCGCATTAGTTTTATCGTTGAAGATGACCAGCCCGTATAACAGATCGAATGTTTACGTAATGCTAGTCTAACTTCTATACACAAAATCTAAATGAAATAGAATATAATAAATGACATATCCAACTTTTATTTAAAATGTGTCTATATGACACGAAAACATTGTTGCAGGAAACGTACACCTCTGTCTCATAGACCTGCATAATGTTTTTTATGGTCAAGGGGAGGTAAGCCTGTAAGAACTTTTGGTCAGAATGCGACTTTTGTTTTCTAGATCGACGTATTGATTGTACTATGTATTTGTTAATACTCATCTCATTTTTATCATCTTAGTACTAAAATGACGCCAATACATTTACCTTTAATCTGCAATATTCCAATATCGGCATAAACTGTGTCTGCTATAAAACAACATACCCCCAGTGTCGCGTTTTTAAATCCGTTAAGTATACAAGTAATTACGTTATGAGTCGTTTTGATTATCAAGTTCCTACTATTCAATAAAATAATAATTATATGCTTTATTTATCATACGTTAATTTCCTGTGTCAATGAATTGGCATCTAACTTTTTGCGACAGCACACTTTCATTTGTCTCTATCAATGATTGTGAATTTAAGGAACATAAACACGCGATTTTCTTGAAACTTAGTACAAACAAACATTAAAGACCCCTCTTTATGTTGGTGTATTTATTTTGGTCATAAATACGTCGTTTCGTACACCATAGCGCCACCTAGCGGACACGCGCGTATTGACGCTACGGGCCTGATACAGTGATTTTTCTTGAACAAAATTAAACAGCCTGTGCCTGGCTTTAAAATTGGGAAATTTAGCGCAATTTCGGAATTATTCAAAAATATCGTTTTGGTTATAATTGTTCATAAATTGCTATTTTATACTGATAATACTCTAGTCATATGTTAAAACGACTTTTGGAAGTTTGAAAATCCATTGTTTTGACTTTAAAAAAGCTATACTGTAGTTGCTTTAAAACCAGCGAGCACAAAAGGGGCAAATCATGCATACCTTTTGGGAAAAAATGATGATTTTGCTAGGGGAAGGGGCCTTATTTGGACCAAAAAAATCACTGTGATACCATTGTTTTTTATGATTTTACGAGTGTTTTAATATAAAAAAAATTCGTAATGTTTTACATGGATGCTGAAAATCGGCCGACATTTATTTTTTCTCGAGGAACGTGTTCATGTACCTTAAATTTAAATATGATACAACCTCATGTTGGTTATGAAAATTGCTTGTTTATTTTGATAAGCTCTTGATTGGTCAATGGTAACTGTTACAAATATATGTGCTACATCTATATACCGATATGTGCTAGTGTTTTACGCAAGAGGAATTCAGTTTAAGCCGAACTATTTTATAATCATTATGACATCACTGTTTCAGTAAACCTTGTAGTTTATTGGTGCTCTCATCCAGCATGTTCTTGTATTCACTTCCATCATCAACCAAACCTTTCTCCTGACAATATTTCATCGCAAACTGACTCCTGGTCACGGTAACCATGGTACCAAACATGTCACGTGCCAAACTGTCAAGGTCACCCAAAAACGATGTAGAAATATGATCTCTGTTGGCGTTCAACATAACAGCTTCCAAAACGCTACATGGTTGACCAAACGACTCGGTCTCGTCTTCGTACATATCCAGTATCAACATAAATGGTCCCCTTAGCAACACTTCGCGTTCACGTGGGTGGCGGGAAAGTTTGTGGATATCCACGGCGCATATTGTAGTGAGAACTGTACTCGGAAACCTTCGGGTGTAATGTTCGACATATTCCGGCTTTAAGCCGATCACGTGGATTTTGATAATGAGCGGTCTCAGCGTTTTCTCCTTCTGTCTCTTTAACTGGTGTTTAATGAATTTCCGAGCGACTTGTCGACTGGAACTTGCGGAGAATAAACCTGCAAAAAAGATGTACAATTGCTATTTTTGGTCATTTTTATTTCACAAATTCGATCCGACAAATTTAAATTGGTACTTGTCCATTATGACCGACCTATTGTTGACCAGCGAATTTCAGAAATAATATATTAAATTAAAATTCGTTGTAAAATCACACAGGTAGGCTATAGTTATGAAGTTTTGTATCGAAACGCTGTTTGGATGTTGACACATTTCTATGCCACCACCGAATATTAGGGAAGGGTACATATAGATTTGTTTGTAAATGTTTTAGAATGCAATCTTACCAAGTGGTACAGCAATGTTTCGTCTGCTGATTGGTTCCGCTCGAAGTTTCTCAAAGGCGGCAAAATCTTCATCTGTCAGGCAGATACCACGGTAAACCACACCCTCGAAATTGCTTTGTTCTGGAACCTTCAGACAATAGTTGTACAAATCGATGTTAATCAGTTCCACCAGAAACACCATACTTCTAATCATTTCTACGGAAACTACCGAGTGTTCATGGCGGAAAATGTCGTTCCCGACTCGATATATTCTAGAGTGACCTTCCTTTGAGGTGTAAAGTTTAACAGCTTCATAAGAAACATCTTCTGGTTGGTTTTCTACTGTCAACCAATCACGTTTAGAGGACAATAACGTTTCCGCATGCTCTTTCGTCACAGGATCTTTGAACTCAATCGAACCTCCTTCTAGAAGTAGTTGTTTTAATGATTCCATGAAAGAGTCAAATTCTCCCCAATTCTGACGAATGTAATAGATTGACTTCCGGATTTCTGACATTCTATCATCCAGAACAGATCCGTTGTAAAAGGGTTTCAAGTTGTTCAATGATTTGCTTTTAAACACTTCCGGGTTGTTGCCCGTTTCCACAAAGCGATCAGTTCGGTCTTCATCTTCCTCTCTGTCGTCTTCGTCCGACTCCCGCTCTTCATCCACGCGCGCCTCGTCTTGCTCGGCTTGATACTTCTACAATAAAATATGATTTGGGTAAGTAATTGTGTACTCCTCTTGCATTTTTGTATCGTTTTAAGAGATTTATTCATGTCCAACAACCACAGGCTGTCACTGCGATTTTAGGGTCCCGCGAAAATATATTATACTCTCAACACAATTTTCGGGCCCTAAATGCACCTATCAATATTTTTAAGTCCCGTGTATGCCCACCGCTCCCCCTCCCCTCTTGCGCAAGGTGCAACAATCGCACCGAGATCCTGAGAACAAACATACGTGCATTTACTAGTTCACGTCAACACGTAAACTCACATTCATATAATTATATGCGTTGGTTCTAAAGAACAATGGGTGTATTATCGGTAGGAAATGCGCATTTAGAATGTGACAAATATATGTTAAAGCAAAATCTAGCTATAGTTCGACTAGTGACGAGGTGAGTTTTTGCATGATAATTATGATTAATTTCGTGCGTAATACATTGCATAAATTAACAAAATGTGGGGAGCGGTGGCCTGGAGTTAGGACGCGCGCTTCGGCGTTGAGAAGTCCCGGGTTTGATCCCCCGTCTGTGCCACTTGTAAACTTCAATGAGTAAAAGAATAACTGTGGCTAATAGGAGCGTCGTGTTGACTTGGGAGCGGGCAATTTACAGAGACTTAAACTGGGTAGTTAACTTTACTATACATGTCTTTTGAAGAATCGGATACGCATTTTTTCAGTCAAAAACTAAGTAATTAAGTTTATTTCCTGTAGTTATAAATCATAGTACCGGTATTTCTCATGCATGTATGAACAAGACACATGCTTTGACACGTACAATTTGAAAGGGTTGTTCATATTTTCTAACAAAATGGTTAGACGACATATTATAATGTTAATAAAAGGTCTTTACCCGATTACTCTCAGATATCTGCTTTAAAAACAGTATTGTTGATTAGCAACTAATCCTCTTTTATATATTGATATTTTGAATTACCTCTTAAAGTCTTGTCACAAATTAACTTTGATTAGGAGTAGAAAGGTTCGATAAAATATGTAAATTTAACTCACCTTGTACATTATGTTGTTCCGTTAGTCTACTTCTTGTAAGGTAAGCTTACATCACACTTAAATTAAATGTATTATCAAACCGAAAGTAGGAAAATCCCAAATTAATCAACACGTCACGTGGTTATGTCGCTCTGTACATACCACAGGTACAAGACACAAAATCAAATACATACTAATAGGCCTATATAGCCAAATTTGATTTTGTGTCTTGCACCTGCGGTACATACAGTAGAAATAGTTGCGCTTATTTAATATGCAAGGGCAGTCACTCGGAACGAATTATTTCGTTACAGTTTTATTGGTAGGTCGTCTGTTCCGGAACTCGTCAGTGCGCATGTATGCATGTACCCGTACATGTATAGAAATATAGAACATGATAGTCTGACAGACTGAGTATGTTATTCATCGTCCAAACCTCTACTGTACAGCACGTCACAAACGACGTATAATGTCAATACGTTCATCAAACACGAAGACTTTACGACAGGTTCATAATTTTCAATACCGGTCTATCTATAAATAATCCACGAAATACGTCATCTGACCTGGATATAATAATAGATTGTCGGAAAATGCCGTTTAGCCTCGTTTGCATACACAAGGCCGCGCTTAACCCAATATTGGGTTCTCGTACAGGGAAATAGACGTTCAATGAAAGGGAAAAGATAGATTTTCTTACTAACAAATATTTACAACATTAATTGAGAACACAATTCATTGATTTTTCATTTATAATAAATTATAAAGGGCTTTCTTGTGATAAAATAATTAGTGATCATACTTAAAACGTTAGGACAGGCATGTTTATATGCCAGATATAGGCATGGATGCTGTATACATGTAAATATGCCTACGTCTACTATGTTTTTTAAGCATTTAAGTGTACAATGAACTAAATTGTGATAACCATGCAAATACTACGTCGATATATACAATTCAACATACATGTACAGTAGAGGTACATCCGAAATTCATGAATAAAATGTTATATATAATTAATTACAATAGTATCGACCATTGCTCTGCACATACTTACCTGTTTGAACGATCGAAGAAACGCCCTCGAAACGGATAATGAATCAGGTGTAAAATTCGAGCTTTGGCTTGGTCACAGCTCTATTCGAAATCTACGTTACGCAGAAACGCACATTTCTGTTTTGGCCTCAATCGTATACCGTATTATTGGTGTGTAACTAGTATTAAGTAAGTGTTATTTCTTGCAAATGGACGTTTAATTAAGGTAAGATTTTATTTTTGTGCAACTTAAACTTATAAAGTTACTATAAACGATTTAGATCTACTATCAAGTCAACAGTATCATGGTAGAGATATATAAATCTATGTTAAGAACAATACGAAACTGCTAATTATAGATTGTGTACAAGTTGTAGTTATGTTTCGTATACAATGTAACATGACCATACAAGTTACAAGTTGTCAGCGAATGTGTAGTACATGTACTATGTATGGCCTATAATATTGTGTTATTTGTTTTTCTTGAGGCTATTATTAGTTATACCAAGTGAACAATTATATCAAACAGATACTCTGTGACTAGTCTGGCTACCCGACTAGATAGTATATTTTTTCAATCAATTATCATAATTTCATTTTCAATTTTAGCTGGATTTTATTTTGGACTTGATTATCTACCTATATCTTACCTATGTTTGAGGGTGCAAAGGGAATTAATTTCAGGAAAAAAGAGTAGACTGAAGAGTTGTCTCCTTTAATTAAACATAGGGTATGTAGATAGTCAAGCCCAAAAATAGAATCCAGCTAAAATTGAAAATGAAATTATGATAATTGATTGAACAAAATATATTATCTAGTCGGGTAGCCAGAATAACCTGTGTTTGAAGGAGCCAAGGGAATTAATTTCAGGGAAAAGAGTAGACTGAAGAGTTTGTCTCCTTTAATTAAACCACGCATATTAAACATAGGGTATGTGTAGGCAGACTACTCGGTGACTGGCCTCCACTACTTTCGCTCAGGCTCATATCACCAGAGGTTAAAACCGAGGCAAATGTTTTCTATGGTATATTTTGAGGTCTTGTTTTCAGCAACTGACATGTTTAATTTTGCATTTTCTCAAATTTTCAACGAGGCCAGTGCCTACGGACCTGTGGCTACATGTCTGTGCTTAATACACTAACTACTAGTATATATACGTACATGATACACGGGCGATTAAAGGCTTGCCCTAAACCCCCGTATAAGGATTAAACAAGTTTTGCCAGATCGTCATTTCATACAAATAATCTTTTTCTGATACTGATACGTGGATATTTCCGCGTTTCAAAGGTGTGCGTAAATATTAACGAATTGTTCTGCTTCCCATGCGCCAGTCAATGAAACCACACACCCAACCGCGGTAAATGGCGGGGATTTTTACCCCTGGTACCCCCCAGTGCCATTCAAATGGTAACCCACCCCCCGCAAATTGACACATCGTATACCTCACGGGTATAATCAGTGTATATTGGTACCTTTAAACTTTTTTTTAAAGTTTTCTATTCGTTGTTTTCAGAGTAGACAGATATCAACATGGCGTCAGACGAAGCTTTGGTTGAACGTCTCATAAGAAATTCAGTGCTCTCTAATGGCCAAGCAACACTTTCATTTGGCCAACAACTATCAACTGAAGGGCTGATTGTTCTGACAGTTGATGAAAATGCAAGCACAAGAATTGTAATTAATATTTCGGACGTACAAAAAGTAGACGAATCCGATTCAAGTATTGACCAGTATCCGGTTGACCAAGATCTGATGAAAAGACTGCTGGTGAAAAACATTGCAACGTTGGCTTTGGAAACACTAAAGGTCCAGCGCTCGATAAAAATAGAAGGACTTATTGTATTTAACGTTGATACTTGCAAATACTTTGTTGTCAAAATTGAAACAAATGCGCCTGATCAGAAAGGAAGGTGTTCGACTGGTGAGCCTAGAACGTCAAATCCTCGGAAAATGGTGGATACACACGTGATGAGTCCGAATACCAAACAAACAGAAAGCAATACACACGTGCATTGTCATAGAACAATAAATTCTAGAGAAACCATGGATGCTCACATTAATGACACGACCAAAGTTAGCTCGACGAAAGAACATCATAAAACACACGTTTCTGAGAGTAAACGGAAAGTAACACCACAAGCAGAAAGGGTGACATCCTCTGTATCAAAAGGAGTCAACAATGTCAGCAACCAAGGCGCGACACCAGCAAAAGGAGTAAAAAATGTCAGCGACCAAGGCGTGACACCAGTGAAAGGAGTAAAAAATGTCAGCAACCAAGGCGGGACTCCAGTAAAAGGAGTCAGCAACCAAGGCGTCACGCCAGTAAAAGGAGTAAAAAATGTCAGCAACCATGGTGTGACACCAGTAAAAGGAGTCAACAATGTCAACAACCAAGGCAAGACACCAGTAAAAGGAGACATCGATGTCAGCAACCAATTTATGGTATCATTACTTGGATCAAATAATGCAAGTAACCAACGCGCGACACCAGTACTTGGAGTAAACAATGTCAGTAACCAACTCGCGACATCTGTAATTAGAGCAGACAAAGACAGTAACCAACGCGTGACGTCCAAAAATAACACCAGTAAAATGGCTACGATATCTAGCCATGTATCAAATAACGCCATGAACCAGCGCGTGACGTCTATTATTGGAGCCAATGAGCTAAGTGGCTCAGAGGTTGCATGTACAAGCCAGATAATAGAAGGGACAAGCAAACCCAACGAAGTAAGTCCAGAGATTCTGAATGCGTTAGGTATCCAAAGTGAAAATAAATCGCAGGAAACATCTGCCACGTGTTCTATACCGGAAGGTCAAAGTGCTGTTAATACGGATGCATTGCTCCTACCGAGCTTTGGTGTAGAATACTATCAAGAAAAGGGACTTAAACTTCACGAAGAACCTAATATACAGTGTGCAAAGTGCCAGCATGTTAGTGAAAACATCAGCTTTCTAGAAATACACAACAACATTGTACATCAGCTGGTTACCTGTTTTGTATGCACCAAGACAGTTAAAAACAAAAAGAACCTGAGATGCCACATCGAACGACATTTAGAGCCACGTTTAGAATGTCAGATATGCCAGAAAAAATTCCACCGGAAGAGTTGTCTTCTAAAACATTTGGTGACACATGCAAAGAAAACCCCTAACCCAAAAGCGCCCTCGGTTATAAGGAATAAGAGTAAGCTCACAGTAAAAAAGGCTGTGAATATTAGTAATAAAAGAAAGCCATGTAAATTCACTGTCTCTGAAATTGCGTTCATGAACCGAACAGCTAAGAAGGGGTTAAAAAGAAAATGTTGCGATACGACATTTGTTCATCCAATGAAGTACAAACTCCATATGATGAGACACAACGGTAACAAATCGATGTCCTTTAAGTGTTTCTTCTGTGAACGCACATTGTCAACATTTGTAAAATTCAGTGTTCATCAGCGTACTCATATGCAAACATCATCCCAACAAAGCGTCGCATCCAAAGATTTACAGAATACCATAGGACCTGGACCATCGTCAAGTATCAAAGTTCCAGCAGCACGCTCGAAAAAAATCGGTGGAAAAGAGAGCAAAACTACTAGTATCAACCAACGAGGAAAATCGAACTGCTACGACGAACCAACTTTATCTACTTCCAACACTCGTCAGCAAGGAGTGGTAAGCAAACCAACGACTCCAAATACTTCCTCTAGCTCAAAGGTAGGCTTCACAAATAAAATTCATCCAGTGTATACCGAAGAAACACAACTCAGTCAATCGGGAACGAAACGCACATACAATGAAACAACTATAGATAGTTCAAATACTCCCCTGGAAGGATTTAGAAACAGATCAACGCCTTCGAATACAAATGTGAAGTTGGTAGGTAAAACAATACACCCCGTATATAACGAAGAAACAGTAAGCCGAAGTGTATCGAACACAGCAAGCATCACTAATATCCAGAAACAACTTTCTGGCCCTGAGATAAAGTTACAAAAACGGTTTCATACGAGTCAGACAGGAAGTAAAATTTCTCATGATAAGCCGCCATTTAGAAGCGCAACAGTAAAGCATGGGACGGTCACAAGGGTTATTGAAAATGGCCCGCAGCCTACGGTTCATGGTAAAACATATGTCAAAACTGCAGAAAGTCAAATGAATAAGCCACTCCGTCAGCCTCACGTTCTACCAAATAGTGACACCACACCAGGATCAAATATGAAAACGAAAGATGAACCTAACTTGTTGAAGACGATGCGTGAAACAATGTTAAATACTCGTAAAGCTGAACTTGACAATGACATTGAAATCCTTGAATATAAAATTGACAATATAGATGATGAAACAGCCACGTGTGGATTTTGTATGGTTACATTCATGAGTCCAAACTATCTTGAAGAACACTTGAGACTGAACCCAACTCATAAGTTATGAGGTGAGAAGGTTTCCAGAACACTTATTCTAATCGCAGCATTAGGCACCTCGATTAAATCATCTATTAATTTGGTGATCTTGACATAGAAATGTATAAGTTTAAAACTGTTTTACCAAGTAGATAAATAAGCTCTTGTGAAATCTGATCTGAACATGATAATAGAAAATTGTTCTAGGATTAACAAAATTTGTTTTAAACTAGAAAATAAAGTACATGTTTTATTAGAATGACCATTGTGCATGGAATTGAGATAATACTGATTTATTATTGAAAAAGGACAAATTTTCCTAATTTGTTATCCCGAAAATATACAAAGTAAATGAACAACAATGTAGTACAAAAGCTGTATTCGTGCAAAAACAATCCAATCTAATAATTGAACTAGTATCACAATTATGTGGTCACAATAACCTCTTCTTACCTGTGGTTCTTCCTGAATTTTGTAAATATATTCTTACATAATAATATATACGAACAAATGATAAGGCTATATATAGTATTCTTCACAAATGTGCATTGTTATATTAGTGTACCCGTATAATGTGCTTTGTATGGAATATGTTTTCAGGCTGCATGTACTACGTATTACGTGTACTATACCTGTATAGTCGTACTCACATAAACGTTATTGTAAATATATGTATAAAATATGTTCTCGTGATCTAAACAAAATAGTATATATTTGTAATCTGAACAAGACTATTAAAGCCCAAAGCAAGTATGTCTGTGTTTGTTGATTTGAAGAGACATACTCGTGAACTTGTAAGTTATCCACAGTGTATATGATATATAGCACAGATCATGTTTGTATATAAAAAGGCATTCATTCCACCGGCTAGCTATTGGTTAATGGCAGGTTTTCATTGTTCATTCATCCAATATTGCCGGTGGGCATTTTGCATATGAGTATGGTGATCTCTCCTATACAGTTAAACTGTCAATAATGAACTAATGATTTCAGAAAACCATTTGATTGACTTCATGGTCTTTAACCTTAGATATGGACACCTTGCACAGTTTCAGTGTTTTCAGGAAACTCACACGATCCCAAACATTAGTGTCGGTAACCAGTTTACACGCACCTACAGCCATCAGCAACGTATTATTCAGTGCTTGTCGGGTCAGGTTTTGGGACAAACTGTCCCTGTAGTTGGTTGGTTATAGATCTGATAATTAAAGTAATATTAACAACGCCTAATTGGCTATTGTGTCAGTCTGGCTTTAAAGGATTTTGTAAGCATGTCGTGAACCAGACTAATTCAGTTTTCATCCAGACCATGTTGCGCAGAGTAACGTGATCAATTTGGCTTTTATGAATGTTCTTATCGTCTGCTTGGACTGTTACGCAATCATATAGTGTGGTACTGACTCAGATACGCATTATCTTTCTATAGACACGTCTCGCTTATTCGGAATCACGCTATGGGGTATGCTTCATTACAAATAATACAGATTGCCTTGTACTACTGTACATAAACTGTTACATACACGTTGATTAGGTAAGATTAACCGGTAATAAAGTTGATAATACTGGTTGGTAAATTATCTGGCCATGGGAAACTATTTGACTGGTCTGTAAATGAATGGCCTTCAGAGCGTTTTTTTGTCGCTATGAAGACATGGTGTGAGTAATTTATTTTCTGTCGGTTAAGCGAAGCGCATTAGACGGAAAATGCTTTCCTGTGATTGGTTAAGATCTTCTGATTGCACCAATCAGGATTTGTTATGTTGGTAACCATAGCGCACGAGTTGTCGTGCGCAGTGATTGAAGGTATGGAGTTATTCAGCTTTGGGCACTTAGAGCTTACAAGACGTATAATTTTTAGTTCATAAAATGGGGAAAGATGCGTGTTATGTGCTATAAATTTGTTACATGTACTTTATGTATATGAGATGATGTAACTTGTTGGTATTAATGTGTATGCATATATATGAGATGAACTGATGATGAATGTGTTGATAATAGAAAGTAAGCTAGCTTGTCCAAGTGCTAACTTGAATTATACTATATAATAAGTTATGAAGTGTTTGTTGTTTAATGTAGTAGATCTATGGTATAGACCTGTGAAGATCACAGGAACGTACGCTTCCCACCAGGGTAAGTTGTTTTATCAACGTACTTTCGGAAATATTACATTTACGTACAGAGGAGGTCCGAACGGTCGGTGCTGGGGTGAGTGCATGTACGGGTAACGTACTTCACATCAATACAGATATCCGAGACAATAACAAAAACGGCAGAACAAATGTGTATTTCAATAGTTTTCGTTTGTTATTTGTAATCATATTTACACGTGGAAGCTTTTGTTTTCCAATGTATTAATCATGCTCTAGTTGGGATTAAATGGTGATATGGACCATACTGTATATATTTAATTATCATATCTTCGTTACTGATGGTGATTACTGTTAATAACATCATACATGCTTATGTAACCTCTGACTAACCATCTTCAATCAACTTCAAGACGCTCTTTTTATGTGTTACATAATCATTAATCACGTCTTCATCAGAAGTAGTGCTGGCCTAGTTGCGTCTGGAGGCAAAGAATATCCTATATTCTTTAAATAAACTTAGCTGGAGGGCAATGGAATCTAGACACGGGATGTCATACAGAATGTCCAATAGGCTATACCAAAGACCTAAATATACCTTTATTTTTAGGTCTTTGGCTATACCGCCAATATTGACTATACGTCCCTGGTCCCAAGTTCACGCCCTTGACAAAACACGGATTTTCACGGAACTGGATTTTCTAGTAGTTTCGTGAGTTCCGAGATTTCCGCGTTTTGTTGACCTCCCCAAGTTCATTCATTCAACATACATGAATAAATAGGTTGATTGAATAGTGTAAGTCATTATATACGATGTAGACCTATGGATATTGAATCAACATACATAATTACATGGGCGTAGGAGCCTCTTCAACATTGGGGGGTGGGCAAATATTTGGGAAGGGGGTGGGGCGAAAATTATTTCAGATAAGTGGGGGCCCTCTGTGGGGGTCACATTAAGTGTTAATAAGCTATGGTGAAAGTTTGTGTTTATATTCACTAAGGTAAGGTATATCTACGAGTACTAAGTTCTTTGCTTGTCAAAATACCGGGTTTAAAAATTGAACCCTATCATAAACTGTAGTATTGTAATTGGGGGTCCGGGGGCATGCTCACCCGGGAATTTTTTAAAACATTTGATCAATCTGATGCGTTCTGAGGTAATTTTTTGGTAAGATCAATCAAAATTAAGTCCTTATTTTTTACTAATTATTGAACAGATGGCCGAGAGTTTTAGTGGTTTAGTAAGGGAATTTAACATAGCAATGATAAAGTTTAAAAGCAATATAGGAGCTGGTGCAAACTTTATCTTACAGTGTATTTATGTAGTCCTTGTACATGTAGCTCTTTTCAACAATTACGTGATCGGGTGATAACATATTTCATAGATTAAAGTCCTTTTGCGAGCGAAGCGAGCACGAAAATTCACATTTTATACTTTTTAACCAAGGATAAAAGGCAAATTACCTATTACAAGACTATTTTAGGCGGAAAATTATGAATATGGTCTGAATTATTGGGGGGGGGGGCGAAAGATATGTTGCCCCCCCCCCTGAGGGGCCTGCCCCCCTTCTCCTACGCCCATGAATTATGATTATATGATAAACATTTTGAAAATAGATATCATAGGCCTACTGTAGCTACCTAGATCTACTCTATATCATTAAGAAATGTTTAATTCTCTGACTAGATCAACAAATTTTAATTACGTATTTAAATCTAGATATCAACGTGATGTTGTCCCTCCCGTACCCAGCCACATTCAGTCCATCATCCCAATCTCATTTATAGTAGATACAACCTTGCGCCCGCCTCTCAAGTGAGTATCTTGTGCTGCCCCTGTAATCAGCGAGCGTAAATCACCGAAAATATCCGACCAGTTTCGGTTGATGGAACACGAGCTGATCACGTGACACAAGCACAAACACGTAAGCATCCAGCAGAAAATTTATGTCAAAACATTAAAAGATTCAATAACCGGTAGGTATAATTCACTTTTATTGTGATCTTATGATTTCATTTAACTTACGGTTTGGTAATGCGTAAATTTAACTGTGATCCTACTTAGATTTAGCCAGTTTTCTTCGATTGTTTCTCTGCATTTTTCGTAATCACTTCATGGCCGATACAAAATGGCGTTGATATCGAGATTTATTTTTGCAAGCTGTGCAGTGCGTAAATCAAATCGTCCTCACGCATGTGTGTACGTTTCAAATAACCCCATATCGTTTTGATTTTTTACTTTAATGAAATTTTAGGCGATGCTTGTTCGAAAGAAGTGTTTTCATAAAGCTTGTTTTTTCCTGCAAATCGTGCATGGCATGGACAAGGGATATTTTTAGTAAATTCAATGCTATATTCGATATCAGTGCAGATTTGGGACAGTTTTTACTTTCAAACTTTTTTTTTCAGGAAGCTTGTTTCCACTAAAAATAACAGAATTTTGACATCATTTCTTTGTTAATTGATGATCAATAAATGAATAATCACATGTCATCATGATCGGACCTAATTATAAAGGTGTCTGTATTTGTTTCAGTTGAACCATGTCATCTTCAACCCGGGTGTATGTTGGAAGAATTCCAAGTGATACCAGAGAAAAAGATATTGAACGTTTTTTTAAAGGATATGGGAAACTTCGAGAAGTATTGCTGAAAAATGGATACAGTTTTGTGGTAAGCAAATATAGTAATATTGCCCAATGTTGTGTCACAGTG
The DNA here is from genome assembly GCA_947247005.1 of Spisula solida. Classification (NCBI taxonomy): domain Eukaryota; kingdom Metazoa; phylum Mollusca; class Bivalvia; order Venerida; family Mactridae; genus Spisula; species Spisula solida. The sequence continues at coordinate 27,320,101 of OX365945.1, read as the reverse complement.
GTGCAACATTGTGTGATATAATACAAAATCCCACAGTAATACATAGTCCAGTCCAGTAGTCCTCATTTTGTCATAAACAGGTCTATTAGATCGCCCGATCTGTGTATAACACACAGATTTGTATATCATATACAGATTTGTGTATCAAATGATACACAAATCGGGATATTGCATAAATATGCAATTGCAATAAGTTGTTACAAACTAAGAAGTGTATAATGCACATCTTTGATATGTACAGATTTTAATAAACAGTCTTAGTTTTTCTTTAATTATCTTGCTAAATGTGCCTGTTAGGAAAAATGTAATTTCGCAAGAACTGCACTAATAGGTATAACAAATGATTATTGTACTGAAACATGTGTTACATACACATGAATATTGTTTCTGCTACGAAATGCGCTTTTTCCACATTAAAAAATTATTCCCATTTTTCTTGTGACATATCCCGATTTGTGTATCAACGTATACACAGATCTGTATATGATATACAAATCGGGAGGATACACAAATCGGGCGATATAATAGACCTGATAAAGTTCCAGAGGGCTCCGAGTACTGACTAAACAAAGCACATAAAATTTACTTGCGAGAAGCAACTTGAAGGGAGTAAAACTGTATACTTTTATAACCACAATAAAACTGATGATATCGCCCTATGTTTATATTGTTTACCACAACTCCACAAGATCGGAGAATTGTTGATTGGTACAGGAGTTTCAAAGCTCTTTGTATACTGGTCAGTACTTTATACATGTAAAATCGTTAATTTCCCTTGTTTGTCTGCTTTCTTATAGTTTTCAACTTTATTTTACTTACAGGAATTTGATGATCCTAGAGATGCTGACGATGCTGTGTATGAGTTAAATGGAAAAGAGCTTCTTGGTGAAAGGTAATGCGCCATTTGATGTTCTACAAATTGGGAATAAGTCAGAATTTGCTGAACTTGAAAGAATGAACGTTAAAAACTTAAAATATGAAACTTAAATATATATAGAATGATAGGTTAGTGACGTGGATGAAGAAGTTTATCCACAAAGACAGGAATTCAGCTCACTCGATAATTTCCGCAACCGAACCGGATAAACTTTTACTCCGTCACAAACCTATTATTCTAGTTAACCAGTCACATCATCTGCTCAGTAATGGGGATCACATGGTCAGTTGACAGTTTATCAGAAGTCACATGACCAGGTGACCTGATATAGCAAAGTTGATTTGGCTGTCAGATAAGTGACTGGATAAAAAGTTATATTTTAAGTTATATTTTAGTTAGATGAAAACATCAAAATTCTTTTCATTTGCTATTTCATAAGCTAAATATAAACAATAACACAATGTTTGAAACAGACTTTTGGTATAGGGATGTGTGCAAATCGCAATCAAAACAGATTTTTGTCACTTTCAGGATAAAGCATTTAAAAGCTATTTCCTTGTTCATCATGTTTATAATATAAAGACAGAAATTTTAGTCAATTTTACGACCCTGTACTATTTTAGGTTGATAATTGAACATGCACGTGCGTCACGAGGTCGAGGAGGCGGAACTGGTGGTCGAGGTGGTGGCGGACGTGGATATGGTGGTGGCGGCGGTTATGGTGGTGGCGGTGGTGGTGGAAGATTTGGAGGTAGAGACAACAGATATGGAGGTGGTGGTGGTGGATATGGTGGCGGCGGCGGTGGACGTCGTCCTGGTGGAAGCGGTGGTGGTGGTGGCAGGTAAAATTTGTTTTATTTGATAAATTTACAAACTTATGATACTTTGTCAGGGCTTGACACTAACACTGGTCCGCTGGTCCATGACCAGTGAAAATCCAGAAGGACCAGTGAAAATTCTGGAGGACCAGTAACTGTCCTATCTACAAATTTGGCGCTTTTGCCCTGTCGGACCAGTGGCCAAAATAGTTAGTGTCTAGGCCTGTTTGTAAAAAAAAATGCTGCATGAATTGTTGAGGTTTGTTTTGTTTTGTCTTCTTTAAAATGTTAGTGCATTTAGAAGGGCTAGGTAGAAATGTGTACTGTACTTGTATATATTTTTAAAAAGAAAATTGGTCAAAAGAAAGCTTTTACAACTCTGACTAGTATTTCTACTTTTCTATTGAATATTTGCTTACTTGGATCATAGGATTGATCATCAATATATATGTATATCGGTGTATAAGTAGTTTGTATGTTACAGGTTTGGACCACCTCAGAGGACTGATTATAGAGTGAGAGTGGAGAATTTGTCATCAAGAGCCAGTTGGCAGGTAAGAGGGTTACAGAGAGGGCACATTAATTTGCATATGCATCATATTGTTGAATTTAAGAGAGATAAGTGTATTTTCATTAAAAAATCATGTAGTTCTGTTATACAATTGTTATTCATCTGTATACTAACATTTTACTGAAATTCTGTAGGCCTTATTTGAAGTTAGATGAAGCAGGCAATGTCTGAAGGATTGCAAGAAATCCTTATCTCCATGCATACTGCTTTATGTGTTGTTAGTTTCCTCATCTTTAAGTATCTGAAGACTTCCAGCTCTGCATGTGTTTCTATCCTGAATAATAGTCTCATCTCATTGTCCTTCAGTTTGTTTAATGTCGGCTACATCATGTTTAATGTCAGCTCCATCATGTTTAATGTCAGCTCCATCATGTTTAATGTCAGCTCCATCATCAGCTCCATCATGTTTAATGTCAGCTCCATCATGTTAATGTCAGCTCCATCATGTCATCCATCCCAATCGATCAACCATCATAAAACTCCCGATACATTCATCATGTTTAAAACTGATTTGCAAAAAATGTTTAACCAGGGTTTCCCAATGGTAGAAACATGTTTGTTAGATTGGTGAATTAAGTTGGTTGACAACTTGGTACAGTAGTTCTTGCATCTCGCATCTTTCTTCAATGAATCTTATTAGTTGTGATAAGCGATGTCTTGCATATGGTGGTATATTTTAGCTCCCACTTAGCCTCCACAGAGTTTAGGCTTGAAAATCTGGTTTCCATGGAAATAACATATTTCTTGGTTAATCTATTGTTGATGATTTTGTAATATTAGCTGTGGACATATTTACATTAAGCTAAATGTTTGTTTGTTGTAGCATTGACTCAAATGAGTTTTAAACAAACATTTGGACTTAAAAGTTTTGTAAATCTTGATTCATTACTGTCATGTGGATGTTATGTACATAATGCTATATTTATAACCAATGTGGGTTGCAGCATGAGTTCCTGGATTACCTCTGTGTAGAACCATACATGTGATTCGTTGTGGGTTGAGGGTGCCACACCTGTTATTGGACACTGCTTTTGGGATGGATCAAAACCTTGCTATAACCTGTGTTCTCATTTAATATGGAATCAAATTTTTATAACTGAATAGTAATGTTTTTTGAGTAATTAATCAGTATTTTACACACATTATTTTATTTAATGAGTAATGTTTTCTGTAAATCGTTTTTAAATTTCTATAAATTTCTACTTGATGTTTCTTTTACTTTCAGAGAATAGGTTTCGTAATATGAGAATCACTCTTAAGGTTTGGTCCCTAATATAACAAGCAGGTTTTGAGCGAGTGTGCCATTAAGTTTTAGCTGCACAAGGCGGGTTTGGCTCATCCCTCTGGCCGATACAAGAGCAGGCAGCCATCTTGGTTCACCCCTTGAAGTTGTCCTTGCGCGAATGTCAGATAGGAGAACAGGCTCAGGGCGATCCATCTGTGCCTCGCACTATGAAGGCTTCCATACTCTATGACGGGCAAAGTCAGCCGTTGTCTGGTCAGGATCGCTTGGTCGCATATAAAAGGGCTCGGGGTCATGCACCTTTAGTTTGGTATTGATATTGGTCGAGTTACGCATAAAGCCCCTGTCAGCAGGTTAGGAGCATATCCACAGGGCATTTTAACCTTGAACGATTACAAGAGTGAGGTAATTACATAAGGATTTTCACGCCCACTTGTAAAAACTTATGATTTCCTCATAATTTTTTGGTTCTTTGTACATTTTCATTGTATAACAAGAGCATGTTTCCCCTAATATCAGCGATTCCTTATTTAATTGTCGTAATATATAATAAGATATGATTATCCTATTGTGAGAAATATTGTGACATGTTAAGCAAAGTGTTTCTTTTTGAGGCAGACTGGTAATTTGTAGTTATATTCTTTTATATTTTATCTCCTGCTTCAAGTGTAAACATACTGCTTGATAGTTTTAGATTTCCAGGATGAATCATGCAAGATGGAAGATGCCACAAAGTCCACCACAGAAATTGTACTGCTATTGTTATTGCTTGTCTCACCTTTTCATTTTCTGTACATTTTCTAGGATTTGAAAGACCATATGAGATCAGCCGGAGTTGAAGTATCATTTGCAGATGCCCACAAACAAAGAACGGGTGAAGGGTAAGTATTAAAACGTTGTGGTGTTAGTCTGGTACAATTGGCAGTACTTTTATAGCATTTGTATAAGGAACATGTAAATTTAGCTGACTGAAATTCTGTCTGTGTTTAATCCAATAAATTCGATAAAAACAGTTATTTTGTTGCATTATTGGTATTTGTTTGCATTCAGCTGAGGTAGTCATTAGTACATGGTGATTTCAGTTTTTTCCCTGCATCAAGTAAATGCTGACCTCCTTTTTAGGAACGAAGCTGTTTTGCGATACAAGGAATCCAGTTGGATACCCTAGCTCTTTCTGAACAGATTCATTGGTTCTTTAACATGTCTCGTGTATACATCAATATAACAAGACTGCCTCTGAGACTACCATCCTGTCTCTTGTTTGGTAGGGAACGTTTTTCAGCGTTTCAGAAATAAACTAGTGCTGAGAATTGAACCACATCACTATTTCTAGTTCAGAGCATAACTCAACTACTATGCCACCAATGTTCTTTGTGTCTAAATACTTACTTATTTATATGTCCAATATTTTGCAGAGTTTGTGAATTCACCAGTGAATCAGATATGAATCGAGCATGTGAGAAATTAGACGGTACTGATATCAATGGTAAGAAGATTAGATTAGTTGAGGAGAGACGTGGTGGTGGCGGAGGAGGTGGCGGCAGAGGAAGAAGAAGGTATGTATTGTTACTTTTACCCAGTCAAATTGGTTCATAGTAAACTCTATACACTGCTTAATTTACAAGTTATGAAATGTCATAAATTTGGTGCATCATATCTGTCTGTTTTATCATTTGATATTGGAAATTTGTAGTATTGTATAATTTTGATGGCATATCTACCGGTATATATTTACATTCACTCGAAATATCTTACTGTTTGTTCTTGCTCTTGGTTGTTATTAAGCAGATTAAATCTTAAGTTTTGAATTATTATATTCATTTCTCAATGATGTGTGCGAACTATAGCTCGATTGCTTTAGTTTTAGAACTATGCTTTGTGTTAGATTTGTTTCAGGTATTCGAACCTACCCTTTATCTACATAGGTTTTTTTAATACTATACATATTTTTTTGTGTGGGCATTTTACCCGAAACTAATTTTTGGTTAGACCTCAATGGCTTATATGGAGCTGTTAGATATGCATGCTTTGTCAGTGTTTTATGTTCATTTATTGTGTTCATGAACCATCTACATCATTGAACCCTCTTAGTGAAGTGCTTACAGTTATGTGATGTGCATAGTTTATCCTTGCAATCTAAATGGTTATGTATTCTCAAGATAAATTGTATCCGGACACTTATTTTGACCTTATATAAGTCATAAAGTATAATATTCTTAGATTTTCAAAAAAATAAAATTTAAACACTACTTTGTTAAACAAATTCTTTGTTATATAAATGAAACATGTTTAACAGCTTCAACTTTCTGAAATTATTTGAATTTTATTGGCAAATATCTAGTAAATGTCTTGAGAATACAGTGCCCTATCTTATCATTATACCTTTTCTGTGCTTTCGTCATTATTCATTATCATCATTCCATGTTTTTATCTCGTCTTACCTTCAGTTTTTCACGCAGCAGATCTAGATCCGAGAGTAGAAGTCGATCTCGATCCAGAAGTAGCCGCTCACGATCGAGTTCACCGCCCAAGAAACGCTCACGTACAAAGTCAGGTGACGATCCAGAAGACGATTGATTAGGCAGCTGATACTTAGTCTTATTTCATAAATTTTTGATATCATTCAAGCAATGTCAATGCTAACTAGACATTCATTCATATGGCTCACTACTACTTGAACAAGTGAGATTAAGCTTGAACAAAGTGTGTTGGAAAGGATATTATGATATCACATACGTTGGAATAGTTAGGTGGAGTTGTAGACGTTTTTTTGTTGTAACGAGTAAATGTGTACATTTTGACTTATTTCCATTCATTCAAACATCATAAGTATGTCAGAATAATTCTGTCAGCTCCCTTGTACATGTATCTTTTTGTGCTTATGTCATTTTTCACTATTTTTACTCATTCACCCTTTTGGAAACATTTTCACGTTGTCTTTGCCATATATTTCATATTTGAAGAACATTACATATTTTCAAATAGAAAGTTATTTTATTTACATATTTCAAATATAAAAAGTATAATTGAACAAGCATCAGGTCACCTAAAATGAAATCTCGTATCACTATTTCCAAGTACTATTATTTTATACATTTATTATTACAATTAACCGTGTTTTTGCATTTGATGCAAGCTTGTATTGTACATGTATAAATAATGTGTGTGTGTCATATTTTATAAAATAATATCACATGTGGTTTTCATTCTTGTCATCATACATTAAACTCATTCAAAATACATGGTTTTGTATTTTTCATTTTTTTTTTCTATTTTAAACAAGTTTTTCATTAAACCACAGTCACAAACTTAAAGCGAACTTCTGGTCAAGTCGTAGATAAAAAAAACCATAACCCAAACTGAATTGGGTATTTACTGTTTAGTTGTCACTGGAATGTTGTAACACAACTTACACTCATGTATTATGTATTATGCTCATTATTTCATTCTTTCATTTAAGGAACCTTGGCTAAATGTTATCTTTGATAAGACAACATGCCGATACATACATAGTGCATGTATTTTTAATGTTTAGATAATTTGTCCATTTTGTATCTGTGATGGATAAATATTAATTGTGATTTTGTGAAATAAAGGTATATGTAAAGTCCCATATTTTCTTGGTTTTATTATTTCCACATACCGTCGTACGGTTACCCCAGGTTTGTCCCTTGTTTCTCCTTGCAACCGTTTATACACTCAACCACTTCTAATTGGTCACTTTTCAAACCCTAAATATGTTTAACTGTGATCATAATTTTTGACGGTATGTTGCACACAAACTTGTTATGCAATAGTCCTAACACTCAAATCATAAAAAATCAAAATCACATGCCAAAGTATGCATGGTCATTCATGCGATAAATTTTGCATTTTTGCCATCAAATAATATCACAGTTAAAGGTACTTCGTGTTCGAAAAGTGACCAATTAGAAAAGTGGTTGAGTGTACTATAGTAGGGTCTCGATACAACACCATGTACTGACGTTCATATACTGACAACATTTTCATGGAACAAATGTTTTGCAACGCTATTTCGTTGTTTCATTTTGGTTTTGAAAACTGGTTTCCCACTGAACTTAAAAATTAATGAGTCCAACTATGTGAAAATTTAGTATTTAGAAGGCCAAGGGACTCGCACACAAAAAAGAAACACTGCTATTCGTATCAATTGAGTATACGGACGTCATTTTGCTGGGGAACCAACAGCAGCCTTGTATTGAGACCCAAATAGTGTGAGGTATTTCTCCTTGAAACTACAACTATAGGAGATATTACTAGTACTATAGGTGTATTTCTAGCTTATGCATGTTTATGTACTTTTAATCATAGAGTTTATACAGTTAATCCCCCTGTTTAGCTACCCAAGTTGGAAATTTACCTATAGCTTCTGAAGGTTTCAATCACAACACCTTGAAGTTTGAGGTATATGGACAGTCTTGCAGGGAAAAACCTTAATAACCATGCATTTCAGTTGAACACAAACAAACAACATGGGAGATAGTATGTTTCTCCTTTAAAACTATGACTATAGGAGATATAAATAGTACTACCTTGAAGTTTGAGGTATAAGGACAGTCTGGAAAAACCTGAATAACCACGCATTTCAAACAACATGACATAGTATGAAGTGTTTCTCCTCGATAGTTGATGTAACATTTAGTCAGTTTCAAGTGGACTTTAACACTACTGTATTTGTTGCTATCAGAGTTGGCAGAGCATGCAGATAGCCAGAGTCAACTAGTGTCATATCTAGTTAGTGAAATAATCAGAATCCCCAGGAACATAATGCACATGGTTTCAAATTACCCCCATTGTATTTATATCAAATCTTGAGTGTATACTAGAGAAAGTTGTGCAGTGGCCATGTTAAGTCACAACAGATATCATACAACGGTACCCAGTTTTTCAACAGTTATCAAAGCAAACACGGATGCCTGTGACATCATATCCGTTGCGGCATCATGGCCGCTGCAGAACCTTCTCAATAGTATTAGTATACATTGGGTTCACTCAGAAAAATTGAAACCATGTTTCTTGACCAGGAGCCGGAAATTAATCAAAACAAACTTCACTATCCATGAGCTTGCTCTTGTTCGATCTCGGAAATGCCTGGGTGTCACACTGCCAACCTGTCATGGATCGCTTACACCAAGAAATCGAACAACACACTTGGATTTCTGAGAAAGAATTTGCCACATGCCCCAGGGTTACGAAGATCAGTGCTACACTAGCCTGGTGAGGCTCATCATAGAATATGCTGCCACTTCTTGGGACCCTCGTACCAACATGAACATACAACAGTTGGAGATGGTACAGCATAGGGCTGCAAGATTTGTCATGGGCGATTACAGGAACACCAGCAGGTTGGGAATCTCTCCAACAGAGAAGATCAGACAGCAGACTTAATATTCTGAATCACACACTGCCTCATTGACATCCCAGCTGACAAGTTCCTGCACCCTGTTACACATGCCACCTGCGGTTGCACAACCAGGTACCTACTCCCTCTGCACTACATATGTATACATGTCTTCTTTCACCTCAGCCCAGACCTTGGAAGCCTTCAAGGAGTGACTAGCAGCGTTTTTAACTGCTTTTATCCGTTTTTAGCTCACCTGTCACAATGTTTAATAGAAATTGATAAGAAATAAAATGCTTGCGGCTATGTTTGTTTTCGAAGCGAAGAAAACTTAGTCTTAAATTTGTAGCCCAGTCACATGGTATTGCTACACTGGGTTACTGGGAATATCATCAGACTATTGAATAAGTAATTCTAGGTACAGAAGGGAGTGTCTGTTGTCAGACAAAAGATGGATAACTACATGTAATATGTAATTCTAGAAGTCGCAAAATTAATGTTATATTTCAAATGCCTCTTGAAGATGTTTGTGTTTGCCTGGTTTATATGGTCACCTTAATAATTGCAGACTATTCACAAGGTTGAAACCTACCTCGGTATGGATGTTTTTGTGCAAGACACATGCGCCAGCATAATGTTGCTCCTTTAAAATAGCTGGAGGAAGAGTATTTTAGGCGCAAGCTAAATGCATAAAATTACCAATTTCCAACTTTCAGGATCATATTCAAAAACTTAAAAGAAAATCAGAAAGGGAAGACAGCACTCCGCCAGCTGAGCACAGAAAATACTGCATACCACAATTACACAACACAATGCCAACGAGAAAATTAACTCAAACATGCTGCTAACAACCTCGATAACGAGGCCATAAACGTCTCCTGTAAATCAATTCACTGTAGGTAATGAACATGAATCATGGTTATTTTTCAACCATGTGACAGCTCAACTGATTTGGTCTGTGTCAATTCAGTACTTCCATCCACATACATCATTGGCATTGTAACTTGATCCACCAAGATTCATTCACTCACAAAAGCTTGAACTTTTCCAGGTCTCTTATTCAATACTCGCAGTTTAACCATTAGTATTTGGTTGTATAGTCCAAGCTCGAAGAAAATCTCATAGCATTGTCAGACTCTACCCCCCAAAAATTAATTGAATGCTACACATCTTGTCCACAATCCCTACTTATCGTATAAATTTGCTTAAAAATAATCCATGCAAGGCGAACTTCCTTTTCCAGTTTTGAAACACTTCCATTTGAAGGGAAACTTTAGTGTGCCCAGGATAATGTGGTGTCGGTTTGGTAAACTGTCGCGAAATTGGTTTTACAAATTAGTAAACAGATGGTCTGCTTTGTACTAAATACATCACTGACGAGTTGTCACATCTAAATAATCCATCCTTTGTAGAATATACCAAAAAATTAGGCAGCCTTTCTCATTATCAAGGGTGCACTATAACATGAGAAAGTTTATAATGAATCTAAAATCCATGAAAAACAGTTTGCAACTTTGTAGGTAGCTAAGAATTTATTACTGCAGAATTATTAATATTTGTGGGGATTGACCTCAACCAAGAAATTAAATCCCAAATGAATAAGTAAACAAATCAATGTCAAAATTTACAATGGCTGCCATACTTCCTTTCAAGTTCAGACTGGTTTATCGAGTCAGTTTACTTGCATTACCAAAATGTAATAAAACTATGCGTTTGAATTTTAAATGTTTTCTAATAATTTGTGTGAATTTTACCTAGGCCATTTTTCATGAAATCTGAAATCCTTGAAATGACCTCCCCACGAAATGGACTTGATCACCCAAACCATGAACATTTGTCCCATTGAAATTAAATGCTTTTACAGCATTTCATCACATTCCGTCAATTGTTCCTTTAATATGCCCAAAAATCACATCCCAAATTTGGAAGATATTTAGAAACTGCTTTATTAGGGCATTTTATGGATCAACTGACAAAAATGCTTGCTCTGGAGTACATCCAAATAAGAACAAGGTTCACAAATGGCTAAATTTGCCTGGGTTTTTTCCTCAAAAATCTGTGGTACATTTCTAATAAATATGCACAGCTTTTCGAAAAAAAAATTCAATGCATATCCAAATTTTCCTGGTTACCCGCATTTAACAATTTATTAACCTTGTCCTTTTAATAACAACAACACTAAAATCAATCAAAACTAACAAAGGTATACAAGGGCAGTGAATGTTTTATTTTATCAGTGATACATACAGCACTACCATTTTCCTGTAAGACAACTGAATTATTTACAAACTAAAAATATACACAGACATACAATCAACATTTACAACAACAGAAGACTGGCTCCTGATATTATAACTTACACAGTGATTATCACAAGTATTAACATTATGTACAGATGAACTGACCAGATAATGGTATGATATGACAATTGGAATAATCATGCACATTCAAAATAATGTTGACATTATTTATCATCAATGGAATATGTACATTGTTAAAAACAACAGCATTAACCTAACCCTGAAATAACAAGTAATTAAGAATTGCAAGCAACACAGAAGTCCCCTACCGCTTTGAGGCCATTTTCAATGTTTCTGTTGCCATAGCAACCAAAATATTTTTAGACGTGCATAATCCCCTTATTGCCCCCTATCCACATACCAAGTTTCATAAACCTAGCTTGGAAACTGTTTGAGTTATGTCAGGATCCAGATTGTTTGACGGACGGACGAACAGACTAACGGACGGACGGAGGGCAAACCTATAGTCCCCTCCGGTCAAAAACCGGTAGGGGACTAACAATCAGCATTCGCACAATTTGTCATACAAACCTAAGCAATGTACAGGTTTTCATTTTATAATAATGATTCAAGCTCTTAAAATTTATGAACAATCCCTGTAACTTGTAGGTGACAGAATGGTTTAATATTGAGATTTTTATTCACATAATTTATTCGTCATTTTTGTCCTCTTCTACCATCTCATTCTGCGGTGACTTAGAACGCGACTTGGAGCGCGATTTAGAACGAGATCTGGAGCGTGATGGTTCCTTTTCTACACTTTTGGATCTGGAACGAGATCTGGACTTGGACTTACTCTTGGAACGGCTCTTAGATCTGCTTTTAGAGCGACTCTTCGACCTGCTCTTGTCTTCACGACTCTTACTCCTAGATCTTGACTTTGAACGGGAACCAGATTTTCTTGACCTGGATCTTGAACGTGACCTCCTACGTCTGGAACGAGAACGACTCCGACTTCTACTGTCAGACCTTGACCTTGTTGATCTGTAACAGAATTGAAGTTGGTCTTATGCTTACAAAAAGAAAGTATACATTTACTGTCAGTGTAACAAAATAAGTAACTTTATTGCAAAAACAATATTTATTTCCAACAAATGTTTTACCCGAAGCCTTAAGGATAATGACCCCATAGAGCAAAGATAACCAAATTCAGACATTGTCGGGTGTTTCCCACTGAATCCATTAAATAATGTAACCATGTGCAATATTTTCAATGTTTTTACAACCAAAATTAGATCCTACCATTTGACAAATAATTCTTTCTTTACTCATTTTATTATGTAAAGATCTGACATAAGGTCAATTGGAGTGGCCTGCAAGTTTTCAGACAGGTTTCAGGACTGCAGACTGGAGTATTTCCATTAAACAGTCACACACGGTTAGGTTACTTTGGTTTCAAATTACATGATACAACACACTTCAACTTACCTCCTGCGTTTTCTTGGTTTATCTTCGACCAATTTGATTTTTCTGCCATTTATTTCTGACCCATCAAGTTTATCAACGGCCCTCTTCATATCATTGTATGATTGGAACTCCACTATCCTGTGAACAAAAAATTACTTTTATAAAATGCTAATGTGACCTTGACCTAGACCCACTTTCAATCCCAAGCAAGGTTGTCACATAAGCCACCTACACAGCTAGTTTTATCATGATAACTCATTCCTAACTTAAATTATCAATCAGAAACCAATCGTTGATGCTCGCCTGTCCGCCCAGCCGGGGAAATCGCAAATCTTACAACAATTTTTTTTCAGTTGGAAAATCTGATTAATAATGACAAAATAAGGACGAAGACATGAAAATGCTGGATTGCTCAGGAAATGAAATGGACTCATCATAATCAGTCCCGTCTTGAAACACATCATTGCTACCAGCAGTTTTCACAAGGCCATCATAAACTGATAGGAATCATGCATGATGGAATGTCTATCTTGGAGAACAAGAAAGGTTTTTGACACAAAAATGTATGTATATGTCCCCTACAAAGGGTCATAACTTGGTCAATATTCATCCGACCTCAAATTCCCTAGAGCATGCACAACTAGACTGTATGCCAACTTCATATGAAGATTCATAGGAATCCAACCAGAGGTTCAGGAAAAGAACAGCAGAAAAAGGTGACACCCATCTCATCATTCTGCACCAAATCAGTAAGTCTCCCACATCATACTTGGGGTCGGGGTGACATAATAATGACAAAATAAGGATGTAAGATATGAAAATGCTGGATTGCTCAGGAAATGAAATGGACTCATCATAATCAGTCCCGTCTTGAAACACATCATTGCTACCAGCAGTTTCATTAGGTCATTGTAAACTGATAGAAGGCATGCATGATGGAATGTCAATCTTTGAACAATAAAGGTTTTTGACACAAAAATCCATGTCCGCTACAAAGGGCAAAAAATATTTGTCCAACCTCAAATTCCATACAATATGCACAACTAGGCTTGTTACCAACTATTCATGTGAAGCTTATTGAATCCCAATCAGTAGTTTAGGAAAAGAACAGTGGAAAACTGGGACATCAAAATAATTGCAAACGGAATACTATATGTAATGACAAAATAGGGATGTAAGATATGAAAATACTGGATTGCTCAGGAAATGAAATGGACTCATCATAATCAGTCCCGTCTTGAAACACATCATAGCTACCAGCAGTATCTACAAGGCCATCATAAACTGTTAGGAATCATGCATGATGAAATGTCTATCTTGGAGAACAAGACAAAAATGTATGTGTATGTCCGCTACAAAGGGTCATATCTCTGTCAATATTCATCCTACCTCAAATTCCTTACAGCATACACAACTAGACTTTATTCAAACTTTATGTGAAGATTTATCGAAATCCAACCCGTGGTTATATAATAAAGGGAAAGAACAGTGGAAAATGGTGGTCTTGTTAGACTGCACTAAATCACTAAGTCTCCAAAACTATACTTGTTGTGGGGGACATAACAATATAAGGATGTAAGGCATGAATATGCTGGATTGCTCAGGAAATGAAATGGACTCATCATAATCAGTCCCGTCTTGAAACACATCATTGCTACCAGCAGTTTTCACAAGGCCATCATAAACTGATAGGAATCATGCATGATGGAATGTCTATCTTGGAGAACAAGAAAGGTTTTTGACACAAAAATGAATGTATATGTCCCCTACAAAGGGTCATAACTTGGTCAATATTCATCCGACTTCAAATTCCTTACAACATGCACAACTAGACTGTATGCCAACTTCATATGAAGATTCATTGAAATCCAACCAGAGGTTCAGGAAAAGAACAGCAGAAAAAGGTGACACCCATCTCATCATTCTGCACCAAATCAGTAAGTCTCCCACATCATACTTGGGGTCGGGGTGACATAATAATGACAAAATAAGGATGTAAGATATGAAAATGCTGGATTGCTCAGGAAATGAAATGGACTCATCATAATCAGTCCCGTCTTGAAACACATCATTGCTACCAGCAATTTTCACAAGGCCATCATAAACTGTAGGAGGCTTTGCATCATGGAATGTCAATCTTTGAACAATAAAGGTTTTTGAAACAAAAATCCATGTCTGCTACAAAGGGCCAAATATTCATCAGACCTCAAATTCCACACAATATGCACAACTAGGCTTGTGACCAACTATTCATGTGAAGCTTATTGAAATCCGATCAGTCAGTTAGGAAAAGAACAGCGGAAAACTGGGACATAGAAATAATTGCAAAGCAGAATATATAAGTAATTAATGACAAAATAAGGATGTAAGACATGAAAATACTGGATTGCTCAGGAAATGAAATGGACTCATCATAATCAGTCCCGTCTTGAAACACATCATTGCTACCAGCAGTTTTCACAAGGTCATAATAAATCGATAGAAGGCATGCATGATGGAATGTCTATGTTGGAGAACAAGAAAGGTTTTTGACACGAAAATGTGTGTGTATGTCCCCTACAAAGGGTCATATCTCTGTAAATATTCATCCGACCTCAAATTCCTTACAGCACTGCAGCATACACAACTAGACTTTATTAAAACTTTATTTGAAGATTTAAGGGAAACAACAGTGGAAAATGGTGGTCTCGTTAGACTGCACTAAATCAGCAAGTCTCCAAAACTATACTTGGTGTGGGGGAC
This sequence comes from Spisula solida, assembly GCA_947247005.1. Classification (NCBI taxonomy): domain Eukaryota; kingdom Metazoa; phylum Mollusca; class Bivalvia; order Venerida; family Mactridae; genus Spisula; species Spisula solida. Next base: position 27,304,781 of record OX365945.1, on the reverse strand, counting down.
ATAACAACAATATAAGGATGTAAGGCATGAATATGCTGGATTGCTCAGGAAATGAAATGGACTCATCATAATCAGTCCCGTCTTGAAACACATCATTGCTACCAGCAGATTCATTAGGTCATTGACATTGTAAATTGATAAGGGGCACGATAGAATGATAATCTAGGAATGGCCCTACTTTGTATTATGGTTTGTGCCTAATTAGTATTGGCTAGAACAGAGTGTAAGCTGGTTGAAAACATACAATGAATCATAATCAATGGACATTGTATAGTCACAATAGTGACGCTACAAATTCGACAAAAATAGTTCAAACATAAGCTGTGGGAAATTCAACAGTGAATAAATTACAGATATTAAGATGACAGGAGTACCAAAATGAGGACGTTTATAGAAATACAAATTCTATTCAAATACAATGTAGGTGTTCAGTGAGGTTTGTCAACATAATGTTCTGACCCGAAAGATGGACATCATAACACCTTCAATTGTCTTGCATAAATTGTAACATTTATATCAATGAACTTTCATGATAAACTAGTTGTCATGCAATAACAGATAGCTCAGGCTTCAATATGTCATCATAATCAGTCCCGTCTTGAAACAAACATCATTGCTATCATTGTTCATTTATTCAGACGCCATCATTTAAAGAATATAGTACTTAACCAGGGTTATTAAATTAATTCAATCAAGAACTTACGATACTTGAATTTCTGAACATTGCTCACTGTACATTGGGTTATTACATTGCTCACTGTCCATTGGGTTATTTCTATTGTAATTTTCTGATGAAAACGTTATGGTTAGGTGTTTTGGAGGTATTTGTGAATGGTGTTCAGTGAGGTTTGTCATCAGTGACTGTCTGACCCGAAAGATGGACATCATCACACCAGAATACATTGGCAGGACAATTAAGTTCAAAGGATGAAACTATATCAGCTACTTAATGCTCTGTGCAAGCAATGAACTGATATTAAACCAAATCTAGATGATTCAAGAATTATAACTTCAGACATGCCAGCCTCTTGCTAGGATTTGAAATCAGAGGAGTTCTGAACAAAAGTTTCGGGATTCAAAATTAGGAATACAAAACTGAAGATTATGAAAAAAATCCAATGCTAATTTTGCCAGGCACAAAGTTCTAGTGAGTCGGTACGAGTCTAGTGAGACCCTAAAATAAGCTTAATTTTGTTAATATTTATTTTTGTCAGATTTTTGTTATTACTCGCATGATTTCATTCAGAGTAGTTTAAATTTTGTTAATATTGTCTTTGCCATAATTCATCATGCTAAAATTGTAAATGGCCAAAGGTATATGTTTTGCTGATTGCCAATAAACTGTGAACTATTTATATCATATTAATTTGTGACAAACTGACGCAAATTCTCTTAACCACATGGGCGAAAAGTTCCATCAAGAATATAGCCATTGGAAGGTGTTGGTGTTCAGTGAGGTTTGTCAACATTTGATTTCTGACCCGAAAGATGGACATCATTACACCAACTCCCAAAGAGAAACAATAAATCAAATCAATGTCTTGACATAGGCATGCCGATGCTAGTTGTTGCCAAGATTTGATTTTTCCACAATATTTTATAGCCAATTGACTTTAAATAACTTGCAATTAAAATTCTACACAATCCTGATATAATGTGCATTGTAAAGGGAAGAGTGTACAGCAGATTAATGTGAGACAGGTTCAAACATTGATATAAGAATACTGACCCCTCATTTTTCCTGTCTCTGTGAGCATCAGCATATGTAACCTCACCAGCTTGTCTCATGTAATCCTTTAGGTCCTGAATTGGAAAGATAATCATTTATACCACATGCAAGCAAACAGGATACATAATTTAGGACATAGAGGAAAAGATATCACCATCATTGGTTGACAGAAACAACAAATTAATAATTAACCACTACCGAAGCACAGGAGATCTTACCTTCTGTAACACAGCCAGCACTCTGGGAGAACATGTAATCTGGCAAAGGATTACCCTTCCCCGCATTCTGATCAGCTACTGCGTTACAATTTAAGACTTTGTTATCCCAGTCCGGAAAGCAAAACACTTCAGAAAACTGTCTATCATATGTAGATTTCAAACCAAAAATAAGATCTAGATAGACAATGTTTTCTAAAACCCTTAGAGCAGAGACATTTTACTTCCCGGATTATTTTAGTTCCTTAACATAGTATCAAACCAACTTCCAGGTTATGGGAACAAAGAATTTTTCCCCACTGACCACCAATTACATATTTCCCTTTTTTTGTTTTGGTTTTGATAATTACCTAAACAGTTTTGTAATTAAAATGCTATGTCCTACAAGATCTAGTAATAATAAATACACATCCACAATGCAATGAATCAAGAACTTGGCTTAAGACTTTCGCACCGACATGTAGATTAAGTTAAAACAATAAACCTGATGTATGAAATACTGACAATGTTTTATAGTATTGCATGTTAATAAAGTATTCATTTTTTTTATTAAGTTCTTGATGCATTGCACTGATCATCAACTAAATTCTAAACAACAATCGGTAGATCGCAGACAAAATCGCCCATTTCATAACAAATTACCTCCACTTCAAGATTTCACATGAAACAGTGAGTTGTGTGGGGGATGTTTGCCAAAGTGTGCTATTGACCTCTAAATGGTCCTCGTCGTCTTTATGTGCCTTAATGAATCAGCCAGAAAATGCCTCGCATCCCTGACACTTTAAACCAGCCAGAATACCATGGTACACCCATCTTTGAAAGTCAATACGTCAGTCTTAGCAATTGCTTGCCAAAGTCAAAATCGTCAGTCCAAGACCATACCATGACGGTATGTTCTTAAAATACTGAACTTATGCCAAAATTGTGTATTAATGTCCAAAAGGACATTGTTCTAAATTCTGACCCTACAGAGCTAAGTTATACTTGAACAAATATAACCACACTCTGTTTATCTGGGTAAGGTTTAATTTCTTCTGGAGAATCATCTGATCTTCTGACAATGACCAAAATGGTTGCCCCTGTGGGAGATGGTAGCATGAACAGGTCGTGGGTGGGTGGCGCATACTGCTAGGCTAGCCCCTTGTGCCAACATGGATTGCTTTGAGCCTTGAGCCTACTGACTGATGTGGCACCTCTATTTATTTGCCTCTATTGACAGTGATTCTGGCTTGCTCCAATTGATCATGTGTCCTTATGATGTAAGAGAGCGATACTTCACATTAAAATATATGTTTAGAAACACAATTCATTTATTTGAAGTACATCTTAACGAAAAAAGTAGCAAACTTGCAATGCTCAATGAACCTGATGCACGGTATACAACTTCTTTGATAAAAATGTTATGAACAGAACATGTCTGAAAAAATGCAAACACCCCGAAACAAAAATAAGTCAATTTGGTGATAAAACTCTTTTTTAAAAAGATTAAAATTGTTCAGTCAACTTAAAACCTTGAAATTAATATAATAGATATAAATATTTAGCTGATTTCAGATAAATGGAACAACAAGCTATTATTATGCAACATACCTGCCAGCTGACTCTAGAAGACAAGTTTTCAACTATCAATCTGTTATCAGTTCTGGTTGGTGGACCATATCTGTAATTTCAAAGAAGCATCACTCAGTTCAATTCTATTAAATTAGTGCGACACAATGGACATTGCCATGGTGTAAATTTTGTCCGCCCATGATAGGGCCATACAAAATGTTTAGGGAAATAACACTGAAACAATAAATTGTCTTATTCCACACAATAACAGGCCTAGACACTTACTATTTTGGCCACTGGTCCGACAGGGCAAAAGCACCAAATTTGTAAATAGGACAGTTACTGGTCCTCCAGAATTTTCACTGGTCCTTCTGGATTTTCACTGGTCTCAGACCAGTGTTAGTGTCGAGCCCTGAATAATGGAATTGGGACCAAGGTAGCAAGACAATTAACTGTTCTATGATAATTAATACTATTTAAAAGCTTAATTGAGAGTAAAAGACTCTCAGATAGAATATAACAATGTTATCTTACAGTCGCGAAAATATACACAAGTGAACAACTAATACAAGAGAATAGAACTTACTTATCTCTGGCACTACTTCTCCGGCCTCCACCACCATAACCACCACCACCACCGCCATGATAACCACCACCACCACCACCCCCCCCATAACCACCACCGCCGCCACCTCGTCTTGATGGTGGGTATCTATCATAGCTACTGTCATAGTATCTGTCAGAACCCCTAGGTGTTCCTCTAGCATGCTCAACACTCACTCTGAAAAGCACAGAACATCCAAATAACAAAAGTTGCAAACATGTTTATAATTAATTCTCAACTTAAATATACCCGATTTATATAGCGCCCTTTTCAGGCGAACGCACGTTCAAATGTTGCAGACACAAGGGCGCAGGTGCATCCTCTACCAGTGCAGATACAGCATGATCTGACCAGAGGGACAGACTGAGAGAAAGCCCCTGAAGGGAGAGAGAAACATTAGATACAGGCATGTCCGGCGCTGCAGAGGTGCACCTAGCTCTTATTTCGAATAGACAGCCTGGTTCTTTAATGTGCCCGGTGTATAGCACCGATACACAGCTTTCTGGCACTTCCAGATACTGTAAATCACTATTTTTTCGCGAGAGTTTTATTTTCGCTAATATTCGCGAGGGTTGTTGACACGCGAAATCATGATTCTCGCGAAAAATTAGTAACAAATTTATTTTATTTTCGCGTATCCGATATCGAGTACTTCCGAAAATGCGTTCACTTTATCGGACGCAAAATGATTGCAGGGGCCTACTTACATTATTTAAATGTAGATAGCATTCGTATCCGCATTCATGTTAGTGCATAGTGCTTTTGTTAAATAAAGATAGGTCTTGGAATGCTTAAAAGCCTGAAGTATACCAGAGCAATCCTCGGAAAAACATGTTGCATTCGTAAAACCTTGACAACATATTTACAGAACACGCATCGTCACATGACGTGTAATACTTATTCTAGCAAGTCGAATATATGCATTGTGTTTTTAATTTATTTTTACCGCAAAAGATAGTTTTATCGATGGGGCTTAATTTTTGACACTCTTTATTAATCAAAATTAGTTGTTTGTACAAGCGCGGTACGTATATAATATGTGTTACTCGATAAAACTGCTACACGGCGGCTGGGTAGTTTGTCGTATTGTTTGATGTTCAAATGACACCATGTTAATTATGATTTCCAGTAAAAAACGTAAGCAGATGTTGATAAATACGCTTGAAGCATATAGCGTCTGTAAACTCGCGAATAAAATAAATATTTTCGGCGCTACAAATTCGCGAATTGGACATTTCCAATGACGCGAATTCAACATTCTCGCGAAAAATAAAATTTTGATTTTTTCGAAAAAATTGCGAAATAAAGGTTACGCCAAAATTAAGTGATTTACAGTACTTTGCAGACCACACAGCCAGATATAGCGGGAAATATTATAAATATTTCAGAAATGTCAAGTTCCGATGCCAGCGATTGAACCCACGACCTCTGGATTGACAGCCAAGTGCGTTACCACTGAGCTACTGCTTGATTAAAATCTCATGATAATAGGCAGTGGTGCTAGAATTAGGTTCCCTCAATACCAAAAATTAAATCTACAGTGACATCCAGCAAAAATAATTTTAGGGGTACCCAGCAAGGGTCCCAAGGGTAACAAGTTTGGCCTTAGTGTTTAGTGATGATCAAGGCACTTTGGGCTTTCTACCGTAAAGTAAAACAGCACTAAGAGTGATTAAATGGTAATGACCTAGAAAAAATCTTTTTAACAGTCCATTTAATAACGCATACCTCTCTCCACACATATCTTTTCCATTTAATTCATAAACAGCGTCATCAGCATCTCTATAATCTTCGAATTCCTTAAAAAAAGTAAACACATGTTTTTTACACACTGAGCATGGCCCATTGCAAAAACGCTTCAATCGAATTTAATGAAATTAATGGGGAATAAATGATGATTATTGTATCAATAATCAAATTAAGGTTAAACTCAAAACATGGGCAACCGTTCAACAATAAATATATATACATTCATCACGAAATGTTCAACTATTGTATACATATGATATGACCATATATTTTCATAATCAGGCAGATTGGCGAGATAGCTCAACTGGGCTTAAATTAATAATATTTTTTTTTAAAAATACTTATAAGTCCTAGAATATGTTTAATAGTATAACTTAGTGATGGCAAAACATTTTGTTAATTGTCAACGTTATCCAAATCATTAAAACCCAACAAAGCAATGAAAGCCCAATTCGGCTTTTTGTCGGATCGGACAAACTCACCAACCAAATAGAATTATCATGCTGTAACAGTGCATAATATTTACCACAAATCCATATCCGTTTTTCAGCATAATGTCTTTTACTTTTCCATAGCCTTTGAAAAATCGTTCAACATCTTTTTCTCTAGCATGGTAAGGTAGTCTTCCTAGATATACTCTAGTGCTCATTTTGATGACTCACACCTGAAATATAAAAAACACATTAATGTTAGATGTAGCATAAAGCAAAAGTAGTGGCGAGACTAATTTAACATAAGGTCATTGATTTGCCGCTTTTGTCCTCAAATGAAGTGCATGTGGGAAATTTATACATTGACAGTGCATGTTTGTGGAATCCCCCAGACAAATATCTCATTCAAGAGCATTATCGGAACCCCTGAATTGGGTGTGTACAACTACACATTCTACCCAAAATAGTCAAAATCATGGTACCCAGTGTTAACAATTTTAATCAGGCATTAAACTATTCAATCCAATAGGGCTTTTCAACTTGAGCCTATTGCAGCGAATCAGGGTCAAAAAGGCCCACTTCCCAAAAAGGCCCAGTTACAAGAAAGGCCCAGTTACCAAGATGGACCGGACCAGAAAGGCCCAGTTACCAAGATGGACCGGACTAGAAAGGCCCACTTAAAATGCCCAGAAAGGCCCATTTTTAACCTAATGCTTTACATAGTAGATCTTAGTGTGTTATCATTTCCAAGTATTAGTATACATATTTGACCATTTGTTGCATGTTCATAAAAGTACATGTAATTTGAAATCATAATACTGACATATAAATTATTTATTCAAATTTGAATAAAGTATTTATGCGTCAGTATTATGATATCAAACATGTATTTGAATTACAAACGTGCAAATCGCATGTGCGGTTAACCATGCAATTCATAAATATGCAGTTTAGAGATTATCTGTGAAATGTAAAGAACAAATTAGTCCAACTATGTTTATCTCATGTGTCAATTGACAAGGAAATAAAATGTGCAATTTATCTTAAAATCGATATGCACGAAATGTACGTGCAAAATCACGCATTTGTGAAAGTGGCATGAAAAATGCATGTCGGTTAACTGAACGATATTTTGATTTCAATCTGTATCTATATAGATCGAATGGGCCTTTCTGGTACACCTAAGTGGGCCTTTCTGGTACACCTTTGTGGGCCTATTTGGTTCATTTATACTGGGCCTTTCTGGTAAATGGGCCTTTTGGACCCGATACCGTTGCGGCTGCCTAACCAAACTGCTACTAAGCGCTCAAAAGCGCTATGCTAGGAAAGGGCTTGCTTGGAAAAGCACTGACATATCGGACAAAGCGAAAAATTGATATGCTACAGACGAGCGCTAGCGATTAGCAGACCGTTGCACAGCGAAGCGGTCAAGAAAGCGCTCAACAAAAGTGCAAAGAAACGGTACGCTATCAACAAACATTGGTAGTGTGTTGATGCAAACACGTATTAAAGCGCCACCAAAAAGCGCTCGGTAGCGCCTTAGTTAGGCAACGGGCTCCTGGTCACACTCACTGACTCGGTCTCGCAGCGGTCTCCTCAATCAACTTACAGTTCTAAGCTATTGTTTTTGTCCACTATCTAAACATTGGGTAACCTCCCCAAAGCTTGTGTATATAATTATTTATAAATTAAATTAATGGATGCGAGTATACTGCATTCATGCGGCCATGCATCGACAGTGGAAGAAGACTAAAAGTGGGTGGGGTATGGCATAATATCAAAAATTGTTGAACAACAATAGGTAAATATCCGATTTAATGTTGAATATTCCCAAATGTTATTATTCCATGTACACATTAATATTGGTGAACATTAAAGAGTAGCCTATTTAGTCTGAATAAGTAAAGAAACGTCCTTGTTACCTTCGATTGACTGATGAAAAATAAAATCTCGCACAACGCGGCGCGTGCGTATCTGACCTTGCTACACGCACCCAATCGTATCTACACGCATCAACATGAATTGAAAAAATGGCGCCTCCCGGTATTGGTTCTTGCCCTGCATCAAAAACATGTAAAAGAAACTCCTATTTCTGTAGAGTATTTTTTCCTATATTTGCTTTAAGCAAATTATTAACTACGTTATGAAATTGTCACATCTAAGATTCGTAAATGATATAGCATAGTATACTGATATAGAACCTAATAAAACACTTTCGGAAGTTGCAGCTTAGTAAAACAGGAGGCTAGAGGACTTCCTAAGGAATAGACAACAGAGTCTAGATCAATGAGACTCTGATTACTCTCGATCTAATCAGTCATAATTCAGGTGACCACTTGCTGATGTTTTTCCCATTGATATATGCACGCACGTTAATTAAATGTATATGACACTCTATATTAAAGTATGTAAAATAGGTAAATATGCTGCCGCTTACACATATCGATTGGCCGATTAACAATGTTACCGAAAAAAGTTTTACATTTTTTAAAACCTTCAAGTATTAGCTTTTAAAACAAGCTTTAATGAACAAAATCGCTCGAAAATTAAATTAATATTTGATGATTTTCGACCGTTGATTGATTTTTTATTTGGTAAAAAACGAGATATTTTAAGCTTACTTTTACGCGGAACGGATTCTTACTCGTCGCCGTGGATTTAATAATTAGGGTATCGTGATGAATGTTGTATTAAAAGACAGACATATATCTCTGCTTAATTACAAGCTTTAAGTCTTTAAAATCGGATAATAGATAGTAAAATTATGAGGTCTTATATAAATTAGGTTAGAATTTGACTAGTGCGTTTTACGCTTACCGCGGTAACATTGTTATTCGGCCGATCGATATGTGTAAGCGACAGCATATTTACGTTAATATAGAGTGTCATATACATTTAATTAACGTGCGTGATATATGTCACAATAACGTTTGAACTAATAGATTTAAAAATCGTGACAAGAAACTTAGATTTCGAAATTTTCTTGTTGATTAATTTATTTATCTATAACTGATTGTATAACAATTCAATTTTAATAATTCCACAAACATAATTAAAAGAAGAGGAAAATGCTTTTAATTCAAAATTGAAATTGTTTTCGCAAGGGGCACACTTGAATAATTAATTTTTGTAAGTACATGTGTCTAGCAGTGAATTTTTAAAACGTTAGGATGCAGGAAATTGCACGGTTTTGATAAAAAATTGAAACAATTGATCAGAACCTGTGGACACTTAATGACTTTTAGATGTAATGTTATTTTTAGTTCATGGTATGTGTATTTTGATTGTGTAGCAGTACAATTTTAATCATTTTAAGCCTTATTCAAAAAGTTTAAGTTCAGAAAATTGCACGATTTCATATCATTCTTAATCGACATGTAGCCAACAATTTCAATAATTTCACACATGCTTTTAAAATTTATGTAATATATATTATATAAATTTTGAAAGCACAAGCCCTCTTTTTGAAAACAAAATTTAATTCGTGACCAGTATTTTCTGAAGATGTACACGGATATACACTAGTATGTATTCTTTGAGATGAAGAAGTTCATTTTTAACACATTTACTTATGAATTTAAAAGCTTAACATGCAGGAAATTGCATGATTTTAATTCAAAAATCGAAAAAATCTTCTCAGGGAGGGGACACCCCTCATGCATCCACCCTAGCTATGCTACCCCCCTAAATTTTCTGGAACTGGGAGCAAAGAAACTGTCTTCGTTCATAAAGTCAAAGATAACATAGTACTTATCGACGTGGGTTGAAAAGAGCATGTTTTGATTGAGGCTGTCACTATTATTATCTAACTGACTGCGTTTAATTTTGGGCAGCCTAACTTTTGCGGGTCCTACAAATACTTTTTAAAATTATTATTTTTTGTTTCGTTTATTTTTAATATGTTGTCACTGTTTTTAAATAAAGTTTGATTTCTATTCCAAATTATTATCAGACATTATAAAACAATCTTTTGGAAAAAAAATATCCAGACAATAACTGTGACGTCATTAATACGATTTCCAGATCTAAATTTAGAAACAACCTTGAACAAATATAATCTCTAACAAAACTAAATATATTATTATGATTCAAATTCAGCAATTATATATAGTGATTTTAGAAGTTTATAATGGTTTTACCTGCAGTAATTTCGAAACAATAATTTAGATGGTGCCAAAATATCCAGATTAACAATTATTTTGAGTATTTTTGGGTTCGAGAAGCACTGTGTATAATGGCGGGGGACCCCCAGCATACTAAGAGGAAAGTCATGACTGGGGTTATGTTTTCCGCAAGCGACTGCCATATCAAGCGACCGCATTTCTTTATCCGCCATTTTGTTAGCTATGATATCGTTGCTCAGGGAACGAAAGAAACCTATGTTCTTCTTGCAAAACATATTCTAGAGGTAATTTATCGAGATTGTGACGGTGACAGAAGATTTTGTTGCATTTGTCGACTTTGTCCTAAATACGATGAATAAATAATCGCTGCAGTGGTTTGCCAACTCGAGTCGTCGATGCGTTTACGTTATTCGTTACACTTGAAACGTCCTTGGGTCTAATTTATTGACTGTTCCACTTGTTTTAGTCACTTTTCTTTCAACCTCTGCGATTAATCCGTCTGCTAGAAGATTTCTACTTTCGGTTTACGCTACGCACATGTATTGATACAGTCTTATAGGCCTACTTATCTTGACACATCATTTTAATTTCCCCAAAGCCTAATTTATGCAAGTCATTTACTATTACCAGTTCTAACACTTGCTTTTAACTTGTTCTTCCGCATACTTGACAACTTCTCCACATGTGGAAGATCAACATGACTGGACATAGCCAATGTCTCACTTCACTTGCCCAACCCACAGGGTATTGACGCATATTATCTCATGCGTGTGCGACCGCCTTATATCTCATATACGAATAAAGGGAAATAACGCTACCTTGATAGTGGTCTTTGATTTCAGCGTAATAAACACACATAAACAAAGATATGGAGAAAATCCTCTCGCTATTCGATAGAAATATGATTTATCTGCAAGCAACACCAAACAAAATGATCGTCAGGTCTAAATTAAGCGAGAAATTAACAAAACTGTCACAGAATCACGTAAATTTTTGCCGATGTCAGTTGGTCCGGCCACCGTCAAATAAAGCATGACACTCCCTCGCCGTTTTTCCTCTAATTTCAACTTTTCAAAACACAAAATACTACAAAGATGTTGGTTTATAACACAAAATATATCATTGTACTTACGTTTCACGAAATAATTGCGAGTTATTAGTGGAGAAACGCCGAGGATGGGTCGTTCTTCATGTGGCCGGACCAACTGACATCGGCAAAATTGACTTGATTTTGTGTCATTTTTGTGGATTTCCGACTTATTATAGACCCGAGGATCATTTGGATTTGTGTTGCATGCAGATAAATCATATTTCTATCGAAGAACAAGCAATATTTCTCCATATCTTTGTAAATGTGTGTGTTCCACGTTGTAATCAAAGACCACTATCAAGGTAGCGTTATTTCCCTTTATTCGTATATGAGATATAAGGCAGTCGCACACGCATAAAATAATATGCGTCAATACCCTGTGGCCCAACCTATATCTATGTGTATGATTGTATCGAAGCAGGATCACTCACTCAGGTGACTAGCCAGTGTTCTATGCACTGCATTGACTGGGACAGGTTGACAATTTGTTTTGTAAGTTCATTAATGCTACATGTATTATACCTCCAGATATGAATATTGTACGTCATGCTTGACCTTGGTCCATCCATCGGTCTGTCTGTTTACAAAATTTATCTGTACTGCACTATTTCTTTGTAACCATGGGTTGTATTTTAAACAAACTTAACTTAGCTTATAAGTACCAAGCCTAGCTATTGTGGATAATTGCCTCACATAATGCTCAGATTATTTTTAACTGAATTATTGCCCTTTGAAAATGTACATTAAATTTTTTGTCTTCGTTATATCTCTTTAACCGTTGGTTGGATTTAATAGAACTTAATATCACTTATTAGTACCAAGTATAGTATATTATTGATATTGCTGTATTGACAGCATGTTATGCTTAAATCAATTTGTACTGATTGTAGTTATTGCCCTTGGAAGTTTTATTTATTCTTGTTTGTCAGTAACCACAGGACTTTCTGATTTTGGGGAAGGGGCTTGGCCTTTTGTGAGAGAAAAATTGAGCATGAATTGACATTTTGGGAAAATATGTATGCTAACAGAAGCTAACAACATTTAATTGAACAGTATTAAATTAATATGCTGGTAAAATAATATACTGATAGGTACCATTTTTTCGTTTTGTTGTTCCCAATAGGGAATTTTGTTTGTTAATATTTTCCCCTTTCTCTACATAAATACCTTTTTTCGGTGTAATAATTATTGTTAGTTTGGGAAAAAACTTGGCTAGGGGTAGCAGCCATTAAACGGCCTCTGCTATATAGACAAAAAAGCCCTGAACCAATTGTAAGTTTTTAAAGACTCCACAAGTAGGGCCCATTCATAAGTACCAAGCTTAGTTAGATTTTTTTTATATGCATGTGATTTTATTGCCATACCTCAACAGCTGTTGTTATGTTTTAGAGTGTTGATATCACATTTAAGCTTCCCTTAACATAAAGTCAGTTATGAAGCGTACCATTTGTTTAAAATTATTACAAATTATGGCCTGTTTTGAAGTACATGTAACTGTAAGATTTTATTTACAACTTCATGGGAAGGTTGGCCACCAAAAGTAGACAGCACATCAATGGAAAGAGGAGCAGGTTTTTAATTGTTTCGCAATTGAGGTGAAATAATTTGTAAACTTTTTTAAAAATGTAAACTCTGTATTTTTACAGAACGATGCATTAGAAGATACTGTGGCCAATGGCATCCGAATTCCACTTGGACCATGACTATGGTCAACAGCTTGCTAACCCACCCTATATACAGAAAGTTGAGAATGCATTGAGACTTGAACCATTCTTGACTTATGTGGAAGATATAGTTGCACCAACAGAGGAAGATATTGACATCGAAAAGGAGATTCTCAGGCCTTGCTTGAAGAAAGATGCTGAGGGGAATAAATTGTATAATGGTATTACCATTACAAAAGCTGGTATGTTTATCTTATTGTTTTAAGTCCCAATGGTCAACAGCATTTCAGTCGTATGAAGTCTATTGTGTATTAATAATCTAAACAAACCATATTGTTTGCTGCTTAAGCGCTTTGTTAATGTGTTGCAAATATGTTTGAAGTTAATTCGAATTGTATTATGAGTGTCATGGTTTACTTAAGTGAAGGAAGTTGAAGGAATTAAAACTTTATTTACATACATGTATATTATACAACTCAAAATCTGATAAGAGTCAAGATATTTTTCATTTGAATATCTTGCAAATTGAATAAGATTGGCTGGTAGAATTTCCAGAAACATAATGCTACATCTGCAATATTGCAAACGAATAAAGAGTACTTCAATCTTAATGTCTAAGTGCTGATAAGCCAAACCCCATCAAAATGTTTTTGCTGCATTCAAGCTTCTGTTATAACAGAATGCAGTCCATTTCTTGGCGTTTTGAGCCTTTCACAGGTTTGTACAGTAAATGTAAGACAGGCATGAAAATTGATTACTTGACCCTTAGCAAAGTTTGAGTAGAATATATTGCTCAATGCTGGAACTTATACTCTTATACATGTAAATATATATTCACATTTTGCTTACAGAGAGAAAAGCAGACAAGAACAGATTGTATAATTTTGGCAAAGTGAAGAAAAACAGGAAGTGGCTAAAGGTAGGTTAAAATATGTTAAAAATATTTTTTGTTAAGCTAGGTTCACACTCTCGTGTTTGGGCCGACGTTTACCGACGTTTTGGCAAACGTTCAGCTTCGCTAGTAAAAGTTACTGAATGTTTTGAAAAGTTAATGATAGCTGGTGAACGCTGAAGAACTGTGTGTTCGTTGAAAATTTTTAACATGCAAAAATTTTGTTGACGTTTAGAAATAAACGCTAATGTAAGTTGTGCTCCGTTTGTAAACGTTCCTGAACGCTGAATTAAGTTAATTAAAGTTTGCTTAAGTCAAACTCTGTTGGCAAATGATTGCAAAAACGCTGGTGGTGTCAGTGAATTAAGGCTAACGCTTCTCTAGCAGAGGCCAACGGGTAGTCCATGCAATGAACGCGATAGTTACGCAAGGGCTGGCGTAAGCAAACTTTTCCAAGCACAAATGAACGTTTGTCCAACTAAGGTCAACGGGTATCAGGCGCAATGAACACGATAGGAACCAGGTGGTTAGCAGAGACAAACTTTTCATAACGTTTCCATAACTTATCAACGGATCCTGGCGTTTGGCAACTCGTTCGTCTAAGTCAGACTAAGTTAGGGACCGCGGCACATACGCGTTAGCTTAAGTTCACATACGCTGATAAAATATAAGTACAATATATAGGCTATATTATTAAGTGATGTTTTTCAGGCTACATTATTGAGTGATGTTTTTCAGGCTATATTATTGAGTGATGTTTTCAGGATATATTATTGAGTGATATTTTTCAGGCTGTATTACTGAGTGATATTTTTCAGGCTATATTATTGAGTGATGTTTTTCAGGCTATATTAATTATTGAGTGAGGTTTTTCAGGCTATATTATTGAGTGATATTTTTGCAGGCTATATTATTGAGTGATGTTTTCAAGCTATATTATTGAGTGATATTTTTCAGGCTATATTATTGAGTGATAGTTCATCAGAAGAGGAAGATGAAGCTGATATTACAGAAGCAGAGCTGCATAACATGCTCAAACTGCATAAATATCAACGCAAACATCAGATGCTCTTCTACCAAGACCCTGAGGTATGGGACATTCAATACTGATGTACTGTTGCTTTCTTAAAGCAATAATCTATCAGTTCCTCAGTTATCGTAGTTATCATTTTATCAACATTTACTCAACTGTCTGCGCTAGCCAGGTTGTTTGCAGTATGATTCAAGAGTAAAACCTGTAAATAACTTTATATAAAATGTGATACATTTTTGTATTTATTTTGAGAATTTTGGTGACAAGACTTGTTTGGCAGATTTAGGAATTCGCGGTCCAAGGTTCTAGGATAGGTCTTAATTTAAAGTATATTTACAAAGATGTAGGACTTTGCAAACGATAGCAACAATAAAAACGTGGAAAAATACTGTTTGATGTATAACTCCTTTATTTAGGTTAGTCACCTGGGGGCCGTTTCATTAAACTTCGTACGCAAGAAATCTTCGTAAGTTCTTTGTACGAACTTCGTAGGCCCAAAAGAGCGTTTCAGTAAACTCAACTTCGTAAGAAGATTCGTAAGAAATTCGTAGATTTCTTCGTAAGTCTACGACAGGTGAGTACCTTGCGTAAACTACGAAACAAAATGGCGGCGTTTATTTTGCTTAAGACCCGATGAACAGAAAAAAGGTGTTTTTGAGAAAAATAACGAATAAATTAGACGATCTGTGTGAGAAGGAAGTGAGAGAGAGGCACCGGCTATCACGGAAAGGTGTTATTTGGTTGGTAGACCTTATTAAAGCCGATATTGGTCCCTTTGACAAACGAACACAACCTTTAGATGCAACTAAGAAGGTACAGTCTACGTTAATTAATACATTTTCCCTAGTATGGGCGACCTAAATGACGCCCGATAACATAGAGGGTGATTTTACAGTGAACACCGCTGTTAATGTAAACAATTGCGTGGTAACGGCGCCACTCGTACTTAGGTCAATTCGTACTTTTGTTCATTCGTATCTTATCATTTTTCGATCAACCTGTAACCATTTCATAGTCTGCTGGCATCCCTGCTTTTATAAGGTTGCTGTTACGACTTTTTACTCTACTTTCAGTGGTTTTCTTAAAATGTTCAGGGATTTTACGTTCCGTTTTAACTTCTGTAGACCTATCTAGCTACACACACCCATGTAGGTAACCACTTGGTAAAGGGGAAAAATATCAACAGAGAATGGAAAGCCTCATATAGGATGTGGTACTCACAGGTACTTGGCTCGATAAACATTTCTGAAATAAATACATGTACAAATGTAAGCATGTTTTAGCAGGCGAGGGCCCAATGTGTGTAGTTTTCTTTCTTCATATAAAAGCAGGAGAGGTCCAACTGTATACAGGTGTCATTTCATTTAAATGTAGACGAGGACCAACTAGATCTACGTATCTATAGGTGTTATTTCATATAAATGCAGGTGCTCTGGACCCCTTGTCATGATGTATATATAGGTGTTATTTCATATAAATACAGGTGCTCTCGACCCCTTGTCATGATGTATATATATGATATATTATATAGGTGTTATTTCATATAAATGCAGGTGCTCTGGACCCCTTGTCATAATGTATAGGTGTAATTTCATATCAGTACAAATGCTTTGGGCCCACTAGTATGTAGGTGTTATACTTCACATAAATGCAGATGCTCTGGGCCCACTGTTAGTATATGTACTATTTGATATAACTGCAGGTGCTCTGGACCCACTGTATACATGTTTCATTCCATATCCCATTGTTGTGCAGCAATGTCATGTTGTGTATTGCTAAAATGCTGATGATGGCACTATACACTGTGATAGACCACAGGATACATGTAGGCCCTTACCTAGCCCTAATTCTGTCTTACTTAACTTATTTTTACTACAGAACTTCATGCAGAAAAAACTACATACATATGGTCAAATAGTTGACAAAAAGAAGAGACAATACTGCCTTTTACTGGTAGGTGTGTGTGGTAAAATGTTTAATCAAGGAACAGAATTGATTAACTTACAACCTTAAATTCATATGGATAAAGCTAGGGTAATAGTAAATAGTACCCCAGACTTATACTTTTTCTATGTTGAATGATTTACATATAATACATATGTAGGTGTATTGTATATTCCATAAAATTCTCCAAACATAGAAATATAGATAAATTGTAACACATGTACATGGAATAATTTGCCATTTCTAGCTGCCTGCCAAGCATTGAATTTCAAGGCACATGCCTTGAATTTCATTTCAACCTTGAAAAGTACTTAAATTAAGTGTTGCTTTGAACAAATGCCAAAAAAGTGAAAGTATGTTAATGTATAGATGTATGTCACTGACCAGTATATAATTAATTGAGTGCAATCAGGTATTCTATTGCTTATTTGGTTAAATGGAAATTGTCTCTAGAAAATACAAATGCTACCTTGAATAATCCTTGAACTTTGGTGTAACATTTTTGTATGAACCATGAAATTTGTTAATTTAATTTATTAATTTGATACATAAATGTACTGTATAATACTTAAATTGTAATATGTATATTAAAATATCATGCATTCTGCTATTGATTGCACATCAGTTTTGGTTTTGTTGATGTGAAAAAAATGTAAAATTGTTTTATTCATATTTCAGGTTGTATATGACCTGCTGGTGCAATGGAAACTGTCAACACTGAATTACACATAGAACATATAGTGCCATAAAGAAATAAGATGAATATTTAGTGTACACTGGTGCTACATTATTTTTGTGATTATGATAAGTCAGGAATTCCTGATGATATTATTTATTTAAATATTGCTGTGTAAAACCTCAATTTACACCCTTAAACAAATTTACAGTGAAACATGTGTTAAAAAAAGATCACATGTTAAGAAAGACCACCTTTTTAAAACATGTCTGTATAAAGACCAATCATTTTCTCTTGCATTAAACAATTATGTAATGGTATATTGTATTTTACCTGTCACCAAAGACCACCTTTGTTATTCCAATGGATTGTTTTTATAGATGTGTTGGACTGTAGCAGCTTGTTATTTTAATTCCCAAAAATTATCTATTTAAAGTGGACGTATAGTTTTATCTTCATGTGATTTTACATTTTACTGTGGAAATGGATGTATTAATTATGCATTACAGTACATTGTGCATGTTTTTTACTCTGCACAGCTGTAATCTCCTTAATTCATTTTGAATCATACAAATAAACTATATATTGTGATTAAAACATCTTTATTTTCAATGATACTCATATTTGTTGAGGATAACAAACACATTGTATTCCAACAGTAAACTCTCATCAAAACCTAGCTCATAATCAAGACTGATTTTAAGTTATTATTGATCTTCTTAATTGAAAGGATCATTACAGATTTTGATGTAGACTTATTACCTTTCTTTTCTAGAAAACAAATGTCAAGGGGAAAAACACAGTTTGAAATGGGAGGGAATAATAAACTATTTTTTATTCTGTTGATGAATTTGAATAAATGATGCATTGCAGATTCAATAGCAATCAAATAAAAGGATATCACTGATAAATACACTGTTTCTTCTGTTTATTTTCTAACATAAATTTTAACTGACAACACTGATTCCAGCAAATGACAGAAGTTATTACTTAGCCAAGACTGCTTTTGTATACATGTAGTAATATTTTGTGTTTTAAATGATCTAATAGTATTACTTAAGTATATATTGTTTCAACTCAGTGTGGTGCCAATTTAAAAGAGCAATTATACAAAAAAAAGTCTGGATTTTATAGAAAATAGTATTTTAAAGTAAAAATTAAGTATGTTATTCTTAATAACAGGCTGTTGTAGGAAATTCATTTTTGTTGCATGTTGATGCATTTCCATGAGCATTTCATACACACTCAATACAATTTCTGGAAGCAATCTACATCACTAAACCAAAATGTTAGCAATAAAATAAATAAATAAAAACAGTCTTAGCTAAGCAATAACTTAATTTCTTCCATGGAATTGGAGCCTGTTTAGCATGTCCACTCAATGAACTAACTGGTTAAGTATCAACAACCCTCTGGTTAAACCATTACATCATATGATGACTCAGGCAACTGACTGGTTTTGTATCATGAACCGACTGGACTGGTTCAATATGCTGACCCGGATAACTGACTGGTTATGTATCATGAACCGACTGGTTCGATATGCTGACTCGGGCAACTGACTGGTTATGTATCATGAACCGACTGGTTCAACATGCTGATTCGGGCAACCGACTGGTTATATATCATGAACCGATTGGTTCAATATGCTGACCCGAGTAACTGACTGCTTATGTATCATGAACCGACTGGTTCAATATGCTGACTCAGGCAACTGACTGCTTATGTATCATGAACCGACTGGTTCAATATGCTGACTCAGGCAACTGACTGGTTCTGTATCATTAACCGACTGGACTGGTTCAATATGCTGACTTGGACAACTGACTGGTTATGTATCATGAACCGACTGCTCCAATATGCTCACCTGGCAATTGACTGGTTATGTATCATGAACCGACTGGTTCGATATGCTGACTCGGGCAACTGACTGGTTATGTATCATGAACTGACTGGTTCAACATGCTGACTCGGGCAACCGACTGGTTATATATCATGAACCGACTGGTTCAATATGCTGACGCGGGTAACTGACTGGTTATGTATCATGAACCGACTGGTCCAATATGCTCACCGGGCAATTGACTGGTTATGTATCATGAACCTTCGACTGGTTCAATATGCTGACTTGGGCAACTGACTGGTTCTGTATCATGAACCGACTGGACTGGTTCAATATGCCGACTTGGACAACTGACTGGTTATGTATCATGAACCGACAGGTTCAATATGCTGACCCGGATAACTGACTGGTTATGTATCATGAACCGACTGGTTCAATATGCAGACTTGGACAACTGACTGGTTCTGTATCATGAACCGACTGGACTGGTTCAATATGCTGACTTGGACAACTGACTGGTTATGTATCATGAACCGACAGGTTCAATATGCTGACCCGGATAACTGACTGGTTATGTATCATGAACTGACTGGTTCAATATGCTGACCGGGCAACTGACTGGTTCTATATCATGAACCGACTGGTTCAATATGCTGACCCGGGTAACTGACTGCTTATGTATCATGAACTGACTGGTTCAATATGCTGACTCAGGCAACTGACTGGTTCTGTATCATGAACCGACGACTGGTTCAATATGCTGACTTGGGCAACTGACTGGTTCTGTATCATGAACCGACTGGACTGGTTCAACATGCTGACTTGGGCAACTGACTGGTTCTATATGATGAACTGACTGGATCAATATGATAACTCAGGCAAATGACTGATTATAAATGAATGTACCTTCAGGCCACCGTCTGGTTTAGTATGTCCACTCAATATACTTACTGGTTTAATGCCATGAACCGACACAAGCAACCCCTGAGATAGAATCCAACTTCAGGTGCAAACAACCACAGGGTTTTAATCCAACAATAGGTGCAAATTATTATGCTTAAACACACTTTAACACAAAACAAATACATATTATACTTGAGAGTTATTTATTTTCACCACAAAATGTCTTATTTACATTGAACCATCAACTGATTACAAGTACTTGTTCATGGTTTAAACTAGCAACATAGAAGATTAAAAAAATGATGTAGATCTGCAACATTTAAACTGTTGCAGTATGGAATGTACAGCAATTCTGAGGTATGGATTTTTACATGCAGGAATCATGCTATTTTTCTCAGAAATGGTTGGACTGAAATCATAGCACTCACATACAAGTCTTGTTACATAAGATAACTGTATTTTGCTGGTGGGTTTAGCCTGCTCCAAGACCAGGGCAAGAAAACCAAATTTTTCAATTCTAGCTGACAGTTTTGCATTAATATTCAATTATTATTCCCTACAAAAAAGTATGGGGTATATAGGAGTGAGCTTATCGCCTAGTTGGTATATCAGGATGTTGATTTCTGAACAGAAACTCCAAAATGGTTTCACAGATTTGAATTTATACATACAGTTGTTACATAAAGTACATGATATTTGACTTTCACTACCATTCACCAATGTTTGACACACTTATGGCCCATTTTCAACTTAAAGTATGGCCTAATCCTGGTGTCCACCCGATAACTCATGGAATTTCTTTTGAAACAGGTGAAACATTATAAAATACAGTGTAAGTAAACTAAGTTCAGGGTAGTGGGTACACAGCATAGTAACCAAATATTTGTCATGAAGACACATATCTGTTCAGTTCAAGTCTTGAGGAATAACCTCAAAGTGAATCAAGTGATACCACAATGACAGCACCCAACTGGTAATTTTTTAGACAAAACTTTTGATATCATGTGACAATCACATCTTTAAGAGTTCCGAGATCTGGCTTCTTGTTGCAAACTGTGTATGATAGTTGACATCTCAAAAATTGTGTGGAGCCTTAAATTAAAGAAAAACAATATGGTGTTACATTTTAACAATGTATATATCTATGCAAATCAGTGTAACTTGATAAATGATTGTATTGATGTACACATATCAGGTTTATAAGATATTTAATTAAAATCATATTGACTCAATCAGGCAGAACTGAGTAAAGTTATCTATCATTTATATGAGCAATTTCATCACAAGTATTATAAGTAAACTAGATCTAAAACAGTGTGGCAATACCACGTGACTTTTGGCTACAATTACAAGAAACATTTTGTAAACATTGGAAAATAAAATAGCCATAAGTATTTTATTTCTTCATCAATTTCAATAAAATATACGCTACGCTAAGGGGGAACTTATTTGCTTTCCATGAAATATAAGATATTTTTCAGCATCTTTACCGATTTTTCCGTTACCCTGTGAAACCTACACGTTCCACGGTTTCACAGGGTAATGGACAAAACAGCACGGTCGCAGACTTTTTCTGAATATTTTATGGAAAGCAAATAATGTTTCCCTTAGCGTGGCCTATATTTCATAGAAATCGATGAAGAAATAAAATACTTATTATGGCTACATTTGTGTGCCAATGTTTATAAATTTCTACTTGGAATTGTAGCCAAAAACCACGTGGTATTGTCACACTGTAAAAGCCTTTTCTAGCTTTCAAGTTTTTTGTTTATTTTGTAGATCTACAAACTATAACACTGTTTAGTGACAATACCTGTTCATGTTTCCTCCACCTAGCTCCTTGATAATATTCACAGCTTCAACATCACCCATAACAACAGTTACACTGCTTCATCATCGTCAGGAAATAAATGAAGACAATTGAACCTGAAAACAAAATACGAAAAGTTGACCATTGCATCAAGGGATGTTTTATGTGTTATTTCATGTAAATGCAGACGATGACCCGTTGTATCTAGGTGAGGACGTTTAATATTGGGGACGCTTCAACATGCTTGCAATTGCATTCAGATTGGACGCATCATTAGATCACCGTCCACTTTTCGTTTTCCAATGATTATTATGTATTGAGGTGATGCAATTTGCATATTGGCATGTTTCATTCAAACACTAGAAGTTGAACACATTCAATTTCATTTCTAAAGAAAACAATCGTGATACTGATAGAAGCAAAATGGAAGCTAGTCACAGTCAAGCTACTTTACTTACCACTCTGTAAGTCTGTTACATGATTGGACTTGTTCTGGGTGGTTACGCTTGACGAGAAGATCCCTTAAACTATCTCGTTAAAAAGTACGGCGACGATTCATCGGCCCAGTTGGTCGCCTTTCCGCTTCTTGGCATTGCAATCTGTCGTCTGCCAAGGTGCTCTCTAAGCGGTTCGCGCGTTCCGGAAATTACGTTGTAATTTTAACTTCCGTCATGAAGAGTAGTTACGAAGTTCGTAAGTGATGCGTACGTAAGAAAGTTTGTACGAAGGTGTTACTGAAACGCTCGTAACTTTTTCGTAAGAAGTTCGTACGAAACCTTCGTAGGGCTACGAAAATAATTTTCGTACGAAGTTTAATGAAACGGCCCCCTGTACTTAAACACAGATGAACATTATCTTTGCAATTTTATTTTTCAATTTCTTAATTTAACAGACAATATATTTGTGAGAATGTGGCCTTGTGGATAAGGTATTGATTTTTCCTGCCTTTTATATTCGATTGAATGTTAACGACAAAAAAGTCGACAATAAAAAACACATGTTTTTGATACTCCATTTTTTTATATACAAAGTGACAAACCTAAATGCATTTTACATAATTATATTTATTTTGCAATGATTATTGAATTTCAGAGTTGATAAATTTTGAGTACGAAACCATTGATAATTTTGAGTATGAATAATTTTGAGTACGGATGAAGCATGTTTATATTTACAGCTACGACAGTATGAGTATTACTCCACTGGATTGTTATCTAACTATGATCATTTCCCTGATCATCAGAAAGCTATACTTGGTCCTCGGAAGAAAATCTCCAAAGATCAGAAAAAAATGGAGAGAAAAATCAAAGGTTTGACACATTTATGGACTTATATGTTTGCTCGTAATAATGATGCTATACAGTATATTTCAGCTGATATTTGAAATAAAGAATTAAATATTTAGCAAATCAGACAAAAAGTATGATATTATTGCCATTCTAGTAATTGTTTGGTTTTATTTTCAGCCAAGTTAAAGAAGTTGAAGAAAGAGAAGATCATTGAGAATGGAGATGATGAGATTGTAAGTCAGGGCCCTCGTTTCATTATTTATGGGGCCGAATTTCAGCCCCATTCTTCTCCTAAATTAATATACATTTTATACCTATTTTCTGGGAAAAAATCCCCTAAAAAAGTCAATGCTGGTCAGGGCTTTTTTTTCACTATATACGAGGGGCCTATATAAGGCCCCTTCACAATTTGGTATTGGCCCCTTCAAAATTTCTTATCTTATAGGCCCCTTCACAATTAGACTTTGCAACTTGGTTTTTGTAAAATCAACTTCACCTCAATGCACCAAACAAAAAATCATAGATAACAATGATATATTCATTTACAGGACTTGATATGAAGTATTAAATCATAGATACATGCATGTTTGTGACTAGTTGACAAAAATGAATTACATCTGAAAAATTATATTTCATAATTTGGTGATTTATCGCGCTTAGTTTTTCACAATTTCGAAAAAGTCACCGCGCCAACTTTTTCACAATTTTGAGAATGTTCGCACTAAATTTTCACAAAACTAAAGGGCTTGGGCCTCTTCACAATGCAGCAAAAAAAGCCCTGCTGTTCAGCAGTGTTGTTATAGCTTGAAATTGTTTTTTGTACAGCGCATATGATATTATTGATATTTATAAAAGACAAAATTCAAAATTTCCTTACCTAAGGACCCTGGCCCCAGTCCCCAAAAGTGTAGATAGGACCCTGTAAGTTATCTAGCTATGGCCTAAACAATTTGTTATCTAGCTATGGTCTGAATACTTTGTTATCTAGCATGGTGTATTTCGGAATCTTATATAATTTTAAAACATTCATTTTAAAAATGTGACAGTGTATTGAAGGTAAAAAAATCAGTTTCTTTTTGGTTAACAAATTTCCATGCATTTAGGAAAAAAACCTAGAAAGCATTGCAGACCCATTCCAAAGAGAAGTGTGAAAGCACTTTTTGAACTGTAAGGATGTTACATTGGATGATTATTTGACTGATTTTATACCTGATATACATTCTCAGATGCCAGAAGATATGGACCCAGTGTTGTTACAGGCCATAATGGCACATAAACAACATAAGAAAGAGAAGTACGCTGGTAAGGAGAAGAAGTTAACACCAGAACAAGCTGAAGCCAAGAGGAGACGTATCTGGGTGGCCATCGCCAAGAAGGAGATTCCTAAGGTATGAAATGCCATTATATTGTAAGATGCAGAGCATAGCCTTTATTTGCCAGTCAGCTTTCTGCTGAAACATGACGGGCATATGTGTGCCTCCTACCGGATTTGAACCAAGGTCGCCAGATTAGACAGCAAGTGCACTAACGATTGAGCTACGGAGGCCGCACATTCAAATATTTATTGTATAAATGGCCACCGTCCCATACACAGTGATACATTGCATTTAACATAATAACAAATGATGGTCATTTATCATAAATAAACTCATAAAGTACATGATTGTCATATCATGTAATAGCAAAAACAGATCAAAATTGTTCAAATTCCCACCTATATACATATATTAGTTGCTAGACTATCATTTGTATTTATGTGTCGTATATATGGTGGGGGAGACATATTGATTTTGTGCTTGATGTCTGTCTGTCTGGATGGATCAAACAAAGTTTGTCAGCGCTTGTTCTCCTTAACCATTGATCAGATTTCAATGAAACTCCATTAGACACCACTTTGACTTCTGAATGGATTTTGATCACAGGAATAATGCTTTGGTGGTCCTCTTTCAATGTTTTACATGGATAATAGCAGCTCTGATACATTGCATAGGTAGGACAAGAAAGCTACACAAAGATTTGATATAAGTGAAAAATCTTCTTGTCCAAAACCATGAGTTTGATAAGAGTTCTGATATGTGGCATGGGGTATGATGTAGTAGAGGGTTAACATATTTTCAAAACTATGCTAACATAGGGGTAACTCATGTGAGCGATTTAGAGCCACCTCGGTCCTATTGTTACAATAGTTTCAAGTCTGTGAATAAAAAAAACAATTATTTAGGATTTGGAAATCACTTGAATCAGTAAAAGTGAATAATTTTCCTTTATATTTTTTTTATATTTTCTGCAGAAGTTACTTGCCCGAATCAATGAATACTTGTCCCGGAAAACCGTACTGGCAGGCGTCCTACATCCGGACACTTTTCGCATATTTTTCACGATAACTCGAGAAATGTGTAAATCAAGTCATTGAAATTTCACCTGAATGAAGCTAGGTTCATCTCTGAACTGAAGAGCTAATTTGTTTACTTCTCAAAATAGCTCCAGTGCATTTTTGAGGGCCGTTGTAGGGGTCACTACATCACCTCATTTTTAAGTCCAACAGGACCATCAATCTGGACATCGTGTTGTCGCTTTTTTTATTACGAAAAAGGCATAAATATCAAATTAAACTGTGTAATGAATCAAGGGAGAACACAAGTAAATGGTTTGTACAAAATTTGTATGATTTATCTCCCGTGAATATTGGAAAAATATCGATCGAAACTTAGCGGTAAATTTTAAACGTTCACTTTCAAAATGACGTTGTACAATGTTTTTGAAACTCTGCACGTACTTTACTAAAGCTATATTTTCCTGGTTTATTTGTTAGAAAACATTGCATGTTTACCTCATATTTTGCATAAGGACCGTAGTTTACATTTCAGGGCTGCGCAGAAGTACTGCGCGGGCTGCGCAGAAGTACTGCGCATGCGCAGTTATACGATTTTCGACTTCCTCCGTAATGTAAACAAGCTTCGCGAGTGCAGACGAAATAAATGCGACATTTCTTGTAAAAATTTAACTTTAATCGTTGCTACTTCGTTGTGTTGACAAAAATCAAGCGTCTAATTGATTGACAACCGATGATCAAAATTAATGGCCGCTATAAAGTGTTTTTGAGTCTGTCCGGATTGGTGGTCGTCCGGATTTGGTGGTCGCCAGCCAGTACTACTTTCATGTTGTTCTTGCTATTGGAACCAAACATTTCTTTACATTTCTTCTCTTCTTAGCTAGACTCTTCTTACTTTGATTATTTGTTCAAGTTTTGTTCACTTGTTTTATAGGCTCAGAAACAGAAGCTTTCAGCAAGAAAAGAGATGCTGCAAACACTCAAAAAGGTACTTATGTTTTATTGTATTTATTATGCCCCCCTATCGATAGATGGGGAGGCATATAGTGATTCACCTGTCCGTCCGTCCGTTTGTCCGTCCGTCCTGGTTAACCCAAATTGACCGTTTCTTCTAGCATTAATATGGCTTGCTACAAAGCTTTCATACTTGCATGGATGTTGTGTATGAACACTCTTCACACGCCAGTATCACCTAACCCCATTTTGACCTTCACCTTGACCTAATTTTGGACTTAGACTTATTTATGGACAAGGCTTCCACAGGGGGCATAAGCGTTTATTGAACGCAGTCTTGTTTTTTGCCTACAAAAAACAACACCATCATATCATAAGAACACTTTCCTTAGATTATATAATCCATTGTGAGCTTCTATGTAGGATAAGAATATCTCACCCGGAGGATTGAATTTTAACCAGGATCGAGGCTTGCCGAATTTTCTATAAGTTAGCGATGTGGAAATATTGACAGAATTATTTTGTGAGTTTACGAAATGCTTTTAAAGAACATTAACCCTTCCATAAATTTATAATAAACTCGAAGAAATATAAATTTATTAAAACCTTGCTAATATTTCTGTTTGCTAAATTTTCAAAAATTTTCAACCCACCAAAATATCCACTTGCTTGGGTAAAAGCTTACAGTCTAAATACTTATTTCAGTATTTTTACAAATAATTGCAGTTTGTAACTTATATGAAAAAAACATCTTGTTCAGTATGTTGACAAGCAGTTTTCAGTATTCTGAAAGTTTTGAGCTTAAACCCAAGCACTTGTTAAGTACCGTATATCGGGTAATTTTCGCGTACTGCAAATTTCGGGATTTTCGGCAAAATCAAATTTTAGCGAAGCTAATTTTAGCGATTTCTAACCTCTGTTTGTTTTTTTCGCGTTTTCCATCTTGTAAGGGGAGATTAATCCAACAGGATTGTTTAAGCACAGCTAAAAGCCAGTATGTACCGGTTAGTACCGGCGTGCGTATTTTGTTGTCAACAGCGGGATCGCATATTATTAAAAACCAGTATGTACCGCGCATATTATATTTTTAGCTCACCTGTCACAAAGTGACAAGGTGAGCTTTTGTGATCGCTCTTCGTCCGTCGTCCGTCCGTCCGTTCACAATTGCTTGTGAACACACTATAGGTCACAAATTTAGCCTGATCAATATGAAACTTGATCACAATGATCATCTTCATACAATCTAGGTCAAGTTCGATATTGGGTCATCTGGGGTCAAAAACTAGGTCACTAGGCCAAATCAAAGGAAAACCTTGTGAACACATTAGAGGTCACAATTTGAGCCTAATCTTTATGAAACTTGATCACAATGATCATCTCTATAAAATCTAGGTCAAGTTCGATATTGGGTCATCCGGGGTCAAAAACTAGGTCACGAGGTCAAATCATAGATAAACCTTGTGTAGTCACTAGAGGTCACAATTTTGGTCTAATATTTATGAAACTTGGTCACAATGATCATCTCAACAGAATCTAGGTCAAGTTCGATATTGGGTCATCAGGGGTCAAAAACTAGGTTACAAGGTCAAATGATAGAAAAACCTTGTGTAGTCACTAGAGGTCACAATTTTGACCTTGTCTTTTTGAAACTTGGTCACAATGATCATCTCAACAAAATCTAGGTCAAGTTCGATATTGGGTCATCTGGGGTCAAAAACTAGGTCACAAGGTCAAATCATAGATAAACCTTGTGTAGTCACTAGAGGTCACAATTTTGGTCAAATCTTTATGAGACTTGGTCACAATGATCATCGCAATAATATCTAGGTCAAGTTCGATAATGGGTCATCTGGGGTCAAAAACTTGGTCACAAGGTCAAATCATAGAAAAACCTTGTGTAGTCACTAGAGGTCACAGTTTTAGCATAATCTTTACGAAACTTGGTCACAATGATCTACACAACCAAATCTAGGTCAAGTTTGATATTGGGTCATCCGGGGTCAAAAACTAGGTCACAAGATCAAATCATAGAAAAACCTTGTGTAGTCACTAGAGGTTCCTGTTTTGGCCTGATCTTTACGAAACTTAGTCACAATGATCATAACAACAAAATCTAGGTCGAGTTCGATAATGGGTCATCTGGGGTCAAAAACTAGGTCACAAGGTCAAATCATAGAAATAGCTTGCGTAGTCACTAGAGGTCACAATTTTGGTCTAATCTTTATGAAACTCGGTCACAATGATCATCTCAAAAAAATCTAGATCAAGTTTGATATTGGGTCATCTGGGGTCAAAAACTAGGTCACAAGGTCAAATAATAGAAAAACCTTGTGTAGTCACTAGAGGTCACAGTTTTGGCCTGATCTTTACGAAACTTGGTCACAATGATCTTCTCAACAAAATCTAGGTCAAGTCCGATATTGGTTTATCTGGGGTCAAAAACTAGGTCATTAGGTCAAATCATATAAAAACCTTTTGTAGACACTAGAGGTCACAATATTTTCCTAATCTGTATAAAACTTGGTCACAATGATCATCTTAACAAAATCTAGATTAAATTCGACAGGTGAGCGACCTAGGGCCCTTTGGGCCCTCTTGTTAACTGAGTGGCCTACCAGAGTAAATAAACTCCCTTGTTGTCATACGAATAAAAGATAAACTTGTAGATCTACATGTATTTAAACACGAAACTTTGCATGAATTTATTTTGGAGTAGAACATTAACAAAACACTATTTTCGTTGTCATATGTCCGCCGGTAATAAGATATTTTCACAGGTAAAATACAGAGATATGTATTTCACAACTTGCCATTTATTTTCAATTGTTTCATACAATAGACGGGAAAATTCTTTTGTTAAATTGGCCCTTGTTTGTTTACATTCAAGACTGATAAATAAGTGATAATACGATTGTTGGTGTAATAGCATCTTTATAGTTGGTTTAGTTAAATTAGGTTTACTAAAAGCTTATGTATGATTTATACGGGTTATGTTATCGTATAGTACTAGTAATTAGTATAAACTATTGATTTTCATCACGCGTTAATATTACGACGCCGGAAAACGAAAGTAGAAACATTCATTTTCGGACAATCGCGAAATTCTGGTATGCATTTTTCGCTGTTTTCAATTTTAGCGAATTGGTTTGGACGCGAATAAAGCGAAAATTAGGTACGCGCGAAAATTACCCGATATACGGTAATTATTATTATGAATGAACTATAACGCAGATCGCGATGCAGTCTATGCGTGAAGTACGTCGGGCAGCTATACAATCACAGAAGCAGACCAAAGATACACCGTCCAAAGCTCGTAGATTGACGCGTGAAATGATGGTGTACTGGAAACGCTTCGAGAAAGTGGAGAAAGATCACAGAAAACGTGTAGAGAAGGAAGCGCTGGAGAAACGTAAAATGGACCTAGAAATGAGTGAGGTAGGTTTACTGTTAATCATTAAATGAAATTGGGTTTTAATTAGACTCCGCCCTAGGCTATAACATATGGAAGTCGTGTGAAAAATTTCATGCTTTCCAGGGTTGAATGTTTTTCTGATAATGATGAATAAGGAGAAGCTAAATGCACAAACAAGACTTCTGATCTCGAGGTTGAAAGTTTGTCTAAAATGGTGAAAAATAAAAGAAATTAAGCCGACAATAAATTAAGTGCTTCAGATCAGTTTAGAAACTAGGCTTTCTCTCAGAATAGACTCAAGACTTGTTTCTTTAATGTACCCGTTATACTACTCCTATACACAGGCGACTACCTCTTGGTTTCAAACCTATCTCTAGTTGAGTGGAAAACATTGAAAAGCATTTTAGAAAATTTAATGACCATGTGCACTGGCTGAGAATCGATTCAGGGACCTGTTGATCCATGGTCAAGAGCATTATTCACTCAACAACAAGGGGCTTTAAATTAGCTGAATTCTGTGATTTTTAGCTCACCTGTCACAAAGTGACAGAGTGAGCTTTTGTGATCACACTTCGTCCGTCGTCCGTCCGTCTGTCCGTCCGTCCGTCCGTCCGTCCGTCCGTCTGTCCGTCCGTCAACAATTGGGTTGTGTCCTCTCTAGAGGTCACAATTTTGGCCTAATCTTTATGAAACTTGGTCACAATGATCATCTCAACAAAATCTAGGCCAAGTTCGATATTGGGTCATCTGAGGTCAAAAACTAGCTCACTAGGTCAAATTATAGAAAAAACCTTGTTTTAAACCTTTCAACATGTAGTCTTCATAGTCACTAAACTCTCTGCAGTAACTCTCTACTCTCTATACATACAATAAACTTTCATCAACCAATGAAAATGTGTATCAGGGTTCACAGCAGTTTTGTAAAGGTCAAATATCAAAATATTCTAGTATTTAAACCAGGGTGTGAATTGTACTGGTTAAGTGGAAATCAAAGCGCTGTAGGGAGCGTAGACATTTTCCTGAGGGTCGTGGGTTCAAACCTCACTGGAACCATAATTTTTATTTTTTTATTTTAATTTTTTTAAGTGTTTAGGTATTGTTTTGTCTTTATAGCAGGTATTTGTACATTTTCCTGATGGTCGTGGGTTCAACCCCCACTGGAACCATGATTTTTTTTTTTTTTTTTTTTTTTTTTTTTTTTTAGTGTTTAGGTATTGTTTTGTCTTTATAGCATGTATTTGTACATTTTCCTGATGGTCGTGGGTTCAACCCCCACTGGAACCATAATTTTTTTTTTTTTTTTTTTTTTGAGTGTTTAGGTATTGTTTTGTCTGTAAAACATTTATTTGTACATTTTCCTGATGGTCGTGGGTTCAACCCCCACTGGAACCATAATTTTTTATTTTTATTTTTTTAAGTGTTTAGGTATTGTTTTGTCTTTATAGCATGTATTTGTACAGTTATATGGAGGAAAAATACCAAAATATTTTGTTTAAAATAAAGGTCAAATCATAGAAAAACCTTGTGTAGTCAGTCACCAGAGGTTACAATTTCAACTTAATCTTTATGAAACTTTGTCACAATGATCCTGTCAACAAAATCTAGGCCAAGTTCGATTTTGGGTCATCTGGTGTCAAAAACAAGGTCACAATGTCAATTGACATTTTCCTGAGGGTCGTGGGTTTAAACCCCACTGGAACCATAATTATTTTTTTGAGTGTTTAGGTATTGTTCTGTCTTTATAGCATGTATTTGTACAGTTATATGGAGGAAATATTTTGTTTAAATTATAGGTCAGATCATAGAAAAACCCTGTGTAGTCACCAGAGGTTACAATTTCGACTTAATCTTTATGAAATTTGGTCCTAATAATCATCTCAACACAATCTAGGTTAAGTTTGATATTAATTAAGTCATCTGGGGTCAAACGCTAGGTCACATGGTCAAATCATACACAAACTTGCAATAGAGGCTGAATTTCCTTAAATTTTATTCAGAAAATGTGTAGGATCACCATAGGGGGTGTGCATGCACTAGTACGACAGGTGAGCGACCTAGGGCCCTTTGGGCCCTCTTGTTAAAAATTTCAACTTTTACTCCTGCCTGTCTAAATCGCTATTTGCCAATGAATATGGGTCAATTAGACAAAGAAGTTGAAATAGTGAGATACAGGTTTGTTGCATTCCATCATTGTAATCTTTTGATATTTGTGATATTTTTAGGCAAAAATATTGGCTAAATATTCAAAATATTGGCCAAATACTTGTGATATTTTCAGGCGAAAATATTGGCTAAATATTTGTGAGATACAGGTTTGTTGCATTCCATCATTGTAATCTTTTGATATTTGTGATATTTTTAGGCAAAAATATTGGCTAAATATTCAAAATATTGGCCAAATACTTGTGATATTTTCAGGCGAAAATATTGGCTAAATATTTGTGATATTTCCAAGCCAAGAGGTTGTTGTATTTAACAGGGCTCCAACAATTCTGGAATAATCTGCAGAAAATAAAAGTTATTTGATGAAAAAATTAAAAATATTAACAAAGTTATGGTCATTTGAAGTTTTTAAAGCTGAATTTAACAATATAACAATGTTTGAAAATGTTTTGGTGTAGGGACTTGTGTAAATAGCACTAGAAACAGAATTGCATTATGCCTCAGTAGGACCCCTGATTTAAGCATTCATAACTTTGGACTGATATTTTTGTGATATTTTCAGGCGAAAAGGCAGCAGAGAAAGTTAAACTTTCTCATCACTCAGACCGAGTTATATGCTCATTTCATGGCACGTAAGATTACGGGCGAGACAGAAACAGCTCGAGATAAAATCTTGAGAAAGCTAGATGAACCAAAAGCTGAAAAACAATCATCAGAGTTCCTTATAGATACTGTTAATGATGATTATAGTATGTATTATTCAATATTTCGACTCTGATTCGCCAGTACTGTAAAATCATTATTTTTCAAGGGAGTTGAATTTTCGTTGTTGAACTCGACCACGAAATGTAATCCTCACTATTTATCGACCACCCAAAGTCAGACTTGGGTTTACCCTTTCATATTCTGTAATCCACGAATTTACCACCCCACGTAAATAAGTAATTTTATAGGATTAGCACAGTTACGGCCCTTGAAATGATCAAATTTTCCTTGTGTCGTTTATATTTGAGCTATTGCCGTCATATTTTGTAAGCATATTAGTAAGCATGTGTAGTTGCACACCTACCTAGTTTGATCCAGATTCACCTAGCATAAGAGAGTTATAGCCACAGAAATTATGACATTTTCCTTGAGTTGCTCTTAACCCACAGTATTAGAACTGCAGTTGTCAAACTTCTTATGAATATAAGACAGCAAGTGTAGTTGCGTGCATATGCATTTTGATTTAGATTCATCCTGTATTAGCCGAGTTATGGTTCTTGATATGGTAAAATGGCCAGTGGGGACAACCTAGTTGTCATTGAATTGCAATTATCAATTTTATTAATAATAAGTTGATCTATAATCAGTACTTGTATATGTATTCAATAAAGGCTGTTCTAGGAGAAAAGGTCAGGAAGAAAATGAATTAAAACAGTTGGTAAGCTCTACTGGGGAGGTAGACTGTTGTCCTTGTTTCCGAGGCTTTCTATTCTGGAACAGCCATAATGTAAACCCTTTAAAAATTGTATCTTATATGTTTCTAGATCCTGAATCTGCAAAGCAGGAAGCGTTAAGGAATGCAAATACTGCTTACGAAGCACATCAAGCAAAGGTAAATACCATACAACCTCTATAGAGCAACACTGATTTGTGGTCCAAGAAGGCAGAAAACTTAAAAACATCATAACCACAATCATTGATCAAATCCAGCACGTCTACTGGCTGGCGACCACCAAACCCGGACGACCATCAATCCGGACAGACTCAAAAACTGTTATAGCGGCCATTGATTTTGATCATCTGTTGTCAATCAATTAGACGCTTGATTTTTGTCAACATTACAAAGTAGAAACGATTTAAGTTAAATATTTTACAAGAAATGTCGCATTTATTTCGTCTGCACTCGGGAAGCTTGTTTACATTACGGGGGAAGTCGAAAATCGTATAACTGCGCATGCGCAATACTTCTGCGCAGCCCCGAAATGTAAACTACGGTCCTTATGCTAAATATGAGGTAAGCCGATGCAATGTTTTTGTTAACAGATAAACCTGAAAATATAGCTTTAGTAATGTACGTACAGAGTTTCAAAAACATCTTACAAAGTCATTTTGTATCAAAATGCCCGCTTTCGAAAAGTGAACGTTTAAAATTTTACCGCTAAGTTTCGATCGATATTTTTCCAATATTCACGGAAGATAAGTCGTACAAATTTTGTACAAACCGTTCTTCGGTGCTCTCCCTTGATTTATTACCCAGTTTAATTCTATTTTTAACGCCTTTTTCGTAATAAAAAACGCGACTACAAGGTGTCCGGATTGATGGTCCTGTTGAACTTAAAAATGAGGTGATGAAGTGACCCCTACAACGGCCCTCAAAAATGCACTTGAGCTATTTTAGAAGTAAACAAATTAGCTCTTCAATTCAGAGACGAACCTAGCTTCATTCAGGTGAAATTTCAATGACTTGATTTACACATTTCTCGAGTTATCGTGAAAAATATGCCAAAAGTGTCCGGATGAAGGACGCCTGCCAGTAGCTCATTTGTTTGCGGTATAAAATCTTATTGGTATGATTTCTTAATGTACATGTGGATATGGATAAACCAGGGATATGTCTCTACTATATAGATTTTGTGCTAGAAGGAAGTCACCAAGTTTGTCTTCACTTATTCCCCTTAACCATTGATTGGTTTTCAATGATACTTTACACGAATAGTTACTTGGAACTAGGGGTGACTATTGAGTCAAATTTTGACTATTGCAATACTATTGGTATTGCTGAAAGTACTATTGCGATACTATTGTATTGCTGGAAACTATTGCGATACTATTGCAATAGTTATTGCCAAGATTTGAAAACCAGATATTAACTTGTAAATGCAAATTTGCACTGTGTAAGATATCACATTTTGTACAACATAAAAATCTACTATTTGTGGAAATGATTTAAAATGAATTTGACAGAAATAGATTTATAAAATTAAGGCTATTTTGGTCCATTGTGCCAATTTGTGGCTGTTTTGATATGTGTGGTTATTCACAATTAGTTTTTTAACGAAAACGGAAGTTGTTTTAAATTAATAATAAACTTTATTTATAAAACGGGAACTATCGTAACTATCGATTGTTGAGCTAACTATCGGCGATAGTTATTGGATCGAGACTTTTACTATCGATCCATACTATCGGGACACTCGGAATCGCAATGCATCGATATTTCGATGCATCGGCCCACCCCTACTTGGAACTAAGCCTAGATGTACATATTGTCAGGAATTTTAGGATGAATTTTGCTAGAGTATGTTTTGTGTTAGTACCCTCCTAGTGGCTGTAATACATTATCATTTTCTATTTCAGAGAAATCAGTTTGATATATCAAGTAAGTATACTTCTATTAGAAAACCAGATGGCTTTCTTAAAACATTCTACTTTACTTATTACATTGCAAATTTCTTTATTTAAACAGTGTCTGCACTATGGCACAAGTTCTTATAAGTAAAATACTATTGACTATTCATTTAATAGATAGCTCACGTCTAATATAGATATAACATCACTATTGTTAAGGTTTATATTGCATTAGAGTATTAACATTATTTATTTCAGATCTTAACTCCTTTGCAAATCCTGCCACAGTAGGGGATGAACGACCACAACCCAGTATGTTCGAAGGGAAACTGAAAGGCTACCAACTCAAGGTATACTTCCTGCATACATTTTGTCACATTTAGAAAAGCAGTTTATGAACAATTCCATTGGAATAGATAAACATGTCATACAGATCTCGTAACTGTTAATGTTGCCCATTTGTTGCAGGGTTTTCAATGATCCGGGTTTCCTGATGGTCATAAAGCTGAATTTTCACTATAGTACGAAAAGTTTGATCATCTTCCAGAAGAGTTGCTGGTTCCTTGTGGAAGGGTAAAGCCTAGGTCACACTGAGCATTTTTTGCCTCAGCAATGTACTCCCGATTGAAATTAATGAGCTATCAGGACATCGGGAACAGGTTTCTCGTGGTCTTTTGGAAACTTCAGGGAAGTCATGAGTCAGTTTGTGATATCAGAAAGAATTGTGATGAATCGGGTGGTATCGGGCGTACATCGCCGATGTGGAAGTCCTCAGTGGGAACTAGGCTTTAGTTAGTTCTTGTTAGGATACAGTCCAGGCAAAATGGATAGGTGAATCAACCACCGTATTTAACTGAAATACTGTTGTTGAGAAACAGTGTTAAACCTAAATAAATTAACAAACAAACAATGATATGAGGGTTGTTGACATTGGTGGGTTGTTATTATTGTATGTTTTGTGTTATTGTTTTATAGGGTATGAACTGGTTGGCAAGTTTATATGATCAAGGTATCAATGGTATATTGGCTGATGAGATGGGTCTAGGAAAGACTGTGCAAAGTTTAGCTTGTTTAGCCCACCTTGCCGAGGCTAGTGGAGTCTGGGGTCCGTTTCTTGTTGTAGCCCCAGCATCTACTCTACATAACTGGCAACAGGAATGCTCCAGGTTTATACCAAAATTTAAGGTAATTCTACACCCTCATAGTTCTAACGTAATCCTATACCCTGGTGATTTTAAGGTAATTCTATATATATTTAAGGTATTCAGGGTTCCCATAGTCAGAGAAAATCAATTTTTTCAAGGTCAGGGAAAAGTCAGGGAATTTTGTGTCAGAATATTTGTGGGAACCCTGTGATTACGTCTCCCACATATGGGGGGAGACATATTGATTTTCTGCTGGATGGAAGGATGGATATCACTAGGTTTGTGTCCTTTACCCTCTTGCAGGATTCCAATGAAACTTCACATGTATATTTGATATCAAGTCTAGCTGTACATATTGTCAGGAATCTTAGGTTGGATGATTTACCATAGGACCATTGTGAGAAGCGTATGTTTTCGTAAACATTATAGTAGTACATTGATTATTATCATTCTGACTGAGTTAATAATTATCAAATCCGCTGCTCCTCTCAAGCAAGTTTTTGTCGGAATACCTTTGTCTTTTTTGTCTCATTTGTACCCAAAAATTATTTGTAATCAACGGTTTCGTACGATTGAAGATGCATTCCAAGAGAAAAAAGTCACTTTAGTCACTTGGATTGATCTCCAGATAGCTTTCGACAAAGTGTGGACTGATGGTCTCCTTGTAAAGTTGCTACGGAATGGGATAGGAGGCACCATGTACAAGTGGACAAAGTCGTATCTGTCTAACATGAGAGCGAGGGTCAGTGTGGATGGGAACAAAAGTCGTAAGTTCCTACAACGTCACAGTGTTCCTCATGGTGGAGGTGGAGTATTGTCACCAACGCTCTTTCTTCTCTTCATAAATGACCTGGTTTCCGACCTACCCAGAGGGATCAAGGCAGCCCTTTATGCTGATGACCTTGTGCTCTGGTGCTTAGAAGATCATGCAACAACTGCCACATACAGGATGCAACAAGCTGCAGACCAGCTATCCGCATGGGCAGAAGACTGGTGCGTACAGGTAAACACAGACAAATCCTGTACCACTCTATTCTCGCTGTCACCTAAGCAGAAGGCTGGTACCATCAAGGTTAATGGCACACCTTTGGTAGATAAGGCCACATATCTAGGAGTGACGTTTGACAAGCGACTTACATGGAAGCACCATCTAGCAGCAGCGGAAAACAATGCACGCAGAAAACTAGCCATACTAAGGAAATTGGCTGGCACCAGCTGGGGGGCTGATGAAAACATTCTGAAAACTGTGTACACTGGAACAGTCAGACCCCACCTTGAATATGGCTCCACAGCTTGGATGACTGCTGCAAAGACAAACCAACAATCGCTAGACAAAATCCAGAACCAGGCCTTAAGAATCATAACTGGAGCAATGTGGACAACCCCAATTAAGGCCATGGAGGAAATCACTGCCATTCCACCTCTAAGTAATAGAAGAGATGCAAAAGCTCTAATGCAAGGCAGCAAATACCAATTCTTGCCAGACCACCCCATGAAATCAAGGCTTGATGCACCAACCAAAAATCGTCTGAAAAGGGGAAGCTTTGTACATGAAACAAAGAAGTTGACAAGAAAATATGCTGCCAGCCTTGGACCTCCAACGTCTACTCTGGATTGGTCGGAAGCAATAGAACCATCAAAGTATGACCTGTCAAATATCAACATAAGCAAGAAGGTACAAGGGCTACAGTCGGATGTGGAAGATGAAAAAAAAATCCAGAAAATTCCTGACACAAGCCATGATCTCAGAAGACAACCCTTCTGAGACATGGACCCATGTGTACACGGACAGCTCAGCAACAGCTGCAATACAAGATGGAGGTGCTGGAGTTTTCATCCTACATACATCAGGTGTGTCTGAGACAGTAAGCCTACCAACAGGAAAGCACTGTACAAATTACAAGGCAGAAGTGGATGCCATCATGCAGGCAACCAAAACTATTGAAGAGTCCGAAGAGAACTGTGAACAGGTGGTTATACTGACTGATGCTTTATCCGTCCTTGATGCCTTAACAAGCGCCAAACTGCCTTCACTTGCCAGGGAACTACACATACTCGGCAAGAAACGAAGAGTGTGTCTTCAATGGATACCCGCACACTGTGGTGTTCCTGGAAATGAGACGGCAGACAGACTGGCAAAAGAAGGAGCGCAAGGCAACCAACCGCTGAATAACATCTCGCATGAAGAAAAGCTCACCATGATTAAGTCACTTGCAAGAGCACAGTCACCAAAAGACGACTACCATCTGCTTGAACGATGGGAGCAAGTGGTTATATTCAGACTTCGCACAGGACACAACAGGCTCAATGCCCATATGTACGAAAAACTGAAGCTGTCCGAAACACCAAAGTGCTCCTGTGGTGTGACAGACCAGACAACAGAGCACATACTCCAACAGTGCCACCTGTATGAACCATCAAGAGAACGTATATGGCCAGTTTCAACCACCCTAGACAAGAAGCTCCATGGCAAGAAGGATGACCTCAAGAGGACTGCTTCCTTAATCGCTATGACCGGGGTGGTTGTGTAGACAGTGAACGAAAAGAAGAAGAAGAAAAAGAACGGTTTCGTACCAGAAAATAAGCAACTTCGAAATCCAATAATCGTTGAAAAATAAATATAATTATGTATAATACTCAATTTGTATTATATTTTGTATGATTTTCTTCCTTCAGGTTGTGCCATACTGGGGTAACACACAAGATCGACGAGTTCTACGTAAGTTCTGGGATCAGAAATGTATGCATACAGAGGAAGCATCATTCCATGTGGTGATCACAAGTTATCAGTTAGTGATTCAAGACGTGAAATACTTCCAGAGAATTAAGTGGCAATATATGGTGCTAGATGAAGCTCAAGCATTGAAGAGTAGCTCCAGGTAGGGTGTATTGACCATGTTCTTCCAAATATTGCCTGCACTATTATTAATCCTCAATCATAACGGAATATTGAATTCATCCTTTAGACAGCTTTAGACATTTTCTAAGTATCAGATGGTTAAGGACTGATAAATAAGCATGTTTGTAACTGTTACTTTCATAACCACAGGTAACTGTATCATTGATAAAGAGTAAATTTTTTTTATAAATTTTATGTTATCTAATGATACAGTTACCTGTGATTATAACTTGTCTGTGTTTTATATGAAGCATTGTAAATTAATGAAAAACTGTTTTATCTTGTAGTGTTCGATGGAAGATATTACTAGGTTTTAACTGTAGAAACCGACTATTGCTGACTGGTACACCTATACAGAACAGTATGGCAGAGGTAAGTGATTTTATCTGTTTAATAATATTTTATTGCATTTAATAGTCAGCAAGTAAGACTTTATTTTATGAGGCTACACATTTGGTTTCTCAATCTTCCATGTGGGCCTCAAATTTATTATACACAAAGGGATTAGGCACAAGTTATTTCAACATTATCGAAGCCCTCTTCTAGAATATTAACAAAGTAATGGCAACTGCATAAAATACATACTAAGACAATTATAAATCAAACAAACGTATAACTATAAAAATACAAAAAAATGGACATTTAAATTACCATAAAGTGGGTGTGGACAAGGGCGAGTTATGTATTTTATGACATTTAAAACCGATTCGAAGTGGAACATCTGTTAATGAGTCTGTATGATGTACAGTCTAACTTGTACTAGCGACCACGCGTATTAAGCGACCTTTGTCTTAAGCGACCGGTTTAAACTCCTCCCGATCGTTTTTGTTCTATTTTCCTATTGTATTAAGCGACTTTTGTCTAACGCGACCAACGACCACTATTTAAGCACTATAATTGACTGGTCAAATTTCATTAAGCAACCGAAAAAAGTAAATCACTTGTTGTCTGCAGTGACAGGTTGTTAATTACACTATACCTCGTCATAAACCTTTGTTTGTTCACACTTCAGAGTTTGTCTTTTGTTAGCCGGACCCCAATTAACAGCATTGATAATCACCATTGTGTCCGTAGCGCATGTCATACAGATGATTTTTAATCTGATTACACACATAATAACGGATTAATTGTTGCACCTTTTGCTGCAATCATTTTGTTGTCACTTTCCATTTGGAATGGGGTAAAAATCGGTCTATTCCGTTGTGTTCGTCGACTGGGCAAGCAAAACTCACTGACATTAATTGCATTGTGTAATATATGAGTAAGTTTATTAAAATGATAAATTAAATGCTTATGAAGACAATGCATACAAGTATAGAATCATCATAAAACATATTTACACACTAATGTTTATCAATTGAAGTTGATTACCGGTAGTATTCGGACAACCTAAAGTCGCAAATTCTTTAGTTACACTCGATGTTTCTTGCATTTGTGTTAAACGACCATTCCGTTAAGCGACTGTTTTCAGACCTTCCCCAGGGTGGTCGCTTAGTACAAGTTAGACTGTATATACAATGTACATTTAGCAAGTGTTTTCTATGGAGTTTTAACTATGAAGACTGTTTACTGATGGTGACTTAGGTCATAGTTCAGCCTTAACTTATTATGCTATTCAATTATTTCCAAAACCATTGTTTATCAAATAAAATGAAAAACAAAGCCTCCTTATTTGAATTATTGCAACATAGCAATTTTCCAATCCTACTAATGACATCCTGTCTGACACAGGGTACTTGGGGGGGGGTAAAGCTGAACTTTGTCAGGTACTGGGGTGTCAGTTGAATTGATAGGTGTTGTTGCTAACCACCCACGCCTAGTACAATGATTAATTTATAACAATGATTAACATATTGTTTCTATACTTACAGTTGTGGGCTCTACTACATTTTATCATGCCAACATTATTCGATTCTCATGAAGAGTTCAATGAATGGTTCTCTAAAGATATTGAAAGTCATGTGGAGAAGCAGTCTGGAATTGATGAAAGTAAGTAAAAATAGTGAAACCAGTCTAAAAATTGTCATTTATGAAATTCTGAGAACGGTACTAGAATTGTGATACATTGGTGACTTATAAATTAATTTCCTTGACAGGCCCATGGTAGGCCAATTACTTCATTGGTCCTAACTTATCTAATTCAGTGTGTACCAATTACAATCAAATCTCTAAAAAGGTTTCAGTACCTAGAAGAGGAAACTTCTACACAGCTACCACCCTTGCTATGCTATTCTGAGAGGCAAGAGTGCAGCGGGCAAGGGAGATAACTGTGCTTGTTTGAAGAGATGAGCAAATTCTCCACATTGTCTCGACAACTTGTTTCACAGTCTTCCGACGCTTTCATTTATTATGCATAGTAGTACATATTTCCAAGAGCATTCATCGTTTTAACTTGCATTGTCTTGTTAAATGTATAAGTGACAGGATTGATAGATCCGGTGAGATGTGAGGTGAAGGGAAACAGAGTTGCTTCATGATAGTTTTATGATTGCAGAATCCAGATTTACACCTATTATGGAAATTTTCCAAAGCTTGTCAAACATTGGGACTGGCAGAGGCTCCAAAATAAATCTGTCCGACTAAAATACAGATAAATACAGTATACAAATCATAAAAAGTCACCAGACATTTTGACTTTTTCTGGTTAAGAATTTGTCAGTCCTGGTCAAAATTTGCCAATTTTGTCCATTAGACTGACAAGTTTTCTGAAAATCAGTTGGTTTTGTTCAGCTGATTTAGTACAATATATTTGTTATGTCAATTCACAGATCAGTTGTCACGACTACATATGATATTGAAACCCTTTATGTTGAGAAGAGTGAAGAAAGATGTAGAGAATGAGCTGGGGGATAAGGTATGCCTATATACATATACACGAGGGTCGTTTAAAAAATACATAGACAAATCTATTTACTAGTTTATTTTATGAATTAGTTTATTTTTAAAGGAACAAGTTTATAAATAGGCTTAGCTTTCTACTCAATTCTTAATATGTGTAAATGAATTTTATTATATGTTTATAAAGAAATAAATATTGTTTAAACTGAGTTTATTTTCCAAGATATTAAACAAATCATTCGTATGCTGTAGTTCCACCTTTATTCATCTAAATCCCAAA
Source organism: Spisula solida (assembly GCA_947247005.1). Lineage (NCBI taxonomy): Eukaryota > Metazoa > Mollusca > Bivalvia > Venerida > Mactridae > Spisula > Spisula solida. The sequence goes on along the minus strand of OX365945.1, from coordinate 27,261,878 downwards.
GTTTCAAATAAATTTGACTGACGGTTAAGCGAGGAACTCATTGTATCGATTGGTTAAACTACATTCTTTCCTTAGAATATTACATTACTTGGCTTTGTAGATGAGGTCAAACTGTGATGTCATCAATTAATTGTACATTTTTGTCGAATCAAGCACACCTTGACTTTGAATTCCTCTATGTTTCTATAGAAATAGCTCAGGATCATGGTAGAATTGTGATTAATAGATATTGTTGGAGACGATATACTCGTGAAACTTTCCAAAATACACACATTAAACCTGTTGAATTGTCTTTTTATTGACCCAGTCTTAAATATTGAGATTAAATCAAAATAAAAACTGTGAAAATGGATTCGCAATTTTAAGATGGTCTTTATATTGAGGTGGTTTTTATCTTAGGTTTAGGTGTAATACAGGGGTGTAGAAATGTCTTCATGAAGCCAGTTAAAAAGTAGGCAGTTGGCTGAAATCTAACTTAAAGTAAAAAAGAAGAAAATGACAAAGAGTAGCGAGCAAGCTTGTTCAAATAGCCGGCTGATTTTACCATCTACTGGCTTACTGATACACCCCTGGTAATGATGAACTGTTGTTTCAGATTGAGGTATTGGTGTACTGTCCTCTGACGACACGACAGAGGTTGCTGTATCAAGGCATCAAGAACAAGATATCTATCGAGGATTTGTTGAACACAGCCATGTCAAACACGTCACAAGCCCAGTCCTCGGCTAACTCTCTGATGAACCTTGTCATGCAGTTCCGTAAGGTGTGTAACCACCCGGAACTGTTCGAGAGACAGGAGATCAGATCTGGTTTCTTCCATCAACAGACGAATTATCTCACACCTAAACTTGTATACAGAGATGGTACGTGCATTAGTAGATATATCAGAAAGTTTCCAAACACATGTGCTGACAGTATAATAACATGGGTGAAAGGTTTCAGGTATATAAAGGGGTCCTACAATTCCAGAATAATCCGGATTTGCTGCTTTAGAAAGAATTATCTTTTCTTCACAAAATAAAAGTTATTTGGTGAAAATATTCAAAGAATTGCCAAAGTTATGGTCCTTTGCAGTTCCATAATCTGAATTTTGATAATAGAACAGTGTTTGAAACCTATTTGAGGTTTAGGGATGTGTGCTAATGGAACCCGAAACAGGGTTGCGACTTGTTTTCAGGATTGGGCATTGTGCCTCAGTAGAACCCCTGTATATACCTGATTTCAAGTTTTTGGGTGTGCCAAAAAGTCTGTTTTTCTTTGTTTTCACAATATAAATTGACATTTTTTCAGAATTTTAGGATTTTCAGAATTTTTAACTAGCACCCATGTAATAAATAAAGACTTTATCAGTCACAAGTTTGTCTCTGTTGTTTGCATTTTACAGACATAAGTGAGTGGTCATCCAGATGCTTCCCTGCCAGATTGGCCAATGACCTCTGACTTGGAGGAAAATTTTGTATTTAATTCATAATTTCATTGACACAAATTCAAAATTTGTATTTCACAAAGTAGAAAATATGTGGTTGTATAACTCCTTAGTTTTGAGCAATACCTTTGTGACCATTTGTAGTAATAATGTTGATTGAAAGACTTTTGTAGTTAAGCTAAAATCGAAAAAGTGAGGTGTTCAAACATAAATACTGTAGAACTATGATGCCTCGAATTATGTTGGGACTGGGAAAATAGTTTGAGGAATCTACTGTATACCAGTATGTCATCATTTTGCAGGGACTTAAGAACCTGTTTGAGGTTTCTAGGGTCATCGAGGCACAAACTGCTCTTCTATAATGGTAGAATTATCAGATTAGGGCTTTCATTTGAATCTTGAAACTTCATTTTGACTCATGAATTTGACTAAAGTGCCAGTTTTGATGGCTCTTGAAAATTTAGTGTCAGGAATCATTTTCACTTTTGGAGGCTATTATAGGCACTGCAGCTGTATCATTATCACAGTATGGCTTAATGCTTACATTATTGTTCACTTTGCTTTGAATTGATTGGTTAATACCATTGTAGTAAGTAACAACTTTATTTATATAAATATACTTTTGACTTAAAAATAGCAAGCTCAGCTGATTTTCAAACTTTAAAATATAACATTGTAAAGCTTTTAATATTTAAACACTGTAACATCTTCAAAACACTTTTAATTTTTAAATAATCTTCAAAAATGAAAAAGTTTATATTTTCAGCATTTTTATTGAAGAGCATACCTAGTCGACAGAGGATATTGTACAACACATTGTATATACACAACACTCATCATGTACATTCATCATTATTCCATACAAATACTTCATCAGGTAAGAATATATAAGCACATTTATATGTCCCCTACTGGTTACCGGTTGAAACTACTGCAGCCTGTTGCCTAACTTACTGCTACCTAGTACCGAGCACTTGATAGCGCTTATAATAATGCTAGGAAATGGCTTGCTTCAAAAAATGCTACATAGCTCACGAAGCGGAAAATTTATATTCTACTGGGGAGCGTTCGCGGATAGCAGACTGTTGCACAGTAAAGGGTTACCAAAATGGTCCATTGCATAGGAAAGCACTCCGGTAGTGCTCACCTAGCAAAGCACTGAGAAAAGGTATGCTATTGGCGAACCCTGCTCGCATGTAGCGGGTCGTTGCATAGACGTAGTAAAGCGCTACTAGAAAGGGCTTGGTAGTGACTTAGGCAACAGGCTTCTGGTTTTCAGGTGAAATCATTGGATAACGCAACCATATTTTATATAACAACAGATTTAATCACATTTACTACTAATTTAATTATAACCCCATAGCCATGGTTAGTGTGCTCTTTGTAACACAGTATCAAGGTCGATTTCCAGTCGCCTGGGATCATACCCTTCCATAAACATTTAACAAAAATGTCCACTCTCCTCCACAGGTGGAGTAGTTTCTTGTTCCTTGTGGAAGGGTAAGTTAGGATACTGTCAAGGAAAATTATTTATTTGAATCAGCCTTATATTATATATAACTCTCATGAACTTTTTTGCTGAAAATAAAGTTATTTGATAAAAAATACCAAGTATTGATTGATTTATGGTTATTTGAAATTTCTTATGCTGATTTTAAGAATTTACAGTATTTGAAGCCTAGTTTATGTGTAGGGATGTGTCCTAATAGCACCCAAACTGACTGGCGTCTTATTTTCGGGATTGGGCATTATGCAGCAGTGGAACCTCTGTATAATTGTAAAGATGAGAAACGACGTAAAACAAGAATAAACAAACAAACCATCAACTGGAGTTATGTTTATTGATCATGAATGATGTAAAGTTTTATTCCTACTATAGTGCACCTACGATAAGAAAGGGCGGGAAAATTTGGTATGTTCCACAAAGGTGGACTAATCATATGTGCACGATTTGTCAGTGATGCTTTAAGTACAAAACTGACCATATCTGTTTACTTTGTAAAACTAATTTTGCAACAGTTGACCAAACCTATTCATGTTTGTTAACATCACATTATCCTGGATGCACTATACTATTCATTTTATTAAACTTTTATGATTTATTGACAATATGATGTGTTTTACTTTTAGGTTCATCTGTGAATAGTTGTTTTTCATTCCTTCGCTTCATGAACATGTCACCGAGTGAATTAAATGCTCATATGTTACATGGGCTTCTTGTACGGTAAGTAATACACTAATATATTCATATCTGAGCCTACCTGGTTAGGATGTAAATTGTTGAAGACAAAAACGGTGAATGTGGGACACAATGGTTGAAACCTCCCCTGGTTTGGACACATGGGTTGAAATCTCCCTTATTGGGATACATAGCTTGAAAACTCTGCTAGGTTGGACAGAAGGGTTGAAACCTCCCCTTGTTTAGGCACATGAGTTGAAACCTCTTGCTGTGACACATGGGTTGAAAACTTGCTGGGACACATAGGTTGAAACTTCCCTTGCTGGGACACTTGGGTTGAAACTCCTCCTTTCTTTGACTCATGGGTTGAACCTCCCTTTGTTTGGACATATGGGTTGAAACCTCCCCTTGCTTGGACACTTGGGTTGAAACCTCACTTTGTGGTGTTTGTTCTCTGCAACAGTTTTACTGAAGATGAGGCATTCAAAGTTATGTATCCACATTTTCAACGTTCAAGATGGACCCAAAATGTATCAGAACATGTTATATACCACAAGTTTCATGACAGCCAGGAGATTATCAGTCTGTTGACATGCAAATCTTTTCGTGCGGGCTTGATTTGTTAACACTTGTGTTAAAATTCCTTGAACAGCCCTCATACATGTAAATGTATGTTACCAATGTGTGTGTAAGTTATATGGAACGTTCATTATTTTATGTTACAGGTGGTTAGCCATATTTATCTGGTACAAATCAGCATACTCAATATCTCACAGAAATATCTGGCATCCTACACAATATAAAAGGTAAGCATTTTAGTGTATTATGCTTCTAACTGGTGGTCTGGCCCTGGGGTGGTATTCAATATTGATATTTCTTGACTTAAGGATAAGGACAACCAATCAGATCACACCATATTAAACTCTTGGTCAGTAACAGGCGATATGATTGGCTATCCTTATTCTCAAATTAAATAAGATCAATATTGAATACCACCCCTGATCTCCCCTGATCTCTCATTCTGAGCTAAATCTCATCTCAAATATTGTCATTTGTCTTTATGTTAATTATACCCCCGCAAAACGAATTGTAAGGGGAGTATACTGGATTCAGCTTGTCCGTCTGTCTGTCCGTAGACGCATTCTTGTGGACGCAACTCCTCCTACAGTTTTGGCAGGATTTTGCTCAAACATTCACAGATGAACAACCTCAACATATAGATGATCATTAATAAAGGAATTTGCGCTGCGATGAATTTTGGCAGAATTGTGGCCCTTTGCCGGCGGGGGTATATTAGTCTGCTGAATGGCGACAGCTCTAGTTTCCATGGGAGGATGGTTTCAATATTGGCATCCCAAAGCAGATGCATTATTCTGAATATATTGCAGTAAAATGTCAAGATCAGGAACTTCTGATGTATCTAAAATTCAGACTCTGATTTGAGCAAAATCTCAATTTGAGCTGATATTTCTACTTGAGATGCTTTGGGAGATCGGGGCCTAGTGGTCCATTGGATGAGTCTGTTGGCTAATGAGCGTAAGGTTGCTGGTTTGATCCCACTTACCTCAAAACACAAGAAATGCTTTTTAGCTCACCTGTCACAAAGTGACAGAGTGAGCTTTTGTGATCACTCTTCGTCCGTCCGTCGTCCGTCCGTCAAAATTTTGAATTAATCTTTATGAAACTTGGTCACAATGATCATAACAACAAAATCTAGGTCAAGTTCGATATTGGGTGATCCGGGGTCAAAAACTAGGTCACAAGGTCAAATCATAGAAAAAACTTGTGTAGTCACTAGAGGTCACAATTTTGGCCTAATCTTTATGAAACTTGGTCACAATGATCATCTCAACAAAATCTAGGTCAAGTTTGATATTGGGTCATCCGGGGTCAAAAACTAGGTCACAAGGTCAAATCATAGAAAAACCTTGTGTAGTCACTAGAGGTCACAGTTTTAGCATAATATTTACGAAACTTGGTCACAATGATCAACACAACAAAATCTAGGTCAAGTTCGATATTGGGTCATCTGGGGTCAAAAACTAGGTCACAAGGTCAAATCATAGAAAAACCTTGCGTAGTCAGTCACTAGAGGTCACAGTTTTGACCTGATCGTTACGAAACTTGTTTACAATGATCATTACAACAAAATCTAGGTAAAGTCGATATTGGGTCATCTTGGGTCAAAAACAAGGTCACATTGTCAAATCCTAGAAAAATCTTGCATAGTCACTAGAGGTCACAATTTTGGTCTAATCTTTATGAAACTCGGTCACAATGATCATCTCAACAAAATCTAGATCAAGTTTGATATTGGGTGATCCGGGGTAAAAAACAAGGTCACAAGGTCAAATAATAGAAAAACCTTGTGTAGTCACTAGAGGTCACAGTTTTGGCTTGATCTTTAAGAAACTTGGTCACAATGATCATCTCAACAAAATCTAGGTCAAGTTCGATATTGGGTCATCTGGGGTAAAAAAGTAGGTCATTAGGTCAATCATATAAAAACCTTGTGTAGTCACTAGAGGGCACAATATTGGCCTAATCTGTATAAAACTTGGTCATAATGACCATCTCAACAAAATCTAGGTCAAGTTCGACAGGTGAGCGACCTAGGGCCCTTTGGGCCCTCTTGATAGTATTTCTGTCCTAACATAGTACCGATCTCCCTCCAAGCCAGAGGCCATTGGCCAATTAGACAGGGATAAAACCGAATGGCCACATACTACGACTGTCTCAGTCGAATGCAAAAAAATAATAGTAGTGCTTAAAAGTACTATGAAAGCACTGGTACTCTCCAGGAATGGAGGAGATTTTATGTTGGTTCCCATTGGCAATTGAATGTTTGCCTTGAAGTAGGTCCGGAAATTCTTAGGACTTTTAACACTTCCTAGAAATTCTTAAAATACTTGTAATACAATGTTTTAGGGTATGTCAGTATGGATGCATGGTTATTTCAGTGTCTTAGAATATTCGATACAAAATAAGCAATATTAATGTTTAATGTTTGGATATTTTCAGAAGCCATTGTTTGCACAGGGATAGTTTCTTGTTAGAACCTGTACAGACTACTTACTTCACGAACATTCACTCAAGTCCTACCCTGTCTTCCCTTGTGTTCACCGGACCCAGTTCCACAATCTACACACACACCGATCATGTGATACATTATCTGAGAGAAACAGAGTGGCATTTAAATGTCCGAAGAAAAAATATGTTACAACGAAATATACTAATGAAAAAACATCCAATGAGAACACCGCCACATTCTCCAACTAAGGTGATTATATATTTCTAGCTATAATGACATCAGGGGTCCTACAATTCCGGAATTATCCGGATTTGCCGCACAAGGAAGAATGAACTTTTCTGCCGAAAATAAAAGTAATTTGTTGAAATCAAAGTATTAACAAAGTTATGGTCATTTGAAGCATTTAAATCTGGATTTAACAATGTTTGAAACATTGTTTTGGTGTAGGGATGTGTGCAAATTGCACTTGAAACAGACTTGCCTCTAATTTTCAGGATTGGGTATTATGCCTTAGTAAGTTATTAGGATCCTGTGACATCCTAACACTTGTATGATTTGACTTATGTCTCCCATATGATGTAGTGGGGGGAGATACAGTAAAACTTCATTATAAAGACAATCGATATTACGAGTACCCAGACTATGTCAAGCAAATTTCGAAGTCCTGGCAATGTTATGTAAACGATTGGAAGATTTATTGGACACATTCTACTAATGATCAATATGTTCAAGGTCACTCTGCCTCAATAGCCTAGTGGTAGAGAGTCTGCTTTGAGGTATAGCAGAGAATTTGACGTGAACCTGACTTTAGATTTCTGTTGGCATTACGCCTTGAGCTTCTTCGTGATACTTCCTGCGTATGAAAACATCCACCCAGGATTTTATATATAGACAATATATCTGCTGTTAAATTATGCTAATAGAAGTCGAGAATTGTGTCGAACTCTTCGTACTATACCGGTGCTCCCTTGCTTGATGCTCCATATGACTAAAAAACTATGGACCAGTGGGACTTAAAACAATGTTTAAAATAAGAAGTCATATTTATTATATGACTCTGTATATATTCATGTGCGTTGTGTTTAGTGAAATAGTATTAGATTATTTTCTTTTCATATTTTAGTCGCCGAAATCTCCAGAATTGCCAGGTTTAGCTCCGTTGGCTCACCGTAAACGTCCTTCACAGACGTTAGAATGTCAACCCACATGTATACCAGCGTTCTTATACTACACTATACCAAAGGTAAACTTCTTGTTATATATCTGTTTGACACAAAATACAAAGTTCTAACACCCACTGGGTTTTTTCGCTAAACATATTTGGAGATGTCAGGCCTTTCTCTGCAGGGTATATATTTTTGGAGTCTTGCTCCTTTTTTCCCCACTTTTATAAAGTAAATTCTGGTGATAAATGTACAAGGGCCGTTCTTTTTTAATAACCGGACGATCGATATTGCTGGAAAACATTAAGTGAAAACTCCTTGCTTGGCTTGTCCGTGCATTTATTTTCCCCCTGCCATGGGCCCGAATCACTTTCCCCGAAAAGATACCGTAAAAAGAAACACTGATTAATTCATGCTGTAAGGATGCTTTATCGTTGTTCAAATTTTGCAGATATAATGTAAAGGTATGTTCAGAATATTTGGTTACTGGCAAAAAACTGGAAACTTACGTTTTTTGAAAAATATAGGTTTTAAACTTGAATGAGGAATGGGAAGTGTTACATCTTATTATAATTCTATATTTGAATACATTCACCTGTGGCCACAGCAGTGGTTAGTGTGCTGAATTTGTATATAATCTGTTGATCTAGGTTTGATTCCCAGTCACTGCAGGTCCTTCCTGATTCCCAGTCCTTCCTCAAAAATTTCTTCCAGATTCCCAGTCACTTCCCAGTCCTTCTTCGAAAATTTAACCTTAAAATTGTTAAGGAACTACGTTAAACCCAAATAAAGAACAAACATTACCTATGGTGTATTACAGGTACTTGTGAAGACGAGATCCTCATATTGTGCAGACAGAAGTGCTGAATGGGATCATATTGCATCCAAACTGTGCGGTACCCAACATGCAATGCAATCACTCAAATATGGTACGCAAGAAATCTACGACGAGGTACGATGGTGGACCAGATGGCGATTCTTCCCAGTGAAACCTGAGGGTCTGCTGGGAGTTCAACCCAAACATGGCTATTCCGGAGTGTATGTACCAGGTAGGTGAAGCACTGTTATAAATGTAACCCATCCTTATTGTTCTGATATCATGATTGCTGGAGTTGGTTTGCCCCTCCCACCCTAAATCTGGAAGGTGCAAGGCTTTACTGGTATGCCCCTCCTTCCCTAGATCAGGGAACTGCCGAATTGTTATGCCGTCCCACCCTGGATCTGGAAGTTGCAAGGCTTTTACTGGTATGCCCCCACCCTTAATCTGCGAAATGAAGAGCTAGTATGCCCCTCTCCCAACCTAAATCAGGGAATTACAGAGCTGGTATGCCCCTCTCCCAACCTAAATCAGGGAATTACAGAGCTGGTATGCCTCTCCCAATCTAAATCAGGAAATTACAGAGCTGGTATGCCCCTCCCAACCTAAATCAGGGAATTACAGAGCTGGTATGCCCCTCCCAATCTAAATCAGGGAATTGCAGAGTTGGTATGGCCCTTCCAATCTAAATCAGGGAATTGCAGAGCTGGTATGCCCCTCCCAATCTAAATCAGGGAATTGCAGAGCTGGTATGCCCCTCCCAATCTAAATCAGGGAATTGCAGAGTTGGTATGCCCCTCCCAATCTAAATCAGGGAATTGCAGAGTTAGTATGCCCCTCCCAATCTAAATCAGGGAATTGCAGAGCTGGTATGCCTCTCCCAATCTAAATCAGGGAATTGCAGAGCTGGTATGCCCCTCTCCCACCCATAATCTGGTAGATCAAGAGCTGGTATGCCCCTCCAAACCTAAATCAGGGAATTGCAGAGTTGTTATGCCCCTCCCACCCATAATCTGAAAGATGAAGAGCTGGTATGCTCCTCCCATCCTAAATCTAGCAAACTAAAGAAAAGTTTATTAAAAGTCAATAATTTTAATCTAGAGCATTACCTAGTATATATTTCTTGAAGATTCGAAAGAAGCTCCCTTGGCTTCTGGTGCAGACTGAAATATCGATGATCAACTGCTCCTTGTAACTCAATGTATATTTATTAACTGACAATCCTGTATATTTCACTGATCATTTCGCCAACCAATAAATGGCGCGATTAGAAGTATAATGATGTGCCAGTTAGAATCTCTATCAAACTGAAAGGGTCCTTTAAGTCCAGTATATTCGGAAATTCACTTGCTGCCCTAGAAAGAATGAACCTTTCAGCAGAAAATAGAAGTTATTTGATAAAATAATTTGAAGTATTGACTAAGTTATGGTCTTTTAAAATTTAAAATTTTGAATATCAACAATAGAGCAGTATTTCAAACTAGAGTTTTGGTGTACACAGTGTATAAACAAGTCAACTTCCGGTTATTGCAATAAGGAAAACACGTTGAATTGTAAAGTCTTGCAATAAGTCGTACAGTGATAGGAAATCACCGGATGTTTCAATCACAAGTTGAATTGTATAGTATCCCAATAATAGTACAGAAACTTGGTTTATATGTGGTGGTGTAGGGATGTGTGATAATGGCACGGGAAACAGACTCACATCTTACTTTCAGGAATGACATATGACTGAGTAGGACCCCTGATATACTGTATATATTAGTCCCCTACCGGTTTTTGACCGGAGGGGACTATAGGTTTACCCTCCGTCCGTCAGTCAGTCAGTCAGTCAGTCAGTCAGTCAGTCAGTCAGTCAGTCAGTCAGTCAGTCAGTCAGTCAGTCAGTCAGTCCGTCAAAAAATCTGGATCCTGACATAACTCAAACAGTTTCCAAGCTAGGTTTATGAAACTTGGTATGTGGATAGGGGGCAATAAGGGGATAATGCACGTCTAATATATTTTGATTCTGACAAAAATTGTGGTTGCTATGGCAACAGAAACATTGAAAATGGCTTCAAACCGGTTGGGGACTTCTGTATTGCTTGCAATTCTTAATTACTTGTGTGACACAAGTTATGCTATTTTATAGTGGTATATGATGTCAATTCAGCTATTAAATTGTTTAAGTAAGATGGAAGTGAAATGGTAAAAAAAAGTTGCCAGCGAGATTGTATGTAGATAGACATAGCTGTGCAAATGATCCATATGTCCCAATTTATATGGTGCTCTTGACTGAATTCTTCTCTTGGTTATATTGACAATTGTTGCGTTGTTGAGACTAGTTAGCTCGGTCTTCATGATTTTGATGAGCTGTCTCATTTTAATTTGAGGCAGCCAACACAGTTGTATCATTAATTTAAAGAAGTTGATTGTCTAAGCTTTGGGGTGGTCAATGTTGCAGTTGAGACGGGCATTTTTGCTTAGAGCTGCCTCTTAATGACAATTCTGGTTTGTGAATAAATTGTATTTATGATGAACCAATCGTCACCCTATGTAGAGTGTATATTGAAACCATGTAGTTAGTATAATATAGGTGGACAAGTGGTCTAGTGGTAAGGGCTACTGACTGCTGATCTGAAGGTTGTGGGTTCGATCCCTACTCGAGACGGTCAAAAACAGATATGCATTTCAGTGTTTCCCACCTAACTTAACTAAAATTACTAACAGTCTTTGGACGAGACGTTAAGTGAGGTCCCTCGTATGATGCTTTACATCGGCACGTAAAAGAACCAGGGATGCTTTTGGAACTGGGGCATCTTCTGTATCATGCACTATCCCCCAAAAACTAAAGTGACTAGCCTCTTCTGGGGCCTCGCCCATATGAATTTCCGGTGGCGAGGATAAATAAAAGCAAATAAACAAACCAGTATAATATAGATAATAACGACTCTTTGTTCAAATTTCCGAGCTCATGTTTTTCTTTTTCCTGAAGAAGTGCATTAGCTCGAAAATTTGAACAAAGAGTCGTTATTATTTATATTATACAATAAAATATTTATCACATAAAATACTCTGGGAGTTTAATTAACCCATTACATAAAAACCGTAATACACACGTGTAATAAACATGCAAATGTGGTATATACAAGGGCGAGTCACTTTATTTATGTATTCATACACATCAAAAAAAGTAAAAGAATAAGTTTTTAGAATAGTATAAATTTTACGTCCAATTATGAGCCCTCTCGGGCATATATAATCACACAATTACAGATGTACAAGAACATTACAGATATAACAGTAAGTAAACATGACGATGGGTCCGTTAACCGTGGGTACGAATAAGATGAAATGTACTTACAAAACCTCTGACAACTACACACACACGGCATCGGATGTTGATTTCATTGTATAAATACATTAATTTTGAGTATTAAAGACGATTTTCCTTGCTTACCAAGTAATTGCATCGTGTAATAAGTTATTTAACTGATATCCGCTATTCAGACGAATTAAATCATGAGGAAAACTAGTTACCTCCCGTGTTCCTTGGTTGTTACTAAAACCCGGACTGGAACAGAATATATTGTCGCTGCGGTCCTTAGATTTGTTTATTGATTTTGTAAAGCGTAATTTTACATCTACAGAATTTTAGATATCCTAAAAGAATTATTTTCAAAAGCAGAAAATTTAACATATTAGAGTATACATTGTTGCACTATTGTCTTAGCTCATTCAAGAACCCGCTTTACTGCACAGGATTTATGGACAAGTCATAACCATGTATTACCTGTATACTGTGGTTGGAACCGTTCTGTGTTGTCATGTCGTAACCATGTGTTGCCTGTATACTGTGGTTGGAACCGTTCTGTGTTGTCATGTCGTAACCATGTGTTACCTGTATACCGTGGTTGGAACCGTTCTGTGTTGACATGTCATAACCATGTGTTACCTGTATACCGTGGTTGGAACCGTTCTGTGTTGTCATGTCGTAACCATGTGTAACCTGTATACCGTGGTTGGAACCGTTCTGTGTTGTCATGTCGTAACCATGTGTAACGTAACCATGTGTTACCTGTATACTGTGGTTGGAACCGTTCTGTGTTGACATGTCAAACCATGTGTTACCTGTACACCGTGGTTGGAACCGTTCTGTGTTGTCATGTTGTAACCATGTGTTACGTAACCATGTGTTACCTGTATACTGTGGTTGGAACCGTTCTGTGTTGTCATGTCGTAACCATGTGTTACCTGTATACCGTGGTTGGAACCGTTCTGTGTTGACATGTCATAACCATGTGTTACCTGTATACCGTGGTTGGAACCGTTCTGTGTTGTCATGTCGTAACCATGTGTAACCTGTATACCGTGGTTGGAACCGTTCTGTGTTGTCATGTCGTAACCATGTGTTACGTAACCATGTGTTACCTGTATACTGTGGTTAGAACCGTTCTGTGTTGACATGTCAAACCATGTGTTACCTGTACACCGTGGTTGGAACCGTTCTGTGTTGTCATGTTGTAACCATGTGTTACGTAACCATGTGTTACCTGCATACTGTGGTTGGAACCGTTCTGTGTTGTCATGTCGTAACCATGTGTTACCTGTATACCGGGGTTGGAACCGTTCTGTGTTGTCATGTCGTAAGCATGTGTTACCTGTATACCGTGGTTGGAACCGTTCTGTGTTGTCATGTCGTAACCATGTGTTACCTGTATTCTGTGGTTGGAACCGCTCTGTGTTGTCATGTCGTAACCATGTGTTACCTGTATACCGTGGTTGGAACCGTTTTGTGTTGACATGTCGTAACCATGTGTTACCTGTATTCTGTGGTTGGAACCGTTCTGTGTTGACATGTCGTAACCATTTGTTACCTGTATACCGTGGTTGGAACCGTTCTGTGTTGACATGTCAAACCTTGTGTTACCTGTATTCTGTGGTTGGAACCATTCTGTGTTGTCATGTCGTAACCATGTGTTACCTGCATACTGTGGTTGGAACCGTTCTGTGTTGACATGTCGTAACCATGTGTTACCTGTATACCGTGGTTGGAACCGTTCTGTGTTGACATGTCATAACTATGTGTTACCTGTATTCTGTGGTTGGAACTGTTCTGTGTTGACATGTTGTAACCATGTGTTACCTGTATTCTGTGGTTGGAACCGTTCTGTGTTGTCATGTCGTAACCATGTGTTACCTGCATACTGTGGTTGGAACCGTTCTGTGTTGTCATGTCGTAACCATGTGTTACCTGTATACCGTGGTAGGAACCGACCTGTGTTGTCATGTCGTAACCATGTGTTACCTGTATACCGTGGTTGGAACCATTCTGTGTTGTCATGTCGTAACCATGTGTTACCTGTATTCTGTGGTTGGAACCGTTCTGTGTTGTCATGTCGTAACCATGTGTTACCTGTATTCTGTGGTTGGAACTGTTCTGTGTTGACATGTCAAACCATGTGTTACCTGTATTCTGTGGTTGGAACCGTTCTGTGTTGTCATGTCGTAACTATGTGTTACCTGTATTCGGTGGTTGGAACCGTTCTGTGTGGTCATGTCGTAACCATGTGTTACCTGTATTCTGTGGTTGGAACCGTTCTGTGTGGTTACTTAATAAGATCATTAAATCTGATATATTAAAGCTACATTATTTATACTCATAAAAGCAACTATAGTCCAGTCAGGGTAAGAATCCAGTGACGCAGTGGTCGAGTCCACTATAAAGATGTGAAACAAATTATAAAGGCTTATACTGTACAAACAACTATGATTTCAGTGCTAAACTAACATATTATATTCCGTCTACATGTTCAGGCAATGGTTTTAATCTTTTGTATTTTTAACCGTCTATGTGGACCATGCTTCAACTAAACAACCTCTACAGAGTGACACCAGCTATAGTCTGCAGAGAGACACTTTTCTGGTTCTGTCAAATGCCGCTGTGTGGAGGTTATACTCTAAGGATACACCAGGATAGCACCCTCCCCATGTTGCCTTTCCTTATGTAGATACATTGTATCTGTCAGAATGTACTTGTACTCGATTTTTAAAAAGGGAGATAATTTGAAATAGTTGCAAATTTTCTTGTAACAGTTGTTTCCCTTAGTTCATCAGTGTGACAGAAGTGTATAGAATTCCATCTGGAGGACACAGATCGGGCACACTGCCATCATGTAGTGGTTCATTTAGTGTATTTGCGTAGAAATGTAGTAACACTTTAATAAAACCAGCATTTCTCTTACAATTTTAATTGCTGATAATGAATTTGTTTTACTTTATGGTTGACACTGGGCTCCCAGGGGAGAGATAGCATTCTAAAATCCTAATTGATTTTTTCCTTTTACTTTTGAGTTTTGTTAATTAACTTTTTCCGTTGAAATGTTTAATTGGCCCCACTAATCAGTGACAGAGCGATCACAGAACGATCATGGCTATTATACGGATTTTATCGTTTGCCAGTCGAGATAGAGTTACAAATGAATGTTCAAATAAAATAAATTATTCATAGTGATATTTTGTTAAGACTTCCACCTGTCTGTGTTGGTTAATAATATATGTTTGGGTTTAAGTGATTACTGTCCTCCTAAATATAGATATGTATCACAAGTCTTTTATAGTGGTTGTGAACACTTTTTCAAAGTCGTCAAAGAGTTGAAATTCCTGGCATTTTGTTGTCATTTTTCATCTATATATTATTATATCCCATGTCACATCACTTTCATTGTTTCACACAATTCTTGTTTTCGCTTGAATGGGTAAATATTAAAAAGTGCCTCTGTTTCATACAGTTCCAAGAAATAATGATCAAGAATTAATAGTTCATTTGAAATTTTAATTGAATATTGAGATTCATTTTTTAAAATCTTTCTATTACAAAAAAAATGTTGAAAAATTGCGTTCAACCCAAATAAACATAAACACAATTGTTTAAAATAGCCCTTTTGCTGGAAGCATCATGTAGGGTCATGGGGACTGACCTCTGTGTGATCCTATTCTTTTCAAGATTTTATCTCAAAACGATTCAAAAGTATTTTTATCAAATTTGGCTAGGAACCTGTTTCGTAGCATGAAAATTATTACCTGATTCATATTATTTTGAATTAGATTGTAATGGTTCTTATTTTAAAATTAGGCCCTCCATGGCAGTGTTCATATGATTCTGTTCAGCCTGTTTTCATTTTGGCATTTTGAAGTTTTCTAGTTGGTATGCGTCATTCCACAACTGAAAGGCATTCACTAATTGGCTGGCATGTAATTACATTACAGAAGAGTTTAGCTTTTAATTAACTTCATTTTTGTTGCTGGTAAAAATTGTGCCATACATTTTAATCAGTGACTTTTATTAGCATGAAATTGACAGCGAGGGGGAGCTGGGGATGAACAAAGCATTTGTGTGGTGATGTTAACAGTCTTGGGGTATTTGTGTGATCATTCTACATGTATTGTGTTGATATTCTTAGGGAACAACTTGAAGAGTGAAACATTTTGATGTTTTATCTGTTTGAAAAATTGTAGGCAAATTTCCTATTGTTTCTTGTATTGTTTAAAAATGTTTATACTTGTCCTTGCAGTCTGTGAAATGCTTCAAGCCAAATATCTTGCTGTTGTAATCATTGTTTTTGAGGCAGTCACCTTAGGAACAGTTTCCATGGTAACCTAAATGTGGCATAATGTTAGGAATGGTCTTAAAGTCATTTAAACTTCCCTGTTTTTACTTCCTCTGTCTTAAGATATCTTCCTTGTTTATTTATTTCATGCAAGTACAATGGTTATTTGTGATTGGACGCTAGATTTAAATGAAGGAACTGGTTCTGCTTGGTCAATTCTTTTGTATTTTGTATAAATTTCAAATATGGTTGGATGGAACGTGAAACTTAATTCAGAAAAAAAACCATTTGAAATTATGACATGTTAGATTTTGTTTATTTCTTTTATTGATCATCACACGAACGCCCCCTTCCCCCCCCCGCACAGATGAATGTTAGTCATTAATATTTTTGTGGGACAGAGTATACCACAGTTCACTATGAGTCCCTGGTTCCTTTATGTGCCAATGTAAAGCAGCATAAATGGGCCCTGTCACAGCTTTACAGCTTTAGTGTCTAATTTGAAAGACTATTTAGTGATGAAGCAGGGAATCGAGATAGTCACCTCTAGTTAAAAAATCCTGTGTTTTACTGATCCGAACAAAAAAATTCTGTAAACTGATATTAAGTCTACATTGAAAATATTTCTATGGGACTACAAATAATTATTTTATTGGATGACCTTCATATCTCAAGTATTGATTTGTTAATGACGGAATCAATGTCTGGTCGCTGTCTGATGATTTAGTGACCATTATCTGCTTGTTATAGGTCATTTTAGCCACCACTGGTCAGTCAGACTGACCGTAGATCACAGTAGAGATAACTCATCCATTATGTACATCAAATATTAGTGCACCTGCTGTTGATTGAATTAATTGTCATTGATCCAAGCTACAATCAATCTGGTATGATGTCCATGTGACTGAAATACTACTGTTGATCACATAAGACTATAATTAAAAAATCTACAACCTCTGTTGAGCAACACTATGGAGGTTAACCTTATACGGTAGCTAATTTCAGCTTAGGGAAATTTTGAAGTTGTTGTTGTAGAGAGGTTGTTGCTTTACTGAGGGCTGCTCTGGAGAGATTGTACTGTATTGCTCTTTCAACTTTCTATGAGTAAAGAACTGTTGAATTTCGAATCAAGAATTGGAATTCACCAACCGGTTTTTAACTGGAGGGGACTATAGGTTTGTTCTCAGTCCGTCTGTTAGTTAAGTGGCTAAATTTTCTCTTACATAGCAAAAAAGACACATAATGCACTTCATTGCATCATGTAGACACATAAGAATCTAAATGCATGTCCTTCCGCCAGTCAGTCCGTCAAAAATCTTGATCCTGCCATTATCCATTTACAGTTTCCAAGCTAGGTTTATGAAACTTTGTTTGAGGACAATGGCCAAAACCATCAGAGATTACCGGTATGCACTTTTAGATATGTTTTGATTCTGACAAAAATGATGGTTGCTATGGAGACGATTTTCATGAAAATAGGCTCATAAGAAGTGCCATGTGGTGCAGATTTCAAATATGTATGGGTCTTATAAGCCAGCGATATCTTTAATAAAAGACATGAACATAATTATTTTTCCACAGATAAGATCAAGTACAGATATTATTTGATAATTACAGTAATATACAATGTACACTCTTTTATTGATGTTTCAGCATTTTTTTATAAGCTTTTTTCAAATTACTAATTTCATATTATTGGTTGTTTGTAATTTGAAAAGCCTAATACATGGTGAAACATTAATAAAGGAGTGAGCATAACTATAAATATCTTTTATAGAGATAATTATAAACAGAATAATCTGAAAATACAATATTTATGTCAAAAAAGGCTGAAAGGGGCCAAGAACTGTGACGGCAGGTTTCGCTCTGACTTCCCTTACCGGTATTTTCTGCAGCTGTAGGAGCAAATGATTTGAAATCTAGGTCCATGAGTTACGGTCTGGTGAAATAATTGACATTTTAACGTCCAGATGTCAGCAGTTTTATGTTTTTTTTAAGGGACAATTATCCCCTTTTTAATGGCCTTTTTATTACTTCATTGAGAACAGCAGATTAATAATACAGGTAGATACAGTCACACCTCTGAGCTCATATAATTTGTGGATCGTGACTGTGAAACTATGGGAGTCTGCACTCACTTCGAGCGCAAAGGGTCCCAGGTTCAATCTCATGCTGTTGAAAACAGCACTGGTAATTTATCTCCCGTGCTTGATAAAAATGCTTTATCCAGTCACTTCCGGCAAAATCTGCCAGTTAACGGGGTGCCGATTAAACTAAGCTATAATCACCTGGTCATGTGACTAGTGATAATCCGTCACCTTTCCACGTGATCTGACAGACTTCTTATACGAGAGTCGCCGGTTGCAATTCCGTGCCCGAGGGTGAGGTTTTCCTGTCCTAAATGAGCTGGTGGTTGATCGGTTATTTTCTTCGACTTACCTGCGTCTACACGACGTCTATCAAAATGTCTGACGTCGTTGTTTATCGTGACGATGCGCGCTAATTAATGAAAGATTAACAATATAGTCCCGAGTTTGATCCCCTTACTGAGCAGATTAAGCGACTGGATAAATAGAATAATAGGTTAGTGCCGTGAATTGAGTTAAAGTTTATCCAGCTCGGCTGTGGAAATTCCTCCGCCTTGCCAGATAAACTTTTTCATCCACGGCACTAAACTATTATTCTCTATTTCTCAGGGTATGGTTGTTATTGATAATGATCATGCCTGTTGATTTTATGTATTAATTAAATCTATTGATTGGATATGTTTGACAGATTTAAGACTGAAAATGGTGTAATAAAGTAACTGGTCATGTCATGAATTTATAATTAAGTTTGCACAGATGGGAGAAGGTGTATATTAGGGGTCAGACATATTGGCACACTAGGTCCCAGATAAGGGGTCAATCAGCGTGTGCTTCAGTACTGATTATACCCTTTTTACGGCCATTTCCTGTTGAACATGTGATTATTTAGTTGTTTATTGATACCCAAGTGTGATGTTTGCAAGTATTTGTCCATCTCTTCACTTGACCACTTAAATCCTGTGGTCAATTTGTTCATGACCATTGCCATATGTCACCTTATTCCAATATGCAGTGATAAGCTCTCTGTCATTACAAGGGTTGTCTCCCTTGTACTGTTAAGGACAACATGTTCACCTCTAATATTGCAGTACTGGGGAATTGTTTTATTGATTTGTAGCATCTATAAAAAGTGTAAAAATGATGTTGTCTGGAGCGATCATTCAATTATGCTAATATTTCAGCCAAAGGATGTGGTCAAAGTCATGTCATTGTCTGTGGTCAGTGTGCGCTTAGTGGTCAGACTGTGGTCAGTAGAGACCAATGAGTGTCCAGTAGCATCGCCTCAAGGGTACTTATCTTAATGGATTGATAACATCGTTGATATAATGATAAAACCGTGTTAATTAAAGTATCTATTGTCTCTGGGCAGTATGGAGTAAGCTAAACTGACCAGTCTATCACTAACTGACCAGTCTATCACTAACTGACCATTTTATCACTAACTTGACCACTCTATCACACTGGCAGTATCATTCACAGTCTACTTTCATCTTTAATCCAATTGAGTATCAACACTACAATTTTAGACAAGTTCAGCAATAAGTGGTCAAGGTGAACTAACCAGCGGCTGGCAGTCACTGGGACAAATTTTCCTTATTACTGAACTGTGATTTATTAATCAATTTCACACTGTCACCGGACATTTATTTCCTACTACTTTGCTCCGTAACGTTTAATGTTAGAATATAATTTGTTAACAAAAAATCACCTCAGTGCTGAGACATTGGAAGGGTAAAAACATGGGACTATTCCCCCGCTACCCCCCGCAGTTAACAAAAAATCAAGGCAGTGCTGGGACATTGGAAGGGTAAAAACAAGGGACTATTCCTCCGCTACCCCCTGCCATTGCCTGGGGTTTGGGGGGTGTGGTTTTCATTTGACTGGTGCATAACAACAAATCATGCGTAACCGTGACCACAGGAAGGTTTCTATCTATTACAATCATTTCACATGTCATACTGCATTTTAATGCTCCCCGAAGAGTGAGCATATAGTCGCCGCTTTGTCCGTCCTTCCGTCCGTCCGTTACACTTTTGTCCGGGCAATAACTTGAACAGTATTAGAGATATCAATATGAAACTTCATAGGTGAATATACCTCATTGAGAGGAAGTGCAGTGCACAAGAACCATAACTCTTGATTGTTTATTTTTGGAGTAATGGCCCTTTGTAATTTTCATACTAAATTCTTGTCCGGGCCATAACTTGAACAGTATAAGAGATATCAATTTGAAACTAAATAGCTGAATAGATCTCATTGAGATGATGTGCAGTGCCCAAGAACCATAACTCTTTATTCCTATTTTAGAGTTGCTCCCCTTTGTACTTTTTCATACTTAATTCTTGTCCAGGCCATAACTCAAACAGTTTTGGATATACAAATTTGAAAATTTATAGATAAATAAATCTTATTATTACAGTGCAGTGGCAAAGAGTAATAACTTATTTTTTTTGCATTTTTTCTGTGACAAACGCCTCACGGGGAGCATAACTCGTCTGTGACGGTTCTTGTCACCTACTGTCACAATTAATTAGATCCCTGTGATTGCTTGTATCAGACATTCAATGTATTCTAATGAATAATATGTATTTTTTTGTGTTGAAATGTTTATTGTGTTATATGAATACATTGTATCAGTTACCTGGAAACTGTGTAAAAAGAAGCATCTGGATTGGAGATTTTGTCCGTTAATGGTTATTTAATGACAGGCAAGATATTTATAATGTAGTTTTATATTGACATTAGGTATTGATCGCATAAGATGATAAACGTGCAAGTCACACTGATAGCAACACTGCTCTATCTGTTAATGAAAGAAAGGTAGTAGATGGATGCATATTCCTCTCATACCTCCTGCAGTTTTTAAAAAAAAATGAAGAGCTTGGTCAACATCTGTATCTGTGTGAATTTGTGTCACCGGGTTCTAGGATACACAACTTGATTCCTGTAATCAGAGTAACACACTGGTTACAAGGTGCCAGGGGTCCTACAATTCCGGAATAATCCGGAAATCCGGATTTGCTGCATTAGAAAGAGTGCACTTTTCTGCAGAAAATGAAAGTTATTTGGTGAAAAAATTCTAAGTATTGACAGAGTTATGGTCATTTGAAATTTCATCATCTGAATTTTAACACTAGACAATATTTGAACTGAGTTTTGGTGTGCGGGTGTGTGGTATTGATATTCAGACTTGCAACTAGTTTTCAGGATTAGGCATTATGCCACAGTAGAACCCCTGAAGGTGCTTAAAACATTAACCTATGTTAACCCCTTGCTATATTTACCTTATTTGGTATATTTGCCTAGTCATTGTCATAGACCGTCCATGAAATTTTAAATGTATTAAAAAGTGAACCAGTCAGAACAAAATAGAACTGAAACCAGTCCATGTAACATTACTCTGTTTACTATAATGCACCTGATGACTGCCACCGAGAATCAATAAACTCAGCCTCGTTCAATTACCCATAATCCACGTCCCACCAATCATTTGTTTATGACAGAATCCATTTGTCAGTATTTACACAACAAAGTGGTGTGCGTACCATTTATAGTAATCCTGATATCATGTCGGTGACATATCATACCTCTAGTTGTTGTTGTCTTTGTTCTGATTCTTGTCCGAGCCACGGAAACGAAGAAATGATTGTCCGCGCCATTCAACCAACCGTATGAAATATGTGAAGTCATGTGATATTTTGTTATGTGATATTGATGCTGAAAGATATGTTACTATATTTAGAATCAAATCAATGAATAATTAAGCATAAACATGGTATCACATTATGCAAATACCTGTTTCTAATATAACCAAGCACTGTTTTTAATTGTTGAGGTGTTGAATGTTTTATTGTTGAAGTCCCTGGGGATGCCTTATGTTTATTTATATGGTTAGAAAAGGCGCATTATTTATCTTGTATTGAGAAATAGGCTTTCATGTAAATTTCATGTTATATTATGAATAAATATTTAAAATGGAATATTTTACTTGAATGAAACATATTGAAACTACATTGAAACTTGCTGATTGCATTGAATAATTGGCTGTATAATTATGTCATTGTTTGTTGACCTTGAGTCCTGGGTGTCAGGATTCTCTGTATGTGTCAGACTGTTCAGCACATAGTCCTGGATGTAAGGATTCTCTGTGTGTGTCAGACTGTTCAACACATAGTCCTGGGTGTCAGGATTCTCTGTGTGTGTCAGACTGTTCAACACATAGTCCTGGGTGTCAGGATTCTCTGTGTGTGTCAGACTGTTCAACACATAGTCCTGGGTGTCAGAATTCTGTGTGTGTGTCAGACTGTTCAACACATAGTCCTGGGTGTCTGGATTCTGTGTGTGTGTCAGACTGTTCAACACATAGTCCTGGGTGTCAGGATTCTCTGTGTGTGTCAGACTGTTCAACACATAGTCCTGGGTGTCAGGATTCTGTGTGTGTGTCAGACTGTTCAACACATAGTCCTGGGTGTCAGGATTCTCTGTGTGTGTCAGACTGTTCAACACATAGTCCTGGGTGTCAGGATTCTCTGTGTATGTCAAACGGTTCAATGACACATTATAGTCCTGGGTTTAGGGATTCTCTGCGGATGTCAACCTGTTCACGGACTGGTAGTCCTAGGTGTCAATATTCTCTGTGTATGTCAAACTGTTCAGGAACCCGTAGTCCTGGGTGTCTGTATTCTCTGTGTATGTCAAACTGTTCACAGGCCCGTAGTCCTGGGTGTCAGGATTCTCTATGTATGTCAAACTGTTCACAGGCCCGTAGTCCTGGGTGTCGGGATTCTCTATGTATGTCAAACTGTACACAGACCCATAGTCCTGGGTGTCGGGATTCTCTATGTATGTCAAACTGTACACAGACCCGTAGTCCTGGGTGTCAGGATTCTCTATGTATGTCAAACTGTTCACAGGCCCGTAGTCCTGGGTGTCGGGATTCTCTATGTATGTCAAACTGTTCACAGGCCCGTAGTCCTGGGTGTCGGGATTCTCTGTGTATGTCAAACTGTTCACAGACCCGTAGTCCTGGGTGTCGGGATTCTCTATGCATGTCAAACTGTTCACAGACCCATAGTCCTGGGTGTCGGGATTCTCTGTGTATGTCAAACTGTTCACAGGCCCGTAGTCCTGGGTGAAGGGATTCTCTATTTATGTCAAACTGTTCACGGACCCATAGTCCTGGGTGTCGGGATTCTCTGCGTATGTCAAACTGTTTACAGGCCCGTAGTCCTTGGTGTCGGATTCTCTATGTATGTCAAACTGTTCACAGGCCCGTAGTCCTGGGTGTTGGGATTCTCTGTGTATGTCAAACTGTTCACAGGCCCGTTTTCTTCGGATTTGGTCAAAAGTTTGAGACAAACTTTCCGATTTGGTCTGATAAAATATTTTGTTTAGAATGGAGGTTGTAGAGCTTTTCATGTTATGTATCAGTACTGTTTGAGTTTATTAGGCTGTATGAGACTGGCTGAATGAGAGTTATGTTTACAAGGTGCAGACTGGAAGTATTTGATGACTTCATTATTTTGTCTTTGAACAATTGGTACTCCCACTGTGAATCGAGTATTATGAGTGCTTGCCTTATCTGTGTGTTGTTTAATAATGTTTATTAATCATTTAGTTATTTATTAACCCTTAAGTTTCTTGGTCATTTTATTCTCTGAGGAGGCTCCAGACATGTAGTAACCATAGCGACAAGTTGCCATCTGGCTTCACTATTTGTACTTCTATGTTTGAAGAGCTCTTGACTTTTCATGACTCCACTAGTGGAGAGTATCCAATGACGGGTTATCCTTGACCTCTTCACCTGTCTGAAAGGCTATACGTGGAGAAAACAATCGATGAAATATAATCAAAGTTTAATATACTGTCACTTAGACAATGCTATTCTTCTTTACTGATATTTTATAATAGAAACTCATTTTCACATTAAGGGTATCTCGTAAATTTTCCACGTATTGATGTTGAGGTAATGTGAGTTAGATACCAGAGATAAGATATGAATTTTAGATGTCATAATTATATTCATGCTGGAGGTTAACGTCTGTTTATGGTTAATTAAAAGCCAATGTGAGAATCCATGCTCTCCTGAATTGTTGTCACACTTCACAGACCTTGTTGAAAAGGTGGACAGATCTAGAGTTACCAGAATGGTGTTAGTTAACAAGGTAGTAGGGTGGCACGGTATTCCAGTGGGGAATACTCTTGACTAAGGATCTAGAGCCTAGAGTTCCCTAGTTCAAATCTTGGCTGGGGCACTTGGTCATTATTGTAAAGCTTATCAGTGTTTCCCTCTTAACTAGAGATGAATTGGTTGGTAACCCTGATGTAGTCTTGCGTGTCTATCTGACTTCGCTTGAGACCTTTCCACATTTTTGTCAGTGAAATATCCTTGCAATCACCAGTCAGAATCTGATCAATCTTAAAAAAAACAATAAGCTGCAATATCAAAACTAGATGTGCTTAAACTGCTTATTGTTTGATTGTTTTACCATTATAAAATATTTGGTTCAGCCCTCTCTTATTAACCTTGATCAGCCCTCTAGTACTCTGTACTCACTGAGTAAGTACCGAATTCAAAAGTACTTGATTACTACTTGTGTACTGGTGGTCAGTACTCGACCCATCCCTGCCCTCTAGCTTACAATGTATGACAAACTTTTTTTTTTTTTTTTTTTTTTTTTAAATTTTTAAATGCCGAGCATAGCCTTTATTTGCCAGTCAGCTTTTTGCTGAAATATGGCAGGCATATATGTGTGCCCCCACCCGGATATGAACCCAGGTCGCCAGATTAGACGACAAGCGCGCTAACCATTGAGCTATGGAGGCCACATGTATGACAAACTTGATGTTTATATTTTAGCCAAGGAGAAGATCATCTCGGATGCTGGCAAGTTGTATGTGCTGGATATTCTACTCAAACGTCTCAAGAATGAAGGACATAGAGTTCTCATATATTCACAGATGACTAAGATGATAGACCTTCTAGAGGTATGTAGTTATAATTACTCCATTGAGGCCTGTCTATCTGATGAGCCCATACCTACAATATGACTATTTATGTCTAAGAATGTCTATATTTATTAGTTTCTGTATGCTTATGAGATATCCCAAGATGGAGATATCCCAAGATGGAGACACAAAAAGAACACTCAGAATGGAAAAATGGATTGAGACTCGATGAAAACAAATCACGAGGACCTAAGGTTCTAGGTCCTATGTAGTTATTAAAAAACTTAATACTTGAACATTGCTGCCTCGATACTGCATACAATGCACCCTCCACCATACTGTCCTGTTATATACATGTCATGCCATCACCATACCCTCAAGGTATTAACCCATTCATTGTGGTGGTTCATTGAGAAAATTGCTGGTTGTTGCTGAAGTATGCTCACAGAGATGTTCGGGAATAATCTTAAATACAATGAATGATAAAATGCAGGTTCCTTGTGAAGCTATAAGTGCCATATTAGACTCTCAACATTAATTCAACAAATTGTTTTAATTCATTGAATATCTATTCACGACTACCCGCTAGTGTTTTCCATCTGCCAGTTTAAAGTTGATATATGCATCCTGTCCTGAGAAATACACACTATTGTTGGCCATGAGCTTATTTGTCCGAAATGTGACAAAAATTGCCCCTAACCGAATGTCCTTAAAATAGATTATCATTTAAGTTAATGGTACTGTCCAGTCTATAGTTTATTTCACATTGTATCCTATTAAAGCACTTATCTCAGTGGCTGAAGTGTTTTGTGATGCAGATTTTGAGCGGTGGGTGGGGGAAATGATTGCCCTGTATGGGTACCTGAGGCTATTACCTTAACTTGTTGCACGAGAATAGCTTCCTGTATATCACATTGTCTTTATGTAAATTCACCAGATATGGGTATTGTTTAGATTCTGATATATGTGTCACATTGTTTGACAGGGTCAGCTCTATCCGCGCAGTAAAATTGTCCCGATTGTTTGACACGGTCCTTTCTGTCCAGTCAGTAGATTACTCCCACCTACAGGTGACAGTCTGGTGGTCAATACATCAAGACTTGGTCAATACATCAGACTTTATGTCCATCTTAGATAGTGATACTGATACAGATCTGACTTTAGAAGATGCGGGTTGCTTTTTGTTATCATTCAATAAATTCTTAATGCTTTGAACCTTATTTAAATTAAGTATTTATTCTGGTTTTTAAAGAAAATTTAATGCAATAAAAACACATGGATGTATTTCTTAATCAGATAAATATGAGTACAATACTTAGTACATACAATGTAGTGGATAGGAAAGCCTGATTGGAATCATTTAGGGAAACTTGTGGTTATTCAACCGCCAGCCTGTTTAACAAAATGACATTTGAATAGTAAAGGACCACCTCAGTAATACGAGACCACCTCAAAATTAAGAAAAACTTCAATTCCATTTTCAATTTTAGTATCAACTCAATTAGAAAACCTGTTTAAGGGTTCCAAAATGTGGTCTTGTTACTAAGGTTCTGCTGCCTTATGAATTATTATAAGTTATAAACTAAATTTGGCCAAATTTCACTAATTCAAACATTGTAATAAAATACAATAAATTAAGAATAATGCTTGACTGTGTTGATATGTATGAGAGTTTGTTAGTCGAACATGTCCTGTATTAACAGGTCTGCCTAGATAGCCTGGTGGTTAAACATTTGCTTTGAGTATTAGAGGTCTTGGGTTCAATCCCAGACTGCAGTATAGCAAATTTCAATGAGAGATACGAATTCACTTTGAGCATAGTGGTAGAGTGCATTTGCATCAAGTGTAAGAGGTCATGGGTTCAAACTCAGGTTGCAGCAAACAAAAGTCTTTAAAAATGGTACTGGTACATCTCCCTTGATTGACACACAGCATCGTTAGTTCCAGGTAATGCCCGGTGTCAGGATAATGTGACTGGGTAGTCCCCATTACAACTAAAATACGGTTGACCAGTGCAACTTAAAATAATATTTTCAAAAAAAATTGTACAAACACCTTGTTGATGGAAGCCTGAATGTCTTGTTTCTGTATTCAACCTGACTTTCACTATCCATGCAATTATCAGTTATTCAAATCCTTGACAGATTTTACTATTATTTTATCGCTTTAGAAAACTACTTTGAAATCGACCTCTGACACCTGTTTGTATGAAATTGACAGATGCAAAATGCACTGTAGGCCCTTTATCTCATGTTTGCCAACAAATATCATGGGGAGATTTCATCACTGTAGAATCTGTTCTGTTTTGATAATTCTACATTGAACTGTTTAAGCTTGTCTTAATCTCTTTTCATTTTGTAACAACCCCCAGGATATAGTTTAGCAATTGTCGGGCTCTCAAGCTGAGCTTTTAGGGGTCTATTCAACAAGTTGCATTGCTATACAATAGATCCCGCTGGGTGTTTTTTCATTACCCCGGCCCATGTTTTGTTGAATGTTCCAACTCAATTACATATAGAGTATGATGATACTAGTGATTGACTTTGTCCGAGCTTCATGGTTCACCAATCAAGTCAGTTGTCACTTAATTGCCTGATTTGTAAACTACACTGACCCCTGGACGATCTGTTGCAAATTTGGTTTCATTTAACTGTAGTTTCTTGATAAACCATTCAATTCGAAATTGCATGTTCATCGAATGAAATCGGACAAATTCAAATTCATGCAAATTTCGCACAATTTATGCATTAGAATTTAAGTTTGACATCTTGGGAATATTGATGGAACAAGCTCATGAGTACCAGATACTGTGATTGATTGAATGGTTATACTGACATCATATCATTAAATATTTAGGATTTAATTAAATAGTTTGGTAATAATGAAAAGTGTTTGAACGTCAAAATGAATCTTATACATTTGAGCCTGTGCTAGTGGTCATCTTAATGTCATCTTAATGTCTCTGTTAGTGGTCATCTTAATGTCTCTGCTAGTGGTCATCTTAATGTCTCTGCTAGTGGTCATCTTAATGTCTCTGCTAGTGGTCATCTTAATGTCTCTGTTAGTGGTCATCTTAATGCCTCTGCTAGTGGTCATCTTAATGTCTCTGTTAGTGGTCATCTTAATTAACCAACCACCTGTTTTAAATAGCTTAAGTTTAACAAATCCCCAATAGCTTATTTAGATCAAAAAGAGCGTTTGAAAATATGCCTAGAGTTTATGTTCTGATTATATACCAAGCTGATTCCAAAGATCTTGCTGGCCTTGCTTCCAAAGATCATGAGTTACATGTCAGTCTTGATTATAAAGACCATGTTGTCCAACAAGCTGGTGTTGATTCCATAGACCACGAGTACCATGCTGAACTTGATACCAAATATCATGTTGTCCATGCTGGTGTTGATTCCATAGACCACGAGTACCATGCAGAACTTGATACCAAATATCATGTTGTCCATGCTGGTGTTGATTCCATAGACCACGAGTACCATGCAGAACTTGATACCAAATATCATGTTGTCCATGCTGGTGTTGATTCCATAGACCACGAGTACCATGCAGAACTTGATACCAAATATCATGTTATCCATGCTGGTGTTGATTCCATAGACCATGAGTACCATGCTGAACTTGATACCAAATATCATGTTGTCCATGCTGGTGTTGATTCCATAGACCATGAGTACCATGCTGAACTTGATACCAAAGATCATGTTGTCCAAGCTGGTGTTGATTCCATAGACCATGTGTACCATGCTGAACTTGATACCAAAGATCATGTTGTCCAAGCTGGTGTTGATTCCATAGACCACGAGTACCATGCTGAACTTGATACCAAAGATCATGTTGTCCAAGCTGGTGTTGATGTTAGACCTTGAGTACCATGCTGAACTTGATACCAAAGATCATGTTGTCCAAGCTGGTGTTGATTCCATAGACCATGAGTACCATGCAGAACTTAATACCAAATGTCATGGTGTCCAAGCCATTCTTGATTCCAAAGATCATGAGTTCAATATCCGTCTTGATTATAAAGATTATGTTGTCCAAGCTGGTGTTGATTCCATAGACCATGAGTACCATGCTGAACTTAATACCAAATGTCATGGTGTCCAAGCCATTCTTGATTCCAAAGATCATGAGTTCCATGTCCGTCTTGATTATAAAGATAATGTTGTCCAAGCTAGTGTTGATTCCATAGACCATGTGGTCCCAATTGGCCTTGATACCAAATATGTTGTCCATGCCAGCCTTGACTCCAATAATTATGAATTCTAAGTCGACCTTGGTACAGATTGAACTGCATATTATAATACACAGTGCAATAGAGTTCAAGGACAAGTTTGTAACAAGTGGAAAGCTGTCATCATGTATGATGGTATAATGTGCAGTTGCCTTATAGGCAATGTGCTACAATGTGCTACAATGTTCTAGCTATATTTCATGAAAATTAATTCGTTGACATTAATAATACATGGTGAATATGGAACAAGTACTGTGAAGCACAAATGACACCACAGCTTTCCTTGAACTTTTCTTTGTTACGTTATGACTCTCATTAAATGTTTTATATAGTTTTCCTCCTCGTATGATAATGCTGCTTTCACTGTTTTACGTTTTATATCACTTCAGAGTGGCATTCATTGATAAAAAATTTGCATTTTTTTTCTGATATTATTGAAGGGGTTAAAATCATATAAAATTTGCATTTGTTTCTGATATTATTTAAGGGGTGAAAAATCATATCTTTTGTGGGCCTATCATTGTGTCAAGTCCTGGGTAATTAAATTTTTGTGTCCTTGACGAATGAAGAATTATGAAAATAAATGTTTTAATATTAGATCTAAGATAATTCAAGCAATGATAGCAGACGTCAAATTTTATATTTGAAACTTTCCCTCCAAAATATAACACAATATTTGCATAAAGGTATCAACCGTGATGACAGTGGATTTTGTGGTTGAAAAAAACCCACCTCACACAATTAAAATCAAGTTTAACTGTTAACATTTTGCACATCTGTGATGTTGGTGATCGACAGACGGGATCGAAGATGTTTTTGTGTCAGAAAAGTCAAAATTTTCAGATTTCAAACATGCTGTAAAACCCTTGCACATCTGTTTTTGTTATCCCTGAAGCTATTTATAGATGACCTTAAAAAAATTACCATATGGGGCGAAAGTTAATATCGGCTTTATTGTAATGTCATTATGTAGTCTTGCGGAGAATGAAAATACTACCTTGTCGTTTTAATCTGGTGCATCAGTACAGTGGGGGATAAATTAATAACCGTTTGTTAACACTCTCTTTTGGAAGTTTTAGTCTCGTGAAACTTTCCCTTAAACAAGATTAAGTCGGATAGTATGATTTATTATGACTTTAATTACACGTTTTTTGTGGTGACTATGCTTTGGTTGTCTGCCCAGGGTGACGGTTTATGACACGTTTTTTATAACGATGCTCCCTGTTTGCAGCTGTCTGCTGTAATGTCATGTGACCTAAGATTTAAACTCACCTGCGGCAATAGTATATGAACTTTTTTTTTTAAATTTAGATCAATGGAAAATTAATATTTAAATATCTTTATTGAATTTCAACATCAGTTTATATGTTAATGTATTTTCATTCTTTGAGTTCTTACACAAGCCTAGATGTTATTTAGATTGATAAAAAAAAAAAAAAAAAAAAAATAGATTGATACATTTTGATGAATAGATTTAAGCTGTGTACTGGATGGTAAAGTGTGATTTACTGGAGATAAAGTAAATTTGTATGATTAGGAGAATTGGAATCATTCCTCTATACAAAACTGATCTATTATAATTGTTCCAGAAGTCTTACAACCTGTTTTGGTGATAAATATGATTACGTGTTATATAAGAAACTTGGCTCCACATCGTAAAAAAGTATTATTTACATTAGAAATCAAACACAAATCATTGAATCCTGATGTACTGTGAATTGCATTTTTCAAACATTTGAGGTTGGGCTCGCAGGCCTAGACACTAACGATTTTGGCCACTGGTCCGACAGGGCAAAAGCGCCCAATTTGTAAATAGGACAGTTACTGGTCCTCCAGAATTTTCACTGGTCCTTCTGGATTTTCACTGGTCTCAGACCAGTGTAAGTGTCGAGCCCTGGCTCAAAAGCCAAGTGGTAGAGTGTCCTCTTTGATTGCTAGAGGTCTTGGGTTTGAAAACAGTCTGTGTTAATCGACATACAAAAGTCATTAAAATGGTTCTGGTATATCTCTCTTACTTGACGCTCAGCATAGTTACGGTACTTTCAGAAAACTGCTTGTTAAATATTGTTAATTCGTCTGACTCAAAACTTTATTTAAAAATAAAATTTAAGAGTTTAATAGCACTGTTATGTTCTCAGTACTTGTATGGTAATTAACTAGTGAGATTTCTGCGGTCAGTACTGTTACATTGAATTCGCTTGTTAACAAAGTTGAACCATATTTTATGACATTTGTTATTGGAATAGTGTATTAAGCCTTTTGATGATTTGTTACCGTAAATAATCTTGTCAGGTCAGGAAATATCAGTCAGGTGACTAGGGGTCATCTTGCATAAATTACAAGGTAGAAGCCCCATTGGGAAGCCACTGTCTTTAGAAATATGATCGACAGATAGGGACGGTTTGTGTCTGTACTTTGTAAGGGGACACCTGTACTTAATCTTATGAACCCTTTAAATCAACAAGTTGACTATCAGGGTGATCCATTGATAAACTTGATAAATGCCTGTTTACAACATGTGGGTGGGGTAAATAATAACTGATGTCTCATTAAAGGGCCGGGATTTGTCCCCTTTTGTTGTAGTTGTAGCATTTTGTATAAATGATGTTGATTTCTTTAAAGATTAGAAATGATTTAGTTATAAATCCTCCTTTTAGGGGGTCTCTCATTAGAAATTGTAATTAAGCCTGCCGGTGAAAGGATTCGGGAGTTACTGGAAATACTCTGTACCAAAAAATCCTGTCAACTTTGTTATATCTGCTGATCAGACTATGAAATTTATTTCATTCAAATTCTGTTTGTTTTTCTGCCGGTCTTTGATGTTATTTTCTTGTTCACTTGTTTAGTTATTAAGCTGTCTGCAGATTAGCAATGTCGTCTGCTGGTCTGCGGTTATTGTCGGCTACCTGTGCAGTAGTGTCTGCTGGTTGTCAGCTTGATCTGCCTCTAATTACTAGCAGCTATGACAAATTGCAATAAATTACTTCTATAAATGGGAAAAACTATCGTCATAGTAACAGATTGTGCAACATTTATATGTCTGTGCTTTATTTGGCGTTATGATTTTGTTGCAGTAATTATATTAAAGATTCTGTTGAATATGGCAATCTGATAAAGTACTGAAACTGTTTACCCTGATCGCCAAGTTACAATTCTTGCACTAACCACTGGACCACAGCCTCAGCGTGTGACTGTATATAAACATAGAAGTGCATGGTTACACATTATAAATATCTGCAGGTCTATGACAGACAGTAGTTATTGACTGCCGTATAAAACATTGCGCGCGTGTTATCGATGCAACTGGTGCATCGCTGCAACAAACATCTCTCCCGGTGCATCGCTGCAACAAACATCTCTCCTGCATCTTCTTTGGGCCATCCTTAAAAAATTGTTTGTTTGCGGTAACGCGACCCAAGATTTTTAAGGTGGGTAGGTAGGTTGATTTTTTTTTGTGTATAGAACTACTTTTTGGGGAACCTGTAAAGACAATTGGGTCGATATAGTTATATAAGGAAATGGGCATGAAAAAAATTGAGTAGGGGGCCTTTTCGATGGGTAGGTAGCTTTAAGGCAAACAAACATTTTTTAAAGGACAGCCTTGTATAAATATTGAAGTAGTTGCCGTATTTACTAATTACATGTAGTCTTGGTTAAAACTGGAGATAGTATTGTAATATAATTGATTTATTTCTCAGCACATGCATTATTAATTGTCTGCGATGTCTGAATTTATAATAAATGACAATCACAAGGTGGCTGGTAGTTCTCATGACTTGTGGAAATCATTAAATAATGAGTCATGTAACATGCGCTCATCCAGTGTGTGATGCCTAACCCCCTTAAAACATGCATGTTCTGAATCTTGCTAACTTTGGGTTAAAGTTGTCTTGGGCAGATCCCACAATTTGTTTTATCATACAAAACTAAAAAGTTACAAAAATGTTTAATGAGAATTCTAACCTGTTTGAAGCAGCCAGTTAGGGTGTAGATTAAATATGACTTTTTAAGGCAATGGCGTGCTGAATACAATGAATTTAATATAAGAATGACCAATGTTATCAGAATGGCTGTATTAGACAGGTGGTTGTTTAAAACAATAAAATAGTATAAGAATGACTAATCAGGATTTCATCAAAATGGCTGTATTAGACAGGTGGTTGTTTAATACAATAAAATAATGTAACAATGGCCAATCAGGATTTCATCAAAATGGCTGTATTAGACAGGTGACTGTTTAATACAATAGAATATAATATAAGAATGAGTAATCAGGATTTCATCAAAATGGCTGTATTATACAGGTGGTGGTTTATTATAGGTAAACTATCTAAAGTATAAATGTGCATTCATTATGTCCTTTAAATGAAATTATATTACATATTAGTATCATTATAGGCAAGTTAGGATGAAAGCTCTTTCAAATCGCCTCAGTGGTTTTAATTACTATCTTCCTGTTGCATGCACTGTGAGTCTGTGACAATGGTGTTACAATAAATAGATCTCCACGAATTCTCACATTAATTAAAAAAATAGAATGTTGGCCGTTTTCATGGATCAAACGGTACCGATATTTTATGTTGTTGCTTGATTAGTTTGAATACTGGAGCATCATATACCCCACCTGTTTATTAATCATGAATAATCAACAGTTGAATTCTATCATCGTAAAGATTTTAATGATGAACAGTGAACATCATTACGATCTGTTCAAATTTATTCCGGTTATACAAATCATGTGTTAAATGGAGCCCAGTCAAAGGTTATCATATTTCACGTTGGATGTATCGAGATGTATGAGAGGTCTCACCAGATCTCACCAGATCACATTTTCCAAACATTTCTCATGGCAATGATAATTGTGACAAGTGTTTTAACCTTGCAACAGTAATGGATATAACATTGCTCAATCGTGTCTTCCCGTGACCTTGTCTTTGATATTCGAGATTTCATGCTTTAGCGTGGACTTGTAACCTGAAGAAAAATGATTATTATTCAATGACTTTACATCATTAATTTCATCATTGCTCGAAGCTTGTCACTAGTTGAAGATTTGCTGTTTCCGGCTGCTATTGTTGCTGTAACTTGTGTAACTGCTATTTGAAACTCTTGTAAATTAATGAATTTCTTTCTATTGTTGTTTTTTACGACGAGGGTGTTAGTTATTGATGTATGATAATCAGGGTGTATTCTATGTTAACATGATGATAGTGTTGACATTGTTACCGTGGTAACGTTACACTCGCTCATGTTCTCTGTCATTATACTATCATTCTATTTTGTACGCTTCAATTTTATGTGCCTTGAACATTTTTGAAGATTTACAAATCAAGTTTTAATGTAAATTTGTTAATGCCTCTGCCTGACTGTAACTATGTGTTTCATATGGTTACTCTTCCCTTCATTGCAATGTACATGTTTGTCCTACATGTCCATACATACATGATCAAAATTATTGCTGAATTGATGACATTATACAATGAAAGTTCCAGAAAATCTGTCAAAGGTACTAGTTTTATGTAACACCAAAATGTGGGATGATAATACATGGTTTTGCACGTATGCCCCACAACTATGTGCGGTATATGTAACCCCGACATTCTATATGTTCGTTTGTCAGTCCATGCCCCAAAGACGGATTTCCGATCTGCAGAAAACATGGATAGGTTCAGTTCATAAGATTAATGATTTTTGTGAGCATTTTGTAATTTTTCTGTCTAAAAAAGTTTTCCTATCAATAAATGTTGGAAAACCCTGAAGTGTGGCATCTGTCTAATACGGGTAGATATTTAAACTCTCAGAATCCCACAAGCAGGTACTCACATGATGGTAAATGAAGCTATTGTAATAGGGGGCACAGTTGCTTTGATTGTCTTCAGGAAATTAGGGAACTTAAAATTCTATAAAAACCTATAGTGGGCATTAGGGGTGACTATTGAGTCTATTTTTGACTATTGCCATAGTATACTATTGCTGAATGTACTATTGCAATACTATTGTATTGCTGGAAACTATTGCGATACTATTGCAATAGTTATTGCCAATATTTAAAAACCAGATATTAACTTGTAAATGCAAATTTCCCCTGATTAAACTAATATTTTTTATCGCGTATATTGAAAAAAGAGTATATTAAGTCAGACAGGGAAGGCAGCACTCAACTTAACCAGCCGAGCACAGAAAACATTAAAAACACGCAAAGCACAATACCCAACTAAACAAGCGCAGATCCGCCCAAGTCCAAGCTGTCGAAAAGTATAATAAATTATAACTAGCTGAATGACCCAGTAGAAAAGATACAGCAACCAAAAGGCGGAATGCCTACGCTGAATGACCTAGTAACAACAGTAAAACTGCTGAACTACATAGTTATAGCAGCCTTTAGTCTCAAACGTTAAATAACAGTATTAAAACGTTGAAAGGCCCGTATAGTCGGATGACCTACTAACTAGCTGTTTTTATCGTGTTTAGTGGAAGAGTGTATTCGTGCTTTTAGATATAAGTTGAACGATTGCGATATTGGTCCTTTGTGGCCGTTTTGATGAGTTTGATTATTTAAAATTAGTTTTTTAACGAGAACGGACCTTGTTTTTAGCTCACCTGTCACAAAGTGACAGAGTGAGCTTTTGTGATCACACTTCGTCCGTCGTCCGTCCGTCTGTCCGTCCGTCTGTCCGTCCGTCAACAATTGGGTTGTGTCCTCTCTAGAGGTCACAATTTTGGCCTAATCTTTATGAAACTTGGTCACAATGATCATCTCAACAAAATCAAGGTCAAGTTCGATATTGGGTCATCTGAGGTCAAAAACTAGGTCAATAGGTCAAAATATAGAAAAACCTTGTGTAGTCACCAGAGGTTACAATTTCAACTTAATTTTAATGAAACTTTGTCACAATGATCATGTCAACAAAATCTAGGTCCAGTGCGATTTTGGGTCATCTGGGATCAAAAACAAGGTCACAATGTCAACTATAAAAATCACAATTTCAACCGACATTTTCCTGAGGGCCGTGGGTTCAACCCCGACTGGAACCATAATTTTTTTTTTTTTTTTTTTTTTTTTTTTTTAACTGTTTAGGTATTGTTTTGTCTTTATAGCATGTATTTGTACAGTTATATGGAAAAAAAATATTTTTTCCAAAATATTTTGTTTAAATTATAGGTCAAATCATAGAAAAACCTTGTGTAGTCACCAGAGGTTACAATTTCATTTTAATCTTAACGAAACTTTGTCACAATGATCATGTCAACAAAATCTAGGCCAAGTTCGATTTTGGGTCATCTGGGGTCAAAAACAAGGTCACAATGTCAATTGACATTTTCCTGAGGGTCGTGGGTTCAAACCCCACTGGAACCATAATTTTTATTTTTATTTTTTTAAGTATTTAGGTATTGTTTTGTCTTGATACCATTTATTTGTACAGTTATATGGAGGAAAATAATTTTTTTCCAATATATTTTGTTTAAATTATAGGTCAGATCATAGAAAAACTGTGTAGTCACCAGAGGTCACAATTTCGACTTAATCTTTATGAAATTTGGTCCTAATGATCATCTCAACACAATCTAGTATAAGTTTGATATTAATTAAGTCATCTGGGGTCAAAAGCTAGGTAACATGGTCAAATCATAAACTTGCAATAGAGGCTGAATTTCCTTAAATCTTATTCAGAAAATGTGTAGGGTCACCATAGGTGTGTGCATGCACTAGTATGACAGGTGAGCGACCTAGGCCCTCTTGTATATTAATAATAAACTTATCAATAAAAAAGGAAACTATCGTAACTATCGATAGTTTAGCTAACTATCGGCGATAGTTATTGGATCGAGACTTTTACTATCGATCCATACTATCGGGACACTCGGGATCGCAATGCATCGATATTTCGATGCATCGGTCCACCCCTAGTGGGCATCTTGCTCATTATGTGATAGTTTAATTATTTATTGTGATACTGATATAACTGCTTAATCATCTTTGACTTTTGTTTTCTTTCAGGAGTATATGTGGCATAGAAAGCATACTTACAAACGATTGGACGGCTCATCTAAGATATCTGAGCGCCGTGACATGGTTGCCGACTTTCAAGCCAGATCTGACATTTTTGTGTTTTTGCTGAGTACAAGGGCCGGTGGTTTAGGTATAAACCTGACTGCTGCTGATACGGTACGTGACTTACATTAAGTCTCCCATATATTGTACTTAAGTAGTCCTCTTTGTGTACTTCAACACTTAAGGCTGATGTCAGCTTTCTCCATTTTAGTGTCTGTCCCTGGCTTTCTTTTCTGCTTCCTTCCAAGTCAGTCCCATCTCCTTTCTTTCACAACTGATCTCTTTTAACTCTCCATCCACCATTCTCCTCCACGTTTCTTTTGGTCTTCCTCTTTTTCGTCTGCCATCTGAGGTATATCTAAGAGCAACATTTGTTAGATTAGTATTTTTCCTCTCATTACATGGCCAATCCATCTCCATCTTCTTTGCTTTATTTCGGTTTCAATGTCTTTTTGGGCTGTTTTCTTCCATAAGTCTTCGTCTGTAATCAGTTTTGGCCAAAATAATTTTGGCGATATATAGTGGCAGAGTCATATTGATTTGGTACTGGACGTTTGTCTGGATGTCACAAACTTTGTCCAAGCTTGTTCTCCTTACACATTGGTTGGATTTCAATAAAACTTCACATGAATTCTAAGCACCAAGCCTAGTTGTGCATATTGTCAGGAATTTTAGGTTGGATGATTATTGCCAGAGTTACGGCCCTTTGTGATAGACATACATTTTTGTGTCAAAAACCCTTCTAGGTATTCCATGGTTCATTGGTCTGGAAACAGTTATGATGTTAAGGCTTGTATGTTGTAAAACTCAGTTGACAAACCTTGATTGTATGTTGTATGGTGATTTAACTCATTGAGGTTTATTCTATTCGGTGATGCGTAGAAATGCATTATTTGTGTTCCATTGCAACACTTGTAGTTTATAATAAGTTTGTGGTGTAGAAACTATTTCTGGGATTGTCTGCACAATAAAGGAAGGTGCATGATTATAAATTACCAGATGAAGAGATTATGGGATACTATTGATACTATAAAAGCCAGCCTATACTGGAGGAGGTGTTTGCCTGTTGTGTCTGTCTAGCCTTCGTCCTTCCATCATTTCATATGACGAATAGTTTGGTTAACCACAATAATTCAGACATTCAAATTTGTTTTATTAAAAAGAAATGCTAGGGTTTTTTTTGGCGAACTTTTCTGTCTTTAAAAATTTTGTGAATAATGAATTCATGCCCTTTGTTTATTGTTATATGTTAACTATTCACTTCAATAATTACATCTTGCTTTGTCTTATAAGTTCACCTTGATAGACATGTGGTAGAGTGCCTCTGTATTGGGTTCAATCCCAGGTTGCCACAATATTGTATTAATTCTTAAGTCGTAGTACATTAACTGGTATATCTCCCTTACTTGTGGCTTAGTATTTGAGGGTATTTCCACGTAACTGCTGATTTACCGGGTGTCAGGATAATGTTACTGGGTAGTAATACTGTTGACTTAAAACAATTTTTTAAAACCAAACGGTTATTGTATCTCTTAATTTTGAGGTGGTCTTTGAGATTAGTTGTACTGTATTAAGCATGGCATAGTACTGTAAAATCACTTATTTTGTGGGTATTAAATTTCATGGATTTTGATGAAAATGCTTTTACGTGGAGTCGTAAGTTTGTTACAAAACATGGAGGGTAATCCTATGCATTTTGGATGTCGATTAATCGTGGGGATTAGATTTCATGGTCGTTCAACAACGAAATCAAAGAAAATTCAACTCCCTCAAAAAATAATGATTATACAGTATGTTATGATTGTATTTTAGGTGATATTCTATGACAGTGATTGGAATCCTACCGTAGATCAGCAAGCCATGGATCGTGCTCATAGACTGGGTCAAACCAAACAGGTCACAGTCTATCGCCTTATATGTAAGGGTACAATAGAGGAACGCATTTTACAGAGAGCTAAAGAAAAAAGTGAAGTATGTATAAAATGTATTTTTGTTTGTTTTTTTATACGTTTAACTCTGTTTCTCAACAGTTTTTCAGTTATATACGGCGACTGATTCACCTAACTAGTTTTCGTGGACAGTATTCTAACCAGTTCTTACTAACCCTGCCACAAGGAAACAGCAACTTCACATATAGAGGAAAATCAAAATTGCTGTCAAATTTTCATGTGAGGGTATTAACTGCCGTAACCAGGAATTAAACCCGGCTCACCGGGTTACAAATTACACACACTAACCACTGGACAGCAGCTATTAAGTTACTGTTAAGAGTAAACTTTGTCTTAAAAATTTCTGAATTATTTCTTGCATTTAATTACTGACTGGTTGAGAAATGTTAGAAAATTAGAAGGTACTAAATTTGCTTGCGAATCTGGTAGACATTTTCCTGCACAATCATTGCCTCATATCTGTTCTAACTGTCCAGACTGGCTGAGGTTGTTTAATTATGTTGATTTTTTCTGTTTCCTATATGATTTGTGTCCAAGCAATAAAATTATTCACGTTCCTGATTAAAAGTACACATTATTAGAGCGGATTTTCCCCGCACTGTAGACAGACAAACATTGTGATATCACATCATTAGTTATTTCACCTATTTCATCTAGATATATTAATACATGAGTGATGTAATGTGTCCACAATGTCATGGTAAACCAAGTGTTTACAATATGAGCGTATTAGTGACATTGAAATATTGGCAAATTTAACAAATTAAAAAAAATGCAAAAAATTTCCTCAATCAAATATTGGCTTACAAAGAACTTTAGTGAGAAATAACAAAGTCAGTGATAATTTTCCACATGGCAAACAACTGAAATTCATTTTTTTTTATGTGGCAATAACTAATTACATGTATACTGTAAATACAGTATAAAATCTGTAGAGCGACACCCTTTGTATTCTGCAAATATTGGCTGTCGTTTAGGGGTTGTTGCTCTACAGAGGTCAATTTATAGTAAATATCAGCTTAGGGAAATTTTAAATGTGTTGCTATAAAGAGGTTGTTGCTCTACAGAGGGCCACTCTAGAGAGGTTGTACTGTATATGAATTGTTTGTATTTTAGATCCAGCACATGGTGATAAGTGGGAGAAGTTTTAGATGATCTAGATATATGTTACGATACTATTGGTTTTTTTTATTTTTGTTTTTTTTTTTAGATCCAGCGCATGGTGATAAGTGGAGGAAGTTTTAAGCCTGACACACTGAAACCTAAGGAGGTTGTGTCATTGCTTATAGACGATGATGAACTGAAGACTAAGAGTAAGCTATTTTTATTATACAACAAATTATTTCAGAAATTGCAGAATCTTGGTTTGTCATTGATTTTCTGAAATTCTAAATATGATATCAGTTATACATGCATGTATATGTAAATGATGTGTAAATATAAATAATTTCTAATAACTTTCAGATTGTAGTTCTCAATTGGTTAAGTACAGTTGTCTCTATTTATGTTAAAAGCATGAATAGACAGCGATAATACGCCTCAATAGCCGAATGGTAGAGCGTTTGCTTTGAGTACAAGAGGTCTTGGGTTGGATCTAATGCTACAACATACCAAAGTTCCTAAAATTACTGCTGGTATACCCCCTTTGTCAGCCATAGTTAGTTCCAGGTAACTACTGATTTGCCTGGTAACAGAATAATGGATAGTCTCCATATGACTGAAATACTTTCAACCAGGGGGACCTTAAACGATATTTAAAAATGTAACTGTTTTGTTTATACAGTTACTGTGCGATCGAGAGATAAGAAGGACAAAGAAGAGCAGTATAAAGAGAAAGACAGAAAAAGAAAGAGAGAGCAATATGTTAAGGTAAAGTTACAAAGTATCCAGGAAATTCTTTTTAAAGTTTATCCACCTTAGACATTCTAGAGGTCTCAGGTTTGATTCCTGGCTGTGCAATACCAAAGTCTTAAAGAGGTATACTTAAAACAACAGTTAAAAACTGAAAATATTACTGTTATGGTAATATTCTGTCTGAAATTTAGTACCATTGTTTACCAGCATTTAAATTTATTTTACTAGAACAAATTTTAAGCAGTGTTTCAGACATTTTTAGCTCGACTTTTCAAGAAAAAAAGTCTAGCTATTTTTGTGACGGGATCAGGTGCGTGTGCCTGAGCATGTGATTGTGCGTTGGTTAAGTTTATTGTCAGAGTCATTTTCTCTGTCAATTACTCAAAGACTATCAAAGGTATCAACTTAAAACTTAACATAGTTATTCACCATCACAAGGAGAGTCAATACTGACAAGGCTGATAACTCTGTGGCCAATATTTGTGGAGTTATCCGCCCTTGTTTGGGCTTAGTACATAGAAATAGTGGCAAATTTTACACATAAACTGAATTTTCTCAAACACTATCAAAGCTTTCAACTTGAAAGTCAGTACACTTATGGAATGTGATGACATACATCTACTGACAAGAGAAAACAACTATATACAACATTTTATTCCCCTTTTCTGACTTTGAATCTTTACACCAAAAAATTTAAAATACTCAAAGACTATCAAAGGTTTCCTCTTGAAAGTTGAAACTCAACATAGTTATTCACCATCACTAGGGAAGTCCATACTGACAAGGCTGGTAACCCTGTGACCTATATTTATGAGTTATCTGCCCTTGTTACTCTTAGAATTTTGACTCACAGATGAGCAA
Organism: Spisula solida; assembly: GCA_947247005.1. Classification (NCBI taxonomy): domain Eukaryota; kingdom Metazoa; phylum Mollusca; class Bivalvia; order Venerida; family Mactridae; genus Spisula; species Spisula solida. The sequence continues at coordinate 27,219,678 of OX365945.1, read as the reverse complement.
GGTTACTATCAAGTATGAGAAAGTCGAGCGTCCAGCACTCGTAGGCAGTGCTCTTGTTTTGGAAATCTGATTTTCATTAAATTTCCATATTTCTTAATATTGTTTTTACAGAAGAAGGAATCTAAGAAAGCAAAACTTGAAGAACAAAATGTGACAATCCCAGCTATAGATACAGATTCCCTGGCTAGCTTTGATTCATCTCGACCAGTTAGTCCACAAAGTGAGGTATGATATCTGTATATGTGTGATAGTAGTACCACTATACTCATACTGACTCATCTAATTATGCCCCCCATCTTTGATGAGAGGGTATATTGCTTTGCACCTGTAGGTCGGTCGGTCGGTAGACCAAATGGTTTCCACTCAATAACTCATGAACGCTTTGCCCTAGGATCTTCAAATTTTACATGGAGGTCGGTCATCAACAGTAGATGACCCCTAATGATTTTGAGGTCAGTAGGACAAAGGTCAAGGTCACTGTGACCTTTACCATTTCTGACTATTTAAATGGTTTCCGTTCAATAACTCGAGAATGCTTAGCCCTAGGATCTTCAAATTTTACATGGAGGTTGGTCATCAACAGTAGATGACCCCTATTGATTTTGAGGTCAGTAGGTTTTAGAACTTTACCATTTCTGACTATTTGGCTGCCATGGGGGCATATGTGTTTTAGTATTGTTAGTCTTATACCCCATAAAATCCTGTGGCAACAAATCAACAGGTCCCTGGTTCGATTCTCTAACACGGCACATTGTCAATTAACATTTTAGTGTTTTCCACACAACTAGAGATTAACTGGTTGGTAACTCAGAGGTGGTCTCGTGTGTATAGGTGCTGTGCCCCCGGCATGTTAAGGAACCAGGAACCAAGGAGTCTATATGAAACAGGGTTGTTAATTTTCCTAATTTATCCGGAATTCTGGATTAATCATTCCTGATAGAGCAATGACTTCTGACCAAAATAAAAGTTATTTGATGAGATTAAGAAATGGCAAAGTTACGGTCAATTCAATCTTATCTGAAAGAATTTCTTTAGTACATGCTGAGTTAATTATGGAAACAATGTCATTGAAGGCCTCTTGTTTGGCAAAAATGGTTGGCCGCATACAATTTTCCTGCTTTTAAATTGGCCCTGTTGACACCCCTGATGAAAAGAGCTAGGGTATCACACCCAAATACCTTCTACCACACAGCACTGTCTCTTGCCTTAAAGTCCAACGTAACTGGCCAATCTGGCAGACAAACAAAACCGGATTCGACTGTCCATGTCAAACGCGAACAAACAATCTAAGAATTTCATCCAGTTATATTTACATAATGAGGTTTTAACCGATTCCTGCTGATAATTACTTGCTTAAATATTTAGCTGATCGCCAGTTGATGTTTTATTTTCTTTCAATTATGGCATTATGGGTACTTAGACAAACTTACAATATTTCTATAAGATGTTGGTTTGAATGAGATTGTTTGTTACTGTTACAGTTGTCAGTGGGTAGTGAGACACCACAACAGTCATTGTTTAATATAGATGACAGTAGCAATGATGGTCTGGTCATTGTCGATGATACATCAATATCTACTCCAACTCCAAAGAAAGCTAGGGGACGGGGGAGACCTAAGGGTTCTGGTGTAGGTCGAGGACGTCCTAGAGGTCGTGGAGGAACTAAGAGGGCGCTGTCGGCCGCGGAGATTGCTGGTGCTCAAGCAGGGATGACAGCAGCGTACAAAGCTTATGGCTACAGTTATACAGGTATAGTAAAATACTCTGCTTATTTCTTCATGGTTGCACTTTCATGAAAGTTTCCAGGGGTGTCAATTTTCCTGATTTATTCGAAATTCCAGATTTATCATTCCTGAAAGAGCAAAGGCTGTTGACCAAAATAAAAGTTATGAAGAATTTTCTTTAATACAAATTGAGTTAATTATGAAATCAATGAAGGCCTTATGTTTGGCAAAAAATCTTTGAGGGGTTTCTTGTTTTGCAAATGTCGGACGGTTGGTCTACAGGTTTCTGCATCTGTTGGTAGACCAAATGGTTTCCGTTCCATACTTCAAGGATGCTTGGCCTATGGATCCTCAAAGTTTACATTGAGGTTTGTTAGCAACAGTAGATGGCACCAATTGATTTTGAGGTCAAATGTCAAGGTTGCTGAGGCCTTTTATAAGAATACTTCGACTAAATGATTTCTAATCAATAATTACTGGGAGGATGGTCATCATCAGTATTGACTTTGAGGTCAGAACTGACTAATAGTAGAATTACATGTTTGTGGTAAATTACTTGTCCAAGTTTAGACCCTTTGTTGGAAACAAACGTTATTGTGTCATAAAGCCTTCTTTTTTGCATTGTTCTCATTTAGTTGATTAAGGACTTGCTTACCTGGCGACAGATTTGCTCTCAGTTTGCACACTATTCAGTTTATTCTACTTTATTTCAGGGCCTACCCCTATTGGAAAATCTGCATCATATAACACACTGTCCGATGCTAACAAACAAAGTCCTTCAACATCTGACAAGACTTAGCTAGATGTAAATATGGTCATTGGTGCTAGATAGGGCCGATACATTTCTCCTACTAGAAGCTTATACATATGTATGAAACGTTGTACATAAGCAGCTGATCTCACTGATTCCAAGTTTCTGCCACAGTTGATGACAGTATGTAGTCACTGGACTTGAGCCTTCGGTGGTATGGACGTGCTTTATGTAAACTCTACGATGACTGTATGTATTCACTGGACTTAAACCTACTTTGGTATGGACGTGCTTTATGTAAACTCTACGATGATAGTATGTAGTCACTGGACTGGAACCTACGTTGGTATGGACGTGCTTTATGTAAACTCTACGATGACTGTATGTATTCACTGGACTGGAACCTACGGTGGTATGGACGCGCTTTATGTAAACTCTACGATGACTGTATGTAGTCAATTGCCTTGAGCCTTCGGTGGTATAGCTGACAGTATGTAGTCACTGGACTTAAGCCTATGGTGGTATAGCTGACAGTATGTAGTCACTGGACTTGAGCCTATGGTGGTATGGTCACGCTTTATGTAACCTGTATGAAGACAGTGTGTAGTGCCATAGTATGTCAACTGAACGCCTGTGTTAACTGCACGTTTGTGTTCACTCAACGTGTGTGTTCACTGAACGTGTGTGTTAGCTAAACTTGTGTGTTAACTGAACGCTTGTGGTAACTGAAAACGATTAAAAAGAAAGAGGGGTCAGGTAGACACAGTACATGTGGCTGGCGTAGTATTGTAGGAAGATATAAGTAATGTGAACAAACTATTGAGATAAATGCTAAGTTGTTAAACATTGCTACAGATAAACTGTTTGTTGTTAGTTTTATACATTGCTAATTGTTAATTAATTGGTTATGTACTTGAACAGCTGAATAACATTGTTTTATAAACAATATTGATAACAATGAACTAAGAAGGATTATATTTTGCTGGTTTGTAGGAAAACTAGTAACATATGAAACAAATTATATATTTGTAGGAAAACCGGTTACATACGAAACAAATTTTGTATTTGTAGGAAAACTGATAACATACAGAACAAAATTATGCCAGTTCTCTTGTATAAAGCGTAGAAATTGGGACATCCTTATTTCAAGATGGCCTTGAGATGTGTCCTTGTTTCAAATTGATAGATGTTTTTCTTTACCGTGTAAGGATCAATTTTTTATGAAATGCTGTTTTTTGGGCTGTTTAGCTAAACCTGTGTTCATTTTCTTTCTTCTGAGTTTTTAAACCCACATTGTGGTAGAAATATCAGGGGTGTCAATATTCCTGATTTATCCGGAATTCCCGGATTTATCCATCCTGAAAGAGCTATGCATCTGACCACAATAAAAGTTATTTGATGAAAATATCTCAAGAAATGGCAAAGTTATGATCAATTTAATCTGCTCTGAAGGAATTTATTCAATAAAAATTGAGTTAAAAAGGGAAACAATGTGGTTGAAGGCCTCTTGTTGGGCAAAAATGGTCGGTGGCATATGATTTTCAGGATTTTTAATTTGGCTGTTGACACCCCTGAAATATAGTGGATTATATATTTGTACATAAAGATGGAACGTAATGTTATGATTTCTGCCTTATTATTAGTCCTCTACCAGTTTTCAACCGGAGGGGACTATAGGTTTGCCCTCCATCTGTCCGTCTGTCAAAAATCTGGATCTATGTATGGTACTACATCTAGATCCTGTTGTAATAGTTTCCCAGCTTGGTTTATGAATCTTCATATGTGTGTAGGTGCCAATAAGGAGATTATGTCCATCTAAATATGGTTCGATTCAGACAAAAATTGATGTTGCCATGCCAACAGAAACGTTGAAAATAATTTTAAAAGGTCATGGCTTCAAACCGGCATGGGACTTTTGTATTGCTTGCAATTCTTAATGACTTATTTAACATATTGGTACTATTAGTATAGTACTATATTGTAAGTACTGTAATAATGTTATACATTGAACATGTATTTGTGTATGTGTTATTTCATGTACATTTGGCACCTCTGTGATGGTCAACCTCTCTTCAACAATCACTTCTAGACCACAGTCAGTCTGATGCTTGCCATTTACTGACCTTTGTACAGAGGTTCTGTGTAATGACTGTGTTATTACTGAAGTCAGTATTGTTGTTTTTCTATGCATGAAGTATGTACATATAGTATATTATATATGTAAAAGTTATTTTATTACATCTGTGTTTTAATCATCAGATTTCCCAAGTCAGGTTTCTACTATTGCTCCTTGTTTATTAATGTTTTGTTGGTTGACCTGAGCACAAAGTGCACAAAATATGTGAACTTTTAGAATTGTTGAATGCCAATCATCCATCACGTTCACTATTGGTTTACCCCCATCTAGGTCAAGTTTTGAAACTGGGTCATCTGGGGTCACCTGGTCAAATGAAAGAAAAACCTTGTTAACACTAAATGAAAGAACAAGAGCTGTCACTGTAAGGGACATATGCCCACCAAAATGTGATATTGAGAGTAAACAAAATACTGAACTTCAACAAAATGTCTTAGTTAAAAAAGGGCCATAACTCCTTATAAAATCATCCTAGAGTTATGTCACTTGTTTAGTAGGTTGACTAATGATAATGAATTAGTGTGCCACATTTCAATGTAAACAAACTATTGAACTTTATTAAAATCTTAAACCAATGCCTAGGCAAACGGACTGACAGACAGATAGTTTTGTAATTGTAATATGCTTCCTTTCGGAGACAAAAAAACCTTGTTATCACTATTATTGATGAAGTATTGTGTTAAGATAATTCCACGTTTTACACTTAAATCATTGGGAATAGTTTTCACAATTTATCAGTTCAACTTGTGTTTTGAATAAACAGATCAGCGACCTAGAGCCACATAAGCCTAGGTCCCACTGAGCATTTTTTGCCTTGGCGATGTACTCCCGATGGACAATAATGAGTTATCAGGACATCGGAGTACATCACCGTTTTAGGGGAAGCTTTGGGGAAGTCATGAGACAATTTGTGATATTGGAAGGCAGCATGTTGAATCAGATGGTATCGGAAGATATCTGAAGAACATCGGTGACGAGGAATTCCCCAGTGGGACCTAGGCTTTATATATATAACTTACAGCTCTTTGATTGTATCGTATTCTTCCTAGAATTGCCTACATTCTTGATGGGCAAATCAGTAACGGACATATTCTTTCATTGTATTTTCATGATTTTTGTGCCCCCCCCCACTTATTTATTAGTCGGGGGCGTACAGTATTGGTTTGCCTCAGATTTTCTTTGAATTGTTTTACCTGTATTTCAATACACTGTTGCTAGCAGTACTTTGGCAAATACTGTTAGCGTCATGTTATGTTAATGTATTTACTTTGTTGCGGAATTTAGAAAATCTGCTCATTTATTTAGGTAAATATTTTCTCATATATTTATTATATAGATTGATTATGCTAGAGTTTATGTGCTAATTAGGTTTTGCCCCGGATCTAGGGGAGACATTTTTCTTACATGGTTGACCACAGTCTTGTTTCCGAGTTGTAAATCACATCAAACACTGTACCTATGTTGCTGCAAACGAGCTGGTCTATCACCATCATTAACCACGGTATGAATCCTGATACACCGCTTTTCAGTTCCGTGAGAGAATCGTTCTATTTTCATATAGCTCTGACGGAACTGAAAACCGATGTAACGCTCGGTCGGAACTCAGATTTCATGTATCCTGAGAGTTACATTGGTTTTCAGTTCCGTCAGAGTCATATGAAAACCGAACAATTCTCTCACGGAATTGAAAAGCGGTGTATCGGGATTCATACCGTGTTAACCAATGGTTGTATTTCAATGAAACTTCACATGAATGCTTGTCCTAGTTGTGCATTTTGTCAGAAATTTTAGGTAGGATAATTTTAGCTGGAGTTACAATGCTTTGTGGTAGATATGTTTTTGTGTCAAAATGCCTCCTAGTTTGTGATTTTAATAGACTAGCAAGCTTAGGTACATTATTCCTGACTATATTTGTTGAAGTGTATTGAGGCAGGAAACGACTCATCATTTGTAGATTTTCGTCCATCTAACACATACACAAGATTTTATCATTGATGGTGTGCATTTGCCCTTTTATGTCAGATTTGGAATGTAATTAAACATGTTATGACTCTGCTCTGTTGTTTGTCTTCTTATTCAAAAGGTGTTTGTCTCCTTATTCAAAAGCCTTTAAAGGGCTGTGACCCTTGTTATTACTCAAATAAATTAATCTGGTCCTCCTACATTCTTTAAGTATAATTATCAGACCCCCCCCCCATCTTTGATGAGGAGTATATTGCTTTGCACCTGTCAGTTGGTAGACCAAATGGTTTCCTTTCAATAACTCGAGAACGCTTTGTCCTAGGATCCTCAAACTTTACATGAAGGTTGGTCATCAATAGTAGATGGCCCCTATTGATTTCGACGTCAGTAGGTCTTTATGACCTTTACCATTTCTGACTATCGGGCTGCATAAGAAGCTTGGTGAGTGCTTTTCGCCCTCTTGTTTTCAAGAAACTAAAATGGTACAGATGACAGGACAGAGCTACAGATAAGCTGCGTATTGGGGTAATTACCCAATTAATTTTCTTAAAAACCCAATCGATTTTGAGAGGAGGGAGTAAGAAAAAGCAATGACAATCTGAAATACCCAAATAGAAAAGTGTTATAGTGAAAAATAGAACATAAAAGCTTATTTACACTTTGAGTTTTATTAAATACTCAATTAAAATTTGTCAAAACCCAATCAAAATTGAAACTAGGGGGTAAAATACCCAATTGACCAAAACCTTATCTGTAGCTCTGCAGCAGGCCCGGCTCCACCGGGGGGCACAGGGCGCCCGTGCCCCCCCCCCCCAGTTGGCCTCAGAGTGACCATTTTATACAGTCTAAAAACATTAAAATCCTTAAAATATTACCAATCGATTAGGCCATGGGTCGTTATTTTGTGATAACAATCTCTGTATATTACATATAGCGGAAGCGAAGGCAATAAAATATGCCCCCTGTTGTTTATCCAGGCCCTAATTACACCCGATCTGAATCAGTTAAACGCTTTCCCAGATTATTTTATAGCGTCTGAAAGATCATGATTTAGGAGATTCATTGATCTATGTTACTAAAACGTGTGAACTGATCAATCTAAAACTAGTGACCCGACATATCAAACTTTTCTTGTTGATAGATTTATTACTGATAATGACATTTTGAAACAGTGCAAGTTTAATAATTTCAGGTGAGATTTAAAAAAAAGAAGAAAAAACGAGTTTAATTCAAAACATTTCATTTGGGGGGGGGGGCACATTTTTTTTTTTAATTTCCATGTGTCTAGCATTGAATTTTAATATTTTAAAGACGTTATAGTGCACAAAATTTCATGATTTTTATTAAAAGTTAAAGTTTACTAAAAAATCGACCTGAACCAGTGGAAACTTTTAGATATAGATCTAATATTGTTTATTTCATGGGCTATGTATTTCGATTTGTAGCAGTTAATTTCAATAATTTAACGTCTACATATAAAATTTAAAGTTCTTACTTGATAAAATCTTCAATGGGATAAACATACATGTATATTTAAATAATGAACGTTGTCTGATTATGTAGCGAACAGTGAATTTTAATAATTTGACGCCTGATTTGTGAATTTTAGGGAATTGAAAGAAACTACTTTTAATTTTTTTTTGTCATATTTTATGTTGATGTAGCAGTACAATTTTAATACCTTTACTTCTGATTTTAAAAGCTTAAAGTGCTGGAAATTGCATGATTTTAATTCGAAAAGTGAAAAAATCTTCGCCGGGAGGGGTCACCCCTCCTGCACCCACCCCAACATAATATCAAAACAAATATCTAGGCCCCCCAGTCAAAATTTTCTGGATCCGGACCTGCTGCAGGATGAGAAATAGCGGATTGGGGATGATTATCTTAAGCACCCCCGGTGTGGTATTCAATATTGATCTTACTTGACTTAAGGATAAGGACAACCAATCTGATCACACCACATTGAACTCTTGGTCTGTAACAGGCGATATGATTGGCTATCCTTATTGTCCAATTAGATAAGATCAATATTGAATACCACCCCTGATCAGCTAGACCATATTAAACTCTTGGTCAGTAACAGGCAATATGATTACCTATCGTTAAGTCAAGTAAGATCAGTATTGAATACCACCACTGGCCTTCAAAAGTTACAACTTAGTCTTGAGAAATTGTAATTATAACAAGGGCTGGCTTCTCTCATCAAGAATGAGGTGTCGAGAGTGATCAATATAAGTTGTATGAACCTTTTCCACAATCAACCTATAATAGTTAGTATAAACTAATTTTGGTTATGGTTTATATCTCATCGTGTATATCTCATCGTGTAGTGATAAAATTCAATATTTTTAAGAGCGTGAAAATATTAAAATTTTATTACTACAAGATGATATATAAACCATATTCAATCAAAACAAACAAATATTCTATTTATTTAATGCTTTTATGGTGTCAAAACTGGTACTATTTATGCCAAATTACCACTGTGGTTAGGCTACATATGATATGTTATTCCATTCATTTTTCACTTCAAAATCCGCCATCTTGGATTATGGTGAATAGGTGAAAACGATTTTTTTGAGAATTTTGCATTAAATCATACACCAACTTGTAGGAAATGGTCTAACTAAGAATAAAAACCCCCACATGACATGTTTCCGTTCAGTAATAAAAAAGTTACAGACATTTTAGTGTTGAGATTTTGGTAAATTAAAGTAGTCCCTGTGAGGGGGCTGAGCTTATATCAGTCACATTATAGGTGATAACCAGTGACTGATATAGGTTTTATTTCACTGATAGAACTCCATATCTCACCAGTTAGCATTAAATAAACCATACTACTCAAATTTTAAAAAAGAAATCAACAGTCATGTTTGTTTTACCTTAAATGAACAACACTGATTAAGAAAGCATTGTGCAAATACTAAAATATCAATATACATGTACTAATAATCTGCTGCTTAATTTCAAAACATTCTAATGATGCATTATCATAATGTCGTATTTTTCTAAGTAACTGATAAGCCCTGTCAGCAGGACCATAGTAGCAAGAATAACATTGAAATTATTGTCCCTTTTCTATTCTTATATTGTGTAAGACACAAAAAGCCATCATTTTAGTGTGTTTGGGGTTATCAGCACTAAGAATCAGATTTTAAAACAATCTTAATTCGTTTACAATATTACAAATGTAACATCATGTTTCTAAAAATTCCATCAGTCCATCTTATTCAATTTTCAAAATATGTACAAGGAAAAAACTGTTGACCCTTATCAAATTTTGAGTAGTATATATTTGACAATTTTAGAGCATTGTATACTGTATTATCATGTGTAATATAATCTGAACTATGGCATAGATCCTTTCAAATACATACATGTACATGTAAAGGAATTATAATGAGCTCCCGACAATTATGTTTACTTTCCGTGGATGACCATTATCCACGATTCCATTAAAATCTAACCAGGAAGTAGCACTGCGTCGCTGTTCTTCGAAATCCTCGTATATCAGTTTTGGCTTCTTTTCAGGAGACGAAAAAAACTGAATAACTTTTTACTAAAAGTGAATATTTATTTAATTCTTTGACACGAACATATCGTTTGTAACTCCACTTTGAATGCACGTAAATGTACGTGTCGGCTGAGCAAAGGAAAATCCATACCTTAACTTTTAACTCTATTATACGAGCTTTTCGTTCTTATTTTTTGTCAAATTTGTTCCATTTGCCGTTATTCGACTTTTTCGCGGCATTATTCAGTTTTTTCGCATTACGTAATTGCGTTTTCTAAATCCTCGTATAATTTAAATTAGCCATTTATAGATATTTATATTGTTCAACGTTAAAATATTAAAGTGTTTCTACTTATCCGTTGTAATATACCATTACAGGTTAATTGTTTTGCATATTTGACGTAAGCGCAACCAAAAAACAACAAAACAATTTATTCGAGATTTTCGCAGACAAAAATGTGGCCCCATGAAAAAATTCAAGAATTTTCGCACAAGTACTAACTTTCTCATTTGAGAGGCTATTTTTAGACTATCTTATCCGGCATTTTCGCAGAAGACTTGTTACTGAATGGGCTTTCCGCTAATGTGCGTATAATCGTTTTTGAGCCAAAACATGTATACGAGGTTTTCGAAGAACAGCGACGAGTGTGGTTTCTGTATAGATCCATAATGGCAATAAACGTTAGCATTGATTATTAATTCAATTATGGAATACTTAAATCATGAATGGCGATATAGCATCAATGATCATTCTTTTATTTTACGTCGGTTTTGAAAAGCTACATGTATTTCAAACAGGAACTTATCAGTCAGGCCTAAAATAAAATACTGTTTGTTTCCCCATACCCTACCTTCCCGATTGAAAAGGGCCCTACCCAAAATATTTTATTGCCCAACGGATCAACACACTGCAGTGATATTCCGTATTTGCAGCGTCCTTTGTACGTTACATACATTTATTATATACCTAGCAATGTATTGTCACGAATACAGGCCAAATCGCGCAGTGGAATACAACGCGACAGATTGCATTTTCCGTATCATACATGTCTGGTTTTCCGAATCCGTATCATGCATGTCTGACGTGTTATATTAGGCCGAACATATGCCAACGCCAATGACGTCACGACGTCAACAATTGCCTTTTTATGGATGGGCGTCGCGTTATATGCCGAAAATATGCCGACGTTCATGACGTCAATGTATACACATCAAACGCATTTTCGCGCGTAAAAGCGCTTTTTTCACTTTTGAAGGTATATAATAAAAGGAATATTACTGCAGTGGTGTTGATCCGTTAAGACGTATTACCTCTCGTTGCTTGCGTCATACCGCATCTCATACGGCATTACACAAGCAACTCGAGGTAATACGGCCCAACGAATCAACACACTGCAGTGATATTCCGTATGTATTTATCAAAGTTACCAAACGTCAGAGACACACCCGTACACAATAATTTACGAGGGGTGTTCAAACGGTTCGCCAAATATTCTGAACTTTTTATCACTGACGTAATCAATATTGCTAAAACTTACCGATAGTCAAAAACCAGTAAAAAATTGGCGTATTACAAATACAAATCATCATTTAAAAAAAAGATAATTCCAAAATAAACATTTAGTCTAAAAATGGAATCCGTAACACCACCATGGCTGCACCGACATAACGTCATAATGACGTCATTGTAGGTAACGTGAATAATCACTGGTAGCATAATTTAATTTGGATGCCAGATTCAATGATTCTCAACAAACATGCAATGAAATAGATCTACACTTCACATACATGTCAATCAGAAATAAAGCTTTGATTTCACGTTAATGACGTCCGGTGGCCCGTTGGAAAGTCGGCATTGACCCCCCCCATGTTTGCGTGTGCTTATATGCAATGAACACACGCCAGTTACATATTTTTTGCAACATTGCCATTGTTATTGCAGATATATTCTATTCATAAACAGGCTTACTGAGTATACTGTTAAACCTTGTTTTGTATCATGGATGTATTGTTATATAGATTCTATTTGAATACTTGGAATCGACCTTTAGCAAATGATAATGATACAAACGAATTCATTTACCGCGTACTTATTGAACACCACTTCCTCGAATGATGATGTAATATGCCTTTTGTTAGTCACACGACACGGTGTCAAACTGTACCGATTCTTTATATTTTGACTTCCCTGTCTCAGCAGTTAATTCATGCCACAAGTTCACAACGACAAAAATGAACTATTATTTGTCCGGCATAGTGCCAAACAGTACTTTTAAACGTTCTTTTACTTCCGCTTTCGAGGAAACTTCTATTACGTGTTGTACTTATAAATACTGACCAATCACTAAGCCCGACAAACGCGTATGCAACCACAACAACACAATAATAACAGTGCATGCAATACATTACCGAATACATTTTGGTTATATCGCTATCATCGAAACCATCGAGCAGCGACAACTAAAAGTTTGTTGAGGGGATAAAACATGGAAGACCAGCTACAAGTGTTTGGATACGACAGCCTTCTTTGGAAGCCTGATCTTGAATATTCTGAATGTAAGATTGGGTATATAGCGGGATATCAGAGACGTTTCTGGCAGGGTTCAGTCACGCACAGAGGCACACAAGAGAAGGTAAGTATTGGCTGACAATCTGCGAATATTGGGTTGTCGCCGGCATGGGTTTTGCCATCGAATTTGGAAACTTCGATTTTCTTTAGTCGATTTAATTGCTTTTGCTTGAATTTGAAAATCATAAAATTTATATGAAATTTTGTACGTGTAAGTATTATCACGAAGTTTTATCATTTAATTAACGTGCGTGGTATTATGCATATTTGGATAGTGTAAACAATTGTAATGTTATGCCTGCTGGAACACTCTTCCATATTAATGAACATAATGAGAGATTACGTTTGAAGCAAGCGTTTACTTTATATATGTATCCAACATGTATAATTACAATGTACGTTTTTTACCTAATGCTTAACCATTTCTATGTACATGTTCATATTAAACAACCAATGACAGAAGCGAATACATAATTAAACATACATGTACACAGCGATATATGAAGTACTAAGTACATGTATTACCAGAAAAAGGATCTGCGGAAGTTTCGGAGTATTGAACAGTGATGAGGTTTTAATAACACCTTTCTTGTATTGCAGTGGGGTCGAGTGGCCACGATAATACCAACCGGTAATCCAGAGGTATGTCCTTGTTCCCCTTTACTTTCAATCTCTTCTGTGTAATAATATTAATTGTTAAATGTATTATTTATTATAATTATGCCTTATTTCAAGTTATTTGTCACCTTTATAAAATATTTTGTATTGTTATTACATAATCTGCCTCGTGATGGTCTAGAACTTTACCAAGTGCACTACCCCAGCCGGCCACAGATATTTAAAAAAATGCAAGATGAGGGCAAAATATCAGACACTGGTCCAGAATTCAAATTCGTCAACAAATCATATTTTTCTTTCAGGATAAAGTATGGGGTGTTACGTATGTAGTCACGGATCAGACGGCCATTCAAAAAGGTCGAGCAATACTTGATAAACGTGAGATTAGTACCGGCGGGTATGTAGCTCAGCAGACGGACTTTTACCCACGCGACATGGATTTGAGGAAAACTCTAAAAGTTGTAGTTTATTTTGCGTGCGAAGGTAACGATCTGTTTTGGCGGGAAGACAACATCGACACAATGGCGGAACAAGTGGTCAGTGCCGTCGGATTTGCTGGTACAAATATCGAATACGTCACGAAAATGGCTGACTATGTAAGGTCATACATACCGCAAGACCACGACCAGCATTTATTTTCTTTAGATGAAAAGGTTAGAGCGCTAGAAGAAAAGTTGAGAGAGAAATGCCCAACTCCCGAAGAGTGAATAAAGCCCACTGATTTAGTGACAGCAGACAGCAGACAGTTTGTGTTCTGTGCGGAACGCGCACGTGCACCGCTTTCCCTTGCATTTTTAATATTTGTGATACGAACGGTCATATTTAATATTTTGGAAAACAGTTTTCAATGATTAGCTTAAACAGTCTGAAGCCAGTTATGAGCAAATCATTACATAAGCCGTTTCCATAGCTTGAATGTCGGTAGTCACGGCTCGGTACCGAGTACATGTATAAGCATAACATACCATTTCTCTATTTGTAGTTGTAAGTACTATGGCAGCTATCTCCATGTGGGTCTATTGTGTGTCCGTTTGTACATGTATATGTTGGTATATATCTATTGTGTATAATACACATCGTTGTATGTGCGTGACTTATTATATTGGCCTTTAATTATATTTTGTGGAAAACGTCCCTCATTTAATTGTGATATAATTTTATTGACTTCTCCCTTTGCTCACAGGAAGCTACGCGCCTGTTCTTTCTAGTATGGTAGTTTTTGTTGGTGTTATTATACGATATATATACTGACATTGTTGATTCAAAGTTTTCTGTCACAACCGCGTAAACAAACATTCAACACGATCGATTATAACAGGTATGTCAGGACAAAGTCCTAAGATAAGATGTTGCACGACTTTTTCGACCAATCAGCGAACTCGATTTCCGTCGTCTAATCCATGAAGAACGTTCTATTTTTCGAATTAATGCGTCTTCACCAAGAAGTAAAATGAAGCCACTGCACATGCGCAAATATACCACGCCTATTCGTGAACTTCGTGCGATATGCAAATAACTCCCTGTTCTTTTGGACATCAATGTTTCACCCACAGGTAACTGTATCATTGATAAGAGTAAAACATTTTTATCAATTTTATGTTAACTTAGAAAAGTGCATTTGTACGAAAGGGGTCAGATTTTCATAGTATCGAAAACAAGAATTGTCTTTCTATATCTTCGTAAAGTAATAACATTCATGGACAACATTGTTAGAACTACCTCCATGCAAAATCCCATCGAATTTGATCAACTTGTTAAGACGTTATGCTATGAAATATATATCACGGTGTCCAGTCAATCACCGAGGTGCATTCAATGAAAACGACAATGCTATTCTAAACAAGAAAAAAGAATCGGTATCAAATTAAAGACGAATCTCTCTAGTTTCTGATTATGTATATGTACATGTACTGTCGATTCAAAGATATCTGTCAAAACCGCCAGAATGTTCCATTTCTTAATAGGTAAATGTATGTATTGACCAATCAGCGCTCATATTTTACTCATAACGTCTTTGATCATAGCTTTATGTATTAAAATAAGCGTTAAAATATTTCACGAGTGTTTTTAGCGTAGTGCGTTAAATGCATGGTATCAGCATAAATCGTTGGCGAAATCTAAGTAAAGGTTCGAATCCAGTCTGGTATGCTTTTTCTTGTTATGCTTTTTATAAAAAATTTTTTTATGTTTTTATATCGACAATTTAATTTTATCATACTTTTCTTTGCAAACAAAGGAGCTGGCTTGATATAGATACGCTTGTTGTTTTATATTTACTAGTACAACATGTACATTGAATGCAAAATTGCAGACATTTCCAGCTTCGTATGATGAACTCAATCCTGGTGTGCAGGAATACAAATGCGAATAGATCTAGTTTATTTGATAGATATAATTTCAAATTCCTGTAATTCATTGTATGTATGTAATCACCGGAATGAGCAAAAGCATTAATATACATAATTTAAGCAAATTAAAAAAATCTAGGCATTGCTGGGATTTGAACTCGCAGTAAATTGTATACATTTTCAAAATGAGACTCACAAAAGCATAGCTGTTAACCACTCGGCTATAGGGCGGTTATAGTTTTGGCCATTTAAATGTACTAATGATGTAATAACTTAGTCCTGACACACCTGTAATAATCGATCGTGTTGAATGTTTGTTTACGCGGTTGTGACAGATAACTTTGAATCGACAGTATATACTGACCGATTTAGAGGCACGCGAATCTCGTGCTTCTTGTGGTTTTAATTATTCAAGGCGGAGCCAACACTAAGTCGGTTAGAGTTTAAAATATTTTCTTCAAAGATTTAAACCACGCTTCGCTTCGCTCGCTAAGGTTCAAATTTTTGAAGAAAATATTTAATAAACTCTAACCTATACTTAGTACATTTAAATAACCAAAACTTTAACTGCCCTATAGCCGAGTGGTCAATAATCTGGATTACCTGCCCCTTACACTACGTGATTAGGTCAGGTACAAACCAGTAATGGCGGCACTTATTGGTACAACGACAACAACAACAATCATATGTATTACAGAAGGGACACCACATAAAACGTGTTACTAATAAAAACTGATTATATATCATAAGTCCTTACGTTATCTTCTATCAAAATCCAATGAGTATGTGTCATGTGTCACTCGGTTTACCTATATTTTTTTACAAAATACTAAATACGTTACCATGACATTATATAAAAGGGAAGTAATCCAGACTAAAAATGAATTTACAAACAATTTTTAGATATAATGAATTGTTAAGTTGAATAATTATGTATAATTTATACTAAACGATATTGATTATGTCTTATGCATCAGTAGAGCAAGTTTTTTTACAACTTGAGTACAATTCAGTTTTTGAATATACCACTCAATTGTGTACATTGTCTAAAAATTTACATGTACTTTCCTGTACAGGCCAAATTACGAAAAGGAATTTCCAAGTGAAATAATCGAAGGGAGCGAAAAGAAAATAAAAAACTTAATTAACCAAGTAACCATTATTCTAGTATAACTGTAGTTTAAACAGAATACCAATTACTGAAGAAGATGTTTATGGTATCCGATATACATATTAGATTTTTCATGCCAAGGTGTCTTTTTGTGCAACTTCGAGTACAGCTAAGTGACGTATTTGGCTTTAAAAGAAAAACGGGACTAGTTGACTATCTTTAAATATCGTTGCGCCACAATCTGTTTAAAATACGGGTGTAGGTAATCGCTAGTCGGCAGCCATATATCACCAATGTAACAGAGATTATAGCATTTTTCGTCACTCCGCCTACAACTGTCTGAGGGGCACGGCTTATGTGGCATGCGTTGTGTAAACAAAAACTAGATTCTTACTGTTGTAGGATTATTCTATGTTGTATATAATGTGGTTATAGACATGAAAGGGTGGCATCCATAGAATGTAGGTTTGTTCTATGTTATATATAGTGTAATTATATAATTATAGTGTTGCTATAAACACTTACATCCCATGGATGCCACCTTTACATGTAACAACATTATATTCAACACAGAAAAAACCTACATTCTATGGATGCCGCACTAATATTTCTAAAACAACACTTTATAACATAGAATAAACCTACATTCAATGGATGCCGCACTAACATGTCTATAACAACACTATATTCATCATTTATTATACATACAGCATATGGATTCCGCTCCTACATTTCTCTAAAACAAGATATCCAGCATTATATTACACATCTTTTCTCTGAATTCCGCCCTTAAATAATTACATGTCTATAAAAACACTATAAACAACATACTTAGAATAAACCTACATTCTATTGATGCCGCCCTAACATGTCTATAACCACTCTATATACAACATAGAATGAACCTACAGTCTATGGATGCCGCCCTAACATGTCTATAACCACTCTATATACAACATAGAATGAACCTACATACTATGGATGCCGCCCTAACATGCCTATAACAACACAATATACAATATAGAATGAACCTACATTATGTGGATGCCGCCCTAACATGTCTATAACAACACTATACACCTACATTCTGTGGATGCTGTCTTAATATACCTATGACAACACTTTATATATTGGAACCTGATTGTATAGCCATTTCATGAGCATTAGTGTTGCAAGAGCATCATCGATAACCCTGCTAACTCTTCTAACCGACGTGTCCCTATGGTCAAGATACATGTCTTAGGTTACCATATTTACAGTAAGGTATTTTGTCCTTGGTCTTATAATGGGAACGCTATTCCGATTAAGCATTGTGTATTTTATTATATTAGTGTTCATCCTTCCTGTTCTATAGAAATTAGAAACGTTGACGGGAGCGACTTAGTGTGCAGGTTAATTTTTCTGCGGTACTATGTTACATAGAACAGTACTAAGTTACATAGTACTTTCTATGAACCAAGCTTTACATAGTAAACCATCTTGTTCGTTCTACGGGATTAAGAACTCTCGAAAAAATTAAAATACAGAAATTTTATTGGCTGACAAATAAACCTGCACACTAAATAGCAAAATACACCTATCTACATGTATTAAATATGCTACTGTTTTCTTCAATATAATATTGAAGTTGAAACAATGACTATGTCTTTAGTTATGTGTTTGGCTTAACACTTGGCTATCCTTAACGTAATCGCCCATGTCTATCCTGTCAGTTTCCTTACACAGCTGGGAAAATTATCATTGGATAGTATAATTTAAGTAAACGTTTAACTTGTCTGTCAAAAAAACGTATAAAGGAAATTGATAAATGTCAGAAATAGAATAGTGCTTAAACCGGTACTTGTGCTTCCAGAAGTCAGACCTATTGATACACCATACACGACTCTATTCTAAGTTTTATATCACATACAAGCTTTGTCCAATTAAAGAAAGTGTACACACATGGGCCATGTGTGTACACTTTCTTTACTCTAATTGAGATTTTTGGCAGTCCATTTCGTTTTCTTCCTGTCACCGTATGTCTCCATTATTTAGTCAAACCCTGTACTTTCGTTTTGATTACATCACTGTGTTAAATTATAGGTTAACTGACAGGTACAGTTACACAAATGTATCGGTTTTTAATAAGGTGTTATAAGGACTTAATATACATTTTCTGTTTAGTAACACGTTTTATGTGTTATCCCTTCTATATCCATGTTATTGTTGTTGTTGTCGTTTGTATCATGGAGGAATCCATTAGTCGTTTGTGCCAGACGTACTATTACTATAGAGAACGTCGGGAACCAGACTAAGTGGTCAACAGCTAAGGTTTTGTGAGTCTTATTTTGAAAATGTATACAATTTACTGTGAGTTCAAATCCCAACAATGCCTAGATTTTTTAAAATTTTGCTTAATTAATGCTTTTGCTCATTCCGGTGATTACATACAAACAATGAATAAACTAGATTTATTCAAATGTGTATTCCAGCACACCAGGCTTGAGTTCATCCCACGAAGGTGGACATTTCTGCAATTTTTGCATTTAATATAAAAAAGACATAGCGTATCTTTATCAAGCCAGCTACTTCTTTCGAAAAGAAAAGTATGATAAAATTAATTTGTCGATATAAAAACATCAGAAAAAAGTATTATAAAAAGCATAACAAAGAAAAAGCGTATCAGACCGGATTCGAACCTTACATGGATTTCATCAATGATTTATGCTGACACCATGCATTTAACGCACTACGATAAGAACGCTATTGAAACTTAGAATATAACCTACATTATAGCATAAAAACGGTGATTTTGCCCATACGTTAACGGGACGAAAACCATGCGTAAACATAAAGATTCACGCGCTGTTAACGTCCAGTTTTACGTATGCTTATTTCAGGGCCGCGTCGGCGACTATAAACGTTGTACAGCGTCAAATGAACAGTAATTCTCATTTTATTTCTGACTACTTATTAGTTTTCTATAGTATATCCATAATATTTGAATTATAAATGTAAACAAACCCGCAGTATCCATGTTTTCTTTGTATTTGCCGATACCGGAAGTTGACGTGCATAACAATAACTGGTATGACGTTACGTTTGTTTTCGTGACGTCGCCACAAAATCCCCCGCCAAAATATCATTATATTGACAAACAAACGCATTAATTGATGTTGTGTATGCTATAATAGCGTTTACGCATGTTTTTTTCTTGTTATAACATATGCAGAGTCCCTCGGGAGCGTTGGTGCCCAAGCCCTGGCGGGCTTGGGCACCAACCGTCCCTCGGGACTCTGCAGATGTTATAGCCCGAAAAAGCATGCGTTAACCCTATATTATGAGCCAATGAAAACGCCGCATTTTGGCGGTTAACTGAAAATTTAATCATTAAAATTTTCACTTCACAGACTTTACGTCATGCGTTGGCGCTACTTTCTATCGGCCAATCAAAATGCAGAATGTTATATTCTAAGTTAGTTAGAACATATTAAGTAAATTTTAATGACTAAAAAGGACTCGCTTCGCTCGCTCCGTCCTTTTTAATCATTAAAATTTACTTAATATGTTCTAACTATAACATACTACGATTATTTTAATACATAAAGCCATGGTCAAAGATGGTATGAGTAAAAGAAGGGCGCTGATTGGTCAATACATACATTCACCTATTAAGAAATTACATTCTGGCGGTTTGACAAATATCTTTGAATCGACAGTACATGTACATATACACGTATTTATTTTCTTCCATTTAACATTATCTCATGAATGTAAAAAATACGTCATCATCCAAACTGTCGGTAAATATTTACATAGACATCGATTGAAATGTAAATATAATTCTTAATGTTACCAGAAAATATATTTGGTATTATCAGAAATTATATTTGGTATTACCAGAGACTATATTTGGTATTATCAGAGACTATATTTGGTATTGTCAGAGACTATTTTTGGTATTATCAGAGTTTATATTTGGTATTATCAGAAATTATATTTGGTATTACCAGAGACTATATTTGGTATTACCAGAGACTATATTTGGTATTATCAGAGACTATATTGGTATTACCAGAGGCTATATTTGGTATTACCAGAGACTATATTTGGTATTATCAGATACTATATTTGGTATTATCAGAGACTATATTTGGTTTTATCAGAGACTATATTTGGTATTACCAGAGACTATATTTGTTATTATCAGAGACTATATTTGTAATGACCAGAGACTATATTTGGTATTACCAGAGACTATATTTGTTATTATCAGAGACTATATTTGTTATGACCAGATACTATATTTGGTATTAGCAGAGACTATATTTGGTATTATCAGAGACTATATTGGTATTACCAGAGACTATGTTTGGTATTACCAGACACTATATTTAGTATTATTAGATACTATATTTGGTATTACCAGAGACTATATTTGGTATTATCAGAGACTATGTTTGGTATTACCAGAGACTATATTTGTTATTATCAGAGACTATATTTGTTATTACCAGAGACTAGATTTGGTATTATCAGAGCTTATATTTGTTATTATCAGAGACTATATTTGGTATTATCAGAGTCTATATTTGGTATTATCAGAGACTATATTTGGTATTACCAGAGACTATATATGGTATTATCAGAGCTTATTATTGGTATTATCAGAGACTATATTTGGTATTATCATATATGTATATAATCCAATGTCTAAATATATATTCTGCTTAGCGAATACCTAAGACAGAACCGTGATATATGTATAACTGGTCAATTGCGAGTCGCTAATCACCTGCGGCATGTCTTCTGAGAATCACATATTAATGTAATTACTATCATGCTCATGTTTATATTTGAATAACTTCTTATACTTTGTTATCCTGTACATACTGTGTTCAATATCCTCTGCATAGAGGGAAATAAAGAATTGAATGAATGAAAGAAAGAAAGATACATGTACTATATTTGGTATTATCAGAGACTATATTTGGTATTATCAGAGACTATTTTTGGTATTATCGGATAGTATATTTGTTATTATCAAAGACTATATTTGGTATTATCAAAGACTAAATTTGGTATTATCAGAGATTATAGATAACAGTTTCTGGTATTATCTTATCGGGTATAAATGTTGTTATTGTATGGGACATATGTCCCACAGTGGTTTTTTTGTTTTCCCCGAAGTACGTGCATGCCACACGGCTTGGAAATAAGCAAATAAGGCTTCGAATTGAAAATATAAAAAGTATTATGTATAACTTGTTTGTAGCTCGCCGGATATATAGACCGTCGATGATAACACTAGCCTTTGGTTAAAAATGAAAATGAGACAATAAAATGAATATTCCCGAAGTCCATTTTTGTTTGATCTCAGTGTGCTTGTGGAAGAACAAATCAGTATCGTGCTATATGCATAATTAAATGTCATTGTGCCACCAAAGTAGCTGGTTACCTTCAACCAAGACTCTTAGGTTCAACGACAGATCTAAATTGCATGGGACAATACACAAATTATCATTATCATACACTATTTGTATCAAAGTTAGTATGTACAGCGGACAATCGTGTTTCATGTTGCTCTATGTAACTTACTTATATTTGTTTAAATTCGAAATCTACATTTCGCTGGCTAACAATGAGAAGGTCATAAGTGCTACTTACGACCTTATAAGACTCATACAGATTTGAAATGTGCAGCATAAGGCGCTTCTTATGAGCCTATTTTCATTAAAATCGGAACAGGTCATGTTGACCAAACTGAAGTTGAAAAAGCTTGTTTTTCCATAAGTTAAGGGTAGTTTTCAGACAGTTTTTTCTTGTTTTCGCAAAATAGCGTGTTTGTACTTACGACCTTCTCATTCTGAGCCAGCGATTTATTCACACTGAACATTTGTAGGGCGGATATATTTGATTTACTATTCGTGCAACAGTAAGGTTACATAACGTCTTATATAACCTAAATTTATAAAGAAACGTGCATACCGCAGTTCTCCCCCTTACATCAAAGGATAGCCAGTCTTGTAAACCGAAGCTTAAATAAACAATTGTTACTCTTTCTGGAATCCAAAATTGCTTCTCAATCGAAAATGCCATACTTTATTTTTTGCCAGTTTTCGCGCCTAAGATAGACAGGTGCCCCACATCAGCCGACGTACCGTTATTTTCTTTGTTAAGTTAATTAGTGGGCGTGACCAATATTCATAAATGGCGGACGGCAATGCCATCTAATGAAACGCTACGCGCTACTATCATCACCATAAAATATATTAAATCGTTTGTCGAAAAATCCCCTGACAAATTTCAGACTTTTTTAATTATTTATAGAATGATGGTCACACAGGGATAAAAACGTGATGGATAGAAACAATATTTGGCGTAATTTCTTCAAACATTTGCGACAAACCACACATACAGAGATCGTCAATGTTTCTGTCTTAGTTTATTCAGATTATTTCAGATATTATATCAACATGTTCGTAAATTCATCACGAACATAACATGACAAGCATGGTTCCAGAGGGGGTCGGGGTCCGGACACCCTAGAATTTTGGCAAAAAAACTGTTTATTTCATATATTTACAGTGGTTTGTCAGGGCTAAGAGTCTGACCAGGACAATCATCTACGAAAAATAGATGGCTTATCCTATGACAAAATTGCTGGTCAATCCACTACTGAGAAAAATTTCGGACCCGCGCATGGAAGGTACGCAACTAAAATAACGACGGAAACGGAACGGGCTTAATAACACGTGCGCATGCGCAGTGAGGATAGTCATGAAACAGGTGTTTATCACTTGTACACAACTCTTTTAATTTGTTATGATTAAATAAAATATTCTACGAAAAATCAGATATTTTATAGGGCAACTTTTAAAAACATATACATTAGTACATGTGCTTCGAAATGTTTTGTTCAACACTCTGATATCGTCTATATGGAAGTATACAGCAAAGCTCAACCTCATCTTGCAGTACCTCAAGACCGGGCTTGGCGAAGGGCGCAAGTAGATGCCATATTGCTAGACTTTTCCAAGGCGTTTGACTAGGTACCACACCAGTGGCTTTCCTTGACGCTACGTCACTAACGGAGCCACCATCAAGTGGATCGAGAGCTTTCTCAGTAAGTGCAACCAATAGGTCCTTGGTGTTCGCATTATCTCTATCGAACAGAGAAGAGTATTTTTTAGAAGCGACCGGAAGTGATCGACAGTCGAAAGCAACCTGCCATTCCAACCTCTTCCAAATACCAATCGAAATGGACGACCAACTTCTGAAACCAGAAGAGGCCTTATCGAACGAATTGGCAGACCTATCTTGATTATGAAAGGTATTCCGTTTGCCCAAACAAACCGGTCATAAATGTAATGTGGTTCGCGCTAATAACAATATGAACAATTAACCCCATTGTTTATAACCATAGTGAATTGTAATAACATGTGTATTGCCCTTATTGTAGGCATAACTTCCTCGTTTTTGCTGAATCTGTTTGCACACACCCCTTGACATAACACCCTTCTTTTATAACCCATTGTTTATTCCAGTTTTCATTTTCCCACACACTTCACTCGCACGTTTGGCACGTGTACAGAAATGCTTTCTATTTGTACACATTTGTAAATAGCGATGTGTTCAGCTAACTAGCACAAGATTCTATAAATACAAGAGCAGAGTATAATCAGGACAAGTTATACAGCTAACCATATGGCACATGTTTTCTAGTAACATTACGTCATAGGCCAAGACGGAAGAGTAGCCGCCACCGTTGTCCCGTGGATAGTGCGCTGGATTTGTAACCCGGCGATCCGTGTTTGATTCCCGGTCAAGGCCATACTCCCATTTCCATGAAAATTAGACAACAATGTCGATTTTCCTCCATATGTCGGTTCCATGTGGAAGGGTAGGTTAGTACTGGTTAAGATAAAATTTATCAAATGACTTGTCTAAGTTACACCGAATAACGTTAGAATGACGTTTGCGACGTCACATAAAACGAAGACGTGCGTTGTTGGTTTTAAAGGTATGCAACTTTGTAAATGCATGTCTTCCTTGTACTTCTAACACTAAATGATGTCACTAAGTCTGGTTTTCACGGAGAACGTCGCAAATACATTCATCGTTCATCTCTGCGCATGTCCATTATGTTCATGCTATGAAACGTTTAATGTGTCGGTAATGTATGCTGTAAGCTGTTACACTGGGTAGGAATATACTCAAAAGAGATCTACCCATGCTCTGCTTTCATGATTCAATTATTGAAGAATCTTCACGTATCGTGGGAAAGACAAGAAAACTAATTGTGTACATGTGATGCTGACGATGCCAGGCAGGTAAAATATGTTTGCGATTTAGCATGTTTTGAAAACAATGCAGAGCTGTGTCTCTATAAAACGGTTTTGCCATTTCGAATATTATAGCAGATGATTGGGTCAGACGACGTGATTTCGTCCGCTTACAGGGGAGAACGCATGGCTTTCATGCAGAAATGAGTTGTTTGGTCAAAACAGGACAGCCCCTGCTTCAAGTGCAATGTATTTCATGTGCAATGCATATTTGGGTTGTTCATGTGTCTCGTAGCTGGTATACAAACCATGCATAGTTGTGTTGTGGGACTTCGGTTTCGGGCTCCGTACTGTTTCATGGTTTAAAAAGATACTAAAGCACGACAGGGAAGGCAGCACTCAATTTAAACAGCCGAGAACAGAAAATGTAAAAAAGCACAGACCACAATTACACAGCACAATGCCTAACTGACAACTGAACGAGGAAAGGAACTTAACCGCTGAAACTGAAACCCCAAGTTTCAGCTGTCAAAAAATCAAAAGTCCACAGTCGCATTGCATCAACACAAATGCGTGTTTGAAATAAATTACTAGTACATGTATTTTTTGTCACTATAATTTGAATATATACATTATAAGCATTGTGTTATGCGTTATGCAAAATTAACTTTCGTAGTCGAATTCGTATTCACTTTGTGGTTTCAGTTTTTAGTTGGGTATTGTGCTTTGTGTGTTTTTAATGTTTTCTGTGCTCGGCTGGTTAAGTTGAGTGCTGCCTTCCCTGTCTGACTTTATATAATCTTTTTTAAGGTGCACCAATGAGCTCTATGAGGTACGCATCCGGTGTGACAGAGCTATACCCTGATGTTTGAAGCAAGTTTTGTTGACTATAGAAAACGAAACACGACTCACGCAGAACGCCCAGACATGCTTCTGTTTGGAGCCACCCGGCAGATTGTGTTCTTTATATTGAGTCCAAATACATGATATAAAATGAACCAATTTTCAAGAATGCTACTACAAGCATTTTCATTTCTAAAAATTCTTAGACTGGTGCCTCGGTCCGATTGCTTCCTACGTCGCAAAATATTTTTAATATTCGAATGGGAACCAGTCTAATACATTCTTAGAATGACCGTATGTGATATTTCTTTTAAATCTGAAACGTGGGTACATTTTCGTAGCCAGCCGTGCTCCGTCTGTCACCGGTAGATGTTGTATGGGATATCATTAACAAGCAACATACGTTGATAGAAAGGAAATGATATCTACATAATGGTACGAATATAATTCAACTTTGAATAAATATTTATTGTTCTACTGTTCAAAATTACAAAATATTATGACGTTTTTGTCATGTTTGTATACAAGGTCATATACCCCCATCTTGGGCTTACCAAACATATGTTTTATTCATGATCGTCATGTATATGTTATACGTAGAACCTAAACATACATGTATATCATTGACCATTGCCTTATCGAATTCAGCTGGAGTTTATATACAATTTATGTTATTTTATTTATACATGTACGATAAATAGACTCGGATATACGTATCTCATTTTTTATCATATGATAAATACGAACACCAACGTTTAATGTTGTTGGCTCATTGTTGACACCGGACATGAAACGTTGCAACACGTTACCATATCACTTGGGTGTTCTAGAAAATGTTAACGCTACATGCAAACATGCTGTCATTGCTTCAGTTGATTTACTCTGGTATTTTCTTGTGTGGAGTGAATATTGTTGTCGCCTGGCGAAATTCATGCGGTCTATATGGCAATCATTTTGATTTGTGATACATTTATATGTACAAATGTAATGCTATAGTACAGTAAAGTACAGTACACAGCTTCCCCAACACCACAGGGACTCATGACAGTCCATACAGTTGCTTCACTCCTGTGAGATATACCACAGAAATTTAAAATTATACCCATCAAATATCATTGCAGTCGATCTAATCAATACGAGAGATTTTGATAAGATCGACTGCTATGATACAGAACAATCCTAATCGGGGATTTTAAAATATGTCGACATAACCGAAGTGTCGATGCAACCGATTTCGACACAACGAGTTTCAACTGTATTTTATTGATAGAATTTCAAACTCCTGTGGATATATATGCTAGTATTACGGGAACATATTTGGCAACGGACAGTTAGTGATCGATTACCTACCTACCAATACTCCCTTTAGTCTACTTTCTAAAGCAACCAATTTATACAAACAATATGTCTGTTATCTTAAATACTACTCTAGGGAGGGACTATGTACAAAATATATACAATTTCTTGTAATTAATTACGCAAACAAAAGGGTAAAACACGTGAATTGGGGATGGATACATAAGTATGGTCTTCGAATAGACAATTGCATCAACTACAATCCACCATATGTTGGCCTGGAGAAGATCAAAGACATAAACACAACACAAACTATATGAGCATGTCCTTCTCAAATTTCTGTCTGCAAATACATGTAAGTAGAATATAACCCCAACACACATTCGTCTGCTTACATCACTTAATTCGTTAAAAAAATCAGTGAAATATTTCTTATTACGCAAACAAAAAGATTAATACCATATATGGTATAACTGAAATAATCTATGTTGAAAATAACAAAATTGAATATTTGAATTGTTTACCACTAGTATATGTGTACTTTGAGTGATTGTTTTAACTAAGATGTATGTGTATTTGTCTGTTGCATATATGTCTTGTTACCTTCTTTTGATAAAGATATTATTATGATTATTATTATTATTATATTACAAAGAAAGATAGGACGTGAGGCGGGTGGAACGTTGAACCCCAGACAGAAAAAAACGGCGTTATTTGGTGATGGCGTTAGGGGCAAACGAGCCCGAAGAAGATTTGGTAGTCTTGTAGGCATGTAGGCATATGCCTCTGTGTGCTGAACTTCTAATACTCAAAACTAGAGTATATAGTACAGCATTAATCCAGGGGTCCTTTTGTTTATGTACGTTCTACGTAACTAAGACGATAAAAATATACTCAAATTCCTAGATTCATTGATATACATGTAACGTTAGAATTTTGTGGTTTACCGTTTAACGTTTTATCAAACTTTCTTTATAACCAGATTGGCGTCATGTTTGCTGGTACCCGGTGTGGATCGGCTCAATGGGATTAATTACAGACCGTACGGACATAATTAGTAACGGGTTAAACAGATGGATTATAACAAAGTAATCATAAGTACGATTTGATGATAATCAGCCTCATTTGTGAGTAAAATATTAACATAACATGTACATTTTTCATAAATCCGGGATCTGAAGACTTCATGTGTCTTCAACGTTTGCTAATTGAAGTTGCTTATTAATCAGCTTTTTTCATACCGTGTCCTAATACAATCATTAGTGGATAAGTGGAAAGAAGTGTCTGTTTTATAAGCAATGTTAATACACATTAAGAGAAATTCCACAGCGATCCTCCTATGTTCTTTTCTGTCCGACTCTGACACCAACAATCTGGATACCACCGTGTCGATGGTGCTATTTCTGTGGATTGAATTGTCCGAACCGCGAGCGTCTTATGGAATGAGCATGCTATAACGCCAATGGGTACATGGGCAAATGAACTTTAAAATAATAGGTATTTCACGATATATCAAATACATAACACGCAAATGATAAACATTATGTTCATATTTCTATTGATAATATACTGCAGTATGCCCTTTTTACTTTCAGTAACGTTTATTCAATCAAATTTGAACGATAAAGATGTAAAATATGATTTATTTGATATAATAATGGACTGTTCCATCGTGTACATATTCAAATACATTCCACAGCAATGCTCCTATGTACTTTTCTCTCTGTCGCAGGCACCATAAAGCCTGGTACGTAGTGTCCATAGTGCCTCTGTGGATAATATTTAAGCCTTTTTACATACATTGTAATTGGCATCCTAAAAACGTAACATTTTTTCCATGTCACTTTTATTTAACACAACGTATGAATCATGGTGCCAGCAACATTTGCAAGTAGCATTATGAAGTTAGTATGGTGTCTGAAGCCGAACACAGACGTGTTTGCCACTACTGGTGTGGTCCGATGTAGTCACAAGCTACAGGTGGTCACATATAATAATATTGTTTCTGGTTCTGTACGCAAATTTGTGGCGCCGTACTGTATAGATTCAAATCCCACTAAAGGTGCTTAACAAATTTGGAATAACATTAGAGTTGAAATTTGAGTAACAAATGACCAGCTCTTACAAGACACTAAGACTGCTTGTCCCGGCGCGTTCAATACCAGACCGCAATATCATGAAATAGAACATCGGACAAGGAAGGGGCGCCACTCAACTGAAACAGCAGAGCACAGAAAACAGAAATAACACATACCACAAACACACGGCACCATGCCCAACACATAGCTGAACTAGAAAGTAAAACTAAACCACCGAAAGTCGAAGTTCTGCAAGACCTAATTTCAGCTGTCCAAAGCCTGAAATACCTAGTTTAAGTGGTCATAAAATGACAGAAAGACATAGTATCAGCAGCCAACAAGCCGCAATATCGATTCCCTAGTTTCAGCTATAAAAAAGCTGAAAAGTCGTCACTGGTAGATCTATATTCAATCATCCACTGATTGGTGTTCTGTCTATGAAAGGACATTCCCGGACTGATCTTTATTCTGTGGTCTCCGTATACTGACGATGGTAGTTGAATCCCAAAGCATAATTATACTCTCATGTTATCATGTGTCCATGAAAGCTGAAAATGACCAGATTAATAATAGCAATAATATGTGAGTTTAGATTATACGTACAAGTATCCGTACAGTGACCTTTGTGTTAATAACTTCTTTTTTACGAAAGCAGGCTCAATTGTAGGCCTTTCAAAGGCATTGCCCCAAACTCTTTGTCCTGCTGAATTACCTTTTTTGGAAACATAAAAACCTTTTAGCTCCAAGTTTAAGAGCCATTCCACAGGGACAGGCAAAGCTATAGGTGATACCGGTATAAACAGTGCTTTATGTTTTGGCGAACCTACGTCCAAAGCCTTCTTAAAATGGACAAGAGCCTAAATACTCGTGCAAGACTTTGACCACGTGATATCATTGAGTGTGGGTGGCATATGGGAAATGGCGTTTTCGAATTCAGACATTTAGGCAGTAAACTAAGGAAACCTGAAAGTACTATTACGCCCATTTACGTTATATATACATGTAGTATGGTACAGGTGTGCAAAGGATAAAACATACAGCATTGACACACCTCGTATTCAGATGAATTATCGAACATATGAACATAAACCTGAATTATTTGATTTAATCATACATACATGCATTCATTATAGCATAATTTACAGTCCTCTTATCAAATACTAGACAACCTTTGCCTATTTCCCGGGCTTAAATCACTAACTATGCGAGAAACCGTTGACTCTATCGCGATTTTAATTTTGATAGAGAGGAAATAAAACAAGCTAGGGTTAGATTATGCATTTTTACGAGTTATACAATGATTGCGTATGAAGTACTATGTGTACTATATGTACGATCGTAAATGCTGAACTTTTATTCTATATTTTTAGTAGTAGGTAAGTTGGTGAGAATGATCTCTTATCTCGCGATTATCTCCCTTCAAATCTCAACCAAGACATTGAACTATCCGGGGGTAGAGCGATAAACATCTGATATCAATTTAAAAATATA
The DNA here is from genome assembly GCA_947247005.1 of Spisula solida. Classification (NCBI taxonomy): domain Eukaryota; kingdom Metazoa; phylum Mollusca; class Bivalvia; order Venerida; family Mactridae; genus Spisula; species Spisula solida. The sequence goes on along the minus strand of OX365945.1, from coordinate 27,188,975 downwards.
ATCTCATATCGTTTAATCAGAACGTCTAATCTTGATTGAAAAATAAACTATTAAATTTCGGTCGCTTGATATGGTCTTTGTTTTAACTTCATTAATGCCTTTGTTTACTATAAACACAATTGGAATATGCAGTGATACGATTAAAGGGGTAGATGATTTTAACCTTTATTGAATAAAACAGTTCGGCTCTTCCCATTTTAGCGTGGAATTCACACGGACTAAGACCATTTTTCTAATACCATTTTGACGTATTCTAAAACTGTTCGTATCTTGCTATACTATCATTGATATCAATCAAGCCCTACCATTGTTCCATTGTTTTAACTCGCTTGATAACATTCTGGGGGTATTTTCATGCCTAATATGTTCTTGATTCGATAACAAAAATGTTTTAACGCCACACTTAACAGAAAAGGGACGTTTTAACCGCTTTGGTGAATTCCAAACTAATCCACTGCACATCGCGGAAAAACATATTAACATGGACACCAAACTCTGTGTGGAGATTCCATCCTTCGTATTTGTATTTGATTCATGTGAATTTGCTAATGACAAATGCCCATTTAATTTAAAATGGGGGCATACTTATTATATCGTTTATGAATGAAGCAATTCATACGTTCTTTAATCCACTGCGTTAAAAAAAGATAATAGAAAATTGAACGAGGAAGGCAGCACCCAGCTTAAACAGCCGAGCACAGAAAACATACAAAAACATCACGTACCACAATTACACGATACAATGCCCAACATACATCTGAACGAGAAAATGAAGTAAACCGTTTTAAAGTCCAAGTTTTGACTAGTGGTAGAGCATCCACTTCGAGGGCAAAAGGTTTTACTAGTACCTCAAATTCGAGAATACAAACATCGGTACAAATGGTCCTAGTATTATCTCCCTTGCTTGAAGCTAATTCAGAGTTAGTTCCAGGTCGTTGCTGGTTCGACCGGTGTAAGCCTCGGATCATGTGATTTGGTAGTATCCATATCACTACAAACCCGTTGGCCAATAGTACTTAAAAGTATTAAACATAGTTTGTTAATACACAATTCCGAGTTATTTCGCCACACTTTTGCTTTCTCTGGTACCTCAATATGGAGTTCTATTCCACATAATATCAAAACTTCTTCATCTATTCAACAGTTTAAAACATTATATCTACGCTGGGTGAAGCCGTCTTATTTTGAAACACCCCATGTTTCTGCTACTTAAATATCTAATGACTGGCTAGTCATAATCATTACTTCAATACACATGTATAGCCATATATATATACATGTCTGCAGAATGGCATGCAGTGTGTTTTATGTTTCAATTCCGTATCGTGCTTTTATAAATGTCATTGTTTTAATTTACATATTGTTATATGATATGCTGGCTCTTATGATGTCCCTATATCTAATTAAGCTTTATAGTGATTAATTATAAATTTAATTGATTAGCATTTTGATTTATACCTTCCTTTTATTGTAGATTCCATACATATCGGTTTCGCACATCCTTTGACTGAAACTCTTTTATGAAATTCCCCAATTATATATAAAATTATGATATTGTGGACGTCATATGGGCCAAATTGCCATTATGCTTTTTTCATTTTATGTACTAGTGTTCTTGTTCAACTGTTTATTGTTGAGGATCTAATGGAAGATTGCCATTTAATTTAATTGTCAAATGAGTTTCCTCGTAAAATGAAGTCTTTATTATTATTATTATTATTATATAATACTATTTAAAGTCGTGAATGAACATCCCATTATTAATACATGTATACGAGCAGGATGCTCTTTATAAATGGTACATCCGTATACTTTAAATTTAAAAAACCGTATCCGCTATATACAATGTCATGTCCGTCAACGAAAATAAATAATTAATACACTTGATTTCATGGAGAAATTTATTTCATTTTCATTTATTTACCATCAGATATCATAAATGGTTGTTTGTGTTTATGATGGCGTTTTGTACCGACTGGTATTTGTAAAAAAGATCAAAGCTATTTGGTATGGAATTCACACGCAATGGCATGATTTACTCACGCAATCATTTAAAATCGTCACGCCCAGAGACACTGGACTATCGCCACACGCCATCTGGCGGTCATTCATTGTCTCAACAAATATGTTGGATTCTCTGACTGTCCTGTCAGACTAATGTTGTCTATATGATTGTAGCACCCCACGTGGTTACCTCTCGTGTGGTTTGTAGATAAATGGTTTGATAAGGTATAAAACAATGACGAAAACATGCTCATCATTTATATAATTAGACAGAGATATCTGAGGGCGTGGTCACACTGTCACGTGCGACACTATATTATTGAATGGTAGGCTACTTGGTGTTTGATTTCAGCAGTGACCTACACATGACATGTTTTAATTATAACTTATTTGACATCCGCACATATACGTACATTATACAAGTAACCATATGAATATGGAATGGCTGAAATATGTTTGCGTACTTCTACATTCAAAATCCTTTAGCGTGGATCTAAACATTTCAATTACCTGGTTGTTATATTGTTGGTCACGAACTGTGACTCAAAAACAGGGCTTTGTTTTATTTGTCCGAGCCGTAATCATTCTCCGACGCAACAAAGTTTGTTGGTCTTACCATATGCCTAGGAAAGGATGAGGTCCTTGAGGCCCATATGAAAAATTGCATTATGGTAAATATGTTAGCCGCGTAAAATAAAGACTTTACTTACTTACTTACAAGCAGTCCCAAATACACAAAACCACATCCAACAATCATCATTGATGGCACCAAACAAAATAATGTAGCAAACTCCAAATATCTTGGCAGTAACATCTCTGAAGATGGGTCGCTAGACAAAGAAATATCATCTATAACACAGAAAGCCAGTCAGGCACTTGGAGACTTCGTTCCAAGGAACTCCAGCGAAAATGTGTCACTCTGTCCACGAAGATGAAGATATACAAGGCGGTAGTGATCTCATCCGTGTGAAACATGGACTCTCTACAAGCGTCACATAAGGCAGCTGGAGCCGTTTAACATGAGATATCTATGAACCATTATTGAAGTCATTCGTTAGCAGGACAATATAACAAACCAAGAGGTGATAGACAAAGCAGGCTTGTCGAACATCGAGTCCATACTAATTAAAGCTCAACTTCGCTTGACTGGACATGTGATCCGAATGGAATATCACAGAATACCAAATCATTGTCTTTTGGTGAGCCCAGGCAAGGCACAAGAAAGCTATGAAGACCCAAGACCAGGTACTAAGATCCTCTGAAGAGCACTCTAAAATGGTGTGACATAAAGCCCTGTGAGCTAGAAGCAAATACAAGTGACATATCAAAATGTAGATCACTGACCCACTTAAACAACCAAAGAGTTTGAAGAGAACAGAAGGCTTTGTCTGGAAACAGCTAGAGAGAAGAGACACAGAGCGAAATCAGCATCGCTTGAACTAGTTGATTGTTGGTGAACGCCTATGCGCTTCAGGTTTCGGTTTGAGGTGCCATATGAGATGTCATTGAAGTACGGACAGTTGATGTCATCGTCGGAACCCTATGTACTACTACAGACAGACGTAATCATTATTTGCAATCATGGTTCTTTAAAAATGGTAAAAAATATGGAATCGATATGAGGCAGTTATTAGCTGGGCGTACAGTCACATTTAAGACTTACTTAAACCATCCTTAAATTGCATCATACCACTTCTATCATAGTTTTGATAATTCTGAAATATTTAAATGATGTTTAGTATTGTTTTTCGAAACTGCAGATATTGTCCCTGTAGCTGGTCACATGAACATGTGACAGTTGTTATTGTCCTGTTTTCCTGTCTAGTGTCTTATTCATGTTTTAAGTATTTGTATATTGGAGAAGCTGTCAATATCAACGTGTTAATCCTATTTATTAAGAACGAACCAGAAGTATCGTCTGCTGTTGTCTATATTTGTCTTACCACATGGGCAGACGACATAAGACCTGCAATGTCAGACGAGATCTATTTTTATTAAATGAAGGTTGTTTATGCACGTCGCACGCTATGTCCATAGATACTGATAAATTACACATAAGGTTTTGTAAATACACATGTACAAAAAATGTATATGCTTGGTGTTAAAAAACAGACCCCAAATGCAGTTGTTTTTGATGAGCTGAGAAGAATACCATTATCTGCCATATTTATATGTTATTTGTAAATGATCAAAGGCAAAGTTCGTTGCTGATTATGCCAATACACTTTGAACTTGAACTAGTCAGATTTCAAAATGTAGGATGAGGCTATCAAAATAAACTTGCACATCATATATATAGTAATTACTGCATTTAATCCATAATAAAATACCTAAAATTAAATATTGTTCGTTTCCCTTCCTACTCTGTACAAACCAACCAAAATCGCCAATACAAGAAAAATATTCATTGAGGAATCAGGAAAGGAAATGACTGGTGAAATTAGCGAAAGTGTCCTACCTATCTACCCAACCATTAAATGGGGGAAATAATTAACCTCCGAATACTTTTTTTGGTGGACAGTGTATGTATACATATCTGTTTGACCAGCTCAACGAGAGGCTGTCAGTTGTGACCCACCCTCACACATCAGCGGTTAGTCAAGTTCTTATTCAAGAAAAAATGTACTTTATTCCGATTTACGCAGTTTAACAACACTTTTTCAGTAATATTAAAATAAATTGTGTTCTTTGTGCTACTTGCACACACAGGTAACTGTATCAATAATAAAGAGTAAACAAAATAAAACATTTTTTTTATAAAATTTATAATATCTTAGATAACATAATTTTTTTTTATTTTACTCGTTATCAATGATACAGTTACCTGTGCTTGCACACTGATACATATGCTGATTTGTTTGCTACCAACCCGGACCGTGTGATAGTGACACGGTGCTAGACTGATCTAGCGTCATAAACCATCTCTTTGTTGTTAAAGGAATGCCTTTATACCCGGAACCTCTTGTATAGTTTGAACTGTTGAACCATTTCTTGAATGCATGTTTGACATGATTGTCTACTTCTTGTATTTTCTTACAGACTCAACAATCTTAAAAACATGTAATTTTGCCATACCGTGAAATATCTCCTGTAGGAGTACGTGGGTATGGGAAGGCTATCATAGCTAAAAATTATCACACTCAAAGAGATAAGTGGATTTTAATGCTGCTATAGGAATTATGGGAACCGTATATGATTTCATTAACGGTACACCAGAGTCTTACTGGAACATACTACATTATTCAGACTCGATCTAGTACACTAAGAACAGCTTTGCAATTTGCTTCATAAAACAATTTCGGTGTAATTGATGTTAATTAATAAACTGAATACGAGCACTTAGTGTAATTCTAGTTAGTATGCAATCTTTAAATAGAACAAAGCCAATAAGATTGTAACAAGAGTGCAACAAGAGTGCAACACAACACAACATCCTGTCCTGTTATGTTGGAAAGATACCCGGAAGAACAATCTTGAGGTCGTAGGTACGAACCCCAGTCGGGACGTATAATTATGCACGTCGTTGTAATTAGTAGTCTGAGGATTACGTCATACTACTCTGATTCAAATCCTTATGTGTAACAGTTGTTTGTAGTTGGGTGTCAACAGTATTTCGGTTATACATGTACATTATGGTCACATGACCTAACCTGTATTCCTTGCTAACCAACCAGTTGTCACATGACCTAACCAGTATTCCTTGATAACCAACCAGTGGTCACATGACCTAACCTGTATTCCTTTCTAACCAACCAGTTGTCACATGACCTAACCAGTATTCATGGGTAACCAACCAGCTGTCACATGACATAACCAGTATTCCTGGGTAACCAACCAGTGGTCACATGACCCAACCAGTATTCCTGGGTAACCAACCAGTGGTCACATGACCCAACCAGTATTCCTTGCTAACCAACCAGTGGTCACATGACCTAACCAGTATTCCTTGCTAACCAACCAGTGGTCACATGACCAAACCAGTATTCCTTGCTAACCAACCAGTTGTCACATGACCTGACCAGTATTCCTGGGTAACCTACCAGTGGTCACATGACCTAACCAGTATTCCTTGCTAACCAACCAGTTGTCACATGACCTAACCAGTATTCATTGCTAACCAACCAGTGGTCACATGACCTAACCAGTATTCATGGGTAACCAACTAGTTGTCACATGACCTAACCAGTATTCATGGGTAACCAACCAGTTGTCACATGATCTAACCAGTATTCATGGGTAATCAACCAGTTGTCACATGACCTAACCAGTATTCATTGGTAACCAACCAGTTGTCACATGACCTAACCAGTATTCCTTGCTAGCCAACCAGTGGTCACATGACCTAACCAGTATTCATGGGTAACCAACCAGTTGTCACATGGCCTAACCAGTATTCATGGATAACCAACTAGTTGTCACATGACCTAACCAGTATTCATTGCTAACCAACCAGTGGTCACATGACCTAACCAGTATTCATGGGTAACCAACCAGTTGTCACATGGCCTAACCAGTATTCATGGGTAACCAACCAGTTGTCACATGACCTAACCAGTATTCATTGCTAACCAACCAGTGGTCACATGACCTAACCAGTATTCCTTGCTAACCAACCAGTGATCACATGACCTAACCAGTATCCTTGCTAACCAACCAGTGGTCACATGACCTAACCAGTATTCCTTGCTAACCAACCAGTGATCACATGACCTAACCAGTATTCCTTGCTAACCAACCAGTGGTCACATGACCTAACCAGTATTCCTTGCTAACCAACCAGTTGTCACATGACCTGACCAGTATTCCTGGGTAACCTACCAGTGGTCACATGACTTAACCAGTATTCCTTGCTAACCAACCAGTTGTCACATGACCAAACCAGTATTCATTGCTAACCAACCAGTGGTCACATGACCTAACCAGTATTCATGGGTAACCAACCAGTTGTCACATGACCTGACCAGTATTCATGGGTAACCAACCAGTTGTCACATGATCTAACCAGTATTCATGGGTAATCAACCAGTTGTCACATGACCTAACCAGTATTCATGGGTAACCAACCAGTTGTCACATGACCTAACCAGTATTCATTGCTAACCAACCGGTGGTCACATGACCTAACCAGTATTCCTTGCTAACCAACCAGTGGTCACATGACCTAACCAGTATTCCTTGCTAACCAACCAGTTGTCACATGACCTGACCAGTATTCATTGCTAACCTACCAGTGGTCACATGACCTAACCAGTATTCCTTGCTAACCAACCAGTTGTCACATGACCTAACCAGTATTCATTGCTAACCAACCAGTGGTCACATGACCTAACCAGTATTCATGGGTAACCAACTAGTTGTCACATGACCTAACCAGTATTCATGGGTAACCAACCAGTTGTCACATGATCTAACCAGTATTCATGGGTAATCAACCAGTTGTCACATGACCTAACCAGTATTCATTGGTAACCAACCAGTTGTCACATGACCTAACCAGTATTCCTTGCTAGCCAACCAGTGGTCACATGACCTAACCAGTATTCATGGGTAACCAACCAGTTGTCACATGGCCTAACCAGTATTCATGGATAACCAACTAGTTGTCACATGACCTAACCAGTATTCATTGCTAAACAACCAGTGGTCACATGACCTAACCAGTATTCATGGGTAACCAACCAGTTGCCACATGGCCTAACCAGTATTCATGGGTAACCAACCAGTTGTCACATGACCTAACCAGTATTCATTGCTAACCAACCAGTGGTCACATGACCTAACCAGTATTCCTTGCTAACCAACCAGTGGTCACATGACCTAACCAGTATCCTTGCTAACCAACCAGTGGTCACATGACCTAACCAGTATTCCTTGCTAACCAACCAGTGATCACATGACCTAACCAGTATTCCTTGCTAACCAACCAGTGGTCACATGACCTAACCAGTATTCCTTGCTAACCAACCAGTTGTCACATGACCTGACCAGTATTCCTGGGTAACCTACCAGTGGTCACATGACTTAACCAGTATTCCTTGCTAACCAACCAGTTGTCACATGACCAAACCAGTATTCATTGCTAACCAACCAGTGGTCACATGACCTAACCAGTATTCATGGGTAACCAACCAGTTGTCACATGACCTGACCAGTATTCATGGGTAACCAACCAGTTGTCACATGATCTAACCAGTATTCATGGGTAATCAACCAGTTGTCACATGACCTAACCAGTATTCATGGGTAACCAACCAGTTGTCACATGACCTAACCAGTATTCATTGCTAACCAACCGGTGGTCACATGACCTAACCAGTATTCCTTGCTAACCAACCAGTGGTCACATGACCTAACCAGTATTCCTTGCTAACCAACCAGTGGTCACATGACCTAACCAGTATTCCTTGCTAACCAACCAGTGATCACATGACCTAACCAGTATTCCTTGCTAACCAACCAGTGGTCACATGACCTAACCAGTATTCCTTGCTAACCAACCAGTTGTCACATGACCTGACCAGTATTCCTGGGTAACCTACCAGTGGTCACATGACTTAACCAGTATTCCTTGCTAACCAACCAGTTGTCACATGACCAAACCAGTATTCATTGCTAACCAACCAGTGGTCACATGACCTAACCAGTATTCATGGGTAACCATCCAGTTGTCACATGACCTAACCAGTATTCATGGGTAACCAACCAGTTGTCACATGATCTAACCAGTATTCATGGGTAATCAACCAGTTGTCACATGACCTAACCAGTATTCATAGGTAACCAACCAGTTGTCACATGAGCTAACCAGTATTCCTTGCTAACCAACCAGTGGTCACATGACCTAACCAGTATTCATGGGTAACCAACCAGCTGTCACATGGCCTAACCAGTAGTCATGGGTAACCAACCAGTTGTCACATGACCTAACCAGTATTCATTGCTAACCAACCAGTGGTCACATGACCTAACCAGTATTCATGCGTAACCAACCAGTTGTCACATGACCTAACCAGTATTCCTGCGTAACCAACCAGTGGTCACATGACCTAACCAGTATTCCTGCGTAACCAACCAGTGGTCACATGACCTAACCAGTATTCCTTGCTAACCAACCAGTTGTCACATGACCTAACCAGTATTCATTGCTAACCAACCAGTGGTCACATGACCTAACCAGTATTCATTGCTAACCAACCATTGACCACATGGCCTAACCCGTATTCCTGCGTAACCAACCATTGACCACATGGCCTAACCCGTATTCCTGCGTAACCAACCATTGATCACATGACCTAACCAGTATTCCTGCGTAACCAACCATTGATCACATGACCTAACCAGTATTCCTGGGTAACCAACCAGTGATCACATGACCTAACCAGTATTCCTGGGTAACCAACCAGTGATCACATGACCTAACCAGTATTCCTGGGTAACCAACCAGTGATCACATGACCTAACCAGTATTCCTGGGTAACCAACCAGTGATCACATGACCTAACCAGTATTTTGTATCAAATAACAACATGTAGAGTAGTGACCGGGCGTCGAGACGATTAAGCAAACCAGAGGGTTCCAAAACTTAGTAAGGTGATTGTTTATGACAGGATATAATAATTACACGCAATTGTCTTTTTCTGGAACACACGCACACTGGTTCAATCAACTTACCGACATTTAAACTATAATATACTATGAAATGTATCTGGTTCTCTGTAGTACTACAGCGTATTAGTACCAATAACGTTGATAGAGGCGGTTATCAAGACTAACTCTGAAATATGGCACAATGTTCTAAAATGATTTTATATATAGTTACAAACTTCATACCATAAGTTTTTTGTTCCATAATTTTATTTTAAGATAAAGAGGATTTGTACCAGATTGTCACGTATTCTGGTATTATTTCAAACCTCATTCTGGTATTGCATGCAAGACCAATGCTTTACGGTATGCCTTCAGGGTTCGTGGGAAAATCAAACGGAATTCATCAGAATCACTGCAATACCAATGATAATCATTTTGCCTCGCACTCAATCTTCATATTTGCAATAAAATATTCATGTGATGTGTCAATCAGCCCCGGAAAAATCTGATTATATCGGGAGACAAAAATGCTAATCAAGCAGGCATTAAATTGCGATTGTTGCCTCTACAAAGCCAACTGATGAATGAGCATGGTTTAGCATGTCCGCTGACGTGTGCTATGTTCAAGTTATATTCCTGATAATACAGATATTATATACACAGTGCGATATATTATATATCCCACGCTATCGTGTGCCCTTAAGATCATTATCGCACGATCTTAAGGGCGATATGGACATTTATCGGTTGTCTTTAAATCTTGATTGTTTAAGATATTCAATAAAAATAGACAAATTTAAGGTAGATTACGCTATATCGACTACCTACAGACACATAATTGGACATCGTCTATTAAACAAGGCCGTGATTTTGTGTCGGATAATCGGCAAACATTTAACATATGTTGCTTGGGTCACGGAACTTTTGACTATGAATCTTGTTTACGGGTCTGAGATAGTACTTAGAGTTTCAACAATACATTATTCGTATCAGCTTACGAGTCTACAATTACGAAACCTGACGTTTTCCACCTGCTGCGCAGTGACGTTAATTATTATACTGACAAATACGACTCCCTACGTACAAATAAATGTCTTTGCGGTAAGGTTACGGCTTCCACATGTACTCTTTGTGGAACAATTGTTTCCGTATACTTCGGAATTGTAAAACGAGCGTTTTTTAGAAAACGTATAGCTAAAGTCGGTATTCCAGGATACCCTGTGCGTGTTCCGCAAGCGCATTCCACATCCGTGTTGCGTATGCGCAAAATTCGAACAAGCAATTTTCTACTGTCCATATTTCATGTTTGCGTACCAATACAATAATAAAATCGATTGTTGTATGTTTATCGCATACGGAGTACTGATGCAGAAGGCGCCGCATGCAGAACATATTCACGAAACCATGGAATACCTTTAAATAGGGCATAATCATATCCAAAACACATACAATTTGCACATATCAGTGACCTTACACCAATAGGCTGCGCACGCAATACAAGGTAGCTGAACTCATTACATGCAATTCAAACAAAAACTCCTACTGAAGCGTCAGAAACTGCATAGTTCTCACAAACATCAAAACCGCAGATCTTCCACGCTTATATCCATGTGTAAGTTTCTTTCAACTTGATATCAAGGGACTTATCTTTGTAGGTTTGCGGTTTCTGGATTGCTGTATTTTGCATTTCCAACCGATGCGATAGTATACCATCGCATCTCACTCTAGAGACCTTACAGACTTTGTACGTAGTTCTATTCTGGTCTATAATCATTACTATTTAATACCAGTTTTCCTATTTTACAGTTACTCACAAAAAGATTGCCAGTCACCATTCTTTGTTAAATTGACTTAATGATTTTTATTTCCAGAGTTTGTGGGTTCATTTTACACTCGGTGTAGCTCTGACAATAGAGAGATATTAGCGATAGAATTTACCTATCTCGCCAAACATTATTATTTCCACTCCGGGGTCCGCGTATTGAATATGGTCACCAAAGCGCGTAAATTGCGGAAAATAGCCGTCTTCTTATTCATGGCTCTATGGTAACGTAATACGAAAAAATCCACGCATCGCCACATCTCATCAACAAAAATGTCTGCGAAGCGGTAACCATCTTGCGCAAGGCTCAATAATCAACAAAACGAGTCAAATATTTTTCAATTATGATTTTTAAATTAGAATTAACCTTTCGCACCGCGCTATAATTAGATCGAACGACGGCTCGTGTATTTAATTAAACGCGAGTTCGCTCAGGCACAGTTTAATGTAATTCGGTTTTTTTTGTCACTCAAACGCAATGAATTGATTTTTAAATTTGAAGGTCGCGTGCCGATGGGATGTCCTGTATGCGAGACACGTGCTCGCCGGTTTAAAGTTGTTTGGAACATTCAGTTTGTTATTGATCATTTCGTTTGTCTGAATTGTATAAAATTGCACAATTATTGAAAATATTCTAATTTTAGTAACTAATTAGAAATACGAAACTTCGTTTGTAATAGAGAAACTGAATTACCTGTTTTGTGATTCATGCAATGAAATTTTTTTTAAAAATAAAATGGGTAATACATGTACATTTGTATATCTAAAAGGAGCAATCGGGACAAAGGGGTATATGCCATATTCCTGGTCCGAAGGTTTTTGAGTTCGAAGTTTGTCATGCACGAGGTTAAGTAATGATCATCACAACCGACAAAGGAGTACATTATTTCAAATAATTGTTTACAACCAAAATGAACTGCTTTCATTGGTCAACTAAAGTTTTGTTAACATTATATGTGAACAGAGTGGCGTCATGGGCGTATGGTCAGTCAATTCTCGACATAGGCGGAAATACAAGTAACGTCATGTTGCCCACCAAGGTGATTCTAGTCAGCATACGACATTATTATAAGTTGTAACTTGATTCCCAACTTCGCCGTAAAACATGAAGAAACTTATCAAAGATCGACTGTAGTATCTAAGGTAGCCCGTTTTGCGAAAATAATATAATTTAATAGAGTTATAATGTGATTGCACCCTCTGTAACTTGTCAGAAACAGGCGGGTCGTTTCAACCCTAAAATAATTATATGATGTATATTTTATGGCTGTTTTACTTCCATTACCCGTTGCAGACGACAGTTAAAGTCTCGTGCGATGACCACAATGATGGATCGCCTGATAGCACCGGGATTTAATAACCGACTATTGTTGTTATTAAGTTAACTTGAGAGAGAGAACAAAGGCAGAAGATAATTATCCGTGTAGAGTTTGGTCCTTAACGTCAGGACTTTCAAGAACACTTGATGAATTGTCGGCTGATACTTTGATTTTTGTCGTCTGTAACTGAACCATCTGGAATCAGAGAGACGCTTGAAAAAATGGCGGGAGAGTAAAAACATAACATGAAAGATAATCAGAAGTGCTCTGTATTAAAACAGAACCGTGCGTTATTAAGACAGAGGAAATCTTTAGAAAAATAAATGCAACATAAGAGATAAAAGTTCAAATAAAACAAACAAAAGAAATTAGCGCTCAGTAATTTGTTTGCATTGTTTCGAATTCCTCTGACTCATCGCCATTTTGAAAATAATGAACATGGTTCGAGATTGGACAACTAATGTAAACAAAGCAAAAAAAACACCAATTGTTTGAGCTCTCTCCGTTTACACTAATGCAACAATTGACACAACGAAACAGGAGTAAATTGAAAGATGCGACTCACTGTAATTGGCTGCGGGCTGTGTTTCAAGGACGAGCTCTTCATCGAATTATTGGATGAAGATTTGGCGCGAAAAATGCAAACCAGACGAAATCCATACAGTGCATGCATGATTTGCTAAAAAGATAGATAGATTTGTTTCTACATACAATGTACATCGTTTATGACAAATATATATCAACATATACATTAAAATAATTAGCAAGCATGCATGCAATCATAATGCCATGGCAATCAATATTACATGTAAAGAATGACACAAAAAAGAACTAGTTCTTGTTTCAATTCGGGTGTTTTAAATATTCGAAACATAACAATTTTTGTGTACAAACCTTAGTGAGAAGAATAAGACGCGTTTGCTGAAATTGACAAAGTGTTGGATGAAATAAGGCATAGATGTTGAATCCGTACTAATGTACAAAAATTAAATAAGCATTTTAATCACATTTGTCAACGTTTCAATAATATGTGGAGACTACCCAATCGCATCATCTTTACACCAAACGATCAAGCAGTAACCTGGAACTATGCTGAGCATCAAGCAAGGGAGATTTATTGTAAGCCGATTACTGCATGATTATGGGATTCTCAAAGTTATTGTTCAACTCTGTGATTTCACTAAGTCAAGTATAAATCTTATATTTTAATAATCTTTTCCAACAATATTTAATGTCTTTACATCTACTTACAATTTGTGTTGCACAATACACAGTATAAAGGTAGAAACCCCATCGAGCTTATGTTGAGTTGCAAGCGATCTCTTACTTTGCATTAAGTAATAGCCTAAGAGCTGAGGGCGATTTATTCAAAATTGGAGTCCATCTCTTAAACTTGCACCACAGTTGGACATATGACCGAACATTAAGAAAATCCATTTCTTACAAATTTCCTCTTTCACAACCGCTCAGCATCCAAGATGGCGTCCAAGATGGCCGCCATTTTTACGCGAAAATGGTACTGAACGCTTATTTGTGCATGAAATGAATTGTTTTCTCACAAATATGTATCAAAATGTACTTATAAGTTGAAAAATGAATGGAAGACACATTTTTATCTGTTTTAATAGTAAATTTCGACATTTTGGAAAAGCTATGACCCATATAGAGGCCCAAAATTGGCTATTTTTAGGGTATTTTTCTTAATTTTGTATTGTCAATAACTTAAAAGTACATTTATGACTGTAAATTTTACATTTAATTGGTTTCATTTATTCTATATATTTAGTGTGAAAAATATGAGGGTGTAAGATGTACAACTTTTTTAGTTTTATGAGTTCCCTAAGGGTGTGAAGTGGGTGGGGTAAATTCACATCAAAAGTGAAAAAATAAGAAACTGCCTCTTTTTAACTAATTATTTATGTATTTAGACCATATTGGGTTGACTTATATAATGTGAATGAAATTATGCATTTTGAAATCAGTTTTGGTTGCTCGTGCTCTATTTTACAAAGTGGGTGGGGTAAAATTTCATAAATAGTTTTAAAGATTTAATAACGAGATTAACCAATGATTGTTTTTAAACTCTGAGCTCTGTTTTTCTTCTGACCTATGATAAACTATTCTGAAATGTTCTTCAAGCTACTTTTGAATATAATAAATTAGAGATTGTACAAATAAACACGTTACATGACTTCGCCTGTTAAAAGTGGGTGGGGTAAAAAAATGCAAAAATGAGAATAATGACAATTTGCAGAAATTGCATTCTATGATTTATTTTGATTAATATAGACAGTACAAGTCTATTTGGTATTATAAGATATATTTATGGCAGCATTTCGCTGTTTTAAAATTGGTAATGCTTAATATTGTGAAGTGGGTGGGGTAAAATCACGTAAATTGTGAAACTTCATAATGGGCGCCATTATAAGCTAAAACCAATTGGTATGCGATCAGAAGAACTTTCATACACACCGTCATCAGTAGTACAACCGCCACAATTGACAATAAACCGAATCAAATGAGACTTAAATTTCATACATGTAAATGATGTTGAATATTTGCATTCTGGTATATCTCATGATATGCAGCAAATTGCCTTGCAACACTGACAATTTCAAGGCCCAGGTTAGGGTCAATGTAGTTATAAGGTCAAAGTACAGAAAAAGCAACTTTTTAACATTTTTTCACGTTTCAGGTGATGTTTGAAATACTGATTCAATTTTATAATGCTTAATAATGAAATTATTTTAAATATAGGTCTATATATAAATAATTGTTTGTGTAAAAAGGACAATTATACACATTGTAAAACGAAATAAAAGACGCCTTTGCTCGTACTACAACTAGAAAAGTAATAATTATCCCATGTCGTGAACTCCCAACAAGCATATGAAGCCATTTCAAGCCTTCAGTAGTAGTCACCACCGGTGGATGAAGCCATTTCTGGCCTTACGAAGGAGTCACCACCAGTGGATGAAGCCATTTCTAGCCTTATGGAGTAGTCACCAAGGGCGGATGAAGCCATTTCTAGCCTTATGGAGTAGTCACCACCAGTGGATGGAGCCATTTCTAGCCTTATAGAGGAGTCACCACCAGAGGATGAAGCCATTTCTAGCCTTATGGAGTAGTCACCACCAGTGGATGGAGCCATTTCTAGCCTTATAGAGGAGTCACCACCAGTGGACGAAGCCATTTCTAGCCTTATGGAAGAGTCACCAACGGCGGATGAAGCCATTTCTAGCCTTATGGAGGAGTCACCACCAGTGGACGAAGCCATTTCAAGCCTTTTGGGGGGAGTCACCACCAGTGGATGGAGCCATTTCTAGCCTTATAGAGGAGTCACCACCAGTGGATGAAGCCATTTCTAGCCTTATGGAGGAGTCACTAACGGCGGATGAAGCCATTTCTAGCCTTATGGAGGAGTCACCACCAGTGGACGAAGCCATTTCAAGCCTTTTGGAGGAGTCACCACCAGTGGATGGAGCCATTTCTAGCCTTATAGAGGAGTCATCACCAGTGGATGAAGCCATTTCTAGCCTTATGGAGGAGTCACCAACGGCGGGTGAAGCCATATCTAGCCTTATGGAGGAGTCACCACCAGTGGACGAAGCCATTTCAAGCCTTTTGGAGGAGTCACCACCAGTGGATGAAGCCATGTCTAGCCTTATAGAGTAGTCAACAACGGCGGATGAAGCCATTTCTAGCCTTATGGAGTAGTCACCAACGGCGGATGAAGCCATTTCTAGCCTTATGGAGTAGTCACCACCAGTGGATGGAGCCATTTCTAGCCTTATAGAGGAGTCACCACCAGTGGATGAAGCCATTTCTAGCCTTATGGAGGAGTCACCAACGGCGGATGAAGCCACTTCTAGCCTTATGGAGTAGTCACCACCAGTAGATGAAGCCATTCATAGCCTTATGGAGTAGTCACTACCAGTGGATGGAGCCATTTCTAGCCTTATGGAGGAGTCAGCACCATTGGATGAAGCCATTTCTAGCCTTATGAAGGAGTAACCACCAGTGGATGAAACCATGTCTAGCCTCATGGAGTAGTCACCGACGGCGTATGAAGCCATTCCTAGCCTTATGGAGTAGTCACCACAATCGGAATGAGCCTTTCTAGCCTTATGGAGTAGTCACCACCATCGGAATGAGCCTTTCTAGCCAAATGGAGTGGTCACCACCAGTGGATGCAGCCATTTCTAGCCTTATGGAGGAGTCACCACCAGTGAATGAAGCCATTTCGAGCCTTATGGAGTACTCCCCTACTGCGTATGAAGACATTTCTAGCCTTATGGAGTACTCCCCTACTGCGTATTAAGACATTTCTAGCCTTATGGAGGACTCCCCTACTGCGTATGAAGACATTTTAGCCTTATGGAGTACTCCCCTACTGGGTTTGAAGACATTTCTTGCATTATGGAGTACTCCCCTACAGCGTATGAAGACATTTCTAGCCTTACGGAGTACTCACCTACTGCGAATGAAGACATTTCATGTCTTATGGAGTACTCCCCTACTGCGTATGAAGACATGTCTTGCCTTATGGAGTACTCCCCTACTGCGTATGAAGACATTTCTTGCATTATGGAGTACTCACCAACTGCGTATGAAGACATTACTTGCCTTATGGAGTACTCCCCTACTGCGAAAAAAGCAGTTGATAGCCTTATGGGGTACATGTACTCTCAATCAGCGGATAAAGTCCATGCCAGATAGAGTACTTGTCACAAGTGGATATGTCATTCCAAGGCCTATAAGAAACTCAATACTGCCAGTAAAAGCCATTCATATCCATTTGTAGAACTCCCAACCAGTGGTAAACTGATTCCCAGTCATGTTAGGGTATGCAACGCAACTAGAATAACCATTCCTAGCAGTATGGAGTACTGGCCAAATGTTTACTTACTACTCCTTGAAAAAGCCCTTCTTAGCCATATTAAGTATGGAGTATGTATATGAAAACGCTAGTTTTACTCTTATGTTTGCCTATCTATTAGTTTTAGCCTATAAAGTCGCCACACTATACCGGTGAACGCTCCTATTATCAGATATTTTACCCCACCCACCCATAAACTAAGCATGATGGATACACACCTAGTTTAAAAACAACAATAGGTCATAACAAATAAGTCTTTTATAAAGAAAAAGATGTGTACTGTTTATATTGAGCAAAATAATACATAGAATGCAATTTCTGCATATATCCATTCTTCTCATTTTTGCATTTTTTTACCCCACCCACTTTCAACAGGCAAAGTCATGTAACATACTTATTTTTAAAAACTCTCATCTATCATCTACAAAAGAAACTTATTGAACATTTCAGAATAGTTTATCATAGGTAAGAAGAAAAACAGAGGTCAGAGTTTAAACAACCATCGGTTAATCTTGTTGTTAAGTTTTTTTTATTATTTGTGAAATTTTACCCCACCCACTTCGTAAAAAAAGAGCAAGAGCAACCAAAACTAATTTCAAAAACACATCATTCCATGCACATTGTACAGCAAGTTCACCTATGATGATCTAGGTACATAAAGGAAGTCAAAATTATGTTATCTCTTATTTTTTTCACTTTGGGGTATATTTACCCCACCCACTTCAAACCCTTAGCGATAGCATACAACTAAAAAAGTTGTAAATCTTACACCCTCATTTTCTTCATACTAAATTTACGAAATAAATAAAATCATTTAAATGTTAAATTTATAGTCATAAATGTACTTTTAAGTTATTGACAATACAAAATATAGAAAAATACCCCAAAATAGCCAATTTTGGGCCTCTATATGGGTCATAGCTTTTCCAAAATGTCGAAATTTACTATCAAAACAGATAAAAGTGTGTCTTCCATTCATTTTTCAACTCATAAGTACATTTTGAAACATATTTGTGAGAAAACAATTCATTTCATGCACAAATAAGCGTTCAGTACCATTTTCGCGTAAAAATGGCGGCCATCTTGGACGCCATCTTGGATGCTTAGCGGTTGTGAAAGAGGAAATTTGTAAGAAATGGATTTTCTTAATGTTCGGTCATATGTCCAACTGTGGTGCAAGTTTAAGAGATGGACTCCAATTTTGAATAAATCGCCCTCAGCTCTTAGGCTATAAAGGTCTAACACATAGGCACATGGTTTTAATTTTTAAGAGTGTACCTTATGTATAGAAAAGGTTGTACATCGGCCATGTTTAGCCTTGACGGATATGACGTCACAGAAACTGGTATCCGTGTTTGCTTTGACAACTGTAAAAAAGCTGGGTACCAGCTTTCGTAACAAAATACCTTTGCGGCTAAACATGGCCGCTGTACAACATTCTCTATACGTATGATACACTCAGATATTTTGAAATACAGTCGGATAATTTGAAACCATGTCCCTATGGTCAAACATATCGTCGTATAAAATCCACCAAGATATAAGACTATAAGACTTATGTTGAGTAAATGGCGATATTCACATAGGCGTTTGCGCAAACAACATTAACACATACGAGGCAAGACATGCATGGTCGTTTTTTTTTCAAAAATCGTAAATATCGTGAATCGATGTCCTAAATTATTCAGCGTCTAGTAATTAGTTTTCAGTCTAAAAAATCTGAGGTTATCCGATTGTGATCGTACCTTGCGTGTTAATTTGAAACCTCGGGTCGTTACCGTCTTGTAGATGAACGCTTTTCTTATCTTATACAATTATCTCAGATAGACATTTAAAATGCACATCACATAAATTTTAAGAGGTTCTAGTCACGTGCTGAAAGCTTGGAGGAAACTCAGCAGTGGAACGCTGGTTCAGCATGACGTCAGTAATGTAGATCAGGCTCAACCAATCAAATCATCCGTACTTACCTCCATTATATTGATATTTACTTGATTACTAATATTGCTAATTTAGGCCAGTCATTCTAGCCCAAAAATGGCCTTAACCTAGACAAAATTGCAAAAGTTTTGTTTTGAGTATTTTTAATTTTTTTAATGTCTAAACTACTACCAGGAAAAAATCCCCTGTTCAGAAAGTTGCGGAAGTACCTTAAAACGCGATTTTAAGAAGGTCACTATACTTTTCATTATTTTATTCCATGAAAATTTGGGTATAACAGTTTATCAGCAGTTTAATGTTATACACACACGCAGGTTAAAATATCAAACCATGTTGTTGATAAAAGGAATTTACAAGCAAAATATTTTCAATAAACCATTTATTTCAATTTTTTAAGCAAATAATGTGAAAATGAAGGGGTAGATTTACCCCACCCACTTTTCAGAAAATATGATAATTATTTTTGTACCATAAAACATGAATTAATTTCTTTATTTTGGGTAAACATATCTAAATGAGAGTGTTTTATAAGTCATCAACTGATAAACATGCATCAGGATCTTAATTTGACCTACATACGTGTGTCCATCCGTTTGTCTGTAAGGTCAGTCATGCTCATCCGTGAAGAAATCTTTATTATATGATTAAGTAAAATAATTTTCATGGTGTCGTTATTAAACTTAGTATGTGGAGAGGGGCCTATAAGGGGCTTGTCATGAGATAGTGAATAACATTTCATATTTATATTATGACAACAATCCCGGTTGCTATGGAAACGAAAATGGTGAAAACATTACATTTTCTTGCATACATCGAAATTTTGATTGTAAGGTTTATGAGAACTGGAGTATTAACAGAGCTAGGCCGCTAGCCTGCCAACTTCACGACCATGTAGGCTGAATAATGCACATCATTGTATTGTTTGAATTTCACTAACTATTTGCTGATATGGTAGCATGAACTTCTATTTCACTGTTTAAGCTTTATATTCGATTTGTTTAATGTATCGTCACGTAGGTGATTTCCGGACAATCCAGGTCAATTATAATTTAATACACTTGTTACTATATATAGTAGCACAAATAAGCCTATTTGCGGCTGATTATGGCCATCACGTGATTGATTATCGCCTATCCGCCCGGTCCGCAATCTCATAATCATAATCGGACCGGTTGAACGAGCGCACGTTACGTTATCCATGTAAACATGACGTCACGTTGGAGCCAAAATGACGTTACGTTGCTCATATGCCATTTTATTCACACTAAGTGCATTTTATTGGTTACAATATTAGTGTATATCTACGTCAGTAATATAAATTTACGTTATTTGTTCTTCATAGATATTCTGAAATCGAACAATTGTATTAAAGACTTTAATACACTTCAGAGCCTGGCCGGAAGTTGATAATCCGCCCGGTATGAATAATCACCCTCGGGCTGAAGCCCTCGAGGTGATTATTCATTTTCCGGGCGGATTATCGCCTTCCTGCCCGGCTGTGTCGTGTATTAACCTCTAAATAATTTATGTTTGTGATACCTTGGAACTTATGAAGTGCAATCACAAGTCGGAGTGCCTTTTGCAATGAAGTTCATTTATGTCATAATAAATATACCAGTAATATATAAACACCAAAGTAGATTGAATGTATCTGACGTTTTATTAATATCATAATAAGGTTATGTCAGCAAATTATGACATTATGAAGTTGGACAAAGCAAAGTCTACGTTTGAGCTATAAAAACCACATGGTTAACTGATACTAGTCTACATGGGGTATGGCTATAGTCTGGCAGTTGGTTTCCTTGGTAACCCCGCAGACCGGTACAGAAATTTCTATGTTTTGAATCAGTAAAACAAATTTATCAGTTATGTTTTAGTACAAAACTGACCGTATCTGTAGATTTGTTTGGATGTATAGCAGACAATTTTTGAAAATGATGCGTTTGTCGGGACTAACATTTAGTGCAGGTCTGCGTTCAACCAAAACATGTATGCCATTGACACAGGGTGTGCGAAATGCCTAATTCATCAAGAACAGGATCGCATCTACCAACAACAACCGCGGTTGTTGCATGGACAGCAGTTTTTAAAATAATGCGAAACATCGCCGATGTGTCGGAAAACCTCTGGGATGCCTCGAAGAATAAGTTTTATCGCGGAAGCATCCCCGATCATTCCCCGAGGTTCTGGATACCTCGGGAATGCCTCCCGGGATATTCCCGAATTTCGGGGATGCCTCCCCGACATGACATCGTGAGTACATCGGGTAAAATTTAATACATACATTGAAATTTCCCGATGTACTCGCGATCTGACTAAATGTCTCAAGACTTCGGGGAGCTTCCACCAGACATCGGTGAACCTCCTGATGCCAATCGGCAATTCATCCCGAAGCAGTTAGACCAACGCATAAAGTCGGGAATACATCGGGAGTTCGTCTGATGCCTCCCGATTCACAAATTGTTTCGAGACTGCCCCGAAGCTTCCCAAAGACCACGAGGATCATGCTCTCGATGTCTACCGAAGCTAATTTGTTTCTATCGGGAGTACATCGCCGACGCAAAAAAGGTCAGTGGGACCTAGGCTTTAACTGTCACACCTGGATAACATTTCAGTTAAAAAAGTGTGGGTTCACACATTAAACGTTAGCACCAGCGTTGTTTAGCGTTGCAAAGGTATAAGCAAGAGCTGTCCACGAACAGCGCGCTCCTTTATTCTCAGTGGCATGCTAGGGTAGTATAATCATTATATATTCAAAACAAAATTCTTCATAGATGCAACATTTCCCTCTTCTGTATAGAGGTTGTGCCTTGCAGTGATTTTTTGGCCTCTTTGGGAAACGGTCCAGGTCCGTTCAGATTGGGAATTTTCGCGTCGTGACAACTTGAAATTGGGAAATTTTTTGAAGCAGAAAGGCCAAATAAAACAGAAAAAGTTATTACATGTGACTGCTTACTGGTTTCTGTAAATTTTTATGCTTGATCTTTTGTCAAAAATGTTCATAACTTCTTCATTTTATGCCCGATTTTGATTTTTTTTAAATGTTCATTTGGAATTTCTCACTTCAAATTTGGGAAAATAATAGCCTTTTTCAAATTGGGAAGGTACCGTTTACCGGCAGCAAACAAAGAAGGAAAAAATCACTGCCTTGTACGTATTTTATGTTCTCTGTGCTCGGTTGGTTCAGTTGGGCATCTTGCCTTGTGTGTTTTTAATGTTTTCTGTGCTCGGCTGGTTAAGTTGAGTGCTGCCTTCCATGTCTGACTTAATACTATCTTTTTTCTAAGTCTAAAATGGCAGATCACTTGATGAAAATGCTTGACAGAAGTACCTACTCATGTGTATGTCATGGTGTCGTGATGATGAACAAGTACCGGTATGCAAAGTATCAAAGCAGTATGTCAATGCACTTTGAATATATTACAGGTTACAAACCTTTTATCTAGACTTTAAGATTTGTATTTCTAAGCCCAAAATGGGGTATACATGTACTTTCAACAAAATGCTTGATAAAGTTACCTAACTCTGTGTATGGGTTAGTGTACATGATGGTGAACAAGTATACAAAGTACCAAAGCAATATGTCACTCCGCTTTCAAAATATTTGATGCTAATACTTGTACCTAAACTTTAACATTTGCATTTCTTTGTCCAAAAGGCGGTATAATTTCAACAAAAAGCTTGATAGATAGAGAATAATAGGTTATAAGTGCCGTGGATGAATAAGTTTATCTGGAAAGACGGAGGAATTTATCCAAGCCGGATAAACTTTTACTTCATTCACGGCACTAACCTATTATACTATTTATCCAGTCGCTTAATCTGCTCTGTAAGGGGATCAAACTCGGGACTATACTGTTACTCTTTATTAACTAGCGCACAACGTCACGTTCGTTCCGTGACGTCACGATAAACAACGACGTCTGACATATTGATAGACGCCGTGTAGACACAGGGAAGTCGAAGAAAATAACAGATCAACCACCAGCTCATTTAGGATAGGAAAACCTCACCCTCGGTCACGGAAATGCAACCTGCGACTCTCATATAAGAAGAAGTCCGTCAGATCACATGGTAAGGTGACGGATTATCACTAGTCACATGACGAGGTGACCGAGTATAGCTAAGTTTAATCAGCACCACGTTAACTCGCAGATTTTGACGGAAGTGACTGGATAAAGTTCCCTACCCGTGTGTATGAGTTGGTGTTATAATGTTGAGCAAGTATGCAATGTATCAAAGAAACCTTGAAGATAGTCGAGGTTTAAGAAATTGTACCTATACTTTAGCATTTGCATTAAGTTGAACAAAGGGGCATAATTTCAACAAAATGCTTGATAGAGTTACCTACTCCTGTGTAGGAGTTGGGGACATGATGGTGAACAAGTATACAAAGTATCAAAACAACATGGCAAAGGTCTTTGGAAATATAAGAGGGTACCTGTTCCTGTACGTCAAAATTAGTGCAAATAGTAGATCCAAGTATAAATTTTAATTTGTTCCGACACACGGCTTCCCATAGTCGGAAAAAAAATCTCACGTGACCTTGTTTGAATATGCCTTTAAAATGTTTTAATTTGTTTATATGGAGAATTTCGATGTTTTACTATAGTTTGCATTGTGTGAAATTTGAATTTGTTAATATGTAACATTTCATGTCGTCATAAACACAAGTATGGGACGCCGTTTTACATGAATTACTTTGCGCATTTTCCAAAAAACTGTCTTCATCAAATGCAAGAAAACGGCGATGTCTATCGATGGGGATTTTTTTCTGTGACTATATGGGACAACACTCCTCACAAATATGTACAAAGAAATTCTTTTGCAATTTTGTCTAGGTTAAAACCTAGAATGACTGGACTAATTAAGAACAATCGATCTTCACACCATAATCCCTAAACTGCTTTAACAACAGCTAAACGAGAAGTATGTCCGCTTTTGATCGTGGGGAAATTAGTTTGACCCCTTCCCTTGGCATACCAACGATGTGAACAATGAACTCTGAAACTCCAAGTTCAAATTACCGTATCTGTTTATATTATGCCTATTTTAAGCATAAATTGTTCATTATGTATAAGATAGACTTCGATAATTGTGAACTTGTTTGCCATGTGTTTCTTTAGAGCGAATTTGTGTCCATTCTGGGTATTCAACTTGTGCATAAAGTTTTCAATGGTGTTTGAGGTTTACAACGTTTAAAAGAGAAATTGATGACATAGGCTGCCAACTTTACGCTGCCAGGCTGCTAGACTGCCTAATTCATGCTGCCAAATTCACACTGCTTGACTGCAAGATTCACGCTACCAGTCTGCCAGGCTGCTAGCTAGCTAGGCTACCAAATTCACACTGCTGTATCATAGCTAAACAAATTACTTTTCATGATTTATCACCATTGACTTACCTTCTACCATGGCACGAACCTGGTGTTCGAATCAACGCTTCTCAGAGTAACAGTCCAGTAATATACAATATACTATCTGAGCAAATCAGGTAGGATCCGTCCTTTGAGTGAACAAGTTGCATTCTGCCAACCGAGCACAACAAATTATGTACAAGTATACTGTTTGAGCGTACAAGGACGGCAATACTTCTACACAAGAAGTGATGACGTCACAACAAATAGCGACAGCAATCAGAATACAACGATCATGTCATACACAGAGGTTAACGATGTTCTTTTTACTGACCTAAATGTTGCTGCTATCATTTTACAAAGAGAAAAAACAACAAAGTGCTTCCAGATATAGTTATATGATCGAGCAAACATGAGTGCATTACAAATAAACAGATTGTAAAATACGACCATCATAAATACAACAATAAATATGTCTTACAACACTACTACAAGTTTTATAGACATTTGTAAAGAAACACTACGTTTCTAAGAAACAGCCTTGCAATATTGAACACTGATAGCTTGATAAAGCTCTTCGTGCCGGCACGAAATTATATTTCCCGGAAATACATGAATATTGTTTCCGATGTCATCAATAGCGTTTAGGAAGATTACAGATAAAATATTACGCGAAGAAAGAAGAGGTGTATCGCGTGAACATTGGGTAAAGTTGATAAATTACCGTTCATATCAATCTGAATGGTACGCATTATTGAACCGATGCTTTTTGTTTTGCAAAATTCGACATGAATCGGGAACGCTGTTTTTAACCGAATCAGTTTTTATCTAATATAAAAATGTCTTTGAAACAGTGATTGCACATGTAAGTGGTTATTCGTATCATGAAAAAATGTGCTCGTATCTACAATCTAATCAAAACTGATGTGGGTCGTTATTTGTTTGTTTTCATTCATAACTACAATTTGATATCTCTATGCAAATACATGTAATAAAATCCATAAATGATTTTTGCTTGAAGTCAATTTTGTACTATCATGTTTTAGCATAATGTAGAATTTGCACATTCTATGCAGTGCTGAGTAGACATTGAAAGCTTCTTGTTGACTTTTCATTCCACTATTTCATAATATGAACCTCGTATGCACTAAATGGACTCTGAGATAAAAGCCTGTTCATGAATCAATGAATTGATAAACCTGCATTTCGTAAAGTTGACATTCCTGGCTCATTGTGGAAATCAATGTAATCCAGGTGAGTCAATCGTGAAAGCTCGGCCATTTCCGTTTGTCTTCGGTAAATATCAAGGTGAGTCATTCGTGAAAACTCGGCCATTTCCGTTTGTCTCCGGTAAATATGTCTATTACAATTGCACAAAGGCCGCTGTGATCAGAATGCAAGGCGAGCTTGGAATAACAATTAGAACAAAAATGGATCCACAGACGCTTGATATTGTTTTTGAAGCGGACGGATATGAACACGTGATAGGACCACGTGACATGTCACATGGGTACTCATGTCATGTTTCTCCTGATATAGCTTTTAGAGACGACAAAAGACATTTACGTAATGCTTTTCATGAACATTGATCTTATAGTTTTCTGCCATTAAGCCGAGAGACGTTTTCATTAAATGCAATCAAACGGACAATTTAAACTATAGGAAAACGGCATGATTATGTTTGCTCGCAAGCTGATGTTTTATTGGCAGTTAAATTGTGAGACTTGCGTCAAATTACGTCACATTTTATTGCTACTAATATTTTACAGGTTCAAAAGGAACCCATTGAGATATGTATTTTCGTATAGTTTTAGTCGTATAATAAATCTCTTTTTTTCTTTTTTGTTCTAGATAAACGTTTCAGTCGTTGCTAAGGTATTTATCTATTTACGTGTATACAGAAGTTCTCCCTCAGCAATTACATTATAACCCGATCTATTTTATATTCTTTATAATCTTCCACCAATTCTCCCGCCTAAACATGTCATACAACAAACACCAAACACTATTTTCCATGTATTGAAAAGCGAAATGTCGTTAAATATGTCCTCTAATTGCATAAACAACACTTAGTCTGTATAACCACGCCCCCTGTCTCCATGACAATGCGGCTTTATGGTAATTCTTCGCGCAGTATTCTTGAAAATACGTCATTAAATTTTGATCAGGTCTTTAAGTGAGATAATGACGACAAATTGATGAAACTATAACATTAGTTCTATTGATGAATAGCATGATAATAAATTCTTGGGTTACACAAGGGAGAACGTATTGTCTAGAATAAAACGCATCATTTCATCATAATAGCGTTTGTTGCCGTCAAATTATGTATTATACTTTTCTGAGAAAAAAAATGAATTACAATAGCTTTGATACATTACTAACGTTTTCGACTCCATACATGAACTATTAACAACTATTACATACAAACACCATAAATAATAAACACGTTTTAAACACACATTATTTATCATTATTTTCCAATTATAAAATTTGCTGTGGCAATGCAATAAAAAATTAATGTCATTAGTGGACCTGAACTGGAACAAAAATATAACATCGCAAGTAGATCCAAAAGTACTGCACGTAAAATTATACCGTATTACTACATCGCCAGTTACACTGGATTTAAATAGTAGATGCTTTTCGTAATTGCTGCAGGTTAATAGTTATATGAGTAAGTCTACAAAATGTACGATCGTCATATGGAATACGTCCAATACTTGGTGCAAATGCGTAAAATGGTTCATCAGCTGTATTATATGTAGTATGAATATCACAATTATCTCCCATCGCCTTTCGGTGAACATTTCACAGTTAACAGTTCTTCCTTGATCAGTTAAACTTTACACTCAGACAGATAAATTACACTTATAGCTTTCAAATACCGGATAGGGAAGGCAGCACTCAACTTAACTAGCCGATCACAGAAAACATAAAAACATACATTAAGTTGAATGCCCTAGCTAAATGGCCCAGCCTCAACAAGCCCAGCGCCTCAGCTGAACGACCTAGTTCCAACAAACTGAATGCTGATAAGCCGTGCATTCTTGCTCTCACTAAGAACCTCAAAATCGTGAATTTCCATATTTGTGCTTCTAATGTAAGTATTGGTTATAACATCTGGTCCGTATAAAGTAATGTTATAAGTAATTAGTTGCTTACTTCGATGAAGCTCATTTAAGTTTTAAGTTCGATGCTCAAACTATACACCCAGGCAGTACACATGACTATACATGTACATACTAACGTGGTATTATTACGTTACTGCTCAAAAGAGTCCATCCCATCAGCAAAGACTGTTCTGTAGCTTCCAATTAAAAACAAAAAGTAAAAAGTACCCTGTTAACTTATATGTTCAGACATGCGTCCGTTCAACCGAATATGCATCTTCCACCGGTCATAGAGTCTCAAGTCCATTGTTTAAACAATACCATTTAGCATTCAATTAAAAAAACAAATGAAAATTACAACATATTATAATATGGTCTCGTACTTTTGTCCTTATAAAATATGAACTGGACATTGTTGATAAATAAAGCACATCTTGGATTCCACAAAGAACACGTCTTAGACTGTTCGATCAAAGAAACCTGTTTCCAAGAAACTTCTAAGAATACACTGGAACTATATAGACAATGTAGAACTGTTCCATCATTTGACAATATTTGTCAATTACAACTTATCAGTCGGTTAATTACTAGATGCGTGCACGTGCTGGGAGAATTATATATATTATTTACCTCATTATCGGCGAATTTGTCATACTTTTATGTACATTACGACACAACGCAAGCATGTTAGCCGGTAACAATATAATGCGATCATAATTATTATGGTTTGCTATAAAATGTGCATCGTATTTGTTTTAATGTTCGGTTCACTCTCTTCGATGATAAACACACGGTCATACTGTAGATTTTATTCATACCAAATCTGATGTAATGTGATGTAATTTCAAGTTATACTTTCCCTTTTTACACAAAATCATAATGAAGCTCTCTTGTAACCATCTTTTATAACTAGCGCCCCATCAGCTTCACTGCGGTCTAACGTGTCAATATCACTTTTCTCAATTTCGTTCAAGTTTGATTTCTTTTCTGTGGTATTTTTATGCCCCATTAAATAGATAACTTCCACCATTATATCCACTTTCAATGTAACGAAAAAAAACTTCGATTAAGGGTTGTTTGTTTAGTAAACGAGTACGGAAACGAAGTATGTTGTTTCATTTGTAGTTTTGTTGGAACCATTTCAATTGTTTATTTAATGAAATTTCTTTTATTACGAAGAGATTCCATGATTGCCCGCATGATAAAAATCTTTCCCTTGAATTATAAGTAATTATAGTACATTACTAAACCCATACTATCAACATTATCAGTTTCACAGCCTTCAGCGTACAATTGTCGGAATGAATTCTATAAACCGCATTGAATAAGGAAGCTTTGTTCATCAGTTAAGATAAAGGGAATCTGTTATTGCAAATATTAACAATATAAAAGAGATAAGCGAAGTCTGATTTAGATATTGCGTAATGTACTCATAGCAAAGTAACACAATTTCATTTCATAGTTTACATTATAATGTAATATGCCAACAGCACAATAAACAACAAATTGAGTTCAATACTCTGCCAAATTTCTGACGCGTGCTGCATACGCCGGGATCAATGACGCATTTGTGGTGATGACATTTTAGTATCATGACAAAAACAAGCCGTATTGAAGATCTGTTTTTGTACAGCGCGAATGCTTTTATTGCGTATGAGATTGTTGATATATACAGTGTTAAATTTCAGTATTTAATACAAGGACACAGATTATATTACCTGTCATTGAACGAAAAGACCATCGAATTCTGACGTTCGACGCCATTTTCCAGACTAATAACCGGAAGTAAATCGAAAGGAGTCGTGTGATGCCATATCCGAAATCTTTCTTTTTTACATTACGTTCGCGTGAGTTGGACCAATGTTTTATCACCCCAGACGAATATTCCAACGAAATCATCGGCAAAATGTCGTCTGCTTCCGGTGAACGGATTTCAAATGTCCCATACACCACTGAATAAGCTTTTGTCACACGAATTGCGCACATCTATAGATGCTGAAGGCAGTCAGCGTAAACATTTAATGAGGTATACCGGGTATACTTTGGAAACATTGTTTTCATAATTGACTGACCTTGTACTTCAAGTGAAGGTCATATTATACGCCAGTACTTTACACCTGTCCAAATAATAAGGGAAAATGAACTAATTTTCTAGATGAATTGATCGGAGTATGAAAAATTGGGGCTAATTTTCGTCAAACTAAACCAGTTAATTTTCTATAAAATTGTACACAGGTGTGACATAACGAAGACTTGACTTTTCCCAGCATCTCATCGCTTCGTGCACGAGTTAACAATGGCACAACAAGTGCATCCCATACAAACTTCATTAATCACAATCAATGGCACATTGGCTTCGTTCTCTAGCAATCTGTTTTTCACAACTTGTTGACCAATAGTGTGTCACTTATGCCAGCAGGGTGACAGGGCATCCAACGTAAACATTCACTGACCAATTAATCAGCCAGAAAAATGTAACATAGTCGTTCCCTCTCGGACACTAAATCCCCCATCATCGTATTGTCCCCATCTGGTCAGGTGATAAGGTAAACATTATGATAAAGGGACAATAAAGGGGACAGTATTCAGTGACACTAGGCGCTTGAAATGTCATATCCATTACACGGTTTATACAAACATTATATTGAAGTAACAAGGCGTACATAGAGTGTTTTACAAGGGTTACTCTACATATTTGACCAATGTTTGTTATTAATACAATACACAGAGTATCTATTGTCACCCCTGGACTCACAGACAACAATATGACTCATGCTATGCCCACGATAGTCCCGTTATATTCACAGACAATCCAATCCATCATTATTGTGACGCGCGTGGGTTTTAAATATTTATAAGATTTATTGAAAAAAGTTTAGACACACCTTCCGATGCGATTGTACAAAACTTTATCCTGAGACAATTATCAAATCAATGCTAAACACAGGAGAATACTGGAAGTCATGATCATTATCATTCCAGTTCTCACTGCAACATTACAATGCTTTAAGCTAACCGACCCATACCCGGTTATGATATTAATACAAATTACACACGTAAGATAAACAAATTCGGTTAATTTTCAGAATGTGTAAAGGGTAAAATGAACCGTGTTTTCCTTTGAAGGTTGGCACATTTTAGTAGGGGCGAACAACAATCAGTTATGGCGCAGTTGTTTCAAAATGTTCTTTGTTGTTACTGTAACTTTTAGTTCGATTGTGAACTTGGTCGTTCAGATTTTTATAGCTGAAATCAGGTATTTTAGCTTTTTGACAGCTGTAAATTGGACTTTCAACGATTAAGTTCATTTTCTCGTTCAGTTGTGTGTTGGACATTGTGCCGTGTAATGTTTTTATGTTTCCTGTGTTCGGCTGTTTAAGTTAAGTGCTGCCTTCCCTGTCCGAGTTGTTTAACTCATTTCACAAGCGTAGGAAAGACAAAATGCTTGTTCTTCTTTTAATACCGAATTCCAAGCTATGGAAACACGTCCACTTGTCACAGCCAAGGAGCAACCCAATATTTTGGAAGAGATGCCGTTCGTTACTCTGATCACATAATTTGAATGGTAATGAAGCGTAGTGTAATATCTATGAAGCGAACCCCGGACCTCACTCACTTGAAGCAGATGGTCTAGCACTTATATGATTGTGTTATTGATCGTTATTCGTGTTGTTTGTTGAACAGACAGTTTTGTTTTAGAGAAAACCGCTGTTGTGCCGAATAATTATGGCTTACGCCGACAATGGCTCACATATAAGCTCTATTCGTCGGGTGACAAATATATTGCGCCGACTACGGCTTGCATAATAAATAGTAATCTCTATTCGTATAGAGTGAAAATGATATTGCGCCGAATATGGCTACCGCTGTGTAGTGGTTGTTCTGTATTGGTGTCTTCATGCACATGACCTAATTCTGTAGATGCTGGATTGTTCTAGTCACCGGATTGGATGTAAGTTAGTACACATGATATATCAACAAAACAAATTCCTTCCAACATTCCAGGAACACTTACTACAACGTCTGTACCTGGATCACCTGGCGACTTAATAAAAACAACAACAACAACACCCTTACCTGTAGTGCATGATGAGCCAACTAATTGTTGTACTGTACAATTGTAAATATTCACGGCCAATTAAATTTCGTTGATTTCGCGGATAAACTAGAAGGAGAAATTAAAATCCCCTTGAATAATTGACCTTAAATATACGTAACAAGAGATTTTTGTTTCAATTTTATAAAATACACGAATTTAAGAAATTACCAAATTATCATTTTACCATAACCCGCAAAATTTATTACCCGCAAAAATTAATGATTTCACAGTGGAACAAAACATGCTAGTAGTATTGGCTCCTTCTCTGAAGCAAAACAAACATGAACTGCAAAATAAATTTCATATCGCTTTGTTGTCTATGTCCACATAGCTGTAACATGACGATGTTTCATGTTGCCATTCCTTGTTTAAGAGCCAGGCATAGTTCTGTAGTTATTGGAACACAATAACAAATTGGTGATGCGTGTGTGACGTCATTTTATCCTGCTCTCATGAAACATCTATATTGCGACACGTTTGGTGTCAGGTACAAGACATGCTGGTATCTTGCTGGTAAATCAAAAACCGGATTCAAAACTTTAATTTGACACTGCAAAAACACATTCTTACCAACCCGAATTTGAGATTGGAAACTATGACTTTGAAAGTGGCAGTATATAAGTGGACAATCATATCTAAACAGCGATTATTCGTACAAAGGACACATTCTTTACTAATGCTATTTTATATAAATGGACACACGTATCTAAACAGCGACCAGTCGTACAAAGGACCCATTCTAAACAAATGACATTGCAGTATCTAGCAAGGACCTTATCAAGCTCACGTTGACGACCTCAGTATGTAAGCATATAAAAAAGATAATATAAACGCGGACAGGGAAGGCAGCACTCAACCAGCCGAGCACAGAAAACATAAAAACATCACATGTATACCACAATTACAAGGCACAATGCC
Source organism: Spisula solida (assembly GCA_947247005.1). Classification (NCBI taxonomy): domain Eukaryota; kingdom Metazoa; phylum Mollusca; class Bivalvia; order Venerida; family Mactridae; genus Spisula; species Spisula solida. Next base: position 27,155,934 of record OX365945.1, on the reverse strand, counting down.
CAACACATACTAGTAACCCAACGAGAAAATGAACTGCCCAAGTCCCAGTTGTCAAAAAGCTGAATGAACTAGTTTCAGCAATCAAAAAGCTGAATGCTCTAGCCGAATGACCCAGTTACAACAATAAAATAGTAAAACATTTGTTTGACTCGAACGAATATTATCTATCTAGAAATATCTTTTGACAGAAATACCAAAATCAAAGAGTATATCGTGCCAATTGGTAACATCACATTGGAGTTCAACAAACAAGAGAGCTAACGGAAACAGTTTGTTTCCTGACTTCATCTATGAAGAGCTTCCATGTTTAATGAACGGCGCTTGTGCCAACGCTCTTCGAAATACGTCACGTGCGGGTGTTTATGAAGCGATCAATTTTGAGTAATCAACAATCAAAGACAAAAAATCAGCCTCCATTCGAAGGCGTTGGTCGTCTCACTTAATTCATTTTAGCAATATTTAATGTAACTGCTCGCTGTCTCTTTATCACTTATTACTAACACCAACACATTCCGCATCACTTAATAATCTATCTTCATCAGAAGGAAGCGTCCAACTGGATCTTTATGTGAGCGCTGTCGTTTCACCTACAGATGATGAAATATTAAAGATCAGTTCCACGTCATTAGCTCTAAATACTAAGATGATGTTATTGTCGGGGTACACGACTTTCTGTCGTTATAAAACGCTTACTGAACATATTCATTTATAATACATGGCGTACTAATGCTGCTTTCTTTTATGAAACTCTTACATGCACAAATGTCATTCTTTACTGTATGAACCGAAATTGAAATGTCAATCAAACTGGAAATAAACACAGTCATGCTATATTTGATCTTGTAGTACGGAGATCTTTACGTGGTCCTTGACCTTCTATTAGCATAATTAAGCAGCTGATACATTGTCTATACATGTATTTATAATCCCTGTTGTATGTTTTCGTAAGTGGGGAGAATCACAAATACGTTCGAGGTATAATACAAACACAAATCTAAAGGACATACAAATTATACATACATTGTATATGCAACCCAAGAACATTGTAATATATTCATGCATAACGGTTAGGATCTAGTCAATATCTCCGAACTTTACTAAACAAAAAGTAGTTCATGCATTAATTTGAACTGTTTCTGAATAATTCACTAACTATTTGAAAGCAATTTCAAAATAGCATCGTTGAAATAAGCATTAACGCAATCATGATGATTGTTATTAAAATAATGACAGGAAAGCACTTTTATGATGATAAAATATTCATATAGGCAGTTAGCAGTGTGACTTCATTGAACTATCGCACCGTACCTACGTACATCCAGGGGTGGTATCCAATATTGATCTTATTTGATTTGAGAATAAGGATAGCCAATCATATCGACTGTTACTGACCAAGAGTTTAATATGGTGTAATCTGATTGGTTGTCCTTATCCTTAAGTCAAGTAAGATTAATATTGGATACCACTCCAGTACTAAGTCATCATTATATGTAAGCATTGTACTCAGAGTGCATTCACATGAATAAATAAAATAAAGATAGGATAACATTCTTGGCCATTACGACGGTATCTTCATCCTCTATAATGACTGGGAGTGGTAAGTATTCCGTCGGTGATGTCACGATAACTCGTAGAAAAAATGATAAAACTTTTGATAAAGATGGTTCGTAGCCACTGAAATGAATAATACATTATATAGAACAATAACATGTTGATTATACATTTGAGCAGGTCCCAAGGAAAACCTGTTTTTTGGACAAAAATATTGATTTTAAGCGTTTCGATATTTGAGTAATCTTAATGAAGCAACATGCAAAAGAACTTGTCTGTCCATATCGTTATTTGTATGGATGTTACAGCTGTTTTGTAAAGATTCTACTGTAGCCATTTTGAAGCCATTTTGTGTGACGTCATAAACGTGATTTCATATATACTAACTTTTTTTTACATTATTTTGTAAATTCTTGATTCAAACTTTTTATAATGATAGATCTATCACATTCAAGACTTATTAATTAATTTTTTAAAGATGTATATCAAAATCGTGAACTCCTTGTTTTCTCAATCTGAGTGCTTTTCAGAAATTGGTTTCCATAATAACGAAGTAAGCTATTCAAACATAATACATGAACAATTTGAATCTAATATATTGTACTGCTTGCGTAAATGACTTAAAATTGAAAGCTATTCAAACATAATACATGAACAATTTGAATCTAATATATTGTACTGTTTGCGTAAATGACTTAAAATTGAATCGATAGCAATGACATTTTTCTTATTTTAGAGCTTTTTTTAAACCTTATTATAGTAATTACATAATGTCACAAAAGCAGGTTTTTTCCTGAAAACTGGCTCATTTGTATTCCCTTGACTTACTTCTTGTCGAATGAATAAAGTCATATATATAGTTCATCAGCATATCTATAGTATTCCCCCTACATCCTAATTTGGTCCCTAGTAACCAACCTCTCCAAATAGTTACGTTTCTAATTTAGTACAGGTTTCTAAATTTCGAAATAATTAAAACTCGTTCTTAAATTTACTACAACTACTTGTTGTAATTCTCAATTATAGCGACCGATTTTTTCTCGGCAGATCTCGTGCAAATCGTTAACACCCACCGTAACCATTAGTAACGCTGATACTCGATCGTGATTGGCGCGTGCTGCAGTGGAGCAGAGCAATTTCGGAAAACATCAAATGAGTTAAAACAAGGAACTGAACTTAATGAAGATTTCCCTTTTGGTTTTTTAATTACCCTGAAGGAACAATCGTCACTTTATCATCTAATTTTATAATTTAACTAAGCGTGAGCCCCTGGGGTAATCAACCGACGTTCAATTGTCTTTTTGCAAAAAAGGAGCCGTTGATAATGATTTAACATTTGGCGGTTAACGGTCACGTGGTCTGATGAAATGGGAGCCGTTCAAGTGTTTGTTGTGCACATGATGCAAATATCCCAACTCTCAAGTCACGTGGCCCAGGGCAAGTTACGTTAAGAAACGCTGTTGTAAGACAATAAAATGGCAATTCCCTCTAAATTGTTTAGAAAAGGTGTTCCCGCCTATGAAACATTTGTTGCCAGAAAACTTGAAGCATGTGCAAACCTTGTAACCAACTGTGTTGCTCCAAAACGTGTTATATAAGCTATACCAAATTTATTGCTATTAAACGTATTGTTGTGTTACCTACATTGTTGCTCCTAAACGTATTGTTGTGTTACCTACATTGTTGCTCCTAAACTTATTGTTGTATTACCCACATTGTTGCTCCTAAACGTATTGTTGTGTTACCCACATTGTTGCTCCTAAACGTATTGTTGTGTTACCCACATTGTTGCTACTAAGCGTATTGTTGTGTTACCTACATTGTTGCTCCTAAACGTATTGTTGTGTTACCCACATTGTTGCTCCTAAACGTATTGTTGTGTTACCCACATTGTTGCTCCTAAACGTATTGTTGTGTTACCTATATTGTTGTTACTAAACGTATTGTTGTGTTACCCACATTGTTAATCCTAAACGTATTGTTGTGTTACCCACATTGTTGATCCTAAACGTATTGTTGTGTTACCCACATTGTTGCTACTAAACGTATTGTTGTGTTACCTACATTGTTGTTACTAAACGTATTGTTGTGTTACCCACATTGTTGCTCCTAAACGTATTGTTGTGTTACCCACATTGTTGCTACTAAACGTATTGTTGTGTTACCCACATTGTTGCTCCTAAACGTATTGTGTTACCTACATTGTTGCTCCTAAACGTATTGTTGTGTTACCAGTTTTGTTGCTCCTAAACGAATTGTTGTATTACCTACATTGTTGCTCCTAAACGTATTGTTGTGTTACAAATTTTGTTGCTCCCTAATTGACAGTTGTGTTTAACAACTATGTTACTTCTAAACGTATTTACTGTGTTACCAACTTTGTCGATACTAAATGTGTTGGTTGTTGGTCTAAGTATGTGCTTCCTGACAGAATATAGCTAGGGCATCTTGCACATGATATGTATTTCGTACTGACTAAGGTTCTATTGAAGCAAAATATTATGTAAAATGTGTGTAATACATTTATATATGTCAGTGTGATACCCGAACTTAGAGAATAATTCTATTTTGACTTGACTTGTTTAACATATCATTGTTTTAATGATAAGAAACTAGTTCCGAATTAGTCAGAAGATCACAAATATTATCAAAGCATTACATTGATATTCTAAGCGTTTGTTAGTCTCTAAGGTGAATAATCGTAAATGGCCACCAGCATTACCAATAAACTCGAGTGAAAAACAACAATAGACGTCTAAATGAATTATGTCCAGTTATCTAAAATGTTATTTTTATATGGACATACCTATGTTCCTTTTTTACAAATTAACATATCTTTGAATCAGAAGACAATAGTGGCGTTTAAGACGTAGAATAACAAAACACATTAACATTTACATTGGTAGCATTACCATGGTAACGTAATGAACATTTTAACACAACGCTTATTGTGACGAATGTGATGGTGTTGGCGTGTAGACACGTGCCCGATACAAGTGATGTTTATTTGAAGGAACGCCGCTGATTAGATTAGAAATAAATCGCAATTCCGTCCATTAGGGTCAAACAACAATTAAAAATTTTAATTACGCAAATTTTAGAAATTCCAGGAAAAGTAGTTATGTTTTATTTTTAAAGGTTTCTTAAGACTGTGGGAAAATAATCAAGAAGATGGTTTATTAGATTAACGCTTCACACAACACTGGGCTTATTAAACAGCTCACTGACAGGGCTCATGCATTGTGCAAATTGATGTTGCATTTTAGACGGTTAAAACAAAGCATTTGACTGGATATGATGTAAGAAGGCACCCTTATAACGGTATCGTTGGAGAAAAATGATTAACAGATGCTACATGCTTTCTGCTGGAATGGAAGCTCATTTGAAAACGTCTCATACAAGTTGTCTTTAAATTGCGATTGCTCGGGGAAAATGGCACTGCATTTCATTGCATTTAATTAATTAACGTTTGGTTCTTCTGGACATCAGAATGTAGAATTGTCAGAGGAAGACATTCCAGCCATAGAACAATGGATGGGACAATGTACATTGTCTGTTCTTGCACAAAACGAGACAATAAAAGGTCACAAAACAAAAGCGGATACCTTGATAAAGGAATAGCTTATTTTAGAAATACTGGAACAAGATACAAGTGGTGCTTTCAAATACATGTGTAATAATTCATTAAGTACTTTGTTCAGTATTGTCATTTTAATATAAAATGACAAACAGGAAAACGAACTTAAAAAGTCATGTTAGAGTTCGACTTATAATGAACATGTGCATGTATTGTAATATACATTTCGACATGCATTTCCACCCGGTGATGAGTTGTTGATTAGCTTTATGACAATGCGTTTAATGAACGTATTGAATACGATTTTTCTTGAATATGGCAATACTGTTTTTGATAAAAATGTTATTTTCTACGTCTCTGGCTAAAAGCCTAATCTTCAAAATGTTGTCATTAATACAGTTACATTATACTTTCTCATATTCCGGTAACGATGTAGCTGTGTGAATTTTGAGTGTCGAAATAAATGTTACTTGAATATCGTGCAAACTTCACACAGCTTACCTGCCTAGTACTTCTATTTTTTCTACGTATTTAATGTTTTCATTCTGTTATTCAATATTCACTCCAGTTTGTTCATGACTGTTTGCACTTTTCATATATCCGGTCACATCGGTACGAAGCAATACATGTTCAAAGTAATACCATTATTGCATGTCTGTAATGTTAAAACAGTCCGCGTGTTCTACCATACCGTTACCAGCCTAATGTCCTCAGATTTTTTTCACAGCGGAATTGCTGAAATTTGAAATTCTTTAACGGGTGTTTTCCGTGCAATGTTTAAAAGTTCGATCGAGTTCAAGTGCGTGAAGACAAACATGTTGTTGTTGTTGCTATCGTATTGATTCGAGGTGACTATCTTTATTGACGAACTTTATTGAAGATTGTTCTAGCACTATCTGGTCTCCAGGGGATCCGCAGAATTTATAAGACATTTTAAGCGCTTGGTAAATACAATGTAGCGGTATAAATGTTGCGTATTAACGAAAACTATTTTTATTACATTAAATTATGTAATTCAATTATTTTTATCAATTTGACCACCCGTATGTTTGAAATTGAATACATATTTCTTCGCTTACATATGAATTTAAATGACTTATTAAGTACATAAATTTCGTACAGAACAACCATAATCGATGACGTAATTAGAGGCTTTCTCGCTGGATTTGTAACCCGACAATCCGAGTTAGATTACCGGTCGAGACAGGTCATATACCCTTTAATGAAAATATAACATCAATGTTGATTTTCCTCCACATTTGGAGAAGTTTCTGGTTCCTTGACGAAGGGTAAGTAAGTACTGGTTAGGATACAGATCAGGAACAATTGATTAAGGTGCATCGGCCGCCGTATATAACTGACAATATGTCGGACAGGGAACCCGAATAAACAGCTAGTAACATGTGATAAATCAGAGTGTAAATTACATAAACACAAATGACAATAGGGCACAAATCAGGGATTGGAACCGGAGGCGCGGTGTATATCTATTCTGTGGCAATTTGATGAAAGATAATGTGTCAATACTATCTTGCCTCTACGTATGAATCATGAAGGAATACGGCATCTAGAGGTTATTAAGTTCTAGTTGTTAACCAAAGATCACTTGCCGGGTCCTGAATCCCCCGCTAATAGCTGATCAGTACAGCCCACTGTTAAAAATATCGTATTATACCAATACAAATCAAATTTAACGTGGCATACCAGTGAACGATACGGGTACCCGTATATTGCTATCTCGTACAAATTACAATTGAAGAAGTGACAATATTAACACATTTATGATGGCTTTATCAACTGAAAAGCTAAATCGTGTCCTGGAAATATATACGACTGGGTCCTGTCAATACATCACGTTAAAGTCCCCCGGAATACAATTTTATTAAAAATTCCGAGGATCGCTTTCAGAATTTCGGCCGTTCAGCTACTCTATGACGTTTAACTTCCCCTGGTCATTTGGCTACCTAAGGAAACCGTTCGAGTCTCGCTGGGACTATTTATCACTCGAACGTTGGCTTCTGGTATTTTGTATTGACATAATCCAGTATAATACATATGTTATCCATACAAGAAACGGTTTAACACATTTAAAACACAGAAGAGAACAGTTCTAATATGACAGGTTGGTAAACTGCAGGCTTGGTAAATTACTAGTATGGTAACCTTGTGTAATGCTGTCTAATTGTTGCATTAAGGAGTATGAGTCATCAAGTAAAAACAAGTATTTAATGCGCTAAGAAATTTAAACAGGGACGACCCAAAAGTACATCAATATTTGAGTTACATACCGTTTAGATAACATCGTAATTTTGGATTCGTCAAAATATCTTAACAGCAAACCCTTTAAATTAAACAACCACTTGTAAACACTCAAGAAAACATAACTTATTCCATTTAAATACGCCCCTAAATGAAACCCCAAGGCTCGACCACAGAGATCGAAAATAAACGCTAAAGTTTGACGTGTTTGGTATTCAGACGCTACAGGTTTGAAGATTCGTGTCAAAGGCAACATTTCCTTGGACAGGTGACGATATGCCAATGCTTGATTGAATGTGTCAGAATTTTTAATTTGTCATTAAAAATATTCTCGTTTATTATCATTCATAAAGTCGTTCAATTTGTCATTCATTCATGACCATTAAAACTTTAAAACTGTGCGCATTGATCCAAGTTAATGTGTTGAAAACATTGTCAATAACACTATTTCAATTCAAAGGAAAGAGTTAAAATGCTAGTAGATCAATTTACTAAAATAATAGGTTGGGGTTGATTTGAAATTCATGGTTTAATTGAGAAATTACATGATCAGATAACCTGATGATAATGACTTCCGAATATTTGTAAAGAAAATAACACCTGGAAAGTTTAAAGTACCAATTCCCAATTGAAACTTTGGCTTTAAATGTTTTGTTAACTTTTATTGTTAGTGTCCCCAGCGCAGGCGCCGTGGTCCATGATTATTAGGGGTTACAATAGGGAGTTAAGCAAACATATAATTATCTGGTAGAATAGGGTGTTATGGGACATTATACAACACTATGTTGGTAGAAGGTACCTAATGTTATGGTTGCTACATGTTGCATGGTACGTACCCACAGCAAAGGTGCTTCTCATGTGTCTCAAATATCTACCGTAAACGACAGGGGACGTTTCTTGTTTACATACCTTTCTGAAGCTTTTTTTCACCGGTGGTTTTTAGGACATGTATGTTTTTAAATTTTCCATTATAACACACAGTAGCATGGTACATGTTTGTAAAGGCACATTTCCTACTGTGCAAGCTGGGTGGCGCGGTTGTGTTGATCAGAGCATCATTTTGGTACGTACCACGGTGACCAACCTCCGTTTGGCTTTCCGTCTGGTACGGTACCAAGTTAGCTGTGGATAGTTTTGTTATCATTGACATCGATGCAGCGATCTTCTCAAAGCAAACATCTATCTTCTTAAATATGCAATTACTGTTCTGTCTACATCTTAATAAATCATTTAATTAATCTAATGAATCTTGTCGCTAAAAGTGACCCAGGGAAGACCAAGAGTACAGACATTATGTAAAACTTATTTCCCACGTTGTGGACTCCATTACATCGGGCAATTTTACCAATTAGTTCAATACATTATTGTAGATGTACGCGTCTGGATGGTGAATTTTCTCAAATTATTCTTCATTAAATCATGTAAATGAGCTCTTCCTCGGTGAGGTAAATATGGACACCGGACCAAACTAATCAGACTCGTTTGTTTGCTAACATGGCGGGTCCCGGCTTCTGTTTATTTACAAACCATCTCCTTAAGATAATTAAACACAGAGAAAATCAATGTGTTTGATCGGCAAGTTACTCACCACAAATACAAAAAAGTTCAACCGCAGTTGGGAAATATTTGTTGCTAGAATAGAGAGACATAAATGCAAACACGCAGTTACAGGTTATATAGACTGAAACAAGTAGGAGTTGATGCCTTTCGAAAAAGACAAATGTTGAACAAATGCTCAAAAGTGTTTACTTAATTCGACATTAAATTTACTACTTAAAAATAAAAACATTTGTACTTGTATTAATCATTTTGGTACTTCTCAATAAGTTTAATATGAGAAAATATTGTATTCATAGTCTTGGATATTCTAGTTGCATTATTTGAGATTTTGCGCTTTCAAACTTTGATTTATTGACCTATCAAAACCTTCAGTATTTTAATCTCTTCCTATCTTGAATACTGACTGACTCTTCAAAACAAAGGTAAGAAATATGAGCCACGAAAAAGCCACGTGATGACTGACATGGTTTCGTCACGTGATGGCCGGAAAGCATTCTGCACGTGAAAGTATCATATCATACTGGGTGCTGTACCCTGATCCTAACTGGTCAAAATGCATGTCAATTATACATTATATCCTGTAGTGTCTGACATGCATTCCTATGTCAAATTTTGTTTATTTTTCAACCATTTTTGTTATGCTTGGATATTAGTCACGTGGACATACAATAATATAGAAATCTAAACCATTGTTTTCGAACCGGAAGATGGAGCTTCAGTTACTTATTCCTGTCATGCGCAAAACGATGCGCGTCGGTATTGATTGACAAGGTCGCGCTCATTTCAATGGAGCTACTCCTGAGCAATTGAGAAATATGCAAATGTACAGGCATTAAAATGTTGGCATGTTTTCTAAACACTCTATGTATTCGTCATTTAGTCCCAATATAATTATACATGGTCGTTGTTGTATTCTGAAACAAGCAATTAATTTTTCAGGCATACGCACTCTATAAATAGTCTAATAAGGGTATTCTAGGACACGCCATTTTGTAACCGACTATGACTTCTTTCTCTTAAAAGGAATAGGCATTAAAATGATTGCAAACAACTGATGAAAAAGTATCCTACAAAACAGCGTCCACAATTTCACAGGTGAAAACAGTAGGGTCATGATGACCACTGACTGACCTTTTAATATCAAACAAAAACAACACAAAACATATTAATGAATATTTGATATTTTTCAGGATTGCTGACCATTCGACTGAGACAGACAGGTGTCCCTGCCCGATGTTCATATATCTTTCATCTTGTTAGGATGTATCCTTCATACTGACCCTAGCAACAAAGGTTAAGAAGACACATATCAAAGAGTAGAGCAACTAACTGATTGTCAATGATTGGATTGACTTCCTTTCCGCCTTATATTTACATATCACCCGTACATCTGCATAATTTAATTACAAAGTAAATTTTCTCTTTTGATTTACTCAATTATATTCCAATAGCTTCCAGCAGTACAAATATCATCCCAGTTAAAATGTGTCTTTGCCTCGATCCGATAAAACAAGATAGGTTACGGTGTTTGTAGGTTAATTATGTATTCACTGGGGTATAAATGCTCGCACCACTTTCTCTTTTTTAAGTGCTAAATTAACCAATGTGTTTAACTCATGCAAAAGGAGAGGACAATCATGTTATAATGACTAAAGCTTTGCTATGGCTTCTGTTTGCTCTGACATTTTCATATTCCAATAAAAAAGTTATCAAATATCCGACATTTTACCGTACACATATGTACATTGGTATCCAAAATTTCAAATGATAATTTGTTAGAATGATTCCCAACATTCATTTAATTCTAAAATACAGTAGTTCGTCCTTAGAACACAAATAAATCGTACTACTTTTATTACAATTTGGAAAATTCGTCGCAGAAACAAAACCTGGAAAATACAATGTGCAGAGATACATTGGTAAAGTCAAGGTACTGTGTGTCCAAAACAAAAATTTACAGTTTCAATGTCTATTGATGTATGTGTCAGATGTTGAGAATGATTTATGTAAGTTGTAAACCTTGTTTCACAATCAGCCTAACTACATATTAAGTATTAACATTCGATCAACGATATTCATGTATTTAAATGGTATTCCGTTCCAATGCATTTCAAATAGCACAGGTGGAATGAATAACCTATGAGCAGTGTGTGAATTTAGCCTATTTCTTGATAGTTCCTTTCTGAATTTATCATTAGTATTACTATGTAAATAATGAACATGCGTACATCTTACTATTGTTTAGGTAGCCCATACCAAAATGTACAGAATCCGACGTGTCGTTTATCAAATCTCCATAAAGTCTTAACCCGAACTATCATAAATCGGCCTCAAAGTTCATATACATATGTGCTACAGTTGCATCTAATAGTGGCATATCTGTCTGTTTGTCATCTCTAACATTGCCGTCATACGAGAAATGATCCAAAATAAACAGGATTATTTTCATACGATACAACCGATCTGGTTTAAAAAGGCACTAAAATATGTACTTCAGGCCAAAAGTTTTGCATGGTATGCAAGTTAAGAAACAGACAAGACATAAGTATGGCACGCCATAGTTGTTTTATACTTATACTTCATAGACGGTGACGTTCTTGGCAGTCGATGACATGCATTATACGTTTCTGCAGTAGATAAATCATTTGAAGTAATACACGTCGATTCTTACTATCTGTCCCAGTTTCAAACTATTATAAATTTTCATTCCTGTACAAGATATATCATGTATCATATATCATTTTATATCTGATATGATAAAGTTTTATCTATTGTAAACGACAGTTATTTTGTTGACATCATTGCGTCATAAACTATGTCATAAACAGAAGTGCAATTTCCAAGACGCCGCTTTCAATGCATGGTTAAATGCAGCATAATTTTGATCAGCTGTGTATTGAAAGTCATTGTCCTATTTATAACCAACTTAGCAAGGCTAAAATATCACCTTGATAAACTGTCTAGTTGAAAGATACACTGGCTTATTGAATGGTTTCAGTAAATTATACCTATGGAATCTGGCAAGATTTTAAGTCACATTAAAATAAGCATTGACGTCATAATCGGCCAAATAGACGTCACATTGAATATATGGCATAAAATTCAGTTCCATTTGTAGACTTAAATATTCATGAACATGACTGTGTAATATTGCTTATCAAAAAAACTACTTTTGGTTATGCTCAAACATATTAATATTGTTTCATTTGAAAAGTGTGACAGATATTATGAACCACACTGTACAATTAAAATAATAATATTCGTGTGGGAATTATAGTTCTCATAGTGCTAGTGGATGAACTCAAATACGAAATCATTTGTTTAGATACAATTTTTTTTAAATCCACAAATTAACTAACCCCTATATTGCATTTTTTCCAAACGCTATGAAATTTAAAACTGTGCAAAGTGCTTTTCCTATTAACACGAGCTTCTTTTACAAATTTAGATGAATTTTCAAGTTCTTTTTCGTCATTGGAATTAAAAAGTTGTATAGGTGTGTGCGTTAATGTATGTAATATTTAAACAAGTTAAGAGTTTTTCGTTTTATTTTCGGAAACATAAATTATAAGTACAACATGATAAAAATGGTATTCGCCTTCAATGTCTTGGGTGTTGCAAAACAAACAATGGCGAATTTGTTATTAAATTGAACTTTTATAGCATAGTGGCTGAACGTTATATCGGCATTATTTTAGAATAAATTTATTTCTAAGCTTGACGTCAAGCTTTCCCGACAATATTCATCCTGAACAGATAATAAATCAGAATCAGAGATATTGCTTTATTGTGAAATAATTGCTTTATTCTGAAAAATATTAATATCCGAAAGGTATTAGAAGATAGTTAACTTAATTAAATATTCCTCTGTGCTGTATTGCTTGAATAACGCAACAAACGTAAAAAGTGTAGAAGTTGCGATTTCGAAATTAAAACATTTGACACGTGATCTTCTACGGTGAAGTAATATACTAAATTTCAGGAAGTCGGAATGTCATATCTTTCAAATCATTAAGGGTCCTTGTGGCGAAATAATCCTATAACAAGTACCAAATGCATTTTATAACTGAGCTTCAGAGTTTAAAACACCTAATGCACTTTAGTTCCTTTTATTAACTAGGAAATTGGAAGCTGCATACAACTAGTTGCTAAAGCAATTGATTGCGTCTAAAGTGATCATAATTTGAAATTACCATTTTCAATTACGTAGTTGAAGGCCGGTAAAGCCCTAGTGATTATTTCCATTGGCAAGTTGATACCTGACAATCTCGTCAATAAGTTCTGTATTCTAATCAATTATTGATACGTGTATTTAATTTGCTAAGTCAGCCACTTTCAAATATTTATCTACTCCGTAAGTGGGCCAATGCATGGTATTTAACATACATTTGTAATTATAAGTATGACTATTCACATACCTTGCATTATGAACTGTGTAAGTTACGCTTGTTCAAACATTTGAATCAACAGGAGATACTACATACGGAGTCTGTCCAAGTGACCCTGATACTACATACGGCGTCTGTTGGTAACTGTTGGCCCAGTCGAAGAAAGAATGTCAAAATCGACTCAATTCTGAAGAATTTAATTGAATTATTGTTGATTATTATTTGGAAAAGCCATTGCAGATAAATAAGTCGTAGCTGAATTTGTTTAGCGTTTCCTTCCGCGACTTGTAAAAGGAATATGGAAATATTATAATCTATGCGTACCATGGAATGCCAAGCGCAAATTTCAGACATAATAAAAACTCTACTCACTCGGTCGGTCGGTATTGTAATAGCAACACTGGAACTATGGCTGATAATTATAAATTGAAACATGACAGCGTATTATGATGAATAGGGGTATGATAGTGCAAAGAAATAAAAATAACTTCTTGATTAAAGATGAATTTAAAAGAGATGATAACATAGGAAATCTATGGGAAGAGACTCTTAAACTTGATTAAATAATAAAAAGAAACTATGCTTCAACTTGTGAGAGATGCATTAACTGAGAGAAAGAAATTAGAACAGAATATGAACAACAAGTATGTTGAGAAAGGACAATGGTTGGATTGCACGAGTCATTGTATCTCGTGCAAAATGTCACGAGATTGCATGTCCGGCATAGAAGGGTCACGTGGGTGTCTATCATATATATATATGAACCACGTGATTGTCTGTACGACATAGACTACCACATGAGTGTCTATCCTATATAGATAGACCTCGTGATTGTCTGTACGCCATAGAAGACCACGTTAGTGTCTATTCTATATAGATGGAACACGTGATTGTCTGTACGATATAGATGGACGATATAGATGGACCACGTGATTGTCTGTACGCCATAGAAGACCACGTGAGTGTCTATCCGATATAGATGGATCACGTGATTGTCTGTACGATATAGATGGACCACGTGACGGTCTGTACGACATAGAAGACCACGTGAGTGTCTATCCGATATAGATGGACCACGTGACTGTCTGTACGACATAAAATACCACGTGATTGTCTGTACGACATAGAAGACGAAGACCACGTGAGTGTCTATCCGATATAGATGGACCACGTAATTGTCTGTACGACATAGAATACCACGTGAGTGTCTATCGGACATATTAGAGAAATAAAACACTTTGTCCAGTAACATGATTTGCATAAAACATAGACAAATAAGTCAGGTTTTATGCAATTTCTAATACAACAAAGATGTCCACTAATTCCTGTCCGGAATCTAGTGTACGCGCTTATTTGCTGGAATATTTGTAATGTCAGCAAAAATATAACACCCAAACTTGGAAAATTTGGTTTGAAGTGTTATACTTCGCTTAAGTAAATGAGTTGCCATCCATAAGTGAAATTGCCCCCGAAGTATACGTTAACAACATTGAATACATCTACGTAAAAGAAACAAAATATCTTCAAATTGCTGACAAATAAGTTTGTTTGGAATGACGCTAGATCAATAGACAAGCGTCTGCAGAATGTTTGCGTCTCTGGCTTCCAGTCATTGCATTCAATTTATAGAATAGTTTATTCCGGAATAAATTGTCTGAGAGAGATAGCTTAGAAAACTAAATTACAAAATAAATACTCTACCCATTTCAGTCTGGAAGATATATTGTATAATTACGGCTAATATATTGCTTTGATTGCGAATAATAAGACAAATTGCTGCTATGTCATCCGGGGATTTTACGTTTTATTATTTAAGACTAACATTGAAATAATAAAGATGTGAAAGGTATTCCAGTGTAAGAATGAATCATTTAGAGTTCTTGACGAGTTTCCAGTGAATCATGATAACCCCAAACCCAAATCTGATTAGAACCATCTCCTCAATAAATGTTTTGTATAAGGGTCGCCGCCTTTAAGATTGTGTACATCAGTTAGATCAGATCATCCAAAATCTGTATAGCAGAACATGGATTTTCATTTACAGTGTCAAACAAATACATGTCTACCTATGACATTAATGTTGTGTCCTTCTTGCATTGTGTTTTAAATTTCGGGCTCAATAGCCATTTTATTTGATTGGCTCCATTCACATATATATCTTACACATGTAGAGAAGTTGTCAGCAGTTGCGGAAGAACAAATTAAGTTATATTGTAGGTGATAATAGTTCCATGAAAACTGAGGTCAACTAACTGCCATACCGAGTAAACCAAATGCTAAAAACACAGAACGAAAATGATAAAATACTGTTTTATTGGTTCGAAATGACTGTTAGGATGTGTGCCCGGTGCGATGAGGGGGTACTGACCATAACCACGTGGTCGCAGAAGTTCAATTGCTGTATCTACATGTTCTTTTACATCGAAAAGTATGCTCCCTTTCGTCAGGTAAAGTGACGTCACTATTAACCTGTGATATTTGATCAACCCTCGTGCTTAGAAACACGAATGACGTCACCATGAAATGCATCATGCTCACAATAGCGATACATATAAGGAGATGCACAACTCTATATTGTATTGTGTGCCTACTTTATGATCATTCATACAAGAATTTGAGGCACAGCTGCATGAGCTCTTCCACCATTGGATGTTATACAAGTATATATGTTAATGAGAGGTTGTTGCTCAAGCTGTGGTTGTTGTTGATTATGGTACTCCAACCTTGTCCCTGTGGGTTTGTTGGGATTGTCCATGCTGACGTCATGGGATTCCAACTTTCATATCTCCATTCAATCCTGCAATCTCAAGGATTACATCAGCTCTATATTTAACCTATCATAATCATAAACTGTCATATATTCATGTACGTCTGTTACCAGACGTGTTGTAATATGTAGAAATGTTTTGTTAATTGGATTAATTCTTATTGGATATACTGTTCACGGCGACACAATATGCACGGCTTGCTTTGTGGATATATACCATGAAGTCGGGGTAAGTGGTTATCTAAAAAAAACCTGAAATTCTATTTCATAGTTTGATATGGTGATGGCGTTTACTAAATGGTCGAATAATTCGAGAAAATGTTTGTGAAAATGACGTCACACAGTAGACTTTTATACTTTTTTTATGGAATTTGTGTTAATAATGGATGAGTGTAAACAAGAACAATCATCGTCGTATACAACACGTCACAATGTCTTGTAATGTATAAGTTATGTACCATTTGAGGCATTTATTATTGAACATGACGTCATAAAGTAGTACAGTAGAGTTTTATGCTTATAATGGAATTTTAGGTTTTACACAGTAAGCATTGTCTCCTGGGTGGGGATTTAGACATCAAAAAATAAAAGTATCTAATTCCCCTGGGTCGCCCGCCCCCCAACCCCCCCCCCCCCCCGGGCGGGCAAAATATTGACTGGTGCATTTCGGACAAATACAAATACGTATTTTGTTCAGCTTCGATGACGTCTTTACATTAATGAACTTCGAAAATGGCAAAGGTTTCCAAATAAAATCGAGAAAAAAATTGTGAGATAAGGCGAACAGCTGTATAACAGATACAGAGGAAAGGGTAACATTGTTTCTGGAAGAGTTACAAAGACAACATTTATATCCAAACCTATTATTCTGTTGTTATTATCTTTTGATAAAACTAATTAGCACAATTGCATTTAATTACGCGATAAAATGTGCATAATATGGTACATTGGCACTTAACAATGCACGTTAGTTTTTCTTATCACTACAGTGATGCTACGATGTAAGCTGTATGCCGAAAGCCAATTAACTTTGACGCGTTTTGGCACGTGCCGCCACTACAGGGACTGGGTAAAAGCCGAGCAAGCATTGGACATTAATTCTACATATTTCACCTGTGCATTCTGTAATTACAAACGCAATCACCATAAATGCTGCATTCAAATCAAAACAGAGACATAATGTGTGTCATACGCGAGAATAATAGCTTTCCTAGATAAGTGAAAATGTTCCGTAGTGCCATTAGCTCAATGTATATAATAACCTAACCCCACCCATCGCATTAGTGTAAATTAACCATGTGCTGAAAAAAAATATAAATCTGTCACTTGTTATCTTAATCCCGATGTACCAAAATTTAAATATGTTTCAAATTTGTGAAGGTTGGACAAGATCGTAAAAGTGGGAAATTCATTACAGCAGACGACACCCGTGCGATGACGTATATTAGTTCGTGTCTTAACATGATACACCCATACGGCAGTTTGAAAATAGTTCTTGTCCGAGAAATGAAATTCTGGGCGGTTCTTAATATTCAGACGATAAAATGATTGTTATTTTAAAGTGTGAATTTCGCACATAAATGTGTCAGCATCTAGGCAACGGCTTCCATACGCAATGGCTGTCCATGAAGTAGCGGTTAATGGACGTTTCACGGAACTAGCATGTGATATATGACAGTTATGCTGAAACTATTCACTAAGATAACAGAAGCAATGCCTGATTGTATGGTTCTAGAACATTATGACGTATCAGGTTCCATCTATATACATTGGACATTCTTTTGCGTATACATGTATAGCTTTAACACCTGTATGCGTGCTCAAAAACTCATTTAGCGTTTTCAAGGTTGTCGAGCAATAATATATTGTACATTCTCTTGAACTATGAAAACGAAACAAGAGTTTGTTCTAAGCTTATACAAATATTGACTTTTTTTATATTTGTCCTACATTTTATTTTTTAATTCCAATGTAAAACATTACGCATGCTACTATTTTATAACAAAACAATGAAGATAGTTACTTTATACATCATTTATAGATGTAAACATGGAAGGAACTTGAAAATATCTCGAACCTAAATTTAATGAATAAAACGTGCATTTATCTCTCTGAATACCTGGTATCCCTAATCATGAGGTTTTGGGAGAAGACAAACGAACAACAATGAATCGGACGGGGAAGGAATCTTTCCACGCAGGAACCAGCAGATCAAGAAAGGCACAGAAAGGAAAAGGCAAGTATTACAAGGACAAGGACAACCATAAAGATACGCATGAAAAATGAAACTGGACAGCTTCAAAAACACGACAACCTACTTCGACAGTTTCACTTTTTAATGATTTAAGCAAAGCAATGATAGCCTAGTGGTTGAGCGTCCGCTTCGAGTGCGGGAGGTCTCGGGTTCGATCCCTTGCAGCGTCACACCAAAGACGAAATAAAATTGTACCAGAAATTCCCTTGCTAGACGCTAGGAAAAAAAGGGAAAGTGGCTTCTCTTCTCTCATACTCTCGTGGCTATGGAATATGTGATATGAGGTGAAATAGAAAATATACATAGGTAATATTATGTTATGTAACGGACACGCCGACGGACCATACTGCGTACCCCCGACGCTCGAAACGAACGCTCTATCTTATCGTTGTCTTGAGTTTTGTAACCGAGGTATTGATTATTTCGTTTCAGGCAATATTTGTTCATTTCAAGTGTATTTTTTTAGTCTACTATCACCAATAAATAATGCGTATGAAGTTTATTGACAATACCAACATATTATTCTGCGCTTACAATTACAACAGCGAGTTTGTCAATACCTGAAATCGCATACTCATGCTTACATTTCATTATGCCTATAATTAAATGTACAGCTAGCTATAGAATTGCATGTGTATATTGTTGAAACAATAATTATTCTCCGAACTAACTGGAAAGAAAAAAACTCCCTACTCTGGAATAGCTGTCGTCTGCCTCGGTTGTTGCGCAGGTGCTGTTTCCGTAGTTTGCAATAGGAAATAATAATAGCTCGGTAATTAAATCCAATGTAACATATTTTGTGTGT
Source organism: Spisula solida (assembly GCA_947247005.1). Classification (NCBI taxonomy): domain Eukaryota; kingdom Metazoa; phylum Mollusca; class Bivalvia; order Venerida; family Mactridae; genus Spisula; species Spisula solida. Next base: position 27,136,773 of record OX365945.1, on the reverse strand, counting down.
TTGAACAGTGTTTGAACTAGGTCAATGTGGTACAGTTTCTGTACAGTGGATCGATACATCCTTTTGTTGGGTATTGGGTCTACTTTTATGAAGAAGAACTACATTTTATGCGCGCCTTTCATGTTTGGATGCATACCTGTGTGTTTATATATTTACTCTGTTGGAAATATTTATGCACCTTTTGACCTTTGTTCTGTTTGATCTGATATCGTTGTCTGTAACACTCTGACATTGTTTGTAGAGTTTGTGTACGATTTTACATTAGAAGGTCGGACGAGAGTATTTCAAATTCTCGTAAAAGGAAGTGGCCACCATGTGTTGAAGCCTATAAGTTTTCATAAGTCACTGAACTGAGTGAGCCTAGTTTTTATTTCAATTCATATTGCACAATCTGATAATATCATCAAAATACCAGCGTTTTGTTTTGTCAAATCAACATCGAATGACGCAGGAGAGTGTTCTAAACATCGAGGTAGCGCAGTGCAGCAAAGCCATCAGTTTTGTAAACATTTGTACTTAATACCGTTCGTACGTATCTTATATAATTGATGGCCGAAACGCATGCCGCGTACTTTTTCGGGTGCATTTATCATGTGTAAGATGGAATATTGGATTCACACCGTCAGATACATAATATATTGTCTAAGTTTACTATCAATGCTAGTTTGATATATGTATGTTTTCTCTAGATTGTAGTGAAGAAACGAAAAAAACAGATATGTCAAGAGAGTAGGTGTTACAGATAATTCAACAATCCTTAAAAATTCTCTCTCTCTATGAATGCGGCGTAAACTTGTTGTTGTCTAGATTGCCTAGATCTTCTGAATACGCTGTTTGATCGGCATCCAAACTTGCATCTTCAGATAATGATATGCTTTTATTAGATTGATTACGAGTTCTCGTTTTTATGCGCTTTATTATCGTGTGAAATATAGTCACCTACAACGCGGCACTAAGTATTGTTTGTTTCAGAAACAAACGTGTCCTTTGTTTCACTTTTACACCTGTGTACGTTGTTTGACTCTACATAATTATAATCACATATTAAGTGAGAAACGTTGATTTAATTGCATATGTGATCAGCAAACCACGTAAGCAGCACATATTGTTAATTTACCAGCCACCCGTCGATATACAACTTTTCTACCTTGTGTCATTACAACACAGTGTATCGTCAAAATCAGGTATACATGCTCTGAAGCTATTAAATCCATGCCTTTCTGCACTCTTTTCGTATCTTATCGCATCGTATCGTATCGTATCGTATTGCATCGCTTCGCATCGTATCGTATCGTATCGTATCGCATCGTATCGTATCGCATTGTACTGTATATACTTAACTTATCTGAACTAAACGTATGTATATTCTTGCCGTTCGTATTCAGGGAGATACAGGCAAGTTCAAAGAGGTAAATTGTTAAATTCTGACATTTTGTTGCATTTGAAAAAAAAGAATATTTCTGAATATCTGATTTGTCTTAGAAACTGTCTGTACTATCACCCTATATGCTAGGGAGTGACCAGTTCTATTTTGTGTTGGTACAAGACAGCAAAGGATCGCTCCTGGAACATGCCAAATTTGTAGCCCGTGTAATTCTGTTCCTGTTTGTTGCCGAACAGTTGGTGGTGAGTCGCTTTCATTGGCTTTAATTGGATGAAATGTATTGCGAATGTGGTCAGCAATGTGTCATTCTTTCTTATTGTACCTGACAATTTTATGTAGCACTTGATTACCGTCCATTACGCGTGTGTTGAAGAACCACACACATCTTCCTAGCTGTGAAAGGTTGGCTTGGAATTCACATTTACATGTCATATCATAGTTAACTATTTACTCTCCACAACTTACAAGTACTAAACTATTTTCTTAATGATATAATAGTAGGAGGTCTGTGTAATTCAATCGTCCATTTAGTTTCTAGAAAAATGTCGGACAATGTTAAACTGTCACTTCCCATTGTCTGAACATCGTAAATTTTACTAGAACAACTTTAAATTGCATAGTTTAACATATATACCATGTTATACACTTGACTTCTACTCTAAACCACTATAAATAATCAGCATGTGACCTTTTTACTCCTCTTGGCGAAAACAAATGGATTGGGCGGAATCGACATGGCCTCTATGTTGGCAAACAGTCATTTTGAATTCTTACAAAATTGTTGCTAATATACTAGCATGTGGTTATTGTTGTATTTCTATCGTTAGTTTGGCCTGGTTGTTGGATTATGGTCTAGTGGCATATCGCCCCCCCCCCCCCCCCCCCTCGTCGTATAACTTACTATACTATCGCTCGAAGACGTCAGACTAAAGGTATCCCGAATGTCTCGTCATGGCCAAACTCTAAATGCATACCACAGAGAACGCCTTCCTCATGAGAAGCGTCAGTAACCTGGAATTCTTGTGTAAAATATCGTTCTAGTTTTTACTACTCAATCTTGTTTATTTACTAGCCAGGATATTATTTGTTAATTTCTCCTCGTGTACATATCCGCCCTAGTTGGCGTTCTACCCGAAACATGCAGTGATTATCAAGCGCCACTGTAGGCGTACCATGCAAAACTTCCTGACCTGAATTCCCTTCAAATACTATAGTACACATGCAATGACTTCAAAGACTGTTGAAACAGTCAACATACTGCATGATGGGAAATACATACACCAGTTCATGATTTGGGTTGATTGATTCACCAGAAGCCCGTGTTTCATGTGGCAGACTATAACCAAACGTCTCGATATAAGCATTTGGTAAATTGAGTGTGTTTTCCTGCTTATCCGGATCGTAATGGAAGGACGAAACTATGACTGTCATGGCAATAATAGTTACGTTTAATACCTCTGGTCGGTGTTACGGAGTGTTTCGGACATTTTTGGCGCCGTTTTATACTACTGCTATGTAATTTTAAGGCAATGAAATGCTATGATAAGCCTCCAAACTTCCCAAACTATGACACAATACTCGTATATCCATAATAAAGTATTGTTTCATTGTGGGAGAAAAGGTTAATTAAGACAATGTTTAACTAATAATAATGTATTCACGAAGTCTGATTTACTCGTGATCCATTATCTAATTTTGGAATACTACTTACGTCAACAATTCTGCTAGTCACGTGCCTTATTTATGATAATAACTTTGTCAATGAAATACGTGATGTAATCTTAAATTAATTAAATGAAGAGCAAATCTATTTTTAAGCCATCGAATTGTTTTGTACTATTTTCAGTAATTCAAACAGGCATGTGTATTTTGTCTATTTCGAATGCTGAGAAAACGTTTGAGGAAATAGACTTGTAAACATATGGCCTGAAATAAAATATCGCGCGTTTCCCTACCACTAGCCTTCCCGCCAAATTCGCCACATACCCGAAAAAAATATTTGTAAAATAAGAAAAATATGGAGTGGGGGGGGGGCGAAATTAACGAAAGTCGTTCAATATTACTTCTGTAAACAATGAATTTTGTATATATAAATACCTACCTACCAAACACTAATTGACATGGATGGAAGTAGAAACAATTAATATATTATTTTCGGCCTGATATGGTTTGAGTTAAGGTTAATGTCCTTACTCCAAAATATTAATCCTTTGGCATTTCACTCCGTACGTCATCGTGTAATGTGATATTAATAATTATCAAATGAGCATGAGCAGACGTCTTCAGTCAATCGTAACTACTCGGGTATTTCCGTCATCGATGCCGAAGTTCAACGTTACGTCAGTTAATGTCCGTGTTGAAATTGGTGAAACAAACAGACATTTACAAAGTTGTGTATGGAATCTATTTAACTGGTGGTGTTGAAATTACTCTGAACAGAAAGTCTATCAATTACCGAATGAATAATTACCACTTCCGGTAGCGTCTCTCTTACACATCATTGAATATCCATTTTGTTTGTAATTAATTTTTAAGGTCTTTAACTTTTCAATTTTTATTTTCACAGACCGTGAAGATAACATATGTAAAGTTATAATGAACAAACACGTTGATAAGTTCTGTAATAACTTTTGTGAGCATAACATCCCGTTTCTGTTTTTAAATATTATTCGTTTATGTTTTAGTCATTATAGAAAGTATGAACATTACGTCTTTAGAGCTTTTCTATTGCATTTTGTTCAAACTTAATAGAAAATACTCTATCTCATGGCCGAGTATTTAAAAAACGATGGTGCGGCTTTTTAAAACAAATATTAAGAGTGATCTCCCTTGATCTCCCTTGATAAACCGGATTGTTTTTTTGGATGGTCTTTATTTTTGCTGCTAAAGGTACAGGAGGCTTGATATGGCGCTGTCGGGTTCCATGGAGTAATGCCGTCGTATTCAATGTATAGAACAGGGAACGCGTTCAGGTTGGGGGTTGTAGACCCGGAAATACGTTCTCAGTGCCAACGTTTACTGAATACATTCGTTGTCCTCGTTCACAAGAGTGAATGTTCTTAGTAGAAAATAATGTTACTTTATATGCATTGGATGCTTCAGAAAACCGTTTATGTCTTTTTGAACGATGGTCATAACTTGTAATGCGAAAATGCCCGTTTCAACGTGTTTGATTTGAACATTATTTAGAGGTATGCACGTCTTCATGCAGTCAGCAGAACGGAGCTGGTGTTGTAACGGCATTTAAGAACACTGTAAAAGCATTCATGAAATGAGTTTTATTTCTGGTGTATAGCTGCCAGCATTTTACGATCATGCATACTTTGCAATACGGGAATTAAAATAGAAAATATATTGTTTGTTAATTGCTGAATGGAGCATTTAGTATTATGTTTTCTTAGATCTACTTATGTTATGTAACACTTAAATGTTTATACAACTAGTTCCAATCAAATGGAATTTACTGTGTTCTATATACCAAGAATCCTGGCGTTTATAAATACGCAAAACCCCAGCTCTTGTTTCATTACAAACTCTTCAAGAACTACGTTGCGGATTACATCTGACTAGAATACTATGAAAACCTTGGATATTTTTTTCATGGATTTCTGTAAATATACGAAAATATCTTTCTCTAAATTGTTGGAAACGTTTTCAATGTATCGCGGGAAATCCTCAGGATGGAACCAATAAATAAGCGCTTGCAGTTTGAGTCTTAATCTCCGGAGCGCTTGCCAGATTTTACATTTTAATGTTAGAATGTGATAGGCTTTTCATAGAAAAAGTTATCTTTTCCTGATTACGTGAAACATATTGTTAGTTCACACACACACAGTAGATGATAAAGCCGACTGCAATATCTAGATATATTTCCACGATGCCATTTGCGCGTGCTGATACTACCAACTCTGTGAAGCGTTTCGTTTAAACCCCGTTTTAATCCGTTACAACAGTTCCATAATTTCAACACGAAGAGAAGTCAAGATAATAAAAATTATAGAAAGAAAAACGTGTTTGTTATTACTTTACCTCAACTTAAAGCAAGTCAACCAGAGTCAGAAAATAATTATTGTAACGTTTTCTTTTGACATTTTACTATTTACTTTACTTCAGTCTGACAGTGTTCTAGAATTTCATAACAAATAGTCATGAAATAAAGTGTAGCAATGCCACGTGACTATTGACTACAGGTCCAAGCCGAAATTTGTCAAATATGCTTATGGCTATATTTGTCCTCCAATGTTGACACATTTGGCTTGGACATGTAGCCAAAAGTCACGTGGTATTGCTACACTGCAATTATCAAGAATAAAAGCCTAGTGTTGAACTAGAGCTCACGACTATCAGAAGCTGATACATGACCTCTACTCAGACCGGTATACCACCTTTCTTAACACAGCAAGTATAAAACACAGTATTGCACAATACGAACTAAATAAGTATTCATGCTAGATCTTGCGGAGCTACACAAACTTGCACAGTGGTCTTTAGAAGTGTTGACAGTTACATATATATTCTATTGGTTTTCCTCTTAAAACAAATATTTCACGACGTCTGTATAAAACGATATCCAGTCGAACCCAGATATGATAGTTCACAGTCTGAGTTGTAGATCTATATGCTTGAATTGGAATGACAAAGTATGTTAAGTTGTTTACTGGAATCATTCATAATTCATGGATCAGACTAGAAGCACGGTTATACTATAATTAAGGTGTATATAAAGATCAGTTTAAGACACGCATCCCATTCACGTGTTATTAATCCTCACAAACTAAGCCACTCGTAACAGTGTTACACCACTGGGACTGATGGATGAGTCTATGTTTAAGCCAAACACCGTTGGTCGGTCTGGTTGGTATGTACCGAGGAGAGATGAGTAATTTCAGAAGCGACTGTGACAGAAGAGGTCGACAATCGAACGCATCGTGTCTTCACTGGACGTCACCATTTTGTTTTGCAATATATTCGCGGCTCTTCAAGCCTCATATAAATATATTGGAATTTTACTCAAAATTCAATTATGTGCAGAATGAACATTTAAATTCTTTCCCCACGTTAATTAGCTGCACGCATAACGAGGTACATGTTTAGATAAGTTGAACGAACTATCATTAGATTTGCGTGTTTTAAGCGCAACTCATTTCAGAAACTCTGCTCAGCGTCAAATTTTCCTCTAAAATACTCGTAACTCGGTGAGAAAGTTACGTCTCATAAGTATCTGTTTGCTTCCATCATGGGCACGTGTCTACCGTCTGCTTCTGTTTACTCAAGCAGACGATAAATGCAAACTCTTTTGCTGTGTGACACGCGTTTGCAATTTGATAAATTTAAGTGCTTTCGTTTCTTCTGTAGCTTCTCGTCTTGACTCCGGAATTTCGTTTATTTCGTTAAGTTTTTATTGCTACACATTTACGCAATAACGTATGATATAAAACATTGAACATGGCAGTGTTGTATATTTTTGACTTACTATCCTTACCCTTGGCAACCCTGCTGTTATTACTGCATTTTATCTGAAAACTTGATCCAGAATAATTAATGTTTTCAGTAGACATTAATTCATTTATAATAAGAAACATAGCCATTCATTCGCTCGTTTGAAATGAACCACAACTGCTATATACGAGGGCAAATAGGCAGAAACAATTTTTGCAAGATTTTCCCGTAATCACAAGCATGCTTTCGTAGTAATTCCAATCATATTCTCCTGAACTAGGTGGCGCTTTTTATTTTCAAAATTTATCACAAGACTCTTGCGAAACATAAGCGTTTGTAAGATCTAGATTTGAGCAGACGTTCGTTTCTCTGCACTTATGATAATTATGTGATGAAACGCTGCAGTCTGGCATTGTAGGAAATTTAGCAAAGTCATAATGATTGTTTAAAGAATTGCTGACAAACAAAAAACGGCAGAGTCTTCTGAGTCTTTATCAATATTGTAGACCTATATTAATTTTTACAATCAATACCAAGGATATGTTCAGGCCAAACAAAGTAGTATTGTGGTTCTGGCTACAGGAGAAAGTAGGGTAGGTAGGGAGATGAAAAAACAAGGTATTTCTTAAAATCATTTTATTTATTATAAGTGCATGTACTGGAAAATAGACGATCCGCGGTGACCCTTTCAGCAACAGATCATAAAATGATATAGATGCCTTTGACAGTCAGTCTACATTCACAACTTAGTCTGGTTATATCACGAATTCTTCCATGACGTCTCTTGTGACGTCATTTGTGAAATATGGCATAAAATTCGACGATAATTTGTTTTCAAACAAATGATATGGATTAAGGGTTGTTACTTGGTATGGTACTTGCATAACTTTTAATTTAGCCTTCGTCTGATCTAGTTATTGGTCTGTTCTTATTTGTCCAATATCGTATTATTGTCGCTACGAAAATAAGCTTGCGGTTATACTGAAAGGTGGCATACTTAGTTGAAAACCTGTGCAGACGTACGGATGGCCAAGTAAACGTCACGTCTCACAAACAATAGGGGAAAAAATAACAACGAACGACTCGAAATAGCTTGACATATTTGCTAGTAACTCGTAGATGTACACATAAAAATGTTAAGACATCATATTTGTTTTAATTCTCCTCTGTCTTTATATTGTGTCAGACGAATGTTTTTTGACGTCGGTGTAATCTGTCGTGGCCTATCTGATGCAAAAAGCTCGTCAAGTACCGCGAGATCTGTTAAGATGGTGCCATTTTTCTGCTCTAAAGCTGAATTAATAGCAACCTAAATGTGAAATGTCTGTCATAGTTGCTATAGCTGTTGTATGTATTTGTACTAGATGTCTATGCTGCTCATGAGTACGTCTTCAACGTCAGAATCGTTTGAATATCTTGATATGACAACGCCATTGTGTACGCATTACTTGCATTATGCATTTTCTCTGTGTATGACATGAGTCTATGACTTTAAGTGTAATTATCAAAGATGTTTTATTAGTTATTCTACATTTTCATCTTATGTTGTCATTGTTCTTGATGAGTCAATTTATTACCCTGTGCTACTAACCAAACAGACGGTGGTGCTATAGTTTAAGGCATTGTATTTAGTAGTTACCACGGAAACCTGTTTAATAATTTGTTCACGCTTTTTCTTGACCAACTCATTACTAAAGCCTTATCAGGAAAATGTCATTATTTGTAGAAATAAAAAAGAAACAGAAAGAGAGAATATTGTTTTTTGTTATTTTGCTGACTCTGTTGTATTGCGATGCAAAATATCAAATTCCAAGAGAAACGTCCATTACAAATAAGATGATTCAGCAGACGGCATAAAACACTCTAAAAGCAGACGAAGTTCCTTAACCTTTTAAGGAAACACAAAATCCGCGAATATCGTACGATATTGTCAGACGACAAAATCGTCCAATAGAATGTGCGTTCTTCGTGATAGAATTTTGTTTATGGATAAGTCTAGACACATGTACGTACATTGTATACGTCAATTTATGTCGGCCATGTTTATTAATGGCAATAAAAAAAACACGTCAGTCTGCAAAGACAGTATTATGTTTTATATTGCTGGTTCTCTAACCCATAATTTCACCTAAATAACACTTTCTTGTTGGAGATACATATGAGTGGGTTTTTTGCTATCGCTCATGCCACGAAGTGATGACGTTTCACACAAATAGTATCAATAACCTGATAAATGTGACGCATACAAAATTGCATGTTGCGTGATAAAAAAACGAACTCCATAATTTTTTGGCGCTTGTTGAAACAAAAATTGGCGCGTGCTGGTAACGCTTGGCATATATTATGAATGAAATGATGTTTAAGACTTTTTAAAAATGTCTTTACGGTTTGTGTGTGTTTTTAAACCGTCTATAAAGCACTCGGCAGGAACTTTGCCAGAACGTACTTAATAACCTTGAATTGACCTAAACTCTTTGACCTCCGTTCAGGTCAGAAGGATTTAACATATTCCACGCTTACAAAAATGCATTAAACAAGCTTCTATCAGCGGGGTAGCCGTAAAGTGAGCATAAATCACTTGCAACATAACCCCCAGCATTACTTGTACAAGACAGGTTCCGTTCCGGACTATTAAGGATCATTTCGGTAGTTATTTTATGGTGCACAGGTAAGTAACTCCCAACAAGAACGGCGATGAAATCTATATAATGAATTAAGCTTCGAGGTTTTTGCACTTTCACATATTTACCTAACCAATCGTGTTCAAGAGCTACACGGAATTGTAATATTAATAATATTTCATTTCTCTTGATATTATAAACTTGTTTGCGGGAGTGATGTAATTCCTACCCGTCTGCGTACACCGATCAGTAACGCCTTGCGAACATAGATAATAACAAATTGCGTTACTATCAAAGACGCACAACGTTTGTTTTTACATTTATCCAATCTGTGTCAAGAGTTACATGCGTTTCACCTGTTTCTACTGTCGACTAAATGACAGACATGATGTTGGTATTTTATATCGTGAGAATATTCCATACTTTTTACATATTTCATTATCTTCTATGCTGCTTCTTTGTTTCCATGTAGCTAACATTCGGCTCTTGACATTCGATCTTATGTTTGACGGTAATTAACAGAACCCATGTTAGCATTTTGTGATTGTCGAAGGTTCTAATGACCCAAGTTCTGTTGAAGTTCAAAGAAGATTTTGAAACATTGATTGATAGGGAAAGAAAGATGTGTTTAACACACCGGTTCAACGTCCCATAATGAAACCTGCAGACGCGTACAGATAATTCTGCTGTTGCTAATTCAACATATAGCAAACCTTTATAGCTGCACATGAGACAATTCTAGCACCAAGCGTTGAATGAACTTTGCATTGAACGATTGTTACACTATATTTCCAGTCCAGAGATATTCCGTGTGTATTTCCGGGTCTGTATCCGTATTCCCTGGAATTTATTCGCGCGCGTCAGTTATTTTAATAATTATTTTGAGATCAACACTGTATTCTCGACAGCAGATTATAGCATAAACATTTATGCAGAAATGTTATATTGTTGCAGAAAGCAGACTGAACTTAATGCAGTGTTTGTATTTTGTTGTCTATTTGGGATCGTACGATCGCCTGACACTTGTGCGCAATATGCAAATTAGATTCCATGTGATGATGTCACGTGATAGCAAAAATGGCTGACATTTCTGTCTGGAGAAGTTATTCCAACAGTCATTTTAGTCACCCGGTACTTTATATATCAAAACTATGATATACAATACATGTGCATACTGTAATTTTACTTATTTTAGTGGCATTAAGTTTCGTGTTTGGTAAAATGTGCTTCGTGGGTTCGAGAATTCGTTGATAACAAAATAATGGTAGAGTAAACCCTTGTTCCCTGTTTCTGTGGTCGATTAAACGTGGGGATTGGATTTCGTGGTCGAGTTTAAACACGAAATCATCGTAAAATTAACCTCCACGGAAAAACTGATTTTACCGTAATACAAAATGGGTATTGTTTATTTTTGAATAGTGTATGTATAACTCCAACGCGATAAATTGCAGTATAACTCTAGCGCGATAAATTGCAATACAAAAACAAACACAAAATCCGCTATATTTATCGTTTCTGAATATTTAGGAGCATGAAAACTTTATATGTTGTGCCAAATGTTTGAATGCTTTCATTGGTAAGCGTTACGGTCCTTGATTTTAATCCATAACAAAAATATAGGCAATATTGTGTTTGTTTTTGTACTGCAATTTATCGCGTTGGAGTTATACAAAAACAAACACAATATTGCCTATATTTTTGTTATGGATTAAAATCAAGGACCGTAACGCTTACCAATGAAAGCATTCAAACATTTGGCCCAACATATAAAGTTTTCATGCTCCTAAATATTCAGAAACGATAAATATAGCGGATTTTGTGTTTGTTTTTGTATTGCAATTTATCGCGCTAGAGTTATACTTTTAAACATATAGTCCAGTCAGGGAAAAATCCAGTGACGCAGCGGTCGAGTTCACTATAACGGTGTAAAACCAATTATAAAGGCTTATACTGTACAAACAACTATAATTTTAATACTAAACTAACAAACTAAACTTCGCTCTACCTGTTTAGACAATAGTTGTGATTGTTTACATACACATAAACTGCAACGTCACTGTCACAATATACTAACTGGACTATACCTTTAAACATAGGATGCAGCAAGCACATCATTAATTCAAAACATGCCGGTATCTACGAACTGCGCATGCGCCGTGTTGATTGTTTGGCAGTCTAGTCTGAAAACTGGTCGTCAATATAAAAAGACACGACGTGATTAATTTAATACGTCTGCTGATTTCGTGTTGTCTGCATGTTTCGTGTTCCCAAGGCGAAATTACTTCGTTGCAATAAATCAGAATGGTCTTTTATCTTCCGTATAAAAATGACAATGTATTGACAACGGGTCACATTGTGTCATGCAATATCCATACACATTGTGCACAACACTGCACACTCCGCAGTTCTAGCCTATAAATATGTATTGCTTTGTTAGCTCACCTCAGCACAAAGTTCTCATAGATAGCAATTGTGATCACCTGATCACCCTATGTCCGTCGTTCGTACGAACGTCGTCAACATCTCCGGAACCTCTCCATGGAATTCAACCAAACATCACATGCATGCTACTTGGGTAGCTAGTCCTCTTTAAAAGCTGTTCAAGTGATTCCAGTTTGTTGTATGACTACATTGTACATCATAAAAGCTAACATAATGCTCCTGCACACGTGGGTGAAGCCGGAAATGAAGATGCTGCCAAACTTGCGACAGAAGAAACTTTAAGAAAATGCAATCACAACCTACAACCTCGTTTTTATACAGAAGCAAAGACTATGTTGTAGAACAGTTTCAGATTAAACTTGAATAAAATTATCAGAAATAGGAGCATGAATAATTCTATGTACTGCAAATCTTCCACAATGTTGAAGAAGCACAGCAGGAAGTCCATCAAGATGAAGCTGTAGGGAGATGTCAGCAACCACAACCACATCCAAACTGAAGATGTATACGGTCGTAAAAGATGGTACACAGACGAAAAATAAGAAGTACATGCTTTCATAGTGGTATCCCTGCTCCGGTGGGCGATTTGAGGTCATCTTGGACCACTTGCTTTTGCATTATAGAATACATGGTAATAACTTATTCCCTTCTGCTGCATCATTTACAAGCCTGGGTTCACATGACGATGCAGAAATGTTGAAATTGTATACGTTTAAATAAGATATGATACTAGTATTGAAAGTTAAACAAGATATTGAAGATAAAGAGGAAGAATATCAGATAATAGATTGTTTATGTACATGAGAAATGTTTTTTTATATATGCTTGATTCCAATCCGCGTTGGCGTCAGTTCCAGCCACACTCTATTGTTTTATACATGCTTGATTCCAATCCGCGTTTGCGTCAATTCCAGTCAAGCTTGTTTGAAGTTGTTTCAGCTATGTTGACAAACGTCATAATTTCACTTTTACAGTTATTTAGATTTACTAGTAGTGTAGCGGTATTCAATAGGTTGTATTATAAGGTGCAGTTTGGATTACCAAACTCTTCCGGGAAGCAGACCTTATAATTTGTGGCAACCATTTACGCGTCATTTCTTATAGTAATGCATTGATAGTTTGCCACTTACTACTATAACATATTACAGTAAAACCTCGTTAATACGAGCAGCGATTATTCGAGCAACCGGCCTAATTCGAGCAAATTTCAAAGTCCCGACGAATTTGCTCTATATTGTACATTAATTAATCCCTCTAACTCGAGTAAAGTAATTACGAGCATCAGGTCTAATTCGAGCGCAGGTGTCGGTCCAATCAACAATTTTCAACGATAATAAATTATATCATTATGAAATCACCTTATTTAAATTAAATAGTACGAATATGCTCGTAAGAGTCCTATGATTATGAAGTTAGTTTAAAATATTCATCATCGTCATAATAAAGACTTCATTTATACGGAGGCAACACAATTGGGCATACCATTCATCCATCAGAAGTTAAATGACATATTTCATGTGCCAATACTAGTAGTCCCCTGAGTAAGCAACTACACAGCTTACGCGTATAAAAGCCAACTGTATTGTTTATATCAAATACACCTTTTAAGGCAACAACATTTGTTGTATCAAATTGTGTGCGACTTGAGCCAATATGGAATCATCAATCCAAGACACAAAACGTGGCATTCCGTTACTGACAAGCTGAATATAAAACTAATTCAATAAACGTTCATAATATTTACTAAAAAAAAATGAATGCAAAGTTTCATTTTAATTCAACATAGGTATAAATTGGAACATTTTTAATTTCTATCCGTGTAATAAGAGAACAGAACCATTGATATAGAGTGAACGTTTTGTTGACATCGCACAAACACGTTATCTTGAACCGCAATTTGCCTTGCCAGTTCAGTTAGGTGTATTGCTTGTCGGTTCAGTTAGGTCACGTACGTTAATTAACGTGCGTGGTTAGGTGTATTGCTTGTCGGTTTAGTTAAATGTATTGCTTGCCAGTTCAGTTAGGTGTATTGCTTGTGAGATCAGTTAGGTGTATTGCTTGCCAGTTCAGTTAGGTGTATTGCTTGCCAGTTCAGTTAGGTGTATTGCTTGTGAGTTCAGTTAGGTGTATTGCTTGTGAGTTCAGTTAGGTGTATTGCTTGCCAGTTCAGTTAGGTGTATTGCTTGTGAGTTCAGTTAGGTATATTGCTTGCCAGTTCAGTCAGGTGTATTGCTTGTGAGTTCAGTTAGGTGTATTGCTTGCCAGTTCAGTGAGGTGTACTGCTTGTGAGTTCAGTTAGGTGTATTGCTTGCCAGTTCAGTTAGGTGTATTGCTTGTGAGTTCAGTTAGGTGTATTGCTTGTGAGTTCAGTTAGGTGTATTGCTTGCCAGTTCAGTTAGGTGTATTGCTTGTCAGTTCAGTTAGGTGTATTGCTTGCGAGTTCAGTTAGGTGTATTGCTTGCCAGTTCAGTTAGGTGTATTGCTTGTGATTTCAGTTAGGTGTATTGCTTGTGAGTTCAGTTAGGTGTATTGCTTGTCAGTTCAGTTAGGTGTATTGCTTGCCAGTTCAGTTAGGTGTATTGCTTGCCAGTTCAGTTAGGTGTATTGCTTGTCAGTTCAGTTAGGTGTATTGCTGGACTTTAATCGGACTGACGAGCTACGACCTAAGTGCCAACTTCACACGCCTTATTTTATCTAGCTGTGAAGTACCGGTATTCCATTCGTCTATTGTATACGGCTTGTTTGATGTTAGCAACATGATGCTTGCACTGCATGTTGAATGCATGATGCTTGCATGTATCCGGATGGTTACAGGATTGGTGTGATTATAAAATGTGATTATAAAATGTGATTATAAAATACACGCAACACATGAAACAATCAATAGCAAATCAATGAAATTTAATAACATTTTCTTTGGTTATGTTCTGTTAATTGTAGTGTTGTTTACTTGTTGGTGCGTTCTCTTATCGTTGTTTGTTGTTGTTTATTAGTTACAATGTTGTTGTCAAAGCAGACAATATGAGAGAGCAGTTACAGTAACCGAGGGTTACCGTGGGATTTCTTCCTCTAAATATTGCCAATGGTGTCAGGGTTGTTGGTTCTAGACTATGGTAAACCTTTTCTCACACGAGCTTCAACAAGTAAACAATCATCTCTTAATTGCAACATAATATTTACATTGTCTCATTTAGGACAATGTCAGCAATTGTAACAATTTCTCTTTGAATGTCTAACTACCAATAAGGCACATATTTTCTGAAGTTTCTAGTTTTCCTTTGTGTTTATTTCAATCCTTTTCACAGGAGAACATGGTCTGTAAATAATTAACTTTCTGTAATTGACAGCCCCCTTACATATGCTTGTTTCTCTCTTTCTAGAACTTACCAACCTCAAACCGATAATTGTTGGTGCTTTAAAATGCTACACATGTACGTAATAGTACTAGTATCAATAATTCGTTTACGTAACTACGTTTAGCCACGCCCTAACCACGTGATGACAGAGACGTTTGTAATACGTTTTCCAGAAAAGTAACAGAAAGTTAACACGTGTTTTGAGGGACAAATAAAGTGATTACCGGAGATGTTAGAGATTGTAAAGACCGCGGAATGCTGCATTCATGCACATACAGGGTGTTACAGGCGTTTGTTCTGAATGTTTAAATTTCAATAGTTTATTTTTCTGACGTCATGAGAATATGAAAATTTCGGTTTAAATTCCGGTTAATTTTCGGGTTATCTTATATTTCGAGAACAAACTACGAGTATTTTGATACCATGTCGTGTTGATTTCCGAACGACATTTTCAACATGAACAGCTTAAAGCAACAACAAACAAGAACAGCGTTAATGTAATAGTAAATAGCTATAACAACAGTTCCTTGATAGTCTACATGTTTCCATTAACTGTTGATTCACATGTTTGATATTTTTCGCTTGTTCCTATTTCTGATAATCTAATTGCCCCCATTTTTGCTCAATGTTGTTTACGTGTACACATGTAATTGTTAGTATATTTTTACTGGTATTACGTGATATATACGTAGTGTTGTAAAACCACATCGTCTGATGGTGTGCAATTTTAAATAATTTTATATAACATACTCATATAAGCCTTGCACAACCGTGCATCGGCTACTTTTATGTAAGGGAAATAATTAAATATCGTCCTATGAAGATCGTGGAACGGACGTTTGTAAAATGTCAATAGCATCAATAAAAACTTTGTGTTTACATAATTTACTTGCGGTGTTAGCCAAAATTTACGTCGCATACTACGTAGTATGTCCATCCTGAATGAATAACAATTTGTAGATATCGATTTTTGTTTTGAAGACATTTTATATAATGCCGTTGCAAGAAGGTTGTTGCTCAAGAGAGGATGCCCCTAGAAAAGTAATACTGCATATCTCAAATGACATAAGCGCCATTATACATGTATAGTTATGTCTTTTTTATAGTGAATACTCATAGGCACATGGTTTTAAATGATCTGAGTGTGTCCTATAGTTTCAAATTATCTGAGTGTACCCTATATATGGAGATGGTTGTGCAGCGGCCATGTTTAGCCGCAACGGATATGACGTTACGAAAACTGGTACCCAGTTTTTCTACAGTTGTCACAGCAAACACGGGTGCAAGTTCCTGTTACGTCATATCCGTTGCGGCTAAATATGGCTGCTGCATAACCTTCTCTCTTTAAAGGGTACACTCAGATAATTTGAAACTATAGGGTACACTAAGATAATTTGAAACCATGTGCCTATGGTAATACTCGTACGAAAGCAGTTACAGTCATTTGAAATTAACCGAATCAGTGAATGCATTCAGCAATTTGTGCTAATAAACGCTAGAAGCGTGTGGGGGAGGCACTGTGAAATATTATATTACGTAGGCAAACTCTCTGGCATTTTAAATGCTCCTCACTTTAAAGTTTGTTGATGTTTAATACTAGAATTCTGTGGTTCCATATCGTTTTGCACGTGGAAGTTTCTTGTTTTTGCTTATTAATATAAACGCCATACAAATTAGTAACATATGAAGTAACAAAATACACATCGTGTTAAAACATTTCATAGTTAGATAAAAGGAATGACCAAATTACAAAACGTGTTTTGCCATTGTGCATTTTTATTAACTGTATTCATATTGATGGTAGTGTATGGCCTTTTGCAACTTTTGGAGTCTTCT
The DNA here is from genome assembly GCA_947247005.1 of Spisula solida. NCBI lineage: Eukaryota > Metazoa > Mollusca > Bivalvia > Venerida > Mactridae > Spisula > Spisula solida. The sequence goes on along the minus strand of OX365945.1, from coordinate 27,119,695 downwards.
TTTATTTCAAATGGACATGTTTACTGTTACTGTTAGATCATGTTTTGTGAGTTATCCTTGTGATGCGTGTTCGTCCACGTGATTCGTTGTTGTCTGCTGACTCTCACTTCGGTTGTGTTTGGTTGACTGAGTGTATAGACTGTCCAGGTAGGGTGTTGTGTGTTTGTAGCTATTCAGGTCCCTTTGTTTCCTGCTATTTTTTACGTTTGTCCTCGTGAGTTGTCTGTGATTTTTTTTATTTATGTGTGTTTTTTTGTTGTGTCTTTCGTACTCTGCTGTTTCTGTTGAGTGCTGCTTTCCCGGTCCGATTTTATTACTTTATTCTCTTAAGTTTTCTACAATACTTACCATACAATTGTCTTCTTCCATTAAGTATCAGGCTCGTCTCCATTGTGTTAAGGATTAAAATAACACATGAATTGTTTTCGTAAAAGGTAAATTTAATTAGAATTCGATCAATCAACGATGACCACAATTATATCTCTAAATCGTATTAGTGAAAGTGGCGAACAATTAAGACGCGAGTGTGGTCCTCTAATTCAATTAATAAAGGCAAGAGTCAATAACATGTTGGACAATTTAATTATCATAATAAATCAACATGCTTCTAAATGACATTCCCCTTCCTTCACCATATTGTCTAGGAATGATTGGCAAATTCGTCCCCTATTGTTCCACATACCAACTGGCAGGAGGTCTAAATGATATTAAGCTCAGTGTCAAACACATTGTAATTGATTGGAAAATGTCGCCCGTGTTATTGACACTCTGGGGCTTATAAATCAAACGATAATACTTAATTATAGGAATTATTTCATAATTATTTTGCAAAAAGTTAAGTTGATATAGTATATATTGGAATCCAGCGGATATAGTTCAGATTGGATTGCGACCGGCATTGGGTTTCTTAATCTCTAAAATCGATGTTGGAATTATATTTGTCACAATATCTGATCTTACAGCGTCGCTTTCAGTAAATGCTTTGATTTCTGCCACTAAATAAAAGCACAATCGATGACTGAGTATGTCCTGGTGTCAACTGCTGGGTTGCATGGAATTGCAATTACTGCCTGTATGAGTCCTGACTGCGTGAACCACACCGTGTACTGTTATGTCGCGGTGCTATGCACTTTTGTTGCTATGTATTGCCGAGTCAACAAAGTCAATTTAAAAGCATCCTGTAAAGATTAAGTAATCTGTAATCATTCTGCAAACCTATAGGCATGTGTCGATAGTTTATTGACCTTATGGTCCTGTTATACATGTCTTGATGGTCATGTAGCTCAGTGGTTAGAGTGCTTGTCGTCTAATCTGGCCACTCGGGTTCAAATACGGATGGAGGTACCCATATACCTGCCATATTTCAGCTGAAAACTGACTGGCAAATAAAGGTTGGCAAATAAAGGTTATGCTCGGCATTTTATTTTGTTACACATGTCTTGATGGTTCTATTATACATGTCTATTTTACTGCCTGCACGGGTGTGGGAAAAGTACTCTCTCACACTTACGAATGTCATCGCATCGATATAATACTAAAAAAGCTAATTTCTCTCAGGTGTCGTCACATACTGACAGTGTTCGTAGTCATTGACGTTTTGAAAGAAAAACTTGGGAAATTAAGTTAAAGTTGAATATTGAAGTGGAATGGGACCGCAGATAATGAAACAGCGTCGCTAGTTATACGTCTTGACATCAACATGGTGTCATGGAAGAAAAACGACCGTGACTAAAGTGAGGCAAACTTTCCATTAAAGGTTTACGAGTTTTATTGGAGTCCTTTATTGTTCCATTTAGATAACTAATGGTGTCAGCCAATCGTGTAACAAAACGACTCAAGTGAAGGTAATCAAATAGTAATGAAATATAAAGGTCTTTGGAAAGTAAATGACACGTGATTAAGTCGCCCCGAGATGTTTAAAGGTATTAAAAAAATGTTTCTTCGACGTCTAATTTAAAAAAAATAATAACCAAACTCCGAAACCCCTTCTTTAAAGTTACAATTAAATGTTTAGTGTTTTTTCCGATGCGTTTTTCATGATAGACTAATTTTCTCGCACGTGTTGAACGGAACTTTATACTCACTCGGTTAAGCTAAAATGTGCATCCTGGCTTCAAGGCAAATACTCTCTCAATTTAATTCAGCATGAGTAAAGGCTGCAACCAATTAAATTCTGAAAATTGTTTTAGCATGTTGAACATCATGGCTTACACAAGTCATTCATTTTGACAATCAACATCTTGAAAACTTTATGACTGCACTTTGTAAAACAAATTACGTACAGAACTTATATATACTTTATTGCAATAAAACCTCGTATACGCGTGCAACAATTTAAGAACGTGCATCGTATTTCACGGCATTTCACCGCAAATGTCTTTTAGGCTTGTTGAATACTTACCGTGCCTCTCTGTGTTTTCGGTTACATAAAATCCATTATTTCTAATTAATATCAGAATAAAGAATTTATCAAGTGCCTTTGTAAGCCAATGACCGACTTTGTCCTTGTACCGTGCAAGAGTTTTGTTGTATTTATGCGCGCGCATGTTGTCAATGTTGTTTTAACTTCTGTCGGTTAGTGATCCCATTGTTGATTCCACGAAGGTGTGAAGTGTATGCAAAGATATCACGCTTAGATAAGCCAAATTCATTCTTAACAATACATTTGTCTCTCTGACATAATCTGACTTTTAAAACAAAGCGTTGTATTATCGCGTAAAAAGAAGCAATTTGATTGGTTGAGAATGTAGGGCACGGTCTAAAATATCATGGAACTGCATTGCGTGCAGATTGTTATCATCTTGTAAAAACAAGACAGTGATGTATATGTTTTATCGAAACATCCCCAGTAAAAGATATGAACCTTTTTGAGATTTAAAAGATTATCTCCATTTCAGTTTGATTCAAGTATTTTTTTCTAAAGCAATGAAGATAAATTTATTAAGAAATTAGAAATAACATGTTCGCGAAATTGTGATGTACTTTGTCAGCGATTTGGGATATCATTAGTTGAACTTTTGAAATAATAGTTCAAAGGTCAACTGGAAACAATTTACTGAGAATTCTATCATGCAAATCACTGCGTATTATGTTTATTCGAGACCACGTGGAATTTTAATAAAAACAGCTTGAAAGATAAAAGATGAAAAAAATAGTTAACAGCTGTTTAATAGGTGAATTACAGTATACAGTAAACTGCCTACAATGGAACAACATCAGAATATACATGAAACTTTAGTAAGAGAGATGGGGTGAATCTAATCTACACTTATGTCAAGTTATTATAGCACCCTACTATGATTTATAAAATGCTTAAATTATTATTACATATTGTGCTAAATTATTTCATTATTTTGCCTTAACTTTCTCGTGTTATTCATTAGAAGTGTTATATAGGGTAGTGTTTTGTTTTTTAGCGAAATTGGGTGGTCCGTGTTTTTGAACATTTTTTGTAACAAGAGTTATCAAAACAACGAGTTTCAAGGCTGCGTGCAGATGGTGGAAAATCGACACAAGCTGGTTTTGGTTGGTTTGAAAGTGTTTCACTGTATAAACAAACAGTTGATTATAAAACAAGTTCTAAAACTTATTTCAACACATTCATTCCTGGTGGAATCCATCCCCATGTAGGTATGAGGGAAGAGCTAGATGCCAGTTTTCCCTTTTTAATACTAAGGGTTAAAGAATTGAAATACTAGTACCATTTATTATCTCGTCTTTTGTATAATTTGACCACTGAGCGAATCACAGACCTTCCGCACACGAAGCGGACACTCTACCCCTGAGCCATCGAGGCGGTCACAACTCATGGGGATAATAGCTATATAGTAGATATTATACCTCAATATTATTCCTTTTTCTAATCAATTCCTCGTCGTTCTCTGGTCTAAAAGATGTTATTTACACAATTTGTACATAAAAATGTACATTATATAATGAGATTACAAGATTTTTGAGCCAATTATTGTTTACAATCAATTCCCCGAGTTTCTAACTCATCAAACGGTGAACATAGCAATAACACAAACTGTGTGCAACCTTGATGCAACACCTTTCATTATCTCATAGGAATGACAAAAAGTGAGCACATATTTTGCTCCAGATAAAATCGTTCGAGGAAATAATTACTTTACTGTGGGAACCGTAATTCTGAAACATTTATAGTTCTTGTGAAGCATACCTTGTAAAAAGCCGGTACACGTGTGCAACACCTAGCGGCGCTACATGCCGAAAATAAAGAAATTTTACATGAGGTTGTAAAAACACGAGACCAAGTTTTGTACTATAACAATGCATTGTAGGTATATATTATGCTTAGTGCACGTTACATGTAGGTTGTAAAACACTTGGGGAGAAGTTTGTGCTTGCATAATACAAAGTACGTTGAAGTTATTGTTCGTTTAATATAAGGTTGTTGTAAAAAAACTTGTGAAAATGTTTTATGCTTTACAAAGCATTGTACGTTGATATTATTGTATGTTATTACAATAAGGTCGCATGTATCATACGTGTGCAATATGTCTTCATTTATGCTCAAGATAATGGCCATTTTGTCGCTTAAATGCACTAAAATACGACTTCCAGAATTTTTATAAAAGCCAAAAAAATATAGGTTTTCACTTTTATGAGATAGTGCGAGGCGTAAGTTTGGCAACTTTGAAACGTTCATACTGTGATGAGATTAGTGCTTACTGTCTGCTGATAGCAGAAATGCTGAGAATTATCAACACAGTTTCATTTTTACGTTTGTAAATCGTATTCAGTTTTTGTGCCATTTTCACTATCAGCTGAAATGCATTTTTACGTTTGTAAATTGTATTTATAACTGCAATAAAATTGATGGAAGAAGCCGGTGATGATGGCCCCTATCGTAGTGTAAGACTTACATATGTTTTATTTCAACTTCTAATGTGTGTGTTTTTTTCAAATAGATCTACAAAATGTATAGAATTGGGTTTGAATGTAAAAATGTAAGTTATGTTGCAAGATTATATTGGAGTTAGATTTGTAGATTTTGCAGATTTTTTTTCATTTTTTTCAAGGTTTGCCTGTTAGCTATGTGACCGCATGCGCGTTTTGTGGTACGCCGGCTCACGGGCTGCGGGAAATTATGAAAAAAATGTGTGGTTAAGTAACGGTTAGTACATTTTAATGCTTTTCGTTGGTTTACCACTGAAAAATGGCGAATTGTGCTATTATCCGATAATTTCAGGGTGAAATTGCCAAAACGATTAATTTTATGATCCCTGTCGAGTGCTATCAAAGAGTTATCTCGCTTTGGAATGTAAGTACTTTTGTTAAAACCTAACGGCATCTACTTTGAACTCACTCACAGAGACAATAATTATAGGACAGAAGCAATATGACGTCATTAACGACGTCACTCTTGCACGTGATATGTGTCCAGTCGACCCCCAAGGGGCTTTCTCAAAATACTGTTTATGGCAAATCTTTACGATGAACATCAATTCATAAGTACTACAGTATATCTGGTATGTATGTTTATACGACGTTAATTAGGTCCGGTTGAATGTTAGCATATTCTTCCGACAACATTATTTGACACAAATATTTTATGAATGTTTCCGTGGTAATGGACACCCTCTAAACACAACACTCATTAAAACTGTTCGAAACTTGAGGTTACAAGTTGAACTACTCATTTGTTTCTTCGTATCCACCTGATACACGAAGTTGCATCTGTATTCAATTCAACCGGATTATGTTGCAAACTGAAAGGTTTCGGAATACTTCTAACATTTCGGTTGTTTAAATAGTACTAATTAGACATTGGAAGGTGACAGACGACATCAGACTAGTGGTTTGCACAGCGGATTTGTTCCTATATCATATTTCCTCATTTAACTTGAAAGTTTTGTGTCTTAAAAGTTTAAGTCTTTAATCGCAAAACATGTCAATGTCTTATTCCATATGGCGCGTGCCGCGTTCTAAACTTATCGTCTGCCGCAGATGGTTGGGTAATATCCTTTGACATAAAATATCCCATTCCGTGGCCCGTTATATCATTCAAGAGCGTTTCTTCAGCATTTATTGTTTTATGGAAAGAATTTGTTCACCTTCGTCAAACTGATCGTGCAAGATAATGTATTTTGAAGCGTGTGAAAAATACCTAGCATACGCAGATTTCTTCCTGATACGTTATTGCTATCATGAAATCATAGTTAGATATAAACTTTTATTTCTGTTTATCTTTGCCTAGAACTTCGCTTCCAAATGAACGAGCTTTGAAAGACGTAATTATAAGACGTTTGTAAAACATAGCATTCTAATCGTCGGCGTGTGTAGCCACGTTTAAATAAATCGGAATGATTGTCTCGTACTTTCTCGTTTTTTCTCGCTCTCGAAGCGATATCAATAAAGTATGTTGAAACATCAGTGAGAATATTAACGATTCATTGATTGATTAAATGTTTACGTTCTTCTTTCGTCTCAAAATCAGAAGATATGAATATTTCTGCAAAATACGAATCTGCGGGAATCACATATAAACCTGACGACCGGAACGCCTCGATAAATCTCGAAACAACCCCGCTTGTGTCAGGACGCTTAAAAGTGACCAAAAAAATACCATACAAAGATTTGCAAGAAAGATAGATGGTTTATTTCAAATTTCAGTTTATTTCAAATTTCAGTAAGCCATAGACCCAAGCGAAGATGCAAGAAAAGACGACCGAGTAGTAAGTTCCTGGAAGTCTTCGGCGGTGAGCGTTCCAAAAGAAAAAAATGGAAATATTAAGCCATTTGAAATACTTCAAGCTCTGCTAACACACATAATGGTTTGCTTTAGGTCAATGACCATGCTTCCATCTTTGTTATTGTAGGCACTCTGTCCTCATTGCACGGAAACTGTAAAAGTATATCCATATTGACGTAATTATATAGTTCAGCTTTTTATACGTACTTAGTACTTAGTGCATTGCAATGCAAGGATGCAGAAAATGTTCATTAATGTTCATTAGCTTTAGGAGATGCATGCTTTGTGTACAATGTTTACGTAAGTGTCGTTGTTAGCATAACATCACAGGGCGTTTTCATACATCTAATGTGTCTACAGCATAAACCCGCTAATAAGACTTCTAGCTCGTACAAGCCGTTCTTTCAAAAGAAGTGGTCCAAATTAATGGAAGGATTGTCTTAATCAAAGGGGGAGATTTAAGGAGTGTAATATTGAACCACGGGCTATTAAGGTACCAAATCGCGTATTTTTGCTTAACGGAACTATTCTACAGTAAGGGCTGTTTACAAGTTCCAACAATAGGCAGTAAAACATTACCAATATAAATTATTCGGTTACAGAGTGATAAGAAAACGCGTCATCTACATTCTAGTACACAAAAATGAAACTAAGTCCTGTGTAGACTAAAGGAGTGGCTTGTACTAGGTGATTTTCGCTACAGGAGCCTGAACCGAACATTTTGGAAAGTCCGAACCAAGTTCGGTATCAAAGGTTTTTCTGCATCTGGTCGCACGTGACTATTTTAAACTAGGATTTTTTCCACTTGTCACACACATTTTATATTTTTGGATGTGCGAACTACAGTACCACGTTTTTTTCTTACAGAGTATTTCATTTCAGTCACAGGTCAACAATAGGCCAGACTTATTCTTTAAACGTTTTGTCGGTGGATCATGATTGTGGTATTACAAACTAACTGAATAACGCTTAACAAAATCAAGTCCTCTTCCATTTGAATTCAACTAATATCAATGCAACTAAGACAGTTTTATTGAAGACTAGTTGCTAGTCCTCGTCGAAAGGTAAGTTACTAAGTTAGTACTGGTTAGGTTACAGTCCAGGAAAACTGGTTAGGTGAACCGGCAGCCGGTGTATAACTGTAAAATTGTTGAGATACGGCGATAAACCGCAATAAACATTGATGACGATTGAACTTTGTAAAAAACCTGATTGCAATCTGCTGCAACTTGCATTTAATCATCAGGTAATAAACTACAATAACCTAGTTGGAAGGTAAACGTGAATACCTACATATCACACGCTATCAATCCATCGACAGAAACACAACTTGTTACTGTGACATGGTTCCTGTCCTAGTACCCTGGATTACATTTGGTGTTCGTTGGCAAGCAGAGGTGAACGTAAAGAAGAAGAAGAAGTTGGCAAGCATAGACAGCAGTCACTGCCTCTTGCTCTGTATTCTTGTTACTCCCTCTTGTTGTTTATTGATGTTTATTGTTGTTTATTGTTGTTAAGTGTTATACATTTGATTGCTTATCAACTAGAGAAGTAGTAGTTTGCTGCAATACCCACTTATCCCAGTACATTGTACTCAAAGTAGTCTATTCCACTGTTGGCATGAAACGAAAGTCAACTGCGCATGCGCGTATGTATTATATGCTGCATGCCAATTTGCGAAAATGGTCCGATTTCATAACTATGATGCATTTTCAAACATCAAAATGATCTAGGCATATCTTACATCTAGACTAAAGCAAAATGAAAAAGCAAGACCATCATATGTAATTGTATTTTCTATTGTAACTACTACATGTTTGTAAACGATTAATACGTAATTGCACATCACCAAAGAAATACAAAAAACGTTGATGCTGAAGACCTGGTTAATTTTTCTCAATTATTTAGCGGGTACCGAAACCTCCTAGCTGATACTGAAACCTCCTCCTTTCATTATTTTAGCATGTGTAGAATACAATATACTATAAAATATAAAATGGAATGTCTTTGAACGAGCAAACATTTGTCGGAGACCGGATTGCATCATTAAAGCATCTGCATTATATAATATTAGTAAAGTTTTCCTCCCAAATCCGATTTGTTTAGATCTTTTTTTGCTTACAACTATAAAAAATCAAATATACAGCTGCGGGGTTACCAAATAAGTTTTTGTTCATTTTTTATTTTTGTCTTTGTGACTTATACGTACTTGTAATCCGTGTGTTTCTTTTTGTGCATTTCGTTTTCTTCTTGTTCTGTTGAAAGCTGTTTTCCCTGTCCGAAATGTTAGTATATTTTTTCATATTTGATGATATTGTTTTCAGTGATATACACGTACAAAACAATTACCCCAAAATAGTGTTCAAATATTGTAACATGTAGTTAAAACATTCGTGTTCCCATTCCACTAAACCTTAATGTTAAGGGTTATTAAATCAGATTCTAGGATATTTTTTTTATTTTATTTTAAAAAATCCATCTATCGCTTTAAAAGCATGTGGTAACGTTCTTATAGTCCCACGAGACGCAAGCTTTACAACATATGATGTTGTTGTTGCAACTTCTGCTTGATATCAATGGTTTGTTTTGCCGGTAGATATAGTTTGTGTTTTTTTCGTCTTCCTATACGTTTGCAATCAAGGTCTTTAGACCCTGGGAAAAGCTGGCATACGCTCGCTACATATTATTTGGCATAAGCAGCTCTTTATTGCTCGTAGTATTAGAAAGTACGCATTATTACTGTTGTACATACCTTATAATCGCTGTTGCCAGTGTATCAAAAAGAATCTATAGGAAACTATGTATAAAAATACAAACCTGTGACGAATTCTCAATGGTAGTAAACAAAGATGAACAAATTTTGCAGATGCTCCAATACACTAACACCAGCACTTACCGAATCTCTGCGTAAAATTGAAAGTAAATACTTGGCAAAAGTTCCACACTATTACTATCTTCATGCACGCAAATATGCCGAACATCTTGGCATAAGCTCATGCCATCAAACAGAGAACAAATAAACGAAAAGCAGAAATTGCTCGTTTAAAATTAAATTATATCAGGGAAAATACGAGAGAAAATCTTTCCTGGAATATAGCTCAGTATATCATTAGGTTGGCATAAAATATGAGAATCGGGTGTACTTGATTATATATAGACATTTCACTTATGCTTAAAGGTGTAAGATTATCTAAGTATATGTATTGAATAATAGAAAATATAATCAGACAGTGAACTAGTTACCCTCCTTGAAACACGGAATAAAATAGACATATGTGAGATTCGTGCTAAAACATGTTATTCTACAGGTGATGCTCACGGGCAGGGATTTCAGATTGTTACGATTTTACAACTAAACACTTATTATTGCTATAAAATATAAGCCTACAGATGATTTACAATATGTTGGGTACGATTATATCTGAGTACGAAACGACTGGTACGGACTCATTCACCTCGATACTACAAGTCACGCGATGCCTATATAAATCCAAGTGCTGTACCAAATAATACCATTGAGCTTTGATATTCACAACACATAAAACTTATACTCTTATGATTTGTTTATGACATACAAATGTATCACGGAATTCATAAGTTTCAGCACACGACCCAAATCTAGGTCAATAGACTCAATACTTATCTTAAACGAAAATATTGTTCTTCAAATCCTGAACAAATCTTGATTCCCCACTGATTAATAAAATAAAATACACTAGTAAAAACACCAGTTGTTCTTCCAATCATTGATATTATTTTGCAAGACAACGAATATCAGGCAACTCGTTATAGATATAAATCAATTTTTTTGAAACACGGTTCTTCAAAACTGCAACATTAGAAACTGACCAATCACAATTAATTATATCATCTGTATTTAGTTCGTCACATTCAATGTTTTTCTTGCCAGAGTTTCTCATACGTTTCGTGATTTCCGTCATCAGGTGGATTTGTCATTATCTAAGTGTATTTAATTATTGAGATAGTGTAGAGTTTCACATGCCCTCGACGAGTAATGGTGTTAATAAAACATGTATTTATTAGAATTAATGAGTTATAAAGATTGGCGCTGTGTTCCATTGTTATATGCACGGTAGAGTTTTAATGATATGTAGCGTGGTGTTATGTTATGTCTAGATTTTTATCAGACCTGAAACCGACTTCTACTGAACTGTAACATATCATGTAGCTTCCGTAACGAAACATTTACGTTACATGTTTCGTTCTACTTTGGTGTCAAATACTTATATTAGAACCACGTGCAATCTGTTTACGAATACCATTTCATGCTGTATACATTTTGTTTGGTCAATTACCTTCGATTTCGAGGGAGTTTTAAATGAAATTAGGCATCGCTAAGAAACACGTTAAACTTTTCATACCAGTATTGATCATATAGTCAGATATGCAGAAGATTAAAATACATACATCTATTCAAAATTTGCTTAATCCTTGGAAATATACATCACAATATATTATGCCAAACGTTATCAAATGATGATTATACTTTATTATTAACTCTATAGATATAAATACATTTAAACATTAAACTCAGGTAAGATCAAACGTACTCTCATTTTTGTGTTTGATGTAAAGATAGCAATGGTGTTGCAAGCGGAAAACTATTTGCAATTGAAATGCATATAGCATAAAACCATAACCAGACAATTACCGTTTGGACCTTTAGAGCTGGTTTTCTTAAGGCGGTACGTGCGCCTTTTATCTCATGATCGTAAATTTAAGGCTTCCGTAAGTGCTTTGGTAAAACAGTACAAGTATTTGTAGGATTAACAATAGACTGATGCGTTCAAGGGAATACAAATGGGAAATTAGTACGATGTTATTGTTTATAAAGTAGACATACCATTCTCGATAAGGCACATACCTTTATTAATATTCAAATAGACAGTGTCCCAAAGGTATCTTATCGCATTCCTGGTCTGTAAATAACAAAATATGATTCAATAGACTCCTAGAATACTCTACCTACTCTACCTTACTCAACCAATCATTATATATTTGATTTATCGTGCAAAGTTCTATCACTCATCAATAGTTCTTAGATAAATCTAATCAGTTACAATAATACATTAACTATGCAAGAGAACTGCCTGGAATCTCTTCATACAAGCGTCATTATATGGTTTATATCACGCCAAGTATTGCCGATGTCTCGAATAAGACCCGAGTCTGCAAAAAATGAAGTTTAATTGTTGTAAAGGATATACGTAAAATAGTATCTGAAACTTTCAATGATGATATTTCATTTTAGTGGCAATAGGATAAGGTTTGATCGCTTATATTTGCAGCAACTTTATTTCCAAGAACGAATGTCCAATTGCATGCCAATGAATTTAAATACCGAAAACGTATCAATGGTACTCGATTCGGGTAAGTTTGTTTTGTCTTACACATTTTCAAAATACCAAATACCCCGTACATGTATCAGTAAAGCTGGTCATCTCTTAAGTGTTGCGTGCTGGTGTATACCATCTTGTTTTGATATTTGGCTTGCTTATTATTTAGTTGGGACATTTTCTTGTTGACGTATTGTTGTGGTGGCTTATTATTTTGTTGGGATATTTTCTTATTGACGTATTGTTGTGGTGGCTTATTATTTTGTTGGGACATTTTCTTGTTGACGTATTGTTGTGGTGGCTTATTGTTTTGTTATTTTGTTGGGACATTTTCTTGTTGACGTATTGTTGTGGTGGCTTATTATTTTGTTGGGACATTTTCTTGTTGACGTATTGTTGTGGTGGCTTATTATTTTGTTGGGACATTTTCTTGTTGACGTATTGTTGTGGTGGCTTATTATTTTGTTGGGACATTTTCTTGTTGACGTATTGTTGTGGTGGCTTATTATTTTGTTGGGACATTTTCTTATTGACGTATTGTTGTGGTGGCTTATTATTTTGTTGGGACATTTTCTTGTTGACATATTGTTGTGGTGGCTTATTATTTTGTTGGGATATTTTCTTGTTGACGTATTGTTGTGGTGGCTTATATATTTCGTTGGCTTATTGTTAGGTTGGGGTACTGTCATCCCTTTTGAAACGTATTGTACAGCTGACCTATTGTTAAGTTAGCTAATTTTCCTGTTGACGTTTCGTAGTGTTGACTTATTTTTTGTGGGTGTGTTGTCAAGTCTGGATACTGTAGTGTTAAACACATTGTAGTGCTGGCTTTTTTCCTGTTGGCGTGTTGTAATATTGTCTTGGTGACTTACTGTATTGTTGATAACATATTTTCTTGACGTCGTCCCTTGTTGACCTAGTCTCTTGTTTGGTTTTTGTTGGTTTGCTCATTGTCTTCGTGGTTTACGAATTGCTATGTAGGTCTTTGGCTTGTATTCATATAGTCAGTGCGGCCATCTTGTATGCATATTTTATCAAAGGCATAGTGTCGTGTTGGCCTAAATTACTATTTGCTTATAGTCTGGTAGACATACGTCATCACCCATATTTGCTTATAGTCTTGTAGACATACGTCATCACCCATATTTGCTTATAGTCTTGTAGACATACGTCATCACCCATATTTGCTTATAGTCTTGTAGACATACGTCATCACCCATATTTGCTTATAATCTTGTAGACATACGTCATCACCCATATTTGCTTATAGTCTTGTAGACATACGTCATCACCCATATTTGCTTATAGTCTTGTAGACATACGTCATCACCCATATTTGCTTATAATCTTGTAGACATACGTCATCACCCATATTTGCTTATAGTCTTGTAGACATACGTCATCACCCATATTTGCTTATAGTCTTGTAGACATACGTCATCACCCATATTTGCTTATAGTCTTGTAGACATACGTCATCACCCATATTTGTGTTTGAGTCGTTTCAAGATGGCGCAGATGAAACAAGAATAAAAGCGAACTAGCGATGGTTCGAGCATATCTTGAATACTGAAGACTTGCGCAGTCTCTAGTAGAACATTGATAACCATGGTTAGCGCCAAAACACAGCCTATGATTGACATATGACCAAGTAAAGATGATAACCAATTAAAAGAATGTACTCTTTATAAAAACTTTAACGCAAAAATATACTACCTCGCTTTGAAAGAAACTATATTGAAACATTATCTACATACATAAAACACTATACAGCCGAATCAATGCCGCATGAATAATTGCTGCACATTGTAGCTTTCCTTGGGTAATTAAAGACATTGCGTACACGTTAATTAAGTTCTCGAATGCACGAGAATGCAGATATTAAGAAAATTAATTGCTTTATTGCATGATCGACTCAGATTGTTTACCAATGCGTCTTCAATAAAAGCCGGGCCTTATCTGTAATAATTGCACATTAAATATGAAGAGATAATTGCTATTAAATAATTCCTTTGGAACATCAATTACGTCATGACAACGAAACAGTAAAAACTATCTTGATAATGTCACTTACGTTCAAAGAGATCACGATTTATGTACACAATCACGCAGACGCATGGTTATACGTCTTATTTGGGTGTTCATCTGTGAACATTGAACGTGTTAAGAGAATAGGGCGGGCAGTAAGATGGTGTCGTCAATGCCGCCCGTACTTTAAAGATTGCTTGTCACGAAGTGTCGAAGACATAAAATTTAATCGATTAATTGTTTCGTCTACGTTCTTAATTAACTGTTATTTTGATATTTAAAAGATAATATTTTTACGAGACACAACAAATGAGTAACATGATAAAGCAGCTTTAATCATGTTACCTTGCAAGAAGCTTAAATCACGTGACTTTGCAAGAGCTTTGGTCATGTGACCTTGCAAGATCTTTGATCAAGTGACATTGCTAGAGCTTTTATCACGTGACCTACAATCATTAGTTCGCTCGCCCGTTCGTGGTTCGCATTCGTTTGTTCATATGCGTTTGTTCGTGTGCTCGTTTGCTAGTTCATTCTGTCATTGACACTCTACGAAATGTAACAGAACAGAACAGGACTTTCACGATTAATCCCAGGCTTCAACAGATACAATGACTCGTGTCTAACCTCTTTAAAGCCCGCCTGTACAAACATGCAATGATGTATGTAATATTGACACAACCTCTGTATAACACTATCTACAAAACTGATGTAACATCGATGCAACGTTGTCCATACCACAGATCCGACCTCGACACAACGCTGCCAATAACAACGGTTTCCTTTACATCGACTTAATATCGATGCAACGATGGCCAACACCGATGATCTAATATCGATACAACGATGGTCAACACCGATGACCAAATATCGACGCAACGATGGCCAACACCGATGACCTAATATCGATGCAACGATGGCCAACACCGATGACCTAATATCGATGCAACGATGGCCAACACCGATGACCTAATATCGACGCAACGATAGTCAACACCGATGACCTAATATCGATACAACGCTGCATCCATTACACCGACCCATCCTCGGTACAACGTTGCCATGGCCATAAGCATAACTACAACACATAACAAACGCATTTTGGGGTGAAAAGAAAATATTAAAGTTGAAGAATAAATCATAAGAGCATAATCTTTGGGTAACATTAGTTAATGACAAGCGTTAAAGATCAATCATTCTAGCACTAATCTGTAATATTACCATCGTGCTTTGACCTTACGTTGTGCAGCATATACATAAATATTTAAGACAGAGTGTGTAATTTCATTACAAGCAAAATAGAAAAGTGGCAAAAATCTCGGCATTCTCTGGTAATTGTCTATGTTTCTTCTTGTTACGTATCAGTTTTTCCTACACAACTAACATCAGTTAGATCAACCAATTAAACTTTTATGTGAGTGGTCAGCTTTCTCATGTTTCCCACGGTTTGGTGGTCAAACTGAATAATAATTTACCTAAAGTAAAGCATATGTCCAACTGAGCATTTTTTGCCTCGGCGATGTATTCCCGATTGAAATTAATGAGCATTCATCGGGAACAGATTCCTCGTGGTCTGGGAGAAACTTCGGGGAAGTCATGAGACAGTTTTTGATATCGGACGGAATTGTGATGAATCGGGTGGTATCGGAAGAAATCGGGAGAACATCGCCGATGTTAAATTCCTCAGTGGGACTTAGGCTTAAGTCAGAAACATGGAATGAATTTCCAGACGGAAGCAGAACAACAGAAGTTGGTACAGCATTCATGTTAAGTGTTGTCAGTATATATGTTGATTTGACAGGGGAACTCACCAGTACTAGTTATCAGGCATTCTATCTTTCTGCTTAATGTCAATCAACTGTCGACGTACAAGAACACTAATTTTCAGTTACTGGTAAAATATGTTTTTTCCTTCCTGCTTTGCAATACAGCAATTGTCAGGAATATGTCAGCTGTTGCAGGTGATGCTAAACGGTTGTTGTCACTGCCAGAATTTAGGTTAAGCAACAACAACAGTAGCAGCAAGCCACCAACAGTAGCATCAAGAACAAGAACATGGGTGCAAGGACAACAACAATAGCAGCTAGAATAACAACAGTAGCAACAAAAAACCCATGATCAAGGACAACAACAATAGCAGCTAGAATAACAACAGTAGCAACAAGAACACATGATCAAGGACAACAACAATAGCAGCTAGAATAACAACAGTAGCAACAAGAACACATGATCAAGGACAACAAAAATAGCAGCAGCTAGAATAACAACAGTAGCAACAAGAACACATGATCAAGGACAACAAAAATAGCAGCTAGAATAACAACAGTAGCAATAAGAACACATGATCAAGGACAACAACAATAGCAGCTAGAATAACAACAGTAGCAATAAGAACACATGACCAAGGACAACAAAAATAGCAGCTAGAATAACAACAGTAGCAATAAGAACACGTGATCAAGGAAGTTGTAACAAAAATAGCAGCTAGAATAACAACAGTATAAACAAGAACACATGATCAGGGACAACAAAAGTAGGAGCAGCTAGTATAACAACAGTAGCAACAAAAACACATGATCAAGGACAACAACAATAGCAGCTAGAGTAACAACAGTAGCAACAAGAACACGTGATCAAGGACAACAACAATAGCAGCAGCTAGAATAACAACAGTAGGACCAATGACAACGATCATAGCAGCAAAACAACAGTAGGAGCAAAGCAAGAACAAAAGTAGCTGAAATAGCGGCCAGCAATATCAACAAGTGCAAAACAACAACATTAGCAGCAGCAACAACAATAGAAGCAAGAACAAAAACACGAAGGAGAAGAAGAAGAACAATAATTTACGCACCAAGGATGTCTGCTTAAGCAAGTAGTCGTTTTAATAGTTGCTATCTTTTTATAGAGCCATACCGATGACAGGGGCCAACTTTCACTGGGTGGGAAGTGTTTTAAAGGCCTGGAGCTAGGGCCATTTCATTGGCTCTTTTTAATAAAGATAGCAGTAGAAGTCGTAGAAATAGTAGTAGTGTCATAGTAAATATTCGACAATTGAAACAAACATCGTGTACATGTATGTAGATAAAATAATTGTCTGTTTTATGTAAATATTTGATTATTCATAATATCGTAACAAATGTGATAAAAATCCATTATTTTGCAGCATCTGGAAAGTAATATTAACTGACAAAGTGTGCGGTTACACCTGTTTCATTGTGAATGTGTATATACACCGTGTGTTTGGCATGAGAGTCCGAGGAAAGCCGAATATAGATATAATATAGACCGTTATTGTTCCGCGACTTACCTTTGTTGGGTGTACAGAAACTTGTGAAAGTTGCTATCACTTGGTAAAATGCTATCAATACACAATATTAGCACCATCACACTTTCGATAAGTAGAGAATTAATGGTTAACCACTTCTTGCGAGTGTAGGAGCGAGATTATGCAATTCAACAATAAAATAGGTAAATGAAATTAACACGATACATCCCACGTGCGAAGTGCATATCACGTCTTGACAAGAAATACGACACACACCGGTTCCTGGTGGATCATGAGGACGTATGGCAAGTACGTGAATTTCATTGTCTTTTACGATTGATATTAACTTGAACTATGATCGATAGTATACTTTTTGTTAAAAAGACAACTTATTTCAGGTCGATTTACAATTTAATTTATATCACCGCATTCCTAATGGTATCCATCGCCACGAGGGCTTGAGAGACAGATGGCAGTTTTCCATTTTATGGTGAGTATATAACAAGGACACTTGTTGAGAATTGTGTACGCAATGGTCATTGGTCAGTCGTTTGTAAAACGTGTTTTCATTGGCTAATCACCTCTTAGATAGTTTTAAACTGTTCTCGAGTAGATATATATCTAGGCTATATCAAGCATGTTTGTTTGGCTATTCAAGCGACAATGGTACAGTTTAAGTTGTTCTTGGAAAAAGTTCATTGCCATGATTAGTTTGTCTTGATGTCCAAACGACATCGTATGATGTAAGTTGTTCTTGGAACTGAAAGTTCATTGTCATGATTAGTTTGTCTTGATGTTTAAACGACAATCGTATGATGTAAGTTGTTCCTGGAATCAATTGATCCTCATAAAGTACAGTTGTTTCGAACAGAGTAAAAGAACGGGTAAGTTTCCCGAATAGGCCAAGACGGGTTTTTTTAATTTCGAAGCGAAGCAAATTTCGTCTTGGATTTGAAGCCTTTAGTGGTGTAAAAATCACGTGGTATTGTTACACTGGAAATCAATCAATTTCATTGGGTAAACAGTCTGTGTCGCTAAGATGCTTACCTTATCGATCGTTTATCACTCATTGTTTTTGTTGTATCAACGTAAATCGGGACGATGAAACAAAATCGATCACCTAACCGACATAACGTCTTTTCCAGGAAGTCACCACGACCTTGATAATGTTTTATTGTTCACGACAAAAACGCATATATCTTCTGAATGTACAGATGTGCCCAACAATTCAATCACAGCCTTGATTGGTGAAATAATGATGCAGAATGTATTGATTCGGACGTTATCCGTTATCCGTTTTCCACAAAGGTTAACAACTGAACGCACTTCAATGAAGCAATGTGCCTGCCTTCTACTTTCTACTTTTCTCATTTAAATACTGGTCAATAGCCTATTAGATCACAAAGTACATCTATACGTGCGTACGTACTACAAAGGCATTTTTATTCCTTAGTTGGAATGTTTATGGGTTTTGTTGGTTACTTCTATCATGAAATGAAATCATCAATGAGTGGACAGGGTTGGTCGCGTTTCTCAGAAAATTTGAAATCCACGAATTCACGAGACTCACGAAATTTGGTTTTTTAATCCCAATCCGCGAAATTCAATACTGTTGAATACAACTCACTGTACAGTATTATTGATATAGATGTACTTTTATAATTACGTTGCACGTTCGTGTAGTGGCGCAGACGATTTTTCAGATTCAGCAGATGAGATTAAAGTACGTCTTTTATTTCATATGTTGTTAAAGTGCTCACATTCTGCGATAACGGAGCCACATTTGAACGTTGTCTTTGCATAGTATTTCAAAAGTATTTTATCAACAGATCTTTTAGATGTTGTGGCATTATTTATAAAAATCTACCGAATGATTATTATATTATCGTCATTCCGGAATAATCAATACTGTTTAGATTAATTAAATTTTTAGTGATGTTTTTGGTGAATCGACAAGTTATGATCATCAGCACGCATTTAAATAAAACATTTTTAGCGGGGAAATTAGAAACCGTACAAAAGGATAATACTTGTATATAATGTATATGAACAACTTCAATGATGATTGGTATAGTCTATATGAACATTATTATGTTGACAGTATGGTTATATGGGTATATGTAAAACAGACTTGCTAAAAGGACCATACTTACCTTCCAATGTCATGCTACCTAAGGTTCACGATGAAAGTGTATTTGTTGTTTGTTTGTGTTAGTCTGAGGCGGTGTTAAACTGGGAATAAGTCTTCAATAACATACATATTCTGTTCTGTTTAATACAGTGATTTATTTTAAAAGCAATTCTCTGTGGAAACCAAAATTACAATAGAATCCAATAGACATATCGATCCGATTAAAAATATGCTTGTGATTTGAAGAATTCAACTTATAGCGCCTTTAGATTTAAATTAGTCATTTAACAATTTGTTTCTGACTATAAAACTTTAATGAAAGATTACTATTATTGCAATTGTGTATTAGTAATTCTTTCTACGATTGTATAACAAATGTAATTATATTTTTATGTTTTTAATCGAATGAATTTTAAAGGACTAAACAGTTAAACACTTGAAGGAAACACCGAACCTAGTATGCGATCTACAGAAACACCTATACGGTGTGAAAAATGACAGTATAACATATGATATTCCCCTGTAAGCACCCGTATTTTATTCGTACAATTACGTTCGGGGGGAAAGTATTCATGATTATTCATTTCTATAAATCTACAGATTGCTGTTGTCAGATCACAGATGGTGTTTCTGAAGTCATTAATCGCCTGATTCGTTTTAAATTCGCCCCTAGCAACAATATGCAATGATTTAATCAAATTCACATTCATTTCCAGAAAAAAACGCCACTCGAGACTGTAAGCCACGAAGATGTAACAATCATAGCGCGCGTACTATCTAACACTACTTTATTAATTGGATACGGCAATAATATTTCCAAATATTGATAAATGGGAAAATTGAAATAAATCGGAACGACCCGTTGATATGCCTTGCGGTGTTGTTAGGCAGGATTTAATCAATTTGCAGGAATTATTGAATGCAATCTGACATATACCACAGCAGGTCATCGTGGATGGTGTGTATATTGTATTAGACTATAATATTGGTGGTCACAATTGACCAGAGGGGGTTTGGCGCCTGGTAATGACCACTGACAATTATAGCTGACAATCACGACTTTGTGGAATAAGTATAATAATTATATAAAACCTCAATAGCTAATATTGGCTCTAAACAAGACGGGAAAATACTGTGATAGCTGTGCAATAGTTGAATTATAAGGGTGAATTATTTACTCCTGGAGACGCATTTTGTCGCATCTTGTATACAATGGTAATAATAAAAATAATAATAAAGTCTTTAATTGCCTAGGAAAGTCATTTGACAATGTAAATCAATCTTCCACAAGACCTTTAAGACATTTGTTTCCATGTTTACACAATCAAGCTCCAATACAGATGCGTTTTTTGTATCACCAAAAACTAGTATAGAAACGCGAGGTTGTCGTATTTAGTCGAGGTCATAGCTCGAGATTAAATCAATACCCGAGTGTTAGTTCTCTATGTAATTTGTACTACAGTTTAACAGAGGGCGTGGTTGATGTGCGACAACCAGTGCAATACTTAGTATTATAGTTGTCGCACGCTTTTCCAGTGCAGTATTGCAGTTATTGCACTTTTATCCGCCGTAACTATAACTGTAACTATAATACACGTATACAAAGTTGCTGGTCCATGAAGATACGGTGTTTACTATAAGCAAAAGGTCGCTATATCCGAGTTCGTTATTAGAGAGGATTACTGTACGTCGTTATATTTAGATGGAGTAGCGATAGGTAGCCATTTTAAATGTTATAATATAATACATGTTTATTGCAATTCTATACCGCATTTTAGTGTCTGTAGTACGAGTAATTCTGATGCAGAATTAGAATATATTGATGACACTTGACTTAAATTCGACGATTGTCGGATTTCGTATTTCTTTTTCCAAGTCTATGTACGCGTTTTACGATGTGCATTAAGCTATAAGTAACTGATAGAAGTCAGAACTAGAAATAGAACCATTAACTAATACTAAAGATAACGAAGCACCAAATGACTGATAACCTACCAATTTTTTTTTAATTGAACCGTCGTGCACCTGAATGTCTCGTCGCAAAAACACACAAAAACGCGAAAAACAACAAAGGTTAGCACGTGTCATATAATGCAGCACGTGAGACACGCGATCATTAAAACTTCATTAGTGATACTCATAGAATTCGAAGAACGTTTTACCTAGATGACCCTGGTAATGGTCCATTATACATT
The DNA here is from genome assembly GCA_947247005.1 of Spisula solida. Classification (NCBI taxonomy): domain Eukaryota; kingdom Metazoa; phylum Mollusca; class Bivalvia; order Venerida; family Mactridae; genus Spisula; species Spisula solida. The sequence continues at coordinate 27,098,004 of OX365945.1, read as the reverse complement.
CGATTACGCAACACTTGTAGTTTAGTTGTTGGTATACGCCCCTCTGGCAACACTCTCAAAATGCTACAAGGAAATAATATATCGCAGTGATTATTAGTTTTATAATAAAAATATATAAACACTCTGTAAAGATTTCAACAACCTGCTATTCGCCTCAGGCTTTCTGGATTCTACAAATAATTGATCCGACGATAAGATTCATATATGAAGGGTACAAGATATTAATTCGATCGGTAAGTGATTGCGCAATATTCCATGCGTTTGAAGTACATTTGATAGTAGTTTATCAATATTGTTATTTTCTAGAACATTGATTTTGTCCTTGTAATATTTGTTGTACATGTAACAAGTTCATTAGCCTAATATGGTAGTCAGATGTCCCAGCCATCAACGTTGGGTGTACCCAAGTTAACCTGTGCCACATAGGCTACTTTTATTATCCGTAAAACTTAGGATATTGGAGTTAACAGTACAGCATAATTAAGATATTTGAGTTAACAGTACAACATAGGATATTGGAGAAACAGTTGAACATTAGGTATTTGAACTAACTGTACAACAAACCGCCTCCTCGGTAGCCTGATAGTAGAGTATGGGAGGTCCCGGATTCGATCCCAGACTGCGTCATACCAAAGACGAAATAAAAAGGGAACCAGTATGTAAGTCCATTGCTCGATGCTCAGGATAAAAGAGAAAATGGATTCTCTTCTGTTATACTCTTGTGGCGATGGTTTGGATGAATGAGGTTTGGAGAGTGATTAAATCGACCTAAAATAAATCAGTATAAATATTATAGTACAACATGGAATACTCCAGTTAAAAGTTCATTACGGGATACTCGAGTTAACCGTACAACATGGGATACTCCAATTAAAAGTTCATTTTAGGATTCTCGAGTTGACCGTACAGCATCGGATACTCGAGTTAACAGTACATTATGAGATACTCGAGTTAACCGTACAATATCGGATACTCGAGTTAACAGTACATTATCGGATACTCGAGTTAACCAAACACCATGGGATACTCGAGTTAACAGCACATTATCGGATACTCGTGTTAACCGTACAATATCGGATACTCGAGTTAACAGTACCTTATCGGATACTCGAGTTAACCGTACAATATCGAATAACAGTGAACTACAAATGAACTTTTAAAGGCAAGGTTAGACGAGTGGGACACACAAATAATAACTAAATGTGCGGGTGAAACAAACAATGAAACGTTGATACCTTGTGTTCAGCCGTGTGGATACAGTGCCGTGTCGGTTGATTTATATTATGCTTATTTATAATTTACAAGTCGTAGATATATTTCATAATCCAACTCACGTGAGATGAGAGTCATGAGACTTACATGTTATTAAACAACATTAGTTGAGTTTTTAAATAAAGTTATATCATGTTGTTTGATAAAGCGTATATAATACTCAGGGGACTAGGGTGGCACTGTTTAGGGACATAATGCGTTTCGCAACTATGAAGTTGCTTAATGTAAACGGTGTATTTTACATGAAATTGTATTTATTTTTATGTTTTAAGTTTATATAATATGTAATGTATAAGGACGGATGGTCAAATTTGAGAAAGTGACACGCTCCTCCTTGAATGCGTTTTGATGTGTGAGATTCCAGAACTTTCATCCATACATTCACATTATAAACGAACCTTTTGGATGTATATTCATTTCATGTACATGTACATACAAGTTGTATTCCAGAGTGGGGAGTGAATGTACTCGGAGGAGGTGTCTCATAAGCCAATCCGGCTGGCTGGCTGTTTCAAAAAGGACGATACTACTTATGTGATATACATGTATAAACACATTGCGTTACCTTGATATAGCTCGCGGGAGATAACTCTAGCCGTGTATGTAAACGGTAATGGATAATATCATCACTGCATCAGTGTAGTCTGAAAATGAATATCCTTTAAAAGTGATTATGCACAAGATCGAACATAAATGGGCATCAGAAATGCATTTAATTTAAACAAAGGCTAGTTTTACGGACGGAGAACTATATGGTATTAACAGCACATTATCGGATACTCGAGTTAACAGTGCATTATGGGATCCTCGAGTTAACAGTACATTATCGGATACTCGAGTTAACAGTACATTATCGGATCCTCGAGTTAATAGTACATTATGTATGGCCATCTCTTGTAAGTTGTTAGTATGCCACAGAGCCCATAATGAACTTTAAACACATGTAAGGGACATGACCGATATAAAAGGTTAAAAGTATATTATAATATCGACACATCGTATTATATTGTTTTTATAAGTTTAATCACACGACAATAGGGGCAGATTTACGTTCATTAATGCTGTAATAATCTGTGGGATAAGTACATGACAATCCTTAAGATCTACATCGGATTAATTTTGTAATCAGTTTAAAATTGAACTGCTCCGAGGACGCCTTACCGCGGGTCGAAACGTAGCGTGGACGAATGCCAGGTATTGGTAGTGTACAGGTTGCCAGCTGAATTCATTCCGCTCCATTACGTTTCGTCCTTATCCTGAAACCGCATCAAGTGTCTATTGTTAATTTGATTTGATTAAGGAATAGATTAAAGATTAATTGATCGTATCAAAGCGATTATTATAAAATTGCTCACTGTTTTCAAGCCACGTGATCGATTTATCACAAATACTAACACAAAATTAATGTTTTGTTTAGAATTAAGCTGAGTATTAAATCAGCTTACGGACTAAATGGAGTGTGCCATATCAGCATGTTCACAAACTCAATCATTTTGATCTCAAGCAAATACACGACGGTGGAGTTAGGTATTAGAGTAAATAAAACGTTGCCTATTATTAACATACTGAATATTATATCCATATTTTGAAAATGTTTTAACCATGTCTCAACACTTCGTCTCAGGATTGCAAAAGACTCAGACATTTTAAAAATGCCCGTATTGAACGTACTGCAATGGGTTGCGTAAGTTGATGGCCACGTGCCGTCGTAGCATAATTATGAATTTATGATGCATATTATATTATTCTGTCTCAATCTCTATTTGGCTATACAGGAATATTGTAAAATTACTATGATGCATACGCTATATATAGTCATTGAAGCCTCCCATGAGGAAGGCGTTCTCTAAGTTTTGGTCATAGCAGGAGCTGTTCTTTAAATTGTAAATGCCATGGTGATACATTAGGATAACCATAGGCACATGATTTCAAATTATCCCAGTTTCCAATTATCTGAGTGTAACCCATATAGAGAGAAGGTTGGACAGCGGCCTTGTTTAGCCGCAGCGGATATGACGTTACGAAAGCTGGTACCCAGTTTTTCTACAGTTGTCAAAGCAAACACGGATACCAGTTGATGTGACGTCATATCCGATCCGGCTAAACATGGCCGCTGCACAACCTTCTTTCTATATAGGGTACACTCAGATAATTTGAAACCATAATTTGAAACCTAGTGCTTATTAAAATAACCTCTGTCTTTTGCGAGTGATGTTAAAACCCAACATGCCGGTACAATATCGTAGTCAATGATTGGAGTAACCTCCCTTAGCATTCATGTCTTAATTATATCATACGACAAAATACGGGCTACTCCGTAAAAATCAGTTGAAAAAGATTAGAATTGTAGTACAAATGTACTTGTGTTATCTACATGTACTTTTAATAGTTCTATATAAAAGTGCGATAATTTCTAACAGGTTACCTTTGATGTTTTACATCAATGCTTTTCCTGTCTATATAAGTACCAATACATACAGGCTAGAAAATTAGTTTTCCCAAACCCGAATATTACCGGGTACTTTACTTACAATTATCCGGGTACTTTACTTACGATTATCCGGGTACTTTACGTACGATTATCCGGGTACTTTACGTACGATTATCCGGGCACTTTGCTTACGATTATCCGGGCACTTTGCTTACGATTATCCGGGTACTTTACTTACGATTATACGGTTACCGTCGTTCAGTTCAAATAATGCTGAAAGCCAGATAACTTATCGCTCCCCTTGTGTTTGAGACTGTTGTTTAAAATATGAAAAGGCTATAATCTTTCTCATGCCTTGGATCTATTTTAACTCATGTGGCTTTCTGTTGGCAGACGATCGCATATACATTATCGTATAACACATAAATACTGAGGCAAGATCTAAATAAGAGTTTGAAATTTCATCACACTTTACATGTAGACTTCCAGTTGTGAGCAGACGATAGTCATCATAATTCGTAAGGCAATTTGATAAAGAAAACAATCTCTAACGTTATCGACAGTAAACCGGAACATATCCTAAGTAGGTCAGATTGGAACGGGCGCCATATGGCCATGTTGTAAATCCGACTTTTCTAGTGAGATGTTTACAATATGCTATATAAATGCCCGTCGAGTCAGATGGTTTAGGCTATAGCTATGATAAGTATTTGTTAATACAACTCTTTGGTGCCTCTTAATATTCCTAATATTCATCGGTATGGTTCCAAACACTGCGTCACATTTCAGCAACACCAGAGCGGTATCGAAACGCCATAAAAATTCAATGAACTTTACCCGTTTTTTCCGGTGCGTGTTGCATTACGGGTCGGTAGATATCTTGAATCATGAAATTGTGTTCAGGTATTTTTTTCTTACATTTAAATACGAATAACGACTGGCATGTCGTCTGTTTATCAGAAAATAGATTCTATCATATATAAATCTAATATTGAAGATTCTAGCGAGAAAAAACAAGATGGCGTTACGTGTCTGTGTTTATGACTTTTAAATTACCCATCTTCTGTCTGTATATCTCCATTCACTACAGACAACTTTTACTGACATGTAGTTATCGAATACAGAATATTTGCGGTTATATAGAATATTACAGTTGAATAATTAATGTTGTTTTTCATATTATACACTTAACGAACCTTTGTAAGTCATTAAACCATCACATGTTCACGCGTTGCTCATAGATAGTATCCAAGTACACTCTTTAAGCCTATCAATACAGCGATCGTCTGCTATCAGGCTTGAAGCAAGCACCCGGAAACAGTCTGAGTCCCCACGACAACCCTACCCATCTATTTTGTTGATGAAAGATCATGACATTGTATTGTTTCCGCAAAATATATTTGATTAATGAACCCGTCCATAATGGTGCCCGTGGTAGCTAGGAGGATACTTGTTTATATTATCATAAAAGTTGATACATACATATGTATTAAATTGCTGTTTTTGGTATATGCGCTGTTGTTTGTTGGAAGTGTTATAATTTTGCTGACCTTCTATAATGTACCGAGTGCTGTTCATCATACTCTTGTTCTATAAAAACAAACAATGACGTCATATGTGACGTAAGATTCACGGGATGTATTTGATGTCAACTGTTGGCTGAATTATTTGCTGATCCACTATAAAATGTCTAGTTACTTTTCTTCATACCGTTTCTTGTACCATGATAACAACCAATGACGTCATATGTGACTAAAGATTCGTTGGATGTTTGATTTCAAACATCAGTGTCATGTTTCTAAGTCAATTATTTGGCATACGTGTAGTTCAGATTTGTTGAGGCCAATTAACATAATCACATATGTACTAGACATGTATGTATGAATGTATTGTAATTCGTTAACAAGAATTGTGTCACCGACGTGAAATGTTTCATTTTTCGTGCACTGTCCAAATTCAACGTTCTTTCATCTTCAAACAACTCATTTTTGACAAATATCAATAAATGTTATAACGACAGATGATCGTGTTGGTTTTTATTGTTATATGTATTTTGTGTATACAATGTTGTTTTTTATATAGATCTGCGTTGTACACGTATTTGGCTAAAGTAATACTCGATGTTCGTTTACAAACTCAGAAACATGTGGTACAATGTCAAGGTTATATTGAGTCTATCACGTGATATAAGGTCAAGGTTATATAGAGTCTATCACATGGAACAAACTCTGAAGCACGTGGTACAATGTCAATGTTATATAGAGATTATCACGTGATACAAACTCTGAAGCAATTGGTACAATGTCAAGATCACGTAATACAAACTCTGAAGCACGTGGTATAAGGTCAAGGTTATATAGAGTCTATCTCACTTCGACCTGTTGATGTAAACGATTGAAGGCGTAGCAGATATCGCAAGGTTTGTTGTTACTTAAACACCATGGAAGTTGTATTTTGTGTTGCTAACAGTATCCTTACAACTGTGACCTATCACATCCGCTATTGTTCCTACTAGAGAGCCGCCATGATGATATCCACCATGATGAGAGCCGCAATGATGTCAATTGTTGCATATTGACTGAGCATATCTGTACGTCAAATACTTCGGACATCCTCTGTTTTTAATGGTAGGCATGTGTATTTAATATACCCGGTGTCTTGTTTAAACATGTGAAGGTCATGTTATTGCTAACTTACTAGTAATCACACATGACATATGATTTAGTTGTGTAACCTTAACAATATTGTGGTATTTTAATCGTTATGCTGTATTTGTGTACCCTTAACATCAGTATGGTATGTTAACCATTATGATGTCTTTGCGTACCCTAACATCAGTATGGTATTTAAGAACAAATTTATGTCATTGTGTCTGTTCCCGTCGTATTTGTGTGCGTTTTGTAAATTTGTCTTTTTGTAGATGTCCATTATATTATTTTCTTGTTCATTTTAAATTGTTAATGTTTGTACTTATGAACCGTTCTATGTGGTGTGTCCTTTTGTTTATTCCTTTTGGTGCCGTTTGTGTAAGAACTGCTGTTTCTGTCCAGTGCTGCCTTCCTTATCCGATTATAGGGTTTTCTCTTTTCATCATATGTACGCGTATATGTTGTTTGTTTTGTTTTGAAAATGGCGAAAGGCAATGCAAGTTGTTAAATTTCTCAAAGCTTTGCATTTTGTTATTGCATGCATACTGTTTGTAATGAATATGACACGACAATGTTGTGTTTAACCTTCGATACTAGTATTTGGTATGGTGTACATGCAGGTTATTATCCATGACAACCGAATACTTGTGTGGTGTGATGTAGTCACATTGGTACTGGCTATTTGCACAACCTTTGGGGGTAGTTGCGATAGTCGGGTAGTCTAATCCGTTCGTACGTCGAACTGCTAGGCGATGTTCAGTGTAGGTTCAAATCTTACTATAAGTGTAAACTAGTTGTCACAACTTTGCTCCCAAGTGATCCGTATTGTCAAAAGACTCCTTGCACTCTGTGGAGAATTCTATTCAAATACCATGTGACTACTGTCGTAGAAAATGTGACTTTAAGGTCATGTGCAATCACAAGTGAGCGCAACGTGGTGAAGGCTATTTTAGTATTATATACTAAAAGAACATACAACACGTTGCGATAACTTGTGTGTTCAATAAAACATGTATGTTTGCTTTCAGACTTTCCAAAGCAAATGCTCATTGTAGTAGGTGTAGAGTTCCATTCAAAAACTATGTGACTTGTGACGTCATTGACTTATGACGTCATTAGTTTATTTTGACGAATTTACGGCCATGTTTAAGGCATAAAACACTGAACTGGATATATTGAAAAAATAGTCACTTGTGACTTCTTTATTTAATCATGATATTACTCAAGAAATACCAATGGTAATAATCATATTAACAGATATAACAGCATATATATACATACTGGAAACAGACTTCTATAAATATACATATTATATACAAAGGACATCACAGGCAAAACTTTAACATTACTAAGCTGTTTAAACTCAGTGCTTTTCAAGAGAAATCTTACAAAAAAGTGACCTTGCTATATTCTTAACAATAATCTTTAACTTTTAAAAAAAATGATTGTTTTTTAATTTTGAATGTTCTTACGATAACAAATATTCTTAACAATAATATTTTAATTTTGTTTAAAAAACGTTATTTTTAAGAATGACTGTTTCTATAAAAACAACAGTGTTTAACTTTTTTTCTCAAATCAAAATTCAAAACGGTGAACTACTTAACAAGTATACAATAATACGTAGTATTTTTAATTTTTAACAAAAACGGCTTTAGATAAAAACCATTTTTTTGTGTTTTTTGGTAAAACATGATTAAAATACTTAACATAACATAGTCTTAACATTTTGTAATTGTGTGAACATACATCAAACTGCAACAGTGTTAGAATAAAAGAAACTAGTTAACAATATAGCAAATGGCACAATATTATGCACGATGATTTTGAAAACTGAGACTTTGACAAAACTCAGCCTATGTATTAATTTGAATGAAAGATAGAATGATAGATGAAGATGATGGATGAAAACAGAATGAAAGAATGAGAGAATGAGAAATAAACAAATATGACTATTTTTGTGACAAAAAATACAAAACTTGGCGACACAAAACGCAATTTTATGGACGAAACTTTTAACGGGCTGTGCCCACACGATAGTGGAATGATGGAAACATTCTAACATAAGAACAGTGTCGTCTGCTTCATTAATAGTGCCAATGGGGTTAGAGGAGGGATGGGTATAGGTTTTCTTTGAGCTTACTATAATAATTACATGGGATGATTCAAAATTACGTGGAGTTTTGCTCTAAAAAGTTTATTTTAGGTCAGTGCGGTATGAAAATTACACAAAAGCGAATTTTATCTATTATTTGCAAAACTCATAGAAGATTTTATGAAATACCTATTGCATCAAAAAGTACACCCTGTCATAGCAACCCATAAATGTTTTTGTGGATTAACATAGATTTGTAACATTAAGTAAAAGGTTGGTTTTTTTAAGAAAAATTCTCCATAATTTTGGATCACCCCTCATATAAGTCTTTTATTTGTCCAACAAGGCTTTCAAAAATTACAAAAGAACTATTTACTCATAAATAAATGTTAAAATGCAAAATAAATACAAACTTCAAAATATACAGAAACAATTGGGTAAAATGCAAAAAAGTATTTGTTAACCAAAAATACATTAGATCTACAAAGGGCACCAAATATAATAAAATAGTCTACATAATTGTAAGTATTCATGAATATTCACTTTTTTACCACAGAAATAACAGAAAAATGGTACAATAAAGTAGGGTAGGATGACACACCAGTAAAAAATGAAAAAAAACATATTTTTGATACAATTTTATATGCCCTATATAATCGTTTGTTGATCCAATATTTATGCATGCTGTCAGTGTGTTTTAAATTAATTCAAACATTATTTAGAATCTAGAATGTTCTAATTGAAAACATAATTAATCTTATTTCATCACTGTTTGTGATTATGTACAAACTGAATAAATATAATAATGAACCTAATTTCCTTCAATTATTACCTCCTGTCTGAGCACAGTGAATCAAATCAATAGCAGAATACAAGCATTTAGAATAACCATGGCAACATGCAAATATATAAGATGCAACAGAATACTGAGAAACGTTTATCAAGCAAAATCAAGCACTCAATGCGACGTCCATCTGGCAATGCAGACAGGGGGTCCCCGATACACTCGACGTCCACCTGACCATGCAGACAGGGGGTCCCCGATACACTCGACGTCCATCTGGCAATGCAGACAGGGGGTCCCCGATACACTCGACGTCCACCTGACCATGCAGACAGGGCGGACCCCGATACACTCGACGTCCACCTGACCATGCAGCCAGGGGGTCCCCGATACACTCGACGTCCACCTGACCATGCAGACAGGGGTCCCCGATACACTCGACGTCCACCTGACCATGCAGCCAGGGGGTCCCCGATACACTCGACGTCCACCTAACCATGCAGACAGGGGTCCCCGATACACTCGACGTCCACCTGACCATGCAGACAGGGGGTCCCCGATACACTCAACGTCCATCTGGCAATGCAGACAGGGGGTCCCCGATACACTCGACGTCCACCTGACCATGCAGTCAGGGGTCCCCGATACACTCGACGTCCACCTGACCATGCAGACAGGGGGTGCCCATACACACTGTACAATCATACAGAATACGACGACATTTAGCATGTAACGTATATATTTATGATCATTTATACTACATATGTCAGGCATTTGCAACCATAGTCACATAATTCAGTATATGTACAAAATGTATGTTTCAAAAAAAAGACCAGATTTCACACAACAATATGTATAAAGCTATAACGTCTTTCAAAGCAACAAGTCCTTAAGTTCATAATGTACTAACTACAGCGGCAAAAATTGCACCCAGTCAGCACTAGTTCTGTTCACAAAGACCGCACAACATTCCCACAACTTTGAGCACAGGTCGACACCTCTAACAAGTCAAGCTATGACTGTTTTATTGTCCTTGGTGCTTCCCATGTCACATCCATTAAATTGAGCACTTGTGGATTTCTAAATGAGTTATGACGTAGCAAATGACGCAATGTGTTTGGTGCTTAATGATTGGTTGATTTCTAACTCCATTCAGCAGGCATGTTTTCGGAATTTGATGGCGTTATGCATATCGATATTGCATAATGATATGGCAATTGGTTGGATATAATCTCACACTCAATGATATCAGCTTAGTAAACAACAATATGATGATTTGGCGGTATGATGTAACCATACAATGCAACGTCACACCAAACAAAAACACACACAACAATCGAAAATGTTGTAGAAACACAAACCTATGGATAAATGGAACTTGTATTTAGCTGATGACACCGAATGTAAAATTATTTGGACGAATTTGGCTTTAATTAAGTCATTGACACGTACACGTGTCTAAAGATGACGTCATTTGATGACGGAAGCACGCTTTCGCCACGCGCATAATGTGATCTCCCAGAGACAGTGTGTAAATCCACCCTTGCAAGGATAATGGTTCCTGCGTAACATGAGTTGCCATTTTATTTTATGGAATAGTCCTGGTTACGAATTGTCACACACATCCAGTTAAGCACACAAAGGCACTAACAGGCTCCTTTTAAAATGACTATCATGCGTTGAAGCGAGTCGACATCCACGACCCTCAGATATGTAGCTACACAGAAACGTAACGAGATCGGTATATTGACAATAAATATACTTTTAAATACATGTCTTTTTCAATTGTCTTCTTTAAATAATTTAAATATATTGCAATTTTCAAAAAGTCAAGATTGTCTAACAAGAGTGTGACGTCTCTATACTTCCGTGGCGAGGACGTCGTCGCCATAGTAACTACTGTGACGATGTGGCTCTTGGTGTAACTGTGGCTCCAAAATTAATAATGATTTTCTATTTATAGAATCTCTATTAATGTGCTTTTCAATGAAATGGATGTCGTGTGGTGAACCTCTGTAATCCCTGAAAATACACAAAAATAATACACATGAATAAATGACGTCACAATCAAATACAAATCAAAGACAATGCCATTAAGAAGTCGCATACCAAAGACCTCGGGCAATCCCAACCAATGTCATGCTGCACTATGCGAAGGATTATAACGCTTTTGAGTATATTCAGTGTTTTCTTATCCATGAATGCAAAGTAACAAATAAAACAGCCTGAGTTATCTATAAGCTTAAGGCAAATCAATACACAACAACACACGTGTTTTGTATTGTCACATTTGTAAATGCATAGCATTGGATATAACAACGATTTACTGCATTATCCGATGGTAAGTAAACTATGTCAAGGTATGTTCCACATGTGGGTTAAATGTATTTGTCGAGAAGTATAGAGCTCATCTTTCTTTCTTTGTTCTCGTTCTTGTTTTTGTTTTCAAACGAAATCTGTACCAGAATTCGGCTTCTGTCGTTATTAATTGCCTTTGTATATGATAAGACACATGTTGTACAGTAGATGTAGGGTATCGTGTCATCCTGGATCCGTAGACTAGATATCCAGAGGACATATATACAAGTGTACAGCTGGTTGTACAGCGCCAGTCAGAGAGACCCCCAAAATTCAGTCACAATCAGGATTTATTTACGGAGCACTACATGTTTAAGTGTGTAATTAGCAGTACCACAGAGGACAAATACTTAGAACATTGTCATAACTTCCAAACAGTCTTTGTAACTGGTAATTAAATTAAGTACAATCACGATGGATCCACTTTGTATACATGCTTTTAATTGATGCTCTTCAATGTGGAAACCAAACTACGATACACTTCAATATGGAAACCAAACTACAAAGAGTGGAGAGAGACTTGAGCATGTTCTTTAACACGTCCTATCGTACAACATTAGGGGTAATATATGAGTTATGTCAGTGCAAACTCAACCATCGGGAGGCAATCCATGGAAAGTCGTAATTTGTGAGTGTATTTGAAGTAGTGCTGTTAACAAGAAGCGCTCGCTCTATTAGCTTTAACCCAGGATGCTTTATAAAATAATACCACAATAACAAACAATGCATGATCTAGCGCAAAATTAGCTCTCGTGTTCCGTAATGAATAAAACGTGCCATAGACTTTATCTACCCAGATCAAACGCATCCTATATACTTTGTGCGGCTCCTTTGCTTCATATAACAAACAATACAAAAGCACCGAGGCTGTGAGAGAATAAACCGGGCATGCTGTGATATTAATTATCAAATACACGTAGCTTTGGAAACAATTGCAAGGCATGGCGTAGTCGGAATCAAGAACAGAGAATAGCACCAAGCTAGTTCTAACACGAGTGTTAACATTCTTGCGTCAAATTCACTCGCCATCAACATTTTGACATATTACACACAGAATATATACAGAGTAGTTCTAATAATAAGATGAGCTCAAGCAATGAACACCGATTCTGACAGGGAAACTACAGAGACAAGGATATGCTTTTAGTGGCAATGCTGATGTTGGTATGTCGAAATAGATTCATTTAGAAACAGAAACCGAATACAGATCTTGATCAATGTTTCCGTCGTCGTCGTATATAGCGAACAAAAATGAATTTCATTCGGATACATTCTCTTAATTAAACATCCATTATGTATGTGTGTAGTAAATTAGTAATATACGAACTCATAAATGTAGAAAGGGTAGTAAACCAGTCAAAGAGGCTATATTCCAGCCAGTAATTAATGACATAATTGATCTTATGACAAGGAAGAGAGAGTCACGCCTTATTGTTTGTCGGACAATGTTTTTGTCGAACATTTACAAAAAATGCATTGGATTACTAGTATATAAACGTGTGCAATATTTTCCATTTTTTACAACAAAAAAGTATATTCTTTCATTGGTGATCTGTACTCTCGATTAACATGCGTTATCATCTGTCGTAAGATCAATTGCAATAATAAGTGAAAAAAGGGGTTTTCTGCTTACCTGACATCTAAATTTGAAGGATCTATGGATACTTTCTCTTTCTCCAGACATTTTGTGGTTTTGTCATAGTCCCTGTGTTTTGAATGCACTTGCAAGTCTGTTGTATAGAATAATTGTTTATTGTTTATTGGTTTATCACCAATGTATATTTGTGAATTAGGTCTACTATTCCTGAATGATTTCAATGTATTAAAGTCTATATCTTCATTTGATATTTTACTGGTTAAATTGGAAATGGTTGAACTGCTTTGTGGGATCGTCGTAAATATTTTCGACTCTCGTAATTTATTGTTGATGGAATTTTGTACATTTTCTTCCTCTTCCTTACTTGCCTGTGGCAACCGTCTCTTTCGGCACAATAAAATAGTCACTACAATTATTATTATTAAGAGTGGAATTCCTACACCTAAGCAAACAATTAACAATAATTGTGTTGTCGTGAATTCTTCCTCCACTTGTCCATGCTGTTCGGTGATAGTCACATTATGTTTGTTATTATTGACACCTCCAGCTTTCACCGTTGTCGCTGCACTGATGTCCGGTGGACCAGTCAATGGATCCGCTGTGGTAATCACTTGTCCAGGTACATACTGACAATTCTTGCCAGTGAATCGTGGAGGACATTCACAGTGATAGTCGTCCACCTTTTGTATACATGTTGCACCATTCCTACATGGACTACTTTCACACTCGTTAATATCAATGTTACAGAATTTCCCTTGGAATCCAGGCCGGCATGTACACTCGAAATCGTTCACTAAGTCCTTGCAAGAAGCACCATTAGCGCATGGTCGCAGCTCACAATCATTTACATTGGTTTCACAAAGCTCGCCAATAAATCCAGGAATACATCGACATTCAAAATCATTGATTTGGTCAATACAAATGCCATCGTTCTTGCAGGGACTGTGGCCGCAATCGTCGACGTTGACCTCACAATATGGACCAGTGAAACCGTTTTCACAAACACACTTGAAACCATTCACTTTGTCAATACATCGACCATCTGAAAATAGAAAAGAGAAAATGCTAGAGATCTAGATAAATTGTTCCTCAGCGTTCTTGTATCAACATTTTATATATAGAAAATTAAGGTGTTTTGTTGTTGGTGGTGGTGGTGTTGAGAAATCGCAAGGTAGGTAACAGAAGCCAGTCACATTATACAGCCCCACGAAATGTCAACTGAATTAAGTTATACCTATCATACATTAGTAAACAAACAAGTATTATTCATTTTTAATGTGTTGATTGTATTGGATTCTGAAAAACCGCGGTTATTTACATGCACCTATAACAGAAACATCACGAGTTCATAAACTGTTTCAAGCCCAGTGTTTAGTTAGCATCAATGGCGAATGCAAACATTACAAGCATTACAAGTATCCCCACGTTTCTATTTCATGTCTAATCCAACATTTACCCCCAAAGTGTCGATGGGTGGATTCTGAATCATTTCTATCAAAGTTAATATGCTACCGCGAATCGACTTTCAGAAAGTAGTAATATTCGTATCAAAGCACGGGCACCTTTTTTCTGCCAAATGTTTCGTGCTTTATATTTTGTTCGAGCTATTAACGATTTTTATGAGGGTTCGCACGCTCCAGAAACGTGGTTATAGTACACATAAGGTGACTCTTTGTTTACGCTAGCGTAGTCGGAAAGTTAAATAACAGCAACGTGTATCAATAACGCACTTCGGCATTAAATTGAGCAGCCGTAAACTGTTTCATAAATGGTAATGAAATTAGACACAATGTGGTGGAAGCAGATTTTAGCGAGGATCAATCTCTGTATGGGTTCGTATGGGAACTATAAATAGAGACAAAACAGTAGACTAGCTGGGTTTTCATTATCAATAGAATGATATAAGTTGTTAAATGAACCTGCAGTTCCTAATTAATCAATAGAGCTTATAACATTAAGTGTTTCACAATAATCGTTTTCCGTATTTTCTACTGGCGGAGTAATACGGGTGCGCATGCGCACTGTGGTTATTTAAGTATTACTGCGCCAACAGCGTACAGCGCAAAAATATGGCAGTTTCAAGAAATACGAAGCATAAACTAGACCAAATGTTCGCACTCGCTGCCACAATGTTTATATTGAACAGATCCGCGAGCGTTATGGTGTCAGCTTGAGTATTTTTAAGCTGTTGTCGGCCTAGACCCTGGAGCTAGTATTCAATACACACGACAAATGAACAGTTCACGCAGATTAATAATTCCTACGCCAGGTATTTAACAAAACGAAACATTTGTACAATTCGTTTGTTGCGTTAAAATATGTTTTCAATTTGAAAATAAGCCGATGGCCTTGAGCAGTACCAGCTGACTCCAGTACACAGGTATAGGTTCATACTTTGGCCGCACAAAGTTCACGTTTTTTCTAAAACAATGTCACGTAAAGTTCTATATCCTCTATATTTGATGCCGTTTGGTAGAATCTATAACAAACACAGCAGTTCGATTGTTTTATTGCTTTCTCTCCAATCATTTTAGATCTTTATTGATTTTATAATCTGGGTAATTCCTACTTAAACGTAATTATTTCGCCATCAATTGCACAAACTGTTTTTGATCGGCAAAATCCGGAAACACTGAGATAGGATCAATTGTCAGGTAGTAAAGTGTTCTTAGAACAAAGGGAGGCTGGACATCTAGAGGAAGACGCAATGTTATCGCATGTACCTAGATAATAAACTATTGGCGTACTTGTGGAGCGGAGGCCTTTTAAGAGAAAAGGAGAAAACTGTCATAAAACCGTTCAGACTATCGCAAATATCAGATATTTAACAAATTAATTAAACCCTTGACCATTCTGCTTTTACTGTTAAAAAGTTTACATTCTCATAAAAGAAACGAAAAATCGATAGAAATGATTTCACGTTTTAAAATGCAGACGACAATACGGTCCGTGAGTCTGCTGAGTTAGTTCAATTTATTCCACTTTAACAGTTAACCCCACGAACTGTAAAGATGGAACAGCGATAAAACCTGAATGATGTTGCTGATTTTTCGCAAAAAAAACCAACAATCATTATATGAGAGACGTTACTTCATAGATCTAATTGCTTCTCGAAAACATTATAAATAATACATGAGTATGAATGTTATATCAGTAGGTACTTCACATTGGAATACGCTTTAATGAATACAATTACGAAACAAAATCAGATTATGCTATTATGAATACGATTTAACTCGGCAGACCAGCAAGCGTGGTCACTTCATTAAAGATTTTCAATAGTTGGGATAAGCGCGGTGTTGAGCATATAGGATACGTAATCACATTTAGTAACATTTGCCAAAATCAATAGATTAAAACGCGAAACACCGGTGCTAATCTATTACAAAACAACGACGATTGACCATTTACATATAATTGCAATATTGATTCAGTGTTGAGAGCCACTAAACAAGCTTTTGTTGTGTTGAATATTGTCGTTTGATGCCAATGAAATGTAAATAAGAATCACTGACGACAATGATGCTTAGTAACCAACCTCATTGACCAGTTTTATTGTAAGCATGTAGGGCAGCAACAAAGAGACAATGACGACAATTTTCCGGGAGATTTAAGCACGTGTTATCACCTGTTTTACCAGGTAATAACGCAGCAGTTATCACGATATTGTCACTAAATACGGAAACTAATCATATTCGATCAAAATAACTCAACCATCGTTCAGAATCATGTAAACATTATCTAGTTCTATGGTATATACATGTATGTATGTATTAATGTATTAGCAAACATGTTACATGTTGTAATCACCTATATATAATTAAATACATCACCAAACTAACAGTAAATATAGCATGTTATATAGAATCTAGCAAAAACACCAAGCAAATGCTTATTAATTTTGGAAGTCTTTGGAAAATGTAATTAACCAAGTAATTAGCAAACTGTTTGATACCAATTCGTGTTCTGACTAAAATTCTCATGAAGGCATGCCATGTTGTG
Source organism: Spisula solida (assembly GCA_947247005.1). Classification (NCBI taxonomy): domain Eukaryota; kingdom Metazoa; phylum Mollusca; class Bivalvia; order Venerida; family Mactridae; genus Spisula; species Spisula solida. The sequence goes on along the minus strand of OX365945.1, from coordinate 27,080,817 downwards.
GAAAGAATTTGGTTTAAAGGTGTAGTTAAAAGTTGACTACATATATTAGTCTACCATACTAACCTACTAGTCGACGCTACATGTGTTTTAAATAATTACAGAATTAACGCAGACAATTTAAATAAAACCATGGAATTACTTAAGCTGGCTGAATCCCATAACATTCAATAACTCATCATTCTGCTGTCTTCGACATAAGTACAAAATGGTTATTTATATATCTTATGGCAGTGCTCGTCTGTTTTATTGTCGACCTGGATTATGTTTGAGTGTTGTGTACTATAAAGAATAAATGAAGACACTTACTGTTCTGACATGGGTTGGGGTCGCACTCATAGATCTCATGGTCGCAGTTTTTGCCAGTGAATCCAGTTTTACACTGACACGTGTATGATCCTAAGCCCTCAATGCAAGTGGCGCCATTTTTGCACGGGTTCTTTTCACAACTCTCGGCGATGACGTCACAGCGCTTGCCCTGAAACCCTATTGGGCATCTACATGTGAACCCCTGCCCGATATCAACACATGAACCTCCGTTTAAACATGGTCGGCTCTGGCAGTCATCTATTTCTCGCTCACAGGTCGTGCCAGAAAAACCTTCCGGACAGGAGCACGTGTAGCTTCCGCTTCCGGTATTCTGACAAACGCCGCCATTTTGACAGGGAGAATAGTGTGTACAGTAATTCAAATCTGAAAATAGATATAGTATTCGTATCATTACATTTGTACAAATGAAAGCAGAAACTATTTGATAGAAGATTTTAGGCGTGTATGGTAGTTTATTAGTTTATAGTAGAACAACAAAAATCTAATCATTCGACTTTAAATGCAAACGCACGCTTTGTAATCTTGAAGTAAATTAATTTAGTTGGTTGTTTAATTGATTTATTCAATTTTCCTCCCGGTTTTTATCACCAGTCGTGCACGCTTCGTGTATGAAACGAAGAAGAAGAAATGAAGTGGTCACATGGTCACATATGTCGCCGTAACTTAATTACATTTAGTATACGTATCAATTATGGTGAACGGTTCGATAAGTGAAACGGAAAAGCAACAAGATCGCACTGTGTTGGGTTCAAATCGTGACGAGGCATGCGATGACACATGTTTGTTTATTGGATACAAAACAGACTTGTTTGTACTAATTATTAACACGGTATAATCATTGGCAAGCATGTCCTCGTCATTCATCCAGTAGATTGGATGTATTGGTACCGTGTTGCATGTAGAATGTTCAGTCACTGTATCTACCTGTGAAGTGGTTTCATGATGACCTTCACCTTCACAAACAACTGGTCCGGTCTATCGCGTTCAGTACTGACTAAAGCCTAGGTCTCACTGAGTATTTTTTTGCCTCGGCGATGTACTCCCGATTGAAATAAACGAGCATTCAGGACATCAGGAACAGGTTCCTCGTGATCTAGTGGAAGCTTTGGGGAAGTCATTATCGGAAAGAATTGTGATGAATCGGGTAGTATCGGGAGAAAATCGCCGATGTGGAATTCCTCAGTGGGACCTAGGCTTTACTAGTATTCTATCGCGTTCAGGGCTGACTTATTCAAATAAGTCTTTCACGACAACGAAAAAATAATAATTTATACCATTAAATCGTTTTCCATAAATGGGTTTCTTTAGTGAATAATGCATGACTATTAACTTTGTCGGGAACTGTACCGTATAACGTATAAAAGAAAGGACAGGTTTAGAGTAGTTAAATAATTGAGTTGATGGAACTGCGATGAAAGCCAACAACCACCTCATGTATATTGATTGTTCTACAAGCAAACGCTCTGGGTAGAAAACGTTATCCTTTTATTGTACATTAGGGACTGGATATACGTGTTCAATTCTTATTAAATATACATAACGGGTACGGAAACACATCATTTACCACCGCACAACAATCCACATAGTCTGTCGTGGGACTACCGCAATATACAAATAACTATCTTTATTCATAACCAGTTTTCTTGTTGCTTATTCGATACACTGAATGCCCGGATCGATTTTAATAGTTTCAAAATATGTTCGATTGTTATTTGTTGTGTTAGAGTTATACCTAGATTACAGTAGAGTCCGCCCCATCCTTCGTCACATTTACATTCGTACGGTACAGTACACGTGCCATTTTTACATCCGGGGTATTTGAGGCACTGTTGGCACAGAGGTCCATCCCAACCTTGTCTGCATCTGAAAAACAACAAACATGCAACTGAGTACGGTAAACTAACTCTACAACCAAATGACGGTAGGTGGACACCAGTGTTACCCTTTGTGACTCACTATGTATACATATTATTCATTTGAGATCTTTAACGGCATGTACGAGTATAACATACAAAACATAATACCCAAACTTTTCTCTTATTTGCATAACCAATTAATCTAAAAACAACCTATTATGTTAGTACGTAGTTCGCAACGTTACACCCTATTCTTTGTTCAAAATGGAGTTTCTATGCGTAAATACCTTAATATTAACAGTATACCGTGTCAACTTGATACCAGTACTTCCCCGACAAAGCAACCGGAGTGGCGGACAAAAGCAATTAGCTAGTATAGCATGCGCTCAGTTTGCGGGCCTTGTTAAGGCTTGTACAACACCTCAGTACTCGTATTAAATTTATACAAATGTACAGAACACGCCCATGTAAAGAGAACCAAAACACGTGAGGAGACTTCTGGTGTTGGGAAAATGTTAACTGGGTTTGTTTGGTTATTTTATTTTGTCGGGGGGCTAACTGTTGATATATCGGCCACATACAGATGCACAGCTGTTCCCAAAAGTTCAGCTAGGCAAATGTCTTTGTGTAAATGAGATTGTCAACAAATTCGACTCTCATTGAATATGGTTTAAGAAGTGACTTTGATATAAAAATGAAGGTAAAGCCGCCTTTGTGTTAAAGTGTATCCCCGCTCGCGTGGCTCAAACAGTAGACGTGCGGTAATAGTTTAACTTTAATAGCGATTTAATCTCCTAAATAGACAACAAATAAGCATTCGTTTATTCAGTTAACTTTTTCAACACCTCTTAATGTCCGAAATGTATTGAGGGCATATTATTATGTGGCCACACTTATCAAGATATGCTGTCAGATAGTGGTATCTATAAATATGTGTACTTTGACGTCTTATTTGTATATTTAATACTATCATTACAAATATGATGACAATTGGACATTAAAGAGATGATTTAAAAATACTTCTGGCGAAATGCTTCACTGATTTTTTTGGTTCGAAATTGACCGCTGTTATTTTATATAACCTTATCAAATCGCGTTTATAAGTAATAACAAAACACACGCATGAGATAGGATGGTATAGGATTTTAGACAAATTTGGCGCTAAATTCAAAGCGGGAACGTTGAGGTTTATTTTTAATACGATATAATTATAAGAAGCAGATGTTATATGTCGATGTTCAACGAACCAGATATTCATCATCATTTTTTTTGTTGAACTACACTTCAGTTCGGAATATCTAGTCCAGAGACAGTCCGTAAAATGACTTTAGCTATAACGAAGATGGATAAGTATACTTACTCGCACTCGTATGGCTTACTGCAGAAGCCATGGTCGGGCTCGCAACCTTCCGCGCAGATGGCTGAAACAAAATAGAAGCTAACGTTAGAAATATGAAGAAATAACAACGTTATAATTAAAGACGTGGGACATGGAAATCAATTAGACCAAACAGGTATAAGTGACACTAACCGAGAATTAATTTTCGCGAAACAATTTGCGTAGCAACGGTGGTCGGGGATACAGCTCACGCCAAAAGACTGTATCGTAAATACTGGCGATCAAGTCGATAGATCGCTTTCGCTTTTCAAGGCTGATATGTACATAAGTTTTAAAATGTTGCGACCATGGCGAAATTAATTTAATGACACACGCATATTTACCAAAAGTAGAGAGTTAATCGTTAAATGATAGAACAACCAAACACATTATTAACAGAAACAATACACGTTTAATAACCAGTACAAAATAAAAGTATTACAGAGTCAACAATCCACAAGCGATTTTGAATTTCCTGAATTGGTCGCGAAATAGTTTCATCTATTCATTCTACGGCAATATACAATTGATTGCTAACAGAACTATTGTCATAGACCAGAATGAAACATTGCGGTCAATATTTATTTAAGAGTGGTCAAATATTTGGTCAACCCAAGCATTTGTCGAGTTCTAAAAAAGGGTTCGGTCGATTTCTGGAATGACCTGGGTGTTCGTTTGAAGCGTGTTACGTGAACAATAAAAACCTTAGAGGCAGAATTTGAAATCATGAATTTTTGAATTGCTACTAGAGTTATTTGAATGTTTGTTTATTGTGACGCACTGTTTGACTTCTTCTGTGCCTAATGTTTGGTAATGACCCCCAAATTGTCAAACATGGCCCACAGCAGAACATATTGCTGGATTGGAAACCTGCCGATTTGTTCACTGATGTTGCCGATAATGTCTACAACGGCATGTACAGTCACCGCTTCGGGCAAACAATTACTCATCGTTTCAGTTGTACGCTTAAAAGTCTTTGTTAAAGCTGTCAATTATGTCATTTAAATGTGCAGGTAGCTTCGCAAACAGCTGCGACCCGCATCACGAAACATGATGCTTACAAGTGTTTGGGAGTGAACCTGTTGAGATGAGTTTCTTTACAATTTATGACCTTGAAAGTTGAACTCATTACGTCGGCACTGTAAGCGCTCATGTCTTGCAACTCTGTGCATCTGATTTCAGTATTCGACCCCATAACATATATAGTAAATAAACAACAGCGAACACCGACCAAATTAACATGCATTCAACAATATCGTTTCAGAATTTGTATTTTATATATTAGTCTATACATGTAGACAATTTACTCATACAAGTATGGTTTATTCAACATTACAGTTTCTTAAGGGATCGGTAGATCGGGGTTTGGTAGTATAATCACGTATATTCCAGAAATTCAGGCCTCTCTGTTTATTGCGCGCTATTTTTTCTGTTGTCATTTTTGTGTGTCACGTGATAACTACTCATTTTATCCCCCAGTGGTTTAGTAGCAAACTCAGGTATTGCATGTAACGCATGTTAGCGCATTTTGTGCGCGTACACGTGACAGCTGAGAATCCACTTATCAACAAAAATACGAATTTCTGGTTCGTTTCCATGGATTCCATGATCATCAATATAAAGAACTAAATGATTCTGTTTACGAATCTGTATAGTATATAGCACACGGTTTATTTCAATACAAGTTTGCTGGATTTAAAGTAGAAAACCTTTAAAAATATGATCGTCTGCTTTAGTTTGGTGAAATGAATCTTTAATGCTAAAGGTGTGATAAAAACTCACGTTAATGAATATACATTGAGATAGGGTTTGCTTTCTGGTGTATTAGTGGTGTTCTAGTACATATCTTATCCCCAAGAGATTGGTGTTGTTTTTACTCGGTTGAACGCCGTTTTAAAGCAATTTTCCGTCCTCCTCAAGAGACTTGAATGGGCCTCAATGCTAAGAGCCTAGATAACGTCCATATGACTATTTTATTGACGTTTGTATAATCTACAGCTGTCGACAGACTGTACGTATCCTGTATGTATATAGTTTTCGCGCGGTTCATAAAAATATGTCGTGTGTCCTAATTTGATTATCGTCAAGCGGATTTCGCAATCCAACACCTGACACACTTACCCGCCAAAAACGTAAGTGCATCAACTATTAACGCTGATGCGTACACGTTTTACGCTAGAGTAAGTACTCGCGTAACTATCTATATATCAGTTTAAGTACTGTTTTCATGGTGACAATATCGTTGTATACACCCATTTCGTCATGAACGAGTTGGTAGTAAAAGCAGGTGGATTTAAAACCAAACGTATAGTAAAATTATTTGAATATTCGCGCCTACTGGAGTGTACCGCATGTACCATGACTCACGATTCGTTTCTGCGAATTAGGGCAAATATTTAGAATAATATTTACATGGTAAAAACGAATTAAAATTCATACAGAACCCCCGAGTTCCGGTAAATAGAAGCAACATGGATCTCGATCGATCTTTGCGTTTTAAGTAAACACTTGGTACTTGTCACCGAGTCGATATCAACTGGTATTGTAACGCGCTTATACGATGTACAACAGCAAGCCAAGAATCGAAACCATGTTCAAACGATTACATATTTCAATATGGAGTCAACCTCTACCTGGTCGCAGACTCAGTAAAATAATTATGTAGACTGTTTTGGGATATATTCCCGTTGTTTTAGGAACTAGCAAGTGCCATGGCACGCTAGGCTCCAGGGGAACTGGAGTTGGCGGTCGGGTCCGGAATTTAGAAGAGGGTGTTGGCTTTTAAACAGTGTTTACAGAAAGCAATTAACTATAGCACCACAGGTGACCATTGACGAAACAGCTACATCAGGGGAACGTCTTCATTTTATATCACTAAATAAACTACTAGTTTGATAGTATGTCAGCCCGATATTTGAACAAACAGAGAACAGAATTCCTGTATTCATATTCAGTCATTATAGATGTGTACATAGTCAATGCATTTCATTGAATTTTTAGATAATTTTTCAGCCTGCGTTTAACAAAGGAATATAGGACACAGCAATTATGATTTCTTCGATTTTTTTGGCGCTCATCGAAGTTCTGTCGTCTGCAGTAATGTTGGGTGGAGATAACCGTTGCCGTTGTTATCTCACACACAACAGCTGTTTAGTTTGGAGGGGAGAAATTCTACGTTTACCCAAGAAATGATCATATCCGCGCAAGAAACGTTTTAATTATCGACTGTTATATGACGATGAATATATATTCTATACGTGTTTTCTCCAGGTTTCACACATCTTGTAGGTTAACCAATATGTTGTGTAGCATCTTACTTAGATACGTACGATATAGCAAACTTCAAGGATGTTTTAAAATTATGGAAAATTGCGTTTGCGTCTTGTCTGTACACTGACTACACTCCCGAGCACGACCGTACACAATTTACAAGAATCTATAAATCTACATCTCAATATATTCATAGCATTATTGGTTATAGTCTTTATATGGTAGGAATAAACCACACATACGTTAGGGTACATCATAAAGATCATGACTCATGTCTGGAAACTAATACGTATTTCAGTGAAGGTAGTTTCTGTTTATTAATAATTGTACTCAATAAAAACTCACCTTGGTCACAATAATTGCCTTTCCATCCCTCCATGCAGACGATATGACCATTCTCGTCACATGTGTAGTGACCAAACTGGTCGTCACGTGGTCTACAGAGTGTGGAGCAACCTTTATCATAGTAATCCGGGTTACACTGCACCCTGTGCATGTACTCCAGTTCCGTGTCATTAGTCTTGTAGATATAGTTTTTCCATTCAGCCCCTACTGTCAGTGAGCGCCCTGCAGCAAGACGTGAAATGCGTTCTCTAGGGCTCCCTATAAAAACAGAAAATAGAAAAAGTTTAACTTTAAGGGCTCTGGTTGGCGCCAAGTTTGCAGCAGACGACATTCATGTTGTCCAGTGTAGATCTGCCATATTGCATTCATAACATGCTTCATTAAATTAATGATGGCTAGATTAAATGTAAGATTTTTTCCCAATAATTATGTCTCGTTTGGCATGGACAAATTGTCGTCTGGTAGGGGTGTGCTTCATTTATTACCATTCAAATACACTTAGTGTCAAAGTCAAGTCATTTAAAAATATGACGCTGAATCAACAAGAAAGAATACACCGGTCATTGAGCACATAAATGAAAATATACAAATACAAAATAACAACAACAACATTTATCTCATTTGTTGCCGGTGCTTGACCATGTCTACGAAGCAGAAGATAAGCAATAAATAACTCTAACTGGTCTATCATAAACAACAATACTGTCATAGGCATTCATTGGTCTTCCAAGTTCTGCTCAATTAAAAGTAAACATAAATAATAGTGAAAATCACTTTGAGCGTGAGAAAGAACGCTATTCGTGATGGGGTAAATAGAGTCCCAATTTGTGGGGTTATTTTGTTGAATGGGAAAGAGGTTTGGCGCGAGACGCTTGTACAGTTCGGATAATCGAAGGTCGCTGGAGTAATTTCACATTGTCTAATGTATTACCCCGTTCTCTTTGACTGGGATGCATTGCAGTGTCCTCATGGTGTGGCTTGTATTACAACCACCATTCAGAAGAACAGGTGATGATCGTAGAGATGGTCGGCCATTCAGCAGACGACAATAGAAGCAGTACTTAATGTGATACTACAGAATTGCTCTATTTAACTCGATCATAAAGCGAGACGGCAAGATAGGGGAATAATATGAGAAAATTCCGTAAAATAACAAACTAGGTATGAAACTCTTAATAGAAAACAGACTGCCTATCGTCTGTCCGATCTGATACCGGGAAATGTATGTTGTCACGTATCGCTTCAACAGATGGACAATTGCCAGTCCAAGAACAATGTTCAGGGGAGCTTGACCTTGGATCAAACAGATATATACAAATGTACATGAACACTTCAAACAATGATTCTAACCAAGAAAATGTCTTGAACATGACAGTCGAGTATGTGATGGCCATTGTACAGGAATACTTTCACACGCGTATCGGAATGCTTCCGGGCTCCTGAACTATATGATAGGCTTTGGTAGCGTATATACAACATACATTGCATCATAGTAACGTACAGCAAATGGCCTAAATCTTGAAAATAAACTGTATATAATTGAGGTTTCCGTTTGGTCAGTCTGTCTGCTCTAACAGTTGTTACAGACCAATTAAACTCATTAAGGGCTTTGTTAAGGCCCAAAAGTCAATGTAGTGAAATAAATGTTCAACGACATATCTAGTTTCTTTAATAGGTTAAAATCTTTAATTACAAACATTATCTAATTTAACCAAAGCAGGAGTGTCCTCCCAGCGTGCCTTTACTGACGCCGACTTATTGTGTCCAGTAACCCGTTTGTTGCGGTGTGAAAGGCTGAAAGTACGACAGGTGTACGGTACGGGACGGCTTTTATGACCGAGTAAATGGCAGTTAGTGCCTCCTGCAATCAGTAGTCATGATTGCCAGTTTCGATTAAGATGCAACAAGTTATATCCTTCAGCCTAATTGTAAGTTGCTCATTCGGTGGACGGTAGTTAGTCATGCAGTGGTCATTATGTTGAAGAAAGGAGCCAATTTAATTCTCATGAACGTTGACTCCACTGTTGTCATTGGCGACATCTGTTTATTTTGAGGACTAATTCACTTCAATTATCAAACTAGGGGAAGAAATTAGACCCAATTTCCCCCTCTAACTTTTGAATAAAACATTGCTGTATTGTATAACCATCTAAGGTAAGAAAGAAGTGTGACTGGGGTTGCAGACATGTTGCACAAAACATGTACACATGTGACTGGGGTTGCAGACATGTTGCACAAAACATGTCAGATTGGCGCAATATAAACGACAAGAAATTGCAAATTCCTTAAATTCTCTATATAGCATGATAAACCATGTTACACCAATTTCTTCCAAGAGTGCAAAGTTCAAAAAGATAATAGAAATATTTGCAAACTTGCTATAGTGTAGTGACCTACTTTTCGTTAACAATTAAAATCAGGGCCATGTTATATAGATGTCCAATATGTTATATAGTGTTTAAAGACATTGTTTACAAAGATTGCAAACATGTTGTCCTATTTTCTTGGCAATGAGGTTGAGAGGAAACAGACAACAGGTAGAGAGAAAAGTGTTCCTACAGATGACTCATCTGTGCATATGGGACAAGACTGGTTGTTTTTACCAGGCACATACACCATAACCGGTCCATATGTCCCTCGGTCACCATAGAACGGTAATTTTCACGAATGCATGAAATTTATCGTATGTATACAACAAGCGTACTAGCAGTTGAAATATATGTCGGGTAGAGAAAAAATAGTTCATCAAGTCTGCTTTAACAAAATGAGCGTTTTATCTTAAAACGTGAACACCAGTACTTTGATGGACGAGATTACACGAAATCCAAGAGTGTTGTTTTAGAAACAAATTGATCAGCCAATACAGGGATGTAAGATGGTTGAATTGATGAGAAACTGGGGAACATATTGAAGCGTCTATCGATACATAACAGATGCATAATGCATAATTTATACACCAAAACCAAACACTTACATAAAAGACGTAAGAAAATTCGTAAACACTTTGAAACGATTATATATTGTTAGAACTAAATGAACTGAAATCGATACTTCACGTCAGGCTGCTAACAGATAATGAATAATAATATGTTGATGTTAAAGGCTTTAGTTATATGAACATAAAACGCAAGCTGTCAGTTCATTGATAACAATATACGTTGTGGATAAAGCTAAGAAGAAATACATATAAAACATTCATGTGTATTGGATTATTATTTTTTAAGATATTGAATAGCGCCATATTGCTTCATGTTTTCAAACACATACGCAAGACATATATGGGTATACTTGTATTATGTCCAATGTGTCAGTATGAATTGCAACGTTACAATGTGTCAAAGCGATCATTGCTCCTGTCACAGGGGTGTCCATCCGTCCGACCAAGTGATTTATAGTGAACTTGACGTGTTTTCATCATTATACAAATGTCAACTCTAATTTCTCTCTATTAACTTTGATGGTCAGTTCATAGAAATGTCCATTAATGGCTTTTTGTTTGTCTATAACAAGTGATTGACTAATTGTACGATACATACCAATGTACGGATTTACCCTGAAGCTATGGTACAGCGCAAGCATAGTGACCATGTACAGTACCACCAATATCTATACACAATGACACTATGAACAACTTTAAATGTTTCAATCAAATTCTGAACCGAGTTTTGTATGGGCAAATTTAACAATAGCTTCAGACGCGATTGACCATTGTGAACATGCACTACGCCTGCTGTGACAGGCTCGGACCTGCTAGAAACTTAATTAAGGGATCATTGGTAGCAATAGTGTTCGGTTCAGACTTAAAAGTATCAACAAAGTTACTTTAGGAAACCACATACCATGTTAAACATGTTTTGCGGCAACTCGAATACGTTGAAAGTGTATCACATGACACGCGAGCGCAGACTGACCCGACATTTTATCGAGTAAATCATGTAGTCTACTTCAGATTGTAATCAAATCAAAGCTACAGTAGAGGTAAGTCAAATAGCATGACCAGCTACTGAGTCAGTAACAATACCAGTGATTAATGTCATAAACAATGATATCAATTATTTTGAGAAAGTCTTGTCGAATCTGGTTGTAAAGTTACACTGTGCTGCAGAGTGTGAGCTGTATACACCGCACATTTGATGTAAAATGTCATGATATCGCAGCCCCCGCGTGCCAGGTATGGTGGCATACTAACTGGATGGTGTTTGGAGCATGTTCCTGCTTGTTAACATCAAATCTACATTCAGGAGGGGGGAGAAGAAACAACAGAGTATGGGAAAGTTATGCAGAGGGATTGTTAATTGGAAATGTTTACAGAAGTTCTGACAATCATCTAGTGAGAGTCCGTGACCATCTTGGCAGCTACGCGAACACTCGGTCCAAGATTGGGAGAATATGTTCTCCATTGTTTAGTTTACAGATCTCAAACAAGCATATCCAACAAGTCGTCTGGGAAGCAAGAATCTATACAATATATTATGCAGACAATTTTCCAAAGAGAAATAACATTAACTGAACGCATATTTAATTAAAGACGAGTTATTGATTAAACATCGATCGAAACTGGAGATCAATGGTCCATGGTTGCGCCCAGCAGCCGAACAGGTAAAGTGTGAACACGTGACCTATTTTAACTGCGTTCGTTTTGCTTGTCATATAAAATATCTCATCTGTGTTTTCTCACGATCTCTGGTATTAAAGAGGACAATAGTACAGTGTAATATTTCACTGTTTTAATCATTTCAAACCAAGAATACGCAGCCTAGTCAGAGGTCTCGTGTTTATGATTTACACCCTTTATGGTATAATAATAGCACCTCGAACGCTACTGTCGGCTTTCAAACTTCACATAATATGGTATAAAAGTGATGTGAAAAAACCTTTCTCTGGGTTGTAGTATTTACAGTTTGGGGCACGTGACAAGGTCAGGGGACTTTGTGCATCTGTTGTTTTGGAAGATTTTAACAGTTTACAGCGAAATGCTCGTAGAGATAAGAGGTTAGCTATTATCAATGTATAAATACAGATGTATACGCCAATGTGCTAGTGAATTACCACTTTCAAGTACTAAATATGATAAGGACAAAGTCTTAGTCGTTCGTAAACTATTCACGTCACAATGGACGAAGATTTCATCATAATATTTAGTGTTCATTATAATGGCGCCAAAGTCACTCTTCTATGGTCGTCTGTTGTCATGAAAAGTAAATAAGGAAAAAAAAGAGAGAAGCAGAAGTCGTGAACAGAGTAACGACAATGTTCAGACAAAGGCCATGAAGTACCTGATAACTTTGTGAAAACGTACACCTTACCAATCAGTTGCCTAACAAACGTTTTTATGGAATAAAGCAATAATGCACATTTTTGTCGTCAGTGGGTAACAAAACCTCGAGTCAGGTAATCACTAGTTGCTATAAGCGATGTAATTTGTCAAAATCGTAAATTTCGAGTAGCAGAAGGCACAAAGGAGTAGCCCCATCACATTAAACAGTTAATCTAAAGTGTCGATAAAATATTTTGAGTCCGTTTTGAGAATTCGTCTTTAAACTTGTGTGGTTTTCACCGCTTAATTGAACCATCCGGTACGTTGTGCATGTGGCGTTTCTAGTTTTCATAAACCAACGTAGGTTAGTAAAATATTAAAAATATAAAATCTGTTAAACGCTTGAGAAATTTCGACACTGGCGCACTTCTCGTCTCGCGAACGGCAGATGGTTTTAAAAGTTAGCTACTGGTAAAATAATTACACATGAAGAAATACCTCTCAACCCCCAATTTCCCCTTTGTAGTACGAATGTGTATAAAACACCCGTTTGCACAAAGGATGCTGGCAATTTACTATTTCACCCATTGAAAAGAAATGCATTCGTTGACTAGTCACAAAATTCGGTTGGAAAACTGTTGCACACACAAACTTTATAACATTCAATCCTCCCCGATACTTTTATTACGTTTTCCATCAAACTAGTATAATCCACATGACACTTGGAATATCATCAAACGGTTTGGTATTCTGTTTAAATCCATCATTTATTACACTACGTCTTCAACTTCCCACAGTATTTTGACTGCCATGCCATTAAATCCAAAAAAAATCACAACGATTCAAACATCTAAATATCGACCCAAAACTCGGTTCAATTTTTGAGCTATCCTTTTCATAATTTGTTTGAGTTCTTTTTTCAATTTGAAACGCGCACTTCCGTATGTTGAAACAGCACTTTTAGACTTTGTTTCAGGTCATTAATATAGATCGATTGATCACTATTTTAGTATTTTTATAATAAATCCATCAATAGTTCAGTAACAATGGCCCGTTTCACAGTCTATCATTCCATGAACGTTTTCAGCTTCCCCGACAGTTGTTGATGATGCACAGAACAGCTTCCACACTTAACATTCAATCGTGAATTCTACATGATTTTCAGGAACCATTCATCGAAATATTGGTTCCGAACTATCATAAAAATATTCAACACCGTAAGAAAGTAATTCACTCCGACAGGAATTTGTTTTACACCAGACGTCTGTTTATAGAAGGGCTTCTTTGTATGCTTCGTTGGGGATTTCAATTCATCACACGCACGTGTATTCTGTCTCCATAGTGATTCATAGCCCCTAAAATTCCAGGGTTTGGCAGTGGGGGCTGTCTGCATTCGTTCCACTTTATAGCACCATTACAGAAACTTTCCAGTAGCGTTATCATTTCCACATTGACCTGTGTGTTCACTTTTTGAGCAAACAAGCAATTTATTCTTCACTTATAATCCAGAAATTTGTAAATCCACAAGAACTCGTCTACATATTACGGTACTTACGGTCGTAGTTACCACATAAACATACCATCTTTGACGCAATGAAAATATAATCTTCCAACATGTATACATCCCTCAAAACAAACAAAAACAACATTTCATACTTTCATATACAAAAAGACCCCTAAACCTTACCCTAACCTTTGTGCAAACGGGTTCAAAACGAGGACATTGTATTAGAATGGCTCAGTAGCCAGCTCCCCAGAACTGGACGTTTTAGTATATATAAATACTTACCAGTGACAGGGTCGGTTAATGTAACATCGTGCCAAGCCTCGATAATGATTGAAAATGTACCCTGAAAACAAGACAGACAATTCATCAGTAACAGTGCTAAGCCACCAGGAAAAATCCTCAAACTAAGGGAATTGAATTCAATTAATGTCAACATCTAACCCTGGAAATACACAATAAACCTCTACCACGAGCACACTTAGAATTAATCATAGCGTACCCAATGCATAGGTTAATTGTTTTAATTACATTTGGACCTGAGAAAAATTAACTTTGCTGAATAATTTACCGATTTACTCTCCCATGCACTCCGGTAAAAACGTCAGCTGACCGAATGCAAGCTGTTTCCCGAAAACACTGAGGTGCTTAGTACAAATCAATAAGAACATAGCATCAAAATAAACATAACTGTATTAGTAATTCAGTCAAAATGAAGATCAACAAACGTAATCTTGACAGAGATAGGCGAAAATTTCCCAGAAATAAAACGGACTTCATAGACCTACAAGAGTTCGGGATAAACATATATATATATATAACTAGATCTTATACTTACCGGCCAAGACATGCTGAAGTGAAACACCGTCATGTTATTAAATCCTTCAATATTTTCGAAGTTCACATTATTCCCTCCAAGCACTTTGGTCATCACATATCCAAATATACACTTATCTTTGCTTAAATCCGGCGGAATGGTAAACATAAAATTTGTTATACAGATTGTAAAGAACGTATGACATGGCTCCGTACACACTGGCCCTGCCGTACGGTTACTCGAATCCTTAACTCCATTACAGCAGTTACCATCGTCGTCCAACCCTCGATCATTTTTGAAAGATTTTAAACGCAGTT
Organism: Spisula solida; assembly: GCA_947247005.1. Lineage (NCBI taxonomy): Eukaryota > Metazoa > Mollusca > Bivalvia > Venerida > Mactridae > Spisula > Spisula solida. The sequence goes on along the minus strand of OX365945.1, from coordinate 27,065,746 downwards.
CAAACACACCTGAACAATATACCTGCAAAAAAACAACAAAATATATAAGAAGTTGTCACGTTTCCAAGAAGTGTTCCATATAATATTGAACGGGAATTTACCTCTGCAGTACAGTTTAAGACAAACCGGTTAAACAATTAATGTAAATTGTCATGATGAAATCAACAAAGACAATGTAAAGTTATTCTTACCTTTGGTAACAGAATAAGAATGTGTAAACTCCCAAGTATAATTAATGTTGCTGCTTTTCGTAACTTCATTTTGACTGTTTACCGTACAATTGGCATTGGTACAGTATTCTGATATTGGCTTTAATCCGCAGCCTCGTTTCGGTGTCTAGCTCCGCCTACCGCATTGATTGGCACGCTATAATAGAGAGAATTAATGGTTTATCGTAAAATTTAATAGTATTTGATAAACGTATGTCCGATTTCAAAAGGTCTTGCATTTACACACTGCCGTTAAAACAAATAAAGAACGCTGAGGAACTGTTGCTATATATGAAGAGTTGATCCAAGAAAGTATCCGTTATTCACAAATGCTTTTGAATAATATAAGTCCTTCGGTGATTAAATAGTTATAATTGAAAAGCAAAACAAGTCGTACTGCTTTGTTTGACGATTTGTGCCGTTATTTTGTGTGAAAAGAGACGCTGTTATAGTTATCAGACAACATTTCTAGTCCATATAGATAAGGCAATAGGTGGCACGCGCTAGCTCGCGATCCGCTCGCTGTGAAGACATTTTGTAAACTGAACTGGAAATTTCTACCGAAGCGGATTTTTATTAAATCCAGATTTGAAGAAGATATTGTTGGCGTTTAAGAGAGCTTGCTTTTGAGAAAACCGCGACATAACAGAGAGATGGTTTAGATTGGCTCGTGCGAACAAAGCGATTTCATTCACTCCGCAGGTAAAAAAATACACACGAATGGTCAAATTTACCCTTTTGATAAAATGAAATGAGTCGAGACAGTGTCACATCTGTCTATCAAATATTGGCTAGGCTTCGTGAATTTATAGTCAGCCCCTTTGATACACAAGTTAAAACTTTAAGAATTTTGCAACTAAAAATGGAAACACTACTAAAAGTTAGATCACATGAACTTACTAACTGAAAGTGTTTAAACGAATGAAAATTGCGTAAGTTAAAACGTGGCTTTATATTTATATGAATCGGTGTGTAAAGGCGCATGGCGAAAGAACTTTTCTCTGGCCCCTTTATTATATGATGAATTGGGGGTAATAAAATACTCTTTGTACATTCAGCTGTCGTATCATCAGACACCTGCTTCTTTTGTGGATGCTTATTCATATTTAAATCAATTCCTTATATGGCAAATGAAGTCGCGTGGCTCCTAGGCAACGAGGCATATAATTTCACCTGGTCGTGTGGCTAAGATGTAATCAAGGTAGATATTTAAAAGGAAATATTTAATTTTAGCGGTCTGGGCCTTTGAATATTTTTACATGCTTAATGATCAAGCGATATATTGCTATGTAAACCTTAAATAGCTTTACTTTTATTTTCAGGTACTTTGCGCATACGTCGTCTGCAGTTTTGACTGAAATTGGCGGGAGTTAGTGTATTGTCGTACCACGTGGGTTGACATATGGATCGCCACCTGTTGTTTTGATAAGGTGTGCAAAGTAACCGAAATCGGCCCCTAAATGCACTCAATCTTCATCAAGTGTTTGTTTTAAGGATAACACCGATACGTAATAAAAATGGCGGCTGGACTTGCACGCGACTATATTTGATAGTGACAGTGATTTTACAAAGTGGCGAAAGAGAGTTTTGAGGACAATATAATATATGACATATTTGACACTAACTGACATTACCTACAGCTGCTTAGTATACATACAGTGCTAATTGAGGTAGTTCTTCGTTTATGGTCCTTATCCAAGTCAATAAGGGGTCTAAATAATAATGACCCCTAACAAAATTGCCACCGTTGGTGTCGTTAATGGCTTGATTTTGTCCGTCCTGTTAGCGTTAGTATAACGTAATATTGTCCGATTGTGAAATTTGATATATCGATAACTGCTGTGTTCAACAACACTCTAAACTACATACTAGCAACATTTAAATTGTCACCGAATTTAATAGTAGCAAACGAGAGATTTAACTCATGCTATAGAGTCTAAGGGGAACAACTCTGACAATTTATTGGCGTAACAAGTATGCAGTATTCAGGAGTTGTGAGTATAAACAATGCGTACAGAAAATTCAAATAATACATGTCCTGTTATTGCAGAAAAGCATCGAAATTAAAAGACGTTGGGAGACTTATATCGTTGTCTTTGGTAGAATAACAAACAATTGATTGACATTTCAATATATTCCGGACCACTGAAGTACATTATAAAGTGAACAAACTTGTCAAATATGTCTATACTTTGTGACTAATAAAGTTTTAGATGTTTTTATTCAAGTACATGTACGCTCTATAAGAGGTATCCTTTGATGTGTATACTTATTAAAATTGACATTACTACAAATGAAAGAAATATCCATTCTTGTACATGTAATATCCAGTTGTTGTTTTTTTCTGAATGTGTACTTAAGTCATAATGACTGATAAATAAGACAGTATATCAAACGATTCAAAGACAAATAAAATATAAATTCATACGTCTATAAGTTTATCAGTTTATGTTTTAAAACTGAAATTAACGGAGGTTTTGCATACAAACTAAATATATGACGCTTATAGTAATATAATAATACTACTACATATATGTGAATGAAAATATATAAAATAAAATTTTATTATTATACATTTTTTATATACACTTGAAATGGTGCTTAAAATCAATTATCGAAATGAAACGCACGATAAAGAAAGTATCTTCTAATGACATGACATGTAAATAAACTGATACACCATTCAATATAACTATTATTTACATGTGACATGATGTGTGTAAAAATCAAATAAATTAATCGATTTTATTATTCGTGTTCATTTTTTAAAACAACAATAACTTACAGAAGTTAGGTAATCCAATTAATTCCAAGTGATAACAAATAACTTAATTTTTTTAATTGACGTATTTAATTAGAGTATCACATTTAGTAACGTATAAATCCAATATACATGTAATGATAGTACACGCGCCATGTGCTAGATACAGGTACCTGTTATTTGTGGGCGGGGCTAAAGGATGTACACAGACCAATCGATATCGTTAATTTACAGGTGTCATTCTTGCTGTTCGCGTGCCGGTACATAGGAGTAAATCGCGCCATTACAGTTATTTCGGCTCATTAAATTGAGTAATAAATACGACACATCAATCATGTGAAGAGTAAATATTAAAACATATGAAAATAAAAGAACGGTGAACTGGTTATGAGTTAATAATGCGGCTTTGTCATGTATTTTATAATACACAATTAATTTGTAGTAAAAATTTATAAGGATTGTTTTCTTTGACAAATATTTCGTCTGTTTATTTTACCGCGGCACTTACGCGGAAATCACGAAATTTTAATGCAGTTTTAAAAATAGCCTACATTTTTGTGAACACGACAGGTGCAAAACATCACCTGACGTAAATTTAAGTATTTACCCCTAGTCCTTGAAAATTATTTATTCCACGCGACTGTCGCGCGAACCGTTTAACAAAGAATTAACACATAGATTATGAAGACGAATAATAATAAAAAGATGATCTTCAGTAGACACTGAATACCATATAGAAAGATAAAAAGACGTAATTCATTGTCCAATGTATTATTTGCATTTAAAGGGAACCGCTTTGTTCTCGCTAGCTTCTCAGGTAACACATCTTATTGAAACAGGTGAATTTACAATGAGTTAGGAGTCTGTCGGACGTTCGGCAGCAGACGACGGCCCGTGTGCCGATGAATTAAGTAGTTAAACTATAAAGTCATACACAGCAACAACTAGTAAATTTTTAACTGCACCACGAGTCCGCTTAGATCAATGAAAAATTATAATCATCGCTGGTTGTTCAAGCGTACATGAGCAGGTGCATTTTTCATTATCATAATTTTAATGTATATTTGACCGTAAATCTGAACGTTTTAAATGAAAAAATATAGAGACCTACCCCACACATAGTGAGACTGACCGACCGTGCTTTACGTACATTGTCGGCGTTAGCACGTGCATAATAAATTATGATTATTGTTTATTTATTATTATTATTATTATATCTATTACTAGTTTATCACCATTTACAAATGCATAATGACAGGAGAAGTTTTTTTATAATTATCTAGATCATCATTTTTTATAAGTATCGATACTATTTGTTTGTTTGTGTTAAATATATCACTAGGTTTTAGGAATGCAATCTTCAAACGATTGTTTGATAAACATTAAAGATAGTGTTGTAACGTTTGTATTGTTGTGTGTGCACTACTGTACACCAGTATTGTGTGATCCTCTAGAAATTGATCGACCTTTATAATCAATATGTAAACATTTGAAAAAGGTTTGAACGTGTTTTCTTTTTGATAATCATCGCTGGATTTTCACAGTTACGAAAAGGCTAAGTGCGAATAAAATAAGACGGCAGCCGTGGACGTTCCCACCGAACGTCTAGAATCAGACAAACAAGCTTAGCAAACATGTTTCGGTATTCAAGGGATCAGTACTTTAGCCAATCAAACCGTTACAGTGTTGTTCAATTAATCCCTTATTATCCACTTGGACCCCTAAAGGGCGCCTAACAGGTCAATAAAGGTCGGGTAACCCCGATCAAAGACGGGCACTTGACGCCTAGCAATCAAGGGAAACAATTTTAATCTAAAATTGATAGGTGTTCTTTTATCAATTAATCAACGATTAAGTACAATGTTTTGACGCTAGATTTAATAAAGTCTGGGAAAATTTTATATCTTAATATTAAAAATTAACTATATGAAATTGCTAATAAATTTTAATCTAATTCAGATAAAATGCGAACAAAAGCGGTGACATGTCGTTGGGCCTAATTAGCACATATGACATAAAGTCAAAACCATATGTTTGAGTAATTAACATCAATGGGACAAATGACACTCTTTAACAAGCTGTTCGCACATTGTAATCGTTGACAAGACATATTGACGCAATTATGTTTTTGATGGGTAAAACTGTATAACCTTTGGCTTGGATATTTTTACTTTGATGATAAAAAAATCTAAATTAAGAATTATATTTGAACTGTTTTGTCGAACTCAGATAAAAACATTATAACGGCCACAATGACATCGCAATTAAAGTGCCCATTGATCGATTCATTAATATTATCAAAACATGTTTTCGATGTATTTTGAAGTCAGATCAATATTAGATTATAGATGTTTGATCTCCAGTTATCAAGTGTCCTGAGACAATTGATTTTTGTTAATTAACTTCGTAATTTTCACATGCCGCTATATTGGGCTTTCACCCCATCCCATTTAGTTAACTCTACATGTATATATTATTCATGTACACTGTATGTAACTCACTGTGTACTACTCTATTATAAGTTTATATTAACTTGTGTATGTTATATATATATATCAAATGTTATAATAAAATGTAACTTGAGTTAATATAGTTATGTCCCCCCTTTTTCTCTAAAGTATACACCTTTATGTATATTAACTGCTCCTAAAATTGCGCGGAGTAAATTCTGAATTCTGAATCTTTGAGCGTTAACAGACCTGTCTAGCAAGAAAGTTAAATTTCAGCGCGGAACACGCTTTTCAAAAACAAGAAATAAATCGATGGGTTAAAACATCTTAACAAATCTCAAAGTAAGCGCATTTTTTTATTTTCATAACCACGTTTTCGAATTTATTAGTTTGTTTAACTTCAACACCTGAAGAATTCGCACACGAACTTCACCAACTGGCGCTGTTTGATTGACAATAAAGTTATCCTGAGGTCTGTTCATAGAGACATGATTTCTGGGTGACAGGTGCCCGACAGCGCCATCTGTCCTCATTATGTGATACATAACGGTACATCATTTCTACAGATTATTTCATACTTGCAACAGGTGTATGGTAATTGAATGAAGTTTGAAGTATTTTCAGCCTTTGTAAGGGTCTATGTACAACAAACGAAGGGTTCCATGTGTTGAAGGATGTTTAAAAAAATAAAATAAAAAATGCCCCACGCGCCCTAGGTCCTGTTTATATTTGATAATTTATCAGCGCACATATGTTCAGTGTTCAAATACAGTTTTCTTTGTCAACAATGAAATAAATCTATAGGTTTAATAATAAACTCGACGAAACTTCTCCTTTTTTGAAGGAATTTAATATTGGTAGCAATTTTCCGTGAAAGAACGCGGTTAATGAACTGTCGTGTATGACACTACAGGTAATTCATGTGACACTGTCGGTAAGGTGTACGCGTTACCTCCCTGTAATAACTAAGTGATCTTAAATTTCGCATTTGTCGTAAATTAAAACATTTATTTCTCAAACGCAATCAACATAAGCATCATTTGTTGTGCAAGAACAAGTTAATGAAGTAAACTTGATAATAATTGAAGAAACACGCGTCAAAATTAGCAACTCTACCAATAACACTTGGTTTAATTAGAAATAGTGTAAGAAATAGGCAGAATATATTAATTTACATTTTTTTGCTTCCAAATTCTACTTGCCAACGAATGGCTGTTAAGATCACAGGAAAATGTTGCAAGTAATTTGTTCTCTATTGCGTTAAGCAAACATCTTGTAACAGATTCACGAGCAACATGTGCATTTCATTGCCCACGTGATCCACTTCCGCTTTGATTAAATAGAGTAGAAAATTCACGGCAACACAACACAGAACAACGCTCTCCCAAAAAATGAGTTGAAAATAAACAGAGCAGACGATCAGCAATGCATTTGCGGATATATATAAAGTTGGAAGAAGTCATCAGCAGACGTACAACCGTAAGGTAATTCTATAAAATAATAAAGCATGTACGTTTTCAACTGCTAATCGTGTGGTCTGCGAAATTGCAAGGTAATATTTTTAATAAAAGTACACAAGCATAGGTGCCAAGATTTGTGGTAAATCATAAAATTGTCAGAAGCGTTCCGGTATTTGACAAATACTAACTTATCTAAAACTCTGACCACATTTCTTTGAATAATATAGAAAAAGAAAATATGAACATTTATCCCTAATTAAAGCCTCAGCAGACGAAAGCACCCTGTCGTGTTTCGTTTTCTCAAATAGCAACGAAAGGAGAACGTTTTCAACAAATTGAGAAATATTTCTGACATTTTCCATAATATAATAATTGGCATTTTTACCTGTTAGCTCAAAGTGTTATTATCGTAATGATAATATATAAATAATGTATACATTCGCACGTTTTCCATTAGAAACGACGAAGTAAATGAACAAAGTATCCCAAACATTCCCGCCAACTTTGAAGCCGGTATCAAATCACACGCATGTCAGTGCATGAATTAAGTGCACTCTTTGATAAAGGAGGAACCATTAAGGATTTGGATCATAAAACAATTTCATTTATTCCCTTAATTCCGGAACTAATTTCCCCGAACTCTGGGACCGTAAGGATGGACTTTAAAACGACCCGTCACCTATCACGCCTCAACGAGAAACTCTTCAATGTCTTCCGGTCTAGTTTGTTTCAGCAGTGAAATTTACACGCGTGATGTTGCTGTGTGCTTTATATTGAACTCATTTGTATGATACTCACATAGAAAGCAACAACCATCGATGCTCATGGAAAGGTAATTATTTTCAATGCTTGCGACGATTTCATAAGAAAACGTAGCTGCACGAAGTTCACGAACATGCGTCTATTACTAGTTGATGGTTTTAATGAACACATGTACTAGTTTAGTTAGTATCCACATGCGCACAAAGCGTTGTCAAGGACCATGGAAAACGACCGTGAACATTGGTGGGACAAAGCCTTCAATTCTTCTGCTTACTTCATTTATTGAAACAGATAATTTGCTGTCACAAAAATAATGTTATAAATGTAGATATTGTGGTGCTGTAGCAGACAATGCCTGGTAGAAATCTACAACTTGTTAAGTTAGCGACCATGCTATTGACAAGCAAATAAAACACTAAATACACGTGATTTCATCATTTGAAGCGAGGTAACAGAATCATAAGCCTACCAAAAACAACACATATTTATAACACAATTCTGATCAACAATCAATCACGGCAGAAATGTCAGGTTTACATGTAAAAGCAGAGAGGTGAGATGTATTTACGGAAACACAACTGCTTCTCAGATCATGCTATGTAATTTAGTGGCAGACCGTTTCAAAGGGTGATTTTGTCACGGATCTGTTGTCTGCATTCTAACATGGATCCAGGAAAGTATAAACTTCTACAGTATTTACCTGATATTTATATACATATTATTATGTTTGTAATCCATTTAAAATAGTGAACATATGTATTCTGTTATTTCTCTTGTTTGCTCGTTGCGCCCCGAGCAGACCACGCGTTCTCACGGTCTGAGCGTCTCGGCTTCCACGTATGTTTTGCAGATGTTTAAAAATCTAGAAAAAAACTCAGTTTGACTACAGGTGTACAATCTCTGTAATGCTTGCTGTATCTCAGTCAATGATGTAAGGAAAAAAGTACCATTTCCAGCCCTCTGCTGAAGCAATTTATCATACATTATTAGGGTAAGATAATACCGCAGATTATAAGAGAGGATTGTAAACGGAAGAAAAAGACATCATATATAAGATTGCAAATACATCAATAGAGCTATTTTACACCGATATTATATACATGATTCCAATTGATGTACTTATCAATTAAATAATGACGTGATATGTAGCTATGAAATGTTTAAGTTTTGGTACGTACAATATATTACATGTACATACGCAGCAATGCCGAGCATAGCCTTTTGCCAGTCAGCTTTCTGCTGAAATATGGCAGGCATATGAGTGCCTCCACCCGTATTTGAACCCGGGTCGCCAGATTAGACGGCAAGTGCGCAAACCATTGAGCTACAAAGGTACACAATCCGATTCTTCACCATGCTTGGTTGGTTTCCTTTCTGATTACAGCTTAGTAGACAACATTATTCCTCGCGAATCGTTCATTATTTCAAGAATTTAGCTCCCACTCCGCTCAAAAGAATCTGTCGATTTTTTACAGTTCTTTACGGCTTGTGTCGATTTTTTACAGTTCTTCACGGCTTGTTGAGATCCAATGAAATGAATACGGTTTCAGGAAGTTTGTTAACTTACAAAGTTCATTTGGCGCGTGAGTCTGCTGATTAAAACCAGACGACAGTCAGGCACGCGCATTTTTTCCACCAGTGGCGACAGTATGTTACCACAATGCACGTCTGGAGGTTTAAAACATCTGTATAGAATAGGCCCATCTAGTTTTATGAGGGAGTAGTTTTTAATTAATAGGCTTAAACATACGGTTTCGAAGAAGGCAAAAGCTCACGTTGTTTTTTCTCGCTGATTTACGTTGCATGTAAATTGTATGAAGTTCAAAGGTAACTTTCGTGAAATATTTATCAGACCATAGAGCTTTACATTTAACAAATTTATAGGGAGTAAATAATGTCTCAGACAGCGTTTTGATTGGTTGAATTCTAAGTTAGGAACGCGCTGGCAGGCGTCTCGGCGGAATCGTTTTCTGCAAGCACACATTTTACACCAGTCTCTCAAAGTTGACTTTTAATTACAACTAGTGTTTTATTACAAATAAAGCGTGCTGTATACATGGGTGGTAGTGTAATAAAACTGTATATTATATACAAATTGGTCCACTATCATGCTGCCGGGCGGGTACATGCAACAACTTGAAACCCCTTCAGGCCGGATGTCCGTGCAAGCAGCAATAGGATGTTTGCAATAACGCTACGTTATTAAAATGGGGGAACATGGCTTTCTCACACCCTGGTGGCAGTGGATACCACCAGAAACGAGATGTTGCGAGTAATTGATATAAGTTATAGAACTAGTTTCACATTCGACCTAAAATCAATTATATATGTAGTTAAAGTCAATGTTAAGTCCATTTCAATGCCAAGGTCATTTTACATATCATAGCCCCTCTCAATGCCTGGTGTTAGTCTGGCACTGCCCTGCGTAACATCATTGACATACAACTGCTGTACTACACAAGACAGGTCCCATTAGACTTAGTGTATATTTGAAATAGAGCATTATTATGATTAAAGTTGAAAGTACGGAAATGAAATCAAATATAACTGAAAAGAACTGAAAGGAACTGAAACGGAGTACATCAAGCAGACAGCGATAAATAACTAGATGCGAGACAAGATGATAGCGCATACACCATGTAGGAGGCCGAAACAAAATATTTTATTAAAACTATGGAATTTCACACCATCATGCCATAACCTGAATTGTCTGAGGTTAAACACAATAATTGTTATAATCCGGTTGAAAATTTTCAGCAGACTTTAACGGAAATTCCGCAACTTGAATCAGATTCGCAGATATGTTTTCACACAGATATTAAATACTGAGAGACGCATCGCATCGTATTTACGAACGATGGACTCGTTTTTAAAGCTCTCAAAAAGGTTCACAGAAAATTACCAGCAGTGATGAATGACAGATGAAATAGAGACATAATAACACAGAACGCTTGCATAGCGCGCACGTGCTGGCACGAGGGCATGAATCATCACGTGAAGTAGGAGATAAGGCATGCAGTTTGTACACGGCGCATGCAAAATTTGAGGACATTTTTCTTGAACGATTTTCCAGATTTCAATGATTGCTAAAACGGTTAGGAAATTTATTGGAGCGGTCTAATAACTAGAACAGACTGTGGCCATTGGAAAGGAGTTCTCTGTTGATATGGGTTTAGAATTGTGAGTTTAATTCTATTATGACGGCGACAGGTCATCCAGACAGATGGGGCTATTCAAGTCCAGTCAATGTCACCACGAAAAGTTCATTACTACTGTTAGTTTGTGGTATAGTTTGTTGCCAATGATCACTCAAGGCGCGGATGAAACGATACATTTCATTAAAGGGCGCAATATTGATAAATATTTTAATCTAAAACGCATCAAAGGGCCGTATCTCTCCACCTCCCGGGGCCACAGATAATACCCTAGTTTAAATACGGTATTGAAATATAATATCAATATAAGTATCCAGCCATGACCCAGGTGAAGGGCATCGTGAGATGGTACGGCAGATATGCATCATCGTATTGACTTGGAAATTAGGGTAATCAGATCTCGACTGAAACCATTTTGTCGGGTGGATAAAGGAGAACAAGTACGATTTATAAATTACTGACCCGAAATCCGACAATTTTGACACTATTAGTGAAACTTCCATATAGCCAACTGGCCACCAACCTATTATATTGTAATATATGTACAAATTAAATGATAAATTTATTCCATAGAGACTCGAGTGTTCGTAAGCTCACATCAAAGTGACAAATGAATAAAATCGCCTTGCGTACGTCGGGTGTCTCATTTTCGGAAGATATAACGTTACGGCACGTGGTGCTGAGGGTGAATTAATTATAATATGAAAAGGAAATGGTCAAATTAAGTATTGTGGATACTACGGGCACATGTCCACACTTGAACGGCACAATAAATTAGGAATAAATCACTTAAATGACCCCTTAATATTGCTTTGGGTATAAGTATATTTCTTGGGGTACATTAGAAGAAATCACTTAAGCAAATAATTAAGTTTTCTGTATGAAAAGGTAAACGGCGTGTGCCCTTGAGTAAGGACTTGTGGTCAAAGTGAGAACAAATAAACTAGTTATCGGTCTCCTGAAGACTCTGAATTGATACATAAAGTGACTATGTATCAAAAGCATCGTATACTAGTATACGAGTTCAATCACTGAGTTCTGCTATTGTGTCGGAGTTTCCCGGGAAACGTAAGCACGTGCTGTTACAGAATCGAGCAAATATCCCATGTCTTGAATTCGATACCCATTACTGGTACCAAGTAAAAAGTTAAGGATTCTGGTTATTGAAATGGAAAAAAATCCCACAAACATTCCATATCGTTCTCGTACACCATTAAGTCAAGTTCCCAGACCAGGTAAAGCACACTTTGGTGAACGAGAATGGTTCCATAGATGATCAACATAAGACCAAACTTTCAACAGAACAATAAGGAAATTCCTGACATTATTTTACGCTTTCCAGGTCGAGATTTCAGCATCACTGAACCGTGATTGATTCAAGGCACGATAATTATTGAGGTCTTGCTGGATTAACTGACTTAATGACAGCAAAACACGCACTTCTGGAACGAAAAAAAACGAGACAACTGGCTGTCATCAAGTTAACGACAGTTTGGACTAGGATGCGTGGTCTGGTACGCCATAGCATGCGAACTCTCGTTAAATCTCACGCACGAGAGCGAACGTAGCTAAAGTTAATAAACCGGCATCCGTTTAATTTGTTGCGACACTAAGTAAATTCACAAAGGCACGCATTATTACGATGAACAAAAAGGCAGTCGGTAAATGTATTTTACATTAACCTTTTCTAATCGAATTAATCTAATAGATTCGAAACGGATTAATTGAATAAATCACATTAGAACATTTTAAACTTGATTTGGCTTATGACCATGCTACTAAGATACAGCTATTCAGAATTCAGTTATACGATTTTCTATGACACAATTGAAACGTTAATAAATGATAAATTAAATGATATATAAGAACATGAGATGTTGTTGCTAAAAAAACACTTGTGCAAGAGAGGTCAAACAAGGACATTGTCCAAGGTTTGTGCCCAAGAAAGGAAATTGTCAAAGGTTTTTGCCTAAGGAAAATACATTGTCCACGAGTGTTGCTCAAGAAGAAGACATTGTCCAAGATTGTTACCCAAGAAAGGACATTGTATAAGGTTGTTACCAAAGAAATGACATTAGCAAAGTTTATTGTTCAAGAAAAGGACTTTGCCCAAGGTTGTTGCACAAGAAAGGAAATTGTCCGAGGTTATTACCAAAGAAAGGATATTGTCTAAGGTTGTTACACAAAAAAGGACATTGTCCAAGGTTGTTGCCCAAGAAAGGACATTGTCCAAGGTTGTTGTCCAAGAAAAGGACATTGTCAACGGTTGTGGTCCAAAAAAAGGACAATGTCTAAGGTTTTTGCCCCAAAAAGGACATTGTCAAAGGTTGTTGCACAAGAAAGGGCATTGTCCTAAGTTGTTACCCAAGAATTAGATATTGTCCAAGGTTGTTGCCCAAGAAAGGACATGCCCAAGGTTGTTGCACAAGAAAAGACATTGTGCAAGGTTATTGCCCAAGAAAGTGCATTGTCCAAGCTTGTTACCGAAGAAAAGGACACCGTGAAAGAGTAGTTTATGCAGAAGTTATGACATTGTCCAAGAGGTAGTGTTGCTCTCTGACCTCGTTGCAAAGAGGTTGTGTTGTTCAAGAGCGGATCGCTTCAGATATAATGTGCCTTGCATGAGAAATGACTTTAACAAATAATACGCGCGTAAAAAGCATACATGCAACCAGACGGAAAGCAAGCAATGGTCAAACAACCAGATACGTGTCAACTATACCTTCACACAAACACATGCATCAATATAATACAACTTAATTCATCGTATACCATGTGTATAAGAGTGTGGCTGACGTGAGAGAAGGTTGAGCACATGACATCGACATGGGTACGATAATTGTAGGGTATCGTGTATCTATACATTCATCGTGTCATGTACGAGTTATAATAGATGCCAGGCAACAGCGTCCATCAAATGCGCAAAATTTCCGACCATTTTGCAGCTGTACTGACCCTCTTTCTTTCACTGACCATTTGTTTTGTTACCCTAGTATGCCGCTGGTGGTTGGCCAGCTAACACAGACTTCATTATAAAACCATCACTGTCTTAATCAATCTAAGTGACTCCGGACAAACACAGCAATGAGGCTATTACTATTCGGCTCTTTCAGATAAGTATTGAATGAATGTCCAAATAAACGTTTTAATTCTTAGAGTAAACCACGCAATGTCATAGTAATTAGACCTGGTTTACATCACATATTATAGATAAACTATATATTATAATATTTATAATTTTATAGACAACTTTGTATATTATACGAAAAATAGACTGTGTTTAATAAAGGGGATATGGCTTCGTGTAATTTGAAAACAGTGAAAATACAAATGTACATAATCATCACGACAATACTTTAATCTTTTGCTAGCTTAGCTAGTATGACCAACAGAAGAGTATAATTGCTTAATCTACTGAAAGACGACATCGATATTTTAAAACATTTATTCGTGTTTACTTAATACGTTTTATAAGATTTCACAACTCTTAAGTATGGAGGTAAAAATTGACTAATTGTCCAATCTGCTTGACACTGGATATCCATGGGAAAGGCGATGACTATCTATACCCGAGTAATCATGACGGCTTCATTATATTTCAAACTTGAACATAATCCCGTATCAGTAAGCATCACTTTAATATGCTCTTTTGTGTGAAATTGAAATTCTAAACACGGGCAAAAGAAACTGTTTCAGATTTTTACGATACCGTGTCTCTAGGCATTACGAATATTATTTGCGATTATTGCACTGTACGATGTTCGTATTTCAATGTTCACGCTTTAATATTGTAATGTTTGTTTGTATAGTTTGTATGTATATGGAATGCAGTTTATCGACAATGTCAAATCACCGTTGCCATGTTTATGGCCGTCCATGTCGGTGACGACAGCTAACAGACACAAGAACAAACCATGCAATACACATGGAAAATGCCAGTATAATTGTGTTTATATGTGATGCCACATATATATTGGCAGGCATCATTTTAACCAATAAACTCATTAAGCACACTGGACACTCACACCACTACAAGTGTATGATAACATGTCTTATACAAATAAATTATTGTTTTTACTCTCTTCTGGCATTTGGCCGTAGAGAAAACACACTAACAAACTCATTATTTATGTCCATTTTTCTTGATATTTTTACAACAGTTAAGAACATATCCTGTCATTTTTATCGCATGTTAATTCCAACATACATGCTTCCGAACAACAGAACTTCGCGGGTCATTTGTAGGCAGCTGATTAGTAAGCTGACGCCGTTATTTTGGTAACTAATGACTCCCTAACACGCGCAGACAAGCTAAACAGCGTTTAGTGACCAGGGAATTGTACACTTATTTTGATGGGAGTTAAACCTAAGTGGTGGTCAATTATCGCACAATGAGGCATAGTGATAAGATTACCCCTGGCATGAAGATAACGAATCTCTTTTCGTGACAGCGCATTGTTGTTCTGGTAATAATGAACCGGCCAATAAAAAATTGACGCGAAAATTCCGACAAGGTACCCCAGTGGTTTGCTTGTATACATTCATTGGGTTCATGCTACCTGTCAGAAATGTGGCTACTTTTTCAGCAATGTGCCAAGTCAGCTTAAATTTAGAGAAAGAATGTAAATTCAATATTGTCTGCCCTTTACAAAGTTTATTTAATTAGGATGTCTAGACCACAGATATATACGCAAATAGATGTACTGAATAATTCACTCACAGAAAACATTACAGAGATTTGTGCCGTCTGGTGGACAGGGGAATACGATTATTGACACAATAAAAACTACACATAAATATGACGTATCAAACTGTAGAAATATCAACTTCGGGTTGCACTTTGATGCCTATCTGTTCAAAGATTTTTAAAATATCCACAAAATGAATAGGCACTTAAGCTGCATGCTCTGTGTTTAAACTCTGCGCCGTAAAGTAAATTAAAACTGACCAATCTAACAGAGATAAAGTGGTCAGTAGACATTTATGTTAATAGTCAATGAAATATATATCTTATTTTTTCAAATCTGGTATACATCAATTCCGTTAGAAAATCCTCTGTGTACACGTGTTTGATATCATAAAACATTTTGTTTTCCTACAAAATAAATTAGATTTCTCCTTAGACGTACAACCTCAGTCATGTTTCATCTATCATGAGACGGATTATTTACAAATTGACCACTCGGATGAAGATGTACAGCCTATGGTCAGACAGGCGTTTGATTTGTGAGGAGCTCTCTAAGATGTTTCATTTCCACGAGATCAAAGGCGATTGAATATCATTTATTTTTTTGATGAGTGATCGATTCTGATTGTTCTCTGTTTGCATCTACTTGTTCGCGTGTCTAGAGAGCTAGCAGCCAATCAGAACACGAGGATGGATCATTGAGTGGCTTTGAAAAAACTCTCAAAGAATTCTGAAGCATCACAAGCGAAACTTGTACATTAATGTAATTAAGTACAACTCGGCCGAACCGCGGACAAGTGTGTGTTTTATTGCTTTGATTTTTCTAAGAAAAATAAGTAGCGGATCATCGTTTAAGCCTTGGTCCCACTGAGCATTTTTTGCATCGGCGATGGACTCCCAATTGAAATTAATGAGCATTCATGACTTCGGGAACATGTTCCTCGTGGTCTATGAGAAGCTTCGGTGAAGTCATAAGACAGTTTGTGATATCGGAATGAATTGTGATGAATCGTGTGGTATCGGAAGAAATCGGGAGAACATCGCCGATGTGGAACTCCTCAGTGGGACCTAGGCTTTACATATATACAATTTCAAAGAAATACTGGTGTCGTACAAAAAAGCAAGAACTATTAACATTTTAAGTAGACTGTAATTAGAAGAACAATCGACATTATACGTGTTGTATCAAGTTTGGTTTCGTTCTAAGCACAATCAAATCAAGCCATTAACACTCGCCTATTCTGAATCACCCTGATAGGGTACAACACAGACAATGATGGCGGTTTTGTTTAAAAGTTTAACTCAAAATATGTAGACAACCATCTTAATACTAATTTCACTATTTAAACAGAGTGTTGAGTGCCTTTGAAGTCCCGTACTTGGGTTATAAGGTAAGGTAAGTTTAGTCACTAAGTTGTGTGTTTGGACCTATGTTTGATAGATCGACTTGTTTCAAACGGTGTTGGTATTTGTAAAATGTATAACACAGTAGCTATTATCAGGAGATCGTCTCCTATTGACATGGTAACACTGTGAGGTTGTCATAGAATACAAATATATTACCGTAATAGAGCGTATACTAGAAAGAAATCGTAACAGAGCGTGTACAAGAAAAACATTGATGTGGACATCTAATAGCGCCACATAGTTGGAACTACATGTATAAGAACAACATATGATGTATGTTCAAAGAAACACAACTTACTTATTAAATACAAGAGAAACAAATGTATGTATTGGGGGACATACTTGGTTTGTATGAATTTATAAACTGAAACATTATTAATATTGCCGACCCATTTACAGCAAAATGTAATTGTTAAAGAATGATCAAGAATTAACATTTAGGTGTAAATTTAGGATTTCCGTTAGTACTTTGATAAAACAGTACCCAGGGTGTGTTCCTTTGTGGTGTCCCGCGGTAATCAGCCGAAGAAACCCCTCCTATATACCGGAAACCCCTCGTATATACCGGTAACCCCTCGCATATACCGGTGGTGCTAGTATATAATGCATGTAATATATAACAATTACTTAATAGTTCTATATTATAGGCATTATATGTTTGTTCACTGTTTAAGGCGTATGTATAAGTCATTAAGTCGATTTATATAGTAAACAGATCCACGAATCTACGAGATAAGGTCATAGTCGCGCTGACAAACGGAGTATTAAGGGATAAACCAATCATGACTCATTGATAGCACACGGTAGATAAATGGCGACATTGAAAGAAGTCAGTGAGCTAGTCCAAGTAAACTGACTAATTCTTTCTGTCATTTTTTGGCTTAACATAAGTACAGCTTTTGAGATGTGCCCCTAACTTGATCAGATAAAGGGACCAACTGGAGAGCCCTTATTCAATGTTTTATGGATATATGTACATGTGTTTGCCCCTCAGATAATATGACTTATAGAACTGTTCACATTTTAACCTAAGCAAACTAAACTAATTTGAGGAGTATCTTGAAAAGCTTTAGTGATATGTCATACAGCTATAATAGTAAAGTTTTCAATAGTTCCGCATTATGTTATATCTCAAACTCTAAACCACATGGAGAGTTTATCTAAAACAGACGCAAAAATTGCATGGAAATCTAAAGGAGACGTAACGGTAAACCTCATGGAAAAGAGACAAATTCAAGAAATAATTCCCTATGGAACGCCGTGACTGCCATTATTATAGTGCACATTGCGATTACAAATAGTATACATTTCTGTACGTGTCTGGCGTTGCATAAGTTTATAAGCATAATAAATCTTCATCAAAAGGATAAAAACCCTCAAAAACAATTCAACAAAATTAAGTAAATCTTACACACTGGGTTTAAATAAATTCAGCGATTCAGATGTCCCACGATTGACGTCGTTTTCCCTTCAATTCGGTAGTTTAAATGAGTGAATGTCGTTACAAAAAACATCCTTCAATCATTTATTTGATATACACACTCGTTTACAATCATGAAGATGTATACCTGGTCTGAATAACAGCTCTACTCGAGAAAAGTTCCCACGATTTAGAAATTTACTTGTCGATAGCGCAGCGACATTTGTTTTTATCGGGCAATTTTTACACTTTTCATGTATTGTTGTAATTTTACCGGTTACGTGAATAAATATGTAATAAAAGGCGACACCTTTGAAGTAAATTATATGTGTATCTAGTCAACATTCTGTACGAATTGAGTTTGAGTTAACAAAATGTCTTCCGCGTATGTCGCGTTAAATACATGTACACGAGTATCTGCAATAATTACAAATAAGACTAATGATAACGAGGCATCCGGAAACGCACACAGGTCGGACTAGAATTTAAATACCAGTAACAAATTACAAAAATGGACATCCTCCCTAACCGGAACTAGAAACGCAAATTTAACCGCAAACAATACGATGAGCCGTCACGTCTACACTTACAATACATGTAAATAATTAGTTACGATCTCGTCGAATTTTGAAAGCAAGAGTAGTCATCGTGTCATTTACACACACTTATACATGTAACTTGTAATTTATACTGAAATATTTGTAAATTAACACTAATCACTATCGAAAATTAACTACTAATATATGTGCATTCAATAAGTCCAACTTATCAACAGATTACGATGTGACAGCAAAGAACTTTAAAGATGACCGGCCGAGCATGCCCCCCCCCCCCCGATACCCTTCGAATAATGGTGCTTATACACGTCTTTATGCATCAGCCTACGCACCTAAACGTTCTATCCGTACTGAATCGTTAACAGATTAGGATTTTAATGGGTGTTTTAACGGCATCTACGCAAACCTAACCACCATTATATGAGGCAACATTTATCGATACAGTAACAGTCTATTTTGGTACATAAATCATTATGTCAATCGATTTCTGGGATAATAAAAGTTAAATCAGTTAAAAGGCTACTTAACTTTTATTGTTAAGATAGCATGGAGATAAAAATAAGTCAATATACGCACTTAACACTTATTTCAATGTCCATCTTAGAAAACACAAAATGACAAAGCAAGAATGGGTGTTAAGATCTTATGAGCAATGTTAATACAAAATGTATTTCACAGTTGCATCCGTGTATCAAATAAAACTTATTACATTTATTACAATAAGTAATAGTATTTTCTTTCAAATATAGTCATAACAATTCTTCATATACTTCGCATATGTCGAGCACCTGGCTTAACTCGAGCATTTGGCTTATCCCAATGAGTCCTCGAGATAACGAGGTTTTACTCTATTATACAGACTACCGATTGAACTTCCGTGAAATTGAGACTAGAAAAGCTTACAAATATAATTTAGCATTTTAACCGAATTTCAGCGAAATAAGTTCCCATACTTTGGCAAATACCGATAAAGTGAGATAACCGCGTCGACCAAAATCACTAAAATACATTATTTCTAATTCACCAAACGCTATAAAAAGCACGAATTGAATTACCATCAACAACATAATATTTCTATCTACCTCACTTTTAAGATGGTACCTGCTTACATTATGCAGACACAGGGAGTGATTTCAGGGTGACTTGTGTTCAGATTATCCCAGCTTTGATGTTTGGAACTTTCGGTATATTATCGATTACGTAAAAGATAAACTGATCGAAGCGAGAAAACTTACAGCTATTGTAGAGGTGGCAGACCAAAGGTTAAACCGAACACTCATTGAATCGTCGACCTGCAATATAAAAATGAAAAACTATTAATCATTATAGGTAAAATATAGATCATTATCTGTGTGATAACATTAAGTAATATAAAACGAATAATCTGGCTTCGTATTCGAGAAACGCAGGAATGTTTAAAACCTATTTCACGAAATATACCCGGTCCCACGACCCCGTAACATCGTTGGTTAGGGTGAAATTAATCAACATCATAGTTTGCTTTTGGATGTAAACTTAGCACGTTTGAAACTCACTCACAGTAAGCCTTGGCATATCTTAACAAATAGTAACCACGTTCTTGAGAAGTTAGATAGACCCACGTCGTAAGCCCGGGTTTTCTTGTTCATTTCTGTGCTTGTCTGTCCTTGTATGTTCCTTTCTGTACTTTCTGTGCCTTTCGTGCTCTGCTTTTTTTCTAGTATGATCTATTATATTGGCACAGGAAGCGTGATTTTACACGTGTTATTATATCAAACACGGGGGAATTCACAAAGTATCTTAGTAGAAAACTTAAGAATTTTCTCAGTAACATTTCCTTCAATATTCGTATCCAAAAGGTCGTAAAAGAAGCACACTAATATGGCTTCAAACGATGACATTCGGTTTATAATCTTTTGATACAGTACAATATTGTTAAAATGGTATAGAGATGTTATTATTTCAAACCAATTTTCGAATTAAGCCATACGAGCGAAATTACCATGAAAACATAATATGCAATTTTGTGTTATTTTTGTCTACTTAAATGTTTCATTCATACTTTATATACCAACAGAAACAGCAAACAACATAAATAAAACAGTAACTTCAACTTTCCTAGCATGATCGATGAAACGAACCGTAAAAAGTTACTTCATTTTTCAAAGCAATTTGAGTGAATTCCATTTGAAAATTATGGATTGGAAATAAACCGATCACCAAGAAATACAACTCAGCTGAATGATATTGATTACTTACACACTAAATCAGGATACAGACGATATTCACATGTATATAATCACCAATATTTCACACTAATTAACAAATCATTCACACTAATTTAATAAATATATCCACATATTATTTTTGACTTTTTGATAACGGTTGGAAATTCACACTTTAATTAAATCACGTGATATGTACACACAATGATGTCCGGTCTACAGGCGGCGTCTTTGTGAGGTTAATAATCCATGCTTGATGCCTGCAGAAGATCATCCATGCTGTTTGCTTTAATAATTTTTCACATGAATCTGTTTTAATATCCAGCGGTGAATATTTTCATATAGGTGACGTTGTTAGCGACATTTGAATCAACTATACATCAGTTAGCAATAATTTCCGTCAAATAGTGTCCTCATGTCGTGAACTTGAAATGATGAACTCACAATAACGCTAAAACGGACACCTTTCCTATTCGTTACCCGCGATAACAATCAGACGTCGTATGCTATACATAATCGTCTGCGAATGCCCGCCTTTGTTTTTATTAACTCAAACGCCTCTCTCATAGTTACAGGTATCGTAGTTTGGAAGTTTAAAAGCGTCGATACAAACAGATAACCACCAAACGTCTAAACAATGTCCAGATTTCCTTACCGTTTGGTTGAAAGCGAGTATTTGTGTAAATAAAGGATGATCGCCAACATAACCCATAATTTTCAAAACTATAACTGCACAACCCCACGCGTACCACGGTGGGAAAAGGCAGACGATATCATCACGTATCATATTTCTGACAGGACGAAATAGATCGTTAGTTCAAAAGTTTGATCGTAGTTTTAGAATGGGGGACAAGCGTAAAGTCTCGCTTCAGTGGCTCGCATATAGTTAAGATACTAGTAATCATGTGGTAATTGAATTTACTTTCAGAATGAGCAGATATGTTATCAACCTCACATGTTCAAGTAGCGTTTTTATTTTGTAGGTTCTAAAAAAATTGCCGTCTGCTTTAATAAAAGTGCACATTCAGACGCCAAAACCTACGATCTGACGAAAATGGATAAAACAAGTCCTGATTGTGACAAAGTGCCACTCATGAAAATTGAAGATATACGTTGCACTGCGCTCATTTCCGATTCACATTCATATAAGAAATGCAAATTTGACTGCTAAATGAAGCTATCAATGACATGTTTGTATGATTTTTATATATGCTAGAATTACATCAGAACAGATTTCAAGCATTTAATTAAGCTTCTATGAACCCATCCCGTGCTCGTCCCCTTTTTGTAATAAACATTAAAAGCCAATCACATATGGACATATGCGTAAAAAACTTCATTTACGTGAAAAGAAATGTAAAAAACGGTAATTTGCGGCTATGATAGAAATGATACTAAATCGAATAAAATTTTCTGGATGGCTAACCAAGTGAAACACGCTAAATTTTCCCAGGCTTCAGAAAGGAGTATAACTGCGTGGTGAAATCATCATGTCTCGTGCACCATTAACCGTGTCATTTGTCCGCATTTACCTATTTTATACCAGACAACTATGATAATGAAAAACAAAATGACATGTAACATCGTGTAATTGATAAACGGCCTCCAAAACGAATGTTCTCTGTCCGTTTAAAAAAGCTTATTTCATGATAGTGTAGATAAAATACACCGGTTAAAATTCCGCGAAATTGGGTCGCCGAGGATGCTGAATTTCAGAAAATTGTCCACAGACTTTGGGAGAAGTTTACAGATCTGAAGTTTAATTGTCATATTAACAAAAAGGTAGACTTTTGCAAAATAAACAATTTACAATTCTATGAATTCCCCCAAGTTGAACGTGCGTTGATAGCGATTGAGTTTTTTGTAAAATGAAAAAGAAAAGTTACAAATTATCCATGATTTTTCTAAGCACTTAATTAGTCGTTACAATAAACGTTCGAATGACGATAGTTATTGCCGTTTTTTTCACATATTAAATCACTGTATATTTAACAACAGAAATGTAAACATTGACATTTCTGATGCTTCCTGGTATAATAAAAAGAATCAGTTTACAAGTATACAGTATTGTTAGTTCTATTTATTTTTGTTAGCCTACTAATTTCACATAAGACAGTTGATATAGTGCCATCTGCATTAATTTGAGGATAAATACATCAATGGTATCTAATAAAATGCCCGCCACTCAAGCCATGAAGTGTTTGTCGAAACCCTTACCTATTGTAAATGATCCCCATGTAATATGAATGAATACTATGTGATGTCCACTTGAACACTATTTGTGTAGAAATGCTGAAATTTTCGTCTTATTTTCCATTTTACTCAAGGTAAGCTAGTGTCATTTCAAATGATTTGCCTTGTTAGACGTGAAGTAGGATTAATATAGAGTTTATGTCATCATAGGACTTGAGATGTTCACTTTCTCACGGTTTTAACTCCTCAATACATACATAGTTTATCCATTGATCTAAATCTGATTATGAACACATTGGACTCTCGCCATTTCTGGGTGATGTTGTTACTATTTTTATCCATGGTGCAACTTCAGGGGCTGATCAGTTACCAGTTCCAAACATTTTTATCAAATTTTATCCCAATCTCTGGGAGGGTTTAATTATTTTGTAATTGGTCAATTTCAGTATCACTTGCTAACTTGTCTTCAATGTCAGAATATTCTTGGAGTTGATGCAAGCTTAATTGGATTATCCAATGTAATTTGTAAAATTTATGTGATAATACTTATAAATTATGACATTTACAATTTATATCATTAACACATGCTGTGGTCTGGTCATTAGTTCAAGGTTTCTATGTGACAGACTGCTGATTTGATATTTAATTGGTTCCCTAGGTTTGATTACACGAGTTTAGTCAGTCTCTAGGTTTGATAATCAGCAGTCAGACCCATGACTAGAAAACTGTGTCCACTCAGCAGTTAGTGGGTATCTAGGTCATTAAGGGAAGGGTGAAGTGGATTCTCCAATAGTTACTCCCCTACAAGACTGCCTCTAGGCTGTTACTGAGTATAAATACATTAAGCTTTTGAATATTCATTACAGTTTTAACCTCCCCAAAGTAAACACTTCTAAGCAACAGTTCATACTTCCACATCATAAGATGTGTTGTTATGAAGAGGTTACTTTCATGTAGCTCTAATTAGGATGTACAGTATATTGTCTTTGCTTCAGGTACAGGGGAGCGATGGTCTAGAGGGAGGGAGCACACTTTGGTCTCAAATGTACAAGGTTTGATCCTCATTAGCGACACGGCTTCATTTTCTTAAAGCAAGAATCACCCACGATGTGCCACTTTACCGAAGTGTATGAATGGGTACCTGAGACAGTCAAAAGCCAATGTGATGTGGCTGCCATTACTGCTGTGTGTCACGACGGACTTGCAACTCACTGAACAGGGGGTAGGTACAGTCGGCTGACCGGACATGTGTCTGAAAATAAACTTTAAATTGGTACATTTGTTCATTGATATCTGTGAAAATATTATAAACCAAATGCCCCTGTCTGTAGAATTTCAACTGTCTGGGTAACATCTACCACTTGTATTTAATCTATTTACATTATTAATAAATCTTTGAATAATATTCTACATAGACAAGTTTAAAGGGACTGAACGCAAATAAAGATACATTGTTAACTAGAGTTAGGTATTCTATATGTAATATATGGCCCACCTTAAATGACCTGTTTTATTTACATAATTTTGATATCATCAATCAAACATGTTTGATTTCATTTGTTATCGCAAATTCCTTCTATACCGTGAGAAAATTGCGGAAGTTGTTTGTAGATGACGACTTATTTAAAAATACATCACCTTGGTGTTAGGGTCCATTAACTGCTCGGTTTGGTATTCTGCTGGTGTTTAATGGTTCAAAACTTCATATTACATTCCCATTACAAAAGATTTTTATGTACATGTATACCCATAAAATATGTTTAATTTATTGGTCAACAGTATTGAAGTATATGTAAAAAAAATCGAGGCAATCCGTACCTACCTACCCACCTAAATATTTCTGGGCCTGTTAACTTCAAACGTACAATATTTTAAGTATCAGCCTTAACACAAAATAGTGGGTACCATTCTCTGACAATCTGGATAGGACAGTAACTTAAATAATATAAAATCTTCGAAATATTTTTGAATAATTGTTTAAAGATACATGTACATAACAGCGTACAGTTTATATTTATTTTGCAATTAATAATATCACATAATTATGATGAAGTGATTCCAGTTATCTGATTATTTAAATGTTTGCAAGATGTTTTGTTTGAAATTATGAAAATGTTATTCGTTGATTTTCCTCGTCAGACAGGTCGCTATGACAGTATACAATGATTGATATATTGTGTTTGTTAACCATGTACAAGCCACGATGTGAGACGTTACTGTCGTTTTTAGTCGAAAATGATGAACTTTCTCACGGTTTTAACGAAGGTAGTATATATTGTACTCTCTGAATTCATAGTTGATGTCACTCATTATCACAAATTACCTTACAAATTGGCCCGCGTTCAGATTATTCAAACATGATTGTTTTAGTGCAGAGAGAGTTGTGAAGTTTTTAGTCTATATAGAAAGGGTGTTGGTTGAGGTGCCTGTCTGCTGTTCATTAATTGCTGATATATTTGACATAATTCATAATGGCCGTGACTTGTAGGCTTGGCTTATAAGCATATTACAGGCTGATTAGCATAGTTCTAAATCATCTGGAACTCAGGGGCCCTAATTACGGAGGCATAATGCTCAATCTAAAACTGAGTTGCAATTTTGTTGTGAGTCCCATTATTACACATCCCTATAACAGGCTTGGCTTATAAGCATAATACCAATCTTGCATCTGGAATTCAGTGGTCCTACTGAGGCATAATGCTCATTCCTGAAAATGAGTTGCAATTCAGTTGCGGGTGCCATTAGTTGAACATCCCTACATCTAAACTCTGGTTCAAGCATGGTAAAATTCAGGGCCGGTATTTATAAAGCATCTTAGTAGAAAACTAAGAATTTTCTTAAAATCTTAAAATTTCCTTAAGGGTATCAGCTAAATAATAAAATTAAGTTTATCAATTCCTTATATAGTTTTTATGCATTATGATGAGAGCTACTATAATCACTAAGCAAACATGGGTTATTCTTCAATTTGTGGACAATATGCACAGTACAATTTTTTTACTTAAGTCAAAATATTTGAGTTTTCTTCTAAGATGCTTTATAAATACCAACCCAGGTCATGAAACTTCAAATGACCTTAACTTTGTCAATTCTTTAAATTTTTCCACCAAATAACTTTTATTTTCTGCAGAAAAAAATCATACTTTGTAATGCAGGAATTCAGGATTCTGAATTATTCTGGAATTATAGGATCCCTGGTCCGAACTCTGGCTTAATTAAGAGATTAATAAGCTTCATTGACATGAGGACCCTGGGTCTGGAAGTTTCATAAATGTTTCTCACAGACCTAAATAGCCAGGACTATAACTCTGAAACCCATGATTCGACATAGCCATTTTAATTGTTAGAGTTTTGACATAGTTTTCTACATTGGTTACCTTACTTTAAGACTATATAATAGATTATGTGATAGGTTGATATTGACAAGCCTGCAACTGACGAGCCTTTATGTTCGTATTATTGTTGCTGAAGAGTTGGGGAAAAAAACTTGTTAATTACGTGACAGTGTAGTACACGTTGAGGGCCATCGCTTTACTGATCAAAGAACTACTGAATGACTATGATAAGTAATTACCGATGTTTATGCAATCAACGCGATTACTTCTATATAACAGTGTGCAGATGATAAATAAAATGTTCCCAGAGGTCATGGGAAATATTCAAACATTATTTAATGACATGCCTATAGTAGTTTTTAGTAGTTTTCTTAAAATGTCTTAATGTATGCAACTGCAAACGAAATGTAGTTAGGTAATGAAATTTCAATAGATCATTGTATGGAAATGTGGAGCAATAGCGTGTAAAGAGATCAAGGTGATGTTTCGGTTGAATGTTGAAGTGTTTGACAATAAATCTGAAGTAGGTATCTATTATAAGGTAAATTGAAATTACGTAAAAGTTAATAAAAGATTCAATGAAACGAAGGACTGATCAAAATCCCTAACATTCAGTAGATGCCTTCCCATCCCTAACCTTGGGTAGATACCTTCCCACCCCTAACCTTCATTTCTGTAGATATCTTCCCTAATCTTCGGGTAGATACCGATAGTTGAGGCCTCAGTACCCTTCTCGAAAAAGGGTATTTAATACGCATTTAACGCGCATTTAATCTGCATTTAATCCGTATTAAACGCGGCGGTATTGGCACTGTATTTTTTCTGCATTTTATTTACCGAATGTATTAAATGTAAATAAAATGCGGATTAAATGCACTTATTTTCCTCGAAAAATGCACTTACAGTGTATTTTTTCTGCATTTTTTCTGCGTTTAATGCACTTCATCTTAAAAAAGTGCACTTTAACCGTATTTTTCTAGTGCATTAATACGCTCAAGTGCATTTTTCTTTTAATAAAAATGCACTTCTGCCTTCAGTGTACTAAAAGCGTATTTTAAGTGCATTAATTCACTTAAGCGCATTTTTCTTCTGAAAAAAATGCACTTTTGCCTAGTGTACTAAAAGCGTATTTTTCTAGTGCATTAATATGCTTAAGCGCACTTTCTTCTGAAAAAAATTCACTTCTGCCTTCAGTGTACTAAAAGCGTATTTTTCTAGTGCATTAATACGCTTAAGCGCACTTTCTTCTGAAAAAAAATCACTTCTGCCTTCAGTGTACTAAAAGCGTATTTTTCTAGTGCATTAATACGCTTAAGCGCACTTTTCTTCTGAAAAAAATGCACTTCTGCCTTCAGTGTACTAAAAGCGTATTTTTCTAGTGCATTAATACGCTTAAGCGCACTTTTCTTCTGAAAAATGCACTTCTGCCTTCAGTATACTAAAAGCGTATTTTTCTAGTGCATTAATACACTGAAGTGTATCTTTTTCCTTAAAAGGAAGATTCTGGTCATTTCAGTGGCCATAACTCTAGAACTAGTGAACAGAATTGTCGAGCATGGACTGATGCTAGTGGGGACAGACAGCCAATGTATGATCCCAAAAGTAGAGCTAAATCATGTATGCATTTTTACTAGATTTTGTGGAGATGATGTGAACAAGTTTCATATAAAGGCCAAAAAATTGCTACACAAACAAATGTGGATGGACGGAGAGTGATCACAAAATCTTACCTAGTCACTTTGTGACAGGTGAGCTAAAAACTTTTCTTTACACTGTGTTAAGCAAGTAACTGTAAGAACATAAAAATAAACACGAATCTCTTTCTACTGCATTGTAATTGCTATAAATTTAGAATTCAAATTTGAACATATAAAAAAGATAAACTTACATATAAATAACCATATAAAAGTTCTGTCACAGTTAGAATACCTGTCACTTTTTTCAATCATTCACACACTTGAGTTCATTCATTATTTCAGGTATCTGCCATGACATCCTGAAATTCATGATTTATGTCACACAACAATGATACAAATTGAACAAGAAATATCACTGAATGTGATGAATACCCCAGATACTGCTTGACACTGTCACTCCAATGTTCTCTGACAATATGTACAACAAGACTTTGTAATAATGATAAGTAATGCAAACTGTCATTGAAATCCAACCAATGGTTACAGAGGGAAAGTACAGACAAAAGCTATCAGTGTAAAAAAACAAACGGCTATAACTCCCTTAAAATTGATCCGACAAACAAGTGCTGATGATATGCACAACTAGACCAGGTATTGATCATTCACACAAAGGGTTGTTGAAATCAGACCAATGGTTACAAAGAAATAGCACGAACAACATTTACAAGTGCACAAAAATAAAGGGGCATAACTTCCTTAAAATTGATCCTACCAGCATGTGCAGATAATGTACTCAACTAGACTAGGTACTGTTTGGTCATGCAAAGTTTCGTTAAAATTCGACCAATGGTTACAGAGAAATACTGCAGACAAAATTTATAAGTGCAATAAAATAAAGGACCATAACTCCCTTAAAATTTATCTGACCAGTTTTAGCTGACGATATGCACAACTAGACTTGGTGTTGATCATTCATGCAAAGTTTCGTTAAAACTCGACAAATGGTTATAGAGAAATAGTGCAGACAAAATTTATATGCGCAAAACACTAAAGGGCCATAACTCCCTTAAAATTGATACAACCAGTGTGTGTCGACGATATGCACAACTAGACTTGGTACTGATCAGTCATGCAATGTTTTGATGGAATCCAACCAATGGTTACAGAGAAATAGCACGGACAAAATTTGCACGGACCTACCAACCAACCTCATGCATGACTCCCATATAGCCCCCATATACTATTTGTATCTGGGGGTATAGTCAAGTATGATTCTGTCCATCAATCTACGGCGATTCCATTCAGAACTTCTTCTACATGTGGTAGTTCCGGTCTTTCATTTTCTAAGGCGAGTCCATTCAGGATTTCTGCTACATGTGGTTCTTCCGGTATTTCAATTAAATTAGTGGTTACTCCAGGTGATTGACAAAGTGGACCAAGTGTCAGCATCCTCAAGGACTTCATCTAAAAATGATAAAAGAAATTTTAAGCTTGCCATTTAAACAGAAAACTCATTCTTTTAACTAGATACTTTGAAATCAGAGGCTAGCAGCTTAGTTGAACCAGTTTATAACAACTGGACATAGCCCAAAAATTGGACATAGCTTTTGCACTAGCTGCTGGGCAGCTAAATATTGTTTTCCTATAAATATCACATTATGGTGCAGTTGACAATTGATTTACTGATTCCCTTTAATACAAGACAAAGTTGAAACAAGTTCGTGCATTTTTCGCCCTCGGGTACGAATTTATTGAGGACGAAATTTTCGCCCTCGGGTACGAAATTATTGGGGATGAAAAACTCCGAAACAGAAAATGATTCTACTGCCAGTCAATTCATTAAAGTCTCCAAAACGAGTAATTCATTGATAGCAGGTGATAAAATAAGTGTTTCTATTTCATTAATTCTAAATTTCAATACGTTTTTTCGCCGATGTTTCGTATCATGAATGACGAAAATCCGCGGGGATTTCGTAATTTGTCATTTTTATACGAGCTCAAAATCGACGAATTCGGTCATTACAAGCTATCTTTGTTAATATAAAGTACATATTTAATAAAATAAACTCCTTACCTGTACATTTCTGCCGAAGTCTAGCTTTATTCATTCATTTTGAACGCAGATCGATTGATTTTTTCGGGCGGTGATATTTGTTTATTGATCGTTGTAAACAATATGGCGGGTCGAGGGTCAAACTTAAAGTAGTTCATTTTCATCCGCACATGCGATGCTCTTCCCGACGGCGTAGAATTATGATTTTTATATTGTAAAATAATTGTTAGAATATTTTAATAAGAAAATTAAATTAAATTTGTGATTTTGCAAAACAATATTAGAAATATTACCGATTTTGGCGGACTATATTTCGTATTTCGGGTAGTGAGGAGGTTACTAGTATGCAAATTATATAAAACACCTTCGGAAAGCTCAGCCAATGAGCTGTTTTATGATGCGTGATTCATGAATGTTACATTGATGTTAGTAGTAAATAAACACATATATGGATCACATGTTCTTACCATGATACTAATTGGCCGATTAGCGTGAAATTGACCATTCAATTCAACCTTACATTGTCTCATGCATCTTGCATTGCATAATTAATGTTTATAAAATATTGTATTATGCCCCTCCCCATCTTTGATGAGGGTGCTTTTGCACCTGTCGGTCGGTCGTATAAAATGATTTCCGTTCAATAACTCAAGAACACTTTAGCCTAGGATCGTCAAATTTTACATGGAGGTTGGTCATCAACAGTAGATGGTCCCTGTTGATTTTGAGGTCAGTAGATCAAAGGTCAAGGTCACTGTGACCTTTATCATTTCTGACAATTCAAATGTTTTCCGTTGAATAACTCAAGAACGCTTTGCCCTAGCTAGGATCTTCAAACTTTACATGGTGGTTGGTCATCAACAGTAGATGACCCCTATTGAATTTGAGGTCAATAGGTCAAAGTTCAAGGTCACTGTGACCATTTTCAAATGGTTTCCATTCAATAACTCAAGAACACTTTCGCCTAGGATCTTCAAACTTAACATGGATAGAGGATGGTCATCAACAGTAGGTGACTCCTATTGACTTTGAGGTCAGTATGTCAAAGGTCAAAGTTACTGTGAACTTCAGTATTTCTGACTATTCAAATGGTTTCTGTTCCATAACTCTAGAACGCTTTCGCCTAGGATCTTCAAACTTTACATCATACGTAACATGCCCCCTATTGATTTTGAGGTCAAAGGTCAAGGACCCATAGCCATGGTCAAACAGCAAATTTATGGCCTTTTGCCATGGTCAAACAGCAGAGTTATGGCCCTTTGACATGGTTAAAAAGCATGTGAGGACAGTTTCATAAAAACATAACCTCTTGAATCAAAAAGATACACTTAATCTACAAAAGATACACTTAAAATACACTCTTGTAAAAAGTGTACTTCTTGAATCAAAAAGATACACTCTATCTGCAAAAGATGCACTATAAATACGCTTCTTTGTAAAAAGTGCACTTTTTGAATTAAAAGTACGCTTAAAATGCACTTTTTTCAGTAAAAGATACAGAAAAAATGCACTTCTATGCTAAAGATGCAGGAAAAATGCACTTGAGTGCACTCTTTTAGAGAAAAATGCACAATAAATACGCTTATTTAGAAAAAGCGCAGAAAAAATACGCTTTTTAAGTGCATTTTGGTAAAAAGTGCATTTTTTTTCGAGAAGGGTAGTGAGGGGGTCAAAGTTTAACTTCTGGTAGGCGTCCATTATGATACGGCCAGTCGGTCTACCAGGATACTGTTTTATCAAAGCACTTACAGAAATAGTAAACTTATATCCAACTTATGGTTATCAGTAAATTCTGAGAAAGTACTTAATTGTCAATCTTGCCACTATAGTTTAACTGAAAACTGCACTTGTCAAATCAGGAAAAACTTCTTCTTTTTTGTAATGAGTCACTTGTTCATCGTTTTCAAGAAATTTATCACTTTATCAAATTTAACACTAGACTGGTACTGATAATCTGAATGATAACTCTAGATGAATAGACTGGTTCAAACTTTAATCGGTCTGTAATGAACGGAACAGAATGTTTTTTGTTCTTACGTAATGAACTACAAGCCGTGCATTTGGTGAAATACTTGACTGTTCATTACAACAGCTGGAAAGATGCTAGTTTTCATTATGTCTTAATTTAATGAGTGATGTTATGGAATACACAGTAATTGAATTATTCTCCTATCTGTAGTTTAAATGAACAGTAAGGCTGTTGTACGCTTTACTGCGTGTTCCAACAGAATGTTAAAGTTTCTGGTAATTTTCTTTTAAATGCCGAACATAGCCTTTATTTGCCAGTCAGATTTCTGTTGAAATATGGCAGGCATATGAGTGCCACCACCCCTTATTTGAACTCAGGTCGCCAGATTAAACAGCAAGCGCACTAACCACTGAGCTACTGAGGCACATTCTAGCATTATAAGACTAAAATCCCTTCTTCACAAAAGTTTGAAGACTTCAATTCTATCACTATAAGCAGCGAAGGTCATTCTCGGCCAGATTGAGAAATGGCCTCCGGCTTCAAGGGAAGAGACATTTGTATGATACAAGGTATCTGGGTACGCTACGCTAGCTCTTTTTGTTGTTTAACATTCACGGTGCCATTCTCATAATAAAAGTGCATACATGTAGGTATTAAACAGCAACTCACTTTAATTAAGCAGTCTTGTTGTGTTCTTTGGCTGGCTGTTTAAATGACAGTTTGACTGGATGTTTAAAGGACGTCAGTTTGACTGGCTGTTTAAAGGACGTCAGTGTGATTGGCTGTTTAAAGTACAGTTTGACTGGCTGTTTAAAGTACAGTTTGACTAGCTGTTTAAAGGACAGTTTGACTGCCTATATAAAGAACAGCTTGACTGACTGTTTAAAGGACAATTTGACTGGCTGTTTAAAGGACAGTTTGACTGACTGTTTAAAGGACAGTATGACTGCCTATATATATTAAGGACAGTTTGATTGGCTGTTTAAAGGATAGTTTGACTGGCTGTATAAAGGAAAGTTTGACTGCTTATATTAAGGACAGTTTGACTGGCTGTTTAAAGGACAGTTGCTGTAGTTAAGGCTCAAACATTTCTTCAATAATCCAATTTTTTCGAACTTTGTATATATGGGTATTTGGACATTGTATCATATTTGAAACATAATCATGCAAATTAAAAAAATCTTAAGTCACAATATTTGTTTAGGAGTTACCTGCCCTTAGATTATATAAATTCAAAGAAAAGTACAAAATACATATATGTATGTACAAAATAACAGTAACTTGATGATTCTTGGGTCTGTAACTTGATTGATTGATTGATTGATTGATTGATTGATTGATTGATTAATGTATAAGTTAAAATAACTAAGTTAATAAATGCTAGTTCTAAGATGTAAAAAACCTCAAGTGTTACCTTTTGATGCGGTATTCCAACATTTTCACTGGTTTAATTCCTTTAGAACGAAATATTATATCCAATATTACTAAAATTGTTGATGCTATTACAAAATATGTTTAACACTTCATTAAATTACAAAATACCTTCCACTAGCGTGGCCCTTACTCGTTTAGCATTAGTACAGTGATTTCATTGAAACAGTCTCCATTGATTAGTAACGTGAGCAGTGTGACTTGAGCGTTGTATAATGATCATTTGCTACGTCTTTTTTAATTTTTGTTTAGAGCTGTTCTGCTATCATGCATAGATCTTAACAGATTTATCTCAGTTTAATAAACTTTGTTTGATTTAAACATTATTAATTGACACACAACTATCAGATTAATGACACAAAAGTTTTAAGCCATCCGGCATATTTGTGCTTTGTAAGCCCACACAATACATCGCTCCCAAAATTTAAGAGATGCCCAGATTGGTGCGATCCGGGTCCTGCACTTTATCAGTTAATTATCATTGAATTTAATGAAAACAATGGCTTATATACATGCTCACTGGCTGTAATATCAAATAAATTGTGTGAACCTTTGACAAGTTTGTACATTTAATGATAACATTCCAAATGTCTGATTAACTTCGTCAATGTTTATAAAACAAAGAAGTATAAATTGATTCAGTGTGATATACATGTATAATTTATGTGAATGGCTCGACCAGGTACCAGTACATGTATATTTATGTGAATGACTCAGCCGGGTACCAGTACATGTATGATTTAAGTGAATGACTCAGCTGGGTACCAGCACATGTATAATTTATGTGAATGACTCGACCAGGTACCAGTACATGTATAATTTAAGTGAATGAATCGGCCAGGTACCAGGACATGTAAATGAATAAGCTGGGTACCGGCGAAGGTTTTTTTACAGAATGTACCAGAAATGACTTGTAAGTAAGGGCTTGGCAATGATAATTAAAATTATAATTCATGAATGAAAAAAATACATTGTATTAGCTGCACTGCAGTGCCCTTGAAATTTAAACCACTGTTCAAAGTTAATACTCTGATCAAGGGCTGTAAATGATAAAACTAACCATTTAACCTTGACGAGCCACAGATTTCATTGAATAATATGTACAGGCCTGCGTTCAACGAAACATTATGTGATGCACGATTCGTACCTGCTAGGTACCATGTACGAAAAGTACGTCACGTAATTCTTCATTGAACGCTTGGCAGTTCTAATGGTACGGCTCTATTTATACTATGCATTCAGACCACAGTTGCTGGTTTAATTCTAGGAGCTTGCTTGTCACACTGTTGCCGATCTATTTTGCCGAGTTTGGTTTGAAATGTAAAAGAAAGACTATTTATTATCAGAACTTTTAGTACACATAGCAGTGGTGTTTGTTGTTAATCTCAATGGTGTCTTATGAAAATTTTTCTCAGCATGTGAAGAAGTTGCTGATTCCTTGTGTAAGGGTAAGTTGGTATAGTACAGGGGTGGTATTCAATATTGATCTTATCTAATTGGAGCATAAGGATAGCCAATCATATCACCTGTTACTGACCAAGAGTTTAATATGGTGTGATCCGATTGGTTGTTCTTATCCTTAAGTCAAGTAAGATCAATATTGAATACCACCCCAGGAAAACTGGTTGGGTGAATCAGCCACCCGTATATATAGTCCAGTCAGGATAAAAATCCAGTGATGCAGCGGTCGAGTCCACTATAACGGTGTAAAACCAATTATAAAGGCTTATACTGAACAAACAACTATAAATTCAATGCTAAACTAACAAACTAAACCTCGCTCTACCTGTTTAGACAATGGTTGCGATTTTTTGCATACACATAAACTGCAACGTCACTGTCACAATATCCTAACTGGACTATAGCTGAAACATTGTTGAGAAACAGGGTTCTACCTGTATAAACAAACAAACAAATCAATGGTGTGTTGTTATTGTTGCTTCTACTCACTGTTGGCAGAGTATTTCCTGGCCGATATATTGTTGATAAAATGTTGTATCAGTTCTATACGAGTACAGAATAGAAGTGGGTTGTTTTATGTAATTGTCAGCTACAAACATGCTGTATAAATGTGCACCTGTATAACTTCGCTGCGAGGTTTTTGTAGTTTTGGCAGCAAGAGTTGTTACAGAGGTGTGTAACTATTAATTGTGACAACCTCTATAGTGATGCCTGACCTAGATGCTGTAATTCTGTTCTACAGTACTGTAGTATTTTTAATCGGTAGTGTTTTAAGGAAAGCGGGTAAATAAACTGTAAAATCACTTATTTTCGTGACTTCCAAATTTTGTGATTTTCATATTCTTAAGTAGTTTGCGAGGTTAAATATTTGCGATTTTTACACGTCAGAAAGAACTACTTTCGGCACTTTACCACTGTTGTTAAAGTTCATGAGCATAAAATTTCATGAACATATCGAATTCACAAATATAGCAAAAATTAATACCTTGCGAAAATATATTCTTTTACAGTCTCTATTGTTGTTATTGGATAATACTTTATGGTATAGTGCACCGGCGATAACACTGGCCACTGTTGACAAATAAAAATGATAATTAAATGCATTTCTGTTCAATCTTGTGCATATTCATTTTAAATGCATACATTTTTTCAATCTTCACAAAGAAGTGGTCATTGAACCATGCAGTGTTTTTAATATGGATGTTTGCTTATTGATAAGTCTAGAGTTATCTCTGGCGAGCTATAAGTCTAGAGTAATCTCCTGCGAGCTATAAGTCGAGAGAAATCTCTGGCAAGCTATAAGATCTAGAGTTATCTCTGGCGAGCTATAAGTCTAGAGTTATCTCTGGGGAGCTATTAATCTAGAGTTATCTCCGGCGAGTTATAAGTCTAGTGTAATCTCTGGCGAGCTGTAAGTCTAGAGTTATCTCCTGCGAGCTATAAGTCTAGTTATCTCCTGCAAGCTATAAGTCTAGAGTTATCTCCGGCGAGCTATAAGTCTAGAGTTATCTCCGGCGAGCTATAAGTCTAGAGTTATCTCCGCCGAGCTATAAGTCTAGAGTTTTCTCCGCCGAGCTATAAGTCTAGAGTTATCTCCAGCGAACTATAAGTCTAGAGTTATCTCCGGCTAACTATAAGTCTAGAGTTATCTCTGGCGAACTATAAGTCTAGAGTTATCTCCGGCGAACTATAAGTCTAGAGTAATCTCCTGCGAGCTATAAGTCTAGAGTAATCTCCTGCGAGCTATAAGTCTAGAGTAATCTCCTGCACGCTGTATGTTATGGTGTTATCATGGGAAATATATGCAGGTAATGTTGTAAAGTACTTGATGTATAATGAAGCATTGGCAATAATTTCTGGGTGTGGTAGAGAATTGTATGTGAATGCATTTATCTCTATAGCACTATAATATGACATCAATGCCAGTTGTGTTTTGGTGCTGTGTCAGTCATAAAGTGTACCATCCTGTATCATGCTGTATTGTTGATTTGTTTGTTTGTTTGTTTGTTTGTTTGTTTGTTTGTTTGTTACATAATTATGGTAGCCAATTCACCTAAATAGTTTTACTTATGTTATAAAGACTGTATGTTCACCAAAAATCAACAGTAAAACTTGTACAACAAATCGTAGGAGTAAAAGTCATAATGATTATATTATTGTATTTGACAGAACAATTAATGACCGTATTTGAAGGAAGACTTCCCTTAGAACCTAGTACAGTAGAACTTCGATGCCTCGAACTACCTTCAGACCGGGAAAATCGAGGCATCTAGGGTGTTCGAGGCATCTATGGTACTCAAATATAAGTTCGAACTGATGTCGGCATGGAAATCTATGTGTGCATTGCATAATTACTTCACTTGCATAATGCACGTGTATCATTTTATACATTATTCATTATAATAATTAAACATAATATATTTAGACAAAATTGACCGTAAATCTGATTTATCTTCGGCAATCTCTTCAAATGTTTAAAAGTCTTACTACGGTAACTTGTTATACAGCGCATTTATATAAAGCAGCGAGTCACGAATTATTATCATGTTCAATGTCAAGTTTGACTACCAATAAATAAAGGATACTGAAACAAACACTTTTGACGTATGAGAACTTTAAAAAATGATTATATTATTCTGATATGTTGTTGCTTCTGAATTTTATTAACAAAAATTAATTAAATTATAATTACATGGTTGGCATTCGTTAGCTATTAAATGGATCTATAAGTGTTTAAGTTTCTCAAAAACTCGTTATACAATGCAAACAATTAGGTATACATCTACACATGTATACAGTAATTATCACAACTTGTTAATACACCTGTCACCGACTACCCGCGGTCGAACAATGGAGTTCAACACTGAATGAAAGGTGCGAAAACTTGCATTGTTCGACCCATCTACAGGTAAATTAAAGCGAGGGACCGCCCAATCAGTTCGAGTGTTCGACCTAGATATTGTACGAGTGATTTATTGTTTCACTATATGCATAAAGAAGAGATTTGCCGGGACCCAAGAACCAGTTCGAGGCATCTAGGGTGTTCGAGGCAAGTACTGTTCGAGGCATCGAAGTTCTACTGTATATAAAAAAACAGCACTAGTTTGGTTTGAGAGCTGCAAATATTGGCCATTGTTTAGAAGTTGTTGCTCTACAGAGGTTAAATATATAGTAAATATTTGCTTAGGGAAATTTTTACGGTGTTATATGTAGTGAGGTCATTGCTCTACAGAGGGCCGCTCTGGAGAGGTTGTTCTGTGTAGTCTTGTGGACAATATCAAGCAATGTTCTGATTATAAGAAACGTTCTCTGGCATTGAACTATACCACTGGAAATAGAACATGGTATTTGGCAAACATAAACAGTGACAAGTTCAATGCTCTATGAGAGGATCACATATATAGACAGTTAAATGTAATACCCATGCATGTTCTCTTATAAATGTTGTTAGTAGTTGAGTTTCCCTGTCAGTTTGTACTATTGTTTTTTGTCAGATTCAAAAGATAATGTAGGTGTTGTTTTTGGCTGTGGTAAACATACTGTGAAATCAAATTTTTTCGCAGGGTCAGTCTTTCCCGAATTTTGTTATTCTAAAGTTGTCCGCAAGGTTAAATGTTCATGATATTGAACCTTCAGAAAGAACGTCCTCCAGCTTTCAGCTTTTCAATGCTGTTGTTTTAGTTCACAAGCATTAAATTTCTTGAACTTATCAAATTCGTGAATATACAGCGAAAATTAATCATTTGTGAAAATTCTGATTTTATAGTATATGTATATGATACTAACTGGATACGCCTTTCATGTTTCTACGACTGTTATGATATAATTAGATTTGTTTACATTAGATGAAGGATCTGGCATACTATTGACATGACATTGGTGGGCATTTACTGTCTGGTGGGCACACATTTAGCTCATGATGTGACAGTAATGGTACCAGGAGTACTACGATGCACTTTAATGAGTCCGATAATGCTTAGATGTTAGACTCATGTAGGATGTACTAGATCTAAGGTCTCATCATTGATACACTTTATAGTCACTAGATCTGAGCACTAGCTTTAGAAGTGCCAATATATTACCATCATGTAAGATGTTCTAGATCTGGCCATTAACACACTAAGTCACTGATATGCATTCTGTTAATCAGATGGTACAGGTAGTTGCTAATGACTGAACTGGTTATAGGATAAAAAGACAATAACAAATCAGATAGGTATGGCAGTGCGCAACAGTAACAGCAGAACATGGAACACACAGATAAGAGTACATAAAACACACACAATAATAGCACATAAAATAAGAGCACATAAAACAATAGCACATAAAACAAGAGCACATAAAACAAGAGCACATAAAACAAGAGCACATAAAACAAGAGCACACACAAAGAGCGCGCTACTCCAACAGTCTGCCATGCTACTCCAATAGCCTGCCGCGCTACTCCAACAGCCTGCTGCATTGGTCAGTTAGACATTTTTAATCAGAGTAACCCAAATTAAGGGCCAGCAGATCACAAGAAAAACCCAAAAAGCAACACTCGACAGAGACAGCATACATGCCTTGTAATATGCTATTTCAACATCAGCCACTTAACTAAAGTACAGAAGTTCAGCAAGTACTATCAGTATTGATGTTGTTTTTTTTCTGTGAAAACTTTTATCTGAATCATAGAAGAAGCTATATGTCTGTGAGTTAATCTCATTGGCATTAATTAAACGTGTTAATGTTTTGGTCTGTTCTATTGCTTCAAGGGTAAACATGAAATATATTGCATACTTATATAATTTTATAGTCATGTACATATTAACTGTTTTGAGTCATGCCGTTTCTAAGCCCTATACAGACAACATGACTATGCCCTGGTAATACTGAGAGAGCACAACATTATTTACACATTATGCCGGCAGTATGACAATCTACAGACTGTCCTAAACATTTTGGTACATAACACGTCTTGTGAATGTTTAAAAGGTAGCTTTGCTGCTCTTCTAAACATTATACACCAAGTCACTCATTGTATAGACTAAGAATACCAAGACAGTATCGCTGTATATTGGCTAATACCTAGGCATCACGGCTTTTTCAAACTAATGCTCCCAGGCAAGAATGTTATATTTAAGAATAACAATATTTGTTGTATAAACTAAGAATACCAAGAAATTGTCATTGCATAGTGGCTAATAACGAGGCACCAAGACATCATGGCTCTTTCAAAATAATGCACCCAGGCAATGGCACTGTATTATGGCACTATCATAATAAAGACAAGGCAACAAGAGATGGCTTTATTCAAAATAATGCACCCAGGCAATGGCACTGCATTATGGCACTATCATAATAAAGACAAGGTACCCAAGACAATGCCACTGTATCATTGTTTTATCAAGGTGGTGCCACTCATATTGAAAACATGAATGTATCGTAGCAGTACCAAAAACTAAACCAATAACAATATTTCTTCTTGTCTATACTTGCAGTTTGAAACAAATCGTAAAAATAAATGTTCAAATATACTATTACGTATGACTGATACCCCATTGCTTGGTGTTGGCATGTAGTGATGGCATGTTATTGTGTTGGCATGTTCTCCAAACTTCTGTATCTTCTGGTATTATCATGAATATATGTTTCTGTACCCTAAGTTGTTGCCAAGTAATGCACAATGTAAGCATGAAATCGTTTGATGTATATTGGTGATTCACTACAGCAATCAGTGTATTATTGCTTTCCTCTAGCTGTACAATATATTTATGAACAAAACGATAAAACTTACCACTCTATTAAATCAATGTTTGCATTTTTAATATGAGCAGATAACAGGGTTTTATTTCTGGTGTTGTGAATGTGCATTAGATTTGACCTAGTTTCTGATTTTATTTGGCCAATCAGTGCATTTTGAAATGCAGTAGGTCCAAGGTTGATGATGTCATGTGACTTTTGGTGATTGCATCATTTTCGGAGTTCATTATGATATATTCATCAGGGGTGACAACAGGGCCAAATTAAAAATCAGGAAAATTGTTGACAATTATTGCCAAACAAGAGGCCTTCAATGGCATTGTTTCCATAATTAACTCAGGGGGAATCCTTCAAAAGCAGATTAAATTCACCATAACTTTGTCATTTCTTGAGATATTTTCATCAAATAACTTTTATTGTGGTCAGAAGCCACTGCTCTTTCAGTCCAACGCAGCAGTGAACAGACGCAGCAGTGAACAGACGCGGCAGTGAACAGACACGGCAGTGAACAGACACAGCAGTGAACAGACGCAACAGTGAACATACACATCAGTGAACAGATGCAGCAGTGAACAGACGCAGCAGTAAACAGACGCAGCAGTGAACTGACGCAGCAGTGAACAGACGCAGCAGTGAACAGACGCGGCAGTGAACAGACACAGCAGTAAACAGACACAGCAGTAAACAGCAGTGAACAGACGCAGCAGTGAACAGACACAGCAGTAAACAGACACAGCAGTAAACAGACACAGCAGTAAACAGACACAACAGTGAACAGTGAATAGACACAGCAGTGAACAGTGAACAGATACAGCAGTGAGCAGACACAGCAGTGAACAGACACAGCAGTAAACAGACACAGCAGTGAACAGACACAGGAGTGAACATACACAGGAGTGAACAGACACAGCAGTGAACAGACACAGGAGTAAACATACACAGGAGTGAACAGACACAGGAGTGAACAGACACAGCAATGAACAGACACAGGAGTGAACAGACACAACAGTGAACAGACACAGCAGTGAACAGACACAGGAGTGAACATACACAGGAGTGAACAGACACAGGAGTGAACAGACACAGCAATGAACAGACATAGCAGTGAACAGACACAGGAGTGAACAGACACAGCAATGAACAGACACAGCAATGAACAGACACAGGAGTGAACAGACACAGGAGTGAACAGACACAGCAATGAACAGACACAGCAGTGAACAGACACAGCAGTGAACAGACACAGCAATGCATGAGAGGCATAACAAAGAAACAAGAAAGAAAAAAATCACAGATTAGAAGTACAAGTCACAAGAACAGACCTTAAAAATGAATCAGAAATAATTGCCTGTGAAACTTATTATCATACCATGTTAGAAAGGGTGAGCAAAGGGTAGGTACCTTTTGATAATTTACTAGAAGCAGCTAACATCTTCACAGCCAAGTGTGAGAAGTATCTGCCTCATAAAGTTTTATGTTTGATGGCCTAAGTATAAAAAAACATTGGCTTAATAAGTTGTCATTGTAGTTTTTGCATGCTATTATCATGCAGGTAGATTTGGCAGACTTGATCGCATTGTGTGGAGTGTTTCTATCGTAGATAGCAGCACAAAGATGCCTGGAAAAACAGATGTTTGTGTACCATTGTGAACAATGATGTGAATCTAGGTCAATGGGAAT
Organism: Spisula solida; assembly: GCA_947247005.1. NCBI lineage: Eukaryota > Metazoa > Mollusca > Bivalvia > Venerida > Mactridae > Spisula > Spisula solida. The sequence continues at coordinate 27,023,173 of OX365945.1, read as the reverse complement.
TAGATAATCAAAATTAAATAAAAATAAAATAGGAAACCTCTGGTTGTATCAGTAGTAGAAACCTGGGAAATGGTTACCATAGTTTCTGGTTTACTTCAGAATAGATTTTGTATGTAATTTGTGTTTGTCACATACTGTAGGTTTTGTTATTGTTTAGTGTGACGCGGATGCTGTTATGAGTTTGTATTTGATCATTATGTGTATCTATAAATCTGTGTTTGATAGGTTTTGAGAATGTTTTTAACATTTCCTGATTGCCATGGTCATGTGGGTATTGGGCCAGATATGTAACCAAGATGGGTTTGATTCCTGGTTGCAGCTCTGTTTATACCCTTTCGAATTCAAAACAATTTGACTACAATATTGAATTTCTTCCACTTGTGTAGAAGTTGCTGATTGCTTAGGCAGGGTACTGGTAAGTTAGTACTGGTTAGGATACAATCCAGGAAAACTAAGTTAGGTGAATCAGCCACCTTTGTAATTCAACTGAAAAATTGTTGGGAAACAGCATATTAACCTGAATAAACATACATTACCATTTCTGGGATCTTTCTGATACTTATAGAGAGCATTGTGTATTAGATCTGTTTTGGGATATCAAATGTAAGGCAATAGAACTGATCTATCTAAATAGATTGTAAATAATGAAACACATTAGTGCAGGTAAGCCCTTCTCATGACGCTGAAGGTGCTGTTGTACCCTAGTGCCGTAAAGCCAGAATGGGCTTTTCCTCAGTACCTTTAATGCTAGTGTATTGTGTTTTTAGGTCACTATGGCTGTTTATATTTTTGATCAGTGTTGTGTTATTTGAGAGATTATAATGGCTTGTATTATGCAAAGCGCACTTAAATCAGACTTTAAATTATTGATATCCTTTCTGCTTTCTATTCTAAAATAAATGAATAAAGGTACAAAATTGTGTGTTTTGTGGCATTGAAGTAATAAGTATTGTTGCACTTTCCAAATGTATAAAACCTTCAGAACTTATCGTTTATGCTAGTATTTTATTACACGGGATTGTTCGATAATTGGTTTATGCACTTTCAGCAAAATGAAAAACAATTCACACACCTATCCTTCTATAACAAATACATAATTTTTACCATGGAAACGTTTTGTTAATAAACAAGTGAACACCTACATGTTTTTATCCTGTTGGCGTTTGCCAAGAATTGATCGCATCCCATTGTGAAATGTTCGTGTTCCCAGCAAAAGTTAATTTTGGATTTTGTGAAAAAGGGTGAAATAATTAGCAATTACATGTTGGGATGTTTGCCAAAATTGATTCCTGTGAAAGAAGCATGGTAAAAAAACGTGCTGGAAGAGTTTGAAAAAAATTGTGTAAAACATTTGTACCAGTACTCTTCATTGAAGGTAATTATGGTATTCTTGATGAATGATATAAGCGTTTAATGAGGAAATATGGATTACTAAGTCTCATTTAGAAGCTATACTCGAAATTCAATGTAAATCAGGTCGACCTTTTTTTCCACTGAGTATCGTAATTGTACTCAATGAATCTTAACTGGGGTATCATTAGCTGGTGCTAATTGATATATGTCTAATACCCAGCTTACTCATAGATCAACCTTGCGCAGGTGGAGGATGCTCCTTTCATGCGTTGCCATGTATTTGTACTTGTATTTGTCAGAGCGTCATTTATTTAAAAAATTCAAATGCTGATGGCATCTAATTGACAAACTAACAACCATGTTTTGGAAGAGTAAAAATCATCTAATTGACAAGGACCATGCTTTGTTAGAAACAACAAACATCTAATTGACAAACCAACAACCATGTTTTGGAAGAGTAAAAATCATCTTATTGACAAGGACCATGTTTTGTTAGAAACAACAAACATGTAATTGCCAAACCAAGGACTATGTTTTGGGAGCTTACTTAAATAATCTTAATTGCCAAATTAACGTCAAGGACCATGTTTAAATCATCTAACCATGTTTTGGAAGAGTAAAAATCATCTAATTGACAAGGACCATGCTTTGTTAGAAACAACAAACATCTAATTGACAAACCAACAACCATGTTTTGGAAGAGTAAAAATCATCTTATTGACAAGGACCATGTTTTGTTAGAAACAACAAACATGTAATTGCCAAACCAAGGACTATGTTTTGGGAGCTTACTTAAATAATCTTAATTGCCAAATTAACGTCAAGGACCATGTTTAAATCATCTAATTGCCAAGCCAAGGACCATGTTTTGCAACATGATTTGCAGACCATCATTGTTTCTAATCTCAGCATTTCAATGTTGAGAGTGAGCTATTATCTTAATTTCTTTCATCTTATCTCTTTAATACTTTCACAATTGATACAAGTGAAAGTAGTATATGTAATAATTGTTGTATAATAGCTATTCTTAGTTGATAATACCATGCACACCGCTGCTCATATTTTACGTATCATAAGATGGTATCGTGCCAGCATCGCTCAGAAATACATAGACTCTATGTGTTGAAGGCTTTCAATTACCAAACGCTCATCATTAAATCAGTTTAAAAGATAAGAAATTTTGACAGAAGATAAAACTTGGCAGTAATTCCAGAGGAAAAAATGAAAATGCTGTAATAATCCAAGTTGTATTTAATGTACGTAAACTAAAGTTCTGCTTCGATATACTGGTAGGTTGGTCTTGGCAACATTAGAATAGGTAGGGTATAATATACTGACAGGTACCACAGGGTAGGGTATGTTGACCGGTAGGGTGTAATATATTGACTGGTTGGGTATAATATAATGACTCAGGTAGGGTGTAATATGTTGACAATATAATGTGGGAACATATTCATATTGCTGTTATCTATCACTTTACGTTTGGCTGTGCTGGTAATGCTCAATTAATTTCCAACAGTGTGGAAGATGAAAATGTCAGCAATATTAATGTATTTTTGTATATTTTTCTGCAATAGTTTGCCAGAAAAAATGAACTAGAATGAGGTACTATAAAAAAATTCTGTGTGAGTTTTTGAATGGTATGAATGCATTTGTCTTCCTAAGAACATTGACTTTATTTTGCAGGTATTTGCAGGTCTTTTCCAGTCATGTATAGCGTGTAATGTTCTTTCTACAGGAAAATGGCAGCTGGTTGTTCCTGAAGAAAGGGAGGACCAATTTGGAGAATTTGTTGTTGAGGAATTTAGGGCCATTTTGGAGATATTTTGTTGTAAGTTGATTTAGCTTTGAATTGTGTATTTGGAACATCAGCCAAAGAATGACTAAATTCTAGTGAAGTTATAAAATAATGTTGGTATTTTAAATGTATTGCAGTACCAGCTTTTTTCTCTATAATTGTGATGGATAACACACATCAATCCATCAATCAATCAATCAATCAATCAATCAATCAATCAATCAATCAATAAAAAAAATAAAAAAACCATCCATCCATTGTTCAATCAATCAACCAATCAATCAATCAATCAATCAATCAACCAATTCATCCATCCATTGATCAATCAACCAATCAATTAGTCAGTCAATCAATCAACCAATTAACCAAGATCAATCAAAGGGATATTTGTTTACTCATTGGCATTCACATGGCAGTGTATGTTCCTTATACATGAAACATGACAGCACAAACCTGTCAATGATGTATCTGTTACACAGAAAAATATCAAAGTTTCTATGATTATTGGTCTGTCAATGTTTGAGGTGTATGATTCGCATGTTTTGATGTACTAAGATTTGGCAGTTGTTTTATCAGTAACATGTAATGTAGAACGGTGAGATGTATAGCCAGGTGAATTGGTACTTCAACATCAGTTATTGTGAAATGCTTAACAGGAAAAACAAACAACATGTTACAGGTACAAAATATTGCTTGCCTACATTTGTAGAATGATTTAGCGATATCTTACTGTACCTTAACATATGTTAGATTTGTTATGGTGGAATATTCCATGTTCTTCTATCCAACCAGTGTTTGATAATGTGTTCATTGTCCCGATAGATTATATTGCAAAACATGGTACTCTACATGTTGTATTATATTGCAAAACATGGCACTGTACATGTTGTATACAGTCAGTCCTTATAAATTGCGGGCTGTCCCTTGAAATTACGGTCTTTAGAAGTAACAGGCTGTCCCTAGAGAATACAGGTAGTCCTTAGAAACCACAGACAGTCCCTCTAGAAACAAAGGCTATCCTAAGAAATCAAGGTAAGTCCTTAGGGATTACAGTCTCTACAGAAGTAACAGGTTACCCTAGAAATCAAGGCTGTCTTTAGAAATCAAGGCATGTCCCTAGAAATTACAGTCTCCAGAAATAACAGAAAGTCCTTAGAAATCAGTCAGTCCCAAGAAATCAAAGGATGTACAAAAAGTCACAAAGTGTCGCAGGCATTCCCTAGAAATCATCCACAGTCCCCTTATTGATTGAAGAGCAATTCGAAATCTTGGCATGTTGTACTTTATTGTGAAGTTTAACGAAAAAAAGCACAAGTTATATACCTTACATCAATCGCTCTTAACAGCTCGTTTTTGGCATCCATTGCCACAAGGGTATGATAGAAGAGAAGTCAAATTTCCCTTTCTAATCCTGACTGCCAAGTAAAAATAATGTTATTTTACATTGGAATTGTTTAAATATTGCAAGTATGATACGGAAAACCTATTTGAAGCTGAATTTACCTTGAAGATGTGCGAAAGTTCAAAGTATTGGAACCAAAGCATGCATGTGATAAACCTGAACATTTTAATTTCACTTGAGATGAATAATTTGTTGATGGTACTCAAAATTGGTTATCATAAACTAATAGGTTTTCTCCTACAATCTTACAAAATGTTTGTGATGTTTATAACCAAATATACCACAATTGGGAACCAGTCTATAACATACAAGAGGGGAAGTGTGTGGTGAATGAACTAGGAACCAGTCTATAACATACAAGAGGGGAAATGTGTGGTGAAAGAACTTGGAGCCAGACTACCGGTATGAAATACAAGAGGGAAGTGTTTGGTGAAAGAACTAGGAACCAGTCTTATGTAAGTCAAGAGGGGAAGTGTGTGGTGAAAGAACTAGGAACCAGTCTATGGGATACCAGAGGGGAAGTGTGTGGTGATAGAACTAGGAACCAGTCTATGTGATACAAGAGTGAAAGTTTGTGGTGATAGAACTAGGAACCAGTCTATGTGATACAAGAGTGAAAGTTTGTGGTGATAGAACTAGGAACCAGGCTTTGTGATACAAGAGTGAAAGTTTGTGGTGTTAGAACTAGGAACCAGTCTATGTGATACAAGAGTGAAAGTTTGTGGTGATAGAACTAGGAACCAGTCAATGTGATACAAGAGTGAAAGTTTGTGGTGATAGAACTAGGAACCAGTCTATGTGATACAAGAGTGAAAGTTTGTGGTGATAGAACTAGGAACCAGGCTTTGTGATACAAGAGTGAAAGTTTGTGGTGATAGAACTAGGAACCAGTCTATGTGATACAAGAGTGAAAGTTTGTGGTGATAGAACTAGGAACCAGTCTATGTGATACAAGAGTGAAAGTTTGTGGTGATAGAACTAGGAACCAGTCTATGACATACAAAAGTTAAAGTTTGTGGTGATAGAACTAGGAACCAGTCTATGACATACAAGAGTGAAATTGTGTGGTGATAGAACTAGGAACCAGTCTATGACATACAAAAGTTAAAGTGTGTGGTAAAAGAACTGGCAACCAGACTATGACATACAAGAGTGAAAGTGATCTGGCAAAGGTTCATGTATTGGAATAAGTCAAACGGAATGAACGCAGCAATCTTGGTGCAGTACAATAAGTTCAGAAACAATTCTATCAGGATAACTATTACCATGAAAAGTAAGAGAACTGTTTCTCAGGAGACTGTTATCCTTATCTCTATAATTGGCTTATGCAAACTGTTGAAAGAACCAAAACATTACTGGAGTTTAGTCAAAACAGAATTAAAAATTGGAAAAAACTTGAAAAGATCAAATGTTTCTCATTTGATTTTGACAGAATTTCCATTTGTTTCTGGGAAAAAACTAAGATACACCAAGTTCAGTTTACCTGGGATGAGGTATTAAATTATGAGCTGTCTTGGGTGAGGTAGATGGGGCGAGGTACATATGATCTGTATGGTGCTAGAAGTATGTCTTTCACAATGTCATGATATAGTGAGGGAGACATATTGATTTTTTGCTGGACATAGAATGGATGTCGCTTAGTTCCTTAACCACTGTTCCGATTCCAATGAAACTTCACATGAGTACTTTTCAGGAAATTTAGGTTGGATAATTTTGCTGGAACTATATGGCCAAAGTGTGAAACATATCAATTTTTTGTCCAAAACCCTTCTAGGTACAATCTAGTTTTAATGTGTGTGATGTTGAGGTACTTTACTGTGCAGGTTTTATATTCTGAACAATTTCTCTATTTTCAGGTGGTAGCTATAACTATACATACAGATTTTGTTGTTGTTGACGACTATAAAGCCCAAGTATCTTTTTCTATAGTAAGTTATATTCCTGTGTCATAATGTCACACTGGCCCCGATCTCCCAAAGTATATCTTAGGTAGAAATCTCATCTCAAATTGAGATTTTGCTCAAATCAAAGTCTGTGTTTAAGACAAATATGTAGTTTGAGATCTTGAAATTTTACTGTTATAAACTCAACATAGTGTATCTGTTTTGTGCTATCAATTTTGAGTCCAGTCTCCCATGGAAATTTAATTCAAAGAAACATGACAATATTTGAGATGAGATTTTACTTAAACTGAGACGCTTCAGGAGATCAGGGTTGGCATGCATGTTGCAGTAAATATGGAGTACAATTTGCTTACAATAATCTGTCCTCATATGTCAAAGGTTAGTCAAGTTCCCAGACCAACATAATGTGATTCCCATGAAGAACACATGAAGACTATGTGAAGAATATGTGAAGAATATGTGAAGAATACATGAAGAATATATGAAGAATATGCTGGTGAATGAGAAGGATAGTGATTATTTAACTGGTATTATAAAAATGATCCGAAATTAATTCCCTTTTTCTTGATTAATTTCTATGTTGTAAATCTTGTTATTACGCATTTCTGCATAATTAATACACAGTCTACTCCAAAGTCTACAATTTGATTACATATCCCATGCTTGCTAACTAGGATACATTTATTATATATTGAGATTGAAGACCAGCCTCAAGGCTAATGCCACTGATTGGTTATTTTCTATCACAGCCAAAAATTGACCAATGGCAAGACAGCATTCTTAGACGGATCCCCAAACTTAATGTTATAACATTGAACCTAAAGAAAAGAAAAGAAAAACAACTTACCTTAAAGGTTGCACATATACATTAAATCCAAAATGATTCCTTTTGAATATAATACAACATTCACTAATGTAAGTTTTAAAAATCCACATAATACAAAAAAATGTCAAATGAATAGGAAACACAAAAAGGTTGATGTGATACAATATTATATGTTTGATAACTCTTGCCAGCACTTTGTACTTCTGTAGCTCTCCAGTATTTCCACACAAGTGTATATCTCAGCTTCCCCAGTACCGATACAAACACATACTCCTCGATTAGAAATCAGCGCCTTCCTCTACCTGGAAAATGTAAACATGGAATAAAATGGAAGTAAAAAAATCCCGGATTCTAGTACAAAGCAATATTGAGGCTTACGTATGCAGCTATGATGGTTAACAGGCTCCGGTAGCTTACATTTATCATCTCCGGAGTTAGAAAAAAGTAACTATGTGATTTCTATATAGGTCATTATACCTAGTTTCATTTTTTTAAATTGCATTAAGGTAAGTATGAGCTAATCGTTAGTGACAGGTTTTACTTCCGTTTCTATGGAGACAGTTTATGTTATTTGATGTTTAAAAATCTGAAAATATTTCTGTGGCAACCATCTTCTTCATAAAGATACTAGTACCAGATTATCTATAATACATTGTATATACATTACAGTGCAACCTCTGTAGAGCAACATTTTATGGGAAACACAAAGTTTGGCTGTTGTACAGAGGTTGGTGCTCTGGAGAGGTAAAATGTATAGTAAAAGGTTACATTTGAAAAAAAAAGATTATGTTGCGTAATAAAGGTTTTTGCTCTATTTAGTAGAAAACTTCTGTAGATGTTTTCAGATAATTCTGCTAAATTTATTATCTTTAGTGTACCAGTTTGTATCAACAGTGTAGCAATACCACGTGACTTTTGGCTACAGTTACAAGAAGAAATTTGTAAACATTGGAAAACGGTTTCACAGGGTAATGGACAAAACGGCACAGCCACTGAAAAAGATTTTATATTTCATGGAAAGCAAATAATGTTCCCCTTAGCGTGGCGTATGTTTCATAAAAATCAATGAAGAAGTAAAATACTTATGGCTACATTCGTGTTCCAATGTTTACACATTTCTACTTGTAACTGTAGCCAAAAACCATGTGGTATTGCTACACTGATCAAGTTCATTAGTCAAACCTTCTTGTATTGTAATGAAATAATAATACGAGGTCATATCAGACTTCCGTAAATTTCAATGTAATAATGTCATAAAAAATGAGCCTATATTCTTAAATAAGGTCATTAAAATGTTACCAACTTCAATGATAAAAAGGTCAACCCATTGTATTGAGGTCATTTATGCGAAGGTTCAACAGTAAAACATATGTTATCTTTATAATAAATTTAATATATGTGGGATTTTCAGCTGTGAATTATTATCCAAGCCACACCTTGTGGGGAGGTTACTATTATTGAGACACCATCATTGTCATTGTTAGAATACTGTCATTTTTGGGACGCTGTTATTGTATTTCATGCTGACAAAAATTATCTTAAGTTTTCATCATTTTTTTGGCCTTTGGTGTATATTCCCATGTATGATTGTAAAGGTTAAAGTATTCTCACCATCTTAAGTAACCCAAAGTATAACATATAGGTGACTAAGATCTTTAAGTAACCCAAAGTACTCATATCTACCATCAATCACACTGATGAGGCTGATGTTGTCGACTCGTTGTCACATCTAGAGTTTTTTCGGGGATTTTATTTCTTCATAAATGACTTGATTAAATGATTAGTTAGGGCTTGTCTGCTCAACTTTAATAGATTCATTATTTTATTTGCAGCCTATTGATATCATCGGAGCAATTAATGTCATTTCATCCAGTAAACTATAAAAAATCCAATGCAGCTTTGCTGAAAGGCATTTAGCTACAATATGGCACGCTTGAATGCATACTATATGTGATGAGTCTGCGCAGTAAACTGCATTTTTACAGACATTCTGTGATTTAAGCCTTGATTATCATGGTTTATACCTAACTGTGTAGTGTAATTCACCCTCTTGTGAAGTGAGATTTATAATTGTAGCTATAATTGTCATAGGTTATTTATATAGCCATATTTTTCCTCAGAACATATGCCCTGAAATCTGTACAAAAATCTGATAATTTTCCAAGACATGTATTCAGTATTTATTCTTATTAATTCAGGACTATTACACTGTCTGATGCCGGATTAGACCAGTATCTGGTAATGGGAACGAGATCAGATGGGTATGGTGGCTGATTAACGCCATGTCGTATTTTCACATTTTTAAACCTCCAGATACATAGTATATGGGGGCTATCATTGGAGTCATGCTTGAGGTTGGTTGGTTGGTCTGTGTAAAATTTGTCCGCGCTGTTTCTCTGTAACCATTGGTTGGAGTTTGACGAATGAATGCTCAGTACCAAGTCTAGTTGTGCATATCTGACTGTGTCAAGCAGTATCTGGGGATATTTATCACATTCAATGATATTTTTGTGTTGCTTTCCTGGAGGCAGGAGATAGCTCTAGTATGAACGGACCATGTAAACTGTAATGCAACAATCCGAAAATGCGAAAACATGGCAAAGAACATTTTGTTACCATTAAACATTAGACAGTCAACATTATGTAATGCGAAAACAGGACACAATTAAGGTGTTAAATTGTTGCCCTTCTTTTTGTCACATGTTCGCTTATTCACCACATAAATGCGAAAATGCGAAAACACGAAAATGTGATGAGTTTACTATGAATTTGTCAAAATTTCACCTTTTTGCATTTTGTCATGGCATAAATTAGCCACCATAGCTTGGGTTGTCTAGAACTTAACTGAATGATTGGAACATAGTGTCACATCTCTGATCTTCTGTGATAACGATAGAGAAATGATTGTAACACGTGCTGCTGCAGCCGTGGTCCAGTGGTTAGTATGCTAGATTTGTTACCCGGCATTATATGGCTTTGATTCCCGGTCGCTGCAGGATATACCCTTCCATGAAAATTTGACAACAATGTTGACTTTCCTCCACATGTGGAGAAGTTACTGATTCCTTGTGCAATGGTGAATTAGTACTGGTTAGGATTATACAGTCCAGGAAAACTGGTTAGGGGAATCGGCCATTCTAACCATTAGACCAGGGTCCTTATTCACCAATATATATATTATAGACTTAGCCTAGTCTATATCTTAGACTTATCAACGTTGGTGAATAAGGGTTCAGGAGGGGCTGGTTGATATATTGTTTAACCCATGCTGAAGATAAATGTATGGCTGATATCTAGTAAAGATATGATAAATGATTATTTATGGTGTAATGTGGATTCGTACATAACATGCATTCCTGATGATATTATGTATATCTATGATTTGTTTCTTACTGGCAAACTGCAGTAATGTTCTTATACTACCATTGTCACAGACTTCATTTCTCAAGGAGCATTTAATTCAAGTATTTTCAAGTTGTACAATAGGGTACTGTTTTATCAAAGCACTTACCAAAATCATAAAGTTACGCTCAAATTTAAACCCTATTAACAATGCAAGTTGTGCATGGTAAGGTGGTCTGTAATATTAATGATGTTTCAGTAAATGAATTCCTTCAAACCACATTTGTTCCTAATGGGTATTTGTTCAAGAATTATAAAGAATTTAAATTTGTATGTAATTTTATGATTTCCATAAGTGCTTTGATAAAACAATACCTAAGATTCAGAACAGATTCCAGACCCACCAAATGGTCGGCCATTAAAAATGAATTATCAATATTTTATCATATTGATAAAAGAGTATTTAATGTCAACGGAAAGATTGTTTTATAGTCCTTGAATTATTTCAAGTTCATTTACATTTTTGTTATCACTGCAGAGTAGTTTATAAACGTTGATTAAGGGTAATTTTCTCACGAGAACTTGCAACTATTTATCACCTTTTTCGCTTGTTATTAACACTTACAGTAATCAGCTGTGAAAATTTATCAGCATAAAAATCAATCATTTTTCAATTGCTCGTTTATTGACCAATTTGATGACTGTGGTCAGCTTTTATTTGCATAGTTAACTTTAAGTATATTCTGTCCTTAAAGATGGGCATAACTCAGTCTATAAAGATGAACGTTTTATAGGAAAGGAAAAGTATTTTTTGACTGTTTAATGCCAAGCAAGTTTTGTGACCCTCTTATTTTCACATAATAAAGTAATAATTTTAATTTCCGTTTTGGCTTGAAGTCAATCTTTATGAATCTACCTGAACAAAAGTAATTAATATAAGGAAATGATCTAAGCATTGGCTTATACTTGGGAAAAGTGACAGATAATCTATGGTCGATATCAGATAAGCTATAGTAGATTGGATAATCTATGGTAGTTATAGGAAAATCCATGGTAGATATCAGATAAGCTATGGTAGATATTGGATAATCTATGGTCAATATTGGATAATCAATGGTTGATATTGGATAATCTATGGTTGATGTTGGATAAGCTATGGTAGATTGGATAATCTATGGTAGATATTGGATAGTCTATGGTAGATATTAGATAATATAAGGTAGTTACAGGATAATCTATGGTAGATATTAGATAATTTATGGTAGATATAGGATCATCCATGGTTGATATTGGAGAATCTATGGTAGATATTGTATAATCTATGGTTGATACAGGATAATATATGGTAAATATTGGATAATCTATGGTAGATATTGGATAATTTATGGTAGATATTGGATAATCTAGGGTAGCTATTGGATAATCTATGGTAGATATTGTATAATCTATGGTTGATACAGGATAATCTAGGGTAGATATTGGAGAATCTAGGGTAGATATTGTATAATCTATAGTTGATACAGGATAATATATGGTAAATATTGGATAATCTATGGTAGATATTGGATAATGTAAGGTAGATATTGGATAATCCATGGTAGATATCTTATAATCTATGGTTGATACAGGATAATCCATGGTAGATATTGGATAATCTATTGTTGATATTGTATAATCTATGGTAGTTATTGGATTATCTATGGTTGATATTACATTATCTATGGTAGATATTGGATAATCTATGGTAGATAATGGATAATCTATGGTAGATATAGGATAATCCATGGTAGATATTGTATAATCTATGGTTGATATAGAATAGTCTATGGTAGATAATAGATACTCTATGGTAGATATTGGATACTCTATGGTAGATATTGGATAATCTATGGTAGATAATGGATAATCTATGGTAGATATAGAATAGTCTATGGTAGATATTGGATAATCTATGGTAGATAATGGATAATCTATGGTAGATATAGAATAGTCTATGGTAGATATTGGATAATCTATGGTAGATATTGGCTAATCTATGGTAGATAATGGATAATCTATGGTAGATATTGGATAATCTATGGTAGATATTGGATAATCTATGGTAGATATCAGATAAAGTATTTTCAATATCAGGCATTGTTGGTATGTTTTGCTCTAATTTGTGATCTGCACCCCTTAAATCTGGCAAACACGCTAATGCACACTTGTATCATGGGACCTTAAAGCAAAAATAAAAAAAAATAAAACCACATTATACAATAGTACATTTAACATAACTTGTGAACTTTAGATAACTTTAATGATAGTAATTAACTAGTGTATGTATCTCAATGTCTAGTTCAAGTATCTTATATACCTCTTCCCTTTCATTATTACATAGTCAATTGTCATGATTACCCAGTTGGTGGGTTGGTTGATACTGTTAAGATAGTTATATTATATTGTTATATGTGTGATACAGTATGGTGGGGGTTTTATACACTATGGTGGGGGCGTCTAGCACAACCACAGTAATCATGACTAAGTGAAATATTTCTGGGGGTATATTTTTGAGCTAATATATGGGTAACCCTTGCTGACCGCATGGGAGGACTGCTATAGGTAAATTTTCAACTCGGGTAGCTAAACGGGGGGATTTACTGTACAAACTCTATGGTTAAAGTACATAAACATGCATAACCTAGAAACAAACCTATACAACATTTTGCTATCATTGTGTTTATTTGTATGCATATAGAACAATATTTAATTCAGCAAACATTGCAGTCGTCAAATATTGCGAGCTATGTCAAATTTTTATGTAAGGATATGATCTGGAATCAATTCTGAATCGCCAGGTTACAAATCCAGCGCCCCGGTTGACCAGGGCAACTTTAATGTATGATCGGCTCTTTTTTCATCTGGAACTTAATTGTCCTTGTATATGTTTTATATGGTATTTCACACTATGACAAAATCTAAAATTACTAAACTAAGTTCGTAAATCACTTGAATACAATATTGGATTTGATTGGCCGGTGTTTATTATTGTGAATATCTTTTCAAAGTATTAAGATCCCTTCTGTGTGAAATACTTTGTTAGATGGCATTAAATGGTAATATATGTATGGCGAACTATTGATTTGTACTTTATAATTAATTAAACCACGAAACTCAATAATATCAGTGGAATCTAATATAGCTGGAGTTTATGTGTATTAAATAGTGTATTAAGTTCAATATTAAAACAGAATATGATAAAATCGGCTAATGTTACAGTGGGTAGGGTAGTATTCAAGTGGTAATGACTTGATAGGTTGGACATGTCAGGACAGAGTTCTCACAGCTATTCGGTCATGATCTGTACCATTATTTAAGTTCATAATTGTATTTTTCAGATTCACAGTGTATAAACGAGTCAACTTCTGGTTATTGTAATAAGTCATAAACATTGAATTGTATGGCCTCCCGATTAGTCATACAGTGACTGGAAATAAATTATGCTTTTGCTGCCAATAAGTCGTACAAGTTGGATTGTATGGTCTCCCAATTAGTCATACAGTGACTGGAATTCACAGATGCTTTTGCTCGCAATAAGATGTACAAGTTGGATTGTATAGTCTCCCAAATTGTCATACAGTGATTAGGTTTATACGCTGTGAGATTTATTGCTTTCATAGTAATGACATTAAAGCACATGATTGTTACACATGTTACGGAAGAACATAATTATAGCCTGTCCAACTGAGTATTTGAACCCAGAATGGTTGGGTGACGAGGGAGTGCTTCATCCACTCTGCTAACAGGGCTGGCTTCTCTTATGGTTATGAAGTCCATCCAAATAGGTGAAATGTAAGTACACTAGCACTCCGGTCGGGGTTACACTGGCACTCGAGAGGTTGGGGTTACACTGGCACTAGTTTAGCACTGCAAGTAAAGTGCTACGCTGTCACACAGTGGTCTGCCCAGTTAGCACTGCAAGTAAAGTGCTACGCTGTCACACAGTGGTCTTCCCAGTAAGCACTGCAAGTAAAGTGCTACGCTGTCACACAGTGGTCTTCCCAGTAAGCACTGCAAGTAAAGTGCTACGCTGTCACACAGTGGTCTTCCCAGTAAGCACTGCAAGTAAAGTGCTAGGCTGTCACACAGTGGTCTGCCCAGTTAACACTGCAAGTAAAGTGCTACGCTGTCACATAGTGGTCTGCCCAGTTAGCACTGCAAGTAAAGTGCTACGCTGTCACATAGTGGTCTGCCCTGTTAGCATGGCAAGTAAAGTGCTACGCTGTCTAGCAGTGGTCTGCCAAGTTAGCACTGCAACTAATGGGCTACGCTGGCATGCAGTGGTCTGGCCAGTTAGCACTGCAAGTAAAGTGCTACACTGTTATGCAGTGGTCTGGCCAGTTAGCACTGAAACTAAAGTGCTACACTGGCATGCAGTGGTCTGGTCAGTTAGCACTGCAGGTAAAGTGCTACACTGTTATGCAGTGGTCTGGCCAGTTAGCACTGAAACTAAAGTGCTACACTGGCATGCAGTGGTCTGGTCAGTTAGCACTGCAGGTAAAGTGCAACACTGGCAAGCAGTGGTCTGGCAAGTAATAGCACTGCAAGTAAAGTGCTACACTGTCATGTAGTGGTCTGCCCAGTTAGCACTGCTACTAAAGTGCTACACTGTCATATAGTGGTCTGCCCGGTTAGCACTGCAACTAAAGTGCTACACTGTCATGTAGTGGTCTGCCCGGTTAGCACGGCAGGTAAAGTGCTACACTGTCATGCATTGGTCTGCCCAATTAGCACTGCAAGTAAAGTGCTACGCTGTCATGCATTGGTCTGCCCAGTTAGCAAGGCAGGTAAAGTGATACACTGTCATGCATTGGTCTGCCCAGTTAGCAAGGCAGGTAAAGTGATACACTGTCATGCATTGGTCTGCCCAGTTAGCACTGCTAGTTAGTGCTACACTGTTATGCAGTGGTCTGGCCAGTTTTTAAAGCACTGCAAGTAAAGTGCTACACTGTTATGCTGTGGACAGGTTATGTCCTTCTATGACATTGGCAATGTCCTCTGTACGTTGCTTACTCCATATGTGCAGAACTTGTCAGTTGCTTGAAAAGATTAGTACTTAGTTGATTATTATAAGGGCCTCCAAACTAGTCAGGTCTACTGGTTGCTATACATAACTGACTAATTGTTAAAAAATTGTGTGAAAACCAAACCATAGTTCACATATCATTACTCATACACCTTAGCTCACATATCATTTATCTTAAACTATAGCTCATATATCATAGCTCACATAATATTATAGCTCACATATCATATATCTTAAACTATAGCTCATATATTATAGCTCACATATCAAAGCTCACATATCATAGCTCACATATCATAGCTCACATATCATAGCTCACATGTCATAGCTCACATGTCATATCTCCTAAACTATAGCTCACATATCGTGGCACATATATCATAGATCACATATCAAAGCTCACATATCAAAGCTCACATATTATTTCTCATAACTTATATTTCATATATCATAGCTCACATATCAAAGCTCACATATCAAAGCTAACATATCATATCGCATAACATATATCTCATAACATATATCTCATAACATATATCTCATAACATATATAACATATATCATAGCTCACATATCAAAGCTTACATATCATATTGCATAACATATATCTCATAACATATATCATAGCTCACATATCAAAGCTTACATATCATAGCTCATATGTTATGTCTCATAAACTAACCTATATATCATAGCTCACATATCATAGCTCACATAGCATACACTTGTTACCAACAAATTGGCCGATATTTTAGTCATATAATATTATTGCTTAATGATTTGAAACTGTCTTGTATAAAGTAAAGCCCATTTTTATCATCTAACAATAAATGAGTCCAGAGTTAAACAGTTTTACATACTGATACATATTATAATTTATTGTTATCGAATTACCTTGTACATAAATTTGATCTGCATTTATTTATTTTAAACTCCCTCTTTAATACCATGTCACGATTGTTGTTTAAATAAATCCAGTTGAATATTCTTCACTTCTTAATAAATCCAATGTTAAACCAAGATGATATTCCATTTATTTACAGGCTATATAAATGTCTTACATTTAAACTCCAAATAAATCCACTAACACATCTTATAAATCAACCGAACAAAGATATCAGCTAGATAGTACATTAAATCAAAGATTATAAAATAAAATTGCCAATTTTTCACTATTCCCGATTTTCACTGTCTGAATTTCAACTCCCAATTTTTTCTGTTAAATTTTGTGTACACTTATCACTATGTCGTTGTACCTTCAATGTTTAAATACCACCTTTATTTTATCCAAGAAAGTCATCTCGTCAAGATTTCATTTTTTATTCTTCACCGAAAAGTTCCCACGGTATAGGTTGACAGTGTTATTAATATATTTTGGAATTTTTACGTGCATCAATGCGTCATAATTGTTGACAATTTATTAACATTATGTGTTTATATATTCTCCTCGTTTTATGACTGCTTGCGAACGATTATAGGCTTTAATTTCAACATATGATCATACAAATTGATTATTTTGCATGATAGTATAAGTGACTTTCATTGCCATACTTTCTGATCGATCATTAACCATTAACAATTTACGTGTTATTTTTGCCTTAACGTGCATCAGCAAAGATACATATTGAAAGCTTTTAAAATGGGCGCTTACAGCATAATATTTCCAAATGTATGTTTATCTATGTCTAACTTGCTTAGTATCAAATCAAAAATAAGTTAACGACTCATTGATAAGATGTGAAGATAAATTTTTAAAAATCACTTTAGTTTGTAAAAATAATTTTAAAAATTATACAAAAGACTAATTTTTATTTGTTAAAGTGTGACATATTTTTCGTGACTTGATATTATTTTAATGTGCATTTTTGAATTTTATAGAGTCACAGTAATGTGATGTATTTATTTGTGTTATTTACAAATTTAATCAACCTGTATTAAACTTTTGTGTGATATATTGTGATACAAAACATTACATTGAACCCTTCAAAATTATCATTTCTGAAAATTTAGGAGCATGAAAGCTGCTTTCATGGGTCAATATCATGGTCCTTGATTTTGATCCGTAAGGCCAAAATAAACAAATACCATGTCTCTGATGACATGCTAAAAAAATGAGGAAGGTATGTTGGAATTATATTTATTCAAAAAAAAATTATGTTCTGGATAATCGATGATCGGTAGTGACTTCCAACAAATTACAATAAATAATTAAGGGTAGGGTCAAACAATAGGGTTGGTAGAGTTACCAGAACAACAATATGAATTTTTTTGGCCTAACAAAAATTTAAGTAGGTTTGTGCTCATTTTCTATTGCAATTTATCACACTAGACTTATTATAATGATCTTCTTTAATAAACTTTTCATATGAATTTTTTTATAAAAAAATATTTATGAACGATTAGAGCTGAAAAGATTTGAACAAATTCGTAAAAAGATGGTTGATTTGAATTAATATAAAGATTTGTTAGGTGGTGGAGAAATGTTCAGATTTTTTCGGTTTACGGTTATAGAAAAAAGTAAATACCGTATGGCGGGTATTATTCATGATACGATGTTTTATTTTCACTATTATTTGAGAATTGAGTTTCTCGCAAATTCATAAATCTGCATAAATATACTTTCATAACTTGAGTGTTTTAATGTTTTCTGTGCTCGGCTGGTTAAGTTGAGTGTTGCCTTCCCTGTCTGACTTAATATTATCTTTTTGAAAACATGTGTCATGTAACCTTTGACTGCAATTTCATAAATCTGCAAATTCATTCTTTCTCCACAATTCACGAAATCAATATCACTTGTATATAAAGTGATTTATGGTATTCTATAGTTTTTATCTGGAAAATTGTATTTGATAAAATTATGATGTTTGCCTGTTTTTATCTCATGTTTGTCGTTTTTTATGACTGTTTCCTTGTTTTCTATAAAGTCGGAGTTACAAGTTTTTGCGATTGAAAATACATTCCATGAAAATCAGTGTAATTGATAGATTTGTATGTATAAACAATACACTTAAAATAGTTTTCCGCCATCCTCTAAATTTTTACATCAAAAACGTTGAACTTGGATTTTTCGGAATGTTTAGGCTAATCTTACATTATACTGAAGTATGTTTTCAATACCTATTTATTATAGGAAATTAAGAAATTTTAATAAACATTCGAAGGATTGTGACAAATGTCTGTAAGTGGTCTTCCATCACACTGAGTAATGTAGCAGTTTGGCAGCCATGATCTGTTTTGTGTCTGATTTAAAAAAAAAAAGTTTTGTGTCCGATAATTTTTGTAACGTCATTGTGTAGTTATCAATTTAAAGACTTATATGTTTAATAATATGATTAATACCTATAAAAATTTACAAAATGTTTCAAATATAGATCTTTGAAATATAAGCTGATGTCATTGGTAACTTCTCTGTGAAGAGTTACAAATATAATGATCACGTCATATTTGGTAACGGAATGTTAATCGCCCATGTTGTATTTTATTATCTATTTCAATTTCTGTTTTATTCTATTATGTTTTGGAATGTTTAATTGTTGAATAAAAGTCATTTGTGCAATGACAATAGCATGAAAGAGCATGAATGCCGTTTGGTTTATTTTAAAGAAATTAAATTTAAATTCTTCCCTCACCTCTGATATCATGCTTTTAATAAATTATTTCACATGTATGTAATGTTTGCTCGGATTTAGGCCACAGTTTTATTATTTTTAGGTTTACACAAATCATTGGAAATTTTGCTTTCATTGGAGGGAGTGGAACATTAGAGAGACCCTTAAGGGCCCTAGGTCACTGACTCAATGGCAGGTGAGCTACCAAGGACCCTTTTGGCCCTCTTGTTATTTTCTTCCCCAGAAAGCCGAATTTTCAAATATTTACCATAACTAACAACAATCTGTGGCCTTAATTTTTGGACTTAATGTCACCTGAATGTTTGTTTATGCATTAGTTACTGCAGTGATGTCATTATGATGTCATCAAACTCATTTTGATCATATGTTGTTCCATCCAATCAGCTGCCTCGATTTCAGTCATATTTTATATCTTTGATACCATCTCCTGAGTGTTAGCCTTGAGAGTGAGAGGTCCAAGGTTTGAACCTATGGTTCCATTTTGATTTCACCTTATAAATTAATTAACCACCAGTGCGTTAAGCAGATATTATAAGTTATTGGGAAGCACAATTATAAGTACTGTAGATGTCCCATAAATCAATTTAGCTGCCCCTTTAATAGGGATGACATAATAATAAATAACCTCTGGTTAAAAACATTATGAGAATTGCCATGGCAACACTGTTATAAATTAGCCTTACAATTGATTTTGGTGGAAAAAATAGATTTTTTCGTTGATTTAAAACGTCTTATCCCACTTACAGACATGGAGATGAGATTATTATTTAAATTTATGTTAAGTACAGTATAGGTGCCAAGGTTAAAGCAACTTTCTCATGGTCCACTCCTCATTATGCAAACGTTATCGTTGTTCACGTCACCGCTTGTATTCTAATATTTGCCGAGCTTAAACCAAATTTTCATTTTTTTTGATGATGAATTTATGAGAAAAGTAAGAAAGTTATATTTTAATCTACCCCAATTTGTGACATAAATTATATTTTTTTGGAAGATTTTTTTTTGTTTACACATATACAACTTTCTCCGATTTATGTTAACTGGCCCGTACTTTGAATATAAAATTATGTAAATACATTTTCTTTTTATACTTGGCTGAGGACTACCTAGTGTATAATGCAATATTCCCACGGTTGTATTAACTCTTATATAAATATGTTTAATAAATGGCCAGTAACTCTGTCATATTTTTTATTATCAACGCAAACATTTGAAGTAGGTACAAACACGCAGGTGTAGCTAATTGTTTTATAGTCACATTTTATTAGCCTTTGACGACTGACGCTTTCTTACCTTGATAGTCTACTGGTATATTCAGTTTTGATATGTTAACAAGACGTTTAGAACAAAAGGGTCATGATGGCCCCTATAATGCTCACCTTTGTTTCAATGCATTTCCAACATGTTACCTTCAAGCAGGGCTAGTTTGACGAGTTAACTATCAAAGTACTAATGGCACTATTATTTTTGTGCAAAAATTTATTGTAAGCTCACCTGTCACAAAGTGACAGAGTGAGCTTTTGTGATCACTCTTCGTCCGTCGTCCGTCCGTCGTCCGTCCGTCAACAATTGGCTTGTGTAGACACTAGAGGTCACAATTTTAGCCTAATCTTTATGAAACTTGGTCACAATGATCATCTCAACAAAATCTTGGCCAAGTTCGATATTGGGTCATCTGGGGTCAAAAACTAGGTCACTAGGTCAAATTATAGAAAAACCTTGTGTAGTCACTAGAGGTCACAATTTTGACTTAATCATTATGAAACTTGGTCACAATAATCATCCTAACAAAATCTAGGTCAAGTTCGATATTGGGTCAACTGGGGTCAAAAACTAGGTCACAAGGTCAAATCATAGAAAAATCTTGTGTAGTCACTAGAGGTCAAAATTTTGACTTAATCTTTATGAAACTTGGTCACAATGATCATCTCGACAAAATCTAGGTCAAGTTCGATATTGGGTCATCCGGGGTCAAAAACTAGGTCACAAGGTCAAATCATAGAAAAACCTTGTGTAGTCACTAGAGGTCACAATTTTGGTCTAATCTTTACAAAATTCGGTCACAATGATCATCTCAATAAAATCTAGGTCAAGTTCGATATTGGGTCATCTGGGGTCAAAAACTAGGTCACAAGGTCAAATCATAGAAAAACCTTGTGTAGTCACTAGAGGTCACAGTTTTGACCTGATCTTTACGAAACTTGGTCACAATGATCAAAACAACAAAATCTAGGTTAAGTTCGATATTGGGTCATCTGGGGTAAAAAGTAGGTCATAAGGTCAATCATAGAAAAACCTTGTGTAGTCACTAGAGGTCACAATATTGGCCTAATCTGTATAAAACTTGGTCACAATGATCATCTCAACAAAATCTAGGTCAAGTTCGACAGGTGAGCGACCTAGGTCCCTTTGGGCCCTCTTGTTTTTCCCGAAACCGACTCAACTGCTATCCAGGCATTTTAGTAAATTTCCGACCACAACTGTGACATTTTGCTAAAAACTTTTGTGTATAGGACTCATTCTCTGCTTGAGCGTCGATGATATCTCTTTCAAATTGGTTGAAGAATAATTTTTTTTGTTGATTTTTACTTGCGTTCCTAGCCATTGTTTTCGTCACATGACACATGGTATGCCTACATATATAAGAGTTGCAATCATGGTCCAAGGATTAGTGTGCTGGATTTGTAACCCAGTGATCTAGGTTGGATTTCCAGTTAAGGCAAGTCATACCCTTCCGTGAAAATTTGACATACGTCCACATGTGCAGAAGTTGCTGATTCCTTATAGAAGGGTAAGTAAGTCCAGGAAAACTGGTTAGGTGAATCAGCCAACATAAATAACTGAGAAACTGCATTCATTTCAAGTCAGACTGTGACCGCTTGGGATAGGGGGAGGGGCATTGCTTGTCAATGTATGTTTACACACAACTGTGTGTGTGTGTGTAGACCTTTGTAACCACAGCTTGTCATGTGCCACATTACTGTCATGTGGGTGGGGAACTGTTTCCATCTAATCAACTGGTATTGTATAAAAAGTAGACTGTGTTATTGACATATTTTAGGTCATTCTGATCAGATACTATGAGAACCAGTCCATGAGAAATCTGTCACATGGTACTAAACAGAAACAAGCAATGGTACTTCATCACAAACCATACCAGGCAACTATGTCAATAGAAAAAGTCTTGGTTGTACATGTTTTTATGTCAAGTCATTGACATCATTATGGCTGTTAAGACTGAGTTACCATGGTAATCTATCGAGAAGTACATAACATTGAACTAATGTCAATCAAAGCACTGAATGTCCCTTATAACTAAATGTCAATCAAAGCACTGAATGTCAATCAAAGCACTAAATGTCTCATTTAACTGAATGTCAATCAAAGCACTGAATGTCCCTTAAAACTGGATGTCAATCAAAGCACTGAATGTCCCTTATTACTGAATGTATATCAAAGCACTGAATGTCCCTTATAACTGAATGTCAATCAAAACATTGAATGTCCCTTATAACTAAATCTAAATCAAAGCAATGAATGTCCCTTATAACAAAATATCAATCAAAGCACTTTAAGTCCCTTTTATTAGCTCACCTGTCACAAAGTGACCCTCTTGTTATTGTTATAACAAGGTTTTGTATGGAATTTCAATGGAGGCATCAACATGGGGACAGTGGAGCCTGCTACAGAATGTATCAGCACAGATTGGTAGATAGATAAGAATAAACGACTGAAGAAAAATCCGATTTAAACATAATTAGTATGTACTATACATGTACTTATAACAAATAAAAGGCAAATGTATAGCTTGATTAATTGGTCAGTCACCTGTGAACATAAGCATTGCAATTTCTCTTTTTAATGTCTTATGTTAATAGGTATTATACATATCAATATGTTGGTGAATATAGTACTGGTTTTCACTGCTTTTTTCCAAATAAAGTATTGAAAACAGTAAAAATAAAATGTTAACATACTGCAAAGTTTGTATACAAGTAACAGATCTGAATATAAGGACAGTAATTGTTTTGTTTTCATACTGTAGTAATTAAATTGTTTAATTTATGGCAGTTGGAAGAATTTCATCTAATCAAGATACCACGGTATTAATTACTAAATTAATTAATCATTTTAATGTATTTTCAATGAGTCACTTGGTAACACAGTGAGAATATATGGTTTATTAATATCATGTATATGTGTTATTAGATTGTGGTGTGTCAAGCATTATAACGGATGTGATGCAGCTTGTAATTATAACATTGCATGATGTGTAGAGAATTGATTGTTATTACAGTACAACCTCTGTAGAGCAACACCATTTGTAATATAGGTTATTGTACAGAGTTTGTTGCTCTACAGAGGCTAGATTTATAGTAAATGTCAACTTAGGGAAATGTTGAAGGTGTTGTTATGGAGAGGTTGTTGCTCTACAGAGGCTAGATTTATAGTAAATATCAACTTAGGGAAAATGTTGAAGGTGTTGTTATGGAGAGGTTGTTGCTCTACAGAGGTTAAATTTATAGTAAATATCATCTTAGGTAAATTTTGAAGGTGTGGTTACAGGGAGGTGGTTACTCTACACAGACTGAATTAATTTATATGAAATATTGGCTTAGGGAAATTTTGAAGGTGTTGTTATCGAGAGGTTGTTGCTCTACAGAGGGTAGCTTTTGAGAGGTTGTACTGTACTTATAATCATGCACATGCTAACTACAAGGTGTTGTAGTGAGTAGAATAGGAAACAAGTAAAACCTGAGTTGTAAGACAATTACTCTCAGATTGGGGGTATCCTGTAAGCTATTTTGCTTAAGGAGGTCCAATTTTTATCCAGTTATGTTTCTTAGAGGGTTGTCTAGATTAACACCCAACATACAGTATCTGACATTGACAATGGAAAAATCACTCAATGACAGCTCCCTGCGTTACTTATTTTCCTAACGCCTATTTCAGAGATTATGAAGGTCAACTGGGTCCACGTTGGAAAAATCACTGATTGGTAGCTCCCTGCTTTACTAGTTAGTCCCCAGGCCTATTTTGGAGATTGTGAAGGTCAAGGGTCCACCTTGCACAAGGCATGATTCTAACCCTCGACCTTTGACCTATAAAATCTGGAGTCATAATGATGTACCCTACCACCATAGTTTTATGGCACATTGTTCAAACCAGCAGCTGCCATTGTTATGTTTTTGTTGACCAGTTTTTTTACTATTGAGATGTTTTGTAACTCTTTCTTGTTCTCATGAATTATGGACATGTTTAATGTGGTGACCTTTAAAATTCATATCCCTAATATAATTATACCCAATCCTTGGTTTCAGGACATTGCAGGAGTAACGCTGATGCATCATCTTCTTAATTGGAAGTAGAAGAGTGCAAAGCCATTGTATATTTTTTAAAACAATTACCATAGCAACACCATAACAGCTGGAAAAAACAAGAGCAGCAAAATTTGCAATATAAAAAACAGCAGTTACTAAGAAGCCATAGAACAAGAACAACAACTTTTACTGAGTTACAACAGTTGCACAACTAGAACCAACAATAGGGCAACAACAACAACAAGTTGAACAACAAGTAAGTATGTATGGTGCTTTCTGATCAGTATGGTACGAATTCTAATTTTATACGGTTCAAGTTATGGTTGAGAACTTTATGATACCTAAAATGAGAGCAATGTCGTGCTTGCAGATCATTTGTAAAACCTGTTTTCATTGGCTGATGATCACTGGCTGATCATTTGTGAAACATGTTTTCATTGGCTGATCACCTTTAAGTTTATTCCCAACTGTTTTCAGGTACTATGAGAAAAAGAAATGTGTATGAAAAACGAATGCCTGAAAGACACCATATCAACAAGTCCACCCATATAACAGCAACAACAGCCAAAGAACAACAGTAGGAGCAAAACAACAACAATGGGTGTTTTTGCTATGACAGACCTCATAGAACATCTGCAGTATCACATGTAATGAGAGCTGATGTTACACACCGATTCTGACAGGTACAAATTAATTAACAAAAAGAACCTGACAGAAACATTAAAGCAGTGGATTTTAATTAATTGTTTTAAAAATACTGATGAAACAAATGATGGTGTGTCTCAAAAAATCCCTTTGTAACAAGCCTGATGTCGCTAATCAAGGGATCCCTCCCATTGGTTACTAAGGGCTGGCCCCTTTTTTATGAAGAATCATGTCTGGTAACATATTTGATGTTTTATTGAGTTCTAATGTATTCATAAAATGAAGCTTGACATTTATAGTCTTAAACATAAATCTTTATGACAATGAAGTATAAAATATTGTTTTTTTTATCATCATTTGAAAATAATGACATAAAATAATTCAGCTACTTGAACTATCATTATTGATTTATTCTTGGTGATCAATCAATCGATAATACAAAAAAAACTGAGCATAGCCTTTATTTGCCAGTCATTTTTCTGCTGAAATATGGCAGGCATATGAGTGCCTCAACCCGTATTTGAACCCGCCTCGCCAAATTAGTTGCTACTATATCATATATGTTGGAATACTTATTCATGTATGTCAAATCTACTGTGAATTTAAAAAGATAATAACAGACAGGGAAGGCAGCCCAAAAAAAAGAATAGTGCACAAAATTGCTAGCAATTCAAGAAAGTGGCCCCGTAAAATCACGAAGAATAAGATTATACCGTTAATCGACTTTTGATTATTCAAGTTTGGAAATTATTATTGTTATCAGTTTGGAGCCTAAAATCAGATAAAGTACAATATTCTAGTAATTTATGTAATTAATTAAAACTAGGGGCGGCAGTTAACAGAAAAAAACAACAAATCAAACTATTGTCCTGACAGGATCATGGGCGTCTGTGTGTGTGTTGGTTAAGTTTATTGTATCCCTTTGAAACTTCACTATTACATACATATACATGAAGGTGAAATGCCGAACTTTGATCAATAATACTAAAGCTAAATAATTTCAATGTGTGTTGGTGTTGACATTTACTTTTAATATACATACATATAGGGCAGTCCATACTGACAAGGCTGGTAACCCTGTGACTGATATTTATGAGTTACTCATAGCATTTTTACTCGCATATGAGCAAGGGTACTATCAAGTACGAGAAAGTCAAGTGTCCAGTGCTTGATGACAGTGATCTTGTTATGATACATGTCTACATCACTGTTGTAATTGAAACCTTCAGAAGCTATAGGTAAATTTCCAACTTGGGTAGCTAAACAGGCGGATTAACTGTTTAAACTCTATGGTTAAAGTACATAAACATGCATAACCTAGAAACACACCCATAGTGCTGTAACATGATAGCAACCATAGAGACTGGGCCACTGCACAAGAAAGGTCACCCTATTTGTTGCCCTTGCTATAGTCCAGTTAGGATATAGTGACGTTGCAGTTTATGTGTACGCAAAAATCTAAATAATTGTCTAAACAGGTAGAGCAAAGTTTATTATGTTAGTTTAGCATTGAAATTATAGTTGTTTGTACAGTATAAGCCTTTATAATTGGTTTTACACTGTTATAGTGGACTTGACCGCTGGGTTACTGGATTTTTATCCTGACTGGACTATACTATCTGTATATGAGGAACCGTTATAACAGAAACAATATATGTTCCAACAGGTCTTGCAGGGCAGTTAGGAGCTCATTGTAAACAAAGCAGTGCACAAACACATATACCAATACCCCATTTGAATGTTTGCCAGGGGCTTAGTCAGGCTTGAATTGATGTTACACATACAAGCCTTGAAGTTGGTGGGTGTGGTTGGTTGGTCCTCTCGATTGTTGAAATTTTGGACTTTAATGCCATTTTGGTGATATTTATATTTTTACCTTTCAAATTAATGTTACGCATGTGCTTACGTCCGTATCGCTGGCTACGTACGCCCCTGTTTGCAAGCGGGGTAGATCTTGACGATAAACTACAAAACTTACGCCATAAAGGTGATAATGGAACAGCTAATATTACCTACCAGGTTTCAAATTGACTCACATGCTTTGTGGGATCAGGCTTTGCAGTTCAAATAAAAAAATATATTCATGATGCAGGTAAATTTATAGCCATAATGTGAGAAACTCTGTAATTATCAGATTGAATTAATTAGCTACCCACCCAGGTGTTAGTTTCTGACTTATTTAATTGGCTTACAAAATTATCAATAGAGATCTAGATAATAAATTATGCATCAGCATTTGTCAGGTCTGGCCTCTTGATCTCACACCCTGTAGGATTACATAAAACCTGCTTGTGGTGAACACCGTTATAGTTCTCACGTTATATATTGTACTGAGGCTCTATCTTGTTGCATTGAGGCCCTGGCTTATAGTACTGAGGCCCTGTCTTATTGCACTGAGGCCCTGGCTTATTGCATTGAGGCCCTGTCTTATTGTACTGAGGCACTGTCTTATTGCACTGAGGCCCTGTCTTATTGCACCGAGGCCCTGTCTTATTGTACTGAGGCACTGTCTTAGTGCACTGAGGCCCTGTCTTATTGCACCGAGGCCCTGTCTTATTGCATTGAGGCCCTGTCTTATTGTACTGAGGCACTGTCTTATTGCACCAAGGCCCTGTCTTATTGTACTGAGGCCCTGTCTTATTGTACTGAGGCACTGTCTTATTGCACCGAGGCCCTGTCTTGTCTTATTACACATGTGCACTCATGTTATTTTGTCTAAATTACTTTAAGGCTTGGATTTGCTAGCATTGTAGGTATATCTGTAATAAAATGAATATCATATGCTAGTGAGTCTGTGTGACATTGATATTGTCAACCCTTGAGACTATTGAAAGCTGATAATTCACCAGTATGTGACAGTGTAGTGAGAGGCCCTGTCATGTTAAGGTTGTTTAGGACCTTTCTCCGACGTCATCGGCAAAAAATCGACTTTTCGCCGAATCTAATGAAAATCTCCAGATGTATGCTTTAACATGCTCTTCGTTTTATGTCGTTTTTATTTTTTTAAAATATTGCTTCGTTTCCTAGCAACGCGACGTTATGTACACGGAGCGTAAAATTGAGGTTTTAAGCGTATGTCTCCGTCAAATTAAGGTCTACGTTAATTTTAAAAACTCTACATGTTAGCCCAGGATCCGTTGAATACGCATACATAAAATTTATAGTGGTTGCGCAAAACAATTTCACAACACAAAAGGTTTTACGTCGAAAATTGACCAGTATTTTACGCCGTATTTGCGACACCCTACTCCCTTTAGGTCGCTATTTGGTCAACAAAGAGTGATTCAATCAACTAATGATATACACGGCGATGATGCGGTAATGCTACAAAACAGACTCAAACGATAAAAAAGGGGGGTCATCTCGCATTATTTTCGACAAAATTGATTTACAGTGAAAAGCGGACATGCGTAAAACGCATAACGTCGCACGACGTTACGCGCCGTACGTCCGTTTGTTTTTCAGACGTGCGTCTTATTTACAGCAATTAAATGTTAAAGAATAAATCGCTTTTTCGCCGAATCTAATGAAAATCTCCAGAAATATGCTTTAACATACTCTTCGTATTATGTCGTTTTAATTTTTTCAAGATATTGCTTCGTTTCCTAGCAACGCGACGTTATGTACACGGAGCGTAAAATTGACGTTTTAAGCGTATATTTCTGTTAAATTAAGCTCTACAATAATTTTCAAAACTCTATTTGTTAGTCCTTCATCCTTTGAATACGTATATTTAAAATTTATAGCGGTTGCGACTTACAATTTCGCAACGAAAACGGTTTTATATCGAAAATTGACCTGTATTTTACTTCGTATTTCCAACACCCTACTCACTTCAGGGCGCAATTTGGTCAACAGAAAGTGATTCAATCAACTAATGAAACAAACCGTGGTTATGCGGAAATTCTACAGAATAAGCACAAACAATAAAAAAGGGGGGTGATCTCGCATTATTTTCGACAAAATTGAATTTTAATGAAAAGCGGACATACGTAAAAAGCATAACGTCGTGCCGCACGACGTTACGGGCAATTATTGCCGTCAGCTTCATGATCTTGTGGTGTATCTGGCGCATTGGCACATGGTTTCAATATATAAAAAATATAAGAACGTAAAATGTATTACATTACGATAAATGCAAGATGAGACCTTAAATATACCCCTAAAATTGTATGAATATTGATTTCTAGTGATATACATGTACGTACATTTCCCCTATTAATAAAGAGATATGAAATTGCTACAAGCACGAAATGTATAAAACACTAACCACCTCTCACAAACAATATTGTGCTTTAACATTTTGGCTTACGACCTATATATTTTGTACGCACAGTAGGGGGGGGGGGTCGGGCACAGTGTTACAGTCCCTGTGGTAAATGTTTATTGTAATAAATACCGACAAACATACTTTGGTATGTAGTTATATTTTCAATAAATGGTCAAAAGTAGTCCCAAAACGTCGACACACTGTGTTACATTTACGAACCATTTTAAACAGTTGAAATTGATAATGCATATTCAAATTGATTAATTAAAGAACTTGCATTGTCAAAATTAAGCATGGTTTTTGTATACATTATTACTAGGACTGTCATAAGTATAAGTGTCCATGCATTCAATATAAAATGTAACAATTATACATATGTAAGACTTTCACCCAACTCACTAAATAGCAACAACACAACAGCTGTACAGTAAATTTCAAAGGTGGCCGAATCACTGGCACGTATCTTTTGAACCAGTTAATTGAAACCAAGATCCCCTACCACCGGGACCGACGGGGATTCTTACTTTTACTTTATCGAACCCCGATGGTCATACCGATGGTAAAACCCCGCAAATCCCCCCTGTCCTGTATCTCACGGGTATAGTCAGACTTGCATTTCCCCACTATTGTGCCGCGAATCAAAAGCGTACCACACATACATCAGTGCGGGGACATCGAAAACGTTAAAACACGGGACAGTTCCCCGCTATCACCTGTCTTTCCCCTGGATTCGTGGAGTAGTTTCAATTGACTGGTACAATATTGTAACGTCATGTTTGATGTGTAGGCCTACTCCAACTAAGGCACATAACGGGCCGCGACAAAAGTGTTTACATTAACTTGTATTATTATCTAATACACGTGTAAGACATCATACTTTTGAAAAGTGTATATATATAACTTTCTTTTCCAATTTGCTGGCTGTTCATCTACCGGCCGCACCAGCTTTAATTCAGCTTCCAACATGATTTAACTTGGTTGCGTAACAGTGAAACTCAATATATAAGCTTGGTTAGTTGCAATATTTCTAGACAAGGGCGGGACTAACTTTCCAGATGTTTGTACATCAAAGATTTACTTTTATACCAAACGCTATTATTATATACATTATAACTATATATGACTGTAAGAAAACGATGTATACATATTTTAGTTATTATTTTATTAAAGGGACGTAATAATTAGTTCGGAAGACTTAAGTTAGTCTCATAATTCTGTACACTGCATTTAATGTCCGATCGAATATCCTGAGTAGATGTTTAGACTGTGTATTTATCATGATGTTGTGGTCATAATAAAAGTACCAATAAAGACACATTGTGAAGAATAATAAAACAACAGTACTGATTGCGAGAGAAACCCAGTTTTGTCATTTTCACTTTCGCAAAACTTACCACACTCAAATCGAAATAACTAATTGTTATGTAGTGACAAACTTTGCTTTGAACAAAGCTATCATATATGATTTGATAAATGAACAGATACAGGTGAAATGCGTGCATTTTATTCTTAACATGTAATTGTTGTACTAGTAAATAGGACGCAAGTCCGTAAATAAAACGGACGTACACAGCGCGTTACGTTGTGCGACGTAACGTTTTTACGTAAGTCCGTTTTTTACTGAATTTCAATTTTGTCGAAAATAATGCGAGATCACCCCCCTTTTTTATTGGTTGAGCTTATTCTGTAGAATTACCGCATCACCACGGTGTATTTCATTAGTTGATTGAATCACGTTTTGTTGACCAAATTACGCCCTGAAATGAGTTGGGTGTAGCAAATGCGCAATAAAATTCTGTCAACTTTCGATATAAAACCTTTTTCGGTGAAAAATTGTCCGTCACAATCGCTTTAAATTAAACATATACGTATTCAACGGATCAAGGGCTAACATGTAGAGCTTTGAAAATTAAAATAGACCTTATTCTGACCGAATTATGCCATTAAAACGTCAGTTTTACGCCCTATGTACATAGCGTCACGTTGCTAGGAAACGAAGCGATATTTTGAAAAAATAAAAAATGCACAATAAGGACAGAATGTTTAAGCATATATCTGGAGATTTTCATTAGATTCGGCGAAAAGTCGATTTTTTGCCGATGACGTCGGAGAAAGGTCCTAAACAACCTTAATATGGTGTTTGACAGTGTAGTGAGAGGCCCTGTCATGTCAATGTGGTGTTTGACAGTGTAGTGAGAGGCCCTGTCATGTCAATGTGGTGTTTGACGGTGTAGTGAGAGGCCCTGTCATGTCAATGTGGTGTTTGACGGTGTAGTGAGAGGCCCTGTCATGTCAATGTGGTGTTTGACAGTGTAGTGAGAGGCCCTGTCATGTCAATGTGGTGTTTGACGGTGTAGTGAGAGGCCCTGTCATGTCAATGTGGTGTTTGACGGTGTAGTGAGAGGCCCTGTCATGTCAATGTGGTGTTTGACAGTGTAGTGAGAGGCCCTGTCATGTCAATGTGGTGTTTGACAGTGTAGTGAGAGGCCCTGTCATGTCAATGTGGTGTTTGACAGTGTAGTGAGAGGCCCTGTCATGTCAATGTGGTGTTTGACGGTGTAGTGAGAGGCCCTGTCATGTCAATGTGGTGTTTGACAGTGTAGTGAGAGGCCCTGTCATGTCAATGTGGTGTTTGACAGTGTAGTGAGAGGCCCTGTCATGTCAATGTGGTGTTTGACAGTGTAGTGAGAGGCCCTGTCATGTCAATGTGGTGTTTGACGGTGTAGTGAGAGGCCCTGTCATGTCAATGTGGTGTCTGACAGTGTAGTGAGAGGCCCTGTATTGTCAATGTGGTGTTTGACAGTGTAGTGAGAGGCCCTGTATTGTCAATGTGGTGTTTGACAGTGTAGTGAGAGACCCTGTCTTGTCAATGTGGTGTTTGAGAGTGTAGTAAGAGACTCTGTCTTGTCAATGTGGTGTTTGACAGTGCAGTGAGGCCCTGGTCTGGTCAATGTGGTGTCTGACTGTGTAGTGAGGCCCTGTCTTGTCAATGTGGTGTCTGACTGTGTAGTGAGGTGCCCTGTCATGTCAATGTGGTGTTTGACAGTGTGTAGAGGCCCTGTCTTGTCAATGTGGTCTGTGTTCTCTGTACCAACTAAAATATTTCTTTTCATGCAACTATCTGGAGAGTAGTTGTCAAAATGTCTACTTCAATTTGTCATCAATTGTTACAAATTTGAACAGAATCTTATATCAAGGTCATATTAAGATTATTATGTGAATTGGTGTACTTTCAGCTTGAGAAAAAGTTCATTTTGAGAAAGTTTATGAAATCGGATCTTCACATTTTCTATAGTTATTATAACAGGTTTGCACATTAAGGGAGGTACTAATTATGTCATTTGACACAATTTTGTCACCCTCGTTGTGCCGATTTGTGTACTAAGTCATGCTCTTGTTCGTTTTTCTTTTCAATAAGTAGGTGTAAGTGTTAGCGGTTAGCAGAATGATCAACTGTAATTGATAATAGAGCAATATATCAAATTATTTCTGAAAATGGTTTAATGGGGACTCGAAATATTGCATGAAGGAATTTTAATTATACAATTTGCATTGTATAATCCAACTTACACCTTGGATCCTGTATGCAAATATTCTCACTGAACGTGGGAACGATACCCAGCTTTCTTTGTACGCGCTATTTGAGTCGTTTATATCCTTCATATTTTTTTATTATTGGTATATTATGTTTATGTAATGATGTTTATATTATAATCAATGATTTCTGTGTTCAATGTTCCCGTTTAAAGACTCACGTTACGTGTTACCCATTCTTTAGGATCACTCCCAGTTATCTTAATTCCATTCTACCTTATACTATCTTACTGAGTGTAAGCAACCGTATAATTTATTCCACCTTGAAAATTAAAATTATAAAAGGTTTAATCTGAGAACCAACCAGTAAAAGTAATTTTCATCATCTTTGTTTTAATATGGCCTTTGAATAATTCATTCCTCCTTGAAAATGAATGTTTATAAAAAATATATATATTATTGTTTAGAAATGATCAGTTAAGGTTTCTGAGGTTTAAACAGTAACAATAAATTTGCATCATCGTTTGTTTTGATATGGCATTGCTCAGTAAAACTGTTCACAACAATGCTTATACAGTGGGAAACTGTAAAACTGTGCATGTACAGTCCAGTTAGGATATGGTGAGAGTGACGTAGTCGTATATGTGTACACAAAATATTACAACCATTGTCTGAAGAGGTAGAGCGAATATAGTACGTAGTTTAGCAATTGAATTCAAAGCTGTCTGTAAAACTGGATCTCCACCGAATGTGTCACTATATTCTTACCCTGACTGGACTATACATTCAATCGGGATACAGTAACACTATATAGTTTAGGACTGCATATACTTTCTGGCGCTTTAATTTGAGCGAGTCACATTTAATTCTTTCCAATTCAAAGTTGGAGAATAGGTTAAAGTCATTAAGTCATTTAAGGCATACCAATAAATATATCATACATTTGTACAGCCAACAATGATGTTTTGTTCAAATGATGTTATAATTTTGAGAGTATGAGAAATTTTGGAATGACTAAATGACAAGTCTTAACACTCATGTAGCTTGGAAGATCAAATTAGAGCATACTGTAAAATCATTAATTTTTGCAGGTATTAAATTTTGCGGATTCTTGTAAAATTTTAATTTGGTGGGTTCTTAAATTTTGATTTTAAATATTGAAAGAAAAATTCTCTTGTTACGTATTTTAATATCAATTATTCGAGGGAATTTAATTTCGCGATCTAGTTCATCTGCGAAATCAATGAAAATTATATGACCGCGAATATTAATAACTTTACAGTGATATATTGTACTGCATTTACTATGCAGCTGTGTATGTTATTATCAGTGTATATTCATTTATGCAGAAATTGTAGCATCTTACTATACTATATAAACACCATTATGTCGGCAACAGCTGGTACCGCTCTAGTAGTGTTTAATGTTTGTCAACAGTTTGAAATCAGGTTATATTGAGAATGACACATATTGGCTTGAACTATTAAATAGTCTTGTCTGTCTGACTTTTATTTGACATATAACCATATGACAGAGCATTCTAACACTGGAGACTCCTCCATAATAGCTTTGTGGTAGAGTGTCCGCTTCGATTGTAGGAGGTCCTGGATTCGATCCCAGGCCACGTCATACCAAAGACAAAATAAAATTGGTAACAGTAATTTCCTTGTCAGAAATCAGCTTAAAAAGGAAAGCTCTCATACCCTCTTTGCTTTGGATGGATAACATCAGGAATGAGGTGTCCAGAGTGATTAATTTATTAATCTAAATTTGAAAAACTTGTTTTCACATTTGCTCTAAAATAAATAAGTATGAACTATGCATGAAACATACATCATATGGAGACAGGGCTTTTAAAGCTTCGTAACTAGAAAATCATTAATACTACAGTGTACGTGATATAGTCGGGAGAATTTGACCTGACTCTCGACCTTCTATTAGCATAATTTAACAGCTGATATAGTGTCTATATTTTTAATCCAGGTTGTATTTTTTCATAAGCGGGAAGTATTGCAGGAAGTATCACGAAGACGCTCGAGGTGTAATACCAACACTAATCTAAAGGACCGTTATTGCAAGATTTGCTTGCAGAAATTTATATATTCAACACAAGAACCTTGTAATATATTCATGCATAAAGGTCAGGATCACGTCAAATTTTCTGTGCTTTATACAAGTCTGAATTTATTATAAAGTATTGGCACTGACTTTCTCAATAATATTTTTTCTGGTATGGGCAATTTTATCGGGAAGGTTAATCATAACATAAAATTATTCTAATTATGAACCATCCAGTGGAATTTTCAACAATCGTATACCACTTCTAAGATTGTCAAAGCAATTAACAAAAAATATTTGGTTATATTATATAAAAACTTTTTTTTTAAATAATTGGTCGCCATTGCAGGTTAACTATATTCCTCGCGTGAGAAATATGTTTTATTTCTTATTTTAATGTTTGAATATAGTTGTAAATATAAAATT
Source organism: Spisula solida (assembly GCA_947247005.1). Classification (NCBI taxonomy): domain Eukaryota; kingdom Metazoa; phylum Mollusca; class Bivalvia; order Venerida; family Mactridae; genus Spisula; species Spisula solida. Next base: position 26,987,600 of record OX365945.1, on the reverse strand, counting down.
TAAATTTTATTGCGTAGAGTTAAACAACCCTTTTATGAAACTGCTGATGGCAATAAAATTTACATTGTGCATTTACTGTTCATCAAGTATTATTTGTAATGTGTTTATTTCTGCTATAATTCGTAAATTGCGTACCTCGTGAGTTCATAATCCATGTAAATATACTTTCATAAGATGAATACCTATCCTGGGACTTTTGACTAGCCAATTCATAAACCTGCAAAATTAGTATGTTACCAAAATTCATGAAATAAAAGTCTGGCATACATAAATGATTTATAGTAATATGAAAGGCTCTAAATGGCATGCATTTGTGTGAGAATTATTCGGGTTAAATTGTATAATCATTCTACAGACTAACACCTATTTCAATGTACTCATAGTTAAAGTTTAGTTAACTCTTAATTGCATTGAGTAGTTACGATTTTTGTTGGTCTAAGACTAATATTACTTACTCTTATGTCATTGTTTTACTATGACAACGTCTTCGTATTTCCAACCAATCCCCCCAGCTAGCACAGCTAGTAGAGTGATAGATTGTCACTCAGGCGACCTGGGTTGGAATTCCATGTTAGGCATGTTATATTCTTCCATAACTTTGTTCTCCACATGTGGAGAAGGGGTCAGAAGTTCTTTTGGGAGTATAGTTAAGTTTAATTTAATTGGGTTTAACACCGTTTCTCAACAGTTTTTCAGTTATAAATGTATGTGATTCACCTAGCCAGTTTTTCCTGGACTGTATTCTAACCTGTACTAACTTCCCTTCTACAAGGAACTAGCAACTTCTCCATGTGTGGAGGAAAATTGATCTCAAATTGTCATGACCTGCCACAACCTGGAATCAAACCAAGATCCCTTAGTTAGCAAGTTAGTACTGGTTAATAATGGATTCCAGCAAAACTGGATAGATCAACTGTATAAAAGTTTATAAATGTTTAAAAAAATGTGAGTCAGAAAAAAATCCAGAAAATCAATATAAAATATTACCTGATTAAGGGCGTTTCTCCATCACTTTATAATCGTAAAATATTTGTTTAAAAATCAATTTCCTTTTTTCCATTTATAAAAGTTTGTGTGAAATTAAAATTTATCAGTGCATGTTGATCAAACTATCAGTTCCATTGCACATGAATTGTACTGCTGTTTGATACAAATGTTCCGTGATTCTATGTAATGTTATCCTCCCGTCGGATTGAAACAGGCGATATAGAATTATTGGCTGGCTAAGTGTTAAGCTATGTTGTCTGGTTATGTTATGCAATCAATGATAGAACTTGAAATATCCAGGATCTCATATCTTATCTTCACAATTATTTTATTCTTTTTAGCTCATCTGATTTTTTGAGAAGAAAAAAGATGTCAGAGTTATTGTCGACACTTGATGGTCGTCACTTGATCATCGTCGGCGACAGAGTCGGCATTGCTGACCATTTAAAGTAAGACCCATTACTCTGATCTGCATTTTGCAAGAATTATTGCCCCTTTTTGGACTTAGAAAATAAAATGCCATGGTTAAGTTTAGTATTTAGGTAAATTTTTCTCATCAACTATCAAAGCTATTGCTTTGAAACTTGCAACACTTGTTCACCATCAATGCCTGAGCCTGTAAAGCTAGGCCTATAACTCTGATCTGCATTTTGCAAGAATTATTTCCCCTTTTTGGACTTAGAAAATATCTTGGTTAAATCTTATATTTAGGTTTTAACTTTTCCATAAAATATTAAAGCTATTGCTTTGAAACTTGCTACACCTTTTCACCATAATACCTCACTCTTTTAAGCAAGACTGATAACTCTGTCCTGCTTTATGCAAGGGTAATGAGCCTATCTTACAGTGACACTGATCAGATGAGCGTCAGCACCTGCAAGGTGGTGCTCTTGTTAATGAAAATGTGATCATAGTTTGTCAGTATATCAATATACTGTCAGGGGTTGGAATCTGTGGTTACCTCTTGGGATCAACAGGGATGTCCAGAAGGGGCTTACACCTTTAGCCAAGAGATTTACGTTGTCAATATTACATGACTTAAATGCCATTTTGTCAATGTTTTGATCATTGCAATGTTGGAAGCCTATATATATATATATATATATATATATATATATAGATCTATGATATGATGTAAGGTTTAAACTCTGTTCTTAATTTAATTGATTAATAAAAAAGTTATTTCGGAATTTTTTTCTGATTTAGGGACAGCAAACAGGGGACCGTTTCTTAGGCATATCTTAGCTAAGATCGGCCTTTTCCATAAATGATTCAAAGAATACTAAGTGAAACCATACATTTTTGTCAAGTTAAAATAGTTATTTATGATAATTCTAGTTCAAATAGCTTGGTTAAAACATATTAAGCTGTCTTAGTTTACTCAAAAAAGCGTAGGAAAAAGTCATTTTTCTAATTGAGATGTGTCTATGAAACGGGCACCTGAAGTTCCTCATTTGATGGGCATTTTTGTGCGATACATCTCCAAAAATGTGTAAGCTGAAGTCATGAAACTGTGTAGGAATGTTTATCATATGGTGAGCTTTTCTGCTGGGACATAGTTTCTGAAGAGTTAGGGCCCTTGTTTGAAGTCTAATTTTCATGGATTTTTCATGATTTGTATTTTTACACATGACATGCAGTGGTTAACAAAAGCTAATAAATGATTACATATTGTTTTATGTAACTATTACATGTATAGAGGATCTTGCATGAGTGCACATTACATACAAGTTTTATTAAACAAATGGACAAAATAATATGACACGAGGCTTTGTCAACAAGTTCAATAAAAAGAGCACAAATGCAAGATTCTATTTATCACATAGGCTTACAGAACACTCATTTTTCGCTCAAAGTGATAATGTATGCTCAGTATGCTGAATAGATTTCAACCAAAATTTAGCTGGACAATGATCATGACATCTTATCCTGACGTTGTCCGTTGATCAAGGCATGGTTTAGCTAATGTCAAATCAGGCTAATCTATATATTTATTGCCCACTCTGAGAGTGCCACGATATGTTCGGAACGGCTTTACGGCACTGCTAGGCCAAAGGTTATGTGATAAATATACACATGAATCCATTGTGTGCAAGAGGTCTCAGGTGCAATCACTGAGGACGCAACATACCAAAGTAGTTAACAATGGTACTGGCAAATCTTCTTCTGGAAACTCGGCATAGAAATTCTAAGTAACTGTGCGGTTTGCCCAGTATCAGGATAATGTGATTAGGTAGTCTAAATATGACTGAGGGTACAATACTCTTAAGAAGAAGATGGAAATGGTTAGGACATGTGACGAGAAAGGGCAACGATTCCATCAAGAAGGTGGCACTACACCGGACACCTGAAGGAAAGAGGAAATGAGGGAGACCTAAAACAACATGAAGACGCACAGTCGAGGCAGAGTTAAAGGAAATGAACCAATCGTGGGTAACAGTTGAGAAGATCGCGAAAGACAGGCTCCGTTGGAGGTCCTTTGTTGTTGCCCTAGATTGGGCAATACTAATAAGTAAGTAAGTAAATATGACTGAAATACTGTTGACCAGTGGGACTTAAAACAGTATTTTTAGATACACGAGGAGCCAAGAGAGACGATATTGCAATGTTACGATATTGAAAAACACATGAAGAAAAGAAAGCAATCACAGAAAGCATGTAAATCATTTAAATATTTTAATTTGGAAATTTATCATGAAATTGAAGTGTATGTCAATGCATTTAAATGATTTATTTTCTGCATATTAACATTCTGTCTGGGTTTTAATTAAATCAAGTAATATTTCATTTCCCGCGCGCATCCAATGCATGCTGTTATCGTGATGCGGCACATTGATTGTATTTTTCTATTGTTGGTTATCTTGTGTCTTTTTTCATTAGTAAAACAAATTTCTAGTTAAATGAATATTTGGCATATTTTGATATAACTTATTTTATCATTTTATTTTTATTAGATAAACAAAGATTGAGTTTGTAAGATGGAATAATTGAATTAATATATCTTATATTTTCTTTCCTACATAAATAAGTCTTATTAGATCCATTACATATTTATAAATATTATTATATACCAAGTGAAATGTTTGCAATTTTCTGATACAAGAATATTATCCATCCTCCCACATTGACTTGTCCTTGAAATTCCTTAATACTTGTCCTTGAAATTCCTCATTACTTGTCCTTGAAATTCCTCAATACTTGTCCTTGAAATTCCTCAATACTTGTCCTTGAAATTCCTCATGACTTGTCCTTGAAATTCCTCAATACTTCATAGCTTTATTTTTAATATAGTTTCTGTAACATTTTATTGTTTCATATTTGTGCATGAAACATATACAATAGGTAAGTCAAATAGGGTACCAATGGGATCAGTGTGTGTGGAACAGTCTATGTACCAGACAGGAAGGAAAAAAGGCGGGTACCGTGGTTGGTCTGTACAAAAAGACAAACACAAATCAGACAGGGAATGCAGCATTCAACAGAAAAACCCAAGTACAAAAGGCATCAAATGGGACACACAAATAAGACAGTTCACAGACCACCAGTACCCGACTGCTGTTTTATCAAAGCACTTACAGAGATCTTAAACTTACGCTCAAATTTAAAGACCTTAGGCATATACTGATTTCACAACTACAAATTTAGGACTGGTATGATTTTGTATGGGTCTATTACTGAATCATTCCTAATATTGCAGATCACAATTTGTAGTTGTTAGAGAATTATAAAAAATTAAGATTTCCGTTAGTGCTTTGATAAAACAGTACCCAGGTCACCACAATGCCCTACACCAAACTGAAGAAGAAAAATGAAATTAAACAGTTACGAAGTTAAGAGGTGAGATATCGGCCACACAATGTCTCGGTGCAGCGCTTAGTCGTTAAACTAGTTTCGTGCTATATTGCACTCTTCAGTAACAAAGACTGACCTTGCTTGGTCTGTCCGGTATTTATACCCGAGACAGGCAAACATTTTTGTTTGCCTGTATCAGTCCGAGTGGGACTTATATTGCATTGTGGGATTGATTTGCCGTCAAGTTTTTTAGTTTGGCTTTGTTGCCATGGTGTAGCTGTGAAATTTCACAGGCAAACTATGTTAACTTCCGGTTCGCAAACAGTTACGAAGTTTGAATGTATAAAATTGGATGCTATTTCGAAGTACATTATGCCCCGCGCAAGAACTATAATTATCTGTACGATATGGTACAAACTAAGGTCATCGTTAAATATGTACACCTTGTTACTATATAACAAGACAGTACTGTGGTAATGAAATGATATTTTTATGTGTTTAGTAATTATGGGAATCAGTCATTTTGGCTCGGTCAATGACATCACATACATTTCTTACATTTTCTCTTCCTGGCATATAAAAATTTCCTGGCATTATATTTAATTCCTGGATGGCAGTTCTATAGATGGAAAGAATTGCAAAATTTAAACTGATTTTTGTGGCATTCCTGCTTTGACATTTATGTGCAGTGTTTTTATATCATATAAAAATAGGATTTTTCAATTAATATCTTTTTATTTATACCAGGTATTGCATTTTATTTCCAGAAATATTTTATGACCAATGTTTATATTGTTTTTTACTCCGATCCAGAGTATGTAGTATTTTTAATGCTTGAAAATTTGCTGTAAAAATTATTTCACATATATCATATTATCAACACATATAATTCAAACTAAACCTCTAAAAGACCAATATCACAGTGTATAAACGAGTCAACTTCCGGTTATCGCAATAAGGAGTACACATTGAATTGTATAGTCTTGCAATAAGTTGTACAGTGATAGGAAATCACTGGATGTTTCAATCACAATAAGTCATACAAGTTGAATTGTATAGTATCCCAATAAGTTGTACAGTGATTTCGATGAATATGGGTTTATGGTAATTGATATAATCGTTGATACAGTTTTATGAACAAAAAATATCATGTGATAAATATTTAATTTGTCATCTGACCCTTTATATGTGGTAGGGGTCACATTCATTGATACACCCTGTACATACTGATTTGAGATCATGGGATTTTGTACCAAAGACAATGTAATCTTTATATGTCATTATGCTGTCATTGTGTTAAGAACTACGGTCCACCTAAGCTTGTATCTTCGTGGAGGTGGTTCCATTTTTGGTTACAATGAAGTATTTTGTTGATTAATGAGATTAATCTATTTTAAATTATTACGAGCTTGACTGGCACCTTTTAACACTTTAAACTAGTTCACAGTGTTGATCAAGAGGTACAACCTTCCAGTCCACATTCAGTTTAGTGCAAACTAATGCCTTAGACCAGTCTACAGACAGTTTGGTGCCAAGAATGCCTTAGACCAGTCCATAGTCAGTTTGGTACCAAGCAATGCCTTAGACCAGTCTATAGTCAGTTTGGTACCAAGCAATGCCTTAGACCAGTCTATAGTCAGTTTGGTACCAAGCAATCCCTTAGACCAGTCCGTAGTCAGTTTGGTACCAAGTAATGACTTAGACCAGCCTTCAGACAGTTAGGTGCCAAGTAATGTCTTAGTCCAGTGTACACAATGCCTTACACAAGTCTACAGACAGTTAGGTGCCAAACAATACCTTAGATCAGTCTTCAGACAGTTTGGTGCCAAGTAATGCCTTAGATCAGTCTACAGACAGTTTGGTGCCAAGCAATGCCTTAGATCAGTCTTCAGACAGTTTGGTGCCAAGTAATGCCTTAGATCAGTCTTCAGACAGTTTGGTGCCAAGTAATGCCTTAGATCAGTCTACAGACAGTTTAGTGCCAAGCAATAGCTTAGAACAGTCTACAGACAGTTTGGTGCCAAGCAATAGCTTAGAACAGTCTACAGACAGTTTGGTGCCAAGCAATAGCTTAGATCAGTCTACAGACAGTTTGGTGCCAAGCAATAGCTTAGATCAGTCTACAGACAGTTTAGTGCCAAGCAATGACTTAGATCAGTCTACAGACAGTTTGGTGCCAAGATATACCTTAGATCAGTCTACAGACAGTTTGGTTCCAAGCAATAGCTTAGATCAGTCCACAGACAGTTTAGTGCCAAGCAATGACTTAGATCAGTCTACAGACAGTTTGGTGCCAAGCAATACTTTAGACCAGTCTACAGACAGTAGGTGCCAAGTAATGCCTTAGACCAGTCTACAGACAGTTTGGTTCCAAGCAATGACTTAGATCAGTCTACAGACAGTTTGGTGCCAAGCAATGATTTAGACCAGTCTACAGACAGTTTGGTTCCAAGCAATGCCTTAGACCAGTCTACAGACAGTTAGGTGTCAAACAATACCTTAGATAACTCTTCAGACAGTTAGATGCCAAGTAATGCCTTAGATCAGTCTACAGACAGTTTGGTGCCAAGCAATGACTTAGATCAGTCTACAGACAGTTTGGTGCCAAGCAATGCCTTAGATCAGTCTACAGATAATTTGGTGATTATTTTGAGGTCGAGGTCAAAGGGTAGAAGTCTAGGTCACTGATACATTATGGGGATATTTGTGAAATAAATTCAATGTTATTTATAATGAATGTGAGAGTGGTGGTTAATAATTAATCTTACATTAAGTGACATTACACCTTTAATACACAAGGTAGATTATTATAATTAAAAAGTAATTTTCAAAACAGGTTGACAAGTTTGTGACATTTCAGTGAGAAAGGCAAACAAAGCGCCAAGATTTAAATTTCTTTACTTATGACAGTTTTTACATGTTCTGATATAATGTCAGCTGTAAAAAACTTGTTAGTGTCTCAAAAATTACTGTAATTCACACGGTTCTCTTTTGAAAATGTTTTATGGTAATACAGATCTCGTTGACACTTCTATGATACCGAAATGGCGGGACGTTTTAATTTATCCGGCACGCTGTTACTGTACCTTGTCGGCGAAGTCTTGTCATGAAATAAAATATTATCTCATTTCATATGTTAATGATACCTATAAAGGCAGGACATGGCTATTATACACAACTCGGTTTTTAACAGAATTTTATGTACTAAATTGTTATTATATTATTTAGCTATATTTATTACTATGTAATTCTTGGCTTAAGAAGTTTGAATTTAAGAATATATGTGACGCCAGATTGTGCCCAAGATGATTATAGTCACTTTTTGAATGTACACGAGTTGGCAGACGGAATGATGTTTATTGCCGGAAATTGTGTGAAAAAATGTATCATAAATATAACTGTTGATATGATTAAAATAATGTGTTTATTTATTATAAAATCTTGAATTTCATTCATATTCCTCCGTCAAATTACATGTTCCAAGTGATTACATGTTCCAAATTATGACTAGTGGTTTCAAGTAAGTGATTAGGTTAAAAAATGGAAACTAAAAATCAAAATCAGTGTTAATATTTAAAAATGTACTACTCTTCTTACTGGAGTCACAGTTCATATGTTTAAAAAATTAAATTCTAAAGTAATTACACAGCCCGAGTTCCAGTAAAAAAATCAAAATTCTTAGAATTTTTTATTATAATTGAATCTGATTTTAGTGCCATGATGAGCCCAGACACTGGATTTAATGACATGAAATGGGCCCAGAAATATCTATTAAGGGTCAGGATGGGCTCTCCCTCCTGTTTGTTTATTTTGTCGTTATTAAATCACTGTCATCACTTAAAAAATGATGTTTTACTTCTGTACTTTGATGTAAATGGTCCTCAAGATGTTGTCTTAATTTGAAGGTTATGTGCGTGTAAAAGCTACCTTAAATAGCTAGCGATAATGAACTCAACTGGCGACCGACAGATTATGACCCGATGTTATACCTGTCATTATATACGTTTTAGAGTGTGGGAAAATTGCAGATAAACTTTCTCTTTACAACAGTTTTAACCCTATATGTGTAACTGTAAATTATTGCACGCCATTAATTTTACCGTAAAGTTAATGCTGGTCCTTATTGCACTGTTGTGTCATGGTGCATTAATGTCAGTGCTTCCTGTAGCGAGATTACGGTATTTTTTTTAAAACTTACTTATTGAAGGTATTGAACTTTCTAGTTGGCGTTATTGAGTTGACGAACGATACGGCATTTACGGTATTTACGGTATAAGATAATGCATGGTAGATACTGCAATACATCGCATAAGATCATTAATCACAGACTGTGAAATGATATATCTGTTACTTTCACATGTTAAATCTTTGTTTTTATTATATCGGCAATTGGAGTTGTCGTATCATATGTTAATGGTCGTTTTGTATGTTCTTTGAATGTTTTTTCCAACATCTCGTGAATGAAATACTTGGTTTAGGGTGTCATAGTGTTGTCATGTACCAGCAGGGACTGCCAAGATCTTTTTTCATCGACAAAAAATGTTGACGATGGTTTAAATGTCACTTTTCTCCCGGTTGATTATATGTCATTATGATTTACTTTCTGAGATCATATAATATATATATATGATTAATGTTGGAAGAATAATGGCAAATACGAAAAATAAAATATTCAAAAAAATGTTCGAACGGTTTAATAAATAACTATTGATTTTGATAATAACATCCAAATTAAGTTAAGTAACATATAACAAGTTGGTACTAGCATAAGTCTTAAAAATATTATTTAATTGATTATAGTATTTAATTAATTATAGTATTTAATTGATTATAGTATTTAATTGATTATAGTATTTAATTGATTATATTATTTAATTGATTATATTATTTAATTGATTATAGTATTTAATTGATTATATTTAATTGATTATAGTATTTAATTGATTATAGTATTTTGAATGATGGGTTTAATTCTGAAAACGATGAAAAAAGTATAAAAGTAAACATTTTTTTTTACAATTTTGGGATTTTTTTATTTTTGAACATTCACTTTTTTATCATTTCAAAATAGTTCTTTTCAAGTTTAGTTCACAATAGAGTGTAAATTACAAGAAACAGTGTTGTTTATATTTTTTTATTGATAAAAAAAAGTTTTTTACTCATAATTTTATGAACATACATATTTGACTGAAATGGTATAAAGTATCAAAGATATTCAATTGATGGTAACAAATGTCAAATCATTATCATTCATGCAGTTGCACGACAACAGTACAAAAACTTGTCTTTTTTGTACCATTTGACAAGACATTGTGATTGAAAATTGTAGAAATATGTCAATTGTGTTTTAGCTATTTCATCATGATAAGTATGCAGTGTACTATCTATATATCACTGGCTTAGAATGAGAAGGTCGTAAGTACAAAATCAATATTTCGAGAAAAAAAGAAAAACTTGTCTGAAAACTACTCTTTACTTATGGAAAAAACAAGCTTTTTAAACTTCATTTTGGTCAACTTCAGATTTTCATAAATCATAATGAGTATACTTTGAATTGTATAGTTCCACAATAATGAGTACAGTGGTTTGGTTTATACGCAGAGTTAGTACTTACGACCTTCTAATTCTAAGCCAGCGATATATTTATGATCAGGCTTCATTCTCACAAAACATCTCAACTTGAGCTAAATCTCATCTCTGTTTTTTTAAGTTAAATAACTTAAGTTACCAGTTTTTGTTTGTTCAGCTGTTAAGCCGTTCAGCCGTTCTGCTGTTCAGCCGTTCAGCCGTTCTGCCGTTCAGCCGTTCTGCCGTTCAGCCGTTCAGTCGTTCAGTCGTTCTGCCGTTCAGTCGTTCTGCCGTTCAGTCGTTCTGCCGTTCAGCCGTTCAGCCGTTCAGTCACCCTTTGAAATTTTAACTTCACCAGGTCATTGGGCTACCTAAGGAAACCCATGTTGGAGTCTCCCTGGGGAGAACATTTCTCTCCTGGTTGGTTTGCAGCCAATATTGAGGTACCGCGCCCAGGAATATTGATTTGCATTCGAGACAGTTGGAGTGCTTGGCCATTCAGTTTTATCCCTGCCTACTGGCCAATGACCTCCAGCCTCATGGACATGATTTGCACTAAGCATGCATGATAGTGTTTTCAAAGCTATGTACAGCTTGTATTTTTCCGGGATATGTATATTTCAGCCCTAGATGTTGGAATGAATTAGTGAACCAGGAAGATTGAGTATAGAATACCTCTTACATGCATGTAACTGTGAGTGGGCTGTTTCCTGTCACTGTGAAGAATTCCAGAACGAAAACATGGAACCGGTAATTACTCAATTTTGACAGTTAAATTGAAAGTACTAATTAGGTCAAGTAGTCTCTAATGTATAGCAACGGTTAGTGTTCTGATTCCGCTGAAGCTGTTTGAATTACAAACCCGAGTATATTATAGCATCACTGGTACTTCAGTTCAATTTGCATGTACTTGATCTTTTACACTATGGTGTTAACTTCTTATTGGGGTATTTTTATTTCCCTAAAATGTTATGATTTATTACATGACTTATTTACATAATTATAATAAGCTGTAGCCTTACTTACTTGGAAGAATAAAGTGTTGCCACATGGACCGGATTGGATCGTGGCGTGAGTGCTGGAGTGCTCACGGGTACTGTATTATCAAAGCACTTATGAAAATCGTAAACTTACGATCAAATTAAAAAAAATCATAATTCTTTTACAACTAATAGGTGTGGTAAATGGAGCTGCAATACAAGTAATGATTCAATGAATGAACTCCTATAAATCATATCTGTCCCCAATTTGCATTTGGTAAAGATTTATAAAGAATCAAAATTTGAACATAAGTTTACGATTTCTGTATGGGCTTTGATAAAACAGTTTCCTCTGATGTTTCTGTAGAGTGCTGCCTTCCCTGTCCGATGTGTTATTATGATAAATTATCGTTTTACCTATTAATGGTGAGCAGTGGTAGGTCTATGAAGATCATAGGGTGACTTATGGTCTGTGTCTGTTAAAACTCTCAGACGTCTTATGTTTAATCCTTAGTAATATGTTTTTCATTATAAGTACTGTATAGAGAAAGTAGTAACGTAATGAGTTGCTTTTCAGATGAGAGCAAATTAGTTCAAGTTCAATCAGTCAGCTGGTGGACAAAAATTAGTTCCGGTTTGGTCAGTCGGCTGGTGGACAAGAATTAGTTCCGGTTTGGTCAGTCGGCTGGTGGACAAGAATTAGTTCCGGTTCAGTCAGTCGGCTGGTGGGCAAGAATTAGTTCCAGTTTGGTCAGTCGGGTGGTGGACAAGAATTAGTTCCTGTTCGGTTAGTCCTCTGGTGGACAAGAATTAGTTCTGGTTCGGTCAGTCCTCTGGTGGACAAGAATTAGTTCCGGTCAGTCCTCTGGTGGACAAGAATTAGTTCTGGTTTCAGTCAGTCAGCTGGTGGACAAGAATTAGTTCCTGTTTGGTCAGTCGGCTGGTGGACATGACTGAGAAAGCATTGTAAAAAGCAGCTTTAAATCTAATGAAAACCCAACACACTGACAGATCATATGGACCAACTAGGTAACTACAGTAATCTTCAAGTTTGTCAATTTAAGTGTGAGAGTTCTAGGGTTTGATCTCAGACTGTGACATACAAGTCAGTAAAAATGGTACTGGTACTTCTCCATTGCTTGGCATTTTGCTGGCTTACAATGAGAAGGTCATAAGTACAAAATTGATATTTTGACTAAACAAGAAAACTCTGTCTGAAAACTACTCTTTACTTGTGGAAAAACAAGCTTTTTCAACTTCAGTTTGGTCAACATGACCTGTTCCGATTTTCATGAAAATAGGCTCATTAGAAGTGCCTTGTGATGCAGATTTCAAATATGCATGAGTCTTATAACTCTCATTTAGCATACTAGTAAGTTCAAGGTAACTGCTGGTTCAACTTGTGTCAGGATAATGTCACTGGGTAGTCTCCATATAACTAAAATACTGTTGACCAGTGGAACTTAAACACAATATTCAAGTGCTCGTTTCTGTGTGAAAACGTTGACTAACGTCAACTATTGGAATGTCGACTACTCAATATCATTTGTCTATGCCTGTGTTTGAATGTACCGTATGAATGGCCTAGGTATAGTGGGATGATCATGAGTCCTTTTAAAAATGAAGGGTATCGGATGTTAAACGTGTGGCCGTGTAATTCTTTATAATAGAATTAACGACAAAGTGGTAATTAAAATGAACAAAAGGGAATCCCTCACACATGTCAATAGAACGGTAATTAACGTAGCCATCAGACAATCTTTGGACGCAGTGTTCGTCAATTTTTGAAAAATAACACCTTATTGATAATGAAAACGGAATGCAATCCTTGTGCGTTAATTGAATTCAATGGTTACAGTAATTACAGGTTTAGAGTAAAAAAGTGTAAGCCAAATTGATTTTTAAAACAATTTGCAAACTTTGGATGAATTACAAAATTTTAATCTGACAAAAATCTATGGTCGTTATTGGGAAAGTAATGGTTAGTTAGTGTATATAAGGAGCCCTTTGTTTATACCCCTGTCATGATGTTTTGGTTTTAAACTATTGACTTGCGGGTTGAATTGGGCCCACCTCTTTCATTCAAAAATTTTCCACACCCCAGATATTTATTCATTTTCTGAGTCATTTAATTGTCTACATTTTAAAACAACAGAGTAATTGAGAAGTTTACCTGAACATTTAATGGTTCCTTTTCTTGAAGTAATGGCTGATTTTGATTGTTTACACTTGTGTTTTACGGCTGTTTATATTAAGCATTTATTTACCAACAATCAAAACAATCTTAGGCTGCCCTTAAAGAATTCTTTGTTTTGAGTTTCTTGACTTCGAATTTAGAATGTGTAGGTGGTAAGGTTACAAAAAATCATGCACCCAATAGTGTTTCAAGAAATGTCTCCCTATATCTCCTAACGGCAAAAAAAGCAAAAAAGTGGAGTTGCTAAGATTTTTTCTTTCGTAAGCATGTAGGGTAAGTCGGAACAAAGATTTTGTTAGGCTGGCCCTAGGTTTCATGTTTACAGCATGTTTATTCTGAGTGGTTAAGGAATTCCAACTTCAAGTCGCTTGCCCTTTACCACTTCAGGTTCAAATCCCACCCAAGAGATTTAGCTATCCTGTTGTCTTGCAGGAGGCCTGTGTTTTTACTCAGGTATTTAAACATGACAAGAATTAAAATAGATTACTTTATATTTGCGTGATCTTTATTTTGCAATTTTCAGTTATAGGTTATTTTCCGTAAAAAACTTATTTTGCAGATTTATGAATTTTTGGTTTTAAGGTTCCAGGAAAGGAAGTCAAGGAGTTCCCCTGCCAATCAGTTCGCTAATTAATTGAACAAGTTATGTTCTTTGGTGATATAAGCTATGTTGCAGCAATTAATTATTAAATTTATTACTGATTGATTATTTATTCCAGGAAAACTGATAAGACCTACAGTTTCTGCAACCACCATACATTGTTGAAAAACAGTAATAAACAAACCCTATACAAGAGAGCCAAGATGGCCCTTCATCACTCATTGACTCCAGAGTAGCCATATTTGAACTTGACCTAGATTTCATCCAGACAAACATTCGAATTACCTTATACAAGCAATTTGCTTGCTTAGAATGAGAAATTCGTAAGCACAAAATCGAAATTTTGAGAAGAAAACAAGAAAAAACTGTCTGAAAACTACTCTTTACTTATCGAAAATCAAGCTTTTCAACTTCAGTTTGGTCAACATGACCTGTTCCGATTTTCATGAAAATAGGCTCATAAGAAGGGTCTTGTGATGCAGATTTCAAATATGTAAGAGATTTAAAAGTCATAAGTAGCACTTACAAGTTGTAAGTAGCACTTACGACCTTCTCAATCTAAGCAAGCGAATTGTGGATGGACAGACCATTGGCAAAGAGCGACCACATAAGCTCATCATATGTCACTATGTATCAGGTGAGCTTAAAACAATAATTGTTGCTAAATGTTGCTTACTTTGATTCCTCTGGCAGAGCTCTGGTTCATATAAGGAACATCCTTACAGTCTGTATTCTTGGGGTAGCGATGCCTTCCTCGTAGATTTGTTTCAACTAAATATATAAGGCTAAGCACTGTATATCCTGAAAGTAAAAGGACCCACCTATCATTCCTTAGCTCATGATTACTTCGTGTTTGTATTAATTAGTGAATGTATAAAATTTGGTTAGTATTTTGAGCAATCAGTTCCACCAACATCCCATCACTATGATACCATATGTCACTAGTGCAACATGAGGGAATATTTTAGTTCTATTTATATCCACATGTTGATCTACAAAATGCCGAGCATAGCCTTTATTTGCCAGTCAGCTTTATGCTGAAATATGGCAGGTATATATGTGTGCCCCAACCCAGATTTGAACCTGGGTCGCCAGATTAGACGGCAAGCGCGCTAACCATTAAGCTATGGAGGCCACACATTACAAATTACACTTTCCCTTGTCCTGTTTACCACTTGTATGTTCATGTACTTGACCAGCAATTACACATGTGCCATTAATTGCAATAGTATATAATTATATGGAACTTGCAAATGAAGAGCATAATACACAACTTATTATTCACTTTTTACACATAATGAGTTATTCCAGTATGCCCACAAGTTATTTGTCCAGCAGTTACACTTATACCTTTGCAATAGTACTTGCAAACGAAGAGCATAATTCACAACTTTTTATTCAATTGTTGTGCATACTCCAGTCTCCACACAAGTAATTTGTCCACCAATTACAAGTTTCCTTTGCAATAGAACTTGCAAACAAAGAGCATAATTCACAACTTTTTATTCAATTGTTTTGAATACTCCAGTCTCCACACAAGTAATTTGTCCACCAATTACAAGTATACCTTTGCAATAGAACTTGCAAACGAAGATCATAATTCGCAACTTTTTATTCCATTGTTGTGCATACTCCAGTCTCCCCACATGTAATTTGTCCGACAATTACAAGTATACCTTTGCAATAGTACTTGCAAATGAAAAGCATAACACACAATTTTTATTCACTTTTTGCACACAATAAATTATTCCAGTTTGCACACAAGTTATTTGTCCAGCAATTACACATGTGCAATTGCAATAATACTTGCAAACAAAGAGCACAATACACAAACTTTTGATTCACCTTTTGCACATTATAAATTATTCCAGTTTACACACAAGTTATTTGTCCAGCAATTACACATGTACAATTGCAATAATACTTGCAAACAAAGAGCACAATACACAAACTTTTGATTCACCTTTTGCACAAATTCCAGTCTCCCCACATGTTAGCAAATATGCAGCTACCTCAGTCATGTTCTTATTTGTGTTATGTGCTTACAGATCTAATGTTGTTGATAAATTGTTTGAACATATTGATTTTACACAAAAAATCCAATATCATCATTAAAGAATGCCATCTGTTGACAGAGAGATTTATTCAAGGATTTTGCCACCTGGTGGCATACGAGTACTCATTGACACATACATTTTAAGTTTGTCGGGAGAGGGGGGGGGGGGGGGGGTGAAATTGAATTTGCTTTATTGCTATAAACTAAAATTTTAGCTATCTGAATTATGTTAGAAGTGAGTGGGAACCCAGTGCAGATTTTGGCTGAAAATATAACTGATTAGTTTTTGCTTAGTTTAGTGCCTAAGGAAAGTATAGGATAGACAATGAGTATCACTGGTTATGAGATTCAGACGTGAGCTTCAGCGAGCGGCTAATCTCATGACCAGTAATACGAGATGTCTATCCGACTTAGACCACGTGACTGACTTATTGTAAATGTACCGTTATTCATGCACATTAAAGAGGTTGTACATTGTATTTCTGACCAGATTATGCAATTTGCTCCCAGCAATAGGATTCAATTTGCAAAACAATAAAGGATCAAAATCACAGGTTATTTAGCTCAAAAGTGTTGGATACGGGATTTAAACTATGGCAATGGTGCGCTGTGATTGGCTATTTGCAGCTTATAGTGGTCTAAGGTAATTTAAATGTAGTAGCCTGTTTGATTTAGGACAATATTCAAGCCCTTTGGCGCAACAAGGTTGTATCTCTCTATATACTATATAGTAAGATACAACCTTGTTGCACCAAAGGGACGAAGTGGTTTGTGCGCTGGATTTGTGACCGGGCAATCCAGGTTTGATTTCCAGTCGCAGCAGGTCATACCCTTCCATAAAAGTTTGGCAACAATGTTGCTCAATTTTCCTCCCCATATGACTGACTGGTTAGGATGCAGTCCAAGAAAACTGGTTAGAATACGATGTGAATGGGCCACTGTATATGTATATTACTGAAAAACTTTTGAGAAACGGTGATGAACTGAAATAATTATTTAACAGATTAAGGACTCAATAATGTAATGGACAAGTGGATTTAGTGTCATTAAACCTTTCCAATGTCACCTTAGTATATAGCTAGCAATAATTGGTTGTGTGAAGATTGTTCTCACAAATTACACAGTTTATCGTAACTATTATTGATGATGTCTGACATTGCAAATAACAAAATTATTCAAGGTCTTAACTGGGATGTTTTTATATAATTGTAGTAAAATTATGTGTACATTGGTATGAGCGTCTTTATCTGTTCATACTAATAATTCTCTAAATAGGGACATTTTTGTCGAGCATTTAGCAAACTCGTGAGAAAAAATATTCTAAACCATTTGAGAAGGCTACAAAAAACATTGGAAAATCTACTCTAACCTTGATTCATTGACTGTGGTTCCCACAAATGACAAATAGATGATCAACCTACATGAATTTCAAATCAAAAAGCTTTTATCATTTCGGGTAGCTTTTCTCAGACATGAAAATGGAATGCATCAATCTTCACTGTACGATTCTCATGACCTTCGGCTTTGGCTTGTTTGGCGTAACTAGTGAACAGCAAACTGTCAATTTAATCGACACCAAAGTCTGTATTACATAATATTTTTACACGGTGTGATTTTCGGCTCATTTGATTATGCAAAACAGTTTGCTGTAAAGCCCCTTTAATGGTTGAAAAGTCCTCAATCTCTGCTCACAAGTGGAGTGTTTGCGATATGGAAGTGAATAGATTTAAACAGTTAATAAGTAGAAAATTGAGTTTATTGAATATACATAATGATAAGCTGCAGCGTTAAGCTAACAAGATTTAACATTATGAAAGGGTTACATTCTGTTTTGTTTGTTAAGTTAACTGGAGAGGGATTGAAATGATGCCGTGAGAAAATAGTTTGTCTTTTTTATGCTATTTTTCGTACTGGTATGGGGTGTTGAAAAGTTGAAGATGGTTTGGGGTTTATTTTGGTATATGTTGAATTGTCCTATGTTTGGAAAATTTCTAGTAGTTTGAACTGACATTGTCCTGACAAGTCAAGAAAATCTTTGAAGCTTGTGAAGCACTTTTCAGTGCTGTACACAGGGCATGTTAAATAACTGAGGAGACTATTTGGAAAGAGCTAGGGTATTGCACCTAGATTTCTTGCGTCACACAACAACATTACTGTATCTTCCACTGAAGTTAGAGGACCTAATTTGGCAGGACAATCTGGCAGGGAAAAAACAATTTACTTGCAACTTTCTCAATGGAATGCAAACAAGCAATAAAATAAATATGCAATGAAATTACCTTATTCTATTATGTCATACATTTCTCATATGAGATGCGCGCCCAGTGTGACCATAATTATCAGTGTGCTTGCGAAAACCGTTGAGTGCAGACATGTTTTCCGTTACTGTGGTGATACCACAGTGTACCGTGTCCGCGTAACAAACTTTAGCGTTTGGAAAATTCAAACAACATTGTTGTTCAAATTAGTTAGAGTAATGAGGTTATTCTCCTATTGTTAAAAAACCTGTTCAAATTTGAGAATTGAACCCAGGAGAACTGCGTTGTTAAATGACTGAGAAGTTGAAATGACCTAAAACCTGATGGTTTCTTGCCACATGTGGTTTTGTAAGAATTATGTCATAGTGGGGGAGACATATTGATTTTGTGCTGGACGTCTGTCTGTCTGTCTATGTGTCTTGTCTGGATGGATGCCACCAAGCTTGTTTCTTCTCCTTTAAACAACTGGTCAGATTTCATTAAAACTTCACATGATTACTTGGTACCAAGCCTAGTTAGGTATATTATCAGGAATCTAAGTAATAGGTCAGATGATTTTTGCCAGAGTTATGGCCCTTTGTGGGAGACACATGTTTTTGAGTTAGCAATCCTTCTAGTAACAATTTCCTGTGAGATTTAATAAGATGTCCTTATTCTAGTTTACTGTCTTCACAAAACATAAATTTGTCGCATACTGTGCAGTCAGCTACTAGATCATTAAGTAAGTATTTCAATGGCTTCTTTGTCTAGTAGCATGGGATAAAATAAATTGCGTCTGTCGCATGTCGTCAAATATTAGTTTAATTTGTCAAGTAAATTGTTACAGTGTATTGTGTTTTTAATATCAAACATTCGTTTTTATTTGCAGAGAAAAGGCTGAGTCATGAGAATCAATACAATGCTTGGGCCACAGTTATTTTATTTTTAGGTTGAAGGATATTTTTTGAAAAAATTGCTGTTGTGACCACAGGTAACTGTATCATTAATAAACAGTACCTAAAAAAAAGGTACTGTTTATTAATGATACAGTTACCTGTGGTTGTGACAAGGGAATGGAAAAGTAACATAAAGCTTTTTAGGGGCTCTAGGTCACTCACACAATGACAGGTGAGCAACCCATGGCCCCTAAATATTATGGCCCTATTGTTATATTTCTATTGCTTTTCTTCCAACAGCATTTTTATACCCCGGCATCTACTGATGAGGGAGGCATATAGTAATTGTCCTGTTCGTCCGTATGTCTGTTAATGTCAACCAAAACTTCCAAGTTCTTGAAACTCAAATATTTTGAAAGTCCCTCAATGCATTGCTTTCAAACTTGGCATACTTGTTTGCCATCTTTAACACGTTGCAAAGTCAAAGCCATTTAACACTTTCCAACTTCTTAACAGAATTATGGTACTTGGTTGACTTAGCTTTTTTATGGACAAGGCTTTCATGGGGGAATAAGCGTTTATTGAACGCAGTCATGTTTTTTTTAAAAATCCTGTTAACCAAAAAATAATAAACTTTGGCCTTGGTATGAAATTAATTTCAGTAGAATATTTGCTTTGGTTCAGAAGTTTCCTTTGATTAACTAGGAATATTTATTGGATTCAATTATTTATCATGTTATTGGTAATATTGATATGTTTCAGTCTATTAAATTCTGGGTCACAGATATATTGTCTTAGCCCTTGTCTTCAGTCTGTCGGCCTGTCAGTCTGTCTCCCTGTCTGCAAAAATGTAAAAGTTCATGTTTTAGTTTTGGACTGGAAAGTGCGAAGAATTTGAATCTACTCTTGACCTTTTATTGGCATTATTTAAAAGCTCTAATATTGTGTATATTTATAATCCTGGTTGTATGTCTTCATAAGAAGACACTCGATGTATATATATTTTATATGCATTGTATAATTAATGGCACAATAAATATTATTATGCTTTGTATAATTAATGGCACAATTAAGTAGAATGATCTAATTTGAAATGGTTTTCATCCCCTTGAATCTAAACTATATCTATGACATTAACTTATCTCCTTTCATTACAGATGTGCAGTGTATACATTGGATACGTTACTATAGCAACCAAGCTGAGTTCATTTTGTCAGTTACATTGTTCTGGTTCTAACAATGGAATCCAAAGTGAGTATAAACTCGAGTGGATTCTCATTGTTCTCAATTTGTTTTAAATTCATTAAATTACATTTAATTACATGCTCGTACTTAGTAATTAAAGTCAATGATAAGTACTATTAAGTAGAAATTATTTAATCTTGTTCGGTAATTCTGTAATTATCCAGTACATGCTTGCAGATTGTTGTTTATACGCAGGATGATAACATTTCACTATTCACAGTGTTTGTATTAATTTAAACAAGGTATCAAGTTTTAATTATTACTAGGAAACCTGTTCCTTTGCTACTGTAAGCCTTATATAATTTGCTATGTTTTTAATTTTTCTATTATTTGCGAATTGACTTCTTCGTGAATTCCTGAATCAGCGATACTTCATTTATATTAAAACCCATCATGGAACCCTTGACTGCGAATTTATAACCCCTCCCCCACTCAAAAAAATTCTGTTAGCGAAAATTCACTAAATAAAGATAATGCACTTTAAAATGAT
The DNA here is from genome assembly GCA_947247005.1 of Spisula solida. Lineage (NCBI taxonomy): Eukaryota > Metazoa > Mollusca > Bivalvia > Venerida > Mactridae > Spisula > Spisula solida. The sequence goes on along the minus strand of OX365945.1, from coordinate 26,966,551 downwards.
TTACAGTACCACCGGGATCATGTTCTACTACTATCTGAATCACTGTAATACTTAGATTATAAGATACTAGTATAGGATATGGTTGATACTAGTTTTATCTCCCACTTAACTCCTGATAGGGATCCAATAGAGACGAGGCTAAAAAGGGAATCGAAAGTCGCTTAATTTTCCCATTTTAAGGGCCAACTTTTCATTGTGATATGTTGAGTGTAGCTATAAGTCCGCTGATGATAACGCTATAATTATCCTTTGTTTACAAATAAAAATTAAATGCATTTTCGATGTCCATTTTTGTTCAATCTTTTGCATATTTACTTTTAATGTTTAATGTTTATTAATAATTGTTCACTCTTTCAGTCTACACTGATAACAAGCGGTCAGTGAACCGTGCAGGGTTTATATATTGCATGTTTATTTATTGATAAGGCTAGAGTTATCACCAGCTAGCTATAGTATCATTTGCTGGTGTGTGTTTGTGAATGAGACCTGAAGGGTAATGTACATTTTTAAGGGTTTTTCATGTAAATAAAGAATGGTTGGTGTTTAAATGCTTAAATGATAGTATACATAAAAGTTATATAATATTCACAGGCCATTTTAAAGATCATCCATATGTTTCCCTCCAACCATCACATAATTCAGCTTATAGAAATAACTTACTATTGTCAAAGTGGGCTTACTTTTTACCCTACTATCGGACAAAGTACAACATCTGCGACTGATATCATCAATGAAATGACTAAGTTAATGTTGGTATTTACCCCATGCCAGTGTTTAGAATCAAAACCCATCAGTAATGGCAACTCAATAATCTCGTATTTTGATATGATCCAAAAAAATTAAAATGTCGTACACCCCACAAAGTATTTGATTTTTATTTAGTTTGAACAAATCGTTCACAACTGGATACTGACTTCCTGTCGTACTTTTTTCTCTTTCATGTACGTGTAATCCTGTTTGAAACAAATATATCTAGATTAGCGACAATAAAACGCATATGATTGAACGGTTTAACCAGTACTTTGACCTATCAATGTGTCAGCTGGTTTAGCCGTTGTGTTGAGGCCTGAGGTTGCTAAACGATGTAAACGGACGTTAGATATTTGGTGGATTATGTAACGATAAGACAAAACATCAGCCTGTGACAGCATGTGAAGAATGACGTGAAGAATGCAAGAACATGTGAAGAATGCTAAACATGCTGTCTAATTGTTGTCACACTTGTATTCTATACCATCCTGTCTCATTAATTATTGTTTCAGTTTATGGTTGGTATGATAAATAAATCACTAAAATTGTTCATCTGATATTTCCGTTTTCATTGAATTGACAATTGTTATGTTTGCGTTTCTACTGAGATAGTCGCAGGGTGCGGTGCCCCATTGCCCTTTTCCTGCGCCCTGATGTGCTTGGCTCTTTTTTAAAATTTCTTACGTGTATAAGAAAAACTGAGTCAATCGAGTAATAAACAACGTGACAAGTCATATATTTTAAAATCAGATACGTCAATCACCCATGAAACACACTTAAATTGCTTACCAACGAAACATCACAACTTCTGTCAAAAAACACTGGAGATGCCATAAGCAGACTAAAATTTCACCCCTTCCAGCACCTTCACCAACGTGCCCCTTTCACCAAGTTGCATCCTGCCCTTTTAAAATCCTAGCTAGAGCACTGTATGTATATATATGCAATAGTTTTAGCAATTGCAAACATTGGCATATTATTGATTAACTGGTCACCATAGTCATGTGCACTTAGAGTAATTAGTTAGATAATTTTTCTGTTTTTCCATTTGAAGAGCTAAATTTAAATTATTTTTTTATTACTATTAAATGGATAAAATATTTAAATTTGTGGAAAAGTTATCAGTGAGTGTCAGTGATTTATATATGCTTCCAATTAATCAAATACAGCGCCTATAAATACTGGGTTAGTGTCAAACTGAAAACATTTACTTGTGTACTTAATCATCACTTTGAGTTACCAAATCGGAGTGATGAAATTATTTAACAATTTGTCTGTTTGAAATATGACTGCTGCTTTATCTAACTTGGTTGAGTATCGGGTGATAAGGAGAGTTTTTGCAATTCAATTAGGTTTAATTTCTCAATTTTTGTGACAATTTTGAAGTAAGAAATAGTATCGCAAAATCTTGTGTACTGTATATTCCTATCGTTTTTCCTTTTCAAATTGTCTGGGAAACTTGTAGTAAACGATGAATGTTTCGTCTGTATCACTATCTTAAACAACTTAATGTGGAAATATCGCTGTGATGTAACAATTTAATCTTTATCTCATCCATTTATATGTTTTGCTGCGATGGGTAATGTGTCTATGCGTGTTAAATCAAGCATGTTGCAATGCATATTAAAAATAAATTAAACATACCCTCTAAATTATAAAATTACTCTCTAATCTTTTAACACTCATCTGACTAAAATTCTCCCTTTTATACATTTTTTTCCCGTTTTGTTAAAATTATTTGTATAATAGGAACATTACTGTTGTTTGAATGTTTTATTACCATTATTCCTGTATCAGTTAATGATTTATCTTAGAGAGAAAGATTTATCTCCAAATATGGCGTGATTTATACCCGAGTGCAACCCAGAACTCAACATGTCACTGTTCAATGAGTTTCATTGCTATCTACATTTTACATAATTATGTACTACAGTTTAATATTTTTTTTCATTGAACTGTTGTACCAGGTATGTCTTATGAAATATGGCATCAGGTATGTGTCATGGAATATGGCACGAGATTTGTCAGATGAAATATGACACCAGGTCTGTCAAATGAAATATGGCACCAGGTCTGTCAGATGAAATATGGTATCAGGTACGTCATATGAATTAAGGCACGAGGTATGTCAGATGAAGTATGGTGTCAGGTATGTCATATGCATCAAGGCACCAGGTATGTCAGATAAATATGGCATCAGGTCTGACATATGAAATATGATACCAACCAGGTGTGTCATAATTATGAAATATGGCACTTATATAATGTCTGCTGTCATATGAAATATTTAACCGAATTGTGTTTGTAAAATGAACTATAAGCTCAACAATTGTAATCTGCCATAGACATAAAATCAAAAATGCAAATTTGGATTACAAATCTTGATTTCTATTGTTGATCAGTAGATATATTTAAAAGCTATCGTTTTTGCATGATAAATTTAGGATGTCAATATTTTAATGATTTTTTATTTTAAATCTATTCACAGCGTAATAAATTAACAAATTTATTTCATAAGACACATGTTTCAATGTCTAGAGTTTGTGCGAAAGTTGCCAATAAGGTAATTTGGGCATTTTTTTCCTATTAATCATAAAACTTTGATCAAACTTTTCCTCACTGACACGGAACTTAGTAGGCTGTGGAACTGTCAACAGCGCTGTCGACAGTGTAAACTGACAGGATTTACTAACAGATGTATGGACATACTTTTTATGTTACATGGATTAGAACAACCCATGTTGCTGTCTTTATATAAACTGATATTTTTATTTTAAATGACTTAAATTATATATTGATTCTTTGTCTAAAATGTGTATCAGTAATCTGTCAATTTAAAGTACCCTTGGAATTCTAAATATTTGGATTTCTTCGATATTTATGATGTGGGGGTACTCGATGTTTATAATTGATTTAAATGGGCAAATTTACATTTAGCTACTGATTATGACACCTAATGCCCCTGTTTGGGAGTGTCAACCCTTCGACAATTAGCCATGACTCAATGTTGCTACATAGTTATACAGTACATAGATACCACACCATGAGTTTCAATTTTCACTTGTAATATTTTATGAAATAATATTTTTGAAAAAGATTTTTGAGCAATTATTATTGTTGTTATTTTTCTAATGAGTGTTGTGGTTTTTTAGATGGGTTTTTAAAGAGAAAATGAGTACAGGTAATGGGCAAATATCTGTGTTTATTGTATATTACTGAAGTAACTTATCGACCTGATTTCCCTATGGAATAAATCACGTAATATTAGATTAGCAAAAAATAGGCGTAGACATCTAGGACTAGCCAATAATAGGCATAGACATCTAGGACTTTGGTTTGGTGGGCGGTGGTTGATATGGGCTTCAGCATTTTTTGTGAAGCTTGTATCTCCAAGAGAATTTAATGATAATTCTATTTTATTGTGCATTTTCGCAAGAATTGTTTTTTCAGATGACTATTGCTAGAGTTAAAGCCCTCTTATAGTAAAAATAAGTTTAACTACATGTATCTCATTTTTTTGTTGAATAATTTTTCTTGAGTTATGGTCAAAAATAGGTTTTTCATGCTTGTTTTCCTTAATCATTGGTCGAATTTCAATAAAACTTCACAGGAATACTTGGAACCAAGTTGTTTCTTGTGCATATTGTCAAAAATTTAAGGTATGGTGATTTTTATGGGTGACATGCATTTTTGTGCCATAAACCCTTCTAGTTGTTACAGCACTGCTTACACCATTTTAAAGATGCATATAAGCGGATTTAGCTCAGTGGTAACGCACTGCAGGCTGTCAATCCAGAGGTCGTGGGTTCAATCCCTGGCATCGAAACTTGACATTTCTGAAATATTTATAATATTTCCCGCTATATCTGGCCGTGTGGTCTGCAAAGTATCTGGAAGTGCCAGGAAGCTGTGTATCGGTGCTATACACCGGGCACATGAGAGAACCAGGCTGTCTATTCGAAATAAGAGCTAGGCGCACCTCTGCAGCGCCGGACATGCCTGTATCTAATGTCTCTCCCTTCAGGGGCTTTCTCTCAGTCTGTCCTTCTGGTCAGATTATGCTGTATCTGCACTGGTAGAGGATGCACCTGCGCCCTTGTGGCTGCAACATGGGTAAAGTGCCTTTGAACGTGCGTTCGCATGAAAAGGTCGCTATATAAATCTGGTATAGTAGTACTTATTTATATTGTTAAAAACAATTCTAATTATTCTAAAGTAATATTTGAAATGTGACCTTGATATGCTATGTTTACATTTATTTTAAAATGACATCAAGCATTGTCGACTTGCCGTGAAGTTTACATACTTACCGATCTGTGACTGTCGTTTCAAAGACTACTGGTAACTATGACAAACGAGTATTTAATGTTTTGAACATATCTTCTTTTATTGATGTTCTTGTGTGATACTCTGCTTTCATCTTTGATTTTTTTTTTATTTTTTACTGGTAAGAACATGTGAACTTAAGTTCCTTAGTCAGGGTTTCATATACAGTGAAATGTTCTCATTAACTGCTGCTTAGTAACCATTTTCAATAACGAGGGGCTGACACAAAGGTTCATCCAGCTATGAAATTACAATAAAGAGGGGTGATCCCAAGGTTCATAAACCTGTGTAATAAAGCAATAAAACAGGTAACTTCTAAGGTTACTAAATCTTTGTAATTACATTTCATGTCAAGTTTCGAGTTTCTACAGCAAACTGAAATAATGAGGGATGACCACTAATGTTTGAATATCTTTAATTAAAAAGGATGACCACACAGGATCAGAAATCCTGTAATTACAATCAAGAGGGATGACCATTGACTTTTTATGCAGAGGGATGACCATTAATGTTCAGATTCTTTTTACAGTTGCAATTAAGAACGATGACCATAAAAGTTCATATTTCTTTTGTAGATGTAATAAACAGGGATGACCGCTAAGGTTCAAAAAACCTTATCAATCTTTTCTATCCTTGAAATATTAGAAAACCTACATTTTATCATATATTTTACACTATCCTAGGTGAGTTGAGGTCAATACTTTCACAAAATGTAATTGCATTTGAAACATGAATCTAGATTCAAAGACTTGTCTAGGATCAACTGGATTCCATCCAATTATGAAGATTCCGAGAAAATATGTTATTCTTTATAGCTTAATAGCAGTTAGATTAATGGTATAGCTTGTAATTGTAGGGAACCAATCGGAGGAACCGGATTCAGGAACATATTTCGACAGCAAGATTGGAAGGGCGAATATAGCATTAATGTTTGAAGTTGTATGAATAGTAAATACCCTTCAATTTTCTGCTAAACTCTGGTATTATGGAACTGTTTGACAAAATATTATTTTAGCGAATTATATATGGCTTCAAAGAAATCTACTGAAGTGGAATTTGTCTGGACTTTAGTTAGTGCTCATTAATTGATGGTCATTATATATTTGTATGATAAATGAGTATGGGAGAGTTCTATTCATTAATCTAGATACATAATTGTAATAGTCTAACAAGGTTTAGATTTATATAATCTCTGATAAAAGGTGCAACACATCTTGGCTTATTTCCTGCTTTGGAGCACTTCATGAGCTAAATAGCCAAGCATAGCCTTTATTTTCCAGTAAGATTTCTGCTAAAATATGACAGGCATGTGATTGCCTCCACCTCGACTTTAACCCAGGCAGCCAGATGCGCTAACCATTGAGCTACAGAGGCAGACTATTTACTAATTATTACATATCACAACCCTTCTGCCCTTGTGGATAATGAGTCAAACACTAGGATACTGTTTTATCAAAGCACTTACGATTATCTGACAGGTACGCTCAAGTTTAAATAATAATAATAATAAAGACTTTATTTATAGAGGCAACATAGTTAGGCATCTGCCCAATCTTCAATATGCGCCTCATACAGTAATCCTGTATACAGTAATTCATTATGAGAAAGGAATCAGTAATGTTAATAATGTTTCAGTTAATGAATTCCTGCAAACTATGTACTATGTCTCTAATGTGTTTTTGTTTCAAGAATTATAAAGAATTAAATTTGTGCAGAACTGTTCTGTAAGTGCTTTGATAAAACAGTACCCAGGCCTGCTACTTATCAGACCAAACAAAGGTATATATAAAGTATGAGATACCTATATATAAGTGAGTCAGTAACCATTTATCTATACCTATTACCCGGCTTACGCTAAAATTTCTTTTTAATGGTTTATGATAAGCGTCAATCAAGAGCGTAATTATTATATTGTCGTATAATCATCCTAAATAATTTCAAGTATGAGTGATTAAAATGAGTTGAACCAACCAGCAAATTATTCTGTTTTTTGAAGCATCTTACCAAGTCATTACCATGGGAACTTGAAAGCAGAATAAAAAAATTGCTTCAAAAAAAATAAAAAAATTATCAAAGCAATTAAAAACTAATATTTCTTTTCAAATATATGTTTAAATGGTTTATATAATTATATTAAAAACAATTTTCTTTGAACATATTTATGAATAATTACATTATTTTAAGAAAAGTTCAAAGTTGACTTTAATTGAATATACATCACTTAATGTTATTACAGTCTTTAAAGTACCCAATGTAACGTCTTAACTTCACTCAGGCCTAAAATGAAATATTGTTTGGTTCTCTACCTGCAAACACGTGTCATTAAGGTAGGTCGGTGAGAAAAATATTTATGTATTTTTTACAGAAGTCATGTTGAATCACTTTGTCCCAAAATAATCTTGATTTCTCAACAAAAAGTTTCAGGTACAGGCAATTTTGGAGGGTTGGTATGGGGACCTGAAACCTAAAACTATATATTATCTAAGGCCTCAGTTTGAGCTAGATTCTGTATCAGACCATTATATCAACAGGATAGTTGTACGACAAAAATGGTTTTAAATGTGTATGTTTGTACGATGTTTTCTTCAATAGGATATGAAGAATTATGAGTGTCTTTGTGTTAACATGACGATCACCGTTTACAGACCTATCCACCCAGTGCTTCAACCTAAAACGCAAAACTGTCCTAAATTTTGTACTTCTCTACATCAATGTCACAGGTAACTGACAGTATCATCGACAAATTAAAAAAAAAATTGTAAAATTTATTTAGATCTATGTCAGTAAATTTTCTTTTTTTTTCAGTGATACTGCATTTTACTGATACGTGCGATCAATGGTGTCTTATTTGACAAGGTAATTTGTATTTATGTTATTATTTGTATTTCAAGCTAATTTTTTCTGTGCTGACTTTTGTGTACAAATGTACTGATGTAGCAATTTCAATCTACAAATGTTCACTATTCATACACAACTTGGTGAACTGTAAGCATAATTTTCCAAATTTTCCAAGTTCATTAAAACAAACTTCATTGTACAGTGTAAGCTGTCTTAACAGCAAGTATAGTGCAGAGAATTTGACACGATCCTGACCTTTATGCATGAATATATTATAAATCGATAACGCGGTATATATAAATTTCCGTGCGAGTATCGTGGGTCAGCGGTATACTTCGGGCTAAACCGTAACTTATAACTTCTGTGGATTGTTTTCATAACACAATTTGAACTATTCAAAGCACGACAGCCCACATAGGCAAGTGGTTAGCGAGCCATACTACAGAATAGAAGTTGTGGGTTCGAATCTCTGGTGAAGTAATTTGTATTTTTTTTTTCAATTTAAAAAAACATGTGTGTATTGAATTTAAACAAGCTCGAGAATCATGATAATATTGCTTTACATATACATGTACGGTGGTTGAATTGTGTATTTATAGGTTTTCACTTCGATTTGTATCAGTTTGAAAATGTCGGACATACAGAACAGTCGATTTTTTGGTTCAAAATCAAAAGAAATTAGATACAACATGTCTGAGCCGTTTTTGAATTGTGATGATAAACAGGGTACATCATATTTGTCCAGAAATGCAGATGTTGCTGGTATATACAAATTGTATATCAAACTATTTTGAAATAAAGATACTCGATAGAAAAGGTGAAAAGAAAAAAAGAAATCAAACAAATCAAACAAATCAATGACAGTTCAATAACAAACACAAGTATACGACATGTTACCGATAAAACATTTATATTTTCTGTAAAACATGAAATAAAAAAATCCATCATAAGATGCTCGCAGGGGTTGAACCCGGTACGCCAAGATTAGTATGATGAAACACCCGAGTGCGCTACCGACTGAGCCAAGTATCTACATATATTTCGACTTTATTGTTTCGTAAGAAGTCAATTTAAATAATGTGGTATACACAAACAACCACGTGAATTTCCGTTATAATCAGTACGATTACAGTCGAAGTTAAACTTAGATATGTAATCTACCGTGAAATTATGCTAATAGCGGGTTCGAGAGTCGTGTCAATATCTCTGCACTATACATAGAGGATCTTTCAGGAGTTGTCAATTGATACAAACTTGTATTAAACAAGTTCTTGAAATTTTATTAAGCTAGCATTGGCGAGCTTAATGATATTTCCTAAACAAGTTTAATATAAGTTTGATTTGATTGACAACAAGTGTTAGATTCTTTTTTAGCTCACCCTGTCCCATAGTGACAGGGTGAGCTTTTGTGATCACTCCTCATCCGTTGTCTTTAATTCATTCAAACGGCTTCTTCTCCTAAACCATTTGGCCAATTTCAATCAAACTTCACAGGAATGTTCCTTAATGTGTTGTCCATTCTAAAAATAGCTTAAAGAATTGAAATCTTTAAATAACTCTGGTTGCCATGGCAATGTACCAATAGGAAAAACTTCTAAAAATTCATAGAAAATCAACCAGTGGCCAGATATTAAATTCCGCAAAATTTACAGACCGATGCAACACTTAGCCATTACCAAACTAGTATGATTTACTTCCCTGTTGAAGACAAAGGGATTCGACCCTATAAAATATCTTTCACATCTATACTATGAATACATAAGACAGGGGTCTTTCTTTATGACTGGCCCTCATATCCTTTCCGCTACCACGATTTTTTGGGGGGTTATGAGAAATTCATATGGTCCCTATACCCCGTCCCTGAGACACTATTGACTTACAGCACTGATAAAAACTCGATACATCCGGATGCTACACACCCACCTCAAACCGAAAGTAGAAAAAATTGTCAATATTTCGACTAAAGGTCACCGGAAATGACGATGTGACGGTGACCCTTGCGCGAAAAACTTCTTTTTTTTTTTTTTTAGCTTGACAGGCCTACTTTTTGGCCCCTTTAGGGCATAGGTCCTGACCCCTTTGTCTAGCCTTATATTCCTGCTATAGAAAAATAAAAACTTTTTGGCGCCAAATGTTAATGCAATACCACAGGGAATCGTACCGCAATGGCGGGTAGGACCAGTAATTTCAGTTTTGTAAAATCTACGTTCAAAGCCCTCTTTAAAGGGGTCTAGCGGGCCCAAAAACCTGTGCACGACCCTGGGCCCGTAATATCCTGTAGGCTGGGATGCCTGTGTACCCATGACAGCAAAATTCCCGAATTTGGGCATTTAGGTCGAAAACTACGGAAGGCCGAAATGGCCATCACGGCGAGTCTGCATTAGTACGCTATGGTAGCGGAAAGGATATACCCAACTCAACATTATGTCCAATATTTTAAACAAGCCGAATACAATCATTTAATTTGTACTGCACACTTCAAGACAATATAATATTATACATAAAAAATACAACTTTTATCATTACACGTACACAATGTCGCCTGTGTCGAGCATAGAATGTTCACAAATTGCGTAAAACCCGGTTTGACGACATAACCCTGCACAGACAGAAACTAGAAAACGGCCTTCGATAAAGAAGAGAAATCATTATTTACACACAATCTCAGGATATTAGTACGACGATTTGATAGTGGGACATATTTTTTGCAACTTACCGCCACCTATATGTTTCTGTTCCGCTTAAATAGACGATAATCCGAGTTCAGGGAGAACTGATATTCAATTTCTAATATTTACATTCATTTCGACCATTGTAGTATCACGTGACGAATCATGTGACAATATAGAAAATGATTGGTGTTCGGGTAATACCATGCAACTCTTCGGCCAATCAAATTACTCGTAACAAAAGCCGTGCTGTCACTGTCAAAATGGCAAAAGTCGGCGAATTGTTTTCAGTCAATGTTGTTGAATTGCTGCTTTCGTCTAGCTAAGCTGTACAGAAACGGACGAGTGTCGGTGAGTTAATCCAAATATGTTCCTCTACCAAATCGTCATACTAATTCCCTGAGATCGTGTGTAAATAAATTCTATGCTCGACACAGGCGACATTGTGTACGTGTATTGATAAAAGTTGTATTTTTTATGTATAATATTATATTGTCTTGAAGTGTGCAGTACAAATTAAATGATTGTATTCGGCTTGTTTAAAATATTGGACATAATGTTGAGTTGGGTATATGAGGGCCAGTCATAAAGAAAGACCCCTGTCTTATGTATTCATAGTATAGATGTGAAAGATATTTTATCGGGTCGAATCCCTTTGGTTGAAGATGGAAAATAGACTGGAAAATGAGAATGGCTATATCATTGTAAAAGTCGCATCTAATTGTTGGTATCAGCTCTGGTTGATAAAGGCGCATGTTATACTTGGGACCTATGGTAGACTATGTGGTTGCTAAAGACGGATGTAATACTCAGGGACCTATGGTAGACTATGGGGTTGATAAAGGCGCGTGTTATACTCGGGGACCTATGGTAGACTATGTGGTTGCTAAAGACGCATGTAATACTCAGGGACCTATGGTAGGCTATGTGGTTGATAAAGGCGCGTGTTATACTCGGGACCTATGGTAGACTATGTGGTTGCTAAAGACGGATGTATTACTCAGGGACCTATGGTAGACTATGGGGTTGATAAAGGCGCGTGTTATACTCGGGACCTATGGTAGACTATGTGGTTGCTAAAGACGCATGTAATACTCAGGGACCTATGGTAGACTATGTGGTTGATAAAGGTGCGTGTTATACTCGGGGACCTACGGTAGACTATGTGGTTGCTAAAGACGCATGTAATACTCAGGGACCTATGGTAGACTATGTGGTTGATAAAGGCGCATGTTATACTCGGGGACCTACGGTAGACTATGTGCATTTATAAACAGTACCATGATTCCCAGAAAATGCATTTCATGAAAACTTGACAAGCATTTCATTTGATTTGTATACAATCATGGTGATAAGGAAATGTTACCTGACTGCACCCACGCCTTACCTTCTGCAAGCTGAGTAAATATTTTGCTTTTCACTAAGACTTTACTTTGCTGCTTCTAAAATCTGTTCATAAACATGTTTTGTTCAGTTGCTTGTGTTTAATGATTGTTTGGGCTCGGCTGAGACAGTTGTAAGTGCACAGTCATTCGTTTTTTCCCTGCCAATTTGGCCAATGACCGTCATCTTCAAGAGAGTTTTGTTCAGCGTATATCAGACTCTTTGATTTGTGACTATACCTTTAAGATTGTCCTCAGAACTTTTTATGTCAAAAAGTTGTAGCTACTCATTGTAATAAAAAAGTTTTTTATTTACTTGCTACACAACTACATTAATACGTGTAGTATCACTGAATGTTTCTCTATCATAATTTACAGTGTTGCAATACCATGTGGCTTTTGGTTACAGTTCCAAGGCAAAATTTGTAAACATTGGAAAACAAAAATAGCTGTAAGTATTTTATTTCTTCATCGATTTCTATGAAATATACGCCACACTAAGGGAAAAGTTATTAATTTTGCTCTCAATGAAATATAAAATATTTTTCTTCCGAAACATGCTTATTTGGTAATTTCTCAAATTTTTACCGAGGCAAGCGCATCGGTGTGCCTCATCAGGACTACGAGCCGGAGGTCGTGTACCTCGGGTCATGTACTTTAGGTCGTGTACTTCAGGTCGTGTGGGTGTCGAGATAATGACAGGAAGTTATCGCTGGTTGATGAGATGTTTCATGTCATCTTACTGCATAGAATATCCGATGTTTTCACCAAACACTGTCTAGTCGCACCTAGTACCATTGTAGACAGGATTTGGTTAAAACCAGGGTGTTAACTGCATCAGTCTATATCTGCTTAAAAAGTGTTAGATGTTTCATACCTGACATTTATTTCCAAGCCAATGTTTTGATGCATTTTATCTGGTGACCAGGATGTTGGTTTGACCATGGTTTGTTGAGGATGTGTGTCATTGTTTGGATCTTGGAGATAGGTATATGGATGTTTGGCAAACATAGTGCTCTATATTTGCTTGTATGTATATATTTCCTGTTCACATTCTATGCCATTCAAACCGTATAACATCACTATGTTGTCCTGACATCTAATGCATGTCATGCTTGTATTTGTATTAAGTTAATGGGGACAACTTCAAAAGTTACAGAACTATGTGTTGGGCTATTTGTACCACTTTTTATGGGGTTTAATTTTTAACTGTACCAAACTTGCCATTAGACACAAGCAGACAATTAAATATTGTTTCAAGTCCCATTGGTCAACAGTAGTTCAGTCATATGGAGATTACCCTGTCACATTATCTTGACACCAGGTGGACCAGCAGTTACCAGTGGTGGTATTCAATATTGATCTTACTTGACTTAAGGATAAGGACAACCAATGAGATCACACCATATTAAACTCTTGGTCAGTAACAGGCAATATGATTGGCTATCTTTATTCTCCAATTAAATAAGATCAATATTGAATACCACCCCTGGCAGGAGGAGATGTACTTGTACTATTTTTAAGGACTTTCGTATGTTGCTTATGTTGCGGCCTTGGATAGAACCCAAGACCTCTAAGCTGATGTTGCGGCCTGGGATGGAACCCCAAACCTCTTAAGCTTTGGTTGCGGCCTGGTATGGAACCCTAGACTTCTAAGCAGGCGTTCTACCACTAGGCTATCAAGGCATACTAGACAAAAGCAGAGAGATATATAGTAGCACAGGATTGTAAAAATTACTGACTGACACTATAGTGAAGAACTTTTGCAGACATTCAGTTAGTCTAAGCTATCAGCAACTAAGTAAAAAGTCTTGTTTATTTTGCAGTGTTTAGATAAGTGAACATTCTATCATTTAAATAATTGCTGTTTCTTTCTACAAATGATTATTTATATATCTTTAGCTGATATGACCTCCTGACATACGAGGAGAAAGTTTAGATGGAATTGATGAGAAGATTATGACATTGCTTAGAAAACTCACTTAGGAAACTCTTGTTTCCATACCATGGTACCATTAGGCCTTTTCAACTGGGCTGTTTCATAGAGCAGGTTATTGTCTGGTTCCTGTCCCCAAGCTCACAGCACTACTATAGTAGTACTACTGTAATATTGGGGACGGGAACCAGACTATAAACTGCTCCCAGAAACAATCAAGTCGAAAGCCCAATTGTATGTTTGATCATGGTTACATCAGGGGTTCTACTAGGGGCTGATTCTCAAGGGTCATTTTGATAATTTTGTACTGAATTTAGCATTATTTAGCAAAAATCCTGAGAGTCAAAATGTGACTTTTTAGAATTTTCAGGGGTCAAAGGGTCATTTCAAGGGTCAACCCATGTTACATATTGCTTGGACTTCATAATTGTACTACTTTCAAAAAGTTTTTTGAAATAACACATTTAAATTACAAGTGAAATGAAATTTGAGATGTGTCTTGTTTGTATCCTAACTAAAAAGTATGTCAAATTTAAAAAAAAAGTATGCACTGTGTCTCTTAGAAAATTTAAATTTCATTTCTCAGTTCTTACAAACAGCTCTGACAGTTCCATCTAAGTGGCCATTTTGCTGGCTCCCGGCTTTTATAGTTTTTCTCTTGTCTTTAAACAACTTAGGAGAACGATCTAATCTTAGACAGATTTTTCATTGTTTTGGTTGAATAAGGAAATACAAATGAACATAAATGGCTTGGTAATATTATTTTGACTTTCATATAATCATATCTCATGATCACCAAAAGAAATTGGAAGAATATGCAAGGGAAAATTGAAGTATTTTCAGTTAACTTATTTGTTACCTGAGTTGTCAAACTTTTCCAATGTTGGGCTCAAATGTTGGGCCCTTCACTCAGCAAATTACTATCTCTCAAAGTGTAATTGCAAAGATTATAATATAGTGCCAGAATTTGGAAATATATCAGTTACAATATATTAGATAGTGTTTTGATTGCCTGTTGGCTTTGTCTACTGCTGTGCAAGAGAATCAGCAAAATGTGGAATTGAGTTGTCTGGTTCTTATTTGATAAAATGTAGACTGGTATCAACATTTATTATTTCATCTCTAGAGAATCATGAACTTATGATCTAGACGTTGAACCAGTCTGGATTAGATACACAATCTTCATATATCAACTGTTGGAGAGATTTGGGCAGTTACGTCTGCTGTAGAATCATTAGGCATCAATCTTGTGAAATTGTTATTTTTTCTCCACCAATTTAAGAGGATCGTCTGGTATTTGTGTGGAGAGTGTGTGTGGTAGAAATGTACTGTCTGTTGTATAATGAGTAATGTGAATAAACATTAAACTGTAAGGAATAGGTTACGTAACTCGGTGAAATCTGTGCTGCGGTCAATGTTCTATACTACCTGTGCATTTTTCTACATTGCAATAAAAACCATTCTAGTAATGCACGGTGATAATGAACAGTGTGCATATAATACACATGACATCATTTGACATTCTTTGTTTATATGATGACATCGAGTACATATTATAATTATACATATTAGCGATATGTTTGTGATCAAGCTCACAAGCCTCTATTTTTAGCTCGACTTTCGAAGAAAAAAAAAAGATTGTAACCCTCTGACCTATATTAACGAGTTATCTGCTCTTCTTACTCTTAGAATTTTCACTCACGGATGAGTAAGGGTTCTATCAAGTATGAGAAAGTCGAGCGTCCAGCACTTGTAGGAGGGTCTCTTGTTACGGTGGACCCTGAGCAGAATTGTATGTTTTGACGAAGTAGTGAAATAATATAGGCCACTCATGTTTTCTTTACTGACTTTTCAGGACACGCAAAGCACTGATGAGGTCAAGTAAAAGGAAGGATGCCTTCCAGCTCCTTCAAAGGGGCAGATCAGAATCAGCGATAATAATGGGACTGCAGGGAATAGGGGATAGGGAAACTGGCTTCTCATCGCTCATACCCTCATGGCAATGGATAACATCAGGAATGAGGTGTTGAGAATGATTAATATAAGTTTGAAAAACTTGTTTCACAATCGACCTTAAATAAATTAGTATAAACTAAAATAGGGGACAGCAAGCAGAACGCACACATGTACTCTAAGCTAAGCATGGTACCAACTGCTGCCTGTCTGTATGGTGAGGACAAGCAAACCCCAGAGCATATGCTTCAACACTGTAAAAGACTTGGATCCCAATCTAGAGAGACCTAGCTGCAACATGGCCCAGTGAGACAATACTTCATCAGAAGCTACATGGTGATGTGAAGGACCTCAGGTGGACAATGAAGTTCATCCTTGCAACTGTACTGGCTGCGAATGAAAGGAAGAGAGGACACGCAATTTGAAAACTTTGTAAATCAGGAAGGAGAAAGCTCAGCATTGTTTCAGTATTTCTCGTATCATTGATTCAGCCCTGTAACTAGTATTTACATGTTATGGACTATGAAATGTAAGGTATAGCTTCCTCAAGGCAGGGTTCAAATCCTCAACCATTGGATAAGATGTTTAGTGCTCTCCACCCTCCAAAAAAAAAATTGGGTATTAATCGACACTTACAAATAAATGTTATCTTACAGACTTTACTCAAACTTTCTGACAGAAACATTTTCCTTAACAAAGTGGCTATTTGACATTTTAGAGAAATTTCTAACAAAAAATACACAAGTGAAATGTTCGTAAAATGTAACTTACTGTTTCCTGCTATCAAACGATACACTAATACATTCCACTATGAATCACATAAGCTGTATTCAACTGTTCATAGAACTACACCAAGTCTGCATGTTTATTGTCTTCCATTATTAAACATTCTATCATAATTTATTCATTCACAAAAATCTTGAACAATTAAATGCTTACGAACAATATATTGAATTCTAGACTCAATTTGCATTTCATTGGATGAATTGCATAAATTAACTGTCATCGAAGACTGTGACCTTACTATTGTGCTCAATTTGATACTTTGAGGTTATGACCCTTAACTTAAGGCAATATTGGTTCTAGAATAAATGCCTACTTCTATTGAAATATGGTAATAAGATTAAATTATTGACAGTTATTAACTATTTTCATTTATAAAAACAGTTTATTTTCACAACAGGAATCGTTACAAAAATACGATATAAAATGGATTTATGGGCAAAACTGAATCAACAATTCTGGCTTAAATGGATGTTTGTGTAATAACTTAAGTTGAGCCCATGTCAAATGTAAGCGTTTTTTTCAATCTTTCTGTGACATGCTAACGTTTTTAATTGTAAATTCAAAGAACGGTCGGTGTCACTTCCGTCTCTGTACTGTGGTATATTGATGTGGAATTCATCTTCCACGCTCTCCGTTCAATGAGACGGAAACCTGGGCTTCTATAACTTGTGCCCAATGAAAAGAATTAGTATGAATGACACTTGTTGAAGTTTTTCAGTACCAACTACAGTGCTGGTCTATGTCAGAAATAAACTACAGGATCCCCAGCAGGTTGACGTTGATTCATAGCAAGATATATCCGTTTGTCATTCAACTTGTGTTCTATTATATCATGTTTATTAACCGTTATTGTTGTATTAAAAGCTAAATGGATCCATAGATATTGAACATATTCAAAAGTGACTTATTGCAATAGAAATGTATTCATATCGTGACATGTTGGAGTGGTTCATTATTAGAAAGTCATAATCATATTTGTATAATCTTTCTTCGTACTTTAAATAATTATGTCCTCATCTTTGATGAAAGGTGTATTGCTTTTCACATGTCTGTCGGTAAACCAAATGGTTTCCGTTCAATAACTCAAAAACGCTAAACCCTAGGTTTCAAACTTTACATGGCAGTTGGTCATCAACAGTAGATGATCCCTATTGATTTTTAGACTAGGAGGTCAGTCAAAGTCATCACAAAATCAAGGTCAATTTAAATATTGGGTCACAAGGTCAAATCATAGAAAAACCTTGTGGACACACTAGAGGGAATAATTTTGGCCTTACCTTTATGAAGATATGTCACATTTATCATTTTTACAAAATCTAGGTCAAGTTTAGTATTGGGTTGTCTTGGGTTAAAAGCTAGATCATAAGGTCAAATGATATGAAATTCTTATGAACACAGAGTCCAGAAGTTTGGCCTTAATCTTCATGAAAATTGGTCACAGGTGAGCAATCTAGGGACCTCTTGGACCTCTTGTTAGTCCCCTACCGGTTTTTGACCGGAGGGGACTATAGGTTGCCCTCCGTCCGTCCGTCAGTCAGTCATTCGGTCGGTCGGTCAGTCAGTCCGTCCGTCCGTCAAAAAAATCTGGATCCTGACATAACTCAAACAGTTTCCAAGCTATGTTTATGAAACTTGGTATGTGGATAGGGGGCAATAAGGCTATAATGCACGTCCAAAAATATTTTGCTATGGCAACAGAAACATTGAAAATGGCTTAAAACCGGTAGGGGACTTCTGTATTGCCTGCAATTCTTAATGACTTGTTTTTATTTGGCATGTATTGAAGTGTCACATGATGTCTGGATGTCTGTCACAAAGTTTGTCTGCGCTAGTTTTCCTTAATCATTTTTTCTGATTTTAATGAAACTTCGCATGATAACTTGAGCTTTTTGACAACTGGTACTTGGTCCGTTCATTTTCTTGTTTGGTTATGTGTAGGGCAATTATGCTGTGTATTTGTGGTATGAGATGTTTTTATGTTTTCTGCTCTCAGCTGGTTAAGTGCTGCCTTCTCTGTCCGACTTCTATTACCATTTTGGTCAAACCCATCTTCTGTGTATTATTTTGGCTTTAATCATCTTGGCATACAAACTTAAAGCCGCAAACATATTGTCCAGGGACAGTTTCCCCCATTTCTGATAGATCAAATTTTCATAAAAAGTGAAATCTTTTAGGATGAAATCTGTCAATTGTTAATAAATTCCACATTTATCAAAATGAACAGTCTGAAGCCATAAATAGTGTGTATTCCATTTTGAAATTCTGGTGAAACCTTACAGATTTATTAGATTTGTCTGTCAAACTACCGGCTGAATTATTGCCTTCCCTTGTTTAAATCATAGTCATGTCAAAAGCTTGTCTTGTCAAGTATGATTATTTGTCAAACCTTTCCTTACATTGAAATACTGTTTTACTAACCTCTTTCCTATTATACTGTACATCACATATAATTTGTGACAGGTTTTTTGTTCAAAATAAATCGCGATTTATTTGCCGAATTATTCGAGTTTCTTACAAATTCATAAATCTATGTAAATATACTTTCATAACATGAAAACCAGTATCATCAAACATACAGGAATTCATTTATCTATGAAAATTTGCAAAAAAAAAATTACACAAATATAAAGTGATTTAAAGCATAAAGACTGTCTGTACAGTTTAAGTCCGTTTATTCAGGTCTGTCGCTTGTATACAAACAATGTATTTTATTGTTTAAAACATTTTAATCAAATAAAATGGCAGTGAAAACTGATACATTATGCACTAAGCCATACACATATACTCATACACACATTTATGTTTTAAATTTACAAAATAATCAGAGAAATTGCAATGCTTATATATTATGTAACACAATGCTAGGTAATCAGGTGACTGACCTGATAAAACGAGTTATGCAGAGCAATACTAGACTTAATATTTTTCAGTTTCACACAGGACCTTCAAGTCAATCAGTTAGCCGAAAAAAAAGATAAAATTTGCAAAAACGTAATTTGTTTACTTGATGTAACTAAATATATTCAATTATCAATTTGTACGTTACTGTACCCAGTGCAACATTGATGGTAGTCTCGCTCTGTCATGTATTAAACTAGTGTATTATACGAGCGTATATTTTAGGATAAAAAATGATGATATTTGACATACCATAATCAGATTGATGAGCTGCATTCAGTTCATCGCTATCTGTGGGAAAGTTACTGTAAAATTAAAAACTTCATTTGAATAGTTTGGTTATATATGATTTCCAACTGTTAACATGTAGTCAATTTTTATGGAGGTTTTGATATGCTGGATTACAATGATATTATATCTTTACATTAAATATATCTATATGTATGACTGTGTTTGATAATTATAAAGTTGATATTGTCAAATTTCTGATTCAGTACAACCTTGTATAGATGTATGTACCACATGTTTTACTTAAGTGACTGAATTGTCAATATCTCCAAAATATCTGACCATCCTACATGTCCAAAGTGTCTGACCTACCTACATGTCCAAAGTGTCTGACCATCCTAAATGTCCAAAGTGTCTGACCATCCTACTTGTCCAAACTGTCTGACCAACCTACATGTCCAAAATATCTGATCAACCTACATGTCCAAAGTGTCTGACCATCCTAAATGTCCAAAGTGTCTGACCATCCTAAATGTCCAAAGTGTCCGACCATCCTACTTGTCCAAAGTGTCTGACCATCCTACTTGTCCAAAGTGTCTGACCATACTACATGTCCAAAGCATCTGACCATCCTGCTTGTCCAAAGTGTCTGAGCGTCCTAAATGTCCAAAGCATCTGACCATACTACATGTCCAAAGCATCTGACCATCCTGCTTGTCCAAAGTGTCTGACCATCCTAAATGTCCAAAGCATCTGACCATACTACATGTCCAAAGCATCTGACCATCCTGCTTGTCCAAAGTGTCTGACCATCCTACTTGTCCAAAGCATCTGACCATCCTACATGTCCAAAGTGTCTGAGACTACTTGTCCAAACTGTCTGACCATACTACATGTCCAAAGTGTCTGACCATCCTAAATGTCCAAAGCATCTGACCATCCTGCTTGTCCAAAGTGTCTGAGCGTCCTACTTGTCCAAACTCTCTGACCATACTACATGACCACCCTGCTTGTCCAAAGTGTCTGACCATCCTACTTGTCCAAAGTGTCTGACCATACTACATGTCCAAAGCATCTGACCATCCTGCTTGTCCAAAGTGTCTGAGCGTCCTACATGTCCAAAGTGTCTGACCATTCTACATGTCCAAAGTGTCTGACCATCCTACATGATTGTCCAAAGTCTCTGACCATCCTACATATTCAAAGCGTCTGACCATCCTACATATCCAAAGTCTCTGACCATCCTACATGTCCAAAGTCTCTAACCATCCTACATGTCCAAAGTCTCTGACCATCCTACATGTCCAAAGTGTCTGACCATCCTACATGTCCAAAGACTCTGACCATCTTACATGTCCAAAGTCTCTGACCATCCTACATATTAAAAGCGTCTGACCATCCT
The DNA here is from genome assembly GCA_947247005.1 of Spisula solida. Classification (NCBI taxonomy): domain Eukaryota; kingdom Metazoa; phylum Mollusca; class Bivalvia; order Venerida; family Mactridae; genus Spisula; species Spisula solida. Next base: position 26,945,383 of record OX365945.1, on the reverse strand, counting down.
ACATGTCCAAAGTCTCTGACCATCCTACATATTCAAAGTGTCTGACCATCCTACATGTCCCAAGTCTCTGACCATCCTACATATTCAAAGTCTCTGACCATCCTACATGTCCAAAGGCTCTGACCATCCTAAATGTCCAAAGCATCTGACCATACTACATGTCCAAAGCATCTGACCATCCTGCTTGTCCAAAGTGTCTGACCATCCTACTTGTCCAAAGCATCTGACCATCCTACATGTCCAAAGCATCTGACCATCCTGCTTGTCCAAAGTGTCTGACCATCCTACTTGTCCAAAGCATCTGACCATCCTACTTGTCCAAAGCATCTGACCATCCTACTTGTCCAAAGCATCTGACCATCCTGCTTGTCCAAAGTGTCTGAGCGTCCTAAATGTCCAAAGCATCTGACCATCCTGCTTGTCCAAAGTGTCTGACCATCCTAAATGTCCAAAGCATCTGACCATACTACCGGTACATGTCCAAAGCATCTGACCATCCTGCTTGTCCAAAGTGTCTGACCATCCTACTTGTCCAAAGCATCTGACCATCCTACATGTCCAAAGTGTCTGAGCGTCCTACTTGTCCAAACTGTCTGACCATACTACATGTCCAAAGTGTCTGACCATCCTAAATGTCCAAAGCATCTGACCATCCTGCTTGTCCAAAGTGTCTGAGCGTCCTACTTGTCCAAAGTCTCTGACCATACTACATGTCCAAAGCATCTGACCACCCTGCTTGTCCAAAGTGTCTGACCATCCTACTTGTCCAAAGTGTCTGACCATACTACATGTCCAAAGCATCTGACCATCCTGCTTGTCCAAAGTGTCTGAGCGTCCTACATGTCCAAAGTGTCTGACCATTCTACATGTCCAAAGTGTCTGACCATCCTACATGATTGTCCAAAGTCTCTGACCATCCTACATATTCAAAGCGTCTGACCATCCTACATATCCAAAGTCTCTGACCATCCTACATGTCCAAAGTCTCTGACCATCCTACATGTCCAAAGTCTCTGACCATCCTACATGTCCAAAGTGTCTGACCATCCTACATGTCCAAAGACTCTGACCATCTTACATGTCCAAAGTCTCTGACCATCCTACATATTAAAAGCGTCTGACCATCCTACATGTCCAAAGTCTCTGACCATCCTACATATTCAAAGTGTCTGACCATCCTACATGTCCCAAGTCTCTGACCATCCTACATATTCAAAGTCTCTGACCATCCTACATGTCCAAAGGCTCTGACCATCCTACATGTCCAAAGTCTCTGACCATCCTACATGTTCAAAGTGTCTGACCATCCTACATGTCCATAGTCTCTGACCATCCTACATGTTCAAAGCGTCTGACTGTCTTACATGTTCATAGTGTCTGACCATTCGATTGTACATATTTGCATAATACTTGAAGCTTCTGGTGAGACAGATTTGTACAAATATCGCTGGCTTAGAATGAGAAGGTCGTAAGCACTACTGACCTTATGAGACTCAGGCATATTTGAAATCTGCATTACATGGCGCTTCTTATGGGCCTATTTTCATTAAAATAGGAAATGGTCAAGTTGACCAAACTGAAGTTGAAAAAGCTTGTTTTTCCATAAGTAAAGAGTAGTTTTCAGACAGTTTTTTCTTGTTTTCTCAAAATATCGATTTTGTACTTATGACCTTCTCATTCTAAGCCAGCAATATAAAGATGGTGAATAATTATTGGACAGACAATACTTGTAATCAAAGGGATTTACTTACGATGTTAAGTAGGTTACATAAGAGAATAATTAGTATGTTAATTGATTTTTAATTGACCTTGAAGCATTTGAATATTTTATATGTTCGGCTGAATTCAAATCTTTTGTATAGGCTTTCAGATAAAGCAAGAAGTCTTTTCTGATTTGTATATTACGTTACATGAAATTGATATCATAGTACTTATAATCACATAAACTATTTTACACCATGTTTTATCAATGAGTAATTGATAGATCGTATCAATTTACAGGTCGCTTAATAAAACTGTTTTCTTAGGGGGGAATCTTTGGCGATATTCATTTTTTGACAAGTATATAAAAAACTATGCATATATTTTGGCACAGGGACCAAAAGGTTACAGATAAAGCATTTCTTTAACAAAAGGGAGAACTATTTTCCCAGGCTTTTCTAAACACGTACATGTGAAGACTTCTATGATGGTCCTCAAATTACTGTTCTGTGACTCGTTTTTGGAATATCTATCAATCAAGTTTAAACTTTTTACTGTATAAGTGGTTTTTTTAAAAGTATTTATAGCCAGCCAGCCAGCCAGCCAGCCAGCCAGCCGTTCAGCCATTCAGTCAGTCAGTCAGTCAGTCAGTCAGTCAGTCAGTCATTCAGTCAGTCAGTCAGTCAGTCAGTCTGTCCGTTAAAAAATCTGGATCCTGACATAACTCAAACAGTTTCCAAGCTAGGTTTATGAAACTTGGTATGTGGATAGGGGGCAATAAGGGGATAATGCACGTCCAAATATATTTTGATTCCTACCAAAATTGTGGTTGCTATGGCAACAGAAACATTGAAAATGGCTTAAAACCGGTAGGGGACTTCTGTACTGCCTGCAATTCTTAATGACTTGTTGATGAAATTATTTTTACCGAAATCAGCTAATGAAATCATGTTTTAGAAGAGATTGACCAATAGACATTGTTTACACTGTTACATACTTTATTCTCACTGAACCAATAGCAGTGAAGGATAAGTGTAGACTACGGACCGGAAAAAGGTCTCAGATTCCTGTCCGGGGCACTATGTCATTTCCGAAACCCTTTACAGAGTTTCTCACAGAACTAGAGATGTACTGGTTGGTAACCTTGCAAGTATCAATGCAATTCTTTTTGCACATTGATTCTCTTTTCGCTGCATTTTATGACAACAAAGATGGATGCGCCAGCTCCAAAATGAGCGAAATCGAGGAGCTACTGGGGTGATTCGCCCCCCTGGACCCCCTAGCAGGGTTTTGCCCTGCACCCACCAGGGGGCCCCTGGACCCCCAGCTCATTTTTCATTTCACGCCCCCCCCCCCCCCCCCCCCCCCCTAACACTAAATCCTGGATCCGCCCCTGCCGGTGTCTATTCAGAAAGATCTAGGGTATCGCACAACTGTCTCTTCCTTAGAAGTCGGTGGTCATTGGCCAATGTCGCAGGAAAAAAATGAATAACCACGCAAAAGTTTCCATATTTGATACAGTTTAAGAATAGGAATGATTTATTTATGATCACCCCGTCTATCTATTTTTACTGAGTAGGGTTATGTCAAACACATATTTTCTCACTAATGGCCAATTATAAAAAACCCATAAATTTGTTTTACAACAGTATATTCTGCAATTTTTGTAAACTGTATTTTCACTACTTTTTTGTGATTTATTGTTTATAAACTTTGTCAAACTGCAACATAATTGTTAAATAGTAAATTATTCAGAATTTATGTATTTTATTTTGGATAGACGTAAATTTGTATACATACCCTTTAATGCTAGAAATCTATATATTAAATGTATTTTTGAATGGTGAGAAAATAATATAGGAATTGTATACGGTGATGCTCATTTTGTCTGGGGAGCATCGGATTCTATTATCCAATATTTCATGTTAATGTTGGGAAATCTGTCTTTTTTCTGTAATTTCGGAGTTTTTACATAAAATTTAGATATATTATCTTGCTCTTAATAATACAGTGAGGTTTTGCACAGCGTTTTTTGGTGCTATGAGTAATTATGGTTAAATATTAATTTTATTCGTTTTAAATGATATGCAATACATAAGGTTGCTAATATATATAGGTGAGATTACATTTAATAGATCTCGAGTCGACTGTGCATATTTCATTATGAATGAATTTCCTGACTTTATATTATGCCATACCAGTCCTGCATGACATTGGTAGTTAAGATGCCATACCTGTGTGCCATTGGTAGTCGATCATGGTCAGGCCCTTCCCCAGGGGCAGAAGACGTTGTGATACCACTGCGCCTTAGAGCCAGATTTGGCTTTTCCCTCAGCGCCTAAAATCCTAGTATGATGTCTTAAATCACTATGGATATTTTTAATCATTGATAACCCAGCAGTTTTTCCTTCTAAAACCTTTGTCATTTTGAAATCCCAGCATTGCCCCATGCAGTGCCTTAAAAAGTTCCTGGGGAGGGGCCTGATAGTGTTCTTTGACTTACAAAAAAATGTTGAAATATTCGAAACTCTTTCAATTTACGAAAAACCATACTAAGACACAAAAATGTAGGGTAACTACACAATAAAAGCAAATTAAATTTGTCAATATTTTGGCTGTTACGAAGCCTTCATATTATGAAAATATCCAAAAGCAACGTTCTTGTCAAAAATAGCAAGTTTTCTTGGAGACCGGCTCATATTTATATTTATGTTCCCCATCTTTGATGAGGGGGTATATTGCTTTGCACATGTCTGTCTGTCGGTAGACCAAATGGTTTCCGTTCAATAACTCAAGAATGCTTTGCCCTAGGATCTTCAAACTTAACAATGAGGTTGGTCATCAACAGTAAATGACCCCTATTGATTTTGAGGTCAAAAATCAAGGTCACTGTGACCTATACCATTTCTGACTATTCAAATGGTTTCTGTTCAATAACTCAAGAACCCTTTGCCCTAGGAACTTCAAACTACATAGTCAACAACAGAAGATGATCCGTATTGATTTTGAGGTCTATAGGTCAAAGGTCAAGGTCACTGTGACATTTTCTATTTCTGACTATTGGGCTGCCTTGGGGGCATATATTTTTACAAACATCTCTTGTAATTTTAGTTAACATCATGAGCATCTGTCACTTAAAATGATATCTTTCAATCTAGATAGTTTCATCTTTCATTATGCCACCCATCTTTGAAGAGGGGAGATGTTGCATTGCACAAGTCAGTCGGTCTGTCTGGAGGTCATTCGGTAGACCAATTGGTTTCTGTTCAATAATTAGTAGGTCAAAGGTCAAGGTCACTGTGATCTTTACCATTTCTGACTATTAGGCTGCCATGAGGGCATACATGTTTTACAAACATCTCTTGTTATTATTTTGGTATTATTTTAGAAGATCTTAACTAAAATATGAAACACTTAAACCCAATCAATCGAAGTGTAAAGTTCAACAAATATTTGGTAATCACAGGACAGTGTCAATAAACTTTATAGTTATAATAATCATATTTATAGATGTAAAGGAAAAATGCTGTCAGAGCAGTATTGATAAAAAGAGGGTTTCTTTACCTGTCCCAATGTAGGATATCTTGGGAGTTTCATGAAGGTTTAACTAAAATATCTAATTATGGGGGAATTAAGATGCAGCAAAAAGTTGACAACCATTTAAGATGGCAGAGCAATTGACACACCAATGACCTCCCACTGTTGGGATTTGGCATAAACTTTATAGTTATAATAATCATATTTATAGATGTAAAGGAAAAATGCTGTCAGAGCAGTATTGATAAAAAGAGGGTTTCTTTACCTGTCCCAATGTAGGATATCTTGGGAGTTTCATGAAGGTTTAACTAAAATATCTAATTATGGGGGAATTAAGATGCAGCAAAAAGTTGACAGCCATTTAAGATGGCAGAGCAATTGACACACCAATGACCTCCCACTGTTGGGATTTGGCAAAATGTTTGTCTCTAGGGTGGAGAATTAGACACAAAAATTCCCCTGGGTCTGCTTGTCGCTCCCCCCTAGGCCAAATTATTGATAGATGCATTACAAATGAGCTAAAATATTATCTAGTCTGTTGAGCCAGCAGCTAGACTAGGATAAGAAAACAATTATATGACCAATAAGATGACACGGATCTATTGAGAGGGGCATATTACTGCAATCAAATATTCCATCCCTTGCATAAATTAAAAAGTTCATTCTGTGTGGTCCTATGATGGAAGATTTATTTCGCCGATGTTCCGTTCGCCGATGTTGGGGGATAATCATGTTACTTACACATGAATTTGATAGCTACAACATGGCTTTTGTGCAGTAGTTTTAATGAACTGGAAAAATGTGCATATTTCATAATGAAGATGGTTCTATATAAATTGAATATGGGTTTCTATGTACACCCACAACATACAGCTGCTTGTGGTCTTCTACGTCTGCATACTTTGATCTTCTAACAAATGGTTTATCTGTGTCTGTAGCATGGAGATAATGACCTGATCCTGACCTTATGCATGACTATATTACAAGGTTCTTGCGTTGAATATATATCAATTTCCGCGAATAAATCTTGCAATATCAGTTCTTTAGAGTTGTGTTTGTATATTACATGTACACCACTTTGTCTTTGTGATACTCCTTGCTTAAAAAATATCCTACTAGGGTTATAAATATAGACAATATATTAGCTTTTAAATTATGCTTATAGAAGGTCAAAGATCAGGTCAAATTCTCCGTATTATACCCCTTCTAAAAATGGTTTTTAGCTCGACTTTTTGAAGAAAAAAAGTCCATTTCACTAGGCTAATGGGTATGAAAATTTGTGTTATGAGTTATCTGCCCTTGTTACTCTTAGAATTTTGACTCACAGATGAGCAAGGTTACTATCAAGTACGAGATAGTGGAGCGTCCAGCACTCTTAGGTGGTGCTCTTGTTCTGTGTCGACCCCTTCTAAAAAAAGGTTTATCTTGTCTACCCCCATTAGCCATTTACTCCATGCAGGTCACTCCTTTTCATGCCCCAAATACTGAAATATTACATTTCACCAATTATTTTCCACTAACAGGAGATCATCTTTATAACTATTACATTTTAATCAAATTGTTACAATTATGGAAAGGTGACTGAAAAACTTGTTGAAAAATGGCTTAAACCACAATTGAAAATCTTGTGGAAGAAAGGCTTTAAAAACGTGACAGATCCAGGAGATCATAGAGGGGTACCATGACAACGGTTTCTATCACTGTCATGATAAGGATGGCCGCTGTAAAATATATGTTAATAAAATAACCGGCTCAATAAGGCTGTATGAGTTGGATAGTTAAACAAGATTTATTTGATAGATGTTTGCTTCTAATCTTTAAATGTTTCGTCCCATTGTGTCAAACTGGGTAAAATATAATACCGTATTATCAGAAAGTTTCACAATGTCAAAATTTCACGTTATTTCACAATGTCAAAATTTCACGAATTTGTTTTTCTGAAAAAGTTTTCAACGTTAAATGTTCGCCATTTTTAAACTTCAGAAAGTTCTGCTTTCTGTTGTTTTATTGCTGTTGTTTAAGTTTCGTGACTGGCATAAATTTTTGCAAACTTATAAATTACGTGAATAGAGCAAAAATTTATCCCTCAAGAAAATTTTACGAAGAGTTTACAATACTTATCTACGGCTTTCACTGACTGTCTTAATTAATGTTTTGTACTATACATTGTAAATTAGTTACAAAACATTGGAGTCTATTCATGTGATCGTAGAGCAAGTCTAGGGGGTCCCCCCCGGGTTATACGTTGTCTCATATTGACCTAATCAATCACAGCTTAAAGGGGACAAATCCGTATCTTTTCATGTCTTTAAAACTATTTGCTAGTTTATATAAATAAATTGCAGGAAAACCTATAGATGTGATAATTTATTCCAAATGATTTTTAAAAAACAAAACTTCTGAATACTGTTAACATAGTATATAAGGCATAATACTTCACACCACTGTCCTAGATCTACCCCCAAAAATTAATCAAAGCATTTTTTAAAGAGTTTGAAATAAATGATTTATACACTTTTAGGGGAAGGTTCTCCTGCGTCTTTTTTGTTACAAATATAAACTAATAATTACTATAAGATTCAATTGCACTTTTTAGCTCCCTGACACAGTGACAGGGAGCTTTTGTGATCACTCTTTGTCCGTCCTCCATCCATCCTCAATTTGCTTGTGTAGACATGAGAGGTAATAATTTTGGCTTTATTTTTATGAAACTTGGTCACACTGTTCACCTCAACAAAATCTAGGTCAAGTTCGATATTCAGTCAGCTAGGGTCAAAAACTAGGACACAAGGTCAAATCATAGAAAAACCTTGTCTAATCACTAGAGGTAATAATTTTGGCATAATCTTTATGAATCTTGGTCACAATAATCATCTTAACAAAATCTAGGTCAAGTTGATATTGGGTCATCCGGGGACAAAAACTAGGTCACTAGGTCAAATTATAGAAAAACCTTGTGTGGTCACAATTTTGGCCTAATCTATGATACTAAGTCACAATGATCATCTCAGGGGTGGTATTCAATATTGATCTTACTAGTATTTGATTGGAGAAAAAGGATAGCCAATCATATTCTCTGTTACTGGCCAAGAGTTTAATACGGTGTGGTCTGATTGGTTGTCCTTATCCTTAAGTCAAAAAAGATCAATAATGAATACCACCCCAGCTCTAGATCTAGCGCTATAACATAAACAATGGAATGAAACAAATAGATATAAGAAACATTATAAGAGACTTCAGTAATGTGTAATTTGTAAGAACTGAAGGCTCATGAGTACAACATCTTCATTATCTTCTGGCCTGCCCCGATCTCCAGAAGTAGATGTCTTATCTCAAATTGAGATTTTGCTCAAATTAGAGTCTGAATTTTAGATAAATTTGAAGTGTGAGCTCTTTAAATTTTACTGTAACAAACGAAAATAGTGTTTTCTGTTTTGTGTCACAAATTGTTGAGTCTAGTCTCCACATGGAAATTATCAAAACAACACATGGTAATATTTGAGATGAGATTTAGCTAAGATTGAGATGTTTCAGGAGATAGGGACCTGGTATCCTTTGTCTGTAGATTACATAAATCGTGGCATTCGAGTGGATATATAATATGAAGGAGGGACATAAGTACTTGACATTCTGCAGTCGGTGCATATTTCTCACACCTCCAAGCTCAATATATTACATATTTCTAGTGGATTCCACTGTGAGAACATGGTTTTAATTTTTTTTGGTGATAAATTTTATTGTATTTAGGCATTCCATAATGACAGATTTTAGATTTCTTTTCTATGTTCTTTTCTATATAGTGTGAAAATGTCAAGTAGTTTTTCTACAAAAATCGTCTATATAATCCAATGGATTTATTGACACACTAGTTTTTATTTTACATAGCTGTCCAAACCAAAAATCATCAAAAAGTCGTGAAAAAAAACCAAAGAACAAAAATCTTGAGAAGAAATCATGAAAAAAAAATATTGAAAAAATAATCATGAAAAAATCTATTTCATGATTTGAGTAGGTCTACTCTTCATCTTATTTTCTCAAAATAATGAATTTGCCACCCCCACCCCCCTCAAATAATAAAAAGTCAGCTTCCCCAGTTTATGGTAAAGATACTGTTAAATAAACAACTTGTCACATTAAAACCAGTATACAATTACCTGCAAAAAAGCGCTACAATTATTCGCAATAGGGATCATATTTACACTACTACAGGGAAAAAGTCATTATCATTGCTATTCAATGGATCGGATTTCAGTCGGTATGAAATGACTTAAAACATGGTCAAATATAATAGTTTGTCGCATCCATGGTTATGGATGTACTGCGTAAGAAAAATTGACGTTTAATGAGCTCGTTTAATGAGCTGGTAGATATATGTATGTGAACACTCACTCACCTCAGCGTTACACCTGTCACACGGTACTGTGGGAAAATTGAAAATCCTGTCGTAAAGCCATAAATCCCGTTTATATTAAATTATTATACAACAAGCGTGTTTATATATATCATTTCATATATATTCGGCTGCTAACGAAAAAAAAAAAAATCGAAAAAGTTCCATTTTATTTTCTGCGCACAGTGGGGTGATATTTCACTCAATATGGACAGTTTGTATGTCTAGAGTAATTATTCTTAAAGTTTAAACTTTGTTCAGGTATGTTCTATGTCTGTAGTATTATATGTATATTTTGTGTCTTGTCGTAATGTTCAGGTGACGTTGAGGATAGATAAGTGTAAGTCATAACTCAGAATCAAAAATAGAAAGGTACAGATTGTAAGCGTGGGAAAGTTTTCAGTATAAATATTGATAATGAATACGACTACACTAATCTGATCAAACATGAAAAAGCAGTTATCAGTTATTATGTATTGTGCGGTTGAAGGCTAAAGTATTTAAAATGGAACGTTTTTTTATGCAGGTCAGATCATTCGCTTGGTCTTGGCGGTTGATTGAGGGTTATCAAATTAACTTGTAGATGTTATCATTGCTAACTATAATAGGACAATAGTTATGAATTACCAGCGGACAATGTATTGCCTAATGTTTTAAGGTATTATGTCTGACTTTATTGGGGCGAGGGGGGGGGGCGTGGTAGAAAATGTGGATGGGTTACCAGGCGGACACGCGTTCCCCTGTGCATAAAATTCAAGTGTATTGAATATTTTTCTATTACAGCCACGTGAAGCATTTTCGTTTTATGAAAAATGTGCTGTATTTTATTACATGACTTTTTGACTTGTAGTTTAAAATATTTGTGTTATTATCTTAAAAGAAATTATCATATCAAGGGCTGTAAGAAGGGAGGTAATTCAATGGGAAATTTGTTTAGAAATAATTCTATACTTAGAACAGGCATGTTGGTATTTCCAAATGTATGGTTGTGTAGTATTAAATTATAATTGTGCGAGTTTGAGTCCCGTTTGTTTTACAATATTGGTAATCTCATTGTAAGTTTGAGCCCCGTTTGTTTTACAATATCAGTAATCTCATTGTAAGTTTGAGCCCCGTTTGTTTTACAATATCAGTAATCTCATTGTAAGTTTGAGCCCCGTTTGTTTTACAATATCGGTAATCTCATTGTAAGTTTGAGCCCCGTTTGTTTTACAATATCGGTAATCTCATTGTAAGTTTGAGCCCCGTTTGTTTTACAATATCGGTAATCTTATTGTAAGTTTGAGCCCCCGTTTGTTTTACAATATCGGTAATCTTATTGTAAGTTTGAGCCCCGTTTGTTTTACAATATCGGTAATCTCATTGTAAGTTTGAGCCCCGTTTGTTTTACAATACCGGTAATCTCATGGTAAGTTTGAGCCCCGTTTGTTTTACAATATCGGTAATCTCATTGTAAGTTTGAGCCCCGTTTGTTTTACAATATCAGTAATCTCATTGTAAGTTTGAGCCCCGTTTGTTTTACAATATCAGTAATCTCATTGTAAGTTTGAGCCCCGTTTGTTTTACAATATCGGTAATCTCATGGTAAGTTTGAGCCCCGTTTGTTTTACAATATCGGTAATCTCATTGTAAGTTTGAGCCCCGTTTGTTTTACAATATCTATTAGCCGAGTTAAAAGTTTGAGCCTAATTTGTTTCACAATATGATTAGTTTTTCTCCTGCAATTTCAGTAGTAAGCCAAGTAATGATGTTATGAATTGAATAAACATTACTTGGACAGGATACTATTAATCTTATATTTAGTGGGATTAAAAACCTCCTAAACGCTTCCCATACATAGGAAGATCTTTTACTTCCGTCTGATTGACAGTTTATTTTACTAAAAGGTATTTAACATCAAATCACTAAATGCTGAATAATACAATATTTTGAGAATATAGTTGGTTAATATATGATCCAATATTTGTTATTGGAAAAATATTGACATAAGTCATAATGCAGGATAAATATTGTACTTCACTATAGACACGCTAATGCTTATGGTGACTAATTCAAAGGATACAGTACTAATCAAGCGTGTAACTGGGGCTACATCTAGAATTAGTCTGTCTATACAGACCCTATGTATCATGAAAGGAGACAACTCATGAGTCTACTCCTTTTTTTATGAAATTATTTCCCTTTGCACCCTCAAACATATATAGGTAGCTAATCAAGCTCAAAACAAAATCTAGCTATAGTTATAATAAAGTTATGATAGTTGATTGAGAAATTATTATCTAGTTGGGTATAGCCAGTCTTAATCTAAAATACAGGCTATGCTCCCTGTAAGCCAATTAAAGACAACAATCTCTGGTTGCAGAATGTCCTTAGTTGCTGCCCTACATGCTAAAAGTCATACCGGACAGTATTATTTAACTAAAGTAAGGCTCCCTGTAATGTTTGAAATTTTAGTCAGGTTAGCACTTTAAGTAATTAAGTCACGTGATAAAATTAATAGTTGTATCTAGACTAGTAGTAGACACTGTGATTGGTCTATGATACAAAACATATAGAGAAATAACAACTCGGGTATCTTATTTAGTCTCCGGGATACACCTTCACCTAAAATTCTTGTAGTAGACACTGTGATTGGTCTATGATACAAAACATATAGAGAAATAACAACTCGGGTATCTTATTTAGTCTTTAGTTTCGACTAAAATTATAAACTCATGGTTAATATAGTTCTCTATTTATAACATATTTATAATAAACTGCAGTCATATTTTGTGTTTCAAGGATAAAAGCATTAGAATAAGATATTCCTGGGACGCTATTATGACTCAATAAAATATTAACTGTTGCAGCTCAAATAATAAATTGTGCGTTTATAATTAAGCAATAAAACACTATGCAGTCAGGTATAGTTTCCAAGGTTCAAGGTCGTGGTTTCATTGTTGAAATGGATGCTGTCTTACATTCATAGTGCGAACATATTAACGTGGTATTTGAACCTACTATTATAATAATTCAAAAGTTGATTTTTTATACAATTTAATCGCGGCTTTTTTTCATTAGCATAAAGTATCAAGAATTTGTACAAAATTTACTATAAACGATAATCTTCATCACCGACAAAGCATGACTTTCTCGTGGAAATTGATATATTCCGCTTTAATATCTTCATGCATAAAGGTGGCGGAACATGTTAATCTGTTTGGACTATAACATTTATAGAAACTATATTTTAGATCTGCAAGCTGTCAGTGTATTGTATTTCAAGTAGTTTGTATTATATGTGGCTTGGTTTGGTGCATGAGTAAACATGGGTGTCACTAACATCATAATCTGATAAAAGCACACAATCTTCCTAAAAGTACACAATTTACCAAAAAGTACACAATTTACCAAAAAGTGAAATTTATCTTAATTCCCATTAATATGTTTTTTTCCATTATGGCTATTTTAGCTTCAAACCTGTTAAGCGATTCACACCACACCTTGATATTTTAGCTCACCTGTCACAAAAAAGTGACAGGGGAGCTTTTGTGATCACTCTTCGTCCGTCCACAATTTGCTTGTGTAGACACTAGAGGTTACAATTTTGGCATAATCTTAACGAAACTTGGTCACAATGGTCATCTCAATAAATCTAGGTCAAGTTTGATACATGTCCAAAATTCTACGACAAGGGTCCAAGATGATATCCTCCAACATACGCTCAAGTCTCCAAATTTACAACTTGAAGGTCAATTGGCTGACGTCAAGTTTGCTAGATATTGACACAGGTAACAGCATGAAGGTCACTCGGCTGATGACAAGTTTGCTAGATATTGGCACAGGTAACAGCATGAAGGTCATTCAGCTGACGACAAGTTTGCTAGATATTGACACAGGTAACAGCATGAAGGTCACTCGGCTGACGACAAGTTTGCTAGATATTGACACAGGTAACAGCATGAAGGTCACTCGGCTGACAACAAGTTTGCTAGATATTGGCACAGGTAACAGCATGAAGGTCAATCGGCTGACGTCAAGTTTGCTAGATATTGACACAGGTAACAGCATGAAGGTCACTTGGCTGATGACAAGTTTGCTAGATATTGGCACAGATAGCGGCATGAAGGACACTCGGCTGATGGCAAGTTTGCTAGATATTGGCCCAGGTAACAGCATGAAGGTCAATCGGCTGACGTCAAGTTTGCTAGATATTGGCACAGATAACAGCATGAAGGTCACTCGGCTGATGGCAAGTTTGCTAGATATTGGCACAGATAAAGGCATGAAGGTCACTCGGCTGATGACAAGTTTGCTAGATATTGGCACAGGTAACAGCATGAAGGTCATTCGGCTGACGACAAGTTTGCTAGATATTGACACAGGTAACAGCATGAAGGTCAATCGGCTGACGTCAAGTTTGCTAGATATTGACACAGGTAACAGCATGAAGGTCACTTGGCTGATGACAAGTTTGCTAGATATTGGCACAGATAGCGGCATGAAGGACACTCGGCTGATGGCAAGTTTGCTAGATATTGGCCCAGGTAACAGCATGAAGGTCAATCGGCTGACGTCAAGTTTGCTAGATATTGGCACAGATAACAGCATGAAGGTCACTCGGCTGATGGCAAGTTTGCTAGATATTGGCACAGATAAAGGCATGAAGGTCACTCGGCTGATGACAAGTTTGCTAGATATTGGCACAGATAATGGCATGAAGGTCACTTGGCTGATGGCAAGTTTGCTAGATATTGGCACAGATAATGGCATGAAGGTCACTCGGCTGATATCAAGTTTGCTAGATATTGGCACAGATAATGGCATGAAGGTCACTCGGCTGATGGCAAGTTTGCTAGATATTGGCACAGATAATGGCATGAAGGTCACTCGGCTGATGGCAAGTTTGCTAGATATTGGCACAGATAATGGCATGAAGGTCACTCCGCTGATGTCAAGTTTGCTAGATATTTACACAGATAGAGGCATGAAGGTCACTCGGCTGACGTCAAGTTTGCTAGATATTGGCACAGATATAACGGCATGAAGGTCACTCGGCTGATGTCAAGTTTGCTAGATATTGGCTCAGATATAACGGCATGAAGATCGCTGGGCTGATGTCAAGTTTGCTAGATATTGGCACAGATATTGACATATAGGTCACTCGGCTGATGTCAAGTTTGCTAGATATTGACACAGATAGCGGCATGAAGGTCACTCGGCTGACGTCAAGTTTGCTAGATATTGGCACAGATACTGGCATGAAGGTCACTCGGCTGATGTCAAGTTTGCTAGATATTGGCACAGATAACAGCATGAAGGATGTTCGGCTGATGTCAAGTTTGCTAGATATTGACACAGATAGCGGCATGAAGGTCACTCGGCTGACGTCAAGTTTGCTAGATATTGGCACAGATACTGGCATGAAGGTCACTAGGCTGACGTCAAGTTTGCTACATATTGGCACAGATAACAGCATGAAGGTCACTCGGCTGACGTCAAGTTTGCTATATATTGGCACAGATACTGGCATGAAGGTCACTCGGCTGACGTCAAGTTTGCTAGATATTGGCACAGATACTGGCATGAAGGTCACTCGGCTGATGACAAGTTGCTAGATATTGGCACAGATAACGGCATGAAGGTCACTCGGCTGATGACAAGTTTGCTAGATATTGGCACAGATAACAGCATGAAGGTCACTCGGCTGATGACAAGTTTGCTAGATATTGGTACAGATAATGGCATGAAGGTCACTTGGCTGATGACAAGTTTGCTAGATATTGGTACAGATAATGGCATGAAGGTCACTTGCTTCAATAGGAAATGTTCCAATTAGCATTCAGTATTTAAATAAATTTGCGAGCATCAGCACAGGCACCAATCTCACATAAGCAGTTTTTATGGCAATTTATGTCATGCCAGAATGAAATATGAAGGATAGAATTGAAGTAAAACTTCACTAAGTAGTAAGTAAGTATTTAGTTACTTGCATATATATCATTATTCAATGTCATACTGAGTGTTTTTGCTGAGAAATTAATGGTACTATATCTACAAAATGTTCCGTGAATTATGCCTTGTCTTTATTACAAGGCAGTTAATATTGAACTTGATTCGCAGATTATTTTTCTAAGCCTCTGATTGGTCGAAATAATTCTCAACAGCTTTTGAATTAATTGAGCAAATTGTTCATAATTTCTCTTAACTCTGGTTTTATATGCCATTAGTTTTATGATTAATGTTATATTGATGTCTTACCAATCCTGAGTTGATTATTTTTTTGCAGTAAGAACATTAAGAACTATCTATAATATCTTTGTGTCTATTGTACTTTAAAGAATGATAAATATTTCATTCAACTGTTGTACTTATGACTTACGATTTACCTTTGTACGAAAGTAGTGCATAGCATGCGCGGGCAGATCAAGAAATTTTTCTCAGGGTGGGGGGTCTGACCAGCTTTTTTCTTTCAGAAAGGTGTCTCAGCAGTTTTATTTCTCCGAGGGGACCAACCATGATTTTTTATTTTCATTCTTAAAGGGTTGTCCTGAGCAGATTGACTAACCATTGAAAATAATAAATTATATTCAGATAACCACTTTTTAACCCCCCCCCCTGGTTCCCCCACAGCGTTTATGAAGTAAGTAACTTTGGATAGTTAATGTTGTCTTGTACATTGTTGATACTCATACCTTACAAATGTCTGGCTTCGATGCGAAAACTATAAAATATATATTTTATAGTGAATTAATTGAATTGTATAGTCATTACTAGACTGTACTCTTATGAAGAACAAATTGCTACAATTAATGGATCTTTAATTACCAGTAATATAATACATTAATTAGTCCCCTAGACCCCTACCAGTTTTCAAATGAAGAGAACTTTAAGGCCCCTTTGTCCTTCCAATGAGGAGATTATGCACATGTAAATATTTTTAGATTCAGACAAAATTGTGGTTGCTATGTAAATTTGTTTGTTTAGGTTTAACACTAATTTCTCGTCAATTTTTCAGTTACATGTATTTTCGAAAGCAGATCTCCTTACCAGTTTTCCTGGACTCTATCCTAACCAGTACTAACTTGCCCTTCCACAAGGAACCAGCAATTTCTCCACATTATAAGGAAAATCAACATTGTTGTCAAATTTTCATGGAAGGGTATGACCTGCATAGTGGTATGACCGGGAAGCGCCAGGTTACAAATCCGGCAGGTTACAAATCCGGCGCACTGGACCACAGAGACGCTTTGTGTGAATTTTTGGTTGAAATAAGATAAAATAATGAGATAGGATTGGTGTGTATTTACTTGGAAAGTGATTATGTAACAAAATGTTGAATTCCCAAGAATTGTGGAATGTTTTCAAGGAGGGTGTTGATTACAGTGTCGTCTGCAGTATTTCTATTTTTAGAAATGATGAAATACGCTGTTGTCTGACACTTATTGTTTCAAGATGTTGTAATTCTATATTTTATTCCAAGTGTTTGCATCTTGTCATAGTTTGCTATATGGTACAATTAACATCTAAATTGAGATTTCTTTACATTTCCCTGAAGATCTGTCAATGATTCTATCCGAGACATATCCACAATTCCGACATAACGACATATCGGAAGACGAGTATCCACGATACATCTATATATCCACTTGCACGTATAGATGAATTATTACAGGCACATCAGTCATCGTTCACTTTTTGGTTTGAATTTAGACATGACCAATTTTAACGATTTGAAAACTTCTTTTTAACCAAGAAAAGTGTTCTGAGCAGGAAAAATGAGGATTTTGGGCAGTTCCAACCATCTTATGTATCGATTTTTCAAAATGTGAATTGATAATCGAAAAAATGTTAAAACATCGATATCGCTTCTATCGATGACAGCTCTATTACTCTGTATATTGACTTATGATTGACTTTAATACAGATTATTTCCTATATTTCTATGGCTTAGAAGAATAAGTTGGTAAGTACCGAAATGCTATTTTGAACAAAACTTGAAAAAACTGTCTGAAAACTACTATTTTTACTTACGGTAAAACAAGCTTTTTGTACTTCAGTTTTCAACATGACCTTCCAAAATATTTCATTAAAATATTGACAGACTATGGTTCATAAGAAGCACGTTGTGATGCAGAATCCAAATACATATGGGCTACTTACAACCTTTGTTTGTTTTTAACACCAATTTCTCATGTGTTTCAGGTGGAAACAACAACGGTATTCTTGGCTGAAACTGACATGTCGGATAAGCCAAATTGCATTACAGTACATCGGGTATTATTCAAAATGTTTTTATTTTTGCTACTATTCCAGAATTTAGTTCCTTGTGAATTCATCAATTCGGGTAAACAAATTTTAATTAGATGAAAGCCTATCACCGAAACGCCGACGACAAATTTCATAAATCTGTGTAGTAATTCTTTTACCGAAATTCGGGAAATAAAGATCACGCAAATATAAAGTGATTAATGGTATTTTGAAGATTTTAGTTCTGATGCCATTCAATATCTTTGTTATAAATTTTCCCATAAATTTAATACTGCTGACTATGATTAATTTATTTTGGGGATCCAGATTTACTTTCAGGACTCTGGCTATTGTTGATTTTGTCTATCAGAGAAGGAATATATTTAGAAAAGTGGAAAGTATAATTATGGATATTTTGGCTTCCTGGCTTTCTCTATGTATACATAGACGGCAGGAAAAAATAACGGTGATGAAATACAGATAAATATGAATGAAATTTTCTCACACTGATACAAATCTTTCACCATTGATACAAAAAGTGGATTGTTTTTACTTGGGTATTTATTTGTTTGTTCTAATAATGCATCCTAATAGCTAGGTAAACTTTGAACATGCCTAGGACACATTGACCTGGTACCCATTAATCGGATAGAATGGTTATCTCGATACATCCTGCCAGATTTTGGTCTTTAACTCTTACCAGTAAATCTATAACCAAATATTATCTATTCTCTTCCTATTTACACTGCTGATAGGTTTGTTCATATTATTCCCATTAGGAATTATGTGGAAAAATTGAATAGAAAATTATTTATTTGAATTGATGACTCATGTGGAATTATTATAAGATGACCAAATATTTTATATCTCATTGGTATGATGTAGCAACTCATCAAACCTAACACTTCCTACACTTAAATCATGCTACCGATTGAGGCAGCTACAGTTAGTATGTAGCTAAATCTATGGACAGTATGCAGCTAAATCTACTGACAGTATGTAGCTAAATCTATAGACAGTATGCAGCTAAATCTACTGACAGCATGCAGCTAAATCTATAGACAGTATGCAGCTAAATCGATGGACAGTATGCAGCTAAATCTATGGACAGTATGCAGCAAAATATATGGACAGTATGCAGCTAAATCTACTGACAGTATGCAGCTAAATCTACATACAGTATGCAGCTAAATATATGGACAGTATGCAGCTAAATCTACTGACAGTATGCAGCTAAATATATGGACAGTATGCAGCTAAATCTATGGACAGTATGCAGCTAAATCTATGGACAGTATGCAGCTAAATCTATGGACAGTATGCAGCTAAATCTATAGACAGTATGCAGCAAAATCTATGGACAGTATGCAGCTAAATCTATGGACAGTATGCAGCTAAATCTATGGATAGTATGCAACTAAATCTACATACAGTATGCAGCTAAATCTATGGAAAGTATGCAGCTAAATCTACTGACAATATGCAGCTAAATCTACGGAAAATATGCAGCTTAATCTACAGACGGTATGCAGCAGCTAAATCTACTGACAGTATGCAGCAGCTAAATCTACTGACAGTATGCAGCTAAATCTATGGACAGTATGCAGCAGCGAAATCTACTGACAGTATGCAGCAGCTAAATCTACTGACAGTATGCAGCTAAATCTATGGACAGTATGCAGCAGCGAAATATATAGACAGTATGCAGCTAAATGTATGGACAGTATGCAACTAAATATATGGACAGTATGCAACTAAATATATGGACAGTATGCAGCTAAATCTATAGACAGTATGCAGCTAAATTTATGGACAGTATGTATGCAGCAGCTAAAATATGAACAGTATGCAACTAAATCTATGAACAGTATACAGCTAAATATATGGAAAGTATGCAGCTAAATCTATGGACAGTATGCAGCTAAATCTATTGACAGTATGCAGCTAAATCTACTGACAGTATGCAACTAAATCTAAGGACAGTATGCAACTAAATCTACAAACAGTATGCAGCTACATTTAAGGACAGTATGCAGCTAAATCTACTGACAGTATGCAGCAGCTAAATCTACTGACAGTATGCAGCAGCTAAATCTATGGACAGTATACAGCTAAATCTATGGATAGCATGCAGCTAAATCTATGGATAGCATGCAGCTAAATCTACTGACAGTATGCAGCTAAATATACTGACAGTATGCTGCTAAATCGATGGATAGCATGCAGCTAAATCTATGGATAGCATGCAGCTAAATCTACTGACAGTATGCAGCTAAATCTACTGACAGTATGCAGCAGCTAAATCTACTGACAGTATGCAGCAGCTAAATCTATGGACAGTATGCAGCTAAATCTACTGACAGTATGCAGCAGCTAAATCTATGGACAGTATGCAGCTAAATCTATGGACAGTATGCAGCTAAATCTCTGGACAGTATGCAGCTAAATCTAAAAGACAGTATGCAGCTAAATCTATGGACAGTATGCAGCTAAATCTCTGGACAGTATGCAGCTAAATCTAAAAGACAGTATGCAGCTAAATCTATGGACAGTATGCAGCTAAATCTATGGACAGTATGCAGCTTAATCTAAAAGACAGTATGCAGCTAAATCTAAAAGACAGTATGCAACTAAATCTAAGGACAGTATGCAGCTAAATCCAAGGACAGCACACGGAACAGTTAACCAGATTCCAGAAATTTCTTATATTTGTTTCACATGCCATGCACTGCATCTACCTGAATTATGCAAACTCAATTTACAACTAATTACTGATATATCGTTACTTATTTATAAAACTGCTGAAATGTTGCGTTTTAATTATACAGCATCCTCATTTACTGCTGTTGTATATTAAAATTTAATTCTTCCAATATCACTGTCTGCAAATTTAATAAAAAAAATCCCATTTGTACTGCGCATCTGTTTATATTGAATGCATGTAGGCTGTTACTCATTATCGTGTTTGATTATTCCGCTTACAATGCAGGCTTCCTGCATGATGTCATCACCTTATAATTACGAAATACCAGGTTCAGGTCTCGGACTGATTCAATGCTTTGTTTTATTTTTTTAATGTGTTTCTGTAAATGTTGTCAGTTGATAATATTCGGTTCCGTGTGCTGTGTTTGTGCAAACTTTATCAATCGTGAAGGTGTAGTATGATATGCAGGGGTGGAAGGTGATGTTCTCATTTTAACACTAGCGATAAAATTTCCAGGTGCATCTCATGTTCTGTATTATCAACATTTTGTTCTATCCATTTCTGATAATCATTCTGACTGAGTCATGTTATAGCATGCACCATCCTGTTGCATTCATAGTTATCTTATTGTATCGTTTGTGATCTTGTGGCATAATTTGTCACCTGTTGTATTATTTGTCATCCCCAATCTGTTGTGGCTTTTGTCATCATGCCATATCCTTTGCATTCATGCTGCATCCTTCGCTGTCCTGTTGCACAATCCATAATCACGTGGTGTTCTTTGCTGTCATGTTGAACACTGAAATTCTGTTGCACCCTTTGTCATCTTGTGATGTCCTTTGCTGTCACATTGAAACCTCTGTCTTTCTTTTGCATCCTTTGTCATACTGTGATGTCCTTTGCTGTCATGTTGAACCCTTTGTAATCCTGTGATGTCCTTTGCTGTCATGTTGAACCCTTTGTAATCCTGTGATGTCCTTTGCTGTCAGGTTGAACCCTTTGTCTTCCTGTTGGACCCTTTATCTTCCTGTTGGACGCTTTGTCATCCTGTTGGACCCTTTGTCTTCCTGTTGGACCCTTTGTCATCCTGTTGGACCCATTGTCTTCCTGTTGGACCCGTTGTCTTCCTGTTGGACCCTTTGTCTTCCTGTTGGACCCTTTGTCATCCTGTTGGACCCATTGTCTTCCTGTTGGACCCGTTGTCTTCCTGTTGGACCCATTGTCTTCCTGTTGGACCCTTTGTCTTCCTGTTGGACCCTTTGTCTTCCTGTTGGACCCTTTGCTGTAATATTATTTCTCACTGCCACCATGTGGAGGATCGCATCCTGGACAATATAAATATTTAATGTTTGCTCGACTTTGTCGACCAATCAGCGGGCTTGATTTCGGTCGTTTCATCCTTGAAGACTGTTCTATTTTTCAAAATAATGCCTCTTCACCAAGAAGTAATTTGAAACCACTGCTCATGTGCAATTTGTGAAGCCTGTGCAAGCGAAAGCGTGCGGTTCTTATCAAGAAATATGAAAGGATAGTATCAGTAAACCAACAATTCATTAAACGCTCGATTTATTGACGTACATCCCTTATATAATGTCATCGTCCATTTGGCCATTATGCACGATTTTCTCATGCAAATTGCCCTCGTACAGAACAATGTAGAGGCACGTAAACCATGAGTTTCTTTGGGTTTTAACTGTGGGTGAAGCACTTAAGTCAGTTAGTGAAACGGTTTTCTTCAATGATTTATAACCACAGTCACTCTGATCCTTTAGGTTAAAACCCTTGGAAGAAATCATTTCACAAACTCTAACCTATGTATAAAGCATGTGCCTCTTAAACTGCTACCTGTATTCTGATAATAAATGGGGCATTACTCTTTGTCAACCAGTATAAGGCAGCTTGTGATACAGGGTTGTCATTTCACGAATTTCCAGAATTACACTTATGTCTTCATCAGCAAGTCAATTTGGCCAAAAATGTTAATTCTATGACAGGATCTGATTAAACCTTGAAAAATATGTTTTTATGTTTTAATGTGCTAGAAAAACCCATTTACACACATTTTATCTTTCATACACGTAATTAATCCCTCATTCAATTATTGCAACATATATTTGGCAGGATTTACACCAAAGTTGTATTTATACAATTAAATATCAGACTATAGCCTGATGAAAATGCTGAAAATGTGTCAAGAATGTTTGTTTAGTGTTTTTCAATTAAGGGAAAAATCTGTTTAATCATAATTCAGCTGGGATTGTGCTATAATCCTTCCAGAGGTGAGGTTTTCATACCGTTTATTAAAGGGGATGTAGTAGCATCAAGTGCATTCAGCTCTATGAGGAACATATAGTTATTTCTAGTGATTACTCTTACGAGTAAATGCTGGAGAACCCATTTTTCAAAAAATGCACAGATCTTTAATTACAAATGCCTTTCATTATAAGTCTCAAATACAGGTTACAACATTGTAAAACGCTACATGAGCCGACACCAAAATTAATTAAGCTTTATTAATTAATATGCGTATACTATATATTAAGTCAGCAATAGGTTCTGCATTTATTGCATAAGAATATTACTATTAAATCAAATTTAAAAAATAGTTTTGTAAAGATTACTACCTCTTAACAACGGTCAATGTTTCCAGTTTTCAAAGGGTGTGCTCTATAGAGCTTGTACTGTACTATTAAATCAAAATTTAAATAAAGTAAGTTTGGTAAAGATGCTGCTACATCCTCTTTAATTGTTGGCAGATTTATTCTTACTAATCTTAGTACTGGTACAGACATTTTCAATTTGTGGCCGTGAATGTCATTACCCGCTGTTTGCTAGGAATAAGACAGAAAATTCATATAAATAAATTGATCTTTACTTATCATATGATTAATTTTACAATTAAGATTAATTACGTTATTATAAAATCATTAATCGTAGTGCATGTTTTTGAGATTGCGGAAATACACTTCATGTTGTAATATCCTTTATGCATGCCTGGAATCTGCAACATTTCCTCTTCATTTATTTTAAAATCTTATAACTTGCATGATATGCATTGTATATGTTAATGTCCCTCGTTATTAAATCGCTGATAATTATTACCAGATTTCAAAAACTAAATTCACCAATTACAGAATTTGCATGATATGCATTGTGTATATGATAATGCTCCTAGTTATTAAATCTCTGATTATTACCATATTTCAAAAAATAAATTCAGCAGTAACCATGTTTACTGACTGTTTTACTTTGTTAATGATATGATGGCACCAGGATGCTAACACAAACCCTGGGGTTACCATGGAGACCAAGGTAACAACCCAGCTGGCGTAAGTTTGTGTTTAAAACATATTGTCATTGTTTATGTGCATCTTATACAATATAGGTTGCTCATCAGCCCTCGCTAGCGTATACCGTGGGAAAATCTTCGCTCACTTCTGATTTACCGTATTATGTAATTAACAGCTACATTTTTCTATCATTGTTATGTGAGTTTTTGCACATTTTCTGTTAATTGGAAGGAAGGATAACTACAACAGAAGACATACACAGAGGATTGAAGAGTAAAAATCAACTTTTGTTAAGACATTGCATTTGACATGTTGGCATGCAGGGATTAAGTCTACTGCTCGTTGCAAACCCATGTTTATACTCTATAACTACTGCACGGGTAATGAAAATTGCATACGTTCCTTTGATTAGCAGTCAGTAAGATTTTGAGAATGTAAATGCCTATGAAATGTATGAAAAGAATTTTACACACAGATAAAAATATCAATCCTGCAGCGAAAACGGAGAAGAGTTGCGCTGATTTGTTGTCCAAATTTTGTCTAGCTCTGCAGTGTTTTAATAATAAGCTTCACTCTTGTCTGTATATGATTAGATTAATTTTTTTGTCTAATGTTAATTTGCATGAATTGGCTTTATAATTTGATAAAGAATGCATTGAATGTACATGATTGACATTGGTAATGCAAGCATCATAATCTGTGTGCTATGGTCGGCAAAATGCATGGAAAAATGTGTAAGAATATACCAATGTCATAAAAAAGTTTTTTTATCTCTTGCTTAGTGCTCAGCTAGTGTTAGAGTGTCGGTATCTACTGTGAGAGGTCTTGGGTTTGATTCCTGAGGATGTGACATACAAGTCGTTAAAATGGTACTAGTATATCTCAGGGGTGTTAACAGGGCCAACTTTAAAATCAGGAAAATCTGATGCGGCCGACCATTTTTGCCAAACAAGAGGCCTTCAATGACATTGTTTCAACAATAAACTTAGTTTGTATGAAAGAAATTCTTCAGAGCAGATCAAATTTACCATAACTTTGCCATTTCTTGAGATATTTTCATCAAATAACTTTTATTTTGATCAGAAGCCATTGCTCCTCCAGGAATGATAAATCCGGAATTCCGGATAAATCAGGAAAATTGACACCCCTGATATCTCCTCTGCTTGACGCTTGCAACAAGACCAATGACATGAACCCTATAGATACAATCAAATGTAATTCTTGACCAAGAAATGGTGACATAGTCATAGGACTGTGTTTAGAAGACTGTCTTCCCAACAGAGGACCTTTTTACCAAACTTCCGTCATGAAATCTAATGAGACATAAAATGGAGATATAATGTTGTTTATGACCTCTTTTATCACCAAAGAAAACATACTAATACATATGTTTTTATCACTCATGTTACAAAATAATGTAAATGAGAAACATATGTGATGCCACTTCAGTTTAACATTTAACTCATTTGTATAAAATCTAAGAATAATTTGTCACATTTTGTGTAAAAGCAATTGGATTAATAGATTATAAATGATGTTTTATTGCCTGCAGATCTGCTCCTGTTGTTTGCTTTGACTGTTTGGTTGACTCGTGTCTCCCAATATGTTTGCCTTCATGTGGGGGACATTGCCTGGAGACCTGCTCCTGTTGTTTACTTTGACTCGTGTCTCCCAATATGTTTGCCTTCATGTAGGGAACATTGCCTGGAGACCTGCTCCTGTTGTTTGCTTTGACTCGTGTCTCCCAATATGTTTGCCTTCATGTAGGGAACATTGCCTGGAGACCTGCTCCTGTTGTTTGCTTTGACTCGTGTCTCCCAATATGTTTGCCTTCATGTAGGGAACATTGCCTGGAGACCTGCTCCTGTTGTTTGCTTTGACTCGTGTCTCCCAATATGTTTGCCTTCATGTAGGGAACATTGCCTGGAGACCTGCTCCTGTTGTTTGCTTTGACTCGTGTCTCCCAATATGTTTGCCTTCATGTAGGGAACATTGCCTGGAGACCTGCTCCTGTTGTTTACTTTGACTCGTGTCTCCCAATATGTTTGCCTTCATGTAGGGAACATTGCCTGGAGACCTGCTCCTGTTGTTTACTTTGACTCGTGTCTCCCAATATGTTTGCCTTCATGTAGGGAACATTGCCTGGAGACCTGCTCCTGTTGTTTACTTTGACTCGTGTCTCCCAATATGTTTGCCTTCATGTAGGGAACATTGCCTGGAGACCTGCTCCTGTTGTTTACTTTGACTCTTGTCTCCCAATATGTTTGCCTTCATGTAGGGAACATTGCCTGGATACCTGCTCCTGTTGTTTGCTTTGACTCGTGTCTCCCAATATGTTTGCCTTCATGTAGGGAACATTGCCTGGAGACCTGCTACTGTTGTTTGCTTTGACTCTTGTCTCCCAATATGTTTGCCTTCTTGTAGGGAACATTGCCTGGAGACCTGCTCCTGTGGTTTGCTTCGTACTGTGTCTTTCCAATATGTTTGCCTTCTTGTAGGGAACATTGCCTGGAGACCTGCTCCTGTGGTTTGCTTCGTACTGTGTCTTTCCAATATGTTTGCCTTCTTGTGGGGAACATTGCCTGGAGACCTGCTCCTGTGGTTTGCTTCGTACTGTGTCTTTCCAATATGTTTGCCTTCTTGTGGGGAACATTGCCTGGAGACCTGCTCCTGTTGTTTGCTTCGTACTGTGTCTTTCCAATATGTTTGCCTTCTTGTGGGGAACATTGCCTGGAGACCTGCTCCTGTGGTTTGCCTTGTACTGTGTCTTTCCAATATGTTTGCCTTCTTGTGGGGAACATTGCCTGGAGACCTGCTCCTGTTGTTTGCTTCGTACTGTGTCTTTCCAATATGTTTGCCTTCTTGTGGGGAACATTGCCTGGAGACCTGCTCCTGTGGTTTGCTTCGTACTGTGTCTTTCCAATATGTTTGCCTTCTTGTGGGGAACATTGCCTGGAGACCTGCTCCTGTGGTTTGCTTCGTACTGTGTCTTTCCAATATGTTTGCCTTCTTGTTGGGAACATTGCCTGGAGACCTGCTCCTGTGGTTTGCTTCGTACTGTGTCTTTCCAATATGTTTGCCTTCTTGTTGGGAACATTGCCACGCTACCTGCTCAGGTTGTTTGCTTTGACTTGTGTCTCCAAAGATATTTGCTGTCTTGTGGGAAATTATGTTAGCTGTACATGTTAAATCAGACAGTAAATATATGTGGCATAAAGAGTATTGATGCACACCAGTGTTTCATACTGTTCATTTTCACCCTGTTTTTGTTTGCTTTTCTCAGTATTATTTACACTTTACAAAATCAAAATGATCTACATGACTTTGTGCTCCATTAGAATGTGTACAAGTATGCTTTAATGTCATTTTCTTTCAATTCGTGTTTGTACTTAAAATGACCTTCGTATGAGATAGTGAAATGCAAATGATCGATTGAATAATTTACTTTACTGTAAGGTGAGCATGTAGAGAGCACCATCCAGTGTACACCATTAATGCTTCGAGTGGTGTTATGGGTATTCGCTCCTGTGCTGCAGCAGGTACTAGTCCGTATAACCCATTGCCTTTTGGTGGCGCCACAGTTCAAATATTATGGTTAGACACCTTTGTAGTTTTCTTTGTTAGGTTGCTAATGTTATGTCTGTATACTAAATGTTAAGTCTTTTATGCATACTTGTTTGTTGATTGGTTTAAACAGAAATTTTACACCATATACATGACTGTATACTAAATACATGGAAGTGTTGTTTATTATACTCTTGGACTGCAGCAAGTGTTGCTGGATAATGTCACTGGTTAAATAATCACTTTACATAACTTGGAACTATGACTCTTATGTATAGACTTTCGATAACAAATAGAAGCTTTAAATCACAATGAAATAAACTGGTACATATTATTCTTTGTTTAAGGAGAGTATATGAGGTTGCTGTAAAAAGTATGTGTGAGAGAATGTCATAGTTCTAAAGATGTGCTAATGGTAGCAGCCTAATATCTCACTGGAGATGACAAGGATTGAATGAGTGAATGTGTTTATTTTTGTCACTGATTGCTCTTTGCATGCATGGTCTTTGTATGCTCATGGTATCTATATGTATGGTCTTTGCATGCATGGTCTTTGTATGCTCATGGTATCTATATGTATGGTCTTTGTATGCATAGTCTTTGTATGTATGGTATCTGTATGCATGGTCTTTGTATGCATCATCTTTGTATGTATGGTATCTTAATGCATGGTCTCTTCATATACATGGCCTGTGTATGCTTGTTCTTTGTATGCATGGTCTTTTTATGTATGGTATCTGTATACATGGTCTTTGTATGCATGGTCTTTGTATGCATGGTCTTTGTATGCATGGTCTTTGTATGTATGGTCTCTGTATGCATGGTCTTTGTATGTATGGTCTTTGTATGCATGGTCTCTGTATGTATGGTCTCTGTATGCATGGTCTTTGTATGTATGGTCTTTGTATGCATGGTCTTTGTATGCATGATCTTTGTATGTATGGTCTTTGTATGTATGGTCTTTGTATGCATGGTCTTTGTATGTATGGTCTTTGTATGTATGGTTTCTGTATGCATGTTCTTTGTATGTATGGTCTTTGTATGCATGGTCTCTGTATGTATGGTCTCTGTATGCATGGTCTTTGTATGTATGGTCTTTGTATGCATGGTCTTTGTATGCATGGTCTTTGTATGTATGGTCTTTGTATGCATGGTCTTTGTATGTATGGTCTTTGTATGTATGGTCTCTGTATGCATGTTCTTTGTATGCATGGTCTGTTCATATACATGGTCTTTGTATGCATGGTCTTTGTATGCATGGTCTTTGTATGCATGGTCTTTGTATGCATGGTCTTTGTATGCATGGTCTTTGTATGTATGCATGGTATTTGTATGCATGGTCTTTGTATGTATGGTCTTTGTATGCATGGTCTTTGTATGCATGGTCTTTGTATGTTTGGTCTTTGTATGCATGTTCTTTGTATGCATGGTCTTTGTATGTATGCATGGTATTTGTATGCATGGTCTTTGTATGTATGGTCTTTGTATGCATGGTCTTTGTATGTATGGTCTTTGTATGCATGGTTTTTGTTGCATATATCACTTGTGTGCATATATAATTTGTATGATTGGTCTCTGTGCATGTGGTCTTTGAATGCAGGTTCTTCATATTCTTGGTCTTTGTATGCATGGTCTTTGAATGCATCATCTCGGTTTGCTCATATATATCTCTATATGCATTTAGTCTTTTTATGCAAATAGTCTTTGTATGCATGGTCTTTTTATGCATTTGGTATTTTTCTGCATATTTGTGGCCTCTGTATGCTTGTTCTTTGTATGCAGTCTTTTTTTCGCATTTGGTCTTTGCATGCATGATCTTCATATGCAGCTTGACCTCTGTATGCATGGTCTTTGTACATAAATGGTATGTATGTTAAATTGCTTCGCTGGCGTAAATTGTGATTTTTTCCACAAGTTGAGGGGCATACTAACAATTACTTGTAAACTTTCACCTTTTGTGAATAACTCCATGAATTTGAGGGGCATACTAACATTCAGGAGTAATACTGGTGTTGCTAATGACAACACTACCCCAGGAACTGGCTGGATTCCGGAATAGAAAGATCCTGCGTCAACCACATACTAGTTTGACACCACATCATCGTTTTATGACAGATTCTGGAGCAGGCAAGGGAATAGAACAGCACACTCCATTGTGAATTGCTCCATGGAATTAAATGCACATTTACCTACCATTATGCTACAAATAAGTTCATTCATGTTGTATGAATAGCATTATCTTGGATGTCTTCAAGGCAATATTTGTTACATAACGTTTGGTGCATCCTTTTAGCTATAGGCCACATATACTTTAGAATTTATTACAAATTTATATCCTTAGATCTGCAGGCTCAACTATTAACAAGACATCAACTCTCTTCCCTCCTTAATGTCTGCTAGCTAACTGTGGAAACTTGAACAATCTTGAGAGAGGCATGATTTATTTTATAATAACCTTATCACATGTAAATCATTATACATCATTAGTATTTATGTATGAAAAATCCTGTTTTACAAAGTATCTTCATATGAATTCCATATTACAAGTATGCAGTTATCATGAAAATGTGTGAAGTATATAAAGTGTTAGGTAATTTGTTGGAACGAGTCTTGTAATTAAGCATGGGGAAAGGGTTTTCGCAGCCTCATGGAAATAACTATAAACGCTTTCAAAGTAGGGAATTTTTACATGGTCTGGATAGATGAACTTGGCTATTTTTTTACTTTTGAAGTTTAACATCATTGAAGTTACATGATATTGCCATCTGTAGGTTTGAGTAATGTTAAGTACATGCTGGCTGTTTAATCAAAAGATGAAATAAACAAAAAGTATATTAGAGAATTTTTTTCACTCCTTTGATTACAATAATTAGGACAAAATAACAGGTCCCCACCCCCATATATATTTATACATATAAATATATTACAAGGGTGCAATGTAGTAGACCTAACAAAACAACGACCTATCCAAATTCAAATCATTGTCCAAGCCGAAAAAGTAATAATTTCTCCTCAATATCCTAGTGATTTGGCGTGCGCTTCAAGAGTGAGGTCTTGGGTTTGATTCCAGGCTGTGACAAGCCAATGTCATTAAAATTGCTACTGGTATATACCTCCCTTGCTTGACCCTCAGCATAGTTAGTTTCAGGTAACTGCTGGTTGACCCAGTGTCAGGAAAATGTGACTTAGCAGACTCCATGGTATTGTTTATCAAAGCACTTAAGGAAATTTTAATTTGAGCGTAAGTTTAAGATTTTCGTAAATGCTTTGATAAAACAGTACCCGTATGACTTAAATACTGTTGACCAGTGGGAATATATTTAAAAAAATATTTAGGCCCCATACATACGAGTCATAGTTTTCTGTCACCAACCCTGCATTTTAAGTAAAACAGTATTGACTCATATTGTATAGCACAGAGAATTTGACATGATCCTGACCTTTATGCATGAATATATTATAAGGTTCTTGCGTTGAATATAAAATATATATAAATTTCCGCGAGCAAATCGTGCAATATCGGTCCTTTAGATTTATGTTGGTACTACACCTCGAGCGTCTTCGTGATAGTCGCCGCTTATGAAAACATACAACCCGGATTATAAATATAGACAATATATCAACTGTTAAATTATGCCAATAGAAGTTCTAGAGTCGTGTCAAATTCTCTGGACTATTCAAATACAAATATATTTCTTTGATGAAAATGGTCTAAAGATAATTTTCAGTATTGCTAAATAACATATTTGGAAAACAGTTTGGTATGTATAGTTTGATAGAATTGACCTGGGGTGATATTCAATATTGATCTTACTTGACTTAAGGATAAGGACAGCCAATCAGATCACACCATATTAAACTCTTGGTCAGTAACAGGCGATATGATTGGCTATCCTTATTCTCCAATTAAATAAGATCAATATTGAATACCACCCCTGGTATTGGTTTTAACTTCAGCAAGAACTTCGTGTGTAGCCAATGTATGTTGTTTTAACGCTTCGGAATATTTAGTTTATTGTAAATTCTAGCAGGTGATTAACAAAAGAAGGTCTCAGAATATGCTAATGTCTCGGGTCATTTCTGTTAAACTATTGTCTGGGAACGGTAAACAAACACTTCCTTATTGGCCTTAATTGCCCGTGTTTGCTTAACCTAAATCATATGTCAAAATCTTCAGTACCTAATTAAACATTGCGATACTATCCAATATATAAACATAATGAAAAAAATATGATTTTACAGATTATTAACCTATTCTTGTTTAATGCTGATTAGGGTATTTTATTATGTAAGATTTAAGATTAGGTAAATGTCTGTGAGAAAATCAAACAATAAATCTACTAGCTAATTAGCATGTGTTTAATTGCTTGTTTGTTTCCCCTGATTGATGTAGACATGTTGGCTTGTGGAGCTTGTGCCCAGTCCGAATGGCTGGCTATCTCGAGTCAGAAATCTGGTGGGAACCAGCAGAGGCATGGAACAAATAACATTGATTGTTTGAGCTTGTGCCCAGTCCAAATGGCTGGCTATCTCTAGTCAGAAATCTGGTGGGAACCAGCAAAGGCATGGAACAAATAACATTGATTGTTTTGGTAGAATATTAGGGTCTCCATTTTATAGGGTCTGTGGCAAATGTTTGTAATAATCTCCTGTACAGGAAATATGTGTGTGTTCTTTGTACATGGTGCCTTATACACAGCTGATGTACATTAATTGGTACTATAAGGGATTCCAAACAATATTTGTATGACTGTGTCTGAAATAAGCACGACTAGGTAGTTATATTTTATTACGTTTTATGGTAAGACTTATATTAATATAAATTAACTAAGTTCTTGAATACTCCTGACTGTACCATTTATCTACTGTAAAATCCTTACTTTTCGAGGGAGTTAAATTTTTGTTGAATTCCTTGTTGAACTCGACCGTGTAATTTAATACAAACGATTGATGGACCTTCCAAATGCAAAACATGGGGTTACCCTTTCATCTTTTGTAATCAACAAATTTATGACCTCACGAAAATACATTTTTATCATGCAAGATCCACGAAATTTAATACCAACAAAATCTGGGGTTTTTAAACTGGTATATACTAGATGTACTGGATAAAGCTTTTTAAAGAGTTAAAATTTACTCAAACTTAATCACAGTAAACATACTCCAGCTTAAATTCCAATAATACCCCTCATCCTTTACTTATTAAAAGCTTGGATCAGGGCACATTTTCATTGGTAGATAGAAGTGTCTGTTAAAACATGTTTAAGCGCTGAAGTACAAATTTCCTGCTATGTTTAATGATGACCTGGGTCAATCATGGTAGTTTTATGTGACATTCTTATACTGTAAACCAAGAAATTATTTCGGGCCATTTAATTTAGCGGAGTTCGCGAGTGGTAGGAGATCCCGAGTGGTAGAATTTCGCGAATTTAAATCGCCGCGAAAGTGCTATCATGAATATGGACATTGCGGGAAACTTAAAAACGCGAAAATTTGACGCGAATATGTCGGCGATCAGCAAAACACGAAAGTTAGTATTCGCGAAAGTTAATTGGTTTACAGTAGGCCTTAATACTGATATAATCCCATGTTTTGACTTGCTGGTATAAGTGTATAATATTCAAATTCTAACATGCAGATTATAAAACCATTATCACAAAGTAAGTGGTCAAAATAAACTCATTATTTTCCAATTAAGGGCCAGTTGAGAGTTACACCTTACTTTGATGAGAGATGTCTTTGTCAGCTGAACTGTAATCACAATTCTGGTAATTCTACAGGTGGAGTGATTTAACAGTAACTTTTATATCAAATTTTATAAATTTACTTCTAAAATCTCTTCTAAATGCTGTTATCTGTTCATATTTGGATTTTCTACCATTTTTCAAGTTAACTGTTTATATTATACACTAAACTTTAAAATCATTTTTTTTTATCTCTTTGTCAAATATTGTCATTTTCGGAAGTTTTTGAAAATGATACTTCAAAATTTTAAAATACAGCACTTTAGTTTTTGTGACATAAAACTTATGCTTGACGTTTGTTTATTCCTTAATCCTGGTGCTGTTTATTAATTCAGTGCAAAGATCTCTACAGAAAAAGTGCCAAGTTTGCACATTTTTTTCAGTTTTTTACTATTATATAAAAAAATGCAAATTTTCCAAAAAAGCTTGACTTCTGTTTAGTAGTGGTAATTTACAGAAATTATTATGCGCAATAAAAAAGTTAATTTGCAACAATATGAAATAAAGTAATTACCGATTTAAGTATTATGTTA
This sequence comes from Spisula solida, assembly GCA_947247005.1. Classification (NCBI taxonomy): domain Eukaryota; kingdom Metazoa; phylum Mollusca; class Bivalvia; order Venerida; family Mactridae; genus Spisula; species Spisula solida. Next base: position 26,911,691 of record OX365945.1, on the reverse strand, counting down.
GAAAATAACAAATTAAGTGCAGGAAGGTTTTTTAGAACATTATGGTAAAAATTAAGAAGAAATATCACTGAATGTGATGTGAACATCCCCAGATACTGATTGATACAGTTACGCAAGCATCAGAGGTCCAAATATTATGATGTTCACAAATGCACAACTTAGTCTAGGTTTGAAACTGATGAATCCAGCAAAGTTTCTTTTTAAGGCAATCAAAGGCAAAGCTGATCCCAAACCATTTGAGTTTCTATGATAAGCATAATTAGGCTTGGTACTGATAAGCCATGCAAACTTACATTGAAATCTAACCAATAGTTACCATGAATAAGTGTAGACAAAATTTTAAGAGGAACAAAACAAAGGGCAATAACTCCCTAAAAACTGTTATTCCCAACATGTGCCAATAAGCATGTCTTTTGAAGATAAAAACTGCCTCAAATATACCCTAGAAAATATTTGCCTCAGTGATTTTCTGCCTCTGGATACAGCCCTGATTAAGAGTGTATTGGTGTGCACCCAGTGCGGGTGTGGTGATTTCACTACTGGGTACTCAGACTTCTGGATAAACTCCCATCAGGCGCACCCAGTGCGGGTGTGGTTATTTCACTACTGGGTACTCAGACTTCCGGATAAACTCCCCATCAGGTGCACCCAGTGCGGGTGTGGTTATTTCACGACTGGGTACTCAGACTTCCGGATAAAGTCCCATCAGGCGCACCCAGTGCGGGTGTGGTGATTTCACTACTGGGTACTCAGACTTCCGGATAAACTCCCATCAGGCACATCTTTCAATCTGGTATTTCAGATAGTTTTATAAGCCATGTGGTATGTTTTACCAAAGACATTATGGAAGACCTGTCTACTTTTTAGGATTTTTGACAGCTAAAACTAGGTATTGAAGCCGTTTTACTGTTGGAACTGTTGAAACTCATTCAGTTGGGGCATTCAGCTTTTCGATTGCTGAAACTAATTTGTTCTACTATTCGACAGCTTGGACTTGAGTGGATCTCTTACTTGTTTAGTTGGGCATTGTGCCTTGTATGTTTTTATGTTTTCTGTGCTCGGCTGGTTAAGTTAAGTGCTGTTTCCCTGTCTGATTTAATATTATCTTTTTGTACAATGGAAACCTGATGTAAGAGTATTGCAAACTTCAGTGTATTAAAGTCAATGGTGTTTAAAAATAGTTGCAGCTCTTAGATCCAATTGTTAAAAGAATTATTTTTAATTTATTATAGTGTGCTTGTTTTAGAGTTGTCTTCGAGTATTAGAGGTGGCAATTTCAATAAAACCTTTAATGGCCATTTTTTCCACTGAGAACGTGACTGTGACATATATTGTTATTTCTATCGTAAGATGAGAAAAACATTAAAATATGTTTGCAATTGGCATATAACAGTAAATAACAGTATTATGCAGGGAAGAGGTAGGGTATTAACTCATTAATGATGAAGTTTATAATGATTTAGATCAAGACGTACTTAGAAAATTTATGCGTTTTGAAGAGTTTCAATGTGAAGGTAATTATGCTGGGGCCTCCCACTATACACAAGTTTCTATTTTCCTGTATATTCAGCATGTAGTAGGAGAAAACATGAACAGTAAAGTAAAAAATTCTAATTCAATGAACTGTCTTTCTGCTCTTTCACTGAATACTTGTCACAAAAACAGCAACATAATTGAATTAAAAAAATATCAAAAGAAACAAATAATTTTTTTTTTTTAAATTGACATTGGTCCACCATGGTTGCACAGTCAAAGATTAGAAATTGACCAGTCAAGGATGGACATTTGTCAGTGAAAGGTTGGACATTTGTTAGTGAATTGTTGGATATTTGTTAGTGAAAGGTTGGACTTTTGTAAGTTAAAGGTTGGACTTTGGTTAGTCACAGGTTGGACATTTGTTAGTGAAAGGTTGGACATTGGTTTGTAAAACGTTGGACATTGATTTGTCAAATGTTGGACATTGGTTAGTTAAAAGATTGACAAGGGTCAGTCAAAGGTTGGACGTTTGTTAGTAAAAGGTTGGAAATTTGTTAGTCAAGGTTGGACATTGGTTAGTCACAGGTTGGACATTGGTTAGTCACAGGTTGGACATTGGTTAGTCAAGGTTGGACATTGGTTAGTCAAGGTTGGACATTTGTTAGTCAAGGTTGGACATTGGTTTGTCAAGGTTGGACATTTGTTAGTTAAAGGCTTGACAAGGGTCAGTCAAAGGTTGGAACTTGTTAGTCAACGGTTTGACATCGGTAAGTTAAAGGTTGGACATTAAATTTTGTCAAAAACAAAGGTTAGACATTGTTCAGTCAAAGGTTGGAAATTGGTCAGTCAAATTGGACATTAGGCAGTCACAAGTTAGACATTAGTTTGACATGGTCTGCCAAAGGTCGAAGCATTAGACCGCTTTGGCTATTGCTACAGTTTCAAAAAGAAGATGCTCAAATAACCAGTATCAATGTGACTACATCACACCACACCTGTAAATTGGTCCAGTAATGCTTGGACATGACTACATCACACCACACCTGTAAATAGGTCCACGTCCCTTTGGTGCAACAAGGTTGTATCTCACTATACAGTATATAGTAAGATACAACCTTGTTGCGCCAAAGGGACGTCCAGTAATGCTTGGACATGACTACATCACACCACCCCAATAAATTAGTCCAGTAGCTTAGCTTAGCATTGGTCAGTCATCGCTTGGACAATAGTACTGAAAAGCATTGCTTGGACAATTGGTTAGTCTGCTACTCTTGTGACTGAACAAGTTGTAGACAAAGGGAGACAAGTATGTAATTTAGTGTTCAGTATCTTTATGGTACCACATTTACCTCCCCTGATTTAGATACTAGTAGCATATGTTAATCTCTTGTTTAACTACCTTATAGCTTCTCTCTGATAAGTTAAGATGGACTTGATATCGGGATTAAGTATGACAGTACAAACATCGATGTCACCTTAATAAACTTCCACAAAGAAACACTGTATAGGAAACTGTCAGATCAGTTCATTGATCAAAATCAACATGTAATATGTTATCATGTTTGAAGAATTTCCATACTGCTCAGGGGGGTATAGTATCTTCATTCATTTGTCAGTTAAAGTAGATTTAATAACCAATACAAGCTTCAATGTAAAACATATTGGTATGTTATCTTGTGTGGGAAAAGTTTGTAATTTTATAATGATTATCTATTTATCAATGGACGATGACACTTCATAGAGCTCTGTATGAAGAATAGTACAACCTCTATAGAGCAACACCCTTTGGGAGCTGGAAATATTGACCATGGTTTAGAGGTTGTTACTCTATAAAGGTTAAATTTAGAGTAAATATCAGCTTAAGGAAAATTTGAAGGTGTTGCTGTAGAGAGGTTGTTCTCCTCTCTCTAGAGATTGTACTGTATTGACCATTATTCAGAGGTTGTTGTTCTATAGTACAACCTCTGTAGAGCAACACCCTTTGGGAGCTGCAAATATTGGCCATTGTTGTTACTCTTATTTATTGTAAATATCGGCTTAGGGAAATGTTAAGGTGTTCTTATAAAGGCTGTAGCTCTACAGAGGTTAAATGTATTTGAAGGTGTTGTTATATATAGAGAGGTTGTTGCTCTACAGAGGTTAAATGTATTTGAAGGTGTTGTTATATATATAGAGGTTGTTGCTCTACAGAGGTTAAATGTATTTGAAGGTGTTGTTATATATAGAGAGAGTGTTGCTCTACAGAGGTTAAATGTATTTGAAGGTGTTGTTATATATATATGGAGGTTGTTGCTCTACAGAGGTTAAATGTATTTGAAGGTGTTGTTATATATATAGAGGTTGTTGCTCTACAGAGGTTAAATGTATTTGAGGGTGTTGTTATATATAGAGAGGTTGTTGCTCTACAGAGGTTAAATGTATTTGAAGGTGTTGTTATATATATAGAGGTTGTTGCTCTACAGAGGTTAAATGTATTTGAGGGTGTTGTTATATATAGAGAGGTTGTTGCTCTACAGAGGTTAAATGTATTTGAAGGTGTTGTTATATATATATAGAGGTTGTTGCTCTACAGAGGTTAAATGTATTTGAAGGTGTTGTTATATATATAGAGGTTGTTGCTCTACAGAGGTTAAATGTATTTGAGGGTGTTGTTATATATAGAGAGGTTGTTGCTCTACAGAGGTTAAATGTATTTGAAGGTGTTGTTATATATAGAGAGGTTGTTGCTCTACAGAGGTTAAATGTATTTGAAGGTGATCTTGTAGAGAGGTTGTTGCTCTACAGAGGTTAAATGTATTTGAAGGTGATCTTGTAGAGAGGTTGTTGCTCTACAGAGGTTAAATGTATTTGAAGGTGATCTTGTAGAGAGGTTGTTGCTCTACAGAGGTTAAATGTATTTGAAGGTGATCTTGTAGAGAGGTTGTTGCTCTACAGAGGTTAAATGTATTTGAAGGTGATCTTGTAGAGAGGTTGTTGCTCTACAGAGGTTAAATGTATTTGAAGGTGTTGTTATATATAGAGGTTGTTGCTCTACAGAGGGCTGCTATGGAGAGGTTGTACACGTCTTACTCCATCCCTGCATTCTGTATTAAAAATGTCCTAATATGATTGTTTGTTAAATGTGTCCCACACTAATTTGTAACTGTAGAAAATATCAGTAAAATTAAACTCTACATAAAAGCACTGTTTTCTTCCAAACTAAGGAACACTCAATTTCTACTGAGACTTGAGGTTGCTATTTTGTATGTTATATGAAATCAATGCAATACAGAACACCTTGGCAACTTCTCAAAAGTTTAATTTGAAACTAGCATCGCATTAATGTGAAGTGTTTCAAAGGATGTGGTTAGAATTCTGAAAATTCATGATTTTGATCTCTTCCATCCTACAAAGGCTGTTATAAATTATTAAATAATTTGTGAAATGACTACTAGTAATAATGCATCTATAAACAATTAATTGTGTTCAATTTTGATTTGTTGTAGTCTTCTAAATTTAGCAACCACCTGTTTAAAACAGCAAATATTATTAAATCCCAACCAGTCCCAAAACCCTTGGCATCTACTGATGTGGAGGCATGTAGTGATTGTCCTATCTGTCTGTCCGTCCGTCCAAAAATGTTAACCAAAACTTTCAAGTTGTTGAAACTCCAATATTTTTTAAGTCCATCAAGGCATTGCTTTCAAACTTGGCATACTTGTTTACCATCATAAATACCTTACATTGTCAAAGCCATGTAACACTATCTAAAATTTCAACAGAATTATTGCCCCTGATTGACTTAGCTAGTTTTTATGGACAAGACTTCCACCGGGGCATAAGCGTTTATTGAACACAGTCTTGTGTATCATATAAACCTGTATTAAAACAAACACCTGCTATTAGCAGTCACATTGGTTTAGTTCATTCATTGTTTGGTCCCTTTAGACAGGTTGAACTGTATATATATATATATTATACCTCACCCTAATTTCATTCAACTGTTTCTTTGTTATTCCAAACAGTCAATATATCCAGCGATGGACTGACTTGCAAGTTCCAAATACACCAGCCGGTCAATATTATAAAAAATATGGACCGGCAAAATAATATGGACCGGCAGGTAACTATGGTAGTGACACAGAACGCTCTATTCATAGAACTTAGAATTTAGGCTATCCCCAGTTACAAAAACTGCTGTAACTTTTTTATTATTAAACAGAAACATGACATGTGGGTATTCATTTTCTTGGTTAGAGCTATTGCTACAAGTTTATGTACGTTTTGAATAAAAATTCCAAAACAATCATTTTTTCACGTTTCTGGGTTATTTTGTGCATAGGCCTACTGTACGCAGGAAGACCAAACATAGATGTTAGGTCTCCCCATAATGATCTGTAGTTTATGAATTAACACCGAATGTAGAATTTAATGTTTTCTTGTTAGAAAAATATAATATTGAAATTGAATGTTCGGTATAATATAAGAAAAAGTTCACATCACTTCGGGCCCAATGACATTATATGGACTGGCTAGTCAGCCCAAGTTGTGTATATGGACCTCAGCTTTGCTTCGGTCCATATACACAACTTGGGCTGACTAGCCAGTCCATAAAATGCCATAGGGCCTTCAGTGATGTGAACTATTTCTTAAATATTGATGCATTGTGAATAAAATATCAGGTTGAGAAGACACCATGTATTTATTATTTGCTGTCAGTGAATTATAGAAATTTATCAGTTAAATTAACATTTTGTTATTTTCCACATTTTGTTATTTTCCACATTTTGTTATTTTCACTGTTTAAGAACCTGGTTCCATAACCATACAGAAATAGAAATGTAACGTCAACGTGCCGGGCTTCAAATTATGGGCAATGTCACTATGGCCCCATAATTGTCACGTTGTGACGTTCTTATTTAATCGTTTTTTTTTTCAATTTAATAAGCCAATTACTGTCCCATTACATGAGAAATTGAAGCATATAATAAACAGAAAATCAGTTGATTTTTTGTGAAATAACTTGTGATCACAGAAAATTAAATTTTGATTTCTGTGATCACTCGGTGAAATAAAATTCGATCTTACACTGAAGTCAACAAGTATCCTCTGTATAATACATATAAACATCTTTCAACAATTAAAGAAGTGAACTGCTTAAACGGAATGTTACAGTAACCCATATCTATAATGTCGTAAAGTTGTGATTAAACTGTATATTTATAGTAAATACTATTTTATATTCTTAAGAAAAAAATGCAGAAGAACCTAAAATTTAAATTGTACGGATCATTTGTTCGAAATGGATTTTAAACACCAAAAAGTGTTATGTTTATTCAAAATGTAGTATTATGCGCCTACCCTAATTGTTCAGCATTAATACTTTTTTTAAAGAATTTGTAATAGATAATTTGTACATTTTTAGTGGAAGGTTTTTCTGCATTTTTTTCATAGATATAAACAAGTACAAGAGATGTTCAAACATATACAGAATGTGGGCCCTCAAAGGTACAGTTTTAAATATTATGCAAATATTATAACATATATTTATAATTTTGAATCAAATTCAATTGCAAAACAATAACTTTGAGTCAACACTTTGTTACATTATACCGAATCTGTTCCAATTATTATAATAGTAATTACTTCGCCCTTATTTGTGTATTAATTCATATGTCACCATATGACCAATAATTTCAATGGTTAATATTAAATTGTATCCATTGTAAATAATGAAATATATTGTGCGCAATTATTTACATGGACTCATGAATATTCCGTGCATTTCGGTTTAGTCTGTCTATACAGACCCTAACAATGTTTATAGGAGACCACTCAGCCTACACTTTTTTCATGAAATTATTTCCCTTTGCTCCCTAAAACATAGGTCAAGCCCAAAATGAATTTGAGCTAAATTGTAAAAAAAACTGATGTTTGATTGATAAAATGTATTATCAATACAGTTGGTTTGTTTATTTTAACAGGTTCAAACAACCTTACCTTAATTATACAATAATAACAAAAGATAAATGAGTTCAAAGTAAATAGAAGCATTTGATAATACAATCAAGTCAGAATTCTCTTAATAATTTAGTTTTTAAATGAATTAAAAAACAATTACCTTCAAACAGTTACGTAATTCCAAACAGTCGATAAGCGCACATAGTTTATATAAAATAGATTAAATTTCAAGCAATGCTTGGTTTTTGTTATTTTTACATCAGAAAGATACGAAAGAACTTACATAAGTGTGGCCACTTAACTATCAATTATACTTTCCTATGGATAAACATCATCAGAAGCTAAGTATAGGCTAATTAAAGAGGCTGGTAATTGTACAAGTTTGATTGTTTCCGTGATTACAGTATGATAATGTAGCATTTCATTCATGGGAACCGTACACCTCTCATTTTGTCAAACGTTTGGTTCCAGGCTTTCAGTCTGTTCAAGATATTATTTATCAATGTAAACACAATCTAATTGATCTCAATTGAATGCATTTTGTAAGCAATTATACAAACAAGTTGTTTTTGTTGTCTCCAGTGTACCAAACGATTCTTGTTGAAAGATTTTTGTTTCAGCTAAATTTGCAATTTGGCCTGGACTCATTTTCAAGACTCGTTCAGACTCGTAATAGCCGAGTTGACTTATAACTGAATCAGGGCCCGGAACTACAACCAATACTTACACTCAGCACTCAACTATTGAAAATGTTATATAATGAGCTATTTGTCCTAAATTGCAAATCTAGTTGAGGAAAATGTTTAGATTGCTAAATGAGTATTGAAGTAACATTTGATACATTTTCTTTTGTCCTAGATTGCAAATCTAGTTGAGGAAAATGTTTTAAATTGCTAAATGAGTATTGAAGTAACATTTGATACATTTTCTTTGCCATTGTGTACTATTTATGTGGTATATATGTAGTTTGAGAATCTGAGTGCCACACTCGACACTCAGAGTGCCACACTCGACACTCAGAGTGATAAATTGTAATTATAGCTTGCAAAAACACTAAATAACACCAGGAAGTAAGCCGAAAGTGATATTTAGTACCAATTTAACATTATTACAACTTCTTGCTCTCAAAAATTGTCGTTATGAACCTCAAAAGAATGAATTTCAATATTTGAGTGTTAAGTGCCGAGTGTAAGAATTGGTTTTAATTCCGGGCCCTGGTCAACATGTAACCGACACAACCTATAAATCAATTGCAGTTTTAATTTAAATGGGCCAAGCTAATGATCCCCTTTTGTCAGGCTACCCTTTTGTCAGGCTACCCTTAGTCTGGCTACTGCCTGATAATATATTTTATCAATTAAACATCTCAACTCGTAAGATTTTACAAAAATACAATTTTAGCTCGATTTTGTTTTGGGCTTGAATACCATACGTTTAAGGGTGCAAAGGGAAATAATTTCATGAAAAGAGAGTCATTTACAATAAACATAGGGTCTGTATAGACAGACTATGCTACCCTTTACAGCTTAACTCTGTTATAGAAGTATAGAGAGCTAATATTCATATTCAATAGAAAAGCACTAGCATGGCAACACCATACAAGAATTAAAATTGTATCATTAACAATTTCCGTAAATGCTTTGATAGAACAGTTCCAAGGAGTTTGATCATATGAAACAAAGTATTTGAATACATTTATAACATTACAAATGTTTGCACCCAGTCCCCTATCACCAGAGCATTGAATTATTGATCCAACAAACATTAGTTGCAGCATATTGCACGACAGATGCACATTCAAGTTTACCTACCGGTAGTATTCCATCTGTACTTGTTGAACCTGTCTAGGATATCCATATCTTGCCATGGTGATAGCCTAGTGGTAGTGTTCATTTCGACTGCCAGTGATCTTGTTCGATCAAAGGCCGCAACATACCAAAGTTGTTAAAAATGGTACTGATGTATCTAGAAAATCTATTTTCTGGTAGGTCGTATATTCTTCACATTGAGTAAGATTTCATTGAATAACAAGAGATGTTTGTAAAAGACGTATGCCCCCATGGCAGCCCAATAGTTAGAATTGGTAAAGATCACAGTGACATTGACCTTTGATCTACTGACCCCAAATCAATAGGGGCCATCTACTGCTGATGACCCAATTCTATTTAAATTTGAAGATCCTATAGGACAAAGCGTTCTTGAGTTATTGAACGGTCACCATTTGAATAGTCAGAAAATGTAAAGGTCCTTGACCTTTAAGCTTAGTTACTGACCTCAAAATCAATAGGGGTCATTTACTGTTGGTGAATAACCTCCATGTAACGTTTGAAGATCCTAGCGGAGTGTTTTTGAGTTACTAAGTATTGAACAGAAACCATTTGGTCTACCGATGTGGAAAGCAATATACCCCAAAGATGAGGGGCATAATTAATAACTGGTAGTAATATGCATTATTTCTCTACGCTAACTGTATCTAACAAATTTCATTCTGTTTGTCAGTGAGGATAAATGTGAAATGACATGCCCCAAACAACTATGAATTGTACCTTAATACATTAAGATTGTATATTTTTGAACAATGTATTTGAAAAGTTGAGACTTGTGTGAAAGCTGTAAATTGTCAATAAACTGAACAGTAATTATGTGATTAATATGCTACATGTAGATGGTTTACTGTTCACTCTGTTTAAAGTATGCAGGCCTAAGGCCACCAAACAGATGTTATGTTTAACTGGATTTTATAATATGCACCAGCATGTTAAATGGTGAACACAAATACATCCACTTAGAAATTATGATTTGAGATTTTGATTTTGCACTTTCCGGCTGTCAATCAAGATTAGTCAGGCCTGAAACAATAATTTTGGAAGCCAAATTGTGGCTAAGAAGCTGAATAAATGTTGTTGTTAAATTGCTTATCATAAATATTCACCATCATGAGTTGTGCAGCTCACATGATTCTGGGGCCGATATAGACATCTTAGCTTCAGCTAGATTCACATTGCGGCATTTCGACCAATGTTTACCAACGTTACAAATTGATGATCATGTGAAGAAGGTTGAATTCGTTGGAAATAAGAAACAAACATTGGTGAAAGTTGTGCTCCCTTTGTAAATGATGGTAAATTTAGCCAAACATTTATCTAATGGAGACCAACAGATATCCAATAAATGCAATAGTAACGCAAGTGGTAAGCGCAGGTGCACTATCCACAACGCCCCCATAACTTAGGTTAACTTTGTACAACGGCACCTGGTGATAGTCAATTTGATCATCTACCGTAATACTTGCTGTTAAACGCATTCAAGCGCTAGGAAACATTCTTAAGTTTATGCGTGCCGGATACACAATGTTTGTACTGTGAACCAAATAATCCTCCTCACCAATGTAATTTCACCGATGTTTGGGCTAATTTTGAAACGCTGAGCAAGGCTGGTACAAACATTTATTGTGTGAACTCGCCATAAGATTCAACTTTGTGCTATTTTGAGCTCATTTTGGACAGAACATTCAAGTAAAGTTATGTGAACTAAAATGATCATAAATAACTATTCTAATTTATGGAATACTGTAAACCTAGAAACTATTTCGCGCGATTTAAGTTCGCGAGTGATAGAAATTTGAAAGTAAGTAGCCGCGAAAGTGTTCAGAAGATGAAAAATGCGAAAGTTTCTCGTTTTGAATGAATTCATAGTGTTTGTCCGCGATGTAAATCGAAAAAATGGTTCCCTCCTGTTTTAGTGTCGTTTTATTTAAATTTTCGTTTGCTATGTCTATATAACGTATAGCAAATTGCACTTTGATCATCGCTTATTGTCTAATTAATTTATTTAAACTAATATCAAAGTTGCTGCATAATTACTTGGTCATTGAACACACATAATACGGGAAGTTAAAACGCAGTAATGAAGCAGTTTGTGACAGTTTAGATAAATTGTCAACTCTTTGTATTCAATGGACAAAAACAATCGATGTTTAACAGGGCTTAGCCGAGGTGAGACATTGATTAAGCGGCAATTATATACTGTACAATACATGAAAGTATGTATGTGATAAGTTGTAACAAAAGTGAATTTGTCACTGCGACTTAGGATTCCGGAGTTCGCGGGAGACTAAAATACGTGAAAGTTAGTATTCGCGAAAGTACAGCGGTTTACAGTAGTATGGGTTCACTTTTTTACGATGATCTAAATAATCTGCAGAAAAGTTTGGCTTTAGTTAAGATATGTCCTTGAAAAAGACCATAGGTCAGAAGTCAAGGTCACATTTAAGAAGTTAAATGTCAAAAGATTAGGCCAAAATTGTGACCTCTCAGAAAAAGAGCAATCACAAAAGCTCACCTAGTCCCTGTGGCAGGTGAGCTAAAAATAATTCTAAGATTGAGTACATAGTACTTTCATTTATTTATCTCGAATTCTTAGCAAACATACAAAATACAATAATAAGCACACTCATTATATAAAAACATTCTTTCAGTAAAGCTGACATTAATCAATTCTTTGTTTGGAGTTACCTATATCTACTAACGAAAATCCCTACCTCCCAATCTAAACATTTCAGGGTTGGGTACCAGTAACTACAAACAAGGACTTTATTTTAGTTCAGCCTAACAAGTAACAATACAGTTGCCATGACAAGTATATTGTAACCATGGCTGGCATGTATTTTGAGTTTAAGCGCAAGAAACAAATGTTTGTTCAGACACTAAGCTTTTTCCTGGAATCGCCCTACGTTAAATTCACATGCTGGCTTTTTTCCTGGAATAGCTCTATCTTAATTTCACATGCAGATTTTTCCTGGAATAGCCCTAATTAAATTCACATGTAGGCTTTTTTCCTGGAATAGCTGTAAGTTAATTTAATATGCAGACTTCCTAGAAAAGCCCCCAAAAAATGAAGGCTTTTTCCAGGAATAGCCCCATGTTAAACACACATGTAGACGTTTTTCCCGGAATAGCCCAACGTTTAATTCACATGAATCAGCTGAGAAAGTTGTACACACAATAAATCCACCAGCACTTTAAAATAATCATGCAACAACACAGTCTAACATACAATGTGTATAATAGGTAAGATATTATAGTCCGGAGAATTTGACACGACTCTAACCTCTATTAGCATAATTTAACAGCTGATATATTGCCTATATTTATAATCCTGGTTGTATGTTTTCATAAGCGGAAGTATCACGAAGACGCTCGAGGTGTGATACCAACACAAATCTAAAGAACGGATATTGTACGATTTGCTCGCGGAAATTGATATATTCAACGCAAGAACCTTGTAATATATTTATGCATAAAGGTCAGAATCATGTCAAATTCTATGTGCTATACACCATGTTATATGGAACCCCTGTACAGTATTACTTACCCAAGGATCATTGTGCTTCCAGTAAGAACGTAGCTAGATACAATGGGGCAGTAAATACCATGAGGCAGAGTCAATTCAATATTAACTCAGGGGTCAGGGCTGGTATTCACCTAGCATCTTTAGGTAAAACATAGAATTTTCTTAAAATCTTAAAATTTCCTTAAATGTATCAGCTTAACAGGAAAATCAAGATTATCCTTTTTACGTAGTTTAGAAACTTATGTAAAGAGCTACAATAAACACAAAGAAAATTCACATGGGTTATATAGAGGAAATTTGTTGATTTTTGGTGTAAGATCGAATTTTATTTCACCGAGTGATCACAGAAAATAAAACTTTTCACGAGTGGCAAAATTTAATTTTCTGCGATAACAAGTAAAATAAAATTGATCTTGCACCAAAAATCAACAAATTTTCTGTTTATTATATGCCTCAATTCCTCTTTAATATGTGCCATAATTGGCTTAATTGGAAAAATCAAGTCAAAATTAGAACGTCACGAAGTGAGAATTTTGACGTCATGATGACGTAACGCATATTTTAATGCCCGGCGCCGTTGACAATACGTTTCTTTTTCTGCATGATACTGAAACCAGCTTCTAAAACAGTGAAAATAACAAAGTGGTAATTTCACTGTTATTTTCACAGTTTATTTCACTGAAAAATCTCCATAATCCATTAAAAGCGAATAATAATCTTCCTTTCTTGGAAAATATGTGCAGCTCAATCTTTTAACTGACGTAAAAATATTTAAGTTTTCCTATAAGATGCTTTGTGAATACCAGCCCTGGGGTGGTATTCGATATTGATCTTATTTACTTGGATAATAAGGATAGCCAATCATATCGCCCGTTACTGACCAAGAGTTTGATATAATGTGATCTGATTCATTGTCCTTATCCTTAAGTCAAGTAAGATCAATATTGAATACCACCCTAGGTCAAAATTTGTAATCTACATACAGGCAATTATCAACAACATAACTTGCTCAACAGAAAGCAATAAAAGTTGAATAAATTGTAGACGGCGGACATAAAAAAAAGTCCTCCATAAGTACCTCAAGCTTGGGATAGCTTAAAGATCACAGTGTGTAACACATGAGGTTACATTATATAGAAGGTGATATGATGGATCATTACACAGTCACCACACATTGACAGAGCAGTCTGGGTCATGTTGAATACAAACTAAAAAGCACTATGTAATGCCTTATTTAGTATCTCCCAATTCAATGAAACATGGTGGGCATAAATTACCTCCCTTGGATAGTGCTACATACAAAGTGCTTTTCTTAGGCAACATACTACTGATGTTTAGAATATATCCTAAGTTATTCACATTGTTCATTTGTAAGGTACACGTTCCCATTTATTTGTATATCCTAAGTTATTCACATTGTTCATGTGTAAGGTACACGTTCCCAGTTATTCGTATATCCTAAGTTATTCACATTGTTCATGTGTAAGGTACACATTCCCAGTTATTTGTATATCCTAAGTTATTCTATCTTCTAAATTTGTTCCATACTCCACTTAAACTACTGGTTTGTCTTTGTTGCTGCAACGCTGCTAGTCGGTCTTGTTCCTCCTAAAATAATAGAATATTTCTTTAGTAGGACAAAAATTAGGGCCTATTATTGCAGGCTTTCAAGCCTTATTTAGCCTAAAATTAGGGCTAATTATTGCAGGCTTTCAAGCCTTATTTAGCCTAAAATTAGGGCTTATTATTGCAGGCTTTCAATCCCTTATAATTTAGTCTAATATTAGGGCTATTTCTGACAATAAGGATTTTAGGGCCACTTGAAAGCCTACTATTTCTATGTTCCCTCCCCTTGACGAAGTTACATATAAATTCCTCTTATAGAGGTACAGAGAAATTTGACCTAAAGCGTAAAAGGGGCAAAATACACATCACATGGTTATCTGCCTTGTTATAATGGATTATCTTAAAAGTGAACACAAACTAATTTTTTACAATGTGGTACAAAAAAACTTGACCAATGCAGAATTCCGATGACAACAATATCTTGACAAAGACTTTTTACAGAAAATAAAGTTGATGGCAAATGTTTTTCAAAGTATTCACATGGTATACAGTGGACCCTCTCTCCAGTCATATTTTGGTTGTTGTAGAGAGTAAGTTGTTGAATGAAGGGAAGAGATGTCTAACTGGTTATGGTATAACATTTTAGTTCCCAGATATTTACTTTAAATTGGTAATTTTCTCTTTTGTTTTCAAATTATCATAGAAGGGTTTGACCTGTCACAAAATTTAATGAGAATTAAATTTAGATTGCAAGGTTACAAATCCAGGGTACTGTTTTATCAAAGCACTTACGAAACACTTAAGTTACGCTCAAATTTAAATTATTTATAATTCTTTAACAACTGCACAATGGTGATGGATATGGTTTGCAGGAGTTCATTAACTGAATCATTATTAGTATTGCAGCTGCATTTACCACACTTTATAATTGAAAACAAATTATAAAAATTTAAATCCTTAAGTGCTTTGATAAAACAATACCGACCTCACTAACCACAGGATCACAGCTGCAGCTACTCAAACCAGGGGTGTAGCCAGACTTAAATAGATTTTTTATGCACACAAGCCTTGAAGTTGGTGGTTATGGCTGTGGAAATTAGAGACATTAATGCCATTTGGCCATATTCATATTTTTACTTTTCAAATCAATGTTACGCATGTGCGTACGTGCATATTGCTGGCTATGCCCCTGCAAACACTAACTCTTACCTTTAGCAATCTTTGATTTTCATGGAATTTGGCCATCGGATCATCAAACTCACTGTAGTATTTCAACACTGGACGTACATCATCTACCTTGCTTGCTGCTATTGCTGTAAAGATACAATAAACATTAGGATTATAAGAAGGCATGCCTGATGATGAAGTAGTTTTTATTTTTGTGCCTTTCATACTCTGCTATTTCCGTAGAGTACTACATTCCCTCTCCGATTTTATGTTATCTTTTTGGTCTAAATCTAACCAGAGGGTCCATGGAATATTGTTTTTCTCCCTTATGGAATTTGATACCAACCAATGGTTAAGGAGAATCAAGCATGGACAAACTTAGAGACATCTATTCATGCAGCACATAGTCAATGTCTTCCCAACTATACCTGGCAGAAATAATGAATGGAAGTCTTACACTAAATTAAGAACAATTTTCTGCTATTAAAACTGATTTGCTAATAGACAACAATTTGTTCGATCTTAATAGCTAAACTTAACTGAAATGTTGAGACAAATAATAGCCAAGTTGAGTTTACAACCTTTTAGAAATTCAGCAAGTTCCCCAAGGGCTGTATCGTTCATATCGCCTGTCCATTTCTTCATTTTGAGCCCATTGTCTGGATTTAATTTATAGGCGTCAGCATTCCAATCAATCAATATAACCCTAGATAGATCTCGGTTGAGACAATTCAAGTCCTGAAACAAAACACAGCGAAATCAAGATCAAAATTAGTTCTGACAGGTATACATTCAGCTTATTGTAAGAGTAACTTCCCCTTGTATCAAATATGTGCAGCACATTCTATACCAAGATCTAGACAGATATACCTTGCTGAACAAGAGGGCCATGATAGTCGTTTATCACCTGGCCTCGTTTTTTCAGGCATGTACCTGATTTCAGGTTTTTGAATCCATAATTTTCCTTCCTTGTTTATATGAAACATGTAAGTTTCAGGCTTTGAAGCTGGAATTTTCAGGCCTGAGAATAATCGTTAATTACCAGGCATGATCACTCACTTGAGATCAGCAACATTTTGAATGAATTAAAACATCTCGGGCTCTTATGACTAACATACAGGTACAGCAGACCTGAACAGTTTAATCAAAGCACTTATGGAAATCGTAAACTTACGTTCAAATTTAAATTCTCTTTAACAGCTACAAATTGTGACAAAGGGTTGCTCAATATTGATTATTCTTCAGTCAATGATATCCTGCAGCCAATATCTGTCCCCAATGTGTGGGTTAATGATAATTGAGAATTAAGATTTGAATGTAAGTTTAATATTTCCGTAAGTGCTTTGATAAACAGTACCTTGAACTGTTCATACAACATTGAAAAGAGTACTGCTCAGGTATCATTCTAGTAGTGTCTCGTCATTATCTGCACATTGATTTAGGAGCAAACGTCAATAACGAGTTTTCACTGGTAAAAATCTTTGGTTTTACCTTTGACCTACATATGCAGCAGACTGGAACAGATGTTACTATCATTTGAAGGGGACTTGTGCAAGTTTGACTTATGAGACATCCAATTCTTGTGTGCACAGTACGTACATTTTTCAGGTTATTTCAAGTAAATCCTATTTGTAAACAAAAAAAAAATGATAAACAATTACCTTTATATGGACACCATCTTGATACCTTGTAGCATCTCGGTATAATCTATACATGATATAATTTTCTGGATCAATCTTGGTGACAATAGGATCTGCCGTCTGAAAATAGTATCATCCATTGGGTAATACAGTATATGCATGCCAGATCTCCTGCATCATGCGTGAGTCTTACACATTTGAGACTCTACTCGCGCATGATCGGGGTCAAATTGATCAAATCTCACATATTTCTTGAACATACTGGACCCTGATATATTTTGTTTACATTAAGAAAATGATAAAAAATAGTTCAAATTGCTTCATGAAGCATGCATGGTAAGCATACAAACTCCATTAATTTAAGTTAAAAGTTTGAGCAAGGATAATCTCCTGCATTTCCATCACCAATCTCACACAAAGGGGTCTGTGAAACATGGCATGTTTGACAGCACTACTAGGTATGTCTGCTGGGTGCAATCTTTATAAATACATACATCATTCAAAAACAATCGGGTCTTAAATAGACATTATTTGCATTATTCAGGCTATTCCCACCATAACAATTCCTCGAAATTTAGTTATTTGCATATTTTTAATAATATCCTGTTACATTTTAGATGATTCCACACCGACTGATCGCACAAGACATGTGCACATAAATTGGTGAGGTCACATTACATCATGAAATGTTTAAATTTGTAGACAGAATGCGACATCATTACATATTTATCACGTAACCTGCCGTGCCGGAAATATCGTTTGGCACTTCTGGAGGGTGCAATAAATATTAAAATTAGTGTGACGTTAGCAAACCATGCTTCCATCGGTCCATGACGTCAGGTTAATACCAACTTTGTGAAGACATCGCGCTTATTGACACTCTTAATTTTGGTTGAAACATATGCAGAATACATTATCATCTTGAAAGAAAACAAGCGTTATTTATTTAGGGTTATGTGATAAATAGAACCTTACATTCATGCTCATAACAAACGATTTTATTGAACTTGTCGACAAAACAATATGATACTCGGCTAATATTATTTTGTCCACTCATTTAATAAAACTTGTATGTAATGAGCAATCATGAAGATGCTCTATAGACTGTCCCACCACACTGTACACCTATGTTTGACTGACACTGAAATAAGAAGAGAAGCTAATGTTTAATCTACTTTATTTACTTTAGCGACATCTTTGTTCTTTATTTAAAGTTAACAATTCTCACCATTCCAGATTCTTTTGTATATACCACAACTTCGAAAGTAGGTGGACCGACTGATTTGAGGAAATAATCAACACCAGGTCGCTTCTTGAATCTCCAGCCTGTCTTGTACTGTTACAATATGATAGATCATTATGTTAAACAAGTAATTAAGAATTGCAAGCAATACAGAAGTCCCCTACCGGTTTTAAGCCATTTTCAATGTTTCTGTTGCCATAGCAACCACAATTTTGGTCAGAATCTAAATATTTGTGGACATGCTTATCCCCTCATTGCCCCCTATCCACATACCAAGTTTCATAAACCTAGCTTGGAAACTGTTTGAGTAATGTCAGGATCCAGGTTTTTGACGGATGGACTGACGGACGGAGGGCAAACCTATAGTCCCCTCCGGTCAAAAACCGGTAGGGGACTAACAATCAATTCATGCTTATAATATACTGAATCTTACTTTCCTTCTGTATCAGCGATATGATCGTAGGTAATGTTTATCTATATACTGTAAAATGACATATATTCGTGGGTATTAAATTAAAAGGATTTCGATAAACACGCATTTTTGTCGGTCGTTAATTCGTGGATTACAAAACATGGAAGGGTAAACTCATGTTCTGTATTCGGGTGGTCGATTAACTTACTTGACTTAAGCCTTTATCACTCCACTGTGGAGCATAGGCCACTGAAAGCAATGAAAATTCAACCATAATTTCAACATTCAATACCGATACTGTAATTTCAAGATACAATACTCAGTACCAAGATTTCAACATTCAATTCCGAGTACCATAATTGGACCTCATACCCATGCTGGTGCCATTTCGTCCTGAGATGCAGGACAAATGCATGCCTGTCGAGTTAAATACATCAGATAAAAGTACCATGATAGTATTGATACATTAATGTAAGTAAATATACAAACCGTCCATTCTGGATGAACCATTACATCGGTCATTTCTAGAACTAGCGTGTATGGTGGTTGAATGTAGGGATAAGTTAGTGGATCAGGTAACAACTTATCCCTGGACGGTTCCTGTATCACCTGTAATACAAATATAGGGATAAGTCAGTGGATCAGGTAATATTGTCCCTAGATGGTTCCTGTATGTACATATATATAGTGAGATTCAAACCTATATTAAACGGCCCCATGGTATAGAAATACTAAGTACAAACATGTTAGACCACTTAGGCTAACGTAACAACCATAAGTCTATGATTCTCCTGTTTATCACACATTAATATAATACAACATCATGTAGAAATGCAAAACTCCTCATGGCAGTTACTTCCCTTACAGATTGAGTAATGTACTTTTCATGAAAAGGGAGGTAACTAATATCAAAACAGACAAATTCATAAAAATGCGTTTTTACACAATTTCTAATGTCACAGAGCATCCCAATGAAACAAGGTATTGAAGTTTCTTTCAAATAGAAACACAAAAAGTCATATTATTATTACTATTATTATAATGCAGGGGATACTTGCTGTACGAATCCCACTCACCTTAACTTGAAAGAAGACTTCTCTATATGTCCTCATTATGTACGCATATATAGGATTACCTGAAAGTCATTAACAGTAAGTATAAGAGAAAGATGAATACCACTGTATTCAGGTTAAATCATGTGATTTACCTAACATGGAGGTGGAGTAACACTTTGTTATCTGGCCCTGATCTCCCAAAGCATCTCAACTTGAGCTAAATCTCATCTCAACTATTGTCATGTGTCTTTGAGGTAATTTCCATGAAACATTGTGCTCAAAATTGGCAATACAACACAGAAACATCATTTGAGTTTATTACAATAAAAGTTCGAAAGAAATCAGATTAAATTCTGACTTTGATGTGAGCAAAATTTCAATTTGAGTTGAGATTTCTTCTTGAGATGCCTTGGGAGATCCGGGCCTGGTTAACATATCAATCACCTGAATATGTTTTCAATTCTACATGACGAGCAAACAGCCTACCCATTTTCCTGAACTAACAAAATATATTATATCAACCTTAGGTTGCCCTTTCACCCTTTCAAAAGCATTTGAAAACTTTGTCACTTTGATTAAAGTTGGAAGACGGCCATAGCTTAGTGTCACACAAGTACAGCGATGAATGCAGTGTGCCTGGAAGTCAGGGGTGTAGAAATGAACCAGTAGGAAGCAAAATCATCTGGCTATTGGAGCATTCTTGTCGGTTCTTCTTTTTACATAGGATGAACCTTCAAATCAACTGCATGATTTTAAAGTTAAACTGGTTACATTAAAACATTTCTACACTCCTGGGAAGTTATTATCATACTGACTTGCTCTTCATGGAAGAACTGATATTTATTTCACATATGAATAATGTAACTACAGAAGAAAATATTCTAAATCCAAACCATGAATCAAGTCTGCTGCTAGGTGACATCAGCTCGACCAGTACCAACGCACTTATCAATATTTTGCCCCAGGGGGAGCGCTGAGCAGTCCAAGTGGAATTGGACAATTTTTCTTTTTTGGGTCTTATCCCCGTGAAACATTTTGCCTAAATCTCCAAAGTGGGAGATAGGTGCACAATATCCGAACATTATTATTATTCTAACCAAAGGAATGGCATGTCATTATATACTGGTAGGGAATGAATTAATTCTTGTAATACATACTGTTACTGTATTCATCCTGTATCTGAAAATATACAAAAACGTCAATTCATGAGTTGTGCAATGAACATACATGTACATAATATCAAGTTGTACATCATGAGCATAGGAGCGTCTACAATATTGGGGGACGGGGGCCAAAATTTTGGATCAAAATCAAGCAAATTTAAGTCCTTATTTTGTGAAGTCTTATTAATTCTTGCACAAGTGCCTGATTTCTGAGAACCTGAATGGGGAGAGGTTTAGCAAGGGATTATATTTAATGCAGAAACAGTAAAGTCTTAAAGCAATATGAGTTCATGAAAACTTACAAGACCTTTCTCTATAGTGCATAGGTCTTTAAACAGAGAGGTGATAATATATTTTCATAGATTATACTTATTTTGCAAGCAAAGCGAGTCTGAAATAATGCACATTTTATATTTTTACATAAATACATTAATTAGATTATCATGATGGAAATGATATAAGCATAACATGCCAAGAAACTTTATAACATTATTATATGTGTATTTACTATGATAATAATAACAAGAGATGTTGGTAAAACATGTATGCCCCCATGGCAGTTGAATGAGTTCAACAGTCAAAAATGGTAAAGGTCACAAAGACCTTGACCTACTGACCTCAAAATCAATAGGGGTCATCTACTGTTGATGACCAACCTCCATGTAAAGTTTGAGGATCCTAGGGCAAAGCGTTCTCATGTTATTAAACGGAACTACCGACTGTCAAACCGACCGACCAACATGTGCAAAGCAATATTCCACTATATCAAAGATGGGGGCCATAATTAATATATATATGACACATACCACATTGCCCTCGTAATCTCTTAATGGCTTACCTACAAAGAAACAAAAACATCTTTGAAATAGCAAATTTCAATTATTGGTTCAATACAATCATTTATAGCTATCTTCATAGCATTTATCATGTTGTTTTAACAAAAACTGCACAATTTTATATCCCCCCCCAAAAAAAAATTCTGATTTGATAGTATGATACTACATAAATATAGTAATTCCTGAAATGCCAATGATTGTATTTCCTATTTAATTATGTGAGTTATTTTTTCTGGTCTCAGGTGACTTCGAAATTTTCAAAACAATCCTTGCTGCAAAATTCCCTGTAGAAGCATTCACGCCATAAAATTGTGGTGTAAGGAAGAGAGTTTGTCTTTTTTGCTTTTCTCAAGAACCAACATACTTGATTATTTCTCTAAATAAATAAATATTTTCCCTGTTCTCCACTTAAACCCAATTGTACTGGTGCAGTATGACCTCCGGCAATGTGTTTCATTTCAGATCTTAGAACTTGGTAAGCAAAAAGAAAACGTAATCATAATTTTTTTCTAAGGTAGATTAATCTTTGTCTTAAAATTTGCATTGGTAAGTAATTGCATTGTTATATAATAAGGCCCTGCAGTTACTTGAAGTATTGATCCTTGCTCTCACATGGATTCCAGTAACAAAAGTTTAGACAATTAAAACAGAATCTTCAGTGATTAAAACACACAGAGGCTTATCGGAATAGTGAAACTTATAACCTTAACAGGCCCTGTATTAAGGCTAAATTTCAGGAAGTCCTGACTTCCTGACCTTTGATTTGGGAAGTCCCAGTATGATTTTACGGAAGTCCCAAGTTTCGAACATCAACTCTGCGTGTACATTCAGTAATGTAGTGCCATCCAACAGTATGTAGGATTGTCCAACCATTTTTACTAAGTTCAGATTACATTCATGAAATGTTTTATCTGTACTTAGAGCCCATTTAACCCTTTACTTAACATGTGTTACTGTGTATTGTTTTGATATATGATCAATCCAGCTACATGTATGATTGCTCAATGATATGGTCAGTTCAGTGTACTGGTTCAAGCATATTTACAATCCATTTTAACCCTTTGCTACATCGGCATATACTAGTAGCCTGTTTATAAACATTTTAATTGGTCATCCTTATTATCAGCAAGATGTATATACACTATCATGAGGTAAACAATGAAAATTTATTTCTGAACATGATACATATTTTATTGAAAATTGAGGTATGTCTATGGAGTATAGGGTTAAGAATTAGATGTTCAAAAAATGTTACTTGATTTAAGTACTAAAAACACACTTGAATTCTTACAATAATAGAAGCCAAAACTGTATGACTGATTAAAATAAAACACGAGTTTATCCGAAGATATGTACATATCCGAAATAGTGCAACTTTTATGTCATATAAGTCGTTCTTTTCCCAGTCATTTGCAGTAATTTATGCACCTAAACTCATATCTTGTTTAAATGCCACAAAATGTGTTAAAACTCGAATAATACCAGCACCATTTAATGCTTCCGAACACCACGTCATTTACACGATTTTAATGTTCGCGCTCTGCAAATTCAGAAAAAAAATCGCTGCGTCAATCAATAAATTCCTCAAATTTAACACACGTGTATCGCATACAGTTTACGGGATAAATTCGCATGCCGCACGATCAAAGACCGCCGAGGCACTACCCGCACCTTTGAAGGGAAGCGCGTCGGTCACATCAAACGTCCTTAACGTAGACATTGATGCCGCACGCTCGTTTGATGAAACTGCCGACCGAACGTTGGCAAAAGTATGTTAGAGTTGTGATATTTTGTTTCTGGGATTTAAGTAAACGCGCGGAATATGAATTACAACACGGCTACAAGACACCCGCTTTTCCTCCAAATTGTGAACAGCGTAATCGAAGCGGTCGAGTTTTCCGATGCAAAGCGCGGGATGAAAATTTTGTAAACAAGAGGTGAGTGTTGTGGTTTATTTTGTTTTTCTATTTAAACTTGTCCATTATATCAAAAATCGGGGAATGCTTTTCCACGTCGATAAGTTCGATCTAAACGAAGACGAAGTCTCCGTTCGTTAGGCGATTCTTTGGTGCCGCTAGAACTTTTGTAAGTTTCTCCGATCGGTGCAAAAATCAACACGATGACACATTTGACTCCTTATTTTGTTATATCCACTAAATTGGAGTAAATACGCAACGCCTATAACTAACCTAAGGTCTGTTAGGTACAATTTCATTCAAGTGTGTACATGGTTCAGTAACATAAACAAGTTTTCGTCAAAAGTGTTGATGTGAAAAAGCGCGAGTGTAGGAGAACAAGCGGGCGATAGAGGTGCAGCGGGCGATTAATAAACTATTCTTTTGGAATTTGAAACTTTTATTTCGAATTTAAGATCTGTAATATCTTCTTGGGAAGATGTGATGTTGTTTTAATCGCTTAATTTATATAAATATTACATGCATATACCTGCGTTTGTGACATGTGAAGGTATTGTCAATAGTCACAATACGGGGGCAAAATACCATCCGAGCTCAAAACTAAGGGTGTCATTCTGTTCCGAGGATTAACATGTCAATGTCATGCGCGCTGACGAATGGTATTCATATGACTGTGTATTGTGGCAAGGTGCGACCGTTGTAGCAAGTGGTCATCAATCAATTATGTACAGGTTAAATTTCAGCTTTATTTATTGGTAATTTATAACTTAAGTGTCATTTCTTGGCATTCAAACTAGCTATTTTCTGTGTTTTCAGACCTACGTCTTTGCTTGGATGGATTTAGGAAGTGCCATATCTACATTCAATATGGTGTATTGGACATGTATACCGTTACAGTCAGCATCTATAAATCTTGAAGAAAACCGGCATTAACGTACCGCTGGTTTCGTCATATATTTTTGAACTTCCATGTGTTTCATTTGAACAATATATTGTTGTTTTTAAATTCACCAGATAATATCACAGGTGCTCGGCATATGGACATGACACCCTATGGTCAAATATAACAAAACTAGGATACTGATAATACATCTGTTTTGTTCTTATTTGTTGCAAAATGCTATATACACGTACTTGCTGTTTGGGGTCTAATAGAGGGTACAAAAGGCTCATATCCACATACCTAGCACTTGTGTATAATATAATTTGTTTAGATGAACTTTTGAGTGTCCTGGTGTTATGTGCACCACTCAAATTAAACTTTTAAAAGCAATATTGACTCATGGTCAAAATCAGTGAACAAATTTTAGGTTCACGTTTTAAAGGTGCTGCCTCACAGATTTGGCTAAATTTTTGTATATCGTGATTTTCCAACCTAACCAAGTATTGATGTAATAAAAAGCCACTGACAGTTGCTTTTTGAGAGATTTGGTGCAAATAAGTAATTTTAACCACTCTTGATGTCGCCGACTGAGTATTCTTTCTTGAAAAATGGCGCTAAGTTTCCTTCCAACATGCTTTGTGAATTATGTAATTCACTTGTGATCGAACTGTAACATCAACAAACTACAGTATAACCTCCGTAGAGCGACATCCGGCGGAGACAGAAAAAACTGCCGCTCTGCGGAGGTGTCGCTCTGTAGAGGTCGATTGTTTTAGAATGTTGTTCATAGACTTATCGAGTGAACATAATCACGGTAATCTTAAATTGATGTTGTTTGTTTGTGATTAAGTGCATAAAATTAGATCACTCGTAGTCGCGCGTTTTGCGATATAATTCTGACGAGTATTTAATTAACATCGTTGATTAGATACAAAAATGCGTACAATTCACTGGTCTAGTATTTATAGCTATTAAACGCAACTCTCAACATTATAAACCGAATCCATATTATTTTACGCACATGCGGTAAATTGAATTGTTTACCTTCAAAGTGTTAAAATCTCTATTACGTCATATCGCTCATTACACAATTTGCACACGTGATTGGTAATTTGTTTACCTCTCGCGTGTAACTTGGTCAGTGCATATTATGCTGAAATTGACAGTTTTAGACGACTCGATTAACTATTAACACGACGTGTACGTGAATTTCCTTTCTTATACTGTTTGATAAGCGCGTATTGATATTTCATTTACAATAATTAATAACGACTTTGATTTTAAAAAATCGAGTTTTACTGTGTCATATTGCCTAACTGATCCCATAGACAGTCGCTAATTTACCAACGCCCGCGGCTATCGGCTATAGTTACCTGATGAGCGATAATTATTATAATCCACGAAGGTGCGAAAAATAGAAAACAACATCGTATGGATTTATGTAAACACATGTGAATATGCCGTTGTAAAATCACACCTGTCGCTTCTCAGAGGTAAACCATACAAAAGGTAAACAATTTTAACGGCCGTTTGCCGCTCTGCGGAGGTGTCGTTCTACGGAGGTTAAAATAAGAGTGAAAACGAACGGGGGGAAATAAAAGTGCCGCTTCTCGGAGGTTGTCGCTTCTCAGAGGTGCCGTTTCGGGAGGTTATACTGTACAGCGTAAACATCAGTGAGGTATTTGGTTTGTTTTTCGATTCGTTGTCATCAAATGCGAACAAATTTCAGGCAACATTAAGTTATAGTAGTGTTAATTCTATAGGGTATTAATACACTATAGAATTTTTGATGTAAAAATACTCGATAACTACAAAATGCCGAAGTTTCTCAAGTTTTTTTGATGTCATTGTGTTTGTTTATGGAATATACAGGCAACTATACCAAAATTACATGAATATTTGACAATTTTATTTTATTTTTGCAATACACCAATACGTGAGGCAGTCCCTTTAAACATGATTCTTGAATATGTATGTTCCTTAAAATAATTGTGTTGCAGTGCAGTTCAATAAAATGAAATAAAATAAAGCATTGTTTTTGTCTTGTCACTGCATACTAGTAATATGTATGTACATTGTATACCAAGTGATGATGAATGTACATCGCGAGCTAGAGTTTAAATGTCTTTGGTTTCATTTAAAAAAAACAATTGCAAACATTGGTAAATTTTATCTATGAAACTCGGTATCACACAGACAAAACTTCCAGAAACAAAGATAAAACACTATATTTTTACAAAACAATACATTTAACAAAACAGCTAAATAATATCACATACTTCAGAAATTCCCATTTCCCGGGTTTTCAATTGTACCTAATGTAATCTAACAACTCTCCAGGCTACATGAGCAACCTATCAGCATCAGGAGAGAAATCGGTATTATTCCGCCTAACTTTTTCCTACAATGTTAAATTCCCATTATCCGAGAAAGAGATATTTTGACCGTCAAAGACATATCCAAACATTTTGACATGTGATCAACCGAAAGTGACTGTCAGGTCATGTAATCGACCTGCCATTTTCAATCTCGTGCAAATCCAATTAAACAAATGTACATGTATATGAGCCAGTCTCCAGGAAAACCTGCTATTTTGACAAAAATATTGATTTTGAGATTTTCTAAAGTCTTAAAGGACAATGTTATTGAAGCGAAATGCAAAAGAAACTTTGTTAATATCTTGAGTTTTTAGGACGTTACAGCTGTTTTTGTACAGGGTCCCTATTTGGTGCTTTTTGTGGGACGTCACAAACGTCATTAATACGAAATTCGAAGCCACTGCAACAAGAATTTCATAATTACACCATTTGATCAATCCTTGACACAAACTGTTCAAAATGGTATCATGTTTTAGAATTATGTTTAAATTTTCAAAATATCTATCAAAATTGTTTGCATTCAAAGAAAGGCTACTCCTGTTTTAAACAACTAACTCCTCGTTTTTCTCAATCGGAGTACTTTTCCGAAATTGGTCACCAAATCAACGAAGTATGTGATTTCGATATAATTTAAGAGAAATTTTAAAGCTAAGATATAGTACTAAACGGGTAAATTACTTAATTAATTACTCATTTTAGTGCTTTTTCTAAACCTTGTAACATAATCGTAATTACATGATGTCAAAATAGCAGTTTTCCTGGAGACTGGATCATATATAACACAAGACATGATCGAGTTTCTATTTTGCGATGCACAAGCGATGTAACGTCTTTTCCACCATTGTTTATGCTGTCGGTTGGCGCCATGCTTCCACTGGCTATTCCATAATAAAGTCCACAACCTTTCATGTATATCATATCTAATGTATGTGTCTGGTTTTCGTCAGTTTGATCGTGCCAGTTTCGTGCTGAGGTTGCAATTTGTACCATGATCTTTTTTAGGCTTTTGACACAAATAAAACAACAAAATTAACGACGGTTTTCTTCAAGATTCATAGATGATTACTGCAACGGTATACATGTCCAATGAATCAATGTTAATATGGCCGGTCACGTGCACTTAATCCATCCAAGCAAAGACGTATTTCTGAAAACACAGAAAAAAGCTAGTTTGAATGCCAAAATATTACACTTAAGTTAGAAATTACCAATAAATAAAGCTGAAATTTAACCTGTACATAATTGACTGATAAGCACTTGCTACAACGGTCGCATCTTGCCACAATACACACAGTCATATATGAATACCATACGTCAGCGTGCATGACATTGATATGTTAATCCTCGAAACAGAATGACACCCTTAGTTTTGAGCTCGGATGGCATTTTGCTCTCGTATTGACAATACCTTCACATGTCACAAACGCAGGTATATGCATGTAATATTTATATAAATTAAGCGGTTAAAAACAACGTCACATCTTCTCATTGCAAGTAGATATTACAGATCTTAAATTCGAAATAAAAGTTCTAAATTCCAAAAGAATAGTTTATTAATCGCCCGCTGCACCTCTTATCGCCCGCTTGTTCTCCTACACTCGCGCTTTTTCACATCAACACTTTTGACGAAAACTTGTTTATTTTACTGAACCATGTACACACTTGAATGAAATTGTACCTAACAGACCTTAGGTTAGTTATAGGCATTGCATATTTACTCCAATTTAGTGGATATAACAAAATAAGGAGTCAAATGTGTCATCGTGTTGATTTTTGCACCGATCGGAGAAACTTACGAAAGTTCTAGCGGCACCAAAGAATCGCCTAACGAACGGAGACTTCGTCTTCTTTTAGATCGAACTTATCGACGTGGAATAGCATTCCCCGATTTTTGATATAATGGACAAGTTTAAATAGAAAAACAAAATAAACCACAACACTCACCTCTTGTTTACAAAATTTTCATCCCGCGCTTTGCATCGGAAAACTCGACCGCTTCGATTACGCTGTTCACAATTTGGAGGAAAAGCGGGTGTCTTGTGGCCGTGTACAAGGTAAATATTCTTTTTAAACTGGATATTTGCAGAACATACGTTTTGACTCATGTCTTTTTTTAATTATGCGTACAACTAAGAATTACGCTTACCCAACGCACGACAAATTTATAAAATAAAATCGATAATTTAATCAAATCAATTAAAGCATACGTGTTTACGTAACGGTTTGTAACTACACAATTATCTGTCTCTACACGAGATTATTAGCGCGACGCGTTTTACACACCTTTGGTGAATTTGATTACCGCAGCGATCGCGTACATTATTATGTACAGTACGCATGATCAGACCGTCAATCAAATTAGCTGACAATCGGTGGGCGGAGCGAACGTTTATCGATTGGCCAATGATCTAGCGAGATTAATGAAAACTGATGCGGCTTTCACCGTCTGAAGTTTACACAACAGGACGTCCTTCGTATTGATTATCGGCGTATAACATATTTTATTGACATAGGCTGTACGAACGAGAGTTTGATTTCCGGCGTACACGGCCGATTTCCTGGCGTAATATACGCCCGTACGCACGCTAACACAACTGCTGTAACCTATATAGCATTTTGTGGGATGAACTTGAGGTCCTGGGGGTGATGGCATAGAAAATGGTCAATGGGCTTTGACAATATTTGAGGTTAAACATAGATATCTAAGTAGAAAAGGGCAGATAATTCAGATAAAATACTTGATAGGGTTACTTACTCCTGTGTAAGGGTTAGGGGGTCATGATGGCGAAGAAGTATGCAAACAAAAGGGCCCAAGGCCCTAGGTCGCTCGCCTTGCAAGCCCCATATGGTAACCTAAGTAATCATTTACATTTTCTGAATAAGATTCTAGAAAATTCAGCTTCTGTTGCAAGGTTTTTTCATTATTTGACCTTGTGACCTAGTTTTTTATCCCAGACGAGCCAATATCGAAACTTAGTCTAGATTTTGTTGAGAGAATCATTGTGATCAAGTTTCATGAAGAATAGGCCATAATAATGACCTCTAGAGACTACTCAACGTTTTCCTATTATTTGACCTAGTGGCCTTGTTTTTGAACCCAGATTACCATATATAAAAATTGACCTAGATTGTGTTGAGATGATCATTGTCACCAAGTTTCATAAAGATGAGGCTAAAATTATGACCTCTAGTTCTTCTATGATTTGACCTTGTGACCTAGTTTTTGACCCTAGATGATCCAATATTGCACTTGACATAGATTTTGTTGAAATAATCATTGTGTCCGAGTTTCATATTCGAGGGTTTGTTGACAAGTATCATTGTGAAAATATCTGTTAAAACATAATCATAACATGTCCTTAAACTTATATCTATACGTGATTTACAAACGAAATACTAAATGAAAAAACATTAACAATTCTACATTACTTTGAAATAGTACATTATCACAGTTACAAAGCGCTCCCAATAATATTATAACGTCATGATGTCAACATCTAACTAGCTTACCATTCTTTTAAAAATACTCTCCACCACATGTTACACATTTACGATGTCGCTATTACTCATTATCATAAATCTATCTGTATCACAAACATGGATATTTTTTCAAAATTATTTGTACCCGTCGATGAATTTATTAAAATAAGCGGAAACCATTTTTCCACATATTTCCCCTTCCAAACGGTGAAAGACGGCGAATTCCATTATAGCCAAGTCTGGACTACTGGTATATAGATTGTAATCGATCAATTCCAACCCACATAAAACACAATGACCACCTGTGTCTTAACCATATTAAAGTGTTATTGATACTTCTAAGAAC
Source organism: Spisula solida (assembly GCA_947247005.1). Taxonomy (NCBI): domain Eukaryota; kingdom Metazoa; phylum Mollusca; class Bivalvia; order Venerida; family Mactridae; genus Spisula; species Spisula solida. The sequence continues at coordinate 26,880,838 of OX365945.1, read as the reverse complement.
AACTGAGCATTTGAAATGAATTCGAATGTATTTGTAGATGCATAATGGCTTTGTACAGTACATCATAGCAGTGAGGTGCTCCGTATGGTTGGACGTCGACGTCTCTTGACAGTGAGTGTCAATACTCTGGTGTGACATGTTCTATTAAAGAATTTTGTAACTAGTCCCCTACTAGTTTCGAACCAAAGGACCGGTTTTCAACCGAAGGTTTGCCCTCCGTCAGTTTGTCAGTCTGTCTGTCAAATATCTGGATCCTGATATAACCCAAACAGTTTCCAAGCTAGGTTTAAGATAAAAGCTCCGCGAGTCGCATGTGTCGCCTGACGACATGCACATTTGTCATGGAAAACTATCCAGTATTGGGCTACATATTGACTCACAAGAGTTCTCTAGTCATCTGAACTAAAAACGACAAAGTGATGCTCTGGACAAAAAAATGTCACAGCAAGAAACATGCATACCTATTTTGGAGTCATTAATACTTATGGGGACAAAGTTATGCCACGGACAAGAAATGCTCATAAAAATCAATCAAAGGTGAAAAATAAAAAATGGCACAAGGTAAAGTTACGATTCTTCAATTTCTTGTGTACTGCACTTGGACTTTTGGTTAGAAACACGCATACCAAGTTTCAAGTCATTCAACCTCTTGGTGACAAAGTTATCCTCCAGACAAGAAATGCTCAAATTAAATCAATCTAAGGGAAATAATTCAAAAACAATGCAAGGCAGAGTTATGGTTCTTGGGCACTGCACCTCGGCTTATTGCAAGAAACATACATACAAAATCTTGAGTCATTTGAACTTAAGGTGACAAAGTTATGCTCTGGGGTGGTATTCAATATTGATCTTATTTAATTCGAGAATAAGGATAGCCAATCATGTCACTTGTTACTGACCAAGAGTTTAATTTGGTGTGATCTGATTGGTTGTCCTTATCCTTAAGTCAAGTAAGATAAATATTGAATATCACCCCCAGACAAGAAATGCTCTAATAAAATCAATCAAAGGGAAATAATTCTAAAACTATGACAGGTAGAGTTATGGTTCTTGCGCACTGCACTTCGGCTTATTGCAAGAAACATACATACCAAATCTTGAGTCATTTGAACTTAAGGTGACAAAGTTATGCTCCGGACAAGAAATGCTCAAATAAAATCAATCAAAGGGAAATAATTAAAAAACTATGACAGGTAGAGTTATGGTTCTTGCGCACTGCACTTCGGCTTATTGCAAGAAACATGCATACCAAATATTGAGTCATTTTAACTTAATGTGACAAAGTTATGCTCCGGACAAGCAATTTGTGACGCCGCCGCCGCAGCCGTCGCCGCCAAAGTAACACCTATATGTCGCCTTTTCAGGCGACACATTTTCAAGCAGGGTTCTCGGTAGGATTTTAAAGTAGGAGTCCCAGGACTCCTTCTTAGCAAAAAGTTGGAGTCCTGAGGACTCTATTCGAGTCGCGTAGCGACGAGTGGGGGAGGGTGAGGAAGGGGGTGACCCCCTCCAGCAAGGGGGGTTTGGGGATCTTCCCCAAGAAAATTTTGATTTCTGGACCCTTAAATCCTGCATTCTGGTGAACTATGGAGCTAATTGTTTCAGTTATTTTGTGACCTCAAAAGATTTTTTTTATGTCAGTGTGAATAAAAAAGTAGAGTTTTTGTGGTAGGTTACTGAATGATTCAATGCAACAGAGATCAGGTGTACAGTACTGCTCAATGAAAATGATTATATTTCATAAGTACAGATAAGTCCAAATACGCTTAATTACGCGTTGCCGAGAACCCTGAATTGGTACGTGGAAAGGGGCAATACGGGGATTATGCATGTCTAAAGAAATTTATTCTGACAAAAATTGTGGTTTCCATGGCAACAGAAACATTAAAAAATAATCTGTAAGGGCCATGGCTTAAAACCGGTAGGGATTTGTGTATTGCTTGGAATTCTTAGTGACTTGTTTTACCAAGATATTGCTTTGAAATTTAAGGAAAAACATCACCAATAAAGTCATGATGAATCAAAGGTAAATTATGCTATTTACAGAAGAGATACAGTGACTGAATGGTGACGAATGTAACAATATATAAGTACCACTTAAAACCTTATAAGACTCATGCATAATTGGAATCTGCATCTCAAGGCCATTCTTATGAGCATATTGTCATAAAAAATCGGAAGTGGTCATGTTGACCCAATTAAAGTTGAAAAAGCTTGTTTTTTCATAAGTAAAGAGTAGTTTTCAGAAAGTTTTTTCTTGTTTTCTCAAAATATTTATTTTGTGGGACATAATTTCAACAAAATGCTAAATAGTTATCTTTTCCTGTGTAGGGGTTTTAGTCATGATGATGAACAAGTATCAAAGCAATATGTCTATGCACTTTGAAGATATTAGAGGTTAAAAAACCCGTACCTAACTTTTAACATTTGCATTTCCACGTCAAGGGGGCATAATTACAATACAATGCTTGATAAGTTTACCTACCCCTGTGTAGGGATTGGAGTCAAGATGGAGAACAAGTATGCAAAGCAATATGTGAATGCACTTTGAAAATCTTAGAGGTGAAAAAACCTGTACCTAAACTTGAACATTTGCACTAAGTTGAAAAAAGGGGGCATAATTTCAACAAAATGCTTGATAGAGTTACCTACCCCTGTGTATGGGTTAGGGTCATGATGGTTAACAAGTATGCAATGTATCAAAGCAATAAGTCAATGCACTTTGAAGATATTAGAGGTTAAAAAACCTGTACCTAAACTTTAACATTTGCATTTCCAAGTCCAAAAGGGGGCACAATTTTAACAAAATGCTTGATAGAGTTACCTACCCCTGTGTAGAGGTTGGGGTCATGATGGAGAACAAGTATGCAAAGCAATATGTAAATGCAGTTTTTTGCACTTTGAAAACATTAGAGATGAAAAAACCTGTACCTAAACTTTAACATTTGCACTATTAAAAGTTGAAAAAAGGGGCATAATTGCACCAAAATGCTTGATTGAGTTACCTACCCCAGTGTATGGGTTGGGGTCATGATGGTAAACAAGTATGCAAAGTGTCAAAGCAATATGCCAATGCACTTTGAAGGTATTGGAGGTTAAAAAACCTGTACCTAAACTTTAACATTTGCACTATTTGCATTAAGTAGAAAAAGGGGGCATAATTTCAACAAAATGCATGATAGAGTTACCTACCCCTGTGTATGGGTTGGGGGTCATGTTGGCGAACAAGCATGCAAAGTATGAAAGCAATATCACAAAGAACTTTGAAAATATAAGAGGTTAAAAAACCTGTACCTAAACTTTAACAAAAGTGTTACGCCAAAGCTAAAAAATCAATGTTCGTGGCTTTTGCGGACCACCCTCGTACATACGTTATTTAGGATTAAACATGTTACGGGATCTTAACATATATTCATTAAGGTAGGATAGTTAGATCTGTAGATATGCGCACATTTCCAGCTATTTCCGATGCGATGTAAAAACTTTTGTCCGAACGTGTTTACTTTTCCGTTGAAATTAACAAGAAATGTTTCTGATCTAATTGCTTCATAAGTAACCTTTAAAGTATCAATCACTACTCTAAAACTGACGCAAATGTGCCCTTTTGAATTAAAAATTCACGGGTGGGTAATGCATGGTAACGCGACCTCATTGGTTGAAAGAAGTTGCAGATGACAAGTGACAACCTCCCCCTGCAAAGTTTTTGAGGGTGATTTAAGGGTTATTGATGTATACATCTGTATCTGATGTACAATGTGTCACATGTATTGTTTATTGCTCGATTGACACATTTCTTTTACACATAAGACTTGATAATTACTTTATAAAGGGCAGGGCAGTATTGATCACAAAAAGGGCACAGCAAGGTGCAATAAAAAGCATCATGCAAGGCACAGCGCCATGCTAAAATGTCTAAATGCAGCAATGTGTAGCAAACGGATAGTGTGAATTTTGTTCGTAATTAAAATTTAAAGTCGCTTAGGACGTAAAAGTGACCTGGACGAGGAACTCAAACACCCAGCGCCCAGTATTACTAGTCCACAGCTCTACCTAATGAGCTAACGGGGTACCTGTCATGAGTCAGTCTCTACAGTGACACTTTACAATGATTCGAATGAACAGACTGATGAAGGTCAAATGAAGATAGAAATATACGTACCCCAATCATATATCATTAAAGTACACGTCATAAGGGAAGTACCACAAAAGAATAATAAAGCTCTAAACTGCCACTTTTTTGCATTGCTTTTAGAGTCAGAATCAGTTTTTTTCCCATCACTCTCATTTTCCTGTTTGATGTCATCAGCTGTTTTGGTCGCCGTACTGTAGCACCTTAAATTTGACAAAAGGGAATCACTGACAGCGATATCATTCCGGAAACGGCATTGCTGAATAGTGTAACAGTGTCTTCTTCTACAATAAGTTAATTGTGGTGACTGACACGCGACTAATTTAGCTAAATGTCTGTATGTGTTGCCACTCACGCGACCGACTATGAGCGCAGCCATCTTGCGGATTACCTCTGTTATTTTCGCAGGCTACTGAAATTGATGCACACAATTAGATCAAAATTGCTCATACAAATATTACTTAAAAAATTAATTACTGCTAGAGTAAATCTAAATTTATTATTTTGGAAGAAACTAATTGGTTTTTTTAATGAAATAAAATTGATAATTTTTCGGGTTTGTTCAATTTTTGTGCATTGAAAATCAGCCTCAGCAGCCGTTGTCGCAGCAAGCTAAATTGGCAATTAGTGACGATTTTCAACGTTATAGTCATTGTCAGTGGTTGTAAAGATGCGATGTAAGTATCTAAAAAACGTTAAGATTGTTAAATTTACATAGTGATCAAGTGATTATGAATATTCTTCGATTCCATTTTGTGGCCACTCAAATTTAGGTAGGAGGGGGGGGGGGGGGGGTATTACTAAATTTTGGTATTAAATTTTTTATCGATGAATTAAAATGTGATATGTTACCAAATCTTGTTTGGGGTACTGAAAAATGTATAATTAATGTAAAGTCATATCATCATTTCTTTAATCTTGTTTATTTTGTCTATATGTCCTGGATAGATTGCGCAATTCTCAATATTGACTTTATAGGATAAATTCCGGACTCCGGAATTTAACGTAAGGGGGTCTCGCAAATAGCTGAAGAATATAAATTCTTCTTATTTCAACGTTGAAACATGAAAAATTTATAAAAACGTTATTGTACATTATCATTTAAAACAAAGACCTAAATATACAAAGATTGGAAAAATCTAGCAAATCTCGCAATATCTCGCAGCAGTCTTCTGAAATCTCGCGAAATCTCGTTTGTTTTTAATTCCTTATATCTCCTGTTTTCGTGTACATAGGAAAAAACTAATAAGTTCATGCAATCGATTTATTATTCTGCTTTAAAATGAAACATAATTTATTGGAATCAGTCAAGAAATAAAACATTAGACCTCAAAGAGCCAGACCTACTCTCATTTTAATGGAAATTCCAATTTTATCCGAAAATATCCTATTTGCCTCATTCAAACAATAATTTCTGAATTCTATAAGAGATGGAAAAAAATAAGTTACATCATGCAGTAGAAGAAACCTAGCTTTTCAAAATGAGATATTGGTCATTAAAAAAGGATGACAAACAAAAGCGTTCATGCAAAATATCAGCATCTGCTGCATGCCGTTTTGCATTTTCTCCCCGTTTTCAAAGTGTCCAATCTGGGTATATTTAGGTCTTTGTTTAAAAGCATCTTTGGTTTTAATCTTAAGCAAAAAATATCCTAAAAAATGCTTTATATTTGAAGTATTGTATCCTGTTCTACAAGTCTTCCGCTTCAAAGCTCAACACCATTTGCGAGAAAATATACAGATTCAAAGTTTAACTCATTATTCATGAAATAAGAATGTCCAGGAGGTAGTAAAATAGAGTTGTCATTACAATTAAGTGTTCCAAGTATGTTCACGTATTCCTATCTTTTGGCAACAATAGTCGCGATTATTGAACCTGGTTGCTCTATACGCTATATGTTGCGGACCCCCCTCACATATATTTGGAACATCTCGATATTGTCGCTCAATTAATTCCGGAATACAGGTTTTATCCTGTAATGTCGATATGGTGAATAAATTTATAAGCTGGAAATTTTACAGTATATATGACTACATGTACGTGTCTATTAAATCTTTTCACAATATCAATGAGAGTGTTAGTGGCCCGATAGCTCTGTCGGTTTAGTATTTTCTTGTAAGCAAAGGGTTCCAGGTTGGAGCCCCTGTCAGACTACACGGTCAGACCAGAGACTATAGATCTATAACTGTTATCTGTAGTCTCTGGTCAGGCTGAATATTTCTCACCTTGTGACATTTGGCACACCTTTGGTATCACTATGGTCAGAACAAACCCTAAACCCTCTGTTCTTTCTATCCTAGCCCTGTAATTTTTGGGGACAAAATATTAGTTAGACCAAAAATAAAATATTGTTTGTTTCCCCTTCCTGACCCTGACCAATTAGGGTTAGATAGATAGGTAAAAAAAAAATTTATATTTCATTGTCAAATTGTCAATTGACATGAAAATCTGAATTACGTGGAATTTTAATGTCTTGTTTACAAAATTGAACCGTCAGACCATCCTACTGTTTGTCCGAGAGCATTGGTTAAAGTTTTTTAGAAAGTTCAATATTTTGTTTACTATTGATGCTATTGCATTGAATCTGGTACACGTATTCATTATCATTAGTCAACCCTATTAGACAAGAGGCATAATTCTAGGACGATTTTGAAAACAGTTATGGCCCTTTTTTAACTTAGACATTTTTGATAGATTAGTACTGAAGTAAATATTAAAAAACGAGCTACCACATTATGGCTATCAGAACTCTCTTTACTAAGATTTTACTATGAAAAGGGGGCACCGGGTGTTTCGCAAAATGGACCAGCTTCAAGGTCCTTGGAATTCAGGGCAAAGCTCATTGAAGCCTTTAATTTTTTGCATTATTTCATACCCCAACAAAACTGTTCATACCCCCAACTTTCCAGTCCAGGGGGTAAGAATAAATATGAGTGGGAACACTGATTGTAATGAAACTTGGTAGTCATACTTGCTATCATAATTAAGTTAACATTACTAGACTAGTCATAAAAATATCTATAGAATGATTTTGTTAGAAGCCATGGCCCTTTTTAACTTAGACATTATGGTAACTTAAAAAATTGAAGGGTGCATATGTCCCTTACAGTGACAGCTCTTGTTTTGTTTATTTTGCTTGTTTGTTTTTGTTGTACCAGCCCTACGTTCAAGGAAACATAATGTGACATATGTTTCGCACCTGGTACGCACCTGGTGTTCAGAGCTACAGATAAGCTGCAAGAACTATACAGAGCTACAGATAAGCTGCGTATTGGGGTAATTACCCAAATAATTTTCTTAAAAACCCAATTGATTTTGAGAGGTGGGTCAGTAAGAAAAAGCAAAGACAATCTGAAATACCCAAATAGAAAAAGGTGTTATAGTGAAAAATAGTACATAAAAGCTTAATTACCCTTTGAGTTTTATTAAATACCCAATTAAAATTTGTCAAAACCCAATCAAAATTAAAATTCGGGGGTAAAATACCCAATTGACTAAAACCTTATCTGTAGCTCTGAGTTATTCGTTGAACGGTATGTTTATAGAAACATGTTTGACATGTGCGCCAAGTTTGGCTAATCATATCCGGAGGTGGTGTGCGTGTATTTGTGTTATTAAACAAAATGGCGGACAGAGGCAAACAAAAGAATGTGAATAGTAAAACCCACACACAAAAACGTACATATTTCGAACTGAGAACGGAAAAACGGGTATTTATTGTTTGCCGCAAACGAAGCGTACAACGAACGATTATAACAATAAAAACCTGTGATTGTTAAACATGTTTGCAAGTAGCTTTCCTTGAATGTAGGGCAGGTGTGCTGCCCTAGCTCTATTCAAACAGACTCCTTGGTCCTTTAATGTGACCATGCAGTGTATAGCACGGATACATGCAGTAACACCATGTACCACTGTACATAAGCATTTTTACTCACAGAAATTGATAATATTTAACTCAGGAACCTTGTACATTGTAATATATTTGTGCATAAAGCAGTGCTTTTTTTGGTGTATTTTTGGGGCCGAATACAGGCACCTTCCCCTAGCAAAATAACCTCCATTTTTCCCAAAAAGTAATAATTTTTTCCCAAAAAGAATGCATATTTTCCCCCTTTTCAGTTTTATTCTCGCTGGTTTAAAAGCAGCTAACAGTATGCCAGTTTTAAAGTCAAAACAATAGATTTTCAAACTTGCAAAAGTCGTTGCTACATATGACTCGAGTACTGTATAGCGGGTATATTTCACGGGGTCCATTATTCGCGTTATCTGGATCCTTTTGAATTCACGGTGTCTTGATATAGCGCAAACGACCCTGACCGTGAATTTAAAACCGTGTTGTAAACAACAACAACAACACGAAATGGGAGGTCAATCTTACGTTAGTTACACCTTGGAAAAAAATGAAATTGATTGCTGAACACGGCAATTTAGAAAGCTTAAAACTTAAATGCAATATTGTAAGAAATCCGTGTGTAATGACGATTAAATTGTTCATTAATGTCGATTAATTGCGAACATACGTACGTTTCACAATCCCATATTGCTATCATAGTCCATAATTAATTATTAATTAAACAAGTCTGACAATTTAGAACTGATCAAACGCCATGCTATTATTTTTCACGCACGCAAAATCAAATCAACACTTCCGATATGCAGGAATATATAACGTCATTGTGCCTGAGTTATTTAGAGCGTTTGATCTTGTTGGGGCACACAAGGAAACTCTTTGGTATACAGGATCTAATAAGAAGTCAGCCGTATTTATAATATTATTTAGACCCCCTGTCCATGATTTACTTATACTCCCCACCGGTATAACATAAATATAAGGGCGTGTGCTTCTTTCTTTCCAAATTTGATGATTCGTAAACGATTTACGGGATTTACAAATTACACAGTAAGATTATTTATTTAATTCATAATCGCTCGTTTCGACTGTAATTTTTAACGGTTTGTTTGATAGCCGAGTTAAAGATCATTAGAAAATGAACACAAACAAATACATTTTCGGCAAACATTTACACATTTTGCAAACAAAATCGTTAAATTTAACAAGTTTGATGTACCTGCTTTTAACGTTGAGAAAACATGACGTTTGATATTTGATACAAATGCGTAGAGTTTAAACACATTTTTACAAGAGTCTAATTTCGAATTATATTTTGTGATTTATTATAAGTCGTTATGTTATTGTCGTGTTTTGCTAAACCCAAGTACTTTTTGCAAAGTGATGGGTGTCAACGTCGTTTTATTTCTTATTGCTCCGTCACATGTTTTTAATCATGAATTGTCTCCCTTTGTGAAATTTGTATATTTACGAGGTGAATATTTCGCGGGGTTTAGATTTCGCGCTATCGATGTTGACCGCAAATATAGCGAAAATTAAACCCCCTTGAAATATACCTGCTATACAGTATACGTATTATCAGTAGAAAATAGTACAATATGAACAATTTAAGAAAACAAATCTGTTTTAATAATTCCCAATTTCCCAATTTTATGGGCACAGGTTGTTTCATTTTGTTGAAGAAAAATCACTGTAAAGGTCAGGATCACATTAATATCTCCATACTAAATAACAATATGAACATTTTGCTAAGTTTTTCCAGTAAACTTTACCGGTGTAACAGCCCAGTTTTTCCCCCAGTCAGTTTTTTCCCCGGGGAAAAAATTGACTAGTCAGTTTTTCCCCGGGGGAAGAAACTGACTAGTCAGTTTTTTCCCCCCCTAGTCAGGTTTTTCCCCCCTACAATTATATTTTTGTGATTGGGGAAAAAACTAACTAGTCAATTTTTTCCCCCGGGGAAGAAACTGACTAGTCAGTTTTTTCCCCCCTATAATGAAATATTTTGCGATGGGGAAGTTTTTTTATGCCCCCCTATCGATAGATGGGGAGGCATATAGTGATTCACCTGTCCGTCCGTTCGTCAGTCCGTACGTCCGTCCGTCCTGGTTAACCCAAATTGACCGTTTCTTCTAGCATTAATATGGCTTGCTACAAAGCTTTCATACTTGCATGGATGTTGTGTATGAACACTCTCCACACGCCAGTATCACCTAACCCCATTTTGACCTTCACCTTGACCTAATTTTGGACTTAAGACTTATTTATGGACAAGGCTTCCACAGGGGGCATAAGCGTTTATTGAACGCAGTCTTGTTTAAACTTTTTTTGTTGATTTATATCTCCTAGATTCTACTCTCTAATATTTAATTATTATTATTGTAAACGTCTGAACAGAGGGGGTAAGAAACTGACTAGTCCATTCTTTCCCCCATCATACCTGTAAACGTCTGAATAGAGGGGGGAAGAAATCTTGACTAGACATTTCTTTCCCCACCCTGATTTATATCTCCTAGATTCTACTCTCTAATATTTAATTATTATTATTGTAAACGTCTGAACAGAGGGGGCAAGAAACTGACTAGTCCATTCTTTTCCCCCTCATACTTGTAAACTTCTGAACAGAGGGGGAAGAAACTGACTAGTCCATTCTTTCCCCCATCATACTTGTAAACGTTAGAACAGAGGGGGCAAGAAACTGACTAGTCCATTCTTTTCCCCCTCATACTTGTAAACTTCTGAACAGAGGGGGAAGAAACTGACTAGTCCATTCTTTCCCCCATCATACTTGTAAATGTCTGAACAGAGGGGGAAAGAAACTGACTAGTCAGTTCTTTCCCCCATCATACTTGTAAATGTCTGAATGAGGGGGGAAGAAACTGACTAGTCCATTCTTTCCCCCATCATATTTGTAAACGGCTGAACAGAGGGGGAGGGGGAGAAACTGACTAGTCCATTCTTTCCCCCATCATACTTGTAAATGTCTGAACAGAGGGGGGAAGAAACTGACTAGTCAGTTCTTTCCCCCATCATACTTGTAAATGTCTGAACAGAGGGGGAAGAAACTGACTAGTCAGTTCTTTCCCCCATCATACTTGTAAATGTCTGAACAGAGGGGGGAAGAAACTGACTAGTCAGTTCTTTCCCCATCATACTTGTAAATGTCTGAACAGAGGGGGAAGAAACTGACTAGTCAGTTCTTTCCCCCATCATACTTGTAAATGTCTGAACAGAGGGGGGAAGAAACTGACTAGTCCATTCTTTCCCCCCTTATACTTGTAAATGTCTGAACAGAGGGGGAAGAAACTGACTAGTCAGTTCTTTCCCCCATCATACTTGTAAATGTCTGAACAGAGGGGGGAAGAAACTGACTAGTCAGTTCTTTCCCCCATCATACTTGTAAATGTCTGAACAGAGGGGGAAGAAACTGACTAGTCAGTTCTTTCCCCCATCATACTTGTAAATGTCTGAACAGAGGGGGGAAGAAACTGACTAGTCAGTTCTTTCCCCATCATACTTGTAAATGTCTGAACAGAGGGGGAAGAAACTGACTAGTCAGTTCTTTCCCCCATCATACTTGTAAATGTATGAACAGAGGGGGAAGAAACTGACTAGTCAGTTCTTTCCCCCATCATACTTGTAAATGTCTGAACAGAGGGGGGAAGAAACTGACTATTCAGTTCTTTCCCCATCATACTTGTAAATGTCTGAACAGAGGGGGAAGAAACTGACTAGTCAGTTCTTTCCCCCATCATACTTATAAATGTCTGAACAGAGGGGGTAAGAAACTGACTAGTCCATTCTTTCCCCCATCATACTTGTAAATGTCTGAACAGAGGGGAGAAGAAATTGACTAGTCAGTTCTTTCCCCCCACCAACTTGTTTATGACCCCCATCATACTTGTAAATGTCTGAACTGAGGGGGGAAGAAACTGACTAGTCCATTCTCTCCCCTATCATACTTGTAAATGTCTGAACAGAGGGGGGAAGAAACTGACTAGTCCATTCTCTCCCCTATCATACTTGTAAATGTCTGAACAGAGGGGGGAAGAAACTGTTTAGTCCTTTCTTTCCCCCATCATACTTGTAAATGTCTGAACTGAGGGGGGAAGAAACTGACTAGTCCATTCTCTCCCCTATCATACTTGTAAATGTCTGAACAGAGGGGGGAAGAAACTGTTTAGTCCTTTCTTTCCCCCATCATACTTGTAAATGGCTGAACAGAGGGGGGGGGGAAACTGACTAGTCCTTTCTTTCCCTACCCTTCTAGTAAACGTCCGAACAGAGGGGGGGGGAAGGAACTTACTAGTCCTTTCTTTTCCCCCATTCAACTTGTTTATGACTCATCTGAGGTGGAAGAAAATGGCGAAGAAAGTCGGTGGGGGGAAAGAACAGACTAGTCAATTTCTTCACCCCTCCCATAATTCATTAACTAGGGGTGAACGAATGGACAAGTACCAATAATTTAACCTCATATTAGCCATAAACAAAACAGGGATAGAATGGACAAGTCAATTTTTCTTCCTTCCAATCAGTAAAAAACAAGTCTGGGGGAAAGAACTGACTAGTCAATTTCTTCCCCCCTCTAATAAATCAATTATTCTTCACTAGAAAGAACAATTTCATAGGGGGGAAAAAAAGGACTAAGGGGGGAAAAAATTGACTAGTCAGTTTTTTCCCCGGGGAAAAAAATAACCAGTCAATTTTTTCCCCGGGGAAAAAGCTGACTAGTCAATTTTTTCCCCGGGGAAGAAACTGACTAGTCAATGTTTTCCCCGGGGAAGAAACTGACTAGTCAATTTTTTCCCCGGGGAAAAAATAGAGGGGGAAAAAACTGACTGCTACACCGGTATATGTTTAGAAAGTTTCCCCTTTGAAGTATCTTGTCATGATAATCAGAGCTGTTTTAAGTATCATGAAAACATGCACAGTTTTATTTTACTCGGGTAATTGACTCTGGTAATTAGCCAACATTTAATGAAGTTGGAATTAGTGAATAATTGTAGGAAGCCTTTTTGACATTTTTATGTGTTTGTGTGAAATAGCCTGATTATAACTATCGGCTATGTTGATTTAAATTTTCCAATATAACCTTGTTATTGATTGGTGCTACAAAAATTTTAATTTGATGGTTATAGCTTGAACAAACTAACTTGGTTCTTGACCTTTATGCAATAATTAAAAAACAATGAATATGTGCCTGTGTTTAATCATAGAATAAAGAAAGGTCACAAGTTCGGATATGTAGTAATTTAAAAATCTTGAGTGTGTAGCACGAGTGATTTAATGTTTGTATCAGTGACCATGCTTTATTGCAGGTAAAACACAGCTGCATATTCTTTATTTCGATTCTAACATAGCAAATATTCTGCTTTTTTGCAACTCAGCAAGACATGGTAGTGGTTGCACTACTTTCTTCCTGACAGAACATATATTGCGTTATTTAATTACCCTAGCTCATAGTGTTTTAACGGTAATTCATGCACACCATCGTTTCCTCTATGTGTTTATTGGTAAATCAGCTGGTTGCGTTAGAATATGTTACAAACAACTTGAAATATGTCTATTATGAGCCTTACCAATTATTTAGATTAGGGTTTAAGGTATGGTGACACTCAGAAATATTCATAATACACTTGTTACTATATATAGTAACAAAAATGAGCGTATTTGTGGCTGATTATGGCCATCACGTGATTGATTACCGCCTATCGGCACCGTGTCCTCAATCTCATAATCGAACCGGTTGAGCGGGCGCACGTTACGTTATCCATGTAAACATGATGTCATGTTGGAGCCAAAATGATGTTACGTTGCTCATATGCAAGATTTCTTTGCCAATTTTATTTACCCTTAGAGCATTTTATTGGTTACAACCTTAGTGTATATCTACATGAAATCAAACGATTGTATAAAAGACTTTTATACACTTCAGAGCCTGGCCGGAAGTTGATAATCCGCTTGGAATGAAGCCCTCAAGGTGATTATTCATTTTCCAGGCAGATTATCACCTCCCTGCCCGGATGTGTCATGTATTAACCTCTGAATAATACGCTCCATTATGAAAACATAGGCTGAAATCAAAATGTAGACAAAAATTAAAAAGATAAGCAAGCTTACCTTGGTAAAGTTTGTTAGGAATTTTATTTACACAACTGCTTCTTTGTTTGACCCAGGTTAATCAAAGAAAAACTTGCTGTGACTTTTCTACATTTCTGTGTCACCATGTATAGGTTAGAGTTTATTAAATATTTTCTTCAAAGATTTGAACCTTAGTGAGCGAAGCTGATTAAGTTGAGTGTTGCCTTCCCTGTCTGACTTAAATACTCTTTTTAAATCTTTGAAGAAAATATTTTAAACTCTAACTGACTTAGTGTTGGCTCCGCCTTGAATAATTAAAACCCCAAGAAGCACGAGATTCGCGTGCCTGTAAATCGGTCAGTCATGGACAATAATTGGCGCGAATGAGACGCGTTTAATGGTCAAATGGACAGTTACATTTTATTAGGTGTGTTTAACAGTAAACTGTGTGTATTTAACCATAAAGTCGGTGAAGTTTGAATTGTGAAATATATTGATACCCCCGTTCAAATAAATGGTTAATACTACACGCCATCTCTAAAGCTGAATTTGTATCGGTGGGTAAAACCACAGGTAACTGTATCATTAATAAAGAGTAAACCAAAAATATTGTTTTTATAAAATTTCTAAAATACAGTCACTGAGGTGCATTTTGTTATAACAACCATTTTTCATTAATACTGGTGTTATATTAAATAGTTTTTCATAATCAGAAACTAGAGAGATCCGTCTTTAATTTGTTACCAATATTTTAAAATCCGTCCTTTAATAAGAAAATAAACCCACAGGGCGTGAAATCATTTCTTTTTTCTTGTTTAGAATAGCATTGTCGTTTTCAGTGATTGACTGGACACCCTAATATACAGTTCATGGTACATGTACATTGTGTAACTTTTTAACGATAAATTTGATTAAATTCGATGGGATTTTGCATGGAGGTAGTTCTAACAGTGTTGTCCATGAAAATCTGACCCCTTTAGTACAAATGCACCTCTCTTAAGATGACATGAAATTGATAATATTTGTTTTACTCTTTATCAATGAAACATTAACCTGTGGTTGAAACATAGATGACCAGAAGAACAGGGTGCTATTTGCATATCGCACGAAGTTCACGAATAGGCTTGGTCTATTTGCGCATGTGCAGTGGCTTCATTTTACTTCTTGGTGAAGACGCATTAATTCGAAAAATAGAACGTTCTTCATGGATTAGACGACGAAAATCGAGTCCGCTGATTGGTCGAAAAAGTCGTGCAAACACTAATTAGGGTAATAATTGCATTACCTAATTTGATAATAAAAAAAAACTTGCTGTGACTTTTTCTGCATTTCTCATTTTCTGTGTCAACATTGTGGGGTAATGAAGATCTCTAAGTGTACCAGTCTAGCAGTATGATAGGATGCGGAAGCTGTGTGGAATATTACAAGTTTAATTGCCCTAATGTGGGTGTATTCCCAAGCAGTATATTGGTTTCTGATTAAAGTTGCTGTAATAGCACTCAACTCCATGTAATCTGGGCCGTACAGTACAAGTCATGGTTTTAATTTCCACACAATTTAGTCTTTATAACATTGTCTTCTCATTTAGCGGAAAAATGCAAAAATAAAATGTTCTTATAAGGTTCTTAAGCTCATTTACTGTGAAATGGTAAAGGCTAAGTTTGAAAATTGCTTTTTCAAAACAAATGTAATGTTTAGTTAACTGTCTTTGAAATTACCACACAGAGACAATGAGCCCTTTATGGAACTTCCTTGCTGTTTTTCTTGCACTAATAATTTTAATGAAACTCTTGGAGGCTCAGAAGTCAGTAAACACACTATAATACCGGTGCACCTTTCTTCATTCTATACTAATTTATACTGCTTGGAATTGTGAATCTAATTCTGCAAGTTCTTGATCTTAAGCTCAGGGAGGTAGTTAATGAAATGCAAAGCTTTACCACTGAGCATGAACATTTAAATTTAAATTTATGATTGATGTCCTTCAACTTCAGTTGATTTGATTGTCAAGTTCGTGAAAAAATTTTCATAAAAACATTGATTTTGATTTTTATCAAAAGTTTATAGACTTGTTTATCTCAATAAGTCATTTCAGATACAGTAGTTATGCGAATATATAACAAACAGTGTAGCAATACCGCGTGACTTTTGGCTACAGGTCCAAGACGAAATTTGCTTCACTTTGAAAACAAAAATAGCCAGAATTATTTTATTTCTTCATCAATTTCTATGAAATATATGCCACACTGAGGGGAAATTATTGCTTTCCGTGAAATAAAAGAGCTTGTTCAGCAATCGATGAAAAAATAAAATACTTATGGTTTACGAAGTGAAACAAATTTTATCTTGAATGTGTAGTCAGTCACATGTTATATTGCTACACTGATAAAGTCATGGCCCCAATTAACGTTCATCCTACCCCTTGAAAATGCTTGAAAAACACACACTTGAAAAAAACTATTTTAAACAGCATATGCCATCTGATTTCATCATAAAATATATAATAGGAAACTATTGTAGCACTTGCGTGTGATGTGAAATGTGCCATATAGTAACCTAATTCAAATGCTAACACTAAAATAAAGGCAATTTTTTAATGAAAAATACAGCATTTTTTTCAAAATGTCAAATGTTATCATTATTGTATTTTATAATACGAACTCATTGAATATACTTTATAATCAATTGTCGCAAGGGCATGCCAGGCTTAAAATTAGATGCTGGTGTTTTGTTTACGAGAAAAACACCTTCATGTCAATGTGTCATTTCGACAAGGTAGTTGCCATGTTTGCTCCCTCCTGTCACCGCAGTAAACGTACAGTAACATGTTTTTCAAAAATAGTAATCAACATAATCGATTGCCAGATCGAATACTGAACTTTATTGCGTTCATAATATATCAACTTTACAAACGATCATACGATAATAACATAGAAATCCAAGTATTTATTACAGTTGTCATCTCGTTTGTACAAATTTCGCGCTGCATGTGTAGCAAATATATATTCATGCGCCAAAGATGAATTCAAGTAGTGCGACAGTTTATCGACGAAACCATTATGATGTGTGGTTCATAATGTGTTGTTCATAATGAATGATGACATCGAATACAATAATATACGGTTTAATTTAAGTCCTAACTAAACATCAATATCAGCATTATCCTATTTCAACACATGCTGCACATGTTAGCGAATTGATAACCTGATATGTGTTACGAGGCTTTCTGTCAAACTTTATTTCAGCTAAATTACTAAAGTAATATGCGTTTATAAATAATCCTTATGTTAATTATGCTGGTATAATCAATGCAAACACTTTTTGTAATGCGATTGTCTGGATCGTTTCTCGATCACATACAGTTTGTGTAAAATCGGTCATTATACAACTGTCAAAAATATTTCAATCCACACAAATAGTCCTTGCAAATGTTACAACGGTTATGAACAAACCAACAACTATCTGGTCCATAAGGCCAACCGTACCCTAAACTATTTAGAATTTATTAATTGTAGACCTTCACACATAAACATATGATAGATTTTAATTCACGTTGATGTATTTTGTGTTCAAAATCAATGCATTTTGACTGCTTTTATTGAAATAAATGGGCAGGCATGACCTTGGTCAAATATTTGACAACCCCAATTTCTAATTTTTGTGTCGCCTGAAAAGGCGACATATAGGTGTTACTTTGGCGGCGGCGGTGGCGGCGGTGGCGGCGGCGGTGGCGGCGGTGGCGGCGGCGGCGGCGGCGGCGTCACAAATTGCTTGTCCGGAGCATAACTTTGTCACCTTAAGTTCAAATGACTCAAGAATTGGTATGCATGTTTCTTGCAATAAGCCGGAGTGCAGTGCGCAAGAACCATAACTCTACCTGTCATAGTTTTTGAATTATTTCCCTTTGTTTGATTTTATTACAGCATTTCTTGTCCGGAGCATAACTTTGTCACCTTAAGTTCAAATGACTCTAGATTTGGTATGCATGTTTCTTGCAATAAGCTAAAGTGCAGTGCGCAAGAACCATAACTCTACCTGTCATAGTTTTTGAATTATTTCCCTTTGATTGATTTCATTAGAGCATTTCTTGTCCGGAGCATAACTTTGTCACCTTAAGTTCAAATGACTCTAGATTTGGTATGCATGTTTCTTGCAATAAGCTGAAGTGCAGTGCGCAAGAACCATAACTCTACCTGTCATAGTTTTTGAATTATTTCCCTTTGATTGATTTCATTAGAGCATTTCTTGTCCGGCGCATAACTTTGTCACCTTAAGTTCAAATGACTATAGATTTGGTATGCATGTTTCTTGCAATAAGCCGGCGTGCAGTGCGCAAGAACCATAACTCTACCTGTCATAGTTTTTGAATTATTTCCCTTTGATTGATTTTATTACAGCATTTCTTGTCCGGAGCATAACTTTGTCACCTTAAGTTCAAATGACTCAAGATTTTGTATGTATGTTTCTTGCAATAAGCCGAAATGCAGTGCGCAAGAACCATAACTCTGCCTTGCATCGTTTTTAATTATTTCCCTTAGATTTATTTAATTTGAGCATTTCTTGTCCGGAGGATAACTTTGTCACCATGAGGTTGAATGACTTGAAACTTGGTATGCATGTTTCTTACCAAAAGTCCAAGTGCAGTACACAAGAACCGTAACTCTACCTGGTGCCATTATTCAATTTTTTCCCTTTGATTGATTGTATAAGCATTTCTTGTCTGTGGCATAACTTTGTCACCATAACTATTAATGACTCAAAAATAGGAATGCATGTTTCTTTGCTGTGACATGAAGTGCAGTGCGCAAGAATCATAACTCTAGCTTGTGTAGTGTTTGAATGATTCCCTTCAGATTGATTTTATCAGGACATTTTTTTGTCCAGAGCATCGCTTTGTCGTTTTTAGTTCAGATGACTAGAGAACTCTTGTGAGTCTGATATGTAGCCCTATACTGGATAGTTTTCCATGACAAATGTGCATTTCGTCAGGCGACACATGCGACTCGCGAGCTTTTATTCTAACATTTTGTTACCAAATTATGAAATAAATGAAACTGACGTTTTGAAAAATGTATACATATTATGTAATTAAATTTTTTATAAATACATTTTTATAACAAGTGAATATAACAAAAACACTCGTTGATATAGATTATTTGAACTTTAAGCTACAAAATGATGTATGAGACTAATGTGCTATTATGCAAAAAGGGTATTTAATACACTGAAGAAAAATACACATTTTCACCCCTTAGACTGAACCTTAACCTGCATTACTTTCCAGTGTGTGCTGACTACTTGCAAAAATGTGGGCAATATTTGGGAATTTAGGTCATGGTCTTGTTAATTTCATTTTATATTTCATAAGAAGGTCACATGAGTTAAAAACAAATTTTGAGTCAAATTAAGTGCTCCAAAAAATTAAAGCAGTCATATGCAATAATATTTACAAAATTATTTTGCGCTGTGATAAAATGAAAATTAGTGTGTTAGATTTGTAGTTGTTACCCAGCAAATTGGGTTGCAATCCAGATTTGATTCCCGGTATCTGCAGGTTATGCCCTTCCATGTCAATTTTCCTTGTTGAAGTGTAAAGTTATAAATTAGTACTGGTTAGGATACAGTTAGGTGAATCAGCCATGATATCTTACAGAAAAAATAGAGAAGCGGCATTAAACCGGAAAAAACAAACAGATTTTTCAGAGTATAAAATAATCAGCTTATGATGTTAACCCATGCCTGGTAGTTTAGCAATTCCAAGACGAAATCCTATATTTTGTTTTCCAGTAGTTTTTACGGTAGTTCATAAAATTATACATTTTTCCTGATTTATTTACATATTTATAACAATTTCTTGAATTTTGGCTCATTTTATAAATGATTTAATGTCAGGAGACTAATCAAGCAGGACAGCTAGTCTTACATAATGTGGCTTCCCCAGCGAGTTGTACTCGTCATAAAATTTTGTGTTTTATGGAGAAATTATCCAGAAATGTTTCAAGCTTGATACAGATATAGGTGGTCTCTGGTTCCGTCACTGTGTTTACTACCGGGAACCATGCATGGAAAACAATTTGGTCTCTGGTTCCATCACTGTGTTTAGTACCGGGAACCATGCATGGAAAACAATATGGTCTCTGGTTCCATCACTGTGTTTACTACCGGGAACCATGCATGGAAAACAATTTGGTCTCTGGTTCCATTACTGTGTTTACTACCGGGAACCATGCATGAAAAAGAATATGGTCTCTGGTTCCGTCACTGTGTTTACTACCAGGAACCATGCATGGAAAAC
Source organism: Spisula solida (assembly GCA_947247005.1). Taxonomy (NCBI): domain Eukaryota; kingdom Metazoa; phylum Mollusca; class Bivalvia; order Venerida; family Mactridae; genus Spisula; species Spisula solida. The sequence goes on along the minus strand of OX365945.1, from coordinate 26,860,485 downwards.
AATTTGGTCTCTGGTTCCGTCATTGTGTTTACTACCGGGAACCATGCATGGAAAACAATTTGGTCTCTGGTTCCGTCATTGTGTTTACTACCGGGAACCATGCATGGAAAACAATTTGGTCTCTGGTTCCGTCACTGTGTTTACAACCGGGAACCATGCATGGAAAACAATATGATGAAGATGTTGTAATGATTTTAGAGCTGTAATAAAGTACCCCATGCCATCTAATGTTATTTCAAGTTTTATTATCAGGAATAGAAAGCTTGGAGCAGATTTTGTTGATGTCATTGTGGGTATACTGTAGACATCTTCAATTTTGTAGTTAAAGAAATTTCATAAAAGAGTTAAGTTTCTGTTTGATGTTAATGGGCTTTATAATATGAATATAATACAGACGCTGTTTGGCAAATATTGCTCTACATAATTTCAAAAATGTTTAGGACAGAGAATTTGGCGAGATCCTGACCTTTATGCAGGAAAATATTACAAGGTTCCTGCGTTGAATTTATATTAATTTCCACAAGAAAATCAAGCAATATTGGTCCTTTAGATTTTGTGTTTGTATTACACCTAGAGCGTCCTCATGATACTCCCCGCTTAAGAAAACATACAACCGGTGTTATAAATATAGACTATATTAAATTTTTAGCTGTTAAATTATGCTATTAATTAAAGGTCCAGGATCATGTCAAATTCTGTGTACTGTACCCATTGAAAGTCTTCTTTCAGGCAATTGTGTCTGTTCAGCCGACTGTACAATAATGCTTTCTCAGTTCACTGAGACACAAGTTGGCTATTACACTTGGCACTGAAGATCAACAGTCACAGCACATTAAATTGGTTTTAATTTACACTTTCACTGGTGCCCATACATACACCTTGGTATAGCACAGAGAATTTGACATGATCCTGACCTTTATGCATGAATATATTACGAGGTTCTTGCGTTGAATATATAAATTTCCACGAGCAAATCATGCAATATCGGTTCTTTAGGTAAACATACGACGGGGGTTTTAAATATAGATAATATATCAGCTGTTAAATTATGCTAATTGAAGGTTGAGAGTTGTGTCAAATTCTCTGGACTACAACCTGAAGCATAGTGGGGTATTCTTGCTCACGGAAATTAAGCTTTGATCACCTGAGAACAAATTAATGGTTAGATATCCAGCATTGGTCGTGCATCAGTATATTGTTTAAATGACTTCTCCTAAACCACTTGATGGATCTCGACCAAACTGTACAGAAATGATCCGTCCTTGAAGTGGTCTTCTTCAAATGATTATGAACAGGTCTGCTCCTCTGCTTGTTTAGTGGAGTCACATGTAAACAAGAAATTTCTTTAAAAACGATAAACAGCGTTAAGATAGCAGATAAGTGTACTTGTTTTCAATGAAGATGCGGACGTTATTTTACCCCCAGATACATAGTATATGGGGGCTATATTGGAGTCATGCTTGAGGATGGTTGGTTGGTTGGTTGGTTGGTTGGTTGGTTGGTTGGTCTGTTGGTTGGTTGGTCCGTATAATTTTGTCCGCGCTATTTCTCTGTCACCATTGGTCGGATTTTAACGAAACTTGGTATGAATGATCAGTACCAAGTCTAGTTGTGCATATTGTCGGCACACGTTGTTCGGATCAATTTTAAGGTAGTTATGGCCCTTTTTTTATTTAAACTTATAAATTTTGTCCGCGCTATTTCTCTGTCACCATTGGTCGGATTTTAACGAAACTTGGTATGAATGATCAGTACCAAGTCTAGTTGTGCATAACGTCGGAACACTTTGGTCGGATCAATTTTAAGGTAGTTATGGCCCTTTGTTTTTTTACACTTATAAATTTTGTCTGCACTATTTCTCTGCCACCATTGGTCGGATTTTAACGAAACTTGGTATGAATGATCAGTACCAAGTCTAGTTGTGCATATCTTCGTCACATGTTGGTCGGATCAATTTTAAGGTAGTTATGGCTCTTTGTTTTTTTACACTTATAAATTTTGTCCGCGCTATTTCTGTCACCATTGGTCGGATTTTAACGAAACTTGGTATGAATGATCAGTATACCTAGTCTGGTTGTGCATATTGTCGGCACACATTGGTCCGATCAATTTTAAGGTAGTTATGGCCCTATGTTTTTTTACACTTATAAATTTTGTATGCGCTATTTCTGTCACCATTGGTCGGATTTTAACGAAACTTGGTATGAATGATCAGTATACCTAGTCTGGGGCACACATTGGTCGGATCAATTTTAAGGTAGTAATGGCCCTTTGTTTTTTACAGTTATAAATTTTGTATGCGCTATTGCTCTGTAACCATTGGTCTGATTTTAACAAAACTTTGAATGAATGATCAGTACCTACCAAGTCTAGTTATGCATATCGTCGGTGCATGTTGGTCGGATCAATTTTAAGGTAGTTATGGCCTTTTGTTTTTTTACACTTATAAATTTTGTCCGCGCTAGTTCTCTGTAATCAATGGTCAGATTTCATGAATGATCAGTACCAAGTCTAGATGTACATATGTGACTGTGTCCAGCAGTTTCTGGGGGTATTTATCACATTCAGTGATATTTCTTGTTTCATATTGTCGAAATTGAAAAACACAAATCAAACTAGAGTCTATATGTTATACATGCATAATGTTTGTCAGTAGATAAAAAAAGAATAGTAATATAGGTATGTGTAGTCGTCTAGATTCTACAGTCCGTTATATCCGGCAATTATAGCGATAGTGATTCAAAGTCTTTAAATGATACCTCCTAAGCCACTGAACATATTTTAACCAAACACTAACAAAAGTGATCTCTTTCAAAGTTGTAAAAACAGATCTGGGCTGCCACTCATGTATATAGGTTGCTAAGACTGACTGGAGTAGAGCCAATCATGGTGCTTAGATTCATTCAAAATGATGAAAGTCTCAGGTGAGCAGCCGTAGCATCTTGGAACATGCATGGCCCTCTTGTTGTACCATACATTCAAGGATACAGTTTATGCTCATTATAAGGGAGGGGTATTCTAGGGGGGTTTATGACTTCAATATAACCGGTATCAAGAAATCATGAACTATGATTGCTTGCTATATTATTTATAACTTAAGGTAACTAAGAAATTTATTATTGTATAATGATAAGATTTTGTGTAATTTCTACAAACATATTTCATAACCGCCTATCTGTGTTGGTAGAACATTGAAGTGAATGGGGACATCACACATTAAGCCTATCTACATCTACTGTACACAAGTGCGTATTTCCACGGGTCAAAATGTTAGAAAAAATTTAATTTTCAACTAAAGATATTTGGCAGATGAGAATATTAGCAATTATTTTTTTAGCTCACCTGTCACAAAGTGACAGAGTGAGCTTTTGTGATCACTCGTCGTCTGTCGTCCGTCTGTCAACAATTGGCTTGTGTAGACACTAGAGGTCACAATTTTAGACTAAACTTTATGAAACTTGGTCACCATGATCATCTCAACAAAATCTAGGCCAAGTTCGATATTGGGTCATCTGGGGTCAAAAACTAGGTCACTAGATCAAATCATAGAAAAACCTTGTGTAGTCACTAGAGGTCAAAATGTTGACTTAATCTTTATGAAACTTGGTCACAATGATCATCTCAACAAAAGCTAGGCTAAGTTCAATACTGGTCACCATGATCATCTCAACAAAATCTAGGCCAAGTTCGATATTGGGTCATCTGGGGTCAAAAACTAGGTCACTAGGTCAAATCATAGAAAAACCTTGTGTAGTCACTAGAGGTCAAAATGTTGACTTAATCTTTATGAAACTTGGTCACAATGATCATCTCAACAAAAGCTAGGCTAAGTTCAATATTGGGTCATCTGGGTTCAAAAACTAGGTCACAAGGTCAAATCATAGAAAAACCTTCCATAGTCACTAGAGGTCACAATTTTGACTTAATCGTTATGAAACTTGTTTAGTTCCTAGTAAAGTTCTTTGCAGGCCAAATTTTAGAGGACGACCAATATTTCTTCTTCATGTAGCTAACCTAACCACCTATACAGTAATCTACAACTCACCTATTAACTTCAATCCCAGTTACATAATGTCTCCCAGTACTGTAACAATGTCACTTTCTTGACTAAATTATCAATAGTGATGTTTTCAATTTTCAGATAAATGGAAATAATGTCGACTTTCTGGGAAACAGTGTTTTGGAGAAACTTTCAGTTAACTTGTCTATTTTCCTTCCGTGTAGACCAATACTTTAAGGTGCCTTGAGTAAGACAATTATTGTTGGTTGCCTGCAAGCTAGACTGGTTTTCATATTTGTTAAATATAGTTTCCAGGGTAAAAGTTCTCAATAGCAAATAATGTTATTACATTTTGATACCCTAGTACGACACTCAAAGGCATGTTACTGTAATGTTCAAATATTTATGAAGAAATATACTGTGTCAGCTCTCTTCTATTTATATAGACTGTGTCCCACTCTTTTCTTGGAATAAGACTGTGTCCCGCTGTCTCCTAGGAGTAGATTGTATCTCACTCTCATCTAGGAATAAACTGTGTCCTGCTCTCTTCTAGGAATAGACTGTGCCGTGCTCTTTTCTATTGATATAGATGTGACCTGCTCTCTTCTATTTGATATAGACTGTGTCCTGCTCTCTACTATTGATATAGACTGTGACCTGCTCTTTTCTGTTCATATAGACTGTGACCTGCTCTCTTCTATTCATATAGACTGTGACCTGCTCTCTTCTATAGATATAGACTGTGACCTGCTCTCTTCTATTCATATAGACTGTGACCTGCTCTCTTCTATAGATATAGACTGTGTCCTGCTCTCTTCTATTGATATAGACTGTGTCCTGCTCTTTTCTATTGATATAAACTGTGAACTGCTCTCTTCTATAGATATAGGCTGTGTCTTGCTCTCTTCTGTAACTATAGACTGTGCCCTGCTCTCTTTTATTGATATATACATGTAGACTGTGTTCTTTTCACTTCTATTGATGTAGACCGTGTCCTGCGCCAGCTCTCTTCTATTGGAATAGACTGTGTCCTGATATCTTCTATAAATATTGTCTGGTACTCCGTTTTCTACTACATAATCAGTCGAAACACCTCATAAATCATGTCTCATTTATACAGTGTCAGACTTCATTCAGGACAAACAACAACAATAAGGATAAAGGCTGTGTCCTTGACACCGATCCAAATATTAGCATCTGTTACAGAGGTCTGCATTTAACCCATGCGTAATTGGGACTAAAATTTTATTGAAGTGTTTGCATATTTGTTTACCAGTATATAGACGCGTCATGAAATTTTGTCATACTTCTAGTGTGTAGCCTTGGTCAGAAATCAGACAAGAAAGGTCACATCAATTAGATCAGAATGTCACAGAAACTAGGTCACAAGGTCACAGAAATTAGGTCACATGGGCACAGAAATTGGTCACAAGGTAAAATAACAGAACATGTTGTTGATACAGTTAAAGTGGCCCCCCCCTGAACTGTAAGGTAAGCGATATGGCGTCAAGGGTCGAAGTGGCCCCCTGCACTCAATAAGGTAAGCAGTATGGGGTCAAGGGCCAAAGTGGCCCCTGGTGTACTTTATGAGGGAAGCGATATGGGCCGACATTGACACTCTTGTTTCCAATTTAGACTTATCTGTATTTGACAGTGCATATCTACTCGTTAGCAATAATTATGCATCTAGGGGCTGATTTACCCCTCTTGCTGCCTCTAGGGGCTCATGAATCATCCCTTTGAAGTTTTTCGTTGGGTCTTTTTCCTCTGTGTTAGACAGGTGAAGGCTTGTTTAACTCATTACAATCCCAAAAATAGCTGCTGACATTGGCAATTAGAAGACTCAGCTGGTATTGATGTCAATTTGTAGAATGGTGAACTAGATCCTGATATAATGAAGAAACCTGCTCCACTCACACACACACACAGCGCGACAATAAGACATTGTTCATTACAGATGGGTATTCAATAGTTTCCTCTCAGAGTCTGTGGACACTAAGGAATTCATGTCAAGCTGATAAAACTACAGTGCTGATATGCTTGCTCGATCTACTCTGAATCAGTCTCACTATGTTATACAGCTTTTCCTTGCCTGGAATTATTCAGTTAGACAAATCATTGTACGCCTTTTTAAGGCAATTAATGTTAATATAGCATTCACAAGTATTGGCTGACGGATGCCATTCATCAGATAAGTTATAATACCGTGCTAAATTAGACATGTTTTTTGTGAGAGCTTCAAGGATGGAATTTCTCGTTAAAGTTTATTTCCAATAGTGTAATTATGGTGTGAAATTGTGCTACCTCTAGGAATATTAATGCCTTTTGTGTCATGTGTGAGCATTATTTTTTGAAGGAATTTTTAGCTCCTCAGTAAGTACATGTACGTATTTAACATATTATAATATAGAATTATATTTCATGTTTAAGATAAGTTACAGCGCCTTGCTAGATTAACGTGTACATATTTAATATATAATAATAAAGAATTATATTTCATGTTTAAGATAAGTTACAGCACCTTGCTAGATTAACAGACATGAGATGTCTGTACTACCAGTATTTACACCAGAGAATTATTTTTCAAAATTATTTAGTGTGTATTTTGGACTTTGTTCGTTCTGTCAATGCATAACTTGTATGAGGCTAGATTAACTGATAAAGGTTTTGCTGATTTATGTTATCACAACTAAATAGAGTATATTTGTCTGTTTGTTTCTTGCAATATTTTCAGGAGCACATAGTTTTTAACAAATTTTGAAATCTATACTTTGAACCAGAGGGCCCTGAATTACAATCAATACTTTCACTCAGCACTCAACACTCCAATATTGAAAATGTAATGTATAATATTTGTCCTAGATTGCAAATCTAGATGAGGAAAATGTATAGAATTGTTATATGAGTGTTGAAAATAACATTGTTACATTCAGCACTCAGACTGATAAATTACAAGTATAGATTACAAATCACTAAATTATACAAGGAAGTAAGCCATATTAATATTAAGTACAAATTGTACATTATTTTACCTTCTTGCTCTCAAAAACTGTCACTTAATGAATCCAAAAACAATGAATTTTAATATTTAAATGCTGAGTGTGATGCAAATATAATCATGGGCTAAAAGCAATAAAATCTGGGTGTTGCTGTTTTATTATCATCCTGCATATCTGAGACTAAAATTTAAGGAAGTTTACCCCTTGAAGTTATAGATTGATATAAAAGATGATTTTTTAAAAATTCTTTTATCGATCACAGCTTGCAGAATTTGTCATCACTTTAGAGTGACATCACTCTAGAGTGACATTAAACCTTCAATCATCAATCAGGTGCCCTAACTCTCGTCAGAGCACTCACAGTATACAATCAGTATCGCTAGCATTAATTTTGATTAATGTGTCATTTAATAAAGTATTCAGATTGCTGTCACTGTTAGAATGGACTGTAATCATTGACAATCATCTCGCCAACAATAATGTATTAGTTGATGAGTATTGGACAGATATTTATCAATTTCTGACTTCCATTATGCAAACGAGGTAAGAAATTAATCATAAATGTGAAATATATTTTTTCTATATTCTATAACAAGGATTCATCATGTTTGATTTTGTTTTACATTGACATTGATGTGGTTTTACTACAGTTGATTTATTTAGGGAGACCTGATTTAATTAAGATGACTGATATAAAGATAATCTCATCAAAGTTCTAGACCTTAGCTACTTATTTTACAGGGAGATGCTAATAACAGGAGTTATATATTTTTCTATGTATGCTGTATGTATAGCACAGAGAATTTGACATGACCCTGACCTTTATGCATGAATATATTACAAGGTAATTGCGTTGAATAAATAAATTTCCGCGAGTAAATCGTGCAATATCGGTTCTTTAGATTTGTTTTGGTATTACACCTCAAGCGTCTTCGTGATACTCTCCGCTTATGAAAACATACAGCTGGGGTTACAATTATAGACAATATATCAGCTGTTAAATTATGCTAATTTAAAGGTCGAGAGTCGTGTCAATTTCTCTGCACTATACAGGCAGTTTAAATGTGTAAGATACTGACATAAAACTTTTATGATAGCTCTTGCTTATATTTTTAGCTCACCTGTCACAAAGTGACAAGGTGAGCTATTGTGATCACTCTTCGTCCGTGCGTCCGTGCGTGCGTCAACATTTCATTCAAACGACTTCTCCTCCTAAACCACTTGACCAATTTCAACCAAACTTCACAGGAATGTTCCTTGGGTGGTCCTTTCTAAAAATAGCTAAAAGAATTGTAATCTATAAATAACTCTGGTGGCCATGGCAACCGATAGGAAAATCTTTAAAAAAATCATAAAAAATCAATGCTTGCTAGATTTCAAAATAATTTTACAGAAATAGTTGTTGGGTGACCCTCTTACAAAATTGACATATTTGTCTTGATTCGTCAAAAAACATGGCCGCCAGTGGGTGTGGTGCTGTTTTTCCCTATTTATCTATCGTAAAATCTTTAAAATCTTCTCCTCTAAAAGTACTGGTTGGATTTCATTATAAATTGGTTAAATTGTTCCTTGGGTGGTCCTTTCTTAAAATAGCTAAAAAAATTGTATTCCATGCAGAACTCTGGTTGCCATGGCAACCAATAGAAAAATCTTTAAAAAATCATAAAAAATCAACCGCTTCCCCGATTTCAAAATAATTTTGGGTGACCCCCTTACAAAATTGACATATGTGTCTTGAATCGTCTAAAAACATGGCCGCTAGTGGGTGGGGGCGCTATTTTTCCCTATATATCCATAGTAAAAACCTTCTCCTCTAAGAGTACTGGTTGAATTTCATATTAAATGGGTAACAATATTCCTTGGGTTAAAAGTAGTTAAAAGATTATAACCCATGACAACTGATTGGAAACAACTTTTTAATGTGCACAGGTGAGCGACCTAGAGGCCCTGTGGGCCCTCTTGTTGTAAGCTTGCGGTGAAAACTCTTAGTCTGTTGTCCGTGCATGCACCAACAATTCATTCAAACAACTTCTCCTCTTAAACCACAAGGCCGATGTTTAGGAAACTTTGCGGAATGTTCCTTGGGTTGTCACTGGCAAGATTTCAAAATATTTTTACAGAAATAGTTGTTGGGTGCCCCTCTTACAAAATTGACATTTTTGTTGTGATTCGTCAACAAACATGGCTGAAAGTGGGCGGGGCATGGTTTTCCCTATATAATATGTCTATATATAAGCTAGAAAAATTCTTCTATTTTCAGGATAACATACAGCCAGTAGAATATGTTACAGACGGGTTTGATCCAGTACTTGGAGACTAAGTGATGTTTTCCACTGCCGGTGTGCGTTTAGGCAGACATGGCGGCGGCCCATCTCGACGGTTACATGGCGGTATACATCACTTTACCTCAACATTAGCTACTTCAAGTAAAAAGCCATACAGAAAAGGGGTTGTTTTCACAACAGTATCGGGTCTAGTAGTCACATCTGGAATCATCTTTACAGTTTTAGGTATGTGCAATAGTTGTTTGTATTGTTTACATTTATTATAGCTATAGTACAATTCGATGAATCAGGTCAGTCAAATTAATTAATATTTATACCCCCGCAAAACGAGTTGTTAGGGGGTATACTGGATTCAGCTTGTCCGTCTGTCTGTCCGTAGACACATTCTTGTGGACACAACTTCTCCTACAGTTTTGGCAGGATTTCGCTCAAACTTTCACAGATGAACAATCTCAACATATAGATGTGCATGAAGAAAGGAATTTGCAGAATTATGGCCCCTTGCAGGCGGGGGTATATTAGTCTGCCGAATGGCGACAGCTCTAGTTGTGATCATTTTCATAATGTAAATAATAAATGTCAGAATGTCGGAGAAATGTGCAGAAGCAATATTGGTGTATCGACGATATTTTTTAGCCGATCGATTATCAATTCACATTTTCAAATATCGAAACATGGGAAAATGAATGGAACCACCAAAAGGCCTCAGACATTTATCCTGCACAAGACGATTTTCTTGGTTAGATAGAAGTATACAAATTGTCAAAATGGGTCAAATCAGGCTGTCTAAACTCAAACCAAAGCTACTGACGAATCTATACCCAATATCTACAGTATAAAACAGCTCAAAAGGTTATCTATATGTGCACATTCATATATTGATGCATCGTCGATACTAATTTAAAAATGTCTTCTGATATATCGGAATGGTCGATTCGCCTCTGATTGAATCAATGATTGCTCTAGCCTATGAGCATGCGTGAGTAGAGTCTAAAAGGCAGGCGATGTGTGAGTGACCAGTATGTAATCAAATACAGTTCAGCCTACCATTATTCTAGGTAAATATATTCTAGCAGTAACAAATTTAACCATTCTCACAATTAATCACTTACTGACTTAAAGGTTGACGTTCTTGTAAATATTACAGCTCATAGACAAATCTTACAGTGTTTAATAACTTGTTCATAAATGTAATCCGATCATGTCTGATGATCGACAGCATTTTTGCCTTAAGTCGGGCTGCAGACGGATATTAAATGGTTTTTTGACATTTTAGAGTGTCGGGCAGTGGCCGGAGTAATATTAAGTCTCTTTTAAAATATTTGTTGCTACGCATCAGCAGCATCTGCACAATGCATCGGGTTCATGTCAGATAAACGTACATGGTTCAGTGTCCGGGTGATTTGTGACCCAGGTATAGATAAACGGACATGGTCCAGTGTCCGGGTGATTGTGACCAAGGTATAGATAAACGGACATGGTCCAGTCTCCGCGTAATTGTGACCCAGGTATAGATAAACGGACATGGTCCTGTGTCCAGGTGATTGTGACCCAGGTATAGATAAACGGACATGATCCAGTCTCCGTGTGATTGTGACCTAGGTATAAATAAACGGACATGGTCCAGTGTCCCGGTGATTGTGACCCAGGTATAGATAAATGGACATGGTCCAGTGTCCGGGTGATTGTGACCCTGGTATAAATAAACGGACATGGTCCAGTGTCCGGGTGATTGTGACCCAGGTATAGATAATCGGACATGGTCCAGTGTCCGGGTGATTGTGACCTAGGTATTATAGATAAACGCAGGGCTCGACACTAACACTGGTCCGCTGGTCCGAGACCAGTGAAAATCCAGAAGGACCAGTGAAAATTCTAGAGGATCAGTAACTGTTCTATTTACAAATTGGGCGCTTTGGCCCTGTCGGACCAGTGGCCAAAATATTTAGTGTCTAGGCCTGTAAACGGACATGGTCCAGTGTCCGGGTGATTTGTGACCCAGGTATTGATAAAGGGACATGGTCCAGTGTCCGGATGATTTGTGACCCAGGTATAGATAAACGGACATGGTCCAGTGTCCGGATGATTTGTGACCCAGGTATAGATAAACGGACATGGTCCAGTGTCCGGATGATTTGTGACCCAGGTATAGATAAACGGACATGGTCCAGTGTCTGGGTGATTTGTGACCCAGGTATAGATAAAAGGACATGGTCCAGTGTTCGGATGATTTGTGACCTAGGTATAGATAAACGGGCATGGTTCAGTGTCCGGGTGGTTGTGACCCAGGTATAAATCAGTGTTTATCATTTATTTTAACTTGAGTCTGCTTAAGCTGTATACATGTGATATAAAATATTGATAGCTTTGTGTTTAGCATTATATTTTTTTCATAGCGGAAATCTGGTATTAACTTCTATGTGAATAAAGTAATTACAGAAATGCCTCGGCTTCACTTCGGGGAATAGTATTTTCTCATTACTTTATCATTCCTCTAGTTTTTGTCCGTGGATCAATTGTTTTACTCTGATTCTCTACGTATAAATTTAAAGTTTGTTTCACATAACTTGGTGGCGAAATACTTTTACTAATACCACATTGTGAAAGTAGTTTTGCCCATTGGGTAAAGTTTAATTAAGTTGATGCTGTGTTAAATTCTGATGTTGTGACCTACTATCACTCTGTAGCACCATTATAGTGTGATAGTGCTATACATCGAGCACATTAAAGAATCAAGGAGTCTATTTGGAAAGAGCTATAGCTAGGGCAGCCTGCCCAGATACCTTGTATTACACAAACTTTCTGTCTCTTCCCTTGAAGCTGGAGGTCATTGGCCAATTAGGCAGGTATAAAACTGAATGGCCATGGCACACACTGTGACTGTCTCAGTCGAAGGCAAAAAAATACCAGAAACATAACCCTATTACACCATTATAATTATTGTGATGCTATTTATTTTATATCAGAAACAACAGTGTTATATAGAGGATATTACATGAGTGCCTTTCCATATTGAGTTGAATAAAATAATAAAATGCGAGCCTCTGCCGAGCATTTTATCGATTTTTTTCAACGAGTTTAATAAATTCAATGTGGAAAGTCACAAATGTAATGTTCTTTTTATCACATGTTAGCCTTTTACGGCCGAAACATTAAATAGATACCTATTTTTCACTATAATAAACGCGCAATTTTGACGACGTCGCCTATCCTTTGAATGACGCCGCGTGATAGCTTTATTACACTAGTGTATTATCAAAAATAAATAATGGCTTTATTACGCTGCCGCGACGTCAAACATGTGACAAACCATTATATTGTGATGTCATTAATTACTACCGTAAAATAAGTGTTATAATTCAGTGATTTTGTTCAAACACTGTTTTTCAAGCAGTTTCAGCAGTTCTTCACAGTGCACTGAGTCTTACGAATTAATGAGAGAGAGTTCATGAAAAGTAAAAATTCAAGACTTCATGAAAATTATTAATTTGGAGGGGGGGGGGCTCGCATGTGCTCTAACAGTTTTTACAAGCGCGTCTAGTTGTGTTGGTGTAAAAATTGTAATTAGATTGCACAATCCAGCATAATTTCTTTGTGATAATAATAACTCTGCACTTTACTGCTGCAGAATTGAATGGACACATTTCTATGGGATTGTCACATTATTATCCTGCTGTTTTTCAGACATATAAAATATGTGAATTATAGTAATCAGTGCTATAATAACTGTCATTATCATTATAAGAATGAGAATCCTACGTTCTAGCTGACATTATCGAGACTGACATTGTCTGTGGCTATTATCTACATTTATGATATGCTGTTTATGTGAATGGCAATGTTTATATTCATTTTGCATCAATATTATACTTATTAAGGATGTGATTATCTTATCCATCAAATCCAAAGAACTCAGTTATATCACGATTTTATAACAAACTGGTGTGCTCGATGGTTCTGTATTTATAATCCCTTTGTTCTATGGTCCTGTATCAATTATTTGTTCTATGGTCCTGTATCAATCCTTTGCCCTGTGGTCCTGTATCAATCCATTGTTCTATGGTCCTGTATCAATCCTTTGTCCTGTGGTCCTGTATCCACTTTGTTCTATGGTCCTGTATCAACTAATTGGTCTATGGTCCTGTATCAACTAATTGGTCTATGGTCCTGTATCAACTAATTGGTCTATGGTCCTGTATCAACTAATTGGTCTATGGTCCTGTATTAACTAATTGGTCTATGGTCCTGTATCAACCCTTTGTTCTGTGGCCCTGTATCACCTCTTTGCTCCATAGTCTTGTATCAACGCTTTGTTCTGTGGTCCTGCATCAATCCTTTGTTCTGTGGTCCTGTATCAACCCTTTGTTCTGTGGTCCTGTATCAACCCTTTGTTCTATGTATCAACCCTTTGTTCTGTGGTCCTGTATCAACCCTTTGTTCTGTGGTCCTGTATCAACCCTTTGTTCTATGTATCAACCCTTTGTTCTGTGGTCCTGTATCAATCCTTTGTTCTATGGTCCTGTATCAACCCTTTGTTCTATGGTCCTTTATCAACCCTTTGGTCTATGGTCCTGTATCAATCCTTTGTTCTATGGTTCTGTATCAGCCCTTTGTTCTGTGGTCCTGTATCAACCATTTGGTCTATGGTCCTGTATCAACCCTTTGTTCTATATCAACCCTTTGTTCTGTGGTCCTGTATCAATCCTTTGTTCTATGGTTCTGTATCAGCCCTTTGTTCTATGGTCCTGTATCAATCCTTTGGTCCTGTATCAACCCTTGTTCTTTAGTCCTGTATCAATCCTTTGTTCTATGGTCCTGTATCAATCCTTTGTTCTATGGTCCTGTATCAATCCTTTGTTCTATGGTCCTGTATCAACCCTTTGCTCTGTGGTCCTGTATCAACCCTTTGTTCTATGGTCCTTTATCAACCCTTTGGTCTATGGTCCTGAATCAATCCTTTGTTCTATGGTTCTGTATCAGCCCTTTGTTCTGTGGTCCTGTATCAACCCTTTGGTCTATGGTCCTGTATCAATCCTTTGTTTGATGGTTCTGTATCAACCCTTTGTTCTGTGGTCCTGTATCAACACTTTGTTCTATGGTTCTGTATCTAACATTTGTTCTATGGTCCTGTATCAACCCTTTGCTCTGTGGTCCTGTATCAACCCTTTGCTCTGTGGCCCTGTATCAACATTTTGTTCTGTGGTCCTGTATCAACCCTTTGCTCTGTGGCCCTGTATCAACATTTTGTTCTGTGGTCCTGTATCAACCCTTTGCTCTGTGGCCCTGTATCAACATTTTGTTCTATGGTCCTGTATCAACCCTTTGTTCTATATCAACCCTTTGTTCTGTGGTCCTGTATCAATCCTTTGTTCTATGGTTCTGTATCAACCCTTTGCTCTGTGGTCCTGTATCAACCCTTTGTTCTATGGTCCTTTATCAACCCTTTGGTCTATGGTCCTGTATCAATCCTTTGTTCTATGGTTCTGTATCAGCCCTTTGTTCTGTGGTCCTGTATCAACCCTTTGGTCTATGGTCCTGTATCAATCCTTTGTTTGATGGTTCTGTATCAACCCTTTGTTCTGTGGTCCTGTATCAACACTTTGTTCTATGGTCCTGTATCAACCCTTTGCTCTGTGGTCCTGTATTAACATTTTGTTCTGTGGTCCTGTATCAACCCTTTGCTCTGTGGCCCTGTATCAACATTTTGTTCTATGGTCTTGTATCAACCCTTTGTTCTGTGGTCCTGTATCAACCCTTTGTTCTATGTATCAACCCTTTGTTCTGTGGTCCTGTATCAACCCTTTGTTCTGTGGTCCTGTATCAACCCTTTGTTCTATGTATCAACCCTTTGTTCTGTGGTCCTGTATCAATCCTTTGTTCTATGGTCCTGTATCAACCCTTTGTTCTATGGTCCTTTATCAACCCTTTGGTCTATGGTCCTGTATCAATCCTTTGTTCTATGGTTCTGTATCAGCCCTTTGTTCTGTGGTCCTGTATCAACCCTTTGGTCTATGGTCCTGTATCAATCCTTTGTTTGATGGTTCTGTATCAACCCTTTGTGCTGTGGTCCTGTATCAACCCTTTGTTCTATATCAACCCTTTGTTCTGTGGTCCTGTATCAATCCTTTGTTCTATGGTTCTGTATCAGCCCTTTGTTCTATGGTCCTGTATCAATCCTTTGGTCCTGTATCAACCCTTGTTCTTTAGTCCTGTATCAATCCTTTGTTCTATGGTCCTGTATCAATCCTTTGTTCTATGGTCCTGTATCAATCCTTTGTTCTATGGTCCTGTATCAACCCTTTGCTCTGTGGTCCTGTATCAACCCTTTGTTCTATGGTCCTTTATCAACCCTTTGGTCTATGGTCCTGAATCAATCCTTTGTTCTATGGTTCTGTATCAGCCCTTTGTTCTGTGGTCCTGTATCAACCCTTTGGTCTATGGTCCTGTATCAATCCTTTGTTTGATGGTTCTGTATCAACCCTTTGTTCTGTGGTCCTGTATCAACACTTTGTTCTATGGTTCTGTATCTAACATTTGTTCTATGGTCCTGTATCAACCCTTTGCTCTGTGGTCCTGTATCAACCCTTTGCTCTGTGGCCCTGTATCAACATTTTGTTCTGGGGTCCTGTATCAACCCTTTGCTCTGTGGCCCTGTATCAACATTTTGTTCTGTGGTCCTGTATCAACCCTTTGCTCTGTGGCCCTGTATCAACATTTTGTTCTATGGTCCTGTATCAACCCTTTGTTCTATATCAACCCTTTGTTCTGTGGTCCTGTATCAATCCTTTGTTCTGTGGTCCTGTATCAACCCTTTGTTCTATGGTCCTTTATCAACCCTTTGGTCTATGGTCCTGTATCAATCCTTTGTTCTATGGTTCTGTATCAGCCCTTTGTTCTGTGGTCCTGTATCAACCCTTTGGTCTATGGTCCTGTATCAATCCTTTGTTTGATGGTTCTGTATCAACCCTTTGTTCTGTGGTCCTGTATCAACACTTTGTTCTATGGTCCTGTATCAACCCTTTGCTCTGTGGTCCTGTATTAACATTTTGTTCTGTGGTCCTGTATCAACCCTTTGCTCTGTGGCCCTGTATCAACATTTTGTTCTATGGTCTTGTATCAACCCTTTGTTCTATGGTCCTGTATCAATCCTTTGGTCCTGTATCAACCCTTGTTCTATAGTCCTGTATCAATATTTCATTTTATGGTCCTGTATCTAACATTTGGTATATAGTCCTGTATCAATCTATGGTCCTGTATCAACCCCTTGTTCTATAGTCCTGTATCTACCCTTTGTTCTATGGTCCTGTATCAACCCTTTGGTATATGCTCCTGTATTAACCCTTTGGTATATGCTCCTGTATCAACCCTTTGCTTTATGGGCCATTATTAATCATTTGCTCTATGGTCCATAATCAACCCTTTGTTCTATGGTTTTGTATCAATCCATTGCTCTTGTCCTGTATCAATCATTTGTTCTATGGTCCTGTATCTACCCTTTGCTCTATAGTCCGGTATCTACCCTTTGTTCTATGGTCCTGTATCACCCTTTGTTTTATGGTCCTGTATCTACCCTTTGTTTTATGGTCCTGTATCAACCCTTTGCTCTATGATCCTGTATCTACCCTTTGGTCTACGGTCCTGTATATAACCTTTCAGACTTGGACGCTGCTAAGGTTGGACCTCAGGGTGTATTAATCCAGTTAGTGCTTGGCCATGATTGATGTGTATAATTGATGTTATGAAAAAATCTCTAACCTATAGCTTTGATGTGAGTTGATATATTATGTTTTGTCTTAACATACTTGGTTTACCATTCATACATACTTGTATGTGTCTGTATGTGTTACAAGTCTTTGATAATCTGTCATGTTTTACTGCTCTTGTAGTCTTTGATAATCTGTCATGTTTTACTGCTCTTGTAGTCTTTGATAATCTGTCATGTTCTTACTGCTCCTGTATGAGTACATATATCATCATGTAGTAATGTTTCCCTAGAGGTGATTGGTGATTTGGTCAGTGAGAACAATGGCTCATGTTGGTAGTTTGGATTGACATAATATTAGCTTCTTCTCTTCAGTTTTCTCACAATTTAGGGAATACATGAATGATGTACGAGAAGTGTGACCTATTTGGCTTCTTATGACCTCTGCCACTGGAATTGAGAATTGTAGTAGCTTTTTACTTGAAGTTGGGAAAAAGCTGTTTAACTAGTATTGTCATACCTAAATGTACATCGCTGTGTATAAATGAGTCAACTTCCAGTTATCGCAAGAAGTCATACATATTGAATTTTATAATCTCCCAATAAGTCATACAATGACTGAAAGTTACAGGTGCATTTGCTTACGAGTTGAATTGTATAGTCTTCTAATATGTCATGTTTATACAGTAACCAGAAGTTACAGGTGCTTTTGCTCGCAATAAGTCATACAAGTTGAATTGTATAGTCTCCAAATAAGTCATTCAGTGATTAGGTTTATAAGCTATGGTACATGATACCTAATCAGTGCTATTGTTTTGTGACAACAGGCATATTTTATGTAAGACTATGGAACAAAAAACATCAATCTCCTCGTATTCATCAGCAATGTTTGTTCGGAAAAATAAGGAACAAAAATCAGGGCTGAGATTGGAGGAAGGGTACTTTTTATTTTACCCCTGTCGATCAGGCCACATAATGTGAATATTACCTGCATGGCAAAAGTCATAATACACAGTTAGTCATTGAAATGACTTTGCTTCTCTGTTAACATGCTAAAGTATGATGACCAGCGTGGCCCAATCTTGTTGAATTTAAACAAAGAGTCAATCCTTCTTTTGTACTAGAATGAGGCAAAGTTTTGTAGAAGAAAAGAATAAGAGTCAATCGTTCTTTTGTACTAGAATGAGGCAAAGTTTTGTAGAAGAAAAGAATTACTTTTAGTAGATCAATATAGCATGTTCATTTATTAGCTTAGTACTGTAGTAATGTTTGTAATCAGTGGAATCTTGTGATTACTTTATAATACTGCTGTATCTCTACAAAAATCATTCGTACCAATTAGCGATCTTTGAACCATCTCAGATACATTGGCAATCTTGCTTCCGTCATCAGTGAATAAGTGTAACAGATAAGTATATAGTCACTCTCATTAGCTTGAAGCTTGCTTTATTTAATATGTCTGTAATTTTCTGTTTTGTTGATCTTTTTTTAAAGTCTAGATTCTTTTTCAGACTATTGTAAATTAGGTCTATAGGGCCAGAGTTCTTTGATTTTTCGTTACTCGGACCCTCCTGCCCTATTTTTTGGCATTTAAAAAAAAAAAATTGGAAATCTAAAATTGTACAAATGTTTTGATGGTAATGTTACTATACACCTTGTTTTATTATGTATTTCAATATTTTACTAATGATAAGTACGTATAGTGCTCTCATTTACCACTTTGCTATAGGTATCATTGAAAAAATATCTTATTGAAATTTATTTTAAATAAAATGTACATGTATACCTCTGTCTCTTATTTTCGTGTCTTCTCCTGAAATTCGTGCTTGGTTTAATTAAGCTCAAACATGTGCGCTGCATAGTTATTTTAGTAAAATTACCCGAAATAGTAATCACCCAAATAGTAGGTACCAATTAAGGCTGTCATTTTGGACAACTCATCATAGTTGTCACCTTGACAACAAGGTAAATACGGGTAGTAATTATTCCAAACGGTATTCTTCAACTGGTGTTAATTATTTTTACATGTCATTTTCATTACGCATTTTATGTGTTACCATATACTATAACTCCCTGACTGAAAACACATTTTGATAAGTACTACTCCAAATTTACTTAATTTAAAAACAAATTTAAAATATCACCACATGGGGCCCCAATACAGTGAAGTTTTTAGGAAGGCACGGATTTCATGGTTACCAGTCTACAAGATTTAGAGCACCGACCTAGACATATAAAAGCTATAATTTTACGTATTTTCATAAACATTTTCGTAGTTTTTTGCTGTTATTAGTTACGTTGATATTTATTCTTTCAAAAATGGTGTAGAAAATTATTAAACTTGGTTGCGCGAGTGCGCATGCGCCGACTGAACTGCTAAGAAGCACGGATATATGAGACAGCAGCATAATTAAATTTCTGTAGATTTTTTAAAATTCTTTATCAATGATACAGATACATGTGCACTGTATTTGTTGTAAGATAAATTTGCTGTTAGAACTTAAACATGGTTGCTTTCAATAATGGACAGTCATTGACTACAATCCACCATCAACTACATTTTGGGAGTTTTTATTTTTTTCCCTCCTCCTGTGGACTTTTTTCTCAAAAATGTCCAAGTAACAAAAAATTAAAAAACTCTGGCCTAGGGTAAAGTAGAGGCACTTTAACCTTGCTAACTTGGTGTTCCTGGCACCTGAATTTGTCTTTAGTGGTACATATGACTTAGATACTTTAACTACATTTACTTTTCTTGTTCATGGTCTCACAGAATTGTAAACACAGTGAAGGATTCTACATCAACACCAGCAAAACAGGGCTAAATACCGGTCTAAACTGTACGGACAGAGTTACAGTCCATCGGCACAACAGGCCCTTAATTAACAATATACTAAAACAATGAAAGTTATTGTGAGGAACCTTAAGTGAACAAGAAGGACAACTCTGTCTCTGCTGTTCCTCATTGTCCCATATTTGGCAACCATTTGTTTAAACAACATATTCTGAGCCACTGGATAGATTTTGACCAAACTTTACAGGAAACTGATCCTTGGGTTAGTCTGCTTTTGGCCTTTTCTAAGTTGTTCTGGTTCATGGTTAAGTAGGTCATGAGAGCTAAAAAATAGATTTTGACAGTGAAACCTTTCAAATCATCTCTGTCCTTATGCAGTTTTTGAAATTGTATCATGAGGACCCGAAGGTCATAATTATGTTGAAGCAACTGATCTATTGGATTTAAAAAGATAATATAAAATCATACATCAAGGAAGGTAGCACAAACAGCTGATAGAGCATGGATTGTACAAAAAAGAGCTGTATACACTCAATTGCTAGCTCTGTAAGAAATTGGCCTGGCAGACTTTTTCATTAATGAATACTGTTAAAACCCGAAGTAATTTTATATTAATAATAGATACTAGGGTCAATATCTAACTTAATTTGTAGGAATTGCTTAGTTTGGTATATTTGATTGAAACAGGAGTTTCCCATTTATGGTTTATTATTTACAGCTAAATCTATTACAGTTACGGCACTAAGACGGCTGATTACCATCAATACCGTGGTCAGAACACCGAGTGATTTAGTAATTAAATCCTGATTAAACATATAATGCTCTCATATTAGCTCATAATGAAATCTGTAGAAACTAAGATTACCAATTACGTTATTTTGTATTATTGTTGAGAAACGTATAGATACATTTCTCTGGATTAAGACTAAGGACCTTCCCCTAAACATTCTCTTAGAAATGAAGAAATTATGGTGGCTGATTTATGCCATGTCGTATTTTCGCTTTGTTGTGTATCTTTACTTTGTTGCATTTTCGCATTGTTGTGGCGAAGAAAGCGAAAATACGACTGTTGAAGGGCGACAATGTAACACCAAAAATATGCCGTGTTTTCAGCTTACGTCTGTAGTATCTTTGCTTTTTCGTGGTGAAAATGTAAAAATGCGAAAACATGAAAAATTCGCCCTTCATCTGTCGTATTTTCGCCACAATAATGCAAAAATGCAACAATGCGAATGTACAACAAAGTCAACTTTTTCACATTGTTACATGTTTGCTTTGTTTTAGTGTAAAAAATGAAAATACAACATGGCATAAATCAGCCACCATAAGAAATAAAAATCCATCTCAGATAAAAGCTTAAATTCTTTCCATAAAAACCTTCGAAAATCTTTTAACAAACACATAGCAAATCATTCTGTTTTTGAAGCATGGTGCATTCCTATTGAGTATTAGGGATCACATTAGATTTCTAATTCTTAGTCAGAAACTTAATTTTTATCTTAAGATTTTTTATTTCAGACCCTATTAAATTTACTGCACCCTAATAGGTAAATAAAGAAAATATATAATTATATACTTCACTAAACTTTTGTTATTATACCTCCCTACATTATTACATTGTATTGTTATGTGTCAGACAATGCAAAATTATTCTAGCAAAATAAAATAGATGTGTACTTATTCATTCTTAAAGCATTAGGGATTCAGATCATATTTTGGGGTCATATCGGATTTCGCATGGCCAGCAACTCACTGCTTATACGAGGCTCTGTGGGACGTTCTAAGCTATACTTTGTTAAAATAAAGATTGTATTATCAATATAATACTGTATTGTATTGTATTGTATTGTATTGTATTGTATTGTATTGTATTGTATTGTAGAATCAACTGTTAGTATGAGGTATTTCAAACTGTTCAAGTGTTAGTGTTTCTTAAGAATTCTAGTTTACCAATACCGTGGGTGTTTGTCTTGTAGCTTATTCCCTGTCTTCAAGTTAACTGAATAAACTTTCATTTGTCTATAGAATTTGCCGGTTGTCTTTTTGTATTATGTTTGTATTAGCTTTTGTTTTGTAAACTTCATTATGCTCATTGTACCAACAACCAATCTTGTGTGGTAACGACTTTCTCTTGTGAACATGTTTGTCATGGGTAATTGTGAATGTAGGAAGGCCTGCTACATCAGGGATATGTACATGACGGACGGCAATCAAAAAAAGTTGACCGGGTGAGCCGCAGGGACCCTGGAGCCACCAAAGCAACAATCCTCAACAAGCAACTCAGCTGTGTCTTCACCAAGAGAACCTCAATGACATGCCGTCACTTAGAAACATCCCCCTTCCAGACATGCGCTGCAGCTTCAGTACAGACAAAGAGGGTTTGAGGAAGCTCCTAGCTGGCCTAGCTAGACCCACATAAAGCAACAGGCCCAGACATTATCCTCATATGCTGAAGAAATGGCTCTGTCCTTCTGCCGCACAGATGTCTTCCTGCAATGCAATTTTGCATGACTTATCACGGGTAATAATACCTAGCCTAGTTGAGCATATCACCATTGAACACTCAATGATCAGATTGGATTTGCTCTTCAAGATGGCCTGAAAATGAAACTTTGCGGGATTCATCCGTACCAAACCTAGTCTTAGTTGTACACATCATCACAATTAGACCTCTGATGCTTGTGTAACTGTGTCAAAGTAATTCATCACATTCAGTGACATTTCTTGTTGTAAATATTGTTCTGTTAAAATACCAATACATGGGCTCTGTCACAATAAGTTACAGCACAGCTTTGGTAATTACCGTTAGAAAAGCATAGCATTGGTAATTACCGTAGATTTAACTTCACAGCCTGAGTGTCAGAAAAATATCTTGAAATAAAGGTCAGCGTAGTCTTGTATCATACCACCATTTGTTGACAAAAGGTCATAATTAGTCCTCGAGTATGAATTAGCACATTTAACAGTATTGTCTTAAATCAATGAGTGATGTTTGGGTAAAAATATTATGCTGGTATATTGATGTATATGATGCAGAAACTTGTACAGGGTGTTTCATAATGTCACCATTACAACCGAATGCCATGAGAAATAATTTATTATTGGACATTTTCATATACCAATGGAAAGCTAACATTTCAAATTTGTATTCAATATATAGCATAACCATGTTTCTATAAATGCAACCCAGGATTAGCATTCTTTCAAAAAGTCTTTTTTTCTGTAAACGTCAAAATTACGTCCAAAATTATTTTTTTAATCAGTTTGATAACATAGATTGTAAGATATTGCATGACATAACAAGATTAACAGTGTTTATAAACAAAATATATGAAAATGTCCGATCAGATGACATTCGTTTTCTCGTGGCATTCGGTTGTAATGGGGTCATATATTATGAAACACCCTGTACACTGTTATATCACTGTGTAGCTAATGAGGCACATTTATCATAAAAACCTCCCTATAAGGTCACTATGGTAGTATTATTGTTGATTGCAGTCTTATGATTTACTAGTATCAATATATGAAGTATAATACAGTGCCCACCAAAAATAAGTATACAATTGTTATTTCCCAATTTACTTGTCTGTTATAACACTATTTGTAAAACAGTGAAACAACACTTTTTTTGAAGAAAAAGGAATATTTTTGTTTATTAGTCACAAAAAGATGGGAAATTCAGCAGTTTAGATCACATGGGTATTTAAATTCAGAACATATTCATCTTTATTTCTATCTCTGTTTTTACTCATTTAGTAACTGTATTTTCAGAAACAAGTACAATTGTGACTGTCTGATAAAAGGATTTTGAATAATTTAACCAAGTTAAATTTAGCAACAATTATTTACTGTGTACTTATTTTTGGTGGGCACTGTATATTTTTCATACTCTGTCCAAATTGTTACTTACCGCAAATCAAAGAAAAACAGTGTTAATATATAGTATGTTCAATTGTCCTCAGTTTTGGCCTATAATCTGTTTAAAACCTTGTCACAATGTTTGTCTATATAAAATTTGATTCTGGCTGGCGGGCCACATGGAGTCAACACCTTATTAACGCCATAAAATCTTTAACCAATCATTGGCCAATGAAACGTCTCGTTATATTAATGTGAAGATTCTTTCACTCGTGTCACATCCTTCCTAAAAAATTTGATAACACTTTAGATTTTCCTCCACATTTGCTGGTTCCTTGTGGAAGGGTAAGATGAAATAAAAATTGTATTTAATAAAGTAATTCCCTTGCTAGACACTCAGCATTAAAAGGGAAACTAGTTTCTTTCTCTCATGTAGTCAATGTGGTGGATAATATCAGGAATGAGCTGGGTCAAGAGTGATTAATATAAGTTGGAAAAACTTGTTTCACAATCGACCAAAAATAAATTAGTATGCAACTAAGGGTTAGTTGGTACTGGTTAGGACAGTGACATCATACAGTCCACGAAAACTTTTAATGTTTATAATAATAATAATGACTTTATTTTACGAGGTTGACTAATTTGCATATAAACACAACCTTCTATGCGGTAAGGTGAATTGGGTGTGGTGTGGTAAATGAAAAAATGTTGAGAAGCAACATTAAACCAAAATTAATTAGTAAACACTAATAATCAACAACATTACTCTGTGTTCACCTCTCATTTATATATTCACCTTTCTGTACTCATTATGCCACCATTATGGACCATCATAAAAACTGGTTTGCCAATTATGTTATCCACAGAAAATAAAGTCATTATTATTATTATGTGTACTGTCTACCAGAATGGTGTTTCAGGCTCCCTGTAATTATTCTTCCTGCGAGAATGGATTTGAAAATGTGACAGACAAGTTACAGATTCTATAAAACCATTGATATTTGTGGGTGATTTAATTTTGTGGATGACCTCGACCATGCATGTGCATGTAAAATCACATGACAGTTGAAACATGGAACATTTCCTCATAAATCAATATGAGTGTATATAAATATTTATTATAAACTTAATGAGTCTACAGACAATAAAATATTCCCTGTGCATATTTATACCTGCATGCCATAATACACCAGTAAATTTTGTTTGTCACAATTGTCGGTTACATTTAGAAAGATACCCACACATGGATGAGGAAATGCTCAAAAGTGGGTCATACAGATTATGTTTTCCAACCTCTCTAACATCTCAACCTTATTACCGTACACCATTCACATGGATGAGGAAATGCTCAAAAGTGGGTCATACAGATTATGTTTTCCAACCTCTCTAACATCTCAACCTTATTACCGTACACCATTCACATGGATGAGGAAACGCTCAAAAGTGGGTCATACAGATTATGTTTTCCAACCTCTCTAACATCTCAACCTTATTACCGTACACCATTCACATGGATGAGGAAATGCTCAAAAGTGGGTCATACAGATTATGTTTTCCAACCTCTCTAACATCTCAACCTTATTACCGTACACCATTCACATGGATGAGGAAATGCTCTAAAGTGGGTCATACAAATTGTGTTTTCCAACTCTCTAACATCTCAACCATATTAACGCACACCATTCACATGAATGAGGAAATGCTCTAAAGTGGGTCATACAAATTGTGTTTTCCAACCTCTCTAACATCTCAACCATATTAACGCACACCATTCTACTAGCACACCATGGGTTCTTATTGTTTGCTCTTGTAGAACATAAGTGAGAACTCTATGTCTATGTAATGAATGCCTGAGACTTTTATTACCTTATTTGGAAAGATTCTCACTAGTTGGAATGGTGTAATTGTTTCTAAAAATGTACATTATTTAACTTGGGAGTTATTCATTTCTAATTTGAAGCTGAGGCCTAGACTGAGAAAATTAAAGCAATAAACAAAACAGTTTTGGGGGTTTATCTATTATACATGGATCTCCGGCTTTGTATCTATAAGATAGTATACTGTTATTGACTTTCGATGAATATGATGTTCTGTTGACCTGAAAAAAGTGATATTGACCAATGATGAAGTCAGAGGTCAATATCACTTTTTGAAGGTCAACTTAACATCATATTCATCGAAACATAAGTCGACAACTGTTATATTGTGTACCATGCCATAAGTCAAGAAAATAAAACTCTTTTAAATTATAACAACTTCAGTCTCTCTTCAGGACAGTGTATGTAATAGAAACAAACGTTCATTCTTCAAATGTTCTAGCTAACAATGCTCTTCCTATGTATATGTGTATGAGAGAGTATCATTTATTTATTAACGGCATTTATCATTAATGGCTAGGTTAGAACCTATAAATATGTATGAGCAGCTGTATGCCAAATAATACGGGAAATAACGTTACGTTGTTTGGAACATTATGTTGCAGGAAATGAGGTCACGTCATAAAAAAGTAATATCCACCCCAGCCTCGGTTTCGGGAGGTGTATGTTAAAAAATGTATACCTCTCGTGCAGGCCGTCTAAGCCAATCAGAATCCTTGTTACATAACAGGTATACAATATTACTGTATGTTTATCCTATTTAACGCTCCTGCAAATTACACCTGCTTCTTTGTGGAATTTTGAGAATGTACATTTTAGTTCAAGGACATATTTTTGGTTGCAAAAACCTTTCCTCCGATAGTGAAGCAATTATGGCCTGATTGTAGTCACTATGGAAATCTGTTCGAAAAGGTTGTGCATTATGCATAATCAAATAATCATGTTTTCATACCTGTCATTTCTCTGAAATTGCCTGGAACAAAATAATTTATGTTGATCGGATCAATTATGCTTTACCTGTTTTTGCCTGACTACTAGTTTTCGAAGAATAAGTACGGCTATTGTAATACCCCTATGGGTAACTGTTTTATCAAAGCACTTATGAAATTCTTAAACTTACGTGAAAATTTAAATACTTTATAATTCTTTAAAAACTTAAACTTGTGGTGAAGGGATTTGTGATATTAACAATGATTTAGTTAACAATATAATAAAAAATTGTTCCTTATTTGTAATTGTAAAAGCATGATAACAGTGTGGCAATACCACGTGACTAAATACTACAGTCCAAAGAAGAAAATTGTAAACAAAACCTCCACTTCGCGAAGGAAAATAGGCATAAGTATTTTATTTCTTCACCAATTTCTATGAAATATAGACCACGCTAAGGGAAAAAATATAAGGGTTCCGCCATGTATAGTTTATTTCTCCGTAGCTTGACCGTTTTTTCAATTACCCTGAGAAACCTTGGAAAAAATTTGTGTGAGAGCGGACTACAGTATCAAGCCTTTTCGTGTTCCTGGTATTATCTACTCCATGCGTGAAGAGTCATGTTTACACCTTCCGGGAACACCGGAGGCAATTTTGCAACAAATAAAATACATATTATAACAATGCATGGCACAAATATGAATTTTCTTTTAATTTGCAATTATGACTACAGTCCCAAGAAAAAATATTCAGACTACAGTTCAAAGCTGTTTTCAGAATTTACAATAAAACCAAGCAACGTGTCGCCCCTGATGCTATTTTTGGCAACATTACACACACTACAATATTCTGTATTTGGTCAGGTGTTATTTGTAACAACATATTATACCGAATTTAAAAACACAAACACGCACATTGGTAACAGTAGTTTACAATATATGCATGTAGATCTAGTAATTGATAATAAGCTTGCGTATGGGTAATTTTGAGTAATTTCAATACGCGCATTTGATGTTTGATCTAAATTATATATTGCACGGTGCCATCGATTTTCATCACTGGTAGACACCGTACAGCGGATATAACATATAGTCCGTATTTATAACAATACATCATTGTTGAGCGTCAGGTCAGTTTGTCTGTGCTTGAAAGTCTTGGTTTTCATAATTTATAAATGCCTACATATCAAGGTCATGGATACGCCAATGTGACTATGTCTCATTTGCTGCAGGATCAGACTTATCTGACCATATTGCCTAATTAAAGTTTGAAGCAAATGCTGCAAAAACTGTAGGAGGAGTTGCGTCCACAAGAACTGTTCACTATATATTGTATAGTGCATAAAAGTACAAAGGGCCATAATTCTGTCAAAAATCGTCGCAGCGCAAATTCTTTCCTTTAAGCACATCTACATGTTGAGGTTGTTCATCTGTTAAAGTTTGAAGCAAATGCTGCAAAAACTGTAGGAGGAGTTGCGTCCACAAGACCAGGGTTGGTATTCAATATTGATCTTATTTAATTGGAGAATAAGATTAGCCAATCATATTGCCTGTTACTTACCAAGAGTTTAAAATAGCGTGATCTGTTTGGTTGTCCTTATCCTTAAGTCAAGTAAGATCAATATTGAATACCACCCCTGTTCACTATATATTGTATAGTGCATAAACGTACAAAGGGCCATAATTCTGTCAAAAATAGTCACAGCGCAAATTCTTTCCTTTATGCACATCTACATGTTAAGGTTGTTCATCTGTTAAAGTTTGAATCAAATGCTGCAAAAACTGTAGGAGGAGTTACGTCCACAAGAATGCGTCTACGGACGGACGGACGGACGGACAGACAGATAGACAGACAAGCTGAATCCAGTATACCCCCCCTTACAACTCGTTGTGCGGGGGGGGGGGGGGTATAATTAAAGGAATAAAAAGGTGTGCATAATTTGTTTCAGCATGCAATTTAAGCGCCCGTAGACTGAGGTTAAAATAGCTTATAACACGTCCCCAATTATTTCGTACCAAATAAGACAGAATTGAACAATTTAGCAATAACAATATTTTGGTTACGAAGGCAATACTACGTACTTAAATCACGTGCCTTCCTATTTTTAGCTCACATGTCACAAAGTGACAGAGTTAGCTTTGTGATGACTCTTCGTCCGTCCGTCGTTCGTCCGTCCGTCCGTCAACAATTTGCTTGTGTAGACACTAGAGGTCACACTTTTGACCTAATCTTTATCCAACGTGGTCACATTGATCATCTCAACAAAATCTAGGTCAAGTTCGATATTGGGTCATCCGGGATAAAAAACTAGGTCACAAGGTCAAATCATAGAAAAAACTTTTGTAGGCACTAGAAGTCACAATGTTGACCTAATCTTTATGAAACTTAGTCATAATGATCATCTCAACCAAATCTAGGTCAAGATATATATTTGGTCATCCGGGATCAAAAACTAGGTCACAATATTAAATCATAGAAAAACCTTGTATAGTCACTTGAGATCACAATTTTGACCTAATCATTTTGAAACTTTGTCGCAATGATCATCTTAATAAAATCGAAGTCAATTTATGATTGGGTCATCTGGAATCAAAACTAGGTCACTAGGTCAAATAATAGAAAACCCGTGTGTTAATTCACGAGAGGTCACCATTTTAGCCTAATCCTTATGAAACTTGATCACAATGATCATCACAACAAAATCTAGTTAAAGTGTTATATCGGGTCATCTGGGGCTAAGAACTAGGTCACAAGGTCAAATCACATGGCTTGGGTGTACTGCTACGACAGGTGAGCGACCTAGTGCCATAGGGCCCTCTTGTTTTAGATTCAAACCACGTACTACGGAGTCAAAATGAGGAATCCAACACCAGTACAGGACTGCTATCCTCGGTGCAACAGAAAAATAGATCTTGTTAATGGAAAGTTTCATAATGATTAGATCCCGTACACAATGCAATGTTTTCCTTCAGTCGATTGCTTGTTAGTTGGTGTTTGCTTGCGAGAGTTCCAACATACGTTAAGACCATGGAAGATATAAGTTTAAATCGGAACAGAGTCCTGGGAAGTGCATACTTGAGCTGAAATAAAAGGAAAGTATAGTATACGAAACGTCAGAGCAAATAACAACATTGGTGTTTTAAAATAAACATTCCGCTGCTTAAATTTGTTCACTTCAAGTGAATCACATGAATATTTACAAAAATGTGATTAAAAACTTAGAGTCGTGTGAAATCGACATCCACTTTTACGTTTTCGTGCGAAGTATAGGGGGCTATATCCGCCATATGGTGTCTACCATTGGTGAATATCGATGGCACCGTCCAATATATAATTTAGATCAAACATCAAATGCACTAATGGAAATTACTAAAAAATACCCGTACGCAAACTTATTATCAATTACTATATGTATATACTTTAAACTTCTGTTACCCATGTGCGTGTTTATGTTCTTAAATGATGTAAAATGTGTCGTAAAAAATAAAACCTGACCAAATAAAGAATACTTTAGTGTGTGTATTGTTGACAAAAATAGCATCAGGGGCAAAACGTTGCTTGGTATTATGGTAAATTCTGAAAACAGCTTTGAACTGTAGTCTGAATATTTTTTCTTGGAACTGTAGCCATAATTGCAAATTGAAAGAAAATGTCATATAAGTGCCATGTATTGTTATAATATGTATTTTATTCGTTGCGAAATTGCCTCCGGTGTTCCCGGAAGGTGTAAACATGACTCTTCAATCACGCATGGAGTAGATAATACCAGGAACACGAAAAGGCTTGATACTGTAGTCCGCTCTCACACAAATTTTTTCCAAGGTTTCTCAGGGTAATTGAAAAAACGGTCAAGCTACGGAGAAATAAACTATATATGGCGGAACCCTTATATTTTTTCCCTTAACGTGGTCTATATTTCATAGAAATTGGTGAAGAAATAAAATACTTATGCCTATTTTCCTTCGCGAAGTGGAGGTTTTGTTTACAATTTTCTTCTTTGGACTGTAGTATTTAGTCACGTGGTATTGCCACACTGGATAAGGAATTTAAACTTTAACACAAGTTTAAGACTTCCGTAAGTGCTTTGATAAAATAGTACTCTGGTGTCTGGTGTTCCTCATGTTTGACTTTTTATGCCCCCGTATCGATAGATTGGGAGGCATATAGTGATTCACCTGTCCGTCCGTCCGTCCGTCCGTCTGTTCGTCCGTCCGTCCTGGTTAACCCAAATTGACCGTTTCTTCTAGCATTAATATGGCTTGCTACAAAGCTTTTATACTTGCATGGATGTTGTATATGAACACTCTCCACACACCTGTATCACCTAACCCCATTTTGACCTTCACCTTGACCTAATTTTGGACTTATTTATAGACAAGGCTTCCACAGGGGGCAAAAGCGTTTAGTGAACGCAGTCTTGTTTTTGCCAATATCTATCTCTGATATACCTTTTGAGGTAGTACATCATTGAAACTTGGTATCGGACAGCTCTTGTGAAGATACTGCTTAGGAATGAAAGTGGGACAAATTAATGTGGTCAAGGTCACTGTTTCAAAAGTGTTACTAAAAATAGAAATATTTAAGACTGATGCAGAATTAATGTATCTGGCACTGAAATGTTCCTTTGCTATTAAATTGGACAAAGTGAGGTTTTCTAAGGTAGGTATTTAATATTGCTTAAATGATAACAACCATACTTAATATTACGCTAAATTCATGTGATTCTGTGGTTAGCTTTTGCTGCACATATATCTAAGCATCATATGAAGATGTAATTTCCTAGCACTGCACTATAACATCTACAGTTACACGGTATAACAGGCTTTTCACATCACTATCCAAGTCCAAGGGTAATTCAACTACATATGTCCATTTGCCTGTCTGTCTAGATTTGTGTCTGGTCTAATATATTGCTTACTGTAACCTAACCTTTGGCTGTGACTTTCTTCATGAAATGAACATTTACTTGATGTTACAATGGTGTGCAGAAATCATGTTACAAATGGTCTGATACAATGTCAATGTTATAGCTGAAACAAGAGGCCATGAAAATAATAGCCAGGAATAAGGCTCTCTACCCCTTTGACTACAATGTTACATCTTGGTGAAAGTTAGCATCAGAGACAATGGAAACCAGCAATCAGACACTCTACCCCTATGACTACAATGTCACGTTAGCACCTGTCAGACAATGGAAACCAACAATCAGACACTCTACCCCTTTGACAACAATGTCAGGTTAGCACCTGTCAGACAATGGAAACCAGCAATCAGACACTCTACCCCTTTGACAACAATGTCAGGTTAGCACCTGTCAGACAATGGAAACCAGCAATCAGACACTCTACCCCTTTGACTACAATGTCACGTTAGCACCTGTCAGACAATGGAAACCAGCAATCAGACACTAGCCCTTTGACTACAATGTTATGTTAGCACCTGTCAGACAATGGAAACCAACAATCAGACACTCTAGCCCTTTAAAAAAAACACATATATCTTGGCTTGTTGCTCAATGGCTTGTTGAGTTTCAATCATCTTCGATACCTGGTCAATTTCGAGTGCTACCAATTTTAGCCAATGTGAAACAGGTCGTCCTTGTTTTACTTGGCCCATGTGAAAATGTTGTTCTCTGCGCTACCATTATATTGTCTGATCAATAACAGACTTATATACAATTAGAGAATTTTAACCTGCATCATTGTAGTTCACCGATGTACTCTTCTGTATTGTATGTATTCTGCCTTGAGAAATTATTAAATTTTTGTTCTTTGGAATGACTTATACTATCTTGGGGAGAAGGATTAATCAAGAATACGTCATAGTTATTACTGATTATCTATATATAGCACATTGATTATAGACTTGGTTGGTAACAGAGCATACTGATGTGGCAATGCTTCACAGTCTGTGTTTCATTGAGATATTTTACGAGCAGTGTGTCAACTTAACTTATATTAGTGTTTGCACAACTTTTTCGACCAATCAACATGCTTGATTTCCGTCGTCTTATCCCTGAAGAACTTTCTATTTTTCAAAATAATGCGTCTTCACCAAGAAGTAATTTGTAGTCACTGCACATGCGCACCTAGACCGCGCCTCTTAGTGCAAGCGATAGCGTGTGGTTTTAACAATGAACTAATACAGGGTGGTATCAGTAAAGAAAACAAAACGTCCTACACGCATTCTACTGTCGGACGCCTCCTAATCAAGTGGGGTTCATCCATTTGACCATCAACCGAGATTATTTCGCGCCCATTTTCAATGCGCTGACCAATGTAGAGGCACGCGAAACTCATGTTTCTTGTGGTTTTAACAATTGTGGGTGGGATTAACACTAAGTCGGTTAGAGTTTAAAACGTTTTCTTCAAGATTATAAACCACGCTTCGCTAAGGCTTGCTAAGGTTTAAATCTTTGAAGAAAACATTTAATGAACTCTAACCTATACAAAGAGTGGGAGTAGTAAAGTCAGTGTTTATTGGGGGTACAAAAAACTAAGAAATCTTTCTCCCATACCCCAAATGAAATGAAACAATCATCATTCTTTTAATGTTAAAGAGGGAGGTATTTCAGTTGTCTATATACAGTTTCAATGATATCATATTTCCTGTGGTAGGGACATATAATAAGAATTTTCAAATTCCTCTTCTTTAGATCTTGAAGGCCCCACCACTATCCCCTTAGAGGTGATACACCACTAGATGTCCAAGGAGGTTATCCCTTCCTTAATTAGAAATAGATTGGGCCGCCCCGGCAGGCTAGTTGATTCTGCAGTGTTAGTTAGTCACCGTGACAGTCTGAATGGGACAGGGTATATTCTTTCTAGACATTGGCTTAATCAAATAGTCATCCCCCATGTTACAGTGGTGCTTTACTGAAACAGCAGTAATTATCATCCCCCCGCCCATCTTTGATGAGGGGGAATATTGCTTTGCACATTTCGGTTGGTATGTTGGTCGGTCAGTAGACCAAATGGTTTACGTTCAATAACTCAAGTATGCTTTGCCCTAGGATAATCAAATGGTCCATGGTCAAGGTCACTGTGACCTTCACCATTTCTGACTATTGGGCTGTCATGGGGGCATAAATATTTTACAAACATCTTCTTACTATCAAATACCACTGCTTTACAGTCATTGGGTTGTTGCATTCATAGCCCTTGTACTGCACAACTTTGATGGCTTATAATATCGTAGCATTTTAAGTTCCCTACCGGTTTTTGACCGGAGGGGACTATAGGTTTGCCCTCCGTCCATCTGTCCGTCAGTCCGTCCGTCAATAGATCTGGATCCTGACATAACTCAATTGCAACAGAAAGAGTGAAAATATGTCCAAATTTGGATCCTGCCATAACTCACACATTTTCAAAGCTAGATTTATGAAACTTGATATGTGGATAGGAGGCAATAAGGGGATTATGCACGACTAAAAATATTTTGACTCCGACAAAAATTGTGGTTGCTATGGCAACAGAAACATTGAAAATGGCTTCAAACGGGTAGGGGACTTCTGTATTGCTTGCAATTCTCAATTACTTGTTCTTATGGGCCTCTTCTTCTTCCTAGGATTGAGCAGGGATCTTGATAGGCTGTAAATAGCTCAGCTCCTAACTGTTTGCAAACCAATTAATACCAACCAAATCTTTGCAAGAATATGAATCATGCCTGCCTGTATTAGATAAAACAATTACTCCTTATAACACACCTTTCCAAGCTGGAGGCAAACTTTGGCCACTAAAATCATTATTATGTTACTGGCATCTGTTATTTTAAGAACTGGAACTGCTTGACATAGGGTTTAGTTTTTCAGAAATGCTCTTTGCAAGTTAATTAACAAAATAATTTTCAGCTGCTCTTAGATCAATTTATTATCCCCTCCGAAAGTCAAAGGGTTAGTAAAGTAAAGTCAGGCGTATACCAATATCATACTTTTTGTCCTCCTCAATTCTAAGCAACTATAATTGGAAGACAGTCTATTTTGTACTTCACTGAGACTATTGGAAGAAAGTAATGTGCACTTTAAAGATTGTTAAAGGATTTTTATAGGAAGAACATGTTTTAGTCCTGTATCTAATGATATAATAAAATTTTGCTGGTTTCTCTTAGGGACTTATCACCACAATTTTGTTCAGAATTCAGATAAAATGCTATTCTCTATACTTCTCTTTATTTACATGGTAATAAATGTTCATTGAAGGCCATATAAGGTACTCTCTGTAATTATGAAATACTTGTTATAGTCCGTTTGGGGCGAAAAAAATCGTCTAAAATGTAGATTTCTCAGTATTTACTGCACCTACAAGTATAAGATTTTGCACGAGTAAATGAAATGTATCTACCTAATATACAATCAAATCTAAGCAACATCGGACATGTGTGAAAAAAGTTTTGTTCATAAGTTCTATGTAAAATATTTGTAGTTTACAATGAAACTTCATGTTAGAAGACTCGATACACACAACAGCCAATTTCATGGTCGCGTGACACGTCTAACGGTAGATTTACGTGTTTGTAACCTATTTAATATAGCAAATACGAGGCCCGTCTGTTCATCTGTACTGTCTATGTGTATCATATTTTCGGGTCTAAACGTAAAATGGCTTGCGTCTAGCAGCCTCCTTCTCGAACTATAAAAACACGGATTTTACAGCGTCTTTAAACGATTTTGACTGCTTAATATTATGCATTCTTCAAACGTGTTCATGAATGTCGATTTCAGACTAATCCTAAAGGTTTGGGTAGATGTATATTACTCAGTTTTTTAGGACTGGTTTAGTCATAAGACTACTTGTCATTGCGCACATAAACATTACAATGCTTTTATTAAGTTCTTAATTTAACATTATTATATACGTGTATGTCCATGTATAAGTATATAGTTTGGTTTTCACTGCTTTTCTGTGATATTACAGGTATTATACATAATATGTATACACACAAGCGACATACCTAAATAAATCGACTTATAAGGGCCTCATAAATTTTGCTTTCATCACAGCAATGTTAATCTTGCTGATCACGGATTATAACAGTTAATAAAAGGACAGTTAAACATCAATGGAATACCAGATTTCCTCCCTGCGTTTAAGTGTTCAAATGCAAGTAATATCAATATACAATAAAGAATAAACTTGTTGAAATAAGTAACTAAAAATTATGAAATTTAAAATGGGAGTAGGTAGAATGTAATTATGATTCTACGTAAATTTTTATCAACATCTGATGAATAGATTTTTAACCATTCAAAATTTAGACAATTTTTTTCGCTGCAAACGGGCTATACAGTTACCGTCGAATAGCGCTTGAATGACGTTGGCAACGTCTCACAAAAAAGCTCCGAATAGGGACTCTACAAAAACAGGTGTAACTTTCATAAAACTCAAGATATTCACAAAATTCCTGTATTTTGCTTCATTAACATTATCCTTTAAAGTATGGACTATCTGAAAATATATATTTTTGTCAAAATAGCAGGTTTCCTGGAGACTGGCTCATGTATTTTCCTTAACAGATGAAACCAACATTATTTAACTGTGACATCCTTAATTACCTCATGCAATTTGAAAGCAGGGTTTTATCAGTACTCGGTGGCACTCAATCATGGGAAATATCAATAAACAGATGGTAGCTTTCCTACCTTATCTTTGAAATTGACCAACAGCATAAAACATCCATATCTCTGTAATGACAATACAGACATGATCATACTGTATTTTCACATAAATCATTTCTGTCTCTAAACTGCGTAATGTATTATGTCTGTGCCCGATATATTGTCCCCAAGGTCATGTTTTCTCCCAAGATGCTACGCCTGCAGTGTTGATATTGTTCATGGAGCATGATTATGTCGCAACATATAAACCAAATCACTGTATGACTTATTGGGATACTATACAATTCAACTTGTATGACTTATTGTGAGCAAAAGTATCTGTGATTTCCGATCACTGTCTGACTTATTGAAAGACTATTCAATGCAACATGTATGACTTATTGTGATTACTGGAAAGTTACACACAAATACTATTCAAATAATGTCCCTGATAAAAGAACTGGCCTATGGTAGCATGGTGACATTCTCAGGTGTACTGATTTACAGCTGCCTAGTTCAATTCTCGGCTTGGCCACTTCATTGGTCATTTCTGAAATACTTTTCAGTGTTTAACACCCACTAGACTAGAGATTATTGAAACAGAGTTCCCATGGTCAGGGAAAAGTCAGGGAAAAACATAATTTTTTCAAGGTCAGGGAAAAGTCAGGGAATTTGAAATTAGTCGGGGAAATCTAAAAATTGAGCAAAAGTCAGGGAAAAATCAGGGAATTCTTTATTTCATCTGTCAGAAAATGCAAATTCCTATGTTGAAAAAAAAAAAAAACTGAAAAAATCTTCGCTCAATTTGCTCGCTCTGGACAGTTCTAAATTATAATAACTGTATGTCAATCATCAGCCCTAGAACTGAGAATATTTGTTGGAACCCTGTAAAAGTTGCGCATAATATTGGCTATGCTATATACCAGCTAGGTAGGTTAAAGAACCAAGGAGTCTATTCGGAAAGATTGAGCTAGGTAATCATACCCTGATTTCTTGTCTTAAAAAGTTTCTGTCTCGATCTTCCCTCAAAGCCAAAAACAGAGGTCATTGGCCAATTTGGCCTAGAAAAACCGAATGACCGAGCACTTACTCGGGCTCTCAGTTGAATGCAGTCAAACATGTCTTGATAAAACATCTGGGGATAATAAACAAGAATCTATCGTTAGGCTTACATCATCATCGTTTTCAATGATAAAACGTTTATATAATGATGATCTTTCAATATCTTCTGGGGATTGTTTTATCAAAGAACGGAAATCTTAAACTTACGATCAAATTTAAATTCGTAATAGCATTCTTTCAAACCTACACATTTGGGACTGATATTGTTTATAAGACTTTGTTGACTGTATAATAAATAAATAGTATTAAACAACCTTATGCCACAATTTATAACTGTTGAAGAGTTATAGAGATTTTAAATTTGAATGTAAGTTTACGATTACCATTAGTAGTACTCAGGTTATTACAGGGTTCCCACGGTCAGGGAAAAGTCAGGGAAAAACATAATTTTTTCAAGGTCAGGGAATTTTGGAATTAGTCAGGGAAATCCAGAAATTTACCAAAAGTCAGGGAAAAGTCAGGGAATTTTTCATTGAAGCTGTCGATAAGTGTCATTTCACTCATTTCCTAATACCTAAGACTGAAAAAAAATCCTCGCTCGCTATGCTCGCTCGGAATCATTCTACATTATAATAACTTTATGTCAATCAACAGCCTTAAAATCTGCTACCTTAAACTTTTTTGTTTCATATAAAGCAAATATATCCTCATTTTCTCCATTTTATTGCCATTTTTTGCTTGAACAAAAAGATGCTGTGTCGCCCGATTGCTCTATAAAGTCAGGGAAAACTGCTCTGTGGTCAGGGAAAAATCAGGGAATTTTGTCATGGAAAGTTTGTGGAAACCCTGTATTAGCCCCTGTTCAAGTCAGTTCTCATATCATAAACCAGGGTACTGTTTTATCAAAGCATTTACGCTAGCGTAACTCTTAAGTTTTCCGTACATATTGCGTACGTTGATAATATTTGTGCAAATGCGTTTTACTAAGATATTTTTTCTCATGTTCTGTCGTAAGTATTGGCAGAATTCTACGCAAGGTCGGATCGATATCGTGAGTAAGCGTAAATATCAAATATGAACGTAGTGAGGAGTTTTTGCCATGCTTGTTGATTTTCGACCGTCACTTATTATTATAGACCATGATTAGTAATATAAACCTGTTTAATCATCAAAACTTATCAAACGTTTATGTATATTTATTCACTCTGGTTCCCGTTATATTGGTTATTTTGTGGCCCGGTCTACGTGCAATATTCAATATTTTAACGTTAATGTATTCAACAACTTGCGATCGATTAGTAAAACACCCTAAAGGATTTGTGTAAGTGACAAATATATGCGCAAACTTACGCGACATTTACGCAATGTTAGTAAAACATTACCCAGGTGCTTCATTACAGCTAATGTAGGGAGACTCTGGGAAATTAAATTACATCTAATTTATATAAAGCTGGAATCTTTTACATTATTACTTGACCAATAATGCAATTTATGTTGAATTAATGTGTATTTAGTGTGGTCTATCTGTGTAAAATGAGATTGATGGATTTTAGTATTAATTAAACAACCGATCAATGGAGCTTATCTCAATTCTCAACATTATCACTCTCCATAGTCATTCTCCGTACAATCGTGCCTTTCCTGAAAATCACTGTAAATTAGAAATAGTTATTAAAATAGTCCAAATATGTGGTAGCCTAATTAAACATTTTGTCATGTATCCAGTATTGGTTTGGTACAAAAATCAATTCTACCTTAAGTAACTTAGTGACACCATGACAAAGTTCTGGGCTGGTATTCACAAAGCTTCTTAGATAAAAATATATCTTAAATATCCTATAAATTGCTTAGTTATGATAAAATTTGTCTTAAGTTTAATTTATTTCTAAGTCGCTATTCACAACATATCTTAAACTTAAGATCTTCTTAAATAGCCACTTTTTGTCATAAATATCCATTTTCAACTAAGAAATGTGCCTATATTTAAGATACGTACATAGGTATCTTACTATTTAAGAAATTTCTAAGATGAAAATAGGAGTTTTTTATTATGTGTTTAAAACCGGTTTTAAAGCTTGGAAATCATCAAGCAATGGGTAACAATGAAGAACCGCCCTAATATACGTATTAAATCATTCTTTTAGACCAAAAAACTTAACAATTTATCAAAACGTCATGCAAACGCCCAGTTCAAGGGAAATAACCCGGTGTCGCATCCGCCTAAAGCGAAAGTAGAAGGTTAGGTGGAAACTCCGGACACAGGTTTTCGGAATTCGGGATTATTGATGCATACATGTTTAATCATGTATTATAAGTCTCAAATATCCACATTTTGCATTTATAACACACAGTTAATCAGAAATAGATATGTTGCTAAATTCATCGTGCATTATATGTAATTTACAAAGTGTAAATAAGTATAAAAGAATCATCACGCTACAATAATAGCTGGCTAACACAAAGTAGGCCTATAGTAGATCTATAACACTAATGTTTTATTACGCATTTTAAAACACAATATCTTTCGTTGAATTATATTATCAAACATGTCAATTTTGTCAGCAAACACTTATACCTTGGTCACATTTATGCTACGAGATATACACGAGCTGACTTTTGCAAACTAGTAAGCCTACGACGTCCATAAGCCAATGTGGATATGGTAGACTACCGATCATCTTACAGTTTTCTTAATTCGTATATCAGTGAAAATGTTTCACCGAACTCCCGAGTTGTACACGTATTCGCGCGGATTTCGAAGTCGGGAACATCTCGTACGGGTCTCATACCGACATCAAACGAGCTAAGTATGATATCCGTACGGATTTGAACACTTATAGGCTTGTCGATGCTCGCATGCCTTATCGAAAAGTACTCACACGGACACTGTGTGACCACCATATGGCTATCATAGGAGTGTCTAGCAAGTGCTTTACGAACCTAAAAGCTCCGGACGGGTTCCGCACACTTTGGCTGTGTTATTGTTCGAAGGCGCGGTGGTGACTTCTTAGTTCATGCTTCATGCTTCACACTTCGAACTGCATGTCTAATATTGCTTTATGGTTCATATGTTAAATGTAAACACCCGTACATAGTTCACCCTCTATATTTCATACTCCAAAGTTCATACTCCAAGTTCACACTCCACAGTTCATACTCCACAGTTCACACTCCATAGTTCACACTCCACAGTTCACACTCCACAGTTCATACTCCACATTTCACACTCCACGCTCCACTGTTCGCACTTAATAGTTCACAGTCCTTATTTCATTGTTCACATTGCACACTTTATAGTTCACACTTCATAGCTCACAGTTCACACTTCATAGGCAAAACTTAAAAGTTCCTTTATTCATCGTCTGTTTAAAGTTTGATTTTAATTACTTGTACTGTATAATTACATTTTTGATAATGATACATGTATATATATCAATAATATGTGTACACATGTATAAAGGTGCATAGCCCTAGGTTTAATGGGTATATCATCGGAAAATAAAGTTATTATTATTATTATTTATGATTTGTAATATCGTTGTGAATATTTATTAGTCTCTTATAATTCTGTATTACAATGGTCACATAATAATGTTTATGTGATATATAATGTGATTGATAGACATACATGGTCAAATGAGTTGCCACCATTTAATACAAGTGCCATACAAGGCTGAAATAGAAATTTTGATGGCATTGTTGATGGCATCATTGGTTTTGTAGATACATTGCTTATATTCTTACATGTTTTTTTTCTGGCAGTTTTCATAAGTTTTCACAATGCACTAGATGAAGTTTATGATAACGTTTACAGTATTGAACCAGGAAGCGGAACATGTGATGGACGAACGATGGACGTGCGATGGTCGTGCGATTGTCGCATGTCATACGCACGGCATTCTTGCGGACATTCATTATCGTACGACAATCGCACGACGCACGTACGACGTTTGCACGACACTCGTAAAAATATGGCGTTCGACAACTGTTCATCGTAGGGATGCTGTGTGTCAACGCCGAGCCGTCGTGCGTTCGATGTACGAATATTGTGACCGCACCACAAAATTACAATTTCAAGACATATGCCGATGAATTTCGATGTAGATTCGGAAGCGTCGGGAGATGAAGAAATTCCTACGACAATTGTGAAAGGGAGTTAAACTTTTGTAGAGAGTTATGACTGTCTCACCTATACCTTATACAGCTTAAAATACTCGCAAAACGGCTTTAACCTCTTCCTTCTAGGTACTTGTTCCTTACATTAACAGTGACATTTAAGAAGAGATCCCACATAGGATGTATGTAAAAAATTACAACTATTATACTGGCTGACATCTACAATACAACTGCATATAGCATTTGTACATTCTATAAGAAATCAGAACAGTGATTCATTATTCGTCTCTCTGAGTGGAGGCGGTGGGCGACCTAGGGGGAATTAGACATTTTCGATTTTTTTGTGTATAAATCCCCACCCTGGAGACAATGCTCACTGTCTAAATCCCCACCGTGGGGTATAGTTTTTCATCCAGGTACTTTAATAAAAACACGTATAAAAGTAGGCCTATCGATGTCGCCTTTCATGATGTCAACATTCCCGGACCAAAGTCTGTTTCACGGGACTCTGAGTCGATAAGATTATCAAATTTCCGACTGTCGGGAAGATTCGTTTGTCTAATTCCCCCGGGGCGGGCATAATATTGACTGGTGCATAAGTAACTTTGTAAGATATTCGACTAACATTTTTCTCAGTGGGCCTATCAGCTACTATTTTTCTTAGAGCGGTGCCGAAATTACACTGACAAGATATATACAAGATACACATGATAACAACATGTTTTGCCAAAATTCCACGGGGGTTCGGAACCCTCCGGATCCAGGCATGACTTCAGTAAAAACAAACTAC
Source organism: Spisula solida (assembly GCA_947247005.1). Taxonomy (NCBI): domain Eukaryota; kingdom Metazoa; phylum Mollusca; class Bivalvia; order Venerida; family Mactridae; genus Spisula; species Spisula solida. The sequence goes on along the minus strand of OX365945.1, from coordinate 26,818,480 downwards.
ATGTATTCTATACACACAACTCTTCAAACACGTAATTCAAACAGAATGTACTGTACGTCAATATAATTTAGAAATTATTATTTATAATAGACACCCGGTTTTACATTACACAAATTAATATTCATGAAACCCAACGAATTTTTTTTATATACATGCATGATTTCAAATGATAATAAAAGCGGTTCGAAAATGATCGAGGACTAATCCCTCCCTTGGAAGGAGTCCTCATTTCCGTTACTATTTTTAGAGCGAGAAAATCCCGTTTTACATAGCAACCACTTTAAAATATTTCTTAGATTTAGGATAATATTTTAGCTAAGATATTTCTAAGATGCTTCTTGAATACAACTTAAGACAAAAATAAATTTTATTCTTAGCTAAAATAATTTCTTATCAGATAAGAAAATCTTACGAAAATATCTAAGGAGCTTTGTGAATACCAGCCCTGGTGAATAATATTCTATCTTTCTTCTATGTAAAATTATGATTTAGGCCGGTTTTCCGAGTGCTGTCATATTTTGAAGCAGATGAGTGTATCATGTATCAACATAGTACTGTAATCTCCATATGCCTCTATGCAGTTGATTCCGTGATATCTTTTTACAGTGCCGCTTCTCAGTTTCGTCAATTTTGAACAATTTTCACATTGCTATGACAGAACTGAAAACCAGCATTATAAGTTAACCCACAGATGGAATTGAGAAACCCACAGATGGAATTGAGAATGGATACATGACATCTCTTGAGACTCGTCAGAGGGTTATAAATGCTGATTTTCTGAAGTTTCGTCCTAGCAATATGACAACGCTATGTTGCTTACACGCCTCGGACAAACTGAGAATCGGTGTACCGGGATTACTACCATGTATATGATATACTGCGATATATCACACATCATTTCTCATGCATAGCATTGTATCAATCTTAAATCCGATCACATTGATTTATGGTTAAATGTACGTAATCCATCAGCTAATATAATTGATCCTACAGGAGTCTTGTATTTAATTGATATAGTCAGGCTATGGTGTAATACCATTCTCTCATATTGTCTTTGAATCACAAATCTCTGCTGAGTCTGGGGAGTTGAACGAGATAAATATTCTAGAAATTGAAGTTTATTTACAACTAAGATTTACACTGTATGTGAAGGGTACTTAGTTTTACTGTTCAATCTTATACAGTCATGTACTTTAGTTCTGCTAGTTGAAGCCATAGCTGCCTGGGCCAGTGGTTAGTGTATTTGAATTGTAACCTGGTGATCCAGGTTCGATTCCCTGTCACGACAGGTCGTATCTTAATTTCCATACAAATTTGATAAAATGTTGATTTTCCTCCATATGTGGAGAAGTAGCTGGTTCCTGGCTGAGAGGTAAGTTAGTATTCGTAAGAATACAGTCCAGGAAAATTAGTCATAGGTGAATCGACCACTGTGGAAAACTGAACATTTGATGAGAAATAAAATTAACACATTAATGATGGTACCCAGCCTAGTTGTGCATATTTTCCAAAACTTTAGGTTGGTTGATTTTTGGTGGAGTTCTATAGCCCTTTGTGGGAAACATGATTTGTGTCAAAAACCCTTCCAGTTTGAAGTATGTAGAGGTCCTACAGTTCCAGAATAATCCCGAAATCCAGATTTGCTGCATTAGAAAGAACACATTTTTCTGCAGAAAATAAAAGTTTTGACAAAGTTGTGGTCATTTGAAATTTCATAAGCAGAATTTTAGCAATAGAGCAATGTTTGAATTGAAATTTGGTGTAGGGGTGTGTTCTAATGGCATGGTGGTCGAGTGGATAACGCACTTGACTACTGATCGAGAGGTCCCTGGTTCGAATCTTGGCCGGGACACTTGGTCATTTCTAGAAAGCTTTTCAGTGTTTCCCACCCAACTAGAGATGAACTGGTTGAAAAACCCAGAGGTAGTCTTGCGTGTATCGGTGCTATACATCGGGCACGTTAAAGAACCAGGGAGTCTATTCTGAACGAGCTAGGGTAACGCACCCGGATTCCTTGTATCACAACTCTTTCTTCTACTCGCTGTCCCTTCAGCAAAAAACAGGACCCCATTGGAAATAAGTGCTTGCACTTTCATGGGTTATCCTTGACCGAAAGGCCTAAATAATTACATACATACATACATACACACCTGAAACAGATTTTCGATTGGTTTTCAGGATTGGGCATTAAGCCTCAGTAGACCCTCTGATCACTGTATGCTAATTGTTGGTGTATATATTTCAGGTTTCACAGACGTACTGGGTGCTGGTGTCACTATGATGGGCATGTTGATGACAGCTATGTCAATACTTCTATTCATGGCAGCTATAAGAATGTTTCTCATCTCCGCAAAACTTCGTAAAGCTGAAAGAACATTACAGGTTGGATACAGTTTCAACTATATTTTGGTTACCACTCATGGATTATAATAATATAATAATTTAATTATAAAATTTTGCACAGCAAATTTTTGAACATTTATATGAAACTAAAACTTCAGGAAAGAAAGAACTTGGTAAATTTGTGATCACTCTTCATCCGCCGTCTGTCCACAGTTTGCAGTGTAGACCTTAGAGGTCACAAATTTACTTAATCTTTAGCACGGATATACACAGAACGGATACGCAGGTCTAAAAATAGCCTAGTTATGACCTGACTACCCATAATGCATTGCGCGCTTCGGTAAGCACGATAATTGTGAACATGACTTATCCAAAAGAAATCTTTTTTTCGTGTCAAAACCACAAAACTAAGTGGTTTGATCATTTTCAACAAATAGAGGACACCCCAAAGATCACAAAAAATATTGATTTATAAGAAAAACAGTCGTAAATAAGTTTCCTTAGGGATTTAAAAAAGTAAATATCGGAAGCAATCCAAAACCCGTCGATTGAAAATTTATCGATCAGGATAGGTCACAGAAAATGTGGTCTATGTCACAATTGACAGATGAATCGTCCAAACTATCTATACAAAAACTTTCCAAACACATAACGGAACAAATAAATTCCCATCTTTGCTTATTTTGACGAAGAGTTGCTTTAAATGAAAACAAATATCTCATTGACAAATCAGGCTGAATTTGTGAAATAATCCAAGATGGCGGCGGCTAGCGGGAAAAATAGCGCCAACTTGAGAATCTCGTCAAGTCTCGCTAAATCTCGTACAAGTAAGCCGATCACGATATTTCATTCCAATATGGCGGCCTATATAGAAAAAATAGTGGGAGTCGAATGAGTTGCTTTTCCGTCTAATGTATTTCCGTGTCTTTAGGAAAATTGGTCACAATGATCATCACAACAAAATCAAGTTCAAGTTTGATATCGAGTCATCTGGGGTCAAATACTGGGTCACTATAGTCAACTTTTGTAGTCACTAGATGTCATAATCTCTGCATAGTCGTAATTAAAATTGATCACATTAAACCAAACAAAATTTAGGTCAAGTTCGATATTTGTCAAGCGGGGTAAAAAACTAGGTCACTAGGTCAAGTCATAGAAAAACCTTGTGTAGTCACTAGATGTTTCAGTTTTGGCGTAATCTTCATGAAACATGGTCAGAATGATCATCTAAAAATATCAAGGTCAAGTTTCATAATGGGTCATCGGGTGTCAAAAACAAGGTCACTATAGGTCAAATCATGAAAAAGGTTTTTTGTGCTAAAGAGGCTGTATTTTTTACTGGGTCTTCATGCAATTTGATCACAATGTTTGTCTAAATTGAATCTTGGTCATTAGTTTCAATGTTGGTCATGTAAGTAACATTAGGTCACTGATTAAGACCATATCGAGGGCTCTGTGCAAAACTATGGTAGCTACATCAATTTATATTGGCATGTACCATAGTTTTGCACTGACCCCTCGATATGAAAACCTTGTACTTCCAATGTAGGCTGCATTTTCTTGAATCTTTGTCAGAAACTGTGAATGATTACTGTATAGCGGGTATATTTCACGGGGGTTTCATTTTTGCTATATTCACTGTCAACATTGATAGCGTGAAATAGAAATTTAACAAAGTGGGAGACAATTCATACTTAAAAACATGTGAAGGGGCAACAAGAAATAAACCAACGTTGACCCAATGACTTTGCAAGAAGTATGTTAAAATACAGCAATAAGACTTCAACTTATGATAAATTACAAAATATAATTCGCAATTAGATCTTTGTAAAATGTGTGTAAACTCTATGCATGTGTATTAAATATCATATGTGAATCATATTTTCTCAACGTTAAATGGTGTTAATTATAAGCAGGTGCATAAAACTAGTTAATTTAATGATTTTGTTTTGTAAATTTTTGCCGAAAAAGTATTTGTTTGTGTAGATTTTCTAGTGATAGCCATCAAAACAAATTTATCTTTTAAAATAACAGTCGAAACGCAATGAGCGCTTTATGATTAAAATAAATAAGCTTTAACTGTGTAATTCGTAAATCCCGTAAATCGTTTATAAATCATTAAATTTGGAAGGACAGGAGCACACGCTGTTATATGTTATGGTAAACATAAAGAAATCATGGACAGGATGTGCAAATAGTCTTATAAATACGGCTCACTTTTTATTAGACCCTGTATACCAAAGAGTTTCCCTGTGTGCCCCAACAAGATCAAGGGCTTTAAATAACTCAGTTGCAGCATGATTGTATAATCACAAATAATCAACACTTAATAGACACTAATTATCATTACACCTGGTTTTCTTATGATATAGCATTAAGTTTTAAGCTTTATAAATTGCCATGTTTAGCAATAAATTTCCTTTTTCTTTTATTTCACCTACTTTTACTTACGTAAGATTGACCTCCCATCTCATGTTTACCCACATGGTTTTAAATTTGCGGTTGAGGTCGTTTGTGCGAAATCAAGACACCGTGAATTCAAAAGGATCCAGAAAACGTGAATAATGGACCCTATGAAATATAACCGCTATACAGTACTTAGTTTATCATAGGGGCCAGCATGCATTACTTCGACAGGTGAGCAATCTAGAGCCATTTGGGCCCTCTTGTGAAACGTATGGCATATCGTACAATATCGGTCCTTGATATTTGTGTTAATATTACACCGTGAGCTTCTTTGTGATACTTTCTGCTTATAAAAACATACAACCGGGTTTAAAAATATAGACAATTTATCAGCTGTTACATTTTGCTAATAGAAGGTCGAGAGTCATGCCAAATTCTCTGTACTATACTGCAGGTACTGTTTAACAAAGCACTTACGAAAATCATCAATTTAAATTCTTTATAATTCATTAACAAATGTAAATTGGTGACATATATGGTTTGTAGGAGTTCATTAACAGAATCATTATTAGTATTACAGCTCCATTTACCACATTTCTTAAGTGTAAACAAATTATAATGAATTCAAATTTGATCGTAAGTTTACAATTTCCATAAGTGCTTTGATAAAAGAGTACCACAGCGTACATAATTTTTATATTCAATTACAGTCCCGTAATTCTGAATCCATGTTTCCTATAATCTTAAAATAGATGCAAATGAAACACGTTTTTATGATGTTAGGATAGAAGTTTTTGTTATAATGGATTTGTTTAATTTTAAATTTTAATGTGTTCTCGCAATTATAATATCACTCTCCTATAATCACCCTTCTATAGACACATTATAAGATGGAATTAGAAAATGTTCTCTCTGTTCTCTGACAAATTGTATTAATGTAATATCATTATTTTTCGTTGGGGGTTGAATTGTCATTTATTTCGTGGTTTAGCTTGACAAAGAAATGAAATTCCCTCGAATAATTGACATAAAAAATATTTAACAAGAGATTTTTGATCCAATAATTTAATCCATGAATCAAGAAACCACCATTACCATTTTACCAAAATCTGCAAAATTCTATACCTGTGAAAATTGATGATTTTGTTTTGAGCTTTTCTTTCCACATTTCTGATCATTTATGAGCCTGAAACAAAATTTAATCTCAAAATAATGATCAAAATGGGAATTCTGTCATTCTGTACACCATGCAGCTAGCAGCCAACTGTTTGTAATTGATTACTGAAACTAATTCTTCTGTTTTAAGAAGTATCATCTACTGTATGCCAAACCGTAAAGAAATATTTTCTTGTCTTGTATTTGAAATTTATAATTCCAGATGTGTATGGGAAATATTTCCTGATTTGTGATGGGAACATTTCCTGATTTGTAATGGAAACATTTCCTGATTTGTGATGGAAACATTTCCTGATTTGTGATGGAAATATTTCCTGATTTGTGATGGAAACATTTTCTGATTGTAGTGGAAATAACTCCTGATATTTAAATCCCATGCCGAAAGGCCTACCTTCCCGTTTTTTCGTCCAGAGCATTATTCTAAAACTATTTGAGATATTGGCATGAAACTTAATTTATTATTAATAGATGGTAACTAGGAGAAGTGCATGCAATGACTAAGAACCATAACTCTATATAGCCTAGGCTAGTTTAGTAATTATCTCCCTTTATTTAATTTTGAAATATTTTTTTGCCCAGAGCATAACTTAAACATGAAATTGAAATAATTTAAAGGGTCATGGCTTCAAACCAGTAGAGGACTTCTGTATTGCTTGCAATTCTTAATAGCTTGTATTTCTGATGTTTTATCACAGATATCACAAGGTACTGTTGCTTCTATGTACTTGTATTTCTGGTGTTTTTACCACAGATATCACAAGGTACTGTGGCTTCTATGTACTTATATTTCTGGTGTTTTTACCACAGATATCACGAGGTACTGTTGCTTCTATGGTGATTGAACGCGAGGATGAGAGAGGTACACTGACTGTTGTCATGGATGCTGTCAATATTGAAACAAGATGTCGGAGAAGGTATGCAACAAATTTGATTTCAAAGAGGCACAACACATCAAATTTGATTTCAAAAAGGCACAACATATCAAATTTGATCTTGATATATATTATATTACCCGATGAATGTATAGAGATATGCTATGTTTTCTAAGACAAGTCTTTCGTATAAGCAGTCATTTATAGTCAAATACTAATTGACTTCTAAAATGTTCTCATGGTGAACTACTGTGATAGTTAGATATCTGGAGGCAGTGAGTTTGTGTTATTCATTGTCAGCATTTTTAGTTCATCTAAGCACTTCATGCTCACGGTGAGCTATTGTGATTGGTCTGTGTCTATCATCCGTCTGTCATCAACAATTCATTCAAACAATTTCTCCTGTGATTGGTCTGTGTCTGTCATCCGTCTGTCATCAACAATTCATTCAAACAATTTCTCCTCCTAAACTGCTTGGCCAATTCTAATGAAACTCTTTTAGAATGTTCCTAGGATGGTCTTCATAAGTTGTATAATGATTTGATAAAAAACATGTCCGCCAGGGGGCGGGGCCGCTGGTTTTCTCAATAAGAACTTTGAAAATCTTCTCCTCAGATAAGTTTATTATGTGACTCTCTACTGAATTTCTAAATTTAATGGCGATTTCAAATAATAGTGCTGCCAGGGGCAGGTCTTATTTCCACTATAATTATGGCTATATATAGAAAACTTTGAACATCTTCCCAGAAACTGCTTGCCAGATTTCAATATAATTCCAAAGTAACCTTCGACTGCAAATTCATAAAATAAATCTGTTCCAAAATTCATGAAATAAAGATCAGGCGAATATAGCGATTTACAGTAACTTGTAATTTTGAAAATGACTCTTATTTTCAAGGTCAAATGATAGTAACAGACCGCCAGATTACGAGGAAGCAACCAGTGATTTTTACCCGGAATCCACAAGTGAAATAGTGGTGGACTCCCTAGGTGGCGATCCACCTCCGCCGTATGGCCCACCAACGTATGATCAAGCCATGTCGGAAACCAAAACAGACTTTCATAGTAAAGTAAACATTGATAATGACACTGATGTTGTGTGTTCGGATGTGCCGGGTACCAGCAATGAACTTACAGAACAAAATTCAGTGGAACAAGATGAACAGAGCGGGGAACCAGAAATCTTACACGAGTTTCAAGATCTACCAGCAGTGACTATTTGATAGTTAAACTTTGGATTGTCGTGGTTCCAAACACTTAAAATTGTCTTTCCAAGTACATTATGTTGTGATGTTATACATAAGATCATAGTTTGTGGAACAAGGGATATTTATAGGGACCAAGTTTGTGTTTTTCCCACTTTTTGAGTATGTCGGGACTATAATATTATGTTGTTTTCATTTTTTGTTGGTTATTTCATTGAAAGTGCATTAATTATGATGTAAAAAACCCTGTTTTGATAGGAATGTATATAGACCCTTTTATCATAGATGATGCCATATTTAGTTGTTCAAAGGCAAAAAAATCATTTTTTTTGTAACAATAAATTATTTGCACAGTAAAGTCATTATGGCTGAGCTATTGCTGAGTTTTAATGTAAATGTATGATTCAGACTAAGTGTATTGCCTTAAACAATCAATATTTATACTGTAGAATAAATAATGTTTTTAGTCCCCTACCGGTTTTTGACCGGAGGGGACTACTGGCATGCGAGGTATTACCGGACAGAAAAGGCATAAAAAGCTTCATGTCAAGTTAAAAATCGATTTTTACCCAGAATTTTTGGTGCTGACACATACCTGTGTTCAAGGCCTTCCTAAAAATAGAATTCCCGAAAAATGACGTCACCATAACATCCAAATTTAGGGGCCCAAACAGTGGCACTTTTTACGCTTTTTTCAACGACGTTCAGCAGGTATTACCGGACAGTCGGTTTCAACCATTTTTAACTTAAAATTTGGAAACTTATTATAGGAAATGATTTAAACAGGGTTCGTACTTCCTATTTATGCGAAAATATGTCACGATTTTCGTAATAACAACTCGTGACGCGCCATGTTTTCCCGCCAGGTGGCGTTCTGTGGTAGGTCAGATGCCGTAATATACCGTACATAACATACCGATCAAAAGTCGATTAAAACGATTAAAAATCAACTCAAAGTATATCAGACTTATGGATAAGATCTTAAAAAGGGTTACTCAACTGATATCCGTTGACAAATTTCGTAATTAACAATATCCTGCTGAAATTAGAGCTGGTATAAATGGAAGAAATTAAATTTAAAAAAAAAAGATAAAAATTTTGACGCCGCGAGGAACCGATCGCGGGTCCTCTCGCTTCATAACCTAGGACGTTAACCACTCTACTATTCACTCTTTACACAAAATGAAGCTAATTAATTTAACCGTATAAAATCAATGACGCACGCGCTCAGCTCGTGTTATTTTGCGCATGCGCACACGATGGTGATTTCCCCAAGCGCCGCTAACGTAAACACGCAGTCGCGTACGACATTTTGGATAAATAGACAATGTTTTGTTAATCTTGAATATTTTTTTCTTCTAGATTTATTCAAAACACGCTTCTGAGTGATTAGGTACAAATTTCAATACATAGCTCCAGAAAATAAGCGTCTAGGACCAGTTGTCCGGTCATTACTGCTGTCCGGTAATACCTCGCATGCCAGTATAGGTTTCCCTCCGTCAGTCAGCCAGTCTGTCCGTCCGTCCGTCAAAAAACCTGGATCCTGACATAACTCAAACAGTTACCAAGCTAGGTTTATGAAACTTGGTATGTGGATAGAGGGCAATGAGGGGATTATGCAGGTCTAAAAATATTTTGATTCTGACAAAATTTGTGGTTGCTATGGCGACAGAAAGAGTGAAAATATGCCCAAATCTGGATCCTGACATAACTCAGACAGTTTCCAAGCTAGGTTTATGGTATGTGGATAGAGGGCAATAAGGGGATTATGTACATCTAAAATATTTTGATTCTGACAAAATTTGTGGTTGCTATGGCAACAGAAACATTGAAAATGGCTTCAAACCGGTAGGGGACTTCTGTATTGCTTGCAATTCTCAATTCCTTGTTGGATTTTAAATTTCGTGGATTTTGGTGAAATGTCAATTTTGTAGGGTTCAAAATTTGTTGATTATTAAACATGGAAAAAAACCTTCATACCAATATTACATATTTCAGTGGTCAATTTATCCAGGGGATTGATTTCATGATCAAGTTCACCATGTAATCAGTGAAATTTAATCACCACGAAAATTATTGATTTTACCATATTTCGTCTAGTAATTCACCCTCATCCTGTCCTTGCATTTCATAATAATGTACTGTACATTATTGTAACATATCAAATTTATCATATAATGTTTGTGCAATAATTTATTTATTTTCTAGCAGAGTTAAGTTGGTAATAATACAATGAATAGAGCAATAACAAATGACTGACTCTGTAACAGTTACTGTCCAAGTCATTTAACTTAATAATTATTCTTCTTGTGTGTCATTCAGTAATAATAATAATAACGACTTTATTTTAAGAGGCGACACAGTTGGGCATGCCCAGTCTTCCCTGTGACATATAATGTACATGTGGTGTAACATATGAAGACCGTTTACATGGGCGAGCGCTACGTAGTGCTTTCCACAGGAGGTTATCCATGCCTTCTATATTTAATTGAACGGGAGGTAATTGAATAGAGGCGCTCGGTAGCGCTTTGCTTAGGCAACAGACCCTAGGTCAAGTTACTATGACTCCCACGTGTACACAGGACAAACTTCCACGGATGTTAAACGTATGGTATTACACTAAAAAGCACAACGTGTTCTGTTTAAGAAGCATTTGTTCAGGGGTCCTAAAATCCTGGGAAAATCTGGAAATCCGGATTTAGAAAGGATGATCTTTTCTGCTAAGTTATGGTCATTTCAAATTTCATATGCATAATTTTAATAATAGAACCATGTTTGAACTGCAATTTGGTATTGGGACGTGTACTAATGGCACCGGAAACCGACGTGTGACTCGTTTTCAGGATTGGACATTAGGCCACAGTAGCACCCCTGTATGTCAAACATGCATGAACGTTTTTCCTGTGTAGTGGGGGAGACATATTGATTTTGTGCTCATCAATGTCTGGGAGGATGTGACAAAGTTATTTGCCCTTGTTCTCCTTAACCACAAGTCGGATTTCAATAAAACTTCACATGAGTACTTGGTACTAAGCCTAGTCGTGCTTATTGTGAGGAATTTTAGGGTGGATGATTTTTGCCAGATTTATGGCCTTTTGTGGGAGACATACATTTTTGTGTCAAAAAACCTTTCTAGTTGTATATTGATATTCTTTTCTTTCATAGTACTATTGTTCCGTATTAACACACCATTGTGCCCGTAAATATGCGAGGGTTGCCCCGCAAAACTGTCGTAACTGCTTTCTACTTAAGAAACAACGTACTACAGTCTTGCAGGCAACCCTCGGACCATTTTTCCAATTTTTCCATGATGTATAAATTCCTTGTGCAATATCCATGTTTGTGTGTTTATATATTCACCATACCACATACATTCATTCACTTTGTTCTCATTGTTAATATCCATCACATTGTCAACATCAAAGGGAACTCAATCATAGTAATAATGTTTTTGTACTAAATATGCTACAATTTTGTATGTAACCAATCATTGTTATAATATAAATTATTTATTAGGCTAAATTAAACAAAATAATATTGTAATTCTGGTAACACTACCTACCCTATATTTTGTCCCTATCCTAAACAACGTATTGGTAACACTACCTACCCTATATTTTGTCCCTATCCTAAACAATGTATGGCATCTTTCTGGAATTCACTGTGGATCGTTGATTTTTCCTGTGCATAAAATCAATAAAACTACCTACCTACCTACCTACCTACCTACCTACCTACCTACCTACCTACCTACCTACCTACCTACCTACCTACCTACCTACCTACCTACCTACCTACCTACCTACCTACCTACCTACCTACCTACCTACCTACCTACCTACCTACCTACCTACCTACCTACCTACCTACCTACCTACCTACCTACCTACCTACCTACCTACCTACCTACCTACCTACCTACCTACCTACCTACCTACCTACCTACCTACCTACCTACCTACCTACCTACCTACCTACCTACCTACCTACCTACCTACCTACCTACCTACCTACCTACCTACCTACCTACCTACCTACCTACCTACCTACCTACCTACCTACCTACCTACCTACCTACCTACCTACCTACCTACCTACCTACCTACCTACCTACCTACCTACCTACCTACCTACCTACCTACCTACCTACCTACCTACCTACCTACCTACCTACCTACCTACCTACCTACCTACCTACCTACCCGGGACCCGGGACCGGACCCGACCGACCGACCGACCGACCCGACAAATTATTTGTGTAGGAATAACATGGGGGTACCCCTATCATTCATAGAAATATTAAAGCTCACTAATTGATCTCCTTTAAACAGAATCCATTACGCTATTAATTAGATAATTAAATAATATTCATGCAAAACTCAAAAGCTTTTTTAAGTCCTAATGTGGCGTAAAGCCTTCAATGTATCATCTTGGGTATTTATTATCCAGGAAAATCCTGATTATTAGATTGGGGTATGGCAGGCAGGTTTGGGTGGGGGTTGGTGGTGCGGCGACGTCAAACAGGGGGTTTGGATTTAGACATCTTCATGAAACTTTGTATATAGCAAGCTGGTATTGAGACCTAGCTTGGGAATGTATTTGAGGTCAGTGGGGTCAAGGTCAAGGTCACTGTTACTAAAAATAGAAAATAGGGTTTCCGGTCAATAACTTTAGTTTGGATTGACACATCTTCATGAAACTGTGTATATAGCAAGCTGGCATAGATACCTAGCTTGGGATTGTATTTGGGGTCAGTGGGGTCAAGGTCGCTGTTACTAAAAATAGAAAAAAGGTTTCCAGTCAATAACTTGAGTTAAATGGATTGACATATCTTTATGAAACTTTGTGTATAGCAAGCTGGCATGAAGACCTAGCTTGAGCTTGTTTTTGGGGTCAGTAGGGTCAAGATCACTGGTACTGTTACTAAAAATAGAAAAAAAAAGATTTCCGCTCAATAACTTTTGTTTCGATTTACCCATCATTGTTAAACTTTGCATATATAGCAAGCTTATATAGAGATCTAATTGCGATTGAATTTGGGGTCAGTAGCGTCACTGTTACTAAAAATAGAAAAAGGGTTTTCGCTCAGTAAGTTGAGTTCAGGTTGATCCATCTTCATCAAATTTGGGGTATAGCAAGCTTGTATGGAGACGTACCCAACACAGCAATTTCACTGCCTCATTATGTGGACACTGCACAGAAAACCTGGTTTCATGGCAGTGCCATGTTTTGTTAGTAAGATTTACTTGCATTAAAATTGGTCTATGTTATTTATTTACTTTTATATAATTAATCATAATAATGCTCTTTGCTGTGAATTGAATTGAATTACTGCATCAGTGCTACCTCTTTTAAGAATTTTTCTTGGTACCGAATTCATATTATTCTTGTAAAGTTTGTTCCAGATTTTCCATGTATAGTAACAAGTTTATTAGATAGACAAGTTCCACGGAGGTTTGTGAGGAGCGGCATTAGTCAGTATTATTTCTGTTGCATGGTATCTTCTTAACTATTTATAGTAACATTCTTAAATTCCATTAAAAGACAAACACGGAAGTTCAATACGCTCCCAACAATCATTTGTCTTCAGATTACATAATATATTTTTTATTTATTATACCCCCACACAACGAGTTGTAAGGGGGGTATACTGGATTCAGCTTGTCTGTCTGTCCGTCAGTCAGTCTGTCCGTAGACGCATTCTTGTAGAGGCAACTCCTCCTACAGTTTTGGAGGGATTTCGTTCAAACTTTCACAGATGAACAACCTCAACATATAGATGTGCATGAAGAAAGGAATTTGCGCTGCAATGAAGTTTGGCAGAATTATGGCCCTTTGCCGGCGTGGGTATATTAGTCTGCTGAATAGCGACAGCTCTAGTTTTATTTGTAGTTAGATTTGTGGAAGTTTACAAGATTATCAGGACATGAAGCTGTGTACCTGGGTATTGTTTTATCAAAGCACTTGCAGAAATCTTGAAGTTATGCACAAATTTAAATTATTCATAATTCTTTATTGACTAGTCCTTTATTGTCCATCTCAAGACTTGTTTAATGATGATGACCCAGTTGAGCAAGGATACTATCCACTAAAAGAAAATCGAGTGTTCTTGAGTAGTGCTCTTGTTCTACTTGATTTTCAGCTTGACATCTTGATGTATGTCGGTCTGTATGTTTTTATGTTACAGTGTGACCACCCTAGTTTTCCTTAACCAATGGGCGGATTTCAATGAAACTTCTGATGAATAGTTCATGGTAGCAAGCCTAGTTGTGCATATTGTCAGGAATGTTACGATCAGATGAATAATTCCAGAGTAATGGCCCTTTATGGGAGTTTAAGTGTCCAAAACTCTTTTAATTTAATACCTATAATGATCTCATTATTTCTGTGATTGTGGTAATTATATTTCTGTGTTTTATCCCATCCTTATTCTTATGTTTTGTTATGTTTTCAGAGTTTTATTTTGTTAACTATGAATGTAGGTTGTTTAAGCTTGTTGAATCATTAGCTGCTTTTGTTTGATCTCTCTTCATATCATTTATATCATGGCTACGACAATTTACATTGATGTTAACTGAGGTGGTGTGGCTAAATCCGATGATAATTGATGGGGTGTGTTTAATTTTCAAAGGAATGAGTGCAATTACTACAGTGCAGGATAATATTATCCTGCACTGTGTATATGCAACTTTATTATTCTTTACTTTGGTCAACATGACCTCTATCGATTTTCTTGGTTGAGTTGTATTGGAGTCTACAACTTTAAAATCACAACACCGTGTTATTGATTTTTATTAGACATTTTAATCGGTCAGCATTGTAATACATTTAGACACGCCTTATGTTTACAAAGTGACAGCCAATGATATAATAAGACCACCTCGCGTTTGCGTTCTCTTTCTATAACTTATGTCTCCTTGATATCTGTAGTATTGGAAAGATCATGTTTGTATACAGGGTTATTCATATGCAAATGTGCCCACCAGACAGCAATTGGTGAATGAAAGGTTTTTATTGTTCATTTATCCAATAGACTGCTGGTGGTCACTTTGTATATGGAAAAGGTGATCTTCCCTACAAGTAGTACATTGTTATCCATATCATTTGTTAATTGTCAGATTCTATTATCTGCTATCTATGAAGCTTGTTTTGCAAATGTTAGATGGTCTGTATGCTTGTCCGTCTGTGTGTCTGTCGGTAGATAAACTTCATTAGGTCAAAAGCAAAATTCATTTTTACGTTTACATAAATGAATAGTCCAAATGGTTTTCAATCAATAGCCTAAGATAGTTCCACCCAATATTTCATAGTCATTTGGTGTTAGATATTCAATATGCTACCAAACGTTGGCAATTTGATTTTTTTCTTTGGTTTTATCAAGTCACTCCGGCATATGAATAGAGCTATAAACTTTAAGTCATTCTGGCATATGGATAGAGCTGTAAACTTTAAGTCACTCTGGCATATGGATAGAGCTGTAAACTTAAATCACTCTGGCATATGGATAGAGCTGTAAATTTTAAATCACTCTGACCTATGGATAGAGCTATAAACTTTAAGTCACTCTGGCATATGGATAGAGCTGTAAATTTTAAGTCACTCTGACCTATGGATAGAGCTATAAACTTTAAGTCACTCTTGCATATGAATAGGGCAGCTTTCTGGTAGAGATGTATTCTTGCATATGAATAGAGATATAAACTCTGGCATATGGATAGAGCTTGAAACTCAGGCATATTGAAAGAGATATAACTCTAGCATATTGATAAAGCAGCATATTGATAGAGCAGTATTCCTTACTAATATGTATCTCTGCTGAACGATTCTCTTGCCTCACAGAATCAATACATGAGGGTATAATTAAACAATTTCCTGGCTATGTTTGTTAGTCTTAAGCCAGAATTGTTCTTAATGATTTTTGTCTTTAAACATGCATGACATGAGAACATTTGGGGTGTTTTTTTTAAAACTTCCGTTTTCGTCATTGCTAGTTGTCAGGTTATATTGTACTGTAAAATGAGACATTTTTGTGTCGTCAAAATTTTCAAATGTGTTTTTCTGACGTAGTTTGCGAAGTTCAAGAGTCAGAAAGGACAATATCCTGTGTCTTACCACCATTTTTTAAAGTTCACAAGCATAGTTTTTCACAAACTTATCTTATTTTTGAAAAAAAAGTGAAAAATTAATCCTATGTGAAAATATATATAATTTTATATTTTATAGCATGTGTTAAATATAGATAAAGTGACATTAAAACAATATTTCTGATGTAAATAAGGATTTTTTAATTGATTAAGTATATGTTCACATTCAGGTCATATTTGGCGTGACATAGAAAATGTAAATTTAGCAAATTGAAATATACGGCTAGCAATTCCTTCCTCGCGAAAAAAATCAATAATTTAGCATACCCCCATTATATGATGTAATGTACCATTGCACCGTGTATACTGGTATTGCACTCTTACGTTCCACACGCTAAAAGTAATCACATACAGTTGACTTACGTTATCTCAAACTTGATTATATAAATTTTTTGTTGCATTTTAGTTTTTATGCCCCCGTATCGATAGATCGGGAGGCATATAGTGATTCACCTGTCCGTCCGTCCGTTCGTCCGTCCGTCCGTCCGTCCTGGTTAACCCAAATTGACCGTTTCTTCTAGCATCTTTATGGCTTGCTACAAAGCTTCCAAACTTGCATGGATGTTGTATATGAACACTCTCCACACACCTGTATCACCTGACCCCATTTTGACCTTCACCTTGACCTAATTTTGGACTTAAACTTATTTATGGACAAGGCTTCCACAGGGGGCATAAGCGTTTATTGAACGCAGTCTTGTTTGAAGTAGAAATACTTGTACTTCCAATTGAGCCAAAGAAAATCACAAAATCGGCTCTCTAATATTATCTTGAAAAGTTTGTTATGTTATGTCACGGTCCTGAAAGATTTGAGATAACAAGAGACAACTGCATTCTTTTACACACATAAATATTCACTTATAGTAGTTCTTCAAACCTTACCTGTCTCCATGTTACATAGTCAACCAAACAAACAGTGTGTGTGCCTTAATGATTGTATTTATCTAATTCTGGTTTACTGAATAAATTGTTTTTTAATTTATAGTTGAGAGGATACAGAACTATTTTTAGAATAATTATACAGTTGGTATTTTTGCAGATGTTTTCCAATGTATTTAAAATGGTGCTTGGAGATTGTTATACTGTAAACCAAGAAATTATTTCGTGCAATTTAGTTTTGCGGAGTTCGCTAGTGGTAGAATTTCCCAAAATCAAGTCGCCGCAAAAGTGCTAAAAACATTTATATGGACATTGCAGAAAACTTAAAAATGTGAAAATTTGTAGCTGCGAATAGGCCGACGATCAGCAAAACGCGAAAGTTAGTATTCGCGAAAGTAAATTGGTTTACAGTAGTCTGGCTATAGTGCATCCATGATAATGAGAAAGGCGGGAAAATTTGGTAAATCCCAGTAAGGTGGATTAATCAAGTGTGAACGATTTATCAGTGATGTTCTGTAAAAGAAAATTGTATTTGCTTTAGTAACCAATTTTGAAACAGTTGACTTTAAATTGAAATTATCCTTGGATTTAGAGTGGTAGTGAAATGGCCTCCTTATCGCAATTTTGATAATGAGATTCTGTCGATAAGCTCCTAGGTTAATTCAAACGCCTGTCTTAACTTACCAATGTAACAATCATTCCCCATCTTTGGGGGTGGGGGTTAATTGCTTCGAACATACCAGTATGTCAGTTTATCTACTGTATGTGCTGGTTGGTCTGTTGGTTGGTAGATCATATATGGTTTCAATTCAATAAGTTATAACTCAACAACCCTTGGCCCTAGGATCCTCAAACTTTATGTGGAGGTTTTCGAGCAACACCAGATGACCCTTACTCATTTTGAGGTCAGTAGGTCTAAAGTCATGGTCGCTACTCAAGTAGGGTTGGGCATAGAATCGTTAAACCTTGTAGGGAGGTTTGTCATCAACAGTAGATACCCCATATCAATATTGATGTCAGTATGTCATTAGCTTGTCCTGACTTTTAACATAAATGTCCATTTGGCTGCCATGGGGACATACATGTTTTACAAGCGTCTCTTGTTAAATTCTTATCAGTCATTCTAAAATTACATCGTAGTAGTGAACAACTACATATACAGTATACTTTCCTTCATTTGGTTTGTAATTAACAGTGGTGTAAATATTCCGGATTAATCCAGAATTCCGGATTTATCCTTCCTGAAAGAGCTATGATTTATGACCATAATAAAAGTTATTTGATGAAAATATCTCAAGAAATGGCAAAGCTACAGTCAATTTTATCTGCTCTGAAGAATTTTGTTCTATACAGACTGTGTTAAATATGGAAACAATGTGGTTGAAGGGGCAAAATGGTTGGTTGCGAATGATTTTCAGGATTTTTAATTAACCTCTGTTGACATATCCCTGAATTAATGAATGATCAAACAGGGTATAATTGTGGGATAAGGTTTGAACTTTATGATGATTACTTCGCAGTTACTCAGAAGATTACATTACTTATAACTTTGCAATTACTGAAAACATTATAGTAATCAAATATCTGATTCAGATAATACGAGGAAATGTGATCTGATCATGCTATATAGGTAGATCTATGCTATTGACATGCTGGTATAAGACTTGATCAAGAATAGTGTTTATTATGGGGAAAAAGGGCCTGGGCCTATTCTTTCCTTGGGGAAAAACTAGGCCCGTCCCGTTTTTATGCCCCTGTATCGATAGATCGGGAGGCATAATTATAGTGATTCAACTGTCCGTCCGTCCGTTCGTCTGTCCGTTCGTCCGTCCTGGTTAACCCAAATTGACCGTTTCTTCTAGCATCATTATGGCTTGCTACAAAGCTTCCATACCTGCATGGATGTTGTATATGAACACTCTCTACACGCCTGTATCACCTGACCCCATTTTGACCTTCACCTTGACCTAATTTTGGACTAAGACTTATTTATGGACAAGGCTTCCACAGGGGGCATAAGCGTTTATTGAATGCAGTCTTGTTTTCCCGTAGTATACAGTCATGGGTTTATTTTATGCTAACAGATGAGATATATAAGCCCCCCCGGGGACTACTTTGATTTTGCATGCACGCAGCATTTTTACATTGAGAATATATAAATGATTATGTAATATGAGGTAAGCTCATGATACAATTTGTAAAAACTTAAACCTTGGAAATATAGCTTTGATAATTCGGTGCAGGGTTTCAAAACATCAAATCTATCAGTTCAACGTATCTATGTACATGCAGGCTGTAAAAAATAAAAAGTGCTTTTCCTTGGTTGATAATAATGTTTGATTCAATATTGAATGTAAAAAATTAATACTAATACAGTGGCAAATTGGCTGTCCGAAAAACATGATACTGTTAGATTTGAAAATAATGTGGTGACTCCATTGTTGGCCCTCAAAAATGCATTTAACCTATCTTTAGAAATAAATAAATTAGCTCTTCAGTTCGGAGAAGACCTGTCTTTAGAAAGAAACAAATTAGCTCTTCAGTTCGGAGAACCTAGCTTTGTTCAGGTGTAATTACAATCTTTAGATTTATTTATATCCCGAGTTATTGTGAAAAAAGTATGTACTTAAAATTTCAGGTTTATGATTTTCTAATTTGTAAGACGAAATATGTAAGGAAATACATGTATTTTGTGGTAAATGGAATCATCCAGACTGCCTTTAATTTAAGGGACTCCTTGTCTATAGTCGTCATAATTGTTCTCTTCCTAAGCCTTTCACTATACGTTCAGTATAGTTTACTCATTGATAAAATGTAATGAGTTCAGTGTATTTAGTAAAGCTTATTTAAGCTCTTGTAGTTTGTGTATCTGGTACTTTTCTATCAGACCTTGTATAGCTTGGAGAATTTGACTCAATCCTGACCTTAAGGTATGAATATATTACAAGGTTCTTGCGTTGAATTTATAAATTTCCGCTAGCAAATCGTGCAAAATCTGTCCTTTAGATTTGTGTTGGTATTACACATTGAGCGTCTTCATGAAACTTTCAGCTTTTAAAAACATACAACCAGGACTATAAATATTGACAACATACCAGCTGTTAAATTATTCTAATAGAAGGTCAAGAGTCGGGTCAAATTCTTCGGACTATGTATGCTTATTGAATGGTATATAACATGTTGGCCTTCCCTATAGCACTTTCATTACATTATAAATGCTTATAATTTTTATACGCCCGTTGAAAACGGGACGTATTATGTGAACACCCTTGGCGGGCGTGCGTGCGGGCGGTGGCGTCCAGTAATTTGTCTGTACTCTAGCACAAACATTTTTCATCCGATTATCTTCAAACTTGCTGACAATGCTTATGGGCATAATATCTAGGCCAAGTTCGATTATAGGCCAAATCGGCCTAGGCCTTATTGGGTTATGGTCCTTTAATTACCAAATAAGTATGTAATTGGCCTTGTCTGTACTCTTACGCTAACAGTTTTCATCCGATCATCTTCAAACTTGCTGACAATGCTTATGGGCATAATATCTAGGCCAAGTTTGATTATAGGCCAAATCGGCGTAGGCCTTATTGGGTTATGGTCCTTTAATTACCAAATAAGTATGTAATTGGCCTTGTCTGTACTCTTACGCTAACAGTTTTCATACAATCATCTTCAAACTTGCTGACAATGCTTATGGGCATAATATCTAGGCCAAGTTTGATTATAGGCCAAATTTATTGGGTAATGGTCCTTTAATTACCAAATAAGTATGTAATTGGCCTTGTCTGTACTCTTACGCTAACAGTTTTCATCCGATCATCTTCAAACTTGCTGACAATGCTTATGGGCATAATATCTAGGCCAAGTTCGATTATAGGCCAAATCAGCCTAGGCCTTATTGGGTTATGGTCCTTTAATTACCAAATAAGTATGTAATTGGCCTTGTCTGTACTCTTACGCTAACAGTTTTCATCCGATCATCTTCAAATTTGCTGACAATGCTTATGGGCATAATATCTAGGCCAAGTTCGATTATAGGCCAAATCGGCCTAGGCTTCATTTGGTTATGGGCCTAAATTAATTACCAAATAAGTATGAAATTGGCCTTGTCTGTACTCTAACGCAAACAGTTTTCATCCAATCATCTTCAAACTTTGTGACAATGCTTATGGGCATAATATCTAGGCCAAGTTTGATTATAGGCCAAATCGGCCTAGGCCTTATTTGGTTATGATCCCATAATTACCAAAATAAATGTGAAATTGACCTTGTCTGTTCTCTAGTGCAAAGAGTTTTCATCTGAGTATCTTCAAACTTTGTGACAATGTTTATGGATATAATATCTAAGACAATTTCAATTGTAGACCAAATCAGCCTAGGCCTTCTTGGGTTATGGTCCTTTAATTAAAAAAAATGTTGGATTGTTTGTTTTTTTCATTCACCATGACCTGAGACTCACCATGCCCCAAGACGGGCGTATTTTGTGACATTTTGGCACTCTTGTTGATCATTGATTTATGTATCATACTGCAATATTGAACTGCACTTTTTATTCTACGTGTTTTTGTTATTGACCCTTAAGAATGTTTTGACTTATTAAATGATCAAACCTGATAGCTGGACGGCGGATCAATACCGACTTAGTTCCAGTTTAATATTGCTATACTACTTTCTAGGTAGTGCAGTATTCATCGTTTGTTTACCTGGTACTTTAATATTTGTGTTATTGTGCAAAACTATTTACCCGATTGTACAAAACTATTTACCTGAATGTACAAAACTATTTACCCGATTGTACAAAACTATTTACCTGATTGTACAGAACTATTTACCTGAATGTACAAAACTATTTACCTGATTGTACAAAACTATTTACCCGATTGTACAAAACTATTTACCCAATTGTACAAAACTATTTACCTGATTGTACAAAACTATTTACCTGAACCTCTTTAATCCTTGTGTTTTGATTGGTTAAATTAACAAAGCTGTTAGGAAGCCGCATATAATGCATGAATATTCATGGGGTTCAGGTTAATAGATTTGAACAATATATTATTGCATAAGTTTTGACTAAGTGTGTAGAAACCAAAGTATACCAGAAGTTGTGTTTGGCTGAACATTCAGCTGTATGTCATTTTGCCTATTTCTGATTTTACTGTTTTAGGCTGATGACAAGAAATTAGGTCTGCTTTCCTCATCTCTATATAAAATTGCCAATAGTTTATACAGATTTAATAGACATGAATATTTCATGGTGCTGTACATGTCTTGTTACTGAAGGCAATACTTAGCACAATCAGAGATAATTATGAGGGTATTAGACTGTAGGGTACTGTTTTATCCAAGCACTTACAAAATCTTAAAGCTACTTTCATATCTAAATAATTATTTAGCCACTGCAAAATGGTGACGGATATGGTTTGTAGGGGTTCAGTAACTGAATCTTTAATAGTATTGCAGCTCCATTTACCACACTTTATGGGTATGTTCGTAACGTCTGTTCCGAACATATGCAGGATGTTCTACTCCAAACAACTTACGAACAAAACTGAACTGTCCTGCACAGTGTGCCGAATGTTCTACTCCAAACACCTTACAAACAAAACGGAACAGAAAGTAAAATGTTAAAGATGACCATGATTGTAGTTGCAGCCGTAATATTGGAGGAAGAAATATGCATGTGGATACATTTAGATGTGACTGTTTGCCCGCAATGCCCCATAATTGGAAAATGAATTTATTATATTCTATTTTATGACACAAGCGGCCATTGTTGTTGATGTAATCACGTGACTGTTCTGGCTGCACCACCTCTGTGGCGGGCACAGAAAGAACATGTTCTGCACAGTGTTCCGGTTTGTTCGTAAGTGTGTTCCACTGTTCGGGATGTGCGGAACTGCGTTGCGAACGCGCCCTATGTTTTAGTAAGAACATATTAAGTAAATTTTAATCATTAAAAAGGGTGGAGTTAGCGGCATTTTCATTGGCTCATAATGTAGGTCATATTCTAAAATTGTAAACAAATTATGAAGAATTTAAATTTGATCGTAAGTTAACTATTTCCGTAAGTGCTTTCATAAAAGGGTACCTAGGACAATACTGAAACAAATGATCAGATCATTCTAGTAACATTAACTTGCAGTACTGTTATATCATATATTTTCAAGATGTTAAAATTCCACACCTTGTTAAGTAAAGTAGTTTGGGAGGTTAAAAGTTTGTGTACTTTGAACTTAAGAAAAAACTTACTTCCTGTGTTTTACTGCCATTGTTTAAGAAAAAACTTACTTCCTGTGTTTTACTGCCATTGTTTAAGTTTACAAGCATAATCTTTGATGAGGGGGTATATTGCTTTGCATATGTTAGTTGGTCTGTCGGTTGTTCGGTTTGTAGACCAAAGGGATCCGTTCAAGAACTCAAGAACGCTTTGCTCTAGAATCTTTAAACTGTACATGGAAGTTGGTTATCGACAGTAGATGACCCCTATTAAGTTTTAGGTCAGAGGTCACTGACCTTTACCATTTCTGACTTTTGGGCTGCCATTGGGGCATATGTGTTTAACAAACATCTCTTGTTACCAATTAGCCAATGCAGCAAACATTGATCCCTCGTAAAATAGTGATTTAACAGTATAAAAAATTATTATATGTTGATTGGTACAGAAATTAATCATTTCGCGAAGAAATTGCATAACGATAATTAATCTGGTTGTACTACTTAAATGAATAAGGAACTTGTTTTATCTCAGCAAAGCATATACACTTTCTGCGTTCCATATTTATTAATTTACTCATTGTCCCCAAGTTAAATGTTTTTCAGAAAAGGCAATTCATGGAGAAAACATTCCTACCAATTACGAAAATCACATGTCGTGCATGAGGAGCGCGTGCACATAAGCCATTTCACACCAACCATTCCGCATGGATGATTTTGCACATAAATATGTGATTTCTTTCTTGAAATTGATAGATTAGTGAGAGGAATGAAAAAATAAGACATCTTTAGATTTATTTATTGAGTATATCGCATAATATTATATTTTTTAGGGTGGCCAATTAGAAATTAGTTGCAGTGTTGTATTCATGGTGATCAAGCTAATGTGATCACCCCGCGATGTCTTTACTTCATTTAATTTATTCTCAACCTTTTCTTCTACCTCCTCCAAAATTGTTCATTTTGCATTTGAATAAACTTTACAGGAATTCTTTTACTTTGGGTGTTCCTTTCCAAAGATTGTTCATATTCTATAATCTTCTCTGAAACTCAAAGCCCCAGGTCTTTGGTATGTATTACTGGCTTGTTATTACTCATACTTCCAAAGCCAGTTGGGTAAAAACTGGCTCCACCAAAGTTGGCCTTTCACTGACTTATGGGGAGCATTATTTGAGTTACAATTGAAATGTTAACACTTCTACTAGACCATATTGAAAATTGGTGTAACACTGAATATGTTATCGACTATAAATAAAGTGTTATTACTTACTTATACTATTAGATGGGAACTAACTAGAAGGAATATTATTGTTATTATTACCGGGTATTATAGGCCAGTGAGGAAGAATATCTGTCTATCTACTAAGACAGTAACTTAGTGTTTACTGTAAATTGCTCATCACTCGTGTGAAGACTAACTTTTCTTTTTGATAACTATCGTAACATGGCAAAACATGTATCGTTTATTTTAATTTGAAATGCAGTCATCTTCAGTGCCTACTTATATTTTTCTACTATATTTGTTAGTTTAATACTAACCTTATGACTGGCTGCTTGTGTTGCTTTGCTTTGTATAATATCAAAGATAAAGTATACTTTAGTACGGAGATTTTGACGTGATCCTGACCTTTATGCGTGAATTTATTACACGGTTCTTGTGTTGAATATATAAATTTCCATGAACAAATTGTGCAATATCGGTCCTTAAGATTTGTGTTTGTATTGCACATCAAGCAAATTCATGAACTGTACTCCCTGCTTACAAAAACACACTATCGGGGATACAAATATAGACAAGATATCAGCTGTTAAATTATGCTAATAGAAGGTTGAGGATCAAGTCAAATTCTCTGTACTATACCAGTAGTAATCAAGAATAAATAAATTCCTCTACTATCATCCCATTCGCACCTCAAAGTGCATGCTTTTATGCTCAGGTGAGCACAGTGTTTTCAAGATGAGCTTTTGTGACAGCCCTATGTCCGTTTTCCTTCGCTAACATTTTGACACTCTAGAGGTCACAGTTTTCACTCAATCTTCATGAAACTTGGTCACAATGTTTGTCTCTATGGAAATCTAGGTCAAATTCGCAACAGGGTCATGTACAGGGTCATATAACATGGCCATTATGTATGATGACTTTGTTAAATCTAGATCATGTTCTTGGAACTTGGTTATGAAAAGAATTCTTGTTAACACGGTCAATTTCAGGGAAACGTTGTCTGAGGAAAGTGCTACCAAGCACTCAATAGTGCTGAGCAGGAAAATGGTTAACTACCAAAAAGTTCAATGTATCGAACCAGTGAAATATTCATTGGCTGGCGGTGAGCACTGACCCTGATAAAAGACTGTTGAATAACAAAACACTATTTAGCGTTACTGAAGCAGTCTGTTGCATAAGAAAGTGCTCGGCTAGCAAAGCGCTGAAAACTAGCCTTGCCTATAGCACTATAAACTTCTTGCTGGTAGCTTTTAGATACAGTTTGATTAGGTATAGTCCAGAGAATATGACATGACTATCTTCAATTAGCATAATTTAACAGCTGATATAATAATATTATTGTCTATATTTATAACCCCGACTGTATGTTTCAATAAGCAGGGAGTATCACAAAGACGCTCGAGGTGTTATACCAACACAAATCTAAAGAACCGATATTGCACGATTTGCTCTCGGAAATTAATATATTCAACGCAAGTACCTTGTAATATATTCATGCATAAAGGTCAGGATCATGTCAAATTCTCTGTGCTATACCGGTCTCGAAACTTCTCAACAAACCTGCTGTTTATCTATAATACTGGTGTAAGTGAATACTGAGTAAGTGACTGTTATGGGTGGTGCTATGCAGCTAAGGTTTATTGTATAATATTCCATTTATTATGCCATCCCCCCCCCCATCTTTGTTGAGAGGGTATATTGCTTTGCACATGTTTGTCGATCGGTCTGTCAGTAGATCATTGGTTTCCGTTCAATATAACTCATCAACAGTAGAGGACCCCTATTGATTTTGAGGTAAGTAGGTTGAAGGTCAAGGTCGCTTTTTGTGAAGGTCACTGTGACCTTTTACCATTTCGGACTATAATGGGCTGCCATGGGGGCATACTTGTTTTACAAACATCTCTTGTTTACCTTTATCATAATTGTGTAAAGTTCTCTATTTTCACCCAAATTTCTGTAATTCCTATCATCCCATTTGTCAAGCAATTTTTATGAATACCTCACATATTTGTATTATGTACAGTGTAATTATGAACAGAGTCTCTTTCACACTATAGTGCGCCCAGAAAAATGTGATTTTTACAAACTTAAATCGGTTTGGTCAACTGCTGCAAAATTGGTTTTGTAAATGACTCAAGTAAGCAGGTACGGTCAGTTTTATACTAAAAACATCACCGATAAATCGTGCACACCTGATTAATCCACCTTTGTGGAATATACCAAATGTTCCCGCCTTTCTCATTATCCTGGGCGCACTCTAGTGTTTTGTCTCTACCAATTGTTGTTGATTTGTGGAATTTTAAGAAAAAACAAACCATGTTTTGATAGGTATTTATATATTGTCTAGTCATTAATAAGGTGCTGTCTAAGAAAATAAAAACTATCTTTGATTTTGATTATTGTGTTGTTTTCCCTTTGAATATGTTTTTGCTCAATCCTGCTCTGGTAGCCCAATAATTTAACAGCCGAATCGATCGTATAAATGAGGAATATTATGAAAACACTCGAGATGTAATACAAACACAAAGCTTAAGGACCGATATTGCATGATTTGCTTGTGGTTTATATATTATAATTCAACGCAAGAACCTTGTAATATATTCATGCATAGAGGTCAGGATCAGGTCAAATTCTCTGTACTGTGCTGGTTGTTAAACCAATGCCCGGATAAATGCCTCCATGATCTTGTGGTGTCTAATTCTGCTCCAGTCGGCCTATCCCAACATAAATCAACTAGTAACAATTCAGCATTGTTTTACCAAGCACCTAGCTGATAGCCGGAGCACAAGGATTTTCAACACAACTCAAGTCTCCCACAAAGGGCCATAGCTCTATATGTGAAATCGCTGGCTTAGAATGAGAAGGTAGTAAGTACAAAAACGCTGTTTTGAAAAAACAAGAAAAAAAATTGAAAACTACTCTTTACTTATGGAAAAACAAGCTTTTTCACTTCAGTTTGGTCAACATGACCCGTTCGGATTTTCATGAAAAAAGCGCTCATCAGAAGGGCCCTGTGATGTAGATTTCAAATATGTTTGGGTCTTATAAAGTTGTAAGTAGCACTTACAACCTTCTCATTTTAAGCCAGCAAAATAATACTGATACTTCATGTACAGAGCAAGTACATGGCAAGTTGTAGTAATACCCAGTAGTTAACAGTATACAGTCTAACTTGTATTAAGCGACCACCCTGGGAAAGGTCTGAAAACGGTCGCTTAATGGAACGGTCGTTTAACACAAATGTAAGAAACATTGAGTGTAATTAACAATTTCCGATTTTAGGCTGTCTGATTACTTTTGAACTTCAATTGATAAACATAAGTGTGTAAATAAATTGTATGATGATTCTTACTTGTATGCATTGTCTTCATAAGCATTTCAATTTATCATTTTAATAATCTTACTGATCTATTACACAATGCAATTAATGCAAGTCAGTTTTGCTTGCACTCGAAGAAACAAACGGAATAGACCGGGGTTTAGCCCAATCTAAATGAACGGAGACAACAAGCTGATTGCAGCAAAAGATACAACAATTAATCCGTAATAGTGTGTGTAATCGGATTAAAATCATCTGAATTACATGCCCTACGGACACAATTGTGATTATCAATGGTGTTAATATTGGTGACCAATTAACAAAAGACAAACTCTGGGCCGGTATTTATAAAGCATCATTAGTGAACACTTAATAAATATTTTGACTTAAGATAAAATATTGAGCTGACCATATTTCGCAAGAAACGAAAAATAACCCATGGTTTCTATATGATTACTGTAGCTCTTTACATAATGCTTCTAAACAATGTAAATAATTGTTAATATTAGTTTTCCTGTTTAGCTGATACACATAAGCAAAATTTGAGATTTTAAGAAAATTCTAAGTTTTCACTTAAGATGCTTTATAAATACCGACCCTGAAGTGTGAACAAACAATGATTTATGACGAGGTATCTGGTATAAATTAACAACCTGTCACTACAGACGACCAGTGATTTACAATTTTTGGTCGCTTAATGCAATTTTACCAATGGATTATAGTGCTTAAACAGTGGTCGCTGGTCGCGTAAGACAAAAGTCGCTTAATACAATAGACAAATAGAGCAAATATGGTCGGTAGGATTTGAAACTGGTCGTTTAAGACAAAGGTCGCTTAATACGCGTGGTCGCTAGTACAAGTTGGACTGTATATATAATCATCCACACATTTATTCTTCGAAGTGATAACAAAACAAGGTCACTAATTGCATAAATTTATTTGTAAAAAAATATATCTCCTCCGCAATAACAACATCTTTGTTCACAAGATCAAACACAAATGCACCTATACAAATGTATTTCATACCCAAAAATTCTTGAACAAATGTGCATGTGTTGTTCTTGAAAATGTTTTTGGTTTTACTATGCAGCGAGCTAGTTCAACAAACCTTATACCTGTCACATTTTAAATGCTCTAGAAATAGATGAAGGTGCAAAACATGACCGGGAGATGGGCTGAATATTATGTTCTTAATGAAAAGATATTACATTTGTAAGAATTAGTTTATCAGTACACGATTCCATAAGGCAAACAGACTATGAGAAAATGTAGTAAGTAATCAAATTAAGATTTAAATATGGGTCGAAAAGAAATACGAAGTGACAATTTTTAAGAGAAAGAAAAAAGGTCATTGAACATAAGTGGTATAAATCCTGCCCTAGAACACAAAGAAAAATTTAAAAAGAACATATATGGTATAAAACCAGCCCAAGAACACAATGTCATAAAACTAGAAACGTTCAGATATATGCAAACAGTGTAACGTTACAAGAGACCAGAAGCATTATGTGGAGTTTTAATCCTATCTAGGGATTACTGAAATAGTGCTTACTTTTACATCATAACTTAAACAAGGTGTGACTATATATTTATTTTGTGTGCGACTGAGACAGTCATTATAGTGCATGGCCATTAAGTTTTATCCCTGCCTAATTGGCCAATGGCCTCTGGCTTCGACGGAAAAAGTGTGACTATAAATTGTTCGCTGAAAATAATTTCTCCTTGGCAGTAATCAGAATGTTACGACCACAATATAATGAGCTAGGTCATGTCTTTAAGGTAAAAGAACAGCTGTTTGAATATATTTTGGGAACAAAAAATTTAATGTGTAATGTTTTACTCTTACTTTATGATAAAATGCAAATATTTAATACTGATCAATATTATTTTGAAAGTGATTTGATTAAAGGAGAAAAAAAAACATTTGTAGTGTGCGACTACATACAGCAAGCAACACCAAAAAAATGCTTTGTGATTTAACAACATATTTGTATTATATACTTGTAAATTCTACCCAAATACCCAATATAACATTACTGAATCCCAGTATAACATAACATAACTGAATCCCAGAATAACATTACTGGATTCCAATATAACATAACTGAATCCCAGAATAACATTACTGGATTCCAATATAACATTACTGAATCACAGAATAAAATCATTGAATTCCAATATAACATAACTTGATTCCAATATAACATTACTGGATTCCAGTATAGCATTAGCCTAGTATATTCCAGTGTTACATTAATGGATTCCTATATATTATTTGGATTCCATCATAACAGTAATGGATTCCATCATAACATTAATGGATTCCAATATAACTTTACAGGATTACAAATCTAAATATCACAATTACAACATTAAGGCTGATACTGGTAGGTAAGCGGACACTGATTGTACAATAAACATGTTGACTAGTAAATACAATTCATTGTCATATAAATAGAGGATATTACATGAGTGTCTTTGCATATTGAATTTATTAAACGAGTTGAATAAAATAATAAAATGCAAGGCTCTGCCGAGCATTTTATTGATTTTTTCAACGAGTTTAATAAATTCAATGTGGAAAGTCACAAATGTAATGTTCTTTTTATCGCATGTTAGCCTTTTCCGGCCAAAAATAAAATAGCTACTTATTTTTCACTATAATAAACGCGCAATTTTGACGACGTCGCCTATCCTTTGAATGACGTCGAGTGATAGCTTAGTATTACACTAGTGTATTATCAAAAATAAATAATGGCTTTATTACGCTACCGCGACGTCAAACATGTGATAAATATAGATATATTGTCATATAAATATAGATATACAGTACAACCTCTTCAAAGCGGCTTTCTGTTTTGGCAATAATCTGAGCATATTTTAAAATATTACTATTACAATGTCCAGGGATGTAAAATACTGTTTTAACAATTTCTCATTTATTTTGACTAAATGATCGAATGATTGTCTTCAGACGGGTACATATACTCCTGAGATGAAAACGTTACATCCTGAATGAAAATATGTCAAATTTCAGTCAAGTTTCATCAAAGAACATCATATTGGGTCTGGCAAGTCAGTGAATTACGATTGCTCATATATATGAGTGGCAATTGTGAAATACAGTCCAGTTAGGATATTGTGAGAGTGATGTTGTCGTTAATGTGTACACAAAAGATTACAACCATTGTCTGAACAGGTAGAACGGAAATATAGTATGTTAGTTTAGCATTTAAAATAATAGCTGTCTGTATAAGCCTTTACAATTGGTTTTACACCGTAATAGTGGACTCTACCGCTGCATGACTCTATTCTTACCCTGACTGGACTACGTCGCAAACAAAAACATCAATAACAACACTGCGGGAATATCAAGAAAAGGAACGCGGCAAAAATATTTTGGCAATATATCTGTTTAACTTAGAATACTGGTAAGCATGTGGAGTTAGGCAAAAGTCCATTGATGCACATAAATATGCACTTGACAAAGGCATTTACACGAGGCAAGGTAACAAACAAAAAGTCAATAAATTTAACAAACTTAATCCTCTTCTTCATTTTCTCGGATCACTGGAATACCTGAAAGAGCCAACAATAAACCAATGTATTGGATGTTATAGTATTTCTTATATACCTATCAATTTATCTATCAGTCTTGCAAGATACGGCATTACACAAGCAACGCTAAGTAATTCGGCTCAACGTATCAACACATTGCATTGATATGCCATATGTACCAATAGTCAGGCCCGATCTCCCGAAGGATCTCAAGGAGAAATCTCAGCTCAAATTGAGATTTTGCTCAAATAAGAATCTGAGTTTAAGATAAATCTCAAGTTTGAGCACTTGAAATGTTGCTGTATAATGCCCTAAACAATGTTTTCATTTTGGTGATACCAATTTCTGATCTCACAAGGAAATTACTCAAAAGACATTCAACAAAATTTTTGAGCTGAGATTTATCTCAAATTGAGATGTTTCAGGAGGTCAGGGCCGATCTCAATACAATGGATCATGTTGTTTGTTCCCAAGCAAAATGTTGCCATAACGAATATGCTCCTTTACTACGAACTGGGTATACAAGGGTAGAATAAGGACTGCTGATAATGTGACCATGTATTGTTGGGACTACCCATAGTAACTTAAACAACAATAAACAGTTTACTTATTACATTATCAGATTGGCTAATTTAAAGTATGTCGCAAATGTTGACAGTTGTTATGATTGTATTGACAAAAGACATAAGCTACAGCAAGAAAAATTTCTATAATTTATG
The DNA here is from genome assembly GCA_947247005.1 of Spisula solida. Classification (NCBI taxonomy): domain Eukaryota; kingdom Metazoa; phylum Mollusca; class Bivalvia; order Venerida; family Mactridae; genus Spisula; species Spisula solida. The sequence goes on along the minus strand of OX365945.1, from coordinate 26,786,424 downwards.
TAACCAACATAAATGCTCTGCATGCAGAGATACCAGTTTCTGAATCTTTCATTAAGTCATCAAATAATGCTCTACATTCAGAGGTAGGATATATGAACAAAGAAAATATTAAAACAGAAACTTACCATCCAATTTTTTCAGCTTAATCAGTTTTTCTTGTACTACCTGTCTGTAGCCTTTTTCTGTATTTGATAATGAATCTTCCAATGGGTTTCCAGTAAACACTAACTCTATCAGACATGGTAGATCAGCCTGAAAGAAAAATACATAACTACTGTATACCAAGAAATTATTTCGTGTGAATTAATTTTGCGGAGTTTGCTGTGAGTGGTAGAAATTTGCGAAATTAAGTGGCCGCTAAAGTGCTAAAAACATTAATTTGGACATTGCGGGGAACTTAAAAAATGCAAACGTTTGTAGTTGCGAATATGCCGATGATCAGCAAAACACGAATGTTAGTATTCGTAGAAGTAAATTTGTATACAGTACTGATTGACCGATCAGCTAGATGTATGAAGATAATAGATATCAGACAGGGAAGGCAGCACTCAACTTAAACAGCCAAGCACAGAAAACATCAAAACAGTCAAATAAGAAGTACAAATCAAAATGATGAATCCTAATACATAAACTGGATCAATAGTTTGGACCTACAGTGTGATTCGAGCCTATACTGAATGGCGCCTGCTGTCATCGCCTAGCGCAACGTACGATCACATTAGACCACTTGGCCATAAACAGGAGGACCCTTGGTCCCGTATAATGCTCACCTGACTGTCCCAATGCCCTTGTGACTGTTTTTTAAACAAATCAAAATAATTTGAACAACATTAATTGGTGTAGTGGGCCACCAAACAAATATTTTTTGACAAATAATTGAAATTAATTTCAAATCAAGCAATTGGGCCACCAAACAAATATTTTTTGACAAATTATTTTCAAATCAAGCAATTCATTTTAGAGAAGATTTTTAAAGGTTTCACTTTACATAAATAAAGATAACCTGACTAGCAGCAAAGTTTTAAATTTACAGATCAAAATTATTTGAATATACTTTATAGAGAAACATCATCAGCCAAACGATATTCAAATAACAGGTATACGAAGGTTACCAGGGAGACTTATAAAACTTTTACTGCCAGTATATATTTATTATGAAAATTGCTCTGTTGGCTATGTTTTAATAGATCAAAATGATTTCAACAAATTTATAAGAGAGCCACTAAGTAAATTTTGGCCAAGTTATTTTCAAATTGTAATCCACAGTTTTGAGAAGATGATTTTAGTTTTCAAAAAATATATATTACCTGTTTGAGAGAACATTTCAAAAATTGAGTTCTTGGAATTTAATTACTCGAACAAATATAAAAGGGGACCTAAATTCAGATGAAAGTTTTATAAACATTGGCCTAGGGCTTTAGGAGGTCATTTGAATAATGGTTGCTAACACATGGCAGACATAGAATGATCTCAATAGCCTACAACAAGAGCTAGAGAACTTATAAAGGAGCTCAGGGGTGCTTATACGAGGAATGAATAATGTTAAGCTCACAAGTTTGCCAAATTCTCCCAAATCTTTCACTTCATTGTTGGACATATACAAAGTCTGAAAGAGAAGAAATATAAAATTTTATCATAAAACCTGCGATACAGCAGTGCCATAATTTAAATTAAAGCTGTGCCGGAAATATCCCAGAGTGTGCAATAAATATTTGATTAACCCGACGTGACGTTCGCCAATCTATGCCTTGATGGGTTCATGATGTCAGGATAAAACCAAAGTCGTCAAGACGTAGCGCTCATTGTACCGCTAAATTTTTAAAAGTTGACATAAGATAGTTATGTAGGGTCAGAATGTCACTAGATTACATCCGTTATTCATATGTTAGTAGTGTATACAACCTCTGTGCCCTGGGTACTGTTTAATCAAAGCATTTACGCTAGCGTAACTCTAAGTTTTCCGTAAATATTGCGTATGTCGATAATATTTGCGCAAATGCGTTTTACTAAGATATTTTTTCTCATGTTTTGTCGTAAGTATTGGCGTAATTCTACGCAAGGTCGGAGTAAGCTTAAATAGCAAATATGAATGTAGTGAGGAGTTTTTGCCGCACAATGTTGATTTTCGACCGTCACTTGTTGTTACAGACCGTGATTAGTAATATAAACCTGTTTAATCATCAAAACTTATCGAACTTTAATGTATATTTAATTTATTCACTCTGGCTCCCGTTATATTGATAATATTGTGGCCCGGTCTACGTTCAATATTCAATATTTTTACGTAAATGTATGCAACAACTTGCAATCGTTAAGTAAAACACACTTAACGATTTGTGTAAGTGACAAATATATGCGTAAACTTACGCGACATTTACGCATTGTTAGTAAAACAGTACCCTGAAGCCTGTTCTACCGTTCTCAAATAGCATAATTGTAGCAATGTACTGAATGTAGAGTTCAAAATAAATGATGACATCCAGTTAGGATCATCAGTCTCTCACCTTTAATTTCTTCAATACATTGATACCCTTCAGTTTCTCTATTCTGTTGTACGATATCCAAAGTTCCTCCAGTGTGTCTCCTACAGCTTCCTGCAATACCAACAATTTTATACAATCATTTTGTAAAACTTGATTTAAAATGACAGTATATTAAAACTTGTTAAAATTAAAAAAAAGCCATTTACTTTAAAATTTTAAGTTTCAAGTCAATCACTAAAAAAAATATTTTGAATTAAAAATTTATAAAGAGAGATGATTACAAAACTGGACTATATAGAGTTACGGTTCTTGGTCACTGCACTTCTCTTACTTGACACACATTGATATTTTATATTTCAGGCCATGCAAAACCTTTGTTTTCAGGGTATTTTCGAGATGAAAATATAAGACGGACGGAGGTAACAGTGGTGGCTAACAAAGCAGGGCAATTTTAAGTAGCTTAGTCTTAGATGTGTCATACAATTGTATCACTACAGTCTTGAAGATGGAATACTATCAAATATATAAAGTATGTAAATACTTACAAGGCCTGTGAGAGATTTTATGTTATTTCTTCCCAATGACAATATTTTCAAATTCTCTGAAATAAAAACACCATAATGATAATAAAAAAACAGAATTCTCAAATATGTTAGAGGATGCTGAGATGCTCCATTTCACAAAGTATCTTGAATTCATTTTTAATGATGGAATGAAAGTCAATTTGATATCAATCTCAAAGCACCAAAACAGAAATTTTAAAATGATTATTGCATTTAGTCAATCAGAAATTACACAATTACTGGTACATGTATATTCACTGTTAAATAGAAGACAAATGTCAATACAAATGCAACAACTGTTACCCCACTTCGAGTGTGGGAGGTCCCGGTTTCATCCCAGCAATGTCATAACGAAGAAAAAACAAAAATGATAGATCTACCAATAATTTCAGTCAGTATAAAAGGCAGAGTTGGCTTCTCACTCTTACCCCCAGGAATGAGGCGTTGAGAACGATCAGCATAAGTTTAAAGAATTTTTTCAACAAAAAGACAACAATAGACCTAAATATGTTAATATACACAAAAACATGTTTTATACTTACTTAAACCGTTCAGATTTGCAATCTTCTCAATACAATTTGTGGACAGAGAAAGTTTTCTGAAAAAGACAATAAATTAAAATAAATGGTTTTATTACACTGCTTGACACATCTTAGCAGTAGAGGTCCAAATAATGTTGACATGCACAGGTAGACTTAGTACTGGTGAGTCTTGCAAAGTTTTGTTGAAATATGACCAATGGGTAGAGTAATTGTTCGAGACAAATGAAAAGGGGACAAACTAACCAACCTTAGTAACCCAGGACTCGACACTAACACTGGATCAGCTGGTCCAAGACCAGTGAAAATCCAGAAGAACCAGTGAAAATTCTGGAGGACCAGTAACTGTCCTATTTACAAATTGGGCGCTTTTGCCCTGTCGGGCCAGTGGCCAATTAAAAAAATAGTTAGTGTCTAGGCCTGGTAACCTAATATAATTCCCATATACTTAGAATTTGGTGGTATAATAACTGAAGCCAGGTAATATATGTAATAGTACTTACACACATTTTGCAAGTGTAGATAATGATGCGTCCATTTTTTCAACAGGTGGAAGCTGGGCAATCAAGATAACATTTTCAGCTTCAGCACCCTTGCATCCTTCTTTCTCCTCCTGAATATACAGTGCACATGATGAATGAATCATAAAATTCTTATCCAGGAAGATCTTTTTGATAGCAAATTTATTAAAAGATATATGCTTATAAATGCTCATTTTTCTGTTGATAACAAAGCTTACCTTATGAAATATCATCACTTGCTAACTATTATTTCCTACTGTAACAAACAACTGATTCCTTGTTGGTACTGTTTTACATGTACATTGCAACCTCTGTAGAACAACACCTTTTGGGAGCTACAAATACTGGCCATTGTTTAGAGGTTGTTGCTCTACAAAGGTTAAATTTATAGTAAATATAGGCTTAGGGAAATTTTAAAAGTGTTGTTATAGAGAGGTTGTTGCTTTACAGAGGGCCGCTCTCGAGATGTTATACTGTAGATAATAAAACACTGATTTCATAGAATACAAAGAGTTAAGACTTGATCATTATGGATAACAAACAATGACTTGTTCTTCCAAAATGTATACATTACAAGCATGATTAACCATTCATATCAAATAGGTGCTCAGTGATTGTTGATTATGTTTATGAATGAATGCTCCAAAGTATAACATAGATAAAGATTACACAATATCACTTGATCTATGAACAAGGCTATTGATAATAAATCTATCCATCTATCTTTTTATACTGTTCAACACACCTTTGCGAGTACAAGCTATAACTGACAGATATCTGTTTGTGACAGGTGCAGAGATATCAATTTACGGGACAGTGGTGTGATACAAGGAATACGGCACACACTAATTCTAAACAAAATCATGTGGTCTTTACTGTAATGTGTCTGATGTATGCAAGAATGTAATCTCTGTATTACCAACCAGTTCATAATATTATTTTATTGTAGAATTTGACATCACTATTTGATCATTCAATGAAACAGTTCTTCTTCTTCTTCTTCCAATTATCCTCTTTTCCTATGGTTTCAGCCACTTAAGAATCAACATCCTATGTTTGCCAAAATATGTTTTTGCAAGCTTGAAAAATGTTTAGAGTGTTATAGTTAGTCTTTTATCTTAACAAATTGACCAAATTATTTGGTCTGGGTAGTCTATTTGTAAAAATATAGCTATTTAACTGACCAGGGGTAGGTTTGTCTTAATTTTATAGTGTTTCCTATGGTTTCGGCCACTCTAGTTGAACGTCCAAGAAATTGTATTTTTTAAAGGATTCAAAGTGAAATATGTTTAGGTAATGAACATCAACATGTCAACTAATGTTTTACATAAATTTATTTACACCCAATGCCTGCAGAGAGTGAAGCACCCTGTGTTTTCAAGAGGCCCACAAAAAAAGTCACATTTTTTCTACTTTTTGTTACAAAATCACTTAAAACGGCTTAATTTCATAAACATTGATTCATGAACAATATTGGGAAGTGTATCCTAGTTTTTTCATGCAATCCACATACTGGAGTAAAAATTTTCACTCTTTGGGCTATATTTTTCAAAATAAGGGGGTGGCTGAAACCATAGGAAAGGATGAAACCATAGGAAAGAAGGATAAAGAGCAGGAGTCCTACCGGACTGTATAAAGCTCAGCGTTCAAACTGTCGAACATGTTGCACTTTTTGGGGTTAATCAGTTAAAACATTGAACTAATAATTAAAATATTGTCATACATCGCACAAAAATATCTTATAAAAGGAATAAATGCTTAAAATTACACACAATTTTCCATACCCCACCCACTTTCACTTATGAAAATTGTTTTGTTTACTTACAAATCTCGCGATTGCGTCCTTTATTGAAGTTCCTTTCGACTGAAAATAAAGAAGTGCATTATAAGAACATATCCAATGGGTTTGCATAAGAAAAATATCAATTTAAAACAATAAGCGCGTCAGAAAAACAACATTCACACAACTCACCATCTTGATGCTTGTCTCGTTGCTAACAGTTACCAATCGGAAAACTCGGATTTTATCCAACAGTCACACATGAGTTGTCCCCCCTTTCACTTTCAGTTAACATTAAAGTCCAACCCTGTTCCGTACGACAATCACACATGTACAATATTAAAGGTGCTGCCTCACATATCGGGCTAAAATTTTATATGACGTAATTTTCCTAACTAACCAAGTATTTATGTAATAGAAAGCCACTGGTGGTTGCTTTATGGAAGATTTATGGCACATAGGTAATTTAAATCACTCTTGATATTCAGCACTCAGTATTTTGCCTTTGAAATATCGCAGAGTTTCCTTCCAAAATGCTTTGTGAATTATGTAATTCACACATGATCAAACTGTAACCTCAACAAACTAAAGCCGAAACATCTGTGAGGTATTCCGTTCGTTTCGCAATTCGTTTTCATCGAATGGAAATAAATTTCAGTGATAGTAGTGCTAATTCTATAGGGTATTAATACCCGATAGAATTTTGCCTGTAAAAATGCTAAATTTCTACAAAATGCCGATGTTTCCCAAGTTATTTTTTATGTCAATGTGGTTGTTTATGGCATATACAGACAACTATACCAAAATTACATGAATATTTGACAATTTAATTTTATTTTTGCAATATACCAATACGTGAGGCAGTCCCTTTAAATGATAATGATTATTTATATTACCTATGTCACAGGGTCAATAATACATCATCCTATATATATATAGTCATTCATCATTCCATCTTCTCATTTTGGTATTTTATATGTATTATATTATTAATATAGAGTCATAGAGTAAAAGTTATATCGAGCAGACGTTCATCTTTGTTCATCTTTTGTACTTTCAGGCTGAAAAGCCACTTTGGGCCTCTAAGATTCAGGTCATTTATATTGTCCATCCCAATACATCACATAGATAAAGGGGAACCCCGCGACACCTATTCTATTCATTTACTTTCTAATTAATATATTTATTAGAGTATTATACAATGTAAAAAAAAATCTTATCATTTTAGAATGTCATCCATATTTTACAATGCTATTTTAATATGAGCCTTTTAAAACTAAATCATGGAAATAGGTGTTTTCCTTTTTTCTGACTAAATCAAATTGGAGGGTGTTCTTTACATAATGTTTGAAAACCATGTTAATAATAAATGATCTTGATTATTTTTCTACCTAGGTACTTTGTGTACTATGCCATTTATCATAGTAGAGATTTTAACCTGATCCTTTGACCTTCTGTTAGCATAATTTAACAGCTGGGCCTGGAATTACAACCAATACTTACACTCACCACTCACCTCTCAAATATTGAAATTCACTCTTTTGAGGTGCAAAGCGACATTTTTTAGAGCAAGAAGTTGTAACATTGTTAAATTGGTACCTAAATATAATTTTTGGTATATTTCCTAGTGTAATTTAGTGTATTTGTAAGCTATAATTGTAATTTTTCAGTCTGAGTGTGGCACTCAGCTTCACACATTGCATTTACATGTAGACCTCATAAACAGTACAAATGCCAAAGAAAGCTATCAAATGTTATTTGCAACACTCATATAACAATTTTACACATTTTCCTCATCTAGTTTTGTAATCTAGGACAATAATGGCTCAAATATTTTAATTTTCAATATTTGAGTGGTGAGTGCCGAGTGTAAGTATTGGTTGTAATTCCGGGCCCTGGTATCTTGTCTATATTTACGTGGGCAGATCCAAAAGTAATGTCACTGGTGCTGAAAAATCGTGCATAATTTAAATAAAACAACGCAATTTTACACACAGCTACATTAATCTATTTCCAATATAATCTCCAAATTTTATAATAATGGAATTATTTGTTATTGAGATATACGTGTACATAGAAAGCCTATTAACGGACATCGCCGCAAGCAAATGACGTTATCGACGTCGTAAACAAAGTTTGACGTTTCTTTCATCATTCCTTTTCAAAGTATCGTCATTGATGTTCTATACAGCGCTCATGTCTGTTCACCCATTTTTTAAACACATTTACATACCAGTCTTTATGTAGTAAGGAAAACACATTGTTACAGGCACGTCTTGATCCAGGGTCATAAAATACACCCATGTCTCATCAACTGTAATTATACGCTGGCAAAACAACGTCATTTTCGTGTGCGGCGACGTGACGTCAGTGGTATATTTTGAATGTCTATATAATGCTATTTTAATATTCAAACAATATGACACAAATGATTTTAATCAGAATTGAATTACTTCACATTTTGATATAAATTTTATTGACGTACGCCAGCAAATAAACTCACCACTGGAACAGTGACATTACTTTTGGATCTACCCATGTACAACTCTCTGTTGTACGTTGATACTGCACGATTTGCTTGTGGATATTGATATATTCAACGCAAGAACCTTGCAATAAATTCATGCATAAAAGTTAGGATCACGTCAATATCGCCATACTATACCATCGTCTATTGCTGTATACATGTTCATCATGTAAGGTTTCTCCACTTCTTCACCATTCATAGATGTTTGGCTAATACTATTTTGTCTGTTTCACATTGTAGTAGCTCAACGTGTTTGTAGCTGTCAATACCATACTCGTATTTCTGGTGCAGTGTCATCATGCAACCCTTGCAAAGGAACTCTATCATTGGATCAAATAACTTGACAACATTTTTTTGTAAAATGTATTCATGTACTGATAGGTACTTAATCAAATACAATTTTTTTCCCAAATTTTTATGCCCCCTCCAAAGTACCAGTGATGTTGTGTCGTCTGTAACAAGAAAATTGTGCTGGTTATCATCAAACTTCATTATAAAAGGATACAAGTCAGTGAAAAATAGCTATTAGCTAATATTATATGTTTGTATTTATTCGACATAAAATAAATCTTGTATCTAGCATGTGTTGTTGTGCACTTATATATTTTGATTAGGATTCGCAAGTAATAGTAGAGTTGTGGCCCTTGAAATAATCAAATTTTCTTGTGTCACTCTTAACTCTATTACAAGTAATTCATGCTAAAGTCTTCAAGTTTTGTAGAATATTTGTCAACATGTGTTGCACGCCTGCAATTTTGGATTCGGATTTGAGCTGTACAGTATTATCAGAGTTGTGACCCTTGAAATGATGCAATTTTGCTCATGTTGCTCTTATCTCTACAAGTATTTGAGCTCCAGACGTCAAACTTTCTAGGAATATAAATCATCATGCATAGTTGAGTTATGGCCATCAACATGGTCAAATGGCAAGGGGGGATGTGTGCTAGGGACGCATTCCTCCTGTTTTCAATGATACAGTAACTGTTATCTGTAACACATGGTCAATTAACAACAACACAAATGGTAGTTTAATATTTATCTATATATAATGCTATAAGTAAAGAATATAAATGCGTATAATAGCTATATGGCATAATACTAATAAAAAGAGAATAAAGTATCAAACGCAGAATCATTGCAGTAGTTGTAAGATTAAAATATATGAGCCAATCTCCAGGAAAACCTGCTGTAATGACATTATGTAATTACTGTATGTAACAAGATTTTGATAAAGCTCTAAAATACAGAAAAATACATATCTATTGATTTTATTTTAAGTAATTGACCCATATAGTACTATACCTTAGCTTTAAATTTTCCTATGAATTATGTCGAAAACACATACTTCGTTGCTATAGTGACCAATTTCAGAAAAGTACTCCGATTGAGAAAAATGAGGGTTTAGTTGTTTAAAACAGAAGTAGCCTTTCTCTGAATGCAAACAATATCGATTTTGATATATATTTTGAAAAGTGAAACATAATTATAGAATTTGGTACTATTTTGAACAGTTTATGTCAAGAATTGATCAAATGGTGTAATAATGAAATACTTATTTCAGTTACGTCGATTAACGTTTGAATGACGTTTGCGACGTCACACAAAAAGCTCCAAATAATGACTCTACAAAACAGCTGTAACTTCCTTAAAACTCAAGATATTAACATAATTTCTTCTGCAATTTGCTTATTTAACATTATCCTGTAATACTATGGAAAATCTTAAAGTAAATTATTTTGTCAAAATAGCAGGTTTTCCTGGAGACTGGCTCATATATAATTTGGTAACATATGTAAAAGGTATAAACAACATGTATAACAGAGAATTCCAATAAAAGGAGTATGAACAATAACATCAAATTTAAAAAAATAAAACTTCTGTTTCATTAAACAATAAACATTGCACATTAAACATGTGAACCCAAGCAAGACAATGTTTCTTTTTCAATGAGATATGAAATAAAATACGGTCTATTGCACTATCTATTATTTCAACATCTGGTATAGTATTCAAATAAAATATGGCTTCCGTTTATAAATTATTCATGTACAAGATAGAAAAACATGCACCCATTTTTTCGGGCAAAAATGCAAAATATTACACCCGCAAAAATGACCTGCTATACAGTATTTCTTCAAATGCTTTGATTCTTAATTTAATTTGAAGCTTTTTTGTTTTTCCTTTGAGAAATATTATCAGTTTTTATTTGTCAGCAAAAAAATGATAATAAATATTAAAAAACTCTACTCTCATCTGACAACTAAATGTAGTTAATATACACATATACATGTAGTTTAAATAAACACTTATAGGGATACATTTGTATCACTAAATCTATCAGTATAGACACTAATTTTAGCATCAGAAGAGCATCACAATCACTTAATCATCTAACAAAGAGAAAGGTGACACACACTACTGTATGTGGCGGTTGTTACAGATTGCGAAATTCATGTATCATGTGACGCATATTATAGCATGTAAAACCAATTATAGCCCAAACAAATTAACGTGGGCCTCGACCTTTACGCATATACATGTACATTGTACATAAATATATTTCCAGCTTCTTGTATAGTTGGAAATAACTCGACAACAACACGTGTGACATATTTTTATATTATAATTTACGTTTCGGCTTGCGCCTTCATCAGAATATAATATACATGTCAATTTTTTTCCCCCAGCTTCTTGTATAGAATATATAAATATTCTTGAGAGTCATGCCTTGTCAGGAATTTGGACCAGTGTTAGTACACTGCATACATACTTGCAATACCCTCCACTTATGAAAATAAGAACCATAATTGAATTTTAGACAACTGCTAAATTATGCAAATAGAAGATTTGAGGACCAATTTAATTTGTTTTGCACTTCTATAAGAATCAACGAAGAGCCATTCATAATCACAATAGATACAATATTGCGGTTATTAATATATGGCACAAAACTATTATAGGAACTATAAACAAACAATGTAAGAAGGCATGTGAGATTATTACATACATATGTATATGTTAACTTTGATATGATAAAATCAATAAGGTTGAACTATTTATTGATATCAATCATCCTCTCATGTTTAATGCTTTTAAGTCTACCATTTGCAAGTGATTAACAAGATACTGAAGGTCAATGCAACCTTGACCTACTGACAACAAATCAATAGGGATCAAGTATTGGTCCCTAACTCATCCATTATATATATTAGGTTCAAGGATCTTATTCTTGAGTACTCAATCGGATACCATTTTTCATCGAAGGACATCATGGACTAACAAGACTGCGTTCAATAAACGCTTATGCCCCCTGTGGAAGCCTTGTCCATAAACAAGTCTAAGTCCAAAATTAGGTCAAGGTGAAGGTCAAAATGGGGTTAGGTGATACAGGCATGTGGAGAGTATTCATATACAACATCCATGCAAGTATGGAAGCTTTGTAGCAAGCCATATTAATGCTAGAAGAAACAGTCAATTTGGGTTAACCGGACGAATGGATGGACGGACGGACGGACGAACGAACGGACAGGTGAATCACTATATGCCTCCCGATCTATCGATAAGGGGGCATAAAAATGTTCTAGTCACCTTTAAATCAATATATCCCAGATCTATGGTACTCACGGTTTACAATTGGTCTACTAACAGAGGAATGAATCATTCAACAAACAGACAGACATGTGCTTATTTCCCAGCTTCTTCAAGGGTGGAGGGGGAAAAGAACATAGCACAAACATACAGTACCTCCCACTACACAATATACACATTCACTATTAAAGGACAGTAAATTTCATTTATAAACATCTGCATTAGTGCCTCTCAATTTTGTCACAACTAAATGCAGTAAGTCAACTTTCAATCTATTACATGTATCTAATTCTAGACACTTATTCCTAACAGTCAGATGTTTTGCAGAAAAAGAAAAAAGTAAAAGTCCCATCTGTACGTGAGATGTGGACGGAATAAGATTATGAGTATTATTTACAAAGTTTACAAAACAAACGTCATGATTAAGTAATATAGAAAATGAAAAAAATTTCCCTACTATATAATGATAATGAATGTCAGAATCTCTTTAAACTTAATAAACAATATCATTAGGTCTAAAAAATATTTGTTGCCGGTAAGATGCACCAAAAAATGTTTGTTGCCGGTAAGATGCACCAAAAAATGTTTGTTGCCGGTAAGATGCATAAAAAAGTTTGTTGCTGGTAGGATGCACCAAAAAATGTTTGTTGCCGGTAAGATGCACCAAAAAAGGGAGACAAATGATGACGTAATCTTATGCCATGCGGACCAAGAACAGTTCATTTTCACGATTACTTTTCCTTGGAAAATCTTTGCATCATAGAAATATTTGGTAATTCACAATGTTGTTGCTGATTTCAGTTGTAGATCAGATATTTTCGAACGTCATTCGGCACTCAAAATTAATATTATTTTGCTAAATTGTTCGTAGATTCCTGATTTACCTAGCCTACTACGGATCTATGATGTGAAAGCACGTAGTGATACACATTTCTAGTGCGGTCTTATTTAGTTTCTTAATTATTCGTTTAATTTTGAAATTTGTAGCAAATTGCACTTTTAATGACATACTGAATCTTTTAAGTTTCGAATTATGCTACGTTCAAGGTGAAAACTCGATCATACGTGATTTTACGACACTAAGTTCAAAGGTCACAATTTCAGGTATACGAGTGTTATTTTATGCAAATTTTCGTGACGTCATTAAATGTGCTGCATTAGCGATAATGGTTTAACAATTGTTATTGAAACTACTTGTAATTGTTTTCTTAATATTTTGCCTTCATTTTGATAACTTTATGATCTCAAATTGACGTGGAATTGATCATTTATCGCCCGTTATATCCTTAACCTAACGAAAACCGGTGATTCCACTGTATTTCACGGAAAGCAAATACCTTTCCCCTTTGTGTGGCGTATATTTTATAGAATATCGATGAAAGAATATAATACTTATGGCTATATTTGTGTTCCATTGTTTACAAATTTCTACTTGTAACTGTAGCCAAAAGCCAATTATTGCTATCCTGTTTCAGATTGCAGTTTATTTTTAGGACAGGTTTGGATATCGGAAATAAGCAATCTTTACGCCTTTGACCGATAACTTTCATAATAAGCTTTCAGCATATATACATTCCATCTCATCATACATTTAACGCCATTATCCCGAGTCTTAAAATTGATATTTGATATCAGCAAGCCATAAATTTAATACCGGTAACATATCATCAACATTGCTGGTTTCTATCCGTTCCATTAGATCCAATAATGTACACGAAGAGATGGAACGAGGGTTGATTCGAGATTAACCAAAGTAAATGGAAAGAGAGTTGATTCAAGATTAACCCAAGAAAATGGAACGAGGGTTGATTCGTAATTAACACAAGGAAAATGAACGAGGGTTGATTTGAGATTAACCCAAGAAAATGGAATGAGGGTTGATTCAAGATTAACACAAGGAAATAGAATTATGGTTGATTCGAGATTAACACAAGGAATGGAATGAGGGTTGATTCAAGATTAACACAAGGAAATGGAATGAGGGTTGATTCACTGGATACATGAATTTAATCCTCCTCTTCCTGTTGTTGCTTGCTCATCAAAACATCACCTGAAATATCATAGATAAATCCATTATTGTTTCATTCGAATTTACCCAGTACTATCTTACAATTAATAGCATAGATAAATCCATTTTATGTTGTTTTTTGTATATAACCAGTACTAAATCTATTTTTCCCCTATTTAACCAGTACTAACGTACCCTTCAATAAGGGATCAGCAACTTCTCCACATGCAGAGGAAATCAACATTGTTGTCAAATGGAAGGGCATGCATGACATGCCGCAACCGGGAATTGTAACCGGATTGCTGTGTCAGACTATGTGATAAATACTTATAGAATGGTAAACCAATTAAACCAAAGTTTTATCCATTGTTAACAATGATGCACCTATCAATATTTTGACCCACGGGTGAGGGGGCAGACCCAGGGGAATAAGACAGTATTTTTTTGTTGTCAAATGGAAGGGCATGCATGACATGCCGCAACCGGGAATTGTAACCGGATTGCTGCGTCAGACTATGTGATAAATACTTATAGAATGGTAAACCAATTAAACCAAAGTTTTATCCATTGTTAACAATGATGCACCTATCAATATTTTGACCCACGGGTGAGGGGGGCAGACCCAGGGGAATAAGACAGTATTTTTTTCTGGTCTAATTCCCCACCCTAGATCCAAAATATTTTGTCTAAATCCCCACAGTAGGAGATGTTTAAAGTATCAAATGGCCCGCCATCCTTAAATGGTTGTCTACTTTTTGTGGTGCCTAAATTCCCCATTACAGGGATCTAAAATTAGGCCAAAGTCTAGTTCCCGGGACCCGTCCTCTTGTGGCATGTCAAATTCCCGTTTGTCAAATACAAGTTACTGACAGAGATAACATTATCACCTATATGCCAAGTTTGATCCTGTGAAAAAAGCAGACATTGTAAACACCTTTTTAAAAATATTGATTCGAGTCCCCCTCTGTAATGGTATCCAGTCATATGGAGACTAACAAGTTACAGTATCCTGACACCAGACAAACCAGCATGTTGGACACTACCAGCTGATGTCCAGGATTACAGTATCCTGACACCAGACAAACCAGCATGTTGGACACTACCAGCAGATGTCCAGGGTTACAGTATCCTGACACCAGACAAACCAGCATGTTGTACACTACCAGCAGATGTCCAGGGTTACAGTATCCTGACACCAGACAAACCAGCATGTAGTACACTACCAGCAAATGTCCAGGATTACAGTATCCTGACACCAGACAAACCAACATGTAGTACACTACCAGCAGATATCCAGGATTACAGTACCCTGACACCAGACAAACCAGCATGTTGTACACTACCAGCAAATGTCCAGGATTACAGTATCCTGACACCAGACAAACCAGCATGTTGTACACTACCAGCAGATGTCCAGGGTTACAGTATCCTGACAACAGACAAACCAGCATGTAGTACACTACCAGCAAATGTCCAGGGTTACAGTATCCTGACACCAGGTAAACCAGCATGTAGTACAATACCAGCAGATGTCAGGGGTTACAGTATCCTGACACCAGACAAACCAGCATGTAGTACACTACCAGCAGATGTCAGGGATAACAGTATCCTGACACCAGACAAACCAGCATGTTGTACACTACCAGCAGATGTCCAGGGTTACAGTATCCTGACACCAGACAAACCAGCATGTTGGACACTACCAGCAGATGTCCAGGGTTACAGTATCCTGACACCAGACAAACCAGCATGTAGTACACTACCAGTAAATGTCCAGGATTACAGTATCCTGACACCAGGTAAACCAGCATGTAGTACACTACCAGCAAATGTCCAGGATTACAGTATCCTGACACCAGACAAACTAGCATGTAGTACACTACCAGCAAATGTCCAGGGTTACAGTATCCTGACACCAGACAAACCAGCATGTAGTACACTACCAGCAGATGTCCAGGGTTACAGTATCCTGACACCAGACAAACCAGCATGTAGTACACTACCAGCAGATGTCCAGGGTTACAGTATCCTGACACCAGACAAACCAACATGTAGTACACTACCAGTAAATGTCCAGGATTACAGTATCCTGACACCAGACAAACCAACATGTAGTACACTACCAGTAAATGTCCAGGATTACAGTATCCTGACACCAGACAAACCAACATGTAGTACACTACCAGCAGATGTCCAGGGTTACAGTATCCTGACAACAGACAAACCAGCATGTAGTACACTACCAGCAGATGTCCAGGGTTACAGCATCCTGACAACAGACAAACCAACATGTAGTACACTACCAGCAGATGTCCAGGGTTACAGTATCCTGACACCAGACAAACCAGCATGTAGTACACTACCAGCAAATGTCCAGGGTTACAGTATCCTGACAACAGACAAACCAGCATGTAGTACACTACCAGCAAATATCCAGGGTTACAGTATCCTCACACCAGACAAACCAGCATGTAGTACACTACCAGCAGATGTCCAGGGTTACAGTATCCTGACAACAGACAAACCAACATGTAGTACTCTACCAGCAGATGTCCAGGGTTACAGTATCCTGACATCAGACAAACCAGCATGTAGTACACTACCAGCAGATGTCCAGGGTTACAGTATCCTGACAACAGACAAAGCAGCATGTAGTACACTACCAGCAAATGTCCAGGGTTACAGTATCCTGACAACAGACAAACCAGCATGTAGTACACTACCAGC
Organism: Spisula solida; assembly: GCA_947247005.1. Taxonomy (NCBI): domain Eukaryota; kingdom Metazoa; phylum Mollusca; class Bivalvia; order Venerida; family Mactridae; genus Spisula; species Spisula solida. The sequence continues at coordinate 26,769,688 of OX365945.1, read as the reverse complement.
AAATGTCCAGGGTTACAGTATCCTGACACCAGGTAAACCAGCATGTTGGACACTACCAGCAGATGTCCAGGGTTACAGTATCCTGATACCAGACAAACCAGCATGTTGTACACTACTAGCAAATGTCCAGGGTTACAGTATCCTGACACCAGGTAAACCAACATGTAGTACACTACCAGCAGATGTCCAGGGTTACAGTATCCGGACACCAGGTAAACCAGCATGTTGGACACTACCAGCAGATGTCCAGGGTTACAGTATCCTGACACCAGGTAAACCAGCATGTTGGACACTACCAGCAGATGTCCAGGGTTACAGTATCCTGACACCAGGTAAACCAGCATGTTGGACACTACCAGCAGATGTCCAGGGTTACAGTATCCTGACACCAGGTAAACCAGCATGTTGGACACTACCAGCAGATGTCCAGGGTTACAGTATCCTGACACCAGACAAAGCAGCATGTAGTACACTACCAGCAAATGTCCAGGGTTACAGTATCCTGACAACAGACAAACCAGCATGTAGTACACTACCAGCAAATGTCCAGGGTTACAGTATCCTGACACCAGGTAAACCAGCATGTTGGACACTACCAGCAGATGTCCAGGGTTACAGTATCCTGATACCAGACAAACCAGCATGTTGTACACTACTAGCAAATGTCCAGGGTTACAGTATCCTGACACCAGGTAAACCAACATGTAGTACACTACCAGCAGATGGCCAGGGTTACAGTATCCTGACACCAGGTAAACCAGCATGTTGGACACTACCAGCAGATGTCCAGGGTTACAGTATCCTGACACCAGGTAAACCAGCATGTTGGACACTACCAGCAGATGTCCAGGGTTACAGTATCCTGACACCAGGTAAACCAGCATGTTGGACACTACCAGCAGATGTCCAGGGTTACAGTATCCTGACACCAGGTAAACCAGCATGTTGGACACTACCAGCAGATGTCCAGGGTTACAGTATCCTGACACCAGACAAACCAGCATGTAGTACACTACCAGCAGATGTCCAGGATTACAGTATCCTGACACCAGACAAACCAGCATGTAGTACACTACCAGCAGATGTACGGGGTTACAGTATCCTGACACCAGACAAACCAGCATGTAGTACACTACCAGCAGATGTCCAGGGTTACAGTATCCTGCCACCAGACAAACCAACATGTAGTACACTACCAGCAAATTTCCAGGATTACAGTATCCTGACACCAGACAAACCAACATGTAGTACACTACCAGCAGATGTCCAGGGTTACAGTATCCTGACACCAGACAAACCAACATGTAGTACACTACCAGCAAATGTCCAGGATTACAGTATCCTGACACCAGACAAACCAACATGTAGTACACTACCAGCAGATGTCCAGGGTTACAGTATCCTGACAACAGACAAACCAGCATGTAGTACACTACCAGCAGATGTCCAGGGTTACAGTATCCTGACACCAGACAAACCAGCATGATGGACACTGCCAGCAGAGGTCCAGGGTTACAGTATCCTGACGCCAGACAAACCAGCATGATGGACATTGCCAGCAGAGGTCCAGGGTTACAGTATCCTGACACCAGACAAACCAGCATGTTGGACACTACCAGCAGATGTCCAGGGTTACAGTATCCTGACACCAGACAAACCAGCATGTTGGACACTACCAGCAGATGTCCAGGGTTACAGTATCCTGACACCAGACAAACCAGCATGTAGTACACTACCAGTAAATATCCAGGATTACAGTATCCTGACACCAGGTAAACCAGCATGTAGTACACTACCAGCAAATGTCCAGGATTACAGTATCCTGACACCAGACAAACTAGCATGTAGTACACTACCAGCAAATGTCCAGGGTTACAGTATCCTGACACCAGACAAACCAACATGTAGTACACTACCAGCAGATGTCCAGGGTTACAGTATCCTGACACCAGACAAACCAGCATGTAGTACACTACCAGCAGATGTCCAGGGTTACAGTATCCTGACACCAGACAAACCGACATGTAGTACACTACCAGCAAATGTCCAGGATTACAGTATCCTGACACCAGACAAACCAACATGTAGTACACTACCAGCAGATGTCCAGGGTTACAGTATCCTGACACCAGACAAACCAACATGTAGTACACTACCAGCAAATGTCCAGGATTACAGTATCCTGACACCAGACAAACCAACATGTAGTACACTACCAGCAGATGTCCAGGGTTACAGTATCCTGACAACAGACAAACCAGCATGTAGTACACTACCAGCAGATGTCCAGGGTTACAGTATCCTGACACCAGACAAACCAGCATGTTGGACACTGCCAGCAGAGGTCCAGGGTTACAGTATCCTGACACCAGACAAACCAGCATGTTGGACACTACCAGCAGATGTCCAGGGCTACAGTATCCTGACACCAGACAAACCAGCATGTAGTACACTACCAGTAAATGTCCAGGATTACAGTATCCTGACACAAGGTAAACCAGCATGTAGTACACTACCAGCAAATGTCCAGGATTACAGTATCCTGACACCAGACAAACTAGCATGTAGTACACTACCAGCAAATGTCCAGGGTTACAGTATCCTGACACCAGACAAACCAGCATGTAGTACACTACCAGCAGATGTCCAAGGTTACAGTATCCTGACACCAGACAAACCAGCATGTTGGACACTACCAGCAGATGCCCAGGTTTACAGTATCCTGACACCAGACAAACCAGCATGTAGTACACCACCAGCGAATGTCCAGGGTAACAGTATCCTGACACCAGACAAACCAGCATGTTGTACACTACCAGCAGATGTCCAGGGTTACAGTATCCTAACACCAGACAAACCAGCATGTTGTACACTACCAGCAGATGTCCAGGGTTACAGTATCCTGACACCAGACAAACCAGCATGTAGTACACTACCAGCAGATGTCCAGGATTACAGTATCCTGACACCTGACAAACCAGCATGTAGTACACTACCAGCAAATGTCCAGGGTTACAGTATCCTGACACCAGACAAACCAGCATGTAGTACACTACCAGCAGATGTCCGGGGTTACAGTATCCTGACACCAGACAAACCAGCATGTAGTACACTACCAGCAGATGTCCAGGGTTACAGTATCCTGACACCAGACAAACCAGCATGTTGGACACTACCAGCAAATGTCCAGGGTTACAGTATCCTGACAACAGACAAACCAGCATGTAGTACACTACCAGCAAATGTCCAGGGTTACAGTATCCTGACAACAAACAAACCAGCATGAAGTACACTACCAGCAGATGTCCAGGGTTACAGTATCCTGACACCAGACAAACCAGCATGTTGTACACTACCAGCAGATGTCCAGGGTTACAGTATCCTGACACCAGACAAACCAGCATGTAGTACACTACCAGCAAATGTCCAGGGTTACAGCATCCTGACACAAGACAAACCAGCATGTTGTACACTACCAGCAGATGTCCAGGGTTACAGTATCCTGACACCAGACAAACCAGCATGTAGTACACTACCAGCAAATGTCCAGGGTTACAGTATCCTGACACCAGACAAACTAGCATGTAGTACACTACCAGCAGATGTCCAGGATTACAGAATCCTGACACCAGACAAACCAGCATGTAGTACACTACCAGCAAATGTCCAGGGTTACAGTATCCTGACACCAGACAAACCAGCATGTAGTACACTACCAGCAAATGTCCAGGATTACAGTATCCTGACACCAGACAAACCAGCATGTTGGACACTACCAGCAGATGTCCAGGGTTACAGTATCCTGACACCAGACAAACCAGCATGTAGTACACTACCAGCAAATGTCCAGGGTTACAGTATCCTGACACCAGACAAACCAGCATGTAGTACACTACCAGCAAATGTCCAGGATTACAGTATCCTGACACCAGACAAACTAGCATGTAGTACACTACCAGCAAATGTCCAGGATTACAGTATCCTGACACCAGACAAACCAACATGTAGTACACTACCAGCAGATGTCCAGGGTTACAGTATCCTGACACCAGACAAACCAACATGTAGTACACTACCAGCAAATGTCCAGGATTACAGTATCCTGACACCAGACAAACCAACATGTAGTACACTACCAGCAGATGTCCAGGGTTACAGTATCCTGACAACAGACAAACCAGCATGTAGTACACTACCAGCAGATGTCCAGGGTTACAGTATCCTGACACCAGACAAACCAGCATGTTGGACACTGCCAGCAGAGGTCCAGGGTTACAGTATCCTGACACCAGACAAACCAGCATGTTGGACACTACCAGCAGATGTCCAGGGCTACAGTATCCTGACACCAGACAAACCAGCATGTAGTACACTACCAGTAAATGTCCAGGATTACAGTATCCTGACACAAGGTAAACCAGCATGTAGTACACTACCAGCAAATGTCCAGGATTACAGTATCCTGACACCAGACAAACTAGCATGTAGTACACTACCAGCAAATGTCCAGGGTTACAGTATCCTGACACCAGACAAACCAGCATGTAGTACACTACCAGCAGATGTCCAAGGTTACAGTATCCTGACACCAGACAAACCAGCATGTTGGACACTACCAGCAGATGCCCAGGTTTACAGTATCCTGACACCAGACAAACCAGCATGTAGTACACCACCAGCGAATGTCCAGGGTAACAGTATCCTGACACCAGACAAACCAGCATGTTGTACACTACCAGCAGATGTCCAGGGTTACAGTATCCTAACACCAGACAAACCAGCATGTTGTACACTACCAGCAGATGTCCAGGGTTACAGTATCCTGACACCAGACAAACCAGCATGTAGTACACTACCAGCAGATGTCCAGGATTACAGTATCCTGACACCTGACAAACCAGCATGTAGTACACTACCAGCAAATGTCCAGGGTTACAGTATCCTGACACCAGACAAACCAGCATGTAGTACACTACCAGCAGATGTCCGGGGTTACAGTATCCTGACACCAGACAAACCAGCATGTAGTACACTACCAGCAGATGTCCAGGGTTACAGTATCCTGACACCAGACAAACCAGCATGTTGGACACTACCAGCAAATGTCCAGGGTTACAGTATCCTGACAACAGACAAACCAGCATGTAGTACACTACCAGCAAATGTCCAGGGTTACAGTATCCTGACAACAAACAAACCAGCATGAAGTACACTACCAGCAGATGTCCAGGGTTACAGTATCCTGACACCAGACAAACCAGCATGTTGTACACTACCAGCAGATGTCCAGGGTTACAGTATCCTGACACCAGACAAACCAGCATGTAGTACACTACCAGCAAATGTCCAGGGTTACAGCATCCTGACACAAGACAAACCAGCATGTTGTACACTACCAGCAGATGTCCAGGGTTACAGTATCCTGACACCAGACAAACCAGCATGTAGTACACTACCAGCAAATGTCCAGGGTTACAGTATCCTGACACCAGACAAACTAGCATGTAGTACACTACCAGCAGATGTCCAGGATTACAGAATCCTGACACCAGACAAACCAGCATGTAGTACACTACCAGCAAATGTCCAGGGTTACAGTATCCTGACACCAGACAAACCAGCATGTAGTACACTACCAGCAAATGTCCAGGATTACAGTATCCTGACACCAGACAAACCAGCATGTTGGACACTACCAGCAGATGTCCAGGGTTACAGTATCCTGACACCAGACAAACCAGCATGTAGTACACTACCAGCAAATGTCCAGGGTTACAGTATCCTGACACCAGACAAACCAGCATGTAGTACACTACCAGCAAATGTCCAGGATTACAGTATCCTGACACCAGACAAACTAGCATGTAGTACACTACCAGCAAATGTCCAGGGTTACAGTATCCTGACACCAGACAAACCAGCATGTAGTACACTACCAGCAGATGTCCAAGGTTACAGTATCCTGACACCAGGTAAACCAGCATGTTGGACACTACCAGCAGATGCCCAGGTTTACAGTATCCTGACACCAGACAAACCAGCATGTAGTACACCACCAGCAAATGTCCAGGGTAACAGTATCCTGACACCAGACAAACCAGCATGTTGTACACTACCAGCAGATGTCCAGGGTTACAGTATCCTAACACCAGACAAACCAGCATGTTGTACACTACCAGCAGATGTCCAGGGTTACAGTATCCTGACACCAGGTAAACCAGCATGTAGTACACTACCAGCAGATGTCCAGGATTACAGTATCCTGACACCTGACAAACCAGCATGTAGTACACTACCAGCAAATGTCCAGGGTTACAGTATCCTGACACCAGACAAACCAGCATGTAGTACACTACCAGCAGATGTCCGGGGTTACAGTATCCTGACACCAGACAAACCAGCATGTAGTACACTACCAGCAAATGTCCAGGGTTACAGTATCCTGACAAGAGACAAACCAGCATGTAGTACACTACCAGTAAATGTCCAGGGTTACAGTATCCTGACACCAGACAAACCAGCATGTTGTACACGACCAGCAAATATCCAGGGTTACAGTATCCTGACACCAGACAAACCAGCATGTAGTACACTACCAGCAGATGTCCAGGGTTACAGCATCCTGACAACAGACAAACCAACATGTAGTACACTACCAGCAGATGTCCAGGGTTACAGTATCCTGACACCAGACAAACCAGCATGTAGTACACTACCAGCAAATGTCCAGGGTTACAGTATCCTGACAACAGACAAACCAGCATGTAGTACACTACCAGCAAATATCCAGGGTTACAGTATCCTGACACCAGACAAACCAGCATGTAGTACACTACCAGCAGATGTCCAGGGTTACAGCATCCTGACAACAGACAAACCAACATGTAGTACTCTACCAGCAGATGTCCAGGGTTACAGTATCCTGACATCAGACAAACCAGCATGTAGTACACTACCAGCAGATGTCCAGGGTTACAGTATCCTGACACCAGACAAACCAACATGTAGTACACTACCAGCAGATGTCCAAGGTTACAGTATCCTGACACCAGACAAACCAACATGTAGTACACTACCAGCAGATGTCCAGGGTTACAGTATCCTGACACCAGACAAACCAACATGTAGTACACTACCAGCAAATGTCCAGGATTACAGTATCCTGACACCAGACAAACCAACATGTAGTACACTACCAGCAGATGTCCAGGGTTACAGTATCCTGACAACAGACAAACCAGCATGTAGTACACTACCAGCAGATGTCCAGGGTTACAGTATCCTGACACCAGACAAACCAGCATGTTGGACACTGCCAGCAGAGGTCCAGGGTTACAGTATCCTGACACCAGACAAACCAGCATGTTGGACACTACCAGCAGATGTCCAGGGTTACAGTATCCTGACACCAGACAAACCAGCATGTTGGACACTACCAGCAGATGTCCAGGGTTACAGTATCCTGACACCAGACAAACCAGCATGTAGTACACTACCAGTAAATGTCCAGGATTACAGTATCCTGACACAAGGTAAACCAGCATGTAGTACACTACCAGCAAATGTCCAGGATTACAGTATCCTGACACCAGACAAACTAGCATGTAGTACACTACCAGCAACTGTCCAGGGTTACAGTATCCTGACACCAGACAAACCAGCATGTAGTACACTACCAGCAGATGTCCAAGGTTACAGTATCCTGACACCAGACAAACCAGCATGTTGGACACTACCAGCAGATGCCCAGGTTTACCGTATCCTGACACCAGACAAACCAGCATGTAGTACACCACCAGCAAATGTCCAGGGTAACAGTATCCTGACACCAGACAAACCAGCATGTTGTACACTACCAGCAGATGTCCAGGGTTACAGTATCCTAACACCAGACAAACCAGCATGTTGTACACTACCAGCAGATGTCCAGGGTTACAGTATCCTGACACCAGGTAAACCAGCATGTAGTACACTACCAGCAGATGTCCAGGATTACAGTATCCTGACACCTGACAAACCAGCATGTAGTACACTACCAGCAAATGTCCAGGGTTACAGTATCCTGACACCAGACAAACCAGCATGTAGTACACTACCAGCAGATGTCCGGGGTTACAGTATCCTGACACCAGACAAACCAGCATGTAGTACACTACCAGCAAATGTCCAGGGTTACAGTATCCTGACAAGAGACAAACCAGCATGTAGTACACTACCAGTAAATGTCCAGGGTTACAGTATCCTGACACCAGACAAACCAGCATGTTGTACACGACCAGCAGATGTCCAGGGTTACAGTATCCTGACACCAGGTAAACCAGCATGTAGTACACTACCAGCAGATGTCCAGGGTTACAGTATCCTGACACCAGGGAAAAATCAATATTTACTTTGAATTGTGTTTATACACTTAATGTGTATCGTGGCTCACCTTTATGCAACGATTTAACATTACAAGGACATTGTATATTTCTCTTCAATTCATTTAGTAGCTGTAGTCTTGTTCCTTGTCCTTTATAACATTGATCATTTATCATCATATTGTCATGTTTAACATGAATTGAGTATAATAAACAGTTGATGTTACATAATTTGTATAACAATGTCTTAAAAAGACAGAAGATATAAAAAAAAAGTTACCATCCAATTTTTTTAGTCTTGGTAGTTTTCCCATCACTACATCTTTGTAAGTCTCAGCCAAAGCCTCTGCCAAAGGGTTTCCTAAAAATGACAGTTGCTCCAGACACTGCAAGTCATTCTGAAACACAAAATCAACATTTGCATCTAAAATATAATTCAAATAATAATAAATAATTCAAGTTGAAAAGGCCTATAACAATAATGGGGATAAATTATATACATCTCCAAAGTCAACTGTTGATAATTATATTGTTGATATATTCTGACCTAGCTCTACCAAACAATACCTGTGTCAGAGATCAGACAACACTGTGTAACAGGTAAACTAGAAATTTGTGCCCTCGGGCAAATTATGTCGAGCCTTGGTGCACGTTGAAAAATGGCTACAAGTTAAACTAGAATTATCACTGTCGTGAACAGGGCCCCGTGGTAGCATGTCGTAAGAGGGGGGAGGGGAGGAGTGCAGAAGTATAGTGGGGTTGCATAATTATCAGCGCTATAAGTTTCTGTACTCAGACACAATAACAAAGTCATATCTCAAACTTTCATGTGTTGATGCCTGAAATAAAGTAATTCACTCCCTTCTAAAATTCAATTAAAGTTGTTTGACAAGCGCAGGTTTAATTTCCTACATAGAAACCATGATGACTTTGACTTTTATAAAGTTTGGAAATATCTTTGACAGACTAAAATTGCACACTGAATTCATGAAATCATGACATTGGTTTCATTGACATTGCCCTGTTCCTGATCGGCCAATATTGTTTGCAAGATGGAAATACACAAAACAGAATTAATCTGTTTGTTTTGTGTGCAAGTGTTAAGGGGAATCAGTCAAAAATTATTAAAGTTTTAAAGAGTTGTCGCCCTTTGCTAAAATGTGTATATTGATTTTGCTCCACATACATGTACTTATTGTCATAGTCAATAGAAGTAAGTATAGCAAGTTTCATTTGAATATCTTGAACCATTTTTTAACTTTGACCAATGTTATAGTTTTTGAAGCTGAAAAGGGGCATAAGTCAAAATTTATCAAAGCTAGAGTTGTTGCCCTTTGCTAAAGATAAGCGTATTATCACTGGCAAAAATTATAGCAAGTTTCATTTGAATACCTACTATCGTTGTGAAGTTACGAAGAAAAAAGATGAAAAATGAGTAAATTTGAATTTAACAAAGGGCCATAATTCTTCCAATATTGTAGCTAGAGTAATGTAACTTGTCATAAAATAGTGTTTTGTTGTTGTGAGCTTATGTTTAAAATCTCAAGTTGATATCTTCAATGGTTTTTAAGTTATCAAGAAAAAAAGCTAAAAAATTTATGAAAATTTGAATTTTACAAAGGGCCATAACTCTTCCAATTTTGTAGCGAGAGTTATATAACTTGCCATAAAATAGCGTACTGTTGTTGTGAGCTTATGTTTGAAGTTTGAAGTCAATACCTATAATGGTTGTCAAGTTATTAAGAACAAGACGTCGTTCAATAAACGCTTATGCCCCCATGGAAGCCTTGCCCATAAAAAGCTAAGTCAATCAGGGGCCATAATTCTGTAATAATGTTGGATAGTGTTACATGGCTTTGATAATGTAAGGGGCTTATGATGGTAAACAAGTATGCCAAGTTTTAAGGCAACGCCATGATGGACATGATGTTAAACGAAACTGTCAATTTGGGTTAACCAAGAACTAGACGCTTAATAAGTCTAAGTCCAAAATTAGGTCAAGGTGAAGGTCAAATGAGGTTAGGTGATATAGGCGTGTGGAGAATGTTCAAATACACCAACCATGCAAGTATAAAAGCTTTGAAGCAAGCCATATTAATGCTAGAAGAAACAGTCAATTTAGGTTAACCAAGAATTTGGCCCTTCAATAAGTCTTAGTCCAAATTAGGCCAAAGTGAAGGTCGAAATGGTGTCAAATGATACAGGTGTGTGGAGAGTGTTCATATACAACATCCATGCAAGTATGGAAGCTTTGTAGCAAGCCATAATAATGCGAGAAGAAACGGTCAATTTGGGTTAACCAAGAATTTGGCCCTTCAATAAGTCTAAGTCCAAAATTAGGTCAAGGTGAAGGTCAAAATGAGGTCAGGTGATACAGGCGTGTGGAGAGTGTTCATATACAACATCCATGGAAGTATGGAAGCTTTGTAGCAAGCCATAATAATGCTAGAAGAAACTGTCAATTTGGGTTAACCAGGACGGATGGACGAACGAACGGACGGACAGGTGAATCACTATATGCCTCCCCATCTATCGATAGGGGGGCATAAAAAACTTGAAAAATGTGGACGGACGGACGCACAGACGGAGGACGGACGGACGGACAGGGTGATTACTATAGGGCACACAAAAATTTTTGCGGGACCCTAATAAGCCTTCAATTTGACCTTTGACCTCCAACTGTGACCTTGAACTTTGAGATAGGAACTTGGAGGTTGGGCATGACACTCCGCCTCATGGGGGATCAACATTCATGCCAAATATAAGAAACATTGGTCAATGTATGACAGAGTAATGGTCAGGACAAGCTTCAATTTAACCTCCAACTCTGACCTTGACCTTTGAGATAGGAACCTGAGGGTTGGGCATGACACTCCACCTCATTGAGATTAACATTCATGCCAAATATAAGAAAGATTGGTCAATGTAAGACAAAGTTATGGTCCGGACAAGCTTCAATTTGACCTTTGACCTCCAACACTGACCTTGACCTTTGAGATAGGTACCTGGGGGTTGAGCATGGCACTCCTCCTCATGGAGATGAACAATCATGCCAAATATAAGCAAGATTAGTCAAAGCATAACAAAATTATGGTCCGGACAAAATCGGACGCACGCACATACACCAAAAGTGGCGGCTAAGTCTTGCTCACCACAAGTGGGCTCGACAAAAATGACCTACCTCGCACACAGTTATGTCATGTAGTTTGTCTAATGAAATTGTATCTAACAAGTGCATGGACAAGGACCAGATTAACTGGTTACCACTACACCTCTAATAGATAGAGACATTTGACCCTAAGATGAAAATTTTAAGTTGAAAGATGGCAGTTACTCTGTCATAATCAGATACATGTACAGCGGTCATTGATTCGATCAGAGGCATATTGTCGATTCCTATATATGAGAAGATAAGTATGGATGATACATCAATATATCAATCTGCACAATTAGATAAACAAGTAATTAAGAATTGCAAGCAATACAGAAGTCCCCTACCGGTTTTAAGCCATTTTTCAATGTTTCTGTTGCCATAGCAACCACAATTTTGGTCGGAACCTAAATATTTTTGGACGTGCATTATCCCCTTATTGCCCCCTATCCACATACCAAGTTTCATAAACCTAGCTTGGAAATTGTTTGAGTTATGTCAGGATCCAGATTTTTTGACGGACGGACGGACGGACGGACTGACTGACTGACTGACGGACGGACTGACGGACGGCAAACCTATAGTCCCCTCAGGTCAAAAACCGGTAGGGGACTAACAAGTAACAGGCCCATCAGTCATGATTCACTTATTTAGTCATTCTACACTGTATATATTGGGTATAGATTCAGTTTGGAAATAAGAGATTAAGTTTCGAGTTTTGATGTGACCCAATGGCCACTTTGACAGTTTGTCTGAACTAACCAATAAAAGTGTTTTGATCAGGGAAAATGAGGTTTTTTGGTGGTTCCATTTATTTTGGATACTTCAATAATGTGAATTGATTTCAAATAAACTAAAAACACACCAATTTCACTTCTATCAAGGACAGCTCTAGATGCATGTTTTACGAATGAAAATTTGACAATTTTATTCCTAAATGCTTATTTGTATTTCTCAACACATATGCTTCTTTTTCTGACAGATTTCATTTATTTTTTGTTATTGATTTGTATCTTTCTAATCTTACTTAATATGTCACTTTTTCATATCTCATCAAAGCCATACAGAAAATAGTTTGAGGTATTTATCAAAGTCAAGTCAAATACCTTTTATTCTCTCATTTCATGTTTACATGAAAAAATGAGGTTAACAAAATGTAACGACATTATCAAGGCTCATAAATACACAAATACACAAAAAACAACATTGAGTTTGTTACCAATAAATATAAGTATGTTATTAATATTATAACCAAGCGTGGTTATTTGTGGAGAGTCACAAATATGATATGATGTTACATGATTTATTGACGATTCTGTTAATAGAGAAACATTTAAGAAGCTAATGAGAGAGGAGAATAACAATACACTTAGGTCTGCTCATGGCAATGGGGAAAAATAGTAAATTATCCCCCCTTACTACTCTCTAAGACTCAACCGGTCCTATCATGCGGATTACTCTGTTTTTATCCCTGTTTTGTTTATTGCACATGGTAGTTATTAGGCTGAAATATTTGCAACATTAATTATCAGATCAAATAACAAGTTTGGCTACATGTTGTTTACACACCATGGTATATAAATTTTTATGGCCCTAACATATTAGGTAATACAGAAGTGAGAAATTTCATATCTAAAATCAATGATATTTCAGTTAAAAACAAGGATAAAGTCCGAGGATCTCAACTAGTTAGGACCTGTATGCTTTATCTTACAAGGGAGATAATTTATATGTCACTTATGTCTCTCATTAGCACCCATATCTGACATGTTGTCACTGTCATTGTTATAATTTATAATCAAAGGAAGTGTAATCAAATATCAAACTCAGTCTTTTGTCATCAAAGGAAGTGAGTTCACACCTGACAACGAAGGCTGAGTGTATAATAAACTATATAAACTTATTCTGAGAATTTTCTTCAGTTAACTTTAAGTAAATGTTTAATAAGGAGTACCTTATTATCTAACTTTGGATTGCCATAGTTTAAGAAACTTGTGTTACGAGTGACTTTAATATTTTGTGTTACGAAAATATTGTGGATTATTGGAGTACCAATATTGCAATTTTAAGGTGGACAATAAAACTTAGTTAAATCGTTTATTGTGTTGTTATCCACACATTTACAACATAATATACAGTGCCCACCAAAAATAAGTATACAGTAAATAATTGTTGCAAAATTAGACTTGATTAAATTATTCAATATCTGTTTATCAGACGGTCACAATTATTCTAGTTTCTAAAACTACAGTTACTATATGAGTCAAAAAAGAAGTAGAAATAAAGATGAAGATATTCTGAAATAAATTAATCATGTGACCCAAAAGGCTGAATTTTTCATCGTTTTGTGACAAAGTTACCATTCAAGGGACACAAAGAAACATTACATTTAACACCTAGGGTACCTATTAATGTACATGGTCTTTACATTTAATACACAAAAATATTCCTTTTCTTCAAAAATATTGTTGTTTCACTGTTTTGCAAAAAGTGTTATTACAGACAAGTAAATGGAGAAATAACATGTGTATAATTATTTTAGTGGGCAGTGTATGTAACCACAGTATATGACATGTTCACATTGACAGTACTATTGTTGTGATGACAAAAATAGTCTCAAAACATACAAATTAGACTTATTAATGACAACTTACAAGTTTGACAAATTCACCCATGTCTTTTACTTCATTCCATGACATATACAAAATCTGAAACAAAGGAATAATAATCAATACAGTGTAATGTGAGAAAACAGACATGTGGGAAAACCGGAATGTTGTCCAAACCGACCAAATATTTTGGTCCCGAAATTTCTCTTCTTTAATTCAATGTAAAAGCTGTTTGAAAAAACGGAAACTTGCGAAATCTTAATACCGACGGCTACTTTGTCCCCAACTAGTATCAAAACACACTTATCAAAGCTTAAATACCGAACAAACAAATTACCAAACAATCAATTGCTTAAATACCCAGGGAATGTGTGAAAAACTGTATACAGAGCAGTCGTAGGCCTCTGCTAAGAAGGTGCTAATTGTCCAGTTAAATCTCGTCGATAGTAGTGTAACGTAATAATTACGAAGGCGTGATATTTACTCTTTCTCTTTACGATGAGCTCTCTTTCATGTAACACTGCATGCTTTTAGCAGAGCGTATTGAATCAAATGATATGTCCACATACATTTAAGTAATTTTTAATGATGCCTTAATTTTACGATGACACTATATTTTGTGATACTTCGGATATCATCGTTGACATTATAACGATTGGTGTAAATATAAGGTATTTTTGTATTTATATTTGTTATTCGAAGCCCCTCATTAAACATCCGACACATATTATGCACATATTGGCGCCTGATACCAAACAACATCAATCAAGACCAACTACAACACATTTAAGATAACAAAATAGTTGTAGTTTCACAATACCGAACTATTGTGTAATCCGAAGGGTGTTCGGTTTTCTCAGATTACACTGTAATTACAGCTGTAATATTTGGCAGACTAATATACCCCGCCTTCAATGGGCCATACTTCAATTTATGCATAGGTACTAGGGCTGTGTACCGGTTTCCGATATAAATCAAATACCGGTATTTTGCATTCCATCATAACATCGTATCGAACGTGTACGTATCGGTCAAAAAATCGATCAACAAAAATATGCATGTAAATCAATAAAATACCCATTTTTAATCAAGTTTTTTGTCTTCTATTTGTTTCGTCTCAAAGTGGTCAGGTCGTCGAAGTAGTTTATGTCCGAGTGAATCTAATTTTCAAACAAGAATATGCTATGTAAACCACTCGCGCAATTTAAAAAATATGCAAGTAGGCTGTTTATCACATCTCAGGCCTGACTTGATTGTGTGAAATACATGTTGTAAGTCTGCACGTGCATACTACAGTATTCAGATGTTTTATTGCCAAAATAATATATCATGTGATATATCGAATATCGTTCATTTTGCATCGATACATATATAGTATCGATCATTTTAACTGATACGCAGCCCTAATAGGTACAAATAGGTCTTCTGTAAAAGTGTTAAGGAAATCCTGTACATCGTTATTATACAATATGTTGTGGTTACTAAGCATGCTGCAATATATTGTGAGTCAAATGCTAAATGATATACAGAAATGCAACCGTTATGTCAAATCTCTCACCTTTAACTTCTTCAATACATTAATACCCTTCAGTTTCTCAATTTTGTTGTAAGATATCCAAAGTTGTTCTAGTGTGTCTCCTACAGCTTCCTGCAATACCAACAATTTTTATACATAGAAATTCTTCCTTTTGTAAATCTTCACATTGAAGGTATACCAGTAAACAGTATTTCCTAACCAAGGATAGAATCATCATTTTGCTCAAGTATCAGTGTTAAATCATACAAGTATCAGGGCTAAATCATACAAGTATCAGGGCTTAATCACATGAGTATCAGGGCTAAATCACACAAGTATCAGGGCTTAATCACATGAGTATCAGGGCTAAATCACACAAGTATCAGGGCTAAATCACACAAGTACAAAGACTAAATCACATGAGTATCAGGGATAAATCATACAAGTATCAGGGCTAAATCACACAAGTATCAGGGCTAAATCACACAAGTATCAGGGCTTAATCACATGAGTATCAGGGCTAAATCACATGAGTATCAGGGATAAATCACATGAGTATCAGGGCTAAATCACACAAGTATCAGGGCTTAATCACATGAGTATCAGGGCTAAATCACACAAGTATCAGGGCTAAATCACACGAGTACAAAGGCTAAATCACATGAGTATCAGGGATAAATCACATGAGTATCAGGGCTAAATCACACAAGTATCAGGGCTTAATCACATGAGTATCAGGGCTAAATCACACAAGTATCAGGGCTAAATCACACGAGTACAAAGGCTAAATCACATGAGTATCAGGGATAAATCACATGAGTATCAGGGCTAAATCACACAAGTATCACGGCTAAATCACACGAGTACAAAGGCTAAATCACATGAGTATCAGGGATAAATCAAATAAGTATCAGGGATAAATCATATAAGTATCAAGGCTAAATCAAACTAGTATCTGTGCTAAATCACACAAGTATCTGGGCTAAATCATACGAGTATCAGGGCTAAGTCATACTAGTATCAAGGCTAAATCACACAAGTATTAGGGCTTAATCACACGAGTATCAGGGCTAAATCACACAAGGATGTCATCACAAACAAAGCAGAGCAATTTTATATATTATAAGGTACCGTACATTCTGTATCATATTTATTTTGTTTATATGTGTTTACTGGTAATGCCATTTTGTGACAATTTAACAGTTAAATATGGCGGCCGACTCATCTAACCAGTTTTCCTGAACTGTATCCTAACTAGTACTATCTTCATCCTTCCAAAAGGTACCAGTAACCTCTCCACATGCGGAGGAAAACCAACATTGTTTGAGTCATATAATGGTATCACTATAAAGTTTGGTAGGTGAACAACTGTAATAGATGCTGTACAATGTACTGTAAATACTTACAAGGCCTGTGAGAGATTTTATGTTATTTCTTCCCAATGACAATATTTTCAAATTCTCTGAAATAAAAAATCATATTCGAAAGATAAAAAAAATCTGACAGGAAAGAAACAGAACCCTCCACGGACAGTAGTAATCACAATATACCACTCCTCTGTATTAACCCTCCACCGACAGTAGTAATCACAATATACCACTCCTCTGTATTAACCCTCCACGGACAGTAGTAATCACAATATACCACTCCTCTGTATTAACCCTCCACGGACAGTAGTAATCACAATATACCACTTCTCTGTATTAACCCTCCACGGACAGTAGTAATCACAATATACCACCCCTCTGTATTAACCCTCCACGGACAGTCGTAATCACAATATACCACTCCTCTGTATTAACCCTCCACCGACAGTAGTAATCACAATATACCACTCCTCTGTATTAACCCTCCACGGACAGTAGTAATCACAATATACCACTCCTCTGTATTAACCCTCCACGGACAGTAGTAATCACAATATACCACTCCTCTGTATTAACCCTCCACGGACAGTAGTAATCACAATATACCACTTCTCTGTATTAACCCTCCACGGACAGTAGTAATCACAATATACCACTTCTCTGTATTAACCCTCCACGGACAGTAGTGATCACAATATACCACTTCTCTGTATTAATCCTCCACGGACAGTAGTGATCACAATATACCACTTCTCTGTATTAACCCTCCACGGACAGTAGTAATCACAATATACCACTTCTCTGTATTAACCCTCCACAGACAGTAGTAATCACAATATACCACTCCTCTGTATTAACTCTCCACGGACAGTAGTAATCACAATATACCACTCCTCTGTATTAACCCTCCACCGACAGTAGTAATCACAATATACCACTCCTCTGTATTAACCCTCCACGGACAGTAGTATTCACAATATACCACTCCTCTGTATTAACCCTCCACGGACAGTAGTAATCACAATATACCACTCCTCTGTATTAACCCTCCACGGACAGTAGTAATCACAATATACCACTCCTCTGTATTAACCCTCCATGGACAGTAGTAATCACAATATACCACTCCTCTGTATTAACCCTCCACGGACAGTAGTATTCACAATATACCACTCCTCTGTATTAACCCTCCACCGACAGTAGTAATCACAATATACCACTCCTCTGTATTAACCCTCCACGGACAGTAGTATTCACAATATACCACTTCTCTGTATTAACCCTCCACCGACAGTAGTAATCACAATATACCACTCCTCTGTATTAACCCTTCACCGACAGTAGTAATCACAATATACCACTTCTCTGTATTAATCCTCCACGGACAGTAGTAATCACAATATACCACTCCTCTGTATTAACCCTCCACGGACAGTAGTAATCACAATATACCACTCCTCTGTATTAACCCTCCACGGACAGTAGTAATCACAATATACCACTTCTCTGTATTAACCCTCCACGGACAGTAGTAATCACAATATACCACTCCTCTGTATTAACCCTCCACGGACAGTAGTAATCACAATATACCACTTCTCTGTATTAACCCTCCACGGACAGTAGTATTCACAATATACCACTCCTCTGTATTAACCCTCCACGGACAGTAGTATTCACAATATACCACTCCTCTGTATTAACCCTCCACGGACAGTAGTAATCACAATATACCACTTCTCTGTATTAACCCTCCACGGACAGTAGTAATCACAATATACCACTCCTCTGTATTAACCCTCCATGGACAGTAGTAATCACAATATACCACTTCTCTGTATTAACCCTCCACCGACAGTAGTAATCACAATATACCACTCCTCTGTATTTTAGTTTTCATATGGCTCAGACTGAACAGGAAACCGATGTAACTCAGACTGAACTCAGGATACACAACATCAGAGCCTTCCTAAGCGTCTCAATCTGAGCAAGATCTCATCTCAAATATTGACTTGTGTCTTTATGTTAATTTCCATGTGAGACTAGACTCAAAAATAGTATCACCAAACAGAAATGTTATTCTTAGTTTATAACAGTAAAATTTCAAGACATGGAACTTCAGAATGATGTGTCTCTCATTCCGACTCTGATTTTAGCAAAATCTCAATTTGAGTTGAGATAAAATCTCAATTTGAGTTGAGATTTCTACTTTAGATGGTTAGGGAGTATATGATGAGGTAAACATCTTTTGGAAGGTGACTAAAAACTTCTATCAATACAGTCATGTACTTAGTCTTTACAGTGACAAGTACACTAATTGTAACCCTAACAAATTAACGTGATTCTCAACTTTTATACAAGAATATTAGCAAGAATAAATTCCAAGCCTCTTGAGCAGAATATATCAATTTATCAATTTCTGCAACCCTGCAACAGTGGAGTTCGCGGGAGACTTAAAAATGTAAACATTTGTAGTAGCGAATATGTAGAATGCGAAAATTAATTTTTTCGAAATTAAATTGGTTTACAGTTTATGCCATGGTTCGTGTGTTGAATATATCAATTTCTGTGAATAGATTTTGCAATATCGGTCATTTAGATTTACTTGTGTTCATATTACACGTAGAGCGTCTTCCTGACACTTTCTGCTTATGAAAACATACAACCGGGTTTATAAAAATAGACAAGATATCAGCTGTTAAATTAAATTATGCTATTGTAAGGTTGAGGATCACGGTAAATTCTCCATACTATAATTATTTTCATTTCTAATGAAGGCTGTTGGTCAAAAATTAAAATACATGTACCGGTATGTGAGAAAGCAAGTAGTCATTACTGGTCAATGTATCTTCTTACATACAGAAAACACATAATTTGAAGATAATATAGGTTTTCCCTTTTTACTACAGAGAGCTACAAGCAAGGGACATACGAGGGGTGTTCCAGAAATAATAGAACTTTTCTCATAACTTTGTACTCAACACTTACATTTTAATGAAATTTATCTCATATGCATAACATTTTATGCTCTACATACTGGGAGCAACAACTTTTCGTTGTCGTTGGTGATGCTTATACGAAGCGTTGTCATAGAAACCATGTAACGCACAGTAATATTATTATTTTATTTGATCTACGTTGTATGCCTAGGCTATGGTATGAGTTTGTCATGAAACAGACTCCTCCTTCACTCAAACAGAAGTCACATTGCTTATACTTACTTAAACCATTCAAATTTGCAATCTTCTCAATACAATTTGTGGACAGAGAAAGTTGCCTGAAAAAAAGACAATACAGTTTGTTTAACCAATACCTTTGACAGGTACGAGGGTTGTCCCAGTAAATCGTAGACTTTGTTGATAATATTTTTATTTGACCTCACATAACCATTATATTTGACAATTACCTTTATAAATTATATTTTTATAAAAAACATGTATGTAAATTAAAATTATATGTACTTAACTTATATAATCACTGATTGTCACACCCCATGTAAGCGCGGGCGGCGCAACCCATTAAACGTGTCGTTATTTATTGAATGTTGATGTAGTTAACATGCTATTTTGAATTTATTTTTTAATTTGACGCCTTTATTTCACGTCTGCTTTTTTGTACGTTATTTTGACATCATCTCCGCAAATTTTGATGAATAAACCTCACTCCCATGAGACATACGCACATTTGAAATTCATCATTGAAAATCAAAATATGCTCAAAATGGCGACGTTAGAGGATAGCAATGCACTCATAACGGCTATTGAGTTTTGCGCACAGACGGGAATAACACCAACAGACACTTTCAAGAAATTTAAAAATACTGAGAGATATAGTGGTGTGTCTAGGGCACTTGTACACAGATGGCATGGCAGGTTTACTGATGGGTGAACTGATACATTGCCTCGAGGAAGAACGACATATAAACATATACAGAATGTTGAGGCTGTACAGAACGTCAAAGATAGCGAAGTTGAAGGCGTATTTACGGGGTTCGCATTTTCAAAATGGAGCAGAAATCATGCGTGCGATACAAAAATTCAATTGCTCATTAAACTGTGAATGGTTTGAGGAGGTGTATCAATAGTGTGTTGAAAGACATGATTTGTGTATTGCTCACAACGGGGAGTAGTATAAACTGATCTATGTAATGACCTTATTACGTTACTGACGTGACGTCGGTGTGCGCCGCACATACGTACCATATGTTGTTATAATGTTATTAATTTTTTAATTGTTAAATGTATTTTTATGAAATTATGTATACACATTCATAACATATTTATTGAATGTCTGTAAAAATTTAAGGCTAAAGCGTCAAATACTTTTTTGTTAATAAGCAAAGTCTACGATTTACTGGGACAACCCTCGTATATATCGCTGATTAGAATTAGAAGGTCCTAAGTACAAACTAAGTATTTTGAGAAAACAAGAGAAAAACTGTCTGAAAACTAGTGTTTACTTATTTCATATATGCACATGTCTTATAATTCTAATTAATTCTAAGCCGGCGATAATTATGGTCAAAACTCAACATTTGTAATAACGTGCCATGATGATGATACCACAAATATAACAAGTAATTGTGAATTGCAATACAGAAGTCCCCCTACCAGTTTTAAGCCATTTTCAATGTTTCTGTTGCCATAGCAACCACAATTTTGGTCAGAAACAAAATATTTTTGGACGTGCATTATCCCCTTCATAAACCTAGCTTTGAAACTATTTGAGTTATGTCAGGATCCAGATTTTTTGTCGGAATGATGGACAGACTCACTGACTTGACGTTGTGGGGTTTTCTTTTGTTCTTTCTTTTGTTTGTAAAACCCCATAGGCAACATTTTGCACCCGTAAGCAACGGAATGAATAGAATCTAAATATAGCCTATTGTTCCACACCCCACAACGTCAAGTGGGCGCGTACGGACAGACAGACGGACAGACTGACTGACTGACGGAGGGCAAACCTCTAGTCCCCTCCGGTCAAAAACCAGTAGGGGACTAAAAATCAAATTTTACCACTTCAAGATAAGATATATGATTTAAAGTTATAGTATTTATCTTGTGACTCTTTGATCAACCATAATACTTACGTGCATTTTGCGAGTGTTGATAATGATGCATCCATTTTTTCAACGGGTGGAAGCTGGGCCATCAATAAAACAGTCTCTGTTTCTGAACTTTTGCATCCATCCTTTTCCTCCTAAATATAAACAACATATGAAATATTACATCAGTGAAAGGGGATGTCTGATGTTTTCTATTTTTAGTCATCAGTTTTTACAACTTGTTAATTGTCTAAAGTTGCTAATGGGCTCAGAATGGCTAAAAAGAGGTCCCAAAGGGCCCTAGGTCGCTCACCTGTCGTACTAGTGCATGCACACCCCTATGGTGACCCTACACATTTTCTGAATAAAATTTAAGGAAATTCAGCCTCTATTGCAAGTTTTTGTATGATTTGACCATGTGACCTAGCTTTTGACCCCAGATGACTTAATTAATATCAAACTTAACCTAGATTGTGTTGAGATGATCATTAGGACCAAATTTTATAAAGATTAAGTCGAAATTGTGACCTCTGGTGACTACACAGGGTTTTTCTATGATCTGACCTAAAATTTAAACAAAATATATTGGAAAAAATATTTTCCTCCATATAACTGTACAAATACATGCTATAAAGAGAGAACAATAACTAAACACTTAAAAAAAAAAAAAAATTATGGTTCCAGTGGGGTTTGAACCCACGACCCTCAGGAAAATGTCAATTGACATTGTGACCTTGTTTTTGACCCCAGATGACCCAAAATCGAACTTGGTCTAGATTTTGTTGACAGGATCATTGTGACAAAGTTTCATAAAGATTAAGTTGAAATTGTAATTACCTCTGGTGACTACACAAGGTTTTTCTATGAATTGACCTATAATTTAAACAAAATATTTTGGAAAAAATATTTTACTCCATATAACTGTACAAATACATGCTATAAAGACAAAACAATACCTAAACACTTAAAAAAATAAAAATTATGGTTCCAGTGGGGTTTAAAATCACGGCCCTCAGGAAAATGTCAATTGACATTGTGATTTTTATAATTGACATTGTGACCTTGTTTTTGATCCCAGATGACCCAAAATCGAACTTGACCTAGATTCTGTTGACATGATCATTGTGACCAATTATGACCTCCAGTGACTACACAAGGTTTTTCTATAATTTGACCTAGTGACCTAGTTTTTGACCTCAGATGACCCAATATTGAACTTGACCTAGATTTTGTTGAGATGATCATTGTGACCAAGTTTCATAAAGATTAGGCCAAAATTGTGACCTCTAGAGAGGACACAACCCAATTGTTGATGGACGGACGGACAGACGGACGAGGGACGAAGAGTGATCACAAAAGCTCACTCTGTCACTTTGTGACAGGTGAGCTAAAAAGTAGTTGTCTTAAACATGCTTTCCAACCTTTTTCGACTCTCAAGAGGGGTTTTCATGATTTGTGAGTGGAAGATTTGGCATCTCAAGTGGTAGATTTTTCATGGCACAACTTTCTGCGACGTGCACTATATACAGTCTAACCTGTATTTACATGCGTATTAAGCAACCTTTGTCTTAAACGTCACCGCTTAAAATTCCTCCCGAACGTATTTGTTCTATTTTCCTATTGTATTACTATTAAGAGACTTTTGAATGCGACCAACGACCACTATTTAAGCACTCTAATTGATTGGTCAAATTTCATTAAGCAACCGAAAAAAATCTAAAACACTGGAACAGACTCTCAGAAAGCCTGGTCACAGCTCCCACCTTGGACACTTTGATGGCATGATCTTTATCTTCACTCAACATCTATAGGCGCTATTGTTTTTATTAATATCCTGTTTTTAGACATTGGGTACCCTCCCCACAACAGTGTATATGATAAATTAAAGGATGCGAGTATGCTACTATAAAGTGGCCATGCATCAACACTGGATGAAGAGGTTTTCAACCCCTACATATACATATAGGGATCCCTAATGTAGCTACAAAAAGCCTACATTGTATGTCATAAATAGTCCTATATATATGACTTTCGGTTTGTTTTTTAGCATTTGGACTTTCGTTTTCAAACCGAGTGTCAATATTGAACCGGTATTTGGATTATTAAGATTATTGGATGTAAAACACATTTCGCAAGGTAACAATTTGAGTTTATTAGTACCAATAACGGTTTAGGTTTAACAATATTGCATTATAATGGCGTGTCAAGTAAAAATCAGTTTGATTTTAATGTAAAACCTTCTGCAGTAAATTCGGGCGGAATCATACGATAGGAAATTGAGCTTTTTCAGTATGACTTCGGTTTGAAAGTCAAAGTCCAAATGTAAAAAAAACAAAAGTCATATTTGTAGGACCAATCATCAAACTTTCAAAGTAACTCAGTATTCATCACGTCTAGATTTCTGGACTAGTCATACAAATGAAACTAAACAGAATTTATGTCTAGTTTAACTTTAATAGATAAGCCTTACGTTGTTATAACCTTCAAATATATACATGGTTTCATAAAGCTTCCCCGCCAAGACCAACTATCAACATAAAAGACACGCCACATGCACCCCCTTTCATACAGACAAATACACACCACTGCTAGCTATTATAAATATTCATTTTTTCCATATACTGTCATTCTCTGGAACAGCCTTCCTAGTCAAATAGTCCTCCAGCCAGACCTAGAGGGGTTTAAGAACAATCTTAGCCCCTCCCTTATCTCAAACCGCCCCTGAGTACAGGAACAGTATTTTTATCAGCTTTTAATCTATAAATATTTTCATCTTTTATCTAACACTATTTTTATTTCTTCTCACTATCTCACTTTGAAGTCTTCTTTCACTACTTTTAAAATACTTTTATCTTGCATCTGACGCGCAACTGCTAGTTTACCTGAAAAGGGCTTCAGCAGTATATATAGAAAGAAAGAAAAATAACTACTCCCCGTATGACAGTGAGTGTCACCAGCATGCAGAAGGAACTTGGTTGGCAGACCTAAGTACGCGACAGACGAGACCTCACAAGACTGACAATGTTTTATAAAATTGTGTATGGATTGGTGGCCATGCCAGTTCCATCATATCTTGTGGCACCTGTGAGAATGACACGCCACATGCACTCTCTTTCATACAGACAAATTCACACCACTGCTACATGTACAGTCGTTCAGGCAGTTCCGAATCTTAGGCAGTTCCGGATCAGTTCAGTTTTTCCAATAACATGATGAAGTGAACCAATGGTTGTTTGCATTTTATATTTGAAGTCACTAAGAGAAATAAATACACCAAATAGTTTGTTTTAAAGACGGTTTGTAATAAAAATGTGGTTCATTTTGTAAATTTTGCTGATCCGGAACTGACAGAACACATTTGCAAAATATTTTTTTTAATTATGCAATATTTTTCGGGTTTTCTCTTGTCAGTCTGTTAGGATTTGGTTATAAAACAAATGTCAACCAAAATTTTGATTAAATCTAAAGTAGTTTTAGACTTTAGTTTTATCTTAAAATGATTCTGAATACCCCGAGATGATCCTAAACTACCTAAATAGGGGGGCTCACAAATTGTTGTAAAACAAAATATTTGCTTTCCGCATTAAAGTAATCTTTGGTGACAAGAAAGTGGAAGGATTTCCCATTCTCAGTACACAAAGAATTTGAAAGAAAAAGAAAAATTTGAAAATTATGGCCAAATGTGTTCTTAGTGATCCTAAACTGCCTTAACGTATGTAGTTACTATAAATATTCATTCTTTCCTTATACAGTTGTTCTTTGGAATGGCTTACCAAGCCACATAGTCCTCCAGCCAGACCTAGAGGGGTTTAAGAACCATCTTAGCCCCTCTCACATCTCAAACCGCCCCTGAGTACCGGAACAGTGTTTTTATCAGCTTTTAAACTATAAATACTTCACCTTTTATTTAACACTATCACACTTTATTTCTTCTCACTTTCTCACATTAAAGTCTTCTTTCATTACTGGTAAATTGCTTTTATCTTGCACCTGACGCGCACCTGCTAGTTTCCCCGAAAGGGGCTTAAGCAGTATTTAAAGACAAAGGTAAATGTCCCCAAATATATTTTATTTACCCCACCCACTTTCAGTTTCACGACAACTTTTGTTTACTTACAAATTTCGCGATGGCGTCCTTGATTGAAGTTCCCTTCGACTGAAAATAAACAAGCACAATAAATAATAACATGCAACGAGATTTCAAGAAATAAAATAAATTTAGACAATCGGCGCGTCAATAAATTCAACATCCACACTTGTAACTCACCATTTTGATGCTTGTATGGTTGCTAACAGTAACAGTTACTTATCGGAAAACTTGGATCTTATCGGACAGTCACGCATTGGTTGTCCCCCTTTCACTTTCAATTTACATGTTAAAGTCAAACCGTATTTAGTGGAGCTACGTAAACTCATTAAAAGCATACTAGACATTCGTTATTTATAAAAGAATACAGAGCAACACAATAGTTGATAGAAAATAATTCCCTGGTGAAATATATCTGTCTTTAATCAGGAGTGCAATACACCCACTTTTCATCAAAATCAACGGCATTCAGTCTGTTTATTAACTTTATTCCAACCGCGAATCCCGTTTGGAAGCCGTTTGTAACTGTGGTAATTGACTGGCTTAATGTACATTAATTGGCAAACTCGCGTGCCAATTAGAACGTTATGACGTCATGATTATGCCGTCATATAAATTTACAATTTCAGCATAATTATGGCGTCGTAAAACCTTGCTACATGTAGGCCTTCTGAATATGAGAAAATATACTTTAAAATAATCTTAAATGGTGTTTATTTGTCCCGTAACTGTCATTTTCAATCCGAACGATATTTTGTGAAACAAAAATTGTCACATAGTCTAACTTATTTACTTCCAATAATAGGCCTATATACAGAATAGAAGATCTGCAACAAATCTTGCCAATTTTTTCAAATCTTAAAGCCACACGAATTTTCAAAACGTCATAGATCTAGTTTGATCACAGGTAACCGTATCATTTTGTCATATAGATTTAGATCTAGTCAATTTTTTACTCTTAATCAATGATGCAGTTACCTGTGAGTTTGATACTTACCATATCCAAACATTTAGGACAAACTTCGTTCAATATCAGTAAGATATTTACCATCGCATCATGGCCGTTACTAGGATTTTTCAAAAGGGGGTGCGAAATCGAGTTTTATAGAGATCATGGGGATGTTTAGATGAGGGGTGTTGGGCTTCCGTATACTTCTGCAAGGGGATGTAGAGCTACCAAATCCTTCAGGTGGAGGTTGCGGGTCCGTTCCAACGAGAATGTTGTAAAATGCATTGTTTACCCGAGGGACAGGGTACTAAAACTCGAAAAATACGTTGTTTGTGTAAACTGCTTGCAACACAACCTTGTTCTCAACTTGATACTATTCAGTATTCACTGATAAAGTTATTGAGCAAGAGAAGCGAGCAGGAAAAAATGCATTGTTTATCTGAGCTGCATGCAACACAAACTCGTTTTCTAATTGATATCGAACCGGGCGAAGAGAGCTAGAAAAAACACAATTTATCTGATATGAATACCGCATGAACTCGTATTCATTCACAGTAAACAGTTATTTTGTATTATTATACCTCACGTGACCTCTTAATGTATTTTCCCCATAGACCTTCCGTGTGATATTTTGTTCGATCACTATGTGATATTTTGTTCGATCACTACTAGTAAAAACGAGGCTGGGCTATTTATAGAAATGTGTACTATTTGAGTCCGGAAAACACCCCGCTAGAGAGTCTCCGTATGCTATTTATATGCTTGGGAATATTTAACATGCTATTTTTGTAAATCTTGTCGATTTCAACCGTTGAAACTGACAAGATTTACTAAAAATAGCACAAAATCAGCAGAAACTTATACGGACTGAGATTGTACATGTAAAATTGTCATAACGGCAATCTAAATTCTGCTTACATTTGTTGATAATTTATTTCGCAAAATGGTTGTAATTTTGTTCGGTATAATAAAATAAATAACACATGGCTGCTCGGGTGACAGTACATAAATAACACATGGCTGCGAGGGTGATAGTAAATAATACCAACCCGAGAATAGTTGTATCACCCGAGGGTGATATGACTATTCAAGGGTTGGTATTATTTACTGTCACCCGAGCAGCCAAGTGTTATTTATTTAATACCATTCACTGATAAAGTTATTTTGCGAGCGAAGCGAGCTAGGTAAAAAATGCCATATTTAACTGAGCTGCATACCACACAACCATGTTCTCAGTTTGATATCGTTCACTGATAAAAGTTATAGGGCAAGCCTAGCAAGCTAGACAAAAATGTATTGTTATCACTCGTTCTGTCCTTGAAACCATTCACTGATAAGAAAATGTTCAAGGTTGAGGGTAATGTGCGAGCGGAACGAGCTAGAAAAAATGCTTTCGTTTATAACAACAGCATTCAACCGACTCGTTCTATACTTGATTAGATGACAAAGTTATTCTGCGAGCAAAGCGAGCTTGAAAAAATGCAAAGTTGATAAATGTCACCAACAAAAAGGACTTCTTAAATTGGCGAAAAAGGTGGGGTGCGTTCGCACCCGACGCACCTCCCCTAGTTACGACCATGCACATTTATTAAAGCTCATCAAACTTCATGTATTATGGAACTTCAAAACGAAGTATGAGATCTTTTCTTTTATTAAAACATCTAAACTTGAGTATGAATACATGGCTTAAGTTTTAAAACTACCTGTAGTAAAACATTTATTATGCGACTGATCTACGAGAACACACTAGTTAACTACATGTACATGTTCAACTTTCTTTTCTAGCGGATAGAATCACCCTTCGCTACTGACAATAGCATATCGGTAATGCTATTACCAGCACAATTCGGTGAATCTTGAGCGTATAGCCTACATGGTTTCGTCTAGCAGTAGGCTGCTAAAGAAGAACACCTGACTTCATGAGTATATGCTTCAAGAGGCTTGTCAGTTTCATTAAACGTTGATCTTATGACCTATTTCGTATTAAAGTTATTTTCAGCAAAAGGGGGATTTTTCTATTCGACAGCAAACAAGAAAAAATCAGTCAAGTAAAAAAAATATCACAATCATTAGGACGCCTAACCATAATCACCAACTTCAAGGCGTGTGTGCATAACACCACTTGTAGTCAGGTAACACCCCTGATAGGTTCTAGTTACTGAGTTATAGCAGGTAGAAAATAACTGCTATAGCCTAATAATGTAAAACACGTTTCGTTTCTTCCTGGTATCTTACAGACCGAATTCATCCACGATCTTTGCATCCACACAACAGCATGTTTACTCAATAGCTCATAACTTACTCAATATTTTGCATTTTACATTCAATTTTCTTTCGGTTTATCCAGATATCTTATTGGTATACATGTACAATGGTAACACAATTGTTAACGAATTCCCGTCAAAAGCATGCATACATGAACGCTCTAGATAAACACTCAATTATTAAATGAACAAGGAAACACATCAGTGATTGTTACGAGGTTTGGGACTTCTCTCGTTGAGCGATAAAAAACCCTCATGAATGGAGACTACTTCACATCTCTAAATATCAAATCATGCAACTATAGTTGTAAATTATTATATGATTATGCCGTTTATATAAGCAGAATAGTAATAAGGGGGATAACCGCGCTCGGCTTAATGCAATAAATAATTATAAATATACATGTGGTGTCACACCGGTAAAATTTTCTACTATCATTTCTATGCAAAATGACCCAATTTCATGTCTCTCCCTGAGTCACACTGATTTCCCAAATGATTTCCTGTGGCCTTTTCCATAGAATACATACACTGTCCTCATAAATGAGTCACAGAAAATGCCAGGTTGAGTGTGTTGTTTTCCTGCTATTTCAAGTCTCCCAGGTAGACTATGCTATTTTCCAATACACAACAGCTGATTCGGCCGAAGCACACACACATTTCCAGCCCTCAGTCAGGGTGTAGTAATCTAGAAAAAGATAAATTAAAGGCTGTTAGCTGTTGACAGAAAGTCCATATTTGAAATATATATAGGAATTTTGGTCAACAATTCACAGTTACCACAGTCAAACAGTACAAGAACAGAACAGAATTAAAGTTTTCATAGGAACTATTTTAGCATACTACGACCCGGAAGTACTTTCACCGGTGTGACACCATGTATATACTTATCTCCGATTTCCATAGATGAGGAACATTCTGATCACCTCAGTCTTTATGCACAATCGTGAATTCTCGGCCATTTCCGTTTATCTCCGGTTAATCCGGTTAAAGACCGATGTGATCAGAATGTCTTTATGCATTGCAATAGTATATTTACCGGAGTCAAACGAAAATGGCCGAGCTTTATCGATTGGAATGAGGAAGTTAAAGAAGGTGGATGCTAAAGGACAACGGTCTCATGTAGGTCAAAGGGTTATATGAATTTTAATAAAACGGTGGGCGTGGCTAGCCGGTAGGGTGGAAACGCCGGGTTCCGGACTCCGTTACTTCTGACAATAGACATACTATTATTACGATGAGTATTACGATGCTATCGTACGTAGTACAGATTACTTCACTTTACTATCCAATATTATTATTGAGTTCAATAATTTTTTCGATAATAGAAAGCTATATAATAAATCAAATATCCATCCAAATTCATCAAATCGTCTGTCTACACATACTGTAATGCTTGCTATAGTCACAGTGTGCATATTTGTGGACAACTAGTTAATAGAGGTAACTACAATAGTCTATATATATTCTACCTAAATTAAAATGCTCATATATATTCTACCAAGACTGTAATTTGCTCTATATATTGGGTATATATGTGGACAACTAGTTTGTGTAGGTACCTACAATAGTCTATATTTTCTACCAAGACTGTAATGCTCTATATAGTGGGTATATATGTGGACAACTAGTTCGTGTAGATACCTACAATAGTCTATATATATTCTACTCAGACTATAATGCTCTATATAGTGGGTATATTTGTAGAAACTAGTTCGCGTAGATACCTACACTAGTCTATATATATTCTACTCAGAC
Organism: Spisula solida; assembly: GCA_947247005.1. NCBI lineage: Eukaryota > Metazoa > Mollusca > Bivalvia > Venerida > Mactridae > Spisula > Spisula solida. Next base: position 26,738,583 of record OX365945.1, on the reverse strand, counting down.
TATAATGCTCAATATAGTGGGTATATTTGTGGACAACTAGTTCGTGTAGGTACCTACAATAGTCTATATCTATTCTACTCAGACTATAATGCTCTATATATAGTTGGTATATTTGTGGACAACTAGTTCGCGTAGATACCTACAATAGTCTATATATATTCTATCCAGACTATAATGCTCAATGTATAATGGGTATATTTGTGGACAACTAGATCGCGTAGGTACCTACAATAGTCTATATATATTCACGCACGTTAATTTTAATTAACGTGCGTGATATATTCTAACCAGACTATAATGCTCTATACATTGGGTATGTTTGTGGACAACTAGTTCGTGTAGGTACCTACAATTGTCTCTATATATCCTAACCAAACTAAAATGCTCTATATATTGGGTATATTTGTGGGCAACTAGTTCGTGTAGGTTCCTGTGATAGTCTATATACATTCCACCCAGACTAAAATGCTCTATATATTGGGTATATTTGTGGACAACTAGTTCGCGTAGATACCTACAATAGTCTATATATATTCTATCCAGACTATAATGCTCAATGTATAATGGGTATATTTGTGGACAACTAGATCGCGTAGGTACCTACAATAGTCTATATATATTCACGCACGTTAATTTTTATTAACGTGCGTGATATATTCTAACCAGACTATAATGCTCTATACATTGGGTATGTTTGTGGACAACTAGTTCGTGTAGGTACCTACAATTGTCTCTATATATCCTAACCAAACTAAAATGCTCTATATATTGGGTATATTTGTGGGCAACTAGTTCGTGTAGGTTCCTGTGATAGTCTATATACATTCCACCCAGACTAAAATGCTCTATATATTGGGTATATTTGTGGACAACTAGTTCGTGTAGGTACATACAATAGTCTATATATATATATTCTAACCAGACTAAAATGCTCTATATATTGGATATATATATGTGGACAACTAGTTCGTGTTGGTACCTACAATAGTCTATATATTTTCTACCAAGACTGTAATGCTCTATATATTGGGTATTAGTTTAAACAGTATTTATTCATAAGATATTTTACAACATATAATAAGTTACAATTGCTAAAGGATTGGGAAACAAGTTTTTTAAACTTATATTAATCCCGCTCCTTAAATATTGGGTATTTATCACATGTTTGACGTCGCGGTAGCGTAATAAAGCCATTATTTATTTTTGATAATACACTAGTGTAATAAAGCTATCACGCGACGTCATTCAAAGGATAGGCGACGTCGTCAAAATTGCGCGTTTATTATAGTGAAAAATAAGTAGCTATTTTATTTTTCGGCCGGAAAAGGCTAACATGTGATAAAAAGAACATTACATTTGTGACTTTCCACATTGAATTATTAAACTCGTTGAAAAAATCGATTAAATGCTCGGCAGAGCTTCGAATTTTATTATTTTATTCAACTCATTTAATAAATTCAATATGAAAAGACACTCATGTAATGTCCTCTATATATGTGGACAACTAGTTCGTGTAGGTACCTTCAATAGTCTATATATATTCTACCAAGACTGTAATGCTCTATATATTGGGTATATATGTGGACAACTAGTTCGCGTAGGTACCTACAACAGTCTATACATCGTCTAAACAGACTGTAATGCTCTAATATTGGGTATATATGTGGACAACTAGTTCGTGTAGGTGCCTACAATAGTCTATATAGTTTCTACCAAGACTGTAATGCTCTATATATTGGGTATATATGTCGACAACTAGTTCGTGTAGCTAGGTACCTACAATAGTCTATATATTTTCTACCAAGACTATAATGCTCTATATATTGGGTATATATGTGGACAACTAATTCGTGTAGGTACCTACAATAGTCTATATATATTCTACTCAGACTATAATGTTCTTTATACTGGGTATATTTGTGGACAACTAGTTCGCGTAGGTACCTACAATAGTCTAAACATCGTCTAAACAGACTGTAATGCTCTATAATATTGGGTATATATGTGGACAACTAGTTCGCGTAGGTAACTTCAATAGTCTATATATTTTCTACCAAGACTGTAATGCTCTATATATTGGGTATATATGTGGACAACTAGTTCGTGTAGGTACCTACAATAGTCTATATATTTTCTACCAAGACTGTAATGCTCTATATATTGGGTATATATGTGGACAACTAGTTCGTGTAGGTACCTACAATAGTCTATATATTTTCTACCAAGACTATAATGCTCTATATAGTGGGTATATATGTGGACAACTAGTTCGCGTAGGTACCTACAATAGTCTATATATTTTCTACCAAGACTATAATGCTCTATATATTGGGTATATATGTGGACAACTAGTTCGCGTAGGTACCTACAATAGTCTATATATTTTCTACCAAGACTATAATGCTCTATATATTGGGTATATATGTGGACAAATAGTTCGTGTAGGTACCTACAATAGTCTATATATTTTCTACCAAGACTGTAATGCTCTATATATTGGGTATATATGTGGACAACTAGTTCGTGTAGGTACCTACAATAGTCTATATATATTCTACTCAGACTATAATGTTCTTTATACTGGGTATATTTGTGGACAACTAGTTCGCGTAGGTACCTACAATAGTCTATACATCGTCTAAACAGACTGTAATGCTCTATAATATTGGGTATATATGTGGACAACTAGTTCGCGTAGGTACCTACAATAGTCTATATATTTTCTACCAAGACTGTAATGCTCTATATATTGGGTATATATGTGGACAACTAGTTCGTGTAGGTACCTACAATAGTCTATATATATTCTACTCAGAGTGTAATGATTGATATAGTGGGTATATTTGTGGGCAACTAGTTAAAGGAGATACCTATAGCAGTCTATACATATCTACGTATAATTCTCTCATTTTTACGTTCGTTCGCGGAAATTACTGACATTTTGTGAGGATCATACCAATAGATTAGACATCCTTGTATACCTTCATAGCATTATGTATTGCAGAGGGTATAAAGGAAATACTTGTTTCACAATCGACCTAAAATAAATTAGTATTAACTATTATCCATATGACGTTACTAAGGTAGATTATAAGACTGGGTACTTCTGGCTTAAAGTGTACTTGTGGTCATACTTTACTATTAACTACATATAATACAGGCAGTATACTTCTCCGTAGTCTGTATGTATTTCATTGAGTCAGTAAGAATGTTTCATTGAGTCAGTGAGTGTTTCATTGAGTTGGTACATTTTTCAGTCAGGCCATATGAGTTTCAAACAGTCAGTACATATCCCAAAATGTGTTTGATGTTTTGTTACGATAGAGCATCAAGTTTCACTAAATTGCTTTGATATTGTCACTGTTTGCCTCACATGTAACTGTATCATTGATAAAAATTAAAAAATATTTAAAATTTATATTATCTTAGATATCTAAGATAATATAAATTTTATTTAAAAAAATACTCTATCAATTATACAGTAACCTGTGGTTTTACTTGGTGACAAAACGACAAGAGCGATATTTGTTGCATTTCGACATACAGAAGTCACAACTTGTGCTTCACCTGGCTGTTTCTACGGAACAGTCATAGTACATGTACTAGTAAAATGTCGACTAAGTGAAAGTGTGATATTGTTTTGTTGAATCACAGTAAGTATAAACATAACTTTTACTACATTCATATATTTGTGATATGCACAGATATGGGCAACAGCAATTCTATTTTACATCTTTGCATTTTAAATAACACACAATTGTTTTAACGGAGCGCTTCAAATTCAACTACGAGTACATGAACTAGAGCTTTCACTGAGTGATTAATCATGAGAAATCCGGGTAATACCTGGGTCACAAATCAGTTGTGGGGAGTTGTAACAATATTTGGCTGTTTTAAAGCAACATTGTTGCAACTACATCGAGCTCCAGATTCTCATTTCGTCGGAGGACATGTTATCATTTTCATACGCCATTAATTTGGTCCGACAAACTTTGAGTATTATATATCAATTCCCGTTAATTGAAATTATAAGTTTGTTAATATTACATGCATATAGGTATATACAATGTACGAGAAACTGCGAACATGTTGTATTGTTTATGCTTATGTGTTCATGGTGGGAACGGACCGAGATGAATTTATTAAACTTTGTTTTCGCCTGGTACTAATATGTAACTCGGGAATGGCAATCTTTCCATGCGACAGAAGCGCAATACATGTATTTGCTCTAGACGCTTAGTGTGCTATAGTTCTGCATGTATTTAATTGACGAGAGGCCCAAACTCAATGGAAACTGTATTTATACACATATCGCCGTCAGTCGCCATCACTCGTCCGTTTCTCGTCATAGACTCATTTATCAAAGATATGTCTTCGATTGTCGAAAAGATATCGTACTCATATCGTATATATACATGTATCGACTAAAATCTTGGCAAATAAATGAATAAGCAATTATCGTTATTGTGTAGTGTCAATGTCGAAGAAAGGTCGAATAAATGTCGTCATGAAAAATACCCTGTCAAGACGTGCACCTTTCGGCCAGCCATCTGCTTGTGTGAAAACAAAACAATGGAAGTTGCCTTCTAACGCGCTCAAGAGATCTCCATGCAAATTTCCGTCGAGTACATCTCTAAAACTTGTCGGAGCTTCATGTTGTGTAAAACTGGCAGCGGTGATACCACGGGTTTGCTGAAATTTTGAGTGACTTATTTATATGAATTATGCATTCCGATGATATCGGTATATAGAAACTCGAGGAAGAAACACACTCGATCGAGTGTGGCTATCACAGCAAGTAGATAAACAGAGCCCTCAGCCAAGTCAACATATCGTCTGACCACAGATGGGAATGACACAGGGTTCTAATAGAAGCCGGCAAGTTACATTCAGTGATATACAGTGAGTTTTTCGTTTGCGCTATGTGAGTAATAATGCGACGTAGGTCAATTGTAATGTTGGTTTCTTAAAGCAGAAATCACACTACAGCCAAAGATTGATATTATGCATGAAATCAATGTTCCTATGATAGCACAGGGCCGACAAGCCAAACGTTGTGGTTTGAAGAAATGCAAAGTTTAGCTGACGTCAACTACAGTAAATCAGTTAAAGTAACAATCCGTATTTTAATATTTCAATAATTACATGTATATACATGTCGGCGTTTCAAGTACTTGGAAGTGAAAGTGTCATTGTTGAAAATGGATAACACTTATTTCCAGGTTTGAACTATTTTAAGTTTCAATGCTAGCTGTCGTCACTTAACTAACAAGCATCACATTAAAACAGAATATTCCAGAAAATGTATTTACTAGAATATTTTATAAGCATGTACGTAGAATACATAATAATTTCCGCGTATTCTGTTAACTGTTGTCATTATTACAACACAATATAGAACTGAATATAATCTCTTTTTGCATATGTAGTCATTACCATTTATCTTTGTGTTTCAATTTTGACCATCACACGAACGCATACATTGTCAACTTTTGTCCCCAAAAGAATTATATATGTCCAAATAGGTTTGAAAAATGGCCAGTCAATTTGGTGAAGATAAAAATCAGTTTTAAATACAGGTGCGTGTGTAGATGAACTTGTACATGTATTACAAAAATGTTTGCCTCGGGTGTCGGCTTGCGGGACTCGACTCGCTCCGTGACGTTACATAGTCAGCATACCAAAGACGAAACTGAAGTGGTACCTGTGTTCCGATTCCTTGTTGATTCGTAGTATAAATAGGAAAACTGGATTCTATTCTCTCATTCCTTCATGCCAATGGTGTGCAACATGAATTGCATGTCCAGAATGATTAATGTACAATATGAGTACTTCACAGTCGTGTAATATGATATTGATAGGCTTGTACATTTTGTGTTAATGCACATTTAACCTGCATTATGATATTATTGAGTACGAGTAAATACCTATTTGTAGGTTTATGAAGTAAAATGAGGGAATGCTATGTTACATTGATCGAAGACAGCTGATATGCTATAGTCATCGATAAACACTTCCGAAAATATAGAAATTAGTCCCGGCTTGAACAAATCTGGTCTATTGCGTAACCCTAATACACAACGTAAGTCTGACACTTTCACATTTGTGCAGTACTAGTAGTAGGTACAAGCACCTGGTTGTATCAGAATGTACTCGTATTGGTACCAAGTTGAGTAGTACTTGACAACTACTGGAACACAACTACTTGGTACAGTAAGATACAGGAAGTTTGAAGTCCAGAAGGAATACTCAAGTACTGGTACTAACTATAGGTCGTTTGTGGTACTGGTAGGACAAATTGTATACTACTCAAACTTTGATAAGGGTCAAGAAATCAAAAAGCACGACGTGTTACGTTAACCAAACAAAACTGATTCAGAAACCGTTGTGCAGATATTAAAATATCATCTAATCTGCTGCTTAACTTTGAAAAATGCATGTGTTGCATTTGGTATGCATTGACTAATGTCATCTGTTTCCAGGTAACTGATAAGCCCTATTGGCATGGACCAAACTGGCAAGAATAAATTGGAATTTTTTGTCCCCTTTCTATTCTCATATTGGGCTAGACCCAAAAACGGATCACATTTTGTTATCACAGCATACACATTTTAATGAGGCTGAGCTTATCAGCACTTAGACATCACAATTTGAAGAAATCTTTATTCCATTACAATATCGCAGATCTATGTAACATTGTTTCTGAAAACTCTGTCAGTCCAACCTATTCAATAAGCAAAATATTTGCAAGGATAATTTGTTGACCCTTATCAAACTGAGTAGTATATAAAATGAAGATTTCAGTAAAGTTGGGCCCCAGAAAATGAAATGCATGTACCAACTATATGAATGGGAGTTTGCATGATATAATCAAGGTAGTATGTAAATTTTGACAGACATCTGATGATTAGATAGCAAGGTATTTAAAATGTATACGATTTGTTGTTACCCAAACAACCTATACAAATTCCTTCAGTACATGTACTACTTTAATTGTGTTGAAGTGACAGACTGAATACAAACCAGCTTAAATCAAGCATAAGCTAATGGCATCTTTGATATCCAGCAAACAATAAACTAGGCTTTAAACCTTGGTCTAAATTTCTAGTGAAGTTTAATGTGCTGCTCAGGTTTAGCCAAAATCTGGCTTTGCAACCCCAGAAGACTGAGTATGCAGATATAGAATATGCTTATACCAGCATGCATAATAAGCCCATTCTAAAAGCCCTATCTTTGGACTGTTGAGAGGGCTACAGTAGTACTTTATGACAGTCATGTTTTAATAGGTTCTAGTCTGCATAGTCATGCTTTGACAAAAACAAATATTTTAACCAATACATTTATTTGGTATCTGCCAATATGAGTAAAAATCAATGATTTAAAATAAATGCAAATTATCATGAATCATTGAAAATTTTCACCAAAACTACAACACAACATAGATGACAAAACTTATACGAAAATAATTAATCCATATGATCTATTGATTTAATCAAGGGTTGATAATAATAAAAATCAATAGTGCATGTACATTTCCTACACTGTGGCAATATCAAACATTGTAACATGAACTCGGTAATTATCAACAACTTTCCACGAATTGCATAGTTCACACTTTTAATTCAACATTAAAGTATAAAGAGGAATCCATGGCATACAAATGTCATTCAACAATTGTCTTATTTGAATTTTGCATGACACGCAAACTGGTCCATACTTGGCCGTTCTCTATCTTCTTCTAGCAGTAACAGGAATGTTTAAATATTCTGAGTTGTAGGTAGGTTTTTAGGTACACCAGGTCTTCCATACTTCTTGGTATTTTGACATCATGTCTCTGGATTTTGTCTGAATACAGAAAAATAAGAAGTTAAAATGACAACATCAAACTTGAGTTCATTTGAACAGTAGATTTTATTTGAGTCAGATGACAATTCACAATCAGTTCTCAGCAATTACTGTGTACCAGTGAGTTTTATGTATAGTAATAATTAAGTCCATTATGGAACAAGAAGTTTTTACAACTTTACATGAGGGTAGGAGAGAAGAGAAGCCACATTTTCCTTTTTATGCTGAGAGCCTAGCAAGGGTATTACTGGTACCATTTTTATTTGGTCTTTAGTATGGCATGGCCTGTGAGAAAAACCAGAACCTTCAGCACTAGAAGCAGAAGCTCAACAAATATGCAAGAAGTGCATACTGCACATCAAGGAAAATAATAGAGGAAACGTCTTAAGGAACCATTCACACATTCTGAAATGTGCATGTAAGTCATTCAGATAGTTTTTAATTTAGTCATTAAGTGTTTCATTCAGTCTGTGCATGTTTCATTCATTCAGTAATTAAGTATTTCATTCAGTCAGTGAGCGTTTCATTCAGTAAGTGTTTCAATCAGTCAGTACATGTTTCATTCAGTAATTAAGTGTTTCATTCAGTCAGTAAGAATGTTTCATTTAGTCAATGAGTGTTTCATTCAGTCAGAACATGTTTCATTGACTCAGTGCATATTCCATCCAGTCAGAAAGCTTTCAATCAGTCAGTAAGTTTTTAATCAGTAAGTGAGAGTTTCATTGAGTCAGTAAGAAATGTTTCATTGAGTCAGTATGTGTTTCTTCGGTAAGTGCATGTTTCATGCAGTCAGTATGGATTTCAGACAATCTGTATGTGTTACAGACAGTAAATATATGTGTGAGAGACAGTCAGTAGTGTTATAGACAATAATAAGTATTGTTTTTCAGAGACTATGTGTTACAGACAATAAGTATGTGTTTCAAACAACCAGTATGTGTTACAGACAGTAAGTGTTTCAGTTAATGTGTCCAGTCGGTCAGTATGTGTGTTCAGACAGAAGTATGTGCGTTCAGAGTCAGCATGTGTTTCAGACAGCCAGTCTGTGATTCATACTTTCAGAAAGACTGTCAGCAAATGTTTCAGACTTTCAATGTGAATTTCAGACTTTCAGTGTGTGTTTCAAACTTTCAGTGTGTGTTTCAGACCATCAGTAAGTATTTCAAACTGTCAGTGTGTGTTTCATATTTTCAGTGAGTGTTTCAGACTGCCAATAAGGGTTTCACACAAGAAGAAAGACTGCCAAGGTGTGTTTTAGACTTTCAATGTGTGTTTCAGACCGTCAGTGATTGTTTCTGACAAAAAGGGTTTCAGACTTTCAGTGTGTGTCTCAGACTGCAAGTGTGTGATTCAGACTTTCAGTGAGTGTTTCAGACTGTCAGTGTGTGTTGCAGACTTTCAATGTGTGTTTCAGACTGCCAGTAAGGGTTTCACACAAGAAAGACTGCCAAAGTATGTTTCAGACTTTCAATGGGTGTTTCAGACTTTCAGTGAGTATTTCAGACTGCAAGTGAGTGTTTCAGACTGGAAAAAGGACTTCAGAAAAAGTTTCAGACTGCCAGTGTGTGATTAAGACTTTCAGTGTGTGTTTCAGACTGCCAGTAAGGGTCTCACACAAGAAGCAAGACTGCCAGTGAGTGTTCAAGACTTTCAATGGGTGTTTCAGACTTTCAGTGTGTGTTTCAGACCGTCAGTGATTGTTTCAGACAGTCAGCAAGGGTTTCAGACTTTCAGTGTGTGATTCAGACTGGTAGAAAGACTGTCAGCATGTGTTTCAGACTTTCCATGAGTGTTTCAGACTGCCAGTGTGTGTTTGCCAGTGTGTGTTTCAGACGGGTAAGAAGACTGTCAGCAAGTGTTTTAAACCTTCAGAGAGTGTTTCAGACTGCCAGTAAGTGTTTCAGACAGCAAAGTAAGTGTCTCACACTGCCAGTAAGTGTTTCAGACTGGTAGAAAGACTGTCAGCCAGTGTTTCAACTTTCAGTGTGTGTTTCAGACTGCCAGTGAGTGTTTCAGACTGGAAGAAAGACTGTCAGCTAATGTTTCAGACTGCAAGTGTGTGTTTCAGACTTTCAATGTGTGTTTAAGACAGTCAGTAATTGATTCAGACTGCCAGTGAGTGTTTCAGACTGGAAGAAAGACTGTCAGCTAATGTTTCAGACTGTTAGTGTGTGTTTCAGACAGTCAGTAATTGTTTCAGACAGCAAGTAAGTGGTTCAGACCATCAGTAATTGTTTCAGACTGCAAGTTTGTATTTCAGACTTTCAATGTGTGTTTCTGACTTTCAGTGTGTGTTTCAGATTGCCTGTGTGTGATTCAGACTGGTAGAAAGACAGTCAGTATGTGTTTCAGACTTTCCATGAGTGTTACAGACTGCCAGTGTGTGTTTCAGACGGGTAGGAAGACTGTCAGCAAGTGTTTAAACTTTCAGAGAGTGTTTCAGACTGCCAGTAAGTGTTTCAGACAGCAAAGTGTCTCACACTGCCAGTAAGTGTTTCAGACTGGAAGAAAGACTGTCAGCAAATGTTTCAGACTGCCTTTGTGTGATTAAGACTTTCAGTGTGTATTTCAGACTTTCAGTGTGTGTTACAGACTGCAAGTAAGGGTTTCACAATAGAAGAAAGACTGTGAGTGTGTGTTTCAGATTTTCAGTGAGTATTTCAGACTTCCAGTGTGTGTTTCAGACTGCCATTGAGTGTTTCAGACTGGGAGAAAGATTGTCAGCGAATGTTTCAGACTGCAAGTTTGTGTTTCAGACGTTCAATGTGTGTTTCAGACCATCAGTAATTGTTTCAAACTGCCAGTGAGTGTTTCTGACTGGAAGACAGACTGTCAGCTGATGTTTCAGACTGCAAGTGTGTGTTTCAGACCGTCAGTAATTGTTTCAGACAGCAAGTAAGTCGTTCAGACCATCAGTAATTGTTTCAGACTGCCAGTGAGTGTTTCAGACAGCAAGTAAGTGTTTCAGACCATCAGTAATTGTTTCAGACTGCCAGTGAGTATTTCAGACTGCAAGTGAGTGTTTCAGACTGGAAAAAGGACTTCAGCATATGTTTCAGACTGCCAGTGTGTGATTTAGATATCAGTGTGTGTTTCAGACTGCCAGTAAGGGTTTCACACAAGAAGAAAGACTGCCAGTGTGTGTTTCAGACTTTCAATGGGTATTTCAGACTTTCAGTGTGTGTTTCAGACCGTCAGTGATTGTTTAAAACAGTCAGCAAGGGTTTCAGACTTTCAGTGTGTGATTCAGACTAGTAGAAAGACTGTCAGCATGTGTTTCAGACTTTCACTGAGTGTTTCAGACTTTCACTGAGTGTTTCAGACTGGAAGAAAGACTGTCAACAAATGTTTCAGACTGCCTGTGTGTGATTAAGACTTTCAGTGTGTATTTCAGACTTTCAGTGTGTGTTACAGACTGCCAGTAAGGGTTTCACAATATAAGAAAGACTGCAAGTGTGTGTTTCAGATTTTCAGTGAGTATATCAGACTTCCAGTGTGGGTTTCAGACTGCCATTGACTGTTTCAGACTGGAAGAAAGATTGTCAGCAAATGTTTCAGACTGCAAGCTTGTGTTTCAGACTTTCAATGTGTGTTTCAGACTTTCAGTGTGTGTTTCAGACCATCAGTAATTGTTTCAGACTGCCAGTGAGTGTTTCAGACTGGAAGAAAGAATGTCAACAAATGTTTCAGACTGCCTGTGTGTGATTAAGACTTTCAGTGTGTTTTTCAGACTTTCAGTGTGTGGTTCAGACTGCCAGTAAGGGTTTCACAATAGAAGAAAGACTTCCAGTGTGTGTTTCAGATTTTCATTGAGTATTTCAGACTTCCAGTGTGTGTTTCAGACTGCCATTGAGTGTTTCAGACTGGAAGAAAGATTGTCAGCAAATGTTTCAGACTGCAAGTTTGTGTTTCGGACTTTCAATGTGTGTTTCAGACTTTCAGTGTGTGTTTCAGACCATCAGTAATTGTTTCAGACAGCCAGTGAGTGTTTCAGACTGCCAGTGAGTGTTTCAGACTGGAAGAAAGACTGTCAGCTAATGTTTCAGACTGCAAGTGTGCTTTTCAGACTTTCAATGTGTGTTTCAGACCGTCAGTAATTGTTTCAGACAGCAAGTTAGTGGTTCAGACCATCAGTAATTGTTTCAGACTGCCAGTGAGTGTTTCAGACAGCAAGTAAGTGTTTCAGACCATCAGTAATTGTTTCAGACTGCCAGTGGGTATTTCAGACTGCAAGTGAGTGTTTCAGACTGGAAAAAGGACTTTAGCAAATGTTTCAGACTGCCAGTGTGTGATTAAGACTTTCAGTGTGTGTTTCAGACTTTCAGTGTGTGTTTCCCAGACTGCCAGTTAGGGTTTCACAATAGAAGAAAGATTGTGAGTGTGTTTCAGATTTTCAGTGAGTATTTCAGACTTCCAGTGTGTGTTTCAGACTGGTAGAAAGACAGTCAGCAGGTGTTTTAAACTTTCAGTAAGTTTTTCAGACTGCAAGTAAGTGTTTTAGACAGCAAGTAAGTGGCTCAGACTGCCACTAAGTGTTTCAGACTGGTAGAAAGACTGTCAACAAGTATTTCAGACTTCCAGTGTGTGTTTCAGACTGCCATTGAGTGTTTCAGACTGGAATAAAGATTGTCCGCAAATGTTTCAGACTGCAAGCCTGTGTTTCAGACTTTCAATGTGTGTTTCAGACTTTCAGTGTGTGTTTCAGACCATCAGTAATTGTTTCAGACTGCCAGTGAGTGTTTCAGACAGGAAGAAAGAATGTCAACAAATGTTTCAGACTGCCTGTGTGTGATTAAGACTTTCAGTGTGTATTTCAGACTTTCAGTGTGTGGTTCAGACTGCCAGTAAGGGTTTCACAATAGAAGAAAGACTTCCAGTGTGTGTTTCAGATTTTCAGTGAGTATTTCAGACTTCCAGTGTGTGTTTCAGACTGGTAGAAAGACAGTCAGCAGGTGTTTTAAACTTTCAGTGAGTTTTTCAGACTGCAAGTAAGTGTTTTAGACAGCAAGTAAGTGGCTCAGACTGCCACTAAGTGTTTCAGACTGGTAGAAAGACTGTCAACAAGTGTTTCAACTTTCAGTGTGTGTTTCAGACTGCCAGTGAGTGTTTCAGACTGGAAGAAAGATTGTCAGCAAATGTTTCAGACTGCAAGTTTGTGTTTCAGACTTTCAGTGTGTGTTTCAGACCATCAGTAATTGTTTCAGACAGCAAGTAAGTGTTTCAGACCATCAGTAATTGTTTCAAACTGCCAGTGAGTGTTTCAGACTGTCAGTAATGTTTCAGACCTTCAATGTGTGTTTCAGAATGTCAGCGAGTGTTTCAGAATACCAAATGAGTATTTAGCAGACATTCTTTGTGTGTTTAGACTGTCAATGAGTGTTTCAGACTGCCAATGAGTGTTTCAGACTGTCAGTGAGTGTTTCAGACAGCCAGTAAGTGTTTAGACAGTCAGTGAAGGTGAGCCAGTCAGTCCAGCCTAGCAATACAGGCATAAAAAGATGATATCATGAATCACCAGTTAACTTCTTACCTCCGAGTCTGACTGTTTTGTCTGCACAAACTTCCTGTACAGCAAACCATCACAAGTAGGAACAGGTTGTTTCATTACAGAACATACACATTGATTCTATCAACATTTCAAATCTAAAATAGAAATACACCATTTATCATACAATAGGCTATAAAATCATGAATAGTTAATAAATATAAGGGACTCTGCATTATTACTGAATGGCTAGTTAATTGCCATTATTATAAGCATATTTTGGTATCTCTGACCAAATTCTTAGCACTGACATACATGTCTTGCTACAAAGGATGATCACTATTTATCAATTTTCAGGTGCGGTCTCCTGATTCTCCTCTCTTAAGATCAACACTGTGACCACACATATATCCTTAACAGCTCTTCAGATTTTGTTTCAACTACAATGTATTCATTCATGACAGGGACACTCAAAAGTCACTCATTCCAAATTAATTGGAAGTCTAGGACTGACAACAGTATAAATTAATTATTACACTTACTTCGTATCTAAACTGAAGCTCCAATTAAGATCAATTCCACATCTTTAAAGTCTGTTGATTATCACAGTCATCAAGGAATCCATACACCATACCAGTAACCTACAGCAATGAATGTCCATCCTTTCATACCAACAACTATGTTAATCCCAGTAACTGAATAAAAATGAATACAGTAAAATTTTGTATTATAACAAATATGACTATGCTGATAGTCTTATAAACAGACAAATCTGAACAATTAATGTAAACTTGTTTTGATAGAAAGACTGCAGTGGTCACAGCATATAAACCTAATCACTGTATGACTTATTGGGAGACTATACAATTCCCCCTGTATCCCCACCGCACCTGGGCGGGCATAATATTGACTGGTGCATTATTTACAAGGACATGTCGACCTTTTATGGAATGGAGTAATCATCGTCAAGACCTTGGGCTAGTCACTAGGTGGTCCAAGGTGTTTGATGATGATCATTCCATTTCATAAAAGGTGGACACGCCAGTGTAAATAAAAGACCATTTAGTTATGGTAACCAGGAGCCCGTTGTCTAACCAAACTGCTATCGAGCATGCTAGGAAATGGCTTGCTTCAAAAAAGCGCTATGTACCGGACAAAGCAGAAAAAGTATAAGCTACCGACGAGCGCTCGCGGACAGCAGACGGTTGCGTAGCAAAGTATTTTTGAAGCGGACCGTCCATCGCAAAACAAAGCGCACGACTAGCAAAGTGTGAAGAAACGGTGTTATCGGCCAGCACTGCTCGCTGGTAGCGTGTCATTGCATAGACGTAGTAAAGCGCTCGACGTCTAGTGTACAAAACAGTTGGTTTCATTCTTGAACACAAAATTGTTGATACAGTACAACCTATCTATATCGAGCAACACTCTTTGCGAAACAACACTAAGTATAGTCATTGTACTGACAGAGGTTTTTGCTCTGGAAAGGTAAACTATTTAGCACGTATATGGCTACTTCTGAAACGAATGAGTAAATGTTGCTTAAGAGAGGTCGTTGCTCTATGTGGGCCACTCTGGAGAGGTTGCACTGTAGGTCTACATCCAAACGGAACTGCGCATTATTTCAAAAATATATTTAAGTTTAAATTGATATTGACTATTTCAAGGGACTGCCTCACATTTTGGTGTATTGAACCTATAAAATAAAATTGTCAAATATTCGCATAATTTTGGTATAGTTGCCTGTATATCCCATAAACAACCACAATGACATCTAAAATAATTTGAGAAACTTCGGCAGTGTGTAGTTATATAGTATTTTTTGCATCAAAAATTCTATACGGTAGTAATACCCTATAGAATTGACACTTAGTCTACTATTACTTAAATTGTTGTAATTTGTTCGCATTTGGTGAAAACGAATCGAAAAACGAACCAAATACTAGGGCTGCGTATCAGTAAGAATGATCGATTCGATATTTGTATCGATACAAAAGGTCGATATTCGATATATCATTTGATATTTTCGTTTGACAAAAAAATATCTAAATACTGTAAATAGGCACTTGCGGACTTACAACATGCATTTAACTTGCATAACACAATCAAGTCAGGCCTGAGACGTAATAAACAATCTATTTGCACATGTGTTAAATTGCAAGAGTCATGATAACAAGTGGTTTGCTTAGCAGATTCTTGTTTGAAAATTAGATTCACTCGGACATAAGCTGCGTCGACGACCTGACCATATTGAGACAAAACAAATAGACTACGAACAAACTTCACTGAAAATGGAGATTGTGTTGATTTACATGTATATTTTTGTTGATCGATTTTTTGACCGATACGGACACATTCGATACGATGTATCAATCGAACGCAAAATACCGGTATTCGATTTATATCGGAAACCGGTACGCAGCCCTACCAAATACCTCACTGATGTTTACGCTATAGTTTGTTGATGTTATAGTTCGATCACGTTTGAATTACATAATTCACAAAGCATAAAAGAAGGAAACTTAGCGCTTTTTCAAGAACAAAATACACGATATCGAGAGTGGTTAAAATTACTTATTTGCACCAAATCTTTCATAAAGCAACCGTCAGTGGCTTTCTATTACATCAATACTTGGTTAGGTTGGAAAATCATGTCATACAAAAATATTAGCACAATCTGTGAGTCAGCATCTGTAAGCCTTTAAGTGCGCTTGATTTTTAAATCATATTCGTCTCAATGTGATCGTTATGAAGTTTACTGAATGTGTCTTGTCATGTCATAGCCAGTGTAAAATTGTTATCGATGAAATACTAGGTTATGTCTGTCGTTTAAAATGTGAAGTATAAAACCAGATACCTGACGATAACCGACGACGACCTACATTTTTTTGAAGTTAACGCAACTTGATACATAAAAGTTTACATACATGTAGTTTTGAACATACACCCTGTTAAGGGGGTAAAGTCTAATCTATAGCGATATTGTGCAATTTTTATCTTCAAATTTAAGTTGTTGGATAAAATTCGACTTGTATTATGATGTGCTACATTTCAGTATAGCAATTCCACTTGACTTTTGGCTACAGCTGAGTCCCAAGTAGAAATGTGTAAACATTTGAACACAAATATTTTATTTCTTCATCGATTTCTATGAAATATACGCCACGCTAAGTAGAAATTTATTTTAGTTTTCCATGAAATGTAAGATCCTTTTCAGCAGATGTGCAATTTTGTCAAATACCCAGTGAAACCATGGAAAATACAGGTTTCACAGGGTACTGAAAAAACCCGATCAAACTGCTGAAAAAGATCCTGTATTTCATGGAAAGCAAATAATTTCCCCAATAGCATGGCATATATTTAATAGAACTTGGTGTAACGTTAGAAATAAAATACTTATAGTTATAGAACAGAACAAAACAGAACAGAACAGAACAGAACAGAACAGAACAGAACAGAACAGAACAGAACAGATCTTTTATTTTGAGACACAGAATGTAAAACATTGTTTTACAATAACATGTGAACAAATATACATACATGAATTTATACAATACGGTATAGTACAATGGCGGGGTGGTGGGGATGGTGATTACAAACGAGTTAGAATAACAATATGGCAAAGGTGATCATTCTAATAGCATACATATTCAATGTCAAAATTTATATTGTACGGTAAAGCATCAAGAAATAATTCAATGATTATCAGACCAATATGAAAAATAACATTCGAGTTCATTCATGCCATCCCAAATGCAATTTATATATAATACATTTAATTTAGTGAAGGATAAATATCATGATATATAAGAATAATGTACAAGAAGCAACAATCTAGAGATGTAAATAATTTATGTACCTATCTTAATATCATTGGGGAATAAGTTGCAATATGGACAGTGTAATGACTTGCTACAGCTTTAATGAACCGGACTGTACTATGTGTTGTCCGCGCGATTGATAAATTTATTTGGGTTGTATGGTTGAGTAGTCACTGGGAACTCTGTTCGGTCTAATCGCGCGGTCTTCACGGGCTAGGGTTGCACGTTACTGTGTTAGTTGTAAAACTTGTCTAGACTTATGGATTTATTTGTGTTCCAATGAAAAACAAATATCAAATTTATTGAAGCATGGCACTAGTATAAGGAACACACTCTTACACAGAAATGATTATGAAACATATTTATGAACTTGTATCACGCAAAACTTCAATGACGTTGCAAACCGAAAGTAGAAAAAATGGCCATGTTTCTTGAATATCGTTTAAAGTACACACTTTTCAGTCAAAAACTAAATTAGAGTTTGTTCCCTGGTGTTAATAATGTAAGCATGGTATGCACTTTGGCTCGTGACATTTTTAAATTTGTCAGTTTGTGAACGAGTACTGAAAGGCACACGTATTCTTTGAAACAAAATATTTTAAAAGGAAGGTCCTTTTGAACGAGTTGTTGGTGTTATGTTACAGTGATAGTATACATACAATACAAGTCTGTCTGTCTGAGCCCTTTTATTTTCTTAAATATTCTGAATTATTGTTTACCACCCTCCCACGTTTGTTCTCACTCTATGCCCTTAAATAATATAGCTTAATATACTGTACATGGTTAATCACCCGTGAATATATCACATGTTGTAAGTAATCGCTTAACTCAATAAACACAATAAGGCAGACTAGTGCAGTGAAGCAATACCACGTGAATTTCGGCTACAGGTCCAAGACGAAGTTTGCTTCACTTCAAAAACAAAATAGCTGTATTTTATTGCTAAACCGATTTCTATTACACATACGCCTTGCTAAGGGAAAATGTAAGCTTGAAATGTGGGATCCCTATCAGCAGCAGGGCCGTTTTGCCTAGCACTCTGTGAAACCTTGGGGGAAAAGACGGCTTGAAACTGTAGTCAGACGCTCCGAAGGTTTCACAGGGTGCTAGACAAAACGGCCAAGTAAAGATGACTTTCATTGCATGCATTATTGTGCTATTAGTTATTTACATCGTTAGTGCATATAACTATACATTAAATAAAGCAGGTAATATCCGCTGTATTTTTTGGAAGTTTCACATGAGGACCAAAATGGCAACTTCCGATCAAAGCACTTAGGAAAATTTAAAGTTACGTTCGAAATTAATTCTTTAACATCTGCAATGGTGACGGATATGGTTTGAAGGAGTTTATAACTTAATCACATTTGCACTCGACCAGAGAAACAATTCTATAACTTGCCGTGGCAAAATAAACAAAACATTATATATTATAGGCGAAGGGAATTTATAGAATAGTTTCTCTGGTCGAGTGCCAGTGCTTAATCATTATTAATATCACGTATTCATTTGCCACACTTCGTAGTTGAAATCAAACTATGAAGAAATTTACGATTCCGTAAGTGATTTAAAATAGCAGTTCCCTACAGTATAAACGATGTTTGTGTAAAGCGGATGATATTATAAACGTATTTTGTATGTTTGTTGCAGATCCTGTTCGGACATACACTACATTCCCGAATACGTGAAGTCGGTGGCGCTTGGTGCAATAAGTCATCAGACAGTTACCGACCTAGCTGCAAGCATCAATAACGTGTCTTCATTGAAGCAACTTCAAAATAAGCTAAAGAAAACCCTAGACAACGACAGGGCTGATTGTAAACAAAAGATAAAGAACTACAGAATGGAAATAAAGAAAGTGGTAGATCAGTTAGAGCAGACATCTCTGAAAGAGCTTGACGAGGCATACCGAACCATCGGTGAAGAAATTGCAAATCGAATCAAGAATATTGAGACAATCGAAAAAGAGCTTGCAAGATTGAAGAGAGAAATCGAAGTCACCCATGACAATGACTCTCAGAAGTTTGCAGTTACCAAGGTCATCCAAGAAATGATTACAGAATCAGTAAAGTTGGCATCTACACTCAACATGGCTGAAAACACAACTCTCGATATTGATGAAAATATCGCTATATTGCAGCAGTTACAACAATACGAGTCGTTTCAAAAATGTCTACGTCAGCAGAGCAGTTCATCCCACTCTCCTGACAGAGCGACTTCGTCATCATTACAAAGTACCGCTAAATCGATATCTTCAACATCACAAACGCCATTGGTTTTGTCACCAACATCGCAAAGTGCAGCCAGATTGAAGTCTCTCACATTGCAAAGTCCAGCCAGATTGAAGTCTCCTACATTGCAAAGTCCAGATAATGTGAAGCCACCGAGTTTGCAAACGCCCGGTGTAACAAAAGGTCGTGTGAAAAGAAAGGGGGCTACAAAACTGGATACAGACAAACCACAGTCTCACACAGACAAGGATTGTCCTATAGATACAACCACTCGTAGTACATCCGATACACACACATTGTATAAGGTGAAGCACATGCATAAACACTCTGTAAGGATAACGAGTGACCATAAAACGTGCAGCATTGATTCAGTTTGTATTCTCGACAATGATAATCTAATATTGGTTGATTCTGAGAATCGTGTGATAAAAAGGTTTGACGTAAACACGCACAAAGTTACCGCCTCCCTTGAGCTATCAAGCAGGCCAAATGGGGTTTGCAAAGTCAATGGTGAAGAAGTAGCAGTGAGTCTGTGTGGCTCTGAGATACTGTTTGTTGATACAAAAGACAAACTTTCACAAAAACGTAAATTCACGACGTTGTGTACATGCTGGGGACTTGTGATAATCGAAAACAAATTATATATTTGTGACGACGACACTTCAGTCCATGTTTACACAATGAACGGAGACCTAATTAAGACGATGCGGGTTCGTTCGTCTAATGTTACAGATTCGAATCTTGTGTATAATTATATTGCATTCAGCAGCACCAAAAATATTGTATTTACTTGTGATCCGGTCGGTGTATCTGTTTTAGATTTGGAAGGACATGTTATCTGGCAACATGATCAGAAGTATGAGGCACATGTTAAGGGAACAACATCAGTGTGTTGTGACGGGAGAGGTCGTTTGTTTGTATCTGGATTTCTCACAGGAAATGTGGTGTTAGTGAATCAAAATAATGGAGCGTACATTAAAGAAATTGCTGCATGGCATGATGGTTTAACCCTTCCTACAGCAATGTGTTATGATGCGAAGAAGCAACAACTCATTGTAGGCATGAACAAAAGTGATGACCTCTTCGTATTGTCATTCTAGTGACGATGTCATCGCAATTGTACTCCAAGTGACATCATGTTAATGTCGAGATTGTATCTGAACATAACTTGCTATGTAGTCGTTTTATATACATTTCCACATATTGTAGAGTATAATGTATATTCCGCTAAATAAAACATTTATCCACACATGTTTTTTACAACAAGAACTTGACTAATACTGGAGACCGTACATGTGCAACAAGTTCAACAAATCGGACAAGGAAGGCAACACTCAACAGAAACAGGGTGGCACGAAAGGCTCAAAAAAGTAATTAGAAACATGAAATTGAACATTCAAAAACACTATACATGTACATGTATTTAAATTGTGTCTGCTCCGACAGCCAGCTGTATCAGTCAGTTAAACATATCCGGAGTAAGAAACAGCAGACAAGAACGGATTTAAAGCATTCAATGCTTATATTTGTTTTAATTACAAGTTGTCTGCTGCAAATTCATATTTTATCCTTAAACTTTAAACTGTGTAAGATTCATTTTTTGTTATGTTTGCATGCATATATCTATTTCAAATTGTATAAACAAAGTTTTTAATGTGATTGTACAGCACTTTGGAACGTGTAATTACATGATAAAAGTGCTATATAAATACTGTATTATAAATAAATAAAGAAAAATTTACAAGGACCATCGCACATCACCAGGACAACAGTTACTCAAAGAGCAGCACTCGATAGAAACCGTATACATGTCTTTTTGATAGAAACGAAGCAGTCCTATAAATGCTGGACAACGAATTTGCAGAAAGGCCCATGCAAAATGAACACAATTTAACGGTGTAGAGTAACAAAACCTTTTTTGTTATTTTCTTTATTCTTTTTTTAATCATATATAAAGAGGACAATTCATACATTAAAGAATGTTAACTGTAGGGATTCCGCCTTGGTACGGACAGTAAAACACTGGGGGTGCTTATAAACCACGTTGTAGGTACATCGGGGATATCGGTTTATGTATATATACAGGTGTGTATGCTTCAAAGATGGTTTAGGGAAACACATTTAACTAAAACTGAGACATCGATCGGGGAACCAGTTAACAAACGCCCCTCAAGTACAGTGAAATAGTCGCACAGAACCGACTTACTTCCAATAATACATACGTAACATAACATAACATTAACATAACTTTATTTTGGCATAATACATAGCATATACATATATAGACAGAACAAATATAATAGTACATGTAATGAAAAGAATGTAAATTAATAATAACAGAGTTATTTAAACAGATTAATAATGACATATTTATATAAACGGTTTGTATGTGTCAGTTTGGGTAAAAAAGTGACATTATCAATCTCTATTAAGGGAAGCATATCATACAGAAAAGAAGATCTGCAACAAATCTTGCCAATTTTTGTCAAATCTTAAAACCACTAAAGGGTTGTTCACAACACCTTAGTTTGATACTATCCGTATCCTAACAGTTAAGGCAAACTTTGTTCAATAACAATGAAAAAGCACCACAGTATAAAACATTCCATAAAAAAAATCGTACATTTATTAAGCCATTTAAAATGTCTTCACTATAACTTACATGTATATTTCTATGGTTACAATAAAAAAATATTTCGTCAAACATAACAATAAAGTTCAGATAATCATGACCTTTTTGTCTCTTTACACCATGGAAGTATCGGTTATATGATCTTTGTCTACACGCACATATTACTTGGGTAGCTGCAGCATTTTTAGTGCACTGTATATGCAGTCCGGCCATCTTGGTTCGACATCCATCTGCAACAGGTCGTACTCTTCCATGACGTAGTGTCTATTTCCTCATGTAGATAAGTTGCTGGTTCTTGTGGAAGGGTAAATTGGTAATGGTTACAATACAGTCCAGGAAAACTTGTAAGGCTAATCGAAACCATATATAACTGATGAATTGTTCAGAAACGGCGTTAAACCTACTATTTGTGTGATTATTATTTTGGGTAATTTTACTATAATAACTATGTAAAGCATGTGTTTGTGCTTAATTAATCAAAGCACGGATTTCAGGAGAAGACACGAAAATAAGAGACAGAGGTATACGAACTGAGCCACTTCTAGCTTTTTTAAAGGTTAACCTTGTAACCACAACAACAAATATAGCCGCACCCGTGGCACCCGTGGGAAATCCTAACCGCTGATGAAATGTCATTTTTCATTGGCTATTTTTTGTCTTAACCAATCGTGCTGTCTGTTACAATTGCCGGACATTTTGACTGTTACCTGGCTTCGTTTTGGTGATAAAGGCATCAAGAGGCCGAAGCTGGAGACCACAGTTGGAAGTGTTCGGAGTTTTAGGTGGTTCTTATAGTTAATTCCTATCGTACTACTGACTCGCTGTGGTGAGCAAGCACCACATTCAATAAAGCGCATCAAACTATTAAACAACATCAAAACAAAGTTTTGACTCTTTTATTAAAACATCTAAATAGGAAAACTTAAATATACATGCATATGACTGTGTTAAAATTTTCCTGTTTTTAGACTTTTTGTATTCTATCGGGGAGTGTACCCAGATTCTAAATTTAATGGCCTATATTCCAGGAAAAAAGTGCAAAGTTTTAAAGATAGATCTATACTTGTATACAGTACGTGTAGACATTTATTTTGCGATTGCTAGAACGCTATACCTACATTATATGTTCAACTTTCTTTTCTATAGATTCACCCTGACAAACACATATCGGTAATGCTATAACCATCACAATTCGATGAAGCTTGGGCGTATAGCCTTGGTTTCTTCTGGCAGTAAGCTGCTAGAGAAGAACACCTTACTTCATGTACGTGCTTCTCGTAATTGAGGCAGGTCAGGTTGTCGGTGGGATAAGCGACAGGAGGGGTGGTTTTGGCTTCGATGCTGTGGGTTATCCACACTTGGATGGATGTGTTCCGCGGTCGGCTTCTTGTGGTGTTTGCGCTTCTCGGTTTGTCCGTTTTGCTGGATTTTGTTCTCGGGCGGAAGGCTTTGGTGTTCGGGGTCTTTATGTTGCTGGTGGGTTGCTGTGGCGGTGTTGTCGTTTCCGTGGGCTTCGTGTAGCTTTTGCGGAGTTTTGTGGGCGTAATTTGGGTCTCGTTTCTGGGTGTGGTGTTGGTTTGGGGGCACTTCATAGACGGGATCTGTCTCGGCCTGGATTGTGTGGTGATGTGCTTTATGAATTTCGTAAGATTTTGGGTCATGGCCGCTTTCATGGTGTGTTTGTCGGGGTTGTAGGGCGTTTCATGAGTGGAGGATGTGGCCATTTGGTTTTTCAGGGGACTGCGTGCTTGGTGGTGGGTCCATTTGCGGCTCGCCATTGTGCTTCCTGTTTCGTTGTGCGATGGCCGGGCGGTGTGTGGACTCTGTGGTGTGCCTGGCCTCGGGCCTTTTTGGACGGCTGGCGATGGTGCCTGTCTGTTGCATTGTCTTGTCGTGCGCTTGAATGTTTTGCTCTTTTGATGCTCTGGCTTCTGGTGGGTCGTTCAGTGCTTTCTGTGCTGCTCGATGGACGCTATTCATTTAATGTTTCATGTTTTACATTCTTTTGTTGCCTGTCACTGTGGCCTTTTTGTGGAAGGGTATTGCGTGGTGGGATACTTTTATTTACACTGTGGTGTTATATAGGATTGTCTATTGGGTAAATGTGGGGTTTGGTGCGTTGTTGGGCGTTTGGGCTCCCAGTGGCGTTTGTCACTGTCCGTGCCGGGGCGGGGTCCTTTGGTCGGCCTTCCTCTGTGTGTGTGTTGTCCATTTTGTGGTGGAAGTGCAAAACTACAGGAATATTTCGCCATTGTACCTTTTTGTTGGGCTTTGTTCGTTGTGTGTGCCGTTCTGTGGTTTCGTTGTCCGGCGCGGGGCTGCTTCGTGTCTTTCGGAATTGCGTGTGCGCTGTGTGTGTGTGTGTGTTGTGGATTGTCCTTGTGGTCTGTGGGGTCCAGTTGTTGTTTTCCTCTTCACCTGGCTCTCGTCCCGTTTTGGTTTGGTGGCTGGGGTGGCGGGCTTTCGGGACGGGATGCCGTGTTTTCAGTTGGGTATTGTGCTTTGTGTGTTTTTAATGTTTTCTGTGGTCGGCTGGTTAAGTTGGGTACTGCCTTCCCTGTCTGACTTAATATAATCTTTTTGAATTGAACATTGATTTGATCACCTATTTAGTATTAAAGTTATTTCCAGCAAAAAGGGGGATTTTTCCATTCGACAGCGAACAAGAACAAATAATGTAGGTTCTAGTTATTGAGTTCTAGCAGCAAGAAACTACAATACTTTTAAATGAATTCCCTTCAACGGATGCATACATGGATTCGGGACAAACACTCAATTATTGAATGAACAAGGAAACAAATCAGTGATTGATACGAGGTTCGGGACTTCTTTCGTTTAGCATTCTAACTCGATCCGCGATTCAATCCTCCTACACATAGAGCAAATCAGGGCATGTATTATTACCCCAATAAAACATACCTATCAAGTTGGCTGTTACTATATACGCCCCGCATGAATATATGAACGTACACTTTATAGTAAAAACTTCAGCGAGTTACAGCTATGAAGCATCTATTTTTAGAAACTCCAATCAAAGACCTAAATATACAAAGATTGGAAAAATCTGCCAAATCTCACAATATCTCGCGGCAGTCTTCTGAAATCACGCGAACTCTCGTTTGTTTTTAATACCTTATATCTCCTGTTTTAATATACATAGGAAAAAACTAATACTTTTCTGCAAAAGCTTTATTATTCTGATTTAAATGATACCTAATTTATTGAAATCAGTCAAGGCAAAAAACAATAGACCTCAAAGAGACAGACCGACTATCATTTTCATGGAAATTCCAATTTTATCAGAAAATAGTTCAAAATACCCAATTTGCCTCATTCAAACAATAATTTTCTGAATTTTGCAAGAGATAGAAAAAAATAAGTTACACCATGCAGTAGAAGAAATGAGATATTGTTCATTAAAAATGGATGACAAACAG
This sequence comes from Spisula solida, assembly GCA_947247005.1. NCBI lineage: Eukaryota > Metazoa > Mollusca > Bivalvia > Venerida > Mactridae > Spisula > Spisula solida. The sequence continues at coordinate 26,713,135 of OX365945.1, read as the reverse complement.
AAGCGTGCATGCAAAATATCCGAGTCTGCTGCATGCTATTTTGCATTTTCTCTCCTTTTTCAATAAAGTGTCCAATCTTTGTATATTTAGGTATTTGCTCCAATATAGTCTCGAACAACTTCTGATAATTAATTCATTTATATTTTTCATTTCATGAAATAGATACTCAATACTCGTGTAATTAAAATAGTTTCAATGTTTAAATCAGAAAATTACGATGGTCGTTTTCATTAACGAGGGAGATAATTGTACCAGCTAATAAGTCACACAATTTCAGCGTGGAATTATGTTTAGAATCGAAATGAAAACTCTGTTCTTGTGTTTTGTGGGTGAATAAAACACGGACACTCGTAATTTTCCGCATCCGAACTTCTGCCCGTGTATTATTCACCGACAAAATACGCGAACAGATTTTTATTTCTTAAATATAAAAACACCATTAACATAAATTTATGTATATGCTATGTATTATGCCAAAATAAAGTTATGTTATGTTATAGTCCAGAGAATTTGACACGACTCTCGACCTTTAATTAAGCATAATTAAACAGCTGATATATTGTCTATATTTATACCCCGGCTGTATGCTTTCATAAGCGGAGATTATCACAAAGAAGCTCGAGATGTAATATCAACACAAATCTTAAGGACCGATATTGCACGATTTGCTCGCGGAAATTTATATATTCAGTGCAAGAACCTTGTAATATATTCATGCATAAAGGTCAGGATCATGTCAAATTATCTGTGCTATAACGTTATGTTATGTAGTATTGGAAGTAAATCGGTTCTGTGTGACTATTTCACTGTACCTTGTTTACTTGGGGGGCGTTTGTTAACTGGTTCCCCGATGTCTCAGTTTTAGTTAAATGTTTCCCTAAACTATCTTCGAAGCATACACACCTGTTAATCTTCTTTAATGTATGAATTGTCCTCTTTATACACTGAGCGGCTTTGAAAACGCCACACTATTGAAAATCAAGATAACTTTTTTATTTATGAATATTTTTCAAAGAAATTTTGTGTCCGTGTTTTTGGCTATCCATGGATTGTAACTCGATGTTCTTTTCATATAATTTCACAACAATGGTAAAGTGAACCATACGGGGAATTGATGGATTGGTGGTAATTATTTTTTATGTATGGTCAATTGAGATAGTCAATACACCGACAATTTAAAAAAAACCACAAAATAAGACGGTTTACCACTCCGCAATGTAGTTGTCTTTAAGTTTAAAAAAAAACACTTAATAGAAATGTTTCAGGTTTACCGAAATATTCTACGAATTTTACAGTCAAGGGGGAGTAATTCTGATAAGAGATAGAGTGAATAAAATTCAACTTTTCTAAATCTAACTTGAGCATTATATTTATCTTTGTTTTGCTTTATTTCTATCTCTATGATAAGCACGGACACTTGTTCACGAACGATATCCGAAAAATAAGTACACATCAGCATTAACAATCTGAAAAACACAGAAGGACGCATGGCATCAAATTTGCTTTTGCTTACGTCATCATTGTTTTATTGTGGTTGAAAAGTGTCTGATCAGATTGTATTAAGATGATAAAATGATATTGATTGTCATGCCACATATCTTAGTTACACATGTTGAAAGTTTTAGCAACTTAAATACATATTGGCCGAGCTATGGGTTAATGCTTACGTATACGGTAAGCTAAATAAGTGTAAAAGTTGCGTTTTCAAAGCCGCTCAGTGTATATAGTTAAAAAAGAATAAAGACAATAACAAAAAAACTTGTAATTAAAATAAATATAAGCATTGGATGCTTTAAATTCGTTCTTGTCTGCTGTTTCTTACTCCGGATATGTTTAACTAACTGATACAGCTGGCTGTCGGAGCGGGATACGTTTTAAGTATAGTGTTTTTGAATGTTCAATTTCACGTTTCTTATTAATTTTTGTGCCTATCATGCCACCCTGTTTCTTTTAGATGCTGCCTTCAAGGGGAGAGCCGTAACTAAGTTGTAGAACTTGTGGCTCGACCCTTTTACCCATGTATGTATGTATATGTATTTATAGATCTTTTTGTATGTGATTGTTTGGGTAATAAAATATGTTTAAACTAAACCTTTCTTGTCCGATTTGTTGAACTGTTTGTACTTGTACATGTACGGTCTCCAGTGTGAGTAACGTTCTTGTAAAAGCATGTGTGGATAAATGTTTTATTTAGCGGAATATACATGTTACTCTTTATATTGAAAGGTGTTATAAACAACTACACTAGCAAGTTATGTTCAGATACAATCTCGACATTTACACGAAGTCACTAGAATAACAATGCGGAGATGTCGTCACTAGAATGACAATACGAAGATGACGTCACTAGAATGACAATGCAGAGATGATGTCACTAGAATAATAATACGACGATGTCGTCACTAGAATGACAATGCAGAGATGACGTCACTAGAATAATAATACGAAGATGTCGTCACTAGAATGACAATGCAGAGATGACGTCACTAGAATAATAATACGACGATGTCGTCACTAGAATGACAATGCAGAGATGACGTCACTAGAATAATAATACGAAGATGTCGTCAGAATGACAATACACATATTTCGTCACTATAAAACATGCCAACAATGAGTTGTTGCTTCTTTGCATCATAACACATTGCTGTAGGATAAGTAAATCCATCATGCCAAGCAGCAATGTCTTTAACGTACGCTCCATATTTCGCTAATACCACATTTCCTGTGAGAAATCCCGATACAAACAAATGACCTCTCCCGTCACAACACACTGCTGTTGTTCCCTTAACGTGTGCCTCATCCTTCTGATCATGTTGCCAGATAACATGTCCTTCCAAGTCTAAAGCAGAAACACCGATCGGATCACAAGTGAATAAAATGTTTCTGGCACTGTCAAATACAATATGGTTATACACAAGATTTACAGCTGCATAATTGGATGAACGATACCGCATTGTCTTCACTAGCTCTCCGTTCATTGTGTAAACATGGACTGAAGTGTCGTCGTCACAAATATATAATTGGTTTTCGATTATCACAAGTCCCCGGCCTTCACACAGCGTGGTGATTTTACGTATTGGTGAAAGTTTGTTTTTTGTATCAACAAACTGTATCACAGAGTTACACAGACTCACTGCCACTTCTTCATTATTTACTTTGCAAACCCTATTTGGCTGTTGCGATAGCACAAGAGAGTCGGTAACTTTGTGCGTGTTTACGTCAAACCTTTTTATCACACGATTCTCAGAATCAACCAATATTAGATTATCATTGTCGAGAATACAAACTGAATCAATGCTGCACGTTTTATGGTCACTCGTTATCCTTACAGAGTGTTTATGCATGTGCTTCACCTTATACAATGTGTGTGTATCGGATGTACTACGAGTGGTTGTATCTATAGGACAATCCTTGTCTGTGTGAGACTGTGGTTTGTCTGTATCCAGTTTTGTAGCCCCCTTTCTTTTCTCACGACCTTTTGTTACACCGGGCGTTTGCAAACTCGGTGGCTTCACATTATCTGGACTTTGGAATGTAGGAGACTTCAATCTAGCTGCAGTTTGCAATGTCGGAGACTTAAATCTAGCTGCACTTTGCAATGTAGGAGACTTCAATCTGGCTGCACTTCGCGATGTTGGTGACAAAACCAATGGCTTTTGTGATGTTGAAGATATCGATTGAGCGGTACTATGTAATGATAACGAAGTAGCTTTGTCAGGAGAGTGTGATGTACTGCCCTTTTGAAGTAGTCGATTATGTAACGACTCGTACTGTTGTAACTGCTGTAATATAGCGATATTTTCATCAAAATCGAGAGTTGTGTTTTCAGCCATGTTGAGTGTAGATGCTAATTTTACTGATTCTGTTATCATTTCTTGGATAACCTTGGTAACTGCAAACTTCTGAGAGTCATTGTCATGGGTGACTTCGATTTCTCTCTTCAACCTTGCAAGCTCTTTTTCCATTGTTTCTATATTCTGGATTCGATTTGCAATTTCTTCACCGATGTTTCGGTATGCCTTGTCAAGTTCTCTCAGAGTTGTCTGCTCTAACTGATCTACCACTTTCTTTATTTCCATTCTGTAGTTCTGTATCTTTTGTTTACAATCAGCCCTATCGTTGTCTAGGGTTTTCTTTAGTTTCTTTTGCAGTTGCTTCAATGAAGACACATTATTGATGCTAGCAGCTAGGTCGGTTACTGCCTGATGATTTATTGCACCAAGCGCCACCGACTTCACGTATTCGGGAATATAGTGGATGTCCGAACAGGATCTGCAACAAACATACAAAATACGTTTATAATATCATCCGTTTTACACAAACATCGTTTATACTGTATAGTAGGGTACTGTTTTTTCTAATCACTTACGGAAATCGTAAATTTCGTTATAGTTTGTTTACAACTACGAAGTGTGGCAAATGAATACGTGATATTAATAATGATTAAGTTAGTAAACTCCTACAAACCGTATCCGTCACTATTGTAGTTGTTAAAGAATTAATTTTCCTAAGTGCTTGATCTGAAGTTGCCAATCTGGTCCTCGCGCGAAACTTCCAATATTACAGCGGATATTACCTGCTGTATATAATGTATAGTTATATGCCCTAACGATGTAAATAACTAACACATAAATGCATGCAATGACAGTCATATTTACTGGGCCATTTTGCCTAACACCCTGTGAAACCTTCGGAGCGTCGGACTGCAGTTTCACGCCGTCTTTCCCCCCAGGTTTCACAGAGTGCCAGGCAAAACGGCCCAGCTGCTGATAGAGATTCAACATTTCGCTTAAAGCTTACATTTTCCCTTAGCGTGGCGTATGTTTCATAGAAATTGGTATAGAATTAAAATACAACACTTTTGTTTTCGAAGTGAAGCAAATTTCGTCTCGAACCTGTAGACAAAATTTACGTGGTATTGCTATGTTAATATGTACACAGCACTAGTCTTCCTTATTGTGTTTGTTGAGTTAAGCGATTACTTACAACATGTGATATATTCACGGGTGATTAACCATATACAGTATATAAAGCTATATATATCATTGTAATTCTTTAGAAGATGAAATACATTTTGTTTTACAGTGTCCGTTATATAACGAATTTCGTAACCGATATATACCTGCTTATTATACAGTACGACCAAACATGTTTAAATTTATTGAATTGTTAAACACAAACAATAAACAATTGTTAATGAATTTAGGTTTGTATGTATATAAAACATTCAATAAACGCAACACTGTATACTATAATGATTAACTAGGCTACTATTTTAAACATTGACTTTATCTATACAAAACATTTGCATTGTTTTTGCTGTCATGTATTATGTTCCATATTTATAATTCAATAGTCATATATCATCATTTTCATTAGCATTGTACAAAAATGTTGTGTTAGAAGACTTAGTATTTATGCGTGTGGGCATGTAAGTGTGTGTGTGCGTGTGCGTGTGCGTGTGAGTGTGTGCGTGTGATGGTACATTTATGCATGTATATATGTTTTGTATTGATAACTGTACATTTGCCACTATGATCTTAGTATGTAAATATGTTGTCCTCATAGGTATACGACCTTCTGGATTTGGAAATAAACTATATTATCATTTAACAGGGTGTATGTTCAAAACTGTGTAATATTTTATGTAAATTCAAGTTGCGTTAACTTCAAACTGTAGGTCAACGTCGGTTATCATTCAGATATGTGGTTGTATATTTCACATTTCAAACGACATAGTATCATTAGTAGTTCATCGATAACAATTTTACATTGGGTATGAATAACATTAAACATTCATTAAACTTCGTTATCGATCACAATGAATCAAATATGATTTAAAAATCAAGCGCACTTTTAAAAGACTTCAACATACAATATTAATTTAAACTTAAATATAGTTTTGCAATATGTAGTGAGTAATTCCGTTCGGATGTAAGCCTACAGTGCAACCTCTCTAGGGTGGCCTACATACACTGACTGTACTGTATTTAAAATTATAACATACATATACACTGTACAAGACCAACCACTAGTTTCAAAAGTAGCCATACACTATATATTTTACCTCTCCATAGCAACAGCCTCTGTACAATGACTAAACTTTTTGTTTCGCATTTTAGGGTGTTGCTCAAGATAGATAGGTTGTACCGTATCAACAATTTTGTGTTAAAAAATGAAACAAACTCTTTTGTACCAGACGTTACTAAGTAACTAACTTACTTGTAATGTGGTGCTATGCAGACGGAACATCCGATACAATCGTCATTCTCACAGTACATGTCCATCACTTTCATTGGGTGGTTCTTGCATATTTCTGTCGGTACACTCAGCAACTGATCACTTGTCGTAGCATTTCCTGACACCACTTGAACCTGGGACACGTCCACTAAAGTATGAACTGACAAAGCCTGAAAACTGTTATGATTGTCCACACATTCAGTACACATGTACTCCAAACAAACAGCACAATATTTCACTGCCGCTCTATTCTTGTTCCTTTTCTGACATGGCGTACAGCAATGATTGAATAGTTCATCTCCAGCATTAAGCTGGGAATGACTTAAATCATCTCCACCTCCTACCCTAGTCGCCATTTTGTCGTTTATGTCGTTTTTAACTTCCTCGTCCATGTCAATCAGAGATAAGTATAATATACTATGTTAGATTGCATTAAGCCAACCGTAGTTACCCCCCTTGTTATTTTTTTACTAAATGGCATAATCATAATATTTTATATATGCATTTCATAAATAAACTCAGTACAAAAAGAAACGTAAGTGGTTTTAGGGTAGTACTTTTAAAGTTTTGGGAAAAGTTCAGTACCTATCGACATAATATTTTGCATAACCGATCAAAAGTTGGTTCTACACGCTGTTTTTGCATTTGATGGCCCTGTAATGCCCTTACTTGTGAAAGCACGAGATTCACGTGTTATCAGTCTGAATGAATAATTTCTTTGCAGAAATCATTATATCCCTGTAGATAGTGGACGGCCACAGTTAAATAATGGTTAATCTTATACATAAATATAGTCACTTGTAACTATGGGACGGCTGTCTGATGTTGTCTGTAACCGGGTTATTTGTCTCCTTAGTGCTGGCGTCAATAAAACTGACGTCACATGACGATTTAACCGTAGTCTTGACACAATATCACGCATATCCAACTATTTGTCCCATTTGTATTGAATGTGTTTTCAAGTCGACCACAGTTACCTTCCCTTGACTGGTGTTATACCGGTTTTAATCTGATCGATCTTTTCTCGATTGCGTAATCGCGCTATGCTAACTCAGCGGGTTGTCGGAGTGTATACATTATTGTATATCATTTGCTGGAGGGGTTTTGTGCGTTCAGTTACACTTTGGTATTTTTGACATTTTGTATATGATGCATACCAGGATCTTTTTTATGGGCATATCTCTGTCATTATGAAATTTTGTTCATAAGGTAGGTATCATCAGGAGCATTTAAATGCTTCCATGGTATCATTCAGAATTCGTTGATCAAGTGTGAGGAATCTAACAATTATGCATTTGTTATACTAGTAACCGCAATACATGTCACGATATGTATACTTATTATCATGCATATTCGATGGATGATAAAACAATAAACGGTTACTAGTACCTGTACAATGCTTGAGTATGTGTGCAATATCACAAAGTACAGTTTAAATGAAATTTAGCAACCACTGCTGATTTTTCAAGTATGTTGTACGGTTGATTGTTCAGTTGCATCTTCGAGCCATAGACCATACAATTATGGAACTGGTTTTTTAATATCTTGAAAAATAAAAAAGTTATGACAATTTTAAGTTCGTGAAATAGAGCGTTTTTTTCTTGAATTAAATAGGAGAATATTCGCGCGCTTGTGGACCCGACAAAACTCAAATTTTCCCTCTAATTGTCACAAATATTTTATTTTTTCAAGATATCGGGATGAAACATTTGTTCAACTTATTTATGTTTGACAAGTGCTTTCAAAGTTATGAAGAGTTGAAATGTTAAACAAATACTAAATCAGTTTTCATTGTTTTAATCAAATCATAACATCAATCATATAACCAACAAAGTCATATATTCATTTTCAAGTTATCACAAAATGTAGTTTGGCTATTTTGACTTGAACCTGACCTTTATGCAAGACTATATTACAAGGTTCTTGCTTTGAGTACATGAATATCAATTTCCGCAAGCAAGTCGTGCGATATCGGTATTTCAAATTTGTGTTTCTAGCTATTACATCTCGAGCTACTTCGTGATACTCAAAGATATTTTCAAAGATATGAGACAGCCTAAATTAAATCAATACAAAAATACTTAATTCTATAAAATATGACAATATTTCATTTTCTTTTATTTTTCTATGAACATAAAGTCTTAATAAATTAAAAATACATACTCTTAATGTATCGGTTATGTATTTTCATTTTACAATTCGTATATATTCAATTAGGTGGTACAACGTGTCAATTAACCAGTGTCATAGGAATGACATGATTCTTCATTTTTATGTCTCACCTGTTCGATTATTATAATTTTAAATTATGCGTGAGCTTATGACATTTCACTTTTAATTATTTTAATGCATGTATTACTTTCCAAATCGGCAATAAAGTCAAAGTTTCAAATCTCTAAAATCATAATAAAGTATACAGGAAATATAGCGGTTATAGAAATATAGCGGTTATAACCCTTCACGCGAATGTACCACTTTTATTACCCCACATGCTGTGACAATCGCAGCGGGGCGCGTCATAAAACAATTAACAATGTGCAAATTAAATATGTGTATTACTTTTTTACTAAAAAAAAAGATACCTGTTTTAAAAAACCGTAAAAAGGGGGCAGATCTAATTATCACATTTCTTATATCAAAACACCAATCTGACGGGAAGAAATTAAACTATTAATCAAGTTTGCACAAAATATATTCCCTGAGAAACAAAAGAACTACGGACAAGAAAGTAACCAAGTTTGATATCAAATCCGTTCATTTCCTTCTTTGTTCAATGTGAGTGATAGTCATGTTAAAAACCTTTAAAAAGCGGGTTGATCCCATAAAGATACAACTATGAAATTTAGTGCATTATATTGTAGACATATCAAACTACAAAATATGTTTGCACATAAGAAATATCTCAAATAGTTATTATCATATGGACAATTTTACGTGGAGTCCCCATGCCTTCCAATGGTAAAAAAATTGTCGCATGTGCGAATACAAATGGGACAAATAGTTGGATATGGTCTACTGCAACGTTAAAATGCAACGGGTAGTGTAAAAGAAAGACCAATACCCGATAGTTTGCGTGTTACTACGCAAAGACAGGATGCCTATATCAGGGTTGCCACCTGAGGAATCGCTTCCGGTTGGCGACCAAATGAGCTAAATGAACAAGCCGTTTATTTTTTTGTTTTTCATTTTTCATTTTGATGTTTTGGCATTACACACTATTGCCCATATGTGTACATGTTTCATTAAAATCACATCGTTGCATGGAAATTAATTCGTTCCAAGAACTCACTGGTGATGTGTGATTATGGAATGATAAACGTTTAGATGAGTATCTTGTTTGTTATATATATCACGATTGTATGTAGAAAACGCCCATTACATTATAACTTACGTTTCCTTTTGTACTGAGTTTATATAGCCAGAACAAATATAATAGTATAGCACAGATAATTTGACATGATCCTGACCTTTATGCATGCATATATTACAAGGTTCTTGCGTTGAATATATAAATTTCCGCGATCACATCGTGCAATATCGGTTCTTTAGATTTGTGGTGATAGTACACCTCGAGCGTCTTCATGATACTCACCGCTTATGAAAACATACAGCCGGGGTTATAAATATAGACAATATATAAACTGTGAAATTATGCTAATAGAAGGTCGAGAGTCGTGTCACATTCTCTGGACTATACATGTAATGAAAAGAATGCAAATTAATAATAACAGAGTTATATAAACAGATTAATAATGACATATTTATATAAACAGTTTGTATGTGTCAGTATGGGTAAAAAGTGACATTATCAATCTCTATTAAGGGAAGCATATCATACAGAAAAGAAGATCTGCAACAAATCTTGCCAATTTTTGTCAAATCTTAAAACCACTAAACGATTGTTCACAACACCTTAGTTTGATACTATCCGTATCCAAACATTTAAGGCAAACTTTGTTCAGTAACAATGAAATAGCACTATCACATTCAATAAAGCGTATCAAACTGTTAAACAACATCAAAACAAGATATTGACTCATTTCTTAAAACATCTAAACAGGAAAACTTTAGTATACTTGCAGACTTACATTCATTAAATTTGTTGCATTTATATACGTATATACGAGGTGTGTCCAAAAAGTTCGTAGACATTTGTGATAAAATGAAACCAAAACAACATATCCACATCAAACTTCAGTATTACAAAAAACTTTGCATTTACATATAACACAGAAAATTTCAGTGAAATGCGTGGAGTAATGATTTTTCTACAATAATTCAAGTGTACTCACTCGTACCCGAGCGGCGCAGGTCGTCCCTTTGGTGCAACAAGGTTGTATCTCAATTTTTCACTTTTTTCAGGAAGAGGAAATAACTTCATTATTTTGTTACAAATTGATAAAATAATGTTGGCTTTTGATATTTAATTCAGTAAAACAATACATTTAAGTTGATACATAATACAAACAACAAAAATAAACTATAAAAGAGATTTTGATCAATGTTCCAGATACAACCTTGTTGCACCAAATAAATCCTGATTATTATTAAAATGTTTGGCGCAACAAGGTTGTATCTCAACATATTTTAGAAATTCATTTAACAATTTATTTGCAATGCATTTTGTAATGATGTTTATAAACACATTAACAATGTTGATTAAGTTATCATCACATTTGTGAGCAAAAATATTGCAAAAATCCTTTTTTGCCTGCCTTTTTAAAGAAAAAGGGAGCTACCATAATTGCCAGCGTCATATTCCAAAATTTTGTTATGTAAAAGACTCATATCTTCTGAAGTATAAAACATATTCATTTGAAACTTATAGCATATACTTAATGCCTGTATATCATCACATGCATTATACCCCTTAATATATGTTATGTATTTTGATGGAGTTATGGCCCTTTATAAACTTAGATTTGGGTTTAAAAGTCAATTTTTATGGAGAACGCACACAACTTCCGAAGTATTACCTATATCATCTTAATATTTAAAATATTTATCAAGTGTCAAATACTCCACCTAATAGGTGCACTTACATCCCATAACTTTAGAATGTATTTGGACAGAGTTATCACCCTTTCAACTTAGATTTTTAGGGGTAATTAGTGAAAGTTTTATGCAGTAGACATATAAAGTCTGAAGTATTAGACATACTCACTTGACACTTCTATGATTGATGTTTTATAACCAAATTATCAAATACTTACATCATGTCACAGTTATGGCACTTTTAACTTAGATATCTGGATTGAAAATTAGAAGCATTTCTGCAGTAGTAGTTATAACTTAAAATAACCCCATTTCAAATCCTAAATCACTCTGTCAACAGAACACTGCACCACCCTGTCAACCGGTCCCCCCATTACAAACAACCCCCATCACAATCAAGGTGAACCACCCAGTCAACTGCCCCCCATTACAAACACTGAACCACCATGTCAACCCGTCCCCCCATTACAAACACTGAACCACCCTGTCAACCGGTCCCCCCATTACAAATACTGAACCACCATGTCAACCGGTCCCCCCATTACAAACACTGAACCACTCTGTCAACTGGTCCTCCCCATTACAAACACTGAACCACCTCAATGTCAACCACAGTTTGACATAACTTATGTTTAAGAAATAATATATCTGAAAAATCGTGGTAATAATAATAAATCCTGATGTGTAGGATTTAGCCATGAAGACTGAAATGTTGAGTGGTTAATACAAAAGCGCCAGAAAGACAAACCGTTGTTAAAACAAGGTCTAATACGGCTTTTAAATATTTTACTTCAATTCAAACATGATTGGATGATGTTATAAAAATGATGTGACATAAAACGTTATACAACGCTATTCTTGCTCTTTGTCTATATAAGTTGTGGTCATGTTAGAATAAAGATGAACATATTGCATAAATAATTTATTGACATTTGACTATAATTATATTAAATATAAAAGATTGATGAAATAATATACTAGAGTTTGCATTTCAATTCTCTTGCAATAATACAAAATATGTATTTGCATTAATAATCACAAATTGATGGTTCTGTTGCTGTATACCAAAATGCTTTGGATCAGAACTAGTTTTTCTAAAAAAGGCATTTGATGGAAAATTAATTAGATGTAAGAAATTGCCATAGGTTCTGAATCTAAAAACTAATAATAATTTGATAATTGTGTGCAGGTGTTTACCATGCAGTAGCTAAAAAAGCTTTAATTCATATTTGTTATTCAAAATACACTCGGCAAAACTTATAAGTACACACGTCGTTTTATCGTTATAACTTTTTTATTTTTTATTATTTTTGCATGAAATTTTGTGTACATGGTATTGACTGTCAAAGGACTGGATAAATAAAGTTTTTTCTACAAAATTAAATACAGCGGTTCATTGAACCATGAAACGTCAAAAACCGTAAAATGGCCGTGAAATTGACGCGTATTTGCAAATTATTTTTATGTAAGGTAAATTTGAAATTTAGATTTATTGTCAAATTAAAAAAACACAAAATAGTTCGATTTTTCAAACAACAACATGGTGTTTTTTTACTTTTAAAAATATTTTTTATTGTTATGGTCAAGGGGAGTTAACCATGTTCCAAATTTCATTTTTTATCAGAAGTTGATATTTTTAAACCTAAAGTGTGCGTGTTCCTATCATTGTTTTCTTTATTACTGTGTCCGTGATAGAAACATAGACTTGAAATCGTACTGTATCAGCGCAGCGGGGCCATATGTGCATTAGCTACCTGACAATCGCCCGATGAACACACAGCATTATTGTGTTTTTTTAGATTCTGCTGTTGGCATCATTAGTTTATTCTGTTTGTGACAATTTAAATCAGATGTTAAAAACATCAATTGTATTGTAACTCTACATATCCAATTTACATATGTTGAAATTATCAGCACGATCATGCACGCATTGACGGAGCTATGGGCAAATAAACAAGTGTGTACTTATAAGTTTTGCCGAGTGTAGTATGAAAATACCAATCACTGGACAGAAAAAATCCAACATTTTGTAAGCGTAAAATATTAATTTTTAGGAAATATCAGTGATCACATGTTTAATTGAAGGGTTAAATGAAATCCTTGTAAAAACAATCAGATATTTATCATTTAATATAAGTTTAAATTCAGTTTCTTAAAGCATGCTAACTTATCAATCAGGATTAAATGACATCATTATGTACTTACGTCATAGTAGCTTAGTAGTGACATAATGTTATACTAGTAATGTGCGTTACTGAGATATTTTTCAGCCAGATTTTAGATAATACTAGAATTATTACTGTCGTGAACAGGGCCCCGTGGTACGTAGCATGTCGTAAGAGGGGGGAGGGGAGGAGTGTAGAAGTCTAGTGGGGTTGCATATTTATCAGCGCTATAAGTTTCTGTACTAAAACACAATAACAAAGTCAGATCTCAAACTTTCATGTGTTGATGCCTGAAATAAAGTAATTCACTCCCTTCTAAAATTCAATAAAAATTGTTTGACAAGCGCAGGTTTAATTTCCTACATAGAAACCATGATGAACTTTGACTTTTGTAAAGTTTGGAATTATCTTTGACAGACTAAAATTGCACACTGAATTCATGAAATCATGACATTGGTTTCACTAACCAATATTGCCCTGTTCCTGATTGGCCAATATTGTTTGCAAGATGGAAATACACAAAACAGAACTACATTAATCTGGGTTAAGGGGAATCAGTCAAAACTTATTAAAGTTTTAAAGAGTTGTCGCCCTTTGCTAAAAATGTGTGATTGTATTTGCTCCACATACATGTACTTATTGTCCTAGTCAATATCAGTAAGTATAGCAAGTTTCATTTTAATATCTTGAACCATTTTTGAACTTTGACCAATGTTAAAGTTTTTAAAGCTAAAAAGGGACATAAGTCAAAATTTAGCAAAGCTAGAGTTGTTGCCCTTTGCTAAAGATATGCGTATTATCACTGGCAATAATTAAAGCAAGTTTCATTTGAATATCTACTATCGTTTTGAAGTTATGAAGAAAAAAGATGAAAAAATGAGTCAATTAGAATTTAACAAAGGGCCATAATTCTTCCAATATTGTAGCTAGAGTAATGTTACTACCCATAAAATTGTATTTTCAAATTGTTGTTGTGAGCTTATGTTTATAATTTAAAGTTGATACCTTCAATGGTTTTCAAGATACCAAGAAAAAAGATGAAAATTGATGAAAATTAGAATTTTGCAAAGGGCCACAACTCCAATAATGTAGCGAGAGTAATGTAACTTGCCATAAAATAGCGTACTGTTGTTGTGAGCTTATGTTTGAAATTTGAAGTCAATACTTATAATGGTTTTCAAGTTATTAAGAAAAAACTTGAAAAATGGGGACGAACGGACAGGGTGATTACTATAGGGCACGCAAAAAGAGTTTGCGGGCCCTAATAATTAATAATACATTTATTATAATGTGTGTTGCACATTTAACTATTAACTTTAAATTACATTTACAGTACTCTTAAAAGAGATACAAACATGTTTCAATAAAGTATCCCACCTAAATGTAAGTAAAATATTTGAGATACAACCTTGTTGCGCCAAACAAATCACCTCAATATGAGATACAACCTTTTGCCAACTATCATTTTTAAGGGGTTAGAATTTGAATTTAGATTTCAAATTTTAATAGCAATATGTATTTATCGATTCTTAATCATTTTATGCAACAAAGTCATTTTGACAAAAATGTGAGATACAACCTTGTTGCGCCAAAGGGACGAGGTGGTGACGTCAGTAACGTCCGCAACGTAAATTAACAACATTAAAATTGTCACAATTTTTCAAAGTAGCAGCCACCGTTATCAATGTTTTTGCCTGCCTCTGTCGAAATCTGTCAACCTTGGCACCCATACCTTGTTTATACATTACTGCTGCTTAAGTATAATATTTACTGTCCCACGGCTCAATTCAGACTCACGAATGGCCACACTTCTATCCTTATTGACGATCTTTTCTATATACGTCACAGTAACGTCGTTTAAAATTCTCCGTCGTCCGCTACTACCGTCTGCTTTATTAATCGTTTTTCCATTTGAATATCGCTTGTTCCACTTGTACACAAGTGCTCTACACACGGAATCCTTGCCTGTTGCAGACCGAAGTGTTTTAATGGTTTGAACCGGTGTTTTGTCCAATGATACACACAATTTAATGATAGTCCGTTGTTCTTCGACGTCAAAAGACGTCATTTTCGTTTCCAATAATTCCTTAGGTCCTTATGATAAAGGTTTATTTTTTCAACGTACAGGTGTTCTATTGCTATGATACTTGGCGGACGAGACATCAACACAACCTCGTGGCACGTTGACAAGCGTCAATATAATCGCGCCAAAATTACGCAATTGCCATGACATTATATCAAACGTACTAACTAACGAACTTGACCTGCGCCGCTTAGCACAACCATGATATATAAAATGTCATATATTGTTTTTATTTTTATAGTATATTCAGTGAAATTACTACAGAATATGTATTTTGTAATAAAGTATAGAGGTCTGGTGAAAAAGAATTTGTCATGACGCCGGATATCTTTTAAATTGGGATGTCTACGAACCTTTTGGACACACCTCGTACATGCATGTGCGAGTATTTATTGTTTTTGTGCGCTTGTGTGTATGTGCGTGTTTGCGTGTGTATCCAAGTGGAGTGTGAATTGTGCGAGTGCGTGCGTGTATGTATATGTGCACGTATGATGTGTGCATAAATGTAAGTAAGAGAGTAAATTATTACACTTGTATATGTATGTTTATATGTGAATTCATAGGCATAATGCCTAATGTTTTGAAAATAAACTTCGTATGATGCATATGACTGTGTTAAAGTTTTCCTGTTTTAGACTTTTTATATTCTATACTACCGTGTTCGTCCCGTTTACATAAATGAAAAAGGTTTAAAACTGTACTTGTATACAGTAAATGTAGTAAAACATTTATTTTGCGACTGCTAGAATGCAATGACTACATTATACATGTATGTTCAACTTTCTTTTCTAGCGGATAGAATCACCCTTAGTTACTGAGAATCACATATCGGTAATGCTATTACCGTCACAATTCGGTGAAGCTTAGGCGTATAGCCTACACCTGAATACATGGCTCTGCTTCACGAAAGTTAAAAGCTTCATTTAACATTGATCTTATCACATCTTCTTCCGATTAATGGGTAGAAATCCTTCCGGAGTGTCTAGTATCCAGTGATAAACACTGTCGTGCCCGACAAAACAGTTGAATATATTCCTTACTTATCCTCTTCAATCCGGTTCGGATCGTAAGGTCGCCACAAGATTTCTCCATTCAACCCTGTTCTTCGCTTTGTTTTCTGCCTCTCCCCAGGATAGTCCTATCACTCTTAGTTCGGTTTCTATCGTTCTTCGCCAGGTAGTCTTCGGTCTTCCTCTTGGTCTCTTTCCCTGAGGTGTCCATCGAAGAGCTACCTTTGTATTGTTTGACCCTGGCATTCCGAGGACATGTCCTAACCATCGAAAGCGTCTCTGTCGTATTTGTTGGGTGATGCAAGTGGAATTTGACAGATCGAGAAGTTGTTTGTTGGATATTCTGTTTGGCCAAAATATTCTGCAGATTTGTCTTAGGCAGCTATGGTGGAAAGTTGACAGTGAGTGCATGTCTGCTTTGGTTACTCTCCAACATTCGCTTCCGTACAGCAAAATGGAATTGACATTGCTGTTGTAGATTCTTACTTTGGTTTTTCTGCTGTACTGCTTAGATTTCCAAATTTGACGTAATCTGTAGAATGCGTGTCGTGCTTTTGATAATCTGTTCTTTATATCTTTGCATGTTGGATCAGTGGTGCTGACAAGTGAGCCTAAGTAGATGAAGTTTTCAACCTGATCAATTTCGGTGGTTTCAGCATATAGTCTTGTATTGAGTGTGGTATTGAAGCGCATTTCTTGAGTCTTTTTGGCATTGTTTTGTAGACCAACTTGGCTTGCATAGTGACTAAGGCGATTTGTCTTTTCTTGCATATGATCCAATTTGGATGACAGGAGTGCTATATCATCAGCGAAGTCAAGGTCTTCTAGACTTGTAAACATGGACCATGTAATACCTCTTCTTTGGTTATGTGTTTTCTTCATAATCCAATCGATGGCTACTAGGAATAGGATAGGTGATACAACCTTGTCTTACTCCAGATGTGACAGCAAACCAGTTGAATATATATACAGGTTAAAACTATTAACATGTACTGGTGATCTAGTGGCCGACTGGTAGAGACACCACTGCTTCACTGAATGCTTCTACACAGGTTCTGTCTGTGACCATTGCCGGAAGCTTGTTCCATTCGGATATTGTTCTTGGGAAATATCTGTAGGAGTTGTCTGACGCTGTTATTTGCTTGATGTGGTTAGTTCCCCTTGTGCACGAGTCTGTCCGATCTAGTGGTTGTTCTGGTACCTGGACTAGTCTGTTGGTAATCTTGAAAATCATAGTGATTCTGGCCAGGTATCTCCGGTGATTCTGGCCAGGTATCTCCTGTGTTGTAGAGGTTGCCATCCAATGTCCGTAAGCATCTGTGATACACAGTCGGGCGTACGGTATGGGTATTGCTGCGTGGTGAAGCGCTCTGCCTTCCGATGGACTTGTTCCAGGGTGTGTGCATCTTGGGCTGTCTTTGGATCCCAGACTGTGGATGCATACTCCAGGATCGGCCTCACCATGGTTCTGTAAGCTACTGCCTTGACCTTGGGCGTACAATCTGTTAGGTTGCGTCGTATGAATCCAAGTGTTTTGTTTTCCTTTGCTGCTGTGTTGTTGTTGTGTTTGTAAGATTGTCACTAATTGTGATTCCTAGGTTTTTGCTGTCTTCTTTAGTTGATAAAATGTGTCCATGAAGTTTGTATTGTGTGTTCATGAGGTATTTCTTGTTCTTGCATATATAGATGACTGTATGTTTCGGGGTGGAACTTCATCTGCCAATCACTCTCCCACTTCTCCAGTGCTGTAAGGTCCTCTTGTAGGAGTTCTGCGTCCTTGTTGTTCTGGATATGGTGGAAGAGGAGGCTATCGTCGGTGAAGAGTCTGGTTTCTGATGATGGAAGGTCATTAATGTAAGCGAAAAACAAGAGTGGCCCGAGCACTGTCCCCTGAGGCACACCTGACTTCACGTCCGCTGGCTTGGAGGTCACTCCCTCTACAAGTACTCGCTGCTTACGATTGGAGAGAAAAGCATCGATCCATCCCAGTGTGGTGCCTTGTATACCGTAGTGGTAGAGTTTCATCAGAAGGCGCTGATGGGGTACCGGTACCCTACATGTACTATTACAAAAGGGAGATTTTTCTATTCGACAGCACAAGAGCAAATAATGTACTTCTAGTCATTGAGTTCTAGCAACCAGAAAATAACTAAATAAATATTCTGACTGCTATAATTTGTAAAATATGTTTTTTTTCTTCCTGGTATCTTGCAAACCGAATTCACCCACGATCGTTGTATAGTTTGTATCAACGCAAAAACATGTTTAGTCCTTAGCTTCATTAATTACTCAATATTTGAAATTTCCATTCAATTTTCTTTTTGCTGATCCAGATATCTCCTTGGTATACAATGGAACAATACTTTTTAATGAATCATCCCTTAAAAAGAGTGCATACATGAATGCGGGGCAAACACTCAAGTATTGAATGAACAAGGAAAAAATCAGTGATTGTTTTGAGGTTCAGGAAGTTCTTTCTTATAGCAATAAAAACCCTCATGAATGGAAACCACCATTAACATATCTATGAAATGCATTTATAAAATATTACCGGTATATATGATTATGCCATTTAGTAAAATAATAATAAGAGGGGTAACTACGGTTGGCTTAATGCAATCTAACATAGTATATTATACTTATCTCTGACTGACATGGACGAGGAAGTTAAAACCGACATAAACGACAAAATGGCGACTAGGATAGGAGGTGGAGAAGATTTAAGTCATTCTCAGCTTAATGCTGGAGATGAACTATTCAATCATTGCTGCACGCCATGTCAGAAAAGAAACAAAAGTAGAGCGGCAGTGAAATATTGTGCTGTTTGTTTGGAGTACATGTGTACCGAATGTGTGGACAATCATAACAGTTTTCGAACATTTTCTAAACATTTCCTAATGGACCTTCCTCAGCTTCTAGAGTCCAGCACTTCGAGGAAAAGTGATCAGTTGCTTAGTGTACCGACAGAAATGTGCAAGAACCACCCAATGAAAGTGATGGACATGTATTGTGAGAATGACGATTGTATTGGATGTTCCGTCTGCATAGCCCCACATTACAAGTAAGTGTCGTTTATAACACAATAGGGTATTGACGCATATCATTTTTATGTTCATATTCTGTTTGTCTTGACCGCACTTTAATATAAGCTATCGCTCGTGTTAAGTTCCATATACAACTGCTACTCATATATTCTACCCTATATATACCCAGTATGCACAGTGTACCTACCCATGATAATAAAATCGCATTTTAAAAATGGCTTATCAGATTGAAACTTCGCCTACTAATCGGAGATGAATACTGCAAAAGTTTGTTTCATTAAAATCTATTATAGATACATTGTATGGGCTTAATTGCACCATTCCAATTTGAACACCCCTCGTATATCAATCACCGCATTCCTAATGGTGTCCGCCGCCTCGATGGTAGCAGGGAGAAGCTACAGTGTAGGTTACCCTTTTACGTAGAGTGTCGAACATTTTATTTTTCACTTTTTGGTATGAAGCATGATAACGTTCAAGGGCTTTGATCAGGAAAATCCCTCTAAACATGACCACCGTGAAATATTACTAGTCAACAATGAACTAGCAATGTTATAATAAGTGCGTGTTTGTTAGTAGTCTACCTGGCGATTGTGAAGCGATAAATAAGGCGAAGTCCATCGGTAGATTTTAACTCCCCAAGGATGTCAATCTATAGAATGCAATAACGATCATCACTGCAGTATACCGTGCACCTGGGGATTGCGAGTAAATGAGTAATATAGTCATAATGTTGGTCAATGCTCCGTACATAAACGAGATACTTAGCAATACTCGGTACAGTAAAAATCAATACTCTGAACATTTACTTGATTGCGTCTGTTTAAGCACGTATCTTTTTTGTATTTTCGTCATTTTTCTGAAATTTGGACTAAGCATTGTTCGGCACAGAACAAAAAGAATGCTCAATTAAAAACAATTAAAAATAAAATAATTCAAAACACATTTGCAGTCACCTGGTCAACATTTACGGGTCAGCAGGCGCATATACCGAAAAAATACACTTTGAGATATGTGAAGTGACCAGTAGTCTTGAAGATATCGTGGCTCAACTTACACTCGTTCCAAGTTCAATGTCGCGAAAAGTAATGATATTACTCAAATTTACTTGCAATATATGTTGTACGGTATACCACAGTGATCGTGTTAGGTCTAAATTGTGCACACTAATCAATGTATTGTGTTCTAGTGTAAGTATGTACTATATCTTAAATAGACAGCTTTATATAAGATAAGATATAATTGCGCACTAAGCATAATGGTCATTTTGTAAAACAGGTGCAAATATTTTACTGTGGGTACTAATATGGTAAGAACGAGGGGTGTTCAGAAAGTTTCTGGACAGGGGCCGTTATATCTTTATTTCTTGATGTTGTTTTTCTATGAAAGTTTCTACGATTATAGCTACATGTTTGATCTATTCATTAAAAGTATTGAAAACTGTAATAACGTCTGTTACGCTTGAGCGAAACAGCTGAATGTTCAAACTGTCTCTGTCGTCATGTCGAGCATAAACACTATAATAATAAAATTCACATTTTCTCAAAATGTTCCATACATCCCTTCACACACTTCTCATGTCTATGGACTAATTCGCGAAGCAGACTTTTTAGTTTATGTTGGGATTCTCCTGATACACTCCCGGACACCCACTGGCAGGTCTTCGACGTCAACGAAACGAGATACATGTACAAAAATGTATACTCAATTTGTGGAAAAGCCATAAGTCGCAACGCGGCAGGTCTAAAGAGGATATGGGACGTAGTATAGTTTCATTATCTAGCTAGTAAATTAGTGTGTTATTTATATTTGAAGCACAATTTTTGATCAAATACAACGTTTTTGTCGGCTTTTACATAACAAGACGCAAACATTAATGGAAACACGTTGTTTTGGATTCATTCTTCATAGAGTCACTTAAATGCTGTTTGTGTTTACCGAGATGTTTGGAAATTATGTCGTTATCATCGGAAAACATCAACATACTTAAATACTAGTTTGTGGGGGTAATTTTGGCAGTAAATGGTAAACTCGTAATTCTACAAACAGTTTCAATAGTGATGTCATTGTGCCCCGATCATGCTTACCTATAACAGCAGAATTAATCGTACGAGTTAAATAATATTATTATGCATATATCTAATAATTAGTTGAAACTTGTAGCGGCATTCGAAGAAAAATTCATTGAGAAATATCAAGAAATAAAAATATTACGGCTTTTGTCCCGAAACTTTAGGAACATCCAATTCAAACCAAACACAAAACCGCTTATAAAGATGTTTGGTATGACTATGTCATTGACTTAGAAAGCATTTAAACTTTACAAAACGTATTTGTATAGTTAAAATGCTCCAAAATATTCACGGTAAATATAAATAGGCACGCGTTTGTTTCATGGTGCATTTGATCGCACTGTGGGTTCATAACCCTTTATTATTACTTTATTTTGGTGATTTAATTCAGCATGATTTTTACATTCTGTAGACTATATATTTGGATCTGAACGATTACCCACGATTTATCATATTTTTATGTAGCATTACCATAAAGCTGATCTGGATTAATTTATTACTTTATAGTAGCTATAGTGCGCCCAGGATAATGTGATAGGCGGGAAAATTTGGTATATTCCACAAAGGTATATGTGCACCAATTATCAATAATGTTTAAAGTACAATACTGACCTTATCTGTTTATTTAAGTGATTTGTAAAACGAATTTTGCCACAGTTGACCAAACCGAGTCATGTTTGTAAACATCACATTATCCTGGGTGGACTATATGTACTTTAACCATATAGTTTATACAGGTAATCACCCCGTTTAGCTACCCAAGTTGGAAATTTACCTAAATAGATAGTCGCTGGCTTAGTACACTGTTAGCGTTATGAAAGCGTCAGCATTTTCACACACGAGTATGTATGAATAAAACGTACATTTTACCTTGTTTTTACTGAACAATGATTCATGTTACAGATCCTGTTCGGACATCCACCGTATACAGGAATACGTGGCGTCTGTAGATGTACCGACTGATGCACAAACTAATCAGACAGTTACTGACCTAACTGCTAGCATCAATAATGTGTCTTCATTGAAAAAGCTTCAACATGATCTAAAGACTAAACTAGAAAATGACAAGGTTGAATGCAAACAAAAGATACAGAACTACAGAATGGAAATAAAGGAAGTGATAGATCAGTTAGAGCAGACATCTCTGAAAGAGCTTGACGAGGCATACCGAACCATCGGTGAAGAAATTGCAAATCGAATCAAGAATATAGAAAAAATGGAAAAAGAGCTTGCAAGGTTGAAGAGAGAAATCGAAATTACCCATGACAATGACTCTCAAACGTTTGCCATTATCAAGGTTAGCCAAGACGTGATGGCAGAATCAGTAAAGTTAACATCTTCCCTTAACATTGCTGAAACCACATCACTCCATTTCGATGAAAATATTGCTATATTACAGCAGTTACACCAGTATGAATCGTTACAAAACATTACACCCGGTGTTACTGCACCTCGAATTCCTGACCAAATGGCATCGCCTTCTTTGCAAGATGCGGATAATTCGACATATTCAACAGTGAAAAAATTAATTATTGCGTATAACTTGTCCTCAGAAAATTGGAAGGGCCCTAGTTTGCAAACGCCTCTAATGTAACCAGTGTTTAAACCCATAAACGATACAGATGATACACATCAAAAACCAATGTCATATAAAGACAAAGAAACCGGAACAACGGAAGGCAAATCACAGCAAACAACGAGTGATTCAACGCCAAGCATATCTACTGCTTTAGCTTCCGATGCATCGCACACCACAGACAGTCTCACAACTCATGTAACTGAAAGTCCTCTTACAATTGGGTCTATAATGGAACCAGGGCTTGACGATGAAACACAACGAACACGTGATTCAATATCAAGCTTTTATGATTCTTCTTTAGATTCCGATGCATCGCAAACCCCAGACAGTCCTGAAGATTCTGTAATGGAACCAGGACATGACGATAAAACACAACGAACAAGTGGTTCGATGTCAAGCTTTTATGACTATTCTCTAGATTCTGGCGCATCGCAAAACGTAGACAAGTTCACTTCTACTGCATCGGAAAGAGTTACTATTGTAAGGATAGGGTCTGGTAAAAGGAGACATGAAGATGAACACCAACAAGAAGCAATTTCATTTACCGACAAAGAAACCGGATCATCGGAAGACATAGCACATCAAACTTCAAGTGATATCATGTCAAGCGTATACATTCCTCAATATGCGGTGAAAAGCATGACTCGACACTGCGTAAGCATCCAATGTGACAAAATGACATGTAATATTTCATCAGTTTGTATTCTGGACGATGGCAATCTGTTGATGACCGACTTTAACAACAAATCGATCAAGGAGATGGATAAGAAAACTTGTCGAGTTATTGATTGTATTCCATTATCAAGTAACCCCATATGCGTTTCTAGAGTAAATGATAGAGAATCAGTTGTGAGTCTTCAAAATAGAAAAATACAGTTTATTGCTAAAGATGGCACACTTTCGTCTACGCGCTCGTTTAAGACGGAACATAAATGCTGTGGACTTGTTGTCATCAAGAACAACATATATGTATGTGACGATAACACATCAGTTCATGTTTACTCTCTAAATGGTGATCGAACCAAGACAATTCGTTATCGTTCCGAAACTTGTAGTTTCCCTTTATGTCATATGTATAATGACATTGCATTTGATGAAAGTATTGATACAATATTCATTTGTGATTTTGAAGATTTAACCGCCATGGACATTAAAGGAAACCGTCATTGGCAACGCACGGATATGAAATCACAGCCAACGGGACTATGTTGTGATGGCAACGGTAATTTGTTCGTGTGTGGACGTTCAGCAGGAAATGTGGTTTTAGTAAATCAAAAGGGTGAAGACAAGAATGAAATTGTGGGTAAACGTGATGGTTTGAGATACCCCAGTTGTGTATGTTTCAACCAAAAAGATACAGAACTGATACTGGGGATGCATGGCTCGAACGAAATCTTCTTTTTCTCACTTAGTTGTTTTTTTAAGACACACGTGTAGACATGTGCCCCAACAGGTAACCTCAAGGTGTAACACTCAATATGTTCAAACAGCAGGTTCTGCTGGTTGGGCTGATGTGTTGGACAATTTTGCCGAATAAATTTTAAAATATTTCGAACAGTATGAGCGATACATACAGGAAATTAAATGAGGACCATGCACAGTCCCCATGGGTGACATTTTACCTTCAGTCAAGACAACCAAACTGCGTGTTCTGCTAATCGAGCGGATGTGCTGAACAAGTCTCCCAAGTAATTTCAAAATAATTTCAAATGGAAAAAGTGTGATACAAAAAAAGACCAAAATGCTTCCCCATGAAAGTCCTTGACCTTCAACTAAGTCCGGCCAAGCTGTGTGTTGTGTCCAACAGTATTGTATACTAAGACTTGAACTGGTAAAGTGCGAGAGGTTTTGGTTCTATTATTGGTAGCGTCATACCAAATCGTAAATTAAAACTGGTTCTAATGTCTCTCCCTTGCTACGAATTTGAAATGTTAAATTGAATGATAATTTCGAGGTAATTTATCAATCATTTTGTACAAAATGTAATACTTCCCTAGAAAATGTTAGCAAACATACATGTACAGTGTACATAGTTTATATATATATATAGGTTCCAGAAAAATTGTCTTACGACACATGCAGTTTGGCAATGCTCGTACTCTGTGCATCCAAGGACCTTCGATAATATTATAGATGTATATTTTACATTTGACATTAAGTCTACATTGTTTATATATTGTTTTTTTTCTCAAAAATAGTGCAGGCGTCTGCATTGTAGTTCCATTGTTCTCAATGTCGTTTCTGTTTTTTTTCTTCTTAATTTATAAATCATTGTGTAGTAAGATAACATAGTCTGGTTCCCGACGTTCTCTATAGTAATAGTAAGTCTGGCACAAACGACTAATGGATTCCTCCATGATACAAACGACAACAACAACAATAACATGGATATAGAAGGGATAACACATAAAACGTGTTACTAAACAGAAAATGTATATTAAGTCCTTATAACACCTTATAAAAACCCGATACATTTGTGTAACTGTACCTGTCAGTTAACCTATAATAAAACACAGTGACGTAATCAAAACGAAAGTACAGGGTTTGACTAAATAATGGAGACATACGGGGACAGGAAGAAAACGAAATGGACTGCCAAAAATCTCAATTAGAGTAAAGAAAGTGTACACACATGGCCCATGTGTGTACACTTTCTTTAATTGGACAAAGCTTGTATGTGATATAAAACTTAGAATAGAGTCGTGTATGGTGTATCAATAGGTCTGACTTCTGGAAGCACAAGTACCGGTTTAAGCACTATTCTATTTCTGACATTTATCAATTTCCTTTATACGTTTTTTTGACAGACAAGTTAAACGTTTACTTAAATTATACTATCCAATGATAATTTTCCCAGCTGTGTAAGGAAACTGACAGGATAGACATGGGCGATTACGTTACTTATATTAAGGATAGCCAAGTGTTTAGCCAAACACATAACTAAAGACATAGTCATTGTTTCAACTTCAATATTATATTGAAGAAAACAGTAGCATATTTAATACATGTAGATAGGTGTATTTTGCTATTTAGTGTGCAGGTTTACTTCGAGAGTTCTTAATCCCGTAGAACGAATAAGATGGTTTACTATGTAAAGCTTGGTTCATAGAAAGTACTATGTAACTTAGTACTGTTCTATGTAACATAGTACCGCAGAAAAATAAACCTGCACACTAAGTCGCTCCCGTCAACGTTTCTAATTTCTATAGAACAGGAAGGATGAACACTAATATATAGAGGATCTTACATGAGTGTCTTTCTATATTGAATTTATTAAACGAGTTGGATAAAATGATAAAACGCGAGGCTCTGCCGAGCATTTTATCACTTTTATTCAACGAGTTTAATAAATTTAATATGGAATGACACGAATGTAAGATTCTTTTTATCACATAAACTAAATACACAGTAAAAGTTTGTCAAGAATGCACACACTTCCCCTTTAGCAAATAAACTCCATAGGAGTAAAGCGGTTCATTGAAAGAGCTAATAAAATAGTGCAACAATGTATACTCCAATATGTTAATTTTTCTGCCTTTGAAAATGATATTTTTAGGGTATCTAAAATCCTGCAGATGTAAAACTACGCTTAACAAAGTAAATAATTAAATCTAGGACCGCAGCCACACAACGTATTCTGTTCTGTTCCGTGTTCCGTTATGGGTTTTAGTAACAACCAAGGACAGGGGAAGTAACTAGGTTTTCCGCGTGAATTTATTCGCGATTCGTCTGAAATAGCCGAAACTAACTGATTGTACACGATGCAAGTACTTGGTAAGCAAGGAACACCGTCTTTAATACTCAAAATTAACGGATTCATACAATGAAATCAACATTCGATGCCGTGTTTGTGTAGATGCCAGATATTTGGTATGTACATTTCGTCCCGATCTTATTCGTACCCACGTTTAACGGACCTACCGTCATGATTACTTACAGTTATATCTCTTTAAGTTCTTGTACATCTGTTATTGTGTTTTTATAACATGTCCTAGAGTGCTCATAATCGGATATAAGATTTATTCTATTCTAAAAATGTATTATTTTACTTTTTTTCACAACGTGTATGAATACATAAATAAAGTGACTCCTTACCTTATGTTACCTTATGTAGCTTCTGCACGCAGCACTGATGGGTGCTCTGTATGCAGCTCTTCGTTATTCTGATAGTACACAATACGTTTAACTTCCGGTGATAGTTTATAATCCGCCTTAAAATCAAAACGTAGAGGATGGGATTTCCAGTAGTTGTCTAGCCTATTTTCAAACTGATGAATGTCCTTTGAAATAATGATGTGTTCTGGAAGACTGTTCCATAAATCTACAACTCTAACTGTAAAGCTATTAAGTCTCAAGTCCTTATTGCATCTTACTTTTTCTAGCTTCAGGCTATTCCCTCTAGTAATTGAGATGTCACTAAGTTTGAAAATATCTCCAGTAACTTTGTCGTCATAAATTCCTTTCAATATTTTGAATGTTTCAATCATATCCCCTCTCATCCTACGGTATTTCAATGTTGGAAGTTTCAGTTTACGCAATCTCTCTTCATATGTTAAATCTTTCATAGTTGGTAGCATTTTAGACGCTCTTCTTTGAACATTTTCAATAGCTTCAATGTCTTTTTTCTTATATGGAGACCATACACTACTTGCATATTCTAAATTTGGTCTGACCAGAGATTTGAATAAAAGTTTAAACATGCTATTATCCATGTAAGTAAATGACCTTCTCATAAGTCCAGCTATCTGGTTAGCTTTATTTATTTGTAGTTGAATATGTTTATCAAAATTCAGATGGTTGTCTATAGTTACACCTAGGTCCTTTTCAAAATCAACTGATTCCAGGGATGTAATTTCCCCATTATAAGTATTCATATGATATTTATTGTCAGTTGGACAACTGTTCTTGTTGTGAATGGATAACATCTTGCACTTTTCAGGATGAAATTTAAGCAACCATTTTGAACTCCAATCAAATAAGCTATTCAAATCATTTTGTATAATAGATACATCCCTTTCAGAGGTTATCTGTCTATATAATTTGGTATCATCTGCGAACAAGTAGACATTTGAGTCAACACATTCCGGAAGGTCATTTATAAATATGACAAATAATACTGGTCCGAGGACTGATCCCTGTGGAATACCACTAGTAACGTTATGGAGGCTAGAAACAGATCCATTTACTTGAACACATTGTTTCCTCTCATATAAGAAGTTCTTAACCCACTCACAAATGAAGGAGTTCAAACCATATGATTTCAGTTTCAGTAAAAGTCTAGTATGTGGCACCTTATCGAATGCTTTCATAAAATCCATGTATACTGAATTTACAACACCACCCTTATCAAGAATTTGCGTCCATTCATCCATTACTTTCAGAAGTTGCAATGAAGTTGATCTACCACGGAGGAATCCAAATTGCTTGTCACTAAACAGTTTATTGTTGTCCATATGCGAAACAATCCTTTCACGCATAAGTTTTTCCATTGTTTTACATAATATACTGGTTAAGATGACAGGCCTGTAATTTGATGCAAGTTTTTTATCGCCCTTTTTGAATTACGCAGTAATTTTTGCTAATTTCCAAGAATCTGGAACAATTCCTGTCTCGTATGATTTTCTGAATATCATGCTTAAAGGTTCATCAATGATTTCACACAATTCCTTCAATACTTTAGGATGCATTTTATCAGGTCCCGGGGATTTAGAAATGTCCAAGCCTTTCAGTATTTTCCTAACTTCATGTCTGGTTATTTCAATGTCCCCACTATCATTAACGATATCTGGTTTGTCTGGTAAGTCCGGCACAGACAGAATATCCTCATTAGTAAATACACTAGTGAAGAAGTCAGCTAAAACTTCAGCCTTTTCCTGGTCACTACTCGCTATTTTAGTCTCCGCTCCACTTTTCACATGTAGTTCAGATATCCCACTTCGATTCTTTCTTTTAGAATTAACAAACTTCCAGAAATTTTTGCAATTCACTTTTGCTGACTCGGCCACTTGTCGTTCTTTACGCTTTTTTTCGTTACTAACGCAACGCTTCACTTTATTTCTCGCCTTGCAGTATTCCCTATGAGCTTCTACAGTTTGTTTCTCCATATAACGTTCCCACAATCTATGTTTACGCTTGATATTTTTCACCGAGTCTTTATTTAATGGAGTATTCCCTTTGGTATTACGTGGCTTTTTAACCGGTATGTGCCTTCCTATTGATTCACTCATTTTATTCATGAATTTTTCTAGCATAGTAACTGGATCACTATCGCCAAGTTCCTGCAACCAATCAATATCTAATTCAGCACGCATCGCAGAGTAATCTCCCTTGTAATAATTTGGGGTTTCACAGCCCTTGCATATACCTCATTTGCATGTTTATTACACGTGTGTATTATGACTTTTATGTAATGGGTTTATTAAACTCCCAGAGCCTATTTTATGTGATAAAATAAAATACATAATGCTTAATCGGAATAGCGTTCCCATTATAAGACCAAGGACAAAATACCTTACTGTAAATATGGTAACCTAAGACATGTATCTTGACCATAGGGACATAACACGTCGGTTAGAAGAGTTAGCAGGGTTATCGATGATGCTCTTGCAACACTAATGCTCATGAATAGGCTATACAATCAGGTTCCAATATATAAAGTGTTGTCATAGGTATATTAAGACAGCATCCACAGAATGTAGGTGTATAGTGTTGTTATAGACATGTTAGGGTGGCATCCACATAATGTAGGTTCATTCTATATTGTATATTGTGTTGTTATAGGCATGTTAGGGCGGCATCCATAGTATGTAGGTTCATTCTATGTTGTATATAGAGTGGTTATAGACATGTTAGGGCGGCATCCATAGACTGTAGGTTCATTCTATGTTGTATATAGAGTGGTTATAGACATGTTAGGGCGGCATCAATAGAATGTAGGTTTATTCTAAGTATGTTGTTTATAGTGTTTTTATAGACATGTAATTATTTAAGGGCGGAATTCAGAGAAAAGATGTGTAATATAATGCTGGATATCTTGTTTTAGAGAAATGTAGGAGCGGTATCCATATGCTGTATGTATAATAAATGATGAATATAGTGTTGTTATAGACATGTTAGTGCGGCATCCATTGAATGTAGGTTTATTCTATGTTATAAAGTGTTGTTTTAGAAATATTAGTGCGGCATCCATAGAATGTAGGTTTTTTCGATGTTGAATATAATGTTGTTACATGTAAGGGTGGCATCCATGGGATGTAAGTGTTTATAGCAACACTATATATAATTACACTATATATAACATAGAACAAACCTACATTCTATGGATGCCACCCTTTCATGTCTATAACCACATTATATACAACATAGAATAATCCTACAACAGTAAGAATCTAGTTTTTGTTTACACAACGCATGCCACATAAGCCGTGCCCCTCAGACAGTTGTAGGCGGAGTGACGAAAAATGCTATAATCTCTGTTACATTGGTGATATATGGCTGCCGACTAGCGATTACCTACACCCGTATTTTAAACAGATTGTGGCGCAACGATATTTAAAGATAGTCAACTAGTCCCATTTTTCTTTTAAAGCCAAATACGTCACTTAGCTGTACTCGAAGTTGCACAAAAAGACACCTTGGCATGAAAAATCTAATATGTATATCGGATACCATAAAAATCTTTTTCAGTAATTGGTATTCTGTTTAAACTACAATTATACTAGAATAATGGTAACTTGGTATAATCAAGTTTTTTCTTTTCTTTTCGCTCCCTTCGATTATTTCACTTGGAAATTCCTTTTCGTAATTTGGCCTGTACAGGAAAGTACATGTACATTTTTCAAGTAGACAATGTACACAATTGAGTGGTATATTCAAAAACTGAATTGTACTCAAGTTGTAAAAAAACTTGCCCTACTCATGCATAAGACATAATCAATATCGTTTAGTATAAATTATACATAATTATTCAACTTAACAATTCATTATATCTAAAAATTGTTTGTAAATTCATTTTTAGTCTGGATTACTTCCCTTTTATATAATGTCATGGTAACGTATTTAGTATTTTGTAAAAAATATAGGTAAACCGAGTGACACATGACACATACTCATTGGATTTTGATAGAAGATAACGTAAGGACTTATGATATATAATCAGTTTTTATTAGTAACACGTTTTATGTGGTGTCCCTTCTTTAATACATATGATTGTTGTTGTTGTCGTTGTACCAATAAGTGCCGCCATTACTGGTTTGTACCTGACCTAATCACGTAGTGTAAGGGGCAGGTAATCCAGACTATAAGATAACAATACTAGCATACATGCGTAATTCGCTGGTGATTGAACTACTTTGACATAACTATAATATGTTCAAAACATGAGAGAACAATACACAAGAGAAGAGTCAATTCAAACGTATGAACATCTATAGTTATTATTTAGGTGGTTATAATGATAAATTTCAAGTGTTTTAAGGAATATATATCATATAGAATACATGTACAGTACATAAATATATAAACACATACATGAAACAAGACACATATATATTATCAATGCGCTAGCCTAGCTAGAGTACACTGAGCGGCTGAAAACGCAACACTATTGAAAATCAAGATAACTTTTGTATTTATTAATATTTTTTCAAAGAAATTTTGTGTCCGTGTTATTGGCTATAAACCGATTGTAACTCGATGTTCTTTTCATATAATTTCACTACAATGGTGCACTGAACCATAAAAGAGAAACAAACGGAAACGAACGAAAACTGTACGAGGAATTGATGGGTTGATGGTAATTATTTTTTATGTATGGTCAATTGTGATAGTCAATACATCGACAATCAAAAAAAAAGACAGTTTACCACTCCGCAATGTAGTGGTCTTGAAGTTTTAAAAACGCTTAATAGAAATTTTCAGGTTTACCGAAAAATACTACGAAGGGGAAGTAATTCTGGAAAGAGGTTCAGTGAATAAAATTCAACTTTTCTAAATCTAAATTGAGCTTTATATTTATCTTTGTTTTACTTTATTTCTATCTCTTTGATAGGCACGGACACTTGTTCACGAACTTTATCCGAAAAATAAGTACATATCAGCATTAACAATCTGAAAAACGCAGAAGGACGCGTGGCATCAAATTTGCCTTTGCTTGCGTCATCGTTGTTTTATTGTGGTTGAAAAGTGTCTGATCAGATGGTATTAAAACGATTCTGATTGTCATGTCACATATCTTAGCTTCAAATGTTGAAAATTTCAGCAAATTAAATACATATTGGCCGAGTTATATGTAAATACATACCCCAAAAATACATAGTATTACGTATAAGCTAAATAAGTGTAAATGTGACGTTTTCAAAACCGCTCAGTGTTTACTGTTTAAAGTCGAAAGCGAAAGTAGTCTAGATTAGCTCGATGTAGATTGAATGAGGAAAATAATTATTAACGCTAAATAATTAAGCATGGGTCAATTGATATGGATAATAAAGAAGGGGGCGAGTTCATGTTGCAGTTGAAATGCGTAATTCATCATATTGTCTAACTGTTATTGAGCTTCAATTAAATACATGTTCAATCAAAATGAATCAAACTAGAATACATACGTTATTCATCTTATTGCTTAACTGTTTTTGAGCTTCAATTAAGTACATGATTGTTCAATCAAAATGAATCAAACTAGAATACATACGTTATTCATCTTATTGTCTAACTGTTGTTGAGCTTCAATTAAGTACACGTTCAATCAAGATATTCAGACTAGAGTACATAGTTATATGCAATGGTAAATCATTTAATATATATATGAGCCAGTCTCTAGGAAAACCTGCTATTTTGACAAAAATATTGACTTTATGATTTTTCATAGTATTACAGGATAATGTTAAATAAGCAAATTGCAAAAGATATTATGTTAATATTGTGAGGCATGGTCTCAGATGTTTAGAACATCATATTGTGGCATCAGATGATAAGAACAGGCCTCTATTTAGTCTATTTAGCTCCCAATGTTGTTGTGCTTTTTTAGTAACAATGACTTACATGTACATTTTTAGAGTTTGGAAAGCGCTATTGTCTATATTATGCTATGTCATGCCATAGTATTATAGATATACTTAGATATTTATTAGATTTAACTACATGTATTTACCTTAACAATCAGATGCTAGATCGTTGCTGTGTCACAATATTTGACTTTATGTTCGTAGCATTCTGGAAAATGTGACATTTGTCCTTTAAGTCTGTCATTTTGGTTCAACTACCACTACTTAGAGATGGCAAAATCTCAGTCTCTCAGATGTTATGAAATCAGTTGTTGTCAATGCCATTTGGGTCCACATTTTATATGGTGACAAAGCACATGTTTAGTGACATACTGTACTTGGTATGTTAAGGTAAATTATATTGCTAGCATCACATGTTGTACATTTATATATTTGAGTACTTTTTTTTCATGGCTATCACAGCTTATACTGTTTGTAAAGTTATAATATCTATGCTTAGAGGCAAGTAATTTAATGCCAGTCTGTTTCATAGCTCTTCAGTAAAAGTATTAAACGTCAGAAAACGGTCTGTATGGTCTGCTGAAGACTAAAATTCAGGGTGCCATCTGTTTCTTCATTATACCCCTTAGACATTTCTTTTATTGAACCTTAGAGCCTCTGAGTATTTTTGATTATTTGCGTTGTCACATACAGGTACCTTTAAAATATTTATCTTTAGATGATGTACTTAAAATTTTTGCATGTTATTCAAACTTGTTATGTATGTAATTTCACTATGTTATTTTGATGTTATACCAGATCATTGATTGTACCATAATGGTTATTTTTTGATGAATTGGTGAACCATTCATGGACTGTCTGTTGACAATTTCTTGAGTTAGAGAGTAAGATTAGTTCTACTACTTATGTGTATTGTACAATTGCTGTATGATAGTGCAATTGTGATCTATATAAGGATGATATTAGATTGTTTAGTATGGAACGCCATAGCTGTCGTTTGTTGATGCTTGTCATGTTAAATTGTTATAATATCATTTGAACATGTCTATACGACATGTTAAATTGTTACAACAACGTCTTAAATTGTCGATAGGGCATGTGAATTTCTCAAGTCACACTGTTAAACTGTCCAAGTATCTTGTGAACATGTCTATATGCCATGTTAAATTGTTAAAATAGCTTCTTATCATGTTCATTGGGCATGTGAACTTCTCAACAGAACGTGTAATACTCTTAAACGACAGTGATTAATTGTTAAAAATCATTTGAAGATGTCTATAAGCCATGTTAAATTGTCAAAATAGCTTCTTATCATGTCCAATAACCATGTGAACTTCTCAACAGAACGTGTTATATTGTTAAACAAAAGTGGTAAATTGTTAAAATATCATTTGAAGATGTCTACATGACATGTTAAATTGTTAAAAAAACTTCTTATCATGTCCAATAACCATGTGAACTTCTTTATAGAACGTGTTATATTGATTATCAACAGTGGTAAATTGTTAAAATATCATTTGAAAAGGTCTACATGCGATGCTATAGTGTTAAAACGATATGTTAACATGTCAACGAGGCATGTGAACTTCTTAATAGACAGTGTTGTTGTTGTTCAAATTTGTATGACGTCATCAATAACGTAAGTTCCTCTTGCGTGCATATTGAACAAAGATGGCGGAAATTGTTCAATATGCACGCGGGAGGAACTTACGTTATTGATGACGTCATACAAATTTGAACAACAACAACACTGTCTATTAAGAAGTTAACATGCCTCGTCGACAAGTTAAAATATCGTTTTAACACTATAACATGTCGTATAGACATCTTCAAATGATAGTTTAACAATTTACCACTGTTGTTTAACAATATTACACGTTCTATTAAGAAGTTCACATGCTGAATGGACATGATAAGAAGCTATTTTAACAATTTAACATGTCATATAGACATCTTCAAATGATATTTTAACAATTTACCACTGTTGTCTAACAATATAACACGTTCTATTAAGAAGTTCACATGGTTATTGGACATAATAAGAAGCTATTTTAACAATTTAACATGGCTTATAGACATCTTCAAATGATATTTTAACAATTTACCACTGTTGTCTAATAATATAACACGTTCTATTAAGAAGTTCACATGGTTATTGGACATGATAAGAAGCTACTTTAACAATTTAACATGTCATACAGACATCTTCAAATTATATTTTAACAATTTATCACTGTTGTCTAACAATATAACACGTTCTATTAAGAAGTTCACATGGTTATTGGACATAATAAGAAGCTATTTTAACAATTTAACATGGCATATAGACATGTTCACATGATATTTGGACAGTTTAACAGTGTGACTTGACATACAATAATGTTGCACTGAGAAGTTCACATGCCCTACCGATAATTTAAGACGTTGTTGTAACGATTTAACATGTCGTATAGACATGTTCAAATGATATTTAAACCATGTACCACTGCCATTTAACAGTATAACACGATGTGTTGAGAGGTTCGCATGCTCATTCGACATTGTAAGACGTTGTTTTAACAATTCAACAACGCATATAAACATATTCAAATGATAGTTTAACAATTCATCATTGTAGTTAAAGTCTAACATGATAATACGAAGCCTTGAGAGTTTAACACGTTCTTCTAACATTATCAAGCGTTTTTCAACAATTTAACATGTAACGTAGACATATGCAAATGGTGGTTTGACAATTTATCGATGTGGTTTAACAGTATAACACGATGGCTTGAGATATTATTGTATTCTTTGAACAATTTAAGACGTTGTTTTAACAATATAACAGGGCAAGTTGACATATTCAGATGATAGTTTGACAAGTCAACAATGTGGTTTGACATATTAACACATTGTACTAAGAGGTTCACATGTCCTACCGACAAGTCAACATGACAAGCGTCAACAAAAGACAGCTATGGCGTTCCATAGTTTAGGCTAATGCATTGCAGTTGTATGGTGACAATATTGAAACTGCGCTGAGCATTATTAATGTGATTAATATTATTTTATTTTTCTCAAACAATTATTGCTGTTTGGTAAAGTGATAGAATTAATAGTTAAGGTTAAGAAAAATGTTCTTTTAAAGGGGCATATTTTATGATTGATGTTCTATTGTTGATGTTTAAAGCAATATGTCTTGTCTGGTATATATAGCAGTGGTGCTATTTAAATAGGAATGTAATAGATGCTATTATTAACTTAATGATTACATTTATGACATGATGAAGTTGTATTTATGTTAATTTTGTTGTATAGCTGTTATATATGTGTTAATTGTTACAGTGTACATTTGAGATATTTCCTTTAAAGGCTCATGGTGTTAATTTGAATTTCGAGGACGAAATTTTGTCAGAAGGGAAGGTAATGTGAGGCATGGCCTCAGATGTTTAGAACATCATATTATGGCATCAGATGATAAGAACAGGCCTCTATTTAGTCTAATTAGCTCCCAATGTTGTTGTTTTTTAGTAACAATGACTTACATGTACATTTTTAGAGTTTGGAAAGCGCTATTGTCTATATTATGCTATGTCATGCCATAATATTATAGATATACTTAGATATTTATTAGATTTAACTATTTTCCTTAACAATCAGATGCTAGATCGTTGCTGTATCACAATATTTGACTTTATGTTCGTAGCATTCTGGAAAATGTGACATTTGTTCGCCATGTTTGTTTTTGGTAGTTGCAACTTCCGGTTAGTATTTAATCTCTAACCTTCAAAGTCAGATAATATTTTATTTAAAGCTAGATTGTAATAAGTTGGTATTTTGTAGGGATTAGTATGTTTAATTGTTTTATGTATTTTTGGTAATGTTATCTTAGTAATGTTCAGTCTGTTTACCGGCTCTATTGCAAGTTTTATTCTCTAAGCTCATTTCCATACCATATTCGTTCTGCATCTCATTAGCAGCGCGTGTATTTCTTCACATTGCCACTGTCCCCAGAGCAGACCAGACGTGTTTCTGGAGCTCTCTTTTATTTTGTTAGTATTTGTTAAGTAACTTTTCATTCAACTTTTATTCTGAATTGCTTTGATTAGATTATTATTTTAGACTTTATCTGTAATGTTATTTGACATTTGGCGGTCGTGTAACTTGGGCCTACTTTAAGCAATCTGTCGTCTGTCTGACTCTGGCTTCGAACTATCGTTATTTTAGTCTTAGTAATTATTTAGTATTTGGTCTGATATCCTCTCTTGTCTTTTTGTTAAGCCCTTTTACCTAATAAATTCACGTTAAGCCGAAAGGAACCTTGTCTGTACTCTTTGAATTTGATATTTATCTTGGCATTTGTCACGGTCTCGCACAGTTGTTAGCCGCTATCTGGTCTCTTGTAGCCAGTTTAGCCACTCTCAAGCTGTGATACACGCTACCAGTGTATTTAACCAGTTTTCGACCAGGCTATCGGTCCGAGTTGTTGTTAGACCTACGTCTATACTCTTGAGCATATCATATATTGATTGCTGTTGTAGCACCACAGGTGTTTGTGCACACACTTTGCACACAGGTACTTGAGTGCATTTCAGTACATATGCACAGTCTCACTCAGTACACGCACTTACAGTACAAACACACGAACGGGCGTTACAATATCTTGAGTTTTAAGGAAGTTACCGGTGTTTTTATAGAGTCCCTATTCGGAGCTTTGTGTGTGACGTCGCAAACCTCATTCAAACGTTATTTGACGTAACTGAAATAAGTATTTCATTATTACACCATTTGATCAATTCTTGACATAAACTGTTCAAAATAGTACCAAATTCTATAATTATGTTTCACTTTTTAATACATATATCAAAATCGAAATTGTTTGTGTTCAGAAAAAGGCTTCTTCTGTTTTAAACAATTAAATCCTCGTTTTTCTCCATCGGAGTACTTTTCTGAAATTGGTTACCATAGCAACGAAGTATGTGTTTTCGACATAATTCATAGGAAAATTTAAAGCTAAGGTATAGTACTACATGGGTCAATTACTTAAAATAGAATCAATAGATATGTATTTTTCCTTATTTTAGAGCTTTATCAAAATCTTGTTACATTTAGTAATTACATAATGTCATTATAGCAGGTTTTACTGGAGACTGGCTCATATGTAATTTATTATAGGCTCATATATAATTTATTATATGCATGTACGTACATGTACGAGTAACAAAAACAAAGAGCTTTCAAAGGTCTTACAAACTTATAATTTACTTGAATAAAAAGATCAGTTACATGTTTGTGTTGATCCTTCAAAGTTGCAGTCCAAAATTATGAACATGGCAAAAATATAGCCTCAGTCCGGTTAATTCTGGACCCCCCTATAACAATCATTGTATTTCGGTCTGTGTCATGATATGTACCTTGTAAATAAATATACCTTTTGTTTATTTTGTTTTTATATAGTGAATATATAGTCAGAGGAGCTGATGTTGAGTTATCGCCCTCTGATTAACACTTTCCATATGACCCTCGTAATGCGCAATATGGTTGTTTAAACATTTCACTTTCGAGTTTAGATCACCTCTCATCTGCACGCTATTAATTAAAGCATTTTATCATATAACCCGCGGTCCAGCAGTGCCGTAAAGCCGTGCCGTAAATATCGTTCGGCACTCCCAGAGTGTGCAATAAATATGCAAATTAGCCTGACGCGACGTAAGCCAATCCATGTATTGATTGACCTATGACGTCAGGTTAATACCAACGTCGTCATGACGTCGCGTTCGTTGTACCGCTAAATTTGGGCTGAAACCTATGCAGCGTACATCATCATTTCGAACGAATATGAGCGTTCTCTAATGTAATGTGATAAATAGAATCTTACATTCGTGCTCATTACATACGCGTTTTATTAAACTCATCGACAAAAACAATATGACACTCGACAAAGCCTCGTGTTATATAATTTTGTCCACTCGTTTAATAAAACTCGTATGTAATGAGCTCTCATGCAAGATCCTCTATATAATTATCACACACAAGTTTGCAGTCATCGACGACGGCCACTTTACTGAAACTAACCATCAACCAGTAGTCAAGTACTAACGTTCTGTCCATATGTACCAGCACAATAACCTATGCACTGACTGCCTATGGTTGTGTCCTGCTAGCAACTGATAGTTACTCCACATGTGATGGACGTGTCATCAATATTCATGTCACGTGTGTCACATGTTTCTCGCATCGGAAATGTCCGGAAACTCGTCGTGTTACTTCGGCAATGTCCGCCTCTAAAAAAAATGCCAGTTTTTTTAAATTTTACGAATATTTAAATTATTTTTTTCTGTTACTTGCAAGCAATTTTCTTTTGATTGTATAGTTTCATTCTGACTAATTAGTGATGAATTAACTGTCTGAAATGTGTTTTTGTCGTTCAATGAAGTAAAATATGCGCCAAATATATCTTTAATCGAACCCAGATCGAACGAGTGACAGCCAAGTCTTTGACATGCTACGTCTCCGTATAATAGTTGTCATAAGTGCGTTATCTATGTCGGCAGATGATAACGTGACCAAGCAAGCCAAATACTATGTTGTCAGCGTGAGTGTGACAGCCTATCGTCAGTGTCCTACGAAAACCTCCTATCTTTTGACATATTTTCAGTACAGAAAAATAAATATGTTAGAGGATATTACATGAGTGTCTTTCTATATTGAATTTATTAAACGAGTTGAATAAAATAATAAAATGCGAGGCTCTGCTGAGCATTTTATCGATTTTTTTCAACGAGTTTAATAAATTCAATGTGGAAAGTCACAAAATTTTAATGTAATGTTCTTTTTATCACATGTTAGCCTTTTCCGGCCGAAACATAAAATAGCTACTTATTTTTCACTATAATAAACGCGCAACTTTGACGACGTCACCTATACGTTGAATGACGTCGCGTGATAGCTTTATTACACTAGTGTATTATCAAAAATAAATAATGGCTTTATTACGCTACCGCGACGTCAAACATGTGATAAAAAGATGTATGCAAGTTCTTGCTCTGATTGTGAATTGTTTTTACATGCGATATTTTCGTCGGTTCAATTAAGTGGCCAATCATAATACGTTTTTACCGCATTAAATTTTCTAGCGGTTCTCATTGGCTATTTAGTCCGGTATTTTCGAATTTTATCAGGGAAAGATATGTTTGATAAAAATCTGAAGAGATAATAGCATGGAACTATACATACTGTCCAGTTAGGATAATAATAAAGTGATAGCGCAATGGCCGAGTTCACTATTACGGTGTAAAGTCAAGTATAAAGTCTTGTCCAGGCATTTTAAATGTAATTACTAAACTGAAATACAATATTCGCTTTACCCGTTTTAACAATGGTTGGAATATATTGTGTACACATTAAATACAATGTCACTCTCACATTACCCTAACTGGACAGTACTTCTTATCATGTTTGCACAGGACACCGACGCTATATTGTCTAATTATGCTTTATGGGTTAGAAAAGTTAAAAAAACACCAGTTATGATTACTAGCATAGTTTATATACTAATGCCTGTATTTTTAACCAACAACTGAAGGGCTTGCATAATTTTCGTAAAGCAGAAATCCAGCAAAAGTTGTGTATATTTCACCATAGTATGAGTCACCAGGAGATATATTCTGAATAGAGACATCGGCACCTTTAGGTATGGATACCACTATCGTCTGGGAAACCTGTGTGCGTTGGTCAAGGTCGCCGAAAAATCTCGCTACTATATTTCCATCGACTACGAAGTTGGCTCTAGAATGATACGGTATGTGTAGAGTAGCACTGAAGACGTATGTGCCGGCTACTGGTGCCACAAAGGTTCCATGGTGAGCTAAATACCCATTGCCCATGTTGGTAACAGTATGATCAAACACTATATCTTGGTTGGCGCCCAGATTATTTTGAAGACCGTTGTGTGTAACGTAGGCATAAAACGCAACCTCAGTTTCAGAATTTGCGCTACGAACGTGTCCTGGTGAGAAAAAAACGTACACTCGTGGAAATTGTACATATCGCTGGCTTAGAATTAGAAGGTCGTAAGTACAAAATCGATATTTTGAGAAAACAAGAAAAAACTGTCTGAAAACTACTCTTGACTTATATGGAAAACAAGCTTTTTAAACTTCAGTTTAGTCAACATGACCTTTCGATTTTCATGAAAAAAGGCTCATAAGAAGCGCCTAGAGATGCAGATTTCAAATATGCATGAGTCTTAAAGCAGTACTTACGACCTTCTAATTCTAAGCCAGCGATTTAGTTCATCATTTGCATTTACAACAGCTTCACCGAGAGACTTTAAAAACGCTCCACTTTATAAATTAGATTTCATGAAACAGAATTGAATTAACTCTTTACTTATTAAACATGCAAGACTGTTACGTTTGATTATAAAGAAAGTGACGAAATTATACTAAGGAAACACTTGGCTACACTTGAGCTATTATGTTCTTTTAGCATGTGGTTCACAAACCTATGCATGTGTGTACTCAAAATCGCACCATATAGATCGGCATATACGAAAAACACAAACAATGCTAATAAATATAGCAGTGTGAAGTTGGCGGCCTAGCGGCCAAGCGACCTAGCGGCCTAGCAGCCTAGCAGCGTGAAGTTGGCGGCCTAGCGGCCTAGCGGCCTAGAAGCGTGAAGTTGGTGGCCTAGCGGCATAACAGCGTGAAGTTGGCGGCCTAGCGGCCTAGAAGCCTAGCAGTGTGAAGTTGTCGGCCTAGCGGCCTATGCTCAGAGTCGGAAGTAGGGTCAATGACGTCGTGGGTCATTACCATCGCACCCGATTCACAATTATAGTTCGATTTCGAGCAATGAGCCGTGGCTGCACTTTTAAGGTTTTAACCATTCGATATGGGTTGGTATAGGTTTGACTAGTAAGATAAGTAATACAATTAAGGCCAAGTATTTCGTTTGTCCAAATAGTCGTGAGGGTTAAGCGCTTCATACGTCGTGACGTTCCAATTTCGACGTGATTTTTTCCAATGTAGCCAATTACGGCACATTTTTAGAGATTTGAGGCATATAATAAACAGAAAATTTGTTGATGCTTGGTAAAAGATCAATTTTATTTCACTCGTGATCACATAAAATTAAATTTTCACTCGTGGCTACGCCACTCGTGAAAATACTATATACTGTATCTGTAAGAATCATATTTATTAAAAATGACCACCGAACGCGATAAATCATCGTATACCTGCAAAAATGGACTAGTCGGATAGGTCATGGCTCAGGGTTCAAAATTGAACTTCATTGGTCTTTGTGAACAATTCAACGCCACAATAAGTGTGAATTATCGGTCACGGTCATGACAGCCACGTATAACAAGGCCTCGACAATTTGGCAACCTTTAGCGAATACACAGACATTTCGGTTTTCGATCCAACGCCAAGAGTGCAAGACGAACCATTGGTATGCAATGGCAAGTGTTAGATCATTTTATTATGTTTCTACATGAACGCTTTGAAAATATTAATCGTAGTATGAGACGTTTGATAACCTTTATATCTCAGGTGGCTCAAACCCAATCACTGTATCATTGCTTGCGAATATATATATAAATCAACTTGTATGACCTATTGCGAGCAAAAATACCTGTAACATCCAGTCACTGTATGACTTAGCCTATGGGAGACTATAAAAATATAATTCAACGTGTATGACTTCTTGCGATTAACCGGAAGATGGCTCGTTTATACACTGTGTTATCAATGTCCTAATTATTCATGAGACGTGTAATGTTTTGTTACAATGTCAAGGACCAACGAATAGATATAGCCCAACCCGTAAAACGTCAATGAGAATTATAAAGCCTTGACTCGGGAGTGAAATAATATCCCCAACACGTCATAACAAACATTGTATAAACCAAGTTACTGTATGAGTTATTGGGATACTATTATACAATTTAACATGTATGACTTATTGCGAGCAAAATCATATGTGGTTTCCGATCCCTGTATAACTTATTGGAAGACCATACATTTCAACGTGTATGCCTTATTGCGATAACCGGAAGTTGACTGGTTTGTACACTGTGAGAGATGAGATGCACTGAAAACATGTACAT
The DNA here is from genome assembly GCA_947247005.1 of Spisula solida. NCBI lineage: Eukaryota > Metazoa > Mollusca > Bivalvia > Venerida > Mactridae > Spisula > Spisula solida. The sequence goes on along the minus strand of OX365945.1, from coordinate 26,669,850 downwards.
GGCTTATGGTGTAATTTCATATTGAGGGTGTTGCTCTTTGTCAAGTGATATTTCTGTTTCTTATTATTTGATTTCTATGACTATTTCGGAAGTTTGTAAGCGGTTAAGAATGCTTATTATGCCAAGTTTTATTAAACTACGTTTTTAATCATTTAATCATTGTTGCGGTTTTAAAGTATCTCTGTGTATCCCAGAAGATGATACCTGGTACATTATTGTGTTTTTGTTGAAATCAAACGACTGGTAATGAAACATAGTGCGGACAAATGAGTTTATAAATAATATGCAAAGGGCAATGACTCGGTGAAAATGTATCATAACGTGTTGAAGATATACACAACCATAGACGCATTTTAAAATATGTTTGGTACTTGAATCTTGTAAAGTTTCGTTATGTAATCAGACCTAGTATTCGGATAAATTTTCACTGTGTTATTGCCCTTTAAATTTGTCTTTATATTTTTTGGTCAGCGCTACTTTCTGTAACCATTGAAAACATGCCACCGATATGTTCGACTAGGCTTTGTTCTGACAAGTCTTGTGAGGTTTTCGTGCAAAAACACGCTATGTCATGGTTGCGGAGAAATAGTGGAGGCACATTCTTGACGGGCAGTCCGGTGGAATTATCCCCTAATCACTGCATTTTCACGTAGGTCATAAAATTTTAATTCAGTTCCAAAACCGCGTTTAGTCTTAAGAGGGACCATTATTTCGTGTTGCAACATAAAACATATTAACATTCCTCAAAGCAAAACAACGATGCTGATATATTCGGACTGGCGGGCAATGAGATGCAAGTTTACTTCCACGTGAACGGAAATAGTATGGGACTTTGTGAGGATACAGAGAACAGTATGTTGTCGGTTCGATACCATATGCTCGATGCCAACATAAGGCGGTATCAGGCGCTAGATGGCGCTTTGCATGGAAACGGTTTGCTACCCAAGAGCGCTATGTAGCAGACAAAGCGAAACATTTATTGTCTACATACGAACGCTCGCAGATAGCAGATCGTTGCACAGCAAAGAGTTATTTAACCCTACCAAAGCGACCCGTGGCAAAAGAAAGCGCTTAGTAGCGCTCGCATAACAAAGTGCTGAGAAACGGTAGTATGCTCGCTGGTTGCGTCCCATTGCAAAGACGAATGGAAGCGCTTGGTAAGCCATTTGGTTGCGGTTTGATTAGTTCACGGGCTTCATATGATACTGGTATAGGACCATTATTTGGCCCTTTTGGTGACTGGTTGGCCCAGTGCCAGAATTATTACGTACTTTATTAGGTTGTACTTTCCATATACAGAACAAGTAGATTTTGGCAGTGTATACAGTACAACCTCTCCAGAGCAAAACATTTTGCATGCCCAAAGTTTGGTTGTTCTACAGAGGTTGTTGCTTTTGGATAGGTAAACTTAATAGTAAAGGGTCTGGATAGGTTGCACTGTAATATTGGTGGTGCACTTACCAGTAGGTGTGTTTCTGGTCCTAATCTTGCCCACATCTGGTTGCACTGAGGTAGCATTTGACTCCTCGCTTGGTGATCCATACGCATCGTTCTTCTTGTTGCACTCACATGGTGACATCGCGCCGAGCTTATTTTCGAGTATTTCGATGGAGATAGATTTTCTATTATTGCTGGCCTCTAGAGCGTTGATGTGTTTGCCCTGCTCAGCCACAGCGCGAGTAAGTTCATTCAGACGGAGGTCATTATGGTCGGCGTCAGTTTTCAGTGTAGTAACTGCTTCTTTAAGAATGGAGTTGTCTTTCTGGAGAGCTTCAATGTGTACTTGCTGCTGTGTGACAACGGCTTGTATTTCATGAATTGCAGTATCGTACTTGGCGGTGAGTTCATTCACTGCTCTCTGTAGCACCTCTCTGGCTTCTGGTGATAGAATCTCTTCCACAGGCTTGTCAGAGTATCCGTAAACATAGTGTCCATTTATAATAGCGAAAATCACTAACACAAACTTCAACAACTCCATCTTAGGATTCCGTTCGTGATAATATGAGAGCGGAGTGGCTTTATCTCTTTGTTCCAATTTAGTTGGCGTTCATGTACAAGTATAGTTTGTTGCAAAATCTCAAAAGGTGGTAGACATATGAGGCCAACATATAAATACATGTATATACATTGTACATAGATTTGGATGACAGATGTACAGTTACTATCATTGAAATCATTCAGTACATACATTTTGTACATACATTATTTGTACACGAATTCATGCATAATATACCATTCGGAAGACCACAGCCCAACATTGGACATCGACTTGAGGCAGTTAAAGATGTCATGGGGAGAAGCCAACGCTAAGGCCACAGACCGTACACAATGGTGAAAGCCATAAAAAATTATACTCCACAGAGTGAATAGTAAGTAAGTCAGAAGACCACACAAAAAGTAAAGTACTGAGTTAAAGGCTATATTCAGACATGCGTCCGTTCAACGGACTGTACATTCACTCACCGATCATTGAATCGTAAGTCTGTTGTTACACAAATTGTGAAGACTGTTACCACACTTATAAATGTTACGCACCAGTCAATTGAAACCACGGCCCCAACCTCGGGGAAGGGCGGGAATAGCGGGAGAACTGTCCCGTGTTTTTACCTTTCCGATTTCCCCGCACTGTCGTGTGAGTGTGGGGCTTTTGTTTCGCACCAAAATAGCGGGGCACATGCCGTGACTATACACGCGAGGTAGGGCGGGGCAATTTTACCAGCTGTATGGCCCTGTGATACAGGGATTTTACCAGGTGTTTGAAAGGGCAATAGTAAAAATCCCCGCCCTTCCACGGGGTTTGTGGCCGTGGTTTCAATTAATTGATGCATTTCCGATTCTAGCACAAGAAACATGTCAGACTGGTCTCATAATCTAGAAGGTTAATACATGTATACAAAATACCGCAAATACCGTAAAATAAAGTTTCCAGCTGAAAATTCTCAAATTTCGAATATGTGTTTACTATGACAATAATATGAACTAATGCACAGCATATGTAGCGGACTATGTCAGTTGTCCTACATTATTTGTAACATGCTCATCTAGTACTGGATTTTTTGGTGATGCATAACTTCACAAAAAATTGTTTGGTTACGAAGTTACGAATCTGGAGCAAGCCGTTTCCAAAAGGCGCTACCGAGCGCTTTCCTACGTCTATGCAACCTATCGAAGCGGTTCGTTGCACAAGAAAGCGCGCGATAGCGGTTTGATATATTAGGTACAAAGTAACGAAAGACGATACAAACCTGCTATCGTTTGTCAGTCCGAATGAACACGAATAATACACGTTTTTCAATTTGTTTAATTCTAGGTCTACTTAATTCTGAGGTAACTAATTTAAAAAAGAATTATTAGATATAAACACAGATAACAACTGATTTCTAGGCCTTATTTGATATTTTATCTTTTTTTAATGGGTTGCATGAGCATACCAGATAGTACTTTTGTTCAAAAGAAAAGGCTATTTTCATTTCAATTAATCATATTACGATTAAATATCAAACATCTTTAATCTTAATCACCTTTTTTCGTTAAATAAACCCTGCAAATCGTCACAACATAAAAGAGATTTAGACGGAAAATTACGGGTTTTATTGTATCCAATAACGACAACAACAACATGTAATTAGTTTTCGCGACCTTCATCTCGCGAATATTTTTTGACGATTTTGGAGGGATTTTTTAATTACATCTCGGCGAGGAATTACGAAAATGCATTTGTTTTACTTTCTTTACAATAACCTACAACTACGATGTGGATTATCACCGTCCGGTCTAGATACGTAAATACCCGAAACGGACTTTAATTAATTGTATTGGGAAATAACCGAAACTTGTGTCTTTTTCATTAGATTTTCTTAAGATTGGTTGATATTTCGCGCATATGAACGATTCCCGCTCGACTTACTTCGTTATCTCAGAGTAATCATGTGTCTCATAACAGTTTGTAGCATCGTTTATGCACTGAAAATGTTAAAATTCCCTTCCGAAGGGGGCAAAAAAATGGCTGCCTTTTTTGTGTCCAAACATTTAGGAAATAGCCCTCCCCATAAATACCCGAAACGGACTTTAATTAATTGTATTGCAAACTTTGCGATGGGAAATAACCGAAACTTGTGTCTTTTTCATTAGATTTTCTTAAGATTGGTTGATATTTCGTGCATATGAACGATTCCCGCTCGACTTACTTCGTTATCTCAGAGTAATCATGTGTCTCATAACAGTTTGTAGCATCGTTTATGCACTGAAAATGTTAAAATTTCCTTCCGAAGTGGGCAAAAAAATGGCTGCCTTTTTTGTGTCCAAACATTTAGGAAATAGCTGCCGAATATCGCATTTTAAATTTTCTAGTATCTTTGCTTCAGTGCGGGATTTTAACACAAATTTTTAGATCCATTAGTGAATTCAAACTCTGACCAAACCACGTGCACACGTGTTATCGTAAAGCGGAACGACATCCGCAGGCCGCAAGGCCTGCGTATTGTCCGCTATAAATCATCAAACCAGTCTGTACAATGTATGTAGCAACGCTAAATGTCACAACCGACGCTAAATGTCGCAACCCCCTGACGTTAAATGTCGCAACATCAACGCTAAATGTCGCAATCCTTTTTAGCACTCTATTGTAGTAGTATTGTTCTAGTTGCAGTCCAGACGTATCCGAGAACAGCTATTTAAGGGTTTGCCAGAAGGTAAGACCAAGTTTCCCGGTTGAACCGGTTTGTATTTAAACATAAATTTAAACCTGTTTATCGGATCCGTTTCAATTATTATATAACTGAAATCGAATTTAGTTTTCCAAAACCGGTAATCGTTTTGATGAAAAGAAGGTACCTGCCTGTTATGACTGTTTAAATTATAGTATTAATTTTGTCATCAACGTTTATGCGCGGATCCAGAAATATTTATCTGAGTGGGAGTCCGACCAGCATTTGTTCTCAGAAAAAGATAATAATAATTATACTAATTCACATTTACAGTCCGTTTAATTAGGTACATGTATGTCACTGGTATACAAACATTGCAATATCATATTGAGCATTTATTTCAAAATTTAAACATAAATTGATCATGATGATAATCACAAAGAAATGTTTCGGTGCATGAGAATGCATCTCCTTGCAAAATACACTGCTTATTGCATTTACAAATGTAACTTAGAAAATTATTTATCTGCAAAGTTGCAAGTTAAGTTAACATGTATATTATATACATTCTCAACCCTTAAGTTTTGGTACACAATTCTGATTTAATAAATAGTATTCGATTTTAAATGCTTCATAATATTGTATTCAAACATGGATGTTTGGTTGAAAATATATACATTCAAATTAATGTTTTATGCATGTACAGAAATACAACAGAAATAAAGAATATATATTTATTTATTTAGGTCTCATCTTTGTACAGCATACATACAAAATACATATCAAATCACAGTAAAACATTGCACAAAGCCATTCTAATAAGAATTATAAGAGACAAAAACCACAGTTACACTAATATAAAATTGTTACTCTACACACATTTACTTAAACGGATACTATAAAAGTATAATTACCATAAAGTTATTTACATAATTATGTAAAATCAAGGAGCAGTTGTTAATCTTTGAAACAAAATGTTTTGTTAAAAAAGAAAACTATAAAAATTGAAATAGAAAACGAGTAATAATGCACAATTAACTCGGTCAGACCGTAGTTAAACTGATTAACAGCTGCTTCTTAACAGGAAATAAAACATATCACAAGGTACATGTAATTATAATAGAATGTATATTAATAAAATACAAAATGACATGTAGACATAGATTAGCTAACAGAACAATCAACAAACTTCCTTGTCACTTGTGTAATTTATGTACCTTTAGGCTGTATCGATAGATACTGTTAGAAATCAGTGACACATGTATATAAGCATTTAGCACCTCTGAAAAGATTATCAAAATGTGTGAAAAGGGAATCATTTTTGTCTATTTTGGGGTATTTTTATGATAAAGGTATTGAACAAATAATTGAGATTAATTTAATTTAATTGACCATTATATGCCTTTTTTGACAGTGTAATTAATTAATTACAATTAAAGTAATTGAATTTTGGCTTAATTAATCATTATTTTCAATTATTTGAAAAAGTGTAATTAATTATAATTAATTAAATTATAATTGTAATTGTACCCATCCCTGTATATATCACGATTGTATGTAGAAAACGCCCATTACATTATAACTTACGCTTCCTTTTGAGTTTATATAGCCAGAACAAATATGATAGTACATGTAATGAAAAGAATGCAAATTAATAATAACAGAGTTATATAAACATATTAATAATAACATATTTATATAAACAGTTTGTATGTGTCAGTATGGGTAAAAAGTTCAATTTCTATTAAGGGAAGCATAGCATACAGAAAAGAAGATCTGCAACAAATCTTGCCAATTTTGTCAAATCTTAAAACCACTAAACGATTGTTCACAACATTTAGTTTGATACAATCCGTATCCTAACAGTTAAGGCAAACTTTGTTCAGTAACAATGACATAGCACCATCACATTCAATAAAGCGCATCAAATTTTTAAACAACATCAAAACAAAGTCTTGACTCATTTATTATATGTACGAGTATTTATTGTTTATGTGTGCTTGTGTGTGTGTTTGCGTGTGTATCCAAGTGGAGTGTGAAGTGTGCGAGTGCGTGCGTGTATGTACTAGTATATGTGCACGTATGATGTGTGCATAAATATAAGTAAGAGAGTAAATTATTACACTTGTATATGTATGTTTACATGTGAATTCATAGGCATAATGCCTAATGTTTTGAAAAGTCTACAATATAATGCACTAAATTTCATAGTTGTGTCTTTATGGGATCAACCCCCTTTTTAAAGGTTTTTAACATGACTATCACTCACATTGAACAAAGAAGGATATGAACGGATTTGATATCAAACTTGGTTACTTTCTTGACCGTAGTTCGTTTGTTTCTCGGGGAATATATTTTGTGCAAATTTGATTAATAGTTTAATTTCTTCCCGTCAGATTGGTGTTTTGATATAAGAAATGTGATAATTAGATCTGCCCCCTTTTTACGTTTTTTTAAAACAGGTATCATTTTTTTTAGTAAAAAAGTAATACACATATTTAATTTGCACATTGTTAATTGTTTTATGACGCGCCCCGCTGCGATTGTCACAGCATGTGGGGTAATAAAAGTGGTACATTCGCGTGAAGGGTTATAACCGCTATATTTCTATAACCGCTATATTTCCTGTATACATACTTTATTATGATTTTAGAGATTTGAAACTTTGACTTTATTGCCGATTTGGAAAGTATACATGCATTAAAAAAATTAAAAGTGAAATGTCATAAGCTCACGCATAATTTAAAATTAATAATCGAAAAGGTGAGACATAAAAATGAAGGATCATGTCATTCCTATGACACTTGTTAAATAAACTGGTTAATTGACACGTTGTACCACCTAATTGAATATATACGAATTGTAAAATGAAAATTAAACGTCAAAAAAGGTGAGAAAAAGTCTATTATAAAACTGACTCCATTATTCAAGTATGTATTCATTATTATAGCTTGGCTAATTTGACACGAGCTTGACCTTTTGATTGGCATAATTTAACAGTCAATATATTATCACAATATATTTCATAATCGGGGAGTATCACGAAGTAGCTCGAGATGTAATAGAAACACAAATTTGAAATACCGATATCGCACGACTTGCTTGCGGAAATTGATATTCATGTATTCAAAGCAAGAACCTTGTAATATAGTCTTGCATAATAGCCAACTAGCCAAACTACATTTTGTGATAACTTAAAAATGAGTATATGACTTTGTTGGTTATATGATTGATGTTATAATTTGATTAAAACAATGAAAACTGATTTAGTATTTGTTTAACATTTCAACTCTTCATAACTTTGAAAGCACTTGTCCAACATAAATAAGTTGAACAAATGTTTCATCCCGATATCTTGAAAAAATAAAATATTTGTGACAATTAGAGGGAAAATTTGAGTTTTGTCGGGTCCGCAAGCGCGCGAATATTCTCCTATTTAATTCAAGAAAAAAACGCTCTATTTCACGAACTTAAAATTGTCATAACTTTTTTGTTTTTCAAGATATTAAAAAACCAGTTCCATAATTGTATGGTCTATGGCTCGAAGATGCAACTGAACAATCAACCGTACAACATACTTGAAAAATCAGCAGTGGTTGCTAAATTTCATTTAAACTGTACTTTGTGATATTGCACACATACTCAAGCATTGTACAGTTACTAGTAACCGTTTATTTTTTTATCATCCATCGAATATGCATGATAATAAGTATACATATCGTGACATGTATTGCGGTTACTAGTATAACAAATGCATAATTGTTAGATTCCTCATACATGATCAACGAATTATGAATGATACCATGGAAGCATTTAAATGTTCCTGATGATACCTACATTATGAACAAAATTGCATAATGACAGATATGCCCATAAAAAAGATCCTGGTATGCATCATATACAAAATGTCAAAAATACCAAAGTGTAACTGAACGCACAAAACCCCTCCTGCAAATGATATACATTAATTTATACACTCCGACAACCCGCTGAGTTAGCATAGCGCGATTACGCAATCGAGATAAGATCGATCAGATTAAAACCTTTATAACACCATTCAAGCGAAGGTAACTGTGGTCGACTTGAAAACACATTCAATACAAATGGGACAAATAGTTGGATATGAGTGCTATATCATCAGCGAAGTCAAGGTCTTCTAGACTTGTAAACATGGACCATGTAATACCTCTTCTTTGGTTATGTGTTTTCTTCATAATCCAATCGATGGCTACTAGGAATAGGATAGGTGAGATAATACAACCTTGTCTTACTCCAGATGTGACAGCAAACCAGTTGAATATATATACAGGTTAAAACTATTAACATGTACTGGTGATCTAGTGGCCGACTGGTAGAGACACCACTGCTTCACTGAATGCTTCTACACAGGTTCTGTCTGTGACCATTGCCGGAAGCTTGTTCCATTCGGATATTGTTCTTGGGAAATATCTGTAGGAGTTGTCTGACGCTGTTATTTGCTTGATGTGGTTAGTTCCCCTTGTGCACGAGTCTGTCCGATCTAGTGGTTGTTCTGATACCTCGACTAGTCTGTTGGTAATCTTGAAAATCATAGTGATTCTGGCCAGGTATCTCCTGTGTTGCAGAGGTTGCCATCCAATGTCCGTAAGCATCTGTGATACACAGTCGGGCGTACGGTATGGGTATTGCTGCGTGGTGAAGCGCTCTGCCTTCCGCTTGACTTGTTCCAGGGTGTGTGCATCTTGGGCTGTCTTTGGATGATGCATACTCCAGGATCGGCCTCACCATGGTTCTGTAAGCTACTGCCCTTGACCTTGGGCGTACAATCTGTTAGGTTGCGTCGTATGAATCCAAGTGTTTTGTTTTCCTTTGCTGCTGTGTTGTTGTTGTGTTTGTAAGATTGTCACTAATTGTAATTCCTAGGTTTTTGCTGTCTTCTTTAGTTGATAAAATGTGTCCATGAAGTTTGTATTGTGTGTTCATGAGGTATTTCTTGTTCTTGCATATATAGATGACTGTATGTTTCGGGGTGGAACTTCATCTGCCAATCACTCTCCCACTTCTCCAGTGCTGTAATGTCCTCTTGTAGGAGTTCTGCGTCCTTGTTGTTCTGGATATGGTGGAAGAGGAGGCTATCGTCGGTGAAGAGTCTGGTTTCTGATGATGGGAGGTCATTAATGTGAGCGAAAAACAACAGTGGCCCGAGCACTGTCCCCTGAGGCACACCTGACTTCACGTCCGCTGGCTTGGAGGTCACTCCCTCTACAAGTACTCGCTGCTTACGATTGGAGAGAAAAGCATCGATCCATCCCAGTGTGGTGCCTTGTATACCGTAGTGGTAGAGTTTCATCAGAAGGCGCTGATGGGGTACCGGTACCCTACATGTACTATTACAAAAGGGAGATTTTTCTATCCGACAGCACAAGAGCAAATAATGTACTTCTAGTCATTGAGTTCTAGCAACCAGAAAATAACTAAATAAATATTCTGACTGCTATAATTTGTAAAATATGTTTTGTTTCTTCCTGGTATCTTGCAAACCGAATTCACCCACGATCGTTGTATAGTTTGTATCAACGCAAAAACATGTTTAGTCCTTAGCTTCATTAATTACTCAATATTTGAAATTTACATTCAATTTTCTTTTTGCTTATCCAGATATCTCCTTGGTATACAATGGAACAATACTTTTTAATGAATCATCCATTAAAAAGAGTGCATACATGAATGCGGGGCAAACACTCAAGTATTGAATGAACAAGGAAAAAATCAGTGATTGTTTTGAGGTTCAGGAAGTTCTTTCTTTTAGCAATAAAAACCCTCATGAATGGAAACCACCATTAACATATCTATGAAATGCATTTATAAAATATTACCGGTATATATGATTATGCCATTTAGTAAAATAATAACCCGGGGGGTAACTACGGTTGGCTTAATGCAATCTAACATAGTATATTATACTTATCTCTGATTGACATGGACGAGGAAGTTAAAACCGACATAAACGACAAAATGGCGACAAGGGTAGGAGGTGGAGAAGATTTAAGTCATTCTCAGCTTAATGCTGGAGATGAACTATTCAATCATTGCTGCACGCCATGTCAGAAAAGAAACAAAAATAGAGCGGCAGTGAAATATTGTGCTGTTTGTTTGGAATACATGTGTACTGAATGTGTGGACAATCATAACAGTTTTCGAACATTTTCTAAACATTTCCTAATGGACCTTCCTCAGCTTCTAGAGTCCAGCACTTCGAGGAAAAGTGATCAGTTGCTTAGTGTACCGACAGAAATGTGCAAGAACCACCCAATGAAAGTGATGGACATGTATTGTGAGAATGACGATTGTATTGGATGTTCCGTCTGCATAGCCCCACATTACAAGTAAGTGTCGTTTATAACACAATAGGGTATTGACGCATATCATTTTTATGTTCATATTCTATGTTTGTCTTGACCGCACTTTAATATAAGCTATCGCTCGTGTTAAGTTCCATATACAACTGCTACTCATATATTCTACCCTATATATACCCAGTATGCACAGTGAACCTACCCATGATAATAAAATCGCATTTTAAAAATGGCTTATCAGATTGAAACTTCGCCTACTAATCGGAGATGAATACTGCAAAAGATACATTGTATGGGCTTAATTGCACCATTCCAATTTGAACACCCCTCGTATATCAATCACCTCATTCCTAATGGTGTCCGCCGCCTCGATGGTAGCAGGGAGAAGCTACAGTGTAGGTTACCCTTTTACGTAGAGTGTCGAACATTTTATTTTTCATTTTTGGTATGAAGCATGATAACGTTCAAGGGCTTTGATCAGGAAAATCCCTCTAAACATGACCACCGTGAAATATTACTAGTCAACAATGAACTAGCAATGTTATAATAAGTGCGTGTTTGTTAGTAGTCTACCTGGCGATTGTGAAGCGATAAATAAGGCGAAGTCCATCGGTAGATTTTAACTCCCCAAGGATGTCAATCTATAGAATCCAATTTTACCTTTGATAACGATCATCACTGCAGTATACCGTGCACCTGGGTATTGCGAGTAAATGAGTAATATAGTCAAAATGTTGGTCAATACTCCGTACATAAACGAGATACTTAGCAATACTCGGTACAGTAAAAATCAATACTCTGAACATTTACTTGCTTGCGTCTGTTTAAGCACGTATCTTTTTTGAATTTTCGTAATTTTTCTGAAATTTGGACTAAGCATTGTTCGGCACAGAACAAAAAGAATGCTCAATTAAAAACAATTAAAAATAAAACAATTCAAAACACATTTGCAGTCACCTGGTCAACATTTACGGGTCAGCAGGCGCATATACCGAACAAATACACTTTGAGATATGTGAAGTGACCAGTAGTCTTGAAGATATCGTGGCTCAACTTACACTCGTTCCAAGTTCAATGTCGCGAAAAGTAATGATATTACTCAAATTTACTTGCAATATATGTTGTACGGTATACCCCAGTGATCGTGTCAGGTCTAAATTGTGCACACTAATCAATGTATTGTGTTCTAGTGTAAGTATGTACTATATCTTAAATAGACAGCTTTATATAAGATAAGATATAATTGCGCACTAAGCATAATGGTCATTGTGTAAAACAGGTGCAAATATTTTACTGTGTGTACTAATATGGTAAGAACGAGGGGTGTTCAGAAAGTTTCTGGACAGGGGCCGTTATATCTTTATTTCTTGAAGTTTTTTTTCTATGAAAGTTTCTACGATTATAGCTACATGTTTGATCTATTCATTAAATGTATTGAAAACTGTAATAACGTCTGTTACGCTTGAGCGAAACAGCTGAATGTTCAAACTGTCTCTGTCGTCATGTCGAGCATAAACACTATTCACATTTTCTCAAAATGTTCCATACATCCCTTCACACACTTCTCATGTCTATGGACTAATTCGCGAAGCAGACTTTTTAGTTTATGTTGGGATTCTCCTGATACACTCCCGGACACCCACTGGCAGGTCTTCGACGTCAACGACACGAGATACATGTACAAAAATGTATACTCAATTTGTGGAAAAGCCATAAGTCGCAACGCGGCAGGTCTAAAGAGGATATGGGACGTAGTATAGTTTCATTATCTAGCTAGTAAATTAGTGTGTTATTTATATTTGAAGCACAATTTTTGATCAAATACAACGTTTTTGTCGGCTTTTACATAACAAGACGCAAACATTAATGGAAACACGTTGTTTTGGATTCATTCTTCATAGAGTCACTTAAATGCTGTTTTTGTTTACCGAGATGTTTGGAAATTATGTCGTTATCATCGGAAAACATCAACATACTTAAATACTAGTTTGTGGGGGTAATTTTGGCAGTAAATGGTAAACTCGTCATTCTACAAACAGTTTCAATAGTGATGTCATTGTGCCCCGATCATGCTTACCTATAACAGCAGAATTAATCGTACGAGTTAAATAATATTATTATGCATATATCTAATAATTAGTTGAAACTTGTAGCTGCATTCGAAGAAAAATTCATTGAGAAATATCAAGAAATAAAAATATTACGGCTTTTGTCCCGAAACTTTACGAACATCTAATTCAAACCAAACACAAAACCGCTTATAAAGATGTTTGGTATGACTATGTCATTGACTAAGAAAGCATTTAAACTTTACAAAACGTATTTGTATAGTTCAAATGCTCCAAAATATCCACGGTAAATATAAATAGGCACGCGTTTGTTTCATGGTGCATTTGATCGCACTGTGGTTTCATAACCCTTTATTATTTCTTTATTTTGGTGATTTAAATCAGCGTGCTTTTTACATTCTGTAGACTATCGCGTTTAAGCAGTTAATATTTGGATCTGAACGATTACCCACGATTTATCATATTTTTATGTAGCATTATCATAAAACTGATCTGGATTAATTTATTACTTTATAGTAGCTATAGTGCGCCCAGGATAATGTGATAGGCGGGAAAATTTGGTATATTCCACATAGGTGGATTACAATTATGTGCACCAATTATCAATGATGTTTAAAAGTACAATACTGACCTTATCTGTTTATTTAAGTGACTTGTAAAACCAATTTTGCCACAGTTGACCAAACCGAGTCATGTTTGTAAACATCACATTATCCTGGGTGGACTATATGTACTTTAACCATAGAGTTTATACAGGTAATCACCCCATTTAGCTACCCAAGTTGAAAATTTACCTATATAGATAGTCGCTGGCTTAGTACACTGTTAGCGTTATGAAAGCGTCAGCATTTTCACACACGAGTATGTATGAATAAAACGTACATTTTACCTTGTTTTTACTGAACAATGATTCATGTTACAGATCCTGTTCGGACATCCACCGTATACAGGAATACGTGGCGTCTGTAGATGTACCGACTGATGCACAAACTAATCAGACAGTTACTGACCTAACTGCTAGCATCAATAATGTGTCTTCATTGAAAAAGCTTCAACATGATCTAAAGACTAAACTAGAAAATGACAAGGTTGAATGCAAACAAAAGATACAGAACTACAGAATGGAAATAAAGGAAGTGATAGATCAGTTAGAGCAGACATCTCTGAAAGAGCTTGACGAGGCATACCGAACCATCGCTGAAGACATTGCAAATCGAATCAAGAATATAGAAAAAATGGAAAAAGAGCTTGCAAGGTTGAAGAGAGAAATCGAAATTACCCATGACAATGACTCTCAAACGTTTGCCATTATCAAGGTTAGCCAAGACGTGATGGCAGAATCAGTAAAGTTAACATCTGCACTTAACATTGCTGAAACCACGTCACTCCATTTCGATGAAAATATTGCTATATTACAGCAGTTACACCAGTATGAATCGTTACAAAACATTACACCCGGTGTTACTGCACCTCGAATTCCTGACCAAATGGCATCGCCTTCTTTGCAAGATGCGGATAATTCGACATATTCAACAGTGAAAAAATTAGTTATTGCGTATAACTTGTTCTCAGAAAATTGGAAGGGCCCTAGTTTGCAAACGCCTCTAATGAAACCAGTGTTTAAACCCATAAACGATACAGATGATACACATCAAAAACCAATGTCATATAAAGACAAAGAAACCGGAACAACGGAAGGCATATCACAGCAAACAACGAGTGATTCAACGCCAAGCATATCTACTGCTTTAGCTTCCGATGCATCGCACACCACAGACAGTCTCACAACTCATGTAACTGAAAGTCCTCATACAATTGGGTCTATAATGGAACCAGGGCTTGACGATGAAACACAACGAACACGTGATTCAATATCAAGCTTTTATGATTCTTCTTTAGATTCCGATGCATCGCAAACCCCAGACAGTCCTGAAGATTCTGTAACGGAACCAGGACTTGACGATAAAACACAACGAACAAGTGGTTCGATGTCAAGCTTTTATGACTATTCTCTAGATTCTGGCGCATCGCAAAACGTAGACAAGTTCACTTCTACTGCATCGGAAAGAGTTACTATTGTAAGGATAGGGTCTGGTAAAAGGAGACATGAAGATGAACACCAACAAGAAGCAATTTCATTTACCGACAAAGAAACCGGATCATCGGAAGACATAGCACATCAAACTTCAAGTGATATCATGTCAAGCGTATACATTCCTCAATATGCGGTGAAAAGCATGACTCGACACTGCGTAAGCATCCAATGTGACAAAATGACATGTAATATTTCATCAGTTTGTATTCTGGACGATGGCAATCTGTTGATGACCGACTTTAACAACAAATCGATCAAGGAGATGGATAAGAAAACTTGTCGAGTTATTGATTGTATTCCATTATCAAGTAACCCCATATGCGTTTCTAGAGTAAATGATAGAGAATCAGTTGTGAGTCTTCAAAATAGAAAAATACAGTTTATTGCTAAAGATGGCACACTTTCGTCTACGCGCTCGTTTAAGACGGAACATAAATGCTGTGGACTTGTTGTCATCAAGAACAACATATATGTATGTGACGATAACACATCAGTTCATGTTTACTCTCTAAATGGTGATCGAACCAAGACAATTCGTTATCGTTCCGAAACTTGTAGTTTCCCTTTATGTC
The DNA here is from genome assembly GCA_947247005.1 of Spisula solida. Classification (NCBI taxonomy): domain Eukaryota; kingdom Metazoa; phylum Mollusca; class Bivalvia; order Venerida; family Mactridae; genus Spisula; species Spisula solida. Next base: position 26,654,133 of record OX365945.1, on the reverse strand, counting down.
ATATGTATAATGACATTGCATTTGATGAAAGTATTGATACAATATTCATTTGTGATTTTGAAGATTTAACCGCCATGGACATTAAAGGAAACCGTCATTGGCAACGCACGGATATGAAATCACAGCCAACGGGACTATGTTGTGATGGCAACGGTAATTTGTTTGTGTGTGGACGTTCAGCAGGAAATGTGGTTTTAGTAAATCAAAAGGGTGAAGACAAGAATGAAATTGTGGGTAAACGTGATGGTTTGAGATACCCCAGTTGTGTATGTTTCAACCAAAAAGATACAGAACTGATACTGGGGATGCATGGCTCGAACGAAATCTTCGTTTTCTCACTTAGTTGTTTTTTTAAGACACACGTGTAGACATGTGCCCCAACAGGTAACCTCAAGGTGTAACACTCAATATGTTCAAACAGCAGGTTCTGCTGGTTGGGCTAATGTGTTGGACAATTTTAAAATATTTCGAACAGTATGAGCGATACATACAGGAAATTAAATGAGGGCCATGCACAGTCCCCATGGGTGACATTTTACCTTCAGTCAAGACAACCAAACTGCGTGTTCTGCTAATCGAGCGGATGTGCTGAACAAGTCTCCCAAGTAATTTCAAAATATTTCAAATGGAAAAAGTGTGATACAAAAAAAGACCAAAATGCTTCCCCATGAAAGTCATTGACCTTCAACTAAGTCCGGTCAAGCTGTGTGTTGTGTCCAACAGTATTGTATACTAAGACTTGAACTGGTAAAGTGCGAGAGGTTTTGGTTCTATTATTGGTAGCGACATACCAAATCGTAAATTAAAACTGGTTCTAATGTCTCTCCCTTGCTACGAATTTGAAATGTTAAATTGAATGATAATTTCGAGTTAATTTATCAATCATTTTGTACAAAATGTAATACTTCCCTAGAAAATGTTAGCAAACATACATGTACAGTGTACATAGTTTATATATATATATATAGGTTCCAGAAAAATTGTCTTACGACACATGCAGTTTGGCAATGCTCGTACTCTGTGCATCCAAGGACCTTCGATAATATTATAGGTGTATATTTTACATTTGACATTAAGTCTACATTGTTTATATATTGTTTTTTTTCTCAAAAATAGTGCAGGCGTCTGCATTGTTGTTCCATTGTTCTCAATGTCGTTTCTGTTTTTTTTCTTCTTAATTTATAAATCATTGTGTAGTAAGATAACATAGTCTGGTTCCCGACGTTCTCTATAGTAATAGTACGTCTGGCACAAACGACTAATGGATTCCTCCATGATACAAACGACAACAACAACAATAACATGGATATAGAAGGGATAACACATAAAACGTGTTACTAAACAGAAAATGTATATTAAGTCCTTATAACACCTTATAAAAACCCGATACATTTGTGTAACTGTACCTGTCAGTTAACCTATAATAAAACACAGTGACGTAATCAAAACGAAAGTACAGGGTTTGACTAAATAATGGAGACATACGGGGACAGGAAGAAAACGAAATGGACTGCCAAAAATCTCAATTAGAGTAAAGAAAGTGTACACACATGGCCCATGTGTGTACACTTTCTTTAATTGGACAAAGCTTGTATGTGATATAAAACTTAGAATAGAGTCGTGTATGGTGTATCAATAGGTCTGACTTCTGGAAGCACAAGTACCGGTTTAAGCACTATTCTATTTCTGACATTTATCAATTTCCTTTATACGTTTTTTTGACAGACAAGTTAAACGTTTACTTAAATTATACTATCCAATGATAATTTTCCCAGCTGTGTAAGGAAACTGACAGGATAGACATGGGCGATTACGTTACTTATATTAAGGATAGCCAAGTGTTTAGCCAAACACATAACTAAAGACATAGTCATTGTTTCAACTTCAATATTATATTGAAGAAAACAGTAGCATATTTAATACCTGTAGATAGGTGTATTTTGCTATTTAGTGTGCAGGTTTATTTGTCAGCCAATGAAATTTCTGTATTTTAATTTTTTCGAGAGTTCTTAATCCCGTAGAACGAACAAGATGGTTTACTATGTAAAGCTTGGTTCATAGAAAGTACTATGTAACTTAGTACTGTTCTATGTAACATAGTACCGCAGAAAAATAAACCTGCACACTAAGTCGCTCCCGTCAACGTTTCTAATTTCTATAGAACAGGAAGGATGAACACTAATATATACAGGATCTTACATGAGTGTCTTTCTATATTGAATTTATTAAAGGAGTTGGATAAAATGATAAAACGCGAGGCTCTGCCGAGCATTTTATCACTTTTATTCAACGAGTTTAATAAATTTAATATGGAATGACACGAATGTAAGATTCTTTTTATCACATAAACTAAATACACAGTAAAAGTTTGTCAAGAATGCACACACTTCCCCTTTAGCAAATAAACTCCATAGGAGTAAAGCGGTTCATTGAAAGAGCTAATAAAATAGTGCAACAATGTATACTCCAATATGTTAATTTTTCTGCCTTTGAAAATGATATTTTTAGGGTATCTAAAATCCTGCAGATGTAAAACTACGCTTAACAAAGTAAATAATTAAATCTAGGACCGCAGCCACACAACGTATTCTGTTCTGTTCCGTGTTCCGTTCCGGGTTTTAGTAACAACCAAGGACAGGGGAAGTAACTAGGTTTTCCGCGTGAATTTATTCGCGATTCGTCTGAAATAGCCGAAAATAACTGATTGTACACGATGCAAGTACTTGGTAAGCAAGGAACACCGTCTTTAATACTCAAAATTAACGGATTCATACAATGAAATCAACATTCGATGCCGTGTTTGTGTAGATGCCAGATATTTGGTATGTACATTTCGTCCCCATCTTATTCGTACCCACGTTTAACGGACCTACCGTCATGTTTACTTACAGTTATATCTCTTTTAGTTCTTGTACATCTGTTATTGTGTTTTTATAACATGTCCTAGAGTGCTCATAATCGGATATAAGATTTATTCTATTCTAAAAATGTATTATTTTACTTTTTTCACAACGTGTATGAATACATAAATAAAGTCACTCGCCCTTGCATATACCTCATTTGCATGTTTATTACACGTGTGTAGTATGACTTTAATGTAATGGGTTTATTAAACTCCCAGAGCCTATTTTATGTGATAAAATAAAATACATAATGCTTAATCGGAATAGCGTTCCCATTATAAGACCAAGGGCAATATACCTTACTGTAAATATGGTAACCTAAGACATGTATCTTGACCATAGGGACATAACACGTCGGTTAGAAGAGTTAGCGGGGTTATCGATGATGCTCTTGCAACACTAATGCTCATGAAATGGCTATACAATCAGGTTCCAATATATAAAGTGTTGTCATAGGTATATTAAGACAGCATCCACAGAATGTAGGTGTATAGTGTTGTTATAGACATGTTAGGGTGGCATCCACATAATGTAGGTTCATTCTATATTGTATATTGTGTTGTTATAGGCATGTTAGGGCGGCATCCATAGTATGTAGGTTCATTCTATGTTGTATATAGAGTGGTTATAGACATGTTAGGGCGGCATCCATAGACTGTAGGTTCATTCTATGTTGTATATAGAGTGGTTATAGACATGTTAGGGCGGCATCAATAGAATGTAGGTTTATTCTAAGTATGTTGTTTATAGTGTTTTTATAGACATGTAATTATTTAAGGGCGGAATTCAGAGAAAAGATGTGTAATATAATGCTGGATATCTTGTTTTAGAGAAATGTAGGAGCGGTATCCATATGCTGTATGTATAATAAATGATGAATATAGTGTTGTTATAGACATGTTAGTGCGGCATCCATTGAATGTAGGTTTATTCTATGTTATAAAGTGTTGTTTTAGAAATATTAGTGCGGCATCCATAGAATGTAGGTTTTTTCGATGTTGAATATAATGTTGTTACATGTAAGGGTGGCATCCATGGGATGTAAGTGTTTATAGCAACACTATATATAATTACACTATATATAACATAGAACAAACCTACATTCTATGGATGCCACCCTTTCATGTCTATAACCACATTATATACAACATAGAATAATCCTACAACAGTAAGAATCTAGTTTTTGTTTACACAACGCATGCCACATAAGCCGTGCCCCTCAGACAGTTGTAGGCGGAGTGACGAAAAATGCTATAATCTCTGTTACATTGGTGATATATGGCTGCCGACTAGCGATTACCTACAGGCTACACCCGTATTTTAAACAGATTGTGGCGCAACGATATTTAAAGATAGTCAACTAGTCCCATTTTTCTTTTAAAGCCAAATACGTCACTTAGCTGTACTCGAAGTTGCACAAAAAGACACCTTGGCATGAAAAATCTAATATGTATATCGGATACCATAAAAATCTTTTTCAGTAATTGGTATTCTGTTTAAACTACAATTATACTAGAATAATGGTAACTTGGTATAATTAAGTTTTTTCTTTTCTTTTCGCTCCCTTCGATTATTTCACTTGGAAATTCCTTTTCGTAATTTGGCCTGTACAGGAAAGTACATGTACAGTTTTCAAGTAGACAATGTACACAATTGAGTGGTATATTCAAAAACTGAATTGTACTTAAATTGTAAAAAAACTTGCTCTACTCATGCATAAGACATAATCAATATCGTTTAGTATAAATTATACATAATTATTCAACTTAACAATTCATTATATCTAAAAATTGTTTGTAAATTCATTTTTAGTCTGGATTACTTCCCTTTTATATAATGTCATGGTACAAATGTAACGTATTTAGTATTTTGTAAAAAATATAGGTAAACCGAGTGACACATGACACATACTCATTGGATTTTGATAGAAGATAACGTAAGGACTTATGATATATAATCAGTTTTTATTAGTAACACGTTTTATGTGGTGTCCCTTCTCTAATACATATGATTGTTGTTGTTGTCGTTGTACCAATAAGTGCCGCCATTACTGGTTTGTACCTGACCTAATCACGTAGTGTAAAGGGCAGGTAATCCAGACTTTAAGATAACAATACTAGCATACATGCGTAATTCGCTGGTGATTGAACTACTTTGACATAACTATAATATGTTCAAAACATGAGAGAACAATACACAAGAGAAGACTAGAGTCAATTCAAACGTATGAACATCTATAGTTATTATTTAAGTGGTTATAATGATAAATTTCAAGTGTTTTAAGGAATAAATATCATATAGAATACATGTACAGTACATAAATATATAAACACATACATGAAACAAGACACATATATATTATCAATGCGCTAGCCTAGCGAGAGTACACTGAGCGGCTTTGAAAACGCAACACTATTGAAAATCAAGATAACTTTTGTATTTATTAATATTTTTTCAAAGAAATTTTGTGTCCGTGTTATTGGCTATAAATGGATTGTAACTCGATGTTCTTTTCATATAATTTCACTACAATGGTGCAAAGAACCATAAAACAGAAACAAACGGAAACGAACGAAAACTGTACGAGGAATTGATGGGTTTATGGTAATTATTTTTTATGTATGGTCAATTGTGATAGTCAATACATCGACAATAAAAAAAAGACAGTTTACCACTCCGCAATGTAGTGGTCTTGAAGTTTTAAAAACGCTTAATAGAAATTTTCAGGTTTACCGAAAAATACTACGAAGGGGAAGTAATTCTGGAAAGAGGTTCAGTGAATAAAATTCAACTTTTCTAAATCTAAATTGAGCTTTATATTTATCTTTGTTTTACTTTATTTCTATCTCTTTGATAGGCACGGATACTTGTTCACGAACTTTATCCGAAAAATAAGTACATATCAGCATTAACAATCTGAAAAACGCAGAAGGACGCGTGGCATCAAATTTGCCTTTGCTTACGTCATCGTTGTTTTATTGTGGTTGAAAAGTGTCTGATCAGATGGTATTAAAACGATTCTGATTGTCATGTCACATATCTTAGCTACAAATGTTGAAAATTTCAGCAAATTAAATACATATTGGCCGAGTTATGGGTAAATACATACCCCAAAAATACATAGTATTACGTATAAGCTAAATAAGTGTAAATGTGGCGTTTTCAAAACCGCTCAGTGTTTACTGTTTAAAGTCGAAAGCGAAAGTAGTCTAGATTAGCTCGATGTAGATTGAATGAGGAAAATAATTATTAACGCTAAATAATTAAGCATGGTCAATTGATATGGATAATAAAGAAGGGGGCGAGTTCATGTTGCAGTTGAAATGCTTAATTCATCATATTGTCTAACTGTTATTGAGCTTCAATTAAATACATGTTCAATCAAAATGAATCAAACTAGAATACATACGTTATTCATCTTATTGCTTAACTGTTTTTGAGCTTCAATTAAGTACATGATTGTTCAATCAAAATGAATCAAACTAGAATACATACGTTATTCATCTTATTGTCTAACTGTTGTTGAGCTTCAATTAAGTACACGTTCAATCAAGATATTCAGACTAGAGTACATAGTTATATGCAATGGTAAATCATTTAATATATATATGAGCCAGTCTCTAGGAAAACCTGCTATTTTGACAAAAATATTGACTTTATGATTTTTCATAGTATTACAGGATAATGTTAAATAAGCAAATTGCAAAAGATATTATGTTAATATTGTGAGGCATGGTCTCAGATGTTTAGAACATCATATTATGGCATCAGATGATAAGAACAGGCCTCTATTTAGTCTATTTAGCTCCCAATGTTGTTGTGCTTTTTTTAGTAACAATGACTTACATGTACATTTTTAGAGTTTGGAAAGCGCTATTGTCTATATTATGCTATGTCATGCCATAATATTATAGATATACTTAGATATTTATTAGATTTAACTATTTACCTTAACAATCAGATGCTAGATCGTTGCTGTATCACAATATTTGACTTTATGTTCGTAGCATTCTGGAAAATGTGACATATGTCCTTTAAGTCTGTCATTTTGGTTCAACTACCACTACTTAGAGATGGCAAAATCTCAGTCTCTCAGATGTTATGAAATCAGTTGTTATCAATGCCATTTGGGTCCACATTTTATATGGTGACAAAGCACATGTTTAGTGACATACTGTACTTGGTATGTTAAGGTAAATTATATTGCTAGCATCACATGTTGTACATTTATATATTTGAGTACTTTTTTTTCATGGCTATCACAGCTTATACTGTTTGTAAAGTTATAATATCTATGCTTAGAGGCAAGTAATTTAATGCCAGTAAAAGTATTAAACGTCAGAAAACGGTCTGTATGGTCTGCTGAAGACTAAAATTCAGGGTGCCGTCTGTTTCTTCATTATACCCCTTAGACATTTCTTTTATTGAACCTTAGAGCCTCTGAGTATTTTTGATTATTTGCGTTGTCACATACAGGTACCTTTAAAATATTTATCTTTAGATGATGTACTTTAAATTTTTGCATGTTATTCAAACTTGTTATGTATGTAATTTCACTATGTTATTTTGATGTTATACCAGATCATTGATTGTACCATAATGGTTATTTTTTGATGAATTGGTGAACCATTCATGGACTGTCTGTTGACAATTTCTTGAGTTAGAGAGTAAGATTAGTTCTACTACTTATGTGTATTGTACAATTGCTGTATGATAGTGCAATTGTGATCTATATAAGGATGATATTAGATTGTTTAGGCTAATGCATTGCAGTTGTATGGTGACAATATTGAAACTGCGCTGAGCATTATTAATGTGATTAATATTATTTTATTTTTCTCAAACAATTATTGCTGTTAGGTTAAGTGATAGAATTAATAGTTAAGGTTAAGAAAAATGTTCTTTTAAAGGGGCATATTTTATGATTGATGTTCTATTGTTGATGTTTAAAGCAATATGTCTTGTCTGGTATACAGTCAACTCTCGTTATCACGAATTTCACGGGACCGTGGAAATTACTTCGACATAACGAAATTTCGAGATAGAATTTTCGGCATCGAAGTTGCAAGTTTTCTAGCTTCTGTCATTTTATGCCGCCATATTGCTACGTTCGTAAGAACGACATGTTCGTGTGAATTGCTTGTTTTGATATTTATGTACATGTATTCCTCCTCGAGAAAATGCATTTTTTTCATTTTCGTTTGTGTACGTTGTGTTGTTTGCATTAATATATGATGATATGTTCTTATCAGTAAGTGTAGTGTATCACATGCTAATGTACGTGTACGATCTTTCAACTTCAACTTCAATATTTTATTTGACTAAAACATATAAAATGTTTATTGCCAATGCAATAATAAATCGAGACAATTGTTCGAGATGACATTTTTATTGATGTTTGGACGTAACTCGAATATTTATAACATGTTTTACGTAAATTGTGCAAACAAATATTTGTTCAACAATGGAAGGCGCGAAAATTACAGGTAAATCGAAGATTTCAGACTGGCGAGGTGTGAAAAACATTGTACCCTAGTCGAACACGATCAGACTTCGACTAGACTTCGAGATGAACAGTAGATTAACAGTGCAAATTAGTTAATTGAGACCAAATAAATAATTCGACATAACGAAAATTCGAGCCGAAACTTCGAGATAGGTCTCGAGATTTCATATAGACAAAGAAGGAGAAAAATCAGGACTGGAAAAAAACATCGACATAACGGAAACTTCGATATAAGCGAGTTCGAGATAACGAGAGTTGACTGTATATAGCAGTGGTGCTATTTAAATAGGAATGTAATAGATGCTATTATTAACTTAATGATTACATTTATGACATGATGAAGTTGTATTTATGTTAATTTTGTTGTATAGCTGTTATATATGTGTTAATTGTTACAGTGTACATTTGAGATATTTCCTTTAAAGGCTCATGGTGTTAATTTGAATTTCGAGGACGAAATTTTGTCAGAAGGGAAGGTAATGTGAGGCATGGCCTCAGATGTTTAGAACGTCATATTATGGCATCAGATGATAAGAACAGGCCTCTATTTAGCTCCCAATGTTGTTGTGCTTTTTTTAGTAACAATGACTTACATGTACATTTTTAGAGTTTGGAAAGCGCTATTGTCTATATTATGCTATGTCATGCCATAATATTATAGATATACTTAGATATTTATTAGATTTAACTATTTTCCTTAACAATCAGATGCTAGATCGTTGCTGTATCACAATATTTGACTTTATGTTCGTAGCATTCTGGAAAATGTGACATTTGTCCGCCATGTTTGTTTTTGGTAGTTGCAACTTCCGGTTAGTATTTAATCTCTAACCTTCAAAGTCAGATAATATTTTATTTAAAGCTAGATTGTAATAAGTTGGTATTTTGTAGCGATTAGTATGTTTAATTGTTTTATGTATTTTTGGTAATGTTATCTTAGTAATGTTCAGTCTGTTTACCGGCTCTATTGCAAGTTTTATTCTCTAAGCTCATTTCCATACCATATTCGTTCTGCATCTCATTAGCAGCGCGTGTATTTTTTCACATTGCCACTGTCCCCAGAGCAGACCAGACGTGTTTCTGGAGCTCTCTTTTATTTTGTTAGTATTTGTTAAGTAACTTTTCATTCAACTTTTATTCTGAATTGCTTTGATTAGATTATTATTTTAGACTTTATCTGTAATGTTATTTGACATTTGGCGGTCGTGTAACTTGGACCTACTTTAAGGAATCTGTCGTCTGTCTGACTCTGGCTTCGAACTATCGTTATTTTAGTCTTAGTAATTATTTAGTATTTGGTCTGATATCCTCTCTTGTCTTTTTGTTAAGCCCTTTTACCTAATAAATTCACGTTAAGCCGAAAGGAACGTTGTCTGTACTCTTTGAATTTGATATTTATCTTGGCATTTGTCACGGTCTCGCACAGTTGTTAGCCGCTATCTGGTCTCTTGTAGCCAGTTTAGCCACTCTCAAGCTGTGATACACGCTACCAGTGTATTTAACCAGTTTTCGACCAGGCTATCGGTCCGAGTTGTTGTTAGACCTACGTCTATACTCTTGAGCATATCATATATTGATTGCTGTTGTAGCACCACTGGTGTTTGTGCACACACTTTGCACACAGGTACTTGAGTGCATTTCAGTACATATGCACAGTCTCACTCAGTACACGCACTTACAGTACAAACACACGCACGGGCGTTACAATATCTTGAGTTTTAAGGAAGTTATCGGTGTTTTTGTAGAGTCCCTATTCGGAGCTTTGTGTGTGACGTCGCAAACCTCATTCAAACGTTATTTGACGTAACTGAAATAAGTATTTCATTATTACACCATTTGATCAATTCTTGACATAAACTGTTCAAAATAGTACCAAATTCTATAATTATGTTTCACTTTTTAATACATATATCAAAATCGAAATTGTTTGTGTTCAGAAAAAGGCTTCTTCTGTTTTAAACAATTAAATCCTCGTTTTTCTCCATCGGAGTACTTTTCTGAAATTGGTTACCATAGCAACGAAGTATGTGTTTTCGACATAATTCATAGGAAAATTTAAAGCTAAGGTATAGTACTATATGGGTCAATTACTTAAAATAGAATCAATAGATATGTATTTTTCCTTATTTTAGAGCTTTATCAAAATCTTGTTACATTTAGTAATTACATAATGTCATTATAGCAGGTTTTACTGGAGACTGGCTCATATGTAATTTATTATAGGCTCATATATAATTTATTATATGCATGTACGTACATGTACGAGTAACAAAAACAAAGAGCTTTCAAACGTCTTACAAACTTATAATTTACTTGAATAAAAAGATCAGTTACATGTTTGTGTTGATCCTTCAAAGTTGCAGTCCAAAATTATGAACATGGCAAAAATATAGCCTCAGTCCGGTTAATTCTTGACCCCCCTATAACAATCATTGTATTTCGGTCTGTGTCATGATATGTACCTTGTAAATAAATATACTTTTTGTTTATTTTGTTTTTATATAGTGAATATATAGTCAGAGGAGCTGATGTTGAGTTATCGCCCTCTGATTAACACTTTCCATGTGACCCTCGTAATGCGCAATATGGTTGTTTAAACATTTCACTTTCGAGTTTAGATCACCTTTCAACTGCACGCTATTAATAAAGCATTTTATCATATAACCCGCGGTCCAGCAGTGCCGTAAAGCCGTGTCGTAAATATCGTTCGGCACTCCCAGAGTGTGCAATAAATATGCAAATTAGCCTGACGCGACGTAAGCCAATCCATGTATTGATTGACCTATGACGTCAGGTTAATACCAAGTCGTCATGACGTCGCGTTCGTTGTACCGCTAAATTTGGGCTGAAACCTATGCAGCGTACATCATCATTTTGAACGAATATGAGCGTTCTCTAATGTTATGTGATAAATAGAATCTTACATTCGTGCTCATTACATACGCGTTTTATTAAACTCATCGACAAAAACAATATGACACTCGGCAAAGCTCGTGTCATATAACTTTGTCCACTCGTTTAATAAAACTCGTATGTAATGAGCACTCATGCAAGATCCTCTATATAATTATAACACACAAGTTTGCAGTCATCGACGACGGCCAATTTACTGGAACTAACCATCAACCAGTAGTCCAGTACTAACGTTCTGTCCATATGTACCAGCACAATAACCTATGCACTGACTGCCTATGGTTGTGTCCTGCTAGCAACCATAGGGGTCTGTATCGACTCACTGGTCTGTCAATCACTAGATATAGATTAACAGGGACGTAACTGGTATCAAAATTGCGACACCACCAACTTTACAAACAGTCTTGTAACTTTTCCAAAAAGGCAATTAATCCCATACTGTTTTCTCCAGTAGCAAGCTTATACAATTATCTTCGAGATACAACCAATCTTATGTCAAAATATATCGCACTCGAGCCGTTACAAATGCATACATGTTGAAAATATACTGAAAAATAAAAACAGGACAAAAATGTGGACAGGCCCTTACCATACTATAGGGCTCTTCACACAGGAGTGTCGACAAAAACAATGCCATGGTTGGATGAGCGTATAATAACTAAAACTATTACCAAAATATCACCTCTGAAAGGTAACACAAGCGCTAGTGCGGTCATTCTATCATTTTGAAATCTAAAAATGTTCATCGGACTTCCTATGGTGATGGACGTGTCATCAATATTCATGTCACGTGTGTCACATGTTTCTCGCATCGGAAATGTCCGGAAACTCGTCATTTCTGTTACTTGCAAGCAATTTTCTTCTGATTTTATAGTTTCATTCTGCCTAATTAGTGATGAATTAACTGTCTGAAATGTGCTTTTGTCGTTCATTGAAGTAAAATATGCGCCAAATATATCTTTAATCGAACCCAGATCCAACGAGTGACAGCCAAGTCTTTGACATGCTACGTCTTCGTATAATAGTTGTCATAAGTGCGTTATCTATGTTGGCAGATGATAACGTGACCAAACAAGCCAAATACTATGTTGTCAGTGTGAGTGTGACAGCCTATCGTCGGTGTCCTACGAAAACCTCCTATCTTTTGACATATTTTCAGTATTTTCAGTACAGAAAAATAAATATGTTTTAATTTATATAGAGGATATTACATGAGTGTCTTTCTATATTGAATTTATTAAACGAGTTGAATAAAATAATAAAATGCGAGGCTCTGCCGAGCATTTTATCGATTTTTTTCAACGAGTTTAATAAATTCAATGTGGAAAGTCACAAATGTAATGTTCTTTTTATCACATGTTAGCCTTTTCCGGCCGAAACATAAAATAGTTACTTATTTTTCACTATAATAAACGCGCAACTTTGACGACGTCGCCTATACGTTGAATGACGTCGCGTGATAGCTTTATTACACTAGTGTATTATCAAAAATAAATAATGGCTTTATTACGCTACCGCGACGTCAAACATGTGATAAAAAGATGTATGCAAGTTCTTGCTCTGATTGTGAATTGTTTTTACATGCGATATTTTCGTCGGTTCAATTAAGTGGCCAATCATAATACGTTTTTACCGCATTAAATTTTCTAGCGGTTCTCATTGGCTATTTAGTCCGGTATTTTCGAATTTTATCAGGGAAAGATATGTTTGATAAAAATCTGAAGAGATAATAGCATGGAACTATACATACTGTCCAGTTAGGATAATAATAAAGTGATAGCGCAATGGCCGAGTTCACTATTACAGTGTAAAGTCAAGTATAAAGTCTTGTCCAGACATTTTAAATTTAATTACTAAACTGAAATACAATATTCGCTTTACCCGTTTTAACAATGGTTGGAATATATTGTGTACACATTAAATACAATGTCACTCTCACATTACCCTAACTGGACAGTACTTCTTATCATGTTTGCACAGGACACCGACGCTATATTGTCTAATTATGCTTTATGGGTTAGAACAGTTTAAAAAAAACACCAGTTATGATTACTAGCATAGTTTATATACTAATGCCTGTATTTTTAACCAACAACTGAAGGGCTTGCATAATTTTCGTAAAGCAGAAATCCAGCGAAAGTCGTGTATATTTCACCATAGTATGAGTCACCAGAAGCCATATTCTGAATGGAGACATCGGCACCTTTGGGTATGGATACCACTATAGTCTGGGAAACCTGTGTGGCCTCGTCACTATCGCCGTAAAATCTCGCCACTATATTTCCATCGACTACGAAGTTGGCTCTAGAATGATGCGGTATGTGTAGAGTAGCACTGAAGACGTATGTGCCGGCTACTGGTGCCACAAAGGTTCCATGGTGAGGTATATAACCATTGCCCATGTTGGTAACAGTATGATCAAACACAATATCTTGGTTGACGCCCAGATTATTTTGAAGACCGTTGTGTGAAACGTAGGCATAAAACGCAACCTCAGTTTCAGCATTTGCGCTACGAACGTGTCCTGAAGAGAGAAAAACTCACACTCGTGGAAACTAAACATATCACTGGCTTAGAATTAGAAGGTCGTAAGTACAAAATCGATATTTTGAGAAAACCTGAAAAACTGTCTGAAAACTACTCTTTACGTATGGAAAAACAAGCTTTTTAAACTTCAGTTTGGTCAACATGACCACTTCCGACTTTCACGAAAATAGGCTCACGAGAAGCCAGTGAGATGCGAGTTCAAATATGCACGAGTCTTATAAGGTCGTAAGTTACGACCTTCTAATTCTAAGCCAGCGATTTAGTTCCATCTACATCAGCTTCACACAGAGACTTTAAAAACGCCCCACTTCACACCGTACAACCCGCTGTGTGTAAGGCAGTTCTGTATGTTGAAGGCAGAGACACACGCGTTTTGCGCCACGAGAGTGGGGTAAGTATTTGTTTTTTAATATGTGCTTTGCGTTGCTTTTGAGAGTGATCACTTACATATATCGATGACGTGATGAATGAACAATAAGTAAATACAATTTATGTGCCCACAACTCCCATATTAATCGAGTAAACAGGTTTTATGTATGCGATGTTTGCCAAAATTTCGAAACTTTCTCCTTTGTCATTACATTCTCAACTTAAGGACGTTTAGGACCTTTCTCCGACGTCATCGGTAAAAAATCGCTTTTTCGCCGAATCTAATAAAAATCTCCAGAAATATGCTTTAACTTACTCTCCGTATTATGACGTTTTTAATTTTTCAAAATATCGCTTCGTTTCCTAGCAACGTGACGCTATGTACATAGGGCGTGAAATTGACGTTTTGAGCGTATATTTCTGTTCTATTAAGATGTACAATAATTTTCAAAACTCTATTTGTTAGTCCTTCATCCTTTGAATACGTATATGTAAAATTTATAGCAGTTGCGACTAACAATTTCGCAACGAAAACGGTTTTATATCGAAAATTGACCTGTATTTTACTGCTTATTTGTGACACCCTACTCACTTCAGGGCGCAATTTGGTCAACAAAAAGTGATTCAATCAACTAATGAAACATACCGTGGTTTTGCGGTAATTCTACAGAATAAGCACAAACAATAAAAAAGGGGGGTGATCTCGCATTATTTTCGACAAAATTGAATTTTAATGAAAAACGGACATACGTTAAAGGCATAACGTCGTGCCGTCGCACGACGTTACGGGCTATTGTGGCTACGTCAGCGTCATGATCTTGTGGTGTATCCGGCGCATCGGCACATTGTTTCAATATATAAACAATATAAGAAAGCCTTATTGATGAGATCTTCAATATACCCCTAAAATTGTATGAATATTAATAATGTCTAGTGATATACATGTACGTACATTTTCCCTATAAATGAAGAGATATGAACTTGCTACTAGCACACACTGTATAAAACACTAACCACCTCTCAGAAAGAATATTGTGCTTTAACCTATATATTGTGCATGCACAGTAGGGGGTTCGGGGCAAAGTGTTACAGTCCCTGTGGTAAAATGTTTATGGTAATAAATACCGACAAACATACTTTGGTATGTAGTTATATTTTCAATAAATGGTCAAAAGTAGTCCCAACACGTCTTCACAATGTGTTACATTTACGGACCATTTTAAACAGTTGAACTTGTTAATGCATATTCAATGCAAATTGATTAATTAAAGAACTTGCATTGTAAAAATTAAGTATGGTTTGTGTATACATTATTACTAGGACTGTATAAGTGTGCATGTATGCATTCAATGGGCAATGTAACAATTATACATAATATATTTTCCCCCAACTCACTAAACAGCAACAACACTACAGCTCTACAGTAAATCCCAAAGGTGGCCGAATCAAGTATCTTATGAACCAGCCATGGTAAAAACCCCGCAAATTCCCCCTGTCCTATAGTCAGAGCTGCATTTCCCCGCTATTTTGTCGCGAATCAAAAGCGTACCACACATACATCAGTGCGGGGACATCGAAAACGTAAAAACACAAGACAGTTCCCACTAGCACCTGTCTTTCCCCTGGATTGGGATAGTTTCAATTGACTGGTACATTATTGTAACGTCATGTTTGATGTGTAGGCCTACTCCAACTAAGGCACATAAGCCAAAATGTCAACCTATACCGTGAGTTTCGAATTAAACAAATTTGAAAAATTGTGAAAACAGTACAAAAATTCCAGAAAAAAGCGTTGTCAACCTGTAAAACAAAATGTGTAAGTTAAACGGGCCGCGCATTAGCCGATCCAACAGCGGCTCAAAAGTGTTAACATTAACTTATAATATTACTATCTAATACACTTGTAAGACATCATACTTATATATATAACGCCATCTTTCAATTTGCTGGCTGTTCATCTACCGTCCGTATTATTTTTGTTTTTAATTAAATTTATTCACGGTTACTTTACAATCAAAATGTAGCAGAACGCACAGCGGTCTTTAATCCAGCTGTCAACATGAGTTAACATGATTGCGTGACAGTGAAATATGCGTGGTAAGTGGCAATATTTCTAGACAAGTGCGGGACTAACTTTCCAAATGTTTATACATCAACGATTTGCTTTTATACCAAACGCTATTATTATATACATTATAACTATGTATGACTGTAAGAAAACGATGTATACATATTTTAGTTATTATTTTATTAAAGGGACGTAATTATTAGTTTGGAAGACTTCAGTTAGTTTGGAAGACTTGAGCTAATAATTCGGTACAATGCATTTAATGTCCGATCGAATATCCCGAGTTAGATGTTAGATGTTTAGATAATTTAAATACATGACTCAGCCGATGTTCTCTTTTGTATCACTGTGTATTTATCATGATGCTGTGTTCAATAAAGACACATTTTGAAGAATAATAAAACCACAGTACTGATAGTATTGCAGGTATTGCGAGAGAACCTCAGTTTTGTCATTTTCTCAAAAATTACCACACTCAAATCGAAATGAATAATTGTTATGTAGTGACAAACTTTGCTTTGAACAAAGCTATTATATATGATTTGATAATTGAACAGATGCAGGTGAAATGCGTGCATTTTATTCTTAACATGTAATTGTTGTACTAGTAAATAGGACGCAAGTCCGTAAATAGAACGGACGTACATAGCGCGATACGTTGGGCGACGTAACGTTTTTACGTAAGTCCGTTTTTTACTGAAATTCAATTTTGTCGAAAATAATGCGAGATCACCCCCCTTTTTTATTGTTTGTACTTATTCTGTAGAAATACCGCATCACCACGGTGCATATCATTAGTTGATTGAATCACTTTTTGTTGACCAAATTGCGCCCTGAAATGAGTTAGGTGTCGTAAATGCGCTATAAAATTCTGTCAACTTTCGATGTAAAACCTTTTTCGGTGAACAATTGTCCGTCACAATCGCTTTAAATTTAACATATACGTATTCAACGGTTCAAGGACTAACATATGGAGCTTTGAAAATTGAAATAGACCTTATTCTGACCGAATTATGCCATTAAAACGTCAATTTTACGCCCTTTGTACATAGCGTCACGTTGCTAGGAAACGAAGCAAAATTTTGAAAAAATAAAAACAGCACAATAAGGACAGAATGTTAAAGCATATTTCTGGAGATTTTCATCAGATTCGGCCAAAAGTCGATTTTTTACCGATGACGTCGGAGAAAGGTCCTAAACAACCTTAATTCGTGGTTTGGAACAATTCTAAAACATTGAATACAAACTTCAATCCTTCCTCAATATATCTGTCGTTTCCGTTTTGGAAAATGTACATTTTCTGTGAAGATACAGAGGTTTAAATTGAACGAGGTACAAATAAATGCTAACGAAATAGGCAGTTCTGTTTTTCGAATGATAACGACAAAGGCAGATCGTTGAATATTAATGCTAACGCAAAGGCAGAGATAAGAGACTTATGCTAACGACTAAGGCAGAAATTATAATTACTTGACAGGGCCATAAAACTCCTTTGTACGATTTATATGTTATAAATATAACCCACATTCATGTTAGGCTGTATTGCACTGCCAATTTAACCAAGAATAACGAGTGTTTAGTGGTTATTTTCATCAAGTTGATTAACGGCATATATTATATACATGGTGATCGCTGACGCTGGCAACATACGGTAATACAACTTTTCACTTAAAAGTTTTCAACTGTCATTATTTTCAACATAATACAACTTTTCACTTAAGTTAAAAGTTTTCAACTGTCATTATTTTCTACATAATGCAACTTTTCACTTAAAACTTTTCAACTGTCATTATTTTCAACACAATGCAACTTTTCACTTAAAACTTTTCAACTGTCATTATTTTCAACATAATACAACTTTTCACTTAAGTTAAAAGTTTTCAACTGTCATTATTTTCTACATAATGCAACTTTTCACTTAAAAGTTTTCAACTGTCATTATTTTCAACAAAATTTCAACTTTTCACTTAAAACTTTTCAACTGTCATTATTTTCAACATAATGCAACTTTTCACTTAAAACTTTTCAACTGTCATTATTTTCAACATAATACAAATTTTCACTTAAAACTTTTCAACTGTCATTATTTTCAACATAATACAACTTTTCACTGTCACAGTCAAACAACACAACTTTGCGGCACAATTACTTCCCCTGCCATGATCCATGATTGATAGTTACATTACAATTTGTAATATTGAATACAGGTGCTGCCTGTCTGAATGATTGTTCTTGCCGTTGATATTGGATTTGTGTAATAGGTTGAGCGTTTTCCTTGTCATATAGATCGATCACGTCAACAATGTCATCAAAATCACTGACATTCGCCAAAGTTGTAGCTGATGAAACTGTTTCCGGGGCCGATGAAACTGTTTCCAAAGTACTAGTTGAAGCTGTTTCTAGCACTGGTTTGGACCTAAATGGTTCCCTGAGAATGTCACTGATTTCTTCGCGTTTGTTCTCGGATAGTCTCTGCGCATAGCTTTCTATAGAGGCTATGCTCTGATGTCCAGAAACCCGCTTGATGTGTCTGGCCTCGATTCCCTGTTCGTCGAGATATTTTATGGCTGTCGCTCTCAAACAGTGGTTTGTGTACACTTTCGATAACTTTCCTTGTTTTGAAATGTTTTGCATCATGGTTCCCAAACCATTTTTACCGATGGCTGAATTGCAATACCATGATAAACCTGTCTCTAAATATGTGTCCAAAGGTCTTTGCCACAGGGCATCACATTTGGGATTAAGTTTGTTGAGGTACTTTTCAAACAATCTAACTGGGCAATTTGGTCCACCATCAGGATCATCATACATTTTCCCTTCTCCAATAGTTGAGTCTGGGTGGGCCTCTCCCCTGAAAAACAAGGAAACATTAAAATTTTAAAACATCAAAACATGTGACAATAATATTGGGCCGAGACGATTACTTTGTTTATTTGATACAATTTGATTACAATATGAACCTGATTTTAATTTTACAAAACTGCTAATTGTTCTAAAACAATATGCATCCAACAAAGTCAATGCCATAAATGCGTTCACTTGTTTAACCAGAATCCACGTAAATAACTGGAACAGACCGGAATGCAGGTAAATAACCGGAATAGGCTTGTATTTCGCTAATAAACAGTAGTTTTGCATAGTTTTTGATTAAATTAACACTGTAAGTGTAAATTGGTATAATTTTGGACATAATCTTCACATTTATTATTAATTGTCCTAAATACGGACCGAATGGCACAGTGGAATAAAGCGTGAAAAATCACACGACGTGACGTCTGATTATTCAATCAGTATCATGCAACAGCAATATCTCTTGTCTAGTGTGTTATATGCCGAAATATGCCAACATTTTTGACATCAATATTTATAAATTAAACACATATTCACGCGTTTTTATTTTATATAAATACACAACCTATAATAAAAGGAAATTCTCAGAGTCGTGATGATTCGTCAGCCTTAAATTTGCTTGATTTTTGAAGCATCTCGCTTGACCGATACAGCGATAGTAATACGGCCTGATATATTAACACACTGCCGTGATATTCCAGGTCTATAATTGAAAAACAATGGAGAATAGATATATGCCCGTGATTTTTATCCGCTTCATCAACAACCTGGTGGACGTAGCGTCGACCTGACCCGCTCACACCACACGCAAAGGTTGATTTCGTCATGTTGCGTAAGTTTTCTTGGCCTCTCCGGATTAAGTGCCACATTAGCATAAACCACACCCGATTTTGTAGCCCACATGGTGTGTTGGGATTGAAAGGAACACAGTCGCCTTCCATTAGTTTTTGTAGATCACCAAGATCAATTAGTTCCTTGTGTTCAACTGAACCTTTTCCGTCCTTTTTCAATCTCTTCACTTTTGCTTTATACACAGTTTTTATGCCCGAATATTCGGGTTTCGACAAATCTATGTCATGTTCAATCAATAGAAATTTGGTCAACCCGTACTTGATGCCATCTAATGACTTTTTCTTCATGTCATCCCCATCCAGCTTACGTATCGAGCCCAAAAACAACTCAATCTCAGAATTCAGAATGTCAGGTGTAATTTCACTTATTTTTACTGTAATTCCCTTTCCAGTTAAGAATTCCTTGAACAACCGTTTTGATCGTTCTATTGTCCTTTTTGTGCTGTTTGAATCTGCGTCTTTTGTTAAACTATGAAGGTCCTCATTTGAGAAACCTTCCACGAAACGTTTAGATTTAGTTTTATTTTTCGGCACCTAATACTTGGCTTGGTATAGAGAACTCGAACAAAAAACATGGTTATGCGGGCGGGACATGCCGCCATATTGGTTTTAGAAAGAAAATGTCACGTGACAAAAAAGTACTGTCAAAAAAGTACTATCACCCTGCTGACAGTAAAAAAATGTTCAATCACGTGGTATATTGATCCGCTTGATCGTAATAGTAAGAATACTACCTGTTTGTCTATGGGAAATTAACATTATGAAAAAAGTGAGGGGTAATAATATATAAATAACACATGGCTGCGAGGGTGATAGTAAATAATACCAACCCGAGAATAGTTGTATATGACTATTCAAGGGTTGGTATTATTTAATACCATTCACTGATAAAGTTATTTTGCGAGCGAAGCGAGCTAGGTAAAAAATGCCATATTTAACTGAGCTGCATACCACACAACCATGTTCTCAGTTTGATATCGTTCACTGATAAAAGTTATAGGGCAAGCCTAGCAAGCTAGACAAAAATGTATTGTTATCACTCGTTCTGTCACTGAAACCATTCACTGATAAGAAAATGTTCAAGGTTGAGGGTAATGTGCGAGCGGAGCGAGCTAGAAAAAATGCTTTCGTTTATAACAACAGCATTCAACCGACTCGTTCTATACTTGATTGGATGACAAAGTTATTCTGCGAGCAAAGCGCACCTCCCCTAGTTACGGCCATGCACATTTATTAAAGCTCATCAAACTTCATGTATTATAGAACTTCTAAACGAAGTATGAGATCTTTTCTTTTATTAAAACATCTAAACTTGAGTATGAATACATGGCTTAAGTTTTAAAACTACCTGTAGTAAAACATTTATTATGCGACTGATCTACGAGAACACACTAGTTAACTACATGTACATGTTCAACTTTCTTTTCTAGCGGATAGAATCACCCTTCGCTACTGACAATAGCATATCGGTAATGCTATTACCAGCACAATTGGGTGAATCTTGAGCGTATAGCCTACATGGTTTCTTCTAGCAGTAGGCTGTTAAAGAAGAACACCTGACTTCATGAGTATATGCTTCAAGAGGCTTGCCAGTTTCATTTATCATTGATCTAATCACCAATTTCGTATTTAAGTTATTTTCAGCAAAAGGGGGATTTTTCTATTCGATAGCAAACAAGAAAAAATCAGTAAAGTAAAAAAAAAAATCACAATCATCAGGACCCCTTACCATTACCATCAACTTCAAGGCGTATGTGCATAACACCAATTGTAGTCAGGTGACACCCCTGATAGGTTCTAGTTATTGAGTTCTAGCAGCCAGAAATTAACTTCTATAGCCTAATATGTAACACACGTTTCGTTTCTTGACCGAATTCATCCACGATCTTTGTATCCACACAACAGCATGTTTACTCAATAGCTTCATAACTTACTCAATATTTTGCATTTTACATTCAATTTTCTTTCGGCTTATCCAGATATCTCCTTGGTATACATATACATATACAATGGTAACACAATTTTAACGAATTCCCTTCAAAAGCTTGTATACATGAACGCTCTAGGCAAACACTCAATTATTGTATGAACAAGGAAACACATCAGTGATTGTTACGAGGTTTGGGACTTCTCTCGTTGAGCGATAAAAAACTCCTCATGAATGAGACGACCACCAACATCTTTAAATATCAAACCATGCAAATGTATCTGTAAATGATTTTATGAGTATGCCGTTTATATTAGCTGAATAGTAATAAGGGGGATAACCACGCTCGGCTTAATGCAATAAATAATTATAAATGTTTATTCTTATCTCCGATTAATTACATGGATCACCTCAGTCTTTATGCGCAATCGTGTAAGCTCAGGCATTTCCGTTTATCTCCGTTAAATAATCTATTGCAATGCATAAAAAAATTATATTAAGTCAGACAGGGAAGGCAGCACTCAACTTAACAAGCCGAGCACAGAAAACATAAAAACACACAACGCACAATGCCCAACTGAACCAACCGAGCATAGGAAACATAAGGCCGAGGTGATCAGAATGTCTTTATGCATTGCTCTAGTATATTTACCGGAGTCCAACGAAAATGGCCGAGATTTCACGATTGGAATGAGGAAGTTAAAGAAGGACTTAAACGACAAAATGGCGACCGGGGTAGGAGGTGGAGATGATTTAAGTCATTCTCAGCTTAATGCTGGAGATGAATTATTCAATCATTGCTGCACACCATGTCAGAAAAGGAACAAAAATAGAGTGGCATTTAAATATTGTGCTGTTTGTTTGGAGTACATGTGTACTAAATGTGTGGACAATCATAACAGTTTTCAGGCTTTGTCAGTTCATACTTTAGTGGACGTGTCCCAGGTTCAAGTGGTGTCAGGAAATGCTACGACAAGCGATCAGTTGCTGAATGTACCGACAGAAATGTGCAAGAACCACCCAATGAAAGTGATGGACATGTATTGTGAGAATGACGATTGTATCGGATGTTCCGTCTGCATAGCACCACATTACAAGTAAGTTAGTTACTTAGTAACGTCTGGTACAAAACAGTTGGTTTCATTCTTGAACACAAAATTGTTGATACAGTACAACCTATCTATATCGAGCAACACTCTTTGCGAAACAATACTAAGTATAGTCATTGTACTGACAGAGGTTTTTGCTCTGGAAAGGTAAACTATTTAGCACGTATATGGCTTCTTCTGAAACGAATGAGTAAATGTTGCTTAAGAGAGGTCGTTGCTCTATGTGGGCCACTCTGGAGAGGTTGCACTGTAGGTCTACATCCAAACGGAACTGCGCATTATTTCAAAAATATATTTAAGTTTAAATTGATATTGACTATTTAAAGGGACTGCCTCACATTTTGGTGTATTGAACCTATAAAATAAAATTGTCAAATATTCGCATAATTTTGGTATAGTTGCCTGTATATTCCATAAACAACCACAATGACATCTAAAATAATTTGAGAAACTTCGGCAGTGTGTAGTTATATAGTATTTTCGCATCAAAAAATTCTATAGGGTAGTAATACCCTATAGAATTGACACTACTATTACTTAAATTGTTTGTAATTTGTTCGCATTTGATGAAAAACGAACCAAATACCTCACTGATGTTTACGCTATAGTTTGTTGATGTTAAAGTTCGATCACGTTTGAATTACATAATTCACAAAGCATATAAGAAGGAAACTTAGCGCTTTTTCAAGAACAAAATACACGATATCGATAGTGGTTAAAATTACTTATTTGCACCAAATCTTTCATAAAGCAACCGCCAGTGGCTTTCTATTACATCAATACTTGGTTAGGTTGGAAAATCATGTCATACAAAAATATTAGCACAATCTGTGAGTCAGCACCTTTAAGCCTTTAAGTGCGCTTGATTTTTAAATCATATTCGACTAAATGTGATCGTTATGAAGTTTACTGAATGTGTCTTGTCATGTCATAGCCAGTGTACATGTAGTATAGGATAGAACATGAGTAGGTGTTGTATATAGGATTTATAACTTTATAATCCCATATCAACACCTACGAGCCGTTCTATCTGACTTAGACTATAGATAAATAATCTTTGTTTATCAGGTACACTTTGCCTATAAATCGACCAGTACCCGGTACATAGGGTATAATAAACCATTTAAGTGCTGGTGTAATATGTTAAGTGTTGCATGATGCATATATAGATCTAAGTGGCAAAATTAAGCTATTTACAGTAAAACCTCAATAATGAAACTCCTTCTTGGGACTGTAAAAATCTTATCTAAATAATGTTGAGTGATTGCATCATTCTATCAAAGAGCAAACAGATGAAAACGGAACGAAAAATGGTTAATTCTGAGCCAATCTTGTTAAAAAGGTATATAGGTGCAATTTCACTGTGAATTTGAGGTTAAATAATGTGCAAGTCAGTGGACAGAAAGTAGTGGTCTTTATTTTAAGGTGGTCTTGAAGGTGAGGTCTTCATTTGTAAATTTTGGGTTGTGATAGTATGAAAGTCATTTACTTCAATCACCAGACACCATTGGAACCCCTACGATTTGTTGTAATCGTTTAGTCGGTTTTAAGTTCTACTCTGTGAAAATGATGTCTTAGAAAAGAGGGGTAATCTGCACGTAATTATTGAAGGCACAATAGTACAGAACAACCTCTGTAGAGTGAGACCCTTTGTGGGCTGCAAATATTGGTCATTGTTCAGAAGTTGTTCCCCTACAGAATTTACAAAAGTATATACATGTAATAACTTCAAGTAACTTTGAAGGTTTTGTTATACAGAGGTTGTTGCACTACATATGTCCCCCTAGAGAGGTCGTACTGTAGTAATAGAAGCTACCACGGCATTCACCCTCTACTGATCATGTTGTCAGCACTCAGCAGAGATGTTGGCAATACCTTAATTGGTTAATTATCTATCAAAATTGTTGTCTCAGATTATGACAGTAATAATGAACAAATGTAGAAAGCTTTGATATACATGTACAATGTACATGTATTCTAATAAGTCCAATTAGTTACTTGTTTAAAATATAGTATTGTTATAATATAGACTAAACTAAGCTTGGTATCAAAAATGTTTGGCATCCATATTTTCTGTGCTAAATGCATGTATACATTATTATAGCTATGCTCAATTATTTTGCTTGGCCTACTACTAGTATATCGCAATCTATTGTTATATATACCACACCAAAGTGTTGTATACGGGATTTATTCAACACTTTTTCTCCATGCTGATTTGCTAGCTACTGAGATCTATAGTCTAAAAATTGTTATCGATGAAATACTAGGTTATGTCTGTCGTTTAAAATGTGAAGTATAAAACCAGATACCTGAATGATAACCGACGACGACCTACATTTTTTTGAAGTTAACGCAACTTGAATTTACATAAAAGTTTACATACATGTAGTTTTGAACATACACCCTGTTAAGGGGGTAAAGTCTAATCTATAGCGATATTGTGCAATTTTTATCTTTAAATTTAAGTTGTTGGATAAAATTCGACTTGTATTATGATGTGCTACATTTCAGTATAGCAATACCACGTGACTTTCGGCCGGTACTGTTTACGAGCACGATTATAAACGAGTAATTTATAATCGTGCTCGTAAACAGTACCGGTTGACTAAAACTCCACGTGCTCAAGATGTATTGAAGCGTGCGAGCCACGACTATAAACAAACAATGAATTCTCACATACAGACGCACCGCTTCCATAACCAGTCTAAACTGCGGAACATAAAATAAAAAAATCCCAAATCCTACTGGAATTTTCTTAACAAGTTCAAACGTAATAAAACCGAGAAAACACCAACCTTACATGAATTCTACGAATATTTTAAGAACGTGAATAGTGGTACTGATGTTGAAGATACTGATAATATAGAAATTAATCCAAATATTGAAAACGCTGATGAAATTCTTAATACACAAATCGTCCCTGATGAAATTGATAAAATGATTGGAAAATGTAAGAATGCGAAAGCATGCAGCCAATCTGATCAAATCCTTAATGAATATCTAAAATCAACGAAATCCATAATGCTGCCTATATACACTAAACTTTTCAATATCATCATAGATACCGGAAACATTCCTAAATGCTGGACAGAAGGCTTCATTGTCCCTATATTCAAAGGAAAGGGTTCGCAAACGGCCCCTGAAAATTTCAGACCCATTACTATTTTAAGCTGTCTCGGTAAACTATTTACATCAGTTCTAAATGCACGACTCACCAAATTTGTCGAACACCATAATATTATTGAAGAAAATCAAGCAGGCTTTAGAAAAGATCATTCCACTACCGACCATATATTTGTCCTTAACACCTTAATAGAGCTATTTCGATCACAGAAACGAAAGCTATTTGTGAGCCTCATCGATTTTTCACGTTGTTTTGACCTTATCCCAAGAGTAGAATTGTTTCAAAAATTATTAAGTAACGGGGTAGACGGAAAGTGTTTTAGAGTTATTCATAATATGTATGCAAATATCAAATCTTGTGTTCAGCTAAATGCCGATATATCATCATTCTTCTCTTGTGACTCAGGAGTCCGACAAGGAGAAAATTTATCCCCTCTGTTATTCTCGTTGTATCTAAACGACTTACAAAAGTTTCTATCTGACAATTGAAACACAAGTATTAATTTAGAATTTATGGAAAACGATGTGCTGAAATTTATAAGAATTCTTGTCTTATTGTTTGCTGACGACACTGTAATTGTAAGCAAGACTGTGGAAGAATTCCAAAAATGTCTTAACGATTTTAACCAATATTGTCAGAATTGGAAACTTAAAATAAACACAAACAAGACAAAAGTCATAGTAATTGGCTCAAATAGACGAGGCATTCATCATTACAATTTTACATTGGCTGGTTGCAGACTTGAGATTGTTGACTCATATAAATACCTTGGTATTTTTTTCTCACCAAACGGAAGTTTCTATAAAGCTAGGTCCCATCTTTTATCACAAGCTAGAAAAGCCATGTACTTGTTATATAAACGTATTTATAACCTCCACCTACCAATCGACCTACAGCTGCAACTATTTGACCATACAATCCTTCCTATCTTATCATATGGTTGTGAAATCTGGAGTTACGAAAATACGGATATAATGGAAAAGATTCATCTCGAATTTCTTAGAAAAATAACATATTCTAGAAAAAGTACACCGGCATACATTCTCTATGCCGAACTTGGTCGTTACCCACTCACTATTTATTTTCAAACTAGAATGATAAAATATTGGCTAAATATTATCAATGGCAGTAAAGAAAAATTCTCCTACATGATATACAAACATCTTATTCATGGTAACAAACCAAGTAAATGGATATCTTGTGTCCGAAATATTCTAGATTCAACTGGTTATTCTGACCTCTTTATTAACCAAAATGCTATACAAAACAAGAATTTACATTTGTTAATAAAACAGAGATTAATAGACCAATTTAAACAAAACTGGAGTGGTAAACTTGAACAGTCGAATAAAGGGAAAGAATACAAAACTTTCAAAGATAATACCGAATTCGAAAACTACCTAATCTCCTTGCCATCTAGATACCTTATACCACTTCTGAAGTTTCGTACTTTCAACAATAAATTCCCCGTCGAGACCGGGAGATGGGATGATACCCCTTACAACGAACGAACTTGTACTTTTTGTAGAGGTGGTGTAGGCGACAATATGCACTATCTGCTTGTATGTAGCCACTTTCAGAACAAACGCACATTATTCATAGATAGATACTACTATACGCTCCCAAATGTAATAAAATATCAACAACTTCTCAATAATGATAACATGAATGTCTTAAAAAAAGTAGCTATCTTTGTCTCCTATCTGATAAACGCTGTAAGTTGATAAATTTATTCATTATTCCAATAATGGTGAAAGGAGTATACACATTTGTTTATTTTTGAATGTTTGTGTGACAGTCACATTCTGTCATAGAGTATACTGTGCTACATTTGTACCTGTTGTTGTTTTGTGTTTTTGAAATATTTAAAACCAGTAGTATTTACTGCTAATTATTCAATGTCGTCATGTATTTTAATACTGTACCAAATATGATGATATTATACGCTAATAATCAATTTCCATAATATTGCAATACTATTTTTCGTATGTTGCTATGCAATTCCATATATTCTATACCAGAAACGCTACCATGCAAATGTATACATACTGTTTTTCTTAATAGTAAAAGTAAAGACGCAATGTAACCTCTTTAGTAACGATCTGCATATACAGTTTATTTCGAAATTAAGGCATAATGCCCATGGATCATGTTTACAACAATGTATAAATACATATATAAATACGCAAACAAAACAATCATATCCACACAGACACACCTATACACTTGCATACACGCACAGACACACACACATACGCACACACATGCATACACACACATTTGCACACGCACGCATACACACATACCCGCACACACACACACACACACACACGCACACACACACGCGCACACACACGCCTACACACCCTCATGTATACACATATTAAATACTCACAAAATAAATATTAGTGGTGAGATTGATTGTTACAATACCATTTACTTTAACAGTCAAACTTAATATAAATACAGTCTGAGGTTATGTAGCATATATAAAACACACCATACGGAAAGTACATATCGCAATAATTATGTCATGACTATATGTACAAAAGGTAAATATATACAAATACATGTAGCTTCTATAAAGACTGTTCTCTTAGCTCAAAACATTTGAAAAGGTAGACAGCTAAATTTTTTAAAATCTTTTCATCACTAGATTGTAACAAGTCTCTAAACTTAAGAATGTTTGGGTGTTGTCTATAATGTAGAGGAATATATTTTTTTCTAAGATTGTCATATAAGTTGCATTCAAATAAGAAATGGAATTCATCCTCTAAACAGTTACAAAATTTACATTTTCTTTGAGGGACAGGTGTTGGATTAGGTTTAGTCCAACGACCAACTTCTATCTGTAGTCTGTGTGATGACACTCTAAATTTTGATAATGCTTTTCTATATTTGTTCACTGGGACTATGTCTAAATATAATATAATATATAATATATATATATATGAATTTCTTTAATTCGGAAAATCATCTTAATAGTTTATAGATATGCACATTTCTAATATTGGACACCACTCTTACTTATATGTTAAACTTCTGTTATACTGAACTACAAATAAGTTGCTATGAAATATAATTAACATTGTACTATGTATGCTACTACGCTAACCCATATATGTCTGTTGTTACTCATGTAACCTTGACGAAATAAATGTTGTATTGTTGTATTGTTGTTGGCTACAGTCCCAAGTAGAAATGTGTAAACATTTGAACACAAATATTTTATTTCTGCATCGATTTCTATGAAATATACGCCACGCTAAGTAGAAAATTATTTTAGTTTTCCATGAAATGTAAGATCCTTTTCAGCAGATGTGCAATTTTGTCAAATACCCAGTGAAACCATGGAAAATACAGGTTTCACAGGGTACTGAAAAAAACCGGTCAAACTGCGGAAAAAGATCCTGTATTTCATGGAAAGCAAATAATTTCCCCAATAGCATGGCATATATTTAATAGAACTTGGTGTAACGTTAGAAATAAAATACTTATAGTTATAGAACAGAACAGAATAGAACAGATCTTTTATTTTGAGACACAGAATGTAAAACATTGTTTTACAATAACATGTGAACAAATATACATACATGAATTTATACAAAACGGTATGGTACAATGGCGGGGTGGTGGGGATCATAGGGGTCTGTATCGACTCACTGGTCTCTCAATCACTAGATATAGATTAACAGGGACGTAACTGGTATCAAAATTGCGACACCACCAACTTTAGAAACAGTCTTGTAACTTTTCCAAAAAGGCAATTAATCACATACTGTTTTCTCCAGTAGCAAGCTTATACATTTATCTTCGAGATACAACCAATCTTATGTCAAAATATATCGCACTCGAGCCGTTACAAATGCATACATGTTGAAAATATACTGAAAAATAAAAACAGGACAAAAATGTGGACAGGCCCTTACCATACTATAGGGCTCTTCACACATGAGTGTCGACAAAAACAATGCCATGGTTGGATGAGCGTATAATAACTAAAACTATACCCAAAATATCACCTCTGAAAGGTAACACAAGCGCTAGTGCGGTCATTCTATCATTTTGAAATCTGAAAATGTTCATCGGACTTCCATTTTGAGTCACGTGACGTTATGTCGAATACCCGATGATACAAGCCATTTTATTGGACACGCTTTAGTGGAACATGTGACGTCACATACCATACCTTGGGACATTAGGAAATTCGATCGAGGGTTGATCAACAAATATGCGGAAAAGTTACTAATTTAGTACTGTAGGCCTATCTACTTTATTCGTCATTGGAAGTCTATGAAACGTTCTAAATATATAGGTACCCTTTCTTTAACCATATATTCTTATTATTAACCAAAGTCCGAATAGACATGACCTCCTGTGGTAACTTCGTTCGACGCCTTACAGCTTAATGATTCCAACGTTGCGTGTCGCAAACTGTTTTACAAGTACCAATCGTGCGTTTGTAACGTCATGTTTTGATAACGGGTTGGTTTTGATCGTGCATTGATATATACATTTGTAGTTGTATATATATATGGTATCAATATACATGTAGTAAAGTACAGATAATTTAACTTGATCCTATTTTATTAGCATAAATTAACAGATGATATATTGTCTATATGTAATATGAACAAATGCACTGCATCCAGCGGGGATTTCCCATTAGATTTTTTGATAATCTGATCGAAGAAAAAAATGACTTTGGAATTTGTTTGCTCTACTACAGAGACTATAGATCTAGCCTCTGGCTGCCAGGCAGCACCACATAGAAAACCAGGCGAACAAATACTTCGAAAAGAGTGTTTTCCAATCTAAGAGACGGCTTGCGCAGATATTCCCTATAAATAGTTATTATAGTTTTACACTCGTCTTTTATTAAAGAAATAATGAATACGTAGCTATGTTTTGTTGCGTAATAAAATATAGGCACGTGTTTGGATGCGTAGTAATTAAATCACGAGTGCGTAGCACGAGTGATTTAATGTACGCATTCAAACGAGTGCCTATATTTTATAATACAACAAATCACAGCTTCTATTTATTATTTCGATTCTAACATCGCCAATGCTTTACCATTTATAGCACAACAAGACAGGTTGACGTCAAACTACTTTCTTTCCTAGGAACGTTACCATCACCGTTACATCATTTGTCATACTATATGACGTCAAACGTGACGTCATCAATCAGCTATATTTTATCGCAGTAATAAAATATGGTAAGCTCAATATACGCAAAGAAGGCAAATTTCACGTGCTATGTTAGAATTGCTATTTATCATATGTTTGACGTCGCGGCAGCGTAATAAAGCCATTATTTATTTTTGATAATACACTTGTGTAATAAAGTTTTGACGTGACGTCACTCAAAGTATAGGCGATGTCGTCAAAGTTAAGACACTCATAATTGTATTCACAAGTTGGCGCGCTATGTCGTGCGACGACGGCGCGTTTACGTGCGATGACGTCGCGTTTAATGATGTGACGTCAATTCCGACGTCGCCATATAGTTTTATTTACGTTGGATTAAATAAGATATAGAGGATATTACATGAGTGTCTTTTCATATTGAATTTATTAAACGAGTTGAATAAAATAATAAAATGCGAGGCTCTGCCGAGCATTTTATCGATTTTTTCATCGAGTTTAATAAATTCAATGTGGAAAGTCACAAATGTAATGTTCTTTTTATCACATGTTAGCCTTTTCCGGCCGAAACATAAAAAACGCTACTTATTTTTCAGTATAATAAACGCGCAACTTGGACGACGTCGCATATCCTTTGAATGACGTCGGGTGATTGCTTTATTACACTAGTGTATTATCAAACATAAATAATGGCTTTATAACGCTACCGCGACGTCAAACATGTGATAAATGTATTTTTTCAATAATTTTCATGATTTGAATCAGGCTTAACGTTATAAAATAATATGTTAGGACTCAAAAGTTTCGCAATTTGAATACTTTCAACCATTCACTTCTTTCGACTCCGCAATTTTCTAAACCGGAAATAACTTTTTCTAAAACGATTAGTACCGATTCAAAACTCTGAAGAACATAGGCACCTGCGTGTTACTGGTATGGGTATTTACAATTTGTTCGCAGAAATTCATAAATTCAACGCAAGAACTTGTTATATATTCAAGTATACAGTAAAGGTAAGGATCAGACCCAATTCTCAGTGCTGTACTCCTTATTACACATGTCGTGAATTTTTAAATAAAATTATCCAAATACTTAAACGTTAAGTTGTTTGTTTGTTTGTGTTAAAATGAACGTTTTTTATAGTTCATTATTTATAATAAGCCAATATATTATATGTTTAAACAACATTGGTCACTTAACAACAATTTATGAGCATTTTCCTTTTTATGTGTTGATCATCCCTCATGTACATTTAACGTGTGCTTCTTAAAATGGGGAGTAGACTCATTGATTAGTTTAAAACCTTTAACTGCTGCACGCTTTTCAGTGGAATATAGTAATATTTACAACCATTCTACATTCCTTGCTTACTCACTTGGATCAGAACACGAGTTTTTCGTGCACAATTTGTAGACCGATACGTAGTATTTTTATTTACAAACTACTTGATCCCGGTTGTGCATCCAATACGTATCACCTGCGCTAGAATATCGAGAACTAGTATATCTGTTTGCAGTGGTCACATGTTCGAAAGTTTATCCAGTAAAATAGCTTGTATCATCGGGTGTTCGGCTTTACAAACATGGAAGTCCCATGAACATTTTTAGATTTCAAAATGATAGAATGACCGCACTAGCGCTTGTGTTACTTTTCAGAGGTGATATTTTGGTTATAGTTTTAGTTATTATACGCTCATCCAACCATGGCATTGTTTTTGTCGACACTCATGTGTGAAGAGCCCTATAGTATGGTAAGGGCCTGTCCACATTTTTGTCCTGTTTTTATTTTTCAGTATATTTTCAACATGTATGCATTTGTAACGGCTCGAGTGCGACATATTTTGACATAAGATTGGTTGTATCTCGAAGATAAATGTATAAGCTTGCTACTGGAGAAAA
Organism: Spisula solida; assembly: GCA_947247005.1. NCBI lineage: Eukaryota > Metazoa > Mollusca > Bivalvia > Venerida > Mactridae > Spisula > Spisula solida. Next base: position 26,620,915 of record OX365945.1, on the reverse strand, counting down.
CAGTATGTGATTAATTGCCTTTTTGGAAAAGTTACAAGACTGTTTCTAAAGTTGGTGGTGTCGCAATTTTGATACCAGTTACGTCCCTGTTAATCTATATCTAGTGATTGAGAGACCAGTGAGTCGATACAGACCCCTATGCTTTATAGTAGCTATAGTGCGCCCAGGATAATGTGATAGGCGGGAAAATTTGGTATATTCCACAAAGGTGGATTACAATTATGTGCACCAATTATCAATGATGTTTAAAAGTACACAACTGACCTTATCTGTTTATTTAAGTGATTTGTAAAACCAATTTTGCCACAGTTGACCAAACTGAGTCATGTTTGTAAACATCACATTATCCTGGGTGGACTATATGTACTTTAACCATAGAGTTTATACAGGCAATCACCCCGTTTAGCTACCCAAGTTGGAAATTTACCTATATAGATAGTCGCTGGCTTAGTACACTGTTAGCGTTATGAAAGCGTCAGCATTTTCACACACGAGTATGTATGAATAAAACGTACATTTACCTTGTTTTTACTGAACAATGATTCATGTTACAGATCCTGTTCGGACATCCACCGTATACAGGAATACGTGGCGTCTGTAGATGTACCGACTGATGCACAAACTAATCAGACAGTTACTGACCTAACTGCTAGCATCAATAATGTGACTTCATTGAAAAAGCTTCAACATTATCTAAAGACTAAACTAGAAAATGACAAGGTTGAATGCAAACAAAAGATACAGAACTACAGAATGAAAATAAAGGAAGTGATAGATCAGTTAGAACAGACATCTCTGAAAGAGCTTGACGAGGCATACCGAGCCATCGGTGAAGAAATTGCAAATCGAATCAAGAATATAGAAAAAATGGAAAAAGAGCTTGCAAGGTTGAAGAGAGAAATCGAAATTACCCATGACAATGACTCTCAAACGTTTGCCATTATCAAGGTTAGCCAAGACGTGATGGCAGAATCAGTAAAGTTAACATCTGCACTTAACATTGCTGAAACCACGTCACTCCATTTCGATGAAAATATTGCTATATTACAGCAGTTACACCAGTATGAATCGTTACAAAACATTACACCCGGTGTTACTGCACCTCGAATTCCTGACCAAATGGCATCGCCTTCTTTGCAAGATGCGGATAATTCGACATATTCAACAGTGAAAAAAGTTATTGTGTATAACTTGTCCTCAGAAAACTGGAAGGGCACTAGTTTGCAAACGCCTCTAATGAAACCAGTGTTTAAACCCATAAACGATACAGATGATACACATCAAAAACCAATGTCATATAAAGACAAAGAAACCGGAACAACGGAAGGCATATCACAGCAAACAACGAGTGATTCAACGCCAAGCATATCTACTGCTTTAGCTTCCGATGCATCGCACACCACAGACAGTCTCACAACTAATGTAACTGAAAGTCCTCTTACAATTGGGTCTATAATGGAACCAGGGCTTGACGATGAAACACAACGAACACGTGATTCAATATCAAGCTTTTATGATTCTTCTTTAGATTCCGATGCATCGCAAACCCCAGACAGTCCTAAAGATTCTGTAATGGAACCAGGACTTGACGATAAAACACAACAAACAAGTGATTCGATGTCAAGCTGTTATGACTATTCTCTAGATTCTGGCGCATCGCAAAACGTAGACAAGTTCACTTCTACTGCATCGGAAAGAGTTACTATTGTAAGGATAGGGTCTGGTAAAAGGAAACATGAAGATGAACACCAACAAGAAGCAATTTCATTTACCGACAAAGAAACCGGATCATCGGAAGACATAGAACATCAAACTTCAAGTGATTTCATGTCAAGCGTATACATTCCTCCATATGCGGTGAAAAGCATGACTCGACACTGCGTAAGCATCCAATGTGACAAAATGACATGTAATATTTCATCAGTTTGTATTCTGGACGATGGCAATCTGTTGATGACCGACTTTAACAACAAATCGATCAAGGAGATGGATAAGAAAACTTGTCGAGTTATTGATTGTATTCCATTATCAAGTAACCCCATATGCGTTTCTAGAGTAAATGATAGAGAATCAGTTGTGAGTCTTCAAAATAGAAAAATACAGTTTATTGCTAAAGATGGCACACTTTCGTCTACGCGCTCGTTTAAGACGGAACACAAATGCTGTGGACTTGTTGTCATCAAGAACAACATATATGTATGTGACGATAACACATCAGTTCATGTTTACTCTCTAAATGGTGATCGAACCAAGACAATTCGTTATCGTTCCGAAACTTGTAGTTTCCCTTTATGTCATATGTATAATGACATTGCATTTGATGAAAGTATTGATACAATATTCATTTGTGATTTTGAAGATTTAACCGCCATGGACATTAAAGGAAACCGTCATTGGCAACGCACGGATATGAAATCACAGCCAATTGGACTATGTTGTGATGGCAACGGTAATTTGTTCGTGTGTGGACGTTCAGCAGGAAATGTGGTTTTAGTAAATCAAAAGGGTGAAGACAAGAATGAAATTGTGGGTAAACGTGATGGTTTGAGATACCCCAGTTGTGTATGTTTCAACCAAAAAGATACAGAACTGATACTGGGGATGCATGGCTCGAACGAAATCTTCGTTTTCTCACTTAGTTGTTTTTTTAAGACACACGTGTAGACATGTGCCCCAACAGGTAACCTCAAGGTGTAACACTCAATATGTTCAAACAGCAGGTTCTGCTGGTTGGGCTAATGTGTTGGACAATTTTAAAATATTTCGAACAGTATGAGCGATACATACAGGAAATTAAATGAGGGCCATGCACAGTCCCCATGGGTGACATTTTACCTTCAGTCAAGACAACCAAACTGCGTGTTCTGCTAATCGAGCGGATGTGCTGAACAAGTCTCCGAAGTAATTTCAAAATATTTCAAATGGAAAAAGTGTGATACAAAAAAACGACATGTTCGTGTGAATTGCTTGTTTTGATATTTATGTACATGTATTCCTCCTCGAGAAAATGCATTTTATTCATTTTCGTTTGTGTACGTAGTGTTGTTTGCATTAATATATGATGATATGTTCTTATCAGTAAGTGTAGTGTATCACATGCTAATGTACGTGTACGATCTTTCAACTTCAACTTCAATATTTTATTTGTCTAAAACATATAAAATGTTTATTGCCAATGCAATAATAAATCGAGACAATTGTTCGAGATGACATTTTTATTGATGTTTGGACGTAACTCGAATATTTATAACATTTTACGTAAATTGTGCAAACAAATATTTGTTCAACAATGGAAGGCGCGAAAATCGAAGATTTCAGACTGGTGAGGTGTGAAAAACATTGTACACTAGTCGAACACGATCAGACTTCGACTAGACTTCGAGATGAACAGTAGATTAACAGTGCAAATTAGTTAATTGAGACCAAATAAATAATTCGACATAACGAAAATTCGAGCCGAAACTTCGAGATAGGTCTCGAGATTTCATATAGACAAAGAAGGAGAAATATCGGGACTTGAAAAAAACATCGACATAACGAAAACTTCGATATAAGCCAGTTCGAGATAACGAGAGTTGACTGTAGTCAATACATCGACAATTAAAAAAAAGACAGTTTACCACTCCGCAACGTAGTGGTCTTGAAGTTTTAAAAACGCTTAATAGAAATGTTTCAGGTTTACCGAAAAATACTACGAATTTTTCAGTCAAGGGGAAGTAATTCTGGAAAGAGGTTCAGTGAATAAAAGTCAACTTTTCTAAATCTAAATTGAGCTTTATATTTATCTTTGTTTTACTTTATTTCTATCTCTTTGATAGGCACGAACACTTGTTAACGAACTTTATCCGAAAAATAAGTACATAGCATTAACAATCTGAAAAACGCAGAAGGACGCGTGGCATCAAATTTGCCTTTGCTTACGTCATCGTTGTTTTATTGTGGTTGAAAAGTGTCTGATCAGATGGTATTAAAATTATTCTGATTGTCATGTCACATATCTTAGCTACAAATGGTGATAATTTCAGCAAATTAAATACATATTGGCTGAGTTATGGGTAAATACATACCCAATAAATACATACGTATAAGCTAAATAAGTGTAAATGTGGCGTTTTCAAAACCGCTCAGTGTTTACTGTTTCAAGTCGAAAGCGAAAGTAGTCTAGATTAGCTCGATGTAGATTGAATGAGGAAAATAATTATTAACGCTTAATAATTAAGCATGGGTCAATTGATATGGATAATAAAGAAGGGGACGAGTTCATGTTGCAGTTGAAATGCGTAATTCATCTTATTGTCTAACTGTTATTGAGCTTCAATTAAATACATTTTGTACATTTTCAATCAAAATGAATCAAACCAGAATACATACGTTATTCATCTTATTGCTTAACTGTTGTTGAGCTTCAATTAAGTACATGATTGTTCAATCAAAATGAATCAAACTAGAATACATACGTTATTCATCTTATTGCTTAACTGTTGTTGAGCTTCAACTAAGTACACGTTCAATCAAGATATTCAGACTAGAGTACATAGTTATATACAATCATTATGGTAAATCATTCAATATATATATGAGCCAGTCTCCAGGAAAACCTGCTATTTTGACAAAAATATTGACTTTATGATTTTTCATAGTATTACAGGATAATGTTAAATAAGCAAATTGCAAAAGATATTATGTTAATATTGTGAGGCATGGTCTCAGATGTTTAGAACATCATATTATGGCATCAGATGATAAGAACAGGCCTCTATTTAGTCTATTTAGCTCCACATGTTGTTGTGCTTTTTTTAGTAACAATGACTTACATGTACATTTTTAGAGTTTGGAAAGCGCTATTGTCTATATTATGCTATGCCATGCAATAATATTATAGATATACTTAGATATTTATTAGATTTAACTATTTACCTTAACAATCAGATGCTAGATCGTTGCTGTATCACAATATTTGACTTTATGTTCGTAGCATTCTGGAAAATGTGACATATGTCCTTTAAGTCTGTCATTTTGGTTCAACTACCACTACTTAGAGATGGCAAAATCTCAGTCTCTCAGATGTTATGAAATCAGTTGTTATCAATGCCATTTGGGTCCACATTTTATATGGTGACAAAGCACATGTTTAGTGACATACTGTACTTGGTATGTTAAGGTAAATTATATTGCTAGCATCACATGTTGTACATTTATATATTTGAGTACTTTTTTTTCATGGCTATCACAGCTTATACTGTTTGTAAAGTTATAATATCTATGCTTAGAGGCAAGTAATTTAATGCCAGTAAAAGTATTAAACGTCAGAAAACGGTCTGTATGGTCTGCTGAAGACTAAAATTCAGGGTGCCGTCTGTTTCTTCATTATACCCCTTAGACATTTCTTTTATTGAACCTTAGAGCCTCTGAGTATTTTTGATTATTTGCGTTGTCACATACAGGTACCTTTAAAATATTTATCTTTAGATGATGTACTTTAAATTTTTGCATGTTATTCAAACTTGTTATGTATGCAATTTCACTATGTTATTTTGATGTTATACCAGATCATTGATTGTTCCATAATGGTTATTTTTTGATGAATTGGTGAACCATTCATGGACTGTCTGTTGACAATTTCTTGAGTTAGAGAGTAAGATTAGTTCTACTACTTATGTGTATTGTACAATTGCTGTATGATAGTGCAATTGTGATCTATATAAGGATGATATTAGATTGTTTAGGCTAATGCATTGCAGTTGTATGGTGACAATATTGAAACTGCGCTGAGCATTATTAATGTGATTAATATTATTTTATTTTTCTCAAACAATTATTGCTGTTAGGTTAAGTGATAGAATTAATAGTTAAGGTTAAGAAAAATGTTCTTTTAAAGGGGCATATTTTATGATTGATGTTCTATTGTTGATGTTTAAAGCAATATGTCTTGTCTGGTATACATGTATATAGCAGTGGTGCTATTTAAATAGGAATGTAATAGATGCTATTATTAACTTAATGATTACATTTATGACATGATGAAGTTGTATTTATGTTAATTTTGTTGTATAGCTGTTATATATGTGTTAATTGTTACAGTGTACATTTGAGATATTTCCTTTAAAGGCTCATGGTGTTAATTTGAATTTCGAGGACGAAATTTTGTCAGAAGGGAAGGTAATGTGAGGCATGGCCTCAGATGTTTAGAACGTCATATTATGGCATCAGATGATAAGAACAGGCCTCTATTTAGTCTATTTAGCTCCCAATGCTGTTGTGCTTTTTTAAGTAACAATGACTTACATGTACATTTTTAGAGTTTGGAAAGCGCTATTGTCTATATTATGCTATGTCATGCCATAATATTATAGATATACTTAGATATTTATTAGATTTAACTATTTTCCTTAACAATCAGATGCTAGATCGTTGCTGTATCACAATATTTGACTTTATGTTCGTAGCATTCTGGAAAATGTGACATTTGTCCGCCATGTTTGTTTTTGGTAGTTGCAACTTCCGGTTAGTATTTAATCTCTAACCTTCAAAGTCAGATAATATTTTATTTAAAGCTAGATTGTAATAAGTTGGTATTTTGTAGCGATTAGTATGTTTAATTGTTTTATGTATTTTTGGTAATGTTATCTTAGTAATGTTCAGTCTGTTTACCGGCTCTATTGCAAGTTTTATTCTCTAAGCTCATTTCCATACCATATTCGTTCTGCATTTCATTAGCAGCGCGTGTATTTCTTCACATTGCCACTGTCCCCAGAGCAGACCAGACGTGTTTCTGGAGCTCTCTTTTATTTTGTTAGTATTTGTTAAGTAACTTTTCATTGAACTTTTATTCTGAATTGCTTTGATTAGATTATTATTTTAGACTTTATCTGTAATGTTATTTGACATTTGGCGGTCGTGTAACTTGGGCCTACTTTAAGCAATCTGTCGTCTGTCTGACTCTGGCTTCGAACTATCGTTATTTTAGTCTTAGTAATTATTTAGTATTTGGTCTGATATCCTCTCTTGTCTTTTTGTTAAGCCCTTTTACCTAATAAATTCACGTTAAGCCGAAAGGAACCTTGTCTGTACTCTTTGAATTTGATATTTATCTTGGCATTTGTCACGGTCTCGCACAGTTGTTAGCCGCTATCTGGTCTCTTGTAGCCAGTTTAGCCACTCTCAAGCTGTGATACACGCTACCAGTGTATTTAACCAGTTTTCGACCAGGCTATCGGTCCGAGTTGTTGTTAGACCTACGTCTATACTCTTGAGCATATCATATATTGATTGCTGTTGTAGCACCACTGGTGTTTGTGCACACACTTTGCACACAGGTACTTGAGTGCATTTCAGTACATATGCACAGTCTCACTCAGTACACGCACTTACAGTACAAACACACGCACGGGCGTTACAATATCTTGAGTTTTAAGGAAGTTATCGGTGTTTTTGTAGAGTCCCTATTCGGAGCTTTGTGTGTGACGTCGCAAACCTCATTCAAACGTTATTTGACGTAACTGAAATAAGTATTTCATTATTACACCATTTGATCAATTCTTGACATAAACTGTTCAAAATAGTACCAAATTCTATAATTATGTTTCACTTTTTAATACATATATCAAAATCGAAATTGTTTGTGTTCAGAAAAAGGCTTCTTCTGTTTTAAACAATTAAATCCTCGTTTTTCTCCATCGGAGTACTTTTCTGAAATTGATTACCATAGCAACGAAGTATGTGTTTTCGACATAATTCATAGGAAAATTTAAAGCTAAGGTATAGTACTATATGGGTCAATTACTTAAAATAGAATCAATAGATATGTATTTTTCCTTATTTTAGAGCTTTATCAAAATCTTGTTACATTTAGTAATTACATAATGTCATTATAGCAGGTTTTACTGGAGACTGGCTCATATGTAATTTATTATAGGCTCATATATAATTTATTATATGCATGTACGTACATGTACGAGTAACAAAAACAAAGAGCTTTCAAACGTCTTACAAACTTATCATTTACTTGAATAAAAAGATCAGTTACATGTTTGTGTTGATCCTTCAAAGTTGCAGTCCAAAATTATGAACATGGCAAAAATATAGCCTCAGTCCGGTTAATTCTGGACCCCCCTATAACAATCATTGTATTTCGGTCTGTGTCATGATATGTACCTTGTAAATAAATATACTTTTTGTTTATTTTGTTTTTATATAGTGAATATATAGTCAGAGGAGCTGATGTTGAGTTATCGCCCTCTGATTAACACTTTCCATGTGACCCTCGTAATGCGCAATATGGTTGTTTAAACATTTCACTTTCGAGTTTAGATCACCTTTCAACTGCACGCTATTAATAAAGCATTTTATCATATAACCCGCGGTCCAGCAGTGCCGTAAAGCCGTGCCGTAAATATCGTTCGGCACTCCCAGAGTGTGCAATAAATATGCAAATTAGCCTGACGCGACGTAAGCCAATCCATGTATTGATTGACCTATGACGTCAGGTTAATACCAACGTCGTCGTGACGTCGCGTTCGTTGTACCGCTAAATTTGGGCTGAAACCTATGCAGCGTACATCATCATTTTGAACGAATATGAGCGTTCTCTAATGTAATGTGATAAATAGAATCTTACATTCGTGCTCATTACATACGCGTTTTATTAAACTCATCGACAAAAACAATATGACACTCGGCAAAGCCTCGTGTCATATAACTTTGTCCACTCGTTTAATAAAACTCGTATGTAATGAGCACTCATGCATGATCCTCTATATAATTATAACACACAAGTTTGCAGTCATCGACGACGGCCAATTTACTGGAACTAACCATCAACCAGTAGTCCAGTACTAACGTTCTGTCCATATGTACCAGCACAATAACCTATGCACTGACTGCCTATGGTTGTGTCCTGCTAGCAACCGTAGGGGTCTGTATCGACTCACTGGTCTGTCAATCACTAGATATAGATTAACAGGGACGTAACTGGTATCAAAATTGCGACACCACCAACTTTACAAACAGTCTTGTAACTTTTCCAAAAAGGCACTTAATCACATACTGTTTTCTCCAGTAGCAAGCTTATACATTTATCTTCGAGATACAACCAATCTTATGTCAAAATATATCGCACTCGAGCCGTTACAAATGCATACATGTTGAAAATATACTGAAAAATAAAAACAGGACAAAAATGTGGACAGGCCCTTACCATACTATAGGGCTCTTCACACAGGAGTGTCGACAAAAACAATGCCATGGTTGGATAAGCGTATTATAACTAAAACTATTACCAAAATATCACCTCTGAAAGGTAACACAAGCGCTAGTGCGGTCATTCTATCATTTTGAAATCTAAAAATGTTCATCGGACTTCCTATGGTGATGGACGTGTCATCAATATTCATGTCACGTGTGTCAAATGTTTCTCGCATCGGAAATGTCCGGAAACTCGTCATTTCTGTTACTTGCAAGCAATTTTCTTCTGATTTTATAGTTTCATTCTGCCTAATTAGTGATGAATTAACTGTCTGAAATGTGCTTTTGTCGTTCATTGAAGTAAAATATGCGCCAAATATATCTTTAATCGAACCCAGATCGAACGAGTGACAGCCAAGTCTTTGACATGCTACGTCTTCGTATAATAGTCATAAGTGCGTTATCTATGTTGGCAGATGATAACGTGACCAAACAAGCCAAATACTATGTTGTCAGTGTGAGTGTGACAGCCTATCGTCGGTGTCCTACGAAAACCTCCTATCTTTTGACATATTTTCAGTATTTTCAGTACAGAAAAATAAATATGTTTTAATTTATATAGAGGATATTACATGAGTGTCTTTCTATATTGAATTTATTAAACGAGTTGAATAAAATAATAAAATGCGAGGCTCTGCCGAGCATTTTATCGATTTTTTTCAACGAGTTTAATAAATTCAATGTGGAAAGTCACAAATGTAATGTTCTTTTTATCACATGTTAGCCTTTTCCGGCCGAAACATAAAATAGCTACTTATTTTTCACTATAATAAACGCGCAACTTTGACGACGTCGCCTATACGTTGAATGACGTCGCGTGATAGCTTTATTACACTAGTGTATTATCAAAAATAAATAATGGCTTTATTACGCTACCGCGACGTCAAACATGTGATAAAAAGATGTATGCAAGTTCTTGCTCTGATTGTGAATTGTTTTTACATGCGATATTTTCGTCGGTTCAATTAAGTGGCCAATCATAATACGTTTTTACCGCATTAAATTTTCTAGCGGTTCTCATTGGCTATTTAGTCCGGTATTTTCGAATTTTATCAGGGAAAGATATGTTTGATAAAAATCTGAAGAGATAATAGCATGGAACTATACATACTGTCCAGTTAGGATAATAATAAAGTGATAGCGCAATGGCCGAGTTCACTATTACGGTGTAAAGTCAAGTATAAAGTCTTGTCCAGGCATTTTAAATTTAATTACTAAACTGAAATACAATATTCGCTTTACCCGTTTTAACAATGGTTGGAATATATTGTGTACACATTAAATACAATGTCACTCTCACATTACCCTAACTGGACAGTACTTCTTATCATGTTTGCACAGGACACCGACGCTATATTGTCTAATTATGCTTTATGGGTTAGAAAAGTTAAAAAAAACACCAGTTATGATTACTAGCATAGTTTATATACTAATGCCTGTATTTTTAACCAACAACTGAAGGGCTTGCATAATTTTCGTAAAGCAGAAATCCAGCGAAAGTCGTGTATATTTCACCATAGTATGAGTCACCAGAAGCCAAATTCTGAATGGAGACATCGGCACCTTTGGGTATGGATACCACTATAGTCTGGGAAACCTGTGTTGCCTCGTCACTATCGCCGTAAAATCTCGCCACTATATGTCCATCGACTACGAAGTTGGCTCTAGAATGATGCGGTATGTGTAGAGTAGCACTGAAGACGTATGTGCCGGCTACTGGTGCCACAAAGGTTCCATGGTGAGGTATATACCCATTGCCCATGTTGGTAACAGTATGATCAAACACAATATCTTGGTTGACGCCCAAATTATTTTGAAGACCGTTGTGTGAAACGTAGGCATAAAACGCAACCTCAGTTTCAGCATTTGCGCTACGAACGTGTCCTGAAGAGAGAAAAACTCACACTCGTGGAAACTAAACATATCACTGGCTTAGAATTAGAAGGTCGTAAGTACAAAATCAATATTTTGAGAAAACAAGAAAAACTGTCTGAAAACTACTCTTTACGTATGGAAAAACAAGCTTTTTAAACTTCAGTTTGGTCAACATGACCACTTCCGACTTTCACGAAAATAGGCTCACGAGAAGCCAGTGAGATGCGAGTTCAAATATGCACGAGTCTTATAAGGTCGTAAGTTACGACCTTCTAATTCTAAGCCAGCGATTTAGTTCCATCTACATTAGCTTCACACAGAGACTTTAAAGACGCTCCACTTTATAGAATTGATTATAAAAAAAACCAATTTAATTATGTATTTAGCAAATACACAGTCACCGCCCAGTGTGCAAGATGAACCTTTAGTATCCGATGGCAAGTTATAGATTACTTTTTATTATTGTATGTTTTTATATGAACGCAGTGATAATATTGATCGAGTATGAGACATTTGATAACCTTTATATCTCAGGTGGCCCAAACTCAATCACTGTATCATTGCTTGCGAAGCTATATAAACCAACTTGTAGGACTTATTGCGAGCAGAGTACCTGTTACTTCCAGTCACTGTATGACTTAGCCTATGGGAGACTATAAAATATACAATTCAACGTGTATGACTTCTTGTGATTAACCGGAAGTTGGCTCGTTTATACACTGTGTTACCAATGTCCTAACTATTCATGAGACGTATAATGTTTTGTTACAATGTCAAGGACCAAAGAAGAGATATATTCTTACTGATAGACATAATGTGAACACATGATCTCAGTATAGCAATACCACGTGATTTTTGGCTACAGTTCCAAGTAGAAATTTGTAAATATTGGAACACAAATGTAGCCGTAAGTATTTTATTTCTTAATCGATTTCTATGGTATATACACCGCGCTAAAGGGAACATTATTTGCTTTCCGTGAAATATAAAATCCTTTTCAGCGGCTGTGCCGTTTTGTCCATTACCCTGTGAAACCATGGAATGTGTAGGTTTCACAGGGTAATGGAAAAATCGGTAAAGCTGCTGGAAAAAGATCTTATATTTTAAGGAAAGCAAATAATTCCCCCCTTAGCGTGACGTATATTTCTTAGAAATCGATGAAGAAATAAAATACTTATGGCTTATGTTAACAAATTTCTTCTTGTAACTGTAGCCAAAATTCACGTGGTATTGCTACACTGGATCTTATCTACAATTGTAAAATATGCGTTTGAAAGCCCATAGCCCAACCCGTAAAGTTCTATTTAGACTAGAGCAATTGTTGCGCAACGATTGCATGTAACTGTTTTCGTTATGTATAAACTCAGAACGTCAATGAGAATAATAATTATCAAGCCTTGACTCGGGAGTGAAATACTATCCCGAACACGGCATAACCATGATAACAAACATTGTATAAACCAAATTACTGTATGACTTATTGGAATATTATGATACAGTTCAACTTGTATGACTTATTGCGAGCAAAAGTATATGTGGTTTCCGATCACTGTATGACATATTGGAAGATCATACATTTAAACGTGTATGCCTTATTGCGATAACCGGAAGTTGGCTCGTTTGTACACAGTGAGAGATGAGATGCACTAAATACATGGTTATGGTGTAACTTCATATTGAGGCTGTTGCTCTTTGAAACCTAGATATTTCTATTTCTTATTAATACGTAGATTGCCATGATATTTTCGGAAGTTTGTGAGCAGTTATGAATGCTTATTATGCCAAGTTTTATTAAAACATACAAATGATAACTACGTTTTTTATCATTTAATAATTGTTGCGTTTTTAGTCTCTCTGTTTATCACATTCTCGTTCACCAGAGTATTCTTCACCTGTGATGACTAACCACTGATATATGAGGATGGTGTATCCCGGAAGATGATAAACAACTCTAAATATTACCTGACCAGTACATTTTTTTGTTGAAATCAAACGACTGGTAATGAAACATAGTGCGAACAAAAGATATAAATACTATGCAAAGGGCAACAACTCGGTGAAAACGTATCATAACGTGTTGAAGATATACATAACCATAGACGCATTAATATGTTTGGTACTTGAATCTTGTAAAGTTTCGTCATGTAATTAGACCTGGTATTCGGATAAATGTTCACTGTGTTATTGTCCTTTCTTATTTGTTATTTTTTCTTGATATTTTTTGTCAACGCTACTTTCTGTAACCATTGTAAACATGATACCGATATGTTCAACTAGGCTTTGTTCTAACGAGTCTCGTGAATTTTTCATGCAATACACGCTATGCAATGGTTACGGAGAAATAGTGAAGGCACATTCTTGACGGGCAGTCCGGTGGAATTATCCCCTAAGCACTGCATTTTCACGTAGGTCAAACATTTTAATTAAGTTCCAAGACCGCGTTTTGTCTTCAAAAGGACCATTATTTCGTGTTGCAGCATAAACCATATTAACATTCCTCAAAGCAAAACATTGATGCTGATCAATATATTCGGACTTGCGGCAATGAGATGCAAGTTTACTGTCACGTGAACTGAAACAGTATGGGACTTTGTGAGGATACAGAGAACAGTATGTTGTGGGTTCGATACCATATACTCGATGCCTACACAAAGCGGTATCGGGCGCTAGATGGCGCTTTGCAAGGAAACGGTTTGCTACCCAAGAGCGCTATGTAGCGGACGAAGCGAAACATTTAGTGTAGATAGCAGATCGTTGCACAGCAAAGAGTTATTTAACCCTACCAAAGCGACCCGTGGCAAAAGAAAGCGCTTGGTAGCACTCGCATAACAAAGTGCTGAGAAACGATAGTATGCTCGCTGGTTGGTAGGCTATTTGGTAGCGGTTTGATGTGTTAACGGGCTACATACGATTCTGGTATAGGACCATTATTTGGCCCTTTTTGGTGACTGGTTGGTCCAATGCCTGAATTATTACGTAATTTATTAGGTAATACTTTCCCTATACAGAACAAGTAGATTTTGGCAGTGTAAACAGTACAACCTCTCCAGAGCAAGAACATTTTGGATGCCCAAAGTTTGGTTGTTCTACAGAGGTTGTTACTTTTGGATAGGTAAACTTAATACATGTAGTAAAGGGTATGTCTGGAACAAAATGATTATGTTACTTATGATTACGTCGTCTATGGAGTGCTGCTCTGGATAGGTTGCACTGTAATATTGGTGGTCCTTTAAAACAAAACTACACGTATTTTAAAATGCACTTACCAGTAGGTGTGTTTCTGGTCCTGATCTTGCCCACATCTGGTTGCACTAAGGTAGCATTGGACTCGTTTGGTGATCCATACGCATCGTTCTTCTTGTTGCACTCACATGGTGACATCGCGCCGAGCTTATTTTCCAGTATTTCGATGGAGATAGATTTTCTTTTATTGCTGGCCTCTAGAGCGTTGATATGTTTGCCCTGCTCAGCCACAGCGCGAGTAAGTTCATTCAGACGGAGGTCATTATGGTCGGCGTCAGTTTTCAGTGTAGTTACTGCTTCTTTAAGAATGGAGTTGTCTTTCTGGAGGGCTTCAATGTGTGCTTGCTGCTGTGTGACAACAGCTTGTATTTCATGAATTGCAGTATCGTACTTGGTGGTGAGTTCATTCACTGCTCTCTGTAGCACTTCTCTGGCTTCTGGTGATAGAATCTCTTCCACAGGCTTGTCGGAGTATCCATAAACATAGTGTCCATTTATAATAGTGAAAATCACTAACACAAACTTCAACGACTCCATCTTAGGATTCCGTTCGTGATAATATGAGAGCGGAGTGGCTTTATCTCTTTGTTCCAATTTATTTGGCTTTCATGTCCATGTATAGTTTATTTCAAAATCTCAAAAGGTCGTAGACATATGAGGTCAACATATAAATACATATATAATTTTTAGATGACAGATGTACAGTTACTACCAGTGAAATCATTCAGTACTACATATATTATTTGCACATGAATTCATACATAATTATACCATCCAGCATTGCCAGACAAGCTCCTAACTGGAATCAACAAGACCTAGGAGAAGAGGAAGACCCAAAATATACATGTATCGGCGAAGAACCCTGGACATCGACTTGAGGCAGTTAAAGATGTCATGGGGAGAAGCCAACGCTAAGACTACAGACCGTACACAATGGTGAAAGCCATAAAAACATTTCTCCACAGAGTGAATAGTAAGTAAGTCAGAAGACCACACAAAAAGTAAAGTACCGAGTTAAAAGCTATATTCAGACATGCGTCCGTTCAACGGACTGTACATTTTCTCCCCGAGCATTGAGTCGCATGTCTGTTGTTACACAAAATTGTGAAGACTGTTACCACACTTTTAAATGTTACGCACCAGTCAATTGAAACCACGGCCCCAACCTCGGTGGAGGGCGGGAATAGCGGAAGAACTGCCCCGTGTTTATACCTTTCCGATTACCCCGCACTGTCGTGTGAGTGTGGGGCTTTCGTTTCGCGCCAAAATAGCGGGGCACATGCCGTGACTATACACGCGAGGTAGGGCGGGGCAATTTTACCAGCTGCATGGCCCTGTGATACAGGGATTTTACCAGGGGTTTGAAAGGGCAATAGTAAAAATCCGCGCCCTTCCACGGGGTTTGTCGCCGTGGTTTCAATTAATTGATGCATTTCCGATTCTAGCACAAGAAACATGTCAGACTGGTCTCATAATCTAGAAGGTTAATACGTGTATACAAAATACCGCAAATACCGTAAAATAAAGTTTCCAGCTGAAAATTCTCAAATTTCGAATATGTGTTTGCTATGACAATATAAATCATCAAACCAGTCTGTACAATGTATGTAGCAACGTTAAATGTCGCATCGACGCTAAATGTCGAACTTGACGTTAAATGTCGCATCGACGCTAAATGTCGAACTTGACGTTAAATGTCGCAAGGCTGACGCTAAATGTCACAACCGACGCTAAATGTCGCAACCCCCCTGACGTTAAATGTCGCAACATCAACGCTAAATGTCGCAACCCCCTGACGCTAAATGTCGCAACCCCCTGACGCTAAATGTCACAACCGACGCTAAATGTCGCAACCCCCTGACGTTAAATGTCGCAACATCAACGCTAAATGTCGCAATCCTTTTTAGCACTCTATTGTAGTAGTATTGTTCTAGTTGTAGTCCAGACGTATCCGAGAACAGCTATTTAAGGGTTTGCCAGAAGGTAAGACCAAGTTTCCCGGTTGAACCGGTTTGTATTTAAACATAAGTTTAAACCGGTTTATCGGATCCGTTTCAATTATCATATAACTGAAATCGAATTTAGTTTTCCAAAACCGGGAATCGTTTTGATGAAAAGAAGGTACCTGCCTGTTATGACTGTTTAAATTATAGTATTAATTTTGTCATCAACGTTTAAACATTTTGATTGGAGAAAAAAGCAGTGAAAATCCATACATTATTCACTATGCTACATACTAATATATAATATTAGAATGATACTTTAATAAGAGAAATTGCAATGTTATGTAAACAAGTGACCGACCTAAATAATCCATTTATAGTGTTGATGCATTGTGTAGAGGGCTACAATAATCACTATGAGAAAACAACGGTTATTATTCAATTTGCATTGGATATGCATATCGCAAGTCAAAATATTTATGTTTTCCTAGACGCATTATAATGAAACATGGAAATCATTGATTAGCTGTTCATTCACAAATCATGAATGAAAGGTGTCAATTATGTATAGGTGTAATACTAGTATATAGTTATCGTAGTCACTACGTTACGTTTGCCCCGGGGAAACGAAACTCGATAAAGAAATTGTAAACTTCTGCACCTTAATAAAATGAATTCACTAATATCTATTTCATGTTGCAGAAACATTAAAAAAGAGGATAAATAAAACATACTCCAAGTTATCAGGAAATCATAGTTGCATTACATGCTTGGTTATATTTATTCAACAAGAAAAACGTTCAGATATCGCAATATTATGCATGCAAGAAAGTATGTTTCTAGTTACTAAGCAGTGGTATACTAATAGCCTACCATTACATCTGAATCAAAGGGAAGCTACTCTTCGTGTTAGTAGTAAAACCCATGTTTTTTCGAGTTATTACTCCTGATTTTCAGGGGAAGTTACTCTAACCGACTTAAAATAAGTCAATCTGAGGTGCCTCCCGTGATTTCAAGGGAATTAATTCATGAGTTCTCTCCCATGATTTTCAGGGGAAGTCAATCTTACCGACTTAAAAAAGGTCGAACAGAGTTGCTTCCCCTGAATTCAAGGGAAGTAACTCTTGCCCGTGGAGAGTTCTTTCCCCTGATTTTTAGGGGAAGTCACTCTTACCGACTTAAAAAAGTTCGGACAGAGTTGCCTCCCCTGAATTCAAGGGAAGTAACTATTGCCATGTGGAGAGTTCTCTCCCCTGATTTTCAGGGGAAGTCACTCTTACCGACTTACAGAAGTTCGGACAGCGTTGCCTCCCCTGAATTCAAGGGAAGGAACTCTTGCCCTGTGGAGAGTTCTCTCCCCTGATTTTCAGGGGAAGTCACTCTTACCAACTTAAAATGGTTCGGACAGGGTTGCCTCCCCTGAATTCAAGGGAAGTTACTCTTGCCCTGTGCAGAGTTCTCTCCCCTGATTTTCAGGGGAAGTCACTCTTACCGACTTAAAATAAGTCGAACAGAGTTGCCTCCCCTGAATTCAAGGGAAGTAACTCTTGCCCTGTGCAGAGTTCTCTCCCCTGATTTTCAGGGGAAGTCACTCTTTACGACTTAAAATAGGTCGAACAGAGTTGCCTCCCCTGAATTCAAGGGAAGTAACTATTGCCCTGTGCAGAGTTCTCTCCCCTGATTTTCAGGGGAAGTCACTCTTACCGACTTAAAATAGTTCCGACAGAGTTGCTTCCCCTGAATTCAAGGGAAGTTACTCTTGTTCTGTGCAGAGTTCTCTCCCCTGATTTTCAGAGGAAGTCACTCTTACCGACTTAAAATAAGTCGAACCGAGTTGCCTTCCCTGAATCCAAGGGAAGTAACTCTTGTCCTGAGCATAGTTCTCTCCCCTGATTTTCAGGGGAAGTCACTCTTACCGACTTAAAATAGGTCGAACAGAGTTGCCTCCCCTGAATTCAAGGGAAGTAACTCTTGCCCTGTGCAGAATTCTCTCCCCTGATTTTCAGGGGAAGTCACTCTTACCGGATTAAAATAGGTCGGACAGAGTTGCTTCCACTGAATTCAAGGGAAGTTACTCTTGCTCTGTGCAGAGTTCTCTCCCCTGATTTTCAGGGGAAGTCACTCTTACCGACTTACAGAAGTTCGAACAGAGTTGCCTCCCCTGAATTCAAGGGAAGTAAGTCTTGTCCTGTAGAGAGTTCTCTCCCCTGATTTTCAGGGGAAGTCACTCTTACCGACTTAAAATGGTTCGGACAGGGTTGCCTCCCCTGAATTCAAGGGAAGTTACTCTTGCTCTGGGCAGAGTTCTCTCCCCTGATTTTCAGGGGAAGTCACTCTTACCGACTTAAAATAAGTCGAACAGAGTTGCCTCCCCTGAATTCAAGGGAAGTAACTCTTGCCCTGTGCAGAGTTCTCTCCCCTGATTTTCAGGGGAAGTCACTCTTTACGACTTAAAATAGGTCGAACAGAGTTGCTTCCCCTGAATTCAAGGGAAGTTACTCTTGCTCTGTGCAGTGTTCTCTCCCCTGATTTTCAGGGGAAGTCACTCTTACCGACTTAAAATAGTTCCGACAGAGTTGCTTCCCCTGAGTTCAAGGGAAGTAACTCTTGTTCTGTGCAGAGTTCTCTCCCCTGATTTTCAGGGGAAGTCACTCTTACCGACTTAAAATAAGTCGAACCGAGTTGCCTTCCCTGAATTCAAGGGAAGTAACTCTTGTCCTGAGCATAGTTCTCTCCCCTGATTTTCAGGGGAAGTCACTCTTACCGACTTAAAATAGGTCGAACAGAGTTGCCTCCCCTGAATTCAAGGGAAGTAACTCTTGCCCTGTGCAGAGTTCTCTCCCCTGATTTTCAGGGGAAGTCACTCTTACCGGATTAAAATAGTTCGGACAGAGTTGCCTCCCCTGAATTCAAGGGACGTTACTCTTGCTCTGTGCAGAGTTCTCTCCCCTGATTTTCAGTGGAAGCCACTCTTACCGACTTAAAATAGGTCGAACAGAGTTGTCTTCCGTGGACTCAAGGGAAGTTACTCTTGCCCTGTGCAGAGTTCTTTCCCCTGATTTTCAGGGGAAGTCACTCTTACCGGATTAAAATAGGTGGGACAGAGTTGCTTCCCCTGAATTCAAGGGAAGTTACTCTTGCTCTGTGCAGAGTTCTCTCCCCTGATTTTCAGGGGAAGTCACTCTTACCGACTTACAGAAGTTCGAACAGAGTTGCCTCCCCTGAATTCAAGGGAAGTAACTCTTGCCCTGTAGAGAGTTCTCTCCCCTGATTTTCAGGGGAAGTCACTCTTACCGACTTAAAATAATTCGGACAGAGTTGCTTCCCCTGAATTCAAGGGAAGTTACTCTTGCTCTGTGCAGAGTTCTCTCCCCTGATTTCCAGGGGAAGTCACTCTTACCGACTTAAAATAGGTCGGACAGGGTTGCCTCCCCTGAATTCAAGGGAAGTAACTCTTGCCCTGTGCAGAGTTCTCTCCCCTGATTTTCAGGGGAAGTCACTCTTACCGACTTAATATAGTTCCGACAGAGTTGCTTCCTCTGAATTCAAGGGAAGTTACTCTTGCTCTGTGCAGAGTTCTCTCCCCTGATTTTTGAGGGGAAGTCACTCTTACCGACTTAAAATAGGTCGAACCGAGTTGCCTCCCCTGAATTCAAGGGAGGTAACTCTTACCCTGTGCAGAGTTCTCTCCCCTGATTTTCAGGGGAAGTCACTCTTACCGACTTAAAACTTTTTGAATGTCGTCCAATGTCGTATGACGAGCTGGACGACATTCGATTTTTTGAATGTCGTCCAATGTCGTCCAATGTCGAGCTGGACGACATTCGATTTTTGATGATTTTTTGAATGTCGTCCAATGTCGTATGTCGAGCTGGACGACATTCGATTTTTTGAATGTCGTCCAATGTCGTATGTCGAGCTGGACGACATTCGATTTTTTGAATGTCGTATGTTGAGCCAACTTCACACAGCTAAAATTTGATTTAATCCCAATTTAACATCGCGTCTTATACACTGAGCGGCTTTGAAAACGCAACACTTCCACAGCTTATATGTATGCATGAATGTATTAACCCATTACGCGGCCACTATGCATTAAATTTCGCTGAAATTTTCAGCATTTGTAGCTAAGATATATAGCATTACAATCCATTTCATTCCATGTCAATCTGATAAGACCCATTAAAGCCACAATAAAACAAGTTCAATTTAGATTCAGAAAAAATGAATTTTATTCACTCTATCTCTATCCAGATTTACTTCCCATTGACTGTAAAATTGGTAGTATTTTTCGGTAAATCTGAAACATTGCTATCAAGCATTTTTGAAACTTCACGACGACTATGTTGCGGAGTGGTAAATCGTCAGATTTTGTGTTTTTCGAATTTTTCGATTGATTGACTATTCAAATTGACCTTACATAAAGTAATAATTGCATCGTATATTTTTGTACAATCAATTCCTCTTACGTGTTTCGTTTTATCCATTTCATGGTTCAATGCACCATTGTAGCGAATTTAGATGGACAGAACATCGAGTTACAATCCGTTGGTAGTCAATAACACGCACACAAAATTTCGTTGAGAAATATCAATAAATAAAAAAGTTATCTTGATTTTCATTAGTGTTGCGTTTTCAAAGCCGCTCAGTGTATATCCGTGTGTATTCCCATGACGTTACTATGACGTCGTGAAGTTAAAGGCAAAACAAAATACATACAGCGGTTGATTATTGCGCGACAGGTATTAATACATACACTTAATCTAATAGCGTGCTAACAAAGAGGGACACACGTCGTGTCTGGCATGTTTGTGCTATTTACTGGGGGGGGGGGGGGGCCCAAGTATTCGAATTACATACCAATTCTGAAGTCACTACGATTTTAACCTTGTACTTTCTCCACTACCTATTCCTTCGTGCAAGAAACGAGTGCCAGCAAATCTCAACAAATACCGTTATTTTCAACCATTTTTAAGAAGCAATTGAATTATTTTTATTTGTTCACAGGGCAGCCGGAATTGTTGCTAATGTCAACATGAATGACCATTTAGTACACAAAATACATTTGAAAATCTCAATTTTTCTCTCAAAAGTGTTATCATGTACAAATACTGAATTTGTTCATCAGGCAGCCGGAATTGTTGCTTATATCAATAGGAATGACCATTGAAGACACAAAATATGCATTGTTTAAAAGTGGTTTAATATAATAATACATGTAATCTTAAAATGAATATTTTGGTGTCATATAGGCAAGAAATGCATGTACATGAAATGGACAAAGAATGATGGTAGGTCATTGGAAAACTGTGTATGTCGAAAACGAGCCTGGTGATATCGTTTTTTTTAAAATTTTTAATATCGTTAGAGCTGATTATTCCTTCATTTTAAGGAGATCCGGAGAAAATTCGATCGTTAAATAAACGGCGCGCGTATTACCTTAACAGTATACATATAGATACATAATGTATTTTAATATGTTGGCCTTATGCATTGAAATAAACGTTTATTATTCTATTCATATTTAGGGGTGACTATCGAGTCCATTTTTGACTATTGCAATACTATTGCTATTGCTGAAAGCACTAAATATTGCGATACTATTGTATTGCTGGAAACTATCGCGATACTATTGCAATAGTTATTGCCAAGATTTGAAAACCAGAGATTAACTTGTAAATGCAAATTTGCACTAAACTATTACCTTTTATTACGTATATTCAAGTTTTTGTATCGTGTTCAATGGAAGAGTGTATTCATTCTTCTGGTTATAAGTTGAACGATTGCGATATTGGTCTTTTGTGGCAGTTTTGATGCGTGAGATTATTTAAAATTAATATTTTAACGAGAACTGAAGTTGTTTTAAATAAATAATGAACTTTATTTACAAAAAGGAAACTATCGTAACTATCGATAGTTGAGCTTACTATCGTCGATAGTTATTGGATCGAGACTTTTACTATCGATCCATACTATCGGGACACTCGAGATCTAGACCGGTGCAGAGCCAGGGTTCAGTACAGTCCAAATAATGCCGGCATGCCAAGGTTTATCAATGTAGAGGGGGGATAGAGACAAAGACCTGCCCGGATATACCGGTAGTCCCGCGGAAATCTCTCGACTTAGTCGGTTCTTAACATCTTTTTTGGTCACTCGAAGTTGTAATAAACATCTTAAAAAAATACCGGAATTGGTTTGCACCTATAGTGGAATTCGAACCCATACTGTACGACGTCATGCGGTCGGATCAACACGGTTCACGGTCTAAGAAGTTCACGGTGGCTCCAAGGTTGTTAGCCCGATTAGACATGATACCTATCGGTTAATACTTCGGAGCAAACCGGGGTTGCCAAACCGGCACAGTGATATTAGGGCTCTGTCAGCTCAGAACCGGGACTCATCGTGGCTATACCGGGATAATCGGTACTGATACCGGGATGCAACATCGCGATAGAGCTAGGGTGTAGCCCCAGTTGTAGCACAGGTTTGACTTCATATTTCGATTCTGTTGAAATCTTGACCATTCCTCACGGTAGCTCCTGATGACTACATGTAATGAGGCTTTAAACATTTCAAAGCAAACTTTTGACAGTTTTGTAAGATTATCACGGTTCACCACGGCGATGTTGTTACGGTTGTACGCCGGTTCACTGAACCGGGTATACCGAGTAAGATTTGGTTCATCCCGGTAAACCCCTAATAACTGTTATTTGATATGTCTGGACAAAAACTATAACAGTCATACTATAAAAGAGTGTTTATAAAGGATTGCGACATTTAGCGTTGATGTTGCGACATTTAGCATCAGTCCAATTTGTTGCGCCATTTAACGTCACAGATGCGACCAAACTTCTCACAGTGGTATCTTCCCTTTGCAAAGCGGTTGCTTCCCTTTGCCCAGTGCAATGCTAATGGACGTGTCCCTGTGAGGAATATGAGATGCGACATTTAGCGTCAGGGGCGACATTTAGCGTCAGGGGGGATTGCGACATTTAGCGTAATAGGGGGGAATTGCGACATTTAGCGTCAGGGGGAATTGCGACATTTAGCGTCAGGGGGAATTGCGACATTTAGCGTCAGGGGGAATTGCGACATTTAGCGTCGATGCGACATTTAACGTTGCTACAATGTATACATTAAGATAATACAACTCGGACTGGGGAGGCAGCACTTTACTGAAACAGCCGATCACAGAAAACAGAAACAACACAGACCACAATCACACAGCGCAATGCCTAACACTCAACTGAACGAGATAATGAAACTAAACCACTAAAGTCACATAGTTTCAGCTATACACTGTATAAAATTATAAATATCTAAATGTGACCCTCTTATATCAAATCATGTCAAATCATTTTTGTAGGCCATAGCAAACTATGAGCGTGTCCCAGATCTGTGTCCTTACATACATTTCTATCAACCGGACAGAAATGCATAAACTGAACAACAATATTGCCGATTAACTTAGTGCATTTAGATAAACTAGTCACACATTTCGATTTTAAGTACAAACCAAATATAGAAATAAGATTTTTACATAAGGGAGATAATTTCTGGGTTCCCTAGCAATACACTCACACGGATTGTCTCTCTGTAAAATTTCGTTTATACACAGTGGTTCATTGTTCGGTGAACATGGCCGTTCGTAAACAGTCGGTTTATATTCATGCCCCCATCTATGATGAGGGGTATATTGTTTTGCACATGTCGGTCGGTCTGTTGGTTGGCCGGTAGGTTGGTCGGTTGGTCGGTAGGCCAAATGGTTTCCGTTCCATAACTGAAGAACGCTTTGTCCTAGGATCTTCAAACTTTATATGGAAGTTTGCCAGCAACAGTAGATGACCCCCTAGTGATTTTAAGGTCAGTAGGTCAAAGGTCACTGTGACCTTCACCATTTCTGACCATTGGGCTGCCAGTGGGGCATACGTGTTTTACAAACATCTCTTGGTTAAGATATCTTCTTGTTTAGAATTGTGTACCATGTACACTTCAAAGAAATGTACTGTTTCTTGCGTACGTGCCCAAAACGTTCAACAAACGGTATTTCTGCAGGATACGAAGTTGTGAATAAATCCTAGTTTTTGATTGCCATTTATAGTAAATTTTACGCACTTCTCAATACATTTATCACACAATCCCACAGTGTATAAACGAGTCAACTTCCGGTTATCGCAATAAGTCATACACATTGAATTGTATGGTCTTCCAATAAGTCATACAGTGATCGGAAATCACAGATGCTTTTGCTCACAATATGACATACAAGTTAAATTGTATAGTAGCCCATTAAGTCATACAGTGATTAGGTTTATACACTGTGAATCTGCGAAGTTGCCCCACAACTGGAGCTTATTCATATGTATAAAAGCTTCTATTGACAGCACACTTAGTGCACACTTACTGAATTCGGTTGGTAAGTTACTTGTTAAAGGTTGCATAAATTCAATGCAAAATCTGTGAGCTCTCTTAGGCTTTAAAACATCAGTTTCCGGCAACAAGTTCCACAGTTCATAGGAAAACATTGCCTTTGGTAACACAATTTAAATTATAAATGTTTCGTGAGGTAATCGGTTTTAAAGAACGTGGTTCTGGTTGCACAAACTCAATTGTAAAATTAATATTTCACTCCGTCGACAAAACTTGCAAGTATTTTTTACCCACTATATACTTTATACAGACGGTTTATAGTGTGAAATGATACTGGCAGGTTTTGTCAACGGAGTGAAGTATTACTTTTATAATTGTGTGCGTGCAACTAGGCCCCTACGTTCTAGACCTAAGTTGTTGACGCTTAACATAATACCTCTTAATTTAACACATGTATTCTCAACTAATATTTTATTTGAAGGAATATTCTCACATATGACACCTTATAAGTGATTATACTGAGTTTTGATACAATACTGTCATTCAAAAGAAATTTCCGTTTATTGCCAGTCTTAACATTTGTCATAAGAAGACATATGCGCATTTATCTGCATTGTATTGAAATGGCCATCGTTTTTAATAATAGTCACATATTTTCAACATGTCATTCAGAGCTTTAACAAAGAACGACGCTTATACCATATGATCGGCCAAAGTAGGACTACATAGTTTTTGTCCATACATAGAAAAGCCTTGGCTACATTCTTTAAGTTCCTGTATAGGTCGATTAATATACAACACGTGTAAAATATGTGATGATCAGTTTCCGCCTTGTCGTATGACTTGCAACTTCCATTGCAACGAACACAACTCGGCATATTGGTGTACATTTGACACGGTATGATACCTGATACACCGCTTCTCAGTTCCGTCAGATAATTGTACTGTTTTCATACGGCTCTGACGGAACTGAAAACCGGTGTAACGCTCTGACGGAACTCAGATGTCATGTATCCTGAGTTCCGTCAACAAATTACGAAACGTCAGGGTAAATGAGCACATTGGTGCTTTGAAATAAACATTCCGCTGCTTAAATTTGTTCACTTCAAGTGGATCACATAAGTATTAACAGAATAACCATGCATTGAAAAATTACCGTCGTCCAAAATCGATATCCAATTTTTACTTTCGTTTTCGTGTGAAATAGGGGGTTATATCCGGTGTACGGTGTCTACCAGTGATTATAATTTAATCAATGGTGCCATACATTATTGAATTCCTTGAGTGACCATCTAAAAACGCAGACGTACAGCCTGGAGTTGTTTTCCCTGGCAAAACAAACTCATTCCCCGATGCTCAATGGTTAGAGCGCTTGTCGTCTAATCTTGCGACCTAGGTTCAAATACCGGCGGAGGCACTAATATGCCTGTCATATTTCATCAGAAAGCTGACTGGCAAATAAACGATATGCTCGGTTTGGTTCAAACACATGTGAAACCACATTGAAAGAGAACGCAATAACGCGTTCGCCATCGCACATGACCTTGAGCGAGCATTGGACAGAGAATAATAAATAATTTTCGGAATAGCTGTTAGAAAGCTTCTTAATTGCACGAGACGAATTTGTGCGACTGTAATGACTCGTAAGGGAGGATATAATCGATATCGACATTATTTTGTGTTTTTCTATTTGACAACTGTACATTATCATGTGGCAAATTTCAGACAGGATAAAACCCCCAAATGGTGAAATCCTATGAAATTAACACAAATAATCCCAATCATTGTATGACTTATTGTGATACTATACAACTCAACTTGTATGACTCATTGTGAGCTAAAACATCTGTGATTTCCAATCACTGTATGACTTATTGGAAGATTACACAATTCAACGTGTATGACTTATAATATTAGGGGACTATACACTTCAACATGTATGGCTTATTGCGATAGCTGACAGTTGACTCGTTTATACACCGTGATTCAATGTTCTAAGATTGGGACAGGTTTGGTCATGTTTACTGTGATACAACTTCACAAAAACTAATAAAATATGCTTGCAACTTGCTGTTATTTTATCAGTGTATCAAGACATTAGTACTAGAATGTTTTTGTTATTTGTAATTTGAAAAGATATTCAGTGTTCCAATAAAAAAGACCCGTAAAATGTAAATTCAAATTTCAAAGCCTGACCTTTAAATACTACTGCAATTGTCTTGCAGATTTACTGGCGGGGTTGTTAATTTTTTTGATAAGCCTCCCTTAAAAAGATCTCGCTGGTGTAAACCCTCCCTTAAAAAGATCTCGCTGATGTGAAGCCTCCCTTAAAAAGATCTCGCTTCCTTAAAATAATCTCGCTGGTGTAAAGCCTTCCGTAAAAAGATTTCGCTGGTGTAAAGCCTTTCTTAAAAGATCTCGCTGGTGTCAAGCCTTCCTTAACAAGATTTCGCTGGTGTAAAGCCTTCCTTAAAAAGATGTCGCTGTTGTAAAGTCTTTCTTAAAAATACCTCGCTATGTAAAGCCCCCCTTATGCGATCTCGCTGGTGTAAAGTCTCCCTTAAAATATCTCACTGGTGTAAAGCCTTCCTTAAGAGATCTCGCTGGTGTAAAGCCTCCCTTAAAAGATCTCGCTGGTGTAAAGCCTTTCTTAAGAGATCTCGCTGATGTAAAGCCTCCCTTAAAATATCTCGCTGGTGTAAAGCCTCCCTTAAAAAGATCTCGCTGGTGTAAAGCCTCCCTTAAAAAGACCTTGCTAGTGTAAAGCCTTCCTTAAAAAAATTTCGCTGGTGTGAAGCCTTCCTTAAAAGATCTCGCTGGTGTAAAGCCTCCCTTAAAAATATCTCGCTGGTGTAAAGCCTCCCTTAAAAAGACCTCGCTAGTGTAAAACCTTCCGTAAAAAGATCATGCTGGTGTGAAGCCTTCCTTAAAAAGACCTCGCTAGTGTAAAGCCTTCCTTAAAAAGATCTCGCTAGTGTAAAGCCTTCCTTAAAAAGATCTCGCTGGTGTGAAGCCTCCCTTAAAAAGACCTTGCTAGTGTAAAGCCTTCTTAAAAAATATCTGGTGTAAAAAAAGGAAACGGCAAATATAGTGGCTGTTGTTTAGTTTAAAGCAGACTGCTGTTCAATACAATCGTCATGTATATTTATCGGAGCGATCAGGGATAATATATGAACAGATTCAACTATAATTATGTTGTAACATGGTCGACCATGTTCAGTGACTCGACATGAATGACCGGTATAGTTTTTTAAATTAAACATATACTTTTTAAAATGTACATATGAAAATGGATTCACAACTGAAATATAGAATTTCCGAAGAAAAAGGGGCCAAAAGAGAGAGAAGATGGAAGCTGTTCTGAATTGAAATAACCATGTGATCTAAAAGGCTGAATTCTTCATCTTTTTAGGACAAAGTTACCTTTCAAGTCGGACAAAGAAACTTTGTATTTTGCACCTAGGGTACAATCAATATTTGGTCTTTACACTAAATAGACAAATATATTCCTTGTCTTTACAATTATTGTGTACCTCTGTATACTTACTTTTGATGGGCAGTGTATATATCTATTACACGTACAATTGGTCGATTAGGATTAGATAATGCTGGCTGCATATGACGGAATGCAGCCGTGTTAGAGTGATCACTAATACAGGTTTTATACAGGTTTTACAGTTCGATATGATTGAACAAAACTATGAATGTCTTTAATATCGGAAGCATTACAATCCCCAAGAGTCAAACAAATTGTTATCACAAAGTCTTCAAAATCACTATGCTCGTTAGATTGCCTCTAGCTTTCATTCGCTGTACATCTAAAAACATTCACGAAGCTCGAAAAACCATGTGATGTTCTTTATACCCATGGGACGTGTACTGTCATGTGTGACTGTATTTGCCATGGTATTATCACTCATGCAATGCCATAGTTCAGCAAATAGAACGGAATGAGTTGATTAAAGGAATGTTAGTAAAACGAGAAACGGATATGATAAATTAACCGGAAGTAACTTGGGGAGACAACAAAAGTGTCGATGGCGAAACTAGAAGAAGCAAAGAGCAACAACTAGAGAGTAAAGAGAGATGCGCAGAGTTTAGGAGTAGTGTGCATATCGGAAAAGCTCTGTTTTAACCTGAAACTTTGAGACATCGATTCTACGTATTGATTTACTAGTTCTCCTATTTGAGAGACTCTCAGTCGTGGTTATTTGACAAACCTGTTGCGGGCTATGGAATCACGCAGCTGGAACGTTTGTTGCGCGGAATGATACGATACACGTGTGGTCATTTTTTATCTCATGATTTTATAACGCGAAATACGGAGTGATTTTTTTAAAAAAACTTGTACACAAATATGGATATTGGACGATCGTAACGTTGTCACTAATCTAAAAGAAAGGTAAGGTACTCATTCTTTATTTCAAATTTGCAGCGGGTATAGGTAACCGGCGGACTGTTTCTACATTGAATAGGTGTTCAAATAACGTAGAGGTGTTTAGTACATTGTATATTCTTACACATCGGTAAATTAATTGTCCAAAAATACGAGCCACTTCTTTCAATGAGAAGTTGTACACAAACTTTTTTTACTTATGATTTTAAAAAGTTTCGGTTTTCAAGTATTGGAGAATCAACTGTAATAATTGGCTATTTTACACATGAATTGAACAATTTATTATGAGCTATTATGTGTAATGAACAATGATCCTAATAATGTGTTGCTTTTAAGTTGAACTCATTTCTGATATCTTCATGGAATATGTAAATGCTGCTGGGTGCCAGCTAGCTA
This sequence comes from Spisula solida, assembly GCA_947247005.1. NCBI lineage: Eukaryota > Metazoa > Mollusca > Bivalvia > Venerida > Mactridae > Spisula > Spisula solida. The sequence continues at coordinate 26,591,449 of OX365945.1, read as the reverse complement.
GGACTGCTTAATCCATACACACACCTACGTTACGGATTGTTGTGCATTTGTTTCTTGTGGAATTTCCATCCTGCTTTTCAACATGTTCTCAGTCAGATATGGTGCCCAGTTGACATAAATGTTGACATAACTTTTGGTATAACTGTTGACATAACTGTTGACGATCTGTTGATATAACTGTTGACATACCTGTTGACATATCTGTTGATATAACTGTTGACATAACTGTTGATATAACTGTTGATATAACTGTGGATATAACTGTTGACATAGCTGTTGATATGACTGTTGACATATATGTTGATATAACTGTTGACAAAACTGTTGACATGATTGTTGACATAACTGTTGACGTATCTGCTGGCATGACTGTTGACATAACTGTTGGTATATCTGTTGGCATAACTGTTGGCATAGCTGTTGACATAACTGTTGACTTAACTGTTGGCATAACTGCATAAATGTTATCTTAACTGTTGGCATTACTGTTGACATAACTGTTGGCATTACTGTTGACATAACTGTTGACATTACTGTTGACATAACTGGAATTAATCATCAATTAGTGATAACTTGCTCTTTGTAAAGATCAGGCCCCCGATCACCCAAAGCATCTCAAGTAGACATCTCAGCTCAAATTGAGATTTTGCTTAAATCAGAGTTTGAATTTATGATAAATCTGAAGTTTGAGATCTTGAATTTTCAATGTAATAAACTCAGAAGTTTTCAGTTTTGTGATGCCAATTTTGAGTCCAGCATACCATGGAAATTAACATACCGACACATGTCAATATTTGAGATGTGATTTAGCTCACATGGAGGTGTTTCGGGAGACCAGGCCCTGATCACCCCAATCATCTTGATCTGAGTCGAGATTATTCTCAAATACCGTCATGTGTCTTTGAGATAATTTCCATGGGAGGCCGGACTTAAAGTTGGCACCACAAAATAGATACATTTGTCTGAGTTTATTACAGTAAAAAATTTGAGCACAATTTTAAGAATGATCTCAAATTTACACTCTTGTCTTGAGCAAAATCTCAATTTGAGTTGAGATTTCTACTTGAGATGCTTCGGGAGATTGGGGCCAGGACCTGACAACCTCTTTACACACGAAAGATTTGTAGCCAATGTCATAGATTACCAACCTGTCCAAAAACGAGAATCTAATCATGCTCTCTTGCATGATATAGTTTATCGTCCTCTACCCTTTGGACAGGCCCCGCCTATTTATTTGTCGAACGTTTTTGTCGGATGTGAACCAAGCGACTCCATTGGATTATACAAACACATGCAAAATATTGTATTTGCAAAAAATAATCATTTTAATTAGGACCGGGACGATTTCAAAATTCTGAAATCGGTTAATCGTGTGTATGAAATCGAATCGAACCAGTTAATCGATCGCCATATTGAAAACGGTGTGTTTTCATTCCTGTGGACCTTATCGAGGTACTTTCAGCAGCTTAACTCATTGGTGTTTATTTATTCTACAATGTATACAATAACGATATAAGATTTATATGTTTTCAAAAATTACGATCAATTATGGATTCGTATGTACAGGTTACCCCAACACATGCAGCTTAATGTACCTGTTTAAGTGTCGATAAACACGTTCATGTATGTTGCTGTCAAAGGTATTATGTATAGACGCAGTAACATGCATTTTATTGACATTTAAGGATGTGTATTGTTATAGAACGATTAGCGGTTTTGCAAAACTGAAACCGGTTTCACATAGTAATCGAATCGTATCCGTTTAACCGAGTAAATCGTCCCGGTCCTAATTTTAATAGTCAACTGAATTTTCGAATAACATCAGTAGTATCGGGTCAATTGAAGTTACCGGCTCGTGAATTGAGAAGTTGACAGACACATGTTTAATTATCATTACAGCAGGTGTTTTAAAAGTGCAGTGTGGCGGCTGTTTAAAGTATCACCGTTTTTCACTCGAGTGTAGTTAACATTCATAATTACCTCCCCTCAATAGTTAATTATTGGGACCGGGACGATTTCAAAATTTGAAATCGGTTAATCGTGTGTATGAAATCGAATCGAACCGGTTAATCGACCGCCAGATTAAAAACGGTGTGTTTTCATTCCTGTGGACCTTATCGAGGTACTTTCAGCAGCTTAACTCATTGGTGTTTATTTATTCTACAATGTATACAATAACGATATAAGATTTATATGTTTTCAAAAATTACGATCAATTATGGATTCGTATGTACAGGTTACCCCAACACATGCAGCTTAATGTACCTGTTTAAGTGTTGATAAACACGTTCATGTATGTTGTTGTTGAAGGTATTATGTATAGACACAGTAACATGCATTTTATTGACATTTAAGGATGTGTATTGTTATAGAACGATTAGCGGTTTTGCAAAACTGAAACCGGTTTCACCTAGTAATCGAATCGTATCCGATTAACCGAGTAATCGTCCCGGTCCTATTAATTATGCACAAATCATGAAGTCCACAGTATGGCATTCATTGCGTGGTGAGTAAATACGTAGGCTTGCTTGAAATATCCAGTTTGGAGAGTATGAATTGTTCGTTCTATGCCTGACCCTTGCGTGGATGGCTAGGCGCTGTCGTCTGTTTTGTGGCTTTGGGTTGTCTGGTTGCTACAGTATTTGTATTTAATTGTTTAGTTGAAACCAATTCTTACACAATTGATTGGCACTACATGTATATATTTCAGAAACATCTTTTGCCATCGACTGAGACAGTCGTAAGTGCGTGGTCATTCCGAGTTTTGTCTTATCCCTGCCTAATTGGTCGATGACCTCCGGCTTCGAGGGAATTCAGAGAGTTTGATTTAAATATCTTAGTAATATGTTAAACTATAAAACAACATTCTTGTTTTATTTTTTGTCTCAAGATTATATTTAGAATTGAAACATATATCATCGACTAAAAACAAGACACATGTTGCTATGGTAACTTCACCATCCCTGTAATGGAAATGAAACTCTTAACGTTCAACACCCCCGATTTCGTGGTATCAGTAGCATTATTGTTTTAAGTACCATATTCATGGATTAACGAGCATATGGAATTTCCTTTGAACTGAAAGAAGATGCTTGCCCAAGAAAATGATATAGTTTACAGTGATATATTCGATGTGTGTTAGTGTTGATAGCTCTGACGCCACAAAAGGCATCAAATCCAAGACGAAAATTGTCAACATTGGAAAACAAAAATAGAATTTTATTTTATTTCTATACCGATTTCTATGAAACATACCCCACGCGAAGGGAACAAAATATGAGCTTTACGCGAAATATAGGATCCCAGGCAGCAGCCGGGTCGTTTTTTCTAAAACCCTGTGAAACCTTTGAAAAAAAGACGAATTGAAACTGCAGTCCGCTCGCAAACAAACGCTCCAAAGGTTTCACGGTGTGCTGAAAAAAACCCCAATCCAGTGCTATGAGGTGTTTATTTCTTTAAAAGTATTATGCTTTTCCCCTTAGACTGCCGTGTGTTTCAAGGAAATCGACGAACAAACAAAATACTACACTCAGGGACAAAATAAACGCAACAATTTTTCGGGGGCCTAGCTTTCTAAGTAACTTTGATATATAGTTTTTATTAAAAATATTCATGCTACACGGGTTACAACCTTGGCTCCTGTACATTTTTGCACGCAATTATATTTGTTCTAAAACCGATTTGACCGGAAGTGCATAAAACGTATATTTTGCACGTGGCGCTCGTGCGAAATCGAAAAGCGGAACGTTTGTATTGACAAATAGTAGGTTATCGATAACACTTTTAAAAACTTATCAAATAAAAGCATACAAAGTAAGTTAAAACGTGCAATATTTGCCAGAAAACATTCGGTCGGAAGAAACTGGAATGCTTCGCATGTGAATGAGTCGTACTGCTGTCGCCAGGCAATTTCATTGCCACTATTCTACAAATACATGGCTGAAAGAGCGATATAATGTCACTGGGACAATAAAGGATCGCCCTTACAATGGGAGACCCCGGATAACAACTCGTAGACAAGGCGGGACTATGCGCATGCTCCATCACAGTAATCACTTCCGGTCAGCAATAACCACAGCTAGGATGATGATAGGAGTCCAATGGCGAATAAATTGACAAATTATTTGATAAATATAACTCCGTTTTCAAATTATCGTAACTTAATTTTGATTCATTTTTTGTTTCATTCTTCATTGTAGACGATAACGATACCTTTCACAGTCGTTTAAGGTTTAGCCGATTTATGTCGCAACTCATACACATCTTTACCAGCAGTATCACAAACACTGGATAAATACATATTTTATTGTTGCCTGTGTAGCAGTTGAGTCTGTTTCAGGCAAAACTGTGCGCCTGTCCCCAAGCGAATTCATAAACATGCATGTCTGGGGCGAAATCGGACATCATGTCCGCGCACGTGCACCACTACCGAGGAATGTTGACAAACCTCACCAGACCCTCATTCAAGAGTGGAGCATGGTCCCACAACAACGCATGACAACCATCATAGCATCAATGAGGCGTAGTGCATTGTTGTTAAGGCTGCAACACCAGATATTAAATGGGACAAAAGGTGTGAATTTTGTCATGCTCGACTGTTAGATTTGAACCTTTGTAAAAATGTCATTTCTGTACAAATATCAATGAAATTTTGAATTTAACCTCATGGATAATTCATGCATAAGTGTGTGCAATTTCAACGAATTTGAAAAATAACAACATAATTTATTTTTCTATAATATAAAGTGTGCGTTTATTTTGTCCCTGAGTGTATAAACTGTTTTTGTTTTCGAAGCGGAGCAAATGTTGACAAATTTCGCCTTGGATTTGATGCATATAGTGATTCCAGAGTCACGCGGTATCGCTATCGTGTCTTTATTTGCAATATCTGATAAAGGTCTTATTTAAGTTAGCCACGAGGAAATGTAGGCGTATTTCACAAATTTACAAAATTCGCTTACATTTCGTCTAGCGTACGTATAAAGTATCTACCTAATTACTTGATTACCAACCCACATTCGGCTCATGGAAGACAACTGGAAATCGGAAATCGAACTCAATTAAGTACTTTGGTAATACATTAGTTTCATTTCCGGAAAAGTGTCTTTAACTGTAATCGTGTTTAAACAAGTTAAATGGTATTTATCTATGTCTTATTGAGAAAAATCGTGCGTTTGTATGGGTGGATGGTTGTTCCTATACATGTACATGTATACAGACATTAGTTTGGTTGCGAACAGGTGTGAGTGTGGCTTCAATCAGGTTGTATTACAGTTATAAACCAGTTGTACAATGACCTTCACTGATTATTTCTGGATCCCCCACGTATGTCCCTTACCGTCTCATACATATTGAAAACACATTACTTGAATAATATAGGGTCAATAAAAAGTTATCATCGCAAGTCGTTTAGAATACATGTAACTACGAGTACCAACTATTCTTCGTCTCTTTCACGGTTACACCATCACCCCATTCATAGCTATGAAGTATGCACCATGTCTGCACGTCCTAGTTTTTGTTGATCTTGCTTTATGCTTGTTCAAATGGACCGAATAAACTGCACCCTGATTGGTCTAATTGTCATAGTGTCGCAAAGTTTCATTGGTTGCTAACAACACGAACTGCCCGCTACAAGGTTAGTGATTTAGAGACATTTTCTGGCATGGCCTACACGTGTTCATTTAGCATGGAACGATCGAAATATATACTCGTTGTTGGTAACTGATCTATTGACAAACGATCAACACTGATACACCACGATTAATCAGCGGATCAATTACTTGAACAATAGACTAACAGTGTTGAACACGTTTTCAATTTGTTCAATATTAACAAAATCATCAACTTGGGTGAATTTTAATTGAATTACTTTCACTGCATTTTTTATTAAATGGAATAGTTGTTACGCAATTGGAACGAAAACCATAATCGATAGATTTGATGACAGTTTAGAAACATTTTTTTAATACGAGAAAATCCGAGAAAACACGAGAAAACAAGAACTTGAATTTCTGTCTCTTTTGGGATATAATTACATGTATTTCTAATTGAGTTCACGTGAAACTCGAAGACAAAATTAGTGTTTGATGGCGTTCTACCTCTCGCATCTAAAAACTGAGAAATTCGTGAGTTCATAAACAATTTGCCTGTCAGGCAATATTTGTGTAACATGTATACTCAGATAATAATTGGAGTAATTTCACGTGACTTCTTGGGGAATTCATCCTCGAAAATGAAATTCAATATATATGTCGGTACTCAGTTTCAGTTGATCTTCGTATACATGAGGGTAAGCCTGTGTTCGGTCTTACTTGCTGTGAGCAAAAAAATCCTTGTTACAATCGGTCAAAGGATAAAGTACTTACGGTCGTTTTAACTTCTGGTTGACAGATTTTTTACTTGCGGTCTTAGCCAAAAGTCACGTCACATACCACGTGGTATGTCCACACAGATTATATGGCCACTACAACGAAACCACCTATTAATTAAGGACTGGTAGCAATAATACATACCTCACTAACATCAGCTGTGATCTACGGTATCGACGTATGTATTCATTACTGTAGTTGTCTGACAATCCCTCATGCTGCAGACAATAGTAACAGACCAATACAATATTTTGCTCTTTGGTAATCAACCAAACACATTCGAGAGCGAGTCAATACTGCTCTATGTTTAGCAAAAGCAACCTGTCAAAACGGAGAGTAGGCAGCACAATCAAACCTACATATTTGGCTTTATAGTTAATAGAGACATATGCAGTATTTTTGTTCATTTGTTCATATAAATATTTTTTTTTTAAAAACTGATTTATTGAAAATGAACATTTTTAAGTTAATATAGCTTCGATACATTGTATTACAACCTCTATAATAAGACAGCATTTTAAACTGGTCGTCTCCATAAGTTGAAGAAAATGTTTAGGGAGACAATGAAAAAAGAATTCAAGTCCGTTTTAGGTCGACTTTTCGTAGAAAAAAGATTTATTGTTGTGACAAGGTCGTTTGTGTGGTCAATTTCTTCCCTTTGGACGACCATACTTTTCATGAACTACATTCACATTCCTGTTGGCTCAGATCACTAGTAACTTAGATATTATTTTGTCATGTCGACGTTTTTAATTTGGTTTTGTAAACTCCGTTGTCGTACAATGTTTAAGCCATACTCGGCAAATATTCAACCTAGTTAACAATTTATCTGCTCTTACTAAATTACCTGAGCTAACTAAACACTATCTGAACAAGTGGAGGGCGAAATTATAGCTACCATACGCGACCCAACCCATGGATTGAACCCAAATCGCTTGGATAAAATTCTTGCGTTCTGTCGACAGCGCTAGTATGGCGGAATGTCAAGGCCACTAAATTATATTATTTACCTTTATGACACCCATGGATCGCCATATTTACAAACTAATTGACCGGAAACCTGACGAATGTGCTAGTTGGGTGGACTGCCATTGTCACTACGTGGTTTTACCTATGATTGTGGCACACCAATGACACCATACTTATATAGCATACAACTGCCCTGCGTTCAAGGAAAAATCACGTGACACACGTTTCGTACCAGGTACAAAACGTTTCGGACCTGGTACGTACCAGGTACGAAACGTGCGTCACGTTATTTTTTCTTGAACGCGGGGCTGTAGCACAATGTATTGATCGAAAATATCAAACTGATTAAATATCATAAAATCCCTATCAATGAATAAAGAAAAAGGCTAACATTATTTATTTCCTTCCGTGTTATTCACTCACAGTTAATTACAATCAAACAAAATACGTCATTGGTCGGGTACAGTCTATTGATCTTTAATTAAAACACAAACATATCCAGAAAAATCGGATTGGTATGAGCATTTGACATTGAGCGTAAACTTGAATCTCTTTGATATCACGCTCGGTCGATGAAATGGTACTCTAGGGACCTGAAGCGATTCCTGTATGGCGGAGTCTAAATATTTAAGGAGAACATTTGGGTTATTTTTACTGTAGTAATATGTCTCTGAATTCATCAGTTTCTATTGATATTTTATTTGTTGATTATAGGCAGGATATACTGTTAAGTCATTATTTTTAGAGAGGGGGCGGGGTGAAATTTCGTTGTTAAACTCGACCACGAAATATAATCCCCACGATTAATCGACCCCCCTAATACCTCCCTAATACAGAACATGTTAACTCTTCCTTGTAATCCACGAATATACGACCACACGAAAATGCATTTTTATCAAAATCTACTAAATTTGCATTCTCGTTCACTAGAGTACTAGTATTAGTAGTCTGGGAACTTGACTAACCACTGATGTATGAGGATGCTAAATTTGCTACCCACGAAAAGAAGTGATTTTACAGTATGGTATTAAAGAAACTAGGTAAAGAATAAACAGTCACTATGTGAGTAAATGACTTTATGAGCGAGATAAGGAAGTAATTGAGGGTTAATAATTGATTTTGATGAATGGATTCGTCTTATTGTTGGCATTTCATTCAAGACGTAGAGCGGGCGCCTACGGAGTCTCTTATGGTATTGGCGACCGCTTAATTGCTAGAAGCGTAGGGAAACCAACTATGCCCAACTACACCCAGGTGTATACAAACTATACATGAGAGGATCAAACATATAAAACGGTCCTATGGATGGTGTTTGGGGCAAGTTTGTGTTTTGGATGGTGTTTAGGGCAAGTTTGTGTTATGGATGGTGTTTGGGACAAGTCTGTGTTATGGATGGTGTTTGGGGACAAGTTTGCCTTATTGATTGTGTGTGGGAGCAATATTCTCTGATGGATGGTGTTTGGGAGCAAGTTTGCCTTATGGATGACGTTCGGAAGCAAGTTTGCCTTATGGATGGTGTTTGGGGGGCACGTTTGCCTTATGGATGGTGTTTGGGAGCAAGTTTGCCTTAAAGATTGGGGGCATGTTTGTCTTATGGATGGTGTTTGGGTTAGTTAGTTTTATGGATGGTGTTTGGGGGCATGTTTGTCTTATGGATGGTGTTTGGGTTAGTTAGTTTAATGGATGGTGTTTGGTGGGCAGGTTTGCCTTATGGATGGTGTTTGGGTTAGTTGGTTTTATGGATGGTGTTTGGTGGGCAGGTTTGCCTTATGGATGGTGTTTTGGTTAGTTAGTTTAATGGATGGTGTTTGGTGGGCAGGTTTGCCTTATGGATGGTGTTTGGGTTAGTTGGTTTTATGGATGGTGTTTGGTGGGCAGGTTTGCCTTATGGATGGTGTTTGGGTTAGTTGGTTTTATGGATGGTGTTTGGGAGCAAGTATGTCTTATAGATGATGTTTGGGAGCAAGTATATCTAATAGATGATGTTTGGGAGCTGGTTTGTCTTATGGATGGTGTTTGGGGGCAAGCTTGTCTTATGGATGGTGTTTGGGGGCAAGCTTGTCTTATGGATGGTGTTTGGGGGCAAGTTTGCATTATGGATGGTGTTTGGGGGCAAGTTTGCCTTATGGATGGTGTTTGGGGGCAAGCTTGTCTTATGGATGGTGTTTTGGAGCAAGTATGTCTTATAGATGGTGTTTGGGAGCTAATTTGTCTAATGGGTTGTGTTTGGGAGCAAGTATGTCTTATAGATGGTGTTTGGGAGCAAGTTTGTCTTATGGATGGTGTTAGAGAACAAGTTTGCCTTATGGGTGGTGTTTGGGGGCAAGTTTGCATTATGGATGGTGTTTGGGGGCAAGTTTGCCTTATGGATGGTGTTTTGGGGCAAGTTTGCCTTATGGATGGTGTTTGGGGGCAAGTTTGCATTATGGATGGTGTTTGGGGGCAAGTTTGCCTTATGGGTGGTGTTTGGGGGCAAGTTTGCCTTATGGGTGGTGTTTGGGGGCAAGTTTGCATTATGGATGGTGTTTGGGGGCAAGTTGACATAATGGATGGTGTTTGGGGGCAAGTTTACATTATGGATGGTGTTTGGGGGCAAGTTGACATTATGGATGGTGTTTGGGGGCAAGTTTACATTATGGATGGTGTTTGGGGGCAAGTTGACATTATGGATGGTGTTAGAGGACAGGTTTGCATTATGGATGGTGTTTGGGGGCAAGTTTGCTGTATGGATGGTGTTTGGGAGCAAGTTTACATTATGGATGGTGTTTGGGGGCAAGTTTGCTTTATGGATGGTGTTTGGGAGCAAGTTTACATTATGGATGGCGTTTGGGGGCAAGTTTACATTATGGATGGTGTTTGGGGACAAGTTTGCTTTATGAATGGTGTTTAGGAGCAAGTTTACATTATGGATGGTGTTTGGGAACAAGTTTACATTTTGGATTGTGTTTAGGAGAAAGTTTACATCATGGATGGTGTTTAGGAGCAAGTTTACATTATGGATGGTGTTTGGGGGCAAGTTTACATTATGGATGGTGTTTGGGGACTAGTTTGCTTTATGGATGGTGTTAGAGGACAAGTTTGCCTTATGGGTGGTGTTTGGGGGCAAGTTTGTCTTATGGATGGTGTTAGAGGGCAAGTTTGCCTTATGGATGGTGTTTGGGGGCAATTTGCTTTATGGATGGTGTTTGGGGGCAGGTTTGCCTTATGGATGGTGTTTGGGTTAGTTAGTTTTATGGATGGTGTTTGGTGGGCAGGTTTGCCTTATGGATGGTGTTTGGGAGCAAGTATGTCTTATAGATGATGTTTGGGAGCAAGTATGTCTTATAGATGATGTTTGGGAGCTGGTTTGTCTTATGGATGGTGTTTGGGGGCAAGTTTGTCTTATGGATGGTGTTTTGGAGCAAGTATGTCTTATAGATGGTGTTTGGGAGCTAGTTTGTCTAATGGGTTGTGTTTGGGAACAAGTATGTCTTATAGATGGTGTTTGGGAGCAAGTTTGTCTTATGGATGGTGTTAGAGAACAAGTTTGCCTTGTGGGTGGTGTTTGGGGGCAAGTTTGCATTATGGATGGTGTTTGGGGGCAAGTTTGCCTTATGGATGGTGTTTGGGGGCAAGTTTGCCTTATGGGTGGTGTTTGGGGGCAAGTTTGCATTATGGATGGTGTTTGGGGGCAAGTTTGCCTTATGGGTGGTGTTTGGGGGCAAGTTTGCCTTATGGGTGGTGTTTGGGGGCAAGTTTGCATTATGGATGGTGTTTGGGGGCAAGTTGACATAATGGATGGTGTTCGGGGGCAAGTTTACATTATGGATGGTGTTTGGGGGCAAGTTGACATTATGGATGGTGTTTGGGGGCGAGTTTACATTATGGATGGTGTTTGGGAGCAAGTTTGTCTTATGGATAGTGTTAGAGGGCAAGTTTGCCTTATGAATGGTGTTTGGGGGCAAGTTTGCTTTATGGATGGTGATTTGGGGCAAGTTTGACTTATGGATGGTGTTTGGGAGCAAGTTTGCCTTATGGGTGGTGTTAGAGGGCACGTTTGCCTTATGGATGGTGATTGGGGGCAAGTTTGACTTATGGATGGTGTTTGGGAGCAAGTTTACATTATGGGTTGTGATTGGGGCAAGTTTGCTTTATGAATGGTGTTTGGGGGCAAGTTTGCTTTATGAATGGTGTTTGGGGGCAAGTTTGCTTTATGGATGGTGATTGGGGGCAAGTTTGCATTATGGATGGTGTTTGGGAGCAAGTTTGCCTTATGGGTTGTGTTTGGGGCAAGTTTGCTTTATGGATGGTGATTGGTGGCAAGTTTGACTTATGGATGGTGTTTGGGAGCAAGTTTGACTTATGGATGGTGTTTAGGAGCAAGTTTATATTATTGATGGTGTTAGAGGACAAGTTTGCCTTATGGATGGTGTTTGGGGGCAAGTTTGCTTTATGGATGGTGATTGGGTGCAAGTTTACATTATGGATGGTGTTTGGGGGCAAGTTTGCTTTATGGATGGTGTTTGGGGGCAAGTTTGCCTTATGAATGGTGTTTGGGGGCAAGTTTGCTTTATGGATGGTGGAGCAAGTTTACATTATGGATGGTGTTTGGGAGCAAGTTTGCATTATGGATGGTGTTTGGGAGCAAGTGTACATTATGGATGGTGTTTGGGGGCAAGTTGACATTATGGTTGGTGTTTGGGAGCAAGTTTACATTATGGATGGTGTTTGGGAGCAAGTTTACATTATGGATGGTGTTTGGGGGCAAGTTGACATTATGGTTGGTGTTTGGGAGCAAGTTTACATAATGGATGGTGTTTGGGAGCAAGTTTACATTATGGATGGTGTTTGGGGGCAAGTTTGCTTTATGGATGGTGTAAGAGGACACGTTTACATTATGGATGGTGTTTGGGGGCAAGTTTGCTTTATGGATGGTGTTTGGGGGCAAGTTTACATTATGGATGGTGTTTGGGGGCAAGTTTGCTTTATGGATGGTGTTTGGGGGCAAGTTTACATTATGGATGGTGTTTGGGGGCAAGTTTGCTTTATGGATGGTTTTTAGGAGCAAGTTTGCTTTATGGATGGTGTTTGGGAGCAAGTTTGCATTATGGATGGTGTTTGGGAGCAAGTTTACATTATGAATGGTGTTTGGGAGTAAGTTTACATTATGGATGGTGTTTGGGGGCAAGTTGACATTATGGATGGTGTTAGAGGACAAGTTTACATTATGGATGGTGTTTGGGAGCAAGTTTGCATTATGGATGGTGTTTGGGGGCAAGTTTGCCTTATGGGTGGTGTTTGGGAGCAAGTTTGCCTTATGGGTGGTGTTTGGGGGCAAGTTTACATTATGGATGGTGTTTGGGGGCAAGTTTGCCTTATGGATGGTGTTTAGGAGCAAGTTTACATTACGGATGGTGTTTGGGGGCAAGTTTACATAATGGACGGTGTTAGAGGACAAGTTTGTCTTATGGATGGTGTTTGGGGGCAAGTTTGCTTTATGGATGGTGTTTGGGAGCAAGTTTGCTTTATGGATGGTGTTTGGGGGCAAGTTTGCTTTATGGATGGTTTTTAGGAGCAAGTTTGCTTTATGGATGGTGTTTGGGAGCAAGTTTGCATTATGGATGGTGTTTGGGGGCAAGTTTGTCTGATGGGTGGTGTTTGGGGGCAATATTGCTTCATGGATGGTGTTTGGGAGCAAGTTTGTCTTATGGATGGTGTTTTGGGGCAAGTTTGCATTATGGATGGTGTTTGTGAACAAGTTTGCCTTATGGATGTCGTTAAGGAGCAAGTTTGCCTTATGGATGGCGTTTTGGAGCAAGTTTGCCTTATGACTGGCGTTGAGGAGCAATTTTGCCTCATGGATGGCGTTTAGGAGCAAGAATGCCTTATAAATGATGTTTCGAAGCAAGCTTGCGTTATACATTAATTTGTGACCCGGATATAAGCTAGTACATAGGGGGAATATGAATATATAAATACTATCGACTAACATTTGGATTGTTCTTAATAAGCAAGTCATACAGTTGTAATAACAAAATCCTAGTTGTCCCAAATTGGCACATGTATTTGTTAATTTATCCATGACGAAGCCAAATTAAAATGACTTTGTCAAGACAATGAAAGTGTCTACAAGTCTAACTGGCAAAATGTTTACTTTTAAGGAATAAGTGGGGTACGAGATGGTTGAGTAGATACGCCCTGTAAGCATTTTAATCAGATTAGGATATTAGATGCAATTTAGATTTCCGAACGCTAGGACTGCTGGTTGGTAAAATAAATCAACTTATATCTAACTATCGTAACCGTCACTGATAGAATCTCCTATTTTACCATAAACTGTTTCTCGTTTTTATACTCCCAATTTTCTCATTTGCAGGATCGTTAGGTGTTGATTCAGCATTCAAGCAATTCGCGCCTCCAAATAGAGAGTTGTTTCCGATCGAGATGCTAATTCCATTTTCTAACTCCCAATTGAAGATTAGATATTCATTAACAAGAAATGCAATGATTGAAAACCGCTAGGGGAATTCAGTCTATCCGTTCATGGTCAATATGCAGTCAGAATGCTGTTAGATCATAGCAAATGAAGCAGCAAATGTAAAACAAATTACTCGTGTATTTAATCTACCAACAATTTTGTCTAACATCACATTACATTATGCCTTTTCGACTGGGCTGTTTCGTGGAGCAGGTTACAGTCTGGTTCCAGTTATTATTTTACAGTTGTATTACTGTAGTAGTGCTGTAATTGTGGGGACGGGTACCAGGCTAAAACTTGCTTCACGAAATTGCCTAGTGGAAAAGGCCTATTGATAGTATTCGATTACTTTGCACGAGCTGCCCGAGAAGCCCGCATATCGAACATCTCGGGTATTATTTAGAGTCGATGTTGATCGTGGGAAAACCTAGGGTCTCGAGTAACCGGTGCGTGAAAACAACTTAAAACATGATGTGTTTAAGTTTTTTTTCCAAATAAATTAGCATCTTTTTAGGAAACATGCCCACATGAATAATTATATGTACGGTATTGCAAAATTTCAATTTTTGATAACTTGTATTGAGGTTTTTGAGTTAAAGTTAACTGTCATAAAAAGCTCGATCCTTACTCAACATGTTCGATTACATACACATGCGCAACACAAAACTCGCCCAACCCTAGGAGTTTCTAGTCGAAAACAACCATTGACATATACCTACCCGCCTCATCTAGAATTTAAATACAAACTGTAGAACGTGAGACCACCGGAATTTGAAATTCTATCCTTAAAAGATCATAGCAGTCGATCTAATCAAAATCGCTTTATACGTATATAATACTTCAGTATGAGCGATTTTGATTAGATCGACTGCTATGGAACGATTTTGATTAGATCGACTGCTATGGAGCGATTTTGATTAGATCGACTGCTATGGAGTGATTTTGATTAGATCGACTGCTATGATATTGTTTTTGATGGAATTTCAAATTCCTGTGGTGAGACCATGTATTTACCAAATGGCTTGTGATATTGGAGCAGGTATTATACCTATCATGACTTGAATAGTTGTTATAGAACATAATGGTAGTGTGCTTCTGCATTGAATTTGATGCGGTAGTGTGTGGTTCGAATCATTTTTGGTACGAATACTCAATGGTCTCGAATGCCTTCGTACTCATAGTCCTTGAAATATATCTACGTTTACTTAAACTCCCAAGTCGTTAAAAATACGCAATGTATTTCTTTGTGTTTCTATGTGTTTGTAAAATATATGTGCATGTAAATATGAGTTTTCATACAAGCAACAACATCACTGTTAACATCAAAGTGCGCCCTTTAGAAATTGTTTCGTTTTAGAACTGATTTCTACGCATTCGCGTAGCATGAACTCACCACCTTCATATAAGAAGTCATGATACGCACACCTCGACTCTTCCGATTCCTAGTACTCGTATGCAAATTAACTTTGTTTCTTTCTCACTCTCCAACCGAACTTGGTTATGACTCGGTTATGACTTGGCTATGGCTAAGTTATGACTCGGTTATGACTTGGCTATGGCTAAGTTATGACTCGGTTATGACTTGTTTTTAATTAATCATAACTTTTCAATCATTTAACCCTGAGTCAATCTTTATTCTCACTGAACTAACCCCAACATGTCATAAGTGTAAGAGATAGGAAATCAAATCATAATTATAGATCTTTGTATATCGAGTATGTAACGTACAGTCACTGAAATATCTATATGACGCAACACGTATAAAAAGCATTTTGCCATTGATTTATCAGTCATTCTTGAATCATCACCGCACCTTCTATATCGGATTGTACGGAATTTGTCTGTGCTTCCTAATATGGCTTGATGGACAGACAGTATTTCAGTACAATTGACTTTTGGTTTGGTAAGCTTTGTATCAACTTGTTAAAGCTTTGTGATGGCTTCACATTGGGGGGGGGGGGGGGGGGGGGGTGCATTAAGGCCCTCTAAGGTAGCATTGTCTAGTTCTTATTACCAAGTTAACTCATGTAGGCAAAACAATGAGTCTACACATTTAAGTAGTTCCAGAAACTATCAACATTTTCAATACTGCTACATATGTTTCTCCAAATAGTTAAAAAGGTTTACTTAAATTGAACATTAATTTAATTAAAATCAACAATTATTGTCAACATGTTTGTTAAATTAATATTTTTACGGATAATCCCTCCGCAGGAGGTATATCGCACTTCTTTCTTACAGCCAAATTCACGCATCAATGCACAATTGGTCGCGACATCTGTCGTCCGGATGTAGCTATTTTTAGGATATTTTAGTCGTTCTACACGAAGCGAAGTAGTTCTTAAGTATTTACATGTAATATAAACTTGTTACATCAACTACCTCCTTGAAGACGCTGCAATTCATACATAAACACGGTAATTTCTTTTGATAAAATAACAGTCCTGGGGGGGGGGGGGGGGCACCAAATCGTTTGTCCTGACTTTGGGCCCCCATAAATGATTTTGATTGGTACAAAAACATGAATTTAAGGGAGTGGGACACATTCTCCCTATATGGATGCACTAAAATTGAGAACTTTGTCACCTTTTTTTATTAAGAAAAAGCATTCTGATTTCAAAATAAATTCGCTGTAAGATTTGGGACGGGAACCAGACTAAATAAAACGCGGCTCCCTAATAGTGCGAAACGTCAACGACACTGTTCTCTACTATTGTTATGATAAATATTGGCGTCTGGTGTAGGCCAATTAGATAAACAGAGTCCGCCTAAGGTAATTTACGCTTAATTAGGAACGGTCGAAAAAAATGCTCACACAGACAAATCACGAACGAACACAATTTTCAGAAGTGTCAATATTACTTCTGTGGAATACTAAAACTAATCAAATGAACAAGAAATAATTGCTCGGTAACGCTGCCGATGGTACTTGTCTGAATTTATATAACTTCGTTTTCCTATTTTGTGTGAGTATGATGCGTTCGTTCGTTCGCTCGCTCGCCCGAAAAACAATGACTCAAAGAATGACTCATTCTTTTGGGTCGGGTAAAATTGTGGTTTTAATACCATTTAAATAAAATGACAAGTTCTATTTTCGTCTTGAATATACTTTCTATATTCGTGGAACAAATCAACTGGAATTAGGTTATTTATTTCGAAATAAATAATAGGTTTGCAAATGTCAGATATAACGTTAATGTTTCCATAGCAACGCAATCTTTTTCCTACCGACAGCATGAACGCATGTCCTCGGGTTTTCTTCTTTCGTTGCCTGGCAACAAGAATCAAATTATCATAACCAAAATTGGAATTCGCCAAAACACCAGTGAGATACAATAGTTCACGATAGTGTATAGACAGTTTTCGAACACTTATTTTCTTAGCATTATTTAGCAACGTTAGCTGACGGACCCTCGTATGCTATACAAAAGCTTTGCGCAGTGGCGGTACCATTATGAAAAACAAAAAAATATCCGAGGCGTGGTTATTGCTAGTTGAAAACTATACATACGAAAACAAAATATGTCTACAACATACCCTTTGGTTGTTTAACATACCGTATAAAACGGCAGTGACTCTCACGTTCATGTATAACCATGGGTGAATTCCTAAAACTGCGCTTATAACAATATAAAGCCACGGTCGTGGTACAGTGGTAAACTAGTGCGCTGTACAAGTATTTGTAACCCGCAGTCCTAGTTAGATTCCCTATCGCGGCGGTCATGCACTTCCATGAAAAATTAATAAACAGTGTCTTATTTTCTTCCACATGAAGTTTTCTGGTGTCTTTTGGAAGGGTAAGTTACCATTAGTTAGGATACAGTCCAGGAAAACTTGTGAGGTGAATCAGTCGACGTATATATGGAAAAAATATTGATAAACGTCGTAAAACCAGAATTAATAGAGAGGTTGCGAAACTGACCGTGTAACGTGTACGACTACGTGAATACTATTTTTGAGCATTTCGTCATCTAGGTATGTGTAGTTTCTACAAGTAAAGACGAGTGACAGACGAAATAAATGTGAGTGCTAGTACATTTTACACGGGTACGCGTATGCAAGCGAACTCGAGATTTTATCACCCATGGACTCATTGAGTTTATATAAACATTTTCATCGATTCATGAAAACATCGTGTTTCAACCGTCACTCGACTGTAGACGCACGCACGCACGCACGCACGCACGCACGCACGCACGCACGCACGCACGCACGCACGCACGCACGCACGCACGCACGCACGCACGCACGCACAAACGCACGCACGCACGCACGCACGCACGCACGCACGCACGCACGCACGCACGCACGCACGCACGCACAAACGCACGCACAAACGCACGCACGCACGCACGCACAAACGCACAAACGCACACACGCTTTGTTTCGCAAGCGAATTTAAATTGCAACATGTATGTACAGGAACTCGTGCACGTTTGTTCCGCAACCTCCCTAAAGCACACAGACCGACGTGTAAGAGTGAACGTTACGTCATCTGTATAAGTGCGTATGATAGAAAATGGATTTTTGTGAAGCAAGGCTGGTCAGAGGACATAAAATCAGTATTACTTCTGTAATCTTACAATAAACAGAAATGTCTGCGATAAATGACTGCTCGGGGAATTGAACAGTTGTAAATAAGTTAAACTGTATTCTGTAGCTTGTTTAGTAATGAAATCAATTCTATACTTAGGAGGGATGTTTTACGTGTAAATATCTCATTTTCGATTTTTTCTCCATCTGATAAAACATAGAGAATAAGGCCAGGGAATAGGAATTAATTATTTTTTTCCCATTTCTTTACGTTTGTCAATTGATTCATGTGAAATCATATTGACGCGCGGAGTGTCGGTGTGTAGTGTGTGAAAAAGTTATAATGCTTCCCGTGAAGGAGGAAGAGGGGGCCGTGAACTCGATTCTATTATGATAATTTTATATATACACTAACGATTCTGTTTTGATGTATCGGTCTGACGGCGTGCGTAATTGGTACGCCAAGGTACATCTGGTTCGTTAAATGTCATCTAGTTATTAAAATCTTGGAATCAGATACCCTAGAATAATTCTAGTGACTGTGGCCAACTGAAACCCAGTTATCGAGGGTAATTCTGATGATTGTGGTTAATTGACATCCAGTTATCGAGGGTAATTATTGTGGCTGTGGTCAATTGACATCAAGTTATCGAGGTTACTTCTAGTGACTGCGGTTAATTTGACATCCATTTATCGAGTGTAGCTCTGGTGGCTGCGGGCAATTGGAATCAAGTAATCAAGGGTAATTCTGGTGAACACTGTGGTCTATCAACATCCAGTTACCAAAGATAATTCTGGTGGTTTTGGTCAATTAACATCCAGTTACCAAAGATAATACTGGTGGTTGCGGTCAATTAACATCCAGTTACCAAAGATAATACTGGTGGTTGCGGTCAATTAACATCCAGTTACCAAAGATAATACTGGTGGTTGCGGTCAATTAACACCCAGTTACCAAAGATAATTCTGGTGGTTTTGGTCAATTAACATCCAGTTACCAAAGGTAATTCTGGTGGTTTTGGTCAATTAACATCCAGTTATCAAAGATAATACTGTTGGTTGTGGTCAATTAACACCCAGTTACCAAAGATAATTCTGGTGGTTGTGGTCAATTAACATCCAGTTACCAATTCTGGTGGTTGTGGTCAATCAACATCCAGTTATCAAAGATAATACTGGTGGTTGTGGTCAATCAACATCCAGTTACCAAAGATAATTCTTGTGGTTGTGGTCAATCAACATCCAGTTACCAAAGATAATACTGGTGGTTGTGGTCAATCAACATCCAGTTACCAATTCTGGTGGTTGCGGTTAATTAACATCCAGTTATCAAAGATAATTCTGGTGGTTGCGGTTAATTAACATCCAGTTATCAAAGATAATTCTGGTAGTTGCGGTTAATTAACATCCAGTTATCAAAGATAATTCTGGTGGTTGTGGTCGATTAACATCCAGTTATCAAAGATAATTCTGGTGGTTGTGGTCGATTAACATCCAGTTATCAAAGATAATTCTGGTGGTTGTGGTCAATTGATATCCAGTTATCAAAGATAATTCTGGTGGTTGTGGTCAATTAACATCCAGTTATCGATATCGACGGGAATTTTGGGAAAAAACGTGGTCAATTGTTTGTTATGCTCCCGGGTAGCCTTATGTTAGAGCATCAATTTATGTACAGTGGTGGAGGTTGGCGTTAACTCTATGGCTGAGTCGTACCAGCATGAAGGAGTTGTCGGGATTGATTCATATACATTTGTACGTATAAGTTGTAGATAATGTTTTACTATCGACATACAATCTAAAGCATACTATTGCAATAACCTATCAAAGATACTGAATGCAAATGCATCGTCATGCAAAAGGGCTTAATCCACATTTAATCTAATTTATAACAGATCATTGTCTCTTTCACCCGTTTAGCTTCTAATATATGTATATACAATGTACATGTTTATCGACTATGGTATCCTGTTCATATTATATAAACCATTTTCTGCACGAAGGTTGCCTATGCAATTTGGCTGGAGTCATTCTGACAAGACGATGTCGTGACTTGTAATTATAAAGTTGAAATGCGAGTCCGTGACAACTTGATTGCTTATGAATGATTCGTATACTGTCTAATTAGATATACAGTCGTTCTCTTGTCCTTCCACATAATTATATGTCTATAGGTAACACGAACATACATTTGGTCTGGGAATAACCTATCTAACCTTCTGTGATTAGATTACTGCTAGCAGAATGTCGACATACCACGTGGTATTTGGCAACGTTTTTGCTAAGAACGCAGGTAGAAATTTGTCGATAAAAAGTTAAAAACAGGCGTAAGTATTTTATTTGATTTATTTTAATGAGACATCGTCGACGCTCAAACTGCAACTTAATACTTTTGTGAAAAAGTTTACAGTTATTGCCCAAAACCGACCCAACTGCTATCCAGGCAATTGAGTCGGTTTCGGACACAATTGTGACATTTTGTTGAAAAAGAATTAAGTTGCGTCGATAGCACTCATTCTCGGCTTGAGCGTCGAGGATATCTCGTTAAAATCGACCGAAGAATAAAACAAAAATGACGTCACATGCCACGTGGTATGTTCACACTGAGCAGATTAGTAAGCTTATCTGGAGACCGTTAACATGAGCAAGCGCTACGTAGCGCTTTCCATTGGACGTAATCCATGACTTCTATATTTATTTGAATGGGAGGTAACTGAATAAAGGCGCTCGGTAGCGCTTTGCTTAGGCAACGGACCCCTGTTTAATTGTACCATGGAAAGCTAGATATACAAAAAGAAACACGGCATTAATAAGGTTGTTCGATGGTCTTTGACCAGACGTATAGCTCAGATAATTTGGCATGATCCTGACCTTTATGCATGAATATATTACAAGGTTCTTTCATTGAATATACATTTCCGCGAGCACATCGTGAAATATCGGTCCTTTAGATTTGTGTTGGTATTACATCTCGAGCGTCTTCGTGATATTTTCCGCTTATGACAACATACAATCGGGATTATAAATATAGGCAATATATCAGCTGTTAAATTATGCTAATAGAAGGTCGAGAGTCGGGTTAAATTCTCTGGACTATACGAATTTACATCTAAATGGTATTGGCATACATGTATACAATATTGCGTTACATTCACTGGGAAATATCTCCGGAATAAGATATTGGGTTGCGTGACTTCAGACACTGACTGTCTGGAACAAGCATTAATGTCTAGCAATTACATTTTTCTGCTATGTTAGCTATCAGGGAAATAGCCGTGTATACATACGTACATGTGAAAGCGTTCACAATTATTGGTAACGTTATCAATATTTGCTTTTGGGCGTTTGTAACAATTTCTGTCCATCTCACTAGAGATTCTCTAAATGTGTCATTATGCACAGTCATCATTTCTTGATGTTGCTAGATATGAAAAACGAGGGGTGATCAATTTATAACGAGAACATGCTTACAATTTTGTAATGTTCAATATATTTAAAAACTGTTTTGTATGTTTCCAGGAAAACCTGCTATATTGACATTATGTAAATACAGCTTTAAAAAAGCTTTCAAATAAGAAAAAATGACATATCAATAGATTCAATTTAAGTCATTTATCAATATATTACTATATCTTAGCTTTAAAATTTCTTATGAATAATGTCGAAATCATTTACTTCGTTGCTAGGGTGACCAATTTCAGAATAGTACTCTGATTGAGAAAAATGAGGAGTTAGTTGTTTAAAAAAGTAGTAGTCTTTCTCTAAATGTGAACATTTACAATTTGGATGTATATTTTAAAACTTAAAACATCATTCTAAAACTTGATACCATTTTGACCAGTTCACGTCAAGAATTGATCAAATGCAGTATTTATAAAGTACTTGTTACAACGACGTCGAATAACGTTTGAATGACGCTTGCGACGTCACGCAAAAAGGGTCTGAATAGGGCCTCAACTAAACAGCTGTAACTTCCTTAAAGATCATGATATTAACAAAATTTCTTTTGCATTTTGCTTCAATAAGATTACTCTTTTAGATAATAAAAAATCTCAAAATCAAATGTTTTGTCAAAATAGCAGGTTTTCCTGGAGACTGGCTCATATGTATTTACCACCACATAAAATATTTTTAGAAAATAACAGGTAATAGCTAAGTTATAAGCATTTTCTCGTTGTATATTGATCATCCCTCGTATGTTTGGAATTATGCTATACATATTACTATAAAGTATGTATGTCAATATAAGAATGTTGCCGAACATTGCAATATATGGTGCAACCTCTCTACAGCAACACCCAGTGGGAAAAACAAAGTTGGGTTGAAGAGAGGTTATTCCTCTATGGAGGACCGCTTTGGCGATGTTGCACTGTATGCTGAAAACGATAATTATTAAAGAGTCTCAATTTTGAGCAATTGTTACCAATACTAGTACTAGTATCGCTATAATCCATGGCAGTGCTATGACACGTGCTTTCTCCACGTTATAACCACATGTATCACTCAACTATATCCGTATTGGATGTTGCTGTGTAGCTAACTCTTTCTAGTGATTACTCCCCTTTGACTTACAAAGTAAAGGAGCTACCTGCAAGCGGAGGTAACTGCTGCGAGAAGTTCATTCGCCTCCATAATGACCATATGTTTGTGTTTAGCCTTTCAAATCTTGTTATTTTCCTCTTCACATGGCTCTCGTTCCGTTTTAGTTTGACTGACTGAGGCGGCAGACAGACTTTCGGGAGGGAATGCCGTGTTTTCAGTTGGGTATTGTGCTTTGTGTGTTTTTAATGTTTTCTGTGCTCGGCTGGTTAAGTTAAGTGCTTCCTTCCCTGTCTGACTTAATATAATCTTTTTGGACGATTAGAATGATCTTCCGTGACAATATGTCTGGAGATAATGCAACCACGGGCAAACTGGCTGTCGTATATAAATATAAGATATTCCTTCGATGTTGAAGGTCATCTGAGTGGTAAATCTGGCAGACACAAACCGATAGACAAGCAGCTCTTACAACTGTCTCAGCTGAGCGCAGACAACAGCAATAAATAAGAAGCAGCTCATAAAGTAGCACTAGAAACATAAACGTAATCGTGTTGTATATTACAAAAAATAGGGATATCAACGATTACCAAAATTGGTATCCGGATACTCGGATGGCTATCCGATCAAATATCCGGATAAGGATACTGGGATGGCATCCGATCAAATATCGGGATAAGGATACTGGGATGGCATCTGATCAAATATCCGGATAAGGATACTGGGATGGCATCCGATCAAATATCGGGATAAGGATACTGGGATGGCATCCGATCAAATATCCGGATAAGGATACTGGGATGGCATCCGATCAAATATCCGGATAAGGATACTGGGATGGCTATCCGACCGAATATCCGGATAAGGATACTGGGATGGCATCCGATCAAATATCCGGATAAGGATACTGGGATGGCATCCGATCAAATATCCGGATAAGGATACTGGGATGGCATCCGATCAAATATCCGGATAAGGATACTGGGATGGCATCCGATCGAATATCCGGATAAGGATACTCGGATGGCTATCCGACCGAATATCCGGATAAGGATACTGGGATGGCATCCGATCAAATATCCGGATAAGGATACTGGGATGGCATCCGATCAAATATCCGGATAAGGATACTCGGATGGCTATCCGATCGAATATCCGGATAAGGATACTCGGATGGCTATCCGATCGAATATCCGGATAAGGATACTCGGATGGCATCCGATCGAATATCCGGATAAGGATACTCGAATGGCTATCCGATCGAATATCCGGATAAGGATACTCGGATGGCTATCCGATCAAATATCCGGATAAGGATACTCAGATGGCTATCCGATCGAATATCCGGATAGGGATACTCGGATGGCTATCCGACCGCATATCCGGATAGGGATACTCGGATGGCATCCGATCGAATATCCGGATAAGGATACTCGGATGGCTATCCGATCGAATATCCGGATAAGGATACTCGAATGGCTATCCGATCGAATATCCGGATAGGGATACTCGGATGGCTATCCGAGCGAATATCCGGATAGGGATACTCGAATGGCATCCGATCGAATATCCGGATAGGGATACTTGGATGGCTATCCGATCGAATATCCGGATAAGGATACTCGGATGGCTATCCGATCGAATATCCGGATAAGGATACTCGGATGGCTATCCGATCGAATATCCGGATAAGGATACTCGAATGGCTATCCGATCGAATATCCGGATAGGGATACTCGGATGGCTATCCGAGCGAATATCCGGATAGGGATACTCGAATGGCATCCGATCGAATATCCGGATAGGGATACTTGGATGGCTATCCGATCGAATATCCGGATAAGGATACTCGGATGGCTATCCGATCGAATATCCGGATAAGGATACTCGGATGGCATCCGATCGAATATCCGGATAGGGATACTTGGATGGCTATCCGATCGAATATCCGGATAAGGATACTCGGATGGCTATCCGATCGAATATCCGGATAAGGATACTCTGATGGCATCCGATCGAATATCCGGATAGGGATACTTGGATGGCTATCCGATCGAATATCCAGATAAGGATACTCGGATGGCTATCCGATCGAATATCCGGATAAGGATACTCGGATGGCATCCGATCGAATATCCGGATAGGGATACTTGGATGGCTATCCGATCGAATATCCGGATAAGGATACTCGGATGGCTATCCGATCGAATATCCGGATAAGGATACTCGGATGGCATCCGATCGAATATCCGGATAGGGATACTCGGATGGCTATCCGACCGAATATCCGGATAAGGATACTCGGATGGCTATCCGATCGAATATCCGGATAAGGACACTCGGATGGCATCCGATCGAATATCCGGATAAGGATACTCGGATGGCTATCCGATCGAATATCCGGATAGGGATACTCGGATGGCTATCCGACCGAATATCCGGATAGGGATACTCGGATGGCATCCGATCGAATATCCGGATAAGGATACTCGGATGGCTATCCGATCGAATATCCGGATAAGGATACTCGAATGGCTATCCGATCGAATATCCTGGGATACTCGGATGGCTATCCGATCGATTATCCGGATAGGGATACTCGGATGGCATCCGATTGAATATCCGGATAGGGATACTCGGATGGCTATCCGATCGAATATCCGGATAAGGATACTCGGATGGCTATCCGATCGAATATCCGGATAAGGATACTCTGATGGCTATCCGACCGAATATCCGGATAGGGATACTGGGATGGCATCCGATCGAATATCCGGATAGGGATACTCGGATGGCTATCCGACCGAATATTCGGATAAGGATACTCGGATGGCATCCGATCGAATATCCGGATAAGGATACTCGGATGGCTATCCGATCGAATATCCGGATAAGGATACTCGGATGGCATCCGACCGAATATCCGTATATGAATATTAAAATGAACCAAACGTTAAGTGTTGCATGTTATTCGCCATATTTACTCACAATTATTATATTTTCAGATTCAATCAAGAATCATGGCTTACAACATTCTAACAAACCAATCAGGACAGGCAATCGTGGATGACATCGCGGTGGTTACCAATTCAAATACAATGACACCATTCAATCCTTTACTCACAACTAAAATGGCGACTGTTCGTGACGTCATCACCGCTGGCAACACCCCGTCCACGATCGTCTCTATTATAGAGAACGTAACAGTATTACTTATGAATTCAACCACAGCGGCTGAGGAAATATGCACACATCCAGGTAAGTCCGTTATAAATAACATTCAAAATTTGTTGGAATATTAAATAGCAAGCAAGTGCTCATCGATATCATACTGGTAGAACGTCCGCTTCGAGTGCGGGAAGTCATGGGTTCGACCCCAGGCTGCATCATGCCAAAGACTAAATTCAAAGTACCAGTATTTCTCTTGCTAGACGTTAAAGGGAAACTGTCTTCTCTTCTGTCATGCCCTCATGCATATGGGTAACATTAGGTGACAGGTGTTAGGAATTAGATGTCGAGAGTGATTAATATAAGTTCGAAAATGTTTTTCACAATCGACCTTAAATAAATTAGTATACATGTGTATAATAGACAAGTGCTCAAGCGTTTATGCATGATGTCATGTTTTGTTAGAGAGCGCTGTTGACCTGACAATTATAGGCTTAGGCTATTTATAAAATTGTTTGTCTGGTCGAGTGTCAGTGGCGTTACACCACCTTAAGCTTCTGGTATTGAACTTTGACGAGGGAACTTTGACTAGGTTTGACCATCCAAGACATAACATCAGAAGCTCTAAGGCACGACAAAGAACAAACAATATCACCTTTGTCGAAAGTGCTGGACACTCGGAACATCTCGGCCATTTCTGGCGTAACGCAGTAGAAATAAATGCCGTATTGAGTGCTGGAATGGGAGCTTGACAGCGAACGAAAACAAAAATAATACCAAACCTCAAATAGCGCATATGCTATTATGAACATTCACGTTGGAAGTATCAACTTTTCGGCTGGTGTTCCTTACACTGGAAGTTGGAATTATTTATTTCAGTTGAAAACAAATATCTATCAGTTTGTCCTTTGTCAATATATCATCATACCGTTGCCATGGCAACAATACTTTGACATTTGTACATTTTCCCGTAAAGAATGATATCCAGCAAACTGTCTTTGGCAACAAGACTTTATGACTGTGCATATTGCATAACTTGTGCATATTGCATAACATGTAACATTCGCGTTTTTTAGACCTTCATAACATCGATCTAAACAGACAAGATGTTTAACATACTGGCGATGATGTATTGCTAAATCTATGATATCAGTTAAATCAGCTAAACCTGTCATAAGCGACCAGTGGATGAATGTTTAAATGTTGTTGTTCGTCACGTGTCTAAAACAACGCTCAAATATTTAAAAGTGTGTGTACTATTGCCATGTGTACTCCTTTCTACACACAGCTCAAATGTGACCATCTCATACTAAGAAATCTAAGCAAATTTGTCGGCTTATTGGCGAAATTGTCTCCCATATCAACGGCTTATCTAGCCTCTCATTTAGGCGTTATCGGTCCAAGGTTTTTCCCTTGAGTTACACCTGGTTCCTGGCTCGGTGCTTTCATTCAACATGTTTGTCTTTTTAGGAAACACAATTTGTAAACGATGTCAAAGGTACTAAGCCAAGCCAACATTTGTGAATGCGCTAAGTACTTGGCATAAGGTGTTTCAGGCATACGGTGTATCATGTTTTTCTTTTTAATCTTCAAGTTCTATTTCTAGCTTACAAATAGGCGAGTAATCACTTAACACATTTACTTGAGCAATGCACGTCAACAGTGCATTAATCGTATATTACTGCCGACAAAGAAACATATGTTATTTTAAAGACATGCTTGTTTCTCATTCTACTCGATCAATTATTTAAATTCCGAACAAGATCAAACACACAGAGACTGATGAATTTGTTCTTCATGTAATCGGTGGTGAGAAGACGTCAATAAGTCAAAGTTTCATTTTCGTTCTTGCGGTGTGGTGCTACTGCGCCTTAGTTCAAAATTTTTTTTATCATTAACTACACATACATTTATACATTAGTCATTGTCCACACTATTAAAGTCATTATTATTATTGTAATTATTTTCATTATTACTAGATATAGAAGTATACTGTTTGCGTCATGTTTTTATCCTTTCACTTTAACATTTTAACAATATTCTTACTTCACTCACTTGCTTTTATATACTTTTTACTCTTTTATCCACCCACACTGTGCTGACGCGCACCTGCACATATTACCCGCAAGGGGGGCGATGCAGTATCAATAGATAGATAGATAGATACTTTAGTCTAGTACATAAAGCAATAACAGATAGATCTATATATGAAACACGCACACACACGTTGTTCATGTTGTTATTTATATCGTTCCCTTCATTTCGGATGTTTCTTGGAGTATTAGGTTACGGGCGCCTTTAAATCAGGTTTGAAACACCTCATGTTGTTTTTACCGCCTCCTTTCCAATAAGGCTATTCCCAAGCACAGTTCTTTGACCTCTAGACCTTTACCGTGAAGAATCGGTTTCGTTTTTTTTGAGTAGGTAGGTTGTTTCCTTTCGTGACATTGGCCATGTCCTCCATTTCCGTTGCTTGTGAAGCTGATAGATAACTATTTTCTAGGAAGCTGGTCAGTTTAGCTGGGTGCGATATGACAAATAAATTCTAACAAGAAGATAATGAGTGTCCTATAATTATAGCTCACATCAGTACCACGTCATTAAGAATATTTGTAAGCATGTAAAAATGTGAATTGTAGGACATGACCATAATTATTGTAGATCTTCCACCAGAAAAAAGATGGTCGAATGGTGAACAATCTTTTCAAGGTTTTGAGATAAGGATAGGATCGCATGAGGAACAATCCTGTGAAATGTTATTGCAATCAGACCAGCAGTTTTGGTGAACAAAAAAATCAAAGTTTAATACTAGTATTATAGTCATACAACGAAACGAATACTCTCTCTATTGAGGTCGTGTTTTAATTAGCCAACACTTTTAGTCTTCAAGAAAGAGGAGTATTCAATGATCAGTTGTAGTAAAGTAAACTTTTGTTAAAATTAGCCTAGCGGTTTAATAGGAAATTGTATCGGTATTGAAGGACTTTTGGACGACGGACCCACCATGAGCACTGTTTGTGCCTAGGTGAGCAAAATAAAGAAACGGAGAATAAATACGAAAAACGAATTGCAAATAAATATTACTATATTGTCAAGGTTGAAACCAAGAAGATTGTAAACTAATCCCCTCAAATAATTTCCTCTTGTATCTGTTTCAATTAAGATTATATTTTTCTCCATGTTAACTTAACTTTAATTCACCCAGAAGTTCAAATGATACAACGTTTTTATGATACCGAGTCTCTGGCGTGTTAAGATTCTCTAGTTTGTCAGTTGTTTAATCTCTGGTGACACCTTCTCTGTGTTACTATAATTGCCGGGTATTGATATTCCGACTGGTACGGAGTCTCTTATCTGACCCAAGTGTATGGTAGTATTATTGTAGATAATACATAAAAAGCAGATATCGGAAATGCCACACAATACCGTATACATTTATTTTCGCGCTAGTTTGATTTTCGGTGTTTTTATTTTCGCGGCAGTGAAATTCGCGAAAGGTACATACTTTGTGATAAATCACCCTACAGTGTGTCCAAAAAAGAACGTTTACAGTTTCCGTGTCTATATATCCAATCTAGATACATTCTGCTATTGCAAAGAAAACTTGCACATGTGTATGAGCCGTTCTCCAGGAACTTGAACCGGGCGTAGAAACATTATATAGCAATTATATGATACAGTTTAGAAAAGGCTCTTTAATGAGGAAAAGTCTTGCTCTTTGATTTAATTTTAAGTACTGGATACTATAGTACTATGTCTTAGATTATTTTTTCTCATGAATGATGTTATTGTTATGGTGACGGTTTTCTGAAAAGTACCATTATTGAGAAAAACTAGGGGTTAGTGGTTAAAACAGCAGCTATTTTTCTCTAAAATGTTTACGATTTTGGTATGTTTTATTAAAATTAGAACATTATTCTAAAATGGGGTGTAATTTACAGAAGTTTACGTCAATAATTAATCAAATACTGGATTTGTGAAATGCTTGTTAACGTTTATATTTATACGTCAAGTAAAGTTTGAATGACGTTTGCGACGTCACTTAAAGAAAAAAACTTGCTTTTATAATCAATGCAAAGACAATAATTTCAAAGTATTAAAATATAAAAAAAGTCTCTAAGCTGTCTAGTCAAACAATCCTCTGAATCGTTTACAAACCATGAAACCTTCCTTAGAAAATGTTAAAAAACGTTACATGATTGGGATGCGACACATAAAACAAAATTTTGAATTTTAACTCTGAATTATAATACCAGATTACATCGTCTTGAGATTTTTGCTTTTTGGCCAGAATGTCATAGTTGTGACAAATCCATTTTTTTGAGTGGAAAATTCTGAAATCAATTTCTTTAATACTAGGAAATGACGCAAACATCAAATACATCTTAGAAGAATGGTTAAACCCCGGTATTGGATTGGAATTAATTATTTAATGTTTATTCAAATTTGGTAACTTGCTACAAGAGAAACTGTTTAGATGTTTTCCTTGTACTTTTTGTTTTAGATTCAAAACATTTCGCTACAGTTTCGGGTAACTTTGTTGGATTCGTTGGAAGAATCCGAATGGTTCGGCTCTCGCCATCCCTTCATTAAGGTCTTTCAAGATGATTTGATTTTATGATTTGATTTGTATTTAGTTACCACCTTAGTTTAAGGACAGCATAGAGAATTGTATAAATTATGCATGTGGCGCCGAACTTTGCGCTTAATGTCTAGACAATAATCTATGCCTGTAATTACGTGTCATGAGAACTCCCTTCTTTAAGAACATTATAATCTTAGTGTGCATATAAATGGGTGTTATCAATTAACAGACTTAATCGATTATCATTGAATATGTTATAGTCCAGTCAGGATAATAGTCCAGTGACGCAGCGGTCAAGTCCACTATAACGGTGTAAAACCAATTATAAAGGCCTATATTGTACAAACAACCATAATGTCAATGCTTAACTAACATACACCTACTAAACTTCGCTCTACCTGTTTTGACAATGGTTGTGATTTTTTGCGTACACATAAACTGCAACGTCACTGTCACAATATCCTAACTGGACTATACCTATAAGCCTTAGATCTGATTTGAACACAACTTGAACGTGTTTCTGTGGGTAATATACACCACACCACAGATTGAATTCGTATTAAACTATACGCCGGTTTCGAGTAATTGACCAGACACCAGAAATGAGAATTGAGTTTACTAACGAAAGGATTTAGCTTGTTTGTAAAACATTAAAATCAATGCACATGTTTGCAGAATCCATATTAAACATTCGACAAAAACTTTCGTCAAGCAAATGGACGGAGCGCTTTCCATTCTGACATATACGTTGACATTCAATTGTATGGATATATTTATTTTTACACAACGTTATTTGGTTTAATGTATAACCTATACATATACATAAACAGAATAATAATTTACAATAATGAGAAGAAGTCATTTTTTTGTATTCATAACAAACGAAACATTATCAATTAGACGTGGCATAATGCTTTAATATGGAGTAAAGGAATGAATACAATAATGTCTTATAATGTTGGTTGACCAGTGGAGTTAGATGGTGTTGGGTTGTGATTGTGTTTCCTGGTCCTAGTCTACAAAACAAGTCCGTTTATTTAGGTCTGTCAATTGTATACAAACATTGTAATATGCATTTTAATTGGATAAAACGGCAGTGAAAAGCAATACCTTAGGTATCAAGCCACATACTCATATATATAGTATCTGTTAAATTAATAAATAAATAAAAGTAATTGCAATGTTTATTTACAAAATGTTATGTGAATAAATGATTGACCTGATTAAACGAGTTATACAGTATACCCGTCGATATGTAATACATATTTATAACCAATGTTTCATCATGACTTTCCATCTCTTATTGAAGATGGTTTGGGACAATACGCCAGACAATTCTTGTCGCTTACAATTGATCGTATAGAGAATATTTGATAGACAACTTATGATCAACTTGGGTCATTTACAATAGTTAGTCTGGTAACTGTTACATTCACTTATCCTCCCACACACACTATCGACCAATCGAAATCCGGGAAAAGTTTGCTGGGTACCAGTTATTGGAAACTAAATTTACCAGTGTCCGTACAACGATATACATGTATATACAATGTACTTTGGACAATCTGGTTTGGCCCAAGTAATATTTCGCCCTTGAACAGATCATAAGTATACTCCAAGATATCTGATTTGAGTCCGGGCGGATATAGGCCGGTCATCTTGGCAGTACCAGACAAAATCCAAGTGTGGCTTAATAGCGACAGAGATATTTGTCGATGACCATCCGATAACCGGGCGTATATCGTACTTTCATCGACTGGTGACCGTTTGGCACCCTTTGCCAAGGATTCAATGCCGACCATCGTCGGTACCCAACATGTACACGATTTGTACACATCGGGTACACGGACATCGTCCGGTGACTGGAGGATTTGTGATATGCGTGTACCAAAGCAAGAAGGAACAACCCTGCGTAATAATGATTGTATTCAATATAACAATTAGTGTATTCGGCTGTAAGTAACACTTCCGACATTCTTAATAGTAGCAAGCTAAATACTGAATTCACCAAAGGCTCATATGATGCAGTGTGTTTGATGGCTATATATACACTACTATTATTACACCAAATTCCTGCGTTGCGTTTTACCTTGCCACTACGATGTGGTACACGTAGCTTTAAGCGTTCCGCAATTGCTATTATACATAAAGTTTGTGTCAGAATAATTTATGTGATAGATTTTATTCATGAAATGATGTTCTTTCTATATGAGCTTACACATGCAATGATTGATGAATGCTTTGAGAACCTAGTCAATTCTGTATCATCTTATCTTGTTAATGCATGAGAGTTGTATTCCTACTATCCTCCTCAATTTGAATATATCTCGTTATCTTTGAATCGTCAAATCATTAATTGAAATTATTGACGTAACCATCAAATGAAAAACGTTGTGAAATAAAAACATATCAATGCCCATGTAACTTTATACAAATGTATAACTCGTTTAATCAAACCAGTCACCTGTTTAAATTTTATAACATTGTGTAAATAAACATGCAAACATGCAAAATCTCTTATTAGTGTCTTATTTTTTTTAGATATTTTGTGTATTAGTATATGGCTGTGCGAATAAGGTATTGGTTTTCACTGTCTCAAATTAAAATGTTAAAAACAAGTGCAGTCCAGCATGATCAAGCGTGTATTCTCAATTCAAGTTACATGCATTATTTTACGAATTCTTAATGTTTCTCTAATTCGTGTCAAGTAACGAGTATTTGTCGTCGTTCTTAAAGAAAAGCCTGGCTAAGAGTTTTCCATTATATTCTGACCTCTATACCATAGTTGCAAGTCTTATGATAAAGTTGGTGGTATACCGTGGTATACACCGAGGTATTTGTGGAAAAACCGTGGTTTACCCCGGTATCTTTTTCTACGCGGTACCAAACAGATTATACTAGTGTTCAGACAGGGAAGGCAGCACTCAACCTAACCAGCCGAGTACAGAAAACATTAAAAACACACAAAGCACAATGCCCAACTGAACCAACCGAGCACAGGAAACATAAAACACATAAAGACACAATGCCCAACTAAACAAGCGCAGATCCGCCCAAGTCCAAGCTGTCGAAAAGTATAATAAATTATAACTAGCTGAATGACCCAGTTTCCACAGAAAAAGGACTACAATGCCTAGCTTTAGTTGTCAGAAATCTTAAAACGAAGAAGTGCCAAGCAAACTACCGACCAAGAAAATTAAACATCCCTTGTCCCACTGTTTAAAAGCTGAATAGAAAAGATTCAGCAAACAAAAGTCGGAATGCCTACGCTGAATGACCTAGTTACAACAGTAAAACTGCTGAACTACATAGTTTTAGCAACCTTTAGTCTCAAAAAGTTAGTAACAGTATTAAAACGTTGAAGGGCCCGAATTCAGCAACAAAAAATCTGAAGGCCATAGCCGGTTGACCTAGTTTCAATAAGTAAAATGACGTAATTGAACAAATCAAGATACCAAGTCCTACTGAATCAAATTGAGCATGAAAGAAGTTTTATAATCATGTGGTGTACGTTCATGTATATCAAGCTGTTGGCGTGTTACATCGCGATAATAGTACGCCTGACACACATAGTCTGTACTGTAAGTACCATCAGTTTCCGTTATCTAATGAGCCAAATATAGAATGGATGAAAAAAACTAGACAGACGAAATTATTCAGCGGTTAATTAATGATGAATTCAGTGAGGGTCTTCAGTCATTGATATTATTTATTTAATTAATGACTAGACGGCACGACATAATTATAATATCATTCAGGTTTATTAATAGGAATTCTACCAAACCGTTCGGGAAATTGTTATGCGGAGTTTTATGCATTCGTAAAGCGCAAAGTAGACATCTTTAGAAATATTTTACCGAAGTTTCTGCTGAATGTTCGTAATCCCGTTTCAATCTTTAATTGCTTCCATTATTCGAGACATTTCATGATTACGAATACTGTTGGTGAAGGTTGCCAGACGACAGTTGGAATTCAATTACAGAAGTGATATTTGTTTGATGTCACGAAATTAAGACAAACCTTGTTGTGTGAGCAATGATAGGTGTCACTTTATCATGGCGACCAAAATGAGTTCCTGTTTAAATCACATTGTACAAAATGGTACCGACGCGGGCGAAGGACAGCAACTCTCGTACCTCGGATTCAGGAGGTTGTGAATTTAATGAAAAGACCGCAACCAATCTTATATACTAATCGCGTCTTAAGGATTACGATTGCTTTCCGCCATTTTGTACTTTTTGAGTGAGCTTTATGATACAAAATGAGACATAATAATAAAAACAGCTGATAGTGTTAACTGGTAGTACTTTGAGGTATTGGCGAATATTTGAAAACTGGTGGATGAAACATCAATGCAATTATTGTAGGAGCACATCCATAAATTATTTACAGTAAAATCTATCAATCTAATGCATAGCCAATGAATTGATGTCAAGATAAATTCGGTTAGAATCCTCACTCCGATCACACGCGTATAATCAATCCAACATCAAGGAAATACTGATTGGATTGAGTCGTTAACCATTCCAATCGGTTTTAGTTTACACCAACAATTCTTTTTTTTCAGCGTCATAAACGAGAATCAAAAGAATTTATAACACTCATTCATTAAGGATTATTACATTGTGTTTTGAAAGGTTGCTAGAAAAAGTAGTTCATGGCAACTTCTTTTTTTAACGTCATAAACGAGAATCAAAATATTTTCATTACACACTTTCATTATGGATTATTACATTGTATTTTGAAAGGTTGTTAGGAAAAAGTAGTTCATGACAATGCTCTCAAAGAAGGATAATGCTATATAAGGGGGCAACCATTATCACCAGAAAATGTTTCTCTATATATCATTAATCACAGGGACATATCGTATTTCTGTATCGCACCTAACGTACGTTTTCTGCTTTAGGAATCAACCAAATAAATCAAGAACTCTGTTTAAACAAAATCATTATTCGCATTTTCGTATCCTAAATATACGGGATATGAATGACCGTTTCTTAAGCTATTCTTGAAAGTGTGCTGAGTGTTGCTTTGTGAGTGGTTCTTGTTGTATGCGGTCGTCCTTTTAAATTGTCTGTTGGCTCTTGCTTCGGATTTGTTTCACTGACTGAAGCAGCAGGCTGTTGGAGTGAGATGTAGTCCTTCTGTAGCTGTTCAGTAATTCGTGCTCTGCTGTTTCCTTTGAGTGCTGCCTTCCCTGTCCGATTTATTTTGATAAAAGAAAGTCTATGCAATAAAACCGGTATACGACTTTAAAATGAAACTATTACACCCTGTGTATATATAGACTGTTCAGCAGATTCATGGGTTTTGGCTTTGATTAAGACCGAAATGTTTCCACATTAACCCGTTATCCAGGAATGATACTCGTTAGGACGCTTCGTGACTAATCAATTATTACTTGTTTGTTTTATTGTTCTAATTACCTGCTCTTGGCCGTCGGACTTCTTGATTAATTTGTCGTAAACGTTTCTCATAAAAAGAACCAATTCTTATCGCGTTCTACGGCACAGTTTTAGAAATACCCGGTAAGTTAATCATTCAAAACTGTTTTAATGGTTGTCTAAATCAATCAATTGCCTATGTTAGTTTCACATCAAGGTCACACAACTGTCATTAAAATACCAAACAGCCGCAAGTGCTCCCTGAGTTTCTGTGTGTGTGTACAGATTGCCCTGTGAATATTCTCAGGAACAATCACACCATTGCTTCAAAACTTCATCTTTCGTACGCCATACGCATGTAAATGTACTAAAATGAATCTTCGAACCTTAAAACTCTAAACATAGTATTGTCATGGCTCATATGACGTCATTGACATCTACATCACGCTACCGATTGATTTTAACGAACTTCCATTTTACAAAACTTCATTTAGAAGAATTAGTAAGAGCTTTAATTACACAGTAGTGGTATTTTGGTTTCAAAACTCAATTTGATGGATTTCTACGCAACAAGAACGACGTTAAATAGTAACAAACGCAACATCTTTGTTACAGGACTATCTGAATAGAATTAGTTTCTTGTTTCTAGCTAAGCAATTATTTTTATTGTTCACTAATCACTAATTTAGTGCCGTGTTCAGGATATAGAGGTTTAGTATACGCGAGTATATGGATTTTAAAGCTGGTTTTCCTAATGTGATTTAGCGGACAAATAAATTGGTTAAATCGAGCTTGAAATGTCCTCATGATAAACTTACACTGGAATCAGGCAAATTGTTCCCATGTGACAATATAACTAAATTAGAATTATTTTGTCTCTGAATGCAGTTCTTGTCCTGGGAATGAAACAAAATTGTTAACATGTGTTAGCTCATTCCTCCCCTGTCCGATTCGATATTATCATTTGTCGACATTAATGACAGGATCATATAATGTCTTTCTCATTTTAATGTTTGTCCTTGTGACTTGACGCTTGTGTGGGTGGCTTGGTTCTGCAGCTGGTTTTGTGTGGCTTTGGAGTATCTGTGCGTCACTTTGTTCTTGTTGTGCCTTTCGTGTTCTGCTGTTTCTGTTGAATGCTGCCCTCACTGTCCTGTCCGTTTGGTTATTAACTGTTTGAGCATTTGAGTTTTATGTTGACTTTCTTACAACAAAACTGGATTTTCGACTACTGTATTTCTGTGTTATTTCGTCCACAATGAACACATTGAAGTCGCAGAAGTAGAACACGTTTAACGTATTTGAAAGATCACTTGTCCGGCTTCGATACTGGGTCGAACATGTTATGTTAATCTATGACAACAGTGACAAATGTAACTTACTCCATATGTGGAAAAGCTGCTAGTATTTTGCAGAAGAGTTTGGTACTTGGCGGTACAATATTCCAGGAAAACAGTTATTGCCAAATTAGAATCTATATTTTCACGCCCGTATAAGTTCAGAAATCCTAACACGAAATAACAATACAACACAAGGGGTACATATTTGACACTTACCTATACATGGATATGTAGTTGCGATTTGAACCGAGATGTATAAATAATAAATACGAATACATTGGACCACTCTACACCCAAAACAATTGCGTA
This sequence comes from Spisula solida, assembly GCA_947247005.1. Classification (NCBI taxonomy): domain Eukaryota; kingdom Metazoa; phylum Mollusca; class Bivalvia; order Venerida; family Mactridae; genus Spisula; species Spisula solida. The sequence goes on along the minus strand of OX365945.1, from coordinate 26,553,794 downwards.
AATAAGGTTTTTGATTAATTAACGGCGAAACTCTGACTATATATACGCGGAGCTTTTAACGAAACAAATATCGCCTTTGAAACTCTATTAGTGTTTTAACGTAATTACGGTTATCCTCGTTATGGTGACGCATGGTGTAAGTGTACGAAAACGTAACTAGCCTAAGGAAATTGAATCATTGCATATAAATAAATGAGGCGTACGTTGCTGCTTCGCTTTGATGGATGTGAACGTCTAAGCGATCGATATAAGAGCAAGACTTGAATAGTGTGATTGAGATATCAATGTCACATTAAATGACCAAGTTTAACAATCGAATTACTGATTCTGACATACCGAGAAGAGCCGTTGTCGTATGTATTGACAATATACCGGTAGTATGACGGTGAATTTCATTTCTCGTTTTCGTTTTGCTGCCTGCGACATGGACGACTAAGGGCGAAGTTGGCTTAAATCAGAGCGAACTGGGCGATAAAGTGACAAGGCGGAAAGGCGGTGCATTAAAAATCTCGCCATTTCGCGGTTAATTCTAAACCCCGCATTTTCTCGACGAAAACGAGAAATGGTGAAATTCGCAACACCCAGCAACCATAAGATAGTGTTCACTATATTCGTATGTTTTGTAACATACCAAGGTTTTGTATACATTGGTTGTAACAGATCGTGACAGGTAAGACAACCAAATATCTTTATATAATTTTCGATCGTTCCTTACGTTTATAGTATTCTGGAGATAAAACTTTATGATAATACTAGGAGAAAATCCCTGTATCACGACGTTAGATAATATTTGCCTTCGATCTTGTCTCAAATACTTGAAAACGCTTCATATATAATTTTAAAAAATACAATAATAAAACAACGTTAACTTTAAAGCGGTCTATGTTTGTCGCTACACAGTCATACAGTTGTCGAAGTATATAACTGAACTTGTCTCACACAGCTAGTCGATCAATCGATGTACTGTTGTTGTTTTGTGAGATCGACTGAGACAGATGTAAGTGCGTTCTCATTAATTTTATTACCTCCATTAAATGTGGATGTTTGACTGTTATAATACGTACATGCATGTATTTATTATACGTACAATGGTTGATTACAATTTAATAAAATCACATTTACATACGTGTATTAAAATCGCACGGACATCTCCTTAACCTTTAATGTATGTCATGTTACTCTTTTAAAAATAGGATTCGTTAATAAATACTATTTATCAGTAATCTAGAATTTATTTTAAATATTTAGGGCTACCAGAAACAAATTAAAATTCATGTTGAAGTTCCTGATAAGAAATTTTTATTAATCGTTAAAAATAACAAAATCACTCATGTATTATTCACTGAGTCGATATTCCTCTAATAGTGTGGGTTACAACGTCATGATAGAATAATATTCATTTCTCTGCTATTTTGACATTTCTCAGTTTGTTGGGAGAAATTTCCGTTACCAAACACTATTGGGTGTTGTTTTGCTAATAATTTAAAATCTCTCTGATCAATATGTAACTGAATCAGCAACACAAGTTTGTTTCTTCTTGTGATTTGCAAAGGATTTTGTAATCGACTTCCGTGTGAGGGCGCAATATATTTGAAATGTACAGCATTAATCATTGTTTTTTGCAACTAGCGATCTTGTCGGTACGTCAATGTGGAAAGCCGACCTCGTGCCTATATATTATTTATTGAAAAAAACAACAGTTATATATTCATTAAAAAGTATTCGTATTGCTTTTTTATATGGCTTTTTATTTCAAATGGTACGTTATAGAACCAATCCAAGATACATTAAGTAGATATAACGTCATTGACGGCTACTAATAGAACGATTCTAAGATAACAGCAAATGTTACGTCATGGAACCAGACCAATATTACAAGTAGATGTTACGTCATTGACGTCGACTCCTAGAACGATTCCAAGATACATTGTAACAGCAAATGTTACTTAATGGAGCCAGTCGAAGTATGTTACTGCATGAAACAAGTTCATGAACTATTTCATTTTATCAGCTTATTGAATGTCTTGAGTCATTACGCAACATGTTTCTGTGTATAAATTAAATAAATTGTACAAAAAATCGGTATGTTTAAAGCTATGAATTAGAATAATTCTTTTTAGACAATTGCCATCAATTTAAGTTAATATTGTTTCAGTAGAATATTGAAAAAGTTATCAACCATGTTCAATGCTGCGTAGGAGGCTGCAATCTTCTTGTCAATATATAAAATAGCCATCTATCATTATCTATAATTGTAATTATAATTGTTGTAGCAATAGAGTGTATAAGGTTTAGCTTGACCCAGGTTGCGTGTTTCTCTCCTGGCAACTTGAAGTGCTATTTATGTACCAGTGACATGTGGGTGAGTGAGAGAATAACTTGTACTTATGTAGGAGAAAAAGACACGTAGATCTATATTATATGGTGAAACCGATTCTTATGTTATGTGTTTGCCTGGCAATTATTGATCAGCGTATGTAAACATAGCCGTTCTTACACATGGGCGATCATTTTATGAAAAATATATAATTAAATTACACATCGGTCAGGAAAGGGAACACTCACAGAAACAGACGAACACGAACGCGACAAAAAGGAACACACTTAAACAAAACTTACAGACCATAGTTACAAGCCACAATGACAAATACATCAATGAAAAACATAACCTTAACAGCTACAGAGTTGAACTTTCAATTATAGATCTGGCAAAAGCACATGCTAGTGACACGTCGATATACATAATATACAGCTGCAGCTTCGGACATAATTTTAAGTCAATTTGAGTCAATTCCGCACCATCAATGTGTATGTCAGTCATTCAAGTTATGGGTGCCCAAACTGGCAGTCATGGTAGGTAACAGGTGGACGCAAGTGTCAGGAACACAATCTACAACCCACCTTACTGGCTGTGTTAATTTGGACGGATTTGATATCTAGTAGATCCGTCTCCTTTACCCTGAATGGACAGGTTTTGTTGAGCGCAAGTGTCAGGAACTCAACTCGGCACTAATTTACCGATTCACAAGGAAACTGCAAATTTTCCACATTTGTAGGAAAATAAACATTGTTGTCAAATCTTAATTGTTTCAAGTTTGGCCTTCCGGAATTGTTAGCTGGGCACAAGCGACCCGTGTTTGGCATACTTTTCCATACAAAATTGTGGAGCATTTGCTGGTTCCTTGTCTAAGGGTAAGTTGATACCAGTTAGAGTGCTGTTCATACTAGTTAGAATGCAGTTCATACTAGTTAGAATGCAGTTCAGGAAAGCCGCTTAGGTGAATGGGCTGCAAATCAAAGCGGACGCTCTATCATTATGGATATCGAGGCGGTTCAAACAAACGCATTAGGACTATGTTTGCTTTATCGTCTCAGGAATGTTAGTACTGAGCAGACGACTTCCTTGAGTAACGTTTTGTCGAATTACCAACTAAGGTTTTATCTTGATGGAAATGTTTTATCAAATTTCTACTCACTGTTTGAATTTTATGCCATACTCAAAAAAGTTTCAATATTCATCTTCAGAAATGTTTGACCGAAGTATCTACAGAATGTTCGAGTTTAATGCCATAATCGAATTGTTTCCATTCTTATAGATATTTATTACAAATACTGTTGATGAAGGTTGCCAGACGCCAGTTGGAATTCAATAACAGAAGTGATAATTGTTTGATGGGATGGAATTAAGACAAACCTTGTTGTGTGAGGAATGATAGGTGTCACGTAACCATGGCGACAATAATGAGTTCCTTTTTAAACTTCATTGAAAAAACTGTTACCGATACGGGAGAAGGACAAAGTTGTGAATTTAATGAAAGGTCGCAACCAATCTAACAAACTAATCTTGTCTTAAGGATGTACGATTCATTTCCGCCATTTTGTTCTTTTTCAAACAACTATTTGGAGTCTTTTTGAGTGAGATTTATTATACAAAATGAGAAAAAGTAATAAAACAGCTGGATGTTTTAACTGGTAGTACTTTGAGTTATTAGCGAATATTTGAAAACTGGTGGATGAAACATCAATGCAATTATTGTAGGAGCACATCTATAGATTATTTACAGTAAAATCTATCAATCTAATGCATAGCCAATCAATGGATGTCAAGATAAATTCGGTTAGAATCCTCACTCCTATCACACGCGTATAATCAATCCAACATCAAGTAAATACTGATTTGATTGAGTCGTTAACCATTCCAATCTGTTTTAGTTTGCACCAACAATTCTTTTTTTCAGCGTCATTAACGAGAATCGAAGAGATTATAACACACATTCATAAGGAGTATTACATTGTGTTTTGAAAGGCTGCTAGAAAACGTAGTTCTTGGTAAAATCTTTTTTTCAACGTCATAAAAGATAATCAAGAGAGTTTATAACACACCTTCATTAACGATTATTACATTGCATTTTTAAAGGTTGTTAGGAAAAAGTAGTTCATGACAATGCCCTCAAAGATGGATTATACTATATCAGGGAGCACCCATTATTACCAGAAAATTTCTCAACACGTATATATTAATATATCACTGGAAAATATCGTATTCCGTGTCGCATCTAACTTACGTTTTATGCTTTAGTGACCAACAAAATAAATCAAGAACACTGTTAAAACAATATCATTACTCGCCTTTTCGTATCTTGAATATGCTTTTCTGGTTGTCATTATCAAACCGAGAAAAATATTTGATAATAAAACTTGTTGTTTCCTATCCGTGAATAATGCCAATGTTAGGGAAATGAACGAGCGTTTCTTGAGTTATTCTTGAAAGTTGGCTTTGTGAGTTGTCAATGTGACGTGTGGTCGTCATTTTGGTTCGTTCTTGTCTGTTGGCTCTTGCTTCGGATTTGTTTGACTGACTGAAGCATCAGGCTGTCGGAGTGAGTTGTAGTGCTTCTGTAGCTGTTCAGTATTTCGTGATCTGCTTTTTTTCGTTACGGCTGCCTTCACTGTCCGATTTATTATTATCCTTTTGAAAAAAGAATTTTCATGCAATGAAACCGGTATACGACTTATAAACGAAACTATTACACCCTGTGTATGTAAAGGATGTTCAGCAGACTCATGGTTGTTGGCGTTGATTAAGACCGTCATGTTTCCATATTAACCCGTTATCCAGGAATGATACTCGTTAGGACGCTTTGTGACTAATTGATAATTACTTGTTTGTTTTATTGTTCTAATTGCCGGCTCATGGTCGTCGGAAATCTTGATTGATTCAGCGTAAACGTTTCTCCTAAAAAGAACCAATTCTTATCACGTTTTACAACACAGTTTTAGAAATACCCGGTAAGTTAATCATTCAAAACTGTTTTAATTGTTGTCTGAATCAATCAATTACCTATTTTAGTTTCACATCAAGGTCAAACAACTGTCATTAAAATACCAAACAGCATCAAGTGCTCCCTGAGTTTCTGTGTGTGTGTACAGATTGCCCTGTGAATATTCACAGGAACAATCACACCGTTGCTTAAAAACTTTATCTTTCGTACGCCATACGTATGTAAATGTACTAAAATGTATCTTCGAATCTTAAAACTCCAATATTGTCATGGTTCATATGACGTCATTGACATCTACATCACGTTCCCGATTGATTTGAACGAACTTCCATTTTACAAAATTTCATTTAAAAGAATTAGTAAGAGCTTTAATTACACAGTAGTTGTATTTTGGTTTGAAAACTCAATTTGATGGAGTTATACGCAATAAGAACGACGTGAAATGGTAACAAATGCAACTTCATTGTTACAGGACTATCTGAATAAAATTAGTTTCTTGTTTCTAGCTAAGCAATTATTTTTATTGTTCACTAATCACTAATTTAGTGTCGTGTTTATGATATAGAGGTTCAGTATACGCGAGTATATGGATTTTAAAGTTGGTTTTCTAAATGCGATTTGGCGGACAAATAAATCGGTTAAATTGAGCTTTAAAAGTGCTGATGATACACTTACACTGGAATCAGGCAAATTGTTCCAATGTGACAATATAACTAAATTAAATTTTTTAATTATGTTGTCTCTGAATGCAGTTCTTGTCATGGGAATGGAACAAAATTGTTAACATGTGTTAGCTCATTCCTCCCCTGTCCAATTCGATATTATCTTTTGTCGACAACCATTAATGACAGGATCATATAATGTCTTTCTCATTTTAATGTTTGTACTTGTGACTTGACTCTTGTGTGGGTGGTTTGGTGCTGCAGCTGGTTTTGTGTGGCTTTGAATTATCTGTGCGTTACTGTGTTCTTGTTGTGTCTTTCGTGTTCTGCTGTTTCTGTTGAGTGAGTGCTGCCCTCACTGTCCTGTCCGTTTTGTTATTAACTGTTTGAGCATTTGAGTTTTATGTTGACTTTCTTACAACAAAAATGCATTTTCGACTACTGTATTTCTGTGTTCTTTCGTCCTCCATGAACATATTGATGTCGCAGAAGTAGAACACGTTTAACGTAGTGAAAAGATCACTCGTCCAGCTTCGATACTGGGTCGAACATGTTATGGTAATCTATGACAACAGTGACAAATGTAACTTACTCCATATGTGGAGAAGCTGCTAGTATTTTGCAGAAGAGTTTGGTACTTGGCGGTACAATATTCCAGGAAAACAGTTATTGCCAAATTAGAATCTATATTTTCACAACCGTATAAGTTCAGAAATCTTATAACGAAATAACAATACAACACAAGGGGGTACATATTTCATATTTACCTATACATGTATATGTAGATTTGAACCGAGATGTATAAATAATAGATACGAATACATTGGACCACTCTTAAAATTCTCGCCATTTCGCGGTTAATTATAAACCCCGCATTTTCTCGACGAAAACGAGAAATTGTGAAATTCGAAACACCCAGCAACCTTAAGATAGTGTTCACAAGATTCGTATGTATTGTAACATAACAAGGTTTTGTCTACATTGGTTGTAACAGATCGTGACAGGGAAGACAACCAAATGCCTTTATATAATTTTCGATCGTTCCTTACGTTTATAGTAGTCTGGAGACAAAACTTTATGATTATACTAGGAGAAAATCCCTGTATCACGACGTTAGATAATAGATGCTTTCGATCTTGTCTCAAATACTTGAAAATGCTTCATATATAATTAAAAAAATACACTAATAATACCACTTTAACTTTAAATCTGTCTATTGTTGTCGCTACACGGTCATACAGTTGTCGAGGTATATAACTGAACTTGTCTCACACAGCTAGTCGATCAATCGATGTACTGTTGTTGTTGTGTGAGATCGACTAAGACAGATGTAAGTGCGTCCTCATTCGTTTTATTACCTCCATTAAGTGTGGATGTTTGACTGTTTTAATACGTACATGCATGTATTTATTATACGTACAATGGTTGATTACAATTAAATAAAATTACATTTACATACGTGTATTAAAATCGCACGGACATCTCCTTAACCTTAAATGTATGTCATGTTACTCTTTTAAAAATAGTATTCGTTTAAAAATACTATTAATCAGTAATCTAGAATTGATTTTAAATATTTAGGGCTACCAGAAACAAATTAAAATTCATGTTGAAGTTCCTGATAAGAATTTTTTATTAATCGTTAAAAATAACAAAGATCACTCATGGATTATTCACTGAGTCGATATTCCTCTAATATTGTGGGTTACAACGTCATGATAGAATAATATTCATTTCTCTGCTATTTTGACATTTCTCAGTTTGTTGGGAGAAATTTCCGTTACCAAACACTATTGGGTGTTGTTTTGCTAATAATTTAAAATCTCTCTGATCAATATGTAACTGAATCAGCAACACAAGTTTGTTTCTTCTTGTGATTTGCAAAGAATTTTGTAATCGACTTCCGTGTGAGGGCGCAATATATTTGAAATGTACAGCATTAATCATTGTTTTTTGCAACTAGCGATCTTGTCGGTACGTCGATGTGGAAAGCCGGACCTCGTGCCTATATATTATTTAATGAAAAAAAAACACAGTTATATATTCAAAAAAAGTATTCGTATTGCTTTTTTATATGGCTTTTTATTTCAAATGGTACGTTATAGAACCAATCCAAGATTGCATTAAGTAGATATTACGTCATTGACGACTACTCATGGAACGATTCTAAGATAACAGCAAATGTTACGTCATGGAACCAGACCAATAATACAAGTAGATGTTACGTCAGTGACGTCGACTCATAGAACGATTCCAAGATGCATTGTAACAGCAAATGTTACTTAATGGAGCCAGTCGAAAAATGTTACTGCGTGAAACAAGTTCATGAAATATTTCATTTTATCAGCTTATTGAATGTCTTGAGTCATTACGCAACATGTTTCTGTGTATAAATTAAATAAATTTTAGAAAAAATCGGTATGTTTAAAGCACTAAATTACAATAATTCTGTTTAGACAATTGCCATCAATTAAAGTTAATAATGTTTCAGTAGAATATTGAAAAAGTTATCAATCATGTTCAATGCTGCGTAGGAGGTTGCAATCTTCTTGTCAATATATAAAATAGCCATCTATCATTATCTATAATTGTAAGTGTATAAGGTTTTGCTTGACCCAGGTTGCGTGTTTCTCTCCTGGCAACTTGAAGTGCTATTTATGTACCAGTGACATGTGGGTGAGTGAGAGAATTACTTGTAATTATGTAGGCGAAAAAGACACGTAGATCTATATTATATTGTGAAACCGATTCTTATGTTATGTGTTTGCCAGGCAATTATTGATCAGAGTATGTAAACATAGCAATCCTTACACATGGGTGATCAGTTAATGAAAAATGTATAATGTACAAGCAACAATGACAAACAGCTACAAAGTTGAACTGTCAATTATAGATTTGGCCAAAGCGCACGCGAGTGTTACATCGGAATAAATTGTATACATCTGCAGATTCGGACATCATTTTAATGTTTTTGAAGTGCGAGTCAATTTCGCACCATCAGTGTGTATGTCAGTCATTCAAGTCATTGGTGCCCAAACTGGGAGTCATGACAGGTATGAACCAGATACAGAGACATCAAACTTTTAACACATGGACGCAAGTGTCAGGAATACAATCAACAAACCACCTTCCTTGCTCAGTTGATATGTTCGCGGATTTGTTATCTAGGAGATCTGTCCTAATACCGTGACTGGACACATTTACTGAGCGCAGGTGTCAGGAACACAACAACCCACCTTACTGGATAGGTTGATATTGGCGAGTGTTTGTTATCTAAGACATCCGTTCCATATAGCCTGACAGGAACAGTTTTGTTGAACGCGTGTGCCAGGAACCCATCAACAAACCACCTTTCTGGGTGGGTTAATTTTTTCGCGGATTTGTTTTCTAGGAGATCCGTCTCATTACCCCGTCAGGAAAGAATTTTTTATCGCAAGTGTCAGGAACACAGCAACCCAACTTCCTTAATTGCCATTTTTATTTGTAAACAAAGACTAGTGATGTCATCGCCTGGCTATATATCTAGCTCTAAGCGTGTTACAGCAAGATGACAGGCGCTGGTTAATAGTACAGTACGCCTGTCTAGCGTTGTCCGTACTATAAGTATCATCGGTCTCCGTTATCTAATGAGACAAAACTGTAGAATGGATGTTAAAACTAGACAGACGAAATAATTCAGCGGTTAATTAATGATGAATTGAGCGAGAGTCTTCAGTCATTCATAGTATTTATTTAATGAATGACTAGCCGGCACGACATAATTATAATATCATTCAGGTTTATTAATGGGAATTCTACCAAACAGTTCGAGATATTAGTATATGGAGTTTTATGTATTCGTAAAGCGTAAAGTAAGCATACTGAACATATTTAGTATAAAATGTAGTTACATGTAATTTGAAAGTTCGTCTTTCCGAAACATTTTTTCAGTTATATATATACGGCGACCGATTTACCTAATCCAGATTTCCTTGACTGTATTCCAACCAGAACAAATTTCTGCACACTGCTTAAATCTTATGCCATTATCCAGTTTCAATATTCATCTTCAGAAAAGTAGTATCGAAGTTTCTGCAGAATGTTCGAGTTTAATGTCATAATCCAGTTTATATATTTAATTGCTTTCATAATTATAGACATTTATCACAAATACTGTTGGTGAATGTTGTCAGAGGACTGTTGGAATATAATTACAGAAGTGATATTTGTTTGATGGCACGGAATTAAGACAAACCTTGTTGCGTGAGGAATGATAGGTGTCACGTAATCATGATTACAAAAATGAGTTCCTGTTTAAATAACATTGTACATACTGGTACCGACGCGGGGGAAGGACAGCGACTATCGTACCTCGGATTCAGGAGGTTGTGAATTTAATTAAAATCTGTTTAAGTTTACACCTACAATTCTTTTTTTCAGCGTCATTAACGAGAATCAAAGAGATTATAACACACATTCATAAAGGAGTATTACATTGTGTTTTGAAAGGCTGCTAGAAAACGTAGTTCTTGGTTTTCAACGTCATAAAAGATAATCAAGAGAGTTTATAACACACATGCATTAACTATTATTACATTGCATGTTTAAAGGTTGTCAGAAAAAGTAGTTCATGACAATGCTCAAAGACGGATTATACTATATCAAGGAGCACCCATTATTTCCAGAAAATTTCTCTACACGTATATATTAATAATATTACAGGAAAATATCGTATTTCTGTGAAAATAAATCAAGAACACTGTTTAAACAATATTTTCGTATCTTAAATATGGCTTTGTGAGTTGTCAATGTGACGTGTGGTCGTCATTTTGGTCCGTTCTTGTCTGTTGGCTCTTGCTTCGGATTTGTTTGACTGACTGAAGCAGCAGGCTGTCAGAGTGAGTTGTAGTGCTTCTGTAGCTGTTCAGTATTTCGAGATCTGCTGTTTTTCGAGTCGGCTGCCTTCACTGTCCGATTTATTATTATCCTTTTGAAAAATGAAATTCTATGCAATAAAACCGGTATACGACTTACAATGAAACTATTACAATATGTGTATGTAAAGGCTGTTCAGCAGACTCATGGTTGTTGGCGTTGATTAAGACCGACATGTTTCCACATTAACCTGTTGTTCAGGAATGATACTCGTTAGGACGCTTTGTGACTAATTGATAATTACTTGTTTGTTTTATTGTTCTAATTGCCGGCTCATGGTCGTCGGAAATCTTGATTGATTCAGCGTAAACGTTTCTCCTAAAAAGAACCAATTCTTATCACGTTCTACGGCACAGTTGTAGAAATACCCGGTCAGTTAATCACTCTAAACTGTTTTAATGGTTGTCTGAATCAATCAATCAATTACCTATGTTAGTTTCGCATCAAGGTCACACAACTGTCATCAATATACCAAACAGCCGCTAGTGCTCCCTGAGTTTCTCTCTGTGTGTGTACAGATTGCCCTGTGAATATTCACAGGAACAATTACACCATTGCTTCAAAACTTCATCTTTCGTACGTCATACGTATGTAAATGTACTAAAATGTATCTTCGAACCTTAAAACTCTAGTATTGTCATGGTTCATATGACGTCATTGACATCTACATCACGCTACCGATTGATTTGAACGAACTTCCATTTTACAAAACTTCATTTAGAAGAATTAGTAAGAGCTTTCATTACACAGTAGTGATATTTTGGTTTTTAAACTCAATTTGATGGATTTCTACGCAACAAGAACGACGTTAAATAGTAACAAACGCAACATCTTTGTTACAGGACTATCTGAATAGAATTAGTTTCTTGCTTCTAGCTAAGCAATTATTTTTATTGTTCACTAATCACTAATTTAGTGCCGTGTTCAGGATATAGAGGTTCAGTATACGCGAGTATATGGGTTTTAAAGCTGGTTTTCCTTATGTGATTTAGCTAGCAAATAAATTGGTTAAATCGAGCTTTAAATGTCCTCATGATAAACTTACACTGGAATCAGGCAAATTGTTCCCATGTGACAATATAACTAATTTAAAATTATGTTGTCTCTGAATGCAGTTCTTGTCCTGAGAATGGAACAAAATTGCTAACGTGTGTTAGTTCATTCCTCCCCTGTCCAATTCGATATTATCTTTTGTCGACAACCATTAATGACAGGATCATATAATGTCTTTCTCATTTTAATGTTTGTCCTTGTGACTTGACTCTTGTGTGGGTGGTTTGGTGCTGCAGCTGGTTTTGTGTGGCTTTGGAGTATCTGTGCGTTACTGTGTTCTTGTTGTGTCTTTCGTGTTCTGCTGTTTCTGTTGAGTGAGTGCTGCCCTCACTGTCCTGTCCGTTTTGTTATTAACTGTTTGAGCACTTGAGTTTCATGTTGACTTTCTTACAACAAAACTGCATTTTCGACTACTGTATTTCTGTGTAATTTCGTCCACAATGAACATATCGAAATTGCAGAAGTAGCACAAGTTTAACGTATTGGTCACTAGTCCGGCTTCGATACTGGGTCGAACAGTTTATGTTGTTCTATGACACGCAGTGGCAACGGCAACTTACTCCATATGTGGAGACGTTGTCAGACAACGTTTGCTTGGAGGAGGGCTTGGTACTTGGTGATAAAACATTCCGGGAAAAATGTTATTGCCAAATGAGAATCTGTATTTTCACTACCATATAAGTTCAGAAATCTAAACACGAAATAACAATAGAACACAAGGGGTACACATTTTACATTTACCTATACCTATACATGTATATGTAATATACATACTATTGTAACATATGTTTTGTCTACCTTGGTTGTAACATATCGTGACAGGGAAGACAACCAAATGTCTTTATAGAATTTTCGATAAATGTCATTTGTTCCTTACATATATTATTCTGGAGACAAAACTATATGGTTATACTAGGAGAAAAGCCCTGTATCACGACGTTAGATAATAGATGCCTTCGATCTTGTCTCAAATACTTGATAGCGCTTGATATATAATTAAAGTAATACAACAATAAGACCACTTTAAAGCTGTCTCTTTTTGTCGCTACACAGTCATACAGTTGTCGAGGTATATAACAGAACTTGTCTCGAGCAGCAAGTCAATCGATGTAGTGTTGTAGACCATGTTTGATGGACACAATTTTTCTTAGAAGATACACGACCCCCTTTTTATTGTATTATTTTGAAGCTCTAAGGTACGTCTTTAAAATGATATATGTCTTACTCCTGGTCATAGAATAAACCATGTTGATATTTGGGGATGACTATTGTAATTTAACATTGAACTAAATAACAAATTATTTTGGGGTTTCTAACATACATCAAATGTTACGTCATTAACGACAAATGTCGTTATAGAACCAGTCCAAGATTACATCACAAGTAAGTAGATGTTACGTTATTGAAGTCGACTCCTAGAACGATACCAATAGCAAGTGTTACTACATGAAACAAGTCGATGAAATATTTCATATTATCAGCGAATTAAATTTCTTAAGCCATTACGCACATGTAACTATATATTATTAAATCAATTTTTGAAAAAGTCGGTTTGTTTAAAGTATTAAATTCCAACATTTTTAGACAATTGTCAATATTGCCATTAATTAAAGTTAATATTGTTCCAGTGGTATATTGAATAAGTTATCAATGATGTTCAATACTGCGTAGGAGGAGGTTGCAAAATTCATTCAATGCTACGTAGGAGGTTGCAATCTTCTTGTCAAGAGATAAAATAGCCATCCATCATTATCTATAAATGTAATTATTATTGTAGTAGTAATATAATGTATAAGGTTTTGTTTGACCCAGGATGCGTGTTTCTCTACTGGCAACTTGAAGAGCTAATTATGTTCCAGTCACATGTGATAGAATGACAGAATAACGTGTAATTATGTAGGCGAAAAAGACACGTAGCACTATATTATATGGTGAAACTGATGCTTATGTTATGTATTTGTCTGCGGTTTATATCTAGACAAATATTTATCAGAGTGTTTAAACATAGCAATCCTTACACATGGGTGATCATTTAATGAAAACTGAATAATTAAATTACAAATTGGTCAGGAAAGGCAACACTCAACAGAAATAGACGAGCACGAAAGCGACAAAAAGGAACACACTAAAATGAAAATTCACAGACCACAGGTACAAGCCACAATGACAAATACATAAATAGAAAAAAATGAATCTTAACAGCTACAAAGTCGAACTTTCATTTGTAGATTTGGCCCAAGTGCACGCGAGTGCCACAACGATATAAATTGTATACACCTGCAGCTTTGGATATGATTTAAATGTGAGAGTCAATTCCGCAATATCAATGTGTATGTCAGTCATTCAAGTCATGAGTGCCTAAACTGACAGTAATGGTAGGTATGAACCAGATACAGAGATTTCAAAATTTTAACACATGGACGCAAGTGTCAGGAACACAATCAACAACCAACGTTACTGACTGGGTTAATTTGGGCGGATTTGTTATCTAGTAGATCCGTCCCATTTACCCTGACTGAACAGGTTTTGTTTAGCGCAGGTGTCAGGAACACAACAACACACCTTACTGACTGGGTTAATATAGTCACGGATTTGTTATCTCGGAGATCCGTCCCAATACCCTGAATGAAAAGGTTTTGTTGAGCGCAAGTATCCGAACACAACAACCGACCCCAATTGCGCGGATTTGTTATCTATGGGATCCGTCCCATATACCCTGTCAGGAACTTTTTTTGTTGAACGCGAGTGCCAGGAACCCATCAACCCACCTTCCTGGATGGGTTAATATATTCGCTGATGTGTTATGTATGAGATCCGTTCCTAAACCCTGACAGGAAAGGTTTTATTGAACACAAGTGTCAGGAACTCAACAATCCACCTTCCTGGTTGGGTTAATATAATCACAGATTTATTATCTAGGAGATCCGTCCCATTGGCAACGGTCGTGTCCTCCACATGTGAAGATTGTGAAGGAGCAGAAAATGAATTAATACGAGGGAAACTGGTGACTTCGCGTGGTCGAAGTTCATGACTTAAAAATGTTCCAAAGATATTCCGGTAATATACTAGCATGCAAAACTTGATTTCCTGTGAAAATGACAAGAAAATTACGCCTACGAAACATAATTAGTTAAATACGAATCATTTTCTAATTCAATACGTTACAACCTATGAACAACTAACATATGTTGATTTCAACTGTTTAGAAAACAAAACGCATTCTTACAAATCTGAGAAATAGTAAATAATCTACAGAAATAATAACGAAACCAACTTAAGTATACGTTGTATTTGATGCCATACACTACATAATTTGTTTGTATATGCACCGCTCACTTACAACCAAGGGGTATAGTTCGCCTTTCTTAATATGAAAGATCTGCAGAATCAATATCTGCAAACATGCCAGTTTCAATCTCTCTTGTATACATTATATAAATCGCTCTCGTGAATGATATATTGTGTTTTTCCCTCAGATTCAATTCCACGAAATGACGAACACGTCGTCTGTATGTGATTTTAAGTTCCATTTCATTACTGGAGTCGAGATGGTAAGAGATTTATCGTCTCTTGAATGATTGTAGAAAAATAGAAGGAAATATCAGTCGCCACATTTTAAATAATTGCCAAAACTATTCTCATTTACTACATTTAGCGCGTATCATTTTCTGCTTTTATTGAGAATAATGATTTTTTCGGTTATTTATTGAATATTCTGCTGACTAGGCAGTTTATTATTTTACAGACGAAACCTAATAACCGCAGTGCCATGTATTTAGATGATGATATTGTCTTTTATTAAACCGATCCTGTTGCTATGATGATTTGTTCTATTCATATGAATATTACGTATTGTAACGTTATTAATTTACGTCGACATTGGACTATTTTTATCCATAGCCGATCAGTAAGTAGAATTTGATTAAAGCCGATTTTTTATGTCTGAACAGTACATAGCAAGGGGAACAAAATATTGGTGCTAAATATGGTATGAATGTTAGTCGAGAGCACACGGACTTTTACTGCAAAGAAGATGGGCCAAAGAAGTTTATATTTAAAAAAAATATTTCGTCGGGTTTTTGGTATTGCCAATCTGTATCTTCTACCTTCTTAGCACATATTTTCATTTTTAAGTTTAGTTGTGTCTTTTTGAAATATGTCTAAAGGTAAACTAGATCGATGTTCAACCGAACAAGTTACAACAATTTTCTTTCCATTCTTTTTGTAATAACATTGGCTAAACCCTCCGTAATTATAGATGTACAACGACCATCGATATATGACCCTCGGACGAGCCCATTTCCTAAGGTTGGAATGGTATTTACCGTTAGTTTTCTGATAAATTATGGCTATATATTAAAAACTCACGTTCACTTAGACACCCTTGCACTCCCTTCACATTTTATTCGTAACAGTTTTCTAGTACTTGGGTAACTGTCGCTCCTCACAGGACCGTTGATGGTTTCGTTTGAGACAATTTGAGGCGAGATAAAAGGTTTGTTGAGACGGATAGTAGGAAATAAGACACGCAAATGACACTTGCTAGAAGAATGGATACTATTTTACGATTCTTATTGTTTCAAAGACGATATGAGTGTCGAATAGCAGATGTTAAGAAATGACAAAAAACTGGTAAAGTTGTCATTGTAACAGGAATACAGTCGCTGTATTGTGATGGAAAGGTGAGAATATCGAGAAAAGAACTGGAATGAGAGATCGATAGACATCATATTACTCTGATATGGTGTGGCGAAACGGTGATTTAATATAATGAACGGAGCAGTAATATATTTTAAAAACGTAAATAAATAATTCTTAACTCGAATTGTTTCGTTTTTATTTGCCATTTGATTATTCATTTTTTACTAAACAAACATGAAAAATGGAATCGATCCTGAACAGAATCAATGAAAAATGTCATCACGGAATCATTTGGTTGTTGACGATGCGTAAACACGTCTGAGTGACCCTTTTCTCATGACGGCGCTCATATAATGTACTGACGAGAAGTCAAACATAAAATGACATGCGTTCTGTAAAAAGAATAGATAGACAAAGCAATAGTTAATAGCGGTTAATAAGCAGTATATATACATACATAGCGGCTACTACAGTCTTAGAAACAACCAGTCTGAAACGACTACTATACCAAATTCACAACATCTATAGAATGATCCGGCTGGAACAACACTCTGCTCAAAGCGGTCATGTATTCTGATAATACATACATCCAGGACAGTCTCGCCTGAATAACAACCTCACCAACCTCGCAAGCCCAATACAAGCATTGAGAAACTCCCTACGCAGTGCTATTAGCGATAGCCAGTAATGTTTGTTTTAAAGCTGCAAGACATTCACACCACCATCTTTACATCTATCAGGTTACAACACATTCAAGGTCGTCATGATTTAGCAACAACCTCTCCAAAATTTACCAGGAGTGATATTCAATATTGATCTTATTTAATACGAAAAACTGGTTATTTGATTGGCGAATTCGGCGGGCGGGTGTGCACAATTGGTTTCCGATTGATAACTTCAGTTAGGAATGAGATACCATGATTAAACTTGATGTGTAGGTAGCTTTGCGTCGGTGGGGGTCAAGGTCAAGGTCACTGTTACTAAAAAAGAAGTTGACTTGACTGCCACAAGATCTGGTTTTCATGGAATTTCCATGTGTTTTGCCGTGGCCATTGATGTGATACTTCATGTACAGTTATATTGGATCAGTTGAATGATTTATGATGTTCTAATTACTTCAATCACTGATCATACGTATTTACTCTGTTTTAGACTTGAAATATTACATTGGAAGTCAATACAAAGTGCACTTTACTGTGCATCAAAAATTCTGTTCACATTTATGAGAGTTGGTAAGGTAGTTATATACAATAAGATAAGCAAAATTTGGTTATAATCTGAATTGCACTTTTTAAGATATTTAAGGTTGATGGGGTCCAAGCTGATTGCCAAATGGACTATAGTAATTTGATTTCCCGACCATCGCGTATTTTCACGTTCGACTCGTATACGGTAAATGATGTTTCGGTGCATGATATTTTAGAGAATAGTTGTCAGACACTAGATCAGATAACTAACACGGCCAAGGTATAATACCGAGGAACCAGTGGCATGGGAATATACGATCCAGTAAACACACTAAATTGATTAACTCTATGGACTCGAGAGGGGGGTTCTAATGTAATTGGTTTCCGTATGTGATGGAGTGCCATTTATAAGTTACACAATCTTGTATCATATTCTGGATACCGTTTAACTATTTTTGCAACAGGTTCCACAGTTATCAGTGATTTTAAAACTGAATCAATCTGTGACTTAGTCTCTCAAAGTAGTTAAAGTATCTCTAATTCACTTCGGTCTTGATGCGACGCTCCGTAGACAACTGATTAATGTGTCTTTAAAATTATTCCTTTTGTAGATGAATGCTTCATTATCCTCACTCGATTCCTCGTTTATGACAAAGTTCGCCTCGTTCAAGACGACATATTATACCTAAATGATACTTATTAAAGGCGTATTGATTTTCTAAGATGATTTCTACTCAAATCACTCTATAATTGCCTTCTATTAAAGCTTCTTCTTACACAGATCACTAATGGCTTTTGCAAGCGTCTAAGAGAATGAAATGATCTCATTTTGTCATTTTCTGGTTATGTAATGGACATACGGTTACACTGATTCTAGTTATTCAGAGACACTGTTCATGTGCGGATCCAGAAGATATTCTCAGAGGGGGCTAACCCGCAATTTTTTCTCAGAAATGGATCCAACCAACAATATGTCTCACAGGGTGTCCAACCAGCTATTTTTCGTAGACGGTTGTTCTGATCAGACTCATAGTCCTGGCAAACCACAATCGTGAAAGCTCGGCCATTTCCGTTTATCTCCGGTAAATTGCAATGCATGAATGCCGAGGTGATCAGAATGGGCAAACCAGTGTAAATGTACAAATAAATAAAATAACCACATTTTGCCCAATTGACTGGGGTACAGGACCCACTGTCCGTCCTCTGGTCCTGCCCATGCTGTCAATTGGTTCTGAGAGTTGATCGAACAATTACATTATGGTCTTCAATCACTTGCTGATCAAATATTCGGTCTGCAAGTTTCATTAAAAACTTTATCAGAAACAGATAATTAAATATACTTCTCAATTCCGTCTGCAAGTTTTATTGTTTCATTGAAAAATCGTCTTCCCAAGTCTGTATCAGAATATATGCCAATAGGCTTATAATTAAAGCCTAACAAGGCCACGCGATTGGGTTGTTTGTAACAACTGTCACGGAAGTCTGTTCATGTTCAAAAAAAAAAAACATTGATGCAAAGCATTAAATGATGCCGTGACAAATTATAGTATCGTCAATGACAATTATAAAAAATCTAAAATTATCACCAATCGAGCTTTTAATGTCAATGCAGTCAAATGAAAAGTCTTTTTTTCAGTAAAGCTTCAAAGCTGAATCGTGTTGGAATTGTTCCGTTATGCAAATTTAGCTACATCGGACTTCGTTATAATATACTCCTCAAAATAATTTAAGGACCACAAAATGCAAGCCGGGTTAATATTCAATCACTGAAAGTACTAACAACTAAACAATAATTGATATCAAATGTTCAATATGTCATATTGACAAATGTAAACATGGTCAATGGCAAATGACAGTGGTAAACACGTCCTAGGTCAAGAGATGATGTCGCTACCAAAATGTCAACGTTCGCATAGTGGTGGGTGGGGTATGATGTTTTTCAATTAGCTGTATGCTGCATATTATGTACGAGAATGTGTCTTAACTCGGTGAAAATTTACTTTCGGGGATGTTTGGAGTCAGGTTGTGAGCGTAATAGTTATTTGTTTACGTAAAGTTTGGGCTTGTTATGTAGATAAATTAGTTAGCTTTTGATGACACCAAGCAATAGATATATATGTTCTCATTTGGCGAAGAAATGACCGTTTGAACGAGATGCTGTGTGTTATCTGTTCAGACTTTCTTCAATCCCTTGGTATGAAATATAGTAGAAGGAAAACATTATTTGAAAACAGTTTTTAATCATTGTAGTTTTATGTGTCGAACCCCTTTGGGTTTGCGGTGTTATGCAGAATATGTCGTTATAGTGAATACTATAAATGAACAAATATTGCAGATTAAAACAGTAATTGATTTATGTGACCATTCGAATATGTTTGATTCATATCAATCCAAACTTACTTGTTGATTCGAGTAGTTATTTGCCGGAATATCGCTCTGAAACAATTCCAAACCAATCAGCATAATTATACTGATTGTTGCCGTATTATTTATAACATATAATTGATAATAAATATCAAGTTAACTTCTAAATTGGATTATTCTAAAATTACCATTTAGTGCTGGACTTACTGAGATAAGTTGCTGTAGACATTTGCTTGAGGCCTTGTGTAAAACATACGATCGTGTACGTACATGTACCGTGCAGCAAAAAAGAAATATAGTAAATAAAAAATGTAAAAATACTACCAGCAAAACAGCTTCCTGAATACGGTATGATGCTTCCAAAACTTAAAATATCGAGTATTTGAATGCACTAGTACATGTAGGTTCTGGGTTTCTGTTAGTATTGATATTTTTGTCAAGGAACCAACCATAGGCATATGGTTTCAAGTTATTTGAGTGTACCCTATGTATTTGCTTTGACAACTGTAGAAAAACAGCTTTTGTAACGCCAGGAACCAGAGATAAAGATATAATCCATTGTTAACGCACTTCGATTGTGCCCTCTATAGACTGACCAATCCAAGAGACTCAAAAATAGCATCTGAATGACATGGATTCTAAACTTTTAACAAAGTTAACGTTGTTAGTGCAAATTCGCTGGTTGTATAAAGTGATCGAATTACCGAGAAATCAGACTAATACGAATCGATTTCTTTGGTGATCAATGCAAAATAGGATTTATCAATTTATTTAGGTTCCATTTTTGCGTATTTAGTTTTGTCTTTTATCAAGCTTTTTTTCAAATCATTACTTCTGACACAGGCCATTACAATGTGAATTAGATCGATGTATAATTATGCTGACGTCCACCAATATTTAGCGTTGCTGTTTGGTGGTACTGGACTTTGATGAAGAAAACATTCATGACGTCACCAACACTTATCTCGCCTTGATTACTACAAGTATTTCCTCGTAGTATTAAAAATACATTAATTCATTTAGCTCATTTGTTCAATAAACTGCATACCGTTCGGGATTTGAGGATAAGATAGGTTTAGTTAGAAAATAGACATTGTCTTTTTGCTTTGTTTAACTCAGTCTCTAAATAAGTATAGTAAGACCTCCCTGAAGAAACTTTACTGACAAGAGCTTATTGTACAAATGTGTTGATTGTTGCTGGCAAGTTGCGCAAATTCTGAACATATGGAATATCGATAATGTTGCAAAAGAGAGGTTATTAAGCACTAACATATAAGGCTATCGCTTTTCAAGAGATGAATGCTCCATGGTGGCTGTATTGAGAATTTCTGTTTATCAAATGCAACAATTTTAAATACCTGTAAAAACTAAATGTAAATCTTATAAGTTTGGATATTGTTAATCACCCTTGCTTGACACTCAGCATAATTATTGCCAGGTAACTGCCTGTTCTCCTGGTTGGTGTCAGATTAATGTCACTGTGTAGTCATTTGTCTTACGATACATATCGTATCGTGAGAGGATCGTTACACCCCTAGTTAGTCACCACATGACTGAAATACTGCTGACCAGTGGGACTTGGAAACAAAGGTTATACGTATTTATCTTATTTTATTTTCAGCATTTCATTAATTCTCGGCCGATGTATTCGCGGTATTACATTGTGCTCTTTGATTTTCAGCATTTCACGAATTCCCACCCGATGTATTCACGGTATCACAGCGTGTTCTTCTATTTTTAGCATTTCACGAATTCCCAACCGACGTATTCACGGTATCACAGCGCATTCTTCTTCTATTTTCAGCATTTCATGAATTCCCACCCGATGTATTCATGGTATCTCAACGTGCTCTCCTTCTATTTTCAGCATTTCACGAATTCCCACCCGATGTATTCACGGTATCTCAACGTGCTCATGGTGCCATTGTTCTGCATCTCCTACTGGTGACATACATGTTTATTGCTCTATCCATTGTCTGTGATGACTACTTTGTTGCTTCCTTGGACAAAGTGTGCGAGGTAAGTTTATTCTGTCTTGCAGTGACATGTTTCTGTTTTGATGAATTAAATACTATAGTGTTCAGACAATCCAAGGCCACACAGAAATGGCGACAGCGCCTAGCCACCCACACAAGAGTCATACATGGTACGAACCATCAATACCCCCCGCCCCCCCAAATGAATATTTCAAGCAAGCCTATATACTAAACCCGCAATTAGTGACATACTGTGGACTTTGAATTTCGTGCATAATTAACATTAAGGGAGGTAGTTATGAATGGTAACTACACTGAAGGAATAATAAGTTAACAACCTCTCCCTTTTATTGGGCTTATATTTGGTTTCTGATTTCAATACTCAATGAGCAAATTAAACCGCACGAATTGTTGATCCTGAGAAATTGCCTCAATACTAAAATCTACGACAATTTATTACCTTACTGCAGTCCGTCATCCTTCTGTCTGATTGAAGGTGATTGAAGGGTTTGATCGCAGAAAGCAGCCATGATTTATATACATGTCTTTATAGCAGACTATACGTTGGGCGAAGCCCAACGGATAAGATCCGGTTTACGATAACACGTGTGCACGTGGTTTGGTCAGAGTTTGAATTCACTAATGGATCTAAAAGTTTGTGTTAAAATCCCGCACTGAAGCAAAGATACTAGAAAATGGCTGCTAATAGAATAACAAAAAAAATTAAAATGCGATATTCGGCAGCTCATAAATTTTCTTTTATTTTTAATGATGTTTAAGAATATTCCAAAAACTAGCGTAGGCCCCTGTCTAGAAAAGAAAAGATAATAATTATCAGTCTTCCATGGTTGCTATGCAACCAATCTTTTTATATGGGGAGGGCTATTTCCTAAATGTTTGGACACAAAAAAGGCAGCCATTTTTTTGCCCACTTCGGAAGGAAATTTTAACATTTTCAGTGCATAAACGATGCTACAAACTGTTATGAGACACATGATTACTCTGAGATAACGAAGTAAGTCGAGCGGGGATCGTTCATATGCGCGAAATATCAACCAATCTTAAGAAAATCTAATGAAAAAGACACACGTTTCGGTTATTTCCCATCGCAAAGTTTGCAATACAATTAATTAAAGTCCGTTTATGGTATTTACGTATCTAGACCGGACGGTGATAATCCACATCGTAGTTGTAGGTTATTGTAAAGAAAGTAAAACAAATGCATTTTCGTAATTCCTCGCCGAGATGTAATTAAAAAATCCCTCCAAAATCGTCAAAAATATTCGCGGGATGAAGGTCGCGAAAACTAATTACATGTTGTTGTTGTCGTTATTGGATACAATAAAACCCGTAATTTTCCGTCTAAATCTCTTTTATGTTGTGACGATTTGCAGGGTTTATTTAACGAAAAAAGGTGATTAAGATTAAAGATGTTTGATATTAAATTCGTAATATGATTAATTGAAATGAAAATAGCCTTCTCTTTTGAACAAAAGTACTATCTGGTATGCTCATGCAACCCATTAAAAAAGATAAAATATCAGATAAGGCCTAGAAATCAGTTGTTATCTGTGTTTATATCTAATTATTCATTTTTAAATTAGTTACCCCTGAATTAAGTAGACCTAGAATTAAACAAATGGAAAAACGTGTATTATTCGTGTTCATTCGGACTGACAAACGATAGCAGGTTTGTATCGTCTTTCGTTACTTTGTACCCAATATTTCGTATCAAACCGCTATCGCACGCTTTCTTGTGCAACAAACCGCTTCGATAGGTTGCATAGACGTAGGAAAGCGCTCGGTAGCGCCTTTTGGAAACGGCTTGCTCCAGATTCGTAACTTCGTAACCAAACAATTATTTGTGAAGTTATGCATCACCAAAAAATCCAGTACTAGATGAGCATGTTACAAATAATGTAGGACAGCTGACATAGTCCGCTACATATGCTGTGCATTAGTTCATATTATAATGCCTTATCCACCCCATTATGTGTATTTTATTATCACATAATTCGTTGTCATGAATACAAATGACTGCAAGATTGAAGTAACAATATGATAAGAATATC
Organism: Spisula solida; assembly: GCA_947247005.1. Taxonomy (NCBI): domain Eukaryota; kingdom Metazoa; phylum Mollusca; class Bivalvia; order Venerida; family Mactridae; genus Spisula; species Spisula solida. Next base: position 26,529,643 of record OX365945.1, on the reverse strand, counting down.
TGATTGACGACAATATTCCGAGTAAGTGCTTCTAAAATTATCTGTGTATTTTGAGTGTCTCGATGGTCACTTTTAGGATTTCTAACAGCTAAAAATAGGTATTGAAGCCGTTTTACTGTTGGAACTGGGTCATTCAGCTAGGGTATTCAGCTTATTGATTGCTGAAACTAATTAATTCCTCTTTTCGAAAGCTTGTACTTGGACAGATATTTTACTAGTTTAGTTGGGCATTGTGCCTTGTATGTTTTTAATGTTTTCTGTTTCTTAAGTTGAGTGCTGCCTTCCCTGTCTGACTTAATATTATCTTTTGGCCCAAAAATGTGACTTTTGAAAGAATCATTTTCCGACATACCCACCCTAGTTTTGCACATGCTACAGGAAATAAGCATTTTGTTCGGCCACATTGTATTGATATGTATTGTGATAGACTAAAACACTGATGTGCATAAAATATATCGACGTGTGTATTTCTTGCTGCGTAAACAGTTTTAGAGAGTCTCAATCAAGTTGCCTTGTCTCAATAAGTCTGATGTATCGGTACAAGTTACACAATCGTTGTTTGATCGCATACTGCCGTAAAATTGTCTGGGCACAGCAAACATTGGAATTAACCAATCGTTCAGTCATGCCATATTATTGACAAAATGGCCCAATGTTCGTAACAACAAACATATTCCATGCATCATACATAGACACCGTTATGTACACAAATAGTCATTAATAATACATTATTTGCAAATTTTTGGGAAATCAGCCATTTTATCTATGGTTATGCTATAGAAAAGACAAACTATAACAGAGTTCATGATGACTGGACTGGTACTCGTTCGAATATTAAAATATAGTCTAAATCGGACGGAGGTACCAGTCTGACCAAAACCAAAATGCATACACAGAGAGCACATGGCTTCAATCAGGCGAAATTATATGGTACCATAATTTCCTTGCATGACACTCAGCATAAAATTGTGACAATGTCTTCTTGCATGACAATCAACATAAATTGTGACAATGGCTTCTTGCATGGCACTCATCTTAAATTGTGACAATGGCTTCTTGCATGGCACTCATCATGAATTGTGACAATGACTTCGTGCGTGACACTCGGTATTAATTTTGACAATGGCTTCTTGCGTGACACTCGGCATTAATTGTAACAATGGCTTCTTGCGTGACACTCAGTATAAATTGTGACAATGGCTTCTTGCGGGACACTCGGTATAAATTGTGGCTTCTTGTGTGACACTCAGCATTAATTGTAACTATGGCTTCTTGCGTGACACTCGGTATTAATTGTGACAATGGCTTCTTGTGTGACACTCGGCATAAATTGTGACAATGGCTTCTTGTGTGACACTCGGCATAAAATGTGGCAATGGCTTCTTGCGTGACACCCGGCATAAATTGTGACACTGGCTTCTTGCACGGCACTCGGCATTAGTTGTAAAAATGGCTTCTTGCATGACACTCGGCATTAATTGTAACAATGGCTTCTTTCCCATTATAACATCCTGGCGAAAGATAACACAAGGAGTCAAAGTGCTTACTCGCTTAATCTATAAACGTTTTCAAATACAACTTATATGAACTGAAAATAAACTGATATGCCTATTGGAGGAAAAAACTGCACAAATGGGACATGGACCTCACATCATTGTGGCAATGTACCCGTATATCATCAGAAGTGACGTGTCGAGAACAACCAATCACATATCACAATAGACCTGATACCAATAAATAATTTTCAGCTGTAGCCAAAACGCACATTTCTTACAATCGCATTATTGTATTGTATGAATACTTGCTTCATGAAAGAAACAGCTGTTTTTGGAATAGTTTATTTTCCATTTTCACAGTGTTCGCCCCCAAAAATGACAAATGAATGATTAAAACATAATTTATATGACAGAGTCTTCAGAAAAGCAACCGTCGTTGGTATTAAACAGTTGTTCAGCCTTGTATACTTCTCGGTTTAATGGAACATTCGTGTGCTGTTTAGTACATTGCTCTAATTGTCTGTCTGTCGGATTGAAGTATACGGTCTGAAAGTGTAATAGCAACGAGCTATGTCAAATATTACATAGCATCTGTAAGTATACACGAATTGTTTGGTTATATTCCATGGTTATATCGATAGGAGCTCTTGATCCTCCTTTAAAACAATTGTAAAACAAGAATAGTTACGATGTTACATGGTAAAAAGAAAGTATTAAGTCGGACAGGAAGGCAACGCTCAACTCAACCAGCCGAGCACAGACAGTGTAAAAACATACAAGGCATAATGCCCAACACACAACCGAAAGAGAAAAGTACAAGTCCAAGCTGTCAAAAAGCTGTTGAATGAACTAGTTTCAGCAACCAAAAAGCTGAATGCCCACGCTGAATGAACCATAAAACATACAAGACGCAATGCCCAACACACAACAGCCAACGTTGACCAACAATATCACCCCACACATACAGGGCAGCAGCGTCATACAAAAATATTAATGTATTTTACAAGTAAGAAAGATTATTGTAGTGCCAGATGACGGTGATTTGGACAAAGATTATTAATTCACATTCACTGACTAGCTGTAAGAAACCTAGCTAGTACCGACACTTTAAAGATTAAATCGGGAACTGTGAATCTCTATCGTAATCTTTTTATTCGTTCTGGTTACTTTCGTACCCACGAACACTTATTCCTGACATGTAGTTAATTGAATGATTTATTTAAAACGTGCGTTATTTCTTCATTATTCCATTCAAGTAACATATCAACGATCATTAGGAACAATAGGCTTATGTAATGGATTAAGGTAATCTGCAAGATTGGACCAAAGTAGTTCTAGAGAGTAGTAAGAGCAAATAACCCACGCATGTCTCTCATTATGGTCATTGCCATTGCCATTAAAGTACATTATGTACATGTTGACGAGAGATTGTGTGTTGTTCTTTAGAATGTGTTTAGTTTTATTTACGACGGCGGGGAATTGACAGTTCAGTTGAATAAAGGTGATAGTCCGGCCCAAGTCCAAAAATACGTTTTTAATTTAAATTTATGACGTGTGATATTTTTTCATGTTTGAGCATTTTGAGAAAATTGGGATAAAACGTTATAAAATATCAACAAAACTGGGACATTTTGGAATCATTGAACTACACTGTCACTATGACTGCTCAGGAGTAGTCCACAGAGATATCAGAGGCGTGTAATGCACGTACACTTTAAAAGTAATTATGTACGCTAGAACATAAGTTGATAAAGATGATAAATAAATGGCAATTAGACCCCCTTGTCGTAAATTCGAACGGATATTAACGAAACCCAAAGCCAAGGTTACCTCCCCCTCTGTTTGCTGTGTAAAATGTAACACTACTACCATTTCTGTGCATCTACGCATGCGTAAACTCCATAAGCCTTATGGAGATCTACAAGGCATGAAACTATTTGCATGCAAATATCTAGGCTATCAGACAAACATAATCTAGTAGAACCTTGGGGGCAATTTCTACAAGATTAATAACTTTTCCTGACCAGTTGACTGTGTATTGAAGCTTTACTGTAGGTATTTTAGCATAAATATGTCACTTTTCATGGGCAAGTAGGAGTGTAGGTATTTTAGCATGAATATGTCACTATTCCTGGACTAGTAGGAGGAACCTATTGAATAATAAATAAAGTTGAAGGAAACAATCACTCTCGTTTGGAACAAGTCAATCAATACACGGGATTGATAGTGAACGTATACTATGAAAGCTATACATTGTACTCCATTTTAGTAGGGTCAGCAGTCCTGAACATGCATACAAAATCAAACTGAATATTGTTTAAAGTCACACTTGTCAACAGTAGGTCAAGCATATGGAAACGATACTGTCATATTATTTTGACACAGGGCGCGAACCAGCAGTATTATTAACTATCTATGCTAAGCGTTAAGCAAGGGAGAAACACATATTGATACCAGTTTGACGACTTTGGTTTGCCGCTGTAGGGATCGAAACCGAGTCCTCCAGCACTCGAAGCGGACACTACAGGCACGCACGACCCAGTTAATGTTACACCTACTACCATGTAGTTTGGTTCTATGTACTTTTACTGACTTGTCCAAGGCTGTGAATCGTGGTATGTGTGGTTTATGTTGAGTGCCCATTTGCCTCTTGTATTGGTAATTTAATTTAGGTATATAGTTTTGACCAGTACACGTTTGTGCGTAGCCAATTGTTTTTTTTCCAATTATTATCTGATTCATGGTCAGACTGTCTTTCATTCTACCTCTATCAAAATTAGGTGTCCCTATATGTCCTTATTGTTTAACAGTTTAAGATCTTGACATAAAGTATTTACAAGTACTGGTATATCTTCCTTGCTTGGCTCTCACCATAGTTAGTCCCATATAACTTCTGGTTCGCTCCGTGTCACGATAATATGACTGGGTTGTCTCCCTACGACTGACCTACTGTTAACTAGTGGGACTTAAAACAATAGTTTTTTAAAAATATAATACATATAGTTTACATACTCGTGTTGCCAAGCACCGATTGATTGTCCATTCAACATCATGTTATAGTAAATGCCTTTAACGATAACAGCATTAAAATTCGTTATATTAGTTACCGGTATAAAACTTAATGTTTTCGAACCTAATAATTGAATATTAGTCATATTACATTCATGACAGAACGCCCACCCTTGATTAGTTCTCATATGTCATTTGTTCCCAAATACGATTATTTTTCGAAAGCTCGTGTCAGCTTATTTCCTCACTATATTCCGTCAAATTTACGCATACGGCTATCTTTATCAGCAAAGACTTATAGTGCCAGTGCTAATGCCTTGTATTATGTTTCTGCTGTCGTGTCTAAAATGGAGTCAGAAATCGAATTAATGCTCTATATAATAGGATAAGTCCAGAAATAGCTACTCATCATGTTTTTATGTTTGTATCCAATGTCCTTATACATTGTAACTTTGGCGGCGAGTTTTCAATTCTGCTAAACATAAAACTGGTTGAGCTCAGATTAGATAGTTATGTGATCTTTGTCTTTATTCTCTGAAAGTAGTCTCTTGCATATTTTAATGCTATTCTAGTCTGATACACCGGAGTCAAAAACATTTCCGCTATTGCTTTTTCCCATTTTCTCTCGCGACGCTTGATCTGCACAAACTAGCAAATATGCAAACATGCCCTTTGTTATAGATATTGATAAAAGCTTGAGTGACGTGTTAAGTCATGACTGCTCATTCATTACGAATGTTTGCTGAGCTTTTAGTCATTTAGGCGAACTTCCAAGAAGATCCACAGAGCAAATATCCCTAATTGATTATCTAATTCTACGAATTGTTTAGTTTCCTCTGAGCAATGTTCTTCCTCTTTATTGGCGTGATTTGATTTGTATTAAAGTAGAATTCCCTTTCTCTTTTATAAGGCTTTGCTTAATGTTTTGTCATTGTCGTTTGATTAAGACGGAACTATGGCTCGAATCCTTTCAAGTGAAATATATTAGGGAACGAATCAATGTAACATACGTACGTACATGATATTCCCCCTCCCCATTTGAGCAAAAACGTATAAATGTCTTGACGAATGTTTCATCAAGTACAAGAGTGAAAACTAAATAAGGAAAATTACTTACAATGTGATTTTTGTCACTGTGTCGTTCGTTCATTGTTCCGTGTTTTCAATGATTGTAATTGTTCCTAGGTTGGCGTTCGTGCGTTTTTGCCACTTTTGCGTCCAGGCCCCGATCTCCCGAAGGATCTCAATTTGAGTTAATTCTCATCTCAAAAATTGTCATGAAATCTTTGAAGCAATATCGATGGAAGGCTGCACTCGACACATTATTCTGAGTTTATTACAGTAAAATGTCAAGATAAGAAACTTCTGATGTATCTTAAATTCAGACTCTAATTTGACAAAAATCTCAATTTGAGCTGAGATTTCTACTTGAGATGCTTCGGGAGATCAGGGCCTGAATAAGGCTGCTTCGTAATTTCAAAATGATATGGTTGCGGTTTCTGTTAGGCGCTACTTTGTGTTTTTCTTGTGATGTATGGTCGTCAGGGGCGTAGCCAGCGATACGGACGTACGCACGTGCGTAACATTAATTTGAATAGTAAAAATATAAATATGGCAAAAATGGCTTCAAGGCTTGTGTGCTTAACATCAATCCAAGTCTGGCTGCTACGCCACTTGTCATCCTTGTGATAGACTGTTGTCTGCTGAGTTTTATGTTTGACTGACTGTTCAGTCTTGTATGTGTTTGATGTGCCACCGTACCTCAATGCTTATGCGCTTGCCGTCTAATCTGGTGACCCAGGTTCAAGCACGAATGGAGGCACTCATATGCCTGCCATATTTCAGCAGAAAGCTGACTGGCAAATTAAGGCTATGCTCGGCATTCTTTTAAAGAAAGGTTTTATGTTTGACTCACTGTTCAGTCTCGTTTGTGTTTAGCTCCACTATTCGTAGAATAAGGATAGCTATTGTAGTCACATGAGCGTTTGTTTTGTCGTCAGCGTCCGCGTCGTAGTCGGTGTCATGATAATGTTAATGTTTAGGTACAACCTCAAATATTTTTAAAGTGCGTTGACATATCGCCTTGATTATACTTTTCAAGCATGGCACTAAGAATAGTGGAGCATACTGTCGCGGATATATCTTGCTATGTTTGTTCTTTATGACTTGTACCAGTTTGTAAGATGTGATTTTCCCTGTTGTATGTTTGTTCCTTTTGGCTGTTTTGCTTGAGTGCTGTCCTCCATGTACGTTTCATTATCTCTTTGCTCTTGTATCTATTGCAGCATCTAGGCTTCAGTGAGGATGTCGCTGGTGCAACGTTTATGGCCGCCGGAAGTTCAGCCCCGGAATTGTTCACAGCTATCATTGGTAAGATAAATGATGTCCAAGTTATTCACTAGGGCCAGTACAAGGTCTTTAACAATGATCATTTCATTTAAGGTCGTCGTCGGTATGAATAAAAGATAATTTAGTTATGGAATCCAGAACAACACTAGGAACTTAATGCCAAACAATATATAAACATCATATTACTGTATGGAATGCCTGATACCATTGCAGTCCAATCTTCACATCTCACAAAATATGTCAAATCCGAGTATCGGCAATAATTATTATATCCTGTTCAAATCAGGTACATTGTATAGTCCGTAAGCGACTAGGCTGGACCCCCCTAAACCTACAATATCTTTTAAAGTAATAATGCAATTTGCTTGAAATTTGGTATGGTACACTAAATTACTAAATTTTGTATTTTAATCAACAAATGGACAGGGAGTAAAATAAGCCATTACGATCAGGTAGTTAGACTAATACACTCGGCAAAACTTATAAGTACACACTTGTTTATTAGCCCATAGCTCGGTCAATGCGTGTGTGATCGTGCTGAAAATTTCAACATATGTAGATTAGATATGTAGAATAACAATACAATCGATGTTTTTAACATCTGATTTAAATTGTCACAAAAAAAATAAATTAATGATACCAACAGCAGAATCTAAAAAAACACAATAATGCCGTGTGTTCATCGGGCGATTGGCAGGTTGCTAATGCACATATGGCCCGCTGCGCTGATACAGTACGGTATAAAGTCTATGTTTCTATCATGGACACAGTAATAAAGAAAACAATGATAGGAACAAGCCCAATTGAGGTTTAGAAATATCGACTTCTGATAAAAAATGCAATTTGAAACATGGTTAACTCCCCTTGGCCATAACAATAAAAACTATTTTTAAAAGTAAAAGTACACCATGTTGTTGTTTGAAAAATCCATTTTTTTTGTGTTTTTTTAATTTGACAATAAATCTAAAATTCAAATTTACCTTACATAAAACTAATTTGCACATACGCGTCAATATCACGGCCATTTTACGGTTTTTGTCGTTTCATGGTTCAATGAACCGCTGTATTTAATTTTGAAGAAAACAATGTATTTATCCAGTCCGTTGATAGTTAATACCATGTACACACAATTTCATGCAAAAATAATAAAAAATAAAAAAGTTATAGCGAAAAAAACGACGTGTGTACTTATAAGTTTTGCCGAGTGTACTATTGTATTTATAATAACTGTAACGGGTCATATATGGATAACTTTGACCTACATTTGAATGGTCATCAATATGTATATAGTTGAGGCCCACCTTCGGATTGTACTGATCATTTGTATAAACAAAATGTTGAGTCTTGAGATGAGCTTAAACATAAAACACAGACACTTTGATGTATGGGTCTCAATATATATTTGAAATCGTCACTGGTGTGTTACTTAATGTAAAGTTATATTGGACCAATTTGCTTAACTTTGCTGTTCCAGTCACTTCAATCACTCATACGTATTAACTCTGTTTTAGACTTAAAATTTTACATTTCTGTTGACCAAAATTTCTGTTTTAATTTATGAGAGTTGGTAAGGTTGATTCCTGAAGATATACCAATTTTATTCTAATTGGCATTGTACTTTTTAAGATATTAAAAATTTATGGGGGTCCAGCCTAGTCGCTAACGGACTATACCAATGTAGCTTGTATCTTTTATATGTTTCGCTTCTTCGTCTCTGTAGTTCATTTATATCACAGTAATAAAATGACTCGTCAAACACAAAGGTTTGATTGAATATATCTGCCATTTAACCAATGGCAGACGTTTTAATGTAAAACAAGTTTCTTCTGGTAAAACCTGTCTCATCTAAATACCAGTATGCTCGATTGTCTCCGATTGACAAATACCCAATCTGTTGAGAGAATACATAATGTAGTACTAAAATATATTCAACTTCCGGAGGCCTTGGTCTAGTCTAAAACTACGGAGAATGCCTTTGTTGCATGGATAAATCATAGAATCAAAACATCGATTTGGTAATTGCGTTTGAAGCGCAGTGCTAAATCTAAGCAAATTTATCATTTATGATTGCGCAATTCGCGTGCTGCAATGTTATCGACTAATGCTAACTTAATCAGTAGCTTGGAATTGCCATTCCTAACTCGGTATCTGAAGCAATTAGGAGATAACCAATACTCAGCCCTGGGCTCATAAACAAGCATTTAACAACGACCTCTGGCAATCATGACATGGTATGGTCTTGACACGCTTTCGGTTACAATGTATGTAGTCTAACTTGCCTGAGAGGGAATGTGATCGTATCTTTACATGACTTGAAACTGCGATTTAACTGTATAGATATTCCTTTTGTATACTCTTATGAATAAATAAGAATATCCTATTGCATAAATATACGGACCTTTCATTATAAATACAGAGTCCACCACAAATAAGCATACATTCGCAAAATTAAACATGGTTAAATTATTCAATATCTGTTTATCAGACGGTCACAATTATACTAGTGTCTGAAACCACAATTTTTAATTGAGTAAAAAAGAGATGGATTGAAAGATTAAGATATTATGATTAAAATGACCATGTGATCCAAAAAGGCTGAATTTTCCATTTTTTATGACAAAGTTTCCTTTCAAGTCGGACCTAGAAACTATAATATGTTTCACCTAGGCTATCAAGTATATATTAGTGTTCATCCTTACTGTTCTATAGAAATAACAAACGTTGACGGGAGCGAAGCAACCGGAGACGTTTTTAATTTCTATAGAACAGTAAGGATGAATACTGATAAACTTAGTGTGCAGGTTTATTTGTCTGCGGTACTATGTTACATAGAACGGTACTAAGTTACATAGTACGTTCTATGAACCAAGCTTTACACAGTAAACCATCTTGTTCGTTCTACGGAATTAAGAACTCTCGAAAAATTCAAAATACAGAAATTTCATTGGCTGACAAATAAACCTGCACACTAATCAATGTATGGCTGTAACACCTAATAAACAAAAATATTCATTTTCTTCAAAAATATTGTTGCTTCATTGTTCTGCAATTAGTGTTATTACAGAGGAGTTAATGGATAATAACTTATATACAAATGTACTTATTTTTGATGGGCAGTGTACATATCAAACTTTGAACAAAGAATACTCTTCCACAGTATGCAGAACGTAATATCTATAAGCCCACCTCGAAATTAATTAAAGCCATAAAGTAATAATGATCAAAGATCTGTACATTTTATCACAAAAAAATATTACCTTCATTGACATAAATAAATTGTAATTCAAAAACACGGCCCAACGGGCCTATCAGTCACATATAAGAAAGCAAATAGTGCATAAAAATACGTTTAAAATCACACTAGTTCTAATATGAATGGAAAGACAGACAATAAGATCACACTCTGTCTATTTGGTCAATCGATAACAATCGAATAAAAGTATATATTTTACTAGAAAAGTATATTAATATACAAGTCTATTTATAGTACAGAATTCTCCGGCGATACAAACTATTTTTAATCAAACTAATGTATAAATTTCAGCAATTTATTTTATTTTCATTATCTATAATTGATAAATAAGAAAATTTATATGAAACTCTATATTATTGTTTTCACGCGAAACATCAGCATCATTGGTAAACGAATAAAACTAGCGATAAAACTAGCGATCAGTTCAGTAGTAAAAACAATAGACACCTCAGCTAGTCTACGGTAAAATGGATCAGCAATTAAATTATTAAAACGGAAACATTTTTTATTTTAATTAAGAACATTATCCATCCAAAAAATGTCATTTATGGTGGGATCAATAAGAATTTAAATGTGTTTATATATGTATCAATTAATATTTTCAATATCCACGCAAACAAATTTATTCATTTTATTACTATCAGTAACTTGTCCTTTCACGTCCAGGGGAGAAATTTGGTTTGTACTACATAAGATAGCCGCCTCAAGGGCGGCTATCAATGACTGCATATTTCAATGGTTCCCTTCAAAACCTTGGGAGAATAAACTTTGCATTTGTTTGAACGATTTCTGCACTGGCGATGGTCAATTACTTTTCTGATGATTCAAGAGAATTTATTGGTTTTACATGTTCTAATGAACTACAACCATAGCATTGACGCACCGAATCCATATTTTCCACTCGTCAATTAATCATTTTATCACACTTTGCATACTTTTCTACAGGGCAATAAATGTCGTAAAACACAGTGATATGCCTAATATTACAAATTTAGTTGATGCTCCTTGACGTCCTTTGTTGACGAGGGACTGCAATGGTATCATGCATTTCTATAAAGATGACGTCACTGTTATATTTCAGGTGTATTTATCACCAAAGGGGATGTTGGCATTGGAACCATTGTTGGGTCTGCCGTATTTAACATTCTGTTTGTTATTGGGATATGTGGAGTACTGGTCAAAGAGGTATACATACATTATATGCCTACATATCAAAACCTTTTTTTTTTCGAGTACCGGTATATATTCTTATATATCGTTCACATTGTTAATGGTATATGAACCTCCACGACGAGTGATATTCGAACCCACGACCTAACGATGAAGGCGGCTGGCACTTAAGAAAGCGCGATCATACTTACTACGCCATCGATGCAACGCCAAAACATGTTCCTCAAATACCACTGGCATTGCTGATGTTACTGCAGTACATAAGGTATAATTCTTTGATAATTTCGCAGGCAGGGCACTCGATCCAACAATTCTATAAACAGTCGTGGTCTATAATTTGTATAAATTAATAAATATAGATTGTAGACCACGACTATTTATAAAATTTTGATGTCTAACGAATTTTGACCAAGCAACACTAATCGCAACGGACAAAAAAGCTCACAGACGCATCCATCCATACGTACACATACTAATTAGAACGAATTTAGCAAACCGAGTCCATTTCGCAAGTGTGGTATTAGTTGTGTGTGACGGGGCCTTTAAATACAATAGTAACCATTTATGTGCATCAAATCTATTTTCGTTTCAGGCAATGCATTTATCCTGGTGGCCATTGTGTAGGGACGCTTTATGTTATGCAATTGCTGTTATAGTTCTAATCCTGGTAAGTCAACATTTTGTTAGTACTCCTCACAGCAGTACACCCCCTTGCAGGTTCACTAATTACACTTGCAAGGGAATTAATCGCTAAAAGAAGTTTGCGTAAATGTCAGAATATAATACCCACCAGCTCTTTGAACTATTGCACTAGTCAATTGAATCCACGACCCCCACCCAGGGGAAGGGTGGGGATTTTTACTTTTGCTTTTTCAAATCCCTGGTAAAATCCCTGCACCCCAAGGCCATGCAGATGGGGTACGTGGTTTCAATTGACTGGTGCATTAAGTCATCGTTAATTACACATCTACTAGTTAGCACGACATCTCCGGGCATTGGCTACAACGCCCACATAGTGATTTGGTTCTACTGATGTTAAACGCCCACTCGCATGTGTGATAGCCAAGGTGTCCGAATTAATTACTATTTTATATGGAGAGGGAATTGTGATACGACCATCGAACGCCAATAATATCACCCATATACTCAAAGGAATGGTACATGATACTTTAGATAGCTCTAATACTTTCAGCTGTGAGTTTGGTGTTACGGATTCGTTGAATGTATATAACATCGTTGATAAAACACTGTAAAATCAAACTGAATTTTCGCGAGGGATAAATTCTCGCTGTATTCGCGAATTCGATGTTTAGCGAACATTTATACTCGTGAACTGAAACAGATAGTAAAACAAAGGATATACAAATGTAGTTCTTTATCGCGAAAATCGAAATTTAAACCCCGCGAACATTTCAGATTTGACAGTACCCCGATCCTATTCCTGACTGTTGCTTATATCTCCCTGAAGGCTTTATGTATAGACCTATTATCTATAAATGTATTTCCATTTTAGGCACTAGTTTATGTGTATCTATTAATCGTTACTTGAAATGGAAGAAAATGGAATCAAATTATTCTCGGCTGGCCACTTTATTCGAGAAAATGTTTGATTCATCGTTAATCTTAGATCTAGACTTTTCCATACCCAGCGGGATAAGACATAACTAGGCACATCGCCAGGCTTAAGATAAGTTCAATGCGTAGACATACCTAAAATATATACGCGTGCACGTTTTCATTTAAATATTATAACTTTCTGAATTGTGTAATGTGTACGGTACGCACATTTCTTGTACGCACAACGGATATACTAGTAGTCTATACCCAAATACTTTTTCCGTGATACCCTTTCGGCTGTGATTTAGTGTATCCATGACAGTGACATGTCCGAATTTTGGCATTTAGGCCGTAAACTCACTTAACTCTGGAAGCCCGAACGTGCTATTTCGGCCAGTGCGCATGAACAGACTATGGTAGCGGAAAGTATATAAATAATTTAGTCGTACATGCTTATTACATAAAAAGATGTGCTATTCTCGGAACTTGTGACGAGTTATTAAATCTCTTCCATCTAATTATCGGTCGAATTGTATTTGTCCTGTTTTCAAATGAAAAAAAAGATAATACTAAGTCGGACAGGGAAGGCAGGACTCAACTTAACCACCCTAGCACAGAAAACAAAAAAAAAACATACAAGGCACATACCCAACACACAAATCCCAGCAGTCAAAAAGCAGAATGAACCAGTTTCAGCAATCAAAAAGCTGAATGTCCAAGCTGAATGACCTAGTTTCAAAGTAAAACGGCTGAAATACCTAGTTTTAGCTGTCTGAATTCCTAAAAAGTTTAAGAGTAAACAGTATAACATTTGGTTATGCAACTGCTCAAGTTTTAAGACATACCCTGATATTAAAAATAGTGGTTTTTGTTTCATAACACAACCATGTTTTATTCTATTATTGACAGAAGTTTTCTGGCAAGTGATCAATTTCTACCAGTATGTGCTGTTTTAATTACGCTCAAAGCCACGGGCATGACGACTGTATTTGTCAAGTTCGTAGATTAAGCATTCCAGGAAATAAGTCATCGCCACAAGACTCGGAAGAGATTAAATTCTATTTAATTGAACACAATTTTATTCCACAAGGACCGAACTTTGAGATGAAACAGTTACAATACAACATACATGTTAATGATGACAAGTGTATTGTTCTCGTATTTCCCACGCTCACTCTGTGACATTTTCCGGAAGAGCAGATACATATTTCATAACAAATGTAGGTGCTGTTCTCATTCTTTAAATGTTTACATATTTAGGAGAAGCCGTCACAGTTGTTTCAATAAATTGATTACTTGTGTCTATCAATGAGAATATTGCATCTGGTTATTTGGTTTCATTTATTGTATTTACACTAACATTATTTATAGGCTAATTTAGTGGAATCTGTCTAGACAACCTTTACTTGGTCAGGATTAGGTTGTACTCACGAGTTTGTCGTACTTTAAAGTGCTCTCAAAATGACTAAAGACATTGTGAAGTAAAGGCAGGTCATTAAACATACAGACTCATTACTCAAGCTTTGGGAATACGACATTAAAGTAAAGACAACACGTCAGAAGTGGCGATCATGGGCAATCAGTAAACTTGTTGACACTTTAATTATTCTATATTCGTCGGTATTCATTAAGATAAATGGTTTTGGTATGCAAATAAAGGAAACGAATTGAACTTCCCGTCGGTCGTAGTTTATTTTGATATCATAGTGTTGAACATGTGCTAGTGATCGCCTGCTGTAAACAGTCACCTGTCTTGTTGACAACCCTGTTAAGCAATGTTTATGCTGAACACACCACCATCTGTTTTCAGAGAGAATGTCCATGTATTACTCAACTGGCTGTTCATAGGCACACGGTTTAAAATTAACTGAGTGTATCCTACAATGTGCGGCGGCTATGTGTATAAGCCGCAACGGATATGGCGTTACAGGGACTGGTATCCATGTTTGCTGTGATAACTATAGAAAAACTGGGTACCAGCTTTCGTAACGTAATATCCGTTGCGGCTAAACATAGCCGCTGCACTACCTTCTCAATACATATGGTACACTCTGATCATTTGAAACCACGTGCCTATGATGTTTTAATGGCAAAATAAGGCCCTTTTCCAGACACAACATTATTTACTAAAATAAAACAAACACTTGTTGTACGTACAATCCAAAGTAAATTGACTAAAGGTCAATACAAATAATACATTTCTACAAGTATATGAATTCCTAAAATGAATACTAGTATGCGTGATTTCGTTTCTCGGCTTCTGCTCTTCTGTGATTTTTCTGTGTATTAAATACTACAAAATAAGCCAAAAAACCTCTGGCTCTCCTAAACCAGACATAGACGACCTCAGGATCTCATTAGTTCGATTTGTATCTTGAGACGTCAAGAAATCCATTTATCAGACTTTAATATCACCTAGGGTCTGTTTATCTATTCGTGTAACAACATTAGTAATCTCTTTGGCTAATAATTCCACGTACTTAGACCACCGAGTAATCACGGATAACTGATTTCGGAAAAATAATGGGTCTTAAGACAACAATCTTCTTGTAACACACTTGTGGAGTATTGTAAAACGATGTATCATAAATAAGTGTTTAACACCTCACGCGTCATGTCATACCAATCCCCTGTCACGCATAGCTTGTAAAAAGACAACAACGACGTCATGGTACTATTTTATCAAAGCACTTACGGAAAACCTATATTTACGGTTAAATTTAAATTCTTTATAGTACTTTTACAACAGTAACTATAAAGTGTGGAGCTGCAATATACTAACACAGAGAAGATTCAGTTAATGTGCTCGTACAATATCTCTCCCCAAATTGCAGTCTTTAAGAAGTTTACGATTTCCGTAAGTGCTTTGATAAAACAGTACCCAGTTGACGTGCAACGTTTAAAGTGGTTCCAGTATAAATAATATAGTCAGGGAACATTTGCAACCACTAAATACATGTCGAGAAATGGTATGGGTGATGAGTGTCGATTTGTCAGTCGTGGGTACTAGACTTGTCAGTGACTGTTAATAAGTGTACATCATCACCCGCCTGGTCACAATCCAGGTTAATCCAGGTTAATCCAGGAAATTGTGTTCCGGCAGCCGTTGACTGTGGTGTTCGCTGATTGAGCACTTTGTATTTGCCACCCACCACAGGCTGCTAGAACCAGCCATACCCCAATAAGTTAAATAAAGACATAAGAAAGTAATTATATTATAGCAATTAGAAGTGGCTCGTTTCAAGCTTTGAAATGACACTGGCTCCTTTATTTATCATTTAAAAAAAAACACTGGGATCAGGATACTGTTTTATCAAAGCACTTACGAAAACCTTAAACTTACGCACGAATTTAAATTCTTTATAACTTCTTGATAGCTACCCATTGTTGTTAAGAGTCGTTCAGTATTAACAACTATTCAGTCAATGAGCCCTACAAACAATATTTGTCCCCAATGTGTAGGTTTTAAAAGATAATTAAGAATTAAATTTGAACATTAATTTCTTAAGTGCTTTGGTAAAACAGTACCCAGAAGTTTAACCATGCCTCTCATATTATTTACACACTAATTCCTCTTCGCCCCGGATAGGTCATAGGCTATGCGCAATGATTACTCTCCACATAGATATGTCATTGGCTATTTTCTGTGCCTCACACGTCAATAAACTAGCAAATTATCAAATGTGTGTACAATCATGTACATTGAAGTATATGAGAGTCATCAATTCGGTATTGATCCTATGTTTAAAACAGGAATGGAACTTTTTTTTCAACAATGCTATACCTTCCAAATATTGTTCTGCAATAGCAGCCTTAAGTATATTTAATGTCAAACTACACGCCACATTCTGATGATAAGATGCCTTAATGTGTTGCTGAGATAATTGCCTCTTTATCTGTGATTGATTGGTATCAGAATTCAATCAAGTGCCTAATCATGTGTCATTTGTCAGGCTTAAACCCGTATTTATGATAAAATCCGCATGATTAGAATTTCAGAATTTCTCAGAACTTGGTAATAAAGGTTGAAGTTTTACGCATTCAGTACTAAAACATAAACGTAACTATTAAGAGACTGCAGATCGCTAATTACATGTAATACTTCAGTACAGACTGTATCCGATAGATTGTCGGATATTTCAAAACAACATGCTAGTTGCTTGCATCCTTTTGAAGAGGAAATGAAACTTGCAGATAACTTTATAATGATACCATACAATGTCGTATCACTGGATTACATATGAATAAAACGACCAGAACTAAAATGCGGATCACAAACGTCAACGACAATTCTACATCTAAATATATCAACAAACAATAGAACCACTCGAAATGTGTCTAAATCTCAAACTATTCCGTTGTAATCCCCTCAAAAGCACAGTGGGCGAATGCTTGATGCTTTCAATAGTTTGCAAGTGTGTTGTGATTCGAATTTCGACCCCATATTGTACGGCTTTATAGCCTAGCAATGTTCAGTACGAAAGCATGAGACCAATCGGCTATCGCAACAACCACACAAGAGTTTACGTACTTGCAAATCAAATCATGTGTCTCTAACAGCTAAACGTTCATGTCCTAACATACTCTCCTTTTATACCATCGTTGCTTCATATCAATATCATAATAATTGTGACGGTGTAGTGGAAATTCAAACAGGAAATATTAGAAATATAAGACAGGTGACTGTTAAACTCACTTGACCACAAGTACTATGAAAGCAAAATCTATGACGGACAGAAAGTTTGTTTCCTTCATTTTCATACCAAAACCATTTATTTAATTGAATACCGACGAATATAGAAGAATTAGAGTTGGAACGTTGACTACTTTCCCGTGATTCACAACTTCAGACGTGTCGTCTTTACTTGAACAGTGTATTTCGAAAGCTTGAGTAATGGGTCTGTATGTTTCATGACCTTGCTTTACTTCACAATGACTTTAGCCATTTTAAAGTACGACAAACTCTTGAGTACAACCTAATCGTGACCAAGTGAAGGCTGTCTAGACATATTCCACTAAATTAGCCAATAACTAATGTTAGTGTAAATACAATAAATGAAACCAAATAACCAGCTGCAATATTCTCATTGATAGAAACAAGTAATCAATTTATTGAAACAACTGTGACGGCTCTTCATAAATTTGTAACATTTAAACGATGAAAATAACGCCAATATTTGTTATGAAATATATAAATGCTCTTCCTGAAAATGTCACAGAGGAAGAGGGGGGACTACGAGAACAATCCTTGTCATCTAATATTAACATGTATCTTTTGTTTAAATTTGTATACCCCGTTCATTCCTTGTGGAATAAAATTGTGTTCAATTAAATAGAATTTATATATAATATCATTTCACTTGTGACGATGAAATATTGCCAGGAATGCTTTATCTACGAACTTCATAAATACAGTCGTCATGCCCTTGGCTTTGAGCATGAAACAGCACATACTGGTAGAAATCAATCACGTGTCAGAAAACTTTTGTCAATCAACTACTCGGTATGTCCATAGGCCTTTTCGACTGGGCTGTTTCGTGGAGCAGGTTGCAGTCTGGTTCCCGTTCTAATTTTTCAGTTGTATTACTGTAGTAGTGATTTAATTGTGGGGACGAGAACCAGGCTAAAACTTGCTTCACGAAATAGCACAGTCGAAAAGGCCTAATAATGGAATAAAACATGGTTGTGTTTGTTATGCAGCAAAAATGACTATGTTTATGAGGAAATGTCTAAAAACTTGATTAGTTGCATAACCAAATGGGTTCATTTTAAATCAGGCAGGACAAACACAATTCGACCAATGATGGGAAAGATTTAATTCGTCACATGTTCCGATAAAAGCACATCGTTTTATGTAATAAGCATGTACGACTAAATAACTTCTTTTGGCCCGTTTTGTTACACTAAAGTCCATGAACTATCAGACTGACTAGCCATTTCTACTATACTGGTACACGTTTGTTTCAGGTGGTTGCTGATAGCGAAGTCACGTGGTATGAATCTCTGATCATGCTGATAATGTATGGATTTTATATACTTATCATGAGGTACGTATATAAACAATGTTGTAATAAATCGTAGTAGATTTTTTTCGGTTAACATTTCCACTGGGCCAAAGGGATTCGACCCGATAAAAATATCTTTCACATCTATACTATGAATACATAAGACAGGGGTCTTTCTTTAGGACTGGCCCTCATATACGCAACTCAACATTATGTCCAATATTTTAAACAAGCCGAATACAATCATTTAATTTGTACTGCACACTTCAAGACAATATAATATTATACATAGAAAATACAACTTTTATCAATACACGTGCACAATGTCGCCTGTGTCGAGCATAGAATGTTCACAAAATGCGTAAAACCCGGTTTGACGACATAACCCTGCACAGAGAGAAACTAAAAAACGGCCTTCGATAAAGAAGAGAAATCATTATTTACACACGATCTCAGGAAATTAGTATGACGATTTGGTAGAGGAACATATTTGGATTAACTCACCGACACTCGTCCGTTTCTGTACAGCTTAGCTAGACGAAAGGAGCAATTCAACAACATTGACTGAAAACAATTCGCCGACTTTTGCCATTTTGACAGTGACAGCACGGCTTTTGTTACGAGTAATTTGATTGGCTGAAGAGTTGCATGGTATTACCCGAACACCAATCATTTTCTATATTGTCACATGATTCGTCACGTGATACTACAATGGTCGAAATGAATGTAAATATTAGAAATTGAATATCAGTTCTCCCTGAACTCGGATTATCGTCTATTTAAGCGGAACAGAAACATATAGGTGGCGGTAAGTTGCAACACATATGTCCCACTATCAAATCGTCGTACTAATATCCTGAGATCGTGTGTAAATAATGATTTCTCTTCTTTATCGAAGGCCATTTTCTAGTTTCTGTCTGTGCAGGGTTATGTCGTCAAACCGGGTTTTACGCATTTTGTGAACATTCTATGCTCGACACAGGCGACATTGTGTACGTGTATTGATAAAAGTTGTATTTTTTATGTATAATATTATATTGTCTTGAAGTGTGCAGTACAAATTAAATGATTGTGTTCGGCTTGTTTAAAATATTGGACATAATGTTGAGTTGGGTATATGAGGGCCAGTCATAAAGAAAGACACCTGTCTTATGTATTCATAGTATAGATGTGAAAGATATTTTATCGGGTTGAATCCCTTTGCACTGGGCTGGTATTCACAAAGCATCTTAAGGTAAAACTTATGATTGTCTAAAAATCTTAGGAATTTTCTTAAAATCTTAAAATTTCATTAAGTGTATCAGCTAAACAGGAAAATCAAGATGATCATTTGTTGACATAGTTTGGAAGCATTATGTGAAGAGCTACAATAATCACAAAGAAACCTGGGTCATTCTGCGTGTTTTTTGTGGAAATATCTGCAGCTTATTTTTTTTCAAAATGGTTAAGCTTTCCCTTAAGATTCTTTGTATATACCAGCCCTGGTCAACACATCTGTAGTGTTCCAAATAATATATCGACACATTTATGTGATCGTGAATTGCTGTTTAAAATAGTTTGGCTTGTACTAAACTCCGCATCCAAACTTGATATTGTTTTATCACTTCTATTGAGCTTCATTTAATCAAACAAATTCTGAGGCCTTGCCACAAGCGTTCAAACAGAGAATGAGGCGAAGAGTAGTAACTTGGACAGTCATTTATTCCCTAAATATCTCGTCATGGTGTTAAAAGATAGTAGATATTCGGACAGGGAAGGCAGTACTCAACGTAAACAGCCTAGCACAGAAATCATAAAAACTTCACATTATAACAAAAAGGCACAGACAATGCCCAACACAACTACCAAATTACGATATCCCACATCGAAAGTCTGCCGCCTCAGTCAGTCAAACTAAACCAGAGTAAGAGCCAGGTGACAAGAATATAACAAACGGACGACATACATCACATGGGCAACCAACTATAAAAACAGTGTACATGCTATTTTGAAAGATACGAAGCAGCCTTACGCTGAACAACGAAATTGCAGAAGGGCACATACAAAATGAACACAGTTACCCAAAATGACAAAATGGCCAAATGTTTTATGTAATTTTCTGTTTATGCTATAAAGTGGCCAATACATAGCCAGCCGGAGTAGCTCCAGATTAACCTCCCTGATGACAAGTTTAAATTCCCTTTACACTTAACCTTTACATTAAACAAGTGAAACGTTTTAAGAACTTTGTTACCTACGTATGTTTCTACTTAAGCCATCCATCACGTCTATAAAGAGCTTCAATCTGAGAACTTGACGTTAACATATGCAAAACAGGGTATTTCTATGGGTATTTGTCACTACTGAATCTAAGGAACATTTTTAGGCTTTTATTATAGGCGGGATCTTTTACATGAATTATAGTGGTAGGTCAGAATTCAGTCGATTCTATTAGAATTGCACTGCTAACATTCTGATCAATCAATCATATTTAATTGCGTACTTGGAGATATTTATGCAAATCGTATTGACTAATCTGTGATTGATTGGACGCCGTGGCTTCAATGCTTCTATCATTGCAGGATGATTTTATGTGTACATGTATAAACATGTGCCGTTCTTCTACTTCTTTGCATCCGTAGCTCAGTGGTTAACGCGCTTGGCGTATAATCTGGCGACCTGGGTTCAAATCCTGATAGAGGCAAGCATATGCCGGCCATATTACAGCAGAAAGCTGACTGCCAAATAAAGGCTAAGCTTGGCTTGGCATATTCCCATGTGTATTACATAACATGTTCTAAGGTTGTATTCTGTCGTCATTAGATGAGAATTATCTAGTATCGTCAGACATATACGAACGACCGGTCATACCATAATTACTTCTGAACATGAAACGTCTTTAAATTGTGAAATCAAAATGTTGAAATCGTGAAATGTTATAGTTGGTATTTAGTAAAAATCAATTTAAGATAAAGAGTGACGAATAGTAAGTAAGAGAATATCAAATTATTCGCAAAACAGAGCTTTATCACAAGTCATTCAGTTATGTCGATTTATATAAAGTTGTTTTAGTATTTGGGCATGGTAATTATCATACTCACGTGCTTGTTTTGAATAGAAACTTTCACACATAGCATCTATCGAACACTTTTGTAGAACTTCGTACTCAAACTGTATACATCTACTACACATTTATAGTCCAGTCAGGGTAAGAATAGAGTGACGCAGCGGTCGAGTCCACTATTTCGGTGTAAAACCAATTATAAAGGCTTATACAGACAGCTATAATGTCAATGCTAAACTTACATACTATATTCGTCATAGAAGACAACATCACTCTCACAATATCCCAACTTACGAGAGTTGACTCTACTATATTCGCTCTACCTGTTCAAACAATGGTTGTAATCGCTGTGTACACATAAACGACAACGTCACTCTCACAATATCCTAACTTGACAGTACATATTTGCTTATTATGTGATTGATTTAACGCCATGGCTTTAATGGTTTTTGTATCGTTACAGGTATAATCGAATTCTTCAAAATATTGTATCGGACAAACTGAAATGGTTAACTACAGAAAAGCTATCATCTAATGGTGTTATTGGGAAGCAGCTCAATAAAATACAAGGAGACTATGGTGAGATAATAGTGCCATTAAAATCTACTGTACAATCAAACATTGTCACGAGGGATTAATTTTTGTTATATTCGTGAAATGTCGATATGTTCATGAACTTGAC
This sequence comes from Spisula solida, assembly GCA_947247005.1. Taxonomy (NCBI): domain Eukaryota; kingdom Metazoa; phylum Mollusca; class Bivalvia; order Venerida; family Mactridae; genus Spisula; species Spisula solida. The sequence continues at coordinate 26,507,079 of OX365945.1, read as the reverse complement.
CGACGGTTGTTAAACAGCGATTGTATATTCCGTACATTTAAAACGCACACTTTGTGCAATCCACAATGTTTGCAAAGTATTTTTTTATTGTATGCTGATACAAATACCTTATATTGTGATAAAATACAGCATACGTAATTGCACAAATGTAAAATAGTGGCGAGTTAAGTGTATCTGAAGTACCATAATGTGAGTTAATAGCAAACCTTGAGAAAATAGGCAGTGTGCGTTTTAAAATGTACTGAGTATAGTTCTACCTGAAGTTTAAAACCGCAAATAATTAACCTCGTGTACTTCTTTTGAATGACAAATTCGCGAAATTTAGAAATTGCGAAAAATGTTACTTTTACAGTATTGTAAACCCGCTGTAGTAATTACCATTTCTTATCTTGTCACTATTGTCATGGGTCTCGATAGATTTGCTAATATAATAGATCAATTTCATGGCTAAAATCTGTGTGAATGAAAACAAAGATGATTTAGGCCTGGGAATAGGATTAGACCTCCTGAATACAGAATTATCGTAAACATTAGTTCATGACAGTCATTATTTCATAAACGGATTGGAGTCGTACTACATAAAAAAGTTTATAATCAAGTTTTATCACAAAGAAATGCTACTTTAGCGATGAGTTCGGCAACCGGATCGGCCGAGCGTCATTATTGTTGTTACGCATGGATGACCTGGGTGGTATTAAATATTGATCTTGTTGAATTGGAGAATAAGGATATCGCTTGTTACTGACCAATTAATGTGTTTAATATGGTGTGATCTGATTGGTTAACCTTATCATTAAGTCAAGCAAGATCAATATTGAATACCACTCCTGGAATTGGCGGTCGCTTATGGTGCCAGTGTGTTGGTAGCGTGTCCTAAGACGAGAAATAATCGGTACATGACAATTTAACCGTCATGCAAACTCCCGTTTGACATTCCTGCCACAAGCATCCAAATGGCTTGATTTCACACATATTTGGACAACCATGGCATTCTTATTCCGAAACTTATGCCATTTCTTTTTTGGTTTTCTTTTTAATAGCTAACTTTACGAAAAGTTCGATGTAATTTATACCAAAATTTATCATGCGTAAACGGTGCAAGTTGAAACCCGGTTTTGTGTGATTCTAACGGTGCACGAGATTTACGTAACACGATCGATCAAATTTGGATGATGGCCAAGTTTCTACAAGATAATACCACACTACTATACAAAATTCAAATATACATTTCCAATGCAATTAAGGAAAAATCGGGGATTAAAAAGTTGCGTTTCTAGATGTACTGACTATATATTAAGACTTACGCCGACTGCATTGTAAAAGAAATTGGAGTTAGTGGACTAATATCTTCAAAATGAAAGTGTTCTTGAATGTATATCCCAGTCTAAGATTAACGATAAGTGTGCAGCATTCATCGGTCAATCAATGTTGGAACAGGCCCCGTGTTCACAAAGGATTAATATCAAGATCAAGATCAAGTTGATCCCGATCTTCGGCTCAAGTTGGAGCTTGATCCTTTGTGAACACCAACTTTGATCTTGATCTTCTACTTTATACAAATATATGATCCTGATCCTCAAAATCAGGTTTAAGCCGTTTTGTGAACGCGGGGCCAGAAGCTAATGTATTATGTTGTGTAGTTCATATAAAAGCATATCATCAGAATTAAGTTTAAAATACTTTAAAATATCGTATACTCAAGGGAAATTTTAAATCTCTTATTTTTCTGCGTGAATACGCCTAGATTTTACGTTTATAGATATTTTATCGCAAGGAAGAATTTGTTGCGTCGTGTAAATTCACTAAGGAATACAATCTTAAGTTTTAATCTTCGTAAGGCAAGCAATCCTAGTTCTTGGACATGCGCACTTCACTTTACAATGGTAATAAACATTGCCCTTTTTTTCTTGCCGCATTAATTTCCTAATAGATGAATTTGAAACTCGTCTGATGACAGCATTATCATGGTATCATAATATGGGAACTTAAAACCATTTGGAAGAATACATATCCTTTCTATTTCCGTTGTAAACAACACGCTTTGGTATTGTTTTGTTCAGTTTAAAATACACTGTCTCTTTTTTTGTTGTAATTTGTTCTAAAATAAGTCTGAAGGCGTATGCCGTATTCGATATATTAGATGGACAATTGGCTTCAAGCGTAATATTTTATGTCTGTATCTTCAAACACATTATACGTGCATCATTGTTAAGGTGGTAAAAGTACAATGACAGAAACACTGTATTAGAAAAGAGCGCTGGCACTCGGCCAGACAAACAATTCTATAAATAGCCGTGGCCTATAATCTTAATTTTTAAATATAGATGATAGGCCACGGTAAAATATATAATTGTCTCTCTGTTCGAGTGCCGGTGGAAAAGTTCGATAACTGCAATCGGTGTTCGTATTTTACCACCACATCCATCACGCTCTCAGTTGAACAATGATACATAACCAGTGTGTACAAACCACGTGATATTGACGTAATATTTGGCTAAGAATACAAGTAAAATTCTGTCTATAAGAATTAAAAAACAACGGTAAGTATTTTATTCTATGGCCGATTATAACAAGACATCACCAACACTCTAGCCGAGAATAAGTATTATCAATGCACCTTAATAGTTTCTTGCAAAAAGTCACAGTTTTGACCCAAACTCCGGATTTTATTAGTGCATTTCTAGTCGGGCCAAAACTAGACATTTTGTTGAAACATATTTATCTGCATGGATAGTACTCATTCTCGGCTAAAGAAACCTCGTTAAAATTGACCAAAGAATAAAATTCGTAAACGGGTGTTTTTTAACTTTTTGTGTCGCCTAAAAATACGACATATAGGGATTACTTTTGTCGGCGGATGCGGTTGCGGCGGCATCCGAAATTGCTTGTCCGTAGCATAACTTTGCCTGTTTCTTACAATAAGCCTAAGAGCAGTGCGTAAGAACCATAACTCTACCTTGTATCGTTTTTGAATTATTTCCCTTTGATTGATTTTATTAGTGCATTTCTAGTCCGGAGCATAACTTTGTCACTTTAAAGGTGAATGACTTGAAACTTGGTATGCATGTTTTTTTTACAAAAATCCTAGTGCATTGCACAAGAACTATAATACCTCGTGCCATTTTTAATTATTTCCATTTGATTGATTTTATAAGCATCTCTTGTCCGGGGCATAACTTTGTCACCATTATGAATGAATTTGTATTCATGTTTCTTGCTGTGACATGAAATGCAGTGCACAAGAATCATAACTCTACCTTGTGTAGTTTTTGAATGATTCCCCTTTGATTGATTTTATCAGGACATTGTTTTGTCCAGAGCATAATTGTTTTAGTTCAGAAGACTAGAGAACTTTTGTGAGTCGGATATAAAGCCCAATACTGGATAGTTTTCCATGAAAAATGTGCATGTCGTCAAGCGATATGACGGTGACCCTTGCGCCCTTTTTTAGCCTGGTATGCCTAATTTTGGGCCCCTTTAGGGCATTGATCCCGACCCCTTTGTCAAGCCTTGTATTCCTTCTAATGAAAAATAAAAACTTTTTGGCGCTAAATGTTAATGCAATTCCACAGGGAATCGTACCCAATGGCGGGTAAGACCAGTAATTTCAGTTTTGGAAAATCTACGTTCAAAGCCCTCTTTAAATGGGGCCAACGGGTCCAAAAATCTGTGCACAACCTTGGGCCCGAAATATCCCTTAGTCTGGAATGCATGTATACCCATGACAGCAAAATTCCCGAATTTGGGCATTTAGGTCTTAAAAACGGAAGGCCGAAATGGCCTTCTCGGCTAGTCTGCAATAGTCCGCTATGGTAGCGGAAAGGATATGTACACATTGATAACAGGCTGAGAAAGAACATAACCTCGTGATCAGTTCTCGTTCTTCAACACAATCATATCGATTATTAAAATAAAAAGAAACATTATGTTGGAACATCATCGAATCATATGCTCAATTCTTTATGACATGTTGGATCCAACTGTCGATTTATTCTTGGAATCGTATGTGATATGTATAACATGGTTTCAAAGCTTTTTCATACTGTTATTTTTCAACTGTTTAGGACTTCAGACAGCTAAAACTAGGTATTGCAGCCATTTTACTGTTGGAACTTGGGCATTCAGTTTTTTATTGCTGAAACTAGTTCATTCCGTTTCGACAGCTTGGACATGGGCGGATAATTTTCTCGTTCGAGTGTGTGTTGGGCATTGTGCCTTGTACGTGTTTTTATGTTTTCTGTGTTCGACTGGTTAAGTCGAGTGCTGCCTTCCATGTCTGACTTAATATTATCTTTGTGACAAAGTTACCTTCCATGTAGCGTCCATTTTCCCCTAGAAGAAATATTTCTAGATTCATGTCCCACAATGCATAATAAGAGAAGCATCATACTAACCATATTCCCTAGATACTAAGTACAAAAATGTAATACCATGCCACTGTCTACTTATATAGGATTTCGTAATTTCTGACCGAGGAGAAAAACATCGTCCCAATTCCCTGTAGTACCTGTAGTATAAGATGTACAGACAGCGGAAAAGGTTATAGGTTCTAATGATGCATGAAGTCGTGATAGAAACAAATTCCATTCCTCATGAGACTGAAGCTAGCAAATATTCCTTGATATACTATATATTAGTAATTCAGTGGGGTCACTGTAAAATCACATATTTTCGTGGGTATTAGATTTCGTGGATTTGATAAAAAAAACATTTTCGTGTGGTCGTAAATTCGTGGATTACAAAACATGGAAGGGTAATCCTATGTATGTAAATGTACAGTAAAACCTTTTTAAACTCATTCCTCTTTTTTTCGAGCCAAGTGCCATACATGTGCAGATCAATTCAGAAGCGCGAAAACCGTGTGTTGCAGCTATGACTTTAAACCACAGGAATTTTAAATTCTACCCATAAAATAACGTCGAATGGGGAAATTTATTCACTTATCTTGGCAAAAGTGTGGTTATTTTTGTTTTCCACAAGTTTATCATGACTTAGAATGTACTCAGGAGACCAATGTCAGAAAACTAGTTGGTTGGACCCCTTGAGAAAATTGCTGGTCGACCCAGTAATTACCCTTTGCTAACATGCTGTACCCGTGCATGCCTCAATCTGGGATATCTTTTCTATTTTAAAATAAATGTATGTAAAATATTGTAGAACAATTCGGAGATGATGATGATGTTTTTCACACGTCAGTAGAAGTAGAATTAGAAGTTAATAATTCAGACAGTACAGAGCTACAGGAGTATAAACCGAGTGTTCAAACTGCTGATCAGTACGCCATGAACTCCACTGTCAAGTGAGTACTATACTACTACACCTAACGGCATTTCAAACGCTACCTTTTACGTTTTGCGGATTTCTCCAAAACCTGAACGGTCAATTATCTAAACGTATATTTGTCCTTGTTTAGTTTAATCATACTTTTTTACGTTAATTTTAACTACAGTGCAAATGGTTTTCATGCACAATACACATTATAAAGAATAGAAGCATATCATCAAGATAAACCAGAGAAACGTTTACAATGTTACATCCACTACAAAAGGATCGGGCGACCTTTTCTCTCAGTCTGTATCTCCGGTCAGATGATGCTGTATCTGCACTGGTAGAGGATGCACCTGCGCCCTTGTGGCTGCAACACTATATGTAAAGTGCCCTTGAACGTGTGTTCGCTCGAAAAAGGCGCAATATAAATCTGGTATATTTTTTATTTTAATTATACATGTACTAGTTTCTGAAACAGTTATAACATGTGTCAAACAAGAGATACAAGTAATGGCGAAAATGTTCTGAATCAAACATAACCATGTAATCCAATAGGCTGAATTTTCTATCTTTTTATGACAAAGTTACTTTAAAACTGAGACAAAGAAACTTTATTTGTTGCCTCTAGGGTACCAAGTTATGTATGGTCTTTACACACTATAAACAAAAGTATTCCTTGTCTTAACAACTATTGGTGCTTCACTGTTCTGCAATTAGTGTTATTACAGACCAGTAAATGTGTATACTTATTTTTGGTGGACAGTGTACAAGTTAGTGAACACATTTGTAATTATCAAAACTCAAATATTGTTTATCCCGTATGACAAGTTGTTTTCGGCATATATTGCTGATTGAAAAAGGCGAGACAATGTTATTTTGAGAAAACAAGAAAAGGCTACCTGAAACTACTATTGACTTATTGAAAAACCAGCTGTTTCTACCTCAGTTTGGTCAACATGACCTGTTCTGATTTTCATGAACCTAGGTTCATTTGAAGCATCTTGTGATGTAGATTTCAGATTTGTATGGGTCTTATAAGGTTGTAAGTAGCACTAACGACCTTATTCTGTTAAACCTGCGATATAGTCATTGTAAGGCATGGTCCCATTATATGTTATTGTCCTAGCAAATTCGAAAATATTGAAAGAATGTTTAAGAAAATTACGTATTTTTTAAGATCTCTTGCACACAATGTGAAATACAAATCATTAAACGTTTGTATAATTGTAGATTATCATTTGAGGAAGCAGCGTTCCGTATAATGATGGGACATAACTTTGGTGGAAGGACTAGGTTTATTGCAGCATCTAGACTTGTTGTCTGTTATGTAAGTACCCGGTTTTATACATGTATGAAAACTGTTATATTGAATTTGAATTCATCCCATCGACATTATCAGTCATATTGCGTCTACCTGGTCACATTATCATGAAAGTAAAGATTCAGACAGGGAAGGCGACACTCAACTGAAATAGCCGAGCACAGAAAACATAAAAACAACACAGACCACAATTACATGGCGCAATACCCAACACACAACTGGACGAGAAAATTAACTTAACCACTGAAAGTCCATAGTTCAGCTGTCAAAAAGCTGACAGATCTTTTCAGCTATGAAAAACCAATCCTCGAAATAAACTCAAATACACTGATCACATATCATAGCAGCTGTATAACTTCATATTATAGAGTATCTTTGTTATGTCGCGGACTGGTATATATTCATTAGGCGAATGCTCTAACCACTAGATTTTGAATTAATTTCAATTACTTCGCTTATATCAATTCAATTTAAAGGGACAAAACCACAGGGTGTTAAATGTTCGTTCACAATGTTTAAGTTTTATATATTTAAAATATGCATGTATGTCAACTTTAATTTTGTGAACGAACTTTTGTGCCACCATGCCTATAATAGTGTGTTAATGACGATTACGTCAAACAACAGTTTCTTTTACTTTTAGAGAAAAAGAATGATGCGGGATTCAGCATTTTTGCGGCGCCAAATGTATAGGAAGGCAAGCCGGGCATCAACCATGCGATCATACGCTAAATCTGTCAGAAACTGGTAAGATGTTTTGCATTTCGTCCCTTGAAAACCAAAAGTAAGAACTCATTAGAATACAAATCATGTATGTAATAAGAAGGCTGTATCAATTAACCCTTCTGGCTTTCAACGGTCGAAATACCAGACAGTGAATTCGACTGAAATAAATCTAGTTGTAAACCAAATTCTCTATTACATGTATAAAGAAAATTATTTGAATGATAATCAAGTTTATATCAAATAAATCAAGTTTCAAATCAAATTCTCAGTTCTAAAGAAAAAATACAAAATGTAATGGAAATGATATTAAACTTTATATAAAATTATGATGGTATAATTCTTGATAAATTCTGTGTATGTTTGTTTTGTAGGATGAGTATGGCGTATGACGAGGATTTTGATTCCTGGAAAACACCGCCTAAAATTGGTAATCTATTGCAAACGTCAACATTCTCGAAGTTTTCGTGCATTTACAAGTTCACTGACATCTAGTGATTAGATTATTTTGTCTGAATTTCTAATTACTTCTTACTAACGTATTTTAGAAACTCCCAAGAGTCGAGTTGATCTAAATGTAAAATGAACAATCAATGTCACATACATGTATCTTATAAACCTGATTAGTGGTAGAAAAGTTTGAAATTGAATTTAATTGCTATAAATAGGTATAAACATATAGTAAGGAAGCCCACATGTTTCTAAAAAAGCAACCGATCTAAAGTACACTGTCTTCCAATTGAAGTAAGTTGGCAGCGCTGCGTCGTTTATATCAAAGATCTAAATAGCATGTACTTTTAGATCTTTGCTTATATTGATGAGATGATTTTATTAAGATTGCCTACAATAACATAAACAAAGTGAATTAAAGTCAGCATTTGTGTGAATTTGCAAACTGTGTTACCAAACAGTATTATAATGCGCCCACGAAAATGAGAAAGGCGGGAAAATTTGGTATAATCCTCAAAGGTAGATTAATCAGGGGTGCACGCTTTATCAGTGATGTTTTAGTACGAAACCGACCATATCTGTTTACCAATAATATGTAAAACCAATATTGCAACATTTGACCAAACCAAGTTATATTTGTAATAAACATCACGTTATCCTGGGCGCAATTTATCAATTTTGTATGCAAATGAGTTGTCTATATTGATATTGTTCTAACTTGCAGCACAAGAAGGGTATTTAGCATTTGCTAAATGGGTGATTGTCTACCCAATCAAGTTTTTACTATACTACACCATTCCCGACAGTAGAAAACCAAAGTAAGTACATGCATAGATCATAGTATTAATCTGAAAACAGAGATGAAAGTAGTCGCCATCATTTCCATTGTTAATTATGCATACATGTTGTGAAATTGTCAATTAGACTATAGATTGAATCTGGGGTGGTATTTAATATTGATCTTACTTGACTTAAGGATCTGGACAACCAATTAGATCACGCTATATTAAACTCTTGGTCAGTAACAGGCGATATGATTGGCTATCCTTATGCTCTACTTAAATAAGATCAATATTGAATACCACCCCTGACCTCTGAGCCGTATCCTTTTTGTACATGTACAATATAAAGTCTATAGCCGTATTGCAGTCACGGTTCTATGCTCGTTTTAGAACTTCATATTGCTCGAGGATGTAAATAACAGCAAACAGTTAACGCAAACTACCGGTACTAATTTCAGTAAAACATTTGTACACTTTGAAATTTAGGCTAGTGTCTATAACTGTCTTGGCAACCATAGAGTTACACCCATTGAATGTTCAACACTTCACCAAGTTATTCATTCTCCTCCACTACTGTATTCTTCACTTAAATCATGTTGCTCTCCGGAAACACTGGTGTATGAGGATACTAGCTAGCAATATCTACTCCCAGTTAATTAAGATAAATCTTCTAGCAAACTTGTACTGACACTACAGAAATACACCATGTTTTATTAAGTTAAATTTAAGTTCAGTTAAAGTTAAATGTCGAAGGGTGGCTGAACTGCTGCATTGCTGAAAGCGGCCATTGAAAACTTGTAACTTCATAAACTTTATAAAAGTGTTAAATATGCAAGCAACTGACACATTTCCTTGAGACATTGGTACTTTTATTCGCGATCTACATACATAAAGAAATGCTGTACGCCTAAGTCTATATAGACAATTCTCATGTCTACAGCACGAACAGTCTTGGCAGCAAAATGCAGTTCACGTTACAAATCAGTCAGTAATATTCTAATTCACTGCGGCGAAATGAGAAAACGTCTTGACATATAGGTATTAGTGATAAGAGATATACAGTAAAGATCTGTCTACGACGAAATTCTATATCACATATAATTTCATGTATCAAACTTTTAAGGTCGTAGAATCTGTGTTTAAAAATGTCGGAATCTTTAAGATATACGTGTATCAACGTGCCATGTAGGTATTAGTGGTAAGAGATAAACAGTTAAGGTTTGTCTGCGACGAAGAACTATATCACATACAATTTCATATATCAAACTTTAAATGTCATAGAACCTGTGTTGTAAAAAAAATGTCGGAATCTTTAAGCAATATGTGTATCAACGTGACATATATGTATTAGTGGTAAGATATATACAGTAAAGATAAGCCTACGACGAAAAACTAGATATGACATACAATTTCTTACCAAACTGGATCCTATGTTATAAAAAATGTCGGAATCTTTAAGCAATATTGAAGTCAGTTGTAAATCATGACGTGACGTGGCGTTACACTTAGTTTTGTATTAGAAATAACTGCAATTTTACAATGGTACCAAGACTTAACTTCCATAAAATTCCACTGGTCAAACCTTAAGCGTTATGTTTTATTCACAAAGAAGGGTATGTTAAATATTAAGTTTGTCTATCACCGCATACCTCATCCTAAAATAATAGGATCATCACTTATAGAGATAATCAGGTTAAGCTTGTTCTTGTGATTAATTCATTTCTTGAGATTAATTCATTTGATATGTCTACGTTCAAAACTTTTTGTGCACCGAGTACATAAATAAACGCACATGTTATATGTTCTCCATGGTTACATTTTAGCCTATAGCTTTGTTCGAAGGTCACACAGACAATGAGTTTGGTGTGTTTTGATTGTTAACATATTGAAGTTGTTTTGGTAGTCTGTTTCAAAACTTTTCCTGTATAGGTTTTCAGCCATGGCGTCTAGGAAGAAATTGCTGAACGCGTTATTTCCCGAAAAATGTTCTTTAAACAACTTTCATTTAAGAAACCTTCAAAACAGGTTCATATGTGAATACAGTTTTAGAACGAATGCAGAGATACCAGACAACACGTTGACACAGAAATGACTGATATATGTAGTACAGGACGAAAATGACTGACTCACCAAAATGACCGGTATAACATGTTACTCTATGGAGAAAATTTAACATGAGTGCTTCTTTAAGTACTCAGTGTATATGTAAACATTGAATAGAAGGGGGAACGAGCTTGAGCTGTGTGAGGCTGCCAGTCCCCTGTCCAATGCCCATTCTAGCTGTTCATCATTGAATTAGAATTAGAGATAATTCTCTAATTAATTCATTATTGGACAACTGCCCACTGTTCATTCCAGCTGTCCCTATATTTAAATATGCTGGACAACTGTCAATTGTCCAAAGTAGCTGTCCATTCTGAATGTCCAGTCCATTACTATAACTGTTCAACTGTCCATCTTTGATAGTCATCAATGCATTTATACAACAAATATATCAGCTGTCCAAAGTAGCTAGAATGAACATTGGACAGGGGACTGCCAGCTTCACACACCTACGAGCTTGACATTTGTTTGTCAAGATTTAAGCTACTTCCGGTGACGGGTTATCTGATATTCACCGTCAAGATTTAAGCTACTTCCGGTGACGGGTTATCTGATATTCACCGTCAAGACTTAAGCTACTTCCGGAGACGGGTTATCCGATATTTGCCCATGATTTGAAATCAATGAACTGCTTTAACCCGTCTAAGGCAAGATACAAAGTCTGTGAACTTGTTTTACCACGAAATTGCATTGTGATCAGAAACCAAACAGAAATCTAATAACTCACAGTCCTATACCAGACATATAATAGTTCTGGCAAACAGAAACATTAATACTTTATATCTAATATGTGTTTATTGATAAAATGGCAATCGATAAGCGCACGTAAATAAACGTCGGTGTATCATTTTTCAATGCTCATGTATTGAAACTATCCTTTTACGTAAATGCGTGAGTCTATTACTAAGTTTATTACATACGCTTGTATTGTCATACTAAGGACAGGTGTGCCAGCTGAGATCCGTTGACTAGGAAAGGTACATCGTACTGCTTTTAAAGAAGTTAATACATGTCAACATTGTTTACTTAAGTATTTGAAGGCGAGTAACCCACAGAAAGTGCTACCTAGCGCTTTTAGTTAAGCATTGGGTCCCGCACTTAAGTTTTGTGTATCCTCAGTGTCTCAAACTATTTGCTCATCATCTTGTTGCTTGTATACCACCGTCACATCTTCACAAATGTCCACCATTAGCTATGGTCCCGAGCCAGTGTCCAACATAAGATACACGTATATGGCCTCCAGCGAGTGGTCATCATTAGCTATAGCACCGAGGCAATGGTCACCATTAGTTATGGTCTCCATCGAGTGACCACCGTTAGGTATGGCCTTCAATTAGAGGCAGCTGTTTGCTCTGATCACACATTTGACTTCTCCGGTGTAGATAAGAAGTAGCTAATCACATACAAAGTTATACATAAAGATTAATTAAATAAAAGGAAAACATGGTTATAGACATTCCTTATACCCACGAGGAAACAATATTACGTACTCTTAAAAGCACACGATCTATATCGAAGGCAATATTTCATTAAAATTTTGGATTGGGGGAAAATATGTAATTCCCGAATCTGAAATTGCTACTATGAAATATTTGTATTTACGTAAATCTATAACCGCATTTCCGATACTTCCCGCAATAAACATGAATCAGTCAAATAAACGATGCTAGGTCTGACATAGAACAGAACCCAAAGTGACAATCAAACTTCTACAATTCGGCAGCGCTTCGCTAAAAGTATGTTAGCGTAATAGAAAAGAGCCAAATAATTAATATAGGTTTTCAATGAAGACTTAGAAATCAGTCATGTACCGTTCGCTCTGTCAAACCTTTCTTGTTGACTATTGTTGTTGAATAATATTATTTTCGTGGTTGCCATGACAACACTACAGATTTTATCAAACGTCAATGTTTAATTTACTCTGATGTTGTGTTTGTCAATGATATTTGATATTCTGTGGAGAAACCCGGCAAAATGTGAGGGATACTGATATTGATGAATTGACAAAAGATAAATGAAGTTTTGACGTTCAGCATATGCCTATATTATACAATTTATTCGGTATAATTATAATGTGATAAGATATTTACAATCGGCGCTACAACTAGCGAACGAACAAACACTATATACTTACGACCCATACATATTTCAAATCTACACCACAAGTCGCTTCTTATGAGCATATTTTCATGAAAATCGAAACGGGTCATGTTGACAAAACTGAAGTTGAAAAAGCTTGTTTTTCCATAAGTAAAAAGTAGTTTTCAGATAGCGTTTTCTAGTTTTGTTTTCAAAACAGCGTTTTTGTACTTACGACCTTCTCATTCGAAGCCAGCAATTTAATGTTTTGGTTTGGAAAAGAGTTCTGTCACCCCTCTGCCCATTGCCTGTTATAGATATAGTTACGATCATACATTAAGATAAACAGTCGAGGTGTAATTTCATCGAATTTTGCCGGGATACAGTTTAGTAATCCAATATACGTGTATGTGAATTAAATGAAATTACCTTAGCCAAACTATAGAATTTTATATCAATACGTAATAAAAAATATCAAAAACAAGAAATGAACTCTACTGTACACGTATGTACTACATACCGTGTGAAAATTTTATTAATATAAGTTATTACTTCTAAGTAATTTGTTAAATCTTCATTATTCCGAGTGGAATAAAAATATAAAACTAAATTGGACAGGAGAAGCAGCATTCAGCAGAAACAGCAGAATAAAAAAGGCACAAAACACTCAAAAAAGAAAGAGCTCCAAATACACAAAAACACACAAAAAGAAAAAGCTCCAAATACACAAAACAAAAAATCACATGCCACTTGTAAGCGCAAACCATATTATGGACAAACACCAAATAAACAATATAGAAACATGCAATTTCATATAACAAACTTTTAAGGTCTTAACCTGTGTTATGAAAGATTTCGGAATCTTTAAGCAATATTTGTATCAACGTCACATATAGGTATCAGTGGTAAGAGATATACAGTTAAGGTTTGTCTACGACGAAGGACTAAAACTTATACAATTTCATATATCAAACTTTTAAGGTCGTATAACCTTTGTTGTAAAAATGTCGGGATCTTTAAGCAATATTTGTATCAACGTGATATGCACATCGCCGAATTTCTATTGGCCACCCTATGAAATTTGATAATGTGATATGTTCAATCAATACATAAGTTGTGTTATGTTTTCATTCCACACACTAACCTTTTTCATAAAAGGCAATCCACGAAGGATACATTCCTACCAAATACGAACATATTCCATGCCGTGCACGAGCACCACTTGCACGAACGCCATTTCGAACTAACCGTTCCGCATGGATGATTTTGTACCTAAACACGTGTTTTATTTCTGTTTGCCGATGGGTTAGTGTGTGGAAAGAAAACAAAATTATAACACGACTTCATTTGTATTGATCATAGTCACATGGTTTCAAATTATCTAAGTGTACCGTATGTATAGAGCAGCCCTGCGTTCAAGGAAAAATAACGTGACACACGTTTCGTACCTGGTACGTACCAGGTACGAAACGTTTCCTTGAACGCAGGGCAGGTAGTGCAGTCGCGATGTTTTGCGAAGGCTTGTACTCAGTTTTGCTATAGTTGTCACAGCAAACACAGACACCAGTTGCTGTGACATCATATCCGTTGCGGCTAAACATGGCCGCTGCACTACCTTCTCTATACATAGGGTAAACTCAGGTAATTTGAAACCATGTGCCAATGGTATTGATTGAACATGATGTCACATAATTATTATCAAATTTTATAGGGTGGCCAATTAGAAATTCGGCGAAGTGTATTGGTATCAGTGGTTAGAGATATACAGTCAAGATCTGTCTCCGACGAAAAACTTGATCATCAAACTTTTAAGGTCGAAGAAACTGTGTTATAAAACAATGTCGGAATATTAAAGCAATATTGAAGTTAGTTTTAAAACGTGACGTGGTGTTACACTCGGATTTGTATTGGAAATAACTTTAATTTTACAATGGTACCAAGACTACAGCAAATTATGCCACTGGTCCAACCTTAAGCTGTCTATTTTATTCACAAAGAAGGGTATGTTAAATATTAAGTTTGTCTATCACCGCATACCTCATCCTAAAATAATAGGATCACCACTTATAGAGAGAGAAGCTGGTTAAGTTTTCTTGAGATTAATTCATCTTATATGTCTACGTTCAAAAGATACACAGCGAGACAATAATAGTATATGTAGACATTAATTGAATAGAAAGGGTAACGAGCTCGACATTGGTTTGTCAAGATTTAAGCTACTTCCGGTGACGGGTTAACCGATATTCGCCGGCAATATTTACTACCAACACTCAGATCGTCATCTTAGATCAACTGAAAATGGTGAACTCAATATTCCTAAACCACGGCTCGAATTTTACCGCAAGTCCTTAAATTATTCAGGGCCAGTCATTTGGAATGTCATCCCAAAACAAATACGTACTTCAAAAACACTCAAACAATTCAAAAACTCCTATCTACAGTGGATGTACTCTGGCCACATGATGTAACATTTACATGTTTCACAACATTACGCTATTAATTATATCTACAAATTACAGTGTTGAATTTTGTATATCATAATTATTTACCATTACCTTAACATTGTGCTTTTTGTTTTTGTTTTGTTTTGCATCTTTATTATTGACTCCATGAGTTTTTCTGTTATGTTTTTCTTTTGCTCATAATTATCATGTATTCCTGTAAATGATTGTATATATCCCATGTTGATGTGGACCATATTGAAAATTGGTCTAGAACCAAATATGTCATCCACTATAAATAAAGTCGTTATTATTATTATTATTAATATTTAAGCTACTTCCGGTGACGGGTTATCCTATATTCGCCGTCAAGATTTAAGCTACTTCCGGTGACGGGTTATCCGATATTCACCGTCAAGATTTAAGCTACTTCCTGTGACTGGTTATCCGATTTTCGCCTATGATTATAAATTAATGAACTGTTATAACCAGTCTAAGGCAAGATAAAAAGCCTGTGAACTTGTCTAACAACGAAATTGCATTGTGATCATAAACCAAAAAGAAATCTAATAATTCACAGTCCTATACCAGACATATTATAGTTCTGGCAAACAGAAACATTAATACAAAATGTAGTATGTAACTAATATGTGTTTATTGATAAAAAAGCAATCGATAAGCGCAAGTAAAAAAACGTCGGTGTATCATTTTTCAATGCTCTTGTATTGAATCTATCCTTTTACGTAAATGCATGAGTCTATTACTAAGTTTATTACACACGCTTGCATTGTCATACTAAGGAAAGGTGTGCCAACTGAGATCAGTTGCCTAGGAAAAGTGCTTCGTATTGCTTTTAAGTCTACATTGTTAACTTAAGTATTTGAAGGCGAGTTACCCCAAGAAAGCGCTACCTAGCGCTTTTAGCTAGCATTTGACCCCGCACTTAAGTTTTGTGTATCATCCGTGTCTCAACATGTCTGCTCATCATCTTGTTGCTTGTATACTACTGTCACATCTTCACAAGTGTCCACCTTTAGCTATAGTCCGAGCCAGTGTCCACCATAAGATACACGTATATTGCCTCCAGCGAGTGATATATAGCCCCGAACAATGGTCACCATTAGTTATGGTCTCCATCCAGTGACCATCGTTATGTATGGCCTTCAATTAGAGGCAGCTGTTTGCTCTGATCACACATTTGACTTCTCCGGTGTAGATAAGAAGCAACTAAACACATACAACTACATAAAGATTAATTACATGTAAATCAAAGGAAAACACGGTTCTAGACATTCCTTAAACCCACGAGGAAACAATCTTATGTACTCTTAAAAGCACACGATCTATATCAAAGGCAATATTTCATTAAAATGCTGGATTGGGGGGAAATCTGTAATTCCCGAATCTGAAATTGCTACTATGAAATATTTGTATTAACGTAAACCTGTAACCGCATTTCCGATACTTCATCCAATAAACATGAATCAGTCAAATAAACGATGCTAGGTCTGACATAGAACAGAACCCACAGTGACAATCAAACTTCTACAATTCGACAGCGCTTCACAATAAGTATGTAAGCGTTATGGAAAAGAGCCAAACGCAAAATGTAATTAATATAGGTTTTCAATGAAGACATAGAAATCAGTCATGTACCGTTCGCTCTGTCAAACCTTTCTTGTTGACTATTGTTGTTGAATAATATCATTTTCGTGGTTGCCATGACAACACTACAGATTTAATTACATTAATACCAATGAAAACAATGAAGCATTAATCAAACGTCAATGTTTAATTTACTCTGATGTTGTGTTTGTCAATGATGTTTGATATTCTGTGAAGAAAACCGATAGAATGTGAGGGATACTGATATTAATGAATTGACAAAAGATAAACTTTTGACGTTCAGCATGTGCCTATATTGTACAATTTATTCGGTATAATTATAATGTGATAAGATATTTACAATCGGCACGACAACTAGCGAACGAACAATACACTATTTTGCTGGCTTAGAATGACAAAGTGCTACTGACCTTATAAGACCCATACGTATTTGAAATATATATCACAAGACGCTTCTTATGAGCATGCATATTCGAACAGGACATGTTGACCAAACTGAAGTTGAAAAGCTTGTTTTTCCGAAAGTAAAGAGTAGTTTTCAGACAGTTTTTTCTTGTTTTCTTGGCTGTTTTTCTACAGCGTTTTTATACTTACGACCTTCTCATTCTAAGCCAGCGATTTAGTGTTTCGATTTGGAACAGAGTATGCATGTTGCCTGTTACAGATACAGTTACGATCATACATTAAGATAAACAATTAAGGTGCACTAGCGCAAACCGTATTTGGACAAACACCAAATGAACAATGATAAAGAAACTGCAAAGCGACAAAAACTCCACACCCTACCCCGACAGTCTGTCGCCCAATTTAGTCAAACATAACCAGAACAAAAGCCAACAGACCGCAACAAACCACACTGACAACCACACACCACAAATACAACTGACAAAAGCAGCAACCAATTGAAGCAGTAATTATGTACAACCTAATCCAAACAGAGCAGCTACGCGCCAGATACCAAACTGAACAATAAGGCACACACAACAACAAAGGACAAAGGACAATCATTTAAATTAATTTGAAAACAATTTTCTGGTGCTAAATGGTATTTCTTTGTTGTCATATATACGCTGCTTATATGACAAAAACATGTACAATATGTCTTCGTTTTTATTGTGGTTGCCAATTAGTAACTGTTATGTTTTATTAATTATGGCTTACATGTGGATTATATCTAGTTATCAGTGAACAATAATCCTCTATTTCAGATGGGAGAAATACTTCATGGGAACATTCGCTATGTCAATTGTGTGGATATTTCTCTTCTCCTACGTCACAATATGGATGGTAAGTATGGCATACTCTAGTCTTGTTCTCGGTCTTTGCGATCTTCGGAGTAAAGGTCTTGCACCAACTAAAATGGCTACGACCTGTGGTAAATTTATGATGGTGGAACTATAATGATATACGAGGTCCATTCAAATAATACGTAAGCAAATCAATTCATTAGCCTATTTTGCAAGATAATTAAATAAACAATTCTTTAGTATGCTGTAGCACCACTTTTAGTCGACTGAATCCTAAAGTTTCATAGAAATCGGACAGACGGTTTAGCGAGCAACTCGTTATATCAATTGTATCCTTAGTGACCACGAGGCAAGTCCCGAAGTCGTTGTTGACCTAATTAAATTGACAAACAACCTTGTCTACTTATTGTTAATGGCCCTCGTAAATAGTAAAAACAAATATATTTTCAGAAATATGCTCTGTTGTGTCTGGACAGTTCAAGTAAGCCTATATATAGATACTGCGTTTCACAATCAATTACACACTGGCTGTATGGTTTCTTAAATATCATATTGCCATAAAGGGGTGTAATTTCAAATGATAACTACACTGGAATGAAGTATGGAGAGACTTTTTAGAGCCACCACATGATACGTACACCTGCTGTAGTAAATATATTCAATAATGTCCATGCCCAAACAACCATACAGAAACGGTGTCCTAAGTCGGACGTTATGCAACGATCCACACAAGTGAAATGACAGAGGCGCAAGACAAGCAGTAAAAAGTGAACATGACAAAAAGCCCATCATTTGATTTTATTGTTTTCTCGTATTTTAGGTGACATATATTGGATATGCTTTTGGTATACCCGACAGTGTTATGGGTATAACGTTTCTGGCAGCAGGTACCAGTATACCAGACGCAATGGCGAGTGTGTTCGTTGCAAAACAAGGTAAGTAAACGTTGCCGCAATATGCAAAGGCAAAGATCATAATAAATGGATAGGCAAGTTTGAAAATAGCCGAATTATGACTGAAATGACATTATTGATTATGTTATCCGAGTACATGTACATCTAAATCGAGCGCATTCAAAGTACCATGCAATAATTTAACATTCCAGTACAGGTCTATTGCCCACATGACATTAAAGACAAACAAACTGTGTAAAGTTTGCAACTATATCCAAGACTAGTTTTCACCTAAAAAAAAAATATTCAAGTACCGTCTTTTTTAATGAAACTAGAAAAAACCTGAAACAACTCGGTTGTTTTAATCCCACAATGGAAAGATGGTATTAATAGGCATCATTCCGTCCGTTCGTCAAGAGTGTTGCGTCTGTGTGCAAAAGTTGAGAAAGAACGTCTGTTCAACCGTCCAACTAACATCTGTGTAACTATACGTACGATTCTCCAAACCGAACTTTCATATAACTTATGTTAAAAATAT
Organism: Spisula solida; assembly: GCA_947247005.1. Lineage (NCBI taxonomy): Eukaryota > Metazoa > Mollusca > Bivalvia > Venerida > Mactridae > Spisula > Spisula solida. Next base: position 26,487,608 of record OX365945.1, on the reverse strand, counting down.
TGTTTGAATTCTATCATTCTTTGGCAGAATTATTTTCCTTTCGGTGGGGATATGACTATCTGGGAAAACCTCTTGTTCCATTTAAAGTGTCAATGTCAGAAAATATATACTTCCTCGCGGTTGTATAATGTGTTTCCGATGTGACATGAAACCATTCCTTCCATTAAAATGTTATTCTCCCTCTGACCCTGGAAAAGTGTCGCACTTTCCTCTAGCTAAATGAGATATGTTCGCGACATGTAATGGAAAATGTGTGACAGGGAGAAGCCTAACGTGTTTACTTGTCTCTAGTCATAATTGTAGGACATTGTTTGAAAAAGACTGTGTTAGTTTCAGGATAAGTGTTATTCGAGTCACTTTTAGAAATTATCATGATACTGAGACACACACTCTGTCCTGGATATACCCTTGCTTGACAATCATTAATCACTAGTGACAAGCGTATGCAGAACGCATAGGCACATGGTTTCAAATTACCCTATGTATATCAAATTATTTGAGTATACCCTATGTATATACTATTATGTGAGTGTACCCTATATATAAGGTTGTGCAGCGGCCATATTTAGCTGCAACGGATATGACGTTACAAACGCTGGTGCCCAGTTTTTCTACAGTTGTCATAGCAAACACGGACAACGGTTCCTGAAACGTCATGTCCGATGCGGCCTATAACATCGCCGCTGCACAACCTTTTCTATATTTAGGGTATACTGAAATAGTACACTCAGATAAAATTTGAAACCATGTGCCTATGGCTTTATGACGGTAATATAGTTCGTGTCATGTACGCGTTCGGTGTATAAATGTATCGGTCATAATTTGGCCGGGACCGAAGAACCTGTTTGTTGTTTCTACGGTATTTGAGGCAAAACAGCTTGAGGCATCGAATGTCTACTGTATATGGTTACCAATTAAAACAACATTTATTATACATGTATATGAAACACTTTCCAACAAATTCTGACATTTCAGGAATGGCTGATATGGCGGTGTCCAACTGTATTGGAAGTAACATTTTTGACATACTGCTAGGTTTATCGTTTCCATGGTTTTTAAAGACGGCCATTATTAGTCCTGGGACCGTTGTAAGTATCGGGTCCATGGTTTTTAAAGACGGCCATTATTAGTCCTGGGATCGTTGTAAGTACCGGGTCCATGTTTTTTATAGACGGCCATTATTAGTCCTGGGACTTTTGTAAGAATCGCGTCCATGATGGCCATTAATAGTCCTGGAACCGTTCTAAGTACCGGGTCCATGGTATTTAAAGACGGCCATTCTTTGTCCTGTGACCTATGTACGTATCGCGTCCATGACGGCCATTATAAGTCCTAGGACCTTTGTAAGTATCGCGTCCATGATGGCCATTATTAGTCCTGGGACCGCTGTAAGTATCGGGTCCATGACGGCCATTATTAGTCCTGGCACCGTTGTAAGTATCGGGTCCATGACGGCCATTATTAGTCCTGGGACCGTTGTAAGTATCGGGTCCATGACGGCCATTATTAGTCCTGAGACCGTTGTAAGTATCGGGTCCATGACGGCCATTATTAGTCCTGGGACCGTTGTAAGTATCGGGTCCATGACGGCCATTATTAGTCCTGGGACCGTTGTAAGTATCGGGTCCATGACGGCCATTATTAGTCCTGGGACCGTTGTAAGTATAGGGTCCATAACGGCCATTATTAGTCCTTGGACCGTTGTAAGTATAGGGTCCATGACGGCCATTATTAGTCCTGGGACCGTTGTAAGTATCGGGTCCATGACGGCCATTATTAGTCCTGGGACCGTTGTAAGTATCGGGTCCAAGACGGTCATTATTAGTCCTGGCATCGTTGTAAGTATATGTTCCATGACCGCCAATATTAGTCCTGGGACCGTTGTAAGTATCGGGTCCATGGCCGCCATTATTAGTCCTGGGACCGTTGTAAGTATCGGGTCCATGACGAAATTATTAGTCCTGGGACGGTTGTAAGAATCGGGTCCATGACAAAATTATTAGTCCTGGGACCGTCGTAAGTATCGGGTCCATGACGAAATTATTAGTCCTGGGACCGTTGTAAGTATCGGGTCCATGACAAAATTATTAGTCCTGGGACCGTTGTAAGTATCGGGTCCATGACGAAATTATTAGTCCTGGCACCGTTGTAAGTATAGGGTCAATGGCAGTCATTATTAGTCCTGGGACCGTTGTAAGTATCGGGTCCATGACGAAATTATTAGTCCTGGGACCGTTGTAAGTATAGGGTCCATCACGGCCATTATTAGTCCTGGGACCGTTGTAAATATCGGGTCCATGACGGCCATTATTAGTCCTGGCACCGTTGTAAGTATCGGGTCCATGACGGCCATTATTAGTCCTGGGGCCGTTGTAAGCATAGGGTCCAAGATTGTCAACCGATAGGGAAGCGTTAATTTAATATGATAGTACATGTTATAATTTTCGGGAAGTTTGTCTAATTCGTGATGGTATATGGTATGTAGATAATGGATAAGGTTAAAAATTACAATGATTAATATTATCTGGAAGGATAACATTGTCTATCCAATGCAAAACAGTGGTTTGTAAATCACCACATTGTGTTGTAACTGGTCTAAGAGGATTGTTTAGGGATCTCACGGCAGCAACACTAGGCATTGCGTTCGAGATCGTCCATCCGTCTATCCTTATTGTTTCTAACTGTCTGTATTGTCACATCGGTCATAGAGGTAGAAGTCTTTCTGTGGTCCTCCGTTTTCCAATATAGCTTCTTTTAGTCGTGTTCTAGGGTTCAGTATGGTAACACACTTTCCCCTGAATTTTCATGCAGGTGACATACCTCGGGTATAATGGATTCTCTTATCTACAAAGATACAGTACCTAAAACCATGACGCTATTTCGACGTCGTCTACATTTTGCTTGGTCGCGTTTGTCTTTTGAAACCTTACAAAACCTCATTCATTCCATGCCAGATCGACTTAGATGTGTCATAAAAAACAATGGAGGACATTGTGGTTACTAACGTGCAAGAAAATAAATGAGAAATTTATTGAGTGAAAACAAAATGCCAGATAAAATACAAATGTCTACGAACTTTTTTACACCCTGTAGATTGAGACGACAAAGGCATCTAATCAGTCCAACAACCCGAATTTAACTCGGTATTTGCTTTTTACTTTGGAAAACAGATTATGATGAAGATATTGTTGCCTATTAACTGCCTACTCTGGAGACATCAGCTTTTAATCAAATCACTCGTTCAAAGAAAAACTAACAATGTGTGCATTACTTCCATGTTTGTACTTTTGAATTTAGCTTAGAGGTGTACCATAAAGGGTGGAGATGGTTATTGAATCATAGCAATTAGATCATTCAATGTTTACAGTACTGAACACAGATTGGAATCTCTGGGCGGTCTCCAAATTCAATAGGGTTGAACAAATAAAGAGAAACCTCCAACACATTGTGTTAGCCTATTCACGCTTTATTCGACAGGAAGTTGTGGAGTTTTGAAGGATTGGTTGCTAAATTATCAAATGTTTTGCAAAGCCTTTGAGGCTGTTCCTGTGTTGTGTTGTGTCAATATTAGGTTGCACACATTCATTACACACTCCTGTATAATTATAAAGACTCAATCTTGAAGTTTAGAATCCTGGAATGGATTTGTCCGTCCCTAAACAAAATTGTGAATGTTCCTTACTGTGGATAATGTATGTATGTGATAAAGCTGTACGTAATGTCCTATGGTATTAATATACCGTATCTAAACAACACTATGCTAGTAGGTATAGTGTAATAACGTACGGAACATTTTGGCAAATATTAGGGAATGCATTGTATTGTCAAATATTGTGTCACGAAGGTTAAGATCAATTTAATGAAAAAACTAACTTTCAAGGATACGAAGGATAGTATTATTAATGAAAATGTCGATGGCACGGTGTTCCAGTGGATAACACTCTTGACTATGGATGAGATTTGTTACCAATCTAGAGATGTAGTATTGCGTGTATATCAGTATATCGGACATGTGATAGAACCAAGGAGTCTTATCGAAATAGCTGGAGTAGCGCATCCGGATTCCTTGTATCACACAACTGTCTCGTCCCATGAAGTTAGAGGACATTTTCCAATCTGACAGGGGATACACATGATCAGGCACTTATATTACGACAATCTCAGTCGAACGCAAGCAAACACAAATACTACAATGAACATCATGCAAACCAGAAATCCACACGTTAGGACCAATGAAGTTTAGAGTACATACCTGCGACAGGTTGAACAAGACAGATTTTATCCGCATTACTTCGTGCTATCTTTAGAATATTATCGTACGAAGAATCGATGAGCTTTCAAAATTGGTAATTGCTAATAACAGAGTTTGCAACCAAAACCCAGATAAAAATCGACTTGTAACCATTGTGATTTTTTTTCGATTTCAGGCTACAATCAACAGTAGTGGAATGGTGTACAGTATTGTGCTACTTTTTATGACCGTTATCATTACAGTAGGTTCTCTTTGTTTCCTTTGAGGTGGCATATTCTACATACAAAATGTAACATAACACTGCAATCATTCATGAAATTATTTTGTGGCCGATTCTCTCCTAACCAGTTTTCTGGGTGCTGTTTTAGCAAAGCACTTACGGAAATCGTAAAGTTTCGCACAAAATTAAATTCTTCATAAGTCTTGAACATATATACATAAGAACATTTGTGGTTTGAAGGAATGGATTTACTAAAACATCATTAATATTACAGACCCCATTACCACAATTTGCAATTACATGGGGTTTAATTTTGAGCGTAGCTTTAAGTTATCGTAAGTGGTTTGATAAAACAGTACCGGTGTATAAATCGCTATTATAGCTTGGACCTCCAACTGCAACTGATAGACTTCTTCACACGAAGAACATATGATTGTAGCCAATCCCAAGGGCAAGCATTACTTTTCTCCAAGTCAGCTCTGTGTGACCGTATTATGCCCCCATGTTTGTCATTAGTCAGCGCTGGGTGACAATAGCATGCTCCCATGCTCTACCAGTCAGGTGTGTTATTTCCTGTTGATATGAACAAGTGACACATTATTGGTTCAATGAGTGCCCGACCCCTCACCCGAACTTCGGATCGCGTGTTAATGATAAACCTTTTCTTGCTTCCTCATTAGTTTTTGATCCGGAAGGCATCTTTGAAGACTCGTCTTCGTATATATGGGTGTCGTGAAAAGCCGGCGCTCTCGTCAAAATGTGTTGTGGAAAATATTCTCATATGTACATAATTATACGTAGGGTGATCAAAAAATATTTATATTTTCAGGTTGGGGTCGTTCATTTCACTGGCTGGCTGTTGAACAAAATCGTAGGAATAGTTTGTTTATCTGTGTACGCCATCTACGTGACAATATCCGCCATGATAGAATGTAATGTGTTTGGCTTTGTCAATCCACCAATGTGTATAGAATGATAATCATAGAAATTAGGGTTTTTCAAATTTGTCATTGTATAGTAGGAGCATAGTAGAGATCACGTGACATGTAACATAGAAAGGTGTATAGTCCAGAGAAGTTGACACGACTCTCGACCTTCTATTAGCATAATTTCAGTTGATATATTGTCTATATTTATAACCCCGGCTGTATGTTTTCATAAGCGGGGCTATCACGAAGACGATCGAGGTGTAATATCAACACAAATCTAAAGAACCGATATTGCACAATTTGCTCGCAGCAATTTATATATTCAACACAAGAACCTTGTAATATATGCATGCATAAAGGTCAGGATCATGTCAAATTCTCTGTACTATAACTGTTTTTAATCGCATTTAGAAGTATATGTGTGTATTTATGTGGTTCAAGATTACATAGCCGCCATTAACTCAACTTGAATGTCATGTTTCGTTCAAAAAGGTATGTCTTTTCAAAACAACAAAAACACAAATATTAGCTTTCAACTTTACTATAATCTTCTTCAGATCACGTTATATATGTATATATACAAATAACAAACGAAAGTTATTGTTTATGTTCAATTTTTTTACAGAAACTGCACATTCTAGGATGTGGGTCCTTAAAATATGTGAGTCAGTCATGATGTTCGCATTTGTGCTTTAAATGGACATTTGTCATTACCGTCAATAAGTTACTTTTCCTTTTTACAATTTTACAATAATGATATACTTTGGAACAGAATATTATGCACAACTAAAAAATGCTTTCATCAACACACAAGTTTATGCTGGCTCACTTCAGCAAGCCATTCTAACTGTATGCCTTTACTGGTTCAGAGCAGTACACACCATGTCATATAGAACTCCGAACGTTTCGAAATTAAAACGATCCTGGATCCAAGCTTACCTATCAGTAAAACCAAAAAGCCAGAAACCAAAGTAACCAATCGAAATCTGGTTTACAAAGCCTCTAACACACTGCGCACACGTGTCTTTGAAAAAATACTAACGATACCATAAAAAAGAACGAACCGAGCAATGTTCTAGGTTTCCTTGTATATTAATTACATTGATGAAAGTTTCCTGAACTTTAGGTTTAAGAGTGTTCCAAAAAGTCTGTGTTTTTTTTATTTTCCCTATCGTCGCTGTTCTTCAAAAACCTCGTATACACGTTTTGGCTCAAAAACGATTATACGCACATCGGAAAGCCCATTCAGTGACAAGTCTTCTGTGAAAATGCCGGATAAGATAGTCTAAAAATACCCCCTCAAACGAGAAAGTTAGTACTTGTGCGAAAATTCTTGATTCTTTTCATGGGGCCACATTTTTGTCTTCGAAAATCTCGAATAAATTGTTTTGTTGTTTTTTGGTTGCGCTTACGTCAAATATGCAAAACAATTAACCTGTAATGGTATATTACAACGGATAAGTAGAAACACTTTAATATTTTAACGTTGAACAATATAAATATCTATAAATGGCTTATTTAAATTATACGAGGATTTAGAAAACGCAATTACGTAATGCGAAAAAACTGAATAATGTCGCGAAAAAGTCGAATAACGGTAAATGGAACAAATTTGACAAAAAATAAGAACGAAAAGCTCGTATAATCGAGTTAAAAGTTAAAGTATGGATTTTCCTTTGCTCAGCCGACACGTCCATTTACGTGCATTCTAAGTGGAGTTACAAACGCTATGTTCGTGTCAAAGAATTAAATAAATTTTCACTGTTAGTAAAAAGTTATTCAGTTTTTTTCGTCTCCTGAAAAGAAGCCAAAATTGATTTACGAGGTTTTCGAAGAACAGCGACGCTATATAAATTGCTAATTTTTTAGGATTTCAGGTTTTTCAGAATTTTGAACTTTCACCCATGTAATTAAAACATTTATAATCACTATGTAAACAAATAAATGTAAATTCAATGCATATTAAGAGCTCACTGTTGTTGATGTCGTCTGTTCACACACATGGTGATCTATAGTTGTATCACAGTGCATTTTATCTTTAATACAAACTATGTCAGATAAAAGATGCGTACAAGTGCAAAACGGTAATTTTTAAGATAAAAAATAGCTTGAATGAATGAAAATAATGTTAGGCAGTTATTTATACTTGACAAGACTTTTATCAATATTCCGAACTCGATACTCAATCACAAAATTTCAAATCATATAATGGTAAATATACTTAGATTACAGCATAGATAATATATTTCAATTATGTCTATACATATAGGCCTACACCTTTTAAATCGCTTGAATAATTCGTATGCACCGTTAAAGTCACACAAGAGTGTCCCTGTTTTACATTTTACCAGTTATTTCCCTGAACATGGAATAAAGGAAGGGGTGTAACTCTTACGCGCTATCATGTGAATCAAGCCCTGGCCACGACTATGTCTGTTACAATAGCTTCAAATACACATCTGTAGGCCCAGGAGTATCTTCAAGCAAATAGTACACGAATATCAAATTATATAAAATATGGTGTATCTAATACACACCTCTTTGTATGAAAACAGAAAAAAAAACGACATACCACACGGACAGCCTGCCGCCTTAGTCAGTCAAACAAATCCGGAACAAAAGCCAAGAGACAAGAACAGTTCAAAAGAACAACCACATACTTGCATGACAACACACAAACAGCACTCAACATATACTGTGTAGATGTCTTATGCTGGACAACGAAATTGCAAAATGGCACATACAAGGAACACAGTTTCAAAAAAGGCACAGTGGTCATTTGTTTTAATTTTGGTTTTGACTTTGAACTGGACAATACATACATAAAATAAGGTTGACTAAAGGGCTTCCGCTGTGGTTCAGAAAGCAAAATAGTGTGTCAAACCTCATATTAACCACACAGACAACCTTATGGAACAGTAAATGTAAATAAAAGTCCCCATGTAATTTGACTTCGGTTTCAGGTATAGCTGAAAACTTTTAATGGTATCTACAGGGTGACAATTAATATATGTCCGGATAACAAAATGTAATATTTTCAAAATAGTTAATGATTTTAGTCTTACCAAAGCATATTCAGTCAAAGCACATGTGTAAATTTTGTTTTACGTATTTAGTTTAATAATTTATCACTTAAAGTGTCTGTAGTAGGTGTTTAACATGACACCCCTTATTTCTGAAAACATGCTGAAAGCGACGTCAGAAACTTCCCAAATCACGTCATTGCACACTGCATGATCAAGTCTTCGCATTTTTCGGCAAATGGATGATTTCAAGAAGTTTGTTGACATTTTGTGGGTCATAAGTATATATCCCGCCCTAACATATCCCTAAACATAAACAATTACCCAGTGGGCCCAAGTCTAGTGAATGAGGGCGGGAGGGGCTACAGATGGATGGTTTTCGGTGAAAGTTGATCTTCAAATGTTTGCTTTAAACTATCGAGAACTATTGTGATGGAGGATCCTCATCCTTTTAAACACAACACTTGTCAATGAATCCCCTCCTTTTGATACATGTATATATAAAAGCAACAGCTAACATAACAATGTATACAAATATGCATGGTTTTCTTCTACATATTATTTAGCGCATTTGTTCCATGTTCAAATCTGTCCATAGAATTTGGGTCTACCTTGGTTGCTAGGTTTAAATTCTCCCTTAGGATTCAAACTTGTAAGAGTCAGCTTATGATTTGCTTAGTAGAAGGTACATGGAAGGTATCTGGGTACATTTGTAAAACCTTCTTCTCATCAATGCGGGACATTTTCCAATTAATAACACAGTTTGGTCTTTTATGACATGACAGTCATTTTGGAATTCTATGGAATGTACCACGTTACTAATGACTTTATGAATGTAACCATGACATCATAAGAAGGTATTAACTAATAGTGAACAAATTTCTATTTTTTAATCTTTTAAATAAGACCAAAATTGGCTCTCTATGACGAACATGGACAAAGTTATTAAATTTTGTTATCCGGACATATATTAATTGTCACCCTGTACATACCAGAGAGTTGTAGAATGTGGGTTCTTTGCAACGGGCGAATGCATGCCCTCCATAGTTTTACTACTATCAAATACATGTGCATCATTTATTTCTATGCTCGTAAAATAATACCTGGTTTACAAATTTTATTTAGACATCCGACCCTCGCACATGAAGTACCACGTACCCTTGTACTTATACATTGGTCCGTCCGTCTTTTCTTCAGTCGCATTATGTCTACGTCATCATGTATGTTAGAAAATGTAACTGTCGTCTGCTTCAAACCACCATATTAGCTGACAGTCAGTGCCCAGTGTACACACATTATGTCTACGTCATCAAGTATGTTAGAAAATGTAACTGTCGTCTGCTTCAAACCACCATATTAAATATATTAGCTGACAGTCAGTACCCAGTGTACACACATTATGTCTACGTCATCATGTATGTTAGAAATTGTAACTATCGTCTGCTTTGAACCACCATATCATCCTTGCTGATAAAAACTGATTGCTCAACATTCTAGAAACACGATATCTTTTCAATATTACACCACATGCAACATTCAAACTGTAAGTTGTACTCATAAAAGATCGTACGTTATTTCAAAGTCTAAAATGTTTGTTTTCGGTAAACGGACCTAGCTTAACCATTCTGATCACCTTTCTGAACCGTCCTTTATGCATTGCAAGTATATTTACCGGAGACCGAGCTTTCACGATTGAGCCTTAACATTTCGGCTGCAAATCTAAATAATTTTGGTATTTGAAACAAATATCAATATTTTTCGCTGTTTAAGATGATATTCTTTATTGTGTAAAAAAACAAAAGAAAATGTTTATTGACCTTAGTTTTGAGGGGGACATCTCGGTCTTTATGCATTGCAATATTTATCAGAGACCAGTGGAAATGGCTGAGCTTTCACGATTGGGGGGGGGGGGGGGGGCTTGTTACCGGAAACAAATAATTTTAGGCCAAATGTTATAGGCATTGTAGTGCTATAAAAATAGTTATATAATGTGCTTTATTGTTATTCTCATTAACATGCTTCGTCTGATTGCTAAATTTTATATGTTATGTATTATATAAAGCCACCCTTGGACGGGATTTTTGTAACATTAAAGACAACCCTACCATTCAACCTTTTGTAAACTGGGCTGTTATTCAATATTGATCTTACTTGACTTAATGATAAGGACAACCAATCATATCACACCATATTATACTCTTGTTCAGTAACAGACGATATGATTGGCTATCCTTATTTTCCGATTGAAAAAGATCAATATTGTATACCACCCTTGGTCAACTTGATCATAAAATTGAGACTGGATTAGAGAGCAAATGGATGAAAAGGAATTGAAAACCATGCTATAAACCTGATAGGTCAATGTATGTCCTTTTCCAATGTCATCCATAGGACCTGAAAAACCATGCTATAAACCTGATAGGTCAATGTATGTCCTTTTCCAATGTCATCCATAGGACCTGAAAACCATGCTATAAACCTGATAGGTCAATGCATGTCCCTTTCCAATGTCATCCATAGGACCTGAAAACCATGCTATAAACCTGATAGGTCAATGTATGTCCTTTTTCAATGTCACCCATAGGACCTGAAAAACCATGCTATAAACCTGATAGGTCAATGCATGTCCTTTTCCAATGTCATCCATAGGACCTGAAAACCATGATATAAACCTGATAGGTCAATGTATGTCCTTTTCCAATGTCATCCATAGGACCTGAAAACCATGCTATAAACCTGATAGGTCAATGTATGTCCCCTTTCCAATGTCATCCATAGGACCTGAAAACCATGATATAAACCTGATAGGTCAATGTATGTCCTTTTCCAATGTCATCCATAGGACCTGAAAACCATGCTATAAACCTGATAGGTCAATGCATGTCCCTTTCCAATGTAATCTATAGGACCTGAAAACCATGCTATAAACCTGATAGGTCAATGTATGTCCCCTTTCCAATGTCATCCATAGGACCTGAAAACCATGATATAAACCTGATAGGTCAATGTATGTCCTTTTCCAATGTCATCCATAGGACCTGAAAATCATGCTATAAACCTGATAGGTCAATGCATGTCCTTTTCCAATGTCATCCATAGGACTTGAAAACCATGCTATAAACCTGATAGGTCAATGTATGTCCTTTTCCAATGTCATCCATAGGACTTGAAAACCATGCTATAAACCTGATAGGTCAATGTATGTCCTTTTCCAATGTCATCCATAGGACTTGAAAACCATGATATAAACCTGATAGGTCAATGCATGTCCTTTTCCAATGTCATCCATAGGACTTGAAAACCATGCTATAAACCTGATAGGTCAATGTATGTCCTTTTCCAATGTCATCCATAGGACCTGAAAATCATGCTATAAACCTGATAGGTCAATGCATGTCCTTTTCCAATGTCATCCATAGGACTTGAAAACCATGCTATAAACCTGATAGGTCAATGTATGTCCTTTTCCAATGTCATCCATAGGACTTGAAAACCATGCTATAAACCTGATAGGTCAATGTATGTCCTTTTCCAATGTCATCCATAGGACTTGAAAACCATGCTATAAACCTGAAAGGTCAATGTATGTCCCCTTTCCAATGTCATCCATAGGACTTGAAAACCATGATATAAACCTGATGTAGATCAATGCATGTCCCTTTCCAATATCAGCCAAAACCAATTATTTGCTATAACAATGTGAATGGAGGGGAGACAATCCAATTATTAAATGAACTTAACTAAACACCTTATCAAGGGAGATAATTCTTGATGTTTGTCCTAAATGTGTGGTTTATCAAAGCACTTATGAAATTTACGCTCAAATTTAAATTCTTTATAATTCTTTAATAACTGCAAATTGATGACGGATATGGTTTGAGGGTCGGTATTTACCAGACTTTATAATTGTAAACAAATAATGACATATTTAAATTTGAATGTAAGTTCACTATTTCCTTAAGTGTTTTGATAAAACAGTACCGAGATGTGTACATTTTGTACATGTCCAGTTCATCTCTTTGTAGGTCAGAATGTATTGAGGATAAGCCTGGGTAATTTTGAGGTGGGCTTATTATTGTGGTCTTTAAAAGATATCTTGCTGTATATTCAAAATGTACATGTTAAAATGTTTATCAAATGTGTCGTTGAATGGGGTGATAATAAATGATTCATGTATGTCGCAACACATATGCTGATTTGCTTGTTTTATTTTATCTTAGAATATACACATGCAGCTAGTGCAACATTCCTGGTATCTCGGGAAAACCATACCTGGAGAGGTCAGGTGACTATCTACCATTGCAATGGCTGTACACAGATGTATCACATGTTTGTGGAAGAGCAACTCTATAGTGGTAGTGGTCATCCACGGTGGCACAGTGGCCGAGTGGTTAATGCTCTCGAATACCAGGGGCACTGGGAATTTCAGAAACACTTTTCAGTGTTTCCCACCCAACTAGAGATGCACTTGTTGGGACCCACAGGTAGTCACCAGTGTATTCAGCTATACACAGGACACGTTAAAGAATAGAACCAGGATTCCTTGCGACACTGCACTGTCTCTTCTTCTAGCTTCAGCAGAACACGGGACCTCAATGGAAATAAGTGCTTGCACTTTTATTGGTTATCCTTGACCGAAAGGTCTGAATAAGTACACACATCCACAAGAGGATAGGTACAAGCTAGAAAACAACTTCCTTCACACATCAACATTTGGAGATGTTTTCCAAATGAGCAAAGAACGTTCAACCACCGGAATTTGAAATTCTATCTATAAAATATCATAGCAGTTGATGCGTTCAAAATCGCTTTATACATTTATTATACTGAAGGAATGCAATACATTTCCCTCTCCAAAATGGAATTCCATACCATCCCTGAATTAGGCAGGTGACTACCATGCCATTGACTGATGCGTTACTTGCTTGTGAAAGAGCAACTCTATAGTGATAGCGGTAATCCACAGTGGCACAGTGGCCGAGAGGTTAACACTCTCAACTAACAATCCGGAGGTTCCAGGTTCGTATCTCGGCCGGGGCACCAGAAATGTCAGAAACACTTTTCGGTGTTTCCCATCCAACTAGAGATGAACTGGTTGGTAACCCAGAGGTAGTCTTGCATGTATTGGTGCTATACACTGGACACGTTAAACAAAAGGACTCAAAGGGCCCTGGGTCACTCACCTGCCTTAGTAGTGCCTGCACACCCCTATGTTGACCTAGGTAATCATTTACATTTACTGAGTAAGATTCAAGAAAATTCAGCCTCTATTGCAAGTTTTTTTATGACTTGACCATGTGACCTAATTTTTGACCCCAGATGGCCTCATATCAAACTTCACCTAGAATTTGTGGAGATGATCATTGTGGCCAAGTTTCATAAAGATAAGGTCAAAATTGTGACCTCTAGTGACTACACATGGTTTTTCTATGATTTGACCAAGTGACCTAGTTTTTGACCCTGGATGACCCAATATCGAACTTGACCTAGATTTTGCTGACATGATAATTGTGACCATGTTTCATAAAGATTAGGTCAAAAGTGTTACCTCTATTGACTACACAAGGTTTTTCTATGATATGACATTGTGACCCATTTTTTGACCCCAGATGACCCAATATCGAACTTGACCTAGATTTTGTTGAGATGATCATTGTGACCAAGTGTCATAAAGATTAAGTCAAAATTGTGACCTCTAGTTACTACACAAGGTTTTTCTATGATTTGACCTAGTGACCTAGTTTTTGACCCTATTTGACCCAATATCGAACTTGGTCTAGATTCTGTTGAGATGATCATCGTGACCAAGTTTCATAAAGATAAGGCCAAAATTGTGACCTCTAGTGTCTACACAAGCTAATTGTTGACGGACGGACAACAGACGAAGAATGATCACAAAAGCTCACTCTGTCACTTTGTGACAGGTGAGCTAAAAACCAAGGAGTCTGTTCGGAAAGAGCTAGGGTATCCCACCTGAATTCCTTGTGTCACACCACTGTCTCTTCTACTTGCTGCCCCTTCAGCAAAACACGGGACCCCATATGAAATAAGTGCTTGCAACACAAGGTCTAAATAAATATACACATCCACAAGAAGATAGGTACAAGATAGGATTCAACTTCTCTCACACATGCATACATACCAGATCTCCAACATCATTTAGGACTCTACTCACACATTATCGGAGGCAAATTAATCATATCTCACACATTTCTTGGACATACTGGAACCTGACATTTTTTGTTTACAATATTTGAAAATGACCACAAGTATTAGTTTAAAATGCTTCATGAAGTATGCATTGTCATGAAAGTAAAATAAGTGAAAACTGCATACAAATTCAATAATTTGATTTTAAACTTTGAGCAAGGAATTTCTCCCTAATTTTAATGAAATCTTCTGCATTTAGTCATTTACATCACCAATCTCACGCAAAGGGTTCAGTGAAACATGGCATGTATGAACATGCAATGGAGATGTTAATCTTCGAAATGAGCAAAGAACGTTCAACGATTTTAAGTCACAAGCCAAGAACATTCAAAGGTTACAGAGTTAAAGAACAAGATCAGTCATAATAAATATATAACTAAATTTAATTTTCTGACAACGATTATTCAGTACAACAAATATGGAATCCAAATAAATACATACAATAAGTTCTATAACTCTTCAACTTCTTAAACATATCATAACAATACAATAACAACCAAAGCATCTAATGTACACAAAATCTAAACAAGCATACTATGCCCATCATAACATTTTAATTTTTATGCCCCAACATCTACTGATGCGGAGGCATATAGTGATCTTCCTGTCTGTTCTTTCGTTCATTTTTATGGACAAGGCTTCCAACGGGGCATAAGCGCTAATTGAACGCAGTCTTTTTTTTATGTAATCATTATGATAACATTGGATAAAGATTCCATTATAAGAACATTGTGAAGAAACTGCAGCAGTAAATATCCGTAATTATGTCACATTATTATGAGACAAAACACCAATAAGTTAGGGGAAAAAAATCTTGGAACAAATACAGTATTTATGTATCAATTTAAAAAAATTCAGTTTTTTGCTAGTTTTGTCCACAGGTAACTGTATCATTGATAAAGAGTAGTAAATAGTTTTTTAAATATAAAATTTATGTTAGCTACGATTACTCTTTATTAATGGCACAGTTACCTGTGGTTTTGTCATGTAATAATGTAACACAGAGAGATATATTCAGCTGCATTTTCATCACAATATTTTGAATTACGAATAATTAAACCAATTATAATGTGATTACTTGAAGGAATAAATGAATTTTTAAAAACATGTTCAGATAGGCATAGTACCACAGGTAACTGTATCAAAGAGTAAAAAAAAAATTTTTTTATATAAATTTATGTCATCTTAGGTAACATAAATTTTATATAAAACAAGACTGCGTTCAATAAACGCTTATGCCCCCGTGGAAGCCAAGCCCATAAAAAAGTCAACCAGGGGCCATAATTCTGTTAAAATGTTAAATAGGGTTACATGGCTTTGTCAGTATAAGTGGCTTATGATGGTTAACAAGTATGTCAAGTTTGAAGACAACGCCTTGATGTAAGACGAAATTTGGGTTAACAAGAATTGGATGCTTAATAAGTCTAAGTCCAAAATTAGGTCAATGTGAAGGTCAAAATGAGGTTAGGTGATACAGGCGTGTGGAGAGTGTTCATATACAACATCCAGGCAAGTATTAAAGCTTTGTAGCAAGCCATAATTATGCTAGAAGAAACGGTCAATTTGGGTTAACCGGATGGACAAACGAACGGACGGACAGACAGGTGAATCACTATATGCCTCCCGATCTATCGATACGGGGCATAAAAAATATGTTTTACCTCTTTATCAATGATACAGTTACCTATGCATACTATATCAATGAAAATAAGTTCAATGCAAAAACAGCTTCAAGCAAAATATGCCTACTGTGTCAAAACAAATATATATAATATAACCGCAACTTGAGAATAAAGTTTAAAGCAAAATGATGTAAACCTCATAGGATTTTAAGATCAAGTTTTCATGTAAACTTCTCAATTAATTTTTCTTGGAAAACCTGCCATTCATTGACGGCCATTCAATGCTTGATTGAAATGTGAAAATACCCAAAACAGTTGAAACATTTATAAAGAAATATACATGTATTGCATGGCATTGTACACATAAAAAGATGTACAGTACAACCTCTGTAGAGCAGACCTCTGTAGAGCAACAGCCTCTCTATAACAACACCTTCAAAATTTCCCTAATTGCACAACCTCTGTAGAGCAACACCCTGCAAATATTGGTCGTTGTACAGAGGTTATAGTCAATATAAGCTTATGGAATTTAGAAGGTGCTGTTATAGAGGTTGTTGCTCTACAGAGGGCCGCTCTGAACAGGTTGTACTGTATTCCATGATTGAGGAATGACCTTTGGATGAAACATTTGGCATACCCGTTTGCCCTATACATTTATTACACTGAAAATATGGATAATATCAGCCAGGCATCAATATATATTTGTAAAACATATATTGTAAAATTAAAATACTGTAAAATTATGTATTTTCATGGATAAATTTCGTGGATTTTTATGAAAATGCATTTTTCGTGGGGACATTAGTTTGTGGATTACAAAACGTAGAAGGGTAAACCTATTTTCTGTATATGGGATGTTGATTTATCGTGGGGATTTCGTGGTCGAGTTCAACCTCAAAATCAACGAAAAATTCCACTTCCTTGAAAAATAATGATTTTACAGAATGGCTTCTAACACTCACAAGCTTTTCTTTAATTTTAATTATTAATACACAAACTAGTTTTTTCGCCGTAAAAGGCTCAACAGTGTGTCTAAATATAGATTAACAGATGCAAGGGAGGTAAGTCTCTCTCTATTGTTACAATCAGCTGAGTAAATAACAAACGTAACAACTGTGTTCCTGCTTTGAAATCTTCCAAGAATGCACAATGGGAGACAACTGTAACAAGTACTTGAAATGGACTGAGGTTTAAGGTAGAACATGAAATGGACTGAGGTTTAAGGTAGAACATGAAATGGACTGAGGTTTAAGGTAGAACATGAAATGGACTGAGGTTTAAAAGTAGAACATTTTTTATATATTGACAGCATTTTATTTCAGATAATGTTTATGACTATATAAGCACTGCTAAGCTGATGCAATGTATGAATTTTCCATAAATATCTTGTCTTTTTCCATGACCTTTCTAGGAAAAAATTACTATTACATTGTTAATGAAAAAATAAATATATCCCTCCATGACACTGGCACTCGACCAGACAAATAATTTCTTAGATAGTCGTGGCTAATAATCTATATTTATACCATGGTTCCCAACGTGAAAAATAGTCACTTGATTCGGACGATGTTTGCGGCTAGATGTAAAGCAAAAACATTTTCATGAAAAATCACATTATTTCTTCACTATACATTAGGGTTTTGAAAAAATACTTAGGCCAGAGTTCTTTTATTTTTCGTTACTCGGACCCTCCTGTCCAATTTTTTGGCATTTTCAAAAAAAAAAAATTGAAAAACTGGAAAAAAAAAAAATTGCATATAATGTTTTGATGATAAATGGACCAGCCTTGCATTAATTTGTTAATAATAAATTTTATTATATTAGTGTTTCACAACAGCGTCCTAGTCTTAAGATAAATTGGCTGTTTTCTTGAAAACTAACACTGTTGTTGAGTATTGATTGCTTTCAATCGGACCGTCATTGACTATTCTACCACCAGCTCGTGGAAGCTATACTTTAGGAGTTTTTATTTTTTTTCCCTCCTCCTGAGGACTTTTTTCTGAAAAATGTCCGAGTAACAAAAAATTAAAAAACTCTGGCCTTAGCAGTGCAATCGAGTTATATGTATTTTCTTTCGACTAGTATCACCCACCCTAAGTAGTCCGTGTCTCCTAACAGAATTTTTTTTTTTTTTAACCGAGACCATTTTTCATGTTGCGAACCATGGTACATTTTTTGTATAAATAAAGGTTATAGCAAAGATCTAAACACATTAATTTTTTATATCTTTGGTTATAAGCCAAGGCTATTTATAGACTTTTTTCTGGTCAAGTGCCAGTGTTCCATGAATATACATGATCTATACATACATATTAATGACTATACTTAGTGTAATCCATACATAAATATTCATGAAATTCGATATATACGTAATTCATATATAAATATTCATGAATACAAAAATAGCACATAATAGTTAAACACATTCTAAGTACAAGTTGTATATCTATGATATGTATGGAAATTTTGTAGAAATCTGGATTAATATTTGCTCTGGAAGCTTACAACAGAATGCACCTTAAGCCTGGTTCCTATGCACTAACAACAATGGTACCTAGGGCTCATACTTATTTAATTAGTGTTATCAATAGTAACCATGCCTGCTGAACGCTCAGGGAAGGCTACGGTTAAAGCAACCTCAATCCACCGTAAGGTAACAATGAATCACTGAACATTGTTTGCAAAAACCATGTGAGCAGCTACCGGCCAATATACTTTCTACCGGCCAATATACTTTATGTTAAAATTGACACATTTATAACATCATACGAGTGAAAATTTAAAAATTATAAATCTGGGTTTTGGTCTTAAAGTGTTTCTGAATAAGGGCCTGGTATTCAGATTCCTTCGATAATGGTTCCCTAACTCAGGTAAGGGTGTCAGTATTTGGCGCTAAATTACAACATCATCAACAACACTATAAACAGGAAAAATATGAATAGCATGGAAAACATTAATATCATACTAGTAAACTAATACACATACCCGGTACTGTAAACCAAGAAATTATTTCACGCGATTTAATTTCGCGAAGTTCACTAGTGATAGAATTTCGCAAAATTATATTGCCGCTAAAGTGCTAAAAACATTATTACGGATATTGCAGGTAACTTAATAAGAGGATCATAGATCCTGTGGCGCTCACCTGCTAAACATGGTCAAACTTTGAACTTGAGCTTAAGGTCATCATGACAAACATTCTGACTTAACTTGATGAAGGTTAAAGCAAAACTGTGGCCTCCAGAGTGTTAACAAGGTTTTTCTATTATTTGACCTATCAACCTAGTTTTTGACCCAACATGACCCAACTTCGAACATGACCTAGGTTTATTGAGATACAACTACTGACCAAAATTGAAAGTGCTATAGTGTTAACGGTGAAATGTCAAACGGACTGATGACGGACAAAAAACAATCACAAAAGCTCACCTTGCCACTGTGGCAGGTGAGCTAAAAACGCAAAAATTTGTAGGCGCAAATATGCCGACGATCAGCAAACGTGAAAGTTGGTATTCCCGAAAGTAAATTGGTTTACAGTATTTGAAGACTAATTAAAGCTAACATTAAAGCTCCCTTAAAGTCGGAGTCATTGGCCAATTAGGCAGGGATAAAACTGAATGGCCACACACTACTACTGTCTCATGCAAACAGTTGAACGCAAAAAAGATAACAAAAATGAAATGTGAGGATGAAAAGTATTACATATAAATCATAATACGAAAAGTCAGGTTTACACCTTGGCAACATGAACTTGTTAATGGATTTTATGCCATGAAATCGGATAATCCACATTTAATTTTTTTTTCAATTTTTCTTTTAACATTTAAAACCATTCAATTATTACCTCACAAAAGTCCTTTATATATTATATAATAACAAAATTCACAAAAACTAACGTCAAGGAATAAAGCTGACTATAAGAATCTTGAAATATACTAGAGATGGGACCGAATATCCGAATAGTCGAATATTCAGAAACTGGACGAATGTTAGAATCCAAAGTTCATTTTCGAATATATTCAAATTTACAATCCAACAAGTTCAGGTTTTATCAAGAATGGGGAAATAAAAAGTTTTCTGTTTTGGAATTTTTGGAAGAAAACAGATAATTAAATAAGAATTGGAACAAATATCGAATATTCAAATAGGAATTTTGAATAATCAAAAAAATACCAAAAAATACAGTCATACTAAGTGTATCCTAAAGAAACATTGTAGAGAGACTTAAATTATGCAGGATTTTATTTTCAAATGATTTATACAGAATCAAGAACACATTAGGTTACCGAGAGAAGATTGAGCAATGGTTTGAGGCTTGAAACAATAAATATGGAATGTACGGATAAAAGTCTGTCATATACAGAAAGATGTTTTAAAAGGGAGAAATAGAGATATGTGTCCAATACCATTCAACAACAACAACAACAACAACAACAACAACAACAACAACTTAAATGTTTCAAACAGTGTTTCATTGAAACTTTTGTATCATTGACTGGATAAAATAATGAAAACACATAGAAACTGAGTTCCAGTAAATATATGTGGACATTTACATACAGTTAATATTAATTTACACACACAGGGGCATTCAAGACCAAACAGTAAACACGAGAAGGTAAAACAATGAATTACAGAGAGAGGAAATAGAGGGTTCCAGCAATAACAG
Organism: Spisula solida; assembly: GCA_947247005.1. Taxonomy (NCBI): domain Eukaryota; kingdom Metazoa; phylum Mollusca; class Bivalvia; order Venerida; family Mactridae; genus Spisula; species Spisula solida. The sequence goes on along the minus strand of OX365945.1, from coordinate 26,466,683 downwards.
TCTGGTAGGCAGGACTTCGACAATTCTGGAATAATGAATGAAGTTTTCTGCAAAAAATAAAAGTTATTTAATGAAAAAGTACCAAATATTGACTGAGTAATGGTCATTTGAAATTTCATATGCACAATGTTAACAAAATAGCAATGTTTGAAACAGAGTTTTGTTGTAGGGGATGCATTCTGACGGCACCCGAAACAGGATTTATATTCCGGATTGGGCATTATGCTTCAGTAGGACCCCTGGGTAGGGGAAGACAGAGTACACCCATCCAACCAATGAATAAGAGTTATTCTAATCCCCCCTCCCACACACAGACTCAGTATTCGATTCCCATCAACAGATTTTTGTTTCATTTTCATTTATTCCCTGTGAGCCCTTTTTCCTGACACAGTATACTCTGGGTAGTAAAAGTTGAATTTTGTTAAATAGATTGACTAGAGCCTTATGTACTGATAATAACACACCACAAAACAGAATAACAATATATTCTTTATCCTCTTAAATTTCTTTTGGTTTTCTTTGTAGAATGGAGCAGAACAAAATTTTATTAACTCAAAATACATTACATAACATGTAAGAGTCCATAACAACAGAACAGCAAAAGACTATAACAACATATCACAAAACTATATAAACAGTTGGTTTTCATCATTTTTGGTTAACAATTACGATATTTAATAATTATACAAGAAACTGTACACCAGGAATTTTTACTCAACACTCACAAACCCTATTCTATTGTTTATTATTTAAAGAACAAGTATTTAACAAGTCCCTTACCGGTTTGAGGCCATTTTCAATGTTTCTGTTGCCATAGCAACCACAATTTTTGTCAGAATCAAAATATTTGCATAATCCCCTTATTGCCCCCTATCCACATACCAAGTTTCATAAACCTAGCTTGGAAACTGTTTGAGTTATGTCAGGATCCAGATTGCTTGACGGACAGACTGACTGACGGACGGATGGAGGGCAAACCTATAGTCCCCTACGGTCAAAAACCGGTATGGGACTAAAAACAGCTTTAAAGGCGAACAAAATTGTTTGTTTCCGGTTCTTAAAGGCCCAACAAACACTAAAAATTTACTGCAATCCTAAATGCTTGTATGGCATTTGAAAAAATATTTATAACCTTTATACCGGTACTTTTCTTTGAGAAGAGTTGAGAATGTGGGTACTAATTGTTCAAAACAGAAAATGTTACATACACATACAATTGCAGACTTTTACAGCTAATTCTAGCTATACAGTATACAAGTGCTCGGCATGTGGATATGACCCATGGGCCTTGATCTCTACAACTCAACAGCATTGAAAATATTTCCCCCCTAAAAAAATGTCAAATGTCATGTAACTTTTACACTTAATTTGTTTTCCTTGGATGTCCAACCAAACCATTTTGTTTGTTATTGCCAATATTTGAAAGTTTGTTAATCCTTTAAAACTGTTTTTTAAATTTAAATTGCATTTGTTTCGCAACCTCCTTAATAACACATTATAAATAGTCTGCCGAACACTAGCCTTTGTTTACAAATAAAAATGAAAATTAAATGCATTTTCAATGTTCATTTTTGTTCAATCTTGTGCATAATCACTTTTAATGATATACTCTTTAATTCTACACTAACAAGTGATCAGTCGACTGCGCAGTGTTTATATTATGCATGTTTATTTATTGATAAGTCTAGAGTTTAATATCTCCGGCAAACTATACATTCTAGACCTCCTATATTTTTAGCAACGTTTAGGTTTCAATCCTTTTTCAAAATGTTGTAGACACAAAACAAAAAAGAAATTGAAACCTGATACTACTCTTATACAGATGTTACCGACCTTATTTACATATTCATATAAAAAGTGATTAGTATCAGTGACAAGAAAATGATTAAGGATGTGGTGACTAGTGTTCTCGTTTAGCGAATTCTGACACTTAAGTATTCTTTTTGTGATAAACGTAAGTTTCATGGAAAATATCATTCTGTAAAACAGTCACCTAGTATTCAATAGTATAGAATTTGATACCAAAGGCTTAAAAGTTGTTTGTTTCCGGTATCCCCACTTACCTTAAAAATTTGCTGGAACTCTAAATGATTTTAAGGCGTTTGGAAATAAAATTGATATTTTTGTTAAGATTTTTAAACTTTTCATTGTGAAGTAAATGCTCTTCTTCATTGCAAAAAAAATGATTTTCCAACCTACCTACACTATGTTTTTTTGGGCATACTGTTTTACCAGAAAAAAACACATTTTTTTGGTTTATACCTAATAGAATTTGATACCAAACTGAGAAACTAGTGTTTTCTGTCATTGATATGAATAATTTTTTTATATTATTTGTGCCTTACATTATTAGAGGTAAAAAGTTCACAAGTTCAGTCATACAGAACTTTTTTTATGATATACGATAATGCCTATAAATTGTCAAGAATACATGATATTTTAAATCCCGAACAAAAACACATAAAACATTCTAAGAACTAAAACCTAGCATATTCTGCATTACAGTCTGTTTATTCAGGTCTGTCACTTGTATACAAACATTGGTAATTATGTCATTACATTGTATTTTTATTGTTTTAACATCTGAATTGGAGAAAAGGGCAGTTAAAACCAAAGCCTAAATTTTTCACTAAGCCACATATTAATACACATAATATCTATAAAAATCAAAGCACTGAAAGTACTGATGTGTGGCGTACTGATGCCACTAAATCCAATATCGAATCCAGGTTGTATCATAATTTTATGTCCCAGTTCTGATAAGCCCACCCTTACTCAAACATTTGTGCTGCTAAAGACACCAAGAGAACCAGCAGTTACCTGGAACTTACTTAAGTAACTATGCTGAGCATCAATTAAGGGATATTTACAAATACCATTTTTAACGACTTGGAGAATTCGACCAGTGTCAAGATAAGTGACTGTATGGCCACGCATGTTAATTAAATGTATATGACACTCTATATTAACGTATGTAAAAGGGGTAATACATATCGATCGGCCGATTAATGCTTTAAAAACAAGTTTTACATTTTATAAAACCTTAAAGTATTAGCTTTTAAAACAAGCTTTAATGAACAAAATCGTTCGAATATTAAATTAATAATTGATGATTTTCGACCGTTGATTGAATTTTTATTTGGTATAAAACGGGATATTCTAAACTTACTTTTACGTGGAACGGATTCTTACTAGTCGTGGTGGATTTAATAATTAGGGTATCGTGTTGAATGTTGTCTAAAAGAGAGACATATATCTCTGCTTCATTACAAGCTTTAAATATTCAAAATCGGATAATAGATACGAAAATTATGAGGTCTTATATAAAGCAGGGTAGAAATGGACTAGTGCGTTTAAAGCTTACCGCGGTAACATTGTTAATCGGCCGATCGATATGTACGTAGAACTAATTCCCCCCACCAGCTATATATAGCATCAATGTTTGTAATCGTCTGCAATGTGCAGCGGCGATATATAGCATCAATGTTTGTAATCGTCTGCAATGTGCAGCGGCGGATGATTTACATACGTTACAGTATACGATTGAAAACCGTGGGAACTATTTTAGATTCCCGCCACCAGTGAGAACATTCGTTGGTAGTAAAAATATAGTCCGTTGCGGAATGATTTGCTATAAATATCCTCTAAAAATAAAAGTCTGATATAATTGTTGGTCTTAATATAAGTAAATGTTGGTAATGTAAACAAATCAGGTCCAATGATACGTGTAACCTGTGTTGCATGCTTGTAATATTGTTCAAAGCATAGTACTATTTATTTGCCGAGGCCTAATGCGTTAAATTGGTCGTAAGCTGAAAAGTGGTAATAACATTGTGTGGCGTTTACGCCACACAATAAGACATTAATAAGAAAACTTGCAATGTTTATTTATGTAACAAGTGACTGACCTGATTAATCGATTTATACATTGCCTATTTTCAGTGTATCTATAGTCTGAAAAAATTAATCTGGTCCTCGACCTTTATGCATGATTATATTACAAGCCTTTTGAACACAATAAATCAATTTCTGCAAAAAAAGTTATGCCTTACCGGTCATTGAGATTAAGGACTTGCAATACAAGATATTCTGCCTGCTTAATTATGAAATTATTGGCTGAAAAATATTAGCAAGTAATCAAAAGTTAAATTATGCTAAAAATGGCTTAATATAAGGTAAGAGGATCTCATTAATTTGTTCAGACTATATAAGCATTATGGCAGTACAAAAACCCTAACAGCAATTCCATGGATACAAAGCCATAATTGATAAACTAAATAACTTGACTAAACATACACAAAAGTACAGATCAATATTTTGCTCCAATATGAGGACATAAGGCAAACCATAATTTTTTTCTTTGATCTTTTTTGTTGTTGTAAATTTCAGTTAGACTTATTCCACAGATACCAGGGGTTCTACTGATACATAATGCACAATCCTGAAAACGAATCGCTGGTCTGTTTTTGGGTGCCATTAGCACATAATTCTTAACATCAAAACTCTGCTTCAAATATTGTTCTATTGTTAAAATTCAGCTTTTGAAATTTCAAATGACCATTACTTCATTAATTAATTCTTTGATTATTGGCCTTAAATAACTTTCCTTTTTTGCTGAATTGTTAGTTCTATCTAGATCAGCAAATCCAGAAAGATGGAATTGTAGGACCCCCTGAGATATATGAATTTGCGCTCAATGGGTCCAGGATAGGTATACTCCCCACAGTTCAAATTCTTTCATCCATACACATCTACACATTGAGGTTTTTATTCCACAAGAATTTATATACAGACGGACAGACAGATGGACAAGGCTGCTGAATCCATATAAACACATAAGTCAAATATCTACAGGGGTGTCAACAGGGCCAAATTAAAAATCAGGAAAATCATATGCGGCTGACCATTTTTGCCAAACAAGAGTCCTTAAATGGCATTGTTTCCATAAGTTACTCAGTAAATGTATTAAAAAAATCTTTCTGAGCAGCTTAAATTTACCATAACTTTGCCATTTCTTGAAATATTTTCAAATAACTTTTATTACGGTCAGAAGCCATGGCTCTTTCAGGAAGGATAAATCTGGAATTCAGGATTAATCAGGAAAATTGAAACCCCTGTATTTATTTGTCAGGAGGAATGATGCTCTGTCTGAAAGTATCACCCTATTGCTACCCCAGAAGCAAAACATTGATTAGTATAGTCCATCTATGATAACACAAGCCTTTGTTGGCTATACATGTACAGTGTTTATATTATCCACTTAAGTTTATATACAAGGCTAGAGATCATAAATGTATCTCCGGTTAGCTATATGCGCTCACCAAGTAATATGCCATTTTTGTCAAATAAATAATAGAAACAAAGAATTAACAATATTAAATGATATATAGTCCAGTCAGGATAAAAATCCATTGACACAGCGGTCGAGTCCACTTTAACGGTGTAAAACCAATTATGAAGGCTTATACTGTACAAACAACTATAATTTCAATGCTAAACTATCATACTAAACTTGCTCTACCTATTTAGACAATGGTTGTGATTTTTTGCGTACACTACACATAAACTGCAACGTCACTGTCACCATATCCTAACTAGACTATACCATTACACTGTATAGAAGGAAGGTTGTGCAGCGGCCATGTTCAGCCACAACCGATACGACGTTACTGGAACTGGTATCCGTGTTTGCAGTGACATCTGTAGAAAAACTGGGTACCAGCATTCGTAAAGTTATATCTGTTGCGGCTAAACATGGCCGCTGCACAACCTTCTATACAGTATATTTAGGGTACACTCAGATAATTTGAAAATTGGATAATTTGAAACCATGTGCCTATGGCCTGAAAAAGTAATTTTAATTTATCCTATCCCCCTCTCCAAAATATCAAAAAAATACTAAGACCAATAAATACTCATTGTGGCACCTCCTGTGTTTGATGTATTTTTGTCTGTGTAACTGCCTGGAAAATACCATGATCTAATACTCAAAGTGCACCCATGGGATATATAACAAAAAGCTTTGTAAAATGATCACATACATAATGCATGAAACACATTAATTTTGTGATAAATAATGACAGTAAGAGTTATTCATAGATAGAAGCGATACACAGAGACCATAAAATAATCACATAGTACCAGCTAGTATAATTACAGCAGGAGTTCCACTCGCTTCTGAGTCTTAAGGGTCATTTTGATACTTTTGACAAAATATTACCATTTTATAGGCAAAATATCCACGATTTTAAGAGAAAATGACCCTTCAAACACAAAATCTTGAAGGTCAAAATGTGGCTTTTTGGAAATTTCAAGGGTCAAAAACCCTTCCTTCCGAGTCAAATGGAACCCCTGTATAGCACATTTATAAATCACAGGTTCTACTTCCTTAAGTATCGTAATTATATTTACATACAGGAGAAACATCCTTAATAGGAAATCAGGACCTAGCCTGGCCTTTCAGTGTCCTGTGTGGTATTCACAATTAAAGCACCCTCAGTAAAACTTACTAAAATCTTAAAATTTTCTTAAATGTATCACCTAAACAAGAAAATCTAAGTAGCACATATTTCATGCCAATCGAAGAATAACCAATCATGATATTTTTTCTGTGATTTTTGTAGCACATTTATATATATGTAATGCTTAAAAACTCACAGGTAACTATATCATTGATACTCTTTCAATGATACAGTTACCTGTGTAAAAAGTATGCAAATATGCAAAATTTATTGAATTTCTTGTTTTAAAAGCTGATATGCTTATAAAAAAATTTTATGATCTAAGTATTTTTTAAGTTTTCTACTAAAAGATGCTTTGTGAGCACAACTCAGGACATAAGTCGAAATATTAGATTTTTCAACTTAGCATGGTTTGTAGATATTTTGGTTAGAAATCACATTTTTTTATTTTTATTATTTTTTTCTGTCATATACATGTAAAGCAGCCTGCCTGTGCTGTAACAATGTGAAATGGTCTAAATGGTGTAAAATTCCAAGAAAACAAGAATATGCACGAGGAATTTTAAATCTAAATATAGTCACATGTTTTCAGATCAGGAACCAGGGACGATAAATACTGGTTCCCTTCCTGTGGAGGAAGTTCGACGCACTGAGAGTTTAACATTACACGTAATCAACACTTTCAACCAATGAAAAATTACTAATTTCACATTCAACTAATGATGAATTACTAGTTTCACTTTTACCAATGAAAATGCATGGAAATGGAATGTATTACACACAAGTATACAAATCAACAACTATACAGTTATAATTACATACATGTATAATAATTGATATACAATAAATATTTTATCAAAGGCCTTTCACATTTTTTGTAAGTAAAATATATAATTGACTTCACATCTTGATTATGAATAAATTGATATACATTCTAGACTTCTTGACTTAAGCACTTAATCTTGTGATTTTGACACTATATATAATATGTATTCTTCTTATCGTGTTCCACTTGAACTGCGAACTTGACCTTATCAGCAACACTGTACAATCAGTTCTATTTGTTAGGAGGATTTTTTTACGGATTTCAAGAAAATCACAAAAACAGAATCACATGTCCCAGGTTTTGTCTTTTTCTTTTGAATTAGAATCATGAAATCCACGTCTTTTTCTCTTGAATAAAATCATGAAATCCATGTCTTTTTCTTTTGAATAAAATCATGAAATCCACGTCTTTTTCTTTTGAATAAAATCATGAAATCCACGTCTTTTTCTTTTGAATAAAATCATGAAATCCACGTCTTTTTCTCTTGAATAAAATTTTGAAATCCTCAAACTATGAGCAAACTGAATGGCCCTAACCATATTCTACCAACTTCCACCAATATAAATGACAGTACAGTATCTATAATCATCTATGTCACTAAATCAGTAACCTCTGCACATCAGCAAATTTTCTTCAGTGTACATGACTAAATGTTGCAGATTAAATCATTTTAACAGCATGGTTTTATGTTTTATTATTAAACTTCAATTCCTAATTTGGGCAAATCAGCACATTTTCTTTAATCACAGTACCCCGCTACTGTACATGACTAAATGTTGCAGATTTTAATAACATGGTTTTATGTTATAAACAATGAAATCCAAATTCCTTTCACTGTACAACACATGCTTGTGAATTATCACCTTTCTGTCCTGCTGCCTTAGCGAAACATATTGCCTGCATCCAGTCATTTTGTGAAGACTTTGTGTCAGCCTGCATGTAATAAGTTCGACCATTTTCCTTAGATTTTATTGAAAAAGCGTGAGTCTTTTTGTCTACGGTACTCTCAGAAATCTCGGCATTGGTCAAAGGTATCTTCTTATCTGCCTCCTGTAATATACCAGAAATCATGTGTTATAATTACTATACCATGTGTTACTGTACAATAATTAATATTCATGAGGAATCAATTTCGTGGATTTCATGGATGACCTCAACTAGGCTGAGTCAGATTAGCACCTCAACTAGGCTGAGTCAGATTAGCACCTTAACTAGGCTGAGTCAGATTAGCACCTCAACTAGGCTGAGTCAGATTAGCACCTCAACTAGGCTGAGTCAGATAAGCACCTCAACTAGGCTGAGTCAGATAAGCACCTCAACTAGGCTGAGTCAGATTAGCACCTCAACTAGGCTGAGTCAGATTAGCACCTCAACTAGGCTGAGTCAGATTAGCACCTCAACTAGGCTGAGTCAGATTAGCACCTCAACTAGGCTGAGTCAGATTAGCACCTCAACTAGGCTGAGTCAGATAAGCACCTCAACTAGGCTGAGTCAGATTAGCCCCTCAACTAGGCTGAGTCAGATTAGCACCTCAACTAGGCTGAGTCAGATTAGCACCTCAACTAGGCTGAGTCAGATTAGCACCTCAACTAGGCTGAGTCAGATTAGCACCTCAACTAGGCTGAGTCAGATTAGCACCTCAACTAGGCTGAGTCAGATTTGCACCTCAACTAGGCTGAGTCAGATTAGCACCTCAACTAGGCTGAGTCAGATTAGCACCTCAACTAGGCTGAGTCAGATTCACAGAGTTCCAGTAACCAGAGGGGTTTTGCAAACTTGAAGTTGAAGTACATTTTTTGTACTTATACTACTTTTTACCCACTCATTTTTTATCAGATGGATGTCAGGCTAACTGGAATACATGTGTATTGAATTCATTTAGTGCAAAATTTGATAAAATTGAAGCACCTTAACTGGCTAAAATGTATCAAAAACCAACTGTTCCGTTTTTAAATGGGTTAAGTGTACTTATCAACCTGTTACTAGTGTGTTGTGATGTAGTCATATTGATACTGTATTTTTGCGCAACCCTTTTGGGAGGTTTTTGTAATAGCTGAGTGGACTAATGCCCTTGTACAGGCTTTGAATCCCACTATAGGCGCAAAATTTTATCTTAACTTGAAGTAAGTGACTATAATATGTTGAAAGGACAATTCTCAAGGCTCACCATCATTCATAAGAGAAAACGGGGTGTCATGGCGGCTGAGTGTCAGGTTACGTTTTTGACTACGGATCAAGATATCCATGGTTCGAATCTTGACCAGGGCACTAGGTCAGTGTTTCCCACCCAAATAGAGAAGTAATATCACATGCATAGGTGCTATACACCCGGCATATTAAAGACCCAATTCTCGATATCGACATTATAGGATAAAACTGTTTTACAGAATCTTGGATTTTACTGTGTCTAGAAAGGGAGATCGTCCAATAGGCTGCATAGCTGGAGTGTATAAATTTATTCTATGTTCAATGTTTAAACATGAAAAACATAAAAACAAGTACTATACATTATCATTAAATTCTTTTTTAAGCTTGAAATAGCAAAAAGTATTTAGAAAAATACTTCATACTTTTTTTTCTTTTTTGAAATATTGACATACCGTAATTGTATTTTATTCTACAATGCCGCTTGATACCTATGGCGAGAAAATATCCAAATATTTTAAGTTAAACAAATATTATTATTTGCTTTCAATGGATTATGGAGTTTTTTAAGTGAAAATAACAGTGAAATTACCACTTTGTTATTTTCACTGTTTTGAAGCTGGTTCCAGTATCATGCAGAAAAAGAAATATAACGTTAACGGCGCCAGGCTTTAAAATATGCGTTAAGTCATCATGACGTCATAATTCTCATGTTGTGACGTTCCAATTTCGACGTGATTTTTTCCAATTAAGCCAATGACGGCACATTTTAAGATAAATTGAGGCATATAATAAACAGAAAATTTGTGGATTTTTGGTGTAAGATAAATTTTATTTCACTCGTGATCACAGAAAATTAAATTTACACTTGTGGCTATTTGTACCTGTTGCTCTAGAAGTGTTAGTATACATTTAGCCACCCCCTGAAGTCAACCGGAACACCTCGCACAATTAATTTCGTAATTCTGGAAAACATGATTTATCCTATGATGTCAACATGTGAATGAATCTATTAGAAGAGCTAGTAGGGTATCGAATCATGCACATTTATAATTATGTACTGTAAATCATTTAATGTCTCAGTCGAACAAACAACATAAGAGTTAACTGTCATTTTTTGACAGTTCCTGAAATCAAAATCTGCGTTAAGAATAAAACAAATAAACATAAAACCTCAGGAGAATCTCCATAATGAAGATCAGTATTTTGCAATAGGAACCATTGCTTCTTCCATTTTCTTGAGATTTTCGTTCTTTTCATCAACCAGCCCTTGAACTCGTTCGGTTGTGTCTCTTCCTCATTGTGCCCCGTTGAGGATGAACGGTTCGTGAGACTGTTTGTACGACTGTCAGACGCCTCAGACGAGGCCATAACTCGTTACACCAGGATGAAAACGTATCAGTTTGTGTTTTTCACAGAGGATATCCTTTTTGTTTTGCCGCAAAGTGGTCTTTTGTTTGTCGTAAAAATGTGTAGGTTGGATAACAGTCATTTTTGCTAATTATTTCAAGATATTATTGTTCATAATAACTCAAAAATACAGGATTGTTATTTTTATGTGGTTATTTCATTTAATAAAGATATTTAAAGAATTAAATGACAACAAAATAATTTGCGACATCAACGTCACATGACTGCGGTTTGTGACTGCGACTTCACCCAGATTGGACATTTTTAGAAAAAATGAGTTTATGTGGTGATAAATGCAGTTATTTGGCGTAAATTGGAGATAAATTGACATGGAGCAATTTAATTTTGTATAGTGATAGTATTTCTTAATTTTTCTTTGAGACCAAACGCCTGAATGTAGAACCCGGAAACGATTAACAGTCGTGACAATTAGCAAGGGGATTCTACCACAGAGAAGTCGTTTTGAAAATGTCGGACCCAGATTTAATGCGAAGGAACTTTTCGTTCCAGATGCAAATAGGATTAACTAGAGAACAGGTCAATGTAGAGGGAGAGCTGACTCTTTTAAGTTTGAAAGAAATCGCATGTGCATTTGTTGATAGAAAGGTATACTACTTTATTATCTAGTTTTGAGTTACAACTTGCATTAATTCATGAACACCTTTAGTTTATTTATAAATGTACAGATGGTCATATAACTTTATGTTTGAATTTATATTTTATGACAGCTGTTTTGTAGAGATGTGCTCATTGGATTAATATCTGGTCATCAAACTGAACACAGTTTTTTTATTGTTATACTTATTTTATCACCATAATTATACACATGTTACAACTTACATGGGACAGGTTTGTAAATGTCAAAATTTGTCGCCTGTCATTGTCATTCATAATATGTATATCGTAAACATTGCACTCATCGGCAAGTCCTGTGATGTCAACCATAACAAGCAAATATGTTCAATTTTATAGCTGCAAAAATAATTTCATTTATATATAATAATTTAAAGTACATGTATGTAATGACCTCCTTGCTGTTTAAAGACAGTTTATCATTATACCAAAAATGTATAAATAAATGCATGCACTTATAAATAGTATGGAATCAATTTTTAATCATGTGTTCTTCAAAGTTCTGGTGAATTGGTATATATACACTGCCTGCCAGTGTACCAAAAAAGTCCCATGTCTAGTATTTTTTTGCTTTACTTTAGTTTAAATTAAATGAGTATTTTGGCAGTTATTGTTAAACATGTAGAAGTAATAATGACCATCAAATTTTCAAAATGTCCATTTAGATCATATGCTTGCAGTCCCTTAAAAGTGAAACCCTCCTATTAACATTCATACAGATCATTACAAGATCAATTTTCAGTAGTGTGTTTCTGTAATCAGGCCAAATAATACACATTGCGGTTCCGCCCAAGTGATCGTCATAAATCATGGCCTTTTTTAAACATTTTGCATTTGTGATTGTTTGGGCCTAAAATAAAATTTGGTTTATTTCCCTTTCCAGACCAATGACCTGAGCAAAAAGTCCCCCAAAACTTTTTTTGACCCTCTGAAAAAGAAAATTCATAAAAAAGTCAAACTTGTGTGATTGTGTGAAAGTACTATGTGCTAATCATGTTGAGTATGAATCAAAGAGACACTTATATTAATGTATATTTATCCCTTTAGACTATAAGTATGATCCTCTCAGGTCTTTATACACAAAGTCAAAGTATTCAAAGTTAGTATCAATCAAAACAGTAAAAACTTGTAAAGTGCAAAATATATGCAAAAAAAATTTATTGAAAATAAAATATTTAAAAAAAATATTTTAAAAAAAGAGAACATTTTACCAGTTCATTGTACCCAATGTTAATTTGTAAGTAGAAATAAACAATATCATTTATTTTTGGCATTGCATAACTTTACTTTGTTCCTTAAAGTTAAAGACAGATAAAGAAATAATAATTAAAATGTGGTACAATTTTGGAGTAAAGTTGTAATCTGTTGCTCTAGAAAGTAAAAAAAATATTCGATGAAACAATGAGAGACATAAGTGACATATAAATTATCTCCCTTGTAAGATAAAGCCCGAGGTAGACCAATTAGCATACAGGTCCTAACTAGTTGAGATCCTCGGACTTTATCCTTGTTTTTAACTGAAATATCATTGATTTTAGATATGAAATTTCTCACTTCTGTATTACCTAATATGTTAGGGCCATAAAAATTTATATACCATGGTGTGTAAACAACATGTAGCCAAATTTATTATTTGATCTGATAATTAATGTTGCAAATATTTTAGCATAACTACTACCATGTGCAACAAACAAAACAGGGATAAAAACAGAGTAATCCGCATGATAGGACCGGTGGAGTTTTAGAGAGTAGTTATAAGGGGTGATAATTTACTATTTTTCCCCATTCAGAGTATTAATTATATATTATAATATTAATAAAAGTTATCTCATTTGAAATTTCATGAGCTGAATTTTTTTCAATGGAACGTTACAAACTGAAAGTTTGAGTGACTTCCAGCTAAATGCCATTACATGTTTTATCACATAACATGCGGTCCAGGAGTGTCGTAAAGCCGTGACGTAAATATCGTTCGGCACTCCCAGACCGTGCAATAAATATTTAAATTAGCTTGACGTGACGTTAGCCAATCAATGCATTGATCCGTCACTGACGTCAGGATAATATCAACGTCACCATGACGTCGCGCTCATTGTACCGCTAAATTTTGGCTGAAACATATGCAGCGCATATCATCCTTCTGTACAATATTGAGCGTTTTCTAAGGTTATGTGATAAATAGAATCTTACATTCGTGCTCATTACATACGAGTTTTATTAAACTCGTTGACAAAAACAATATGACACTCGGCAAAGCCTCGTGTCATATCATTTTGTCCACTCGTTTAATAAAACTCGTATGTAATGAGCACTCATGCAAGATCCTCTATTAAATAGGGTTACTAAGGCTAAATAAAAACTATGTGTGGTTCAGGTAACATGGATGAAAAAAACAGGTCTAAGGGTTACGTAGGTAGGGATTTTTTATAGATGCGCGTGTATATCATACATCAGTGGTCACAATTTACTAAATTTATGCAACTTTAACTTTAAGTATCTCTGCTACTAGCCATATGTTATTGCTTAAGAAATACAGTGTGTCAAAATGGAAACTGAGTTTTTTCATTCCACACTTTCAGACCTTCTCAAAATCAATAAAAAAAATGCTAGGATGGAGCTGACAAATAGGGTAGGTAGGGTTACCTGAACTACATATATTTTTTAGCTTAAGGTAGAGTTACCTGAGAACCACTATAAAGTATAATATCATAAATTTTGTTTCTTCTCTTCTTGGTTTCTGTGACCATAAAACTAAAAACATCTTCCACTCCCCTGTGGTGTTACCATGTAAAACCACACTGCTGTTGTCTGGTGACTCTCGTTTTCAGATAATATTTCTATTGATTCTGCTATTAAGATACTTCCCGAGGTACTTCCCAAGGTGTTTGTCTCCTAGTTTATTATATTTGCTTGACTTATAAATGATCATAGACAGTTTAAAATGGTTATTACCATTCACTATACTCTGGGGGCACTCCTAATTGAATATTGTTCGCTCAGACATGTGATACCTGGAAATACTGTCTCATATTTGTTACCATTATATTGCTGTAACCATAAATAGTTGGCCATACTAAGGTTGCACTTGCCTGTAAGTCATATGAGGCAGAGTTTGGGTGGAAAACTTGAGTGGATATATAAATTTTACCCAAACCAGGGGTTACACTAGCTCCTGAATCTGAAGGGTCATTTTGATACTACTTGATGACTAAATGTTACCACTTTATAGGCAAAATACCCATTAATTTAAGAGAAAATGTCCCTTCAAACCAAAATCTTGAGTGTCAAAATGTGGTTTTTGGAAATTGCAAGGGTCAAAGCCCTGACTCCTGAGCCAAATGGAACCCCTGAAAGCAGAATCCTTGGCGCAGTCCTATTTGCAGAATATGGAATCAATGTTTTATTCTTTTGACATAAATAGTTAACTTACAAAATGTACATAAATAAAGACACATAAACGCAGTTACGACCATATTTGGTATTATTCCCTTGGCCTTACCCAGTTATGTATCCTAATTCATATATTACAGCTCTTATTA
This sequence comes from Spisula solida, assembly GCA_947247005.1. Classification (NCBI taxonomy): domain Eukaryota; kingdom Metazoa; phylum Mollusca; class Bivalvia; order Venerida; family Mactridae; genus Spisula; species Spisula solida. Next base: position 26,451,669 of record OX365945.1, on the reverse strand, counting down.
AGGACCCCATCTCCAAAATGAGGAAAAAAATACAGCAATGTTATTATAACACAGCTACTAGTTCCTTTAAATTTAGTTATCCATAAAAAAGTTTGTCATTTTGGAACGCATCAGTTCTGTACAAACAATATTCGCTCGACGTTACAGTTATGGAGTAGTCAGCAGCCTATGGTATTGGTCTACATGTATTAAGAACCAGAAATCCCTGATGACGGTAATTGTTTCAATTACTGGATCGTTCAGCTGCAGATGCTGTCAAGTTTAGTATTGTATAAATTAATTAGTAATCTGTTTGCTACCAAAAAGCAAAAACACACTTTACAAAGAAGTACAATTGCCTTCATTAAGGCTTTAATTACTTATAGAGAGAAGATGTAGGACATATTGTTTTCTCAGTGTCGACAATATTGCATGACTGTAGTACAGCACTTGGTGGATCATAAAACAAAAGGCTAAATTATCCCATGGGTGGTTCCAGAAACTTTTCTCTGGGGTTCCAAACAGTTATTTTTTTCTTCTGAAGGGGTCCAACCTGCATTTTTGTTCGGGGCGAATTCAACTACCTATTTTTCTTTGTCAGAATCTGATGTCCAGATCAGACTCTTTGTCCTGGAAAAAACCCAGTGTAAATATGTATATAAAGACAGCCAAATTTTTGCCACAATTCGAGGGGGGGTCGTGGACCCCTGGTGACCCCTCTTGATCTGCACATGAATCTAGCATCTGTGAGAAATAATAATTTCTGACATTTTCACTTTCCATTGCTATCAGGATACTTCGAATAATATGAATAATTTATTTTGTTCTTGGAAAATATTAATGGAACTGCTGTAATCGCCCATATATAGACTTGTGATTTTTGAGGTACGGAAATCAAATTTGAAAATGATGTAAATTATATTGGTTTTATAAAAAGTGTCATTTAGTTAGATTTCCCCAGTGTTTCTCTGTAGAGATAGTTTTGATCGAACGGCTACAATATTATAGAAGAGCTGATACTATCATTGCTGAAGGCAGTTAATAAATCAAAGTGTATTACTTGATGTATTTTATGCTTGAATGTGTATACAGTCAAACCTGTGACTATGAGTCTCTAAATTAAGCAGTCAACAGTCTTCGTTATAAGGCTTAAAACCATTATATACAGTAAAACTTTGAGGAGTGATCAGGACACGTTAAATGCACGAGATAAACCGGTGTTTGTAATTTAACCAAAGTGTCATTTTTATCACTCTGACAGCATTCTAACCTGCATGGGCAAGACAAATTCATTATATACAGGTCCAGTATAGACAAAATAATAACTGATGTAAGTGATAGACAGTCGATCTAGACGAACGGATAAAACGACACTGCAAATAGATTGTGACATGTATCTATAGTGACGTCATTCTGACGTAATGTTCAAAAATCAGATATTTGGCCTGTACGTCGTTCTAGAAATGGCAACGGATTCGGCATCATTCCGTTGGCAGTCGTTAGGAGTTAGTTAAATTGCTGAAGCCGATTATGCTTAGCTTTTGTGCTTCAGAATTTTGGTTTTGACTGCCTATACATGTGTTTAATGTTGTTATTTTGTGCCATAACGTGTTTTGTGCAGATCCTGCTTTAATGGGTAAAAATGCAGAAATGAATAAAGGTATGGATAAAGTGATAGTTTATTACTTGCAATCATTTATTAAAATAAAATAAAAATAACAAATGAAATCTATACTTTTTATTTTGAGTATATTAAAAACAATTTTATATGTACAAATGAATTGAAGGTGTGTTGTTTTCTGGACACCCCTGACATGACAGCATAATTATGCCCTATATATTATATAAACCGTGTCTATATGATCCTGTTAGACATATAAATAGTGAATGTCATTGTTACAATTTGTTTATAATCTGAACATAATGTTTAAGTGTAAATGTTATACAGTGGGTGGTGGGTATTTTTAGCATAATGTGTGACACACTGAACATTTTATATGAATAATATATCTATATATACAAACCAAACAAACTGTGGGTGGGGCCATGTTTCATTCACAAGACTGTTAATCTTAATCATATACCACCGTGTCGAAAAATAATATGTATAAAAATATTTCGATAACATGGATTTCTTGGTTCAGCGCATTCAAAGCGTTTAGGGGAGCATGTTTTGTTATCAAATTAGAGCAAAATTACATCAATTTACTGGTTAAAATCAGTATAACAACGTGTTATATTCAATAGCCTCTGTGGCTAAGTGGATATGTGCGTTGACATAATTAAATTTGTCCTTTGAAATCGTTGGTTTCGAGTTCAAGCCCAGCAGAAGTCGTCTTTTTTACTTTGCATGATTTATCATATTATTTTATTTTTATTCGATATAATATTATATAGATCAATATTCAATATATAAACTTGTTCGTCTGGTACGATTTTTAAACATTTTGCCTGTATGTATTTTACATTCTTTTTGTGGGAGTTTTGATCTCCTGAGTAAACTTTTATTCTTACCATGAATTTAAGTTCATAACTTTATCAGCCTGATACCATAAAACAAAACTGAACAACAATTACAAGCAATGAGTTATTTATACTAAGTATCGTTTTAAAAAAAAAAATAGAGACAGCGTGGGGGTTGAACCTAATAAAACGTTATTCAATTGTTATTTGTAACTGTCTGCTCTGCCAACTGCGCTATGGTTGTAATTGAAAAATGTGTGCTTTGTGTAGCCTAATAAAGAGTATGTATGCATGTTATCAAAGCTGGATCACCTGTATAATGTTTATGTTATAGCCTTCACATATAAACAAACGGTCAGATTATCGAAATCGGTCTATATATAGTTTGTGCTAGATAATGTGGCAGTCGAGTCTATTTCACGACAGGTAATACATGATATTGATTACAGATAATTTTAAGAGAATCTAATTGTTTGTTGTTTGTCCGTTTCATTAAATACTATGTAAGTGGTAACTGTTGAATACAGACTTAATATGGACTAGTGTTTGTTTACCTTTCGGACCAGTATGACTGCCTTGTGCAGATAATCCTTTACCATCCATTCAACGACGAAATTTAACATTTAACATAGACAGTTATCCAGGCAGTTAAATTGCTTGGCCTTATCGTCATGCTTGACTAATTACAATGTAATATAAGCACTAAATAATTGCAAGTAGTTATGTATGCTGTAATAGCTCAGGTGGTAACGCACAGGAATTGTAACTGAGCGATTCAAGTTCAACTCATCAAAGAAGTCTTTAGTATTTTTTTTGAATTCATCACAATAGTTTAAATGTTATTTTCATATTCTTTTCGAGAGAATTTATAATTTGTTAATTATATATTTTTCTTGTTTTATTATGGTCATGATAAAATTATTTTTAATTCAATTCAACTTTTATGACAAGAACACACAATTATTACAATACAAAATAATTTTACATCACTTCATCTGCTGTATCATGGTATGATCGAGTTACAGTCACACTCAGATAATGTATCTGTGGCTTCGTGTTGGTAGTTACAATACCTAAGTACTAGCAATAAAAACTATTGTGCTTTAATTATAATACATGTACACTACGTTTATTGTGTACATGTATATTTAGGCTATACACTCTTTCAGGCTTCGCGAAAGTGAGAAAAAAACGCCGGACATCCGGTCCGGCATAAAATAAATTTGGCCGGACCGAATCAATTTTGGCCGGACCGAACAATATTAATAGGAAACAGTTAAAAAACCAAATGAAGAGAGATGTATAGATAATGCATGTTCTTCTTAAATTATTCAGTGGTAAATTATTTAGAAATGCATTGTTAGCTTTAACACACAGTTAACAAGTGTTTTCAAATAGGCCTAATTAGATAGTTTGCCTTTTCACAACGGGCTCATTCAGCCCATTCAATGAGCATATATCAGACAGGACTTTCTGTCAAGAGAAATGTTATTTCATTTTACCATTTAATATCAAACATCTTTAAACTAAATCACGTTTTTTCGTGTTAAAAAAGCCCCCTCGGAAATCGTCAAAATAAAAATATATTCAGAAAAAAAATCGCGAACATTCCGGAATCCGTACCGTGTACTACGGGTTTTATCCGCATCCAAAAAATAATCAGTTTTCGCGACCTTCATTTCGCTGAATTATTTTACATTTTTGACGACTTCGGAGGGATATCTTATTGAATCTCGACGAGGATTTACGAAAATACATTCGTGTTACATTCTTTACAATAATCTTCAACTACGATGTGGGAATATCGCCGTCCAGACTTAAAATCTCCGTCGGACCAACGGTCCGACATTCAGTCAAATTTTGCCGGACCAAAGCATTTTTTGTCGGTCAGGACCGACGGACCGGCGGTTTTCGCGATGCCTGCTCTTTAATAATAGACTTAATAACTTTAATTACAGGTTTGTATCACTATTGGATAGAACTGATTATTTAAGCGATTTTTCTGTAAAACTCTTAGCTTTTAAATTTATAAAGATGAGAAAAAGAAATAAAAAATACATACAACTTGACAAGGTTTCGAACTCGCGGCCAAAAATATCGATATCGTTAGGAAGTATCTACGCACTAAACCACTCGTCTATGAAGTATGTTTGAAAGGATGGATGGTTAGAATGATTTATAATCACAAACCTTAACCATGGTTTACCTAATTCAATCAATTGACAGTGTCCACATTGTGTCACGTGACTGCCACATTATCCTGCACGGACTGTAACTCCAACGCAATAAATTGCAGTACAAAAACAAACACAATATTGCCTATATTTTTGTTATGAATTAAAATCAAGGACCGTAACACTTACCAATGAAAGCATTTAAACATTTGGGACAACATATAAAATTTTCATGCTCCTTAATATTCAGAAACGATAAATATATCGGATTTTGTGTTTGTTTTTGTATTGCAATTCATCGCTTGAGTTATACCCAGTGTTGAGTGTTTTCAAATGCAATTAATTTGGACTATAAATTTCTGACCTTTACCGTTATTGTACCCTAATAATTTGGTCATTATAGTACGTCTTTACTACTAACAGTAATTACGAGGACATTACTTTAAAGCGTGTATTTAATAAAGCTTTGTGACTATACTTTGTTGCATAGTTTTTATTTTTAGATCAGCCCTCATAATTGTGTTGAATTAATTTCTTTAAATCAATATTGTTTTGTTATGAAGGCATTGTTACTCAACTTACATGTACATGTACTGTACTTTGTTTTGGATCAGCCCTCGTGTATTATATGTTGTATTAAGACATTACTATACTTTGTTGCACTGTTCTTGGATCAGCCCTCGTATATATGTTGTATTAAGACATTACTATACTTTGTTGCACTGTTCTTGGATCAGCCCTCGTACAAATGTATATAATATGTTGTATTAAGACATTACTGTACTTAGTTGCATTGTTCTTGGATCTGCCCTCGTGTATATGTTGTATTAAGACATTACTATACTTTGTTGCACTGTTCTTGGATCAGCCCTCGTATATAATATGTTGTATTAAGACATTACTGTACTTAGTTGCATTGTTCTTGGATCTGCCCTTGTATATTATGTTGTATTAAGACATTACTTGTTGCATTGTTTTTGGATCAGCCCTCGTGTATATATTGTATTAAGACATTACTGTACTTTGTTGCATAGTTCTTGGATCAGCTCTTATTTATATGTTGTTTTCACAAATTAGCAAAGTTTTAGTCAAATTCGCAAATCTTTAGCAAACGGCTAAATTGGTGAGCGGTAGCGGGGGGACCCTGATTTAATTTAAGACATTACTGTACTTTGTTGCAATGTTTTTGGATCAGCCCTCATTTATATATCATATTAAGACATTACTCTACTTTGTTGCATTGTTTTTGGATCAGCCCTCATTTAAATATCACATTAAGACATTACTATTCTTGTGTTCATTCATAGTTTAACGGCTGTGAAATGAATGGTAAATTCATGCATAAATAGCAAACATAAGATCCATTACTGTTTCAGTGGTAACTTATGTTGGTGTTATGATGTACAGTATACGACACTGGGGCGTTATGTATGTTACACTCATTAGTATGTGAATGATATACATTTCATACATGACAGACCTCGTTAATGCTATATTAAGTGATAATTATTACATTGTCATCTCTCTATCATAGATGTTAAACCAAAGATGGGTGACCTTTCAGTTTTGGTATATAACATTGTCCAATGGTAATTATAATGTTTATGTTTGATTGTCTCCGTACAATTAGGTGAACTGACAAGGTGGCTTGTTTTCTGTCCTCTGACTCAACATGGTGGTCATTTGTTTTCTAGTAGTATAGTTTTTGCAATGAAGCTCTGAGTCTTTGGGCAACATATTATTTTCTGGGACAATTTAAGGAAATTATCAAGATCAGGGATGCACTGCTAGAATTTTCGAACGATGATACCTTCACCAACCTGGCATATGGACAATTGTAGATATAATATTTATATGCTTAGACTGAAACGGATATAAGTCCATTAGAGTGGTTGGACTCATAATGGCCTGCCCAGGGCTTCATGTCACATTATCAGTATGTTTGAGCTTTTCATGCAGCCCTAATGTAAGGCCAGAGTTCTTTTATTTTCCGTTACTCGGACCCGGACCTGCCCTTTTTTGGCATTTTCAAAAAAAAAAAATTGAAAAACAAGAAAAAAATAAAATCGCATAATTTAATGTTTTGATGATAAATGGACAAGCCTTGTATTTTTATTTCATTATTTTGTTAATAATAAGTTTTATTATATTAGTGTTTCATTGCAGTGTATTCAGTCTTAAGATAAATTGGCTGTTTTCTTGAAAACTAACACTGTTGTTGAGTGTTGATTGCTTTCAAGTCTGACCGCCATTGACTATTCTACCACCAACAGCTTGTTGAAGCTATATTTTAGGAGTGTTTCTTTTTTCTTTTTTCCCTCCTCCTGTGGACTTTTTTCTGAAAAATGTCCGAGTAACAAACATTAATAAACTCTGGCCTAACCTGTTAAATGCAGTACTAAGTACTCGAATTTGCCAGCAGCACATTATATAATTACTGACTTACTGTAATTACTAACAGGGCTTTTTTTTACTATATACTATATTAGGCCCCTTCACAATTTGCTATTGGCCCCTTTCACAAACCTAAAGGGCCCCTTAATTCACAATTAGAATTTGCGTCATGGTTTTTGTAAAATCAACTTCACAAAGCACCAAACAAACAAATTGCAGATAACAGCCATATATTCCTGTACAGGACTTGATATAAAGTATTATATCATAGATACATGCATGTTTGGGAAAAGTTGACAAAAAATGAACTAACACCTGAAAAATTTTGTATCATAATTTGATGATTTAACGCGTTAAGTTTTTCACAATTTGAAAAGTTTCCGCGCCTACTTTTTCACAATTTTGAGAATTCTTGCGCTAAAGTTTCACAAAACAAAAGGGCTTGGGCCTCTTCACAATTCAGCGAAAAAAAGCCCTGACTAATTAACAGCTTCCACAAAACAACAGATCATTACACTTGCTGCTTGTACATGTAATACCATAACAATCAGGCAGGAACTAGATTAGATATTTCTGTATTTTAAGCTAAAAAGCTGGTATTTAAATACGGTTATATTACATTTGTATGTAATAATCCTTTGTTTGTCATTACCTTCTGACGTGTAACCAAATCCTATCTATTATATATATATACTTTGTGATGTCTATGCGACAGTTTATTTGAGTAGAATCTATATCTTTTCTCGATTTTCTCCCATGAGATTCACAGCTTCAATGATAGGCGTAAAACATGAGCTAAATTATAAACCATTATTTGTATGACATAATATTTGCACAATATAGCACACATCACTTGCTGAGCCCTATCAGGTGTCTTAATGTAAAGATCGGTGTAATTTGTCATCAGAGTATATAGATTTTTCCGTTGCCATGGTAACCAACATAGTATTGAGACAATTAGAAAACGAACACATTGCCAAATATAAGCATTAACCAGCTGTAATTAAGGGAAGATACTGAGCATCTAAGACAATACATAGGCTTAATTTGTTCACAAATGGTAATTGGTTTCAAACACTTGCTGTCAACTTTCCAAGTATGAATTGATGGTGTGCATTGTAAATTGTTTTTGAATGCAGTCAGTGTAACCTGTATGTATGAATGGTCACTTGAATTAAGCAACCACCTGTCTTATTCTACATGTACAACCAGCAAATAATTTAAATTCCATCCAGCCAGTTTAATAAAGAAATAATGAATATGCACCTGTGTTTTATCGAGTTTGGGTGCGTAGTAATTAAATCATAAGTGCGTAGCAAGTGACTGTGCTTTATTATAGATAAAACACAGGTACACATTCAATATTTCGATTCTAACACAGCATAGTCAACATTTGAAAACACATCAAGACATAGTATTTGCAGTTTGAAGTTATTCAGCTGTAGCTGTGTTTTATCAGTAGTTTTAGCACAGCTTGGTTTCCTCTGAGCGTTTATAGCTGAAACTTAACTGGGTGTATTAGAATTGTGTATTACATTAACAAAATTAAAGTAAAATAGTTCCAGTTTCATGAAAGCAACTTACCATTCTGTCTGCATACAGCCTCAGAAGGTCATTAAGCCAGTAGAATTTAGACAAATTGGCCGAAAATGGGATGTATACCCAGAGCTACAGATAAGGTTTTAGTCAATTGGGTATTTTACCCCCGAGTTTCAATTTTGATTGGGTTTTGACACATTTTAATTGGGTATTTAATAAAACTCATGGGTAAATAAGCTTTCACTATAACATCCTTTTCTATTTGAGTATTTAAGATTGTCTTTGCTTTTTCTTACTCCCTCCTCTCAAAATCTATTGGGTTTTTAAACAAAATAATTGGGTAATTACCCCCAATAGGCAGCTTATCTGTAGCTCTGTATACCTAAACATAATTCCGCCATGTTTTAATCATGTTGACCTTATCCAATCATGTTGACCTTATCCAATCATGTTGACCTTATCCAATCATGTTGGTTTATCTTGGTAACATGGGTGTGGAAGAATATTGACAACATTGTAGTGACAGAGTTTGAATGGTTACAAGTCATGGATACTAAATATTTATACATCTTGTTCAATATTAATTTTCTTGTGATAACATTCTAAAAATGTGATTTTCCAGCGAAATTCCTGTCTTCAATTAGAAATTCATCTGTCAGAGTGTCGAAGCCAATTAAAGCTGTATGTTCAGTTAATAGAAAAACTCTCAAAATGGATTGTGAATAATTGATATCACTATCTGTATTAATTCTATAGCAGGGAGGCTCACCAAGCTCTCTCTGCTGAGAAACTTAATGTAATTGTGTTTCATATCTTTTCTTGCTATAAGTAGTATACCAGGCCATAGTTTTTTTCCTTAGGTTTATGGGAAATTCTTGAAAGATTTGCTGTTTGAAGGAGGGAATGAAAAAAGGGCCAAAATAGCCCTAGGTCACTTACCTGGCAGAGTTGCTGTTTGAAGGAGAGAATTAAAAAGGGCCAAAAAGAGCCCCAGGTCACTTACCTGGCAGAGTTGCTGTTTGAAGGAGAGAATTAAAAAAAGGGCAAAAAAGAGCACCCGGTCGCTTAACTGCCTGCCAATGTATGAGCAACCTAAAATTTAAACATTTTTGTTTATTAGCGGACAATACGCAGGCCGCAAGGCCTGCGGATGTCGTTCCGCTTTACGATAACACGTGTGCACGTGGTTTGGTCAGAGTTTGAATTCACTAATGGATCTAAAAATTTGTGTTAAAATCCCGCACTGAAGCAAAGATACTAGAAAATGGCTGCTAATATAATAACAAAAAAATTAAAATGCGATATTCGGCAGCTCATAAATTTTCTTTTATTTTTTAATGATGTTTAAAAATATTCCAAAAACTAGCGTAGGCCCCTGTCTAGAAAAGAAAAGATAATAATTATCAGTCTTCCATGGTTGCTATGCAACCAATCTTTTTATATTGGGAGGGCTATTTCCTAAATGTTTGGACACAAAAAAGGCAGCCATTTTTTTGCCCACTTCGGAAGGAAAGTTTAACATTTTCAGTGCATAAACGATGCTACAAACTGTTTTGAGACACATGATTACTCTGAGATAACGAATTAAGTCGAGCGGGAATCGTTCATATGCACGAAATATCAACCAATCTTAAGAAAATCTAATGAAAAAGACACAAGTTTCGGTTATTTCCCATCGCAAAGTTTGCAATACAATTAATTAAAGTCCGTTTCGGGTATTTATGGGGAGGGCTATTTCCTAAATGTTTGGACACAAAAAAGGCAGCCATTTTTTTGCCCACTTCGGAAGGAAATTTTAACATTTTCAGTGCATAAACGATGCTACAAACTGTTATGAGACACATGATTACTCTGAGATAACGAAGTAAGTCGAGCGGGAATCGTTCATATGCGCGAAATATCAACCAATCTTAAGAAAATCTAATGAAAAAGACACAAGTTTCGGTTATTTCCCATCGCAAAGTTTGCAATACAATTAATTAAAGTCCGTTTAGGGTATTTACGTATCTAGACCGGACGGTGATAATCCACATCGTTATTGTAGGTTATTGTAAAGAAAGTAAAACAAATGCATTTTCGTAATTCCTCGCCGAGATGTAATTAAAAAATCCCTCCAAAATCGTCAAAATATATTCGCGGGATGAAGGTCGCGAAAACTAATTACATGTTGTTGTTGTCGTTATTGGATACAATAAAACCCGTAATTTTCCGTCTAAATCTCTTTTATGTTGTGACGATTTGCAGGGTTTATTTAACGAAAAAAGGTGATTAAGATTAAAGATGTTTGATATTTAATCGTAATATGATTAATTGAAATGAAAATAGCCTTTTCTTTTGAACAAAAGTACTATCTGGTATGCTCATGCAACCCATTAAAAAAAGATAAAATATCAAATAAGGCCTAGAAATCAGTTGTTATCTGTGTTTATATCTAATTATTCATTTTTAAATTAGTTACCCCTGAATTAAGTAGACCTAGAATTAAACAAATTGAAAAACGTGTATTATTCGTGTTCATTCGGACTGACAAACGATAGCAGGTTTGTATCGTCTTTCGTTACTTTGTACCCAATATTTCGTATCAAACCGCTATCGCGCGCTTACAGCGCCTTTTGGAAACGGCTTGCTCCAGATTCGTAACTTCGTAACCAAACAATTTTTTGTGGAGTTATGCATCACCAAAAAATGCAGTACTAGATGAGCATGTTACAAATAATGTAGGACAACTGACATAGTCTGCTACATATGCTGTGCATTAGTTCATATTAATAATGTGCTTTGTTAAAATTATCCGATTGTGATAATCACTGGTTAACAGGTGAATTGCTCGTACGTGTTTCTGAATGTTGTTATCTTCCAGTACGTTGCTACCTTCTCTGCCACAATCAATGGTACAGTTCTCTACATCTGGGTGCTGTTTTATCAAAGCACTGACAGAAAACTGCTGTGTGTGATAAATGGATCTTCAATATTAATAATGATTTAGTCAATTAACTACAAACCGTAATTTGTTATCTGCTTCAAATTTGTATTTGTTAAAGAATTTAATATAAAGAAGAGTTAAATTTGAGCGTAATTTTAAGATTGACATGTTACTTTTAGTGCTTTGATAAAACAGTACCCTTGAGAACGATAGCAGCTTAGCAATGAAGAAAGATTGTTTATTTTGATATTAAACAAAACTTTTGTTCTGAAATTCTACATTTGCTTGATATGATAAATATTGCTGACTAAAGCAGAAAATTACTTTCTAATGCCCTGAGAAATATAGATATATACTATAAAAAATCATTATATCATTCTAAATACGTCTCTTAAGAGTATCTCTGTAATAAGAGTTCTTTGCGGTACTAAAATCAGATGACATTTGAATGATCCCTCCGGAGCTGTATGTGTTACTTCTGTAGACGATTATTGGCACTGAAAGTCAGTGCAGCATCTCTGATTGTGATACTGTCTATAAAGTTATGTAAATTGTTTCCAATGCATACCATTCTATAAGAACATGTCAAGTCATTCCTTGATGTTGTCAATATATATTTGTAACCAGGATGTCACTTAATAACATTCAAATAGCCCTGGGCAATTAGCTTAAGTAGGTTGGGCCTGTTTGAGCCGCTTCCCTGTTAATATTATTATCATTTATTCAAGAAAATAAGCTGGGTTTGAAATAAAGTTTTTTACTGACTTTTGCTGGCTTAATTATTGGAACTGTTGACACCTCTCATCCATGACTGGCTGTTTGACACCCCTTATGCATGACTGGCTGTTTGACACTGTCATGCATGACTGGCTGTTTGACACCTCTCATACATGGCTGACTGATTGACAGACCTCATACATGACTGACTGATTGACACCCCTTATATATGGCTGGCTTTATATTGACACCCTCATAAATATAGCTGGCTTATTGACACCCCTCATTATAGTTACGTGGCTTGCTTATTGACACCCCACATACATGGCACTTAGCTTATATATGGACTCCCTTTGCATGACTGACTTATTCACTCCTCTCATTCCCAATCAGGCCCTTTATACTTGCATGGCTGATAGACACTGCTCAATGGCGCTTAGACGTATGCAGATGGCGTGTGTTCATTGAGCACACTATGTCCGTGGCTTAGTATGAGACAGTCGTAAGTACAAAATCAATGTTTTGAGAAAACAAGAAAAACTGTCAGAAAACTAACCTTTACTTATGGATAAACAAGCTTTTTCAACTTCAGTTTGGTCAACATGACCACTTCCGATTTTCATGAAAAGAGGCTCATCGGAAGCTCCTTGTGATGCAGATTTCAAATTAAACATGCTTGAGTCTTATAAGGTCGTAAGGAGTACTTTCGACCTTCTTATTCTAAGGCAGCAATGTGTACTTGTCTAAAGGTCATCAGGCTAACACTTAAGCATGACATGGCACAAATGATATCATGATATTGGCTCTCTGTAAGTTTTACTCTGTATGGCTTTATAAAGATGAAGTTATATTTCCTCTATCTTTGACTTTAAATTTTCTAAGGATTTGAAGATGTCAGTTGCTGAAGTGTAATTTTGTTCTATGGCACTCAGGGGAGCACATAAAGTGTAAGCTGTTCTCCTATTTGGAACAGGAAGCTTTTTGAGAACTACAACAATGTTGCATGACTCCGAAATCAATAAATTATTCAGGGTGTTTAGATATTTTTTTCCAAAAGTTGATATAAAATTTGATTTTGAATACATTTAGGTCGCAGTAATATATATATATCTCAGTTCAGTCATATTATATATTAGCTAGCTCAACCCTTGCTTGGTACATGCTTTGTTACAGCCAGGACTTTCTTATGGAAGTTAATATTCTGCGCAAGAAGCTTATAATTAATTATTCATGTATAAAGGTCAAGGATTGTGTTAATTTGTTTGCACTTTTACAGTCTCATCTTTCCTGTGGAAGTTGACATCTTCCGCGCATGAAGCTTGTAATAAATTATTCATGTACATAGGTCAAGGACCGTGTTGATTTGTTTGCACTTTTACAGTCTCATCTTTCCTGTGGAAGTTGACATCTTCCGCGCAAGAAGCTTGTAATAAATTATTCATGTATAAAGGTCAAGGACCGTGTTGATTTGTTTGTACTATTACAGTCTCATATTAGTTCATGTGACAGAAATACTGTTCAAGGTAGCACTTTACCCTTTCCACATGCAGAGATACCCGTACAGACTCAGCATCCAAGACTAAAGTAATAGAATCTTGCATGAACAATTTCAGATATGAGCTTGAGACTCAGTATATTTCCCTGCTGATATAACTTAAATACCAGGGTAGTCTGTTTAATCAAAGCACTTAAGGACAGTTAAAATTTAAGTTCAAATTTTAATTCTTAATTATTCTTTGGGACAGTTAGGGCATGTGCGTTAGGATCTTGAGGTCCCGGGTTTGATCCTCGTCTGTGCTACTGCTTAATTTCCGAGAGCAAGAATAACCCACAGGGCTCCACTGGGCCAAGGTCTATGGATTTGGTACCTGTGGGGAAGTGTCCGTACATATTCCATATTCCTGGGTGCCGTATCTCGATGTTGGCTGTACGCAAACCAGGAGAGATATAGTCTCCCCAGGGAGATTTGCACGCAGCAGGTTATCTCAGGTTAGGAGCCCAATGATCAGCAGGGGAAGTTAAATGTCAAAGGGTGGCTGAACAGCTGAATTGCTGAAAGCGGCCCTCGAAAACAGGTAGCTTAACTTTTAACTTAACTTTAAAATCTATATAATGGGGGAAATATTGTTTGTAGGAGTTCGGTTGACTGAATAATTATTAAATCAGTGTCTAGCAGCTATGAACTTACAATTTGTAGCTGTTAAAGAATTATAAAGAATTGAAATCTGAAAGTCACTTTTAAGATAATTCTGTAAGTACTTTGATAAAAATTCTGTAAGTACTTTGATAAAACAGCACCCAGTAGTGTCGAATGATTGCATCATGGGTGGGTGGTGAATTTTATCACAGGAAACTGCTGGTTCTGTTGTCAAAACAATGGGTAAACAGTACTCAGGCCATACCTGTTTCGTCTAGTCCTTAAAATACCTTTTCTCCCTAATTGTAAATAAGATAGTAGGCGTCCCTTTGATGTTATTTTTGAGTTACCTATTTGTACTGCACCTGTTAATGAATTCTGTATAGACCATGTTTGCCTTGCTTGCATGGTGTCGAAGCTTGAATTAAAAGTCCATAAAATGACTTCATTCTTTACAAGGGTACGTATTTAAGTCAGTTATGTTGGAGACTTAAATGTCTTATTGTTTGAATTCTTGTTCATATTTATATTGACTTATAATTTGAAAAGTTTTATCATAGATGAACAGACGAAAAATGAGTTAACATCTGAAAAATCTTATTTCACTTTTCGGTAATTTACCACATCTCCTTTTTCACGATTTTGATAATTTTTGCAGTAAATTTTTACGAAACAAAAGGGCTTGGGTCGCTTCACCAGCCCTGGAACAGCTATTGCTAGCCTCCATGACACTGGAGTTCCATCAGCCTTGATTACAGACTTGTTGTTTAATTATTCCTCAATCTCACAGATCACTCCTTGACAGATGTAATGAATAGCACCGTCGTCAATCATTGAACTGTCTGACTTAAATTAAAATCAACAGAACCGAAATTCATTTCATTAATTACAACAAAAAAGGTTAAATTTCCAGTTAATATAACTGTCTGAACTTCATCAAGTATGTAACAAACTATTGCTTTTGATATATTAGGCAGTCAACACTGAAGGCTTCATTTAATTGCGAAACCTTTCATTTGGTGATTTTGGTATTTCTTCCATATCACAGTTTCAGGCTATACCATGTGGTATTTGACGCAATTCTTGGCTAAGATCGCAAGATAAAATCTGTCATTTAAATGTTAAAAACAACCATAAGTATTTTATTCTTTGATCGATTTTAACGAGACCTTGATGCTCTGAAAGCGGAAAATGAGTACTTAGTCCATGTCACAATTAATATCAACTGCTTTGGTCCAGGCAGTTGTCGGTTTTGGACAAAAACTGTGACCTTTAGCACAAAAATAATAAGTTCCGTGGACATCATAAACCCATTCTCCGTTGGAGCGTTGAGGATGTCAAATCAGTCAAAGAATAAAATACATTTGGTTGTTTTAAACTTCGTGTTGACACTCCGACTTTCACTTGCGGTCTTTGCTAAAAATTACGTCAGGTACATTGTACATGATGATGTAGTATGTCCACACTGTATATAACCGTCTGAATATTCAACTGTTTTTAGGAAATTTTCAAAAAATTGTTACTTTATTGACAATAATAGTTGATTGTCAAATAATTGATTGTCAAATAGCCATGCATAAAACAAGATTATTAAGTCCAAATCAAACTCCAAAGCCATGAAATTAACCTGTGTGATAGTGAGTCTTGCGTTCTATACCAATTGACATTGCTAGCCATGGCAACCTGGCTGACATTCCAGCAATTTACAAACAGAACTTGCAGTATGGACTCTCCATACCGTTCTACCAACTTTGCTTGCAGTGTGCAGACTGTAGCTTTATGTTCTTTAACTCCAGGTGTGCTATTAAGTTCTAACTCTTGTGAAAATATCTTTAGACCTTATATTAGGTATTAAAATTTTCATGTCTCTAGTCAATCATTTTGGCTATTCGACTGCTGTTTTGTGGAACCGGACTATATTCTGGTTCCAGGAGCTGTTTCCAATATTACATCAGTAGACTGTAGTAGTACAGTAGTATTAGGGACGGAACCGCAGTCTATAACCTGCTCTACGAAACAGCCAAGTCAAAAAGGCCTATTAAATGCATTTAGTATATACAGTTTGACCTTGACATGACATTGTCATTGCCATGTGACCTTATAATGGATTGATTCTAATGGGTGATAATAGCCCTTGTATCTGTATCTAATTAATTCCTCTACAGTGTTAAGCCATTATTTATGCGGTGTAAAGTAGTAGTTTGAAGGGCAGTTTACATCCTGTAGATGTCATTATAATCTATAGTTGTGATCTCATCATGTCTAATGTCAATCCATCCTGATGTCTGGGAGATTGGAAAGCGTTGGCCATGCAATGTTCTAATCGATTAATGTATGTTGGTAAGGTTTGATTTATCAGTAACTGTTTTCGAGGGTTGCTTTCAGCAATTCAGCCATTGAGCCACCCTTTGACGTTTATAACTTCCCTTGGTCATTGGGCTTTACCTAAGAAAACCTGCGTTTGAGTCTTCCTGAGGAGACTATTATGTGGGTTAACATTTTTTGCTCAGTGAAATTAAGCGGTGGTGCAGACATGGATTAAACTCGGGACCTCTCAATCCCAAAGCAAGCGCCCAACCTCTCGGCCACCGCTCCCCACTATTTTCAATGTGGAAGTGGGAAGAAATTGGTTTGTTTTAGATTAGCTGGTGAGTGGTCACAGTTCTGAGTCCGTATAGAGAATGCATAGTTAGTTTTGGAGGAATGGGTCTTTAAAGTTTTAAAGCTGAACCTGCAACTAATTGGCATTTCACAAGTTGAACCAAGTACAAATAAATCTAAATTATAATTTTCGAACATTGGCTAAAGTTTTAAGCATTATGTAAATAATGTTTGGCAATCAATATATTCAAGAATGCTAAAGCAAAACATAAAATGATGACCAAAAAGTCTTGTGGTATTTGAAAGGCTCAATTACTCCCCCATTAGTTTCTCTAAATGATTTTGTACATTTAGCAAAGCCTCCTCCGCATATTCCTTAGGTATAACAACTTTGTTAATCTGAGTATATTGTATAAATTAATCCATTCAAGAGCTTCCTAGAATGTCATCGCTCGGTATATTGTATTAATAACCTTGGAAACGGATGCTAAAAATGGTGATAATTGTCATGATTTCTAACAGGAAATGTGACTTTAAGAGCATCAACCTAAGTCTGATGCTAATTATTATAATAAAGTTAATAAAATTGAAAGGTTGGTCCGAGCAACAGATAAGGTTTTAGTCCATTGGGTGTTTTACCCCGACTTTCAATTTTGTTTGGGTTTTGACAAATTCTAATTGGGTATTTCATAAAACTCATAAAACTATTTTTCACTATAACATCATTTTCTATGTGGGTATTTCAGATTGTCTTTGCTTGTTCTTACCCCATCCTCTCAAAATCTATTGGGTATTAAAGAAAATTAATTGGGTAATTACTCCAATACGCAGCTTATCTGTAGCTCTGGTTGGTTATATAGTTAGGTTTATATTAAATAAATGTTTTGTTTCACCTCCTGCTTTATTATCTACACCAGGCTGCCAAAATTGCCAAGCTAGGCAGTACCAAAAAATTGTATTTTGTCTAGAAATAATAGTTCATGAAGTGTTCAAAAGGTAATTTTTATGGCTGGATCAAGAACAGTTCATATGAACTCCCAAATGTTCATCAATAATTCATCAACAGTTCATGAACTCACTTTAAGGACAGTTCATGTCCAAAAGTTCATGAACTCATTTCAAGAACTTATCAAGGCCTGTTCATGAATAGTTCTTGATTGTAGTGAATTGTTCATGAAATCATGAACCACATTTTGCAGGGGATGCCTTGAAGTTGATGGTTGGTGGTGAAATTTGGGACTTTAATGCCATTTTGGCCATATTTATGTTTCTACTTTTCAAATTAATGGTACGCATGTGCATATGTCTGTATTGCTGGCTATGCCCCTCACAGTAGGCTCAAAATTATTACTAGGTCTATTCCTCTGATGAGCGCTTAAAAATACAGCCAATGAATGGGGTACTGTTTTGTCAAAGCACTAATTACGAAAATCTTAAAGTGACGCTCAAATTTGAATTCTTTTTAATTCTTCAACAACTGCAAATTGGTAACCGATATGGTTTGTAGAGGTTCATTAACTTATCATTATTAGTATTGCAGCTCCATTTACAACAATTTATAATAGTAAACTAATTATAAAGAAGGGCCTCAAAATGTTTGTGGATAAAAAAGAATGTGATAGTTCAGATATCCATAAATTTGTTTAACACACTCTTATCAATTTCCTACACTACATTATTAATTTATACAGTGAGCTTGGTCAACACGAAAAATGTTGTCCATCATATTGTCTTTGTATCGAGTGAGATAAGATAAACCATCACAAGTACTTTTGTTGAGTGCTTCATTAGAAGTGGAGCACTTAGTAAAGAGTTCCTGTTTGTGATCGAGTATGTATGGGGGTACAGTGGCTAATTAGATGCAACGAGGCGTTATCATAATATGTCCCCTTGATTTATAGTTAAGCTACTTAACCCAAGGATTAATATGTTGTGTTTTTTCTGATGATACAGATGCATGATTTATTATATATGGTAGATGATTAAAGAATTGTCCTGACTTTGTGTCATGATTTCATTATAACAGATTACAGATCTGTTATAATCACTTATAATTACACTTGATACCTAAAGTGTCTTCTCTTCAATAGCAATGTCTGATTTTCTGTAGAAAAGAATTACTTGCAGCTGTTTATTCTTGACAGATTCCAAGGTTAAGAATAAGTTTAACTTTAAGTGGTTGGATAAACTTCCAAGTTCCTAATTAAAAAACACAGTTAAGGAAGCTGGATCATGGAGTATGTGTAACTTATCAAATGCACAAGCTTAGGTCCTTGCAGCAAGTTTTATCACCCTGAACAAGCCGAAGCATCCAGTGAACAAATCAGAACATTTTGAGAACATCTAGTGAACAAACTAGATCATCCAGTGAACAAACCAGAGCATCCAATGAACAAGCCAGAGCATCCTGTGAACAAGCCAGAGCATCCAGTGAACAAGCCAGAGCATCCAGTGAACAAGCCAGAGCATCCAGTGAACAAACCAGAGCATCCAGTGAACAAACCAGAGCATCCAATGAACAAGCTAGAGCATCCAGTGAACAAGCCAGAGCATCCAGTGAACAAACCAGAGCATCTAGTGAACAAGCCAGAGCATACAGTGAACAAACCAGAGCATACAGTGAACAAGCCAGAGCATACAGTGAACAAGCCAGAGCATACAGTGAACAAGCCAGAGCATACAGTGAACAAGCCAGAGGATACAGTGAACAAGCCAGAGCATACAGTGAACAAGCCAGAGCATACAGTGAACAAGCCAGAGGATACAGTGAACAAGCCAGATCATACAGTGAACAAGCCAGAGCATACAGTGAACAAGCCAGAGCATACAGTGAACAAGCCAGAGGAGAGCATTCAGACATTCATCCACTTGTAGTGCCTTCCCTGTCCAATTTTCATTATCTTTTTGGAATAGGATACTAGGCGTTTTAGGCTATATCCGTGTAGTTTAGTCCTAGCTAGGTGATAGCCACCTCATTTAGTACTAGATTGACTGCAACCAGCTGCATTGGGCCTAGGGGACTTTTAAGTATAATAGACCAGAATTTCTGGTTGTAAGGATTTTCGTCTTACTTCCAGTGCAATGCAGTAAAACTTGTGTTGAAGAGTATTGATCTAGTTTCACAATTTAATTTAATCTCTCAAGATTATGCCAACAATGGTAAATGTAAATGTCTAACCTAGGTTTTGTGATCTGACTATACGGGTATATTATACTGCTGAGTATTGGTATGGGCTGTGATTAGAACTCACCAAGTAACCAATGATACTTATGTGTGTGAGCCTGCCTTAAGTTTGGCAAGTGTGCTGCTTTTAAATGTCATTTTGATTGGCATGTAAAGTCTGACTGCATGCACGATAGCATTCCATTTTTAGTTTCACTTGCAGGTTTCTGCTTTTGCACTTGTATTGGCACAGTGTCCTTGATGGAGGAGAGGTCATGTGTTTCCACAGGTTGTGTGTTCAATCCGGCACAAAAAAACTTAGTCGTTAAAAATGATACTGATTATGCTGCTACTTTAAAGCCATTAAAGCTAGGTTTTGAGAACTATTAAAGCTCGGTTTTGAGAACCATTAAATCTAGGTTTTGAGACCCATGAAAGCTAAGGTTTTGAGAACCATTAAATCTAGGTTTTGGGAACCATGAAAGCTAGGTTTTAAGAACCATTTAAGCTAGGTTTTTAGAAACATGAAAGCTTGGTTTTTAGAACCATGTAAGCTAGGTTTTGAGAACCATTAAAGCTCATTTTTGAGAACCATTAAATCTAGGTTTTGAGACCCATGAAAGCTAAGGTTTTGAGAACCATTAAAGCTAGGTTTTGAGAACCATGAAAGCTAGGTTTTGAGAACCATTAGGGCTAGGTTTTTAGAATCATTAAAGCTAGGTTTTGAGAATCACAGTATATGTGCCATTTTAAATGCACCATGAATTCTGCGACAAATGATTAACAGTGTATATTTATGTCTTTAATCCATGGGTTTTCAACCAGGTTTGCCCTCCATCCAACTGTCAATAATTATGGATCCTGCCATAACTCAAACAGGTTATAAGATAATAGTTTTTGAAACTTGGTATGTTGATAGGGACCTGGATAAGGATATTTACAATGTATGTCTAAAAAGCATGTGATTCAGTCAAAAATTGTGGTTGCCATGGCAACAGAAATATTGAAAATAATTAAAAGGATCATTGTACAGGCTTCAAACCGGTAGGGGAATTTTGTATTAATTAATTGCTTGCAATTCTTAATGACTTGTTTACAAACTGATGTCATGATGCTGTTTGTTTGGTCAGTATAGACAATGGTATAATTAAATAAGTAACATCAGTTAATAAATACAGTCAACTCTCGTTATCTCGAACTCGCTTATATCGAATTTTCCGTTATGTCAAAGTTTTTTTCAAGTCCCGATTTTTCTCCTTCTTTGTCTTTATGAAATCTCGAGACCCATCTCGAAGTTTCGGCTTGAATTCGGCCCGAATTTTTCGTTATGTCGAATTATTTTTTGGTCCCGATTTACCAATTTGCACTTTAAATCTATTGTTCATCTCGAAGTCGGGTCGAAGTCTGATCGTATACGACTAGCGTCGAATGTTTTTCACACTTCGCCAGTCTGAAATCTTCGATTTACCTGTAATTTTCGCACCTTCCATCGTTGAACAAATGTATGTTTGCAACAATTTGCGCAAACATGTCATAAAGCTTCGGGTTAAGTACTAACATCAATAAACATGTCATCTCGAACAATTGTTTGTAAAAATAATAATTAAAATAAAATGCATTTTCTCGAGGAGGAATACATGTACATAAATATCACAACAAGCAATTCTCACGAATATGTCGTTCTTACGACCGTAACAATATGGCGGCGTAAAATGACAGAAACTGGAAAACTTGCAACTTCGATGCCGAAAAATCTATCTCGAATTTTCGTTATGTCGAAGTAATTTCCACGGTCCCGTGAAATTCGAGATAACGAGAGTTGACTGTATTTCAAATTTTTTCAGCAACTTTTTGATCATCCCTTGTTCTATAATATTTAATATGTAAATGTATTAATGATTTGTATGTGCTGTTATACGTAAATCATAAGTTAGCTTCATGTACTAAGATTTATAAAGTAGGTCATCAGTGCTCCAGCTAGGATTTGAAAAGGGCAGGGTGCAACTTTGTGAAAAGGGCACTTTGGGGGAGGGTTCGGGAGGGGGTGTCCCCCGCCCGGCTGAGGGGGGATTGGGGGTGCTCCCCCAAGAAAATTTTGAAGTTTTAGTGTCTGCTTATGGCATCTCCTGTGTTTCCTGACAGAAATTGTGGTGTTTCTCAAGTAAGCAAATATACCTTTTCATTAAAAGGAAAAAAATATTTTGTAAAAAAAATGAAGCATAGATTTCTAAATGATCACAAAACATTTAAACAGACAAATGCCCTATGCCAAAGTATTGCTCTACTTGTATTTATAATTAACACTTATATAATCAACTCAGATTGTTCTTTCAATGTTCTTTCAATTCACAAACATCATACATGTAGTAGTTAATATTTATTCTTTTGACAGCATTCATTAACTGTTTAATTGTACGATGTAAAACATAAAAAATTCTCAATAATGACTCATTATTAATGTGATTGTCAAAACTTAATTATTGCTTTGTATCATATTTTCACTATTATTCTATGACAAAGGCTAATAAGGCAATTTCTATGTGATGAGTCAGTATATGTATTTTCATTGTGTATATGTATTTTCATTGTTTTATTAGTTGATCAAAATACTTGACAATAACTGAAGCAATTTAGCCCTAAACAAGGGTTCCATTTGACTCAGGAGTTGGGGTTTTAAACCTTTAAATTTCCAAATATCCACATTTTGAACCTCAAGATTTTGGTTTGAAGGGTGACATTTTCTCTTAAAATCATGGGTATTTTGCCTAAAAAATGGTAAGATTTAGTCAAAAGTATCAAAATGACCCTTCAGATTCTGCAGCTAGTGGAACACCTGCCTAAAAAAGCTTTACTGCAAATTTGACTAACACATTTAATTCTTAACATTTACTCATGTAGATGCATTTCAAAGCGTAAATCTGATACCGTAATTACAATGCAGACGTGTTTAATTAAACTATATTTAAACTTGAATTAGTTACTTCAAATTATGTACTACATGTAAGTATTCAAAATCCAAAAGCTCCCAATTACCCAATGTTGATTTATTTGTTTTCTCAATAATTATTGTAATATATATCACTATAACAGCTGATACATATAGGATGTATTATGATGTATATCCAATAAATATCAATTCATATTTAATGGTAATTATAGTACGAAGAATTTGATGTGATCCTTACCGTTACGCATGAATATATAAAAAGGTTCTTGAGTTGAATTTATCAATTTCCGGGAGCAAATTGTGCAATATAGGTCCTTGGGATCAGTGTTTGTATCACACATCAAGCATATTTGTGATTCTCCCCACTTATGAAAACATACAACAGGGATTATAAATATAGACAATAATATTATATCAGCTGTTATAGATTATGCTAATAGAAGGTCTAGGATCGCTTCAAATTATCCATACTATAATTTTAACTCTATTGTGACAGATTGTTATTTAAATACTATCATGTTACTTGTTGGTATGCTGGAGCGCGCCATTACCAACTTAAGATTCATTAAGGCCATTTAATTGATAATTTGTCTGGTTATATTTAAAAGTTGTGGTACCAATGGAAAAGTTTGTCAGATTGTCATATTTTATGTAAATGTTTAATAATAGTTTAAAAGCTTAAATAAATTATTTGAAAATTCAGTCTTCAGAGATTTATAATTAAACCAGAGCGCTGACTTGGCAGCATTATTTAATTATGCCCCCCCCCCCCCCATCTTTGATGAGGGTATATTATTGCTTTGCACATGTCGGTCTGTCAGTTGGTCTGAATTCTGTCCATCCGACGGTAGACCAAATGGTTTCCATTCAATAATTCAAAAAGCTTGACTCTAGAATCCTCAAATTTGACATGGAGGTTGGTCATCAACAGTAGATGACCCCTATTGATTTTGAGGTCAGTAAGTCAAGGTCACTGTGTCCTTTTACATTTCTGGCTATTCATGAGCTGCCATGAGGGCATAGTACATGTTTTACAAACATCTCTTACTGACCTTGTATCTCATGGATCTACACACACCAAAATAATGTGCCAATAAACATTTGTTTAATGATGGCCTGGGGTGATATTCAATACTGATCTTATTTAATTGGAGAATAAGGATAGCCAATCATATCTCCTTTTACTGACCAAGAGTTTAATATGGTGTGATCTGATTGGTTGTCCTTATCCTTAAGCCAAGTAAGATCAATATTGAATACCACCCCTGGATACATAATATCTGAGGCAATATCTGTCAAATAGATACAGCTTTTAGATTACAACTGATTTATACTACTGGAATTAAATATCAGTTAATCATAAATCTGTGATTATATAAAACAGGTAAATGGATGTATTGTAATACTGATGTACTTTTATGAATGTCATTGACCATGAAAAGCTAGGGACAGAACTTCTAACTATAGAAAGATGACATTTAAACCTTTAAAGTTGAAGATAATGACCTGAGTGAATGCCGCTTCCATGGGTGAAAGTTTTCCGTTTTATGACGGATTTCCGTATTTTAGACATGTCCCAAGACCGTTTTTCCAAATCACGTAAATCCGTCGTAAAAAATTGAGGGGGGGGGGGGTATGCCGACTTTTGCTAGCGCGACCGCGGTATTCGTAATTGTTTTAGACCGTATTGGTTTTCCAGTGCACAAATGAAACGACCATTCTGATTGGCCGATGAAGATACCTCTACATGTATCCTTGTAATTCATTGAACCAATCACGGCACTCGATCTTTCCGCTATTCGGGTATTCAGTACCAGTTTGTAAGACATTTGTCATCAAATCGAAAGTGGAATTTCATATTTTTCAAACGTAATTAAGCGCGTGAGAGAAGTATGTCAGGAACAATTGGCGATCGGGAAGCGGTTGAAATACATTGGCGAATCGGATACGAGCGTGACAAAGCTTTGAATGGTTGAATTAAAAAGAAATTAGGTACGGTCCAGCGCCGTTCTTTCCGTCAAAAACTCTGTTTATTTTGTTGCTGCAAATTAGTTCAATAAAAGCCCAGAATCTTGACAATATAAATGGGACTTTTAGTTTACACAGCGTTGTATGTGTGTGTGGTGTTGGTGAACACACAGGGTTATTTGTAGCAGTTACAAGCATGATAATCTGATAATAAATGGTCAGTCAGTACTGGATCTATAGAGGTTACCCAGACATTTTGACATTTTATACTTCCATGTCATGATGATTCAAAGAAACCAATTCATTTCATGTCAATATGGGGAATAACATGCCAAAAATATCCGCTTAAGATTCCCTGGCTATTGAGAAAATTTGTATTTTGTCAACATGATTCAGAAGGCCTACTTGCTGAACAGGGTCCTTCTTCTTTCAGTTAAGTACAGGTCCCACTCTGGGGCAATATTGTACTTTATATATTTACAAGATCGTGTGAGCGACGCACAAGTATTTACAGTGAAGAGTTAAAAAGGTTAAAGACGACACAGCACAATTCAGAAATTAAATAAAAACATGATTTTCTTTCTTACCAAGTTGTAATGAATAAGGATTACAATTATTATTTCACAAGTGTCCCAGTGTATTATGTTATCCTTTAATGGGCCAGATATATCCTGAATGTTTTGTAAGTAAACTGACGAAAAGAGTGACTACATACACTGTTTCTCCTATAGTAGATCTAATATTATTATGCCCCCCATCTGCCATTAGGGGGTATATTTAATAATGGAAGAACGCTTTGTCCTAGGATCTTCAAACTTTACATGGAGGTTGGTTATCAACAGTAGACGGACCCTATTGATTTTGACGACTTGGTCTAAGGTCAAGGTCACTGTCACAGTGCGACCTTTACCATTTCTGACTATTCAAATCGTTTCCGTTCAATAACACAAGGACGCTTTGTCCTAGGATCTTAAAACTTTACATGGAGGTTAGTCATCTACAGTAGATGACCCCTATTGATTTTGAGGTTAGTAGGTCAAAGGTCAAGGTCACTGACACAATTTTAACCAAATATAGCCCTTAGTGATACTTACTTAATTAATCTAAAACAAAAACTTGTTATTTAAGTTCATTATCAGATTCTGTAACACAAATGATGATTGATCAGATTCTTGTGAATCCACTTATTCACAGTTCTTCTATTCTATAAAGTCTTTTTTATATTGGCTAAACATGAAAATAATATACAGTAAACAAAATATTGCAATTCAATCTACTAAAGGAATGTGTTGAACGTTTTTTGTGTAGATATTTATATCCATTCACAGTCCATACATCAGATGAAAATGTTCACACATACAGACATTTTACATGACAGTAGGTTGTTTTTTGGCAACCTCATGATGCTGGAGTTAAGCTGTTTATTGGCAATCAAAATCACTTATTCTCAGAAGCTTCTAGGAGGGGGGGGGGGGGGTTGCCCTTCTAGACCCCTACCCCTGCTTTCATACTTTACTGGATGAAACTTGTTCACCATTGGGACCCCAACGTTTACACAAGAATAGGCAACTATGAAGCATTTTTGTCCAAATTATCTGCACTTCTGGACAAGGTGCAACCTTAAATCCATTGACTATTACTTTTGTACAGACACTTGTACACTATTACAAATCCAACCTGTACTCAGTAGAAGTCCAATGATAATTCAAAGGTATTTACTTGAAAGTGAAAACAAATCACCAAGTGAACAAGCTTTTTGGGGGGCCTTTTAATTGTTATAACAGCAAGTCACAAGTGCCAGAATTTGCTTTCAGAAGTACTTAAAATGCTGTTTTCGAGGAGCTTCCGGGGGCCTCCGGCCCCCTGGACCCCTGGCCAAGGCTTTGCCCTGGACCCACCGGGGGTCCTGCAGCCCCCTGGCCCCCAGCTTATTTTTCAGTATTTTCATATTTCTCAACTTTCACCCATGCGCTTCTGAATGGCTTCAAATTGCCTTTGCATTACTGTGAGGAATTAATGAACGAATAATACTGTTATACTATAACTACCAGCATTTATATTACTTTATTGTTGCGTGGGAGTGATTCAGAACTCCTACATTGTTTTTCGGATTTTGCCAGCAAATTATGTATAACTAATGTAAAGGAGGACTTACTACCATTTATTAACTTATTTATGCTCTTTAGTCCAATAGCTGTAATAAAAAAATGATAAAAAACACTTTTCTGTGGGAAATAAACTGTTGTCACAAGTCAAGACAAGCCCATGTATGGTACCTCCTTAATTTTGCTGTGGCCACATACCAACTTGCAAAGGCTTGATTTTTGAAGCAGACTTATTAAGTGACAAGGGCTGCTGGACCATTTCTGAGACAGTATTGCAATTCAAGTTGGGGGGGGGGGGAGGGGGTTCAGCTATATTTGAAAAAGTTTACTTTAAAAGAAAATGATGCCAAAAAGACTTAGGAATTTTGACGATTATTTAAACTTCCAGTGGTTTGAAAAAATATATCCATGCGAATTGGGCACTGAGCCTAAATTGGATTGAGACTCTACAAGTTCTACCAAAATGCCCAGGTCTTGATGTAGCTAACCAACTGAAGAAGTGGGCATAGCATCTTGACATTCATGATGCCACTCTTGGATTAGGATAGGGATCTTGGATTTTAGCTGTCATTCAGGCATCTACAGTCCACACATAATCTGTTGTTTCCATCCTTCTTACAAACTATAACCACAGGAGATGCCCAGCTGCTGCTCTTAAATACCGGTAGTTATGAATAGCTTAGCCGCCTTCACCCCTCCACGTACTACTAGTATTATGGCCCTCAACAAGTAAAACCGGAACATTCTTGAATACTTAATAATGTAATATTTGAATAATTACGACATGATCACATGGTCAGTTGAGGGTTAATCACAAGTCACATGACCAGGTGACCTAATAAAGCAAAGTTTATTTGGCACCCTTGCAGGAAGTGACTGGATAAATACTACATGTATAAGTACTGCACTGTATGTATAACTGAACAATTGTAGAAAGTAATAAAATAATGGCAGAACTATCAACTAGATTAAGATCTGCATGATTACATAATGCCTGAAGATATTACGTAATGTCAACTAGAAGTGCTTACATCATCTTGATCGGATCAGATCGGATCCTGAAGATCTTACATAATGTCAACTGAAAGTGCTTACTGGTACATCACCTTAAATCGGATCAGATTGGATCATTTTCTATTGCTTTCTATCTGCATTCCAGTGTACAAATGTATTTATTCATATGTTGTCTTAAATTTGTATTGATTTTGTAGTGAGGCATTGTCACTATGAGTTATGATGTCTATTTAGATAGGCCCGATAACATTTTAGTATTATCCATTCACTGAAGGACTGTTTGAGGTTATTGTTCCAGCTATTTGCGATGTATTCTTCTACTTAAGTGGCAGCCTAATCCCTGAGTAATTGGTGTCTTAAGTTAACTAGGAATGTCATTGTGCATACATGTACATACATAATATTATATC
This sequence comes from Spisula solida, assembly GCA_947247005.1. NCBI lineage: Eukaryota > Metazoa > Mollusca > Bivalvia > Venerida > Mactridae > Spisula > Spisula solida. Next base: position 26,423,135 of record OX365945.1, on the reverse strand, counting down.
AGCTTATACGATAATTACATGAAGTTGAAAAAAAAATGCTGAGCATTATAAGCCTTTATTTGCCAGTCAGCTTTCTGCTGAAATATGGCAGGCATATATATATATATATATGTGTGCCTCCACCCTGATATGAACCCAGGATTGGACAACAAGCGTGCTAACCATTGAGCTACGGAGGCCACACAATCAAGAACCGTACACGTATATACAACCCTTACCAAAATAACATATATGCCACTTATATGTCAATTTATATGTGACTTATACTTCACATAGTCAATTTACATATAAGTCACATATATGTCACATATATGTGACATGTTAGTATTATACATGCAAATGAGATGTATGTGAGTTATAAGTAACATATAACTGACTTATATGTCACATATAAGTATAAGTGAGTTATATGTGAGATATATGCGAGTTATATGTGAGTTATATGTTGTACTGCCATTGATGTTTATTATCACATATAAATGACTTATATGTGACATATATGTGACTTATATGTGACTTATATGTAATATTATTATTGCATATAAGTGACTTATATGTGACTTATATGTGAGTTATATGTTGCCTTAGATGCTAAAAATAGCTTTCTAAAATGGAAACTACAGCTGGACCCGCCGGTGGACCCTCATCGTACTTGCGTTCTGCAACTGAGATGTTAGCATGGTACAATATAGATGCGATAAATGCACTGTAAGCTCGTGGTATTTTAATTTAATCCCGTCCATTTATGATTGGGGACTATTTAAAATCTACCCTAAAAGTTTAACAAGTTTATCACATTTCAAATATTAATTAACCATGTTTCCATGATATTGATATAAGCTTTAAAGCAGCAAATATTTTTAATATCACTTTATTATTTCATAAACTTCATGTACATCAGCATTTCAGGCAAAAAGAATAGTTAAATAATAATTTTTAAAAGGTTTATGTATATAAAATAACAAAACTATGAAGACTATTAAATATTTACAATGGTCCAGATAAACATCACTAATAAAGGCCCAGTCACACATAAATAGTCTATATAACAAAGACTGGCAAGTAATTGTTTGACTTCAGACGAATTCTGCTGTAGTTTGGTCCACCAAGAAGCTTTAAGACTGACTCAGAGTTGCTGATGTGAATGTTAGGGTCAAAAGTCGAACAGTGATATCCTCCAACACAATTCTGTAATACTGGGTCCAGCTTATTCATCAAAGCCATCAACCTGTAAATTACAAATAGTAATATGAATACAATATGTTTTATATAATAATAAATATCATTTATAATGTCCCTATAATGAGACTATAGAAAACAATTGATATCTATAGTCTCTACTGTCATAATATCTTTAAATATGTAAATGACAGTATATTGCACTATTAATGCATTAAGATTTACAACTCCTCAACAAGATGTTCACTCCATGTGTCTATAACAATAGAAAATAATGCTTTATCTTATTTAAGTTTGTGATAATTAACAATTTACAAATGCATGTTAAAAGATCTAACACTCTAGATATAAAACCCTTAGTTGGAGACTGTAATGCTTCTATTTGTTATTTAATTCACTTGCTTCTGATATCATTTTAATGACTCGTTGACTCCTTGATTCAATAAAACATATGATAATGTAGATGACAAATTCTAAAAAATTTCACAAGTTAATATGTATGAGTTAAAATTGTTTTATTACTAAATTAACTAACCATAAGCATTAATCTTTGACATGTTCAGTTTCTTCTTCTCCATCTAACTTTTTGTGTTTATGAACTTCCATCAACCACACTTCAAAGAACCAGGATTGAGTTCAGCTTCGGTCCAAAGTCATCCTTATATATCACTTTCATCCAAATGACTCTGCTTGTTCCTGTAAAACATATTTTTAGAACTTATAAGATATCATTTTTTGTTTGATATTAACCTTTATTTGAACTTTGTGTTGGTTGTGTTAAAACATCACTATTATATCAAATTATACTGAGGTTAAGACATGCTATTACTTTAAAGTTAAATAAAATAATAATAAAGCACAATTAATTGGAGGTTTTGACCTTAAAAGTTATAACAACTTGTAGCAAGACTCAGACTATAAAGCTAGTTCAGTATTTATTACAATCTGTATAAATACACTGTACCCAATTCCTGGATTGCACATATCATTAACACTTCCTAAGAGGAAATGTAATTCAATTTGAATTTGACATTTAACAATATCATGATATGTGTTAATTAAAGCTCAGATTCATAGCATTTTTAAAAATAAAAAACCTAGTGTTCATTTCTTAAACAGCTGTTTTTTAATACTAAACTACTTACCATTATAATGATTCATCCAACTTCAAAAAGCTCTGTAACACTTGTTGGTTTGAATAAATATTTCAACATTTAATAATCCTTTACTGCAGTATCACCAGTCAGATGCAGAGGTTACGAGTAATGTCCTTCAGTTGAATAGGATTGGTTCAAAACACTTCCCAAAATACTCAAAACTAGCAATATCCCATAAAATGTTGAAAACATTGCTCATTTTTGTGAGATCTCCAGATAATGACCACCAGACCAGTTCAAACTAGCCAATCAGAAGAGAGGAAATATTTTGGGGGAAATTCAAACTAGCAATAAATCAGACAAGGAGGGCTCTTATCTCAGCAACTCATTAACCCAGGTGGTGAATAGGTGCTATTTTGTGTGTACATTAGACAAGTATTAGTCCAATATGTATTATCTGGAAATGCACATGTCCAGTGTATTGAATGAATAGCCTTGATTGATACAATGATGCCATTACTCATTAATCATATTAATTTATACATAAAAAGTAATTCTATGTTTTTTATATTAAGTAAATCATACTGAATATGTTAAAACTTTTTTTTCTGATGTGAACTTAAGTTTGAGATCAATGTATAATTATTACTTTGGTTCCATATATATAATGCTGATCAATAATTATTGTATGATATAGAAACTTCAAAATAATATGTTACATAATATAATTAAAAAACAAATTGAATCTAAAAAATAAAATGTTGTTTTTTTATTCCAGTTGCCTAGATTTTTAAATTCTGAACATTTTGATACCCATTGTGTGGTGACAAATAATAACCAAACAATTTTTGCATATTTTGATATTTTTTTCTCACAATTTGGACTTAGAAATTTTCAGCATATCGAAGATAGTAAAACCAGTCAGAAATTTTCTAAGTTCTCACTTATATGTGGTTGTTATAGAAAACTGAATGATCCATATAACTCACATACAGCTCACATATAACTCACATATAACTGACCTAAGCATACTCTCAAACATATAAGTGGCATATAAGTGACTTATATGTGAAAAATGAAATGACATATAACTGGCTTATACATACATGTATAACTGACTTATACAAGATTTTATGTGAGTTATATGTGCCTTATATGTGCCATATATGTGGCATATACTTCACATATAAGTCACATATATGTCAGTGTAAGTCAGTTCGGTAAGGGAATATGTGTTAATATAAGTTATTATGGAAGTAATTTGTTAAACGTTAATAATTCCGATTATAATAGTTATAATAATTGGACAGGGGAAGCAGCATTCAGTAGAAACAGCAAAGCACAAAACGACACAAAACAGACAAAAAAAAAGAAAAATAGCCTGAAATATGCAAAAACACTCAAAATAAAAATCAAACCACAAGCGCAAACCATATTGAATATATGTTGAATATGTTGAATAAAGTTTGACTTATTTTTGCTGCTGAAAACAATGAAAAAATAAATTTAGTTGTTTTATATAATTCAGGTGACCACAGTGCACAGGTTTGGCTGGAAGTTTGATCGTTGACTGTCCTATAGATGTGTTATGTAATGTATACGTCTGTACTCAGTGTATCATCTGAGCTAATGATGGGTTTCAGATTTAATTCAGTCAGTCCAATTTGTTTAAAATGTAATTTCTCTATTTTCAGTATCCTGAACATGGATTCTATGGAATCTCTGACAAAATTCTACTGTTTCGTCACGATTCAGCGTCCACCAATGTTCTACATATTATAAACAATGCGTCGGAAGTGAAAGAAGCCTGCCTTGTTGAAGTAGTATTATCAGGTTAGTACAAACGCTTGTTAACCATAAAATCACGTTTTTGTGGGCTTAAATTTCGTGGATTTTGGTAAATTACAGTTGTGTGGGCTCCTAAATTTGGTGGATTTTGGTAAATTACAGTTGTGTGGGCTCCTAAATTTGGTGGATTTTGGTAAATTACAGTTGTGTGGGCTCCTAAATTTGGTGGATTTTGGTAAATTACATTTGTGTGGGCTCCTAAATTTTGTGGATTACTAAAACATGGAAGAGGAGTAAAAAATTGGGAGGCTTATTCACTATTCGAGAGGTAAATTAATTGTGTGGGGACTTCAAGATTTCATGGTCGAATTTAACCTCAAAATCGAGAAATGTAATGATTTTACGATTTGTTCAATAATTTCATAGTAGCAACTTATTAAACTAAGAATTTCCAATAATGAGTCCGTATTTTGCAATTTTGTGTATGTAATTTTCTGGTGAAGAGCACTGTAAAACATGAAGACAATTTACTTAATCAGTAAGTTTGTTTCAACATTACTGGGTCTACACCTACTGCTACATGTACAGTGATTTTTTTTTTCCTCTTTGGGAAGGGTCCGGGTCCGTTAAGATTGGGAATTTTGTGTCTTGACAACTTGAAATTGGGAAATTCCATGAAGGAGAAAGGCCAAATAAAACAGAAAAGAGATTACATGTGAATGACATGTGAATGTTAACTGGTTTCTTTGAACTTTTATGCTTGACCTCTTGTAAAAAATGTTCATAACTTTATCATTTTATGTCTGATTTTGAAAAAAAATTTTTTTAATTGTTTATTGGGAATTTCTCTATTTGGGAAAATTATAGCCTATTTGCAATTGGGAAAGGGTCTGTTTACCGGACCCTAATAAAGAAGGAAAAAAATCACTGTGCTAAAGATGTAGAGTAACATTTACAATGGTGTGTGTAAGAAGTCTATATAAGATCAAGGATGTTTCTATTCTGTTAATTGCATTATCTGTATACTTATAAGCAGCTCTTTTTCTGGCAAAAGGCAATTTAGTATTAAGCAGTTCAATTTTCTTGCAAATTCAAGAAAGTGCTGAGGCATAATGTAATTGTTGTTTGCCTAGCTGTTACTTACAAAGGCCAGTTTCGAAATTGTTAAAAATGATCTATAGCCCATTTTAAGCTTTTATACAATTGACACTGTTTTAAGTTTTTTATTGTAACAAAGATATGTTTTCAAAGCGTAAACCACTGCACAGATGCAAATGAGTCAATTATATGCCATAGCAACCATCCTAAAATTCTCAATTATGAGGTTTTGATCAATGTAAGCCTAGCTACACTAGTCGTAGAAGATGATCAAGATTTATTGACACATTCAGATGTTTAATTTTAAATTTGAAGGCAATTGTGATCACATTGTTGTGACTGTAACTTAATAATGTTCGTAGATAACGTTAGGCAAACTAATTTCGATTTCAGGAATTGCAAGAACCTGGCTGTTGGTATACCAACAATAAATATTATTTGACATTTGAGAAGACCCAAACAGTTTTCTAAAACGTGACGAGCATATATAATTATTGAATATAGGAAATTGTTGTCTACTCCGGGCTTTGCATTGAAGTTTTTATTTTGTAGAATTAATATACATATGTTAAAGTTGTTGATTAATTCAATGCTAATATAATTAAGGTACATTGCACAAAGTTCATTAACTCAGGAGTCGGAGTCCTATAATTCTGGAATAATCTGGAATTCCGCATTTCGTGCACTTGACAGATGAACTTTAAAATTTCTGCAGATGATAACAGTCATTTGATGAAAACTTTCAAAGAATTGACAAAGTTGGGGTCATTTGAAGTTTCATTACTTGAATTTTAACAATAAAACAATGTTTGAACCTAAGTTTTGGTGTAGAAATATGTGTTTATGGCACCCGAAACAGACTTGCCACTGGATTATTGTGCAAATTAACAAAAAAAGCTGTATGTTATTATCTAGGCTAATAAAAAGGTCCATGTAATTTGCTGTATGACAATGAAAAGGTCTGTATAATTTGCTTTGCCAATGAAAAGGTACTAATAATGTTCATCAATTGTCTATTAGTAATTGTATTATATATATAAAATCTTGTATTCATACAGACTTATTGTGACTTGTCAATATAGGAGACTGTATTCATAGAATTACTCTTGTCAATATAGTCAAGACAGTATTCATAGAATTTCTCTTGTCTGAATGTAAATCTTGATTATAGGGACAGTTATTGTCATCCAATTACTTAATGTCTTGATAAAGATATGATACCATTTTGTCCATTATCGGCGTTGTATAACATGGCCATTATCATTCCCAGTTTTCTTCCAATAAGTTACTGAAAATATTGCTCTGAGAATTTCTATAAATAAAGATAAAAAACAACAAAAAGACATATAATTTATATGTCACATTGGTTAGTAATACTGTAATTTAATCATGATAAAGTCTTAAAGCCAAGACATTGCATGGTAATATAATCATAAGTATGGTCAAAGGCACTTCAAATGCTGATAGTACCAATAAAACTATAAACGGTATGTACAGAAACGGTCCAAAATAAAAAAAATAAAAATATGTTGCCATGGAAACAAAAAAAGTAAAGAGTTGAATTGCTAAAAAATATATAAAAAATGTATTATTGTTGATGCTCCATCCTTAAATACAATACAATAGTTCCAACAGCTGTGTCCGCTACCAGGATAAATATAACACACTCTATGTCTGGTCACACTGAGAAACATCCCCTTATTTGTCAAAATCTCGCTGTTTTTCTGCCGTCTTTGAAACCGTATTTGCATGGAATTGTGTCTAAATACGTTCATAGAACTCTGCTGATTTTTTTCATTCTACGTAAGCTGAATGGAATTGTGTCTAAATATGTTCATTATAAGCAGTCTGATTTTTCATTGGCATGAAATAAAACCTCACCACTGTATGTAAGCTTTGTTATAGGCTTAGTGGTGTTATTGTATGAATACTACTGATACATCTCCTGTGTCTGTGGTCTAACAATGGTTTGTCTACTCCATTAGATCCTCCGCTGATATAAACTGCCAATTTCGCTATTAAAAAATTACTGAAAAATACTAAGTGCTTGTCTTGCCTTATATAAATTAATACATGTATTATTACGTAATCAATTGCAAAATAATACACATCACTTAATTAGACCATAAGATCAACAGCTGAATAACTGTTTGATATCATCAATATTGAAAGGATTCCATGTGTGAAAACCCGGATTTTGTATAAGCTTATAATTGTCACTTTTTCTGGTAGATGTATTTTCTATTTATTTTTATCCAAAGCCACAGGGAACGAGCTACATTTACAGATTTGACCACATTTGTTGTTTGCGAAACCTGGCTTTTGTATATAGGCTTGTCATGATTCTTGTAAATATATTTGTTTTATTTATTTGTAACCAAAACCACAATGGAGGAGATGCAGTTACCGAGTTTACCACATTTGTTGTTAGCTCACCTGTCACAAAGTGACAGAGTGAGCTTTTGTGATCACTCTTCGTCCGTCGTCCGTCGTCCGTCCGTCGTCCGTCCGTCAACAATTGGCTTGTGTAGACACTAGAGGTCACAATTTTAGCCTAATCTTTATGAAACTTGGTCACAGTGATCATCTCAACAAAATCTAGGCCAAGTTCGATATTTGGTCATCCGGGGTCAAAAACTAGGTCACTAGGTCAAATCATAGAAAAACCTTGTGTAGTCACTAGAGGTCACAATTTTGACTTAATCTTTATGAAACTTGGTGACAATGATCATCTCAACAAAATCTAGGTCAAGTTCGATATTGGGTCATCTGGAGTCAAAAACTAGGTCACTAGGACAAATCATAGAAAAACCTTGTGTAGTCACTAGAGGTCACAATTTTGACTTAATCTTTATGAAACTTGGTCACAATGATCATCTCGACAAAATCTAGGTCAAGTTCGATATTGGGTCATCCGGGGTCAAAAACTAGGTCACAAGGTCAAATCATAGAAAAACCTTGTGTAGTCACTAGAGGTCACAATTTTGACTTAATCTTTATGAAACTTGGTCACAATGATCATCTCGACTAAATCTAGGTCAAGTTCGATATTGGGTCATCCGGGGTTAAAAACTAGGTCACAAGGTCAAATCATAGAAAAACCTTGTGTAGTCACTAGAGGTCACAATTTTGGTCTAATCTTTATGAAACTTGGTCACAATGATCATCTCAACAAAATCCAGGCCAAGTTTGATATGGGGTCATCTGGGGTCAAAAACTAGGTCACTAGGTCAAATAATAGAAAAACTTTGTGTAGTCACTAGAGGTCACAATATTGGCCTAATATGTATGAAACTTGGTCACAATGATCATCTTAACAATATCTAGGTCAAGTTTGATATTGGGTCATCTTGGGTCAAAAACTAGGTCACATGGTTAAATCATAGAAAAACCTTGTGTAGTCACTAGAGGTCACAATGTCGACCTTATCTTTATGAAACTTGGTCACAATGATCATCTCAACAAAATCTAGGCCAAGTTTGATATTGGTTTATCTGGGGTCAAAAACTAGGTCATTAAGTCAAATCATATAAAAACCTTGTGTAGTCACTAGAGGTCAAAATATTGGCCTTATCTGTATAAAACTTGGTCACAATGATCATCTTTACAAAATCTAGTTCAAGTTCGACAGGTGAGCGACCTAGGGCCCTTTGGGCCCTCTTGTTTTTGAAAACCTGGCTTTTGTACAATGTATGTAGGCTTCAAGCCTTGACATGATTCTTGTAAATATATATATGTTTAATTTTTTTGTAGCCAAAGCAACGATGGAAGAGTTACAGATTCGACCACATTTATTGTTTGTTCATTCCTACAAGTCACCACACTTCTGTGACTTCTGTGGTGAGATGCTGTTCGGCCTCGTCAAACAAGGCATCAAGTGTGAAGGTAAGATCAAAAGACAAGAATTCTTTAATTTTGATGTTTATTATAGGATTAAAAGACCATTTTTTGAAGTTCACTGATGTGTACAATACAATACAATACAATACAATACAATACAATACAATACAATACAATACAATACAATACAATACAATACAATACAATACAATACAATACAATACAATACAAAATGTATTTGTATTGTATTGTACTGATGTGTAAACTAACACCTGATCGGATGGGTCACATTGAGTATAGTCCAGTCAGCGGTCGAATCCACTATTGCCGTGTAAAACCTATTATAAAGGCATATGCAGACAGCTATAATTTCAATGCTAAACTAACATTCTATATTCGCTCTACCTGTTCACACAATGGTTGTAATCTTGTGTGTACACATAAATGACTACGTCACTCTCACAAACTCCTAACTGGACTGTAAAGCCCCCATTCAGTTTATGTTAATACTGTTTCTCAACAATGTTTTAGTTGTACAGTCATGTTTAAGGTGGCCTATTCAGCTATGCAGTTTTGCTGGACTGTAACCTAACTAGTACAGTAAACTCCCTGAAAACTGGACTCCCTGAAAACCGTAATCCCCATTAAATCGGACGATTTCTTAGGTCCCAAATTTTCTCCTTATTAAGTCAACTAAAAAAGCTTCCACAATACCGGACTCCCAGAATTCCGGATATTGGACGGCATCTTTAAGGTCCGCTGACAAAATATTCAACTGTAATTACTTTCGAAATACTGGACATGTACATTTGATATTATGTAAGTGACACATGTCACATTGTGAATTGTTAGTTAAAAGATGGGTTCATAATAAAAGGTGTTATCAACAAGTTTTGATTTCTATTGTTTACTATTTTAAAGGTGTCACATGTCATTAGCAGGCATGAGAAATACTATGTGAACAAAAAATAGTAAAAATTTGCCAAGTACCATCGACGATGTTAAATAATTACAAATATGTACATAATAGGACAACGTTCCTTTCGCTTTAATTTTTATGCCCCCGTATCGATAGATCGGGAGGCATATAGTGATTCACCTGTCCGTCCGTCCGTCCGTTCGTCCGTCCGTTCGTCCGTCCGTTCGTCCGTTCGTCCGTCCGTCCGTCCTGGTTAACCCAAATTGACCGTTTCTTCTAGCATCATTATGGCTTGCTACAAAGCTTCCAAACTTGCATGGATGTTGTGTATGAACACTCTCCACACGCCAGTATCACCTAACCCCATTTTGACCTTCACCTTGACCTAATTTTGGACTTAGACTTATTTATGGACAAGGCTTCCACAGGGGGCATAAGCGTTTATTGAACGCAGTCTTGTTTTTGTTGAGATGAGTATTGTAACAAACTTTATTTAAATAAAGAAAGCTTAACATATCAACTTTAGCTTTCATTACAACATACACTGCACTGGATCATATTTCAGAATTACAATTCGGGGTGTGTAGGCTTGCACAGTCTATGTCATTGAAAAAATTGAAATAATCCACGAAAAAATGAGTAATTCGAGTAATCATGAACATTAGAAATGTAATTCAAATCATTCTTAAACTGATTTTACATGTACACCGTCAACAACTAATTTAATAATTGCAATTTGAAACATCCCACTCAACATAGTTCTCATATATCCGTATACCTATGAAAACATACCAAAGTGAACAATATACACATCTTCCAGAAAACCGGAACACCCATAAAACCGGACTTTTGGCCTGGTCTGAAGAGGGTCCGGTTTTGAGGGAGTATACTGTACTAACTTATCCTTCCACAAGGAACCTGCAAATATGGAGGAAAATCAACTTATTGTTTTCAAATTTTCATAGAAGGGTATGACTTGCCTTAACTGGGAATCAAACCAGATCCATGGATAACAAATCCAGTGCACTCAACCATGGCTGTGGCTATAGAAAGAATTTGAATACTTTGGGTAACACTGTGAAGAAAAATATTTTTAATACTTTGAAATACCTTTAAAGGTGCTGTCTCACCTATTGGTGTATTGCAAAAATAAAATAAAATTGTCAAATATTCACATAATTTTGGTACAGTTACCTGTATATCCTTTCCGCTACCATAGCGTACTTATGCAGACTCGCTGAGATGGCCATTTCGGCCTTCCGTAGTTTTCGACCTAAATGCCCAAATTCGGGAATTTTGCTGTCATGGGTACACAGGCATCCCAGACTACAGGATATTACGGGCCCAGGGTCGTGCACAGGTTTTTGGGCCCGCTAGACCCCTTTAAAGAGGGCTTTGAACGTAGATTTTACAAAAATGAAATTACTGGTCCTACCCGCCATTGCGGTACGATTCCCTGTGGTATTGCATTAACATTTAGCGCCAAAAAGTTTTTATTTTTCTATAGCAGGAATATAAGGCTAGACAAAGGGGTCAGGACCTATGCCCTAAAGGGGCCAAAAAGTAGGCCTGTCAAGCTAAAAAAAAAAAAAAAGAAAAAAAAAAGAAGTTATTCGCGCAAGGGTCACCGTCACATCGTCATTTCCGGTGACCTTTAGTCGAAATATTAACACTTTTTTCTACTTTCGGTTTAGGGTAGGTGTGTAGCATCCGGGTGTATCGAGTTTTTATCAGTGCTGCAAGTCAATAGTGTCTCAGGGACGGTGTATAGGGACCATATGAATTTCTCATAACCCCCCAAAAAATCGTGGTAGCGGAAAGGATATACACCAAAAACAAAATTTTGCGTTTTTTGCCCTTTTTATCCATGAAATATCGTTAATATATTGAAAAAATGGATTTCAGGCCCAAATTACCACTAAAACGGGCATTTCTGGAACGTTGTATATCCTTTCCGCTACCATAGCGTACTTATGCAGACTCGCTGAGATGGCCATTTCGGCCTTCCGTAGTTTTCGACCTAAATGCCCAAATTCGGGAATTTTGCTGTCATGGGTACACAGGCATCCCAGACTACAGGATATTACGGGCCCAGGGTCGTGCACAGGTTTTTGGGCCCGCTAGACCCCTTTAAAGAGGGCTTTGAACGTAGATTTTACAAAAATGAAATTACTGGTCCTACCCGCCATTGCGGTACGATTCCCTGTGGTATTGCATTAACATTTAGCGCCAAAAAGTTTTTATTTTTCTATAGCAGGAATATAAGGCTAGACAAAGGGGTCAGGACCTATGCCCTAAAGGGGCCAAAAAGTAGGCCTGTCAAGCTAAAAAAAAAAAAAAAAAAAAAAAAAAGAAGTTATTCGCGCAAGGGTCACCGTCACATCGTCATTTCCGGTGACCTTTAGTCGAAATATTAACACTTTTTTCTACTTTCGGTTTAGGGTAGGTGTGTAGCATCCGGGTGTATCGAGTTTTTATCAGTGCTGCAAGTCAATAGTGTCTCGAGACGGTGTATAGGGACCATATGAATTTCTCATAACCCCCCAAAAAATCGTGGTAGCGGAAAGGATATCACATAAACAACCACACTGACATTTAAAATAGCTTGCGAAACATCGGCATATTGTAGTTATTTTGTATTTTTACATCCAAAGTTCTATAGGGTATTTATTTTAACACTATAATATACTATCACTTAAATTGCCTATAATGTGTTTGCATTCGATGAAAACGAATTGCAAAACGAACAATATACATCACTGATGTTTACGCTGTATAGTTTGTTGATGTTTCAGTTCGATTACATGTGATTTACATTAATTCACAAAGCATTTTGGAAGGAAACTTTAAATGAAAAATACAGAGTGGGCGATATCGAGAGTGGTTTAAATTGCTTATTTGCCCTTAATCTTTCATAAAGCAACCGCCAGTGGCTTTCTATTGCATAAAATTTAATACTTGGTTAGGTAGGAAAATCACGGCATACAAAAATATTAGCATGATCTGTGAGGCAGCACCTTTAATTGAAGGACATTATGTATGTTATTTTCAAGGACATTTTCTTGACAAGATATCAAATAATATGAATTAAAAAATTCTGTTGTAGGTATGAGATTAATAAATAAATTATATTAAGATTAATAAATAATTATATTTCTTCCGGTCCTTTTTAAGAGACTCAGAAAGGGTATTATAAAATATTTTCATGGAAGAATTTAAATGCTTTTGCCAGAGAACTTTCTGAGGTGATTGCAATTTCTAAAGTTGCTATTTCTATCAAGAATGCCATCACAGTGTTTTAGAGAATGTAATTCCTAAGGGAAATTTTAATTAAGTAATTAATGAAAATGTTTAATGGCTTCTTTGCAAGGCATAATTTGTCTCCGACAATTTGCAAGATGAATTGATGTTTTAGTTATTGGCACATTGTTCCCACTGAATTGAGCCTTTGACCAATAAACATAATTCTTTATCACGCCCCTGCCACTATTTGTAGAGGGGGCGGTACAATATTACCCCAGTCCATGTAATACTCACAGGTAACTGTATCATTGATTAAGAGTAAAAAATATATTTTTTTGGTAAAATTTATATATTCATAACAAAAATTTTTTTTTTACTCTTATTCAATGCTACAGTTACCTGTGGTAATACTATCAATATAATGTCTTGCTCAGGGGTTGCAATTTGAAATTTCACTGCAAATTTAACAACGATGTTAATTTTCCTCCACGCCTGGACAAGTGTCCAGTTCCTTCAGTAAGGGTAAGTTAGTACTAAGTTAGGTCCATTTTACAGCCGAGGAAAACTCCATGGTTTAGGTGAATCAGCAGCCGTATATAACAGTTACTGAAAAAGGTTTCATTTTCAGTTTCATTTATAAAGTGAAGTGTGTGGTTGACCATGATATATTCTATACAGTTACATCACTTCCCACATCACTTCCGACACCGTAATTCTACCTATTGATTAGCTACTCATCTTACTTAAGGCACTCTTGCTAAAATCAATATTACTTACCTGTATTATGTGTGTCCATCATATGTAACTGGACACTATCACAGGTAACTCTATCATTGATAAAGAGTAAAATAACACAACTAAAAATATGTTTATAAAATTTATGTTATCTTAGACATAATTTTTATAAAAAACAAATTCTTTGTCAATGATACAGTTACCTGTGGACACTATTGTATACCGCCAAATAGATTTTCATAACTGCCATGGTCACTGTATTTCATCACTGTATTTATGATATGCAGATATAAAGAAAGTCTGCCAAATAATATTATCTTGTAAAGTTTTTTTTAAATATTCTATTTTGCAATTTTAAAATATATTACAAAAAATGAACATTTTTTGAAGTTTTGGGCGGGGGATAATACTGACTGCATGTTGCATTGGTATTTGTGAAATAATTTTGTATATACATGTATTATCTCTGTAGGATGTGGTTTGAATTTCCACAAGCGATGTGCCTTTAAGATACCCAACAATTGTTCATATGACCGACAGAGAAGAACGTCCACCAGCAGTATTAGCAGCATTTCATATTCCATGAAAGACAAAGTAGAACCAACCACACCCACTGAGGTGAGTTTTGTAGTAAAAACTGGGAATTTTAGTATCAGGGGTCCTATACAATTCTGGAATAATCTGGATATGAGGCACTAGAAAGATATTCTTTTCAGCAGAAAATATTTTTTTAAAAAATGCAGTATTGACGAAATTATTATGCCCTCCATCTTTGATGAGGGGGTATATTGCTTTGCACATGTCTGTCGGTCGGTCGGTCGCCGGTCGGTCGTAAAAAATGGTTTCCGTTCAATAACTCAAGAACGCTTTGACCTAGGATCTTAACTATTTCTGACTTTTTAAATGATTTCCGTTCAATAACTCCAGAACCCTTTGACCTAGGATCTTTAAACTTTACATGGAGGTTGGTCAGCAACAGTACATGACCCCTATTGATTTTGAGATCAGTAGGTCAAAGGTCAAGGTCACTGTGACCTTTACTATTTCTGACTTTTTAAATGGTTTCCGTTCAATAACTCCAGAACCCTTTGACCTAGGATCTTCAAACTTTACATGGAGGTTGGTCAGCAACAGTAGATGACCCCTATTGATTTTGAGGTCAAAGGTCAAGGTCACTGCGACCTTCACCATTTCTGACTATTGGGCTGCCATGGGGGCATACGTGTTTTACAAACATCTCTTGTTGTCATTTGTTTCATAAGCTGAATTTGAACAAAATAACTTTATTTGAAACAGATTTATCGCTCCAGAAACAGTCTTACATCTTATTTTGCTTCAAGGTTGGACATTATGCCTCAGTAGGACCCCTGAAGGATCAATGATAACGATGCTTATTAAAAAACTGTCCACCTGTGTCTGTGTTGAACCCTTAAAATATTTGTCTCGTCCGCTTATAATCTGTCTATATGTTATATTGTGTTCTAGTAAGCTACAGTAATTGAATAGAATTCCCGTAGATATATAACCTCAATATTTCATACATTGCCAATCCTATTTAGAAGAAAACTGTCCTCTTAACAAGTAAAAGCTTGGCATGATTTGCCAGTTGTAGCAGTAACTATAAGGACATTATTATGTCTACCTCTTAGATTTTGTGCTGGATGGATGGATGTCACAAGCTTGTCTACACTATTTGTCTTTAACCATTGGTAGGTTTTCACTGAAACTTAAAATGATTACTTTGTACCAAGCCTTGTTGTGCATTAAACATTTATGTTGGATGATTTTTGCCATAGTTATGGTCCTTTTATGTTCTTGTTAATTAATTTGGGCTTGGACAACTCTGATATGAATCTTAAAGACTCATTCTGGTCAGATTTGACCATTTAATTGTCAAAGTACTATTACAAAGTTCATATTACTTAAATACAAAATATGGCATATTGAACATTTCAGGGGTCTAAAAGTTACATCTTTGTCAAATAGAAATCCTGAATAATATACATGTTAGTTATTTTTATCCCCGCCGACAGATTTCTACTTGTGTTCTTAGCCAAATATTACGTCACAATTACCACGTGGTATGTCCACACTGTATTGTTAGTTGGTCTTTTTACTCACCTTAGGTGAGGCCATGACCACGTTTTTTATGTTAAAAATGATGTTGAATGGAACAAGCTATTGTGGTGTTAAGTGACACAATGTACATTGTAGGTACAACATCTGCTGGTTGTTTTAGTGTATGAAACTGTAACTGTTGCTTGTATACATGAAATGACATCCTTGCTTTCTGTGTGTAGATTGCTTCATGTTTTTTATTGTTTGAGGAATGATGTAGGTTATTCAACTTAATTTGAATGGCTTGAATGTTACTCATACAATGCAGGGGTGTAGCCACTGATGGAAGCATATCCAGAAAATCTGGGCATTCTACCCCCCATAATTCAGGGCTCTAATGTTACTCATACAATGCAGGGGTGTAGCCACTGATGGAAGCATATCCAGAAAATCTGGGCATTCTACCCCCATAATTCAGGGCTCTAATGTTACTCATACAATGCAGGGGTGTAGGTAGTGATGGTAGCATAATATTATCATTGTTCGTAGTTGAATGGTTAATAGTTATTGCCCTTGACTAATTGAAATTGCGTTGAAGACTTCAGTACTTTACTGAAATCATGTTTCTTGAGCAATCTTCATAAAACTTTCTCCAATGTAAATATTTGACTGTGCATTACATTGCCACCTTAAAATCACTGATAGAATTATTATTTATTATAATGAAAATAATAGAGATCTTGGCTTGTTGTTCTTCGTTGGAAGTTTAATTTTTGTGCTAAAGAAAATTGTTTCCAAATATTTTGAAGAAAAGACAAAATTATTTTTATGAAGTATGCAGGTCAGAGACAAAGTTCTTGCATTGGATTTTGAAAGAAATTTTATATGGTTATGTTTTGAAGCTGAACTGATTTTTGTTGATCTAATTGCATGTGTCATTTTGATAAAAATATTTTTATTGAAATATTTGGGTCCATAATCATACATCCTTGTAGAAATAAAGAGACATAACTTGTAAGACAGATTAAATAGCATGCATTCATGGTTGCTTTTGCTCATTTTCGTTTTCAAGATTTTGCCAAAACAAACCAATTGAGCTGCAGTTTTCAGACACCAGTTTGATTTTGGTAGATTTTAAGGAGATTTATAATCAGAAAAATTAATTATCCCCTGCCGAAGGTGAAGGGGATATGTCAATGCTAGGCATCAGTCGGTCCATCCGTCTCTTCTGTATGCAACTCCTCCTTCATTTCTTAAAGAATTTTGATGAAATTTTCACAGAAGTACTGTTATGAGGTGCCCCAGCGCATATAAGGGAAAAAACCCTGTGTAAAGTAAAAGGTGGTTCTATTTTTACTGTAAATTTTAATTTAAAAATATTTAGTACATGTACATGTCATTCTCATTATGTGTTGCCTTTAAATGTACATTTGTATATCTATGGTAGACTATGCTTTCTATATGTATGTTTGCTCATCTATGTGTCCATGAGTATATGTGTCTATGTGTCCATGTATCCATGTGTCAATGTGTCCATGTGTCTGGGTGTCCATGTGTCAATGTGTCCATGTATCTATGTGTCCAAGTGTCTGTGTGTCCATGTGTCCATGTATCCATGTGTCTGTTTGTCCATGTGTCCATGTATCTATGTGTCTATGTGTCTGTGTGTCTATGTGTCTGTGTGTCTGTGTGTCTGTGTGTCTGTGTGTCTGTGTGTCTGTGTGTCTGTATTATATGTGTTGTGTTTGTCTAGCTACAACAATCATGCATTCATGTATCTACGCATGTTCTGCTGATTCTGATATATTTATTGTACATGTACAGTACAACCTCTCATGGGCTACACCCCTTTGGAAACTGCCAGTATTGGCTGTTCTGTAGAGGTTGTTGCTCTACAGAAGTTTAGTTTAGAGTAAATATCAGCTTAAGTAAATTTTGACGGTATTGTTATAGAGAGGTTGTTGCTCTACAGAGGGACGCTCTGGAGAGGTTGTACTGTATATAGATAAATTGATACGTCATATAGACTCGGAGGTATGAACAGTTGATATTCTGTCTAGCACTTTTTCGTGTCAAACCATTTAGACCAACATAATATTCAATTTGCCTTCTATTGTATGAATATTTGCCTGCATTGGATTTGCATTTTTTGACACCTAAGGATCTCATTTGAATTGTCTGTTGTAAGTAACTGACATATTGTTCAGAAATGGTGATGAACCTGGATAAACAATAAACAACTTTTAAGATCTTCTGTGAAATCTATTATCATGGGGATTCCAGTGATGGTGTATCTTGTAAAATGTAGTTGTTGTTTCATACCTCCAAGTCTGTATACCATAAATGCTACTGTGTATAAATCGATTAATCAGGTCAGTCACATTGTGTACCTAAACATTGCAATTTCTCTTATTAATGTCCTAATTTTATTGTGTATTATATTTAGTGGACTATATTGAAAATTGGTTTCTACCATATATGTTATCCACCTAAAATAAAGTTGTTACTTACTTATACTTACTTACTATTAGTATGTGGCTTAGTGAATAAGGCACTGGTTTTTCGCTGCCCTTTTTATCGAATTAAGAGGGTTACAGAACAATAAAAGTACAATGTTATGATATTGCAATGTTTGTATACAAGTGACAGACCTGAATAAATGCTACTGTGTATATATTATATTGTGTGTTGATAATTTGTTGTAGAGCTGTTCCACCATCTCTCTACCTCCCTCCCCAGGGCCGAGAAGCCCGAGGCATGTCAGCTCACGCCCTATCAGCTTTGGTCTATCTGACAGCTGCAACCCAAGGAAGACAGAATATAAGTACAGTGTATGTATTGTGCATGATTTTTTGTCGCTTTATATTTGCCTTCTCTGATTGGTTGATTTTTGAATAATATCCTAACTTGGATGCTTGCGATTGAACTTGGATGCTTGTGATTGGTCCTATTATTTCAATAATATTCAAACTGATCAATGTGATTGGCTGACAGATATCAGACTTTCTGATTGGTTGATAATTGAACAATATGCTACCTTGGATGTTTGTGATTGGTCCAATTGTTTCAACCATATTCAAACTGACCAATGTGATTGGCTGAACATTATCAGACTTTTTGCGATTGGTCGATAATTGAATAATACCCTACCTAATAATGGATGCTCATGATTGGTCCAATTGTTTAAACCATATTCTAACTTACTGTGATTGGTTGAAAATTGTCAGACTTGCTGTGATTGGTTGATAATTGAATACTATGATTATCTCACCTTGGATTGGTCCAATTGTTTCAACAATATTCAAACTCACTGTGATTGGTTGAAATATCTTACTAAATTAACAGACTGGCTCTGATTGATTGAAATATCTTTCTAAATTAACAGACTGGCTCTGATTGGTTGAAATATCTTTCTAAATTAACAGACTGGCTCTGATTGGTTGAAATATCTTTCTAAATTAACAGACTGGCTCTGATTGGTTAAATCATGTAATACATTCTCTCTCACAAGCTACAAAGTAGATTAACTATTTTATTGTAATAGCATATTTATTGTCTTGCATCAATCAAAATTCACTATGAATATTAAAAAATAAATAAAAATTATTGTTGCATTAATGTGAGCAGTGACACTTCAATTAAAATAAAGTATCTTGTATTCTTGACAAAGTATATTCAGGGGGATTGAGTCATACAGATGTGCTTTGAAAATAAGTCTGTGTACCTAAAAAAGTACAAGTAAAATATTATATGTAATACTATATCAATCTTTTTCCTTGCGTTACATCCTGTTTCTAAACCTTGGGGGAATTTTAGGATTATCCTAAACTTTCTACCTATCGTATTCAGGATTATACCGTGACATATAGTGACTGTGTCGGTACATATTTCCACGGTTTATAAAAATAATATCGTTTTTAGGGAGAGAACCAAAATGCTTGGTATAGTCTTCCTTAAAGTTTAATATTGATTTTTGCAAATGTACCAGTGGGAGCTAAATTCAAAACAACAAGAATATTCTGTTATATTATGGCCAAACTATATTTACCAGAGATTTGGTTAGAATCATAAAGCTGTTTTGATTTTGATGTGTCAAAACGTCATTCCCTTCTTACATTTTAAATATAAATTCAAATTTTAACTTGTATTTATAAACAATATCCATTCTGATTTGATAATGTTATTATTGTGTATATTGCTGGAACTGATGTCAACATTTTGTTTGTTTTTAATTATGCTTCATGAATTCTTAATTTTCTAAAACCACAATTTATGTTTTGTCAGAACTTCAGCTTAGATGATTGCTTGCAAATATACTGATAGGAATTGATGGTGTATTTATTATACTTTGTGTTTTTTAAGTGAAATTTGTGCATTTATTATTCTTTGGGTTGATTTAAATTTGTGCATTTAGATGGATTTGTGCATTATTCCATACTTTAGGTTTATTTTAGATTGCATTTTAGTTTGGTAAACTTCCCCTAAGTGTGTGTTTTAATGTTCATTTCATACTCATTCAGAAATATATTTTCAATTGTTTAACTTAAGAATAGATTCCATCTCTTTTTCATCGGTAAAAAGATTCTTTCTTTGATCAAAATGTCATTCTTTATAGTCAAAACACAGTTATGCATCTGGGCTTGCTTTCCTTTCTTCAAACCCTATTGACTACAAAATAAATGTTAATGGAAAATGCTCATTAGTGATTGTTGGTGTTTGGAAAAGATTTAAGTATTTCCTTTGACCCAATTCTTTACTACATAAAAGACTTCAATAATCTCACTGGTTATATGAATTACATTTTATTTTGAGCTAATTTGTACAATTCCTAATCCTCTGATAATAGTGGGAAGTGCACGGTGGCTTATAGGTAGGGCGCGATGGACTAGAGGCAGGATGCGGGGGCCTAGAGGAAGGGCGTGGTGGCCTAGAGGTAGGGCACATGCTTTGAAATTGGGAGGTTGGGTTCATTCTAACTCTACACCACTGTTAATTTGTCTGGGAAAGAAAAACTCACAATGCTCTAATTTAGTCTGGTGTATAAATGACTACTTGAGAGGATCGAAAGATTCTAGTTGTTTATATTATCAGCACAAGTAGGTCAGATCAATTTTAAGAGAGTTATAGCCCTTTGTTATTCTCTACATATACTTTTGTCTGGCTAATTGCTCTGCTACCAGAGGTTGAGAGTCGTGTCAAATTCTCTGTATTTTGTCTGGGGGTATTCATCACATTTAGTGATAGTACTCTTAAGGGCACTTCGACCTATTTGGCTTGGATTTCAACGAAGCTTTGACTTATTTATAAGTACCAAATCTAGTTGTGTTTGCTGTCAGCACACCTTTATCAGATCAATTTTAAGGGAGTTATTGCCTTTTGTTTACACTAATAATTTTGATCGCGCTATTTCTCTACAACCATTGGTTGGATTTCAGCCAAACTTTGAATTACTTATCAGTATCAAGCCTAGTTGTGCATATCAAACCTAGACTAAGTTGTGCATATCATCATAATTTGGACCTCTGTCATGCTTGTGGTACTGTATCAAGCAGTATAGCACAGACAGAGAATTTGACCTGATCCTTATGCATGAAAATATTGCAAGGCTCTTCTGTTGAATATATAAATTTTCCGCGAGCAAATCGTGCAATATTTGTCCTTTAGATTGGAGTTGGTATTACCCCTCGAGTGTCTTCGTGTTACTTTCCACTTACGAAAACATACAACCGGGGCTATAAATATAGACAATATATGAGCTGTTAAATTATGCTAATAGAAGGTTGAGAGTTGTGTCAAATTCTCTGTATTTTGTCTGGGGGTATTCATCACATTTAGTGATATTACTCTTAAGGGCACTTCTTACCCTACGTTTGAAGTTTTACAATGTATTTTATATTGTATTTTATTTTCATATTGCAGACTTTGACTGTCCCTGGTCAGCCGATTTTAGAAGGACGTAACAGTAGGTCTAAATCATGGAGTGGTCGACCTATTTGGTTAGAGAGAGAGGTTGCTAGTCGTATTAAGGTGCCTCATACATTTATCGTACACAATTACACACGACCTACTATGTGTCAGTGGTGTAGAAAACTACTGAAGGGCTTGTTTCGGCAAGGAGTGCAATGTAAAGGTAGGGGAATACTAGAATACATAACCTAAATAATTATATACACCAATAATTATCAGGGGTGTCAATATTCCTGATTAATCCAGAATTCCTGAATTATCTATCCTGAAAGAGCTATGATTTCTGACCAAAACAATGGGTTTTGATAAAAATATCTCAAGAAATGGCAAAGTTTTGGTCAATTTAATCTGCTCTGGAGGTTTCTATTCAGTACAAACTTAAGAGTTAAATATGGAAACAATGTGGTTGAAGGCCTCTTGTTTGTGCAAAAATGGTTGGCTGTATATGATTTTCAGCATTTTTAATTCGGCTCTATATACCCCTCAGAATTGTATAAAACAGAGTTCTTTGAATGACAAGGAGATCACCAGGGCTAAGAGTTTCGTCCCCCTTTGAGGTAAATTGATGATCAGGCCCCCGTCTAAGCAAAGTAGCTGGCCCATTATCCTCCCCACGGAGGGCGAAAATAGGTGCTTGGACCCCTTCCTGAGAAAAAAGGCTGCATGGATCTGCACAATCATTGATGACAATATTGCTTTAGTAAGCTTGTTGCTCATTTAGCCAGAAAAAATCGATATCCATGGATAGTTTCTGTATTTGCCACATCCATATACTGTTAGGTCATGATACGACGCTGTTTGTATTTAAAAAGAATGTAAAGAGTATGTCTGATTGCTGAATTGATACAAAGAGCTTTTAAATACTTTTTGTCCTCAAACCATGATGTCAGTATATTAGGTGTCGTTATATCAAGACCGGACTGTATATTACATGATGTCATTATACCCTCGCACAACGAGTTGTAAGGGGGGTATACTGGATTCAGCTTGTCTGTCCGTCCGTCTATCTGTCCGTAGACACATTCTTGTGGACGCAACTCCTCCTACAGTTTTTGCAGGATTTCGCTCAAACTTCCACAGATGAACAACCTCAACAAATAGATGTGCATGAAGAAAGGAATTTGCGCTGTGATGAATTTTGGCAGAATTATGGCCCTTTGCCGGCGGGGGTATATTAGTCTGCCGAATGGCGACAGCTCTAGTTATAACAGGTGTGGTTGTATCGACATCTGACTGCATGCTACCACTCATTCTCGTATGCTCTATATTTCAGACTGTAAGTTTAACTGCCACAAGAAATGTGCACCTCAAGTACCAAAAGATTGCGCTGGGGATCTTCCCAGTGGCGAAAGTAAGTTGCCTTGATATTGAAAAAGCTTTTTTTATCCAGACTCCAGTACACCCGATCATATTGGCAGGGGTCCAAAAATTCCATAATAATCCAGATTTGTTGCACTAGAAAGAATGAACTTTTCTGCCGAAAATAAAAGTTCGGCTTTTTTTCAGGATTGGGTATTATGCGTCAGTGGCACCCCTAATTTATACCCTGTCACTTGAGTGTTTTTGTCCTCAGTCATTACTTAATACACACTGCTGTATGACATATTTATTGACTGACATGCCAAGTTATCTGGTATCCAAGATTTCAGGTTTTCTGTATGTGAAGGAATGGGGGGAAACTATGACAGCCAATTGTATGGTTGCCATTGTTAATCACTTTATCTAGGATCATTCAGTTGAAATATGTGTCTATTCTGAGTACATTGTATCAATAAAATTGAAAAATATGTATTATTGAAGAATATGTATTTATTCACAAGAGGCTCCCAGGAAAGATTTGGCAATTGTGTAACTGTGTTGCCTCTATAAATAAAGTTTTCATTATCATTATTATTCTTAAGTTGGGATTTATGTCACAGTGTGTCTATAAAATTGCAATCTGTATGGTAAATCAGCTAACTCTGTATACCAGACTCTGTACGAGACACACTAAATTCATTTTGAAAGATGCTTTAATATTTGTGGGAGTCATTACAGTAAGAAAATAGATGTATCTATGTATGATCTATATTTTATAGTATATCTAGATATGTATCAATTGCATTTATGCCCCCCCCCCCCAATTTTAGATTCGAGGATATATTGCTGAGCATAATAAAGTCGGTCGGTCAGTCGATCTGTTTGTCAGTCAGTAGGTATACCAAATGGTTAGACTCAATAATTCTAGAACTATTGGGGGATATGCAGGATCTTTATTTGTATGTATGTTTATCTTCAGTAGATGACCTCTATCGATTTTGAGTCAAAAGGTCAAAGGTCAAGGTCACAGTGACCATTTACATGAATAAATAAACCGAACAATTCCTGATAAATATCTCAAGTAAGGGTTGTGCCCAGTATCCCTTATGCACCAAGCCATATACTCATATATTACCTATTTACTTCTACAGTTTTGCACATTGTGTACAGTTACTGTACTTCCTTTTACTACAATTTGTGCATGACAAAAAATGAAGCATTGTCATGTTTCTTGGTATTATTGTTCTATTTATACTTTCCTCACCCTTCACATGACCTGAAGTATCAGTCTAGGGTCGTATATATACAACAGTTGATTATGTAAAAAGATAATTAGTGCCGGATTGCATCAGTCAAGATAATATTTGCTTTTTTTATAAGCATCGTAGTGGAAAACTTAAGCTTTTCAGATCCTTAAATCTTAATTTAAATTTTTTTTTTCACAGCATTGAATTTTTCAGTCATTATTATACATTAAAGGAAGAGTAAACTTGAGTTATGTATAATTCTTCAATTTATGAGAAGTAATTATGAGCTGCACAAAATTTTAACTTCAGTCGATTATTTCAGTTTTCCTCTAACTTTAGGATAGATTTAGATATAATGGAATTCAAAAAATAATGTAGAAAAATAAGAATAGTCGCCATTGGCTGAAATAGTAAAATTTGTGAGAAAAAGAGTACATGTACAATCAATCATGTACTAGTTAATTTTAAGATGCTTTATAAATACCAGCTCTAATTTTATGATGGTTTATAAAAAATTACCGGCTCTACCGACTCTTAATTTTAAGATGTTTTATAAATACCGGTCTCTTATTTTAAGATGCTTTATAAATACCGGCTTTAAGTATATGACATTTTCTGGTCTTTGTTAATGGTACTAGGACTTTTTATAACACCCTTATCAGTGCCTCTAAATGATGCATACATTGAGATGTTGATGTATTTTCAGTGTATTTTGAGTCGAATGATATGTCAGAGGTAGAGAGTAATAATGGTACGGAAGTCTCTGATATACCAGAAGATGACATGTTATTGGATAACGATATAGACACAGATGATAATGATAGAAAACCACCATTAAGGTAAGCATTCATATTGTGCTTATGTCAACACACTTGTTGTATACGAGGGTTCTGTAAGTTCAGATTACTGTAAACCTAGAAATTATTTCACACGGTTTGGTTTCGCGGAGTTCGCGAGTGGTAGAATTTTGTGAAATTTAGTCGCTACGAAAGTGCTAAAAACTTTTATATGGACATTGCAGGAAACTAAAAAACGTGAAATTTTGTAGTTGCGAATATGCCAACGATCAGCAAAACATGAAAATTAGTATTTGCGGAAAGTAAATTAGTTATCAGGAATTCTGGAGTTGCTGCACTAGGCTGCACTAGAAAGTGTACCCGATCATATTAACAGCTAGGGGTTCTTCAATTCCATAATAATTCAGATTTGCTGCACTAGAAAAAATGGAACTTGTCTAGCTGCAGAAAATAAAAGTTATTTGATGAAAAAATTCAAAGAATTGACTAAGTTATGGTTATTTGAAATTTCATAAGCTAAATTTTGATAAAATTACAATGTGTGAAACAATGTTTTCCTGTAGGCATCCAAAACAGACTAGCATTTTTTTTCAGGATTGGGCATTATGCCTTTGTAGAACCACTGTGTATAGTGATTACTTTGAGTATGAGAGGTCGCAGGTTCAATCCCAGGCCGCCAAATACATTAGTCATTAAAAATGTGTAGGCGACTCTGAGTGACTTAGAACAATTAATGAAAAGTGTGGCTAGGTTGGTGCAGTTCTGAGATAGTGTGGGCTAGGACGGTGCTCAGTTTGAGTGCTTGGTAAAATGGTCCCAATATTTTCCTAGCTTTCTACTTTCATACTTTGCATTTAAAAAGGGAAAACTGCCGTCTTATATCTTGTTATGCTTATGGCAATAGATGACACAGGGACTGATGTGTCAAGCAAGTATGCATACATGCTATGTTTTGCAGACCCCTTTGCGTGAGATTGGTGATGGAAATGCAGTAGATTTCATTAAAATGTGTGAGGTTTCCCTTGTGAAACTTTAAACTTAAATTACTGAAGTTTATATGCAGTTTTCACTTCTTTTACTGTTAGGACAACACCATGTATGCTTCATGAAGCAATTTAAACTAATATTTTGATCAATTTCATAATGTAATAAAAAAGAGTCAGGTTCCTGTATATCCAAGAAATGCGTGAAATATGATAAATTGGCCTTAAATCATGCGTGAGTAGAGTCTCAAATGTGTGATTCTCACGCATGATGCAGGAGATCTGGCATGTATGAGTATGACATCGTAATATTCTACTTAATTTAATTATTCTGAATTTAATTTCGCTATTTGATGTGGGAAACCAAAATAGCAGAAATGTCTACCTTGTAGAAATTACCAGCAGTATGTTATTTTACTAAAATAGATGAAATTGAATGCCCACAAAAATATATAATTTCTCAGTACAATTATATACTAACTTTGCATGAGCCTCGAATTGATTTAGACACTGCTGTAGAGATTGAACGCTCAGCCCATTTTGTTTTGTCCAAGGTTATCAGAAGAATCTATTTTATTGTGCAAGGACATGCAATATTGCCAATGTTTTTACAACCAAAGTTAAAACTTTCATTGGCCAACAGTACTCTCAATTTTTGTACAAATGTAATGTAAAATCTGGTGTATGGTTAATTCTGTTGTGTAACCTGAGGTCAGTTGTCTTAGCAAAATGCTACCGAGCACCTTTATTCAGTTACATACCTCCGGTTCAATTAAATATAGAAGGTATGGATTACCCGCCCATAGAAAGTGCTACGTAGTGCTCGCCTATGTTACTGTCTTCTGTATTGACAAAAACTGTATAATTATTATGTTTCTTATTCTGCAATAAATATGTGAATAGATTGACATCATGATTTTTAGCATATTTTTGGCATATAACACAATGTCTTATTACAAATAAGGTAATTATGACATCATTGACTTTGGCATATTTTCTGCATATAACACATCATACATGCATGATGCGGAATTGGAAAACCGTGTATGATACGGAAAATGCATTCCGTCTCGCTGTATTCCACTGTAAGATTTGGTGTGTATTTGGAACAATACATACATAGTATTACATTGGTATAGTCCAGTCAGGATAAAAATCCGATGACGCAGCGGTAGAGTCCACTGTAACAGTGTAAAACCAATTATAAAGGCGTATATTGTACAAACAACTATAATTCCAATGCTAAACTAACATACTAAACCTCGCTCTACCTGTTTAGACAATGGTTGTGATTTTTTGCGTACACATAAACTGCAATGTCACGGTCACAATATCCTAACTGGACTATATATTATGTTTGTTATTCTGTTTACAGTCCAACACAAAGTAGTAACATACCATTGATGAGAATTGTACAATCTGTGAAACATACCAAACGTACCGGCTCAAAGGTCCTTAAAGAGGGCTGGATGGTACATTGTACAGATAAGGATACACAGGTCAGTCTCATTGTACATAACTGAAAATAATTATTTTTCGAGGGAGTTTAATTTTCGTTGATTTCGTTGTTGAACTCAACCACGAAATCTAATCAACACTATTAATTGACCTATCAAATTTAGATATGGTTTAACCCTATTATGTTCTGTAATCCACGAATTTACAACCTTACAGATATGCATTTTTATCTAAATCCACGAAATTTAATACCCATGAAAGTCTGTGATTGATGGATAAGTTGTTTTGTCTCATACATATATAGTGTTGGAGACATGGATTTTGGGCTGGATGTCTGTCTGGATGGATGTTTCCAAATTGGTTTGTGCTTTGTTCTCCTTCACCACTTGTCAGATTTCAATGAAAATTCACATGAATAGTTGATATCAAGCTTAGATGCCCATGTTGTCAGGAATGATTTTGTCTGCGTAATGGCCCTTCGTGAGAGACTTACATTTTTGTGTCTAACAGAAACCCTCCTAGTTTTTCATGGAATTGCCTTAGTGTGTTACTATTAACACTTGATGAAAATAGTAGGTGAACTCTAAGTGCAATGTTTTGTTGGTAAACAATGAGTTAGTCAAGTTTTGCTTTAGGAATGATTAATTGACCAATTGTTTGTATTGTAGCGGAGACGGCATTATTGGAAGTTGGACAGCAAATGTATCACTATGTTCCAGAACGAAAACTCATCTAGATATTACAAGGTAAACGTTTCATTATCATACAATTGTTTAACTAGTCTACCTAGCCCATCCAGTAAGTACAGTTGATGAAGAGCTATCATTATTGTTGTACAGAAATATGGGTCGGATCCCTGGATGGACTGGTTATGTTTTTCTGAGACATGGCCATGGTGGTCGGATCCCTGGATGGACTGGTTATGTTTTTCTGAGACATGGCCATGGTGGTCGGATCCCTGGATGGACTGGTTATGTTTTTCTGAGACATATCCATGGTAAGAATGTTGGACTTGGAACCCAGCAATCTGGGTTTGAATCCCAGTCATGGCAGGTCATACCCTTCCAAGAAAATTGACATCAGTATCGAGTTTCCTCCGCATTTGGTGAAGTTGTGAGTTTCTTTTGGAAGGGTTATTACTGGTTAGGATACAGTCCAGGAAAACTGATTATGTGAATCAGCCACCGTATATAACTGAAATATTGTTGAGGAAAGGCGTTAAACCTGTATCAACAGACAAACAAAATAACATTACGCTTAACTAGCTAGTATATTTCGGTTGCTTGATGATTTCTGTTTGTGAAACTGGGATACCATTCAGAAGGAATTCCCTTGTGAATATTCATGCACAATATGTATGTTCTGTCTGTCATTTCAGGAAATTGCCTTAAACAACATTCTCGGCATAGACACATTTAAAATGGACCCAAGTGCAGAATTTCCTCGTGCACCACATGTGTTTGAGATTCGTATACAGAATATGATATACTATGTCGGGGAGGATCCTTTCTTTGGTTCGGAGGAGGGAAGTCTTGTCGTTTCTACAGAGAGCGGGAAGGGGTTAGAACAAGCCCGGCATTGGGAACACGCTATAAGACAGGCACTGATGCCCGTCACACCGACATCCAGCATAAACCAGGGTACACAACAAAAATGTATGCATGGGCCTTATCACCCTTTTATATTGTCTTCATATTTTCAACTAAGACTAAGTGTAAATGTAGCTACACAATCAAAGCAGGTTAAGGTTTTCAAATTTTATTTATGACCATTGAATGTGTCAGGTTTTTACCTAGCTTTCATTAGGGTAAAAAAATATAGTATAAATTGTTACGGAAGTTTAAAAATCTGGTGTTTTAGTCACATGACCGTGATCTAAAAATAGAGTCTGGTTTTGTCTTCATATTTTGTAATATTGTACTTCTGGTCTTTCCATATAAGGTCATGCGAAATTATTTTCAAGAAAATCATCAAAATTACTGTAAAAGTGGTAATAAGTGGATATTGACGAATTTTGTGAATTTAGAAAATTTACTAACATTTCCTCTTTGGTATATTCACAAGCCTTCAAAGAACACTGAATAAAAATGATCATATTTCTGCTTTCTAAATGTCCGAAATCCATGGAAAAGCCACTTAAAATTACAGTATACAATCATTTTTGGATTCATTTCGGGCTGAGTTTTCCTGGAGGTCAGAATCAGTGAATAACGAAGAAACAAAACCCGTAATAATGGAATCTGATCTGTGATATTGATTCCAGAAATTATGTCCGTCAATCTTGATCTCATATCAAAACTGTCCCTACTTTACATTAATCTGTAACATTGAGCCGGCTAGAGACCAAAAATTCAATGTTTCTTCTTGTTTAATCAGAAAAGGAAATGGATTGAGACAATAAAATTTGAAGGTCGCAACTTGTGTTCCGTTCCATTATCCTAATGGTAAAACGTGTTTTTTTCATGTTAACATTCAAGTCTTTGGATTAAGAGTCCATTTAAATGTCCATGCCAATGTGGGCCAATTATTGAAAAATTTAGTATTTCTTTTAACATTTTTGGTAGGGGCGTTTCTTGGGCGTATTTTGGGATAGCATGGCAACATTTTTTCTCAAATACTGTTAAAGAAAAATTTTTTGTCAGAAATAAAACTGATTGTTAATCATAAATTTATAGATTTTCAATTTTATGTGAATATTAGAAAAAAATGATGATGAACTTAACTATTCATGAATATATGAGTAAAAGTGAAAAACAAATACCAGAAACTATTGTTTTAGACAGCCTAATATAGTCTGGAGAGATAAACTTGATCCTGACCTCTTTGCAACTATATATTATACAGTTTGAACTTTTAGCGCAGAATATACAAAAGTGTAATATTTTTCGTGGGTAATTCTATCCATTATCGGTCCTCTAGATTTGTGTTTGTATTATACTTTGAGCATATTAGTAATACTTCCTGTAAACAGATGAACTGGAGTTAAATATAGACCATAATTCAACCGTATAATGATGCTAATAGATTTCACCTGGATCAGGTTAAATATCTTAATACGTCTATATTAACTTAACTTCCAAATTCTTGTAATGTTTCATAGTCACAAACAATTGTTCTCTCGACATTAGATAGGTAGTTATATTTTGTTGTGGTTGGTTTTATGTTGTCTGTACAGTGTCTGTGATTGTTATATTTGGGAGCAAAGACAGGCCATGGTTATCAAAATATATCCACTCAACACATACTTTAAAACCAGAAAATTCAGCCTTGAAATTTGGTTTGGTCTGACGGCATGTATTTTAAATCAGAAACAAATGTTAGCATTGAAATTTTGTTTCGGTCTGTCTGAGGCAATTATTTGAAGTCAGAAAAAATGTAACCATTGAAATTTTGTTTCGGTCTGTCTGAGGCAATTATTTTAAATCAGAAAAAATGTACCGGTAACCATTGAAATTTTGTTTTGCTTGATGACAGTAATGTACCTTTCAGAATTAACTTTTTTATAGCAATTAGATATAGAATTGTGCCTTAGGTTATATATAATCGAACATTTTCATACTTTTAGTGTATTTTTAATCCGAACATTATTTAAACCTAATCTTAATGTTTTTCCTTTACTTTAAATTCATGTTTATATCTTCCTGAGGAAAATTCTCAAACATGCCAAATTTATCAAATATTTGGCGTGTGCATTGGTAAGAATGATTGTCTGTCTTGATATAATGCTGTTGCAAGTTGTTATTGGACAAAAAATATTATGTAGCAAATGTTGGTTCATTCAATCATTCTTGACATTTAAATTGTATTGCTTGTCTGTCTTATAGGATGTCTGTGATTTGATTTTTAACTTGTTGTATGTTTCTATCACACGGAAACTCCTTAATCACTGTAAAATCACCTATTTTCCTAGGTATTAAATTTCTTGGATTTTTATCAAAAATCAATTTTTGTGGAGTTGAAAATTTGTGGATTACGAAACATGGAAGGGTAAAACCATGTTTTGTATTTGGAAGTTCGATATATCATGGGCATTAGATTGCGTGGTTGAGTTTAACAACAAAATTAACGGAAATTCAACTCCCTCCGAAAATAATGATTTTACAGTACATACAGTCAACTCTTATTACAATGACATTTGTTCAAATGTAGAACATGTATTCATATAAAAAAATCAAACAGGGAAGGCAGCACTCAATTGAAACAGAAAATATAAAAACAGCACAGACCACAATTACACGGCACAATGCCCAACACACCAGACTGAATGAGACAATGAACTCGCTGAAAGTCCAACCCTTTATCAGAGAACAAGAATATTTAACCCTGTATTCAATAATTTATTGATACACATTTTAAAACATCTTTCCTTTCTCCATGATGTCGCATTTTGATGTACAGTCAGATCTTGATAAAACGACGCTGTTAAATTGTTCCCAACCAGATATTACCAGTTTATTCCCAACCAAATATTACCAGTTTTCCTAGACTGTATTTTATCTGGCCTGATTGAAATGAGAGTTGACTGTGTTATTATCTTGAAAAAACAATAATAAGGACCTTGTTATTGTCTGACCACATAAAATGAGACTCAAAGCCTTTGCTCGTTCAAGTCTGAAGAGTCTAAGTTTAATGTGGTTTTAAATGATCATTGCTTATGTTTCCTTTCTGGGAAAACGAGGATAAAAATTCTTCTGTTGCCAAAAAAAATAAGTCAACAGAATCAACCATGGCACTACTTATTAACCTGCATTAAATTTGCTTTTTGCATTAATTTGCTGTCTCAAAGTTTGTCCAATTTGATTAGGGCTTGAGGATCATGACAAATTTACAGAGACTTGTGTATTCAAAGTAATGACTTCTGTTAATTTTTTGTTTGCGAGTGTGAAGTAGTTTTGTAGGACCTTAAATTTGTTACAATTATTTTTAAATTAGATGTCTTCATAGTTTTCATCTTGGTATTTATTATAAGGATTTATAAACCTTAATTTCTTGTAGCTAGGTTGGTAGAATAGTGAAATCTTTAAGATGTAATGAACAGAGGGGATTGGTTATTAATTGGCTATTCATACAATTTCTAAGCCAGCCAAGGACATTTGAAAATTTGTCTCAAGTTAGGGTAAAAGTCAAGGAAAATTGGGAATCAATAATCTTGCAACCAGTAGGTCAAGGAATCTTATAATGTAAGAGAAATAGAAAAGTTATTTGAAAAGGCCAAGGCATTTCTTGTCCATTCAAGTCTTTGTTATTCACCATCTATTCAAAAGCATTCTTGATCAGTTAATGTGCTGATGTATTGTCTTCAACGAATACTGATAGATTTAGTGGGAAATTTACAAATCGGGTCAAGGAATAGTCTTGGAAAGATTAAGGCAGGGAAATTTAATAAGTGGGTCAGGAAATCATAAGTCTTGGAAAAGTCAGAATTTTTACTTCTTGAGATTTGTTGGAACCCTGAATTTACTATTGCATTGTTGTATATATATATATATATATTACAGATGGTCAGGCAAATAGTTCTGGTGTACAGGAGGAACCACATGAAATTAGTCAGTTATACCAAATCTTTCCTGATGATGTTCTCGGGTCCGGACAATTTGGTATTGTGTACGGAGGTAAGTTTGCACTATATGCTCAAATGACTCATTGTTCTTGGATCCTGACAATTTGGTATTGTGTATGATGGTAAGTTTGTTCTTTATACTCATTGTTCTCGAATCTGAAAATTTTGAAATGTGTGTATGGCAGTGTTATGAGTTTGTACTTCATGTTCCTTGACTGGTCTGGCTAAAAGAACAACAAGAAGGGCTTTGAAGATATCATTAGGATCCTATGCTGCATTGATGATATAAGTACTGTAAAGGAATCTTAGTGTTTCATCTCTTGAAAAAGACCAACTAGGGTTGAAATATTGAGATATAGAGTGGTTTTGTAACAAATATTGAAATTAAGCCTCAACTCAATGTCTATACATCTACCTTATGTTCATACTGATACATTTCTATGCATTTAGAGGATATCAATGAATATGTATTACAAGATAAATAATTATTTTCAAATAACATGTACTGACATGGTGTACACAATATTGGGGTACCGTAGATAAATGGATTAGCGGTCTGTGGAGTGAAGGGTTAAATTGTGCATATCTGCAGGGGTCCTACAATTCCGGAATTATCCGGAAATCCAGAACTGCTGCACTAGGAAGAATGAAATTTGATGAAAATTCAAAGTATTAACAAAGTTCTGGTAATTGGAAGTTTCTAAAGCTGAATTTAATAATAGAACAATGTTTGAAACAAGTGTTTTAGTGTAGGGATGAGTGCAATTTCAATTGCACTAGAAACAGACTTGCATGTAATTTTCAAGATCAGGTATTATGCCTTAGTAGGACCCTGGTATCTGACAATGTTACATTAACAATGTCATCAACAGACTGGCCTATGCTCTTGGCCATCCTGGATCCATATTCACAAATGATTTAAAACAGAAACTTGACCTTTGTAAAAACGAATTTCCAGTATTTTGTTTGCATAGGAAAGATTGTCTGAGAATGTTTGTTTTTTGTTTGACAATTATGAAATATCTCTGATAGTTTTTAACTACCAATGCATGGTGCCTTTGCCATTGGGGTCGTGGGTTCAAATCCTACCCAACAGTTCAGTGTTCATAATAATATGTGACTTTTAACTAACATTGGACTGTTTGTGATATTCAGGTAAACATCGTAAGACAAACTGTGAGGTGGCCATCAAGGTCATTGATAAGATGAGATTTCCAACAAAACAGGAAGCACAACTTAAAAATGAAGTCTCAATATTACAGGTACAGTACAGGGGTTCCATTTGACTCGGGAGTTAAGGGGTTTTGACCCTTAAAATTTCCGAAAAGCCTAGATTTTGATTTGAAGGGTTATATTGTCTCTTAAAATCATGCATTGGGTATTTTGCCTATAAAAAAGTTAAAAGTATCAAAATGACCCTTCAGATTCAGAAGCTAGTGGAATCCATGATTGGTAAATCACTTAGTATTTGCATGATCTATATTTTGAAAATTTCTGTAACAGACTTATGTATGCAAATTTATGTACTTGTGAGGAACTCGATTCACATATAATACATTAATTTTTATATGTCTTACAGTAAATTTGTTTGTGAGAAATTATAATAATGGGAGTATTTGTCCCGAAGTTACTACCGGTAACTTGAGTCAATAAGTTGGAGCAATACCAATGGGTGGTATTCACAAAGCATCTTAAGGGAAATCTTAGAATTTTCTTAAAATCTTAAAAATTAAAAATAAAGTGTATCAGTTCGAGAGGAAAATCAAGATTATCATTTTTTTACAAAGTTTAGAAGCATTATGTAAAGAGCTGCAATAATTAAGCAGAAAACATGGGTTATTCTTCATGTTTTGGGAAATATGTGCAGCTCAATATTTTAACTTAAGTCAAAACAGTTAAGTCTTCCCTTAAGATGTTTTGTGAATACCAGACCTGATGTTTTAGTTGCAAAGATTGAATTGTAAAATATATCATCAAAGTTATGGCCCTTGATTAAAATCCTTGTTTCCATTGAAATTGTCCACATTTTCTTATTTTCTCTGTTACAGAATCTCCACCATCCTGGTGTAGTGAATCTCGAAAAAATGTTTGAAACACCAGAAAGAGTAAGTGTTACGGGTTGTATTATTTACATGTTTATAGATAAGTTATAGAGCATCCTCTTCAAATGTGGTACGTCCCAGACTGTGTCATACCAAAGACAAAATAAAAAAATGATATCAGTAATTGCCTTGCTAGAGGGAATCTGTCTTTTGATCTCTCATACCCTTGTGACATGAATACTAATACCATCAGGAATGAGGTGTCGAGAATCGAGAGTGATAAATATAAGTTAGATATATTGATATATTAAAATTCTGCTGAATTTACCAATTTTGAAAGCTTTCTGAGGCAACACAGAAACACTGCTTCAACGGTTGCATTAAGAATAATGTGTGTTTTATTATGTTTTCTGCAGATATTTGTTGTTATGGAGAAATTGAAAGGAGACATGTTAGAGATGATTCTGTCTAGTCCTCGTGGTCGACTTAGCGAACGTGTAACCAAGTTCCTTGTTTCTCAGGTAAGTTAATCATACCTTGTGTGCATCTGTATCAAAATTTCATTAAAAGTGTTCCATTTATTTGTCAGTTTCTTAGCAATGACGGTTTTCCCTGTTCTTTAAATACAGTGTTGCAATACTGCGTGTCTTTTACATCACTAAAGGTTACAATTCCAAGACGAAACCTAAAATAAAAGACTGCTTGAAATTGTAGTCTGACACTCCATAGGTTTTTCATGGTGTTGGAAAAAACTGCCAAGCTGCTGAAAAAGATCCTATAATTCGTAAAAAGCAGATAATTTTTCCCTTTGACTAAAGAAGGTTAAATAGAAATTAATGAAAAAATACTTAAAGCTATTTTTGTTTTGGAAGTGAAGCAAATGTCGGCTTGGATTTGTAACCTAAAGTCATGTGGTATTGCTACACTGTATATAGGGAAGACGATCCCTTCATACAAAAAGCTCAGTAGTAACCAGTAAAAGCTGGTGGGCACATTTGCATATGAAATGAACTCTCCTACTGCCTTAATAAATTAACATACTCATTTAAATACAGATCTTCATAATTAAGACCACTTCATCATTAAGTTTAATACTGATGATCTCATCATCCTGACCACCTCGTTACTGTTAATTAACTGTTAATTAACTGTTTATTAACTGTTGAGGTTTCGTTGAACTATTTTTCCATATTTCTTGTTTCTTGTTTTACAGATACTGGTTGCCTTAAAGCATTTGCACTCCAAACATATCGTGCACTGTGATCTAAAACCAGAAAATGTACTTCTTTCCTCAGAGACAGCATTTCCACAGGTAAGACTACATTGGTCTGTAATCCAGGGGTGTGTTTGTAACGTCTGTCCTGTACAGTGTGCCGAATGTTCTACTCCGAACAACTTACCAACAAAACGAAACTGTCCTGGACAGTGTGCCGAATGTTCCACTCCGAACAACTTACAAACAAAACGGAACAGTCTCTGACAGTGTGCCGAATGTTCTACTTGGAACAACTTACGAACAAAACGGAACTGTCCTTGACAGTGTGCCGAATGTTCTACTCGGAACAACTTATGAACAAAACGGAACTGTCCTTGACAGTGTGCCGAATGTTCTACTTGGAACAACTTACGAACAAAACCGAACTGTCCTTGACAGTGTGCCGATTGTTCTACTTCAAACAAAATGGAACAGGAAGTAAAATGTTTAAGATGACCAACATTGTAGCTGTACTATTGGAGGAAGAAATATGCATGTGGAAATATTGAAATGAGACTTTTTGCCAGCAATGGCCCATAATTGGAAAATAAATATATTATATTTTATGAAGCGGCCATTGTAGTTGTAATCATGTGACTGTTCTGGCTGCACCATCTCTTTGGCGGCACACAGAGAACATATTAGAGGGTGTGATTCGTGGGTTTGGTCTATGATGAGAGGGTGTGATTTGTGGGTGCGGTGTACAATGAGAGGGTGTGGTGCTTGATTTGTGGGTGTGGATTCTGATTAGAGGGTGTGGTGTATAATTTGTGGGTGTGGTGTTTGAAATGCTTGCGGTTTTTGACTAAATTTTGGTATCAGTTTCCAACTTGAAGAGATTATATAATATGAGATCAACAAAAATATACAAAACTGCTTAAATTTGATTGATTTGTAGTTGATCAAATAATTTAATGCTTACAATTTAATGCATATAATGCATTAATTTCACTTAGTTATGTAATATTGTACTTATTATACCCCCAGATACATAGTATATGGGGGCTATATTGGAGTCATGCTTGAGGTTGGTTGGTCTGTTGGTTGGTTGATCGGTCGGTCGGTTGGTCCGTGCAAATTTTGTCCGCGCTATTTCTATGTAACCCTTGATCGGATTTCATCGAAACTTTGGATGACTGATCTGCACCAAGTCTAGTTGTGCATATCATCGGCACACGCCGGTCGGATAAATTTTAAGGGAGTTATGGCCCTTTGTTTTTTTACACTTATAAATTTTGTCCGCGCTATTTCTCTGTTACAAATGGTCGGATTTCCTCGAAACTTTACATGAATGATCAGTACCAAGTCTAGTTGTGCATATCCTCAGCACACGTTGGTCGGATAAATTTTAAGGGAGTTATGGCCCTTGGTTTTTTTACACTGATAAATTTTGTCCGCGCTATTTCTGTGTTACCAATGGTCGGATTTCATCGAAACTTTGCATGAATGATCAATACCAAGTCTTGTTGTGCATATTGTCGACGCATGTTAATCGAATCAATTTTAAGGTTATGGCCCTTTGTTTTTTTTCACTTATAAATTTTGTCTGTGCTATTTCTCTGTAACCGATGGTCGAATTTTAAAGAACCTGTGCATCAGTGATTAGTACTAAGTCTATTTTTGCATGTGGTCGACACACGTTGGTTGGATAAATTTTAAGGTAGTAATTGCCCTTTGTTTTTTTACACTTATAAATTTTGTCTGCGCTATTTCTCAGCAACCATTAATGGTTGGATTTCAACAAAACTTTGCATGACTGATCAGTACCAAGTCTAGTTGTGCATATCTGACTGTGTCAAGCAGTTTCTGGGGGTATTCATCACATTCAGTGATATTTCTTGTTGTGTATATTTTTAGGTGAAGCTATGTGATTTTGGTTTTGCAAGAATTATTGGTGAGAAGTCTTTCCGGCGATCTGTTGTTGGCACCCCTGCATATTTAGGTAACTGATGTTTACATGTATGTGCGATACAGTATTTAAATTATACTGTTGGTTGGACTTTAAAAGCTATATTAAACATTTACTCCATTGATACGTCAATTCAGACCACTATCCTATTTCCATCATCATTTATTTTCCAATCATGAGTGATAACGCCATTAAAAGGGAGACAATCCAATAACGGAAATGGTATTAACAAGCCACTTTATAAAGGGAGATCATCCTTGATAACCACCTCCTCGATAGTCTAGTGGTAGAGTGCCTGCTTTAAGTGTGGGAGGTCCCGGGTTCAATACCTGGCCGCGTCATACCAAAGGGAAATCAAAATAGTACCAGATATTCTCTAGCTTGACGCTCAGCAGAAAAGGAAAACTGGCTTCTCTTCTCTAATACCCTCGTGGCGATAGATAACATCTGGAATGAGGTGTCGAGAGTGATTAATATAAGTTAGAAAAACTTGTTTCACAATCGACCTTAAATAAATTAGTATAAACATTCTTAATAATTGTCCTAAAAGGGCGGGACATGAGTTGTGTACACATTCTAACTCATATCTTATCACAGTAATGTTCGGTGTATAGAGTAAATAAGTGAATGTGTCGTTATAACGGATACAATTAACGTTGTATAGAATTCGTCCCCAGCAATTGATGTCGTTATAATGAAATTGTCGGTATATCGGATGTCGTAACGAGATCTGACTGTATTGAAATTATCAAATTATTCACGAGATATGTTCTATGTTTTCAGCTCCTGAGGTATTGAAGAGTAAGGGTTATAACAGATCCCTAGATATGTGGTCTGTAGGGGTCGTTGTTTATGTCAGGTATGGTATAATAACTATACAGTAAAAAGTTCATCTCGTTCAGTGGGAAACACTGAAAAGTGTTTCAGAAATGACAAAGTGCCTCAGCGGACAATAAACCTGAGACCTCTCGGTCTCTAGTCCACTTAACCACTGCTTTGCATGTATGAAATACAGTAATTAGTGGATGTGAAAACAAGTTTTATAGTTTATTTTAATTGCTCTTCATAATTTTGAGTTATTAGATATTATTGTGATTGAATCAACAGCAGAACATAGAAATGTGGCTTAAAAGGAGGCTCTTAATAGTATCAAGGTTGTCATAAAAAATCCCCTAAAGTCTTAAGTGGAACATTCCCATGTAATTGTTTGATTTCCCCTACAGTCTAAGTGGAACATTCCCATTTAATGAAGATGAAGAGATTAATGACCAGATACAGAATGCTACGTTTATGTACCCACCTACTCCATGGAAGGAAATTTCTCAAGAAGGTAGGTCCTATCTTACATTGGTAAAATGTAGTCAATGCACCAAAATGCATCTTTATGAATATTGAGTTAGATTCATTTCAAATCTAGA
The DNA here is from genome assembly GCA_947247005.1 of Spisula solida. NCBI lineage: Eukaryota > Metazoa > Mollusca > Bivalvia > Venerida > Mactridae > Spisula > Spisula solida. The sequence goes on along the minus strand of OX365945.1, from coordinate 26,383,243 downwards.
AATAGATTCATTTCAAATCTAGAAATCAGTCAGTCAGTCAAAAAATATTTGATTCCAACCAAAATTGTGGTTGCTATGGCAACAGAAACATTGAAAATGGCTTAAAACTGGTAGGGGACTTCTGTATTGCTTGCAATTCTTAATGACTTGTTCTATTGGACGTTTGGATGAATATCTGTCTGGATGTGTGTTGCAAAGTTTGTCCACACCTGTTCTCCTGAACCATTGGTCAGATTTCAATGAAACTGCTTGAATACTTTACTTTAACTTCGTACCATTGGATGATTTTTGCCATAGTTACAGCCCTTTGATGATCATAAATTAGTCTTTGTAATGGGAGACGTAGGTTTTTGTATCGAAGACCAATTCGAGTCTTATAAAAATCTTATTTTTGACATTTTAGATTTTGATTTATATCAGCCTAAGACTTACTTGACTGAGTACACATCTTGATGCATATTGATTTAGTCTTCATATTTCTTTCTTTTCAGCCATTGATCTGATTAGCAATTTATTACAAGTGAAAATCCGGAAGAGATTCTCGGTGGATAAATCTCTGTCTCACGTCTGGTTACAGGTACGTACCTACTTGTTCCCCTTTCCAACTTTTGTATATTTTATCTCAACTCTTCTTCTTACTGACCCTTTTTGACAACTTGTTCTGAAACAGTATTTTTTCAGATAATATTTTATTAATATTTTGTTTGATAATTACCCTGTGTGAGTGTTTAAGGTAGCAATGTGAACATACTGGTGAACTTTGCTAATTTACTCAATTTGCTAATATTTTTATCCAGCCTCAATTTTTTCCATTGTTAACTCTACTAAGAAATTTTAACTATTGCTGATATTTTCACAAGGCATTTTGCTAACTTTCCACTTAATATACAGTATTGCATGTAAATTGAAACAACTTTTTCAAAAGTGGGCGTTTCTATTGCCCGATCCGGCAATTTTTGGAGCAAAATTTTCTGATCTGACAATTAGTCAAATGAATCCCCGAAGTGGGCAATTTCCTCAATGGCTTCATGGTGATTTACCAGTGGATTTGACATGGGTCACATGATTTTAGCGAAAGTTAAACCCTTGAGAAAATGTGAACTTTTACAGTATTTTTACAGTGTGGTGTACATTTTCACATGACATTTGTGTAACAAATTACCTTCCTCTTCAAACCTTCTATTTTCACAGTTTAACAAACTTTGATTTATATCTTTAATTTACTTTTGGTGTTTCTTTTCACAATCAATAAGATTATTACCTAGTATGTATATGAGGTGTATTGTAACATCTAATTCAAACCAACTTTATTGATATTTTTCGCGCGAGAAGCTAAATATATAGTCAGGTCTCAATATAAGGACTCAGGCAGCGACACATGATATACTGACATCATTTTATGGGGACAAATGATTTAAAACTCTTTGTATCAATTCAATGTGCTGACGTATTCATTACAAGGACAATTTGTTTAACACAATGCATTGTTGTATTGAGACCTGGCCCTGATCTCCCGAAGCATCTCAAGTAGAAATCTCAACAGAAATTGAGATTTTGCTTAAATCAAGAGTCGTAATTAGAGATAAATCTGTAGCCCAAGCTCTTGAAATTTTACTGTAATAAACTCAGAACAAGCTTTCTGTTTAGTGATTCTATTCTTTGAGATAATATCTTGCTCAGATTGAGATGCTTCGGGAGATCGGGGCCTGACTTTAATAGGATCATGCATAAAGCACTTTATTTAATTATATGGTCACTATATATTTCTGCAGGATTACCAGACATGGTGTGATCTACGTAAACTGGAACAGTTAGTTGGTCAACGTTACCTAACGCACGAATCTGACGATGAAAGATGGGAAACATTTAGACGTGAAAAGAACTTAAAAGTGTGGCAGGATGTAGGACAAAAAGGTGTGAATGAAAAATACAACTTGAGCAAGTCTCGAGATCGTAACACTCCCAGCTCAGGGACGACAGTGTCATGACCGTAACACTCTGAGCTCAGGGACGATGGTGTCATGACGTATCACTCCGAGCTCAGGGCATCGGTGTCGTGACCGGAACACCCCGAGCTCAGGGACGATGGCGTCATGATTGTATCACTCCAAGCTCAGAGACGACGATGTCATGACTGTAACACCTCGAGCTTAGAGACGTCAGTGTCATGACCGTAACACTCCGAGTTCAGGGATGACGGTGTCATAATCGTAACACTCCGAGCTCAGGGATGACAGTGTCATGACCGTAACACTCCGAGCTCAGGGATGACGGTGTCATAATCGTAACACTCCGAGCTCAGGGATGACGGTGTCATAATCGTAACACTCCGAGCTCAGGGATGACGGTGTCATGACCCTAACACTCCGAGCTTAGGGATGATGGTGTCATGGCAGTTACACTCCGAGCTCAGGGACAACAGTCTCATGACAGTAACTCTCCGAGCTCAGGAACGACAGTGTCATGACAGTAACTCTCCGAGCTCAGGAACGACGGTGTCATGACCGTGATGTTGTCTTTAAAGTGTATGATGGTGTATATGAATGTGTTCTATGTAATGACGGCAATCTCCTTGAGCTCTCTCAGTTCTATATTGTATCCTGTGAGTGTATGTTGATGTACGTGTAACCTGTTATACTGTTAATAGTGAACGGTGTACGTGTAATCTGTGAACAGTGTACAGTGTACCTGAATGTTGATCAATGTTCCCCGCCTTGTTGATGACTGTTTATATCAGATGTATGTCTTCTATTTTCTGTATCTGAAAAATGTAATTGTTCAATATATTATTCTTACACACTTGGAGAGTCAGAATTAATAAATACAAGGTCAGAGACTGAGTCTGAGATGTTGAATGGTTACTTTTTAGAGAAGTCATAAAATGGACCAATAGCTGGGCTGTATTCCAAGTATCTCTGGATTCTGTTTTATAACCTTGAATTAAATTTTTTGTCATACCTTGCTAGATAACAGGGGAGTTATGGTGTTAGACCAAGCATGTATTTTATCATAGACTCGTTAAATTTGTCGCAAATATGTTGTAAATTGGGACTAAGTGCACACTCAATTAGCCATAAAGTAGTTTGTTAAGAGTTTAATTAGGTTCAAAGTGGCCTTTCAAATCAGGTGTTTGCAATATTAAGGTAAAAAGTATTAGAGATGTACAGTCATTAATATTTGGGTTGTCCCAGAAAATCGCGAACATTTGAAATAAGTTTTATGTGTAAAAAATATTATATATTATTATACCTCACGTGACCTCTCAATGTATTTTCCCATAGACCTTCTGTGTGTTATTTTGTTCGATCACTATGTGATATTTTGTTCGATCACTACTAGTAAAAACTAGGTTAGGCTATTTATAGAAATGTGTACTATTTGAGTCCAGAAAACACCCTGCTAGAGAGTTTCCGTATGCTATATATATTATATATGTGTATATTTCACATACTATTTTTAGTAATCTTGTCAATTTCAATGGTTGAAGTTGACAAGATTTACTAAAAATAGCATTAAATCATTAGAAACTAATATGGACTGAGATTGTACATTTAAAATTATCATAAGTTTTGCTTACATTTGTTGATATTTTATTTTGCAAAATAGTTGTAATGTTTTTCAGTATAATAAAATAAATACCACATGGCTGCTCGGGTGACAGTAAATAATACCAACCCTTGAATAGTCATATCACCCTTAACGCAGCCTATTGGAAATCAACATTACGGAAAAAGTGAGGGGTAATAATGTTAAATATATTCTCTTCATATATGACACACACTTTCTTAAACATTGTGTCAAACGTTTATGAAAGTTAAGTTCGATTTTACAATGCCATAACAGATTGAATACAGATGTTAAATACAAGCGATTTTCTGGGACAAACCACATACTTCTCAGTATAGGCAGTTTTTGTACATTTATAAGGTTATTAAATAACGGATGATGTGGTACATGTCATTAGGTTCTGGTATATTGTAGTTTTCCAGATTAGTTAGAGGGTTAAACTATGCATCATACTTGATGCAAAACATTTCACTGCAAGAATTATTGATGCATTTTCTAGTTAATGTTGTTATACTGTTTATAATTAATTAGAGATTTTATACCATAAAATATTTGTTCAATATTTGTTAAATTTTTTACAAACAATTTAGCAAGATGTTTTTCACTGTTCATCTCGGTGTTTAAGATTCAATGTATATTTGTTAAAACTTAAAGCACTTGTAAGGACTGATAAATTTTATTGATTTTTTGTTGTTGATTATTTTAAATGTTCATTTTTCTTGTGTATTGTTGTTAAATAAGCTACATTGTCATTGACTGTTGTATAGAATTTGATTCGGCAACAAAGGTGTTTAGTTTTGTTGTTGTTTTTTTTCAATTGAATGTTATGATGTTGTATAGCATAAGGATCTTAGGAATCTCTTTTAGGACCTTAGGAATTTTTTTAGGACTTTACTTCTTATACTTCACATCCATACACCAACAGTATCCAGCTAAGAATTTAACTTGTTAGGAAGTCTACACCATTTGGGTGCAAAAAAAACCCAAAAGCATTACATTCAGAAATAATTAGTAAAAGTGTAATTACTGCTCGGCCATTGATACCCTAAATAAATACCGTTAATAAACCTCCTTGTACAAAAACATTGATTGGACCATGATGGACTAAAGTGGTATATTTTGAGTTTGGGGACCATTTTCATTTAATTGGTTTATACAGGGGTAGTCTTACAATTGACCATGCAATAAAAAGGTTGAATTTTGAGACCAGCGTCTAAATCAGGCTCTGGCTTTATATAGTATTGCTTGACTTCCAAATTATTAACTGACATTGAATGCCAGAGTCCTTGTGGCATATATTGAACTGGTAGCTAACTTGTCTACAATCTTGGACTTAGGACCAGCCACTGGCCGAGGACTTAGGACCAGCCACTGGCCGAGGACTTAGGACCTGTCACTGACCGAGGACTTAGGACCAGTCACTGGCCGAGGACTTAGGACCAGCCACTGGCCGAGGACTTAGGACCAGCCACTGGCTGAGGACTTTGGACCAGCCACTGGCAGAGGACTTAGGACCAGCCACTGGCCGAGGACTTAGGACCAGCCACTGGCCGAGGACTTAGGACCAGCCACTGGCTGAGGACTGGGTGGTTCACTTAATATCAGACACTGGTTCTGATAGGTCTCCAATCTCATTAAAAGCATACCCTTATTACTCTTCACTTAACTTAATGCTCTAACAGTGTAAAGGAATGGAGCAAATGTTAGGGTCTGATTTTAATGAGATTGGACAGGTCTTTACATGTAACTTAGCCTTAGGAAAAGTTTGTTATACATATCCTTTTCTTGCTTCAGTCCTTGATTTTGTAGCTTTTGTTGCATGTCTGTGTTTTGGAATCTCGTCTTACTTCATATCATCATATAAACATTGACTTTGTATTCATATATATGTCCTTACATTAACTTATTGTATCTCCAACATATTGGTGGGGAGACATATTGATTTTGTGCTGGATGTCCGTCTGGGTGAATGGATGTCACAAAGTTTGGGACCATTTGTTCTCCTTAGTCAAACTTCAATGAAACTGCTCATGAATAGTTGGTACCAAGCCTAGTTACTGTATGTGCTTATTACAAGGAAACCAATCGGAATGGTCTGTACGGCATTTTTACGGGATAAAATACCTCGGATGTATCAAGCGTATGAATCCAACAGCTTTCTTTCTTAAATCCTACACAGAAGAAAATGGGCCTCAGAAAATAGACCGTAACTTATCAGCAGCGGAAATATCAAAAGCGTTTCTATTTGTTTAAACAATACAATTTCGCTACACTCTTTGAGCATAACACGCAGCTACGCAGCGCTTGCTTGATGGGCGTGTATTCCATTGAAGCACTGTTTAAATCTGTCATGATGACGTCATGGCGAAAGAAGTTCCAACATGGCGACGTTCTATTTACACCCGAGGGATGATTCATAAGATTGTCCGAGGTGTCCCGATTTCAAGGAAACCTACGTCATAGTTATTACCCTTTGTGGGAGACATATGTCTGGTTTTTGTGTAAAACACCCCTTCTAGTGTGAGAATGAGTAAGTAAACATGCTTGCCTTGGAAACATTAATCATAGATTGTTTATTATATAAACACACCATTACAGAGTACTAGTACATACAAATGTAGGTACAAGCTCAGTCTACTCAAAATCAGTTTGTATCATAATTGTGAAAATTGTAACATAGTTACAGTGAACTCAATAGATATTTTTTGTACTTATGCAAGTATCATTTTGCTCTGTCAGTCCAACTATCATATTAGTTTGTGTACCTTTAGTAAATTTATTTCCCTCCTTCTCCCATACCTGTATATACCTGAATATTGTTACATAACTCGTTTTAACGGCATATACTGTAAAGTCACATATTTTCGTGGTTATTAAATTTCGTCTTTGATGAAAATGCCTTATCGTGGGATCGTAAGTTCGTGGATTACAAAACATGGCGGGGTTAACCTATGCTCTGTATTGGTGATGTCGATTAATCGTCGGGATTAGATTTCGTTGTCTAGCTCAACAATGAAATCGACGAAAATTCAACTCCCTCGAAAAATAATGATTTTACAGTATTTACAGAATGGCTGTTTCTCTCTAAAATATTGTGTATTTCTTGGCAATTTTCAATTTTGATTCAATTTTGGTGCAAAACTAAATAAGAGACATTCATTTTGTGATGTGTACATTTTCTCCTTTGTTAGATACTTCATCATAAAGTCTAGACAAATTGGGCCAAAAAAGTTGCCATGGAATTTCTCAATTTTCTGTTGATACCAATTTTTTTATATCTGACCTAAATGACTCCCAACCTGTTGTTGAAATTAGTTTACTTGATATGTGTTTGATTACAAAGAATAATCTCATATTTTTGTGCATTTGTCTTGTGAGCGAAGCATACATTTTTTTGCGTTGTCAATTTGGATTGGTATTGTATGAAACGTTGAATGAATTTGAAAGTTTTCTCAAATTGAAACATAATGTTATTATATTCTAAACATTTCTTAATCATAAATACTAGATACTTATACCGCATGTTTCATCACTCAAGTTGACTTAATGTCTTCCAAAAATGTCTTCCAGTTATTGTGAATATTTGACTATAGTTTTTATCCTTATTGTAATGAAACTGTTAAAAACTGGTCTAAAACACATAATTATTTTCGCAAATATCATAATCATAATTCTAGACAAAATAATCAGGATGATTATAGGATCATAAATAGACAAAAATTTTAGTTTTCGTTGCAGAGTTTATTATTTGAACCTATGGCATTATTAAAATAATATATACTCAGACTGAAATGTAATGCTCATTTGGTCTACTCAAGTAGGCATGAGTGAAACAGATTACAACTCCTTTAACTCCCCCCCCATACATGCCAGATCTCCTGCATCATGCGTGAGTCTCCTGCATTTGAGACTCTACTCCTGCATGATCAGAGGCCAATTTATCCAATCTCACGCATTTCATGGACAAATTGGAATCTGACATTTTTTGTTTACATTATGAAAATGATGACAAATATTAGTTTAAATTGCTACATGAAGCATGCATGGTATTGTCATCAAATTAAGAATTATGTGAAAACAGCATATAAACTTCAATATTTTAAGTATAAAGTTTCAGCAAAGAAAATCTCCTGCATTTTAATGAAATCTCCTGCATTTCCATCACCAATCTCACGCAAAGGGGTCTGCGAAACATGGCATGTATGCCCCCACTATAATTATAGAGTTCAAGCTAGCCTTGATTTAGTCTGTGTAAAAAACCTATTGTTCACCTCAATGATTTTACCAATGTATTAAAGTAATCATCAACACGACAAACTTACTCAGCCATATTTTTAACCAAAACAATATGTTTTACTGAAGAAAACAGTTTTATTTACTGTTGAAACAGTGACTTCTTAATATCATTGTAATAAAAACAGCAATCTTTCTACCTGTCCATCGAAAACAGCAACTTATTATAAATTTCTGTATTTTTATAAATTTCTGTATTTATTTATGTATCAATACTAGTATTTACATTTATTAAACATAAGTTTAATTCATATGCCACTAAAAAAATTAAAAAAAAGTTTAATTGGTTCTGATGTGAAACTCAAAATGAAACAATGACTCCTAATATGTATTTGGACAAAGCAATTAGTACAAAGTATTTGTCCAGTGAGCTTTACTGAATTTAGTCAAAATATGTTGTAGAAATGATGTTGAGTGGGGGTGTATTTTGACATTTTATAACTATGCTAGACTATACTAGACTACAAGCATATGTTTTTATTGAAGTGATGTGATTGGAAGTGTTTAAGTGCTACATTGACTATGTTTCTAAAGACTATCAAAATTGTTGATATTTTATATTTTATTGTCTGTTAGTATTATTTGAAATACTATTGTTTTGTATATAGTGAATTGTACATGACGAAATTCTATCATTACTTTTTGTTATTTATCTTCTACGCCGGGGATGCTACAGAAATTTATTATAATTCAGAGTTGTCCTCCATATGCGGAAGGTAATAATTGCTTGACAAAAAGTAAATTATTTGTAATTCTCTGAAACTTGTTGGCCAACCTGTATACCTGTAGTAATAAAACCGCTGTTGCCACAGAAATGTACTATAATTCAGAGTTGTCCTTGACATGTGAAAGGTATTGACTTGACAAAAAGCCAATTGTTTCTGGTTTGTAATGCTGTGAAACTTGTTAGCTAACCGGTATACCCGTAGTACTAAAAATCACTGAGCAGTAATTGTTTTTTGCAGAAATTTTGCTAGCTAGATATATCACATTCCATTTGTGGAAAACATCTGCAGGCTAAAATTCTTTTAATTATTCTTTAATTTTTATTTAGATATATTTTTAGTTCTTATAAATACGAGAAATTATATGGGACCATAGTAGTATATAGAAGTTGAAACCTTGTTGTGCTTGTACAAGCTTTCATTTTAAGACTAGGGAATACAGTTTTTAGCTCACCTGTCACAAAGTGACAGAGTGAGCTTTTGTGATCACACTTCGTCCGTCGTCCGTCCGTCCGTCCGTCCGTCCGTCTGTCCGTCCGTCTGTCCGTCCGTCAACAATTGGGTTGTGTCCTCTCTAGAGGTCACAATTTTGGCCTAATCTTTATGAAACTTGGTCACAATGATCATCTCAACAAAATCTAGGTCAAGTTCGATATTGGGTCATCTGAGGTCAAAAACTAGCTCACTAGGTCAAATTATAGAAAAACCTTGTTTTATACCTTTCAACATGTAGTCTTCATGGTCATTTAACTCTCTGCTGTAACTCTCTACACTCTATACATACAAGTAAACTTTCATCAACCAATGAAAATGTGTATCAGGGTTCACAGCAGTTTTGTAAAGGTCAAATATCAAAATATTCTAGAGGGTGTGAATTGTAATGGTTAAGTGGAAATCAAAGCGCTGTAGGGAGCATAGACATTTTCCTGAGGGTCGTGGGTTCAAACCCCACTGGAACCATAATTTTTATTTTTATTTTTTTTGAGTGTTTAGGTATTGTTTTGTCTGTAAAGCATTTATTTGTACATTTTCCTGATGGTCGTGGGTTCAACCCCCACTGGAACCATAATTTTTTTTTTTTTTTTTTTTTTTTTTTTTTGAGTGTTTAGGTATTGTTTTGTCTTTATAGCATGTATTTGTACATTTTCCTGATGGTCGTGGGTTCAACCCCCACTGGAACCATAATTTTTTATTTTTTTTATTTTTTTTTTTTTTTGAGTGTTTAGGTATTGTTTTGTCTGTAAAGCATTTATTTGTACATTTTCCTGATGGTCGTGGGTTCAACCCCCACTGGAACCATAATTTTTTTTTTTTTATTTTTTTTTGAGTGTTTAGGTATTGTTTTGTCTTTATAGCATGTATTTGTACATTTTCCTGATGGTCGTGGGTTCAACCCCCACTGGAACCATAATTTTTTTTTTTTTTTTTTTTTTTTTTTTGAGTGTTTAGGTATTGTTTTGTCTGTAAGGCATTTATTTGTACATTTTCCTGATGGTCGTGGGTTCAATCCCCACTGGAACCATAATTTTTTTTTTTTTTTTTTTTTTTTTTTTTTTGAGTGTTTAGGTATTGTTTTGTCTTTATAGCATGTATTTGTACATTTTCCTGATGGTCGTGGGTTCAACCCCCACTGGAACCATAATTTTTTTTTTTTTTTTTTTTTTTTTTTTGAGTGTTTAGGTATTGTTTTGTCTGTAAGGCATTTATTTGTACATTTTCCTGATGGTCGTGGGTTCAATCCCCACTGGAACCATAATTTTTTTTTTTTTTTTTTTTTTTTTTTGAGTGTTTAGGTATTGTTTTGTCTGTAAGGCATTTATTTGTACATTTTCCTGATGGTCGTGGGTTCAATCCCCACTGGAACCATAATTTTTTTTTTTTTTTTTTTTTGAGTGTTTAGGTATTGTTTTGTCTGTAAGGCATTTATTTGTACATTTTCCTGATGGTCGTGGGTTCAATCCCCACTGGAACCATAATTTTTATTTTTTAATTTTTATTTTTTTGAGTGTTTAGGTATTGTTTTGTCTTTATAGCATGTATTTGTACAGTTATATGGAGGAAAAATATTCCAAAATATTTTGTTTAAAATATAGGTCAAATCATAGAAAAACCTTGTGTAGTCAGTCACCAGAGGTTACAATTTCAACTTAATCTTTATGAAACTTTGTCACAATGATCCTGTCAACAAAATCTAGGCCAAGTTCGATTTTGGGTCATCTGGCGTCAAAAACAAGGTCACAATGTCAATTGACATTTTCCTGAGGGTCATGGGTTCAAACCCCACTGGAACCATAATTTTTTTTTTTAAGTGTTTAGGTATTGTTCTGTCTTTATAGCATGTTTTTGTACAGTTATATTGAGGAAATATTTTGTTTAAATTATAGGTTAGATCATAGAAAAACCCTGTGTAGTCGCCAGAGGTTACAATTTTGACTTAATCTTTATGAAATTTGGTCCTAATAATCATCTCAACACAATCTAGGTTAAGTTTGATATTAATTAAGTCATCTGGGGTCAAACGCTAGGTCACATGGTCAAATCATACAAAAACTTGCAATAGAGGCTGAATTTCCTTAAATTTTATTCAGAAAATGTGTAGGATCACCATAGGGGTGTGCATGCACTAGTACGACAGGTGAGCGACCTAGGGCCCTTTGGGCCCTCTTGTGTGATTTTATAATCACCAACATTGTATTCAACGACTCATCTTGTAGCTTCTAGTTTTAGTGATGGAGCAAAACTTTCCCATGCATAAATTTTAACTTGATACTTCTTTTTTGCCCAAACCTTAGCTTTAAATGCATTTTGTGCACACTGATTGATGCTAAACATTGCATTGTGGGCTCCTCAGGGACCTTCACTTCTGGGTTTTTGTAAAAAGGCAACTTTGTGGAGATTTCATTTCATAAACTCACAAGAAAAAACAACAACAAACTGGGATAATTTAGTTTTATGTTCATTCTTAAGTTTGCTCCCAATGCACATTATTATAGATGCTGATTTTCACTGAGATATCTTATTTCATCCCATTGTATGTACTATAAAGTGAGATAGTGAGATCTTGTTGCGCCAAAGGGACAATTTCCTTCCTCATTTAATAAATTACAGAACAGAACAGAACATAACTTTATTTACTCAAGTTAACATGGATACAACATATGAGTATACGGTACAATGTGATTTAAACAATTGTATTATCATTTTTGTTGCAATCTTAATCTTTTTAAATTTAATTTAATTGTTTGTTCAAGTTTTTGTTCCACTTGTGTTGGTGTGGGGTACTTGGCTTGATTTCACAGTTTTACAGAAAAGTAACCCAGCAATATTAATGGTAATTGTAAGTTTGGACTGTGATACAGTAAATAAACTCACATTTCATTCTTTGTCACTGTCTGTAAGATATTCGTATTTCAGTTGCAATTTTTAAAAAACAAATCAGAATAAAATGGTGCATTTGCTGTCTTTCACCTTTTTCCCTTTTTAGTATGTTAGTGGTAGGATGTTTATGCGATCATTTTTTTATTAGGAAAAATTAACATTAATAGCAGAATCAGGTTTGCCGAGCCTGAATGTATGTTTATATCATGGTGGGCAATATTGGTGGGCACATTGCACTTGGTCATATAAAACGGAAAATATTGATAGTTTAATGTTTATACCCTACTTAATCATGGATAGATAATTACTGGTGGGGTCTCCATCTTCATAACCACGGTCGTGGTCTAGTGGTTAGTGCGCTGGATTTGCAACCCGGCAATCCTGGTTGATTACAGATCGTGCTGGTCATACCCTTCCATGAAAATTTGACAAAAATGTCGCTCGGTGCTGGTGTTGCTTGGTTAGAATACAGTCCAGAAAACTGGTAAGGTGAATCAGTTGCCGTATATAACATCAAAATTGTTGAGAAATAGTGGTTATAAACCCAAATAAAGATATGATATCATTCTGAAGCTTCCACAGTCTGTAGGGCATTATTTAACTCCTATTTCACATTGACTTTTCATTAACTTTGGATTTAATTAAATTATAGATTTTAAATATGCTACACTATAAATCAGTTATATTTGAGTATTTCTTATCATGAGCTAGTAATTAAATCATCGATTTTAAATATGCTACATAATGGTTCAATTGCATTTGATCCCATTTTATATGAGCTGTAATCATGTCTTTAAAAGTTGATAAAATTTGTGCAATAGAAAAAAGACATGGGGATAGTAATTACCCAAGTCACTAACTAGTTTTCATTTTCTAGTTTATCGTTTCCCACAAATACTGGGGGACACTCATTGATTTAATTTTGTGTTAGATGGATGTCACTGAGTTTGTCTATGTTTGTTTTTTTACCCGCCATGGTCTAATTTCAATGAAACTTCACGAGAATACTTGGTACCAAGCAAAGTTTGGCATATTGTCAAGAATTTTCGGTTTGATATTTTTAGCTCACCTGTCACAAAGTGACAAGGTGAGCTTTTGTGATCGCTCTTCGTCCGGCGTCCGTCGTCCGGCCGTCCGTCCGTTCACAATTGCTTGTGAACACACTAGAGGTCACAAATTTAGCCTAATCTTTATGAAACTTGGTCACAATGATCATCTCAACAAAATCTAGGCGAAGTTCGATATTGGGTCATCTGGGGTCAAAAACTAGGTCACTAGGTCAAATCATAGAAAAACCTTGTGAACACATTAGAGGTCACAATTTTGACTTAATCTTTATGAAACTTGATCACAATGATCATCTCTATAAAATCTAGGTCAAGTTCGATATTGGGTCATCTGGGGTCAAAAACTAGGTCACTAGGTCAAATCATAGAAAAACCTTGTGAACACATTAGAGGTCACAATTTTGACTTAATCTTTATGAAACTTGATCACAATGATCATCTCTATAAAATCTAGGTCAAGTTCGATATTGGGTCATCCGGGGTCATAAACTAGGTCACAAGGTCAAATCATAGATAAACCTTGTGTAGTCACTAGAGGTCACAATTTTGGTCTAATATTTATGAAACTTGGTCACAATGATCATCTCAACAGAATCTAGGTCAAGTTCGATATTGGGTCATCAGGGGTCAAAAACTAGGTCACAAGGTCAAATCATAGAAAAACCTTGTGTAGTCACTAGAAGTCACAATTTTGACCTAGTCTTTATGAAACTTGGTCACAATAATCATCTCAACAAAATCTAGGTCAAGTTCGATATTGGGTCATCTGGGGTCAAAAACTAGGTCACAAGGTCAAATCATAGATAAACCTTGTGTAGTCACTAGAGGTCACAATTTTGGTCTAATCTTTATGAGACTTGGTCACAATGATCATCGCAATAAAATCTAGGTCAAGTTCGATAATGGGTCATCTGGGGTCAAAAACTAGGTCACAAGGTCAAATAATAGAAAAACCTTGTGTAGTCACTAGAGGTCACAGTTTTAGCATAATCTTTACGAAACTTGGTCACAATGATCTACACAACCAAATCTAGGTCAAGTTTGATATTGGGTCATCCGGGGTCAAAAACTAGGTCACAAGATCAAATCATAGAAAAACCTTGTGTAGTCACTAGAGGTCCCAGTTTTGGCCTGATCTTTACGAAACTTAGTCACAATGATCATAACAACAAAATCGAGGTCGAGTTCGATAATGGGTCATCTGGGGTCAAAAACTAGGTCACAAGGTCAAATCATAGAAATACCTTGCGTAGTCACTAGAGGTCACAATTTTTGTCTAATCTTTATGAAACTCGGTCACAATGATCATCTCAAAAAAATCTAGATCAAGTTCGATATTGGGTCATCTGGGGTCAAAAACTAGGTCACAAGGTCAAATAATAGAAAAACCTTGTGTAGTCACTAGAGGTCACAGTTTTGGCCTGATCTTTACGAAACTTGGTCACAATGATCATCTCAACAAAATCTAGGTCAAGTCCGATATTGGTTTATCTGGGGTCAAAAACTAGGTCATTAGGTCAAATCATATAAAAACCTTTTGTAGTCACTAGAGGTCACAATATTTGCCTAATCTGTATAAAACTTGGTCACAATGATCATCTTAACAAAATCTAGGTTAAATTCGAAAGGTGAGCGACCTAGGGCCCTTTGGGCCCTCTTGTTTGCTAGAGTTATGGCAATTTGTGAGAGACATATGTTTTTGTGTTTGGGGGTTTAACATGTAATTGGTTCCCAAATAATTTTACCTTTATGTTTATCTGTTACATTTTGAATGTGACACTGAGGTCTTGGGTCAGTTTTATATGATGCCATTTCTAATTGTACCACGATAGACCCTTCAAATTGGAATATTACTAAGGCTTCGTGTGTGCATGTTCGCTACTTAATAATGTTGTTTATGAAATTGCTCAATGTTCATACTTAATTTGCAAACTATATATTAAAGTTTATGCTTGCAAATATACCCGGTATTGTTCTGCTATTCCATAATAAAGTTTGAGATATTTTTGTTAATGATTTTTAATAATTTTGATTAAACACAATAAATAATACCATGGTGATAGTCCAATAGATATCGCAAAGGTTACTATAGTAATAACAATTTTGCAAAACTGTTGTAATTTTAAGGTAGTGAGACAAAATGTGGGATAGGGTACTGTGTGTACCTTAAATAATGCACTAATAATAGTTGTGACCCTTATAAATGGGTCTTAAAGGGACTGCCTCACGTTTTTGTGTGTTGTAAAAATAAAATAAAATTGTCAAATATTCGCTCTATTTTGGTATAGTTGCCTGTAAATGCCATAAATAACTACACTGACATCTAAAATAACTTGCGAAACATCGGCATTTTGTAGTTATTCAGTATTTTTACATAAAAAATTCTATAGGGTATTAATACCCTATAGAATTAACACTACTATTACTTAAATTGCCTGAAATTTGTTCGCATTTGATGGAAACAAATGGAAAAACGAACCAAATACCTCATTGGTGTTTACGCTGTGGTTTGCTGATGTTACAATTCGATCACGTGTGAATTACATAATTCAAAGCATGTTGGAAGGAAACTTAGCTATTTTTTTCGAGAAATAAATACTCAGTGGGCGATATCGAGAGTGGTTAAAATTGCTTATTTGCACCAAATCTTTCATAAAGCAACCGTCAGTGGCTTTCTATTACATCAATACTTGGTTAGGTTTGAAAATCACGATATACAAAAATATTAGCCAAATCTGTGAGGCAGCACCTTTAAAATTGAGGTTGAATGAAAATCTATACTAATGTGTATAAATGTACTAGTAATTGTTTTTATACCAAAGGTATTTTGTATCTATTTGTTTCAACTGACAAGTAAACTGAAGCATTACATGTATGCTTAATTGTGCAATTTTATAATACATTTTTTCAAAATAACGGGAAAAAAGTTTTTTTTAGAAACTTGAAAATTGAAAAGAGATTGTATTAAAATGTATGTTGGTGCTATTTGACAGAAATATTTAACAGCCATAGACATTGAGTTTTCCAAGTATCTTGCTTAAGTGAAGTATACACAATGGAAATCAAACCCCAGTGCAGCTTCATAGTCGGCCCAAAATAATGTAATGTCTACAAATAAAATCAGAAAAGTCAGTCAACTTTCCTTCAAGATAGGTTTTCAGTTTACTGAAAAAGAAATACACAAGGCCAATTCGAAACGTATATATCACGCAGTGATTGTGTGTAATTCATTACTTCCCCTTCGTAGATTGCACCAAATTATATCATTATTTTGGGCGGACAATTCTCCTCTAATTTCATCCGCTGCTAATAAGGGGAAGTAATTCTGGTGTTGCAGTTTGATTATTCCCTTATATGTGTAGTAAATTTGTCTCCCTTTAATATTATTTGTCCCTTTCGGATCGGTCCCGCTGAACACAAAATGTTATGTCTCTTTAAACTCTTAATATTTGGCACCCGATGGATGTAAAAATATTTCATTGGACCATTATGAATTCATCCCTAGATTATCATTTGTTGTCTTCGTGAAAAGGGATCAGGTCATGTAAAATGGGACATACTAAAAATTGGGATTGAAAAAAGGGCTGGTAACTGTTATTCTTTGGACTTTTTGACCGCCGTTTATTGTTTGCAATCTATAAAATAAAATATTTTTAATAAAAAAATGAAAACAATGAATATAGTATAAAAAGGGGTCAAAAACATGAGCGTTACCTCGGATGATTATCATGTGATTAATTTATTCTGGTCTAAAACAGTACATATTATAGAGGGGCCTCTCGTGAATAGTATATAACCTTTGTAAAATATTTGTTATCTTTATGAATAATTATAATATGTGTTTTTAAGTTTTAAATGGTTATTATTAATTCTGTTGTATTTTATAATACCACTTCTCATTATAAAATGAATGCTATATGATTCTTTGCTGCTTATTATGATTAATGTATATTTTTGTATACATACAGAAATTTGTAATTCATGTGTTTTATGGTGATAGATGCCTGCATACTACATGTATGTTATTTTTTTCACAAAAAAAGTATGAGAAAAATATCAAGAACTAGAGGAATACTCAAAAAATAGAAGATAAAATAAACTTTATTGTCGTTGTTGTAATCTTTGTTCCCCCCTCCCTCCCCCCCAGCTTGTGTATTGATATCGTCGGAACCCACTGTATTATACTCCCCTTCTACTACATAATTCATCATCATTTTCAGTGATCGCCTCACTCTAATCAGAGTATCCTCGCGATTTGACATTTACCAAACATACGCAGTTGATGGGCAGGACTATGATATTTACATATAAAAATTATTCTTTGTACAATTATTTTTTAAGAACTGGTTAAAAACAAGGGATGCAGTTTAAAATATATAGCAAGTTGCCATAGCGGCCGTGAAACCCTCAAGGGTAGGCTTAGCTACGGCGTGTTGTGGTAAGTGATTCCAGAGAACTATGGAAGAGGGGAAGAAACTGTGTAATTTGCAGCTTACTTGAGCAATCGTGGGGTCTGACGATAGTGTATTGAAAGTATTGTTGGTCTTTTACAAGGTCTTTATTCATAAACATATTCAGTCTGAAATTCAGACTTAGATTTAACCATTTTATGGCTGAAATTCAGACTTATATTTATCCATTTTATGGCTGAAATTTAGACTTAGATTTAACCATTTTATGGCTGAAATACAGACTTAGATTGAATTTTTAATAAAAACACAGAACTAATATTCGGACTTTGGTAACATAGAACTGAAATTCAGACTTTGGTTATAAAAAAGCACTGATGAAGTGTTGTTTGAGTTTCAGACTTGTAATGTTTATGAATATAGCACTATCATTCTCTTTACTAGGCTATGATTTCACAAAAAATTCAATTTGTCTCATTTTCAGACATTTGACTTGAGAAAAATGCTGAAATTTGGTTCTTTTGTGGAATCAGTGTCTCAGTATGTTGTCTTGTGAAATGTTTGTTTTATAATTAACTAAAATGCATCCACCCGTCGATCGTTTGCCCTTAGGAGGGAGCAGTTAGCTGTTCCCACAGGAAGTTGGAATGTTTATCATTTCAAACTCTCCACAGTGCGATGGGCTTTGTGTAGCGAAAGTCCTGTGCATTATGGGACCTGCCTCTACATTTGTGTACTTAATCATCATCATATTTTACTCTTTTTTCTGTAATTATACAGGTGACCTGAACTGAGCTTGTATTCACAATTCTTAGCTTTTTCTAAAGAAATATTTTGAGACAAAAATATTTTACTTAGAAATAAAAAAAAATCTGAAATTTTATCTTTGACTGTTCTAATTGTTTTTCATAGTGTAATACATAGACAAAAATCTATCTGACGTAAAAGCTAAGATTTACTTGTAAAGTATTGGAAAATAAACTTTGTTTTTTTTAAGATAAAAGAATATGTTATAGTTAGAACATATTAAGTAAATTTTAATGATTAAAAAGGGCGGAGCGAGCATAGCTTAGAATATAACATTCTGCATTCTGATTGGCCGATAGAAATTAGCGCCAACGCATGACGTCAAGTCTGTTAAGAGAAAAATTTAATGATTAAATTTTCATTTAACCGCGAAAATGTGGCGTTTTCATTGGCTCATAATGTAGGTTATATTCTAAATCTATGTAAGAAGATTTGTGAATGCAGACCCTGGATTGGTAAGCCACTAGTACATGTACTAGTATAGTGCTGTCCACAAGCAACTGACAACTTCTTGTCGTAGGAATGTTACTGTATAGCCAATGTCATGGAAGAACATGTTGAAATTGAACCTGGGTCTACCGCACATAAAGCTGCTGACATCTTATATCACTCTATATCGCTGCTTCAGTCGGGCTTCAGTAATGCTTTAAAAGTCATATAATATGGAGAGTTCGACCTGATCTTGATCTTAATGCATGCATACATTAAAAGTAAACTCACTAACATTTTTAAATGCTTCGCGTAATTACACAAACCTTAAATGCTTTGCGTAAGCACACAATCAGGAAAGGCTCTGCGTAAACACGTAAACATTTAATGCTTTGTGTAATAACACAAACATGAATGGCTTTGTGTAAGAACTCACACATGAAAGGCTTTGCGTAAAAACAAACCTTGAATGCTTGGCATAAGTACACAAACATGAATGGCTTTGTGTAAACACACTAAAAGGAAAGGCTTTGTGTAAGAACTCAAACACGAAAGGCTTTGTGTAAACACACAAACATGAATGGCTTTGTGTAAACACACTAAAAGGAAAGGCTTTGTGTAAGAACCCAAACACGAAAGGCTTTGTGTAAACACACTAAAAGGAAAGGCTTTGTGTAAACACACTAAAAGGAAAGGCTTTGTAAAAGCACACAAACAGGAAAGGCTTTGTGTAAACACACTAAAAGGAAAGGCTTTGGGTAAGCACACAAACAGGAAAGGCTTTGTGTAAGAACACAAAAAGGAAAGGCTTAGTGTAAACACACTAAAAGGAAAGGCTTTGGGTAAGCACACAAACAGGAAAGGCTTTGTGTAAGAACTCAAACATGAAAGGCTTTGCATAAGCACACAAACAGGAAAGTTTTTGTGTAAGAACACAAAAAAGAAAGGCTTAGTGTAAACACACACACGGGAAAGGCTTTGTGTAAGCACACAAACATGAAAGGTTTGCATAAGCACACAAACATGAAATGCTTTGCATAAGCACACAAACAGGAAAGACTTTGCATAAGCACATATACATGAAAGGCTTGCATAAGCACACAAACTGGAAAGGCTTTGCATAAGCACACAAACTTGAAAGGCTTTGCATAAGCAAACAAACATGAAAGGCTTTGCATCAGCACACAAACATGAAAGGCTTTGCATAAGCACACAAACAGGACAGGCTTGCATAAGCACACAAACATGAAAGGCTTTGCATAAGCACACAAACATGAAAGGCTTTGCATAAGCATGCACACATGAAAGGCTTTGCATAAGCACACAAACATGAAAGGCTTTGGATAAGCACACAAACAGGAAATCTTTGCATAAGCACACAAACAGGAAAGGCTTTGGATAAGCACACAAACAGGAAATCTTTGCATAAGCACACAAACAGGACAGGCTTGCATAAGCACACAAACAGGAAATCTTTGCATAAGCACACAAACAGGAAAGGCTTTGCATAAGCATGCACACATGAAAGGCTTTGCGTAAGCACTCAAACATGAACGGCTTTTGATAAGCTCACATATATGAAGGCTTTGCGTAAGCACTCAAACATGAAGGCTTTGCATAAGCACGCACACATGAAAGGATTCGCATAAGCACACAAACATGAAGGCTTTGCGTAAGAACTCAAACATGAACGGCTTTTGATAAGCTCACATATATGAAAGGCTTTGCGTAAGCTCCAAAGCAGGAAATACTTTGCTTTAACCTGTTTACAAACATGAAATACATTGTCTAAATATGTGTGCAACCATGCAAGGCTTTGTCTAAACCTGTTTACAAACATGGAATGTTGTGTCTAAGCCTGTAGGACGGCAAAGGCTTTGAATAACCACTAGTCTCGAGAGCGTTTGACTAAGCATGCAAACAGGAACTTGTATGGGCTTTGCATAAACGTGTCTGCAAAAAGGAACAACTTTGCGTAAACACACAAACGGAAATGAATTTTATTAAGCACGTAATAATTGAAACGATTTGCATTAACCAGTCAGCAAATGTGCTTTCGCAAATATATACGCCGAATACACCATGTAAATGTCAACTAGAGCTATGCGACCGTAGTGATTATCCTATTTGCGATGGTACGGCTCATAGCCATTGATAGCATTATCTAGATTTGACCACCGTAGTTAAATGTGCATGTGTATTTTATTTGACAATTTGTTTTATGTTTCTGTTTTCACAGAGTAGCACACACCTCTTAAAGACACAAGGCACAGAGGAGCTTTTTACAGAATTCGCACCGTCTTTGTTTAAATTGTGGTTGTCTGGTGAAGTCGCGTGTGTGATGTAACTTACGAAAGTGGTGACGTCATAATGTTGTACTCGTGTTTTGTTTCTTCATTCACTCATTAATTACTTGCACACCTTATGTACATGTACAATGATTTGAAGAAGATACGTGTATGTCAATGTACAGTGTCAAATTGTATCGACTGAATGTGCCTGTTGAAAGATGACTAACATAATCAACCTGGAGTATTCGTGTTTACATTAGTAGAATATTACATCTATGGATTCATCAACGAGTTCGGCAGGACAAAATCTACAGAAACTGACAGGGCGAAGACTTCAGCATAGCACTTTGTATGATTTTAACCAGTTTTTGAGGTTTGGCAACCAGGCTAATCGTTACAGTTAAAGACACTGTCACGCTGTCCAAAGAGAGATGAGGTAAAACTTTCCGGATACAAATGTAATAGAACTACAAACGTGCTTGTTAGGAAGAAGTGTAGTTTTAACAGATAACTCACGATCAAGCACGGTGACCTTTGATTTCCTTTGTGTAATTCAACAATTCTAATACTGGGAATTTTAACCCAAAACTGTTGGCCTTAACCAGTGAATGTACGTATATGTCAATATTAGGTTATTGCATTTTGAGTGGGGTATCAACTATTGTCTTACCAACCAGTATTGATTCAATCTCAGAATAAAAGTCCAATTTATGGACATTAATGTCATAAGACTTCAATACGTCATCCTGTTTTTAAAAGTTCACCTTTTCAAGGCTTTATCAAAATTATGAAGTCACAATCTTCTTTGATTATAGCATGCTTGTTTTGAAATACAGTAAACATCGTTATCTCGAGGAGTGTTCGGGACGGGCAAAATGCTTGAGATAAACCGAATGCTCGTAATAACCAATCATCAATGCATTAAATAATATGGTTGCGCAATTTTGTTTCTGTTTGTGAATTTTGAAAACAAGCATGATGTTGTTAAAGAATAGTGTGTCTTCATAATTTTTGAAAAAGCATTGGAAAGGCGGAATATTAATTAAAGCCTCATTAGCCCTTAAACAGCTATTTTCAAAAATGAATAACTTAGTAACCTATTTGAAGAGCCATGTATTTTGAGCACTTTTTTAATCTAAAAGGTGGAAAACACCATAAAATGGAAGAACATTAAAAACAACCTTCAGTTGGTTTGTTTACAAAATAATGAATTGTCAACAGAAAATGCATAATGTATAATCTAAGGGAAGCAACTCTTGCAAATTTAGTATTTTGTCATCCATACATTTTACAAAAATGTGATTTTTGGCATACTACGTGTATTTCGACAGATACATTTAACATTCTGTCGACAATTATTGGTCATTTGTGAAAAATATCCTCATTCTTTGTAACTAGTCTATCTACTGTATGATCGAAAAAAAACGTCTTGGGAGAGATAATGTGGCTTTAAAGAGTTAATGACATATTGAATTGTGTTACCAACCAGTTCACAATTGCTCTTCCAGAAGCAACTGGTCACTGCGTCATAAGTAAAATACACACATCTGTGCATATATTTGATAATGTGTCTATTGTGTTTCGGTCAAAGTCTCCTGATTTAAATATGTTGATAACTTTAGCATGTACAATGTACTAGACTAAGTTTACTGAACTGCAAAACAAACTTACCACGGGGTATCTATATTATAGCAGAAACAAGCAAATTAACAAGCGAACCATTGCGAATAATTTCTCGAATTTTCTTTAGCATTTAACAACTTAAATATAACAACCATCAAACGCAAATTTTCCCATATTTCATTTTCTAGATTTCAACATAATTATACCGATAAATGTAAATGCAGGAGTTTTCAATTAACCTGAACCAAAGTGACTGTCTACGTTTGACGTGTCTCGTTGCTGAATATCACCTTATTTCAGTCGCAATGTCTGTACTGGACATGATGCCATGCCAATACCAGACGTCAATGTCAATGAGTCGACATTAAGACACGGTATGACCCCATGTCATTTCTATGTTACCGTAGTTTTGGGCTTACAATTAACCATGATAAAGTATGTCGAATATGAATATATGATACAATGTAGATATGATATAAAAATCCTACGATAGATCTAGCACGAAAATAAGGATTTGAATGTCGGTCTTGAGAAAATAAATACTTTTATTAATTATAATTGTACGTGTATAATTTAATTAATTATACATTACATTTATAAAATTTATATGCACAATTATGAGTTTAGTTAGTATGAATAATATGAACTAAGGCATTGCCTAAAATTGGTGATCCATTCATCCAAACATAATAAATTATTAAAGTTATTAAGTTTGTACTGTAAATGGAGACAATTATAATTAGTTACTTTTCATTTGCCACGACCAACGCGAATTTGATGAATTGATATACCCCGCCGTATGCACCTATCAATGTTCCCCCGGGGGGGGGGGGCGGGGGCACAGAAACAATGGTATAGTCCAGTCAGGATAATAATCCAGTGACGCAGCGGTCAAGTCCACTATAACGGTGTAAAACCAATTATAAAGGCTTATACTGTACAAACAACTATACTTTCAATGCTTAACTAACATTCTAAACTTTGCTCTACCTGTTTTGACAATGGTTGTGATTTTTTGCGTACACATAAACTGCAACGTCACTGTCACAATATCCTAACTAGACTATACCTCGATAGTGATGTGTGTTATACATGTACATGCTTGTTTGGTAGTTGTACGTGTTCTTCCACCAAAAGCATCATGAATGGATCGATGTAATGATTGCTATGAATGTTTACTTGTTTCTATACATGTATGTATTTTGTATACATTGTATTGTGAATAAATCGTCATGATGTAATAAAAGTTAAACGCAATTTGTACATGTACATATTTCCAAACTTGTATTGTCATTTCTAATGAGTAGAACAAATGTAACTATACTTAATTCT
The DNA here is from genome assembly GCA_947247005.1 of Spisula solida. NCBI lineage: Eukaryota > Metazoa > Mollusca > Bivalvia > Venerida > Mactridae > Spisula > Spisula solida. Next base: position 26,359,322 of record OX365945.1, on the reverse strand, counting down.
TTGTGATTTTGTACTCATTCCCCATCCCCTCTATTCTTTTTAAAGTTATATCATGGGCAGACAGACAGGCGATGTAGGTCTTGCATGTCGTACGGACGGACATGCGGTACACGTCTCATTTCCAGCACATGGGCGGGCGGATGGACGGGCGGACATGCGTTACACGTCCCATTTCCAGCACATGGACGGGTGTGTGAACGAACGGGCGGACATGGGTAACACGTCTCATTCCAAGCACATGGATGGACGGACGGACATGCGTTACACGTCTCATTCCAAGCACATGGATGGACGGACTGACATGCGTTACACGTCTCATTCCAAGCACATGGATGGACGGACTGACATGCGTTACACGTCTCATTTCCAGCACATAGACGGACGGACGGGCATGCGTCAGCCTACACGTCTCAATTCCAGCAAAGGGACGGACGGACGGGCATGCTTCAGCCTACACGTCTCATTTCCAGCAAAGGGACGGGCGGATGGACATGCGTCAGCCACCACGTCTCATTTCCAGCACATGGACGGGCGGGCGGACATGCGTTACACGTCACATTTCCATCACATGAACGGGCGGACGGGCATGCGTTACACGTCTCATTTCCATCACATGAACGGGCGGACGGGCATGCGTTACACGTCTCATTTCCATCACATGAACGGGCGGACGGGCATGCGTCAGCCTACACGTCTCATTTACAGCACATGGACGGGCGGACGGGCATGCGTCAGCCTACACGTCTCATTTCCATCACATGAACGGGCGGACGGGCATGCGTCAGCCTACATGTCTCATTTCCATCACATGAACGGTTGGACGGGCATGCGTCAGCCTACACGTCTCATTTCCATCACATTAGCGGGCGGACGGGCATGCGTCAGCCTACACGTCTCATTTCCAGCACATGGACGGGCGGATGGACATGCGTTACACGTCTCATTTCCAGCACATGGACGGGCGGACGGGCATGCGTTACACGTCTCATTTCCATCACATGAACGGGCGGACGGGCATGCGTTACACGTCTCATTTCCATCCCATGGACGGGCGGACGGGCATGCGTTACACGTCTCATTTCCATCACATGAACGGGCGGACGGGCATGCGTTACACGTCTCATTTCCATCACATGAACGGGCGGACGGGCATGCGTTACATGTCTCATTTCCATCACATAGACAGGCGGACGGGCATGCGTTACACGTCTCATTTCCATCCCATGAACGGGCGGACGGGCATACGTTACACGTCTCATTTCCATCACATGAACGGGCGGACGGGCATGCATTACACGTCTCATTTCCATCACATGAACGGGCGGACGGGCATGCGTTACACGTCTCATTTCCATCACATGAACGGGCGGACGGGCATGCGTTACACGTCGACACAACCCAACATTTCAAAAATACACAAATGTTTGTGCCCGTTTTGGTACCTAATAGCCATTCTTTTTATTGATATTTTTGCACGAAATGTTGCGTTATGCTATCCACCAATCGACCATTAAAAAGCACCTTACAAATACAGTATGTTTTTCCACTCATCAACCGGTTTCCGTTACCTTAGCGTATTTTAAGAATATTCAACCATTATTAATATTTTATAGTGCACGGGAGGTAAGCATGGTAAAAATTGTGGTTCGTTGACCATTATTAATAAGTGATTGTAACACGATTTAACCGAAATGAAGATTTTTTTTAAAAACGGTGTCGTTTTCACAAAAACACAATTGGAATGCAAGTTTTACATCATTTTAAAAGTATGGTTGACTACTATGGTTAAGCCTCAGCGTTGTCGTTTAATATAGTGCTACAGTTTTAGCAGAATGCCTGTCTATATGAGCTGTATTGACCCTTGACCTGTCATCACGTGGTATGTCATCTACAGGCGGAAAGCAGCCTTAGTGAAACACCAGGTTTTAGCATCTCATATACACGATTATATTCACCATTACCCATTTTGGTAATCTTTTTAAGCGTACATATCTTGCTTAATAAAAAAACTGATTGTGTACTTTTTATCACAGACATGTTTGAAGCACGTGTAAAATGAAAACTAAGTGAAAAATGAAATACCCGATTTACACGTGCATGAATAGACGATTAACCCTTTTTCGACTTTGTGATCATTCAAGTGTGACGAAAAAGGACGAACATAGTTTTAAAATAATCACTAACGATACTCTCATGGATAGGTGGAAGAGAAAAGTTCTTTTAACCCAGCAATTCAAACAATTAGACTTTTTAATTTTGTTGCAAATCTTTTGACGCTAAGTATACATATTTTTACGATAGCATTCGATCATATGCACAAAAGCAATTAAGAACTTATATAGCAATTCAAATTTATTCCTAGATATGTACCTACAAACATGCAGGACAATATGTGCTATTTGGTGACTAACACAAAGTCACGCGGTTCGTCCCTCGCTTTCTAAAAGTTGAGTATGTCGCCATCATTCTCTAGCACATCGAGTCCATCGTTCATATAACGACATAAAATACATTCATTGTAGAATTCTTCATACGATGACATATCCGTTAAGTTAATTTAGTATAAATAAAACAGAATCAATTTCGGGCAGTGAGTTCAAAGTTCGTCTACATATATTTCAAAAGCTAGAACAGTACTTGGCTTGTCGCGTTAGTCCGAAGGCCATAGTATCTCCAGCATCCATAGTATCTTATAATATCACATTTCATATGCTGATGACTTTCTCGCAATAATCTACCGAAAAGTCCAAACTTAGCTAAGATTTGTCTATGAAACGGGTTCCTGGTCCGAAGGCAGTCCGAGATAACAGTTTCTATGTCTGTAAACATAAATATATACGTACACATGAAGTACTAAATTCTGTGCTATGTTCAGTGCTCGTGGTGCTGAAACATATTAATTCGGCGACAACACGAATATCAGTTCATAGTTCAACGTATCTAAAGATACTTTAAATAAATAAATAAATGTTTTTTTAAATTTATTATTCTATCACTTATTAGCTGTCTTAATTAACCAGATGGACTGGTTCCTCCTTTCTTCGACTCTAGAATCATCAAAACACCGGCAACAATCTCTAACAACAAAGCGACAATTGACAGACCGAAACAGTAGCTTAATCTGTATTCTCCAAAGTTCGGGTTGGTGTTTTCATCATAGGGGTCTTGGAAGTCTTCCTTGAACTTGGCACCGAATACAATAACACCGATCAAATACAACACTCCTGCAATCAAGGAATTAGACAGGTTAGAAATCTGCATACTATAAAGGACTAACCGCTTCACTTAAGTGTAAACATACTTAATGTATTGCGTATATACGGAATTGAACCCATAAATTGTTAACATAACACTTAGGACATGTTAAAGTTAATCTGCCGAGTATGGTAATGTTGTATATTCGTAACTCAACATAATTTCATACGACAACCGATTCAACTAATACGTTTTCCTGGGCTGTATCCTAACCAGTACGAACTACAATCAGGAGCCGTCTCTCCACATGTGGAGAAAATCAACACTACCACTTACATATATGCCGTTATGTTCGACTATCTCCTAAACGTTTATACATGTTATACTATTAGATAGTCAAAAACAAATGCCTGGTGGAAATTAACTGTATCATTGATAAAAAGTAACAACAACAAAATAATAAAACAAAGTAAAATTTATATAGCAAAATATAACTTTTTACAAAAGAAAATATATTTTTCTTTTTAATCTTATTAATGATACAGTTACCTTTTGGTGGAATGTGTCAATTATTGCTAGAAATTTAAACAATACCTGTTGCTATGCAGACGATGGCAGCTGCCATTCCAACTTCTCCGTTCTTCGTACAGCTAGGAACAAACATGTACAGTATAACCAAGAAAAGCGCCACATTGATGCCGAAAAATCCGAATGTGACGAAAGCTTGACTTGCAGCAAACCAGTCTATAAAAGAAAAAGAATTACATGTTCTACTAAATGGTGTCGGAATTCAAAATAAACATACATTCCTAAAAGAGAAACCATGTGTTAGCGTTTCTGCTTTGATATCTGTAGTTTTAGCCGGTCGTGATAAGACGTTGCTATTTGGACGGATAGTTAAACAGGTCAAATTACGTCTGTATTCGTGGTTTGGTGTTTAGGATGCGATTCAGTGAACCTAGGTTCGATTCCCAGCAGAGGCGGTTAATTTTTAATCGCATTTTTACAAATTACGTTGCTAACGAGAGATTGTTACTCAAAATAAGTGATGGCCTGAAGAGATGCATGTAGGCAAAGATATATACGCGTGTTCTCTCATCAGGTGTTTGAAAGACACACACGCCGTACGCATCTATAGATCGAAAATGAGTATTGAGCCGTGACCGTACTTTAGCTTCAGACATACATGTAGTATAAAGAGGATACCCAAAGGTTTCAGCTCAGGGTTCAGACTCTATAAATAGACGATTATATTTACACGGACATAACACGTTATACTTCTTGATTTGGTCATAATGCGACTTCATTCTCCCAGGTTAGCCAAACCTGACAATTTCACTTGTTTAAATATTGTGTATTTGCTGTTGCTATGTTTGCAAATTGAAGCCTTCTGAACTAAAGAGTCCTACCATACGCCCGCTACCTTGTAGACTTTATAACAATAACGTTAATCATACAAAATACCATATACATTTATAAGTGTTAAATGATTGTACAAATAGCAATGGTTCGAGAGATCAAATATCGGCGAGGCTTGTTTTCAAGTAGTATTTACTTTGCTAAATTAACGCTTACTTCTATCACCTTTAACAATTATATAACATACTAACGTTTTTCGAACGCCAAATCAAAGATCATATAACCGATAATTCAATGGCCAAATGTACGAAGTTTATAAAACGTTTAACGGAACACATCACTTTTTTCACTCATATTTACTAAAGCATAATTATTTAAACAGAATAAAGAGTTTAAGGACTAAATGTATTTAGTGTGCAGTCTACTTTAGTTTATACTTATTTATTTTGGGTCGATTGTGAAACATGTTATTACAAATTAAATTAAGCCCTCTCTACACCTCACTCCTGATGGTATACATCGCCAGAAGAGCATGAGAGCTGTCCCTTTTTATGATGAGCGTAAAGCATGAGAATAACTGGCATCATTTTTATTTCGTGTTTGGTTTGATACAGCTATGGCTCGAACCAGCGACCTCCCGCACTCCAAGTGCACGCTCGACCATTAGGTTAATGAACAGAACAGAACAGAACAGAACATAACAGAACAGAACAGAACAGAACAGAACAGAACAGAACAGAACAGAACAGAACAGAACAGAACAGAACAGAACAGAACAGAACAGAACAGAACAGAACAGAAGTTTATTCTTGATTTGTGCGTACAGCACCTCATCACAATACAAACAATATTATTTACAAAATAACATATTTATACATGATCACATAGCAGAATTATGACGATGGGTACAAAGATTTGAAATTTGTGTTAGTACAAGTAATGGAGAATGGACATTTATGATATTAGTAAAATACAATGGTATGACAGTACTTAATTAGAATTACTGTTGTAATTCTTCTCTTTTATGATATGCGTGGAACAAATATTTACATAAATTAATAAGGTCAATTTTAGATACAATATTGAGCAATTCTATACATTTGAACATACTAGGATTTTGGTAATAGTACCGTTTGATGTATTTAATGGAAACTCTTTAATTGACGTTTTAAACAGAACTCCTCTAATAGCAGGACTTTTCCCATCTGTGCTCATTCTGCATGTTACGTAGCGTTAGAAGTGCAAGTCGGTGTTTTCGGGGCTTAATAACGTTACATACTTTATCAGTCATTTAACAGTGAGATGAAATAAAAATGGTACCAGAAATTCCCTTGCTAGACGCTCAGCATTCAATGGAAACTGACCTCTCTTCTCTCATACCTCGGTGGCGATGGATAACATCAATAATGAGGTATCGAGAGGAAACAATTTAAGTTGGAAAAACTTATTTCACAATCAACCTTGAATAATTAGTATAAACTAACGGAAAGTGACGTTTTAGAGATTGAATAAAGCATGGTATATGACAAACTGTAATCATATGCTGCAAAATATATTAAATCAAATACAAAATTCAACAGGTAGAAGATAGTTTGCATTAACAAAGCCTACCGTTTGCCCATCCGTCAAGCTGGGAGCAGCCTGGAGTATACTCGTCATCGGAACAGGCTCTCCATAAACCGATATGAGTACCCTTTGGAGTTCCTGATGTAGCTTCTCCCCATCCGGTACATGTGTAAGCAATCCAAGCAAATAATGTAGCAATTAATAAAAGAATGAAAGCTATTTTCGCGAATAAACCCGCTCCTTTGAAACCGTCGACGACTCCCATATTTTGTTAATTATTTAAAAATCGGCTAAATGCTCTTCTGTACACAGTCGCTCAGGTATAACTTTGTGGCTTTCGCTGTGAAACTTAACACGGCAAATTTGCAATTAAGCGAGTTTTGCGATCGCTTTATTTAAATATATGAAGCTTTGGTAGATTGCTCGGGGTAACAGTAACTAGGACAAACAACAACAATCGCGTACACACGGGTAACCGCATTCAACCCAGCCACCTTGTTCAGCCAACAGGGGCGTAGCTAATATGCCTTCAAACCACGCGGCTATACACTCGCTAAGTGCGTTTTTTCTATGCACTTATTGTGTTTATATTCGATTTTATTCAGCTCATCGATAATCACTTGTAACTTGTGTTTAATTATACACCAGTCAATATTATGCCCGCCCGGATCCAGGGGGAATTAGACAGACGAATCTTCCCTTATCGACTCCGAGTTCCGGGGAATAGACTTCGGTCCGGGATTTCTACATTGCGAAAGACGACACTGATTTTATTAAATTACCCGGATGAAAAACTATGCCCCACGGTGGGATATAGACAGTAAGCATTGGCTCCAGGGTGGGAATTTATACATCAAAAACTGTCTAAAACTGAAAATGTCTAATTCCCCCTGGGTCGCCCGCTGTTCCAATGGGCGGGCAAACTATTGACTGGTGCATTATTGCTTGTTTTATGAAATCAGTAGCCAAGTTCATGTCGAGGCAACAGAACGTTACACTACCAGATTAAATTACTTGTTGTCTATGTAAATATCAAATACAAGGGTATATCCATCCTTTCTTTCCTACCTCCCTTCGGGGTTTACACCGCTTTGCAACAGTACCAGGAATGTACGTAGGTCAGTACATGTATACATGTACATAAAAAAGGGTTCTTGGACTTGATAAGTAACTCTGATAACTTCTCCGCAGCTTATGTTACATAAAACCTTTACCTGTCCTAACGGTTGACAATCTGTTGACGTGTGTGTCTCCGTAGCTCCATGGTTAGCGCGTTTGCCGTTTAATCTGATGACCCGGGTTCAAATATGACTGGCACATTTCAGTAGAAAGCTGACTGGCAAATAAAGGCTAAGCTCGACAATATGAGTTAGTTTCGTATGCGGATTGACTCCCGGGCGGAATACGCACCTGGTCGGTGTTGTGAAGACGATTCCTCAAGAAATAAAACATATATATTTCTCGTATGTTCACACAACATGTTTGTCTACATGTATGACCCCGGTAAGAAGCAAACCCTAGGTAGCATACACCTAGCAACACACACTTGACAAACATGGCAAGCATCCGCTGAAATTACGCTGACAACGAGTCTACCGTCCCCGCCTCTCTACTACCAACAACATGTCTTGTTTGATGCCTCTATAGCAATCTATAAACACTTTTCAAACTTTACAATAAATAAAACATGTTTACTTAAACTAGTTCCATATTCAATGAACAAATGTACCTTTATGAGACCGTTTACGTAGTTATTCAGCTATACCTCACACATTTAAAAACGTCCGATTTGTGTATAGTTTGATTTCTCAAAATATGAACAAGATAGGGCATCAACAAGTGGTACTGACGTCTTGTGGGCAGACGTTTTTCCTTCTGATTGTGGGTACGTAGATTAAGGACCCTGCTCTATCTGAAGGCAATGAAACGTGGACGTCCTGTTCGCGGCTCCAATTTATAAGTAGCGACACTTCCTTTCAATTGCACATAAAGAACACCAGAAGCTGCATTTCTGTCTTCTTCACTAAGGGTTAGTATAGTAATTAATGTTTAAATCAGTGTTTACTTGGGGGATTTCCCCCCAAGTATTGTTATATACCAATTTAGAAATCACCACTATTTTACACATGTAATTTCTCCACAACCAATTCATCCGAGCAAAAAGCGAGTTCCAGCCAATCTAAACCAAAATTATAATTTTCAATCATTTTTAAGAACATTTGTCCCTAGCAATTGAATTATTTTTTATTTCTTAGTATTGCGAGAAATTGTGGAATGTTTCTTCTACAGGTGAGTTTATGTTTTTGTGCGAATAAATTCCTACGCGTTGTAAAATGACTAATGTTTTTTGAGGGTTGATAAAAATGTCACTGTTACAGTACCCGGTTATAAGCAGACGGATTTTACACTGTTTGGTTTCATAACGTTCATATTACAGTTTAGCAACAAACTCCTGCTATAATGTATTTATTTTTCACTATTTACAATATTTTACATTGATGAATAGTATTAATCGACGTTTCATCCATTAACTGCGGCTAAATATTTTGCGTCTATCGTTAGAACAACCCTTTTCTAAGCGATGTTGTTTACACCCCTTTATCAATCGTTCGCGCTATTCGTACTATATCCTGTTCGCTTGTAGCTAGAGTTCTAGAATTTTGACTAAGTGTAGTTTTTTTTCTTCTTTTTTGCGCCAATTCATCCCATATCCAGTTGCCTATATTATTTTGGTTTAATACCGTCAAACATGATTTATGCAGATGCATGATATTACCATTTACTGTTATTCTTAGTCTTTTTATACTTTTTCTCAGCTAAAACTAAGTATTTCAGCCCCCCTTTACAGTTGAAACAAGTTTTTTTATCGGCGGATTGCCTTAGTGGGTTTGTTGGATGAAATTCGAATGAGTCAGCTGTCATCGATATTTCTGAAAAGTTTTCACAATATTCACACTTATTAATCCAATACCAATTAAGGAAATTTTTAATAGATTACCAAGATTTGCGTTATCCGCCAAGCAACAGTACTTCAGTACTTTGATTATAGTTGGAGTATTGTATATGTACATGAAGGGCCTTCCATATAATATTATATAGTAAAGCTTCAACAATAACACCACCCTTAGGACACTTGAAAACCGGATTCAGTATTAAGTTTGTCATAGTCATGATATATTGAGGTCAATAAAAGGAAAAACAGTTCAAATGTCCTATGAAATGTTGGTCTTAATTTTGAGGTACTCCTATTATTGAGATGGTCTTTAGGTGATGTTTTACTGTTTAGTTAACATGCGCATGACAATATCGAGCATCACAAGTTCGATTTTGGAAATCATGATGGTAGCTGAAATTGCAGTGTCCAATAACTGCGATTTTTCGAGCGCAAATTGATGATGTTATAGGCATCTAGAGCGTACACAAAACTATTTTACGCTGGTCACCTTTTTTAATATGCTCTTCGTTTTATGTCGTTTTTATTTTTTTAAAATATTGCCGATGACGTCGGAGAAAGGTCCTAAACGTCCTTAATTAAGAACCTATCGATACGGAGGCATAAAAATTGCAGATATCTGTACTAATATCCATATTACACAGTCTCATAAGTTCCAAAATCAATGTGGACATACCTAAACATTACGTCACATACCACGTGGTTTGTCTACACTGAAAATAGGATGAAGTTGAACACTGTGCGTTTTTAAATGTGTTAAGTATAGTTGTGTGGTGACTATAGGGACAAATGTGTGAATACCTAACATTCAACTATGTAATTGAAATAATTTTTACAACCCCTTTTATCGTCTGTATGAAGAACAATTCAGTTTGTTTATTTTATTTCATATCAATAAGTTAGACAATAAAATCCATTTATTATGAAAAGGCATGAATGTTTTGTTTAATGAAAACCGTCGATCGTACGATCGTATTTGGGTTCAATAAGAATCCATAAATTATTTAAAACAAAACCTTGAAGCGATTTAGTCAAGAGAACAGAATAACGAATTTATCCATCGATCGGTGAAAATAGCGTACACGAGCCTGTATGCAAGGACAGTTGAAATTATTCGTGGTAAAATAATTTACAACTGACGTGCTAAATAAATAAGTGTTTTGATTAAAAAAAAACTTTTAAAAACTGTTTTGTTCTGTTCTATTCTTTTTGTGAGATACCGCTCGTCCACTAAATGGACTAGTTTGGATGTAGAGTCTGTAAAATCGGCCACCAACTTTGTTAAATAACTATATGTACATGGTTAACATATTTACTATTTTTGCATAAATTAATAGACAAGTAGATATGCTAACATTGCTTATTTGCATACATAAAACAGCGGTCAGTCAGTCGTCTGGACAGCACCGGTGTGTTACTAACCAGTTAAAACTTGTCCTGAACGACGAGTAGAGATCTGGCTACCAATGACGTAAAGGCGAAAAAACATCAAATACGAGACAAGTTGTTTCTCGCATACGATCAATATTGACAGAGATTTAAAATGCGGGGTATTCTTTCATTAGGATTACCTAGACTGTATAATAAATTGATTATGAACATTACTTCTTAATTCTCTCTACGATCTAAATAAAGAGCCCGCCAATGTGCCATGAATGGTTTATACGTTGCTATTGATTTTGAAATGCCTAAAAAGGGTAGAAATAATATACATGTATACATGTAATTTGTTTTCAAAATTCCAAAGTCGAAGACCTATGAGGACAACATATTTACATAATAAGATAAATAAAGCTGTTAAATGCATGTGTCAGAAATGCCGAACAATGTCCGTGTATATCCGACATGTATCCTCATTCTCTTTACCTCGCCTTTAAACATTGCAATAGGTTTACAAGTGTATTTATGGGAGAAAACGGAAATGACCGATGGTTCACGATTGGTGTACCTGATGTCTAGACATCGAGTTCACACCGGACGCCAACCGATTGTAGGCATTGAATCATAGACAAAGGGTTCCGGACGGCATTGGTCGATGATTGAACGATGTCCGTCAGTCGTCGCACGGATATCGACTGGCCATCGGATGGTCACCTATGTTTTATCTTCATCACTTAGCAACATCTTGCTTTTTCTGACAATGATCGGGTGACACAGCATCATTATCCTGACACTGGTTCAACTGGTCCTGTGGATACCTAGCATCAGGAGCAAACGAGATACAAGTATGTGTACCGAGTATTTTTTTTTTTTTTTTCATTAAGTTTTAGTGAATTTGTCTGGATTTGAGCGGTCGATTAATCGTGGGGATTATATTTCGTGGTCGAGGTCAACATAGAAATCCACGAACATTCAACTCCCTCGAAAAATCATAATTTTACAGTATTTCCAGGGTGTGATAAATTAGATTTCAAAACAAAATTGAAAAACATCTCATTCTCAAAGTACTCAATAATACGTCTACTTAAATGGAACATTTCGTCATCGTAGTACCATAATTACCGGTACATAGTAGTGAATGTGAATTTCCATTGTAGAATGAACCGATAATGACGCTGTCAAATCATTCAATGGTGTAACCATGTCAGATTTTGTATTGAGTTTTGACATGTGATCTTTATCCCCAAATTTTCAATAAATTTATGAATGCTTCACAAATTATTCAGCAAATTTTTACAAATTATTTCACAACAATTTAGCGTCTTCTTACGACAAAAGTTTCAATAAATGTAGTCGTAGTCCTATTTTATATTAACCCCGACAAAAGATCTAGTTACTGTGTTTGATAGCCTACAACAAAATCATCAATCATTGTTGAATACCGTACCATATAAGTGGTTCAGTTTGCGACGTGAACATATTGGTGAAGTTCGCGAATTTACTAAAATCGCCAATATTTCATCTCGCGTCCTTTTTCGCCAATATGGAACTCTGCTAAGAATGTTAAAAATCACTTATATTTTTTTCACACGCCACATGTCTGAAATTCAGAATTCTCTAACTTTGTGACCCGCAGGAATAAGCACCGATACAGTAATTGCCTTTCAACAATCTTAATAGGCAAATTATGTTTGCTTAAAGGTAAGCAAATAAAACTGAATTTGAGAAAAAAATACTCATAATTAACGAGTTTTATGATATTGAAGTGTTTAAATGTTTACCATCTATTTATGCGACTCATGTTTCATAGTGTCATGGATTCAGACCGTGATTGAAAGTACAAATACAAACATTTATGTGCAGTTGAAGTTGACTACGAACGACGATGGAATTTAAAGCATGTTTATACTACTCTATGCATGTTTTCCACGGTGTCTCTACGACCAACAGAACAAGTCACGTCTCGTGCAAATAAAACTAAGCTGATCAGGTTCCAATTGATCATGATCATACTATTGACACCCTCTGCGTTATTTTGCGTCGGTAAACCATGTACTTATCATGCGAAGTATACATGTGAAAATGTATGACTATACATGTAAATATGTTCCAAAGTTTCAATAAAGTCTTCCAGGAGTTCACCATAGTACGGAGCTATTGACGGAAAACAAATATTTTGACTTCAGTTATAAGTTTGTGTTGCGCACACTTTCGTCATATTGAAGATTAATCCATGTTTTTTCTTAGTGAGTATTGTAGCTCTTTACAGATATATATATATACATAGTGACTGAGTGATTGAGCAAATGATTGATTGAGTTCCAGTAAATGAACATATACATAGTGACTGAGTGATTGAGCGAATGATTGATTGAGTTCTAGTAAATGAACATATACATAGTGATTGAGTGATTGAGCGAATGATTGATTGAGTTCTAGTAAATGAACATATACATAGTGATTGAGTGATTGAGCGAATGATTGATTGAGTTCTAGTAAATGAACATATACATAGTGACTGAGTGATTGAGCAAATGATTGATTGAGTTCTAGTAAATGAACATATACATAGTGAACACTATATTGGACATAGAATAAAATCTACGTTATATGGATACCGCCTGAAGATACCAATAACTACACTATATACAATGAATCTTTCTAAACATGAAGGTAAATTTATTTCAAATTGATTCACCGCTGACCATCAATATTAACCAAAGTCAGAACGAACGCGGTTCTCTATGGCAACGTCACTCGACGTCATGCGGCCCAAATTTTCATATTTTCCAACGTTGCACGTAGAACACGATGACGTTTCATTCGTGCGTTGATAATATTATAATTATCGAAAGGGTGGATTATGAATATGCAATGATATAACATTACATTCATTATTTTAAAAAATTGTTTAAACGTCAAAATTCCGTTTTAGAGCTATTTGCTTCGGATAGTTGTCTGAAAATGAGTACGATACAGAAATCGGCGACGAAAAGTCATGTGGCGAATGAAATGTCATTAAATACCAATGATAATATTGCAAAATACAACAGATATGTAATAGCATACAAAACAGGTGTCTGTTTTGCATATTCTCCCATATGTAGTCATGTGAAATCAATGCCGTCATCCAAAAGGGCTATACGACGTCAATAACGTCAAATTACGTCATTAATTCTAATGTTCTCCAGCAGCTAATTCTTATAATTTACATGCATGTTACAAAGGAAAACATTGATTTTTGGTTGACAGGTCTATGAAGTGTATCTGGTTGTACAGCTATTTTTTGAGAATCATTCAATGCGTCTTACCTTATGAATTGTGCCACGAATGAATATTTATACTGTTATATATAACGACGTCGCGATATACGACTTACTATGACCAATAAAGAAATTACAACACTTTTCCGCGTATTTGTTGATCACCCCTCGTATAACAAAACATGAACTAGTGCTATATATAACAAAACATGAACTAGTACTAAATAAAACAAAACACGACTAGTACTGTATATAACAAAACACGACTAGTACTGTATATAACAAAACACGACTAGTACTGTATATAACAAAACACGACTAGTACTATATATAACAAAACATGAAATACAAATGTAGTACTATATATAACAAAACATGAACTAGTACTATATATAACAAAACATGAACTAGTACTGTATATAACAAAACATGAAATAGTACTATATATTACAAAACATGAAATACAAATGTAGTACTATATATAAGAAAACATGAACTAGTACTATATATAACAAAACATGAAATAGTACTATATATAACAAAACATGAATTAGTGCTATATATATCAAAACATTAACTAGTACTATATATAACAAAATATGAAATACAAATGTAGTACTATATATATCAAAACATGAAATAGTATTATATATAACAAAACATGAACTAGTGCTATATATAACAAAACATGAACTAGTACTATATATAACAAAACATGAACTAGTGCTATATATAACAAAACATGAACTAGTGCTATATATAACAAAGCATGAACTAGTGCTATATATAACAAAACATGAACTAGTGCTATATATAACAAAACATGAACTAGTACTATATATAACAAAGCATGAACTAGTGCTATATATAACAAAACATGAACTAGTACTATATATAACAAAACATGAACTAGTGCTATATATAACAAAACATGAACTAGTACTATATATAACAAAGCATGAACTAGTACTATATATAACAAAGCATGAACTAGTGCTATATATAACAAAACATGAACTAGTACTATATATAACAAAGCATGGACACTGTGCCTAAAATGACCGGTATGGTCCGAGTACGTACATACTTGTAATTAATTACCGGCAATTCAGTTCACTTTGGCGACAAATGCACCAGAATTTTTAAAACGAAAGACAATAACCACTTAAATTTGTGTTATTTTCATTTTGTATAGAAGTTTAACCTTAACACAGCTCTTGTGTACACATTTATCTAGCACCGTTCTTAGAACTCTAGCCATGGTAATGAGTGTAGGAAGCGTTATTTTAAACAAGAGATGTTTGTAAAACATGTATGTCAGCAAAAATTAACAGCCACGTCGCCTCTTTTCGAGAATATTCTTTTTTGCAGAAAAAATAAGTTTTTGGTATCGCTGGAAAGCGCTTTTAAAGATCTATATATTGAAAAGACTTACTAGTATAACATTGTGGCAGTAAATTCACTGTGCAGTTTTGTTACTGAGAAAGAGAGGTCAAAATCTTTTAAGTCGATTTTCTAAAAAAAAAAGAACATCCTTGAATTGAGGCGACGAAAATCCATAGCTACTTTGACGTACAGTAGAACTTCGATGCCTCATGAATATATTATTAGCCTCTAACACCATATATGCCTCGATGACGGGTTCTTCGGTCCCGGCAAAATTCATTCTTTATCCACTTACCTCCAAATCCATGAGGCCATATTCCGATGATGACTAACTTACATGCTAAATATATAGTTGATACTGTGCAATAGAATCGTTGTCTTGACGGCCCATATAGCGCTTCACGGAGCACGTCAGAATTGGTGCGTTTCACAATTCATAAATAACTGGCTCCAAACTATACAGTCAAACGTCAATACATCAAATGAGCATACCAAGCTGCATCTCTGCTCATAGTTTTACTGTTGTATTATACATGTAGTAAATAAGGTTGTAATGGTCAACGGAAGACGACACGATGCCTGAAAAAACCGACGTTGACGACACACACGCCGTGCGCCGTGATAAAAATATTTGTGCGCCTCAGTATCTCTACAACAGAAATATAAACCACATTTTTATCTTATCTTTCTGGAAAGAAATGAATAACACTTAACAAGTTTAAAAGCAGTGTTATATCGCCAGATTCAAACTTAAAGCCACGACTATGATGATGTGTTCGACTAAAAGCCCTACTGAACAACATTTATGATGAGCGAATGTGTGTGTAATGTGTTTCCTTCATGGTATTTAAATGAAACGTTCAGGAATAGTCCATATTGGATCGATCATTTCAAATGTATACTCTCCGCGGTTTGGTCTAGATAAAATTCCGGACATCCCTCGTATTAAAGCTTCAAAAAGAGACAATCCAAATAAAAAGTTATAAGGGAGACAACTCTGACTCCTGACTTGCATAAAAACTTTGTCCCGATTTCTTTTGTTCTTTTGTTCAACTTTTCTGTATATTTTATGATCTCCCTTAGACCAGGTTTATGTCAAAGGGAGAGAATCTATTTGAACAGTGGAAAACGTTCGTCCAGTGGCTATGCCTTGTTCCTTACCTTTTCGATGATTTTGTAAAGAATTAATTAAAATAATTAATCAAAATAAAGAAGCCGCAAAGGCGGAACGTTGTTATGTACATGTATACCTCGTATTATATATTCTAAATCCGTTTTCGTGTTTGGTGGTTTTATTTTCATGTTATAAAAAATCATCAGTTTACACCTTCCGCATATTTATATATGACAGTTATTAGAACTCTAGATTATTCGAGTATGAATAAAGCCTTTATTTCAAAGACATGTTTGTAAAACATACTGAGCTCTATATGTATGTTAGCCAAATAGCCATACAAGTTACCTACCTGAAAGTGCGAGGATGCAACATTAATAGCATTTCTCATAAATAAGCAAATTGATTCTCATTTAAAGAAGTATATGCATACGTTCTTGTAGACCAGAACACATCATCTTATTTTACAGTGTTGATAGTACATGTTCAATGCAAATCATTCTGTCTGCAATACAGATAATTCTGTCTGCACAAAGAATACACATTTTCACTTGAATGTTGGTGTAAAAAGCCTGAAAAGTATGCACGGGTCGAACTGTTGAAAACATATTTCACCGTTCGTTCATGTTGTTTTATAAAAAAAGTTACCAGTCTTCGAGGGTCGCTTTTAGCAATTTTAGCCAAACTTTGGCATTTATTTTCACACTGGACCACCTAAGGAAACCTGCGTTCCAGTCTCCCTGTGGTGAATATTTCTCTCCCTGTTTGTGTGCAGCCAATATCGAGATACGGTGACCAGGAATATCGAACATGTACAGGCAACGCACACACCTTTGTCGAGTGGAGTATTGCGGGTTATTTTTGCTCAGAGAAAATAAGCCATGTTGCAGATGGGGATCGAACCCGGAGCCTCTCGATCCCAATGCGCGCGTCCCTCCTCTAAGCCACCGCTCCCCCATTTGACACACGTACTGGTCCCTGTCATTCGACAAATTCAGGTACTTAACGTAAACCAGAAAATTAAAACAAAGATAATATTTATTTTTCGTATTTTATTTGCATTAAGAAGTGAGTGTCTTAATACGCGAGTGTCTTAATAAAATAAACAAATCAGGCATGCTCGTATGAAGCAAGATGTCCTGAGTTTTAAAATTCTCTGAATATGTACGATAGTGACATCATCACGGTGAAAGAAACAAAGCATCCTTAATTGGAAACTCGAGCTTGTATTAATGGTTTAATGCACCTATCAATATTCGGGGGGGGGGGGGGGCATACACATGACTTAAGACAGAAGACGATTCCAGACAGGCGGGAATTTGACAAGTTCCGGGTCAAGGGAAATAGACTTTTAGATCCCAGTTTGGGGAAGTTAGACGCCGCAAAAATAGCGGACAATGTGATACACTAAACATCTCCCACTGTGGGGATTTAGGCTTTAGGGTGGGAAATCAGACACCCTAAAAAAGATAAATTGACTTATTCCCCTGGGTTTGCCCCCCCCCCCCTCCCCCGGGACGCAAAATATTGATTTCAGTGCATACCAGATACAGCTGAAATATAATTTAAAACGAGAAGCAGATTTTACAATGTATGTGTTAGTAAACACGACACTGGAGATTCAAGAACTATACTACTCAAAGTTTAATACGGGTCAATAAATCAATGTGCATGTCCATCTTGCATTATCTGAACAATACCGATAAAGAAAAAAGTTGTGCAGATATTAAAACATCATCCGACAATCAGCTGCTTAATTTCGAAAAAAATCATGCGTTGCATTTGGTATGCACTGAAATAATGTCGTCTTTTTCCAGGCAACTGATAAGCCCTATTTGCAGAGACATATGCCAAAAAAGCCGGACCACATTTGATACCACAGAGGCTTGATACAGTACAAACATTATTTTATGCGGCTGGGCTTATCAGTCCTTAGACATCAAAGTCGGAGAAAACTAGATTTGTTTACAATATTGGAGATGTTTATGAAAATTCCATCTGCAGTCAATCCAATTGAATTTGCAAAATATACACCAGGAAAATGTGCTGACTCTTGTAGTACGTGGGGGTGATCCAGAAATATTAGGACTTTTGTCATAACATCGTGGGAAAAAAATGAAAGTTAACGCTATAAATCAGATTTCATCTATCACTGAAAAATATGCAAAATATAAAAGTAATTGGTTGATTAGTCAACAATCTATTAAACATTAAATATACTATGTGCCATGAAAGCTGGTCGCACGACCGTGACGTTATGATGATGTCGCCTTTGAAACACAGTATTTCAACAGAAATACACACTTAATATTTATATATATAGTCACTCAGACATTCAAAAAGGCTCTAGATCACTGTTCCCAATGTTACAATGTGCCTCTGTATAATTTTTAACCAAAAATTGGTTACAGTGATGTAAGAAATGGCTGTAACCTTGAATTAAGCGTCTGTCAATGTACGAACGGTGTCAACCAACGTCGAACTACTAGTAATGAAAAAATAGCAGTGTGACCTGCCTAGGCGTTACATGGTTTCTATGAAAACGCTTTGTAAGAATAAACATTAACGAAAAATGTTGCTGCCGGTATATAGAACATAAAATGCTAGGCATATGAGTTATTAAAGTTTCATTTAAATGAAAATGTTGATTAAGAATTTATAAGAAAAGTCCTATTATTTCTGGACCATACCTCGTATGTAATATAAATTATTTATCACACACCAGTGCACTTTTCTACAGTACCATAATACTCATAACGCACAGTGATAATGCACAGTGGGCATTAAATATGAAAATGCTGCTATATTTTTGACCTTCCCTCCTAGTAACACCGTAGACATGGCTTTGAGGTTTGTTTCGTATTCACTTAACAAATATCGTTTAAAATATATATAAAATAATAATCAATTATTCATTGCATAACTTATACGATGTTTATCACTTCGTTCAAGATCGTAAGAAGTTGACAAAACACTATGCGGTTCGTTTCCGCATTTCCATGCTGATGCCCCGCCCAGATAATCATCCTGAAAATAGAAAAAAATAGACAGAAGAGCATAATAAAAACAAACTACATAATCACTTTATCACCGACTCTATGAATTAACGCGTTCTTCGTAAATTAATTTCGAATACCACTAACAGGCTTTTTCTAATGGTCTAAGGGAGACAACTCTTACTCATTACATGGACATATTTGAACCGAGTTGTCTCCGTTTGATCATTGAAATTGATGATGAACGAATAGTTATTTCCCTTGTTTCATTAAAGTGTTTTGTATTCAACAAAAAAAGCTACACTAGCCGAGTTTCTAGCAAGAGATATAATGCATAGTGGCATTTGGATCGAAACCACAATTTTCCATTCCCGGAGCAGACGCTCGAACGAGGGACAAATTCCATTCATTTATTTATTAAAGACTGTATAAACTGATAGGCCGCTGAAATATTAAACCAATATATACTAATTGTGAAGTACACCGATCTTGCAATAACAGGACACGTGTTTACAAGCTATGGACAGAATGGATCTAGCTAATACCATCCGAAAATGTACTTATCCGAATGATAACACTCAAATGATATCTAAGAATTTTAACAAATCGGTCAAAAAGCATGTTAATTCTCTACATTACTAAGATAAAATGATATACACATTGGTAGAACCAGATACATACGTCATGGTGTCAGCCCAACAACAGAGAAACTGTAAGAATGTGTTGTTGTTGTTGTTGTGTCCGAAAGTGAAACCTGAAACGAATAAAATATACGAATATCGTCATCGTCTTCTTACAGTTACTTCCCTTTGACCAATAGATATTAATGAAAAAAGTGGAGTTGTTTCCCTTAGACCATTAGAAAAATAAAAAGTACGAATAATATATACTAATATCGTCATCGTCTGCTTACAGTTACTTCCCTTTGACCAATAGACTTTAATGGGAAAAATGGAGTTGTTTCCCTTAGACCATAAGGAAAATAAGAAGTACGAATAATATTTACTAATATCGTCATCGTCTGCTTACGGTTACTGCCCTTTGACCAATAGACTTTAATGAAAAAATGGAGTTGTTTCCCTTAGACCATTAGGAAAATAAGAAGTACGAACAATATATACGAATATCTTCATCGTCTGCTTACTTCCCTTGGACCATTACGAAAATAAGAAGTACGAATAATATATTCGAATATCGTCATCGTCTGTTTACAGTTACTTCCCTTTGACCAATAGACAGTAATGAATAAAAGGAATTGTTTCCCTTTGACCATTGGAAAAATAAGAAGTTCGAATGAAATATACGAACATCGCCATCGTCTGTTTACAGTTACTTCCCTTTGACCAATAGACATTAATGAATGAGTTGTTTCTCTTAGACCTTTAGAAATAATTGCTGGTCGTATCCTCCATGAAAACAATTGCTGAGTGCAGATTTCAATGTTCCATCCTCAACAGATAAAGACACAATGCTACCAGACGCTTATCAGGCCATTCCTTGAGAACACGAGCTCTGTCTGGGAACGGCATACGAGTTCAGCGACGCGCGGCACGATTGTCAAAGAGGACTACCACAGGCAGGACCAGCCAGATGATTGCTGATACTGGCTGGAAACCCCTTGCTGAACGCCGTTCAAACGCCAAGCAAAGCTACAGAATCACAGGGTGACACGGTGGCCGAGTGGTTAACGCTCTCAAATACAAGTTGGAGGTCCCTGGTTCGAAACTCGGCGGGGTACTTGATATTCCGGAAACGCTTGTCAGTGTTTCCACCCTTCTAAAGATGGACTAGTTGGTTGCCCAGAGGTAGTCTCGCGTGTATCGGCGCTATACACCGGGCACGTTAAAGAACCAAGGAATCTGTCAAAAAGAACTAGGGTATCCCACCCGAATTTCTTGTATCACACCCCTGTCTCTTCTACTTGCTATCCTTTCAGCAAACGCACGCACGTCGACGTTCCAGCAGAGAATGTCTTCCACCCAGCATCCATCAACACTCGGGGCCACTCCACCACTACTTGCTTTCCTTCTGTAGCACATATGTGTTCTTGCAGCCCCCCTCCCCTCGGCTATCTAACTCTCGAACCAGCTCCATGACCAAATTTGGTTAACAACTTTGAAATCTTCAAGACGGGACTGGCCAATGGATAGACAGGAATTTGAACTTCAGCTGCCAAGTTTAAAAACGATCTTAACCGCTCTGGGCCAATTTGCTGGTATATGTGTGTAAGCTAATTATATCGTAAGCTAGGTCAAAGATCAGCTTACGATTTCTCTATAGCATCATCTGTATAACATGATATGTATATCAGTAAATAGTTTTAAATATTCCGTAGCATAAAAACATAAATTCAGAATGTATTGCAGCAATGTTGTTACTCGGTTCTGACTAAGGTAGCATGTACGATGTTTCTGCATTAAACATTCAAGCCGACTTGTAACATATTCCCATACACGTTCACGTACTCATGAAAGCCGATGAAATATCATATACTATACTAGTAGGCTATAATTTTGCTGACCGGCAAATAGATGTTTCTTTAGCGAGGACCATCACCGATATTTATAACAATTATAAAAGTGGAAGTATTCGATCATGGATAACCTAAGATTTCATATCGCTGACTATGTTGTCATGGTACTGTTTCTGGTCATTTCGTCCGTTATTGGAATATATTACGGATTTTGTCAGAAGCAAAAAACCACCGACGACTATCTGCTGGGTGGTCGACGTATGCATCTATTTCCGGTAGCTCTGTCTCTGTTAGTTACATACCAATCAGCGATATCAGTCCTTGGCATGCCTAGTGAAGTTTATACCTACAATTTGATGATTTGGTATCTAAATGTTGCTATAGCAGTTTCTAACGTCATACAAGCTGAGTTGATCGTGTCGCTAATTTATCCACTTCGGATCACCAGTACTTACGAGGTAATGATAACAATCATTTATGCTACGGTCACGAATTTATCAACTCGTACAAGTGCACAATTTTAAAATCCGTTTTTGTATGTTCGTAGCGTCTGGTCACAGCTCGTACGGACCAAGAACAATCTATAGACGGATGCACTCGTGCGATATCCGTACGATGCCCGTGCGAGTTAAGAAAATCCGTACGATGCTCGTGCGAGTCTTCGGTGTCCGTACGGACGCCGTGCGAGTTTGCCAAAATCAACTCGTACGGAGCTCGTAAGGAGTTCGTAGGGCAAATGTGACCTTAGCATAAGTCAATATAACCTCTATAATAAGACCACCAGTATGGCTCTTTTTCTGACAGCTGTGACTGAGGCTTTCGACTTTTTGACAGCTACAACTTGAACTTCCAGTGGTTATGTTTAATTTTTCTTTCAGTTGGGTGTAGGGTATTGTGGTATGTGATGCCTTTTTGTTTACTGTGCTCGACTCTTTAAGTTGAGTGTTGCCTTCCCTGTCGATACTTTAAATTTTTATTGTGCTTATACATGAAAATTGGGGTGGTAAGTTTAATTTTATTGAACTATTTTGCATTTTCTCATGATAAGAATAAATGACATCCCGCATATTTCTTTTTAATCAAGTGATTATTTTTCTATGAAGAAAAAATGTACATGTACACTCGTTTTATAAAGGGACGCTGCCTCGAAAAGTTTCTCTGGCCATCCCAAACTTTCAGGTCACTTTTACGATAGTTACCGTTCGTGACTGTCGCTTAGATAAAGCCGATATTTTATAACGGTTGTTTCCCTTTATTTCGATCTTTCTCCGTGATTTCTTAGACAGTTTTGTGATGCTATGATAAATAATTAATTTTAAACATTCCAGTATCTAGGTAGGCGGTTCAATTCCAGATCAGTACAATTGCTGGGCACCTTTATAGGAATGATACAAACAGTAAGTTGAATTTATCAAAGATCATATCTCAGGTCTCAGTGTCATATGAAAATCTCGTCAAGTCTCACCAAAGTCTCGCGACTCGCGTTATCTCATTGAAAAATATCAAATTGTAATGGAAATCGATCAAATTCATTTGGGGTACTCTTTAGATTAACATAAGTAGTACAATGCTAAGTACTACAACATAGTGAAGGGTGAACGTTGTACTTGTAGATCCGTTATCAGAATGACATTAGCTCGACATGGTAAACATGGAATTAGGTTTCTACTTTTCCTAATCCTCTGCCGGGACTGGTAAAGTTTGCCTCTAAGGACATCATCTAAGAACGCCAATGTCTTCTATTTGCAACTAATCGCTCCACTTTACCACATGTCCGCCATTTGAAATTTGGTTGGAACACCGACATTTTTGACAAATCATTAAATTGTTTTAGAAAGTTATAGGGTTTTATTATGTTACGTATAAATTTGATTAATTTTTGTATCTCGGATGGCAGTTACTATATGAGCCGTTCTCCAGGAAAACCGGGCTTAGTGACATTATTATATAGTAATTATGTAATAGGGTTTAAAAAAACATCTTACCTGAGAAAAAGTCACGTTCTTTGATTTCATTTTAAGTTCTTGTATGATATAGTCCTATGTCTTAGCTTTATTTTCTCTCATGGATTATGTTAAATAATTTTCTGTCGTTGCCATGGTGACCAATTTCTGAAGAGTACCTATTTTGAGAAAAGGAGGGGCTAGCGTTTAAAAACAATTGCAATAGTTCTCTAAAGCAAAAAAACACGATTTTGATTTGTTTTATTAAAAGAAGAAACTAATTCTAAAATGTGATACAATTTTGAAAAGTTTGCCTCAAAAACTCATCAAATACTGGAACAGAGAACTTCTAGTTACGTAACGTCAAATAACGTTTGAATGACGTTTGCGACGTCACTCTCAAAGTAGACGACACGGTGGTTAATTTTAAAGGCCTGTAACTTTGTAATTTGATGTTACATTTTGCTAAAATTTTCAGAAACTGTTCAAAAGAGTCCTGTCTTTCTAATGCTATATTATCATGATTTTCATATTTTTGTCACTAAGCCCGGTTTTCCTTGAGAACGGCTCATATATAAATGCGTGTAGATCTACGTATATGCAAGACTTTTCGCTGTTCTATCGCTCGATTAGAGCCATCACAATGTTAGTCGATTGGCTCTTCGATTTCCTCTCATGTATGCGTTCCATGTTTTTCAGCTTTTGTACATGAGTATAGTGCTACTAGCACCGGCAATGGCTTTGGAAGCAGGTAATATATTTATAATTTATATCAGAGTTACGTCACTTATGGTCCCGTGGGTCTGATGTCTCTTATGGTGTATATTGTAAAATTATATATGCATGTTAGTTAATACGATAAGGTATAGTTTATTCCAAAATGTCAGAACGAACGAACGAACGAACGAACGAACGAACGAACCGAACCGAACCGAACCGAACCGAACGAACGAACGTATCAATGAGTGATAACACGGAGTCAAATTTATTTTCGTTTCAATTTTCATAAAAACAGATTCATAAGATGCGTCTTGTAAAGCATGGAGATTATACTAGTTATGTTATAAATACAGTAATGCACTTCTATTTTCAGTGGCTGGCATACCTTTGTGGATGTCTGTTATTATTATAGGGATTATTGGAACAGTGTACACATCAGTGGTTAGTATGTCAGTTATATTGAAGAGTGTACACATCAGTGGTTAGTATGTCAGTTTTATTGAACAGTGTACACATCGGTGGTTAGTATGTCAGTTATATTGAACAGTTTACACATCATTGGTTAGTATGTCAGTTATATTGCTGCTCCACCTGCTTCAACATGTATACAATATTAATTGTTGTTATGGATTTCAGGGTGGGATGAAAACAGTAATATGGACGGATGTGTTCCAGTTTATTGTGTTATATGGTGGTCTTCTCGTTATCCTAGTCATGGTAACTACGCATGCTTAATTATTGTAGTTATAACTGCTTCTACGACGAAATGTCCGTGTTGTTCGGTCTTTTCGAACGTACCTTTGGGAGTTTCCAAAACAATGATGATATATTGGCTTGCATTTTCAAAACACCATTAAAACGATAATTAACGTCATTATAACAATTCGTATGGCCTCTGATCAAGTGGTGTACACATAAACGACAACGCTACTCTCACAATATCCTAACTGGAAACTATATAGTACATTAACATTGTTATTTTCAGGGAGGTAAGAAAATTGGAAGCTTAACGAAAATATTTGAACTTGCAAATAAAGGCGAAAGACTTGCAATGAATGAGTAGGTACCGACATATCTTTATATATTTAAGCTTCTGTTGTGTAATTACATTAGTTTAAACAGTATTTATTCAGTATTTTAATTACATTAAATAACCGACTACTAAAGTGTTTCCATTTAATTTGATTTTGGAAATTACTGTTCAAAACTTTTTACTTGGAACAAATGAATCTTCCTTGGGTGAGTTTTCGTTTTTGCACCGTTAGACGAAGAACGTTTTGACTACACATGTAGATGATAAAACAAATCTGATTGGTCGACGGATACGTTCGAATATTTATGGTGTCAAGTAAAAACATGTTTATTTAAACAAAATACACAGTATACATGTGAATCATTTGCACAAACTTTATCTGTATGCAAACAAGAGGACGCATATCATACAAATCTGAAAAAAAATGTTCAATTCTGATGTGTTAGGCTGCTCGGCTGCTAGGCTGCCAGACTGCCAACTTCACACTGCTATTCTGCTAAGTCGCCCGCCTGCCAACTTCACGCCGCTAGCCAGCCAACTTCACGCCGCGAGCCTGCCAACTTCACGCCGCGAGCCTGCCAACTTCACGCACATCTTACCCTGTTATGTTATTTCCAGGATAAGTTTTGACCCGACAGTGCGTCATACGGTATGGGGACTTATGTTTGCGAGTGTATTCAACTGGCTTCCAAACTGTTGTAATCAATCAGCGATACAAAGAATCTGTTCAATGCGATCAGCAAGAGATGCAAGATTGTAAGTAGATTTCTCTGCCACGTGACGGTGTCAGACCATCAACCACTTTTAAATACTGTAGCGCACAGGCAATTCAAGCCACACAATCTACTTATGTTAGTATACCATTGGACAGTATTTTGTATGTCAGTATACCATTGGGAATTATGTTGTTTTCAGGTCTACGTATGTCAGTATACCATTGGGTATTGTGTATGATGGTATACTATGTTTAACGGGTCTACTGTTGTACGCATACTTTGCCACTGAAGAATGTGACCCGCTGGCATCTGGTAAAATAGGAAATATCAACCAGGTTTGTATTCGACATACATGTGTAACTAGTCGCCGTATAGTTGCTCTAAAGTTGCTCTACAAACTGTATGTCTTTATAGAAAACGCTGAAAACGTTTGATTTCGTTTTATTTCTTTCCAATTGTTTCAAACAGTATACATGATCTTTTTTCCATACAATTGTCTCAACTCACTGTTTTCAGTTTCGCAAGGTGGCCAAACACACAGGCCCTATATCTGTCACACGACAAAGTGCATGTCTGTTGTTAATTTTTCGTGTGACATTCGTAGAGACTTGTCATACATGTAATTCTAGTGTAACAGAGATGAGATGCTGTGAAACAATGACGATATATTTATACATGTAGTTTATGTACACTTGTACTAGATTGGGTAACAAATACTGTTAAATCATAATGCTTAATGAAAATAAAAGGTTTGTATTTTATTTATTTTCTCTCAATGGTATTCCAGTATATGCAGCCAGGTGGCAGGGTGTTTCGGCCGTTTGGCTCTTGGGTCTGGGTTGTTCGGCCGGGACATTCGACTTTCTAATTGTTGAGGCTAGTTCATTCGGCTTTTTGACAGCTGGTGCTGGGGCTGTTCATTTTCTCGTTCAGTTATGTGTTAGGCATTGTGCCTTGTAATTAATTGTTATGAGATGTTTTATGTTTTCTGTGCTCGGCTGGTTAAGTTGGGTGCTGCCTTCCATTTGCGACTTTATACATCTTATTAATTACCATTCAGTAGTAACATGTTCCTCAATAAGTATCAGGTAACGAGTATATCACCACACTCAATATGATTTCTATGGTGAAAACGACTTTGAGTGCGTATGTCTTTAGTCAGATTTCGATGCGTACATATCGAAAAATGACTTTCTGCAGGATACTTTTTTATCCATAGTTGCACTGATAGTAATATGATCATGTTATGTGTTGAATAAAACTTTTAAATGTTGGCTCTCCATTTGTGTATGACAATGTCATATAAGATCAAGCGTCTTCTCATGGCATTCAGTTGTAATGGTAGCACAGATTATGGGACAACCTGTATGTACATTTACGGTCGCATATACATACACTACGTGAAAGGTTCAAAATGTTGTTTAGTTGATTCTCGTACTTACTTATTGTTGTAGATAATGCCATATTTTGTGATGCATGTGTTGGACAATGTTCCTGGTTTGACGGGTATCTTTATTGCAGCATTGTTCAGTGGAGCACTGAGGTAAACACTATTAACAGTCGGGGTGTTATCTTTACTTTGAAGAATGTATACGGTACTGGTAATATACAGAGGCATGAATCTGCGAATTGTAGGACTTCAACCAACATAAGGGACTATACTTAACGCTTTATGTGATCCCGATTCGATAGAAGTTTTTTTTATTCAAAACTAAAATGTTTGCATATTCCAACTTTCTGCGTAGAAATAAACTATTTTAAGACAAGTATAAAAACACTATTTAACAATTGTTTGAATTGAAGTTTTAGTTGATTTTATACGATACACTATTCATTGTTTTAGTTCACTTTCCTCTGGAATCAACGCAATGGCGGCAAACACGGTACAAGATATTCTTGTAAATGTTCACAATTGGTCACAATCGACTAAGACATTAGTTGCAAAACTCAGTGGTAAGTACTCAAAATGTGCAAGTCTGAAGTCAGACTTTACTATATACAAGCCAATCCAATCATATTATTAAACATATACATGTACCTGTACGAAGGATGACACGGAGATCGAGTCAATATTGCTCTTCATTACGAGTCGAAAGGTACCTGGTTCGAATCACGAACGAGACATACGAGTTCAGTGTTTCCCACCCAACTAGGGATAAAGGTACATTTCGTGCTTGGAGACTCTCATGACTAGCATCGGTGCTATACCTATTTTTTTTGTTTGGTCGGGCTTTTCAACAAATGTTCACTGACAGTTATATACCGCGGTCGATTCACCTAACCAGTTTCAATTCGCTGTATTCTAGCTAGTATCAACTTACCCTTTCACAGGAAATCAGCAACTTCGACACATGATGAAAAAAATCGACATTGAAGTCAAATTTTCATGGAAGCGTATGACCTGCAATATCGACGGGCCACAAATCCAGCGCACTAACCACTGGAAACGGTCGCGGCTAGGTGCGTGCTATAAACCGGGATGTTAAAGATCCAATGTGTCTATTCGGGTATAGCTATAGCTGGATTATGGCACCTGGATTCCTTGTATCACACAACTCTATCTGCCATTTTCCAATTTGGTAGGGAAAATCTGGACGCCCATCACGCAGTTATGACTGACTCATCGAACGCAAAAAATGTTGAAAACAAAATATAACAAGTCCGATGTGATCCGCATGAAATACTCAGTTTGTGCTAATTGTCGCATTTTATCTTGAATGAATCGAAGAGTGTTCAAAACTGCCTTGCGTTCCTATGAACAGGGTTTAAACAACCCCGTTCAAAAAACAGCTGTACGACTCGTATATGTTCCGATTCAGAAAGAAAGTATTGTCGTGATGAGATAATCTACATCACAGAGCGTATTAATCAACATAACTTAATCTTGTATTTCATACAGTGTTTGGGTATGGTATAATAGCCGTGTTGCTGGCATATATGGCGAGAAATGTATCAGGACCCGTAACTCAGGTATCATAATTCATTATAAACACAACCAGCTGTCGATACTAGAAAACAACACACATCAGCAACCACGATATACACCACTCCAAACCCTAGTTTCTTTGCTACAAAACACGGACAGAAACAACAGCAACAGAACACTTGAAAGATAATAAACCAAAACATACATTCTCTTCTTGCCAAAATATGTTCCACTTTCGAAAGATGTAAAAATACGACGAAAATAACGTCCCGCTAGGTGGCGCTAGTACGGAGTAATAACGTTCTCCCAGCAACAGCCACTTCCTCTTACAGATACATTGACCGTGAACGTAACCACTGTGAGGCGATATAGAGTCATTATATAATTTATATTTCTATATAGAATAACCAAAGGAGTAGATCTCTTAAAAAGTCAATAATGGAGACAACCTACAGTGGTATAATCTGTATACAATATACATGTACATACTTTCTCTGAATAGTTTTGCTATGTGCGTGTTATATTCATATGTACTCAAACATAGTGTGTTCATTAAGGTGCCAATAGGTGCCACTTGGTGAGAAATGATGTGCATCCTGAGCTATCAGACAGCTTACACACTCCCTCACCCATACTGTGAACAGGTTCAGACTGTGACATAGGAAGATATCTCGTCAAAACACTCCTCTGGACATTTTCAACTGCCCCGACTTCAAACAAAAATAAATACAAAAGTCTGATCCAGAAACTTGCAATGTTACTATTGGTAACATACTGTGTGTACATGTTTTTCGTTCTGTCTTTAGATGTCAGTTACAGCGTTTGGGTCAGCTGGTGGTCCTGTGTCAGGGATCTTCTTTCTAGGAGCCATATTTCCACAAGCCAACTGGATTGTAAGTTATACACTGATTATTGATAACATATTCAAATGTAAGCTAGTATAGTACTGAAAGAAACCGATACATTTATATACAATTAGAAACAATATTTTATAACAAATTATGTCATTTCAACAATAATGTATTTAGCTATAAGTTATGATAATTAATCAACCTTTCAGATCCAAGTATTTTCAAGATAATAAAGTAACGGACGTGTAGTCTAGTGACGTAGAAATACAATCGTTGTTCTAGACCAGAATTCTAACTATGTTACGGTAAAACATTGTCAGTTATCAACCAAAAGAACGACATTGGTAAGACCACGCTGCGGCCACAGAACGAACCCACAACAGGGGCTATAAATATTCCGATGTTATCAAATAAGTTAAGTCATCCAGACAACGTATTGGTCTTTATTTTGATAACTATTTTAAAAATATATTGTGTACATATATCGTCTATTTCAGGGTGCATTTACTGGCGGATTGATCAGTATCACATTTAACATGTGGCTAGCTGTATCATCATTTTTATATAGAAGACCATCCATAAAATCACCACCATTACCTACATCAGGCTGTGAACTGACTTTTAATTCAACATATTTCAACGAAAATTCAACCTCGTCTGTTTCGTTACATTCCAACAGCTACGAGTACACAACGTTGCAGGCCAACACAGTCTCTAGGTAGTAGTCTGTCTATACAGACCCTATGTTTTATTCAAGGAGACAACTCACCACCCTACTATTTTTTCATGAAATTATTTCCCTTTGTACCCTCAAACATAGGGTCTGTACGAATCAAGCCCAATATAAAATCTAGCTAAAAATTAAAATAAAGTTAAGATAATTAATTGACAAAATATTATCTAGGCAGTGATTTGTTTGTTCTATTGTTTTATGGTCGTCATATCCAACTGATTGGTGGTATCAAGGTTGTTTAAAAAGAAAGAAAGAAAGGTAATAATGTTAAACACGCAACTTTCATGAAGACCTATCAGAACAACTGCTAGCACACCTTTAGCTTTTAGTCGCCTCTTACAATACCGCATGTCTACACGTTTCTACTTTCAGTGTTACAGAAGAATCAAGTCATTTTGCTCTATATGATATTTCCTATCTATATTTTGGTGCCATTGGATTTTTTATTACGCTGATTGTGGGGCTGGTGGTTAGTTTACTCACACGTACGTTGGAAAATTATTTTACTTTTGATGTACATAATTATATACCGTATTTGCGCGACATAGACCGGGAGCTCAAATATTGATCCTCCGCATAACGAAGTTTTACTGTATAAATGTATGTTGCTTGGTTTCTGACTACGCTAGTCGGGTGTGCTCTAATCCATGCAGCGTCAAGTGTATCATAGTCAGTGTCCTAACATCACTGTCCCATAGATTCTCTGATTGTAAAACCATTAAACAATTACTCACAACAATTGCGCTTCTCATTTTATGTGATATCAGTGTTTATATCATAGGGTTTATATTAGTTAAGTAATCATACGTTTAAGCTAGCATATGGATTTATGTGAGTGATCTCTTGTTCTCTTACATTGTCGTGTCTACGCATGATCGAGTTATACGAAGGGAGGTAACTCATGTTCCTAAGCTTTTTTCAAACCATAATGGAAAAGTGATAATAAAAGATTTATTGACATTCACATCGTCAGGGAATACTATTCACCAGAAAACATGTAAACAATAATAGATGTATATACTGTGTGATATCGTTCATTATTGAACATGGCCAATGACTAGACGGGTTTCTTTTATTTTTAAGGACAAAAAGAGCATGTAACAGAAGAGCGTTATATATTTCCATGTTTACGATCCATCTGGAAGATGGAATATAAGCATAACGTAATAGATCCACCAGGAACTTATACACTTCAAGTACAGGTAAATGACTGTAAGATTTCGTTGCAAGAGTAATATGTCACAACTCAGGTCAACTGGGTGACCATTTCAATGAGCTTTAATTAATAAAAGCTAATTTTTGGTCGCAGAAATTGCAAACTACAATAGCGATCGTATTGAAGCAGAGGTGCATGTCAATTGTACATTGGGCAAGTGTGTCCAAAGCCTCCATATTGTTAATATATACTAATAATAATTCATAAAAACACCGAAACAACTTATTAAGTTCTGCTGACATAACACATCCTCAAATATTGGACAACCAGTCAATTTTGTTAAGGTTTTAACAGCTCTCAAATCTCCATATTAGCACACGTTGTATATGATGCCGAAAAGAAATGAAAATGTGTAGAAAGACCATACCAAGAATGAAATGTTTAAAGTGTCAATATAAATAAATAAACCTGATCTGGATAATACTTACATTTACAATGTTTTTTCTATACAGAAATCAGGCGAGATGGAGTTTGAAGACGAAACAAATACCACAGCTCTGTTAGAGAAATTAGGATCTCAAGAAATGAATGTCCAGAATGACGTATGCAACGAAAAGGAATAGAAAACGCATAGACTGATAACAACAAATGTATTATAAAACTAACTGGAGCATGGATGGTAGTACTGATAAAGAAATATTTACACTTTAAAGGTTTTAAGTAATTCGGATTTGAACACCAGAGGAAAATTGTTACTATATAATAATGTGTACGCCTTCCATTGACATTGATCACAACATGGTGGCATTAAGGGGGCTAACTCTGTATATCATGTGTAAACTGGGTACTGTTTTAGGACGACATCCATTTAATGTAAGTGTATTATTATACGTCGTATGTAGCGTTGATATAGACTTTGTTGTTTTAGACATATAAGGACGCCATTCACAGAATGTAACATATGCTCAATGCAGTGTTGCTTAAGTTATGATAGGTTGGCATCTCTATACTGTTTCTGTTATAAATAATTGAAATATAGTGTTGTTATAGACATGTAAGCGCGGCATCTATGGATCGTAGGTGTATTGTATGTTGTATAATATTATAGTGTCGTTATGGGTATGTAAGTGCGGCATCTATAGAATATAGGTCTATTCTATGTTGTATATGGTGTTGTTATAGACATGATAGGGGGCATCCATAGAATGTAGGTTTATTATATATTGTATATAGTGTTGATACAGGCATGTTAGGGCGGCATCCAGAGAATGTCGGTTTATTCTATGTTGTATAGAATGTTGTTATAGACATGTAAGCGCGGCATCCATAGAATGTAGGGTTCTTCTTTGATGCATATAGTGTTGTTTAAACATGTTAGCGCGGCATCTATTGAATGTAAGTTTATTATATGTTGTACGTAGTGTTGTTATAGACATGTAAGAACGACATCCATATAATGTAGGTTTATTCTATGTTATATATAGTGTTGTTATTGGTATCTTAAGGCAGTATCCATAGAACGTAGGTTTTATTCTATTTTCAATATAGGGCGGTATCCATAGAAAGTAGGTATATTCTATGTTCAATACAGTGTTGCTAGAGGTACTTTAAGGCGGTATCCATACAACGTAGCCTTATTCTATGTTCAATAAAATGTTGTTAGAAGTAGGTTAGGGTGGTATCCATCTAATGTATGTATATTTAATGTTGTAAATAATGTTGCTATAGACATATAAGCGCGACATCCATGGAATGTAGGTTTATTCTTTGTAGCATATAGTGTTCTTATGGACATGTTAGCGCGGCATCAATAGATTGTAGGTTTATTCTATGTTGTATTAAGTGTTGGTATCGATATGTTAGCGCGGCATCCATATAATGTAGGGTTCTTCTTTGTTGCATTTAGAATTGTTATAGACATGTTAGCGCGGCATCTATAGAACGTATGTTTATTATATGTTGTACGTAGTGTTGTTATAGACATGTCAGCACGACATCCATATAATGTAGGTTTATTCGATGTTGTATAAAGTGTTGTTATTAGTATCTTCAGGCGGTATCCATAGAACGTAGGTTTTATTCTATGTTCAATATAGGGCGGTATCCATAGAACGTAGGTATATTCTATGTTCAATAAAGTGTTGGTGGAGGTACTTTAAGGCGGTATCCATAGAACGTAGGTTTATTCGATGTTCAATATAGTGTTGTTATAAGTATGTTAGAGCAGTATCCATCTAATGTAGGTATATTCTATGTTGTAAATAATGTTGCTATAGACATATAGGCGCGGCATCCATGGAATGTAGGTTTATTCTTTGTAGCATATAGTGTTCCTATGGACATGTTAGCGCGGCATCTATAGAATGTAGGTTTATTCTATGTTGTACTAAGTGTTGGTATCGACATGTTAGCGCGGCATCCATAGAATGTAGGGTTCTTCTTTGTTGCATTTCGAATTGTAATAGACATGTTAGCGCGGCATCTATAGAACGTAGGTTTATTATATGTTGTACGTAGTGTTGTTATAGACATGTTAGCACGACATCCATATAATGTAGGTTTATTCTATGTTGTATATAGTGTTGTCATTGCTATCTTCAGGCGGTATCCATAGAACGTAGGTTTTATTCTATGTTCAATAAAGTGTTGCTGGAGGTACTTTAAGGCGGTATCCATAGAAAGTAGGTTTTTTCTAAGTTCAATATAGTGTTGTTATAAGTATGTTAGAGCGGTATCCATCTAATGTAGGTATATTTAATGTTGTAAATAATGTTGCTATAGACATATAAGCGCGGCATCCATAGAATGTAGGGTTCTTCTTTGATGCAAATAGTGTTGTTCTAGACATGTTAGCGCGGCATATATAGAATGTAAGCTTATTATATGTTGTACGTAGTGTTGTTATAGACATGTTAGCACGACATCCATATAATGTAGGTTTATTCTATATTGTATATAGCGTTGTTATTGGTATCTTCAGGCGGTATCCATAGAACGTAGGTTTTATTCTATGTTCAATATAGGGCGGTATCCATAGAACGTAGGTATATTCTATGTTCGATAAAGTGTTGTTGGAGGTACTTTAAGGCGGTATCTATAGAACATTGGTGTATTCTATGTTTAATATATTGTTGTTATAGTTATATTAGGGCAGTCGGCATCCATAGAATGTAGGGTTCTTCTTTGTTGCATTTAGAATTGTTATAGACATGTTCGCGCGGCATCTATAGAATGTAGGTTTATTATTTGTTGTACGTAGTGTTGTTATAGACATGGTTGCACGACATCTATATAATGTAGGTTTATTTTGGGTCATCGCTAAGCGGCGTCCATATAACCGAGACATCCATATAATGTAGGTTTTTCTGGTGAACCTCGTAATCCCACCTTTTAGACTTATAGGCGTGACTTGTGCTACTTGATTGCCCGTAAAAGGATTTCAAATAGTTATACCGTATTGGGACGACATCCATACAATGTATGTGTATTATATGTCGTATGAAGCGATAATATAGACATTTTAGGGGGTATCCATGGAATGTAGGTGTAATAAATGTATTTAAAGACTTCGTCCAAAGAATTTGGTTGTATTCTATGCTGTATATATTGTTGTCTTAGACATATAAGGACGCCATCCACAGAATGTAGGTGAAGTTTAGGCTAAATGCAGTGTTGCTTAAGTTGTGATAGGGTGGCTTTCGTTTACTGTTTCTGATATAAAAATACATATAGTGTTGTTGTAGACAGGTTATCGCGGCACCCATAGAACGTAGGTGTATGTATATTGTAAATAGTGTTGTTATTGGTATGTAAGTGCGGAATCCATATAATGTAGGTTTATTCTATGTCGTATATAGTGTTTTCATAGAAATGTAAGCGCGGAGGTATATTCTATGTTGTATATAATGTTGTTATAAACATGTAAGAGCGGCATCCATAGAATGTAGGTTTATGTATGTTTTATATAGTGTTGTTATTGTTATGTAAGCGCGATATCCATAGAATTTAGGTTCTATTCTATGCTGTATATAGTGTTGTTAAAGGTATTTTAAGGTGGCATTCATACATATAACAACATTTAACAACAAAGAATAAACGTGCAGTCTATGGATTACGCCCTAACATGCCTATAACAATGTATTATACAACATGTCATAAACCTACATTCTATGGATGTCCCCCTAAATGCCTATATCAACACCAGATACCACATAACATAAACGTACATTCTATGGATGCCATCATTACATGCCAATAACAACACTACATACTATAACAACCCCATATACCACATAGAGTAAACCTACATTCTACAGATGCCGACCTAACGTCTATAACCACACTATATACAACATAGACTTAACATTCATTCTATAGATGCCGCCCTAACATGTCTATAACAACACTACATATAACACAGAATAAACCTACATTCTATAGATGCCGCCCTAACATGCCTATAACAACGCTACATCAACATAGAATAACCCTACATTCTTTGGATGCCGCCCAATCATTTATAACATCACTTAATACACCATATAATAAACTTACATTTTATACATGCCGCCCTAGCATGCCTATAACAACACTACAAACAACATAGTATGAACCTACTTTGTATAGATGCCGCCCTAACATGTCCATAACAACACTACATACAACATAGAATAAACCATCATTCTATAGATGCCACCCTAACATGTCTATAACAACACGTACTGTACAACATAGAATAAACCTTCATTCTATGGATTTCGCCCTAACATGCCTATAACAACATTATATATCACACATAATAAACCTACATTCTATGGATGCCGCACTATCATGTCTCTAACAACTCCAAATACCACTTCAAATAAACCTACATTATGATGCCGCCCTAACATGCCTATAACAACACTACATACTATAACAACACCATATACCACATAAAATGAACCTACATTCTATGGATGCCGCCTAAACATTCATATAACAACACGACATACAACATAGAGTAAACCCACATTCAATGGGTGCCGCCCTAATATGTCTATAACAACACTGTACAACATAGGATAAACCTACATTCTATGGATTACGCCCTAACATGCCTATAACAACGTATTATAGCACATAGAATAAACCTATATTCTATGGATGCCGGCCTTACATGCCTAAAACAACACCATATACCTCATAGAATAAACCTACATTATATGGATCCCATCATTACATGCCTATAACAACACTACATACTATAAAAACACCATATACCACATAGACTAAACCTACATTCTATAGATGCCGCCCTAGCATGCCTATAACAACACTAATACAATGTAGAATAAACCTACATTCAATAGATGCCGACCTAACATGTCTATAACAACACGTACTGTACAACATAGAATAAACCTACATTATATGGATGTCGTGCTAACATGTTTATAAAAACACTTAATACAAAATATAATAAACTTACATTCTATAGATGCCGCGATAACATGTCCATAAGAACACTATATGCAACAAAGAATAACCCTATATGGATGCCGCACTAATATGTCTATAGCAACATTATTTACAACATTGAATATACCTACATTAGATGGATACCGCCCTAACATACTTATAACAACACTATATTGAACATAGAATAAACGTACGTTATATGGATACCGCCTTAAAGTACCTCTAGCAACACTTTATTGAACATAGAAAATACCTACCTCCTATGGATACCGCCATATATTGAGCATAGAATAAAACCTACTTTCTATGGATGCCGCCTTAATATACCTATAACAACAGTATATACAACATATAATAAACCTACATTCTATAGATGCCGCACCAACATGTCTATAACAACACTATACGCATCAAAGAAGAACCCTACATTCTATGGATGCCGTGCTAACATGTCTATAACAACACTTAATACAATATAGAATAAACCTACATTCTATAGATGCCGCGCTAACATGTCCATAAGAACACTATATTGGACATAGAATAAAATCTACGTTTTATGGATACCGCCTGAAGATACCAATAACAACACTATATACAGCATAGAATAAACATACATTATGTGGATTTCGTGCTAACATGTATATAACAACACTTAATACAACATATAATAAACGTACATCCTATAGATGCCGCGATAACATGTCCATAAGAACACTATATGCAACAAAGAATAAACCTACATTCTATGAATGACGCGCTTATATGTTTATAGCAACATTATTTAGAACATTGAATATACCTACATTAGATGGATACCGCCCTAACATACTTATAACAACACCATATTGAACATAGAATAAACCTACGTTCTATGGATACCGCCCTATATTGAACATAGAATTAAACCTACGTTCTCTGTATACCGCCTTAAAATACGAATAACAACAGTATATACAACATATAATAAACCTACATTTTATGGATGCCGCGCTAAAATGTCTATAACAACGCTATATGCATCAAAGAAGAACCCTATATTATACGGATGCCGCGCTTATATGTCTATAGCAACATTATTTACAACATTGAATATACCTACATTAGATGGATACCGCCCTAACATACTTATAACAACACTATATTGAACATAGAATAAAACTTACGTACTATGGATACCGCCTGAAGATACCAATAACAACACTGTATACAACATAGAATAAACCTACATTATATGGATGTCGTGCTAACATGTCTATAACAACACTATTTGCATCAAAGAAGAACCCTACATTATATGGATGCTGTGCTAACATGTCTATAACAATCCTTAATACAACATAGAATAAACCTACATTCTATAGATGCCGCGCTAACATGTCCATAAGAACACTATATTGAACATAGAATAAAACCTACGTTCTATGGATACCGCCTGAAGATACCAATAACAAAGAATAAACCTACATTCTATGGATGCCGCGCTTATGTGTCTATAGCAACATTATTTACAACATTGAATATACCTACATTAGATGGATACCGCCCTAACATACTTATAACAACACTATATTGAACATAGAAAAACCTACGTTCTACGGATACCGCCTTAAAGTTCCTCTAGCAACACTTTATTGAACATAGAATATACCTACGTTCTATGGATACCGCCCTATATTGAACATAGAATAAAACGTAGGTTCTATGGATACAGCCTTAAGATACCAATAATACCAATATATACAACATATAATAAACCTACATTCTATAGATGCCGCGCTGACATGTCTATAACAATTCCAAATGCCACAAAGAAGAACCCTGCATTCTATGGATGCCGCGCTAACATATCTATAACAACAATTATTACAACACAGAATAAAGCTACATTCTATAGATGCGCGCTAACATGTCCATAAGAACACTATATGCAGCAAAGAATAAACGTACATTCTATGGATGCCGCGCTTATATGTCTATAGCAACATTATTTACAACATTGAATATACCTACATTAGATGGATACAGCCCTAACATACCTACAACAACACTATACTGAACATAGAATAAACCTACCTTCTATGAATACCGCCTTAAAGTACCTCGAGCATCACTTTATTGAACATAGAATATACCTACGCTCTATGGATACCGCCTTAAATTACCTCTAGCAACTCTTTATTGAACATAGAATATACCTACGTTCTATGGATACCGCCCTATAATGAACATAGAATAAAACCTACGTTGTATGGATACCGCCTTAAGATATAAATAACAACAATATATACAACATATAATAAACCTATATTCTATAGATGCCGCACTTACATGTCTATTACAACACTATATGCATCAAAGAAGAACCCTACATTTTATGGATGTCGTGCTGACATGTCTATACCAACACTTAATACAACATAGAATAAACCTACATTCTACAGATGCCGCGCTAACATGTCCATAAGAACACTATATTGAACATAGAATCAAACCTACGTTCTAATGATACCGCCTTAAAGTTCCTCTAGCAACTCTTTATTGGACATAGAATATACCTACGTTCTATGGATACCGCCATAAAAAATATTATAATGAACATAGAATAAAACCTACGTTCTATATATACCACCTTAAGATACCAATAACAACAATATAATTTTTTTATACAACATATAATAAACCTACATTCTATCGATGCCGCACTTACATGTCTTAACAACACTATATGCATCAAAGAAGAACCCTACCTACTATGGATGTCGTGCTAACATGTCTATAACAACACTTAATACAACATAGAATAACCTACATTCTATAGATGCCGCGCTAACATGTCCATAAGAACACTATATTGAACATAGAATAAAACCTACGTTCTATGGATACCGCCTGAAGATACCAATAACAACACTGTATACAACGTAGAATAAAACTACATTATATGGATGTCGTGCTAACATGTCTATAACAATACTATTTGCATCCAAGAAGAACCCTACATTATATGGATGGCGTGCTAACATGTCTATAACAACACTTAATACAACATAGAATAAACCTACATTCTATAGATGCCGCGTTAACATGTCCATAAGAACACTATATTGAACATAGAATAAAACCTACGTTCTATGGACACCGCCTGAAGATACCAATAACAAAGAATAAACCTACATTCTATGGATGCCGCGCTTATGTGTCTATAGCAACATTATTTACAACATTGAATATACCTACATTAGATGGATACCGCCATAACATACTTATAACAACACTATATTGAACTTAGAAAAAACCTACGTTCTATGGATACCGCCTTAAACATCCTCTAGCAACACTTAATTGAACATAGAATATACCTACGTTCTATGGATACCGCCCTATATTGAACATAGAATAAAACGTAGGTTCTATGGATACCGCCTTAAGATACCAATAACAACAATATATACAACCCACATTCCATAGATGCCGCGCTGACATGTCTATAACAATTCCAAATGCAACAAAGAAGAACCCTGCATTCTATGGATGCCGCGCTAACATGTCTATATCAACACTTATTGCAACATAGAGTAAACCTACATTCAATAGATGCCACCTAACATGTCTATAACAACACTATATACAACATAGAATAAACCTTCATTCTATAGATGCCGCCCTAACATGTCTATAACAAAACTACAAACAACATAGAATAAATCTACGTTCTATAGATGCCGTCCAAGCATGCCTCTAACAACACTACATACAATGTAGAATAAACCTACATTCAATAGATGCCGACCTAACATGTCTATAAAAACACTACACACAACATAGAATAAACCTACATTCTATAGACGCGTCCCTAACATGCCTAAAACAACACTACATACAACTAAGAATAACACTACATTCTGTGGATACTGTCTTAACAAGCCCATAACAACACTATAAACAACATAGAATAACCCTCTATTGGTTGGATGTCGCCCAATCTTTTATAACAACACTTAATACAACAAAGAAAAACCCTACATTTTATACATGCCGCCCTAGCATGCCTATAACAACACTATATACACCATAGAATATAAACCTACATTCTGTAGATGCCGCCCAACATGTCCATAACAACACTACACACAACATAGAATAAACCTACATTCAATATATGCCGCTTTAACATGCCTATAACAACACTTCATACAACATAGAATAAACCTACATTCTATGGATGCTGCCCTAACATGCCTATAACAACTCTACATACAACATAGAACAAACCTACATTTTGTAAATGCCGCTCTAACATGCCTATAACAACACTATATACACCATAGAATAAACCTACATTCTGTAGATGCCACCCTTACTTTGATATTATATCAATATAAACCACAAGGAATAAACCTACATTCTATGGATGCCTTCCTTACACGTGGTAGGAACAGCTAGAGTCTAGTAATTGTAGTCCAAACGCATGTCTTTTAGCCGTGCCCCTCTGACAGTTATAGGCGGAGTTACGAAAATTACCGTAACCTACGTTATATGGATGACCCTGTTATATGGATGCCGCTTAGCGATTACTCATAAAAACAGACCAGTGTAATACATACTTGTACAGCAGTACCCCACTCTGAAAATAGACAATATAAAACGCATTTGTTCATTATACTACCGTTTCAGTGTAGCAATTTTTGACTTTTGACTACAGTTGCAAGAAGACATTTGTAAACATCGGGAAATAAAATAGCCATAAGTATTTTATTTCTTGATCGATTTCTATGTAACATACGCCACGCTTAGGGGACAATTATTTGCTTTCCATGAAATATAAAATCTTTTTCAGCGGCTGTGCCGTTTTGTCCATTACCTTGTGAAACCGTGGAACGTGTAGGTTTCACAGGGTAATGGAAAAATCGGTAAAACTGGTAAAAAAGATATTATATTTCACGGAAAGCAAATATTTTTCCTCTTAGCGTGGCGTATATTTTATAGAAATCGATGAAGAAATAAAATACTAATGGCTATATTTGTGTTCCAATGTTTACAAATTTCTACTTGTAACTGTAGCCAAAAGCCACGTGGTATTGCTACCCTGCGTTTATAGTGTCACCCCTGAAAGGGTAAGCTTATGTTGGCTTAAGAGACACACATTGTCACAGTACCTCCTGATAACAAAACACCGAAAACTGAAATTCATTTTACACGACCAAGCATTAAGTTTTTTTTGACCGCGTATGTTTTTTAATTCTTCGATATTTTCACATGTTCAGTTATTACCAAAACAATTTTACAAAAAATCTGGTTGTATGATGTTTTTGTGGAAATGTTAGGTCACACTATATAATTATAAACAAGTTACATGTACGTAAATATAAAAGATTATATTTCAAGTGATTATGCATCCATTTGAAAATTTCAAATAAATCGGATTATAATTATAGAAATTATGACCAAAAATATCAACTCTTACGGCTACTAATATGCCTTATCTTCTCGCAATTCCAGTGTTTTATACTCCTGCTAGTAAAATGTCATATGGGTGGCTTGATTTTGTCGACTGCAATATTGTTTTATTGGTTAGGTAGGTTGTATCTTTCAGAAAATGTCAACTTTTATACACATTGATTGAATATTAAACGTGTTATTGGCGACTGATTAATACATTTTAAGGGGCCCTCGTATTATCGTATAAAGTCACAGATGTTGCATTTATTTACTTTCGAAACAGTCACGTATACGGCTCACGCGATTAATTCCACCGCCTTGCCAGATAAACTTTTTCATCCGCGGTACTAACCTATTATTCTCTATAATATCTGGTGATGTTCAAATAAAAAAACCCAAAAACGTCACACTGATTTTTTAATTTTGTTGTCGCTAGTATGAATGTTATTTCATACGAGATAATAACTTACGTATAAAAGTATACGTAATAGGTATATAATGTGGCCCTTTCAATAATAGAAATATTATTTTTTAAATATTCTTACCAATATCGCTCCCGACTAGTTCCTTACACGCCTCGATGTCGAAGTCAGTGCATACACACCACAGCCCTACACTAACACTAAACGGCCCCTCTAAATGATTCACTACGCGTGTTTTACCCCACCCTCTGCACGTAGTGACAATCCACGTACATAGAGTAGCTAAAAATATTAGCGCAAAACTCACTTTGCTCGAAGAACGTGTGTGGTCCATTAAACAGGCTCTTGTCTATGACTGAATAGACTTAATCTAATAAAGAAACCAGTCCGATTTTGCAGGAATCCCAAATCTTACAAACATTGCAATGCCAGAAGAATGACTTTATATAACTTGAGTGGCATGTGTCATTATTACGTGGTAACGTGTTGTACATTGTACCAGAACATCTTTGTTTTTCTATTGCGTCGAACGTTAGTCCGGACACATTGGGAGACGTGCAGGCAATGTATGGATTACGAATACGCTTTTGTAAAAAACATGCGTTTTCAGCGCTTTCGCTCTTGTGCTTCAGTGCTACTGACACTGCATTCCAGAGCTTCGATGCTGCATGGAGCTGGCTCAACACGATCTCCACATAAGTCACAGAAACAAATTCGTTTAT
The DNA here is from genome assembly GCA_947247005.1 of Spisula solida. NCBI lineage: Eukaryota > Metazoa > Mollusca > Bivalvia > Venerida > Mactridae > Spisula > Spisula solida. The sequence goes on along the minus strand of OX365945.1, from coordinate 26,315,513 downwards.
CTACATCTGTCGGTATTTGATGCGAGTTATACCTAAAAATAAATCACACGAGCTTTGTCTATACATGTATATTGTTAGATACCATAGACATTGTAATAAAAAGTTTTGTTGTTTCATTGACTATTGCTTATGCATGCTTTGTAATAATCATAAATTGTAATATAAAAATATAAAATACTTTTGCTTATATATTGTTTATATTAATATAGTTTAGTTGTTTCAAGAATAGTACTGTATATACTATGAAAAGCACCGACAACTAGATAAACATTGTACTCTGCTCAAATAAAGAAAGGAACACCAGAATTTTTGGATACATCTTTTCCAGGAATGAATAAATACCAGCAAAACAATGTATAAAATGAGTATGAATGTTATCTCACGAACAAATTTAAACATATTGCGACGAATGTATACTTATTGAAAAAAATAGTACCTATTGATACACCCATTTTTGTGAATTACACTATTTTTGATTTTCGCTGATTGTTCCATAAAAACTAAACACGCACTACACTAGTAATGCGTATGCCCCTCTATATTGTTAATGCAATGTCTGCAATTATTTGGTACATTCTCAATCATTGTCATTAAGTTGTTTTTTTGGGGAAAAACACTTTACTTCTACACGACTACAAAGATCAGATCTACAAGAATTATGCCAAGGCCAATCCAGCCAAACACTCTAGACGGATATGTGAATGAATTAACTAACACGTTCACAATATCCCACAAACATGAGTGCATACAAAAAAGGGTCTTAAAAAGACAAATTAATAAACCCATCCATGGTTTACTTATGTAAAAATGTAACTTACGCAATATATAATGTTTCAAGTCCGGTTGGCTTCGTAAGTTGAATAAGCCAATCCACTGGGGAATTACTCCACCAGCCGGTGTTCGATTCGGTTGCGACCGCGTGCTCACACAAACACCCGAGTCGTGCGGGGTCCCTCATGCCGGTCTCCAGGGCAGGACTCCCGGTTCCTTGTCGTCAGAAAGCCTTGGTGCCGACGGTTGGATGCGGTATTTTCAAAGTAGAGATGCCCCGACCTGGGCTAGGCAAGCGGCGCTCGCGCAACGTAGGCCGTTAAACTCATCCGTGCTTGTCCGACTTGGGGTGTCGTCCGATGTCGCAGGTCTTGCAAAACGACAATCGATTTATGACAAATAATGTATTTGAATGTCATCCATTGTCGCATGTCGTTATAAACGACATTCGATTTTTGATGATTTTTAATGTCGTCCAATGTCGTTCAAAACGACATTCGAATTTTCATGTTTTTTTAATGTCGTCCAATCTCACGGTACTAATCCCCATACACCGCTTCTCAGTATCGTCAGATAATCAAACTGGTTTCATATGTCTGATCGACAGAACTGAAAACCGATGTAAAGCTCGGAAAGAACTAATAATCAGCCATGTGAAAGCAGTATAATTCTATGACGGAACTACGAAGTGGAGTATCGGGATTAGTACCGTGTATCGAACATGGGTTATATGTGTATTGATCTCTAGTTCAAAGCCCTCAGTACGTAGACAAATGGTATTGTTTGATATGACGTGTAGGAGAGTTTTATGTACAAATAAGCTCTAACTGTCTACAAATCCTTTAGATTGGGCAATTATGATGTATTATCAGGGTAGTGAATGTTGGGATACATCTCACTTTTACTAATTATGTTTTTACGCAATATTGTACTACATGAAAATATACAATATGCTTTTGTTAGCAACTAACACCGTCTACTCGTTTATACTAATGGTTGGGAATTTCTCTGTCCAAATACGGTCAAATATCAAGTACCATATGACTGTATGTAGATATTATATAAATATCAGATGCCTGCCTGTGTGACATTGATATTGTCAACCCGAAGGCAGAATGTCACCCCGAGGCGAAGCCGAGGGTGACATTCTGTTTCGAGGGTTGACAATATCAATGTCACGCAGGCAATCATCTGATATTCATTTTATTATACCGAACATTATTATAAGTCTAGCAAAACATTCAATACCATGCTTTTCATAATAATAAACAGTAGACATGGCTGTGCTTTCGTACATTGTTGTGTATCAATTTCCCATCATATTTTATGTGTAGGCCCCTACGTTCATTTGGTGCATTTTACCGATTTCTTTAACTAATAGATCTATTTTTTAAGAAATTATCTAGAACTTGTGTTATATATAAACTTAGCTTTTTACCTTTTTTGTATTGATCTATAACTTTAAAAGTGCGCCAGACGTAACGTCGCGTTTTGACGTTATGACGTAATTGCTAGCGACGTAATGACGTCTAACATTATTGTACATGATTGTTTTTTATCCAGACACTTCCGGCAAAATCTGCCTGTTAACGGGGTGCCTGATAAACTAAGCGATAGTCGGTCACCTGGTCATGTGACTAGTGATAATCCGTCACCTTACCACGTGATCTGACGGACTTCTTCTTATATGAAAGTCACCGGTTGCAATTCCGTGCCCGAGGGTGAGGTTTTCCTATTCTAAATGAGCTGGTGGTTGATCGGTTATTTTCTTCGACTTACCTACGTCTACACGACGTCTATCAAGATGTCCGACGTCGTTGTTTATCATGACGTCACGGAACGAACGTGACGTTGCGCGCTTGTAAATGAAAGAGTGACAATATAGTCCCGAGTTTGACCCCCTTGCTGAGCAGATTAAGCGACTGGATAAATAGAATAATAGGTTAGTGCCGTGAATGAAGTAAAAGTTTATCCGGCTCGGCTACGGAAATTATCGGATTCGCCCACGGCTTACCCGATAAATTCCTCCGCCTAGCCAGATAAACTTTTTCATCCACGGCACTAACCTATTATTCTCTATGTATAGGCCTACAATGTTTTTAACCTGGTCAAGTTGAATAAAGGAAACGCGTCGTTTTAACACAGCTTTGTTTTAGTTGTCTTCATGTGTCAGTCTATTTTTAAAAAAAAAAAAAAAAAAAAAAAAAAGTCTATTTTTAAGAAATCTTGTATATTTCAACAGTCAAAGAACTAAGATAGACGCAGTTACTTGCCCTTGCTTGACATTCAAAATGTCAGGTCGATCACATGACCTGACAGTCAGTTTTCGGTCGATCACGTGTCAAAAAGGTTTGAACTGTCGATGACAGTCAATATATCTGCTTCTGGGGCAATGGAACTTTAGCATTGTAGACAAATGTGAGGTATAATAAATTGAAATGTCTTAATAGTCTAAAAATACCCATAAATAAAAGAGTGTTAGTAATAGTCTAAAAAATACCCATAAATAAAAGAGTGTTAGTAATAGTAAAAAAATACCCATAAATAAAAGAGTGTTAGTAATAGTCTAAAAAATACCCATAAATAAAAAAGTGTTAGTAATAGTCTAAAAAATACCCATAAATAAAAGAGTGTTAGTAATAGTCTAAAAATACCCATAAATAAAAGAGTGTTAGTAAGAGTCTAAAGATATACTTTGTCCATCTGAGCAACTTTTAAAAAATATTTGTATCCTTATCGGATCCCATTGGCGAAAATATCCGTTATTAGGAAGATTACTTTTGAAATCTATTTATATCCTAATTGTGATCACATTGGCTAAAGCATACGTAATAAGAATAATTACCTTTGAAAAATATTTTATCCTTATTGTGATGACATTGGCTAAAATATACGTAATAAAAATATTTCATTTAATGTTTATGAATATCAAATATACACATACAACAATACATCAATATATAAATAACTTATTTACAACATACAGTTAAGGAACAGCTAAAATTACCAGGGTATTCTTTCTTTTAAGCAGGCATTCTTTAATATATTTAGCTACTTTTACTTGCAAATGTTTATTTTTTGTTGACATAAGATAAATTTTGTACACCAGGCCATGATGTATTATGAAAATAATAATATTGTATTGTTAACCATTATATAATAATAGGCTATTAAAAATACCCATACAGGTAACGACCTCAAGTGCTTGTTTTCGTCAAGATTCTCGTGTTATCACTAATGATTTTCAGAAAAGCTTTTGCCGGTTTTAAAACAATACTGAGTCGCCCTCCGAGTAGAGCACTCGTGCTGTGGTAAAGTCGATGTGTATCGTATATTTGAAAAAGATATGTTAAGTCCTTATATCAGTGCGGACCCCCGACACCCATGTCTGCTTTAGTTTGACTTGAATACTGGCTAAACTGACCAAAACACTCAAAATCGCTCAGTTTGGATAGTATTTAAGTCAAACTAAAGCAGCAAGGGACATGTTCTATGCTGTGGGGTGTCCGCATTGGTATAAGGACTTGCAACCTACAAAATATATTTCACAAATACACGAAATACGTACGACGAATTATCTTCGTCGAATCGACGCTTTGTTGATCGACATTGTCTATGCGCGATACCAGCTGGTCACCACGTGGTTGTGTACCGTGTTCTATCTATAGTCGGTTCATACCCGTGTTATTGTATATACTGAAATAAATGTAAAAACTGTACACAGTGTTGCCTAATTAAAGTGATCGAGTAAAGAAATAATTGCGAAAGGTTACAATGGACATTCACACAATAACAAAGGACTGCGAAATCAGCGAATGACGTTACGAAGTGTGTGTGTAACCTATGTTATATGTTCTACTAATTAGTCCCTAAGGCAATTAGGCATGTACAAGGGGCGTTCTTTAAGTTCCAGGAAAGGTTTCATAGAATTTCGACGTTATCTAAAACTCTATGAAATTTTTCAGAGAAAGCAAGACACATATTCGCAATATATTCTTAAATTTCCTCACAATGTTATAGTAAGGTGCCGTTCTTATTGCATTTATGGTAACGTCGGGAAGGGCTACCCGGCGAAAAGGACAAGGTTCATTTGTGGCTTAATTTGGCCCTGAGTTTCATCGAAAAATAGAAATGCATCTTCCTATAAATCTGTCCTATGTTTCTAATAGCCTAACATTGTCTTTCAAAAAATGAAGCATACTTTTCTAAATTCCCCTCGTAATATGTCGACAAATCTACTTGAAATAGGTTAAGTTTACCAAAAAATGTCCTTATTAGCCATTTTCGTGGCTTTTTATGGCGTAAAACCTTCCCACAAACCACGATGGCACTCTTGCGACACTTTGATATTTTGTACATATATAAAGACTTGCAGAAAACTGGTTATGTGAAAATATAAAAGTGTCACAAGAGTGTCATCGTGGTTTTTGGGAAGGATTTACGTCGTTAATAGTCGTGAAAATGGCCAAAAATGACATTTTGGGCTAAACATGACTTATACGTCATATTATTGGCAGTTTTGTCAACAAATTACAAGGGAAATTGGGATATGTATGCTTATTTTTTACACAGGAAATGTTAAGTTATTTGAATTATAGGACAGATTATAGGAACATGCATTTTTCGAAAAATCAAAGGGCCAAATTAAGCCATTAGTGAACCTTGTCCTTTGACGTCGAGAGTTGTGCGTCCAAGAAATCGTAAAAGTACCAACACATTGCCCCAAACTAAACAGATATCTACCGATTAACTACGACCTAAAATGACTGCACTGAACGTTCCCGTCGGACAGCGTAACACCATTTTGGTCAATTTATGACATAGTTTCGATATTCCCATATTGTTGTCACCGTATCAGAATCACTTGTCAAAATGCCAGTAGATCATTGGAATATTTTTGTCAGTTTGACAGTTTTTTGTCTTTTGACAGAAAAATCTAGACTTAAAACATTAGAATTGATGACCGCTGCCTGTAAGAAGGTTGCATATTACTGTGTAAGATATGTGAATAATATAAACGCTTTCAGACTGCCCGTTACAGTGCTGCAGTTGATCGCAGGAAGGGACGGTCTGTTGTAAATCAGACGCGATACGTTGCTTCAAACGTATACACTCAGTATACACGCTTTCGACCGCTCGGCAAAGCGACCCCGGAAGTGTTCACCTTGAAGCAATGCATATTTTGAGAATAGAAAAAAATATTAATATTGTGGCAGGTGAATTGCATGTGTTGTTTGACTGACTGAGTGAGATTTATTCAGAACATGTTATTAATGTATGGTCAGTGACAACGTTGCACCGGGTAGCCATTTCTGACGCCACTATAACAGTAGTGCCATTGTGTTTGATAATTATCATCATAAGTTGTTCTATTTAATTTGAACACACGTTAAGCATTATAATGCACTTTCCCTGGAACTTAAAAAACGCCCCTCGTATAGAAACGTACAAGTACACAATGTATTCTGAACTTCTTTTCATCCAGTTATACAATATTGCGGTCAACTAAAACGATACCCCAGGATAATAGCGCCGATGACCACTGTAGATTTGCAGTATCATCTTTGTAGACAACGCTGACGTTTACCCTTGTAATGGGGATACTTTGCGAGAAAAAGAAAGGGATGAACGGTTAAAGAATGATATGGATGGCTGAACTGTGAGTAAAATTTGTATGAAATAATGAAACTTATACTGGTTTAAATTATAAAGTTTTATTAATTGTCAAAAATCATATTGGAATTTTAAAAACTACTCATTACGTTTGTTCATAACAACTCAGTGACACAAAATTTACAATGATTATAACTCAATCATTGTATAATTGTTCTACATGTACTGCATGTGTAATGTACATGTAGTTGTTATAAAATGCATATCGCGTGTAATGGTGCTGTGTCATATAGTATTGCAGCGTATTACAAGCCACCTAACTTCTAGAAATTATGCATCGCTTGACAACAGAAGAATATCCGTTGGTTGTTTGGAGTGAAGCAATGGTGATCTTTTCATAGTGGTACAGCACTCATTTCTACTGCAACAACACGCATACGCGCTTGTGTAACAACGAACATTTGGTCTTTTTATCTTGACCAAACCGTTAACCTCTTAGAACCAATTTGGTCGTTTCATCTTGACCAAACCGTTAACCTCTTAGAACCAATTTGGTCGTTTCATCTTGACCACATCGTACACCTTTAGAACCAATTTGGTCGTTGCGTTAGAAGGTTACTATTGAAACATCTGGTTGACCAACTTTAACTGCTGTAATAATTACTAGTAATTGCAAGTACCACATTAGATAATGTTTAACTGAACCGACAATATTTCAATACATTTCCAAAGAAAGTTCCTTTTTAATTTGTTCATTACTTTTTAAGATACTTTTTAATTTAGTTGGTTTAAGTATACATAAGTGTATAATTATATGTACATACAGTTTTGTTTATCGTGTATCAAATTGCAAACAAAACAATGGAATTTTAGTGAGTTTTGAACAATGTTAGTCCGAACTTGAAACTATCAATGAACATAATAGATCTTTATCAAATCTATAATATTTCAGAATATTGCCGATGTACCTAATCACTTGAGAGTTTGAAAAAGATGTCAGGTGACCAACTAGTAAACGGTACAAATATTACGTCGGCGAATATGGCAGTAATTGTGACGAACGAGTATTTTGACAGCAGATCAGAAAAACTGGCCAAGATATTCTCCACCTGTATTATTTCCGCCAGCTTCTTCCTCGCAGTCATCCAAACGTTTGCAATTATATCAACGTGCAAATGTAAACAACTCCCATTTCAGATTAAATATACTGGGGTAAGTTGTCTATCTAGTGAAATAATGTCCGCTCTGTCTCTTATAATTCATCAGTTAACATTTTTGATCGCTAAATATCAGCTAGCTACTCGGATCTTGGTAACTGGCTACCTAAAGGCTGTCTCTTGGACTACGGTCATTATAATCCTAATAGACCGAACAGTCGCCATTACTAGACCGTTCCGATACAAAACAATTGTAACTAAGTATCGAATAGTTGTCGCCATGATTTTGAATTGGCTCTTACCAATGGTAGCGTTTATTATATCAGCGTGGATTGACTACCAATCCAATAATTTAGTAGGTTCGATGCGCTATACTCATTATGCTTGGACGTCTCGCTGGACGCTTCTGCTTATACAAGTGATTCAACTGTGGATGTATCTGGTGACTTACTTGATTTCATGGAGAAGTTTGCGAGTTCATGGACGTACAGGCAGTAATCTACGAGCGACAGCAAATAAAGGTCTGCCTGTAATGTCTAAGTCCTTGTCATCTTTGAGAAATCTTACATCTTTATTCTGTTTGCTCCATTTACCATTGGTATTATGTACCGTATTGGATGTCGCATTTGAAGGTACTGCAGTTCCAAGATGGCAGTATACATTAGCACAGGGTATCTCATTCATTTGCATGCAGATAAGCGCCGTACTAACTACACGGCAGTATCTTTACGTATTTAAAGAGTGTCGACTTCATTTCTACGACATTTTCCTCGGTTGGAATAAAAAATACTCGTTAAAGATACAAGCATATAGAATGCAACTTAATAACATTCCCACTGCACCGAGAATTCAAGACGAACAAGGAAGCTGTGTATAGTGCATCGTGTTCAAACACGGATACATAACAACATGTTTACAAGTGAATACACTAGTCGGGTACCTTGTTCATTTCTACGAATCATACAATGTATCCTATCCTATGAATTTAGTGCGCCTTCGTCTCGATGCGTCGCTCGACCCCACATTGTCCTTTAGAAATGAGTTTCGGAGTGAAGTGTAGACATTTATGTCGTTGGAATCGTCCTCTATAATGTAAATTTTAATATTTCCAATCATCTTATTTAATATTGTTTTGGACATTGTTTGTCATGTGTATAATTTAAGGTAGATCTAGTGTGGTCGGAGTTTATTTGTTGTTTGTATAAAACGACATCTTTGCTTTTAAGTTTTTATGTTCTGTTATTATGTTCGCTTGAGTTCATTTTCTCGTTCAGTTGTGTGTTGGGCATTGATTCACGTACTTGTTTGTCAGTACTGTCAAGTTTTAGAAGATGAAGCACATGTTCTTTTAAATTGTAATTTGTACACTGATTTAAGAAATGTCCTGTTTGAACAGGTTGCTACTATTTATCCAGAATTTTATTCTCTTAATGATAGTAATAACAGAGAAGAGTGTTTTAAGAATTTGTGCCAAAACCTGCTTTATGATTTTGCAAAAAAGACAATTTTATCTGTGTAAATAATGTATTTGTATCTTTTTTATTTTTATTCTTGTAGTTTTAGTGACATCTAAGAGACTGTTGTTAATCAGTTCATCAACGGTCTGACCGGGGTGATAAATGATTTATTAAAATGTTTTTTATTAGCGCATTAGTGCCCCACTTACAAATATCAGTTTCTTCAATAATAATTAATTTAGCAGTATTTTAATACAACGCATTAACGACAGTCTCTTAGTTTTACATATGTGAATATTGTTCATTACTAATGTAATCGTAATTTTTGGAGAACTAGATATGGAATTATGATAATTAGATTATTATATGATTATCATACGTCTCCTATTATTCAAGATTGAATGGTTGTGTACTTAGTTTTACCTGTTACGTTAAATGTGTTTGTTATATGTATGTACATAAATGAGACGAAAATAAAAAATATATATTCTACTTGTTGTCTGTGTTGTGTGTATGTTTTCTGCGCTCGGCTGTTTCAGCTGAGTGATGCCTTCATCGTCTGATTTGTACTATGATTTCTTTACATAAGTTTCTTTAAATTCGCCTTCAAAGATAACATTACTTCTATGTTTATAAATGCCTTTTGAAAGAATATTTTCCAAACACGAGTATCGTTTTGATCAATATTTAAAAATAACTTTTAACACCTGTAACCTTTAAGCCCCCGGTTTCATACGATTCCCTTAATATGCCTCCTTTGATTTTGTCTGGGCTACCGTCCCAATTGACCTTTCTGCCGATTTTGATTGCATTTCGGCAACGATTTATCGCCGCCATCTTGTAGGACAACCTTGACATTGGACAAGCTAAAATCAATGTAAATAGTGCACTTTTCAATTACGCCTTATTTCATTAATAATGAACACATTTTCAAAATATTGGTATGTTTAGAATCTAGAGAATTAAAACTTTAATTTGATAGCAATGCCATGAAAGTGAATTAATATATCAAATTCATAGGGCCATGGAAGTAGTAGCTGCATATCAATATTTTGTCTCAAATATAGTCAACATAATTCGAAACAATTACATGTTGAAAAACTAGAAACTTTCTCTTTAATTTGATATGACTGTTTTAAAAATAAATACTTTAAACCATAGACTCGTGAAATTGTAATATTGTTTGTTATAGAATAAGGACACATAACTACAAAATAACGAGAATGTTTGTTTTTCCCATCAAAGATGATTGTGAAGTATTTTAATAATATTAAACATTATGTTGTTTGGTCTATGTAATAGTTAAAGCGCTTTTCAGTTGATATTGTGGTGCTAAATGCATTCAATCTCGAAAGCTTAAAATATATATATTTAAAATGTACGAGTATCGTCCGGATGATGATAGGTAGATACATGTACAAGTTTATTTCAAAGTATCTATAGGTCAGATACCTGTCAGATATATGCACATTACTACTAAACATATACGACGTATAACAATTATGTATAAAACCAGATACTATAGATGTTATCTAAAGTCTCTGATAAAACTAACTGACCTCATACTGTTCCCCTGTCCTGGCGAAAACCGCTATGTGTCACATATTGTTTATTGACAATCAACAAGACACCGCGGTATATCACTGAACCCCGACTGATTTCCGAGATACTAATCTAAACAGGATCATAGTACAGTATATTACACATTGGCATTTTAACTAACTCATAATCTAGGTCTTAGTTTTGGTATAATATGGTGCATATAAAATATGTGTAGCCTAAATTATTGCACTTGATCCGACATTTATAACGTTATGTTGGAAAACGATATTTTTTACTTGATAACGCCAAAGAATACGTGAAAGCCTAATGTAAATCCGTGATAACGCGTGATTGTACATTAGAAATTTGTTAATTTGCCGACTGTCAATGATAAAACCATGTACACATATTACGTAGCGATGTGGGATTTGAAAGATTCACATTCATCTATGTTAACACCATGTATATGTAAATATATGAGCCGTTTTACAGGAAAACCGGGCTAAGTGACACTGTATTAGTATTTATGTAATAAGGTTAAGAAAACCCTCATAAATGACAAAAAAGCAATGCTCTTTGATTTAAGTGGAAGTTCTTGGATAATATAGAACTATGTATTGGGTTTATTTTTTCTAATGAATCATGTTAAAATATCTGTCGTTGCAATGGTGACCAATTTCTGAAGAGTATCCATATTGAAAAAACGAGGTGTTAGTGGTTGACATCAATAGCTACGTTTCTCTAAAAGCTAAACTTCACGATTTAGATATGTTTTATCAAAAAAGGAATATAATTCTAAAATGTGATACAATTTTGAAAAGTTTACGCCAATAACTCATAAAATACTGGATGTATGAACTTCTTGTTAACGTAACGTCAAATAACGTTTGAATGACGTTTGCGACTTCACTAATAAAGTAGGGGATGGAGTGGTTGGTTTTAAAAGTCTGTAACTTTGTAACTTGATGCTATATTTTGCTCAAAGTTTCACAAACTGTTTAAAAGAGTCTTGTCTCTCTAATGCTACATTATCATGATTTTTATATTTTTGTCACTAAGCCCGGTTTTCCTTGAAGAACGGCTCATATGTAATAACCCATTAAATACATCATTTGTTACAATAAATAGGATGTGGGGAGATAGGTTTTCCTAATCAGGAATTCCCTAATCAGTAAACCTATCTTTTGGCCAATTTCCTGCGGAAACCCCACATTTTGTTTGTAATGTACATAATTATGTTGATTAATGTTTCATACATGTCTTTATGCCATTTGATAGTATTACATTTTATGCTTATGTTTATTTTAATATTAAATAGGTCATTCATGTTGGCCACACAACATGGATGACCACGTCAACTCAAATATTGCATCTGTTTTGTTTTCTCCCCGGTCGGTCGTAAATATAGGTCATTAAATATTCCCGATTCGCGCAAAAACTATACATAAATAGCGATTTAAAAAAAAAGAAACATTCTGATTGAGCGGCAAAATTACGCGTTTGAGTGTCTGCCTATTCGGAGACTGTATTGCTCTGATTTAGTACCCGTTAACGTAAAATTCTTCGATTAAATACCATCGGTTTGCAAGTTTTAAGTAGGCACATAATTATGTTTTACATTATTTTCAAAAAATTGACTAAAAGCGAAATATTTAACGGAATTGTATCAAGAGCATCTTTTTAGAATGCTATTTTGAGCAACTACGTTTAGGCAAAGTTGGGTTAACTAGACTTATCACAGATAACTATTTTAATATGCTCTAAATAGCCTATGATTTCAACAAAGATGTGTCTATGGAACGGTCCTCTGGAATGTCAGTATGCCAGATGACATAGTTTCAACATAGAACAGTCAGTCAAATGCGAAGAAATATACGTTAGTTTGAAGTGTTCGGTGTTTTATGTGGTTCATATAGTAAATATTGTGAGGCATGGCCTCATACGATAAGTATATCACACAATTGGCATCAATAAGTCTTATTTTGCTCACAACGCTGTTGTGCTATTTTTAGTTACAATGACATACATGTACATTTTTAGAGTTTGGAAAGCGCTATTGTCTTTATTATGCTATGTCATGCCATAATATTATAGATATACTTAGATATTATTAAGATTAAACTTGCTTTAATTCTTGGCATATAATTATATGTTTATATTAGGATAAGGTTAAAATTTGTATTGTTACAGTTGCTTGGTTTATTTTGATAAAACTTTTCCTCATCCGCAACATATAGCAGTGGTGCTTGGTATATATATTATTTAAGATTAAGATGTGTTGATTTTGACTAGAAACCTATGATGAGGATTCATTTTATTGTTAGTGTTGTTTTGTATGTATTCATATGAATGTTCCTTGTCCGCAATATAACAGTGGTGTTATACAAAGATATATGTTTACAATTAACATGCTTTAAGGCTTATATGTTGATAAAGAAAATTTTTCACTGTTGATGTTATATAGATTATTGTTGATATTTATTGAAGGTTTTTCGATCTGTTATATAGCAGCAGTGCTATATATATTTATAGAAGATTAGTTATGTTGCTTATTGTTACATTATATTGTTGGTTACAGTAATACGGAAAGGTAAAGGAGAATAGTTTTGTTGCTGATGATATTAAGAATTGTTTATATACGAGTGTTAATTGTTACAGTATTATATTGTTATTATATAAATTGTCGGCTAATGTTAAAAAGGGGTTACTTGGAATTTCGAGGGCGAAATTTTGTCAGAAGGGAAGGTAATGTTAGGCATGGCCTCATACGATAAGTATATCACACAATTGGCATCAATAAGTCTTATTTAGCTCACAACGCTGTTGTGCTATTTTAAGTTACAATGACATACATGTACATTTTTAGAGTTTGGAAAGCGCTATTGTCTTTATTATGCTATGTCATGCCATAATATTATAGATATACTTAGATATTTATTAGATTTAACTATTTACCTTAACAATCAGATGCTAGATCGTTGCTGTATCACAATATTTGACTTTATGTTCGTAGCATTCTGGAAAATGTGACATTTGTCCGCCATGTTTGTTTTTGACAGTTGCAACTTCCGGTTAGTATTTAATCTCTAACCTTCAAAGTCAGTTATATCTTATTTATACCTTAAATTATTATACGTTGGTACTTTATAATAGAATGGTATGTTTTTATGTTAGAGGTAATTTAGTAATGGTATCTTAATGTTCAGTCATGTTTGCCGGCTCCTAGGCCAAGTTTTATTCTCTAAGCTCATTTGCATACCAACCTCGTTTTTTGGTATACCAGCTTGCTCATTAGCATACCAGCTTGCTCATTAGCATACCAGTTTTCTTCACATTGCCACTGTCCTTTTAGCTGACCGGCTGCGTTGTTTGAGCTGTCCTAGATTTACGTTAGTATTTGTATCTGAAAGTTTATTCAACTTAAAGTCTGTATTGCAGCTTTATTTCTACTATTAACTATTTATCATAGGTCATTAATAATAACGATATTTTGACATATTTGACTTTTGGCGGTCTTGAACTTGCGCGTCGTCAGTCCGTGTCGTCTGATCGGGTTTCGATTTAGATATTTAGCATTTAGTTCAGTCTTAGTATAAGTTATTTAGTATCACATTTTGGTCCTATTATACCTCTCCTCTCGTTGTTAAGCCCTTTTACCAAATAAATTTATCTTAAGCCGAAAGGAACGTCGTCTGTACTCTTTGAATTGATTATTATCTTGGCATTTGTCACGGTCTCACACAGTTGTTAGCCACTATCTGGTCTCTTGTAGCCAGTTTAGCCACTCTCAAGCTGTGATACACGCTACCAGTGTATTTAACCAGTTTTCGACCAGGCTATCGGTCCGAGTTGTTGTTAGACTTACGTCTATACTCTTGAGCATATCACATATTGATTGTAGCACCACAGGTGTTTGTGCACACACATATCTTGCACACAGGTACTTGAGTGCTTTTCAGTACATTCAGCACAGTCACTCAGTGCACGCACATACAGTACACGACGAGCCAGCAGAAATGAATCCAAACTAGCTAAGAAGGGGAGAAGAAATATAGACAAACTTAAGCATATTAACATTCAATTTAGTAGAATCCGTATCGATCCGTCAAAGTGAAAATACGTATAGTGCCACTATTGTAGTTGACAAGCATAATAAACTGTTTTTCAATGTGCTATGCACTAGTTAACTAACAGACTGGAAACAACACTGAGTGATATTGCAGAAATACAGAAACCCAGGAAATGCGTCAGTTTCAAGGTCAGAGATCAAAGGATTCGAAAGTTCACATCCTCTTGTGACTTCCTCCCAAATGCGTCAATCCAGGCCCCAATCTCCCGAAGCATCTCAAGTAGAAATCTCAACTCAAATTGAGATTTTGCTCAAGTCAAGAGTATAAATATGAGATAATTCTTAAGTTTTATGCTCAACATATTTACTGTAATAAACTCAGAACAATGTATCTTTTTTAAGGCGCCAACATTCAGAGTCTTGTCTCCCATGGAAATTATCTCAAAGACACATGACATTATTTGAGATTTATCTCAACTCAGATGAGATGCTTCGGGAGATCGGGGCCAGGTCTGTATTTAGTTTAAGCTAACTCTTTCAGCGGAAGTCGGCCGTCAACACTTCTTTGAGGTTTAGTTAAATAATTGACGGGTACCATTACTATAAGATATTCTCGACTATTTTCTGTTTCACGGGCCTTTATGATCTTGTTACATACATAATAGGATTGGTACTTTGTGAGGAAGGTATGCACAGTACGTGTCCATCGAGACCAAAGACAGAACAATTGATTATAGGTTATAAACCACTAAATGCAGACGCGGACCAAAATCGGATACACTCAAATAGTCTTTATGGAAACTTCTGTTTGCCTGGAAGTCGTGATATGCCTTGACAAAATGGAACTAGAATCATCTTATTGAGTTCAAAGGTATTGTATACATGTAGTTGAATGAGTGAACGTGTTTCATCTTGAATATTTTGAGATTTTGGCATTTTTGACAAAGCGAAGGTAGAGAGGGTAAAACCCACATTGGATCGGTCTGCGCGTCTGTAAAAATTTGTCTACCGCCTTTGACGAACACATTTTTTCTTATATTAAACATGAACCCCTGTTTGTTTGGTCTTATATTGTAGCTGAAACATACTGCTTTTTCAATGATAAAGGTCTGTGAACTGGCCATATACTTTAACCTGATATAATCTGGGGCTGACAATTGTCACTTTACATTGAGATAAATAATAATTTTATTTAGTGGTTTGTGACCTATAATGTTATTACGACGTTATATTATCATTATATCACTATGGGGAACCCACGTGACCAGATGCTAATGTTCGGAGCCAATTTTGTAAACAAACCGCCTCGATTCAGGTAACATTTTTGCTTGTAACTTTCTTAATAATTGATCGATCTGGATGAAATATAGACGAGCACCGTCTCCTTTCAAAAGCAAATCATCGACGCTCTTACCTAAGTGACAAAATTGTGTACTTTTTGTTATTTCGGCAACGGCGCATTTCGTAAACCGCAATATGCTATGATACGGTTCGGAGCAATTCACTAAAACATGTCCTTAACAAATTACAGCTTCATTAAAAGTTACAATTTAATAGCAATAATGTGGGTCGCAAAATTTAAGATCGACAAGCTCAAATCGGCATTACTGATGACTGTTCACCTTAAAAACACATAAAATGCCGAAACTGACATGAGAGGAACACTCATAAGATAACGAAAAAAACACTGTAAACACAATTCCTAGTTGACATATTTTCATTTTATCAATATGTTTTAAATAGAGGATATTACATGAGTGTCTTTTCATATTGAATTTATTAAACGAGTAGAATAAAATAATAAAATGGGAGGCTCTGCCGAGCATTTTATCGATTTTATTCAGCGAGTTTAATAAATTTAATGTGGAAAGTCACAAATGTAATGTTCTTTTTATCACATGTTAGCCTTTTTCCGGCTGAAACATAAATTAACTACTTATTTTCGCTATAATAAACGCCCAACTTTGTCGACGTCGCCTATACTTTGAATGACGTCGCGTCAAAGCTTTATTACACTAGTGTATTATCAAAAATAAATAATGGCTTTATTACGTTACCGCGACGTCAAACATGTGATAATAATGCATTTATTAACACGAAATTTCACATAATGACATATGAAAATTCAATGAAGCCAATATTTGTTTATTTTGGCCTACTTACGGTCTAATTCGCCGTTTTAGACTTGTTACGTAATCTAGAATAATTTACACGTGTAATGCATGCGCGTCGAAAAGCACGTGTTCAAGTACGGTTTTGATGTTAGTGAATATTTTCCTACTCGAAAAACACCTAACATGTTGACTTTGGCACACACAGAACGCGATTGACCTGTCGGGATTCCAACAGCTTGGAAAATGTTGCGGCCCTTAGTTTTGCTTTTTATTACAAAAATGATTTTCTATTTCGTTTGTAATTATTATTTTAATGATTATTTCCGTTTTTTCATTCACAGGAACCTTCAATTTTTGAAATTAACACTCAAGCAAAATTTGCAAAATTGACATTTCATTGAAATAGCCTTTGTGAAATTTTGTTGTAAGATTTTAACACTGCATCCAAGTTCGTTTAGCGTTAATATCCGCATGTAACGTGTTTTTCTGGGAGGGCAGACATCGGTTGTGCTAAATGTTAATGAACACGTGTTTAAATTGTTGCGTTGCAATATGTACGTGATAATTAATAATTTGGGTGAACTATGTTGTGACTTTGTAAAATCGACTTCATTACGTAGCGCGCCTGTAACGATTAACACGGCCGTTTATCTACCAAAATTAATCAATAATTAAATGCAAGTATTATTCAAGTATTCGTACGCAAAATTTTATTAGAGTACGTGCAGTATTAACAAAATTATAACACATATTTATGGTGGCGGGTTAGAACTTTTGGGTAGTGTAAAGACCTGCATGAGCAAACACTAACATCCGATATGAGGACACTCTTAAAACGAAAGCGCTTGTGCTGGATTGGACGTGTTCTGTGTAAACCCCAAGAAACATTACAAGAATTGCTCTCAGATGGACCCCTTTAGAAAAAAGGAGACGAGAAGGCCTAAAACGACATGGAGAAGAACAATAGAGGCAGAAATAAAGGAAATTGGATCGACTGGGCAGAAAGATGGCCAACAACAGAGAAGAATGGAAAGCTCTAGTCCTTGCCCTATGTACCCCCGGCACAACAAGGACTAAGATAGGTACACGTAGGTACTTGTAGGTAAACACTATTTGAAACAGACACATGAAACAGGCTTGCAAGCACTCAACTGAAACAGCCGAACACAAAAACATGAATAACACAGACCAATAGCATACGACATACTGAGTATAGCCTTGCTCACAACTGAACGGGAGATTGAAAATGAACTGCTTGAAGACCAACCTTTAGCTGTTAAAAAAGCAGAATGTTCAAATTGCAGCTGTCAATAAGCTGAAAGTCAAATTTTAAGCTTTAATAAGCGAAAGTCCAAGTTTCAAAGGTGAAAGTCCTAGTTTCAGCTTATAAAAAGTCCTAAACAGATCCACAATCACTTAAGATGGTAATACCCTGCAGCAACCCAGGTAGTCAACAACAAGAAAATAAATAAATAGATAGCGAATGTTTGGGAGCAAGAATAGAAACAAAGCCCTAATTCCATAACTCTACATACGCATATATGAATCATAAGCGAATCGGACAGGGTACGAATAGCGCGAACGAATGTAATAGAGGTCGAATTGTGAATACGAAGAAAATATAACGAATACTGAGAACTTATTACATTTGATTGATTATTTAAGTTTGAATAATATCACTTTATACAGTATTGGAGCTTACAATTAAACCTGGCAAGCATTATAATAGATACATAATTTTATCATATATACAGTTTACAGTTAAGGTATCAAAACATGATTTTTTAGCGGACACATCAAATATTAACATTTTAATGTTTCAAATCCGGTTGGCTGTGTAAGCTGTCCATGTATGGCCAGTACACACGCGCATTATTTCATCAGCCGTTGTTATATGTTACACAGTACTTGCCTCTACACGTTCATAAAAACAAACACAAATTTATGTTACACTTAAAATATGCTGTTGATCTCTGGGTATCCAATGTACCAAACACAGATTTTAAGTCAGGGGGGCCACTACTGCAAATTAAAACAAGACAAATGGAACTGAACACCTACAAGAACACGACAACTTACTCAGTTAACCTCATATCAAACACACAATTCAACCGAACTACACAGCCACAAAACTTTTTTTATTCTTTTTTAACCATAAAAGTGGACAATACGTACATGAAAAAAGGTTATCTATAGGGACAGACAGTGACATTTGTAACGTATTTTGTGAGCTTGAAGATTAAAAGTATTCTACACAAGTATTTCCTTTTCCTTAAGTGAACCCGTTCTGTATAACCCAGAACAAGCGCCACCAGTACCAGGTCTGCTTCCTCTTATCTGACTTAGTACAATTTACGACAAGAGAGATGATTTTAATTTCGATACTGTAACTTACCAACACTTGGATGGAGATGTTCCACGGTCAACTTCATATGGTGTTTACACTTCTCAATTAATCCGTTTTGCTAGAGCTTGTTCTCGAGTGGAAGACTTTAATACTCGAAATATTTGTATTACTAATTTACTGCAACAAGGTTATCGCTTCCATAAACTTCGTAAACCTTTCGCAAAATTTTATAGGCGTAATTCAGATCTCATTTCTGAATATGGTATTTATTTAAAGACACTTCTGCGACAAGGTCTGTCTCAGCATGAATTGTATGGTGATGTGCTTTACAAATTTCGAAAGTGTTTGTGTTATAGTCACTTTCATGATGTGTTTATCAAGATTATAAAACGTTTTCTGAGTAGAGGATATGACCATTTAATTTTGCAAAGGACTGCATGCTTAGTAGTGGGTCCCTTTACAGCTCGCCATTATGCTTCCTATTTCATTGTGCGATGACCGGACAATATACAGACTCTATGATATGCCTAACCTCAAGCCTTTTTGGACGGCTGGTATTGATGCCTTTCTGTTACATTGCCTGGTCGTACCCTTAAATGTTTTGCTCTATTGTTTCTCTGATTTTATTGAGGTTATTGAGTACTTTCTGTGCTACTCGATGGACGTTATTTATATAATGTTTCATGTTTTACATTCTTTTATTACCTGTCACTGTGGCTGACCAGCCATATATTTTACCTTAGAGGACAGCAAGAGATGGTTATTCAACAGATTAAGTGACCATATAATGGTGTTGGCATCACTGAATGTTTAATATATCTTTTTTGGATATACCACTTAAACAAAGTCACCCATTCGACATTATGCCGAGTATATATCATCTAAAAGACCATTTAAACGAATGCGCATCTAATACGTGGGACGTTCAAAAATAAACAGGACTGGGGCCCTCAAGGGTTTAGTTTTAAATGTTATACAAATATTATTACATAACATTGAATCGGAATTTAATTGCGAAAAATTGATATCTGATTTAAAGAGTTACACTATCACGTCCGCTCATAATAGTCAATTTTGAAACCATGGTAACACGCACCCGGCGCAGCCCACCAATTACCATTGATGGCGACTACGTAATAGTGCGTTTCTTTAATACTATCATATTTAACTTCGCCATGACATTGCATGTTACATATTGGACGATGTCTGCAAAAGTAACGACATTCGGACGTTAGCTACGGAAATAAAAATATGTTTAACTCCATGAGTGACAACGTCGTGGACGCAAACGTAACGTCAGCAGAACGTAACAAAAAACGGACAAACGCCAAGTTCTGTCAACAGCAAGTAACTATGTCCTCTGAATCGTATGAAATTATCGTAACTACGTTGGGAAACATTTCTTCGAGTCGTTTATCCTTTATATAATGGCATAAACGATTTAGTGATATCTGTTCAGCTTTGAAAGACAGGGAAGTAATAGGAAATCATATAACGTTTGTGACGTCACCTACTGAGACATTTGCAAAATATCAACGTCTAATAGTACGTTGCCTCGATCAGATATTCGATTGAAGATCATGAAAAATACATAGGTTTCTCACCTACGCTTTACTTGAGTGGTTCACTGTGGTACAGGAATGAATTCATACCTTATATCACTATAAACATCGTATTTCACAGCCCTATGCGAAGCACGAACGCCTTGTAAAATAGCGACGTCATTTTGTGCGCCGGGTCGGCGTTAGTGACCTTGTTTATCAATCTGTAACTCTCGGACCGCGTATTTGTTTTAGTTGATAATTTTACAGTATATAGCAAAAGGATTCCGATTTCTGATGGTATATAATTTGATTTATTTCGTTTAACCATGCGGGTTTTGTGACAATAGTCCTGTTTATTTTTGAACGTCCCACGTATGTCTATATTTTCAAATTGAGTCACTTGTTTATTCAACCTAAATGCAAACTTCAATTTCTCGGCATTCCATAAGGTTTTACAAATTTTGAAAAACAGTATTATATTAAGTATCAAATTGGAATGCCTCGAGCTAAAGTCTGAATCCTTTTGTTCGCCTAGTTCGTATAATGTTACTTTCGGCTCTCTTACGTTCTAGGTGTATTTGTGTTCTTTTTAGCCCCTTCTATCCTCGCACGAGTTCGTATAATGTTATACACGTATGCTTAGCTGAAAACAGCCAAGTATGTCTTTGAATGTACCACCACATGGTACATTGATTTGGATTAACTGCAGAGCTAAAAGCTAATGACTCAATACAGCTGACACAATATCGTCTCTCAAAGCCTTTCCAACGGCCTCATATTTTTGTATCAAAACTCGTTTGAGCTGTTATTAAAAAAATATCACAGTGTGATTTTACTTTTGAATGATCATAGCAATATTCAAACCCGCTGACCTAAGATAAAAATTCATTGAGTGGTCAAGTGAGGTTTAATAAATCACATATTACCATACTTATCAGATTTTTTAGATTTCTACTCCTATATAAAACTGTTATCTGTTCGTATTTCATGAATTAATCAAAGGCAACATACGATGCTTACATTAAATTGAATGCTTTTTCTTGTTGGTGCTTGAAACCAAGCAGTTTCAAAAGCGACTCATGAAGGATAAATTATATACACAATGCTTCAATGGTCTCCATTTAGCCATATATTATTACTAGTATTCTTGATCTGAATTCAATGTTGCAGCAAGCGGATGAATGACTGTACCCATTGATATTCATTATATTGTCGATAGAGATTAAACAAAAGCGCGGAATCTCCCACCAATCTCCGAATACATTAGATATATTTTATCGGGGCTTCATGCAGTTTTTCGACTGTACGGGATTACCGTAGGTATGTTTCAATAATATAAATGCGTAGCTTCAGGCTATAAATATATACACATATACATAAGATATTCACTATTAACGTTTTGCGTTTAATGGCAGAATGTCTTATTTTAAAGCATACTGATGAGATCCTGCAAGTTGGTGTTTTACCGGGTAATGGTGTGTTGTACAGGATAGAACATGAGTAGCAGTTATATATGGGGTTTTATGCAGTCTATACATTTTCCGATTACTATCGGTATGCTACAAAAGACACTTAATTGCATATTATGACTCCCTTGTTCCATATAATATTTATAAGATTATAAATAAAACCTCGTATCAGTTCATTAAACGGTATTATCATAAGACATGTTTTCAGTGTTCAACAATATCAAATATCATAAACCAATTCCGATAATTCCATGACAATTGACTGGGAAGCGCGGTGTTTATGCAGCTGCAGCCACCTGCTGTTTAGATCCATGGTCTCAATATTGCCTAGCGCTCTCTGAAATTTCGGACAGTTCTGATTTCTTCGGTAAATAAAGTATTGCAATGCGACAAAGACCGATGTTATCCGCATGGAATAATGGAATTAGTCTGGTTCACGACATTCTTACAAAATGCATCTTTTTTTAGGATTTTTTTTTTGAAATCGTAAAACATCGAGAACAGGTCACGTGCTCCTCCATGGACGTTAAACTTTATGCTATCCATTATACCTGCTCGCTCAAGGCTCGCAGGTAATAATATAAATGAATATCATGGGAGGCTATCAATAAAAACACATGAAATATTAATAACATCGTTTTAGTTGTTTAATGGTAGACGACATATACCATTTGTCTTATTCACGGTAGAACCTATATTGCGGACATCGCGAAAGTCTGTGTTATTTTTGTGTCGGGCTAATTTTGTGTTATTTTTAGCATTCGACATAATGTGAACTGCTAATAGAAAATTATGATTTTTTGTAATTATAGATAAAATATACTTGTATTTTGATGCCTTCAGTGATACACGAGGGTCGGTTGAATTAACTAGTTTTCCCGAAATTAATAGCTTCAGTAGTTTCTCCACCTGCAGAGAACAAGACAGTGGTCAACGTCACGGAAGATTATAACCTGCCCAACGCGGGCCTCTAACCCAGATCTACCATATGATGGTATATTACTCTACTAACAGATAAACATTTCAAAACTGACAAAGTAATTACCCAATTTCCAGATTCAATACATGTTGTAAAAAGTATATAATATTATAATTACCACAAAAAGGGAATATGTTACAAGGACAAGCAAAAATATAATTTTTAACTTGTTAGAAATTTATTAATACATGTTTAGTGACTTTTATCAGAAATGGAAATTATTGCTCGACCTAACCGATCCTAACTCTAACCCATAAATGTCTCGAATGACGATTAAGCTAGATGAACTCGTCGTCGATCACCTGCCGAATTTAAAACTATAAGTGAAAATGGCCAAATTTATTTGACAATGGCATGGCGCATGTGTAACGCTGTACACTATAACGAATGCTTGTTTACCCCCTATCATTTTTTCTAGATTAGTTTAGTTTATATACATACACTGAAGTACATTTATTTTAGGTCAATTTAACAAGTTCTTTAACAGTTATATCAATTAAATCATTAAATCATTAACTGACTGTAAAGACGTCATGCGATCGTTCCTGCTATCAATGGCTTTATCAATGTATGAGTACGTATCTATTACTATACCTCTCGACAACTCTTTCCGCCATAAGTATACATGTAGCGTTGTCTGTATCACTACTTGCGGAACTTAACAACGCGTATCATTGAACTATTTAATTTGCACTTAACCGCATTTTTATAGTTCACATGTTCGGTTCATGAATAATTAAAATTTCGAAAGAAATCAATAAGTTAAAATCAGTTGGAGATAGCGCTGTTGTGCATGCAGTTCATTTGAACATCTCAGTGGATATTTGGATTTGTGAGGCCTCAATAAATTGTAAGTAAATACGGACTTAATTGTATATATTTATAATTGTTTTAATTAGAGAAATGAGTATTGAATTTGACTGTTGGACGGTTTGGCACAATTCCACAACTGCCTATATAGACGAGGTTATCAGTTCATCCATAAAACAACGATCGTAATTTTATGAATGAATGTATACAGCGAGTACACATCATACATTGTCCATTAGAAGAAATAATGCATTGTTTTAAAGAACTAAATTATGAAATACATTTACCGATTTCTTTTCATACAATAAATAACTTAGCTACTTATTGTACTGTAAGAATATTAGTTTTAATATAATTTTATGTTATTACCCAATAATATATACAATTTCTGTCATACAAATATACATACGGTATGCATAGGAAAAAGGGTCGAACCAAAAGTTCCAAAACTTGGTTACGGCTCTCCCCTGTTATACCATTATCAATTACATTAGGTTATGTTATTTATCTATAACTAACAAAAGTGTATTACCTGATGAAGGCATAGTATAATACCAAAACGTTAAAAGATACAATCTTAAATAATTTCAACGCATATTGTTGTTGATATTTATCTCTTGATATTTATCTCTTTTTTTTAAAAAATAAAAGTGTTAAATACTTTATTTAACTAGGCAACACTGTTGGGTATACCAAGTCTTCACATTGATAATGTACGTATATATTAATGGTTTGTAGAAATATTTTGGGCTTTAATACAAAACATCAAAAACAAATACGTACATTGTTTTACAGTACACATGCACTTAAGTGTTTGTTTATGTTTTCTGTGCTCGACCGGTTAAGCTGGGTGCTGACTTCCCTGTCTGACTTAACTTTATCTTTATACACTTATAAACACATCAACAATAACATCACTTTAACTTAAGAATTCATTTTTATTACTCAGATAATACAATAAACTAAAGCGACTTCTGTCTTCTTTGTACCATCGATTCGTGAATAAATAACCCATAAAACAAAATATGTTGGATAGCGTCTTTTACATGTAAAAGTCATCTCGTGCAATGTTTGAATAATTAAAACACTCGAATAAAAACATACATGTTTTTGATATAGTTATCATTCACATCTTCGGAATATAGGACTGAATGGATATGCTGTTTGTTTTAGCGCTCAATAATGGGAATAAGTATGGGTAAACTTGTATCTGAATAATTATTTAGGTAAGAAAAATATACATGTACGTAATTTAATTGTATGGTACCCTCACCGGAGACCTCTTTAAAACTAGTTTAATGCCCCAATTCACAAGAGACAATATAACCTGCACCTTACTGCTATTAACAATACAGTCACAGACATATTGTATAGAGTCATATTACCATTCAATGTATTTCTATAGTAAAAACCCACACAATGAAGAACTGTATGTAATATCAACCGTATATAAAATAGGTTTGTTATAGGTCGATAGACGTACTAAGTTTTTTTCAGTGTTTTTTAGCTAAATAAAATATTGGGTTATAAGCCACTCGGCCACGTATGGTCGCGGTTATGTTTAACTATGGTAACATACGTGATGATGATTACATCGGCACTCCTTTTGGAAGAACCATCGTGTCAGTGCATCATGAGTCATGTGCTGAAGCCATCAATTCCTTAACATGTTTCACGATAAATCCTGCGAAAATTGTTTTTGCCTAACATGCTCACTCGTATAACACTAGATATAATGTTAAGTTCAAATGTCGTGCTTTCTTATTATACTAAATACAATACATACAGCACGCATATGGTTGATCTCTAGTGTCCTCTTCAAACAATAGTATCGATTGTTTCGGTCCCCTGCATACGTGGGTCATGGGGTCAAAAACTACTTTAAAGGGACTGCCTCACATATTGGTGAATTGCAAAAATAAAATAAAATTGTCAAATATACGCGAAATTTTGGTATAGTTGGCTGTATATCCCATAAACAATCACACTGACATCTAAAATAACATGAGAAACTTCGGCATTTGTAGTTATTTAGTATTTTTACATCAATAATTCTATAGGGTATTAATGACTTTTAGGCGATCCTCGTCAAACGATAGCAACAACCAGTCGGTGCGGCTACATATGTAGGTAAAGGGCCAAGTTATACGTTGTACGAGTGAAATATCGCCCCTATAAACCACTGAACATACACTCGAGGACTTTAAAAATGCCTCACATGACTTAAAGTCAAATATCACTTAAATTATTCATGTTATCAAAAACTCATTTTACGACTTTGTATGCGTGTTTCTGAACAAAATAACTGACAATTTGCATGAAAGATAGGGTGTACGATTATATTTTTTCATTGAAACGGGATAGGGCGCACAATACCAATTGGTCAGCATAGTTTTCACCACTGTTATCACTCTGAATACGTATACCGACATCCGGTATTTACTGTTTTACACTCAATCTTATCATATTGTGTGTCACAATATTTTAAATTATTGCAATATATGTCCATATCCTAATCATAGAATCCATTAAACATAACATAAATTAATATTGATAATTTCAATGGAATCAATTGCCAAGTAATGTTGCATTGCTCTTATAAAAGTAGTAATTTCGTTTCTTACATAATTTTATTACAGGCATAAAAATGTATCGCCCATTGCGTATGCAATTACGAAAGGAAGCAGTCATTCAAAGAACTAATGAGCATTCAGTTAAATAGCATCTCAGTTAAGCGAGAAATATTGAATGGAATGACTAGGACATCATATCTTGAGACATATTCTTCATTGACTCCTTAATTTAGAAATGTTGTGTCGATGAAAGATTACAATAGTTATAATAAAAGAAAGTTACAATTATCAAGCTGTGCTGTAATGACTTATTACTTATCATGCAGTGTCCGGTTGCTTTGATACCAAAAACAACATAAAAACAAGTTCGAAATCAATGATTAATTCTAAAAAAGTTGCTTGTGACAACAACCGTAATCAGACATATTCAACCTTTATATGCTTATGAATCGGACAATATACAGTTATGTAACTTGCGATAGTCTAGAAGGTAATACTGACCGATGGCATGTGAAACCGTGTTACATGTAACAAGTATAAGTAATTACAGGTGTATGTGTGTTGTTGATGGGCAGTATACATAATAGCATCGGCTAATAATCGGTATCACGTGACGAGTATGGATGATTACATGTCTAGAGCTTTAAAATGACGAGAGACTAAAGATTGAATGAAACCATTTTATTGTCGTTAATAATTAATGGTCTGAACGATGATATAAGAAAACAGGTGTTATTAAAACAACAGCTGGCTTTGCCAAGACCTAGTAAATTTGTTAAATTGCGAGGTTACAAATACAATGTATATTAATTCGAGTACTTAGATAAATCATGTATTAATGGTATAGAAAGTTTTAGGTACAGAATAACATGACAGAAAAATGATTTTATCAATCAAGCTAAATGAATTAATAAGGCAGGTAGAGAAAATAGTGAAATATATAGCTAATATGCATCCCATTATTTACATAACAATATTCCAGAATCCAACTTTATGTTTAATATCAATGCACCCAAATCCATGAATTCAGTTAGGCCAGAGTAAAGTAATAATTGTTAATTAGTACAAGCCATCCTGCTTGTTATTCGATGTGCACACTGGCTATTAGGAAAATAGGTAGGTTACCAGTAAATTGGTTGATAATATATCCTCGAAAAAAAAGCAAAAATTAAATTCGGAATGCTGTTAAAGTAAAACTCAATTATATGTAATTAAATGGTATGCTAAACGTTATCGTAATAATTGAATGCTACAAGAAAATGTAAGCGAATATTTAATTAGAGAATTTTTAAATTAAAAATTGTGTAAGGCCAAAAGACTACATGATTCATTAATGCCAATGTCAGCATAATGTAAAACAAAGCCATTGTTAGTGTCAAAAAATTTAATACCTTTGAATTTAAGAATAAAGGTATGTTTTGTCATCTGCAAAACGTACAACACTTATGCACTGTAATATGGCGGACCACATACGTTTTCTGGAACCGTACCTATGGTCTTCTGCATGCAATTTAAGTCGAGGAACTTAACACTATTCCGCATAGGACTAGTTCTACAGAATAGACTTCGTTCAAAAACGCCTTTAGAGGAAAAGCCCTGTGCGAAGAGGCATTTTCATGAGAAATATGCAAATGGTCTATTCCATGAAATATTTCTAAAGTTTTCCATGCACACAATATCTATAGAACCTTCTTAGCACATATTTGTCAATTGGTTCCGGTTTTTGAATAATATACAGACCTTTCTGGAGGAAGAAAATCAAATGAATCATTTCCGTCAATGACTGTGTGTTTTACAATTACGCATTTCTTAGAATTCATGGTAGCACATATATGATATTTCTGCTTCATTCTTGGTTAATGGTAACGCATGTTCTATCCTTTGTTATACTACGTAAAAGCTTCTCTTGAAAGTACTGGAGGTATAACTTTAATATGTTCTTGACATTTAAAATAAGATGCCGTTTTGGGCACCACGTATTGGGCATGGTATAAAGTGGGTTCAAATGTTGTTAACTTCAAGACTTTTCTTCTAAATAAAGTGAACTTGGGATAAACTCGAGCTTGTACGAGCAGCTAACAGTCAAACTTTTAGTATTGCAGCTTTGAGACGAATATGCTATTGTTTGATTGTTGTTGTTTTCAGTTGACCACTTTTGTTGTTGTCTTTCAGATGCTATTGACCTACTTTGAAACATGTAATAAAAGTGTTACAATGCTAAAAGACACCTTACGATGTCTTTTTATATCAAAAAGTTCATCATGTACAAATTTATCACTGAAATTAAGTTTAGACCTTTCTTTGATATAAGGCATAATTTCAGTCAATTTGACGATATGTTTTAGTAAGGTTTTTAAGCTTAGTATAAATTAGTAAGTGTTTATTAAACATACATTATGTCCAAACTGATGCATGGATTTCAACCAAAGTTTACTTAAATGCACACATTGGTCTAATGAGTACATATGCCACGTTTAAAGCACGAAGCCCCTAAAATACTAAGATATGCTTGAAATTGCATTTCTTTTCGAACACCCCTCGTATGTTTACATGTATATATACTTTCTCTGTATATATTGTTGCATATTTATATGAAACGATAAACGTATTCAGTATTATGTTTTAATTACAAGTTGTCTGCTGAAAATTTATATTTTACGCTTAAACTTTAATATATATCCATTTGTTGTTATGTTAGCATGCATATATCTATGTCAAATTGTTTTAAACATGTCTTAAATGTGATTGTACAGCACTTTTGAACGTGTAATTACATGTTAAAAATGCTAAATAATAAGTAATCTACAGTAGTATAGAAAATAATGTACAATCCAAACAAACTCCTCTCATACGCAGGTATGCTTTGCCTGCTAATCAATATGTAAGAGATTATTATGATACTGAGGTTGGTCAAAGAGGTCAACTTGTAGTCATACTAACAGTTACAAATATCAGTAGCAGGTAAACGAAAACGGTGGCAGTGATTCATGATGTAATTAGTCAGAGAACTTTTAGGCCAAATAATTAGTGATTATAGTTTCTTGTGCATGGTTCATTATTAGAGTTTATAGTGCTAAGTTTGAAATTATTTGGTATAGAGACGCGCAACTTTGTCGTCTGCTGTTGACGTGACGTCATTTTGCCCCACTAGGTTGGAAATATCACGACACGGCTCATATTATGTAGCCATGTATTTAAGCTTACAAATGTGGTTAACCAATAAAAGAACAGAACTGTTTAATAATTCTAAGGATGGTATGTCATGCTTATTATAGTGACTATAGTGGTGTAGGGAAAAACTCATTTTAGGAATTGTAAAGAGAGCCAATTGTTTATGAAGGAAATATGAATAATTAGCTGAAGTATATAGTCACTTTGGATATCAAGCCAAATATTTCAATTCGTTTCAGTTAAGTTAGAATAATGCGGCAATTTATTTTAAAAATAGCAAAGCCGATTATTTAATATCAGTATAACTGTGCCAATTGTCAAAACGGGTGCATATTATAATGTTTAATATACAAATGTTCCCTATTCCTTTGAACAATGATTTAAATAATTTCCATGCAAAATTGCTAATAAAGGAATGCGTACAATAGGCAAATGTATGTTATGCGAGGATGATGTATTTTGCAATGAGGCAAATAAAGACATCTGTTGAATGGAGGTACAAGAATATGATGATGTTACAAGAGCAATTAATTCAAATACATGATAGAACAAGGCGAGCTAAAAAGAGAACTTGAAAAGGTTAAATTAAGATAAATTCTGTCTGATCAGCAGAATTAATTAATGAATTAATCTTGAAAGTATAGGATCAAACATTACAACTATAAAAGATTGTAAATTGTGTGTCCTTACAGTGTATTGTGAGAATACGACTGTTAGTCATTCATGTATGTTGTAATGACATGTACTTTGAACTTAAATGTGTCCATGTGTGTTGAGCATGATTGATGTGCCCTAGTGGAGATATTTTTCACGGACACAAAATTATTTGAATTTATTTGAGTTATTTGAAATTAATAGACCAAGGCGTCCAAGAGATATTGAGTAACTTCGAAATAAGATATTTGAGCACCAGTCCAAAAAGATTCTAAACAAACCCTAAAGTGTTGAAATTCAGTTAACACATTTATAAAGCAGGCTGAGAGTATGGAGTATAGAAAATTTGTACAGACTGAAAATATCGGAACCACAGGCTACAGTGCGTATCTATGTAATTTACATAGCAGGCATTACGATAACTAATTTACTAGAATTAATTTGTTATGTATAGTTTTAATAGATAAACTTTATGCTTTACACGTTATTATGTTGAGACCAGTAAAGAGCGTGACAGTAAAGTAAAATACAATGGAATTATAGTAAAGGGCATATCGCACTCCAATAAAAAGCATAAAATTAAAAATAATTTGGAAATAAAGTAGGAAGGCACTACAATACAAAGTTTTTATTATTCAATTTCTTTAATAGCATGAAAATTGATTTAGAATGCGAACAAATAAGTTTTGTAATACATGTGTATAGTAATATGCAAGACCAAGTCACTTTCAAATATATACATTTAACAAAAGGAATAGGTAGAATAGATAAACCCTTTATTGACACCATATCCAATTTAGCGGGATGCGATGGCTACAAAAAATAATATTGTCATAATGAAATGAAAGGGGTAAAAGGACGGTGGCTACCAAAGTTATGGTTTGGAACTTCGCAACTTTAGTTTATAAATGAACGAAACACAGTTAAGATATGTATTCCTAAATG
Source organism: Spisula solida (assembly GCA_947247005.1). Classification (NCBI taxonomy): domain Eukaryota; kingdom Metazoa; phylum Mollusca; class Bivalvia; order Venerida; family Mactridae; genus Spisula; species Spisula solida. The sequence goes on along the minus strand of OX365945.1, from coordinate 26,284,298 downwards.
TCTAGGATTAAATATGATTTTATGGTATTGCACGAATATTAGAAGACATCCATCATGGCTGAAAATTCAAACACGTAAGAATCCGACATACATCTAAAATGATCCCGGGCAAATAGCTCAATGCCTGGGCAACATCAGAATCAGTAACACTACCGTAACCAATGATGGGGAAAATAGAGCTAATAAACACGAAAGCGGTAAAAAGCAAAAGCATACGGCGACATATAAATGCGTACGTCTCTATGTACATAACACCGTTAATTAAAACATGTGCATTAATTAATTTATTACATTATAACACATAGTTTCGCCGATGTTTTTCGTAGAACCTGTCCCCGAAACTCCTCATTGTCATCAGGAATACATCCTCTAAGCAGTTGGACCGATGTAAAATCCGGGAACACATCGCGATGCCGCCCATTAACCCCCAAATCATCACCGATAAATATTAAGAAATATTCTGCGATTAAATACCAAGACCGTGAATGTGTCATCAAAATATCGCCTAAAAATGTATTGTACGTTTGTTTGTATTTTGTTTCAGTTCCTAATGGAACAATAAGTTCGGTTATAGCCACATTGACAAAACTAAATGCAGAATAACAAAGGGCAAGAATGCAATACCACTGCTCCTGCCTTGAATAAATAAAATTGCAATCTGTACCCCCAAACCACACGAATTTATTGTATTTTATACTATAAAAAGCTTACATGGTGCTTCTAAGTGGTTTTCTGAGAAAGATATGTATCAGTAATTAAAACCTAATTAACTACCTCACAACAGAGTTTATTGCCACAGCAGTGCTTGCCAGGGGCAAGCCTATTGGGTATATAATGAGTCGGATATTCACTTCTACAAGAGTGCCTAACCTACTTTTTATATCAGTGCATGTTACCCGACCTTGCCATAGTGATTGAGGATTTCAAATTAGTGCAATTAGTATTATTTCGTCTTTCAAAACAACTACAAAGTATCAAAAGTATCACTTTTTTCAAATTTTTGTCTAATAACCATGTTATTAAATAACTTATGAAACTGTTCTGGGTATTATTCGAAAGCTATCGTATGTAGAACATTTATAACCGTTACCTTTTTTTTCTTTTAGTTGGCCACTATAAAGAAGCATGTGTACAGCTGCATGTTTATTTATGGCGCCAAATTGACAAATGAAAGTGGAAGTTTGTAGCTGTTCAACTTCATTTTTCTTGTTCAGTTTTGTGTTGGTCTTTGTGGTGTGAGCTTGTGGTCTGTGATTTTTCATATGTGTGTGTTCAATTTGTACTTTGCTCGGCTATTTCTGTTGAGTGCTGCCTTTCCTTCCCTAGGAGGTTTGTTTTTATCTTTTTAAACCCATTTATAATGTCGTTTTAAAAAGTAAGTTGACCTGTAATCAGCTGGATATCTGTGGGAGCAAGAATATTATGAATATGAACAGGAATGAACTCTTCCGAGTGTTCTAAACGATATTAAAGAGTGATGAATGTGAACTATCGCGGAACTTATTTTCGAGTACACATGTGAATTCGTACGAATCAATTCATTAAGCTAATTTCAAAACTTGTAAATGGTTGCAAGTCTGTATTTTTATATAGAATGTTATAAACTATGAATTATCACTGGATGTTGTTGTCTTCCATAAAACAGTGTGTAAAGTGATTTTCATAAATAAGCCTGTATTGTAACTACTACATACAGGGTATCCAAAAGAAAGTATACAGTTTCAGTGTATATTTATAAAATTTCGTCATTCTGCTGTCGTAACGAAAATTTATACTTGTGTAGACAACAGATGTAAGATTTTTCTGGGACTAGTTTTAAGATTATAACTTGGATAATTTATAGAGAAATGTAAATTTACTGAAATTACCTTATTTGCCCGTGTCATCTATTCAGTAATTTATGACGTTCTCAAGATGTCCACCCTTCTTGCGTTTTCCTTCTTGCACTTGTTTTAAACTATTGATAACATGTGTCTAAGCTTATCTTCTTACCTTCTCTTTTGATGCTTCTCGTGAACATAGACGTGTCTTTTGGCTTTGTGCTTAACACTAGCGATTTCACATAGCCCCAAAAGAAGACTTTGCAATCATTTTGATCCGGGCTGTGGGCGGGCCATGTCGCAATACAGTGGTAATTCCTGGAAACTACTTTGGATCCAACTGTTAAAAAGAATTCACCCAACCCCTTAAGTACAATGTGTGACCCTGTGTGACTCTTGTGCTATCTGAATCGCTAGTGCACACTCTAAAGTCAACGGATACATCTTTGCTGCTTAGGAACACCAAAAGAGAAGGTTAGAGGATCAGATAAGACATATATGCAAATGTAATTGATAGTTTCAAAAAACGAGTGCAAGAAGGCAAATGTCATCTAAGGCAACATGCATCGTGAAAACGTCGTTAAGTACTACAAAATGACGTCATGGACAAAATAAGTTAATTTCAGAAAATTGACATTTTTTCAAAACAAATATCCGGGTTATAATCTTAAAATTTGTCACAGAAAAAACGTACATCTTTTGTCTATACGTGTGCAAATTTTCGTTGCGAAAGTAGAATGAAGAGGTTTGATAGATAGACACTGAAACTGTATACTTTCTTTTTGGTCGTAACGAAAATTTATACTTGTGTAGACAACAGATGTAAGATTTTTCTGGGACTAGTTTTAAGATTATAACTTGGATAATTTATAGAGAAATGTAAATTTACTGAAATTACCTTATTTGCCCGTGTCATCTATTCAGTAATTTATGACGTTCTCAAGATGTCCACCCTTCTTGCGTTTTCCTTCTTGCACTTGTTTTAAACTATTGATAACATGTGTCTAAGCTTATCTTCTTACCTTCTCTTTTGATGCTTCTCGTGAACATAGACGTGTCTTTTGGCTTTGTGCTTTACACTAGCGATTTCACATAGCCCCAAAAGAAGACTTTGCAATCATTTTGATCCGGGCTGTGGGCGGGCCATGTCGCAATACAGTGGTAATTCCTGGAAACTACTTTGGACCCAACTGTTAAAAAGAATTCACCCAACCCCTTAAGTACAATGTGTGACCCTGTGTGACTCTTGTGCTATCTGAATCGCTAGTGCACACTCTAAAGTCAACGGATACATCTTTGCTGCTTAGGAACACCAAAAGAGAAGGTTAGAGGATCAGATAAGACATATATGCAAATGTAATTGATAGTTTCAAAAAACGAGTGCAAGAAGGCAAATGTCATCTAAGGCAACATGCATCGTGAAAACGTCGTTAAGTACTACAAAATGACGTCATGGACAAAATAAGTTAATTTCAGAAAATTGACATTTTTTCAAAACAAATATCCGGGTTATAATCTTAAAATTTGTCACAGAAAAAACGTACATCTTTTGTCTATACGTGTGCAAATTTTCGTTGCGAAAGTAGAATGAAGAGGTTTGATAGATAGACACTGAAACTGTATACTTTCTTTTTGGTCACCCTGTATGAGTGTACATGTTTAAATTTGTAATACATACTACATGTAGTTATGTACCTCGTAACAAAGTGTTTAATTAATTATTTTTCACAGGGTATTGTATGATTGCAAATGCACAAGGCCATATCATCAATGTTAAAGGTTGTATTTTGCTTCGTGCTGACGCATCTTGATAGCCAAATTACAAATGTAAAGCGTATCACTCTTTTAAATTACAAAATTATTAGATCCAACATTTGTACAGTTGTAACTTTCTTCTCAGAGCCAAAGGGACTATTTAACCGAGTGCTAACGTAGGTAGATTTGTATGCCCCACAATATTTGGTGGGGGCATAAAAATATATGGATAATAATGGCGATTCTCAAGAACGAGTATAATCACAGAAGCCTAAAATTTTAATTCATACATGGCACAGAACAAGAGAAAATAATTCAGTGCTGGTCAGAAGCAATATATGGAAACACCAGGTTCATGTGATCTCACTGATTAGGGTGTGAATGGAATCTCAATTTATTATAGGGATCGTACCATTGGTGCCCTGATCTTGTAGCTGGTCATTTTAATTGTTTTCTAGTTTTATTTTTGTAGTGGTCCTTGTTCACGGATTGTGCTTGTCGTCTGTGCTCTTTCTGTTTTCTCTGAGATCTATTTTGTGCCTTGTCGTTAATTTCTGTTGGGAGCTGCTAGATTTGATTTTAAGCTCCTAAACCGCCAACAATAATAACTTTAAAAACCTAAATAATCGATCAAAAGTCATCCCATCTCGCTATTCTCGTCATTTTCATTGGGACCACTTTCATGCAGAGCTAGCAATTTGTACTCTTTTTCTTTAGTGCCTTTTGCGCAATGCTGTTTGTTTTGAGTACCGCATATCCAATCCGACTTGTTAAATATTACCTCTTGTAATGCTTCTCTTTTTTTACTACATGTATATATAAGTAACTGTTTATTTTTGTGTTCATACGAGTAGTAAAAATGCAGTTTTCCTAAAATTCTATATTTCATAATTAGTTGACTGTTTTTGAACTCTAAATTAAAGATATAATGCACGTGTTTAAGATATTAAATGCCAATCTGAACATGTTTTTGTTTAAATTGATATAAACTATTTTAAGATCATTGGATAAAACTTCCATAATTAGGATTAGTGTAATGAAAATGCATCTGGTATTGTCTCCATGTTGCGTTGTTACGAGATAAAACATAAACGTAAAGTCCAGGCCGAGATTTGAATCAGGGACCTCTGGATCAGTACTAAAGAGTATTACATAGTGCGCCCATGATAATGAGAAAGGCGGGACAATTCGGAATATTCCACTGAGGTGGATATTTTAGTACAAAACTGACCATATGTGTTTACTTTTATTTAGTAATTTGTTAAGCCAATTTTTGCAACTGTTGACCAAACCGATTATCACATTAACCTGGGCGCTCTATGCCCCCAGACAACCGTGCCATCACATACTTACACTGCACATATATAAATACAATGTATGAATTGTATATACTCGTAGTAACCACATCATTTAAAGATCCTATAAATAATACGATCACTTAACATAAAGAATACATTATTATCACTGTTTAGAACCACACCATTAAGAACATACAACCATTAGTTTTGTTTTGAGGTAATACAGTAAACTAATAAGATTCATGTCAGAGTTGCATAGTCCATTAAGTAATAAATAACTCATAACATATAATATTGTAGTACTGAGTTGTGTATGCTACCGTGTGATTAACCTCTGTAGAATAAACATTCACTACGGTGCCAATACGAATTGATAATTCGTTGTGTATGAAGGGGGGGGGGGGGGGGGTAGGGGTATTAATCATAGGAGAAAGTCGTGCTCAGGTAACATTTTCCATGTTTATGTTCATAATACTGGATGGAATTCCATAGAAAAAGACAACGATCATCTCTCATAAGAGAAATGACTCAAAAGAATAAAACTCCCTAAAGATGACGACGTCTGCAATAATCGTATCCGTTTGTTCTACACTTAATCACACTCCTAACTCAACACCTATCCTTTCATAATTTCTCGACTATTAATCAATAGATAATTGGATACAGTTAAAATTAGGAATGTGCATGACATAGCTTATATCTACTTTGTTTTATCCAAATTCCGATAATAAATAAATTTTGAATAATATTCTTTGCATGCCTCCCAGAACTTATTTGGAAATCAGTTCATTAAAAGATAAAAATAAAACCAAATAATGGTCATCACTGTAAAACGACCAGAGGGCCATGGAGGTCATAAATCTCCCACCTGACATGTACAAGCCCCGCCCCTGGCAGTCATTATTTCTTAACAAATCAACAAAGAAATTGGGAATTTAGCTGAGGATCACTCATGGTACATATCTGTGAATTCATATCGAAATCCGGACAGCAGTTTCCGAGAAGAAGATATTCAAAGTGTTCTATAATATATATAGCCATATACATTTGTAGTGGAAATTAGCCCTGTCCCCGGTAGGCATGGTTTTAAGCAATCAGCATTAAATTAGGAATTTGGTAGATGGTACCCAAGGAACATTTTTGTTGAATTACATTTTGTATATTAAAGTCGTGCCCGCAGTTTCTGTGAAGAGGATTTTCAAAGTTTTCTATATAGTCATAATTATAGTAGAAATTAGCCCCGCCCCTGGCGGCCATGCTTTTTATGGAATCAAAATTAGGAATGTGATAGAGGGTCACCCAATAAACATATCTGTGGAATTATGCCCGGCCCCATGCGGCCATGGTTCTTATCGAATATTGATAAAAATTAGGAATCTGACGGACGACTATCCTAGCATCATTCTAGTAAAGTTTCATTAAAAGTGGCGAAGCAGTTTAGGAGAAGAAGTTGTTTGAATTAATTGTTGACGACGGACGACGGACCGACGATGGACACAGACCGATCACAATAGCTCACCATGAGCACTTCGTTCTCCATTGCTCGCTTGTAACTTTTAATTCTGTATAGAACAGTGTAGAAAGATATTTTCAGTTGCATAAATGCATAATATATAATGGTTGTAATTACAGATGTTATCTAATCATGGATGCCAACCAAAACGGAATACATATTACTATAGTATGTTTTAAAAATCAGATTGACCGAACATGACTTAGGAAACAAGACTTCAGTAAACGTTTATGCCCCGGAGGAAGCCTTGTCCATAATGACTAGCTAAGTCAATCAGGGCCATAATTATGTTAAAATGTCCGATAGTTATTTTACATGGCGTTGACAATTTAAGGTAGTTATTATGGTAAACAAGTATGTCAATTTTAAAAGCAATGCCTTTATGGACTTTGAAAATACTTGCGTTTCAACAACTTGAAAGTTTTAGTTAACATTTTCAATGGGGCGAACGGACGACGAGACGGACGGATGGACAGGACAATCACTATATACCTCTTGTATCAGTAGATGTCGGTGCACAAAACATTGTTTTCATTATTTTATTCTTCATTGCATACTAAATACGAAGACGAGGCTTCAAGGCTCATAAGAGAGGCTTTCTTATTGAAGTAATACAGTAAAATAACGCGATTTAGTTACTGTCGATTTACCCATGCCTTATATTTTCAGATTGAAACAGAGAAATGGATGACGATCTAAGCTTTCACGTCCTTGACTATATTGTCATGGCGTTATTTCTCATAATTTCGTCTGCGATTGGAGTTTATTATGGGTTCTTTAAGAAACAGACGACAACGGAAGAATATCTCGTGGGCGGACGCCAGTTACACCTACTTCCGGTTTCCCTTTCCCTGTTGGTAACCTATCAGTCGGCGGTTTCCGTGTTAGGTGCCCCTGCAGAAGTGTACCTCTATAACACTATGAATTTATACATGTTTCTGGCGATCGTGATGACCAACGTGTTCCAAGCCTATGTGATAGTCCCCCTGTTATATCCACTGAAACTGACCAGTACTTATGAGGTAAGGATTTATTTAATTGTATCACTAACATCAACTCCTTCTAAGCCTAAAATCACTTGCCAATTAGACAGGGATATAAGCGAATTACCACACAATACGGGTGTCTCAGTCGAACGTAATAACAAACTAACATCAACGAGTAAAATCAGAGCGAAAATTAATTAACTGCCGTTAGTCTATAGTTTGTTTTTAAAAAGCTGTCCCAAATTAGGTACTAGTATGGCATATAAATAGGTTTGTTATTTTATGTTATGATTTTCGCATGTGGTGGGAGAAAACGTCACAGCATATACGAGAAACCAGACACACTAGCTCAGTATCCATGTACCATGTATTCGAAGAAGAGGAATCGCACATACTCTGTTAGAATTCAAATAAAGCACAACTACCAAGAATTATGTCTTAACAAGAGACTATATTATGCTGCTGAATACAATTTATTTTATTAGGTTTATCATTCAAGTACAGATTAAGTCTGTGCTTTGGGTGTTCTACTTCGACTAAAACACGTATATATAAGATTCATGATTTTGTAAGGATGTCGGACATATTCTACATCCTTTAGACATGCACTTGATTTGTCATTGTTCATGCATGAACATGTACTCCTTATTGCAGTACCTTGGACGTCGGTTTGATTCAAGATCTGTCCAGCTGCTGGGTACAACCATGGGCATGTTACAAACGGTAAGAATACTTTGATCATCCGTGTGTTCAATAAAACCCATGAACAACTTTGTTCATGCTCAACTCAACTTGAGTATAAACTATGATTAGCTCCTAAAAAGTCCAACAACTAGATAATCTTTACTGTTTCAGAACATTTTACTCTGCTTTTTTAAGGCTATCAAAGTAATATGAAAAGTTCAGTACATTATGAGCTACTTTACGGTTTACTGTTGAGCACGAACAAAACTTTATAGTCATGTGGCCTGGTGACTCAAAATTGCCCGATACAATGCCGATATGTTTACCATGCGCGGATGTATTTCAAACAAAAATAATAACAAATCGGACAGGGAAGACAAAACACACCGAAAACAGCATGAAATGAATAAAATAACAAAAGAAAAAATCACAGATAACAAATGTAAGTCACAAGGACAACCAAACAACAATGAACAAGAAACAATGAAATTGAACAGTTACAAAATTACGGCAACATGGTGAATATACTCTCCACAACCTGTCGCCCAGTCAGTCAAACATAACTGGAGTAAGAGTCAGCAAATACAGATCAAAAGGACAACCCACAAATCGACACTCAACAAAAAAGAGTACGCAAGCCTTTTTGATATAAACGAAGCAGCCTTATGCAGTACTGCAAAATTACAAAAAAGCACATACAAAATGAACACAGCCTAACAAAAGGTAAAGTGCAGAAACTCTTGGGTATTTTTCTATTCCTTGTCTTGTTTTAACTATTAAGTTGGTAGTGCTAAAATATAAAGATTGACTGTAAGTCAAGCAGTTTCTTAGGTAACTCTGTTGAGGCCTATCGCTCTTCATCAAAACTAGTCCGCAGTGAAATATAAAATAGCTACAGAAACATTTTCGTTTCCCTTATTTCTCGTTGAGTTTAGGTTCGTTTGGTTTTGTGGATCGTTGTTGTTGGCTTCTTACTCCCGTTATATTTGACTGACTGGGGCGACAAGATTGGGAAGTCCGGGTTATTTTCAAAATAATTGCCACAGTTCCTATGTATCTTTTCATTGTAATTGTTACCCGAGTGCCTTTGCGTTGTTGTCATTTTATTCGTATGTTGTGCCTTTTCGTTTTGCTTGTTATCTTGTTGATGTATCTTTCGGGTCTGCTAATTCTGTAAGTTGTTAGTTTCAACGCCCTGTTTGAATTTTATCTGTTTTGCAATTTCAGTGTGGTTTAATTGGTCTATAGTCCCATGCAGACAATTTCAGTCACCTTGGGGACTAGCACCCGGGCATATTATCTTGACCCTGTAAAAAAAGGTTTTTGGAACATTCCAGATCACCCACAAAGTACCACCGTAGCTATTTTGGTATGTCTTTGCCCCCGACTCTAGTATTGAAACTAGCTTTCTCAGTCCAGATTCAGCCTCTTTCAGTATAACACCTATGTTTTCAAATGTTTAATTTTAAATAAAGGTTCAAAATGATGTATAGTATTTCCTGACATGTATTTTTGTATTACAGCTGTTATATATGTGTGTAGTTCTGTTAGCACCGGCTTTGGCATTGGAATCAGGTAAATTATTATAAACTTATTATAATAACTATGTAAGTAATAATTTGGAATTATTGCATTAGGTCAACCTGACAAAAATACCTGAATATAATAGAGAAGAATAATAATAAATCTAACAAATACTTATTTTCTGCTCATCATTTTGAAATGAATTATTATTTTTTATTGTTTTTAAGATATTTCAACCCTTCATCTTATATTATTTAAATATATGGAGGATATTTGTTGATTTTGGTGTAAGATCGTATTTTATTTCATCGAGTGATCACACTACGCCACTCGTGAAATTATAATTTTATGTGATCATGAGTGAAATAAAATTGATCTTTCACCGAAAATCAACACATTTTCTGTTTATTATATGCTTTAATTTCTCTTAAAAGTGAACCGTAATTGGCTTAATTGGAAAAATTACGTCGAAATTGGAACGTCACGATGTGACAATTGTGACGTCATGATGACGTAACGTACATTTTAAAGCCCGGCGCCGTTGACGTTACGTTCCTTTTTCTGAACGATACTGGAACAAGCTTCTAAAACAGTGAAAATAACAAAGTGGTAATTTCACTGTTATTTTCACTGTTATTTTCACTGAAAAATCTCCGTAATCCATTGAAAGCAAATAATAAAATAACACAACTACTTTAAAATTCACAAGAAAAGTATTATTGTAAGTGAATATATGGTAGTGACTTAATAAACTTTTTTGAGAATCAATAGAATACCCTTGAACCATTGAATCGCTCCTTATTACTCCGTCTATTTTTACGCCCCTTATACACTCAAGGACTTTAAAAACGCCTCACCTAACACCTAAAATCGCTTACAGTATTTATGTTTAATTTATTGTAAAATCATTTTACATGTGTGTTGATTAATCTTTTCTACGTATAGTTCAGTTTAGTTTGTAATGAAATGTTGTATCGTTATTTTCTGGGAATCCTGCAGGCACACTCACCCTAAGCAAAAGTGTTTTAAAGTCCTTGAGTGTATAGCGTAGATTCCTATAGCCGTTCTATAGACTTGTGTGTCCTTTTGAGCAATCAGTTTGGAAAAAACATTCTGTATTATATTTCAGTTGCGAACATTCCGTTATGGTTGTCTGTGGTAGTTGTTGGCATTATTGGAACTATTTACACTTCTATCGTAAGTTCTCATTTATATGTGACGTCACTAACAAAGTAGGGGGGAGTGGTTACGTTTAAAAGTTTGTAACTTTGTAATTTGATGTTATATTGTGCTCAAATTTTCATAAACTGTTTAAAAGAGACTTGTCTTACTAATGCTATATTTTCATATTTTTGCAACGTTTCAAAATTGTAGTACATTATATAATTCAATAAAATGGTATAATTCGCACAGATCTAAATGGGACTCGATCTCAAAATTAGAACAAACATTCGGGATGAGTATGATAGCCTCGTGCCTTAATTCTCTATCTAATCATTAGGTTTAGAATTAAATAGAAAAATGTCAATAACATAAAACAAACTTATGTTGTTGCTGAAACGAATCGACGATAGACAAACCAGCAATACAACAAACAAATAATAACAGACAAATTGACAAATAACCCCATGCAACGATGGAAGCTATTTTAACATTATGCATGAGAAAAATTAAATGTCAGAGATAGTACTATGTTATAGTTAGAACATATTAAGTAAATTTTAATAAATTAAAAGGCGGATTATAATGTCATAAAGCCCGATTTACATGGAGAACAGCTCAAATATAAAGGGAGTAGTGTAGTTTTTGTCCTACATTTAAACGTCATTATTGTTCAAACGATAATATCTTATAAAGTCGACATTATAACCTGCCATTCATTAAACTTCTATTAATTCAAGTTATACTACGCACATCTGAACATTTAAAAAAATAATTTTTGTGTTCACATTGGCTATAACTTCCGTAATTTGATTCGTTGTATTGAAAATATTTCTCTATATCATATTGTTTTGTGACACGATATCAATAAAATAAAAATATATTTTTTTAATTAAATACAATAATGTTTCCTAGAAAGATTATTTGCTGCATTATCATCACAATGGTTCAAAGTTCGGATGTTTTAGTCAATATAATCACAAAAGGCCATTTGATAAAACAAAAAATAGATGTGAAGGAGGTAGCTAGATTCTATTTACCTTTACCAATAACCACCCGTTTTTACATAACATTGTATGCAGTTGGGTAAAAATGAAGGTACATACTGTATAGTTTTGAAAATCTAGTATGCATGGTATATAACATACTGTTTATACATATACACCAATAAATCAAATTTTGAACGGGATACAATGAAATATACGAATATTGTATTGACCTTCTCCTTACACTTTTATTAATCGACCATTTAACATTCAATCAAAAGAATAATTATGCGTAAAAACATCGCATGTATACAAGCTGAATCAAAAGAAAGATTTATCCTCGTTTAACAGGTGCAATTTTGTAAAACATGTTTTGATTTTAAACGGGAGTGTGAGTGAATATACAATTCCTTTGGAATTTGCAAAAACAAGGACACATTAACTGTTCAATTCACGCTTTTATCGCCTTGACAGTTCTCTTTACAAAACATATTAAAGACATAATTCATATTACAAAACCTTTTGTTAGAGTGGTCCACTAATGTATTCCCTTGAATTTTTATATATATACAAAAGCCTAAAATATAAACGCCACGGTATCGTGCTAATTATACAAAATGTGGTCTACAAATTGAAGTAATGGGTTCTTTTCAAAAGCTCTAAAATACAGGTATAATAATATCATATCATATTTCATATTTCAAAATTGGCACAATTGAAGTTGTTTATACATAAACTTGATACTACATGTACACTGAGCGGCTTTCAAAACGTAACACTTACACTTACATAGCTTATATGTATACATGTATGTATTTACCCATAACTCGGCTAATATGCATTCAATTTTGTTGAAACTTTCAGCATTTGAAGCTAAGATATATGGCATAACAATCGATTTCACTCCATGACAATCTGATAAGACCCTGAACAACCACAATAAAACAATGACGCCATACACTATAGCAAATTTGATGCCCTGTGTCCTTCTGCGTTTTTCAGATTGTTAATGCCGATGTGTACTGATTCTTGTATAAAGTTCGTGAACAAGTGTCCGTGCATATCATGGAGACAGAAATGACGTAAAACACAGATAAATATAAAGTTCAATTTAGATTTAGAAAAATTGAATTTTATTTACTCTATCTCTATCCAGAATTACTTCCCCTTGACTGTAAATTGTAGTATTTTTCGGTAACCCTGAAACATTGCTATCAAGCGTTATGGAAACTTCACGACCACTATGTTGCGGGGTAGTAAATCGTCTTATTTTGTGTTTTTCGAATTTGTCGATTGATTGACTATTCAAATTGACCTTACATAAAAAATAATTGCATCATCCAATCAATTTATCTTACATTTTTCGTTTTAACCGTTTCATGGTTCAACGCACCATTGTAGCAAACTTAGATGAAAATCCATCGGTAGCCAATAATACGCACACAAAATTTCGTTGAGAAATATTACTAAAACAAAGTTATTTGATTTTCATTAGTGTTGCGTTTTCAAAGCCGCTCAGTGTATTTCACTGAGTATTGGCATAATTGTCCTAAAGTATGATATAGCACAAAAATTTGATTGTACGAATGAATAACATTTATATGGGGGGGGGGGGCAACAAATAAAAGTGTCAATAAATAAATCGAGTGTTGTGTACTAATTTGTGTGCACAATGTGATTGTGAATTAATGTTACTCAAGGTCACCGGCTTCAGGAAATGAAATAAGATAAATCAATCGTCCGTTGGTCTGTGTGTTTGTGCGTATATGCATGCTTCTATGAACTCAATATTTTGTATTAGCAGTCATGCACACAAAGCATATTCATATATTTACCATTTGGGTCTTCGACCTTCTGCTAGTTTGTAATAAGATATTGATGAAAACTGATAAAAAAGACATGTTCATACAACACGGTAATGACATTCAACAGTTGTGTGCAACCTACGTCTCAAAATGAACACTTAAATGCAGACTTTTTCATTACCTTTCAATACACACTGGGTTGTGCCATTATTCAGCTCGCCTGGACGTAAATCGTATTGGTTAGGGAGGGTAATGAAACATACATAAGTGTACATTGATGTATGCATACATTGGCATCAGTATGAAATCATATCTTTAAAGGACGAATGAATTACCTTAAGTACGCATGTGCTGAAATTCATAATTCGATTCGTAAAATGTTAATGTTTTAATGATAAATGGTAATAACATACATCACAATAGGTGCAATCAATGGAACCATATAAATGACTTGGTTGATACATGACTCTATTTGGCCGTGTGTTTTTTCAGGAAATAAAAATGCGTGTTCGTATAAATCTGTCTTATTTTTCCTAAAACTGTAACATGCCTTTCAAAAGATTAAACATATTTAATATATATGTCAATATACTTTGTTTTGTTTACTAAACTTATTTTTTTTAAACTATTACCTTGAAGTACCAAATATTTCAAAAATAGGCCAAGATGGATTGTTTTCATTTCATTCACAATCCCCCCTCCCCAGATGGACGTATTTTGTGACATTTTGGCTCTTGTTAAATCGTATAACTTTTAAATAATAAACAAGCCATTCTCGTATATCAATGTATTTAAACATTTGCTTTGTTTATAAATACAGTGATATACGAGAGTTTCTTGTTTTTGTGGTCAAAATAATATTGATACATCTAAGATATCTGTAGAAATTGCTTTCTCTATCCGAGATGATTTTTATTAAATGACTAGACGTACCCTCTGTCGATATCGATCTGAATCGACATAATTTATCTGATAATTGAAATTGTTAGCTGATATCAATTCCATATTATCTCCTAGTGGGATAAAATGAACACAATATCATGCGTCCATCGTATGAATAATACAATCGTAATACCCCAAACAAGTCCTTGCTAATACTTTTAACATTTGGTTTCTCAATGTTTCTTTTGTTTTGTATTTTTATACTGTCATCGGGTAATTTATGAATACCACGTGTGTAATAATTTTCAGCTTGATATCTTTATATCTATTGATCTATTAAAAATACTATTGTGTCTTTCTTTTTCTACCTGGATTTATTGGGTGCAATGGTGAAAGGCTATATATATAAACCTTTCAGTGAAGTAGACAATGGTTCTGTTTATCCCACCACTCTGGGCTGAGCTACAATATGCATAAATCAATCGAAAAAAAGTGTTGTAATGACGTATTAGCCTATATGAAGTCTATTATGACTTAATTATTCAGAACAGAAAGGAAATGTAACATGACCAAAATGATAATAACGGGGTTGGCAGCATTCAACAGAAAAGGCCAATCGCGAAAGACACAAAAAGACACAAGCATACGTTATTATTTAAAGTTGAACTAGTTATGAAACTAAAAGATAATAACAATTGGACAGGAAAGGCAGCACTCAAACAGCCGAGCACAGAAAACATAAAAAGCACTGACTACAATTACACGATACAATATCCAACATACAACTGAACGAGGAAATGAGTGTAACCGATACAAGTCCTAATTCCAGGTTGACAAAAAGTATTAAGTTTAAAATGTTTTAGAAGCACTGTAAATAGTATAACCCCACAGCTGCGTAAATGGCAATTACTTAGCATGTGAAGTGACAGGACAGAGATAATTACAGGTCATCTACTAAGATGGGGTTAATGTTTACCAGGCTTAGCTGCTTTGTTTTCAGGTTCGGATTCAGCATTGAAAATGCGGTTGAAAAGGACCCGTCATTACGTGACCGAATGTTTAAATAAACATCGCATACGTTTACACGAGATGCCGATGTCGATATATATATATTTTTAAGGCCTTATGGAAGGATGAGTAATGCTTTACATTTCATTTGCTATTTGTAACGTTAAGGTAAAGCATACGACAGACATATATCTAGCCATATATGTATACAAATGTACAGCTATGTTTTATGCTAACAGGGCGGGATCAGGACTGTGGTATGGACCGATGTCTTCCAGTGTATTATCCTCTTCTTTGGATTGGTTGTAATCTTAATTCTTGTAAGTATAGACGTAGATTACATACTTATTTATATAATATATTAAAGAATTAGTTCACATCACTGAGGGCCATATGGCATAATATAGACTGGCTAGTCAGCCCAAGTGGTGTATATGGACAGAAACGAAGCCTTACTACGAAACACATTCCAGGTTTGATTATTTATATCATAAATACACTGATTAGTAAACACACCAAGTTCTTGAATTGACGATTTCAATTTATGAACAAAATCTGTATGAAAAACAAAAATGGAGCAAACATGATATGAAGCTAATATGTAACCCTTTTCTTACAGGGAACCATAAAAGCAGGTGGTGTAAGTAATATATACCAAGTTGCGAAAGATGGCGGCAGACTTAAATTCAATGAGTAAGATACTGAATATTACGAGTAAATGTATTTGATATTTTTTATCCAAGATCTGATTCTATTATAATATCTGCCTTGTGGTTTAATAATTTGAAAGTACTAAGAAGCATGTTTAATTTCAACTTTGAACGAGCATTGAGTCCTTTGAAAACGTTATTGCCTTATGATTCGTAGGCATGACCCTGACACTCGGTCGACATTTACATTTTATAATTCATTATATTTAGTATTCTTTTTATCCATCTTATTGTCATTATTGTAATGAACAGTGTCTCTAAAGCGCATCTACTCAACACTAAAATTGGTATGTTCATGAAATGTTATAATAAGATATTATTTTATAGGCTTTAATTGGATAATAATTACACAGAAGAAAATAACAAAAGTTGTAGGTAATGGAATGTAATTCAAATAATTTATTGCATGAAAATAATACATATTATATGGTAATTACAAAAGGACAGAAAGTCATAGATTAGCAAGTAATAAGAGATGTGTCGTAAAAAAGCTGCACATTACTTGATTACACATGATCACTTGAAATAATATCTGATTCATGTTTCTTTTATTAATCCATGTTGTTGTCATTGATTTCCTCAGAGTGAGCATTGACCCTAGGGTGCGACATTCAGTATGGAGTCTTGTAATTGGTGGATTTTTCAACTGGCTGCCTAACTGCTGTAACCAGGCGTGTGTACAACGAATTTGCTCCATGAAGTCAGCTAGAGATGCTAAAATGTACGTACATGCCAAAGTCACGCTATGTTTGACATGTTTGAAAGAATAATAAAACAATCGTGTCTGATGTTTAATGGACCAATGCAATTAAATGTCCTGTGTGATCGATCTACTCGGTGATTGTGAGTTTGTTTGTTTGCGTAATCGATTTATCTTTATAAAACATAATCATACACGCATAACGTTTGACACATTAGGTGCATGCTGTCATTATAGTCACAAAAATATGACTAAACTTTGTAAGGCCTCGGATCCATAACACACGCAATAACATGTAATACAAACATTTGACAAATTTGTACAGGTAAAATAAACATGTACAATAGAACATACCAAAAATCTTGTGAAGTTGTTACATAAATATTACAGAGTACAGTGGAATTGCTACATACCAACTACACTACACATATCACAAGTAATAAGCAACTACATGTAGTAGTCACATTACAGATTTTATGGAATTGGTACGTATAAACACAGGTAACTGTATCATTAATAAACAGTACCTAAAAAAAAATTAAAAAAAATTTTTTTTGTTAAATTTAGAATTCTTATACAAGGTATATTTCCCGGAGAAGTGATCGTACAGTCACTGGGTGTATTTTGTTTTTTTCATAATTTAAAGCATTTACGGCATTATTCATCTATTTAAAGGTGTGGGTGATCAAAAACATCTTTGTGAATCGAAAGCATTCGAAAACATGCTTAAATTTACCTTCGTACGATATAATTCATTGTTTAAACTTTGATTTTATTTTTCGAGAGCGTAAAACGCTGTAGGAACAACTGTAGTGGTTTTTAGTGTGTCTGGCGGGTATTTAGAACGTATTTTATAACGGTCGTTTTCATTGGCGTAGTATACATCGTTTGTACGCTGGTTACCAAGTCCTGGGAAACCCCAATGAAATCAACCAATGAAAATCGTTGTTACAAAAAGGAAATCACGCGCATCATTCGGAACGTTCGGAGAAACATGGAGTCATTTTGACATTTAAATATGCAAACGATTCGTTTTTCGGCTTACACGTATACATTCACTGAAGTGAACATGTGTCAACCAGGTTAATCTGTTCCAACTTTTTCGTTCTTTAATTTTACCGCATTATTATGTTTCTACACAACGGTAAATTCGACATATGTTGGTGATTTCCTCAATATCTCCGTGTTTTTGTTTTTATTTAGTCCACCCCAGTGACCGGTTGGTCACCGTGAAAAGTATTTATGGTATAACTGTTTAACTACTTGACCAATTTTGATGGGATTTCGCATGGAAGTAGTTATAGTCATGTTTTTTACGAATATAATTACTTTATGAAGATATCGAAAGCCAATTCTTGTTTTTGATACCTGGTCAATTCATGGAAATACACCTTGTATAAGAATTCTAAATTTAACAAATTTTTTTTATTTTTTTTAGGTACTGTTTATTAATGATACAGTTACCTGTGCGTATAAACTATAGCAAACATATCGCATAGTAAATACAACAAGTTATATGGAATCGGTACATTCATAACAAACTAAACAACTAACAAAGTGCGAATTATATACATACGACATATTTTGTGGTGTTTGTACATCCATAGTAAACTTAACATTGTGTACATTAAATATGACAATATCTATGGATTTGGTGCATGTACATGTATAACTAATTAAACTTGATACATAACATGTATTAAAAATTTGTGATTTTGGTACATGTTTAATGAATTTAACATACATATTTGTAAGTACATGTAATAATACATACAACACGATTTCTGGGGTGTTTTGTTCACCGACAAAATACAAGAACAGAGTTTTTATTTCGATTCTAAACACGATAATATCCCGTAATATGTTATTCCATTTTCACCTATTTTACATTGAACATAATTCCACGCTGAAATTGAATGGCTATTAGCTGGTACAAATACCTCCCTCGTTAATTAAAACGTGCATCGTAATTTTCTGAAAAAAGAACACATTTTAAACATTGAATCAATTTTAATAACACGAGTATAAGTTATTTATTGCATGAAATGAAAAATATAAATGAATTGAAAATCAGAAGTTTTTATGAAACGTAGTGTCGCGAGTACATTGGAGTTTCTAAAAATCGATGCGTCATTGCTGTAACGCTTGATACTCGTGCAGCTTGCCTTATTGGCAACTCATAAATATCATAAATATGTCACGTGATACGGGGCGTAAATAGTACCAGCCAATTTGACATGTATATTTTGTACATACCCTGGTTTCCTCTATGCGTATATGGATTTATCCTCAGATCGTGTTAGAATATACTACAATGTATTGCAATTCAATTAAACAATATTATTTCGAGCTCTAAAGATGATCTATGAACAATGATTATCTAAATATAAATTAAATGTGATACATAGCCTATAAATAGATAATGTGAATGATTCTTTATTTATCAACAAAACAACCTGTTAAATGTACATGTATTCTACTAATGGTATTTCATTCCAGCACGGGATCAAATCCTATTTCTCCAGCTCGGCAGGACAACAAGTCCATGCCTACTGGCAGAGTAATGTGTTTCATCAGATCGGCGGGACAGCAAGTCTATGTATATTGACAGAGTAGACACCAGATCGGCAGGACAGCAAGTCCATGCCTACTGGCAAGTCCAAGTATATTGGCAGATCATAGCCTATTACATGTAGTTATGGATGTAATAAGTTCCATTAAATTAATGTCGAATGACCGATAACAGAATACGAGGGTTCGGTACTTCGATATCTGGAGAACTTACGGGAATATGTAATTCACCATACAACTATAACAAGCAAGTAAAGCTTTCAAATGTGTTTGTGAAAACACAACTACCTAGTTTAGTTGACGATGGCACCACTCGGAAATGCCGAGGCTACAAAAATAGCGTATTCAGAAGCAACCTTTTTGCCTAATTTCTTTATGAAATTGTATCGTACAAGACTGTAGTAAATGTTTAAATACATGTATGTGTGTATGCTGTCTTCCAAAGCTTTTGGGAGATGCAATTTCGGCCTTTTTAGCTCAAATAATGTGTCAAAAAGACGAAATTGCAACTTTTAAAACCGCAATATGACGTAGATAGAGTAGGTTTGTTGCTACCATAAAAATGCTATTTTAAGGCTTTTCTGATTGGACTATGGCTTAGGCATTTTGCAGATGGATGCACCACGTCTTTACCAATATTATGATGTAAAAGAACCCAAACACTAAAATTGTAGCTTCGACATTTTGAAGTGGTGACATCGTTATGTGATTGATATAATACCGAAAAAAATATTTCGTTGGCTTAGAATTAGAAAGTCGTTAAGTGTGACCTACGACCTTATAAGACTCATGCATATGTAAATCTGCATCTCAAGGCGCTTCTTAGGAGCCTTTTTTCATGAAAATCGGAACGGGTCATGTTGACCAAACTGAAGCTGAAAAAGTAAAGAGCAGTTTTCATACAGTTTTTTATGTTTTTTCGAAATACCGATTTTTTGTACTTACGACGTTCTCATTCTAAGCCAGCGATATGTCGATTAAACTGAATACATATGTGTTTAATTTCTGATACATGCCATATTGTCTTGAAAATAGAAAAGAAATGATATTACTATTCTATGTCAAATTGACAATATATGGAAATTATGTGGCCAATTGAATATTGTAGCATGTTGGTTTATGGATTTTTTTACTAATGTTTTGTATTTCAGATCGTCATTGATAAACGCACCCATGGTACTCTTCTATGGTGCCATCTTGTCAGTACTTGGAGTGTTATTGTATGCATATTTTAGCATAGAGCAATGCGATCCTTTGGCTAATGGTAATATCGACAATCCTAATCAGGTAATTACTGTTTTATACTAGTATTATGTAATGTTTATTGGCCTATTTATTTCAAAGGGGGCAACTCTTTCAATAATAGTTTGTAATCGAAAACTGAAACAGATTGATCTAACCATTATCTGAAATCAATAACCGATCAGCCATTATATTCCCGCAAGCAATTGGCAACATCTGGCGTAAGAGTAATAATGTAACAGATGAACATAATTCGCCAAACTCAGCATCGAACTCGCACTTATCGTAGATATAGTCCAGTGAATTTTATGATCAACATTTAATACCGTGACAACAATCAAGAGAATGATTAAATGTTATTAAAAACCCAATTGGTTTGATCTCAAATGACGTATTCTGATTGCAAAATGAATGTATGTTGGAGCAGTTCAGGTCCATGAAATACAAAGTTGCTTCCATATTTTCAGTACGTTCCATATTTGGTAATGCGCGTATTCAACCACGTTCCGGGTCTGTCTGGACTGTTCATTGCTGCATTGTTCAGTGGCGCATTAAGGTGAGTAAACGAAGATTTTATTTAATTTTGAGTTTAAATCCCATTTAAATATTTCGGGCAGAATATTACGCACTTGCTAATATACTCTGTAAACAAGTCTTGCGGCACTGAATATTTGTTTTGTTGTTTTTATCAAACGATATAATTAGTGTTTTGACAGTTAAACTCATCGCCTGTCGATAGAAACTAATTATGCGCAAGTTCCACTTTCCACGTGGTGTTTCTGGAAGTCTCGAATATAATATTCTTAAATAAATTGCATTTACCAATCGCATGAAAAAAGACAGCAGACCTATTTTCTGACTGCTAACGTGATGTCATTAAATGCGTGAACGGACTGATCTATGTCCCTCGGTGATGTGTCCAATATTTCTATTTCAAATCCACAAACTTTTATATACGAGGGGTGTTCCGTATGTATTGTCACTTGGGTCACAAATCAAAAAATTTCGTTGATATCTTTAAATATTTATACATTTCTAGAACAATCAAGATTTCCGCGATATTTCGTGAACAAATCAATAAAATTAAATTACCGGAATGTTGTTTCTGTTGTCTTTTCAAAGGACTAGTAATAGACACTGCGACTTTGTTCGAATAACCGTCGATTAAAACTTCCTTTCGGGAAATACTCTTATTCCACAACTATCATACCGTAAATATTGTAAATTCCTTCGATAAAAACATGATTTGCTGTACTTGATTGCCATTTTTAACAAAATAAGAGCATTTCAAAGTCACGAAAATAAGTGTCAAAATTAGTCAAAAAAGCATGCTACTTTTCAGTGAAAATTTTCGATTAGTTTTATTGATTGGAATTTGACATATCATACAGGTATGTAAGCCATTGACCATCAACATTGATTTTTGTGAAGAATTTGCGATCAAAGTACAATTATATGAAGTTATCGGTGCGTGAAACAACAAGCATCATTTTGTATAAATCTCCCTTGTTTTGACCGTCTTACTCGTAGACAACAAATAATTTCATTTTGATTTAAAGTTCTAATGGAAGTATAAGGGTCCAGGTATCGTATCTAATGTTGCAGTTTAAAGAATACTGACATTTACTTTTTTTAACAACTACTGCAAAGATGACACAAATTTAGCTTGAAATTAACATAAGGCCAGTGTACTCGAGCATACCCTCTTTTAAGATCAATAAATTACTTAATTGTTGACGAAAGGCTATGTAATTTTCCAGATATAGAATAGAAACTAGCACCTTTTAGACAGTCATCGTAGAATCCTTCTAAATACTGCCATAGAAAAATGCAACATATGGAACACCCCTCGTAATACACAGCAGCTCTTTCCTGATCAAAGTAAAGTCTGAAATCTGCAGCGCCCTAATCTCAGTGTCCTTTTCTTCTGCGTTCCATCTTCTATGGCGGTTTATATCTTCCGGTTGGATTTGGTGAAATGCATCGTCTTCTGTTGGTTGCTGATATCTCCCATCAGCTTGGTATCAAAGGACGTGTCTAAATGCAAACATTTATGTCGTAGTTTCTCCAGATTATTGCAGATTTGCAGTATATAGAATGGAGTCTGTTTCTCTGTACCGCACCGATATCCATTCTTTTTTCCGCAGAACACAGGGTCTAGTACGCAGACGGAAGATGAAAGTTTAACTGTGCCTAATACGTGTGTGTAGGTTGTTTTCACCTGTCATATAGCCTCCGTTAATGACGTTCCATTCTTTTACATACGAGTGATTGGAGGTTGGGGTTGTATTTTCTTGGTTGGCTCTTTCGCTTTGTTTCCGGTTATGCCCACATGTTAAAATACAACATGTCTGCAACCGGCTGATGGGTCGTAATTTGTCGTCGTTGGATGAATGTTCGGCCCCGCGAAAGTTTCACATTCTCGTTTACCAGAGTATTCCTCGTTCGTCCGAAACATAAACATAGTCTGGGAACTTGACTTACCGCTGATGTAGGAGTATGTAGTTTCAAGAAATATTATTATCACAATATTCATAATACCCGGTTTTAGATATAAAGGAACCACATAAACATATTTAACGACGAAATTCAATTTGATTACTACAATGAAATCTGTAAAAGACTCAATCATATATAATAACCACAGTATATGTGGGTGTTCGCAGCTCTTAATTAATTGTCAAAAAAAAAACAATTGCCAAAAATGTCTGTGGATTAATACAATGGTATCAGTACTAACTTTTTAAAAAAAGTGTGCTGTTTTTGCTTTATTTAAATACATTATGAATTCTGGTTAATTGCCAATAATTATTCAATGCCGAAAACTTCCTTTTACGGAGTATATTACAAAATAGTAAGTGCGTGTCCCAATTATAAACAGGAATATATTATTCTTATTGCTTACTACAATAAAGTTCGGCTAATTAGACCAGCCAGAAAGGTGTTTTTTAGCGAATCTGATTTAACAGCGCAACACACAATTATTATAAAATAAGCATATTCTTTAATTGTAAGACTTAAAATTTCGGCTAATAATACCAGCCAGAAAGGTGATTTTATTAGCGAATCGGATTTAACAATGTACCATTTATGCTTTAATGTAAGACTTAAAAGTTCGCCTAATGATAAGATCAAGAAAGATTGTCTTACTAACGAATCGGTTTATTATTATACAATATAACTGGCTCTTTAAAACTGTAGCTCTTTGCAATTGCAAATATCAACATGATTTCAAAAAAGTAAATTGGCCTTACTAGCAGAACTTTATTGTAGTATCGTTATTCATATACATAACGGCTTTTCTAACTACACAATTTGGTTTTTGCTTACACAATACTATACATTGTATCTTTTATGTTTCAACTTTATGTTAAATGCTCAGTTTCATACAAGTTAGCATAACAGTTCCTACAATCGTGTGCAAAACAATGTTCCACACTAGTAACAACTGGACAACCCATGAAGTTAAACGTATCTGGTGGCAAAATTACACCGATGCAAAAACGTTCTACTATTATTTCCTCCACAAATATGCTTATTTTGGTCAATTCTAAAATTTTCACTGAGGCAAGAGTCTCGGTGTGGCTTTGTATGCCAATGGACCTTTTATTACTTTGTCAATATCATTCCGTGTCTAAACCTACGCACGACCTAGCTCCTGTAGATATATGGTTTTTGGCAAAGCTGTTTCAACATGGGACTAAGTTCGTTCCAAACATTTTATGGTAACAAGAACTCTTAGAAAACCCTGTCAACAAATTGGTATATGTACAAGTCTTTGACATTTACTAATTTTTAAATAACAAAAGCATTAAAATTACGAGTCTTTTCCATTCCAACATTACGCTCTTATTCATTTAATGTCATTCATGGTATATAGGTCAGAATAAAAAAATTCTGCTTTCTTTTTAACATCAGAATCACAACGTACTTACGTTTGTATCATTTATGTTGGTGTACCAATTTAATATAAGTGGCCGGAGACAAAAGCATAAAATGCACGCGCATCACAAGTTTCGTAGACCTCATATTTGATTATAGTAAAATATTTATCATTACTTAAAATGCTTACGTTAAATAAAACAGGACATTTCCAAAATAAATGTTTGTAGTTAGAACAGCCGTTAAGTATAGTTATGAACATTTTTTATTATTATGTCATAATTTTTATTGGCTGTAATCGTTATATTACATGTAATATGCATTACTATTGTTGTAATCATTTCTATTATTATAGATGTACAACGACCTTGGAAAAATGACCCTCGGACGAGTCCATTTGCTAAGGTTGAAACTGTATTTGCATACCTTCACATATATTTTCTGATTGAGTATTGGTATAAATTAACAACACATATAGGACATTCTTGTTGATATCGTGGTCAGGTGTGATCAGGGTGTGCTACACATAGAAGCATACTTTTATGGGTTGCGAGTTTGAACCTACTGATCTTCCTGATGAAGGGTATATAATAATGGTTATTGGTAAACATGTTTTATTTTAAATTGTATGTTGCTTTGTTGCATTAATACATGTATTAATTTTATTCTGTCCTGGTTACTCTATTTCCCGTTCGTTCCCTACTACCTATTGTTAATCTTAACTATGTCGGATTGTATCATAAATTGTTTTTCTGAAAGCCCGAGTCTAAGACGTCACTATAGAAACACCAGAACGATTGTTCACTCTGGTATCTCAGGTAGGGCAGTTCGGGACAGGTAGTTCTGTTCAACCACTTCACGTGAGAGGTGTGCAGAGGTTTTGCAATTATAAGAAATAAAACATATTTCATAATTATATTTATTTAGATTTACATGCACATTTCTCATTTAGCAAACACTTTTAAAAGAATTAGTGTGTGATTTGAACCCGTACAAAATAATTTTACATTTGTATAACGAAGCGGAAGCTTAGCGAATTAGCTCGCTGGGACTGATGAAACTTGCATTGTAAAATTAGTTTTTCTATTTTAATGTTTTAAAAACATCTTCTTTAGCTGTATACTTTCATGTTTAAATGTACAAGTTACGTCTGCGTAATTGTGATATATAATATATAGCATGTATCTTTCAGCACTCTGTCCTCGGGCATCAACTCACTGTCTGCTAACACGATACAAGATGTATTGGTCAATGTGTTAAAATATTCAACAGATGCAAGAAAAACTTTTGTGGCGAAAGCATTCGGTTTGTTATTTGAAGTAATTTATAAATGATGCTTTCCCAGCATGCATTGTATGCTAAGGTGATAGTTCGCTTGAGTGTTCGGAACATTAGTTGTAATTGCAAATCTAGAGTTCAGAGGTTAAGATCAATTAATACACGTATATACATGTATAGTAACAAAAATGAGCCTATTTGCAGCTGATAATGGCCGTCACGTGATTGATTATAGCCTATCCGCCCGGTCCGCAATCTCATAATCGGACCGGTTGAACGGGTGCACGTTACGTTATCCATGTAAACATGACGTCACGTTGGAGCCAAAATGATGTAACGTTGCTCATATGCAAGATTTCTCTGCCAATATTATTTACTCATAGCTCATTTTATTGGTTACAACCTTAGTGTGTATCTACATCAGTAATATTTACGTTATTTGTTCTCCATAGATATTATGAAATCGAACAATTGTATTAAATACTTTAATACACTTCATAGCCTGGCCGGAAGTTGATAATCCGCCCGAAACGAATACTCACCTTCGGGCTGAAGCCCTCGGGATGATTATACATTTTCCGGGCGATTTATCGCCTCCCTGCCCGACTGTGTCGTGTTATAACCTCTAAATAATTCTAGATACATTATCAGGTAATTACATTATCTACTGTACAGCTCAAATGCCTCAGAGGAAAACCTCTTAGGTCCTGCAGTCAATGGCTTACCAGGTAGGCTCATTCATCTTGACTTGAACAAATACTGCATTATTGGTGATAAAGATAAAACAGCTGCATGTTCTATTAACATATTCCAATCTGACAAATGATGTATTAACTTGATATACTATCAAATATGCATGCATTGGACAGCATTCACATTGTGAGTCCAGTGATTGGCTGTATAAGCAAATAATTTGAAACATATACACCATAGATATGTAATGCTTATACAGCAGAAATACAAACAAACTCGAAGAATTATCAGCCAGAAAGGCTTTTTGATATCATATTCATTATTCATATTCGCTGTTACTAATAGTATGTATACTTTCAGTGCTGGCATATGGGGCGTTCGCTATAGCTGGTGCATATCTGGCGAAAAGCATATCTGGGCCAGTGACACAGGTACAACTGTCAGTTTAATTTTTTCTTGTTTATTCTTATATTTGTCCGTATGAGTAGTACCTGAAATATGTTTTAATATTTTTGTCCGATTGGTTATAATCTTTTGACTATGTTGGAAGAAACATATCATCTCTGTCAGTCGCGTTGGTGCAACGGTTCCCTTTATTGTCACATCGCTGAGTTGTTGCAGTTCTTGTGTATCTTTCAAATGCATCAGCATACCTGGACAACACATTCGAGGTGCCATTACGACATGATTATGCTCCGTTCTAGATTCCTATATTTGATATCTGCGCTTGCCACATGTTGATTCATTATACTAAAGGGATCTCAAATACAGACATCATCTTTATAATAGAAATGAAACAAGTACATTGGTTAATGATTAAATCATTCTACATTGTCAGTAATTTCCAACATTAATTTTGCCAAAAAATGTATTTCATTTCATGTGTGTAGGTATTTATTGATCAAACGAATGACATTATTGATATTTTAGGCCGCCTGGGTAATATTCGGTGGAGTTGGAGGACCATTAGTTGGTATCATGTTTCTGGGAGCAATATTTCCGCATGCGAATTGGATAGTAAGTTGTACTTATTTACCTATGGCGACACCACACACCATTCTTCATTGGTTTCTTTCGAATAAATTGCAATGAATGTTAACGTGATTGAACTGTCATGGTGATATTGGGATTTATGATCAACAGTAAATATTGGGATCAACAAACAGATAGTATATGATATATTCCATTTATTATTGTGCATAGTTTACTCCAACTTCAGAAGTGTGTCAAAACACACACTCTCGATTTGAGCTTAGATTTCTACTTTAGATGTTTCAGGCGAACGGGGCAGACGTTTTAATGTTGTGACCAGGTAATTGGGCATTCGGCTTTTTGATTGCTGAAACTAGTTCATTGAGCTTTTTGACAGCTGGGACTTGGGTGGATCATTTTCGCGTTCGGTTGTGTGTTGGCCATTGTGCCTTGTATGTGTTTATGTTTTCTGTGCTCGGCTGGTTAAGTTGAGTACTGTTCTTCTTAATATTATCCTTTTCCAGGCCGCAACTTCATACCTAACCAAAGTAATCACCAAGTTATAACGAGTACGTGTACATATGTGTAATTCAATGAGATTTTGTCATGTTTATGCTCTTCTCAATACAGTGATTGAACTTAAAAGAAAAGACAGGAAAGTTAGTGATCAATTACTATACACGTACCCTTATTTATTTCAGGGAGCATTCTCCGGTGGTATATTTGGATTTATAATCAATACCTGGGTAGCAGTGGGTTCTCTCATATATGGTAAGGCGGCTCCACTTTCCAGTCCGGTCCCGACCACCAGATGTGGTATTTTAACCGAGGTATATATCAATGGTACTGGTACCTTATCTACACCAAGCGTGGTCCATTCGATAGTCGACACTACGGCACATTCAGTGTAAGTAATGCATGAAGGAATATACATGTATCTAAACAAACGTTCTCTATGTATTCACGTGGTCATCCTTTTGACATCAAATCCTGTTCAATAAATAAAAAGAACTAGTTTAAGTAAATTGATCAAATAACTAATTAAAGTTGAAAGATTGTTGGTTCTTAACATTTTTAGTGTTTAGTTTTGTACACCATTATCTTTGGGTTTTTTTTGTGTGAATTATTTTATCATTTTTTGAAGTTATTGTTTTCAGTAACACTATCTTAGGCTTGAAACAAGTATGCTTACTGAATATGAACTTAAATATGTTCATAAATATTCCTACCATGTGTGTTGTATTTTTCCAGAGCGGTAGAAGCATCGAGCTACCATCTACCAATATATGATATTTCCTATATGTACCTGGGCTTACTGGGATTTATGGCGACCTTTGTGTTAGGTCTGGTTGTTAGTGTAATAACTGGTAAGTTGGAATATTGTTTATCTACAGCTCATTCAATGCGGGCAACTATCACATAAATATCATTTAAAGAGCACAAAGTGGGTTCAACGATATAACTTACAGTGTCGTAACACTCGCTTACATTTTTCTTGGACCGAATTGACACATGCAACTAGGACGTTGTAGCTGTGAAGTTTCAGAATTGTCTAGTTCATTTTTGTGTTTGTCATGGTAGTATTTGCGTGTGTTCTAGGATTCTAGGTGTGTTCATTTCGTGCCTTTCGTGTTATGCTGTTTCTGTCGAGTGTTGCCGTGCTATGCTGTTTCTGTCGAGTGTTGCCGTGCTATGCGGTTTCTGTCGAGTGTTGCCGTGTTATGCTGTTTCTGTCGAGTGTTGCCGTGTTATGCTGTTTCTGTCGAGTGTTGCCGTGCTATGCTGTTTCTGTCGAGTGTTGCCGTGCTATGCTGTTTCTGTCGAGTGTTACCGCGCTATGCTGTTTCTGTCGAGTGTTACCGTGCTATGCTGTTTATATCGAGTGTTGCCGTGCTATGCTGTTTCTGTCGAGTGTTGCCGTGCTATGCTTTTTCTGTCGAGTGTTACCGTGCTATGCTGTTTATATCGAGTGTTGCCGTGCTATGCTGTTTCTGTCGAGTGTTGCCGTGCTATGCTTTTTCTGTCGAGTGTTACCGTGTTATGCTGTTTCTGTCGAGTGTTGCCGTGTTATGCTGTTTCTGTCGAGTGTTGCCGTCCTATGCTGTTTCTGTCGAGTGTTGCCGTGCTATGCTGTTTCTGTCGAGTGTTGCCGTGCTATGCTTTTTCTGTCGAGTGTTACCGTGCTATGCTGTTTCTGTCGAGTGTTGCCGTGTTATGCTGTTTCTGTCGAGCGTTGCCGTGTTATGCTGTTTCTGTCGAGTGTTGCCGTGCTATGCTGTTTCTGTCGAGTATTACCGTGTTATGCTGTTTCTGTCGAGTGTTGCCGTGTTATGCTGTTTCTGTCGAGTGTTGCCGTCCTATGCTGTTTCTGTCGAGTGTTGCCGTGCTATGCTGTTTCTGTCGAGTGTTGTCTTGTTATGCTGTTTCTGTCGAGTGTTACTGTGCTATGCTGTTTCTGTCGAGTGTTGCCGTGTTATGCTGTTTCTATCGAGTGTTACCGTGTTATGCTGTTTCTGTCGAGTGTTACCGTGCTATGCTGTTTCTGTCGAGTGTTGCCGTGCTATGTTGTTTCTGTCGAGTGTTATAATACCGTGTCATGCTGTTTCTGTCGAGTGTTACCGTGTTATGCTGTTTCTGTCGAGTGTTACCGTCTCTGTTCGATTTGTATAACTCCAACGCGATAATCTGCAATGTCAATATAAACAGAAATCACTGACCATTACATCAATTTAGGTAGAGCAGAGATTTGTCCTATCTTTTTAAACACTTCTACCAAGGCTGTAAGTAAATATACGTCTTGGACTTAAGGAATACATGCTTGCCTGCCAATCCTGCGATTCGCGTTCGATTCCTACGTCCGCTACTTTTTTCTTTTATGTAATTATTTATGTGATATATACACACACATTCCTTAGATTATCGTATTCACAATTTTTCTTGTGATCATCTTTATGATTGATGTTTTCAACTCTTTTCATTGTACACAGTACTCAGTATGATATATTTATATAAAATATTTACTAGTCTTGTTTGATTTGGTCAGGTTATAAATGTGTATGCAGGTTTATAAGAAATGAAACAACATACTAGTAATACATTTGCATTTGATTTGATGAGAAATTAATAATTAAAGCAATGTTAATAATTATCAAATATTACTTAAATGATTTGTGCTTTTCGACCTGAACATAAAACATTAAAAAGATATATACATATGTAAGGCTCGAACTCGTGTTTGCATTTGGCTCAAAAATACAATATTTCCACATCGCTTAACCACTGAGCTATTTTTGTCTGATGAGATGAATGGTCATTTTTATTCACCAAGTCAATTTAAAAACGGTGTTCATTGTACAGATAATCCTTTTTCTAATATCCCTATATTTTTAAACCTGGGGTCCGATGCCTAAGCAAAGCGCTACCGAGCGCCTTTATACAGTTACCTCCCGTTCAATTAAATATAGAAGGCATGGATTACCTCCTTATTAATGCATATTTGAAAAAAATGGAGTTTTAAAAACTTTACGTGTGTTGCTAATTGTTATAAATCTCTACTATAGGTAGATGGTGTGGTCATACTGCGGAGGCGGAGTATATAATACCATGTCTGAGACGATTCTGGAAGATAGAATATAAGATCACCAGTATATCAGAGAAAGAGGAGGACTTACATGGTGCAGACACTAAACTGTAGCAAGTACAGCTCTAGCTCCTCACGTTTATAAATCAATCAGGACTTTGACAGATCGGTATCATTGGAATTCTTTATTGTGAACTAGTATGATAGCTACATAATGGTGTTAAAGGTGCTGCCTCACAGATCGGACTAAAATTTTGAAAAATATGACGTAATTTTCCTACCTTACCAAGTATTTATATAATAGAAAGCCACTGGTGGTTGCTTTATGAAAGACTTATGGCATCTAAGCAATTTATATCACTCTTGATATTTGGCACTCAGTATTGTTCTGTTTGAAAATATCTGCAGAGTTTCCTTCAAAAATTGTTCTGTGAATTATGTAATTCACACATGATCAAACTGTAACTTCAACAAACTAAAGCCGACACAACTGTGAGGTATTCGGTTCGTTTCGCAATTCGTCTTCATCGAATGGAAACAAATTTCAGGCAATTGGTGTAAAAATGCTAAATTACTACAAAATGCCGATGTTTCCCAAGTTACCGTGGTTGTTTATGGCATATACAGGAGACTATACCAAAATTACATGAATATTAGACAATTTAATTTAATTTTTGCAATACACCAATATGTGAGACAGCACCTTTAAATTGAAAATGTTACCTGTGATACTAGATCTAGTGACTTGAATGTCAATAGTAAGTGTGGCTCCATAATATTCTTGGAGTCATTGTTTTATGGATGTTCAATCTCTGCACCTGAAAAATAGAAAATGAACTGAATGAATTCCTTGTGTGTAACGTGATTCCTCCACAGACCCAAAGAACATTCCGTCCACAATGTACAACATTACTGTTCATGTATTGGCTTAAATTTCTTTGTTTATTCGAGTATGAAGGAAAATGAAAATATTCTGAAGATGCCTTGGCTAGACCACTGCTGAAAATACAATCAGATCGTGTCACGTTTGTTACCAACATTCCAGCCGATGATGACATGAAGCAATGCACACACCGTGTACATATCTGCAACCTTTCGTCTTTCTAAGAAACCACCTTATTTGTTGATGTTACTTATGAATTTGGTTATGACTTTCCGAACTTGCAACACTATATTAGTGTATGAAATGTGGAATAAAATGAACACCATTGCTGTATCAATGTTTTTTTATATTTTGTGTTGTATACTTTTAATTCATGATTATACAAAAAGACATAATTCAGGAATATAATATATCCATCTGAGCTTTTAAAATATATATATTTATCACATATTCTAACACGATCTGCGGATTAATCCATTAAACATAGAGCAGACCAAGCCATGTATTATTGCCGCGTTAAAACATGGTAGGAAATTGGCTGTTACAATTTACGCCCCGTATCACATGACCTATTTATGAATGAATGAACGTAAATTTTATAGTAAAATCTTTTACGGACCGCGAGTTCCACGAGTATCCAGTGTTACAGCTATGACGCATCTATTTTTAGAAACTCCAATAGACTCTCGAAGATAAAACTCTAATAAACTCTCATAAAAACCTCTGATAATCAATTCATTTATATTTTTTATTTCATGAAATAGATACACTATGCTCGTGTTATTAACATTGTTTCAATGTTTAAAATGTGTTATTTCCTTCAGAAAATAACTAAGGTCGTTTTCATTAACGAGGGAGATAATTGTACCAGCTAATAAGCCACTCAATTTCAGCGTGTAATTATGTTAAATGTCAAATGGGTGAAAATGGAATGCGCGCGGTTAAATAGTGCGGGATATTATCGTATTTAGAATCGAAATAAAATTTGTTCTTGTACTTTGTCGGTGAATAAAACACGGGCACTCGTTCGTATGCGGAAAATTAAATCACTCGTGCTACGCACTCGTGATTTAATTTTTCCGCATCTGAACTCCTGCCCATGTTTTATTCACCGACAAAATACGCGAACAGATTTTTATTTCTTAAACCTGCGGTCCAGGAATGAAGTAAAAAAGTGCCGTAAATATCGTTCGGCACTCCCAGACTGTGCAATAAATATTTAAATTAGCTTGACGTGACGTTAGCCAATCCATGCATTGATCCGTCAATGACGTCAGGATAATATCAACGTCGCCATGACGTCGCGCTCATTGTACCGCTGAATTGTGGCTGAAACATATGCAGCGTACATCATCCTTTTGAACAATAATGAGGTTGTTCTAAGGTTATGCGATAAATAGAATCTAACATTCGTGCTCATTACATACGAGTTTTATTAAACTCGTCGACAAAAACAATATGACACGGGGCTTTATCAATTTGTCCACTCGTTTAATAAAACTCGTATGTAATGAGCACTCATGCAAGATCCTCTATATAATCACTTTTTGTGATTGTGACATTGTGTTGAAAATGCAGCTGAAAATATATATCTATATCGCATAATAAGTGCATTATTATTGTTGTCGAAGAATAGTAAACTAATTTTTACAGTGAATGTGTTATGGCCTGGGCCGGTATTTATAAACCATCTTAGTAGAAAACTAAGAATTTTCTTAAAATCTTAAAATTTCCTTAAGGGTATCAGATAAATAATACAATTAAGTTTATCAATTCCTTACATAGTTTTTATGCATTATGATGAGAGCTACTATAATCACTAAGCAAACATGGGTTATTCTTCAATTTGTGGAAAATATGCACATTACAATTTTTTTTTACTTAAGTCAAAATATTTGAGTTTTCTTCTAAGATGCTTTATAAATACCAACCCTCCTCAATGTCATAATTAACGTGATTGACACAGTAAAAGATGACAATGAATTAGAACAGAGTAATATGTTTTGTCGAACACGAAGTCGTAGAAGAACCTGTTCTGGCAGTTCATAACAGCAGGCCCCAATCTCCCGAAGCATCTCAAGTAGAAATCTCAACTCAAATTGAGATTTTGCTCAAGTGAAGAGTATAAATATGAGATCATTCTTTAGTTTTATGCTCAAAATATTTTCTGTAATAAACTCAGAACAATGTATCTTTTTAAGGCGCCAACTTTCAGAGTCTTGTCTCCCATGGAATTTATCTCAAAGACACATGACATTATTTGAGATTTATCTCAACTCAGATTGAGAAGCTTCGGGAGATCGGGGCCAGGAGTAATCAGTTTTCTATAGCAAGTGAGTATGTGCACTCCTGTGGCTTATGGCTTTTATATATGTGTAGAGTTGGTACAGTACTCGTCAGGTTACACAAAATACCAATTCAGATACACCTCCTACATGTTTGGAAACCAGAGTACAAACTTTCATTGGTAATTCATTTGCAAGATCAGTACTAGCCAATGTTTTACGGATCAGATATTAGCAACAAGAGTTGGCAAACAACGTGGGTCATACAGATGAATGTGGTACGGAAACAATAGATTCAGACAATGTTCAGAAGGCGTAGACGAAAAAGCATATACATTTTATGGAAGCATGTAAGCAGCAGATATCGCCATTGACAAGTTCGTGTTCTTCGAAAAGGCTTCAAAGTCCTGATAAGATCAGACAATACATTTTCACAGTAAATAAATAAGTAGTAAGGAATAAGTTCGACTTACGCGTGCTAACAAGAATCCAGGACAAATTTCTTTCGCAATAGCCCACATAGTTCAAGTTGGAAAACTCAATATGATTCCTAGACCAACTCGGTGGGGTGAACATCAAACTGACAAATGTTTTCATCAGTGAGGCCAACAAAACATTGATCCGTTTGCATCAGTACATAAACGCCCTGCTACAATATTATGTTCGTTGAAATCGCATCAACAGGCTCTAGCAACAGAAAAATAAATGTACATTTAAACACACAGAGAGGGTGCTAGGTTATGCATACCCTATAATTTGTTTGATTCAAAACTAACGAGTTCACATATAAGATAATTCTGATGACGCATCTTACTTATATTTCCAGTGCTTCCAACTTTGTTAGGACAACATCTAACACAGATTAACAACCCGGTCCGAGTTCGGTCTTTCGATCTGTAAAACGTGTTAGAAAATTACTCACAGTGAATTGGAGACACCTAAATGGGGACACCTGTCCGTAAACACCGTGAACAAATATTCATATTTCCACATACAGGTTTCTTTCGCAACTTTCTAAACGCCGGGGTTAATTGGTTTGGGATAATTGGTTAATACATATTTGTGTACGTAAGTGGATGAGCTTAAGTACTCAGTGGCAAATGAGCAGAACATTTGGAAAACAGATGTGATCATATAGCCTACAGGCTGAGTAATAAAATACTTATATGCCATGAAATTTAATAGGGAATTAATTAAAGTTATTATATACACCGTGTGCTTTATTCGTACCGTATCTCCAACGGAAATGTACTTATAAATTACTGGCAATTATAAAATTGCTTAAGACAAAGATCAGTAGAAATTTATAAAATTTATTACCAACTAAAATACGCACCATGCAGTACAAATAACATTAGAAAAACAACTATAATCAGCATCGATTCCAACTTACGTTTGTTGTAAAATTAACTGTTTACTAAGTTATTAGATCTACCTGTGTATAAATTATTTAAAAAATCTTGATTAACCAAAATTTGTACGTATCTTTCAAAATTGTACGGATTTACAATGCCCATCTAAACAAGATTCAACAAAAAACAGTTTAATCATTTTTGTAATCGCATAGGCTAATTCCGTAATTCGAACAATTTGGATAAACTTGCAGCTGAAAATATCTCTCGCATTACTACGTGACGAAACTTTTTTTTGCTAGTGTTATGTCTACATGTCAGATTTCCCGTTAAAGGTGTAGGCTCACGTTTTGGTGTATTGCAAAAATAGAATAAAATTGTCAAATATTCGCGTAATTTTGGTATAGTTGCCTGTATATGCCATAAACAACGACACTGCCATTTTAAATAACTTGCGAAACATCGGCATTTTGTAGAATCAATACCCTATAGAATTAACACTACTATCACTTAAATTGCCTGAAATTTGTTTGCATGTGATGAAAACGAATTTCAAAACGAACCGAATACCTCACTGATGATTAGGCAGTAGTTTGTTGAAGTTACAGTTCGATCATGTATGAATTACATAATTCACAATACATGTTTTACAGAAAACTCTATTTTTAAAAGGAAAATACCGAGTGCGCGATATTAAGAGTGGTTCAAACTGCTTATTTCCCATAAATCGTTCATAAAGCAATCGCCAGCGGCTTTTTAAAATACTTGGTTATGTAGGAAAATTACATCAAACAGAAAGATTTAACCAGATCTGTGAGGCAGCACCTTTAAATGCAACTACACTGAGCGGCTTTGAAAACGCAACACTTCCATAGCTTATACGTATGCATGCATGTATTTACCCATAACTCGGCCAATATGCATTGAATTTTGCTGAAATGTTCAGCATTTGTAGCTAAGATATATGGCATAACAATCAATTATATTCCATGACAATCTGATAAGACCCTTTACAGCCACAATAAAACAATGCTGTCATAAACAAAAGCAAATTTGATGCCCTGTGTCCTTCTGCGTTTTTTAGATTGTTAATGCCGATGTGTACCTTCGTATAAAGTTCGTGAACAAGTGTCCGTGCATATCATGGAGGCGGAAATAAAGTAAAACACAGATAAATATGAAGTTTAATTTAGATTCAGAAAAAAATGAATTTTATTCACTCTATCTCTATCCAGAATTACTTCCCCTTGACTCTAAAATTGGTAGTATTTTCGGTACATTTGAAACATGGCTATCGAGCGTTTTTGAAACTTCACGACGACTATTTTCGGAGTGGTAAACCGTCTTATTTTGTGTTTTTCGAATTTGCCGATTGATTGACTATTCAAATTGACCTTACATAAAATAATAATTGCATCATACAATCAATTCCGGTAACATTGTTTTATAGTTTTACGTTTTATCCATTTTATGGTTCAATGCACCATTGTAGCGAATTTAGATGGAATACAATCCAATGGTAGCCAATAACACACACACAAAATTTCGTTGAGAAATATTAATAAATAAAAAAGTTATCTTGATTTTCATTAGTGTTGCGTTTTCAAAGCCGCTCATTGTATATCATAGCTGAATGGTTCTCTAGAAAGTAAGTAAGTCAGTGCCCTCAGAGCTCGTTACACAACCAGACATAAGTTATTATGTACTTCCCCTTGGCACCAACGTCTTTTCAACAAAAACACTGCTACCAAGTACTTTAAAACACCCTGGCATAACCACAGGTGGTCGCACTAAATCGTTTGATATAATGTGAGTGCTAAGTTTCATGCATGTTTCACTTCTTGTTCCACTTGTATTAAACGATACGACCACCTGTGATAATAACATGAATAAGTACCCAAACACATGCTCTTAATGGCATGAAATAGTGAATACCTCAATATAACAGGACTGAAAAGATGTGTATGAGTTAACAGTTGTTTCACATATCTTGTATATATCGTACAGTTCACAAAAAGTAGGGTATATGTGTGAAACGTATATATAAGACATGTGATTTAACCTCTGCTAGGTCGTTAACCAGCAGTTCCATTTGATATTCATTTATTATCAAGGTTCATATTAGACTTCTACGATGGTTGTATGAGTGGATGGCGTCGTGATGGAAGGCGTTGTGCACACCATACTAGGACAAGGTATTGGTTGGGATCACATTGACAGCCATTTGGACTCCACAATCATGATTATATATTTATTATTCCTGTGTCACAACGGCATGGGTATAGTTTATTTGGCAGTCTGAACAATTCCAAAATTGGCCGTCATTTTCCGACCGATGATGACCGACGGTTCCATAAGGCCTGTTTTCAAAAAATGATGTATTTTGAAAGATACTATTTTTTTGCAATGCCTAGTTTATACAAATCTGAAAATGAATATTATTTTGTTGCAGGTTGCTTTGATTAATTTTTAGGACAGCAAATTGCATTTGTAGACACCGGATAGTTCACCGCGACTCTGATTTACTGTTGAGTGCCCCCAAAAGGTCCCCCAGGCTGCTGGTCTTTGACTTATAATAGGGCGGTTTCGAAAGGAACTTGATAAAGTACATGTACGTTAAGCTTGTCATACATGTATACATACAGGTTAGACAGCTAAAACTATGTAGTTCAGCCGTTTTACTGTTGTAACTAGGTCATTCAGTGTAGTCATTCAGCCTTATGATTGCTTAAACTTGTTCAATCAGCTTGTTGACAACTGGGACTTGGATGGATCATTTTCTCGTTCGGTTGTGAGTTGGACATTGTGCCTTCTATGTTTTTACAGGTCATTCGGTGTGGGCTTTCTGTTCTTCTTAACTTCGAAGACTTTTGACAGCTTAAACTATGTGTTCGCTCTTTTTGCTGTTGAAACGTGGTTATTCAACCTGGGATTACAATTGTTTAAAGTAGGTCAATTCAGGTTATTGGAGCTGGGTCGTTCTACTGTAACAGTTACGCTCAGCTTGTTCATGCGGGCCTTCTAGCTAAGGCTTTAAACTTGGGAAACTGGGTCATCCGGCTGGGGTGTCCAGTGTTTCTTTATTGCTGAAACTAGGTCATTTAGCTAAAACCTTGACAGTGAGCTTTTCAATACTGTTTTTTTCCTACATTTT
Organism: Spisula solida; assembly: GCA_947247005.1. NCBI lineage: Eukaryota > Metazoa > Mollusca > Bivalvia > Venerida > Mactridae > Spisula > Spisula solida. Next base: position 26,245,574 of record OX365945.1, on the reverse strand, counting down.
AGGTCTTCTGACAGCTTTAACTAGGTATTTCAGCCGTTTTACTGTTGGAACTGTTTTTCATTCACTCATTTAGCTTTGGCTTTCAACTTTGTACTCCTCTACCGGTTTTCAACCGGACGATTAATATTGTGTTTCCATGCATATGTATACCTCCGTGATATAGTATACATTATTTCGTTTGCCACATGTCCGTTTCTTGTCGATTCTACACACCACTGAATAACTAAATACCCTAAAGTAAGTACGTAACTAGTATTCACGTAGACGTTACACGTTACACGTCCTGTTTTGCAACCTCTCTAATATCCGCTTCGTACATGGATGATGAAGTCAGATGTGAATTCCTACTGATCCTCAAGTGGTTATACTATGTATGATAGTTCACATACAATTCGATTTGAAAGTTAATACATTGTCTTTTTCCTACTGTATTTAAACACATTACTCCTTACTTTTTGTGAACAGTAAACATTTTGCAGTAGAAATAGGTTGTACGTCTGACTGTAGTGTATTATGTCTCAGTACCCGGACAAAAAGCTAATGAAAAATTGAACAGGGCAGCACTCAACAGATACAGCCAAGTATGAAAGGTTCACAAAGGAACATACAAACAGGAAAATACAAGACAGACCACTATGTCCAACACAAATGAAACTTAAACGCTGCATGACTTTGTCCTGATATGTCAAGTGCCAGAAAAGTCCAAATATTTCTTACCCAACTCAGTACATAACACTGACCAACACTTATGATAGGTCAGTACCTTTCAACTCATTCAATTACACAATGACTGGATGTAACTTTTATGGCCCAGTGTCTGGCAAACTCATTCAATTTCTAAATATCTGGCGAAATTCTTAAAATACCTCGGCTCTGTTCAACGCTTTGAATAACTCAGTCTCTGGTCAATAATTCATTGTCTGGTCAACCCCTTCAATAAGTCAGTGCTCGACAAACTCTTTAAATTATTCCGTCTCTTGTCAAAGTATTCAACGATGCAGCCCTTGACAAACTCCTTCAATGATTAAGTCCTAAGTCTCACGGGTAGACACCGTACACCGGATATAGCCCCCTAAAACGAAAGTAAAAGTGGAAATCGATTTACTAGATACGGTACAGTGAAAGGCTAGATACCGTACACAAGACAATGTTGTTTTTCTTCAATTGCATGCGTGCTAGTTTGTGTTTACTAATGAGGGATTAAACATAGATGAAGAACATGACAGGTTAATGTTTAAATCTAAACAGTGTCCTGGGAAACGCATAATTTAGCTGTAATAAAAGGAAAATGTACGTTTTTCTGCCTTGTCCTTCAACAGTGATACCTTTCGATGCTGCTTGTCAAGAAATAAGGAAAGATCAGAGGAAATGACCACATTGGGGCTTTGAAATAAACATTCCGCTGCTTAAATTTGTTTACTTCAAGTGGATCCCATAAATATGTACAGAATAATAATTGAAAACTTACCGTCGTCCGAAATCGATTTCGTTTTAGGGGGCTATATCCGGTGTACGGTGTCTACCCGTGAGTCTACTCATTTGGTAAATCAATCCCTGGGTATACCCTTCACAATCTCGCGTTGAACTAAGTTGTGGGGCTAATAATACACGTTACGAAACAAAGTACCGATTTCCCTGTGCGATTTTATATTATCTTTGTGTGATTAACTTGACACATTGTTAATATTGCTGATCCCTTTACCTTAATGTGTAGTTTAAGATTGCATGGTTTGTGTGTGTTCGTTTATGATTTCCGAAAGTGCTTTGGTAGAACAGTGCCGAGCTGTATTCATGACCATGTACTATTCTTAAAGGTGCTGCCTCACAGATTGAGCTAAAAAATTTGTATATCGTGATTTTCCAATCTAACCAAGTATTGATGTAATAGAAAGCCACTGACGGTTGCTTCATGGAAGATTTGATGCAAATAAGCAATTTTAACCATTCCCGATATCGCCCATTGAGTATTTTTTTCTTCAAAAAAAGCGCTAAGTTTCCTTCCAACATGCTTTGTGAATTATGTAATTCACACGTGATCGAACTATCACATTAACAAACTACAGCGTAAACATCAGTGAGGTATTTGGTTCGTTTTCAGATTCATTTTCATCAAATGCAAACACATTTCAGGCAGTTTAAGTAATAGTAGTGTTAATTCTATAGGATATCAATACCCTATATTATTTTTGTTGTAAACATACTAAATAACTACAAAATACCGAAGTTTCTCACGTTATTTTAGATGTCAGAGTGGTTGTTTATGGAATATACAGGCAACTATACCAAAATTACGCGAATATTTGACAATTTTATTTTATTTTTGCAATACACCAATATGTGAGGCAGTCCCTTTAAATGGTAAATGCACTGAAACGCATATGTATCGTGTGTATGCTCTTTGTTATAGTAAAAAGTAAAAAGGGAATGAGACAATTATGGCAGTGCATACTCTTGCATTAATAGACTACATGATTCATAACACTATTTAAACAACGTGCGTCACATTGAACACACAGCACTGGTATATTCAAGTTAGATAAATGAAAAGTTGAGATAGTATTGCCCCTATATTTGATGAAAGTTTCAACACATGTACAATACATTAATTAAAGTTATGCCGGATCACGCACGTTTTCGGACATATAAAAGTCATTAGATGAATAATTGTAAAGATATAAAGGTACTACTATTATTGTAGGCCTGACGTACGCATACACAATGACCGTGTAGTTGATGTTGAAAAAGTCACGGAGTTAAGATATCATCTTACCAGCAATAACTGAAAAATCTCAAAACGATCTTTCAAAATGGCGACTGTCCTGAGTTTTCACATTGTGGATTATATAGTGATGGGCATCTTCCTTCTTATATCATCTGCAATCGGGATATATTACGGATTTTTTAAAGTTCAAAAGACAACAGACGACTACCTTGTTGGAGGACGCCAGTTGCATCTACTTCCGGTCTCCCTGTCGCTATTGGTGACCTACCAATCAGCTATCTCCATTCTTGGAATTCCGGCGGAAGTGTATATATATGATTCAATGTTTCTGTACATGTTTGTTGCCATTATGCTGGCTAATTTATTTCAAGGCTTGGTGATAGTCCCACTCGTCCATCCACTCAAACTCACCAGTACTTACGAGGTAATCATCTTACTCATTTGATTTTAATTTGTAGGTTTTATCATACTTGCTTACATACTCAGTCCTCTTCGTGAACTTCGACACATAAGACTGATGTCAGCTTTCTCCATTTTTGTCTGTCCCTGGCTGTCTTTCTGATTCCTTCCAAGTCAGTCCCATCTCTTTCAACTCCCCATCTACCATTCTCCTCCAGGCTTTATCAGGTTTTCCCATTAATTAGTCCTCTACCGGTTTTTGACCGGAGGGGACTATAGGTTTGCTTCCGTCCGTCCGTCAAAAAATCTGGGTCCTGACATATAGTTTCCAAGCTAGGTTTATGAAACTTAGTATGTGGATAGGGGGCAATAAGGGGATAATGCACGTCCAAAAATTGTGGTTGCTATGGCAAAAGAAACATTGAAAATGGCTTAAACCGGCAGGGAACCTCTGTATTGCTTGCTATTCTTAATGGCTTGTTATCTCCGTCATAGGAGAGAGAGGTTCGGGGATCCATCCTTGGTCTCAGCTTACAACGCTACATTATCTATTTTAGTTACCAGGAATTCTGTGCCTCATATTAAACCTGCCACTTTATGTCCTAGTGATGTAAGGCACGAGACAGCTCGGCACTCGGCCATAATTAGAACGGCTCTCAAACGGTGTTCGAACCTAGATCCCCTGTAGTTATTGTTATAACCCCAAGCAAGCGCGCTTATATTTGTTGCAGCAACTTGTGTCTGACGGATCAGTAAAGCAGAATGATACATAAGTGTAACGGATATCTTTATTTAACAATTAAATTAACAATGTAAAACATCATATTTATTTAAATACGTTTTCATAAAATCATAAATACATCAATGTAATTATGTGGGTTTTCGTTACCTACTGACGGAAGTCTTAAGTAGCTACATGTATTCATGTATTATAAGATTCATGAACAAAGTTAATGCTACATCTTGAGAGGCTGGAGTACGGAAAGTCAGAAGTAGTGTTTGAAGGTCACGGTCGTATATCCATATTTTGTTCAATGACGAAATAGAAGTATGTTGTTTAAAGGTCACGGTCGTACATCCATATTTTGTTCAATGACGAAAAAGAAGTATGTTGTTTAAAAGTCACGGTCGTACATCCATATTTTGTTCAATGACGAAAAAGAAGTATGTTGTTTAAAAGTCACGGTCGTACATCCATATTTTGTTCAATGACGAAAAAGAAGTATGTTGTTTAAAAGTCACGGTCGTACATCCATATTTTGTTCAATGACGAAATAGAAGAAGTGTTGTTTGAAGGTCACGGTCGTACATCCATAATTTGTTCAATGACGAAATAGAAGTATGTTGTTATAGGTCACGGTCGTACATCCATATTTTGTTCAATGACGAAAATATGAGTAACAAGCATGAGTAGTCTAGTCGTATTTAATTTGACATCACTGTACATAGGATTAAATCAAATGTAAATTGTATTCATGTAAGTATACCATAATGCATTCTGTCTATTTCAGTATCTTGGACAACGTTTTAATTCAAGGTCGGTTCAACTGTTTGGAACAATAATGGGCATGCTTCAGACAGTACGTATACATGTAATTTTACCGTGAAATCATATATTGATACAGGACGTTTTGTCGCAACTGATATCGAAAATGCCAGGAAGCTGTGTATTGGTCATGCTGTATCTAATGTCTCTCTCTCCCCTCATGGGCTTTCTCTCAGTCTGGGCAGATCATGATGTATCTGCACTGGTAGAGGATACACTTGCGCCATGTGGCTGCAACACTATAATGTAAAATGCCTTTGAATGTGTGCTCGCATAAAAGGCGCTATATAAATCTGGTATATTTATTTTATTTAAACACATTTCAACTTGCATTATATGATAATTTTGCTGCCTAAATGTTTGTATATTTCAGCTTTTATACATGGGTGTGGTACTTCTAGCTCCATCACTAGCCCTTGAGGCAGGTACGTATAACATAAAGTGCGGTGAAATTAAATAAGATTGAAGTTCTTCCTATTATAATACATATGAATATGTATGCTACAATTGCAAGAAGTTATTTCTTCATAACACATAATGCAAAATTATGCTACAGTTGCAAGAAGTTATTTCTTCATAACACATATTGCAAAATTATGCTACAGTCGCAAGAAGGTATTTCTTCATAACACATATGCATAATTATGTTACAGTCGCAAGAAGTTATTTCTTCATAACACATATGAATAATTATGCTACAGTCGCAAGAAGTTATTCTTCATAACACATATGAATAATTATGCTACAGTCACAAGAAGTTATTTCTTCATAACACAAATGAATAATAATGCTACAGTCACAAGAAGTTATTTCTTCATAAAACATATGAATAATAATGCTACAGTCACTAGAAGTTATTTTTTCGTAATTAAGCTACTCGGTCATTGTATGTACTGATTGATCATGCATTTGTCATTAGCAGCAACCATTGTTTATATAACTCATTAAGATTTATGTATTAGTACAAATTGGAAGGCCTTATTTCTGGTATTTCTAGTATGTTTGTAAGATACAATAACTCGTAATTACAGTTCAACCTTTCCAGAGCGGCCCTCCCCTGATCGACAACTTCTCTTAGGCAACATGATATGTTTGTTTTAAATGTATTTCTTGTGTCACAGTGGCTGGTATCCCGTTATGGTTGTCTGTGGTAGTTGTAGGAATTCTTGGAACTTTTTATACCTCAATTGTAAGTAATATTACATCTACAAATCTGCAGTTAACTTTGTCATCTGCAAAAACTAGCAACACAAGACTGGATTAACATACCACACACGGGCTGCTGGAGTGTAAATGTCCCCTGTGGGTGCTTGAGTGCAAAGGCTCCCCTCTGCTGGTTGAGTGTAAAGTTATTGATGTTCAACTGAAGTTTAATATTATATACGTACATGGTAAGGCCACCGGCACATACATTCTATAATAGCATACCTAATTACATTTGTATACAAGCATGTCAGTCAGAACTCGATACAACGACGCTGTTCGTTTCCAAGAAAAATGTCGTTGTAACGAATATGTCAGTATACTGAATTGATACAAAGAGCGTTTTAATACTTTTGTCCCCAAATATTATGTCAGTATAATGAATTTGTCAGTATATCGGATGTCGTTATATCGAGTCCTGACTGTAGTAACATAAGACATGTTTAGTAAAAAATAACGAAATACTGCAAAAAAAGCAAAACATAAACCTTATGGATATAAAAATTTAAAAATTATGGTGTTTAGTTTTGGCCGTTTCATTCTGCTTATACATATCTTTTATGACGTCATAACCCATGACGTTGTTTATTTCTTTGTTTATTATTATTATTGTTCCTGATGAAGACAATACAGTCGAAACGTTGAGCAATTCTGGAGTTTGTCTTGTTTTAATTTATTTATACATAATTCGAACATACGTACATGTAAATGTTCATGTATTTATAATTTAAACGTATCGAAATATTGCTGATTTGCCACGTGTCAGGTTAATTTGACAAGGTGACTGAAATACTGTTGACCTGTGGTACTTTTAAATATATACATGTATGTTACACAATTACCAGATTATGAACAATGTTAAAAATTATGAACTATTACAGGGTGGATTTCGTACTGTGATATGGACGGATGTCTTCCAGTTTGTTATCCTATTTGTCGGCATATTAGTCGTCTTGATATTGGTAAGGAAACACTATAGTAAACACCACGCACACTTTCTGAGGCTGAATTACCTCCCTTATTTCACTCAATTTACTGCTATAGATCGAAGACGAGTATTAAGGCCTGACTGCACTTTTAGCTATAAAAATGCTACTTTAAATTTAAAATCGGAAGTCAGACTTAGACATTAGCCAATCGACAATTGATGCTTGGTCACGTGCTCCTCCATAGCCAAATCACTTCATGCATTCGAATATACATGTGGCCTCGGGACCGCACGTAACAATGAAAGAGGTGGCATTGTAGTCTAATAGGCGTGTACTCGCTATGCTGAGAAATAGTTTGTTTAAGTACGTACTTGTCGTATATTGTACATTACTTTATATTATATGTGTAATTTAATTAATAGGGTTGTATAAAAGCAGGAGGTGTCAACAAAATTTTAGAAGTAGCTGAAGCCGGTGATAGAGTAAACTTCAGCGTGTGAGTAGCTTATTGTACATAATGTTAATTTTGTAAAAACCTTTGATGACGTACATATACGTTAAATAGAATCTTAGAAGCACACAATACATATTACAATTTTGTCCGGACGCCATTGTAGAGAACACTCCGCCCATTCGGTTGTCGAAGGTTTTTGTCGAAGGCTATTAAGCGAATCTATTGAGTTATGCAAACATGGGCAATATTTGTACATGTATTATTTGAAACTTAAATCCTTTCATTGCTCAACTCAGTCATCGATTTACAAAATTATACGTAACCATGAATTGTATTTGGCGTCAATAAATATAGAAGTAGAAATCAGTGACTCACATGAAGGTTGTATACTAATGAGTGAGACTTTATATAAGTTGTCTTAACAAAGTTCACTGCAGGATCTGAATTCCTATAGATATGGTGCATACGGCATAAGTCGTAGATAGATAGATATATAGTACAATGTATATTTCGAAAGTAAGGCAATATGCACATGATTTCACATGTATAAGTACAATCATGCATTGACATACATGTATAAACACAAATATACATACAATAATATGAACAAAGACCATCTTGTGTATCAGCGAAATTAACGATGTCATCAGCAAATAATAGCAAGTAATATCTACAGACTGTGTAAACGATGACCAGCATCGTATGTGTCACGAACGTTCTGATGTTTTGTGTATATACTGATATTTGCCTAATTAATTGCCCATCGTGCACATTCAGAAGAATCTTTGGAATGCTGTTACAAAAGATTTAAGCGCTTTTAACAAAATCTGCACAATCATTTTGATAGACCGTCGTATATTATATAGAATAGAACAGAATATAGTTTATTTGCATATTCAGTCCTGAAAAGGACTTTTTACAAACCAACATTAATACAATTACATAAATAGCATGGTGATATATGACGGGAAAATATGCGATATGATATTATACCAAATTAGAAAAAATCTTTTATATATGTAACCGAGGTATATATGTATGAGACGAATTTAAGCCCGGGTTCGGGAGAGACGGTATTTTTTTTTAGAAAATTTATAGTTTATGTACTGATATTATATGTTAAGTACAACCGCTCTTATTACACGAGAGATTGTACATTACATACAATATAATTGTACAAAGAAACATAGTTTATGAAATACAAATGTATAGTGTTTCCATTATAAAGTTTACCTTGTCGAAACGAAATACAAGGCATACTTAATGGTGTAAGGTTACATTTATAAATGATTTAAATAACATATTTGAAATAAAAATGCAATACATGTATTAATGCACATGACAAAATAACAATAAAATAAATGATAATCGACAAATGACAATAAACAAACATTTAAGATACGGTATATGTACATGTTAAACGTGTGAATGATCTATCAATACAATAACGATAACATGGCATGAAGTTGTCTTCCTTCGATGAAAGCATGGTGAATAAAGGTGGCAAGGTTTCTAATATCAGATACATTTTCACTAGCAATTAACTGTATAAATTTAAACATATTTGGATGTCTCCAATAATAAGGTTTAAGTAATTTTTCACGAATCTCTGAATAAATTGGACATTGAATGATAAAATGATATTCGTCCTCTAACAAGTTGCATGCAATACATAAACGTTCATTAAAAGGAACCGGTAGGGGTTTTTTCCATCTCCCTGTTTCTACATAGAGCCTATGCGAAGAGATTCTTAATTGTGACATAGATATATATATCAGTGTACATGTGTACTTTCAGGACGAGCTCTGATCCACGGGTACGTCATACAGTGTGGGGTCTGGTGATTGGTGGCTTCTTTAACTGGTTACCGAATTGTTGTAACCAGTCAGCAGTACAGAGAATGTGTTCGATGAAATCTGTCAGAGATTCCAGAATGTAAGAAGTTAAATTTTAACCCTTTGCAAATAATAATAATTTGTGTTACTTTTCAGTGTTTCCCACAAAGCTAGAGATGAACTGTTTGAAGCACCAGAGGTCGTCCCGCGTGTATCAGTTCTATATACACCGGGTACAATAAAGAGCAAAGGAGTCTATTCAGAAAGAGTTATGGCCGCACCCCGGATTCCTAGTATTACACAAAGTTATTCTCTTCCCTCGAAGCCGGGGTTCATTGGCCAATTAGACAGGGATAAAGCCGAATTGCCACGCAATACGACTGTCTCAGTCGAATGCAACACATATCTGTTACAACGAAAAGCCTTACATTACATGTCAAAATGCAAACTAAATACTTAGTACTCATTCCATAGAAGACGCAGCAACGCCATCGATTGCGGCGCAATCATAAGCACACTAAGAAATCGTTTATATTTGCGGACAGAAAGTTGCAGTTTCTTGCGAACACAAATGCATTTAATCAGAGCATGTGTTGATTTGGGGACGTAGTGACTTGGGACCGAGTTGAATGGGGACAAGGTAAATTTGGGACGATGTGTGGGTAAAGGAACAAGGGAACGTATAAACTGGACGTTTGCAATTTGTCATAGATGCAATATCCGGATAAACTTCCAGGGACAAGAATAACTAAAATAATGTGATCGGTGCTTAACTCGAGTTTGTAAAAAGTACAAAAGCTGCCATGGGTATAGTCTGATTCCAGATTTTTACAATCTTCTCAGTAATCTAATGCAGTGTTAAATTGGTGACGAGAACCAGACTACGATGGGTAGGCATAACCAAAATAATTCGATACGTGTAAGATATTCATGATTATGTTTTGTTTTCAGAGCCATATTATTGAACGCGCCCATGGCGTTGGTTTGGGGTGCACTGTTAGTAATGACGGGACTATTGTTGTTTTCATACTTCTCAATAGATCGTTGTGATCCATGGTCAGCAGGATATGTTGAAAATGCCAATCAGGTACATACTAATTATATTACAGAGGGAGAAAATAACAATATCAATAGAATAAGACAACTCAAATTTTTATTTAATACTATGCGTTTCGTTTTGATTCACTTCATCGGGTATACGAACACGGTAACACAAAAGCAGTCCTGTATATGTTATTTGTCATCAGTAAGAAACATATACGCCTAGTTTTTTTAGACGGTGTTTAATTAGAGTTCAGAACTTATTAACTATCTCAATATTACTTTTTGGTAGGTCGTACATGTATAGTCCGCCGATGGTAACGCTAGCCTTTGTTTACAAATGAAAATGACAATATAAGCACTACACTGTTAATCGGCCGCTCGTTTCAGGTGAAGTATGAAAGAAAATATATTTTTGTTGTGATTATGCACAAGGTCGATTAAAATACAAATCGGAATGGAATTTAATTGTCATTTGTATTTGTAAAGAAAGGCTAGGGTTATCTAAGGCGAGCTAGTGGACTTAACAAATTCAACTATAGGTAGCATGATAATGTTTCGTGGCATCCAGAGATCCGCGAGTAAATGTAACTGAGGGACAAATGTTCCTTTAAGGTCATAAACCACTAAATGCATATGTGGCCCAAAATACACTCAAATAGTCCTTACAGAAACTGCCTGGAAATGGTGATATGCCTTGACATAATGGAACTAGAATCATCTTATTGATATGACTTGACATAATGGAACTAGAATCATCTTATTGAGTTTAAAGTGTTGTAAACATGTAGTTGAATGAGTTAATGTGTTTCATCTTGAATGTTTCGAGATTTTGGCATATTTGACAAAGCGAAAGTAGAGTAGGGTAAAACCCACATTGGATCGGTCCGCGCGTCTATAAAAATTTTCTACCGCCTTTGACGAACACAATCTTTCTTATATTAAACATGACCCCCTGTTGTTTTGGTCTTATTTTGTAGCTGAAACATACTGCTTTTCAATGATATAGATATGTGAACTGGCCATAGACTTTAACATGATATAATCTGGGGCTGACAGTTGTCACTTTACAAAGAACAATTTTATTTAGTGATTTGTGACCTTAATTGATAATGTATTTGTATGTGCTTTCAGCTGGTCCCTTATTTTGTCATGCATGTATTCAGCAATGTACCAGGACTTCCCGGTGTCTTTATTGCGGCCCTGTTCAGCGGTGCTTTAAGGTATTCCTTATTCATTATTTTAACCCATTATTTTCTTTGATTGTTAAACACACGTTATCTTGACTTGTATATGGGTGTAGTAGTTGTACCCAATGTGTTTCTGGCCATCACTCGCGTAAATTGTAAAAATTCGAAAATGAATCATGACCATGGTTGTATTTTGACCCTCGATCTGTCAAAGTATTTTTATGTTGTTTTTACATTTCTCGCTATTCATTGATCATCCCTCGTATGGCTGTTATTTTTGCATTTATTTGCTGACCATTGATCATCCCTCGTATGTCGGTTGTTTTGCATGTTCTCCCTATTCATTGAGCATCCCCTGTATGGCTGTTATTTTTGTATTTATTCGCTGACCATTGATCATCCCTCGTATGTCTGATGTTTTTGCATTTTCTCGCTGATCATTGAACATCCCCTCGTATGTCGGTTGTTTCTCGCTATTCATCGCTCATCCCTCGTATGGCTGTTATTTTTTTCATTTGCTCGCTATTCATTGATCGTCCCTCGTATATTTGTTATTTGTAGTTCTCTATCATCTGGTATCAACTCTATGTCTGCAAACACCATACAGGATATTCTTGTCAATGTATTGAGATATTCTACCGAATTCCGGAAAACAATGGTTGCTAAACTCGTTGGTATGTGCTTTCTAACAGTTATCACCCGTACTGTCCCGTTTCGTTATGTTCCGTTCCGTTCAATTCAAACTTCTTGGAACTCTGCGGATCGGCATTTTTGTCAAGTCCGCGAAGCCAGCCACTTATTCAATTTTTAACATTAAAATAATAAATGAAGAACATTTTATGTTGAAAGTTGAACAAGTAAATAAAAAAAGAATGTTATAATATAAATAAGTAACAAGCTTTGCATATTATTACTGCAAATGATTATAATCAAACACAATCAAATGCACTACTCCTGTACTCATCGCTTCACAAACATCCCTTTACTTACAATGCAAGGGAAGTAACCAGTGTTAGTAGTTTGTCATATTATTAATATCTTATTGTTCGCATTATAATAAGTCTCGAGCACTCAATATCAGGTGTTACTACTCGGTAGTTTCCGGAAAAGCTCGGATGTATACATCAGGTTTGCCAAGGTGTTTTATCGGTTTGGAGCGGTCTTACTTTAAAAGCACCACACTTTAAAAAATAATACAAATATTTTAAAAGTTGGTTGAAGTTATGGGGGGCCATTATGTTTATTGTTTCGTGTTTCAGTTATATTATATGGCTGCCTAGCTGTGTGCCTGGCATATTTAGGACGATCCTTGACTGGAACCGTTACTCAGGTAATTAATACTAAGTATAATAATTAAGAGTACCCAAATAAAATGTGACAACGAAAAGAACGATAACTCGTTCAGTTCCGTGTGCAAAGCATACTTCCAGGAGTTGTCTTTCGTTTATACGAGAACAGGTTATCAGACTTAATTTATTTACGCGTGTGTTCTGTACACTCTTCTTAATCATACCAGTAACTTAAGTGGACGTCCATGACCATGCATACAATATTCAGACCTACTGTTTCGGGCAAATACGCGTCGAACGTACATTTATTTTCATACATCATTGTTGTGTAATTCAGATTTTTACTAAACGAGGGGGTTGGCATTTTGCTACACAATTCAGCACTCATTCTTTTTTGAATAAACTAAAACAAAACACGGTTTGTAACACACAGCTCTTCCTGTAGGAATACCCACATTTCATAACAAATTACACACAACCCTGTGAACCTAAGGTACTCAGTATAGTGTAAGTCTTCCGTGTATCTTCAGATTGCACTGACGGCTATGGGTGCCACCGGTGGACCAATGGTTGGCATGATGTTCCTGGGTGCTATATTCCCACAATCGAACTGGATTGTAAGTATTGTAACAAACCCAAGAAATTAATTCATTTCCTTACATAACATTATAATTCAACGCATGTTTTCCCACTTGATGTTAACGATTTACTGTGTTTTGTTGGCGCTACTATTAGACAGGCGTTTTATTGGTCATGATGAAGACCTGTACCCGTTGGAATATTGAATTATGTCATGCCGGTCGTATATTAAGTATATATAGTCGAAATCGGACCGAGGTTCCAGTTTTGTCATGATGATACATTCGATATAACCTCTATCTTTTTCTAGCGATGCTAGATACCGAACATCCCGGTGAATTAACGTGTAGTAAATAATCGTAGTGATCTCCCTTGGCATCAAGGTTGTATCATTATTATAGACGTGATGTCCTTTAATTGAAATAAATATTAGATCAAATGTTATTTGCTGTATTGTGGCGATATTGTGTGATTGGTGTCATATGGAATATTTGTACAAATTAGATATTTTGAATGAACAGGATGAGAGTGGCTATGTTTATTAGTAAGCGGGGATAAATGAGAGAGGAATGGAAGCAATGTGCTAGTATGTTTAACTGTTATAAAGTGTACACTGTTAAGTATTTATTTCGTCAATAAACGTTGATGCGCTTCACCAAACTCTTATGCAAGGGTGATCACTCTCACTCGGCAAGGGAGATCAATCATACTCGCCAAGGGAGATCACTCATGCAAGGCAAGGGAGATCATTCATACTCGACAAGGGAGATCACTGCGTATGAGTTTGGTGCTACACTAAAACATTAGCAAAGATAAAACACAATTCATTTACAGGGTGCACTGAGTGGAGGAGTTATCGGAACTATCATCAACTGTTGGATAGCATTGTCATCTATTTTATACGGAAATAAAGCGGTACAATCAGAGAGGGTTCCTATTGACGGATGTAAACTTACAACGACCACGTGGACGTACAATCAAACGCAGGGTATTACTCCTGACGTCACGGATATGACGTATTCTATGGTTCCCGAAAATACAACAATATCAGGGTATGTAAAACAACTGGGGAATGTTAGTAGTCACGTGCAAACCAAAACGGACAAATGAGCTTTATTCCTTCATTCATTTTATAACATTAGTATATTACTTGAATATGATATATGAAAATGCTTCTCCCAGAATAAAAACACGAACTACTGAATGTGAGCAAGGCCCATTTGATCCGCATGGAATAGTCACTTTGTGTTATCTTTAGAATCCTGTCTTTGGGGAATCGAAGAGTGTTCAAAACTGTTATGCGTTCCTATGAACAGGGTTTAAGCAACCTCGTTCAAAAACTACGGAAGCATGTTAGCGCCTTTGTATCGTCGTGTACGGTCCATATTTAGGTTATTAAACCTCACATCATAAGGTCAAATGTAGTTACATGATGTATGCATATCGGGAGATCATTCTTTTCATCGCCAATTAGTCAATCATTAACAGGTAGAATTAGGAATCCAAGACAAAAGTGAGTTGTCTCCCCTTACTTCTCTCTAAAACCAAATTGGACCTATATTTTATCAATTCAAAGTCCACAGAGTGTAATTCATAGCGGGTCGAGTATAAATGCTTGCTTGAAATATCCATTTTTGGGATATGGATGGTTCGTTCTATGTTTGACTTTTGCGTGGGTGGCTAGGCACTGCCGTCGTGTCTGTGTGGCGTTGGATTATCTGAGCGCTACAGTATTTGTTTAGCTTTTCTTATTGTGTTGTTGTCCTCTGTTTCAGTGTGCTAGACGATAATCATTTAGCGATATATGATATATCATACATTTACTTTGGTATGATCGGCTTCTGGTTGACATTTATCATTGGCCTTATAGTCAGCTTATTGACAGGTATGTGCTGTTCTAATATAAAAACCTCAAACCATCAAACAGGCGCTTGACGCGTCAATACCAAATCGGACAAATGTACTACATTGTACCATGTCCAAAATACCCCAAAGTACGGAAGTACTTTATTTTCCGGCATCTTTTTTAATATATTAGTATGTTATTTGGATATAAAATAAAAAATCGCCTTTCGGAATATAGAAAAAATTACGAATGCATGTAAGTGCCTTTGAATTGAAATCTGGGGCGACTTTATGCACTCATGGAGCCAGACTAGTATTTCAATACCCGACTTTATTACCGCACAATCTAACCTAACCCACTCTACTTGAAACCTATATGTAAGAGTTATTGTACAGTGGTACACGGCGTTTACTGCGTTTCTGTGTATCCCTCATGTACAGTAGATAGTCTAAAAATAGACTAAATAATAGGTAGACTGGCTCCTAGAATTGTTCAAATGCTACTTTACACTTGAAGTCGAAAGCCAGACTGAGGCATTAGTCAATCGGGCACTGATACTTGGTCACATGATCCTCCTTAGCCAAATCGCTTTATGCATCCCAATAGACCTGTTAACAAATGGTTCAGCAACTATTTAATAACGTCACCCACTGCTCGATGAGAATTATCTTTTGATTATAAATAATTGTTTATATTACAATGTACAAGTAAAAGCAACATAGCATGTTTTGTAGATTGGTTTATTCTTATGTTTTATAAAAAAAAACGATCATGTATAAACAGTAAATCAACAATAATCCTCTTACGAGGGTTTCGTCATAATTATGCTATTCAGACGTATGTACGATCGAGTCAAATCAATTTGAAGATATAAATACAAAATGTATGATTATATTGTAGGAATGGACCGCGGAGAGCCCACGGAACCTCGGTACCTATTTCCCTGTATGAGGAAATTTTGGCGTCTTGGACAGAATGCAGTAGTCACCCCTCAAATATATACAGCATTAAAAGTTGTAGGTTATAATTTGTATATAAAATTTCCATATAATTAACAAATTGATATTCTTGAAAATAAATATCTTTTTAGAGTGGTCGCAATGGCGAATTACTAATGTTTTACCGTTACAAATATTTAACCATTATGCTATACCTTTGTTGATATGATCTTATAAGAAACCAGAAATAAGAAACAGTACAACAGTAAAATGCTGATTTCGGTTTTGGTCAGGATGATCCATCAGGAATAACCCATGTCTTTGGGGCGATGAGCAAAACATTACATACCGGTATAGGTGTTTAACTTCTAATAGGCGCCATTTGAGATTTTTGGAATGTTTTTCTTGTCTTTAGTTGTAACTTTTTTTAATCTTACTGATATGATGACTTTAAGTGAGGTTTTGAAGTTTCTGAATGATGTAGTCTTATAAGTGATGATCCACTATGTATAGATTACGATTGCTTTCAGAAAAAGAGGAAACGTAATATATTCGACCCGCCTGCATACAGTGCTAGAATCAAGTCCCTGGATCTGTCCTGGTATAACAAGCAACCAGAGGATCAGTTGTGACAACCTCAAATGTCTTCATGTCTATGTGTGTTTTCATCTTATTTCAAACCAACTAACAAAACGTCAAATATTAAATGCAATTCAACGAAATGCTGTTCATTGTTACGATTGTGGTGGATCTTATGTAAAAATTGATTTGTGTTGTCAAATAAGTATCCTCATTAAATTAAGTTTTATTATTATTATTATCATTGTTCTATTATGTACTGTTGATATTACTGATATCATATTATTTGCAACTTGCACTAATTTCGGACGGGTTTCGTGACGCCAATACAGCAGCGGTTAAGCTTCCTCTTCTGGGTTTGACTATCTGCATACAAGCCGTCGACTTCAAACACTCATCATTTCAGTCACCGTTCAGTGACAAACTTAAAGCAGAGTAAATAGGCCAGAGCACCCGCTGTTGATTTAAGTCGTAGAAACGGGTCATAAATTGATTACATTCGAACTGAAACTCACTCTTACATCTTTGAACAGGTGTGTGTTAAATGTAATTGATGCAGCAAACATATTAAAATGTTTACCAAGTTGTGTGTGTCTGGATTATTTCCCTTGACTACAAGCTTGTAATTGGATAGTCTCCCTTGCATTGAAATTTGCTCTAATAGCATTAATTTGCTGTACGATTTACCTCCCCTGGACTGTAACGTAAATTGTGAACTGTAAATACAAACATATAAATCATTTGATAAAGGTGTATATAACAATTGATTCATTCAGAAATAGCACAAACGTGTACAATACAACAAAATTGGTTCTAGTATCCAAACCTTGGGTAGATTCTATATCCAAATACGTGATTCATTCCCTTTGTTAGCTTCAGTCTTTGCAATTAGTATTACTGAATCAATTTCACCATTGTTCTACACAATGCTGGTCGTTACATTCCTACATTGTTATGAAGACAATGTTATTATTTGTTTTATAATACTCAGTATACGAAGTTTTAAGTTAATATTTAGATTTTGATACAATTTTTTAAAAAACCCGCGACTCATACCGCATTGCCTCGAACTTACTTTTCAACACGCAACATAGTGTTGTATGTTATAGTATGTTATAGCATCTAACTGCATAGTTTGACATGTTTTTTGTGTTTGTCTCGCCAACACAGCATTACGTCTTCAGTTTTGAAAATGCGCGGTTGCACTTTCTCACAAAAAAGGGATTTTAGTACATATTTGAAACTGCACAATGTGTATCTCGCTACGGAGACGGCTCTCGTCTTTATTTCATGAAAATTCATCCAGTAATAAGAAAATAAAAAGGAAAAATGTTACCTGAGTCGAGCGATTTTCTCCCGTTTTGGGTTCACCACCTTAGCATTTGGTCACGTGGTATGTTCACCGTGTACAACTTTGATTCCAATGTTGAAGAACTTGTACTTTGATTTTTATTGGGTTTAACGTCTTTTTAACCATGCTAAACATTATTTTGGCAAGCTGATCAAACCAGTACTTATCTACAATGTTTAGTACTAGCGTGCTATTACAAATGCCATTTATAACTTCTCAAACAGTAGAGGACAGCACCATAGCCGATGTCGCCCAGCTGGTGACTCGAATCATGACCTGACGGATAACCGTCTAGTTCCAAAGCTATGAATGGTTACTTCGCAAAAGTATAAAGTATGAATCGTTAATAAATTAATCTTGATCGCGAATAAATTGAACAAGTGGAATGTTGAAGCTGACACACTATCACGTTTGGTGTCCTATTACATGAAATAGTATTTCTTCATTTTCATAACTTTATTGATCCGTTTGAATAGGGGATGGAACCCTTTAAAGTCGGAGGTCATTGGTCAATCTCTCAAAGAAAACCCGATTGATCACGCACTATTTAAAGACTGTCTCAAACGATCGATCGCAATCAAACAAACAACAGGGGGCGACGTCAAATTGTGCCCTCTGAGTGCAGTTGAGACATTTATGTGCGTGAAGTTGGCAGCCTACCAGCCCAACAATCGAGCATCATGAGCCCGGCAGTCTGGCAGCCAAGCAGCCTTTCCAAGTAAACAATATGAGTATGAAATAGCACAAACAACAGTCAACCTAGTCAGCACAATTTGCCGTAATACACAAACTTACTTACATTTAACAAAAGACGTCTACCTCATACAAACTCATACCAGTAAATTGTCCTCGTCATGCCGCGTTTGCGTGAAAGCGCAACTTTCAATTACTTTGCAACAAACCTGCGTAGTTCGTTTTCAACAAGTGACAAATTATTCCAAAAAATAAAGCATACATTATGACCAGCCAATATGTTTATGGACCCGATGTTAGATTAAGTACCATAGCAAACTGTTTTTGATATTAACTAGTTTTACACTCGTTATTAGAGTATAATTGAAAATAATCATTGATATATATTTACTTTGATCATTGACCATGGAAACTTGATTAATCATACCAAGATAATGTTGAATTATTTGGTCTCGCACAATTTACCCCGAATGCAAGATAGTAAATACTTTAAACACAAAAGTAACTCGCAAATCGCGAAAATTGAAAACCTTTGAGATTTTTGTCACTTGATAAGAAAATATTTCCTTTTAAAGACCCAAATAGATTATTACAAGTGTATTAAATAGGTTCTTTACTTAAAACACCTCGATAAATCGCTTTTTCTTCATACAATATCGCGTTATCGCTCCGTGAAGTTGTGTGATCGAAATAAATGTGAAAGACCCATCATATTTATTGTCAATTTACTGTGCGCGGTTATAGTTTAATTGAATCGAGCCGGGTATAAATCAATATTAGTACTCCGAAAATCAGTAAATTTGCTAAGTGTATTATTCTCTTCAAGAAATTTGAATCAATTATCCGTACACTAAAGATGGCTTCACTTTTTATGAATAGCAATATGTTTTTTGTTATGAAAACGTGGTAGGGAACCAATTGTCAAGAACAAAAAGTCAAACAATGTCGATTTGAATGTATGCAGAACGGAACAGAACATAAAGTATATTAAAGGCATAGCATACATAGCTCATAGTCTTACATAATATATGAATGTAAACATTGTATGCATATATATGCTGCAACTAACATATGCGCATTATACCTTCTAAGATGGCGCTTTCTCATGATAGTTAAATATTAGTATATTTAAGATTTTAATTCAAATTTTCAGGAACCTTGCGTTTGTAGCACGCTGTTTATGACATATGGACAATATTTCGCAACTGTTGCTTCTTCTTGTAGCCCCAACGCCCGTCAATCCCTTGATGCCGTCTTGCAATCCCGTATCCTATTTGTGTAGTGTAGTGGTCAGATAAAGGCGCTCGAAAGCCTACATAGAATCAGTGTTGTAACTCATATCCACGAATTACTGGTGCGGTGTGGTGTACGTATAATAGGATACTGGTTAATTGAGGGACCTTGTTGTGGATTGTTGATAGCCGAGTGGTTTAATTAATGCCGTCGTACTTCACATTGTTATGCAATGGCATCAATCAGTACAGTTCAAGTCCAACTCTATGTGCAACCCATCTTACTGTACCTTTATAAAAGGCTACAACCACTGATTATGAGCGTGTGATGTGGTCATACCAGGGGTCCGTTGCCTAAGCAAAGCGCTACCGAGCGCCTTTATTTAGTTACCTCCCGTTCAATTAAATATAGAAGGCAAGGATTACCTCTCGTGGAAAGCGCTACGTAGCGCTCGCCCATGTTAACGGTCTCTAGCATCGTATCCATCCTCATACATCGGTGGTCAGTCATGTTCTGGTGTCAGTAAAATACACTGTAGGATGAGAATGCGCTTTCTTTTTTCTTGTTTAAAATAGCATTATCGTTTCTATTGAATATACCTCAGTGACTGACTGGACACCTTTGTATACATTTCAAGGTATAACTTATTAACTAGTTGATCAATTCCGATGGG
This sequence comes from Spisula solida, assembly GCA_947247005.1. Taxonomy (NCBI): domain Eukaryota; kingdom Metazoa; phylum Mollusca; class Bivalvia; order Venerida; family Mactridae; genus Spisula; species Spisula solida. The sequence goes on along the minus strand of OX365945.1, from coordinate 26,225,074 downwards.
ATTTTGCATGGAGGTAGTTCTAACGCTGTTGTCTATGAATGTTATTTCTTTAGGAAGATATAGAAAGCTAATATTTGGTAGTATACCGAGAACATCTGACCACTTTAGTACAAATGCACCTTTCTAAGATAACATAAATTGTATAAAAAAAAATTTCTACTCTTTATCAATGATATAGTTACCTGTGGTGACTACGTGGAGAAACTTAAACCTAATTGCATTTGACGTTATGTGACGTCTTTAGCTATCAGGGCACTGTTTTATCAAAGCACTTACGGAAACCGTAAACTTACGATCAAATTTAAATTATTTATAATTTGTTAACAATTTTAAAGTATAGTATAGTAAATGCAGCTGCAGTACTAAAAATAATTTATTGAATATACTACTACAAACCGTATCGGTCACAAGTTTGCAGTTGTTAAATAATTATAAATTATTTAAATTTGAGCGTAACTTTAAGATGTTCATAAGTGTTTTGATAAAACAGTACCCTGGAGTGCGCCGTGCTATGCATAGTAAATGTTTAGGAATCGATGTTTGGTGTATTGTTTGTATCATTTTTATAAGAGAGTATGGTAATGTAATGACGACTGTGACGGTATTTTTATAATTCCTTATGAGAAATGAAACACGATTCACAACATACATGTACGGTATTTATTGAAACTTCCCGATCAACCCTCGTATTACGTAGACAAAACAAAATAAACTATTAACATTTCTCTGTTCTGGGCTTATCAAATTTAACGACATAAATCGTTGGTTTGGGGGCGCTGAATCAACCGTAGTTATATTGTCCAATTTCATAAAAATGCGTCACAATGACTCAAACCTATAAATTGAAAATCGCCTTTGAATATTGAATCAATCGTATGAACACATCTCATCATGTCGTTATTATAGTATTATTACTCTAATTTACAAAATATTAAAGGCATGATTCTGTTTACAACACTCGATCTTTTAAAGCTTCTTTTTCAAGGAGTCGCGTACTAAACAATTAATTTGTCTGTTCTTTTTAAGTGCTAGTAATAACTAATAACAACACACATCGATTTTAACAATTATGAAAATGGCCTGACAAAGAAATATTTTGATTACTAAATAATTAATTTAGTATTTGTGTATTGGGTACTTTCTTTAGTTTTGACAAAATCTCAGTACTCAAGTAGTACATTTAAGGTGGCAATTGGTATATTCGATATGCTTATAATGTGTTCGAGTACAAGTCCAAATGTAACCCCTTTAAATGCGATTGGGGAGGAAGGGACAGTGTCTACTGACTTTCAATGGTGTATGAAAAATCAATCCATGAGAAGATGCCGAAGTCTTGAAAGGGGACCTACGCGCCAAGAATGAAACGAAAGAAATAGTTGAGTGAAATTGCTCTTATAATAGCATAATTGTTGATTCCTTTCAGAATTGACAGTTGTCCACATTTATATCAATTAGCGTTTTGCAAATGTTAAAGTTATATGTTAACAAATGTATGAAGGGGTTTTAATATTTATGTCTTATAACAATTCCTAATTTATATCCTTACAAAAAATATGCAGAAGGATCATCCCTAAAGTGTATGGACCACTTGTTACAAATCCTTTTTTATAAATGCTGATATTGATACAATTGCATTTCGCACAATTTTACCACAGTTACCGTACTTTATGAAGATTTAAATCATTTATTTTCATGAATTTGGGTATTAGTAGTATTTGGGTTACGTATCAAAGAACTGGTTGTGACATTTCAACATCAACATTTCACATTTTCATAAACTTTTTGGCGAGAAATGATCTCAATAAGCTTCTAAAAGCTTCCAATCAAATCTCAGTATTTATCTGTTGTTGTTGTTGTTGCTGTTGTTGTTGTGCTGCTGATGTTGTTGATGTTGTTGTTGTTGCTGTTGCTGTTGCTGCTGCCTACATCAAACCTTTATAAAAAGACAAGACGTTGCTGTTTCCTTTAGACTTGTCAAGCTTGCCATATAGGTACAACATTGATAACAATTCAGAAACTCATTAAATTACGATAGAAAAACATCGTGACCTTTAAATGAAAAACGTCTGATGCTCAAGAGGTTTTAAACACTTTTCCTTTCATAGACTTGTTGAATTAATACAGTTAATTTATATCTAGTATACCCTGAAGGCGACACAATGTTTTCATTTGCTGATGACCACTGTCCAGTTTTCGTATATTAATCTTGATGCGGGAGATAATATACTCATTTACTGACGGGTCGCGTTGCCCTTTGGCATTTACATTAAGTGCCAACACCGCCTAATCGGAGTTAAAACCGACAAGGCTAGCGAAGCAAAGCGATGGTCATCTTAGGTCCACATTTTAACTTCTTAGGTGACAGCGGAGAACATCTCCAAGTCAATCAAGTCTCCTCAATTCAGTCTATTTTATTCAAATAACCATTAAATGTGGCTAGTGAAATGACAAAAACATAGCCTAAGGACCCTGGTCGAACGCCAGACTTAAATGGCTTTATGCTTGTTTAGTCCCTGATTAACTCTTTAAATAGGCAACAGATATCTAATTTTATTTATTTTGTTTTCAGCAGATTCATATCAATTTAGACTCGAATAAACATTTCAATGACGCAGACACGAGATGAAGTGAATGAGTTTCAAATTTCAAAAAGTAAACAAAGAGCCGCAACTCGTGTCTGAATCATTTTTATTCCCGTTACGCAACGCTTTCGAGAATACTCATTGGAGCAAGCGACGTTCGCTCCTATGCCATACAGGCCATAAATCGAATTACAAATCAGGAAATGAACGTGAATGAAGACTATTTACTTGATGTAATTCTATCTGATATTGTGTCGGTGATGGATTAGAATTTTAAATGTGGAATCTGGCGTATATCCATCACAATAACCGTTTAAATTAATACAAACAATGATGATTTACACGCTAAACAGGCTAACAGTGGGTGACACGTTGAAAGTCGCCCTATCAGCTCGAAAAAAATGACCTAAAGTTTATTAAACGTCAAAATACGACGGCGTTAGGAAATGAAAATATGAATATCATTTTGTTTTTAAATTATGATTATAAATGTTCATAATTTATGACCTCCAAAGTGTTAAGAATTGATAATACATGAAAGTTGGATTGGACAGAGGGTCGACGTTCAGCAAAATAAAGTTAACGTGGACAAACGGGTTCACACATAAACAGCGTAACTGTTTTAATATTGGACTTGACCATCATTTCATACAATTCCCGAAATAGTACTTGAAGTTAGTAAAACTTATTCCAGGAGATTTGGATGGCGAGGACATAACTGAGGGGTGAAAGAAGGGAAACGATAAACCAAACTTAGAAGCTTTTATAAAAAAAACTCGATAGATAGATTTCAAAGAAATAGAATCGTTCCAACGTTAAGTTTGGCTGAAAAAATCAAATCAAGCGATATCAACCAATCAATTCCGCATGTCGGAAAAGCTCACTGTATTTTTCTCTGTCAGGGTAATTATCTTTTGTATCACCGGTGCTGTAAATGACCCAATACTGTAAAGGAAATTATAAAATTAGTTAAATCTGAAAGTGAATGCGTCTTTCAAAAGATAGCAAGCAGATTTTGATGGTGATATCACGTCTAACATGCAACTATCTCTTACGATGTAATCAAATTAACCGGTAATTACGTGTGTATAATTAGGAGGCTAGAATTAGTAGTGCATTTATTTCGTGAATGCAATTATCAGTGTATTTTTTACGCGGCTCACTCGTTTATTTCGAAAGCGACTGTTTCGGCAATGTTTTCAAACAAATAGCTGCGCTTGTATTTAAGCGATATTTGTTTCAAATTTAGTTTAGCTTAACACATTATATGGCCTCAGATTCTGCTAAAGGCTTAAGGGTAACTTCTTGAACAATCTTTTAATTATACTTTTGCATCTTTGCCCCGATCTCCCGAAGCATCTCAATCTGAGTCGAGATAATTCTCAAATACTGTCATGTGTCTTTGAGATAATTTCCATGGGAGGCCAGACTCTGAAAGTTTGCACCACAAAATAGACGCATAGTTCTGAGTTTATTACAGTAAAATATTTTGAGCACAAACTTAAGAATGATCTAAAATTTATACTCCTGACTTTAGCAAATCTCAATTTGAGTTGAGATTTCTACTTGAGATGCTTCGGGAGATCGGGGCCTGGTCTGTCAGTCCAACCAATGTAAGTACATCTGCAGGTAAAATACTCAATTAGCTCTGCCTGATAATACTGTATTTGTTTAATTAAATTGATGTCAAATTATGAAAACCGCAATGTGTCTTATTTGTTAAACTAAATTTATAGTCAAATTCTTAAAATCATGCAAAGCAATTATATTATTCTAAAAACAAAAAGTGTTCAAAATTGTAAATGATTAAAAGTATCCGGATAGTTAACCCAAAGATGCTTACAGGGAAGACTACGTATTGGTACACGCCAGACTGTGTTGCCTCTATAAATAAAGTCATTTTCTTCTCGTTCGGTTATGTGTTGGACACTGCGTCTTGTATGTTTTGATGTTTTCTGTGTTCGACTGGTTGATTGCTGCCTCTCCTGTCTGACTTAATATTATCTTTCATTATCATTATTATTATTACAACCTGTGACACGATCGCTTTAAATTCAATTTGATGACGCTAAAATAAATTAGCTCATTATAACAGCATACTAGCTACCAATTCAAACCAATGCCCACATGATCTGTTAGTGGTAGAGACGTAGAGAGATAATGAACAATTTGTTTTATCATATCCCGATATCAACACAATACTATTATCAGAACAGCTTTTTTCTCGCACGAATTTGTTTGCAAATAGTGTTCGCATAGTTACAACAAATTAGCGTGTAATTGAAGAATTTAACTCAGGACAGGTGAAGATTGCATCCTCACACTATTGTCAGAACTCACTAACGCTGCAGGGAAAGTTGAAAGAGATGCTACCATATTGGCTGATGCTTGTAGAGTCATTAAAACCACTCTCGCCATCGTGCGTTACCTGCGTACTTTCAAAAGATTGTAAACCATTGGACAGGGTATGCAGCACTCAACTGAAACAGCCAAGCACCGAAAACATAACAACAACACAGACCACGGCCAACAATGTCCAACGCAACACTGAACGAGAATATGAACTTAACCTCACTATAGTGCTGTTGTCATCATGTCCTCTTCTAACCAGTCAATGCACGTTCAACAAATCAGCAGTGATGAAGGCCATGGTTTCCCTTATCTCGTCTGCGTCCCCTTGACAACTTCACCTGTGATTCAGGACTGACCAATCCTACTGTTGCTCGTTGGCGATCAAAAGAGCTAAACCCCTCGAGCATGTATCTATATTTGTCAAATAATAACCAATCGGACAACTTTTTTAGGACTTCTGACAGCTAAAACTAAGTATTTCAGCCGTTTTACTGTTGAAACTGGGTCATTCATTTTTTTGATTGCTGAAACTAGGTCACTCAGCATTTCGATAGCTTGGACTTTTGGGTCATTTACTTGTTAAGTTTGGCATGTTGCCTTGTATGTTTTTATGTTTTCTGTGCTCGGCTGGTTAATTTGAGTGCTGCCTTCCCTGTCTGACTTAATATTATCTTTTCACCTTCCAATGAAACTGATCGATGACAGTGCCAATATTTATTTCGTGATATGGGGACTTGTAGTTTGTCGCATAAGACGCCTGATAAAAACCAAGAAGGTTTTCATGGCTCTGTTTAAATTGTTGTAATCGCCCGCATCTTGTCGTAGTTTCATCAGTTCCTGGGCGTGTGCCATTCTCCCAGTGCTTGACACACATTTAGTGTCCCTCTTTCTTCTACGTGCAGGACTGGTCTTAACCAGTGTGTCATAGTTTAATGCGTTACATTTATATTAATTCAGTGTATTATAACTTAATGAGCTATTGGTGTATAGATATTAATCTCAGTTTGAACTGTAGTCCACCAAATGTCGACACACTGCGGCATGTGACGAACACTTAACACAACAGATGGATACCAAAGCTTTAAAGGTTATGGCAAACATATAAAAAAGGAACATCAAAATTGAAGTACAATGTATAGACAATCAGTTATTAGCATCACTAATTTGAATTTTATATGTGTTCATGTTTTAATTTCACGCTGCCATGCATGTAGCAGATTATTTGCACTACGAAATATGTATTTAATAATTTAAGGAACTCATCTCATCATGCTTCTTAAATCGATTAGTTCGCTTCCTTGCAAAAATATATTTCGTCTTGACCGGACTAATACATACATAATTATATTTTGTTACAACATTAACCTTGTTCTCTAACATTCAATTGGCATAATTTCATAATATAACAGTTGTTTTCCTGTCTTTACACTCGGTCGTTGTTTTCATAAGCGTAAACAGGTTACTAGAACACTATTTAAATGAACCGTATTACACTACTCGAGTTGGTAAATAAAGGGTGGACATGGGGACAAGTGGGCGATTAGCTGCAGATAGGAAACATTGTCGTTTTCTGGTGATGGCCTTAGGGGCAAACTAGCCCGAAGAGGTTTAGGTACGTAGGTATTACACGACTTCCAAACCGAAGTTGATATATTTTGTGCAAGAAGTTTGTAATATGTTCATGCATTAAGTAAACATGAACTTCAGCAGAAAATACAAAATGTATACAGTTAACCAAGCATATTTCTTCATTAAATCCTTAATTATCAAACAGTTTATTAGTTTTTGACGACTTATGTAGTCCAAGGCAGAGGTAACGCAATATCATAGTAGGATACCAAGCCTAGTGAATATGGTAGATATATTACGAAATATTCTGCAAGCAACCGATTAAGAACGTCTTCACATGTGAAAAACATGCTCATAGTCAATGTAATGGAAGAACATAAGCTGCTAAACCCGGTGGCAGAGGTAACGCAATATGATTGTAGGGTATCAAGCCTGGTGAATATGGTAAACATATTACGAAAAATTCTGGAAGCAACCGACTAAGAACGTCTTCACATGTGGAAAACATGCCCACAGTCAATGTAACGAAAGAATATAAGGTGCGAAACTCGGTGCCGGTTGGCAGAGGGAATGCAAACTAACTGATCGTGAATGAATATGGAAGAAATATTGCTATTCCACAATCAAACAACTAGAAAAATGATAAAAGAAAATCGTACTCGGGAGGCAGCACTCAACTTACCCAGCCGAGCACAGAACATATAAAAATAAGACAGGCCACAAGTACACGGCACAATGCCTAACACACACCTGGACGAGAAAATGAACTTAACCACCGAAAGTCCAAGTTGTAGCTGTATAAAGTCGAAAATCAAAGTTTCAGCTGCCAAATTGCTGAATGGTCAGCTTCAGCTATAAAAAAAGCAGAATGACCCAGCCCAACCACTGAAAGCTGAATGACAAAGTCCCGGCTTAAAAAAAGGTCCAATCCGCCAAAAAGTCCAAAAAGTCTTCACATCTGAAAAACATGACCATGACCAATTTAACGAAAGAACTTAAGCTGTCAACCCTGGTTACGGCGGACAGAGGGAACGCAAAATTATCGTAGGGAACCAACTATGGTAAATATGGCAAAAATATTACAAATAAATGCTCTACCTCAAGTAGCAAACTAGAAATGTCTTAACATGAGAGGACTTAACCACGCTGCCTTAGATAGGACAGAATGACAGTCGGGTATTTAATCAATCATATTCTTGCCAAGCAATCATCTTTATAATCTTTAGACACTGATTCATAATCTTCAATCTGAGTTTGTACCAATGTCTCTTTTTGTCGCAATCGTGTACCAAACGTTAGAAGTTATAGCACTAGATAGTAAAATAAGAGCATCAAACTTGAATTACTATGTTCTTATTGTTAAATCCGAGATCAGTTTTTCCGTTTTATCAAAATCTATCATGACAATTTGGTCAGTTAGAAGCGCGTGGCAGTCACGGATTGACTCCAAATCTTACTCAAATTGTTTACATTGTGTTATTCGTACAGTGACACTGGTAAAGACACGGTGACATTAAATCAGATACGCGTGAGAGTTGATTGGTGTAATAAGTACCCGGTTACCATGCCAAACACTGGACAATAACACTATCCCGACCATACAATGGCGATTGGAGTTTATCTATTGGATAATGAGTTAAGCATGGTCAATCTTATTGTCAAAGTAGATTATTGCTATTTTTTCAAAGTACTGCCACTTATTTACATTAAATCATTGACCGGTCAGTCAGGAACTGATATCTATTTAATGGGATGAAGGTTGTTTAAGCCTATAAATTAGATTTAGGGATCGGAATGTATCCTTGGTATTTGACATGAATGCTGACTGTCACCGAAGCTCTGTCAGAGGGTGTAACAGCGCAACAATGTACCATTGCAATGCGCCCACACGTTCATTAACTGTGAATGAATTCGTATAACAGAAATAATCGGAATTTCAAACCCATTAATTTCATTCAATAGGTTATGTATCATTGACTTAATTAAGACTAGTCAGTTGCATGGTTAATGAATTGAAAGTTACAGTATCGCATGTGTGTTTATACTGTTTGTATTTTCATCAGTATACGTATTTATTCTGTACATGCACATACAATTTGAAGAAAAAAGAAACATTACGCCCGACTGGGAAGGCAGCACTCAACTTAACAGGCCGAGCACAGAAAACATATAACACACAAGGCACAATGCCCAACACAAAACTAAACGAATAAATGACCCGCCCAAATCCCAGCTGAGAAAAGCTGAATGACCAAGGCGAATGACCAAGTTTCAAAAGTAAAACGGCTAAAATACCTAGTTGTAGCTGTCAGAAGTCCTAAAAATTGAAAAATAAGTCATAAAATAACGGTGACAGCGTCTGGTAACCCACACAAGAGACATACACAGAGCATACCATCCGTAAATACCAAAAAGACGGAACTAAAATAACAACAAGTTACGATTCCATCAAAATGATATTGACAAGCAAACCATTCAAATGCCTTAGTTTTGTCAAAATCATTTAAGCTTATACGTATAAACCACTCGTACAAACGCGCTAGTATAATGATCCTAAACATTTAGTACCAAGGCGTTAGCAAGACCACGAATCATAATGACATCTGATGATTGCTTCGTAAGTCACTAAATTTATTACAGGGATTATCCGTTTTGAAATAAATCCCGTTAACATCTACGAGGGCATTGGTTTACACTTTGGCATTCGAATATTTCAAGAAAATACGTATCAATAAACATGGTTGGACAAAAAATATTCTTTTTTATTTGTTTAAATCCACTTTCTTCATTTGACATTACATTTTTTTTGTTAATGTCTGTTACGAGTTACCCTAGTCTGTTGTGTCACATTCGTATGTCTCTGGTCCCTTTTTCTGAGAACTGTAACAATCATTTTATATACAATTTATTGTTTGTCCCTGAAGTATGTGTTCAATATTCAACCAAGAAAACTCTCCGTTCTTTGCACCAGTTTTAATACTGAAGCTATAAATTCCCAATTTTTGCACCAGTTTTAATACTGAAGCTATAAATTTCCAATTTTTGCGCCAGTTTGCAATATTATAGCAACAGCAGCTTATCAGCCCTAATGATTGCCTTGATACGCGATTATATCAACATGAGTATCTCACACTTTCTGCTGCCTGTCGTCCTATGATTGACACAGACATGAAAATGTAGTTAAGTTAACAGGATAAAATAGCGAATAATCTGATTTTTTGTATAATTATTTCTGCAAAATCGTTTAAGGGAAGGCAAGTGAGAATGGTTAGAAAGTTATTAAGAATTGTTATTCGTCCAGTAAAACGTCGTTTAGATACCTTCTTGAAATTAAGTTGGGGTAAAACGGATCAGTTTTGTTTCTTTTGTTCACTCATACGCAAATATTGGATAATGTTCTCGTATGGCTTAATTGGTGACGTGTATTTATTTTTCAGAATATGAAAATGCATGTCAGACTACGTTCCTATAGATATGTCCTATACGAGGGTTGTTCAAATTAGAATGCAAGTGATGCTATATCTTTATTGTATCAATGAATTTTTAAAAATAGTGAACTGTTTATCAAAAATCATTGTACTATTTTTGAATTGATACCTCACATTTTAAAGTCCGTACAGCGTAGCTGTAACAAGAGGTCGATTAACACTGTCTACTCGTGTATACTAATGCTAAAATGATTGGGAAAATGTCGCTTTTCTTTGACCAAATTCGGTCCCATTTAAGAATCGTTGTATGATGAAATTGTGTAATATAATGTATTATTCATCAATTACTTGATAGTTTAAGAAATTTAAATTAGGCAAGTAGCTCAATGTGTTGGCACATCATTAGGAGCTATTCATACAATTATCAAGCATATAACAAAAATGAGAAAGATAAGTGCAGTTTGGATACCCCTATCTGCTTTGGGATGCCTGTACAAATGCCATTGAAAACAGTGCAAAAAATAGTTGAAACTATTTTCTAAATAAAATTGTCGAGCGTTTGCAAATGTAATGTCCATAAACGAGACGTGGATCATTTTGTCACCTATGCGACAGATCCATAAACAAATATGGGCCAGCAAAGACAGAACACAAGTTTACATTGCAAAACGCACCATATGCGTCAGTAGAAATGTACACCTGTTTCTATACAATCCAAGTTTCTAACATTAAATTTGATGTATAAAATGGACAATGGGTAAATGCCAAGTTTAACAAAGGTAAATTCTTTCAGAAATGGAAGAAATATCCCGACGATCGTTGCCCAGCCCCAAGTTTGAAGAATCGTATGCTGCTCCAGAGCAATGCGCTTTCACATGCAGCAGCCATTAAACGCGACGTTCAGAGAAACGTAAAGGTTCTTGAGCTTTCCGACCATCCTTATTTGTCAAGCATTGTCCCGTGTGACCTTAATTTGTTTCCACGAGTCTTAAAATGCAAACAATATCAAGTACGTTTTGATCTCGGTTTCGCTCTTGTCCATTATATGCACATTGTACCTAGGAATGATAATAAAATTGCATACATATCGATGATGAATATTGCAAGGGGGTCAAAAGCTAGTTTTCATCAAAATCTACATTGTTATGAGCATAGCTGCATTCTAATTTGAACAACCCTCGTATATGTATTTCTGATAACTAAACAATTAAGCATACGTATCCCTATTTACCTCGTACTCTTCAGACATAAGTCATGTTGGGCAAAAATTGGCATTTTAGCCATGTTTATAACGATTCTTGGCGTAAAACCGTTCTCAAGAGATAGTAAAAATCAGACGGGGAAGGCAGCACTCAGCTGAAACAGCCGAACACAGACAACATAAATACAACACAGACAACAATTTCACGGCATACACAAAGTCGAGCAACATTTTAGTATTATTACATACCACGTGTTCTACACAATATGTACACATTTATGAAAATGTTGCGCATATGTCATCATTTCATTTTCTGATTATCAGACAGTACATTCTCAATATTGTCATATTCCAAATGTTACCCCTTGAACTCATTTCCTCTGTTTCATTAATCTTGATTTGTTTTGCAGCACAGCTCTGTGACCTGCGTTAGGTGCATCGTCTAGCATGACGTCACCATAAACAACTTTGCCAGAAACACAGCTGACCAATAAAGATTATTGAGTATACATTTTTCAGGTGAAAATCGTCTGAGAACAGAGCAATGTTTCATGTACTTCAGCAATCCTGCAAAGAAATGAAAACCAACCTAAGTTGGTGAAATGTTTGAAATCAGTCGGGGCACAATAAGTTGTTGTGCAAAGCCAAAACCATTTCTCGTTAACAAAAGATCATAATCATTTGTGTTTTTCTTTTGATTTCTCTTGTTATTTATTTTTATTAGACATACTCAAATACAATCGCCACCTTTGTCATTATCTTGTTCATGTATTCATAAACTTATTATGTATAAAAACATGTATGTCATTGTCAATGAGATGCGTTCAATAAACGTTAATGCTAATAACACCATACGTTATCTGGATATTTACATCTTCTAAAAACACCAATGAATAATATTGACAATATAATCACAATCTGTTACACAAGTGTATGACGTACAGAACAAAAACCTAACATTTGATGTAAATTTATTATGAAATTGCAATATGTGTTTAAATTACATGTATTTAAATCATATTGAAATGTACTATACCTTAGTTTCTAATTTCTTATTGTTATGTTTCGGATTAAGACTTATTAAAAAGATAATATAAAGTCTCACAGGGAAGGCAGCACTCAACTTAACCTGCCAAGCACAGAAAACATAAAAACATCACATACTACAATTACACTACACGATGCCCAACACATAACGGAACGAGAAAATGAACTGCCAAAGTCCCAGCTGTCAAAAAGTATAATTAACTAGTTTTCATGCGAAATATTACAATAAGAAACAAAACTTGACTTTCAGCTAGGGCATTCAGCTTTTTGATTGCTGAAACTAAAAAGGCGTAGGTAAATGCTCTATACCTTTGGTTTTACTTTTGATGCTTCGTATTGAAAGGCTTTACCTACGCCTTTTAAATTTTAATGTTTCGTCTTGAGATGCTATATGTCTTTGATTTTAACTGTATAATTCATGAATAAGTTTCTAATTATCATGTTTAATATTGACATACTCTATGCCTTTGTTTCAAATACTATATGTCTTTCATTTTAATTGTTATGTTTTCGCATTGCTTTGTTGTATGTCCTTGTTTTGAATTGTAATATTTCGTATTGAAATGCACTATGTATATGCTTTTATTTTTAATGTTTCCTATCAGCATCTCTATAGCTTTGCTTTTAACTTTAATGTATTCGTATTGCAATGGTGTATGTCTTTGTTTTTACTTGTGATGTTTTTTTTATTCAAATAATGTATGTGTCTAGTTTAATGTTTCGTATTAAAATGGTACATATCTTTGTTTATAATTGTATTGTTTCATATTGAAGGATTGAAGGGTTCTATGTTTTTGTCTTTAATTTGCAATTCAGTATTTAAATGCTACATAATTATATACATGTTTTTGTTACCAATTTTAATATTCCGTATTGAAACGCTGCATGTTTTTGTTTCTTATTGTAGTATTCGGTATCGAAATGCTGTGTGTTTTTATTTCTAATAGTAATATTTCGTATTGAAATGCTCTAGTCGTTGTTTTAATCGTAGCGTTTCTTATTGAAATGCTCTAATCATTGTTTCAACCGTATCATTTTCTAATTGAAATGCCTTATGTCTTTTTAATTTTAATGATCTTATTGAAATTTTGTACGTATTTGTTTTGTAACAGGTAATTCCAAATGCTGTATGTTTTTGTTCTGAAATGAAATATGTCACGATGACCAACAATAATACATGAACATTTCGGCTTCAATTGTTATGTTTTGTATTGAAATGTTCTTGGTCTTTGTTTTAATTGTATAATTTCATTATGAATTGTTGTATTATTTTGTATTGAAATGTTGATTGTGTTTGTTTTAGTTGCAATAATTCGTAATACGATACCCTATAATACGGCTCGTAGCTGTGATATAATAGTATGCAAAGAATGTTTTTGGAAAGACTATTAAACTCGTATATCGCTGGCTTAATAAGAAGAGAAGGTCGTAAGTAGCAGAAGGTCGTAGTGCTACTTACGACCTTATAAGACTCATACATATTTGAAATCTGCATCACAATGCGCTTCTTATGAGCATATGTTCATGAAAATCCGAACAGGTCATGTTGACCAAACTGAAGTTAAAAACGCTTGTTTTCCCATAATTAAAGAGTAGTTTTCAGACAGTTGTTTCTTGTTTTCTCAAAATAGCGTTTTTTCGGACTTACGAACTTCTCATTCTAAGCCAGCGATATGTCTTAGAGTGTAATGTGCCATGTTGCCATGCGCTATATATGTTTGTTTGTAATTGAATGTTCTTATTTAAAACGTTGTACGCCTTTGTTTGTAATTTTAATAATATAGTAATTTTATGTATTTCGTGGCAATTGTAATGTTAATACGCCTTTTTCCCTGTAAGCTCGTATGTATCCATCCTTGTTTGCACGACACTCGCACGGCACACGTTAGCAATATTCATTTGTTTTTACCCCTGATTCATGTGGATATGGTGTTAGTTGTTTAGTTTTTCTGATTGATTGGTAATTAGCTTATTAGATAAGTGTAACCCATTGTTCTAATGACGTGACATTTAAATGTAATTAATAACTGTAATGATCTTTCAATTAAAAATTATCAGGAAAAGTGTACTTCAATAGGAGTACAAAGTGTTGAACAAATGTTAGATGCATCATGTTAGATAAGCCTTTTATGTTAGACGATCACACTGATTCTGCTCACGATGTCTATCTCAACTGTATCATAATCACTAAGCACACTGGTCACACTGGCGCTAACACAACCATCTATAGTATGGCGTCTGATTATTGCCATCTCAATGTTGGTGTGATTGTATTGTGAATATCTTCACAACCAACCATCGATAATATGGCGTCTGATAACTGCCATCTCTGTGTTGGTGTGATTGTATTGTAAATATCTTCACATTCACAGAACAGTAATAAGCGCGCCGTAATTATTCGGTCGAGTTCGTTAACCTAACCTAGTGTCTTATACAAAAATAAGAATGTACGAATGCTGTCTGATCGATTTAACCGTTTATACACATACAGTGCAATAAGTTCTATATAATTGATTTGACACTGCGCTCGTACTTAACATTTCCTGGCATGTTGATGGTTGATTTGTAACTGCGCTCGCACATAAACTATCCTGGCGATGGCACGTTAGGTTCGAATCCCACTGTAGGTGCAAGCGATATACGAATCTGTTTGTCCAACTGATCAACCTTTGCCTTCGATAGGGGCATAATATCTTACATTAACCCAGTCAATGAAAAATATGAAAACCAAGAGGCCAAACTGTCAAACAAATAACAACGATATGATACAAATAAACACATTACATATATATATAAAGTCGTGTGAGTTATACTTTCCTATTTCTTAATGATTTAAACAATCAAATACTTGAATGTCTAAAATTGGGTAACAAGATTTTAGCTTGACAGTTTGCACGACGTTGCTTTTATTACATAGTGCAAACTTTCAGCATATAGTTATCGGCTTTATTATAGCTCTTTAGACCCGTTTGTATTCAAAATACTATATCACATTTGGTGGGCACTTCAAATAGTTTGAGTTTTAAAATATTAATAAAGCCAAGATAATAAATCAGAATGATTAAAATGCAGTTACTTTGTATAAAAGGTGTGAAAAAAATGTTTATAATTTCTTTCAAACTCAGAAACTATGACAACTATTCACTGTACCTTTCTTTCATTCTACGCTCAATAATATATAATCAGATTGCTATAAAAAATTATACGAACTCATTTACCAAAATAAACCCAAGCCAATTTCATATTTCGTTTAATGCATTTTGACAAAATGTATTATAAAATAATTCACCGGTATCAATATATATGTAAATGCTTAATAACCGTCATTAGACTAAGATAAATTGTAAACTGTTTAAACTGATTCACCATCAAATTTGTTCTTATCTCTATTAATTTCAATCAAAATCATTCACTATGGCGATTTCTCATTTATCGTTAAAGGGAAATAAATAATTATATTTTTTCATTTTTAACGCTACCGAAAATTACGTAGAAAGCGAAAGGAAAAATCAACTTCTCTCTTATCTTGCAACGTTAATAATTTATCTAAATTTGATCTGTAATAGGGGCGAGCGGTATTCAAATATTTTCTAAACAGTTCGTATAAAAACATCTTTTTATTCAGTACATAATTGCTGGGTATCTTCGTAAACCAGTCGAATTTGTATAATAATTTGAAATTAGGGAATAAATACGTTACACATAACGTAATGCGTTTAAAACGCTGATTTTTCGATGTTCTTGATAAATAGTTTCTATATTCCCTCAACTGCAGGTTAGATGCTTTGATCTACCAAGCGGATCATGAATATTTAGATGCGAATTTCATGATAGTCTCGGTAATTTGTTTTCACCATCATAACTACCCTCTCAAACAATAAGATGAAAGTTAAAAAATAGATTTTAACGTTCGTATGAAATATGCTTATAAAAGGAGTTGGCGAACATACTTCAATACTCGCATCATTTTTTTTATTAAAGTGTTCGGGGTTTTATGGTGGAACAAGTAATTTACTATGAAAGAAAATAGTGCATTTAGCGTGTGAGACCATCATTATCCTCTGTTTTGATTGGTTAAATAACGTCATATCTGCGCAAGGATATTGAATTAAATGACTTGATTAGTCAAAGTCCTACAAACCTCTAGTACTTTATTATCCGCATCATATAAATATGTCCCGAGAAATATTTATGATCATATTGCATTAAGCGCGACAATGTTTGTTTAATTTAGTCTCATAAATCCCGCTTGCCATGTGTCTTATTTTTTCAAGAGAACAGGGTGGCTCTTTGTTTCCTAGCATCCATACTATGTGCTAATGTTCTAGTTTGTCATCGTATTTTACGCCATTATTCTTCTATATTTTTTCAGTCGTATGCGGGGAAATGACCATACAAGTCTTGCAGAAATTCATTATCCATATATAGCAATGCCAACGAAAGAACATGACATACCTACCAGGTACCAGGCATAGTACTTCTTTTTATTTGTTTGGGTTTGTGGAATCATTGATTAATCTACATGATATCGGCGAGTCCGGCAATTGTGGTACTATTCTATAGTGACTTTTGTGATCTATGGGTACCTGGGTATTAGGAAGTTTTCTCGATAGTTCCTCACCAATCTAATTTTGAAAAAGCATTGAATAAATGGCGATTTTAATCGAGTACCCGATTATAAGGCTATTCACATGTATACCTAAGCTCAAAACAACGGTATTTCAACCAGCATACTGGATACAATCTAATTGATTTATAAGTGAACGGTCGCATGGATTTTATTTCATTAAATATTAGACCCCGATCAACTCAATATGTTCAAGGTAGAAAATTACCAAGATTTGACTGATAAAACAAATCTTAATCACATTTAAGAATGAAATCGTGTAGAAAAAATGATATGAAATTATATTCACCAATGAAATGTTTCGGTGTTTGCTAAAAGCCTAATAAAATGTTTTGGTCAATAAGTGATCCCATAAAATATATTATTTTCAAACATTTCGATCATTTTATACTAAGTTTCGGTCTGGAAAATGATGAAATTGGTTTGCCCTTAGATCTCATCAGCAGTAACTCGCTATATATTCCCCTCGTAGGGAAACGTCTATCGTCAAAAATAAACAAATTATGGGGAATAAAATAAAGCAATGAATTATTCATTCCGTCGTTTTATTCAATTTCGTCTCTCAATATCTGAGTCGTAGCTGCGATTATCTTAAAACAACATCAACAAAAATGGAGATTATATACTCTAGCGTAGCAGTATAAAGTTATTAATTGTGTTTTATTGAAAAAGGAACAACTGTCATGAGCAATTTACGAGGACGATAAAGAAAACGACAAAGAAATTGAAATCTCTACTAACGTTGTTACCGTTAATGCCAACACTGATAAAGTTCTGTTATTGCGTGAGTTAAAACAAGCAAGGGGACTAATACTGATTGATGATGGGGAAGAAGTCGCTGAAACTCTAAAACAAATCCTCAGCACTCCCGCACATGAATTTATGCCTTTTGCTAGAACTTCGTGATGGAAACGTCGAATGATTTTAAGACAGAAGGATCGAAGTACCCTAGATGTTGATGATCAATATTAGTTGTGGACTTTCCACTTTTTAGTCTAAATATTATGTTCAGTAGCGTAGGACTCGCTTCCAAGTAGTACATGGTTTACTTAGTATTTTGTTGGTACAGTTGCTAGGCATACAGCTATACACTACTTTTTGCTGAGAAACCTCGAAAATATACGCGTGTAGAAAATAAAACACTGTCACAAGTTGATGTCTTTTAGTCACTCGTATGTAAAACCAAGCGTTGCGAGCGTAATTTCTCTAAAACACCATCAACTAAACCAATACCAATGACTACAATATATTACAGTATTTTTCCTAATTTTAAAAATAAAATCCCGTTCAACATCTCCTAAACAGAGAAATGGCTTCTGGCTTTTAACCGGTTCTCTATCGTTTGCCAACAACTTTTGCCAAATCACAGGGTAATGTTTATAATTCATTTACTGTTCCTGGTATAGTAAAGTCTTTATAACCGGTAAGAAATTATTTTCATGATTATTAATACATTTCCCCTTGGACAAGTGGTAACTGCATTTCGTGCCAAAGGTTCCCATCTTAGTCGGGATAGGTTTTGATAAGGTCTGACGGTGAGCTACCAGCTAGTTTAAAAATTACGGGTTATGTACCATCCAGCCTGGGTCTGGAATCAATTGATAGAATTGGGAACTAAATGTGCTCAGAAAATAAATGTCCCATATGTCAAAGTGGCCGATCATTTAGATTTGCGCCACATTGAAATAAATAATATGACATGTACTTGTAAAATTGGTCCTGACTTAGGTCTTTCGTTTGCTGATCTATTTATTGGCATAACGTAATATCCATATTCCATAATAAACCTATTACAAGAATCGTGTAAGCATAAATATGAAAAAAGCTCGCCGCAATAATAAGTGTTTCATCACCCACCACCAAAGCAGTAATGTCGGAAACATAATATAACGCCATTGCAAATTTGTCCTGGATTTTTATTGGAGTAAAAAAACGATTTAAGTACTTATACTATCATTTAATTGATTAAGAAATTATTAAACAAGGTACTGATAGTAAAATAAAAAATCTTCACCGGACTAATTAACCATACTTCATCTTAAATGATTAGGTGTAATCTGTTATTGTCTAACAGGTCGTTATTAGGAAATAAACTGCCCTCTCGTATGATAAAACCTAGCGACAACCGTTAGCGGTGTGCACCCGTGTTCTTCCGTTATATCATAATAATTTGTTTATACATTTTATCGAGTGTAAATTAATTGGAATTACCGGGTATAAATAATCACAGGCTGAGTATTAATTGTTTCCAGTTAGATAAGACACATCATTGTTTTTTATTGCATTAATATTCGCTTTGATCTCAGGCAATATCCGAAGCAGACCACTAAATCTATGACATAATTCACAATATGTGTTTTCTTGGAAGCTGCCTTGATTTAATCGACAAAATAATTAATCAGTTGTTTCCTTTGATCGGTTTTATTTTAATGGAACGAACAAACTAGATACGTTGTCACGTGATTCTATCAAAATTAACCGCTTTCTTCCAACATGTCTTCATTTTATCAGTATTTGACAAGTCATGCAACAGTTATAACAGAAAGGTGCCGTCGCGTTGTCGAAGATTTATGTTATTTCCTGTTTCTGCTAGGACACACGTCGATGGGCTGGACCGCAGATTCACGAAACAAAACTGTTACATATAACGTGGTATAAATGAATGAGTCGTGGTGATTAATTCTTGTACGTCCTTGTAATACTTGTATTTCCAATGCTGTCAGACGCTATTAATCGACACAAAGTAACAGTTTAATTGTGGAAGTTCAATTTATGTTTTTAAACTTATACACGTTTTTAGCTAGATATCCAGGACCGAACTAATCCACCCTGTTGCATGTATTCGATCAGACTGTTACATTTCTTTTTTGTTTAGGGACTTGCTCTTGTAATCTGTGTTTGTTTGTGTACGTATTTTTGCTTTTGACGACCTTGTTCTTTATTCTGTATTTTGTGCTCTGCTCTGCGCTGCTGAATACTACTTTCCCTGCTCGTTTTATTATAATTGTCTTTGTGGAGGGCTAGCGGACAACTATTAAGCAATAATGACAATATTAACATGAATCTAAAAAGGATTGAGAAAATATGCATCTAAGTTACCACACAGTATTCTCCTGAAATAAAGGAAATAATTCAAGTAATGGTCATTGGTACCCCCATCCCCATCAAACCAGTAGAAGGGGATAATAAATAGAATTACCGTTCTACTGAGCACGGAAAAAAGTAATTGAATCAAATATACGCGTACAAAATTACATCAAAAATAAGTGCAAACATTTCTATTAACGTTTAACAAATTGATCGAAGTCGTAATTGTCTCGACTGTGTAGATGATTCGATATTGAAACAAAACACCCTTAAGCTTACATTAACAATAATTAACTGCATTAATTCAACCCATTTACTTACAATAACCAAGTTAATTAAAGCTTACTTTACTTTATAAGAAAACCAATTAGGTTGTTAATTCGAATATTTCGCCACAAGTCCGGAAAAAAGATAGCTTTATTTAGATTGTTAGAAATATTACCATCGGCAAATCAGATAAAACGTCGAAGTCTTTTGTTAAACTATTAAATAAATTAGCAGAGATGAAGCATTTTATCAACACATGTGGACATGTCATTGATGTAAATAAAGATATATTATCACCACATTATTAAGGGAACGATGCAAACATTGAAAGATGACTTATATAATAGCCACTGGCTATGATCGAAAATGTTGTCTAATGTTGTATAGATAGCGGTTAAAACTCTTTCTAACATTTAATTTTGTTGTTTTTAAAGTGTCTAAAAACATCAATTTAACATTAAGGTTTTGTCTATCTGGACTAGATACTGTTTGAATAATTAAATTATTTACGTTTTATGAAGTTTTATTATGCAATTTTTTAAATAATTTATTGTATCTTATTGCTCCGAGAGTAAAACAATATTTAGTTTTTTAAGTATTGGTGGAACATTGGGTTACCGAGATCAAGTATATATAATAACAACATGTATTATCATTTAATTATCATCGTATATGACTTTTATTATTCTTGTAGTTAAAATTAATATTAGATATTACAAAAGACTACTAATTAATTGAATGACATTGTGCCTTTATCCTATACATGGTAATTATCATTATTATTATTTTATTATGATTATTATTACAATAAATACATATCAGCGCACAATATAACTGCTAATGAAATGACGTTATATGTTTATTCTATTAAGGGACACGGTTCATCAATGGCTAAATTTGGCCCATTGTTTTCTACTTTTTGAAAACACTGGGTGTTAAGCCATTCGTGTGAACGTTATCCGTTTGACATCGTTATTATTTGAAGTGTTCATGTACCCAGACGAGACTTTAATAAAAGATAATATTAACATGTTGGTATAATAAGCGGATTTATCTCAGTGGTAACGCACTGGGCTGTCAATCCAGAGGTCGTGGGTTCAATCCCTGGCATCGGAACTTGACATTTCTGAAACAGTTATATTATGTCCCGCTATATCTGGCCGTGTGGTCTGCAAAGTATCTGGAAGTGCCAGGAAGCTGTGTATCGGTGCTATACACCGGGAACATTAAAGAACCAGGCTGTCTATTCGAAATAAGAGCTAGGCGCACCTCTGCAGCACCGGACATGCCTGTATCTAATGTCTCTCTCTCACTTCGGGGGCTTTCTCTCAGTCTGTCCCTCTGGTCAGATCATGCTGTATCTGCACTGGTAGAGGATGCATCTGCGCCCTTGTGGCTGCAACATGGGTAAAGTGCCTTTGAACGTGCGTTCGCACGAAAAGGGCGCTATATAAATATGGTATATATATAATATACCAGACAAAAAAGAAACTTCTAATATATAGTAGAGTGTTTATTTTGCACCTGCTAGAACTCAATAACTACACCATATTTTCAATTCGATTTTTGCAGACAATAAGAAACATCCATTATTACTAAGCATAGCTCAAATACAAATCAAATACCATTTATTCTCTCATTTCATGTTTACATGAAAAAATGAGGTTAACAAAATGTAACGACATTATCAAGGCTCATAAATACGGTTTTACACACATGAAAATACAAATACACAAAAAACAACATTGAGTTAGTTACCAATAAATATAAGTATGTTATTAATATTATAACCAAGTGAAGTTATTTGTGGAGAGTCACATATATAATATGATGTTACATGTTGTTTTGACGATTCTGTTACTAGAGAAACATTTAAGAAGCGAATGAGAGAGGTGAATAACAATACACTCTTTCTTTGTTAGTTCTTAATAACAAAACAAAATATCTAGTCATATAGATGACTTATTTACTCATTACATCGTTTTCATTATAATTGCGTAAACAGTTTGACTTAAGTGTAACACATTTTTAATTTTATCAAAGATACTTTAATTTTTAAGTTTCAGTTAGGAAGATTAGATATCTATTATTTGTTTTGCTGCTTGTGCATCCATCTAAACTGAGTTACTATATTTATCATGCATGTAATACCTACATATAGAACATATTAAACATGTATGTACACAAAATAATATAACGGTAGTAAACATGTTATAGCGATACCAACATATATAACATAAATAAGATATATGTACATTTGATGGTAAGAGGTGAATAATTGAACCACATTACAAAAGTAAACCTTTCTCGAAAAATGCGAAAATGAAAGATCAACAGAATGTGGATTTACAAATATTCCACATATATTTTACACAATAATATTCACTCACTTCTCCCATTAACACATGCACATTCACACATTTCATGTAATAGTATAGTGCATAGTCAAAAGATCAACAACAGCAAAAAGTATGATACTGAGCTCAAGAATGGTAATTATAAGTTTAACCAATAAACATTATTACCGTAAATGTAGTCACAGCTCATCGCGTACTTAAAAGTATAGTTTTAACAAACTTGCATTAATTTAGTCGAACTGTTTGATTGTTTGTATTCATAAGTTGTTAACTCAACATTAATGATAACATTAATAAATTAAGCTTGCATACGCCGTTAACGGTAGACACGTAAAACATGTTTTGTCATGGTTTTTAGCTGATTGAGAAGAAAACACAGGAAACATACATTGCGCTTAATGGCAATTGCAAGCCTCAATTAACAGTATTTTCATTATTGTTAATTTTTTCTCGGTAACAAAGTGTGTTTCTGTTTTCTTCAGCAAAACATATAAAAAAATAATGCGTAGTTAATAGGTTCTAGTAGTTGCAAAATTAAGGCTGTATATTACAATGTGTTTTAATGTAGTCGTTTCTCTTTTTGCTGGTAAATACATATGATAAAAATATTTCAAGCTGTTGTTTTGGATTTCTAGAATACAAAGGTACACAAAGACGAATAAAACAAGCGACGAATGTTTAAAATTACATTTAGACAGTAACAGTAATTTGAAAATTGCTTCAATTATAATAAGTTAACCTCCCACTTTGTATTCACTAGGAAACCCGATTTAGTACACATGTATATGTAAGAGTATATGAATTCAATTGTAATAATTATCCTTAAGTATATTGTTAGTGTTTATATATTTTTCACTGGTGATGTATTTTGTTATATTATATATAATACCTTTCTGGCGACAGACCTTTAGTCGTAAGGCCGAATATTATTTAAGAATGTCTACGAACCTTTTTGACAAACCTTGCACTAATACAATACACATAATCAACTAAAAGATTACATTATTATTGCCAAATTTATCAGACAATGTCACGCTATGTCTATATGCGTACTGCATCATTAAACCCTTAACATCATTACATTATCTTAATAATATTGATATGTTTACTTGTCATTATTGCATTGTATTTGCCATATGCATATATTTTTTGTAAATCTGTTTTTGCCATATGTATACAAAATGTATGTTATTTGTAAATAGCCAAAGGCAATGCTCTTTGCTGATTATGTCAAATAAACTTTGAATTATATATACAGTTTTAAATTATTTTATATCGTAAAGGTACAACTAATATGTAAGTGCCGTGAATTTTTTTATGAAATACTATTATATTGTATGGTCTCATATAACTAAAATTAATGTGCATTGTAAATTATTGTCACAATTATAAAATATTCTGTTAAACCAATATCTAACATAATACAATAACAATATATAATATAATATATGATGATGTTACTAAAGGCACCAATGTAAGTAGAGCAGGGACAAACTAAATGACCAATTATATCGGCAGTTATATCTGGTTATACAAGATTCATACTGGGGACTGAAGACAATGTTCAAGAATTAATTAAAGAAATAGACAAATAAGACCTCTTATATTCCCTGCAGTGCATCGCGACGTGGTCTACGATAAAAGAACATGTCAGGAAAAAGCATTATCAAATTAATTTATAAAATAGACTTCAACTTCTACTGACATCTAAATACGCTCTCTATGCTGACTGAAAGACAAACATGTAAATAAAATGCTATCACTAGTGTGGTATCTACGAGTGTCGACTTTTGAAGAGCTTATCTAGGAATGGAAAGTAAAAATAATTTACTAATTTCGCATCATCTGGCCTAATCTTCGAGATACTTGGTATTTATCAGACCTGTACCACTTCTATCCGAGTAATTTAAATTCATCAGGGATTCTTGTTATTTTGAATAAAGTAGACAATCTCCAAGTTATCATGAAAATCACGGGCTCTGGCAAACGTCAAACAATCAACAGAACCGATTGAACTGTCAAATTAGGTTCTATGCATTATCTGCTGATTACGTTCATTGAATGTTACGAGTCTGTTGCGTCCATATTTTGACAAGTGCATGTTGGATACCGGTAATGTTTTTGTTACTCTCTGTTTGCGCGTCAGAAACATCTCCGTATTTGTTATTGTATTAACTTTAGAGATTGTTGGCTTTGTATCGGGATAATTTTGGATTTACAGACTTTCAATCTTTTATGGTTTCACGTGGCATTTGTCATGTGTCAGATTCTTTTATTATGTATGTAATTTCCGAATTATTATTCGAGTGAAATACTTATTCAAGTAGTGTTTCCATATTGAATGTTATAGATTACTGATGACGCTCGGGTCTTAATTTCCTTGTCCAAAATACACTGTTGTTGAGCAGACTGTCGAATAGTTTGCATTAATTATTTAATTAACTTAGATGACTACTAACACATATAATGTATAACCTGTCAATTCTAACCATCATTTTATCTCAGTAGATACGGAGAAAGTTAGTGCGTTGATGTGGGATTTGATTGCAACTAATGGCCGTTGATTCCATTGTTTATAATGACATCCAGGTATACGCTCATACACTCAATTTTATTTCTTAATTGTCAGATAAAATATAGATTCTGGTGACATGTGCTACAAAACTGACACATTAACAACCCTATAGCGGCTGTATTATTGTTTGGTTCTGTTCTAGTCTTGTCATAATCGCTCAAACAATACAGTAAAGGAGTCAGTCTGGAACCTCAGTTCGTTCCATCATAACATTAGATAATTGGCGTTAGTAAAATAGCAGTTGTTGTAGCAACATTGTGTAGGGTACAATTAAAATCATATTCTAGATTAGTTTATCCATCAATTGCGTCTAGATTGTACATTTGATGTTATTCTATCTATCTGGTTGTTTTGTGTGAAACAAATGTATTTAAGTCAGTTGGGAGAAGGTATTGCGTGTTAAAGTGATGTTACCCGGAACATCCACAACTGTTTAACTGCGTACTTCTTTAGCTTGTCACGCACAGTTCGCCCAAAGTCATGTCCCTTGATAGATCTAGGATAGCTATCGTTGCTAGAGAGAGGTGATCGATTAATTAATAATCAGTCGTGATTTCTAAGCAAGAGAAAACATTGTTGTGAGAATGTTGTATACAGATAGTCATAGATTATTCTCTTACACCAATCTAAAACACGAAAAACGAGACCAATTTGCTGAATCTAATTTAGCAAGCGTTCGTTTGTTGTTCTTTAACACTATTATCAGAATTGAGCTCTGGTCCCAAGGGTGTCTTTCATGCCCTTTGAAATCAATCAAGCCTTATAGAAGTAAGCATTGAGAATTGTTTTGGAAGCACTCGGTACTGCTTCGTTGGATATTAAAAGTCATAAATATGATAAAATACTTGCCAATCTGCTATTGGGTGCGTGTTCG
Organism: Spisula solida; assembly: GCA_947247005.1. NCBI lineage: Eukaryota > Metazoa > Mollusca > Bivalvia > Venerida > Mactridae > Spisula > Spisula solida. The sequence goes on along the minus strand of OX365945.1, from coordinate 26,199,108 downwards.
CGATTCGACTGTCGCGTGACATGTTGGGGATAAATAGTATTTTTCTAAAAGGTTACAAATCCCCTTGCTCATCTCTGGTCATTACTAGAATTACTAACATTATTATACCATCTACGATGCTACTGGGGGTACACGCTGGTGGATATTAAGATCGTTCAATGGTTTTATGGGTATTCTAAAAAAGATGAACGGTCTCACGATTGTAATATTGTTCCATATGTGCTGATACGGCTAATTTTGTGTGTGCGGAAATAACATGACCTGGGACTGATAACGAAACTAGTTGTAATAGTATAACATTGAATATAAATTATATATTTATATTAGAGATAACCTAAAAAACTGCGTTCGCAAACCAATCGATTTTCTTGTGATTTTAGTATTCTGTTAGGTTTTGGCTCAACTTGTTGATCAATGTGCGTATATTATGTAAATACAGTATTTTAATTTTCATTTAATAATTTCAACTTCTGATTCTGCAGACGTGTTCATGATTTCTATTTTTGTGATTAAGATTAAAAGAAAATGTTTATATAATATATTTATATCTTAATAGGCTATAAAATATTTTCAACTAACAAGTCATGTGTTGACTGTGCGACCTCATCAAAGCGACGCCCTCTTCAGCAACATTTTTTCTTCAACAATTCTTCCATTTCATCACTTGTAACTTGCATAAAGGTGGGTTTATGCGTGTAAGAAGAGCGAATTAGTACTGGGCAAATTAGTACTGGTTGAGAATATTTCCTAGGAAATTGATTGGTTCAACAAAGACATAAACGCGCTGGAAATGGTTTAGGGTTTATCAAAAAGTTTCGGTTCCATGGTATGTAATCTACGGCCATCATCCAGTTCTTTCAATAGTTCAAAACAAAATATAATATCCAGTTAATTTAATCTATTACGATGAAAACAAAATATGACTTACCCCGGTGAAGTAATAAGCGAACGCAACATATTTTTTAGTTAATTTTCATTGAACAAAAATATAGAAAATCGTATAAAAAGCCGAATATTCCAAAGGTGTAAAAGAATAATTAATATTCAGTTTACGGTATGAACTAAATTAAATACAATAAATATTTAATATGTGCACTTTGGAAACATTACGCTACATAAAATATCCCCAATTTAAGCAATAAAACTGCAAAGTTATGATTTTAAAATCTGTTATATACGAAATATGTTAAACATCTAACAAAACGGCATTATTATGAATAAAAGTTACGATCGGAATATCGCAGGTGGTAAGGCTAGGAAATGTAAAACAGAAAACTAAACTTCTGCATCGTACGTTCGTCGATGTTTATTTTAAAGTACATTGAAATAATTTTATCAAATTCATAAGGCTTGTTGGAGATAGTATCTTAATGATACTATTTTATATAATTGGTAACCCGCTCGTACTTTCCATTTTATATCACATTACTATCTAACTATATTAAAAACATGAACATTCTTTATGAAGAGTCAAAAATGATAATTCAGATGGCGTAACAGCTAGACAGATATTTAAAGACTTTCACCATCTGTTAAAATACGCTTTCAGAAGCAATTTGCATATTTTAAACCCATCGTTGTAGTGCGGCATTTCTTTGATATTTTAAGCTCATACCATAAGTATCAATTTTCATATACCTATAGAATATTTATTAAAGGGTTTGTTCTGTTTTTTATTAAGGGACTAAAATATTGATGTACACTCGATGTTGTTTAGTATGTTTAATTATGGCTTGGTAGACTGACCTTTTATACGAGTGTCACATATTACGTAGTAGTAAAATAACGGACATTAATTTATTAATATTAAGAAAATTGTTTGATTTAGTGCAATCATTATTTTATTATCTGCTTGGTTCATAAAGTTTGTCATTTTTTGTCCTCCATTCTCACAGAGAACCAACACGTGGCAAGCCACACCATAGGTGGTTTAGTAATAAGTTACATAATAAAAAGCGTTTCGCTGTCAATAAACATGCATTTAATATTCATTTTACGCTCTGGTAAATGATTAATAAAAACTGGTAGCTTTGTACTACGCACTTTTTTTTAAATTACCCGCCGATTAAAGATCGTATTTATTTTACAACGATAAATTATGGCCACTTTACAAAAAACCCTAAAGCTATACTCCGGCACCTTTTAGCAATGTTATTTTGTTTCATAAATATGAACAAAAATTAGCATTACTTTTATATCATCGTTCTTAAATACAAAATATATTTTAGATTTTTTATTACATGGTAATACTTTTCAGGACATAGAACAATGCCAGACTGATAAACAATGCTAAAACAAACTAACTTTTGCAGAAAAAAAACTACCAGAGTCTCCCAACAATATTTGACTGAAGAGTAAAATCAGACAATACAAAGAATAATAATAAATATGACAGGTAAGGCAGCACACAATGGAAACATCACAACACGAAAAGCACAAAACAAAACAGTCCTACACATTGATGGCTCTGCATGAAAGTGGACCGGATTTTGTGACTTTTGTTGACTATTGAATTTTTTTGATATTTATTATTATATTGGTTTTCGAGCTAAAAAATCTGGTCTAGCACGATTTTCTAGTAATTTATATTGCAATGCGAAACTATGGGAATAGATAGGGAAGCAGCCGTTACAAGACACAAGGACAACTAAAAATAATAATAACGGATTTATTTAAAGCGGATGTCATATTTGGTTCTATACCAATTTTCAATATGGTCCACATCAGCAAGGGATATATACAGTAATTCACAGTAATTTACAGTAATTTACAGCAATATATTTTGAATATGAGCGCAATAGAAAACATAACAGAATAACCAATTAAGTCAATAATAAAGAGGCAAAACAAACAAAAACACAACAGCATGATGTTAATGTAAAAGCACAAAATATGATTTACAAAATGTAACAATGTAATTTATAGATGTTATTATAATAATGATTTGAAACAAGAAAATGTTACACCATGTGACCAGAGTACATCCACTACAAATCAAATGAAACAATGAACAAGAAAATGGAACCTAACAGCTACGAGAACACCACACTTTTCTCCGACAGCCTGCTGCTTAAGTCAGTTAAACGTATCTGGAGCAAGAGCCAAGAGCAATACACATGGACGACCACACTCCGCAAGCACAACCCACAAATCTACAACCAACAGAAACAGTCTTAGTAAGCAGCCTTATGATGGAGTTCAAGGTCACAAAGGGGAACATACAAAACACACATAGTCTAAATATTCAACAATAATATATTGACTAAAATCTTGTAAAAAATTGTATTATTTTACCCTTGTTCCACTAATTCGTACCCATTACATACAGAAATGAAGGTTACAAAGGAAGTGTATATAAAAATGTAAACCATTATCATAGCAGCACTGAAAGTACCCATTGGCCTATCAGAAGTCAGAGCAACAAGAAACATCTAAGGCACGACATAACAGTGTAATAGACAAACATTCACACCTGTAATCCTGAACGGCTTTCGGTTAGGCTTATTCATAGAGTCTACATATTGTCCGATTATCGCACAATGAAAAATGACTCGTAATGGCGAACTTTAAATGTACCAAAAAAGTGAGCATAGTTTCTACTCGGAAAATGTTTTATTGTCTTGATAAATTTATTATGAAAGTGGCTATGATCTACTATGTTTCGATATTTATAAAGCACATCACCATATAGATCATATTGAAACAGACCTTGACTAATTACATGTACTTACGCGAGGCTGTAATAAAAAAAAGAGAAATAAAGAAGGAACATCCTGGCTTTGCTGACACAATAACTAATAAAGAATACGATCTTCCAAATTAAGAACCGTTAAATAGGGCATACAATAATTACATTGGACCATTAAATATGATTAAACAATCAAATTTGAAAATATATTATCACACTGCTGGTTCTGAAAGCAGGTACTGAAACGTTATTGTCCATGGTGTCCTTGGTGTACGTACATAGAGATGAAACGTGGCTTACATTTTACTGTTGAAACTGAGTAATTCAGCTTGAGCATTCAGCTTTCTGATTGCTGAAACTAGTTCATTCAGCATTTTGACAGTTTGGACTTGGGCGGATCATTTTCTCGTTCGGTTGTGTGTTGGGCATTGTGCCTTGTATTTTTTATGTTTTCTGTTCTCGGCTAGTTAAGTTTGGTGCTGTCTTCCCTGCACGACTAAATAATATTATTTTTAACAAAGATTGCCTCCCTTTATATCTTTCAGCGGTCAAGTTCATTTCCTCTTTCAGTCGTGTGTTGGGCATTGTACCGAGTAATAGTGGTATGTGATGTTTTTATATTTTCTGTGCTAGGCTGTTTAAGTTGGGTGCTGCCTTCCCTGTCCGATTTTCTATTATCTTTTTGGGCCAAATCATTTCAGAACATATTTGCTCCATTCCTTGGCGACTGGAAGACATCTGGATTTTTTACATTATGTTCAAAATAAAAATATTAGGAGTAATTTTAAAGGGAGTGCAGACCTGCCGCTCATTTTGAACATGTTAAAACTAATTTTATACACAAGATTAATAGATCAAGGTGCTAATGCATCTGAATAATGATTTAATCAGATAACAAGAATGTAATATAAAAAATCCGAACTGACCATCGTTTAAAACATGCGTTAAAGCTGATAATAAAATTATCATAATGCGTTTAATTTAATACTTTCTGTCGCCATTAATCAAGCTGATCACGTGGTCTCATATTAGCCTCGTTTTCGATTATCTCTAGCCACTAGTAGGAAGCTAATTGTATGCAAATATGAAATTGATAGTTGTAATGTAGTATTAATGAGGATGTAGGGAACTTGTATTCGCTGACAGATAAGCTAGTAGCCCGTGCATTGACTCAGATTTCAAGGAAATACACGTTCGCTGGGATACGTTCGTAAATATTTATCTTTTATTCAATTTGATTTACAAGTTTTGAATTAACATGTCCATTGTTTGGACACATGTGAACGATGCAGCGTGTTCGATGTCTGATAAAGACGATCTCTGTTCAAGTTGATTTATTAAAATTGTAATTGTCTTTCTATTATGTGTTTTAAGCGCATGAAATCTTTCCGACTCTCAGACGTGTATATTCTTAAAAACACACCGAAACTATTAAGGTGCATTGACATTAAGCATGGCTTATAGACCATAATTAAAATATTCTGTCAATTGGTTCAATGCAATTTTCATTGCAAATTAATTGGCAATTTAAATTAAAGCAATCACTAATTAAACGAACATTTCCCGCTTGTATGGGAAAATATAGAATGTTCTTGACACAACTAATGTATGGCCACACATGACACTTTCCCTTTAAAAAACTTCTTTGTGTCTATTTTTTTTTTATTTTCATTCATATACCAATTCCATGCAGATAAATTAGTTATCGCTGATATTTCAACGTGTTCTAATAATTACCAGTCAAATCAATACTTTACCACCATGTCTAATGAATATAAATCACTTTAATTAAACTATCCGAGTTTGATTACATCGCACACCAAGCGGGAAATAGTCCAGGGATCATTTCCCAGAAAACACACCCCACCTTTAAGGGTTATCTCAATTGAACTAGTAAATATCACATACAATATCTCAAAAATAAGAATACAATTGTTCTTTGTTTAACTGCAATGTTTTGAACATCAAATTTTGAAGAGCAACAAGACTGCAGTTACTTTTAATGATGAAGTAGATATGTAATATCTAACATAAGTTGGAGGTGCCAAAACCAAATTTTGAATATCATTGTTCGGTGCTTTTGGTCGCGCTGCTTTCCTGGATGGGTTGGTGGTGTGTGTACTGTTCGTTTCTGCTGTTTCTGCTAAGTGCTGCCGTCCATGTTTGATTGGTAGTAGTATGTTAGTCATATTCTACTTCAGTTTAAATTTAGATAAGATAAGTGGAAACAGAAAATGTTGCATTCAGAGACTGGCTTCTAGATTAAGTTTAATAATTAAGTTTTAACTGAAATAAACCTTTTAACAGCTTGTGTATTGTATACACTGTTTATTGTATTTGCATAATAAAACCGAAACCAACTCGTTTGTAATGGACATGGTATTTGGCTTTTCTGAGGCCAAAATGTGTTAGAGTATGGATTTACCACTTCTGTGTAAAAAATCAGTGAGTTTCGACAAAATAAGTATGTTTTGCGTTATTTTGTTCTTATTAGTGAAAGGACTCAAAAGATTGCCTGAAACAATCGTACCCTTTCGGTAAAATAACATCTGGGACAAATCTGACAACCAAAAGTGTGGCTGCAACGTAGTTCAGAGTGTCCATCGGTATTTTTGTTCAACTAATTTCGAAAATAATGCATACCAAACATCGGAAAAAGTTACTCCGATATTTGTTCCGTAATAGTATACATGCATAAAGCTTTAAAGACTTTGTCTGTCATTATGTTATTTTTGGTATTGAACTGGTAAACGCCGATTTTTTTCTGGAGTATGTCAAGCAACATCTTTAATTAATTGATTGACAGTTCCGATGGATACTGATCCTAACGTCATAGCAATCTCATTTTTTGGTTGTTTGATTCGTCCTAGATATCATGTAACTAACGGGTACCATTACGTTTATTCACTTTTTAGCGTTTTTTAACTGTTTGAATCATTTCACTTATACGAGCAGTAAAACGTGAAACACTCTTAGGAAATATACTGATTGATTTTACAAAAATGCCAAATACTTGCTTTACTAACACCTTTTGGATGCATCTATGAGCGAGGTTGTCCTTCAAAAGGCCAAAAGCCAAATCCCCCTACATATTACTATACACGGTTGAAATGAGTTATTGCAATAATATCGTGTTAGCATTGGATGCTAAACACGGTTCAATATAAGCGGGGCTCCTCTCGTACTGATAAAATGTCCATACTCCGATTTGATCAAATACGCAAAAACATAGCACTAGTTGTTCATTGTCCAAATTGGTGATATATACTTCTATTATATTATACATGTCTACCTGTTGGCCATATACTTTGACCCGTTATAATCAGGGCTGACATTTGGCACTTTACATTGCGTTTTAGATCGAATGTATATGATAGTTTGTGGCTATACATATATAAACAGTTTTGACATAAAGTTGTTTCAAGCAATTATTCAAACTATGACCCTGATTTGTAAATGAATCAGATCTTATTTGCGTTAGATGGTGTATGTTACATATACTGACATACAATATCATATCACATTGTTCTCTCGTATTTATGTAAATAATGCGTTGGAATAAATCGAAATATGAGAGGTTTTAATGCAATATTAATGATATGTCGAGTTTTAATAACTCTAATCACTGCGAACATCGTTTGATGCTCGAATATTAATTATGTATTATTATTTATTATAATATATAAATAACCCAAAAACCAGCTTTTCCAGATTTCTTCAAAGTCTTAGGTGATTATGTATAGCATTATGTCATCCAGATGTTACAAATTATATGCCAAAAATATGTTTGACATAATTTATGTAAGCTAATTAGTCTTTTGAAACCAATGCCGAAAAAGTATTTAACCATATATTTTTATTAAGTAAAAATATATAGAGCAGGTAGACATGTTTTTAAATGAGAAGTATTAAAGGAACGAAAACTTAAGGAGGAACGCTCATGAAGTAGGCTGTTCACACAAGACCATTAGTAATATACTAGTAAGACGGCACAGGAGAAATAAACTGGCGAGCGACACAAATTCAGTTTGTTATTGTCGTTTCTTAACAAGTTATCACTTATACAGCGACGGATTCACCGAACCAGTTTTCTTGAACTGTAACACGAACAGTACTTACTTACCTTTCCAAAGAAACCAGCAACCTCTTGGTGAAACAAAAAATAGTTTTACGGTTTGAAACCTATGCACAGAACCTACATAATATCCCGCTATGTAAGTGGTCAAATGCAAAGCAGGAAGGCAACACCACAACAATTCCAAAGGTACCAGCGGCAGAGAGGAACACAATGAAAATACCAAGTGGACAAACAAGTACAAGAACGATATAAACGGACTATTGATATATGTATAAAAGAAAGATACTTAAAAAAATATCAACCGTTGGTAAGTAGATGGAAGATATAAAAACCAATACCAAACGTATCAAGGGGTAAATACAGCATGAGACCAAAAATAAACAAAACAGCAGGGTGTTTATGCAAATAGAGGAGACAAAAACAATACCAAAAGGTCAAAGACGAGTATAAAATGACGGGGGACAAAAATAATACCGAAATGGCAAATTGGTGCGTACAGTGAGATGGACAAAAAACTATTCTAATTAATCCAAACGAAATATATAGGGAAATGGACAAAACAATACCAAATTGTCTAAAGATGTGCATCCAGAGTGCTACGATGAAAAAAGATTATATTAAGTCAGACAGGACTCAACTTAACCAGCCGAGCACAGACAACATTAAAAACACACAAAGCACAATGCCCAACTGAACCAACAGACCACAGGAAACATAAAACAGATACAAGGTACAATACCCAACTAAACAACCAAAGATCCGCCCAAGTCCAAGCTGTCGAAACGTATAATTAATTATTACTAGCTGAATGACCAGTTTCCACAGCAAAACGACTATAATGCCTAGTTTTAGCTGTCAGAAATCCTAAAACGAAGAAGTGCCCAACACACTGCCAACCAAGACAAGAGGGCCCAAAGGGCCCTAGGTCGCTCACCTTTCGAATTTAACCTAGATTTTGTTAAGATGATCATTGTGACCAAGTTTTATACAGATTAGGCAAATATTGTGACCTCTAGTGACTACAAAAGGTTTTTATATGATTTGACCTAATGACCTAGTTTTTGACCCCAGATAAACCAATATCGGACTTGACCTAGATTTTGTTGAGATGATCATTGTGACCAAGTTTCGTAAAGATCAGGCCAAAACTGTGACCTCTAGTGACTACACAAGGTTTTTCTATTATTTGACCTTGTGACCTAGTTTTTGACCCCAGATGACCCAATATCAAACTTGATCTAGATTTTTTTGAGATGATCATTGTGATCAAGTTTCATAAAGATTAAGTCAAAATTGTGACCTCTAGTGACTACGCAAGGTATTTCTATGATTTGACCTTGTGACCTAGTTTTTGACCCCAGATGACCCATTATCGAACTCGACCTCGATTTTGTTGTTATGATCATTGTGACTAAGTTTCGTAAAGATCAGGCCAAAACTGGGACCTCTAGTGACTACACAAGGTTTTTCTATGATTTGATCTTGTGACCTAGTTTTTGACCCCAGATGACCCAATATCGAACTTGATCTAGATTTTGTTGAGATGATCATTGTGATCAAGTTTCATAAAGATTAAGTCAAAATTGTGACCTCTAGTGACTACGCAAGGTATTTCTATGATTTGACCTTGTGACCTAGTTTTTGACCCCAGATGACCCATTATCGAACTCGACCTCGATTTTGTTGTTATGATCATTGTGACCAAGTCTCATAAAGATTAGACCAAAATTGTGACCTCTAGTGACTACACAAGGTTTATCTATGATTTGACCTTGTGACCTAGTTTTTGACCCCAGATGACCCAATATCGAACTTGATCTAGATTTTGTTGAGATGATCATTGTGACCAAGTTTCATAAATATTAGACCAAAATTGTGACCTCTAGTGACTACACAAGGTTTATCTATGATTTGACCTTGTGACCTTGTTTATGACCCCGGATGACCCAATATCGAACTTGACCTAGATTTTATAGAGATGATCATTGTGACCAAGTTTCATAAAGATTAGGCTAAATTTGTGACCTCTAGTGTGTTCACGAGCAATTGTGAACGGACGGACGGACGGACGGACGACGGACGCCGGACGAAGAGCGATCACAAAAGCTCACCTTGTCACTTTGTGACAGGTGAGCTAAAAAACAAGCCCTTGTCCCAACTGTTAAAAAGCTGAATAGAAAAGTTTTAGCAAACAAAAGGCGGAATGCATGACCTAATATTAAACTGACAAAAATGTTCATACAATGACGGCAACAAAGCAACACCAAATTGTCAAAAGATACAGTAAGGGGAGACAACAACAAATCAAAAGGTACAAAAGGTACATACAGTGGGTGATACACTCCACAGCAATAACAAATGGTCAAAGAGGTGCACTGAGTAAGAAAAGGCGAAAACAACACAAAACTGAACGAAATGAAAAGTAATTTAGAAATGAGTATCAAGAATGAAAAAAAAACACCAACTTACACGTAGAAATGTGAACAAAAACTAACTAAACTCTACAGGCCAAGAGATACTTACATACGAAAATACTATGCTGACATGTAAAAATGAACATAACACGCTGGAAGGGAACACGTGGACAAGACAAAACAGACTAAGGACTAATGCAAGGATGGATATTTATTTATATATTTATTTATTAACAATGCAATCATACGTCAGTTGCTTTACAATCACGGTGTAGATATGGTGAAAATATATATTTGAAATTAATAAAAGTATGCAAGTTAATTATGGGAGAAAATGTAAAAGCATCTGTGAAAACAGAAATTAAAAACTACTTAATCTTCATCTAAGATTGATTCGTGTAACAAATTCAAAATCACAATATAGAAAAGAATAAGATTTGTTTATGGGTACGCAGGTATGCAAAATAATGCCGCATGACAAAGAGATGCATGCATGATATACAATGAGGACAATACAAAACGATACAATAGTAGACAGGCAATTAAGTATATATGAAGTGTGGACACAAAACAGTACCACTTAGATCATCAGGTACATAACTCAACATAAGTCCCTAACTACCGTCAGTAAACCAAGAGATACAACCGCGGAAAGTATACAAGTGCAACACCAAACAGACTAGGCGCACGGAGACTAATCCAAAAAGGACAGTGTGGGTGACGATATAACCAAGTAGATATTAACAGACACAAAAATAAAATCGAACTGATAAAGACGAAGAAAGAAAACTTCAACACAAAGCATCGTCAAAGAGTTCTAATCATGATCTAGGACAAATCACACAGAGCTTGTGTAACAATAGGACAATGTAACAAGTCCTTAAAGAGAATACAGCGGAAACCACCTTGTCCAGTCAGTAAATGTAAATATCAGTAAAAAGCTAATGTAACTTCAAAAACAGTCGGCATCAAAAGTGATACATGAACTAGTGATACTACGGCACCTACTATTGTTGATATCTTTAGTCTGTATGTTGTTGTTAATGCGCTTGTGTTGGCAGTGAAGGTGATGGTGGTGATGATATTCGCTCTGTTCCCTTTCCTTTTGCAAGTTTGTGGCATAATCTCACGTGTGGAACTCTATCAATTGTTTCAGGTTTGTTAGATATCCAGAGATACGAATTTGATGTATTGGATGATGTCAAACGTGGCACATGTTTTATTGAACTCCATTTAACATCATCGTATGCTTAATTCTAAAGGAACAGTACGTTACTGCAGGCCAAGCCTGTCCTATACTAAACACACCGGCGCTCCTTGTGTATGTAGCTTTTATCACTGATGCAATCTTCAAGCGAATATCTGATTGTCTTACCATAAACAAGATATGAGTGACAACGTGAATCCCTAGCACGATTGCATAACTACTAAAAACGAGTTTTGTGTCATCACCATCTTGCAAATCTTAAAACTTAAAGTCTTTGATCATCGCCCGTGTCTTGCAGGTCATTAAACATATTCTCCTTATCGGAACATATCGGGATTTCAAAGTATCTAGCGACCAGTATTCCCGGTAGAGAATCTCACGCTTGTTTTACACTGAAAACTATTGTAAATAATAATTTGAACGACATATCGCTTCTTTATTGTTAATTCCAAGCTCCAATCCTCTCAACTTATGTAGATTTTATAGTTAATTATTAGTCGATGAGATGTTTATCGAGAAATAATCAACAAAATGCATCGGTCTTTATATCCCATAGAGCGTTTGTCGGACCCAGATGAAGATTACAATCTGCAAGCTTCTTTTGACACCGCTCTAATTTAAAACCAGAAACACTTTATTTTACAGAAAGCTTAACGTTCGTTTTTTCCTAAATTATATCTGTCTACCCGATGTGACAAATTTATCGAATGTCTTTAGCAATTACTCTTCAAAGGGCCAATGCTTGTACGTTTTAAAATTCAATTAAGAAATACTGATTCTAGATTTGAAAATTGCATTTGCGTGTCACGTGACGTGGAAACGATGAATATCATAGCGAAATTTATTTTATCATATATCAAAAACTCTTATCTAAAATTGGCAAAACAAGCATAGTTGAAGGAAAATGAAATCGAGAAAAATGATTCTGTCTCAAAATATCTGCTTTACAGATAACAAGCTCATTAGAAAATATATCATTTTCCTTTCTACAACTGTCAAACGGTTTGGAGAAGACAAATTGACGCTCTAGCCGTTGTGTGAATGCCTGCTTCTATCGCAACAACATCTAGCCTGAACGGGAAACATTTAAAGAAATGATCGAATTTAATGCAATAAAGAGAAAGCTAACTTGATTCAGTTTTTGAGTTAGATGCAAGATTGACGCTCTCCTTAATATATAGCCAAGAAGCCCACCCAAATATTTCAGTGTTTGTTATATTAAGATTCGATCATCGCTTAGATCAATTAATCGAGAAGAATAATTTAATAGTGTGAGATGCATGATGATTCATTTCAATCAACCAAAATATTTGACGTTGTACGCGCTGCTTTACATAACGAAAAAGTAATTATTTTTAGTGAAATTCACATAGAATTCCGATATTCGGTTTGAAAATAACCAACAATAAAAATACGAATGTGTATAAACGTTATTACAAATAAGCATAATTTTAAAAAGGTGCCACAACACGAAATGTCACCGTTATAGCAAAAATACAATCTGATTAAAATCATATCTTCAAACCTTCTACGCATGAGGTAAGGAAGATCAAGTACTTTAGTCAGATTGAGCAAAAATATATAGTACGTGCTCTGCTTTACTTCAAACGCTCGTGTGAGAACTCTTTCAATTGACCAAATTCTAATAGCACAACTCGTGCTTAAATATTTTTATCGACCCTATTGAGTCTATCAAATTTATTTAGGCCAACCAGTTCTGGATCTTCCATCGTTATATTATGGTGAGAACCAAGCATGCATGGGGCTATTCCAGTACGTTATTTTTACGACTTTTGGAATGTCGCGGCATGACACCTACGCACATTCTCCTGGCCGATCTCTAAATTCTAGACAACATTGCACCCTGTTCTTTAAATAAGAGCATGGTACGAGGATGGATGCATACCTGACATCTTTGCTTTGCTCTAAGGAATATCCAAAGTATGGTTGTTTTAAACCCACATTGTGTTTTAATACACACTACTAGTGCTTGGCATTTGCCCATTTAATAATAAGTAAGTAAGTATTTTAGTCATTATTTAATGTGGCTAGCATTTTACAATCAACACACTACAAATATTTAAAATACAGCTGCCCGCCTCATCACACGAACGCCGTGTTACACCACACCACAGCTATGCTGAAGGATCTTCACCGATTCGCTGTATAATACAGAGTGGAAAACATGGTCTTCCTTCATGTGTTGAAATCACTAGATGGGAAGTCCAGTGGTTACATCAGACGTTTGTTGGAAGTATATACTCCAGAAAAACAGATAAGGTATCAATATGACTCTGTCCTTCTAGTTGTACCGAGGGCATGAGGACTGTCTCGTACGGTTATCGATGTTTCACGGCTGCAGCACAGAAGCTCTTGCAAGCACTGTCAACAGTACTCAGAGATAGTAAAGCACTACCGTCATTCAGGAAAGCGCCGAAAACGCATTATTTTACAAAAGCTTATTCAGACTGATTATGGGTTAAGGTTTTACTTCTAAAAGAAAGAAGTACTTTATTTCTTTGAAGTATAGGGGTCTTTTAAAAGGTAACAGAGGTATACCTTTGGAGACGGTTTCCGAGTCGTAGCAGTGGTATCTGTTTCTGTTCTTGAAACACGAACGCATTTAGTAAACATTTTCATAGTTTAACGAATTAGGTGGTGCATAGAAAGGGGGTGTTGGTTTTTCAGTGAGATTTGTCTACCTGTTTAGCTGGTGTAGTGAACAGTGAACACCGGCTGGTGTAATGAACAACGATCACCGACTGGTGTAGTAATGTACGTATAGACTGGCCATATGGCTTGCAAAGCCAACCGGACTTGTAACATTTTATTTTGTGTATTTTACCTGTTTGCATGAATTAATGATGGGTGTGTTGATTTATTAATTTGTCCACAGTTGTACCCATATCATTTTGACTTGCATACTTGTATACATTTCATAATGTTTTAACCATGTCCTAGTATTGATTGTACAGCACTTTTGAACCTGTACATATATGAAAAGAGAGCTTTATAATATGATATAATAATAATTATAATGTCGATGCGTTTTTCTCTTTATAGGCCAAAGTATACATGTAAGCATTTAAATTTTCTTCTTGGTATATATAAGTATTGATTGATTTGCATGAGTAGATATAATTGTGTTTTACATTTTTTATTGTTTTGTCAATGTGAGTTTTCCATTAGAATGTAATATCTCATTGATTCCAATAGTCAAGTCAAGTCTTTCACATTCTGAAATTTCAATAGCATGGTTCTATAATTTCAATTTGATGTCTTGGATACTCCGTTTGTTGTTGGTCTTGTAATATACATGTACATATGTTTTGTCTTTTGTGCATTGAAGGGTTTGGTGAATCTCCTGATGCAGAAAGTGTTGTGTCCTCAGCAAAGATGCCTGTTGTTGAAGACTTAACATTGTATGGTAAACCATTTATATAAATGAGAAATTACATTGGTTCCAAGGCTGAGCCTTGTGGAACATAGTCATGATATTATTTCAGCTGGTCTGAAAGTTTTGCGAAAACACACACTTTCAATGGTTTATTTTCATAGATAGGAAGTTATCTATGCTACGTTCCCTGATAGTAAAGATTTCCGAAAACAAAACGAGTTTTTGGATTAATTGACGTTGATACGAGGGTTGTTCAAATTTGAATGTAACAAAGCCCATAAAAATTATCCTTGATAAATTCTAATGAATCAAGCCTTTGATCCCACTGCAGTATCATCTCAGATATATATGAGAAATTTCATTCAGTTAGTCCATTTTTAAAATGCGATTTTGTTATCATTCCTAGGTACAATGTGCATATACTGGACATGAGACAAACCGAGTTCTTAACGTACCTGATAATGTTTCCGACAATGAAATTAAGAGTCGTTCGAAACAAATAAAGAACACAAGGACAATGCTTGACAAATAAGGATGGTCGGAAAGCTCAAGAACCTCCACGCTTCTCAGAAAGTCGCGTTAATGGATGTAGCGGGTATAGAACCATTGCTCTGCAATAGCATGTCACCCTTCAAACATGTTCTATGTTTTTGTTTTGAATTTGGAACAGTTGTAAATGCTACATTAAGAGCAATGCAATGCATTGTTATTCGTAGTGTAATGCAATTTTGCATGAATATTCGTAGTGTAATGCAATTTTGCATGAATATTCGTAGTGTAGTGCACTTTTGCATGAATATTCGTAGTGTAATGCACTTTTGCATGAATATTCGTAAATGCAATTTTGCATGAATATTCGTAGTGTAATGCACTTTTGCATGAATATTCGTAGTGTAATGCAGTTTTGCATGAATATTCTTAGTGTAATGCACTTTTGCATGAATATTCGTAGTGTAATGCACTTTTGCATGAATATTCGTAGTGTAATGCACTTTTGCATGAATATTCGTAGTGTAATGCACTTTTGCATGAATATTCGTAGTGTAATGCACTTTTGCATGAATATT
Organism: Spisula solida; assembly: GCA_947247005.1. Classification (NCBI taxonomy): domain Eukaryota; kingdom Metazoa; phylum Mollusca; class Bivalvia; order Venerida; family Mactridae; genus Spisula; species Spisula solida. The sequence continues at coordinate 26,183,257 of OX365945.1, read as the reverse complement.
CGTAATGTAATGCACTTTTGCATGGTTGTCTGTAGTGTGTGTAAACGACTATAAGTATGTTGTATGATATATGTATTTCCAATTAAATCATACTTAGCTTCAGGGTTTCGTCGGCAAAGGTATTACGTCTTGTAAAAATATAGTACTACATACATTGTTTGCATAAACTGTACTACTGTTTTAATATTTTATTAAGATAGAAGTATTTGGAATCAAGTTTCTATATCCTATTTTGCGTTAACCATGACAAACATGTATCGGATTTCTACTCTTTGTAATAACAATATCAGGTTGTGTTTCAACACGAACATTTGACTTCATTTCCGAAGTGGCTCTCTAACTTTTTAAGATGCTTTCGAGAACCTACACTCTCCTCTAAAAGAATTGCTTCTATGTATTTATTTACTTGGTCAACAAAACTTGCAAAAACACTTTTGTTGTAAGTACCTTTCGGTAGAATAGTTGTGCAAGCGAATGTTTACAGAACGGATTCAACCGGTGTGGGTGATATACAACCATTGACCATTACTTAATCCTTCAACGATCTTTTGACCATTTTACGTTATTCATTTGACTAAAGGATTGGTATCGGTGAGTTTAAATATTGACACAGAATCTTAGATGTATTCTAGACTCTTGATTTGATACCGGGGCCGTTACAACAGTTATTAATTCTATATGCCACACATTTGCAAATATGTTCAAGGAAAAGAAATGCATTTGTAACGGTGTTAACTTATGGTAGTAATACCATGTAATTCATGTATATAGACAATTCACCTTACTACGTGTTTATATCTGTTAATTTGCACTCTTTTCGGTCATGTTCACATAAGTTACATTAACATAAGTTACCACGTCGTGTATATATGTGTTATTTTGCACTCTTTTCGGTCAGGATCACATAAGTACATTTTTATTTAACATAAGTTACTACGTGTATATATCTGTTATTTCATATAGCGGATTCTAAATACACCATTTAATTTTACATGGTATTAACAGGGGTTCTCGCAGGTAAATAATATGTAGTCCTGAACTCTTACGGGTTGTTTCTGCTAGTTGTTATTGTTTATCATTAGTTTTGTTTGTATAGTATTACATAGGTCTTACTATTATTACTTTCAGAGAATGGCATCATAGTACTCTGGAAAGTAAGGAGAGGAGTCAGAAGTAGGAGTCTAAATGTGTTCTATCCCGATACCAAAGTCGTCACAATAGCGCTGGTTATGCGCTCAGTGTATACTGGGTGCTCTAGGGACTCGATAGTTCTACTTAGTACTTGGTGTACGACCCTCAGAAGACCAACAAGTAAGCTAGGGATATTTGTAACAGAAAAATCCGAATTTATCCGAATATATCCTAAACGAAAGGTTAAAATCCGCCAAATCCGTACCACCTATACGGGATTACGGGCAAGTATTTAAACAAACTCTTCTACGCTTAACATCTTACAGTTCCATTAGTAAACTAATCTGAAGAAATTCAAATACAAACAGATTATTTCTATATTGTTATAGTCCCAAGAGATTTAAATGTTTATTTTCTACATAATTCTTTCGCTTGTATTTTCAGAAGTTACGAGGCAAGTCGCTAAGTATTATATAAGATATTCAACTTAAGGTGGTCGTTGCTTGGACGCTTTTGAAATTGTTGTTTGTTTTGCCTTGACTTAAACTTATTGCGCCGTCATTATAGCTTTATCTGTTGAAAAAACAATCTGATTACAAGTTTTGGTTAGAAATGTACTCATGATCAAAATAATGGGATGAGATTACAATAGTTTATGGGTTATACGACAAACAGACAAACTATCTGATTTGCAGTTTAATATTAAACAATGGTCACCTGAGTTAAGCCAGCACAGTGGTCACCTGAATTAAGCAATCACAGTGGTCACCTGAATTAAGCAAGCACAGTGGTCACCTGAATTAAGCAAGCACAGTGGTCACCTGAATTAAGCAAGCACAGTGTTCAACTGAATTAAGAAAATGCAGTGGCCACCTGAGTTAAGCAAGCACAGTGGTCACCTGAATTAAGCAAGCACAGTGGTCACCTGAATTAAGCAAGCACAATGGTCACCTGAATTAAGCAATCGCTGTGGTTACCTGAATTAAGCAAGCACAGTGGTCAACTGAATTAAGAAAATGCAGTGGCCACCTGAATTAAGCAAACGCAGTGATCATGTAATTAAGCAAACGCAGCGGCCACCTGATTTAAGCAAGCACCTCTCGTGTTCAGTTAATTTTAAAGTCTCGTCCGAAAGAATGTTTGTACTTTTAGTTATGTGAGGTTTGAAACACCGAAAAGCAATTATGTTTTTAATCCGGCGGGAGGCGGTATCGAACCCACAGCAGTCAGTAGCTCTTATCACTAGACCACCTGTCCACCTAAGACTACTACGTAAGTGTTTGGCACATTTAACGTTAAATGTGGCGAAAAATGACCACCATTACATGTGGCATCGTCCACACTAAATGTCGCGATATTTAACGTTGCCACAATGAACACATTCAGTGTATTCATGTATCGGCTAATATGTTAACTCGTTTTTAGCGTTATCGTCTCAAATTCTCACAAAAGCACCATGTCTACAAACGTATATTATTGAGATAACATGTCTTTACTAAAAAGAAAGTGAATTAATATTTAATATAAACTTGTCGAGTATTCATTTCAACAAAAACAAGATAACGTTTATATCATGCAAATTTTTCGATGCTATCTTTAATTTCTAATATAGATCTATAATAATTTGGTAAATCTTATCAGTACCTCTATTTAATCTTTCTTTATTACTAGTTAAATGAAATCGTTATTTTTAATTTCACTTTTTCCGTATTGTTATGCTAATCAAGTTAAGTCTGGGATGAGGGTGATCAAAGGGGTGAATCAAGAACGCTATCACTTTCACCTTTTTTCACGAGATCTCGCGATATCGTGTATGTATAATGTCACCCACTAGTGTAAATGGTCTTCACCCGGGTATAGAAAAGAATAGAACGTGTTTATTTGAGCTAAATATGATGTTTTGTACGAACAAAGGTGAATGATACGCCTGTCATTAAATGTAGAGTAGCTTCCTGTCAACAGCTACATGATGGTAATAGTTTCAATGATCAAAGTTGTTTTGCGAGCGTAACGAACGGGGTGAAATGTATACTTTTTATATCGTTTTTTCACCTAAAACAAAAGACAGATTACCTTTATAAGCCTCTATGATCCGGAGATCTTGTTGGGCGTACTCCTGTCCCCCTTAAATTCGCTCTTTGTTCCGTAAGGTGATGCTTGGTTAGTTAAACGTACAACACGTTGCGTGTAAGGCAGTTCTGTTTGTGGAAGACACGTTTTGAGCTGCCTTCCACAAACAGAGCTGTCTCACACACAAGGAGTAGTACGATGTGTTAGTGAAAGGACAATTCAGCTACTGGTGGTATACTTTCTTACACATTGCACAATGACTACGGCAAAAGTGATTCATTCTTGCTCCAGTGGTGTGACAATGGGTAGGCAAGAATCATTTGAGACCGATTGGAATCTCATTCTAAGTATTCGAGCGGACTTTGTACAAAGCTATATCTTCCCTTCCGATGTATACTGTTCAAATGTTCGTCTGACTGAGGTATAATGGCGCGTCACGATATTATTGATTTCTCTTTCATTCATCTATACAATTCTATTTCCGGAAACTAAGCTTGCTACTGTATAATATATAGTATATGAATATAATTATATAAATGACTCTTAGTACATATATATATGCGAAGTATTATTTTGCACTAATACCAACCTTTCCGCCAAGTCATCTAGATCCAGTGACGTGGTTCCGTTCTAAAATCATGTGTTATATATAATTATACCATGTAATATACGTAGCACGATATTAATTTATGACGTATGTAATATATTCTTTCTTATCTTTTATATTAAATATTAATTCATAATTCCCAGCCCTTTATCTACTATCATATCAGTTAAATAACAATTTATAACACATCATGAATAATTATTATGGAATATTTTTCAAGGAACAATTGATTATTTTTACATGTAACATGGTAACAATGATATATGTGCGTACAAAATAACTTAAATTTTTACCTAAATGAAAACGATAGTATCTTGTTAAATATTAATAAAGGCTATTTTCAAAACCGCGAAATCATCTTTTTAGTCCTGATAATAGAGCGTGTGTTAATCGTTTAGCTCCGTATATTGTATATGCGATTAAAAGTACAAACGCTCAGCGGTTCAGTCCATGAAAAGGTAATCATTATATATTAACCAGGTAATTGTTATTAGTAGCGTATAAAGTGTTTTCAAAGTCCTAACTTTCTCATACCGTGGAGAATTCACGACCGTAAATATTGAATATTGATAATGTCGGCTTTTATGTCATTTTGTGACTTTGGTCGCGTTAATACATCTACATCAAAGAAATTCACTTTGTACGACCATTGTTGTGGGGAGTATAAAACGATTTCAGGAAAAGAATAGAACCGTTTATAATTTATAGATTCGCGGCGATAATGTAAAACTCGCCACCTCACTATTGCATTTATTGCATATTAAGAATGGTAAATGAATTTTATTGCGGGTTTTAAACGTCTAAAATATAATGTAGTTATAGGCATTTTTGATCCTATGTTGCGATTATTATTTTATAGCAGTTTTATCTTAGGGAAATTGTTTTTTTCCTTGTACCGCAAAAAACACGATCTATTTTGAATAAGTTCCGTTTCGTGCGTCATTTTGGTTCACTCTGAAGTATGCGTGCGCAGAAATGTTTATACAATGTACTATGTGTTCAGACAAATACATGCATGTAACACTAAGTCAGTTTTTAGCTTACGTAATTCGTATATGCTAATGTATGCTATAAGCATCATTCACTTCTTTGAAGTCTTCATGGATGTTTAGATCACAAACTGAGCATAGAACCTAATTGATTCCCAAATTTTGTTCGTGGCATTCAATTAGGGTTTGTGCATTTTTTCACCGTCCTTTTATCAGCCATATACGACGGATCATTCTGTAAACCGGTTAATCCGGAAATAACAATCGGTACTAACTGGGTCGTCTGCAAGCAACAGCAACGCCTGTACATGTATGCAGACGACACGTACATAGTCAAGGTAGCAACATCAGTACTCATAGCAGACGACACGTACATAGCCAATGTAGCAACATCTGTACATGTATGCAGACGACACGTACATAGCCAATGTAGCAACATATGTACATGTATGCAGACGACACGTACATAGCCAATGTAGCAACATCTGTACATGTATGCAGACGACACGCACATTGCCAATGTAGCAACATCTGTACATGTATGCAGACGACACGTACATAGTCAATGTAGCAACATCTGTGCATGTATGCAGACGACACGTACATAGTCAATGTAGCAACATCTGCACATGTATGCAGACGACACGTACATAGCCAATGTAGCAACATCTGTACATGTATGCAGACGACACGTACATAGTCAATGTAGCAACATCTGTGCATGTATGCAGACGACACGTACATAGTCAATGTAGCAACATCTGCACATGTATGCAGACGACACGTACATAGTCAATGTAGCAACATCTGTACATGTATGCAGACGACACGTACATAGCCAATGTAGCAACATCTGTACATGTATGCAGACTACACGTACATAGCCAATGTAGCAACATTTGTACATGTATGCTGACGACACGTACATAGCCAATGTAGCAACATCTGTACACGTATGCAGACGACACGTACATAGTCAATGTAGCAACATTTGTACATGTACCGGTATTCAGACGACACGTACATAGCCAATGTAGCAACATTTGTACATGTATGCAGACGACACGCACATAGCCAATGTAGCAACATCTGTACATGTATGCAGACGACACGTACATAGTCAATGTAGCAACATATGCACATGTATACAGACGACACGTACATAGTCAATGTAGCAACATCAGTACACATAGCAGACGACACGTACAAAGTTAATGTAGCAACATCAGTACACATAGCAGACGACACGTACATAGTCAATGTAGCAACATCTGCACATGTATGCAGACGACACGTACATAGTCAATGTAGCAACATTTGTACATGTATGCAGGCGACACGCACATAGCCAATGTAGCAACATATGTACATGTATGCAGACGACACGTACATAGTCAATGTAGCAACATCAGTACATGTATGCAGACGACACGTACATAGTCAATGTAGCAACATCTGCACATGTATGCAGACGACACGTACATAGTCAATGTAGCAACATCAGTACACATAGCAGACGACACGTACAAAGTTAATGTAGCAACATCAGTACACATAGCAGACGACACGTACATAGTCAATGAAGCAACATCTGCACATGTATGCAGACGACACGTACATAGTCAATGTAGCAACATTTGTACATGTATGCAGACGACACGCACATAGCCAATGTAGCATCATCTGTACATGTATGCAGACGACACGTACATAGTCAATGTAGCAACATCAGTACATGTATGCAGACGACACGTACATAGTCAATGTAGCAACATCTGCACATGTATGCAGACGACACGTACATAGCCAATGTAGCAACATCTGTACATGTATGCAAACGACACGTACATAGTCAATGTAGCATCATCTGTACATGTATGCAAACGACACGTACATAGTCAATGTAGCAACATCAGTACATGTATGCAGACGACACGTACATAGTCAATGTAGCAACATCTGCACATGTATGCAGACGACACGTACATAGCCAATGTAGCAATATCTGTACATGTATGCATACGACACGTACATGGTCAATGTAGCAACATCTGTACATGTATGCAGACGACACGTACATAGTCAATGTAGCAACATCAGTACATGTATGCAGACGACACGTACATAGTCAATGTAGCAACATCTGCACATGTATGCAGACGACACGTACATAGCCAATGTAGCAACATCTGTACATGTATGCAGACGACACGTACATAGCCATTGTAGCAACATCTGCACATGTATGCAGACGAACGTACATAGCCAATGTTTTTAATTTATATGCTTTGATTTATCCCCGCCATCGGAAACTTTAGTTTTTGAGGGATAGTGCATGATACAGACGATGCTCCAGTTCCAGAAGCATACGTGGTTCTTTTACGTGCCCGATGTAAAGCATCATACACGGGATCTCGGTTTTTTAAAGTCTCAATCTAAAGACTGTTAGTAATATATTGGTTATGTTATGTGGGAAACACTGAAAAGCCTATCTGTTTTAATGCTTGCGGCGGGATCGAACCCACAATTAGCAGTAAGTAGCTCTTACCACTGGACCACTTGTCACCGAATAACACTGTCTTATACAGAATGGGCATACCACGTGGTATGTGACGTAATTTTCGACTAAAACTTCAAGAGTGAAATGTATGTGTCTACTCAACATATTTTATTCGATGACCGAATTTAACGAGACATCCTTGACCCTCAAGCCGAGAATGAGTACTATAAATGTCATTCAATATGTTTGTGCAAAAAATCGCAGTGTTTGCCAGAAACCAACTCAAACCGACGCAATTGCTTGCTATTATGTGACCCATTGTCGTGTTAGCCAAAAGTCCCATTTCACGAGGTATGTCCATGCTGTTAAATAGTATTTTAAATGTTCTTTGGATTCTCCCTTCCAATGAGGTTAAAATATTTCGAATGCTAAACATCAGAATTGCGTAACGTTATATAATTAATGAAGTCAGAATGCAGTAAGAATTTAATGATAATTTGTTTATCTAATCAATATCTTCAGTCCAAATCAACAACGTGTAGTAATGTGTGTGACGTACATTTTGCACTAAAATAACGTCAAAAAGATTATATTAAGTCAGACAGGGAAGGCTGCACTCAACCAGCCAAGCACAGAAAACATTAAAAACATACAAATCACTGAGAACACGGCATCCCGTCCTGAAAGTCTGCCGCCTCAATCAGTCTAACTAAAACGGAACGAGAGCCATTTGACGAGAAAACAACAACCGGACACCACACACCACAAGGACAATCTACAACATATATATAGTGTACATGTAACTTTGAAAGATACGAAGCAGCCTTGTGCTGGACAACACAGTCATGTTACAGAAAATAGTCACTACATTTTGAGTAACGTCTGTCAGAATGGCGTAATGTTATATATAAATAATGAAGTCAAAATGCAGTAAGAATACACGATGTGTACGGAGGGACGAACGGATGTACGGACAGCACCAATGATATATGCACCCTCACTACTTTACTCCCTAAAAATGTATCTGTTGTTCCCCTACCAGACTGGTAAATGACCTTTCGACTTCGTGGGGAACATGTATACGACATTTAGCGTAATAAAGCCATTATTTAAACTCGTTTAATAAATTCAATATGAAAAGACACTCATGTAATATCCTATATATAATAATTGTGGCAACACACGCACACACATATATTTGCACTTATTCGAATATTTGCAATTTCCTGTAAATGATGTGCTTTCATTTGAAACCTATTTAATACTAAACCGGAAAAAGTAGTCACCATATGAATACGTCGAAATAAATTTAAATGATGTTAATATACAGTTTATATATTGATAATCATAATGGGTTTTATTCGTGATTCATACATATTGGTTTCCATATTTAATGTTTAATCATCGGTAGATATGGTATTAAAATGTATTATGTGTGTTAACTAACATAACCATCGCACTGTGAAATAGCGCTTGGTTGATGGCGAAAACAAAAATTTCATGCGTGGTTAGCATTTTCTTGTATAATATTGAAATTAATGAACATTTTAGTAATATTGCAAATTCAACGCTTTCCTGCTTCGATAATAAAATATAGTCGATGCCCAATTGTGCATTTCCCACAAAATGATACCTATGGCGCGATGAGTTTATTCAATATTAAATTTAAGTATTCATAATAATTGTTAACTGTTTACCCTTTATTAATTTTCAATTGAATATGTGCCAATAATAATTGATATACATCATAATGATAGTCCCTTAGTGTAGTACTGTCAAACCACATGCTGAAGTACACGTGTATGTGAACAATTTGACGAACTGTAAGTTTTTGGCGAATGAATCCCTCTTCACGCTGCCACCAATGTTGTGCGCGATCAGGAATCAAACACGCAACCTTCCATTCTGGAATGAGACGTCCTAACCACTTCACAAACAGACCTTTTTGGTAACTACATGTAGTACATACTGAATCCTCTAGTTTGACTTTGATATGTCGGAGTCAGGGATTGAACTTGTAATAGTTTTTTCCTGAGGATGGCGCTCTAACCTGCTTGCTTGTGAGATGCCCAGTGATCCAGTTGCAATGGCTGTTGTGAGTTTGATCCCGCTGCAATCCGGATGAAAACGGAAATGCTTTTTAGTGTCACCATCGAACGAAAATTTTAAAACCTAGGTCCGGTCATTGAAGCACGAAAAAGTTGTCATCAGGCATGAAAAAGTTTCTTTAAGTTGGTCATAATCTGTATCATCACTATCAAGTATCACATAAAAACTGAAAACACTTACCTCTTCTGGGGACCGGATGCTTACATGGGTCTCCCGGTGGCAAGGATAAATATGACTATATGACACGATTTATGAGTATGAGTGACAGGTGTGTGGGTACTGAGCTGATACACCCACTAATCACAAGCCACACAGTAACCCACATATAGATAACTAATACTGCAGTAGTAAAACAGGGAGTTTATTTAGTGCTTAAATTATTATGTTAAGGACAATTAAACAAAAATACTTTATAAATGACTGAATATAGCAGGTTAGATTTCAAAAGATATTTATGATAGTTAAAACACCTGCACTCGGGTTTTAACACCAGCAAGATGTGGTTTTAACAAAATGGTTATCCTATTGAGAGAGAGATGATAACGTGAGATAAAATATTTGATAAATAGAATACTCAGTCCATCCTAACCATAAGGAAGGGTTCAAGAATCTGCATTTATTTATTATAGTAATTACTAGTACCGTATATGAAACGGTTTTGTAGTAAAATAGTTTACGATAAGTCGTTATAAGTAGTGCTCTTGGTCTACACTGCCCTCCAAAAGTTTCTTCCCACTCCTGAAATTATATATTTACTTCAATTGACTAACATTAACTAAAATTTACCCATTTTATTGCAATTGAATCATTACATGGTATCAACTGTATAAGAAAAATGATAAAGACAATAATTGTCAAAGGTTTTGAAAGAAAATCATGAGGAAAACAACATTATTCATAAATCTTTACATAAGTGTCAGTCAATGGAAATCAATTAGTACATTTATATTTTGAGGAGTGTGAAGGAACTTTTGGAGGGCAGTGTATGTATCTTAATATGATTTTGTCTGAAACGGTTTTTGTAGTAAAATAGTTTACGGTAAGTAGTGTTCTATGTATTACTGCAAAGTTATTAACATTCGCAGTAAATTAATTTTCGTTGATTTCGCGGATGGACATGATCAAAAAATTATTTCCCCTCAGATGAATTACCTCAAAAATACTTAACAAGGGATTTTTTGCAATATGATAAAATCCGCGAATTTAAGAAACCACCAAATAACTATTTTACCATAATCCGCGAAATTTATTACCTGCGAAAATTAATTACTTTATAGTACATTGTGACACGGTTTGGATATAAAGTATTGTATGACAAATGTTCCGAATTTGGATCATTAATGAATTCAGGTCGCTGAATACGTTCATATTAAAACACAGCTACATATTTTGCGATTAGATATATTTATTGTCAATGTTGTCACATGATCGAACAATAGGGGCCGAATCTGCAGAACTACTTCCGTGTGTAGTATTCGTGCCGCGATTGTGTCTTGAGACTGTGACCTTCTACATCGATTACTCTACTGCTTCGCCAACGGACCTGTCCGTATGCATAGCCCTTGTAATTCTTGCAAGGGAGATGATTATGCAAGGGAGATAATTAGTTTCTAGCTAACTATTCATGCCAAGATCGGGTCTTGAGACTGTAGGCTACCCACTGCATCGAACTATTTACTGCTGCGTCACAGTGTCTGTCATAAATCAACTAAAACTAAAATAACAAATACAAAGAAATGTAAAAAATCGGACTGAAGGTAGCACTCAACTGAAACAACCGAGCACAGAAAACATTAAAACAACACAGACCAAACAACACAATGCCCAACGTACAACTGGACGAGAAAATAAACTTAGCCGCTGAAATTCCAATGTTCAGCTGTCAAAAGTCGAAACCGAACATGAATTAGCAAAAGAAGCATTTAAGACACAAACTATATAAACGTCTTTAGGCATTTTGGATCGGAAAGCCGTCTGGGATTAATTAATCGCCTTATTTAGTAATGATTTGTTGTCATTAGCAGAAAATGTAATTCCTGGCAGAGAGCACTTGAAATATCTCAAAGTCATTAACTGAAACGGCTAAATACGGCTTTGCCATTTATAATGTCTAGGATTATACGGATTCTGTTCAAGATGATTCGATTTCTAAAAGGATTCTCCTAATTACAGAACTTAACATACAGTGTTTGAAGGACGGATGTCCTCTTTTCATGATACAATGTATTTAAGGGGAATGGGCTCACACGGTAAGCAAAGAAGAAAATGTAGAATAGAGAACGGTGCGTTCACAAAACAATGCCCTGTCTTACATAGGGTCGTGTCATAGCCATAAATATTGCCATACTTGGCATCTAAACAGCGACAAGTGTGACAAAGATCTAAATATCGAAAAATCGACCACAAAATCTTATCCCCACGATTAACCGACCTCTCAGACATGGGACAACCCTTTCATGTTTTGTAAATCACGAATTTACGACACCACGAAAATGCATTTTTTTTCAAACTCCACGAAAGTTAATACCCACGAAAATATGTGATTTTACTGTAGTACAGTTCATAAACTTCTGTGAGTTGTTTGTGTCCAGTACGTTTTATTTTATACCGAGTTGTGGACTTTTTTGCAAACCACACAGCTTCTCGTTACCTGCATACAACAATGCTTTGTGCACCTTTGCTGACCCTGGACTGTTTGTGACATCTTATGTTGTTTTTTTTGTTGTTTTTTTCAATTATATCATTTGCCCATGATTGCAAAACATTCGTAGGTCACAAATGCTTGGTCAAGAATTTCTTGCCCCTTGAAAAGACAAAGCATTTATGCAAAAACATATTTATTTATTATTGTGTTGGGTAATGTTTGTCCCATCTCTCGTACAAGAAATTGCAGAAAATGTATAAAACCGAATAAGTATTTTTAAAATGAACGAATCCGATCACGTGTTGACAGAACATAATAAATCGCTTTTCTCCCACATAATATCATCGCCCTCATAATGTTTGGATTTATTAATCTAATATAATATTAATAGAATATTGCCGTTACGGATGCTAAATTCAACGCATTAACGACGATTTACCTCCACAAGAACATGAATGTTAATCTTTTTTCTTGCATTATTTAAACATTTCAAAAGGACTCAGAACATATGTGCCATTTTTCTAATGAATTTATGTATTTTATATCATTCGTTGTCAACTAGTTTTATTAGCGTTTCGTCATTATCTATTCCTAATCATTTTTATCGGACGGCATGTTACAATTAACATTAAAAAATCATTTCTAGTCCTAATTAGTCCTCCTATCCCATGCTATTTAAAATGAACGTTTTGCATTTATGTCCACAAAAGGTGTGCCCTTCATTTAGCCTTTCTGAATAATTATAATGACGGCTTTTTGCACGGAGTTTTAATCAGATTCAAAATCCGGGCAGTTGCTAATTTAATCGCTGTTATATCAAACGCTTTAAACGTGCTCATACTCCGGGACGGGTGAAATGGACTTTATCATTAACCGATATCAAAATAGTAAATTATGTACGACAACATTTATTTTATCCTTTTGTGTGCGGTCATTTGTTTCTAGCGGCCAAATTGATTCAGTAGTCGCTAAACCCAAAATTGACATCAAATATTTGAACAGTCTAATAGTATTGTACTTATTTTATTACCGACGAATTATGCAAAATTATATTTTTGAATAAACAGATCTGGCGAAAAATCGATGTACTAATAGAATAAGCTTCGAAAACAAAACAATATTACTAAGTAGCATTATAGTGTTAAAACAAGGATCTTTTAAATGTATTGACTATGAATTACTTCTTGGTCAATATTTATGAGAATTACATTCTCATATTTGGATTATTTAAATCGATTAGTCTCATTTCATTTCGAAATGAAACGACCTAATGGCTCGTTGTGAAAATATCCCAGAGCATTGAATATAGTCCAACGTATTGTTATACGGGTTATAAACTACTTTTATAGTTTTTGTACTAAATTAACTAGATTCTGTATAGATGGTAGTCTTTTAAGAAATAATTTACACTGTGTTAAATCAAGTCGCTTAAATGAGTGTGTTTGAAGGGTTTGTTGACTGTAATTTCCATATATTGAATAAAAACATTCAGAGGGCATTGCTATTATTTTTGTCGATGTCATTGCAACATTTTCGTCAAGTCATTGTAATAGTTCTGACAGAATCAGTCATTTGGTTTTTTGGTTTATTTTTGATTCGGTGTTTAACGTCAGCAAGTAGCTCGAGTATACCGACGGTGGCTAGTGTTGCTGCGTCATCAATAAGTACTGAACCTCCGACTGAAAGCAGCTGTTCGGTGGCACTTTGTGTTTGGATGTTTATATTTCGTCAAATTGTCATGGAAAAAAAACAAAGGCCTGCGACTGACATGTGGTATTTTCAAACCACAATTCTGAGTAGAGGTTATGATCCTTTAATTTTGCAACGAACTGCATGTTTAGTGTTGGGTCCCATTACAGTTTGCAATTATGCTGCGATGATCGGACTTACTTATTTTAAGCCTTTGTCACTGCTCATGTGGAACACAGGCCACATATGGACTCTATAAATACACCTAACCGAAAGTCTTACAGGATGGCAGGTGTTGATGTTTGGATATTTTATTGTCTTATCGAGTCCTTATATGTCTTACCCTCTGGTTGCTCTCTGACCTTTGATAGGCCAGGTACATGTATATAACTTTCTGTGCTACCCTATGGGTTCTACTAAAATACGTCTTACATACAGTTGTTCTGGTAATTAAGTAAGGGGAAACTGTTGTAGTGCATGTAGTATCCACTATAAAGTTCACAATAAAATACAAAACAAGATGTTTTGTTCTTGTTCCCTATCGTTTTCCTTGTTACCTTTGAGGTTTGTCCTAATGATACATGTGTGTTCTAGTTGTCTGCTAGCTTTAACTCCAGCAAAGGTAGTAGGCTGTCGTGGAGGGGGCGTCCCTTTTCATTTTTCCTGTATATTTTGAAGGTTGTTGGTGTGACTTTCCTTGTGATTGGTTTTTGTTCTTTGACGCGTGCGTTGTGCCTTTTCGTTTTTTATGCTCTCTTTCTCATATGCACTGTTGTTTCTGTTGAGTCCTGCCTTTCCAGTAAGATTGTATTCCTGTATATGATTGAAATCGTAATGAGGTGTTTTTTTAATTCGTGGATTTTTAATATTGACAGAAAAATCTCTTGTGATGATAATAAAATGTGACAGATTGAAATATATCGAACAGCCAAAAAATATCAACCGAAAAATATATAAGAGTTAAATGTATGATAATAATACTGTAACAACATACGCGCACGTGGTGTGGATTAAGTGTGGATTTAGGACTGGTGTATGTTTTAATGATAAGTAGCGATTGCTAAATAGATAACGTATTATATTCGTTGATTGGAACTTACAAATGGTGCGATATTCGTGATTGAAACTGTTTTCGCGTGACCAAACAGTTACAATAATGAGCTCTTAATACCAATGATACGACAAAGTAGAGTTAAATACGAAATAACGTGTCGATAAACGCGCTTATCTGATCATAGAGACAGTAAAAACACAGAAATCATCTCTATTTAGTTATGTTGCGACTCTCATTTTACAGAGATTGCGCTAAATGCGCAATATTGTAATTTTCCCGCCAAACCGGAAGTGTATTTTCTCGCCGAACAGGAAGTATATGTCTGAGACAGAAAATGGCGGCTGTGGTTTGATAAATGATTACCGGAAATGAGATGGTTGAATTATTCGGCGCTGATTGCAATGTTGTATATTATGATGAATATTTTTCTATTGAGATAAAAACATTTAGCTTATCTGGAAATTGTTGCTTTCTTTTAGATTTTCTGATCAACACGGACTAAGTCTTTTATATAAAAAAACCTCTTTGTTTTGATGTTTCCGTCGATGGATTGTTTGTGCACAGTTAAATTATCGGAAATTGTTTGAGACAGTTTCTTGTCACAAGCCTGATATAGACTGATGGTATTGTGCATGCATTGTTTGACCTAGTAGCCCATCTATGTATAGATTTGAACATGTAACATGGTATCCTTGAATATCCGTGCTTATGCGTCGTCCAATCAGAGTTGTTATTTTAACTAATCAAAACATGCTTACGGTACTACAACGAAAACTCACGAGGATTAATTAGCTCCAAGTCAAATGTACTAGCACATTTTGACTAGCACAGTTTGTACTATGCTAGGCTGTTCAAACCTTTACGCATTGATGTCCCTTGTCGCTACGCTTAAGTAATCAGTGTCATCACAAGATTGTTCAAGTATTTTGACGAACGAATTGTTTTTTATAAGTTTTCATGATATAGCTCGCCGGAGATAACTCTAGCCTAGTCAATAAACAAAAATGGATAATATGAACACTGCACGGTTGATTGGTCGCTAGTTGTCAGTGTAGATTGAAGGAGTATATGCATTGAAAGTGATTACGCACGAGAACTTAAATCGACATCAGAAATGTATTTGATTGTCACTTGTATAAAATCCATATAATTATATTGTAGAGTAGACCAACTGACCACGTGATACTCACATGGGCACACAGGAAGTAGAAACTAAACTGAGTACATACAAAGAGTGGCCACACAGGGATTTGTTTTCAACCAAATAGTAAACAAAATATTAATAGTATATATAACCTCTACGAACTCGTAAACATAATCTTGATACGGTACATGGGGGAAACCACTTCCTGCTAAGAAACATTGTCATTATTAGCGGCGAATGGTAAGCATCGATTTATCCCTCCGTTGGATCTGATAAAAAGTAAGCTATGTACTAATAACAGACACCCACCCGTCCTACCCGGTAAACCGGGGTGGTTAAAATCTTTGTACTTCCGATACAAAAGGTCCAAATAAGGTTAAATACATTGGGCAAAGTTGTGTCGAGAAAATTATTAGTCCAATGGTTGGGTAATACAGATTTAATTGACCGAAACCCCGAGTACAAAGGATTGTAATGAAACTATTGCCGGATAATTGATCGAAATCAAAGGGAGAGGTGTTGGAATCAGTGTTTTGCCATTTAAGGGTAATAATACTTGTTTAAATACTATGATTGGGATAAACCCGTACATACATCTTTCTTAACAAAGCTACCTAGCATGTCAGTCTCTAATAACACCATTAATGTTCGATGCACGGGGACTTTGATAAATTGAAATAAATACCCAGATCGCGTGTAAATTCGTGAACAACAGAGTTTAACTGTGTTATCTCAGTCAAAACAGTTATTGAAATACATTAAGTAAATGCTTTAAAACCCCACGGGCCGTAATTTCTAGCCGGATCCTACTTGATAGACCGTGGCTTGTAAAACAATTACTGGTATCAATTGTACAAAATGGTATATAAAGATGAAAGCTTAAATCCACTTTGTTTTCTTTTTTGTGTAAATACTAAATATTTTTATTCCAGTCCCTTAATCATACTGATGCCTGTAATTATCAAGATTGGTTTGTTTGTTAATACCCATGGGTACGTACTTTACACAGAATAGTCCAGTAAATGTTGTAAATTGTGATTTCACATAATTATGACGGTTAAATGGTGACATTCTTTCGTTTGTCTTAACATCTTGTAATTGTTTAAAACGAGGCTTGCTATGTACTATGTCACATTAGTTGACAGTAATTTTAAATCATGCGATAAAGTTCACTTATTTAATGACGTTCATGGGTTTACATTCTCGACCGAGGTGTGAATTGGTACCTGTGAGGGCTGTGTCTGAACATGTTCGATAGTCCTGGGCGCCACAGATCGATGTTGGCTGCACACCCACCAGGAGAGAAATAGTATCCACAGGGATACTCGAACGCAGGTTTCCATCGGTAGGCCAAATGACAAGGGGAAGTTAAAGTGCCAAAGGATGGCTGAATGGCTGAACTGCTGAAAGAAGCCCTTGAAGATTCGTAACTTTTTTACATGTATATCAGTGAAAAAAAAGTATCTTTAAAATCACGCTATGTTAGTATTGAGTGGGAAAAATGTGTTTTGTGTATTTGTATTTAAGTAAATTAAATGTCATATACAACCAACATGAACGATATTACTACTCAATCATCTTGGTGTACTTATTATGTTCGAAACAGACATATCCAGATATGTTCAACATGACAACTACACAATATAGGTAGCTGAGTTAAAACTCAATGTGACTGAGAAACTGTCTGCGGACCATGCATTAAAATACAATCATTAGCAATTATATATTTTATTCTTATCTTCGGCGTTGTTCAAACAGACTTACTTCCTTATGAAAGGTGCTTTTTATCAACCTAAATCTGAGTAACTAATACTCATTGTCAAAATTAATGTGTAAAGAATTAAGATAAGACGAAAATATTTTTACTACACTGATGTCATTTAATAAAAATAATATGTGTGTGTTATCGTAATGCTACGATTAGATATGATAACATGATAATATAAGATAACAGGGTATAATATGAATAAAATGACAAGTTTGATAAAAGTTTCAAAGGAAAGATATTTAAGAACAATATTCAAACAAGTATAGATATATAATTTTTAAAAGATTTGTAATGCAACGTGATTTGTAGTGATTTACAGCTTATAATTCGGAATTTCCCTAAGGGCGAACGATTACTAAAGAAAAGAACAAAACGAAAATGAGTCGAATAGTATCGGGTACGAAAGTTTATTGTTCGAACGTCTACTGTGATGATTAAATTTGGCGGCAAAATTGTTTTGTTATTATTATTGGTTACCTGGAATGATTATCTATGTTATTACAGAACATGTAATCAGAATCAAGCATTCGTTATTGTATAATACTTGTACTTTATGTGCATGTACTTACAAATCGTATAATGTTATTAATGTATATTGTGATTATATGCATGAAAGGGACCATGATTGGAAATAAATTCTATTCTATTCTGTATGTGACATAAGTCTACAACATTATTATGCCTCTGCACAAGGGAAATCTCTAACATTTTACCTTTATGTTTTAAACATGTGAATCAACTTTAGAAATAAAACATTATCGTACTTGGGTGTACTAGAATTATGACAAAAAGTCAACATGTCAACTTGGTCGTGTACAAGAGTACAAACATGTATACATTTAATTCGTTGCAAAAAGACTAACTCCAAATATGCATGTAATACATATATAATAAGGTTTTAAATGTGTTCATTGTTTTGGCGATATTCAATAATTTTATTTCCGATTACCTTGTGCTTTATCAAATTGAATCGGGAATACTCATTGTCAAAATTATTGTATAAATAAGTTAAGATAAGACACAACTATTTTTTATAAATGCTACGATAAAATATGATAACTTGATGATATAAGATAACAGGGTATAGTATGAGAAACAAGTGACAAGATAAAAAAAATATCAAAAGAAAGATATTTTACGAACAAGATTCAAACAAGTATAGATATATAATTTCTAAAAGATATGTAATGCAACGTGATTTGTAGTGATTTACAGCTTATAATTCGGAATTTCCCCTAGGGCGAACTGTTACTAAAGAAAAGAACATAACGAAAATGAGTCGAATAGGATCGGGTGCGAATGTTTATGGTTCGAATCGTCTTCTGTGATGACTAAATTCGGCGCTAAAATGATTTTGTTCATAAATGACACGTGCATGTTTGGTAAAAAAGTCCTGGAATTATTATCTTTGTTAGGACAGAATGTGACGCAAACCTACTAATATGCCTCCGCGACCAAAAGGCACAGTGGAACCTAGGCTTAAGCTATCAAATATGCAGTTCTTTGTTTTGGCGATGTTCAAACAGACTTACTTCCGTGTACAATATGCTTTATCAAAGGTGCATCGGAAATACTCATTGTCAAAATTAATGTATAAATAAGTTAAGATAAGACACAACTATCTTTATTAAATGTTACGATAAGATATGATAACTAGATGATATAAGATAACAGGGTAAAAAAATAAGAAACAAGACAAGCTTGACAAAAGTTTCAATAGAAAGGTATTTTTCGAACAAGATTCCAACAATTCATGTTTATATGTAAATCAATGTAATACGACGTGGTTTGAAGTGATTTACAGCTTATAATTCGGAATTTCCCTATGGGAGAACTTACCAGAGAAAACGACAAAAATTGGTCGAAAAGTATCGAGTACGAAAGTTCAACATTCGAACATCTACTGACTGAATTTAGCGGCACCTTTGTATTTAATAATTGCATGTACATGTATTGGTTAAACCTTTACTGAAAATAGTTTCTCTGACAGGTGTGTATGAAACAAAAGTCTACAAATATGCCTGTGAACTTTATTTTTAAAACAGCCTGCTGAACGAAACATAATTATATCTGTCTGCCCTAGAATTGTCACATAAAACGGGACTAGAGCTAGAGTACAGACATGTATATAATAAATGAACCGTTTTCTAATTAAATTTTACCCTGTTGCAAGGTTGGCGTATTTCATTAGTTTCGTTGTCACGAAAATAAATAGGGAACATATTGCACTTTCATGCCATTGCCTAGTTGCATCCGTACCAAGTTTACACGTACAAAAAAATGTACATATGTATACTAAATTAATATCGGTTCATGAAAAGTATGACAACACGAGCATTAATAGGTTTTACGTGTACTGTACTATAAAAACAGTTATGTTGATTTTATTAACTCGCTAGACCAATGAATACAGCGGTATGTTCAGAAACACGAATGCCATGGTGTTGCAAAGCAGTCTGGAGCTTGATGGAATGTTGCTTTGAACAGCAAACAACTCGCAGCAATGTCGTAACAAGTCGCACAAAACCCGGAATGTTGTCGTGCGAACTCGTCGCACGTCGAGCAGATATCGCACGCAAGTCTACCTAACTCGCATTCTAACACGATCTGCGTATTAATCCAATAAACATAGAGCAGACAATAGAATGTTTTATTACTCCCATAAAACATACCTATCAAATTGGCTGTTACTATTTACGCCCCGTACCACGTGACATATTTATGAATGAATGAACGTAAACTTTATCGTAAAAATTCCACGAGTCGCCAACAAGGCGAGTTGCACGAGAATCCAGTGTTACAGCTATGACGCATCTATTTTTAGAAACTCCAATATAGTCTCGAAACTAAGTTTAATTAAAACTTCTGATTATCAATTCATTTATATTTTTTTATTTCATGAAATAGGTACCCTATCTACTCGTGTAATTAAAATTGTTTCAATGTTTAAAATGTGTTATTTCCTTCAGAAAATGACGAAGGTCGTTTACATTAACGAGGGAGGTAATTGTACACGCTCATAAGCCACTCAATTTCAGCGTGGAATTATGTTAAATGTCAAATGGGTGAAAATGGGGTGCGCACAGTTAAATAGTGCGGGATATTATCGTGTTTAGAATCGAAATAAAAACTCTGTTCTTGTATTTTGTCGGTGAATAAAACACGGGCACTCGTTCGGATGCGGAAAATTAAATCACTCGTGCTACCGAACTCCTGCCCATGTTTTATTCACCGACAAAATACGCGAACAGATTTTTATTTCTTAAACAAACTCGTGAAATGGCGTAGATTTATTTTATGTGGCCAAATGCTATGACATTGGAAGATATGTCTCCTACATATGTTCGAGAATGCTTTGACACATGTACGAGACGAAATATTCTAGCCGCTCCTTGGAAAGTTATGGCGACATACGAAGACATCACTGCAACATAGAACGACATGTATACAAGATCTACACGACACCAGCCGAGTTGTGACGAGTTACAACTCGCCGCAACTCGTAGCTCGAACTCGCCACTGTGTGACAGGGTGTCTCCAAAGACAACTCATGGCGGATCATATGTACGTGTATTTCATATTAAAGGGAAAATACAAAAACAAATACCACAGAATAAACAGCTGTTTCTAATGTTAAACTAAACAGCTTGACTAAAAGAATGTACCAAAGTACATAGACGATGGCCATGGAGCATTAATTCCATCATTCAATGATATTTACCGCACAACTCACTGAGAAAAGTTCCATCAATAATTAAGGGATTCAATCGAATGGATTAACACGTTTTGCTATTAACATATTAACAAAGTTTAAGTTATCAATCGCTTCAAAGCTCATAAATCATTTTGTTTTTCCGATATGTCCACATATTAATGTTCTGTCGGTTGACTTGAAGTATTGTTTTGGATATTTCAGCCTCATTCAAAATGCATTAGGTCACGCTTATTAAGTACCACGTATTTGTGATTTTTTATAGACCGCTTTAACGCTTATACAGGCCGCATGAGATGATTAGCAAAATGTTATACAGGTGCGCGGTATTACCGGTACACCGGTAACCGTGGTATCATTTTCCCGCGGTACAACACCGCGGTACCATCCGAAATACCGGTACTTTATCAACATTCTCATCCCTACTTCTTAAATTACCCGCCGTAACAGCAAACCACACTATATGCTTACCCCCATTGAAACCCTTTTTTGCCATGCTACTACGAGGGTCATTCAAAAAATACGTAGACACATCAATTTACTAGGATAGTGTTGAAGATAAGTAAACAAATCATTAATATGCTGTAGCTACATCGTTATTCGTCTTAATTCCAAAGTTTCATTGAAATCGGCCCGACCGTTATTCGAGAAACTTGTTTTACAGGTTGTACCCATAGCGACTACGGGGCAAGTCCCGTCGTCGTTGTTGACGTCATCAAATTTGATACATTCACCACTTTTCTAAACGCTCCGCATAATACACTAAATACAACTCAGTCAATAACCCTATTCTGTATAATCATCCATGTACCATGCCGGACTAAACTGAACAAAAAAGAATGAATTAGAATACTTAATTTCATCTGTTGTTGCCAGTCTTTACACCACACAAAGAGGCTATACCATAGGAAACGCCTCGGCGTTCTTAAAGGCTAAATTCGGAATTTAGAGTCCATGTTTGAGTTGGTTAAGTCAAGAATTATCCAACACCAGAGCTGTTTATTTAACACGATGTTACCGCGCTTAGATTTTGTGAAATAACCTATTTTCCACGATGATTCAAGCTAGTAGGTATTTGGGCTTATCCAAGCACCAAACACAAATTAATCGTGAATCGCGTTGCCCCATGGTTTCACTGACGTCACGTTTTCGTAATGCCAGTAAAATAGTGGCTTGGTATGATAACCAAGATCTCCGTAACGGTTTTGAATACGAAGTTATAATTTAAAATGTAAAACTGCATAGTATCAAAGGAAACACCCAGAAATTATTGACAGGTTTTCCCTCTGTGAACGGAAATTGATGGCACAAAGCTATCGACCCTGATTTTCGACAGGACAAATCGACGGGTTGCCCCGTGTGCTCAATCTTGCGTTGCTATAACTACCCTATTTATAGAATCTTACGTATATTTTTCTTTATTACCATATGGATTTAATTTGTTAATGATGGGACATTATTTCTACCAAGTTTGATGAAAATCGGATGATAGATAGTTAAACAATCAATGGTCTCTACGTATTTTTTGAATGGCCCTCGTATAATTACTTTCTCGTAGCTGCTTGCTGTGCAGTCCAGCATCAAGGCTGAAGCTGCCTTCTCAATGCAATTATCATTTTACATATAGTCTCAAAAATTCTCTAAAACTACTCAAGTAACAAATCTTCGTTTTCATCCTTAAAGAATAGTTTGGATAAGAGTTTGCCATTTTATTCGGACCACTATACCATAGCTGTACGTCATATAATAAGGTTGGTGGTATAGCGTGGTATTTAGGAAAACACGTGGTATATCCCGGTATCATTTTCTTAGCGACACCTATAGCCATACAAGGTTATGGTCCCAATAATTTTGTTTAAGTGAAATAGTGTCACCTACATCTACATTGAATTCAGCTAGTTGAAAAAAGTTGATACTGGACAGAAAGAATCGGTTTGGCAAATTTTAAACGCAACACCCCTACCCGTTCACACTATGTCTTAAGGAGGTTCTATGGTTTACAGAGGAAGAATTCTGACAAAAGTTCAGAAGCCCCGGCCCCGTGTTCACAAAGAATTGGTTTCCAGGGTCAGAGTCAGGCTCAAGCTTAATTTTATCTTATTTCATATACAGAAAATATGCCAATAGAAAGACAATTTCTTTTACGCAGAGGAAACAATATTAATACCTCGTTAGATTTCAAAGACAAAAAAATGGTTTTAATACATTGTTATAGACATAGTGTGCTTAATAAATTGAAGCTGGGGTCTCAAGCTTGATCCTGAAAATCTGAGATCAGATTCAGTCTCAAGTACAATGAACAATACATCCCTTTTTTATAAAAAAATATATGTTTTCAAGATTCGTAATATGTTATCTAGAAGATATTTAGGTAGTCTGTAAATGCTCAGAATCTTTTTTTCTTTACATATACTTTCAAAACATAGTAAAAACAAAATGAGCTTTAGCATGATCCTGAAAACAGATTCTTTGTGAACACGCGTGGCCCGGAATCATGAACTCAAAAGTGTAGGATTTCAAATATTCCTGTTTTATTAATTTAATTAGTTTTAATGAGTCCCTTTAGATACAATATTATATGGGTGTTTGCATGTATAAATCCGCAATTAAAAGGCGGAAAACAGTTGATAAATTATTCATCATCGCACAAAATCCACACTGCTCGTTTTTGTTTAGGTGAACAAAAACACCATCATTGCTTTTGCAAGGTGGAAACCCCCATCATTGCTTTTGCAATGTGTACAAATCCCATATACTTGTTTTTGCAATGTGGACAAATCTCCACCATTGCTTTTGCAAGGTGGACAACATCTCCATCAATGCTTTCGCAATGTGGATAATATGTTCTTCTTTCTGATGATGATGTTGCTGTTGATTATGTTGTTGATGATGATAATGATGTTGATGATGGTGATGATGATGTTGCTGTTGATGATGTTGTTGATGTTCTTGTTGATGATGTTGATGGTGATGATGATGATGTTGTTGTAATAATAATAATAATTGTTGATGATGATATTGCTGCAGATGATGGTGATGATGATGTTGCTGTTGATGATGGTGATATTGATGTTGCTGCAGATGATGGTGATGATGATGTTGCTGTTGATGATGTTATGTTGTTGATGATGTTGATGGTGTCGATGTTTAGGATGGTATTGCTGTTGAAAAAGTTTATGGTGATGTTGCTGTTGATGATGTTGGTGATGATATTGATGATGTCGATGGTGACGACGTTGTTGGTGATATTGTTGGTGATGCTGCTATTGATGCTGCTAATGTTGCTGTTAATGATGATGACGATGGTGTTGCTATTGGTGATGTTAGTGATGATGATGTTTTATGATGTTGTTGATGGCGATATTTTTTGCTGTTGATGCAGATATTCTTGATATTTTTGTTACTGGTGCAAATGTTTATGGTGATGATTAAATGACGCAGATTTTCCCATAGGATAAAATATTTTACAAAGTACAAGATGCAAGAAAAACGTTGTTGATGAGTAATACTCTGATATGCCCTGAAACTAAAAGATGCGTTAATACAAGCTGAGTCACCGACAGTCACTTAAAACTTGTAAATTGTAATACTTATAAAATAATTCTCACAAGCATGTAATAGTCAAAACAACAAATCTAGCGATCGTTACAATAAGTAAGAGACAAAAAGTGGCTAGGTATTTTGAACTGCTCGAAGCCACTCAGATAAAATAATCTGTTTTACTAATTGAGGTTTTGTCTAAAAGTTTTTGACAAGATATTTACCACTTAGTAGGGATTGATAAACACTCAAAATCGCTTATTTTGGAGTACTTGGGCTATTAACGCCTAAGCTCTAAGGCTATGCTGAATTGTAGATTGATCTTGGAGACAGATACGTGTTTTATCAGTGCTTTGTGTTTTTAACGCCAAGAAACTGAACGAAAGTAAAACAAGTTCTAATCTGTGACTGAAGATGGTGTCCCCAGTATGTTTAGTTATTTGTACAATAAGTGTTTCATCATTTTAAATTATTGGCTTGAAGGTATAATAAACGTTTTATGTCAAGACATAAATGTAATTAAAGGTAAATTTAGATATCATTGCTATGTATTTAAGTATATTGTCTCCTTATTATGCGGTTACATGCGATCGCCTTACATTATTGTATATTAGTATACCTCACGTGACCTCTCAATGTATTTTCCCCATAGATCAGCGGGTGATATTTTGTTCGATCACTATGTTATATTTTGTTCGATCACTAGTAGAAGTGCTGGGCCCGTTGCCGTTGGGCAGTGGGTTTTATAACATATAACCTAAACGTTCGCATTTAACTTACTTCTTGCTTTGTGTTGACATTGGTTCGTTCTGTGTCACCCACGTGTTAAAAATTTGTGCTGTTTTCCTAGACTTGCGCATTCAAACATATACGTGTGGGCCTTATATAACCTAGAATAACCTAAATATCACTTTCCGGAAATTGATAAAATATAACATCTAATTAGTAATTATCTCTGATAATTTTAACTACTTATTTGCCTGGCCTCAGTGGTGCAGTCGGTATAGTTGCGGTCACGTCAGTGCTAGGTGTTGTCGCTGTTGGGACTTTTGGTTCTATGACGAGTTTTATAACATCTAAACGTTCGCATTTAACTTACTTATTCACATGCATTCAATTCTGACACCGAGCTGGTTTACATTTTAAAATAGTCTAATTAAGTCTATTTCCAGGAAAACCCATCTAATATTCTTACAGCTGGTGCGATTTGACGTCCTATCGTCATGGTAGGATTGATCATGTTAACATATTAATGTTTAAACGGTTTGGTTATAATTTATAACACAGACTGTAAGCTGTTTTGATAATTATCATAGCAATTTGTATTTAAAATGAAGGGACTTACTTCATACTTTCGTGTCGTGCCAAATATCAAGTTAATCGAATTTTAAATTCAAATAAATTGAAATATTTAATTGCGCCAATCAATGCATCTATTGATCACCGACACTATATCTCTAGCGGAATGCTAAAAAGAAAACGTTTTATCAATGTTGCATAGCAATTGTATATACGTACATAATATGCACTGATGTATTACTCATAATTGGACTGTGAGTCGATCAAGAGAGTCAATTAGGCACTGATAGTCGACGAAGAAAATGTTGTTTAAACTTTTATATACCATCTAGTCTGTAGCCTGTTGTTAAATTTCGAAAAGTCTACGCGATACATTTTGCTTGCGTTTAGTTGACAAAATGTTGCCGTTTTTCAGGTACCTGATAAGCCAGTCAGCTGAGGTACAAATGACAAGAATAACATTTACAAAATTTAGCTTGTTTGCAACCACATAGTGTCACGGTAATATCCGACCAAATACTGTTCTCATTAGAACTCTAAAAGATTCGACTGCACCGCAATTATCATTTTTAAAAAGAAATGTTTATACTACGTAAAATGATACATGTGACGGTGGTCTCAGCTGAGACTGAAATAAAGAATACTAGTAAATAACAACAAACTTATCTGCGTCTATTCAGTTTATGTAATACCAATGTAATAATGAAACGTGATGAAGGCTTATTAACTAATTAAACACCAATTAAGACTCAACACATACATGCTGACGTGTGACAACACTGGGGCGATGTTCCGTAAAGTAAACAATTTCACCAACTAAATAATCGAAGATCAGTCCAGCTATTTAGTACGGAATACCAAGCCCTCGAGATATTTGTTCAAAACTGAACCGATTTGTCGTCTATTATCCTAAACAGAATGTGTTATGGAGCTATTCGGATTTTTAGCTAACCCCGCTAATGCCGAATAAACACTCTGCCATGATCTTTAGCCGAAGAATAAACTTTTCTGTCAACAACAATAGTGAATGATAAGTATATAGTGCGGCGTTCACTTTTGTTTACGGTACCATCTATTATTCCCTTTCTCTTGTGTTCACGATAAATACACTCTACGGTTAGTTTATTTAAGAGTTTTGTGCTAAATAGTAAAATAATGAAAATTTAATGGATTCCCATTCATTCTTTATTTGTTAAATCTCTCGGATTTTTAACCTATTAGTTGAATTTCCGCTTGGATTGCTCTATCAACCCATTGTGATTAAGAAATTAAACCGTTTTATCCCTCGGTCTATATTTTTGTAGATATGTTCTACGGTACAAACTTACGTGAACTGAACAAGTATATTATTCCAGAAACCAAGATAATGCCGAATGGACTGTTTTGCTTTTAAAACAGATTAGGTATCAAAATATTGTATATCGTAGTGACGAAATACGCTGAGAAAAGTAGGCCCAGAAAACTTGGCATGAAAATATTGATATACGTGGATAATCGATACTCTACAAAGTTTATTTAAAATATAATAAATATACCCCATTCATAAACTGATCGCATCTAGTCACGTGATTTATACGTGAACCACTATTCTCATAACAGTTCGATAGTGGCCTAAAGTGCACGTGTACTATTGAAGAAATCTGACAAAAACATTATGATTTATATGCTTTTCTTTTTCTTTCTGTTTTTGACCTGGCTGGGTAGGGATCGAACCCACAACATTCAGATCAGTTGTCAGTAGCCAGTTACCACTGGACCACTTGTCCACATTCTGATAAAGCATATTTCAAGCTAGCCTATATTCTCACCCGCAATGAAAGATATACTGCGGAGTTTGAATGACGTGCATAATTAACCATAAGGGGAGGTAATTATGAATGATAACTGCACTGAAATGCAGATATTGTGTTCCGTATCTTGATATGTTTACTGAACCTGTAGCAATGCTTTTTCCTGAATACCCCGCTTCAAAAGACATCACCGTCCATCCCTCACAAACAAGCACCATCGCCCCCACACACATATAGATCACCGCACCTCCCTCGCACAAAGCCACGTCCCACGGGAGCCACATTTTTTAAAACAGGCTTAAAATGGATTGCTATTCAACCCTTCTTGTAGATAAATTCCAATAGCATTTTTAAATAATAAAGTCACTCATGCTTTCGGGAAAGGTTAATATCAGGGCTGGTATTCACAATTTTGGAAAGCCTGCACGACTGTGTTTATATTTTTTCAAGAATTCCATTGGAATTGACGTATCTACCAAATACAATGTAGCAATACCACGTGACATTTGGCTACAGGTCCAAGACGAAATTTGTCCAGCACCAAGTGAAACCTATATTTTCCATGGTTTAACAGGGTGCTGGACAAAACGGCACAGCTGCTGAAAAAGACCTTATATTTCATGTAAAGCAAATAATTTTCCCCTTAGCGTGGCGTATATTTCATAGAAATCAATTAAGACATAAAATACTTATGGCTATTTTTGTTTTTCGAAGTTGACAAATCCCGTCTTGGGCCTGTAGCCATGAGTCACGTGGTATTGCTACACTGAAATAGCTGAATGAAAATTGTCATTCACGTACCCATCCCTTGGACAATATATCAAATACCTTATATAACAATCACAAATCAATAAAGAAGGTTTATGTGTACACGTTTTTTCATATTTTATTCAAATAATTGTATGTTTTACAGTCTATCTGAATGACACTTGTAGCATGTAAGATTAACCTGGCTACGCACTAAGTGATTCCTAACTTACAGTAAAATCAGACATTTTCGCGAGTGATTAAGTCTCTCCATACATGTACTACTACTCGGAAAATCGATAAGTTCGCAAAAAATATGTTTGTGAACGCAGAAAGTAGTTCTTTTTTAAATCGCGAACATTTAACCTCCGGGACAAACTAGTTTAGAATTAAAAAATGTGCGAAATTTAGACCTCGCGAAAATTTCTGATTTTCCTGTACATCAAGTTCTCGTGACAGATTATCTGATATTTATTATCTTATTAACAACTTATTAGCAGAGTTTTTTTTGTTTAAAACGTTTTCGAAATTGAAATTCTGTTTGAATGTAAAAATACAACTCCCCGGGGAATCGTAAGCATGCATAAAATTTCACAACTGACAGTGAATTATTTCGAATCAATAAGTTCAACTCATGCCTACTTCAATGAAAATATATTATTCATAATTCAGATCATTTGGAAAATTCTTAGATATCAATGTCGTCCTGGAAATGACTGTGTTGATTTAGGATAATTATAGACCGTCCTATATTTTTAATACATGTATAGTGCAGAATGTAGGACGGTAGGATTTCGCTGGGACGGTCAGGGTAACCCGGTTCGAGCGACAAATTGGAGTACCATGACTGGTTACACGGTCTGACTATCAAACTATTCTAACGGCGGCGATAGCTTAGGGGTAACGCACTAGGACTGCCAATCCAGTAGGTTCAATCCCCGCCATGGTAACTAAACTTGGATGTATCTTACCTTGTGTATTGCAAAGTATCTGGGTAAATGTGCCAGTAAGCTGAGTATCTGTGCTATACAGCTATCTATTCGAAACAAGAGCACCTGCGCCCTTGTGGCTGCAACACTATATGTAAAGTACCTTTGGACGTGTGTTCACATGAAACAGGCGCTATATAATTCTGGTATATCTATTTTTTTATTTAGACGGTTTGGAAGTGCGACGTGGTACAAGTCTAGATTTGGTATGATGTGTATGTTATATTATTCCGTGACATTGGTAACAATATTGTCTCCTCAATAGCCTAGTGGTAGAGCGTCCGCTTCGAGTGCGTGAGGTCCCGGGTTCGATCACAGGCCGCGTCATACCAGAGACGAAATAAAATGGTTCCAGAAATTCCCTAGCTAGACGCTCAGTGTGAAAGGGAATCTGGCTTCTCTTCTCTCATACCCTCGTGGCGTTGAATAACATCAGGAATGAGGTGTCGAGGGTTATTAATCGACCTTAACAACCAATCTTAGCCACGTCCTCCACGTGTTGAAAATGTCAGAAGAAGACTTCAAGAGAGTATTTGAACTGAGTGTTAATGCCAACATTTTTTTTCATTTCAACTGTCCATCGAATTTGAGCACGATAAAACAAACGATTGAAAGCCAGCGTAAACCCTAATAAAATACAATAATACGTCTAAAAAAATGACCAAATTCTGAATGTTTTGATATTCCTATGAAAACCTAAGTATACAAACAACCGGGGTTACACTGATTGGTCCGTAAAAATAAATCTGATTATTTTATTAACCTAATTTTTAAAAACATGATAATGCATTCCTCTTTTATAAAACAGTAAACGTAATCTAACCAAAATAGTAACAATATTATTACTAGGTATTTATCATATACGGCGCTAAGATTTTATAAATCTCATTATTTTATTGTTTCCTCAATCGGGAATATTCGCTTAATACCCTCTTTGTTTTGATTAGTCAATCAGTACAGAAAAGAAACTATCATTCGAAAATTAAACACCAACGTTAGCGGCCTCTTAGATCAATAGAAACATGGCCACAAATCCCTAAACCCTTAATGGAATAAACGGATATCCATTTATGTATGTATTGAATTAAAATAATTGGATAAGAACGCTTCCCGGATTAAGAATAAGTTAAGATGCCCGAACACTCCGTGAGAGTTTTCTGATGTTTTAGTTTCGTATTTTCATAAATTAAAAAATACTTATAATAACATTTTAAGCTTGTCTGATTTTTTACCACAAAAGCATATACAGTTCATCCTATGTTAGGGGTCTCCTGACTTTAACAACCGTCTGGTTTGAGCAGTCACAGTTTATGTATCATGGGCTGGAGTACATGTATTGTAATGTGTTTACATAAAAAAATACTTTTGTATATTTGATAGTCATCACCATCTGTATTTATATTATATTTACCATAGTTGAGTGTTTTTGTAAATGGCCAAAGGCAACTTGTTTGTTGATTATGCCAATAAACTTTCATTCAATTAAAATCCAATTGATTGTTTTTAGTAAATATTATTGGACCACCACATGCTTTAAATATTCACAAGTACATGTATGTAGCCTTGACTGGCTGGTCTGAAAAATATTCCTTTGAAGCATCTGCAGTAAGACCAAAACGTATTCTGTGAAAAAAGTCGGTCAGTGTAGATTATTAAGTGTCGACCGTACTAACAAGGTATTCCAGAGTTCCATCGGAGAAGTGTTCGGAAAGTTTCGGGACAAGTGCCAAAATATTTAATTTATTGATATTTTTTCTATGCACAAAAGTTGCGACCGATAAGCGTAACACAAAACATGTAGCGTCAAAATTTTGCAAAAATCTGTAGTTTATACATAGTAAAAGGGGTCACCTAAATGCCATAAATTAAATTTCCACATCAGGCATATTTTTTTTTGCATGTTATGCTATTAATTCTGAGCATACTAACATTAAAGCGTATAGGTCGGCAGATATACATGTTGGTTGTGGACTTAACTAGCCACTTCACGTATGGGATGCTGGTTGAGGGGGCTTACATATTATTCTATGAAACCCTTATCATCATAGATATTTGGATCAGATAATAGAGTGATGATCACATGACTGTCTTACCTTGCCATGTTTTTATGATTCTTTGACAAAAATCTACATGTTTATAAGATAGTTTAATGTAGATCTGGAGCACAGATATATAGATCAATAAAAACAAACCTTTCATGTTTATATACCAAAAAGAAAATAAAAACACGCCTTGGTTTGATGTACTTTATTATTTTGAACATCAAAGTTTGAGGATAAAATTATGTCGCGAGAAGGCAAATATTTACGTTGGCTCATGACGAAAACTGAAATAGTTCTACAGGAATCCTTACTATATACTCTTTCAAAAGTAGAATTGTCCTTAAACGTTGTTGGAATATCCGTTTTTCTACACCTCGCAGCGGTGTCTTCATAAATGCAAATCAGTGAAAATAGACTTGTAAACTGCTTCCTTAATTTTTATTGAAGTTTAGGGGACGTTTAATTGTATACTATGTTGTAAAAATAAAAATATACTTTGATTTATTTGTCTACTAGGCACTATCAATGAGTTTCTTGTGTAGGTACGTATAAACTGTAGTCAATAATTTGTTAACTTGTTTCTTGGTCTTTACTACATCTGTCGCCTTTAATTTATTATTTCAAACTGTTTGCGACGAATTATTATTAAAACTCACTATATTTCTAATAAAATAATCTGACAAGCAAAACAAGATATGTGCCAAAAATATCGTGAGGTTAGAAAAAATACGATGCTGTATTTTTTACTTACTGTAAACTGAACCGTTTCAACAAATGAAAATAACTGAATAATTTGTTGTTTCTGAAACATAGTCGGTGCATATTGTGTGCAAAATATTCGCATATTTTGTGCAAACTATAAAGTTTAATGTCCGTGCACGAAATGTTCGCGTGCATGCCGTGCACATTTTATAATATATAGCATGGATGAGGTATCGCTGTTAGACACAATATGAGCGAAACACAATAAACAACATCAAAGTCAAACGCCGCTTATTAAAACAATTTATTATCATACAAATTAATTGAAATTCGAAAAGTAGTTGTCAAAACCCGACTGATTAGAAAACGTTATTTTTATTAGATTTTACTGATATTCTAGGTGCGTTCTCTACCACGTTTTCAATATTTGTAATTAAACATTTGAATTGCAATTAAAAGAATGCGAGAACATACATCACGCTTGTATCAAAATTATAATTATGCTTTTAAAACAAGGCCGATAAGCCCCCGATAAAGCGAAGTGTATCTTATCTGATTTTGAAACATTAACCAAAACACATTAAGGCATATTTTTCAGATAAAAATTGTCATTATTATATGAATAAGCAATAAAACACAAATTGTTGATATTCTTTAAATATTTTATTTAGATATTGTATCTTAATGAACAACCCTCGGGTCAATTAAATGTATTACGTTATAATAATACCATACGTTTGCAATAGTTTTATGAAATATACATCTGTAACAATTCATCATATTGAAAAATGCCAATAAATATATTGAATTAGTATGTAATTCTGACTTTTGACATATTCCTTTATCTGTTCAATATCAAATAATAAGAATAATATATAAAATCAGATAAAAAGTTATAGAATATAGGTATTTTCGCTCGCGGCCTTACTGTGAAATTGCTTAAAAACGTCAATCCTATAGTAGCCTTATTCGCCAGTCTCCATATTTCACGGTTCATAGAAAACGGGGCGGAGCGTAACACCTAATTTGCATACGCGTTTTATGATTGGACGAACGAATTTAGAATTTCATCCAGTTGCGCACAAAAGGAAGATTAATGTTTCGATTTCTTTACACTTTCATTCTAATATGGATAGATTATAATGTAGTTATAATAGCTTGGGAGGATACCTAGTTCATTTAGACGAATTAAGTCGGCAAAGGACATACACGAGCTTCACAATCGAGTTTCACAGCGGGAGTTCAAGAGAGTTTCATTTTACGTTTGGGTCTCTTGATTAAATAGTTATTTGACTGAGTTTGGTTATATTGAGATATATTAAGATTCGGACTAAAATTTGAAAGGATATTTTAGGATATTTACTGTTTATCACTCTACATCGGACGTGGACAGAAAGACGGCAAAATGATGCACCATCTACCATTGAGTTTTTATTACACACCGGAACAGTTGAAATCGTTCTACAATGCAGAACAACTCAAAATTCTGTACGGAAGTGAGCAACTGAAAGCCGCATATGGGCACGAACAGTTAAAGGCTCTGTACAACCATGAGCAATTAAAAACTCTATGTAACGCTGAGCAACAACTTAAAAGTCTCTGCGGACAAGAACAACTCAAGTCGCTTCCTGGAAGTCCGGAGAGTATGAAGACCGTACCGACGTCTCCGTTGTTGTCCGGAACACCACCATCGTCATCGGCAGCGTCGGTGTTTTCCATAGACAACATATTGTCACAGAACCGACCTCTGCTAGCTCACAGACCTACCCCGACGTATCCATATCCGTACCCACCAATGCCACATATTGCTCCAGAAATGTTCGGTAAGTAGAGTCTACTAAATTTATTTCTGACACCACTGCCACGCGGCACCGTCTCTATTTTTATGCCTATAAGTAGAATCTACTAAATTTATTTCTGACACCAATGTCACGGGGCACCGTCTCTATTTCCATGCCTATAACAGTTACTATAACTATATTTCGTGGTTACGGGTTAAAACACCACGAACTTGAGGGCGAACTCTGGAAAATTAACTACATGTAAACTGTATATTATGCAAACTTGTAACGTATTTGTTGGAATATTTGAAATGTTTTGTTTGGTGGCACTTCAAGGAATCTCCAAATCCATAGATTTACCATATAAAGACTGTTTTGAACCGCATTTCGATTAAGACATGTTTAAAACCTGGTTGAAATCACGACCGAGGATAGATGCATTAAATTTTGTCAGTCTATTTCTACATAAAACAATAAAATAAATAGAATAATTAGCATTTATTACGCAATATTTTTAGTAAAATCTATTACAAAATAACGAGTGTCGTGCATTGATTTTGTGGTCTACGAATTGCTAATTTGCGGTTCAAACAAAACCAAATGCCTTAAAGACTTTGTTACAATTTTAAATGCCCTCTATCCTGTTAAATTTGTAGAAATTGGATATTAGTGTTTAATAAAACGCTACAGTTGTATTGTATATTCTATGTCTAAAAATGTGTGTATATTTAAAATATGTTATCTGTTCGGTTCTGTTCGTGAAATATTTAATTACAAATTGCGTGCATGGAGCCGGTGTGCCATGTGTTCAGAGAAATCGTAGCTGAAGCAGCCGCTATAATGAAACAAAATCAAAATGTATGAATGAAAGAGTCTTTTAATATTATAATTATACAACATGTTTTTTGCGTGATACGGTAGTACTGCCTTTTGAAGTTTTGATTAATACGTATAACATGAATGATATTAAAATGTATGTACATGTAAATTAATGTTCGACACTGTGTTATCTGCAGTACAATCAAGCAAATTACATTATCAAACGTATTATATGGACTGAAACATGGAATTTCAACCGTTTTCGTCAAATAAAATATGGAAAAGTTGAACTTGAATTAGGAATAATGCTGACAAAATTATAGATTTTCCTTGTTTTACTTTAGTATTGACATACATTGATATGATAAATATATAATACCATCCGAAATATTAGAAATAAAAAGATTTATCTTATGATATTACGCAACAATCCAATAGAAACCGTTGAAACATAATGGCATAAACATGGTACAAATAAAAACTCTTCAAACGGCAGATTTCGTTATATAGTCTGTACTTAATATATATATATATCTACTGGCCAGCCGAAATAAAAGCCAAAAGAACTTTAACTTTGGCAACAAATACACAGTTTTATAATTAATTTCAAATATTGTTATGAAAAGTTCACTTTAACATATACCGGTAACAAAAACCTGACACATTGAAAACGAATTGAAAATAAATCACATTCATCTCATTTTGATACATAATTAAGAATAGTGACTGTTGTGTTTCATGAAACAAGCATTACTGTCATGAACAGTGCATTTGATATAATTAAAAACATCAATTAATTTGCATGCAACAATAAATAATAAACGTGTCATACATTTATCTGTATTTGTCACCAAACATATTACTATTATATACACCTTTGATTAAAACTCGGTACAGTAAAGTATCTTAGTTATCCGACAAAGCAATAATTATTTTATTTATTTAATTATTTTTAGTAGCTCATGAGTATGAGAATAGATTACAGTGGTTCTTATTAACGGGTAGTTTCTTTAAATGATGTAGCAAGCCGCAACAGTAATGCAGACGATTGGTTCATTTATTTATTTTATAATAAAACTTTCATCTTTATTTTCATTTTGTTTTGAAAGATGCAGAAAGAATAGTGTGTTGCTATAATTTCCTCTGCAACATTAGGATTGCAAAATGCTTTTTTATGAATTAAACTTATTAATTAGCTATTTTAAAATTGCAGGACATTCTGTGTACTTAAAGATAAACACATTCAATATGTGTGGAAATATAATTATTTAAAATTTATGGCGCAGTTTAATTATATACATTCATGAAGTATTTATATTAGGTCAAAAGTCAAATACGTTATATTTATTCTTTATTTCAGTCTCATTTACATTATATACAATACAATCACAGTATATATCACAAAAACATTATTATGTTTGCCGATTTACAGTCAGGTTGATTTCTTAAACAAAATTATACCAAAACATATTGCACACATTTGTACCTCAAATAATTGTACACAATAATCTATTTACAAGTAGTTTGTATTTTAATTAATTAATTATTAAACTAAGATAAATTTCCATTACACATAATCCATAATAAAAAAACATATATTTAAATGATTAAAACGAAACCCATTATGATATAGTTTTTTATCAGCATTTAAGTCAAACATTTTTCTGAAGTGTGGTTAGACTATTAAACTGGATGGGGTTTTACAATCCTTCCTGTGTTTTGCTAGGTAAATTAACAAAAACACATATCTTGTGGAGTTTACATAGATGAGTGCGCTAAATAGGTTGGGTAATTGAATTAATAGAAATAAACTGAACATAAATTGAGCAATAGGCATACAAATATGTCATTACGGATAGGTTTAACTTCATTTATCATATGTTTAAATGTCTTTATAGGGACAATATTTTAATTTTTATCATATTTAATAGTCTATAAAAAAGCACCGCATCCAAACAACGTGTCTTACTAAAATCAGATATGAGATAGAAGTGTACGATATAACTTAGTCAAACGCTTTGAACATTCTTTTTTTTGAAAATTTTCTTTGAACAATTTAAGTACACCGATTAGATTCACCACCCATGTAAGCAGATGTCACGGTAAGTGTTTAAAACATGTGATTTCGAGGTGATAATCGCAGCAAAATATGCACGAAAGCCCCCAGCATCTTCTCCAACAAATCGACTCAGATTAAAATCATATAAAACAATACGCATCAACGTTATTTTGATGTTTCAATTTCTGTCCCGATAAAACATGTCCCCTCTGGGACAATATAGATGTCTCAATGTTCACAAAATATGCGTACAAAACGAGTTACAAATATGCGAAAATTTAAACATAATATTCAAGCTAAATATTATACAAAATTATTTCCTCATAAAAATAAAGAGATGTTCATGGGAATTATACCAGTCTGAAACGCTTCGTAGCGCTTGTGCAATAAGCAAAGATGGTTTGAACTTTACCCTCCAAAAATAAAAGCAATACATATGAATAAATAAAGAATACGTATGATTGTTCGCAGACAAAATGCAAAAATATAGAATAAAAAATCAGACAAATATTAAGATTTTTGGTAGCTACTTGAAAAGTTATATAATTTTGATATCGTCAGATGTCGGACTAAATTTGGTCCTGGTGTTTTGGAGCGTACAGCGTCCGCCTCGTGGTCGGGGTGCGGGTGTTGCGGGGGTGCGGGGGTGCGGGGTGATGCGATCCTAGACAACATCATGTCAATTTCT
Source organism: Spisula solida (assembly GCA_947247005.1). Classification (NCBI taxonomy): domain Eukaryota; kingdom Metazoa; phylum Mollusca; class Bivalvia; order Venerida; family Mactridae; genus Spisula; species Spisula solida. The sequence continues at coordinate 26,145,384 of OX365945.1, read as the reverse complement.
TTAAAATAAGTACTGGTATAACTATAACACTCATCCTGGGAGCTTAGCTAGGTCGGGTAATTAATGCAGGACGTATATTTAACTTCAGTACCACCGATATTCTGCTTATAGTTTTCAGTAATAATTTCATATTTTAAGAGGGCTGTCAGATTTAAATCAGCGATATGAAAAGCTTTGAAATAAGTCTCACATTTCAGGCTGGTTAATTTCAGTCCTCACAAGGCGACGTATTAACACAACAAAAAGGATTAAACGATAATCTAATGAATATCTTAATGAACCGACAGATCTGCAACCCGGCTTGGCTATACATATAGAAAAAAAACTGGTTTTGACGTGCACGGGTAAATTGTCCAGTTTGTTTTTCTTTAGATCAGCATCTATGTGCATGTGTCAGTTTTCAAAGTCAGGTTTGTTTTGATCGGCAGTTTAACTGAAAGGCAAAATAAAGCCACGTGTCATTAAAATGTAGAATAGAAATATTTCATAAAAAAAATGTTTCTGTTAAAATATGGATTTTAATTTGCATAAAAATACTTGTGATAAAAATTTACATGAATTCGTTACCATAGCGACTCGAAAAAATGTATGGTAGAATAAAATGATGTTGTCAGACTACGGGCCGGCGTAGATAATTAAATTATCAAATCATATCATGACGAGACAGGTAGTGGGACAGTTTTTGAAATATATATATGATAACTATCTAAATCCGTATCCTAATGGGACTTCACATAAAAGCTTTAAACAAAAGACCAACGATTCAGCAAGCTATTTATTCTCCAGTTTACACTGATCCCATTAAAAATACAAAACCATTTAATCGAATTACGAAAAAATCGCATTATCGGCTATAAAAATGTTATTTTCAAGCCATTACCTTCATGGTAAAATTACATATAATCGCGTTCACGGCAATTAATACAGACAGTATCTGAAGGAATAGAGTATCTAAATTTCGTATAATGTTAGAATTGTAGCGATTATTCCCCCATTGTTCAATAGTAGAAATTATAACCTGATAAAACTCTAGCTAGCGGTGTATTTTTGATGTTTTAGATAAAGTGTTAAGGCTCAGAACATGGTGTTTTAATTCCTGACGGATTGGAAAAGCGGAAAAGTAAATTCTAGCACATTTAAACAAACGGTTATTAAGATCAGAGTCCCATAAACAAACAGTTTCAAGTCATTATCTAATAAAACTATTTGTCTTGTTACTTGTTCAAATAATGCTGGGAATAAAGTTACAGCGGTTAATGAAAAAAGCTTTCAAACTTGTTTGCTCAGAAACGCGCGGGGTCGAATAGCCTAAGGTACGACACGGTGACTTTTTGGTCATTTGTCGAGTACTAATATTAAGTAATTGTAAAAATGTATCACGAATGGCACACAAGAAATGTAACAGAACAAAACATAACTTAAAAACAACATAATCTTACAAATTAATTATAATATGTTAATGAAATTGAAAGTCACACCGGAGACCAACTTCAAGAAACTTCATTTGTTTCAATAATATTCAGTTTTGTCCAAAGTACTACTTTTTAGGCGGCGTAATAAGTTTGAACATTCAAACTTATGGTGACAATATAACTAACAAGTTCATCACACTAGGTGTCTAAATGTATTAAATAATTATGTTATTTTCAACTGATAAAATAATTATTGTATTTTTCCTTTTTACAGCCGCTGCTTACCATCCATTACAAAGTTTCCTGAACCCCATGGATTTGATGAGGGCTGGTCAAAAACGCAAGCGTCGCCACAGGACCATTTTCACAGAAGAACAGCTAGAGGAATTAGAAAATACATTCAACAAAACACACTACCCTGATGTTCTCTTGAGAGAAGAACTTGCCATGAAAGTTGATCTAAAGGAAGAAAGAGTCGAGGTAGGCCCATTGTCCATGTTTTAAAATCTAAAATTTGTTAAAATAACCGTTTCTTTCATATTTTGGGGATACAATATTATAATATAATTATATTATTTTATTTTCGTGGTTTACGAACCCATGCAATTCTAAGTAATTTATTAACACGATACTGTCGATGTTAAATCTATATAAAGTGAATTCAGTTATGCCTTTTTTCAAATTTTAACTAACAATTTGACATATTTATAGTAACAGTGCATCATTATAGGAGGACAAAAAAAACGAACATAATATGCTATGAATATTGTTCATATTTTACAAACGATTTTAATCTTTTGTTATAACATCATACGTTTGATTTAAAATACGCCACTTTGTTGGACTTACTTTTACAATAAATAAAAAAAAACTTTTACAATAAATATGACACAATAAAATCTATAATAAGAAATAATTGCAAAATAAAATGGCATGTTTTTTAAAACTGGGCAAATCATATATAATAATGTCATACTTCTAAATAACTAGTTAGCGTACCATATCGCCATTAAATATTACTAAGTACTAGTATTTGAAAATAAATTTGAATGTTGAAGTAAATTAAAAATCTTAAATTACTTCATTTAAGTTCAAATGTTGATGATACATATAGGTCCTGATATGGCTCGAAATATCGGTTAATTATTCTATATTATTATATTTTGTAACATATTTTCTCCGTAACGACCATGTCCTCCTCCACATATGGAGAAGTTGACAGTTGCTTTCGATTCATACAAGATGATGAATTAATTCAAGGAAAACTGGCAAGTTCAAATGATTGCCATATATTACTGAACTATAGCCAAAAACAGGTTTCAAATCGTTGGAAATAACCACACATTTCAATTGTTGAAACTACAACTGTATTCTTATTGATATACAATTTGTACTTAAATATATCTAATCGGCATAAACACAGGACTGGTGGTCTAAGTAAGTAAGTAAAACACTCGGGGTTGTTGAAACCATTTAAATAATTGTTTAAAAGAATTTGTGAATTTTATTTCAAACGCATTATTGAGTTATAAAACACAATGATTTGACATCAATGGGAGAATCAGTCAGTGAACAAGATGTTGCTGCTTGCTTTACTTTAACCAGCTGTTTCACCTCCTGTTTTTTTACTATGCTAATATCTTAAGCGATCAATTTAAGATAGGATCGCACATACGCATATCTCCAATTATGGTCATTACTAACGTACATACATTTTATAAAGTCCCAAATCATGCGGATAATGTTTTATTGGTGACAAAACAAACTGATTTCTCTATTTTACGAGTTTTCTACATGAGTCAGGATATTTTGATGAAAATTACTCAAAAAATACGAAAATCTTTCCATGGCTCAGTGCCCGAACTACAAAAGGGGCTACTGTGCTAAATGTATGTTATCACCATTCAAAGTGATAGTTTTATAGTAGATTCGATTTAATCACATATTTGAACAATCATTATAGGTTTACTTTTTATATTATTTAACATTATATGACAATAAAAATATGCGAAGGGAATTTGGCGATGATCGTTTAGCTTTTATCTGTGATTATAACGACTTGATCCATTAAATGCATCCCCGTAGCGCCTACGTACTGTAGACCTATTCTATTTTGCTGGAATTTAAGTTCCCTGAAACGAAAAAAATGCAGTTATTCGAGTATTTTATTACGCGTATAATGAATCTTAGAAAATAAAACATGATATAATTTGAAAAATTAAGCACGGACGTAAATTCGCGTTCCATTCATAGAGCGAAATTTTTAATTCGCGAAAAAATGCCATGCACGAATATAAATGATTTCTCAATAATTTGTATCTTAATACAAGATAATATAAATGCAATAAAATGGCAATGATTGAAGATCTGTATCTCACTAATTATGTACAATTTAAACTTTAATATGAAGAAGATTATGCTTTCAAACAAATACAAGAATATCTTCCATTAATGGGCTACAAAAATGTATATTTGAAAGTGTTTTAAAACTTCAGATATTTAAATAATGATAAATTCGGGCTTGGCAATACTTACAGCTTATAATTTTATTGGTATAATCGGCATTTACTAATATTATTTTTTGCCATCGTAGCACAATTTGAACATACGAATTACCTTAAAAGATTAACTAGTTAGACTAATTACATTTTAAGTTTGTTTTTGCATCATTAACTAATATTTTGTGATTTAACTTAGGATATAAAGTTGCAAAGATATTTTCGATAATTGAATCAAAGCCTTACAAAAAAATGGTGCAAAAATAAAGAAGTATATATAAATCAAATTTGTTTAAAATATCAAAACTTGTCAAAAATGAATTTATTAGAAATCTGTTTTTTACACGAAATCAACATACTCGTATGAGGCATGATTAAGATTATAATTTGATCTAAAGTAACATTTAACATTCAAACAAATAAACCAATAAGCATACATAAGTTCTGTTTTTTATGAAGTTATGATTCAACGTTTGTAATATAATAATGTTTTACTTTGTTTGAGAATCGATTTTCATATTTTATTTTTATACATCTTCAGGTCTGGTTCAAGAACAGACGAGCAAAATGGCGCAAAACCAAACGTGAAGAGGAAGCAGCCAGACGAACGGATGATTTAAAAAGAAAAAGTTCGCAGACGACAGGAGAATCTTCAAGTAAAGACGCTACAGACCGTGTTTGTGTTGACGTCTGTGATGATAAAGACTCTGATAACGAACAAAGGCCAGCTTCAGAATATTCATATTCTTCAAAAGACAATAAAAACGAAAGTTTCTGCGACAGTGATGTATCGTGTCCATCTAGTCCTATAAATATTAACTGTAACACCGTTTCCGGTGACGAACAAGAACTTCCGCATGATAGATCACGTGAAGGCTCGTCATGACAATTTGCTAGAATCTAATTGGTTAATTTATTTTTAGATTTGAAATGACATGACGTCACTAAATAAAAGTCACGTGGTCCATGAAAGTGCTCAGAAAACTGGAAATATTATATTTTAAGTGTGAAACAGTTGAGGCGAGGCGGACGACGCTGTTTAACGTGGAGGGCAGGCAATATTTATCTGCGCAACTAAACCAAATTCAAGGAGGCTTTGAATAGTGATATGTATATATAGATGCTATAAACTATTGCGGGTTCGTTATGTGAAATTGTTTACATGTATGTATGTATTATGCTCCCATTAAATGTTATAAATTATCATTGTCTTGCAAGATCTGAATCTAATAGATATTTGCATAATAATCATTATCATTAAATTTGAATATTCAGAATTGTTTTGTTATGAATACTTTCTTTTTAAATATAATATTTTGTATATATAAAATTTATTTGTCCAAAATAGACAGCATTAGAAACATGTACATACACGCAATGGGTCTCACTGAGAAGCTTATCCAACATAAACTTACAGTTTTATTGGTATTATCGTCATTTGAAATGCCTTTGACTATATTTACACAATAAAACAAAATGGCCAAGACAAAAATATACATACATGTACATACATTTACATTCAGTACAAGTATACTAAGTATCTTCTTAAAAGATTAAAAATATTTCCTGGAATTGTGAAAAACGCAAGTTGCAAACATATGTAAATATGATATAAAATATGACACAACATAAAAGTATGTCAACGCGAATCATTCGCTCTTTGGCTGGGATACCGATTTATCAGCTCGAGTTGCATTGCTCATTCTGATCACCTCGGCCTTTATGCGTTGCAATATATATTTACCGGAGACAAACTGAAATGGCCGAAATTTCACGATTGTTGCAATGCTCTGGTTCTTCCCAACAACCATCTCGAATTCGTTCAAGTGGTATGCTGTAGAACTGTTCACCAGTCAAGATGTATATAAAAGGCCACGTCTTCGGTACTGTACACATCACGCCATCAACCAAATAAGTACTGGAACTTAGTGATGACTGTTAAAAGGACTGAACACATCACGCCATCAACCAAATAAGTACTGGAGTACTGGAATGATGACTGTTCAAAGGCCACGTTTTCGGTACTGTACACATCACGCCATCAACCAAATAAGTACTGGAGTACTGGAATGGTGACTGTACAAATGTCACGTCTTCGGTACTACACATCGCGCCATCAACCAAATAAAAACTGGAGTACTGGAATGGTGACTGTTCAAAGGCCACATCTTCGGTACTGTACACATCACGCCATCAACCAAATAAGTACTGGAGTACTGGATTGATGACTGTACAAATATCACGTCTTCGGTACATGTACTACACATCACGCGATCAACCAAATAAGAACTGGAGTACTGGAATGGTGATTGTACAAAGGCCACGTCTTTGGTACTGTACACATCACGCCATCAACCAAATACGTACTGGAGTACTAAAATGATGACTGAACTTCAAATGCATAACATTATATTGCCATTAAAACTACGGTACAAAATTTCTCAAAACAAGTTTATATCGCTTTCACCTTGCTGAACTACAACTCAAGTTTTAAGAAATATTATTTGAATAAAACGACTATATTTATACATTTAAGTATATTCAATGGTGTTCAATATTAGGTAAACCTTAAAAATCTGAAGCTTTTATATGTACATAGATATATAATTCTAGTGATAAAAATAAATTCAAAATAAAATTTGACTGTAAAATACATGTATTGTACTTTAATACATATTCATGCAATTTTATCTACCTAATCCTGAAAAGGTGTTTAGTACAGCTGACATCAGAAGCGACCATGAGTTAATTGAGACAGTAAATATATCTGTAAGAGGAAACTTACACGAGACAACACTTCATTGTATAGAATATGAATTTGTGTAGTTCTTCTAACAAGCACACAATTGTACTCAAATACTGTAACGCACATATAAACCAAAGCCACACAGATCTGACAACAACGCCTAGCAATCTACGCAAAAGTCATACATAGAACGAACCATCCATATCCCCAAGACAATGATAATTATTCAATACATGACTATTGTGAGTTTTATATAATATTATATTCATTGTACCACAGGTAACTGTATCCTTGATAAAGAGTTTAAACACATTATGTTTACTCTTTCTCAATGATAAAGTTACCTGTGCATTGTAGATGTAGTTTGAAAGGAACTAGAACATTGGAATGCATTAACACTTTATAATCACATTTTCTGCCGCATACAAACAGCTTAAGATAATCAACAACACATGGATTTATAATGTAATCAACAAATCAACACTTCAAAAGATAATAAAAAATCGGACAGGGAAGACAGCACTCAGCTTAAACAGCCGAGCAAAGAAAACATAAAAACAACAGACCACAATTACATGGCCCAACACCCAAATGAACGAGAAAACGAAACACATATACTCGGGGCCAGTTTAAGGGCCAGAATGAAATAAAAGTGGCATATCAAGTTGGATATTCTTTTGATTGAAAAACTATGTTTATATGAGTAATACTAAATATAACGTATCCTTTGTGTCCTCAACACCTTCACTTAAGTTAGTCCCACTGAGCAATGTACTCCCGGTTGAAATAAATGAACAGGACATCCGGAACAGGCTCCTCGTGGTCTAGGGGAAGCTTCGAGGAAGTCATGAGACAGTTGTGATATCGGAAGGAATCGTGATGAATCGGGTGGTATCGGAAGAAATCGGGAGAACATCGCCGATGTGCGGTATATTAATTAGTACACATACATAAAACACTTTCCAATGGATGAAATAACCAAATTTACATTTGACTTTCAGTACAATGAGATGTTTTCAAAGTTCTCATGTATGTATTCCACAACCAGAGCACTGATTCAAAATACATATGCCTCTCAATAAATGCACTTAGACAAATCAATCCACAGATGAAAACACATATAATGAAACCAAGACACAAATAACGCACCCGACTGTCGGACACACATGTAATGAATCCTAAACATATATATAACCCTCAGTGATGTGAATTATTTCTTAAATAACACAACCAACATACCTACATATAATGAAACCAAGACACAAATAACGAAACCAACACACATACAATGAGGCAAAGTCGTATTAAAAAATAACCATCATGCTTATGATGAACCAAGAAACATATAACACAGCAAGCACATATACTACTCAAAGTTTGATAAGGAACGAGACATCATGATGCCCAAAACCGACCAAGTAAAAGTTATATTAAATTATCATCTCATCTGCTGCTAACTTTTAAAACATTCATGTGTTACAATTGGTATGCATTGGCATAATATCGTCTTTTTGTAGGCAACTGATAAGCCCTATTGGCAGGAACCAAAGTGGCAAAAGTGAATGACATGCAAGTCTTTAATGTTCCTTTTCTTTTTGACCATATTGTGCAATACCCAAACTGCTAAAAAAGGGCAGGATGTTGTCACAGAAGCTTCAATGGAGCATGCATATTTGGATGAGGTTGTGCTTATCAGCACTTGGACATGAGAGGCAATCGTTATTCGTGTACAATGTTGCAGATGGAATATTCTATTTCTGAAAATTCCATTAGTCCATCTTATTCAATTTGCAAAATATTCACTAGGAAAACTTGATTTGTTGTCCCTTATCAAATTTTGAGTAGTATATACAAAAATGTAAATGAAACCAAACATATGTTTTTTATAACACAACCACACAACCAACATACATGCATGTGTTGTGGTGCATGCACACTGATCACAACCAACAAACGTACGTGTACTGACAACACGACACAAATATAACGCACCAAACGCGCTTATATAATATGTATAATAATGAGACCAAATCATATACTAATAACGCAAACAACACGCATATATTGACACCACGCACACATACATGTACATGTACTATGACATCCTACGCACCAAAGACACAAACATACACAGCAACGATACAATACTAGTTTTCCCGTATCGATAATTTAATACTAGAGTTAGGAAGGCACTATTCATGATGCCAAACACCATACTTTGTTGTTGTTTTATTCGCTGTGCGCGTGGTTGACTGTCGTTGTGAGTTTAACCTACTATCATCTGGAAAATGTTTTTACATGTATCTGGTACACGTTTAGTTCTCGGCATAGATAGCATGCCCAGTCCTATCTGGAATCGATCACGTACGACATACTGTTCTACTAGACATAAACTGGTAGATTTTGTCTTCCGAACACTATAAGCTCATGGGGGACAAAAACAGTGGTACCATATGGTTTGTTCTTTGTAATAATCTCTTAATTACACAATAATACACACATATACGAGGGACAATCCAGAATTAACTGGAATGATGCTATATATTTTGCCATGACTGAAAGTTTGCAAGGATATGCATCAACATGTAACTAATGTTTAGGTACATTCTATACTTTTTTAAGACGGTTAAAAGCTCTTTATTTTTGTTACTTTAGCTACGTACTAACGTATGGCCGGGACCAGGGGGTATTCATTTCGATAAAAAGTAAAATGGAAGCTAAATTCCATACATATTTGACTTTAGATTTTTGTGCGACTTTGCATGTTTGTTCAGTGATGTTATTGGCGTTTGCATGCTGAATTTCACAGACATGCGCGCCTGCATTACTACAAAACAAATGATAGAACACAATTAGTCATGACAGCACGTGGTTTAAAACAAACTCGCACAATTATCAGATTTGTTACTAACTCGGATATTCACTAACTACAATGTATAAAATGTATCAACAAGCGTCACCTGGGACTATGCCTCAGATACGCATGCGAGTATAACCACATGTCTAAAGAAGGTGCCGAGACACTGGAAGAGGTTACAAGACGATGACGAATGACTTCATCGGATTCAACACTGAGCGAGTCGGTCGGACATGCAGTGAACTGCAGGCATTGAACACCAGGAAACAGGTAACCTGTTAAGTTAGAAGTGCGAAACTACATATACGATATTGACTGAAAAACTTCACATTTGGTATGAAGACATAATTGCTATGTCGTTACCAATTGATTTCTAGGTATTTGACATGTGTCGACATCAAAAAGACTTTTTAAAGATGGAGACATTGGGAAGTTTTGTATTTTGCAAACGACGTCACATGACGTCATATTTACCTGGCACCGATCAGTGTTCGCCTACTTTGCAGTTGTATGCATAGTGTCATTGTTATTGGAGCAAATCATTTCAGAAATCATCATGCAGACATTGCATATGTTGCTGTGTTGTTTTTTATGCTTTGCTACAAATAGTATTGGAGTAATCGACACAGTCCGGTTAATTCTGGATTGCCCCTAATACATTAATAGTTTTACAATACATGTACAATGCATAATGTGCTATAAATGTTTTGAAATAAGAGACTTGTACTTGGGACCAATTCAATGAACGTTATGTCACACTTAACACAGTGATACTTGCATACACGTAGTCTGTTATCAGGCTGAATTACAAGGAAAACATGACGGTGAAAATGATTAAAATGTTCAATACATTTAAATTGTGAAACTTAGTGGTTTGGCTTACCTTAAATAAACCCCTCTAATTAACATTTCTAAGTTTATTTCAATTGGTCATCTTCGTATGTATATAGTCCGTACATTATGTGTGCTATTGTGTTCAGTTTTGCTAAGTTTAGCTCTGCTATGTTCAGGCCCGATGAGTTCTGTTCATAGCTATAATGCAGTATTACGATAAGAGTTTACTATAGAAACTACCTAAAACTGTGGACACTTCAAAAAGCAGGTTTCAAGCTTCAGCATTTGTCTGCCTCTACCACCAAAACGAAACCAAATACAATCAGATAACGCAACAATTGTAAAAGACAGCGCGACTGATTAAGAAAAAGAAATAGCCAATGAATATATGTCTTTCAAGAACTGGATTTCTTACGGACGCAGTCATCTCTATTGAACCCAAAGTTCAAATGATGATTTGCAAGAGATTAACTCTTCACATCAGTTACTTCCCTTCCCCTTGCAACTGTATAATAACCAGTGTCGTTAAAAGAGTTTTAAAAGAATTGGTTCCAATAAGTTTACTGGCAGTATTTTCTAAAAATCGAAATCAAATGTATAACTGGAACTCGTTGATACACGTTGCACGGTTTAAAGTTGATAATTATCTACAACTCCCCTGAAACATAAACGAACTGAGCCACTTTCTAGCTTTTCATCAAGCTACCTTGCACTGTTTTACCTTCTTGCAAGCAAGGGGGATAACAGCCAATGAAAACATGTCTTACACACCATTAACTGTACGCGTACCCAATAACCATATAAACAATTTACGGTTACATATAATAGTTTAAATCACTGATTACAACCACAATTCTCTGATATTTTTCCCAGGCGGACCCTAGTGACGGACTATAATGGACATAAGCCTCAATAACTATCAATAAATCGCTACAGATTGTGGCAGCCATATTATTCAGAAGTTCTGAACCGCCATATTGACCCATGTTGTCAATGTTTAATGTTATAACCTTACCTTATCGCATGCTTCTTTAGCAACATATAATTTATGTTATTGTCATTACAGAGTGTTATGTATTCTGATAAACACGCGACAATTAATCCATTATCTATCTGTTAATTGTTTCAGACATTCTATCACTCGGTCATTATCGGAAACTTTAGGATTTTGTTATCTGTTACACTGTAATGTTAGGATGGGAATTCGAGAGTTAAACTGATAATTCAAAGCACTCTAGTGGCCAATCGCTCTTCATTGATAATTTCGGTACAGTTAAATGTGACATTTCTAATGACCAATCGCAATCTTCGGCAATTTCCGGGCAGTGCAATGTGACATTTCCAATGGCCAATCGCAATCTTCGGCAATTTCCGTACAGTGCAATGTTACATTTCCAATGAACAATCGCACTTCTTCGGCAATGTCCGTGTAGTTCAATGCGATATTTCAAATGAACAATTGCAATTCATCGGCACTTTACGTGCAGTTCAATGTGATTCCAAAGTTGTCCATTCGCAATTGTTCGACAATCTCCGTACATTTCAATGTGATATTTCCAATGACAAATCGCACTTCTTCGACAATTTCCGTACAGTTGAATGTGAGATTTCAAATGACCAATCGTAACTCTTCAACAATTTCCGTACAGTGCAATGTGAGATTTCCAATGACCAATCGCAATTCTTCGACAATATTCCGTGCTGTTCAATGCGATTTTTCCAATGACAATTCGCAATTCTTCAGCAATTCCCGTGCAGTTTAATGCAATATTTCCAATGGCCATTCGCAATTCTTCGACAATTACTACAAAAATATTTCATGCACTCCTATATACCGCCTCTCATAAGAAATAACACACTGTACGACTTCTTAAATTTGCATATCACCATAAAGGGAGGTAATTGCATATGATATGAAGTACACATTTATACTGCCTCTCCGTTAAAAAGATTCAGTCGTATTCTTTGATCTCAAACAACAACCGTATGCCAATACTGTTGTTTCGATAATTTGCAACAGAGACATTAAGAAAGAATATCTAGCACATTAGAATTTAATCTAAGATCCGCTGATTTCCCTGTTTGAATTGTTTCAATAATTTACTAGAACTACCCTATAACAGAGTAATCAAGAACAAAATGGCAGCGATAAAACAAACATTAAGGAAATAACTAACACGGAATTCCATATATATTGCGCATGAGGTGATATTAAGTTGTTTATGTGCTTTACAGCGATAAAGGAACAGCGACAGAACAATTACAAATGTATACGTGCTTGTGTTCCACAGTGACAAAGGAACAGCGACAGAACAATTACAAATGTATACGTGCTTGTGTTCCACAGTGATAAAAGAACAGCGAATGAACAATCACAAATGTATACGTGCTTGTGTTCCACAGAGACAAAGGAACAACGACAGAACAATTACAAATGTATATGTGCTTGTGTTCCACAGTGATAAAGGAACAGCGACAGAACAAATACAAATATATACGTGCTTGTGTTCCACAGTGATAAAGGAACACCGACTGAGCAATTACAAATGTATACGTGCTTGTGTTCCACACTGATAAAGGAACACCGACTGAGCAATTACAAATATATACGTGCTTGTGTTCCACAGTGATAAAGGAACACCGACAGAACAATTACAAATGTATACATGCTTGTGTTCCACATTGATAAAGGAACACCGACTGAGCAATTACAAATGTATACGTGCTTGTGTTCCACAGTGATAAAGGAACACCGACTGAGCAATTACAAATGTATACGTGCTTGTGTTCCACAGTGATAAAGGAACACCGACTGAGCAATTACGAATGTATACGTGCTTGTGTCCCACAGTGATAACGGACCAGCGACAGAACAAATACAAATGTATACGTGCTTGTGTTCCACAGTGATAAAGGAACAGCGACTGAGCAATTACAAATGTATACGTGCTTGTGTTCCACAGTGATAAAGGAACAGCGACTGACCAATTACAAATGTATACGTGCTTGTGTTCCACAGTGATAAAAGAACACCGACAGAACAATTACAAATGTATACGTGCTTGTGTTTCACAGTGATAAAGGAACACCGACAGAACAATTACAAATGTATACGTGCTTGTGTTCCACAGTGATAAAGGAACAGCGACTTAGCAATTACAAATTTATACGTGCTTGTGTTCCACAGTGATAAAGGAACACCGACTGAGCAATTACAAATGTATACGTGCTTGTGTTCCGCAGTGATAAAGGAACAGCGACGGAACAATTACAAATATATACGTGCTTGTTTTCCAAAGTGAAAACGGAACAGCGACGGAACAATTACAAATGTATACGTGCTTATGTTCCACAGTGATAAAGGAACAGCGACAGAACAATTACAAATGTATACGTGCTTGTGTTCCAAAGTGATAAAGGAACAGCGACTGAGCAATTACAAATGTATACGTGCTTGTGTTCCACAGTGATAAAGGAACACCGACTGAGCAATTACAAATGTATACGTGCTTGTGTTCCACAGTGATAAAGGAACACCGACTGAGCAATTACAAATGTATACGTGCTTGTGTTCCACAGTGATAAAGGAACACCGACTGAGCAATTACAAATGTATACGTGCTTGTGTTCCAAAGTGATAAAGGAATAGCGACTGAGCAATTACAAATGTATACGTGCTTGTGTTCCACTGTGATAAAGGAACACCGACTGAGCAATTACAAATGTATACGTGCTTGTGTTCCTCAGTGATAAAGGAACAGCGACTGAGCAATTACAAATGTAAACGTGCTTGTGTTCCACAGTGATAAAGGAACACCGACTGAGCAATTACAAATGTATACGTGCTTGTGTTCCACAGTGATAAAGGAACAGCGACGGAACAATTACAAATATATACGTGCTTGTGTTCCAAAGTGATAAAGGAACAGCGACGGAACAATTACCAATGTATACGCGCTTGTGTTTCACAGTGATAAAGGAACAGCGACTGATCGAGTACAAATGTATACGTGCTAGTGTTCTACAGTGATAAAGGAACACCGACTGAGCAACGACTGAGCAATTACAAATGTATACGTGCTTGTGTTCCACAGTGATAAAGGAACAGCGACTGGGCAATTACAAATGTATACGTGATTGTTTTCCACAGTGATAAAGGAACAGCGACTGAGCAATTACAAATGTATACGTGCTTGTGTTCTACAGTGATAAAGGAACACCGACTGAGCAACGACTGAGTAATTACAAATGTATACGTCCTTGTGTTCTACAGTGATAATCGAACAGCGAATGAACAATTACAAATGTATACGTCCTTGTGTTCTACAGTGATATCTAATCGAAAAGCGAATGAACAATTATATGTGTTTGAGAAAGTTGCGTGTATTAATACTGAATACGAACAGAAAATAGGACACGTCGAGCACAGGTGTTGTTTGTAGATGTCATACAGTAATAAAAACACGTTTTAAATATGTTTGAAACGTGTCTCTGTAATGTTACTGTAATTATGTTATAATGTTTGCGAAGGCCAATGTGTGTTCTCTATATAAACCTTACTCACGTGGTCATATTATATGTCAACATAACTCGAATGTAATGTATTCATCTCAATATATAATGATAAAAAAGCACCAAACACGATTTTTATACTCATACCAATATTTTTATGTACATGTATTTCAAAATGTATCATGTATAGACCCCATGATTACAAAGCTTTTTACATGCTCAACACAACTGGCACTATATTCGCTTCTAAAATGTTTACCAATCCAATGGTCTTCACCATATTGCTCTGCTTTCTTTAAGGTTGTCTATGTAATATATTGTATAAAAGTTTCAGTCAAATATGATACAATGAGACATTTTACTGCTTGAAACATTCAATGTTTCAGCAACAAAATTTAGTCGAGCATGAAAAGAGCTCTATATTCATTGGACCAGGTGATCTTCTACACTGATGTGTATTGATATTGTTGATGTGGCTGTTTTTTTTATAATGATGTTGCTTTTGTACATATTAATATTATAATTATTTGTCATTGTTTTTGCTGCTGTAGCTGTTGTTATGGCTGTTGTCATTATTGTTTTTGGTAATGTTACTGATTCTGGTGTTTTTATTACTCTTGTTGTTATTTTTCTTCTTTTTATTATTTGATTACTGTTGTTGTTCACTTTAGTGTTGTTTTATTCATACTTACCTCCCTTTATGGCTAACTCTGCACAAGTCCACAGTGTCATTTATTGCGGGGTATATATGATATAGGCTTGCTTAAAATATACATTTTTGAAGATATGGATGAATCGTTCTATATCTGAATCTTGAGTTGGTGGTTAGGCGATGCCGCCGTTTCTGTGTGACTTTGGATTGTCTGTACGCTACAGTATTTAATAATGGTGTTTTATAGTGCTGGTGTAATGTGTTTTACTTTCGTTGTTGTTACTATTATTGGGGATATTGATACTGTTGTTATTTGTAATATTATCATATGTTTGCCGATTCTTTTGTCACTGTTGTTGTTTCTAACTGTTCCAAACGGATGTTTGTTGTTATTGCATTACTTTTGTCACTATTTGTGTTCTTTAAGAACATCTTTTCATTAAAGGGAATACATGTACATACATTTGTATTTAATCTAGAAAAATACCTAAACGCTACTTCGAGATGATTGGCAATTTACCCTAGTCTGAATTAGTCTGCCGGCATTTAAATTTCAACAAACCGGATTTTATCGACTGCGTTCCTATTTAATATAGATCTACTAATTATTTTTTCTAATCTACAACTGATGATATGTTATACTATATATTTAAATGGGACTTTAACATAGGAGTTGCCTATCAAAGCATTTATGTCTAAGCATTCAGTGTAGTTATGTTAATATACGAGCCACATAAACATTTCATTTATTATATTTTAACATCAAAGAATGTTTTAGACATTAATTATTTACAATCATAGAATATTTTCGTTAATACATGAAATGTTTTTGCATAGTAATTTAAGTATATGTGAGCAAAATGAGAAAAATATTAATATTAATACTAGAAATGACGTAGTTATAGTATGCATGACACTCATTGGAAGTTCCGAGTATTTAAACCTAATTGACTATCTATTACCCACTTAGGGACTTAAGCCTATGTCCCACTGAGGAATTCCGCATCGGCGATGTTCTTCCGATTTCTTCCGATACCACCCGATTCATCACAATTCCTTCCGATATCACAAACTATGTCATGACTTCCACGAAGCTTCCCCTAGACCACGTGTTCTGGATGCTCATTTATTTCAATCGGGAGTACATTGCAGAGGCAAAAATGCTCAGTGGGGCCTAGGCTTTAGTCATCTTCGCTCCAAAGGGGAAACTTTAGGGCATCCATCACTCTCCACCATCTGAGTCTGTCGTTTGCTGTTGCCATTGTTTTATTCCAAGGCATGAACTCTTTGCCCATAGTTCTTCTCCATGTCAGGACAGGTCATTCCCTCATCCCCCTACCTAGTGTTAAAGTCAATCGACATTGCTTATTGTGGTAACTTTCTGGACTTTCTGTCTTTGAACATGTTTATTTGCTGTCTTACATCTTGGCACTTTATCAGTGAACGAAACAGAACAGACTATGTATTGGTCATATAATGTACAATACATATGTACAAATGAGCAATATTTTAGAGATTGTAGGCAAAATAGCATTATGTTTTCACCCACACACCATCATTTTAAATGTTGACTAAGTGGTAAAATGGCGCAATCTTAGAAATAAATGTTGTTTCGTCTAATAACAATTAATAGTGAAATATAATGAAACATTATACGTATATTGTAGATCTATATTTATTTTTAAAGAAAAAGAACAATAATTTAGGAATGTTTCACTTGTCGAGGGAGTGGCCATACATTACTTGCTCTATTTATGTTTATGTACTGAAAGGATTATTGCATATTTACAGCGCTGTATGTGTAAAATCTATTCCTCATGGCCATTTACAACGAATGTTTTGTTGAAGCAAACTCTTTAACGGGGCTGAATTTTAATGTTTTATGCCATTTAAGGTTGATTGTAAACGTATTCAGGATAAATACTTAAAAATCATGTAAAATACTATTTTAATTTTACCAAAATTATGTGCCATTTTTACATAGTCCTTTGTCTTACAGTCGGCTGAAAATTAAATCAGATCTGGTATTTCATATTTTTTAATATTTTGCTATCTTAATTGCTTGGTATAATTTATTTTTTTCAAGATGCTGTTACGGTTTCTTTAAGGACATTGTTTTGAAACTATTGTATTCTGTACAATCCTAAAATGTATAAGTTTGTTTTGCCAAAGGTCGTCCTTGAAACCAGTGCCACCTAGGTGGCCGGTCAATGACATGTACATACCCTGATCTTATCTTAATGAGATTGTCTGTCTATAAATATAATTTCTAACGACTATATTTTTTAAGTAAAATTATCCATGCCAAACACCGAACAGTGTCGATGGAAACGACGACGGGAGACGTCTCTGAATACACGTCAAATTATTTCTATAACTAATACAATCATTACGTTAAGATGGTCACGTGCTTTCAGCAACAGATTTTTAACATTCACGTTCAGACGGATTGGTATCCTAACAGGCCTGTTTGTGTCAAGGCAACGCCTACTATATTTCTCATCAATGACTGACAGGAACTGTCGACTTACAGATCACATGATAACTTGACACAATTCAAATAACCACGTGACCCTAATGAAGTTTGTGTTAACAAACGAATAACGTGTCACTTCACCAACCAGTAACGCGAGATGAACTCATTCGAACAAAACAAAACACTACGCAACCTTAGAATTTACTCATGGTTGTTTTTAATTATGAAAATAAGATCGAGTATATTTACAAGCTCATTGGCTGCTATTGTAACACTCACGCAGGCGCAGTCTGAATTGTGCTTTTTATCGCATTAATTTTAATCTCTTTCGATCAAATTTACGACGGGAAAACTCGTTTGGAATTATTCTAGCGATTCCATTTTACCTGACATAAAACACGTATGCGAAGGCCAAAGGCCATTGAAAAGTCGTGAAACTTGCAGATAATTGGCCGTCTCGTAAAGATTCCATCAACTACCTCATAAAAGTAGTTCCTAACATGATGGTTTTCATCCTTACAATCTTCCGTGCTGAAAAACAGAAGAATAGTGTAAAACAGCCATTTGATTCGCATATAAAAAAGAAATAAAACAGAAATAAAACTGGCATGGTGTACAATATACAAAGTGATATTTATTTCCAAAGCGCGGAGTAATATTTCGAATCGCGCAATGATATCAGATTCTAGAAATAATATTGCGAGGCAAAATGGACCAAAATGGTGCACTTTATTTGTTTTTCTTTGGAAATCAATGTAAAATGAAGCATATTATTTCCTCAGCCGTATTGCCAATGCGCTGATCGAGTTCGATTAAGGATTTAATTGCCAATATTTAACTGCTCGATGCTTTGAATGTATCAACATATCGCAGATAGAGGGCGTTTTTTCAGCAACAGCAGTTGGGAAGCAAAAACTGGCCGAGATGATAGATGCTTGAAGGTCTTTTAGCCATACACTCCTAGCGATCATCCGAACTTAGGATGAATATCATCAGAACAAAATCCTTTATGGTCTTTACGTAATATAAATCACGTAGTTTAAGGTCGTTTTGGCGCAAAATATTACGATAATTTCCGTAATTAAATCATACAATATTCAACATGGCGGACATCAAAGAGATGTTATCGTTCAATATTGCATGTTTTATATCTGATGTTAACGTTACAGCTCTCTAAACGTTGATGTTGTTATTATGAAATGAAAAATCTATTATGCAAACTGTACATAGGAATCTAGCAGTAAGGGGTGAATAATAATGAAGACACTGATACCGTGATAAGGGCGTATGTGTGAGTTATCTTGTTTTATTACCAGGGTTTATGTATAAGTTTTATGTTTTTAGTGTTTTTAAGTGTTAGGATCATAGACTATCTCTGTTATAAGTGACCAACTACGAGGGATGATAAAAAAGTACGCGGAAATCACGGCTCCGGATGCTTTCAATGTTTTAATATGACATGACTGTGTGATGTTTACAATGTATATGACAAAACAACGTTGAATTAGTTAAATCAGTGTAAATACGATGACAATAACCCTGAAAATTCCGCGTACTTTTTTATTCTCCCTCATATATAAGTGGATCGTTCCGCGATTCAAAAAGTCAGCGAATTCTGGATTTAAAAGGCATTATGTCGTGGTACGGGGAAATGCTATTTTCAATCTCTTAGTAGAGTTCTTAGTAGGTCAAAATTTATTTCAGAGGAAATATTAGCATTTTTTTGTAAGTAAACTCGCATAAGTTGCCCAGACGAATATTTTTTCCCGCCACTAACTTAACTGCTTACTAGTATACATAATTTAACAAAACCTTTACGAATAATTCGTCGGATTTGGCAAGAGTATACATGTATATATGGGGGCATTCATCGGGCGTGAGGCGCATAACTTGCGTATAACTTGCTACACAAGCGATTTCGAACTTTATGCTGGAGTTTTACTGACCTAGTCAACCGGTGGGTGAAACATCTGCCGCTAAAGTCTCATTTATACAGGTACCACCATAATGGGACAAACATGTGTAAAACTTAAACGTATGTAAAACGAATATAAATTGGAACGTCTAACCTTGAAATACCGCCACCTCGATAGCCTAGTGGTTGAACGTCCGCTTCAAATGCGAGAGGTCTCGGTTCGATTCCAGGCAGTGTCATACCAAAGACGAAATAAAAATGATATCTGTAATTCCCTTGCTAGACACTCAGAAAAATAAATGGAAGCTGGCTTCTCCTTTATCATATACTCGTGGTGATCGATAACATCAGAAATGAGGTGTCGATAGTGATTAATATAAGCTGAAAAACTTGTTTCACAATCGACCTTGATTTGATTAAATTGGTATAAACTAAACTAACCTAAACATATTATTGACCATGCTATATATATTGTAGCGATAGGGCCAACATTGTCAGTCCGGCCTCTTTTATTGACTGTCATCACCCCCACATGGACAAACTTGTCACTGTTGTTTGTGGTTGAACAATGCAACTTTATATGTTTATGACCATCGCGAGAGAAACAGGACAAAAAAGTGATTAGTTCAGTGAAGTATGATCATTCAACTTGAATAGAATGACCTATTTTTTATATGACCATACAAACTCACTAATTGATGATGACTATTTAGTATTTTCAAAAGTGTACGGGAATTTTGGAGTTTTCCGTAGAAAATTTGGCCAAAAGATGGATGCATCCATGTAATATAATTGAAAGATGCACCCTAGATTCCATTGTTCTTATTTTATTACAAAATGGAATGTATTTTAATGGCATTTGACGGGAGTGTTGATTGAACGCTAAGTGCATGTGGTATACATAATTGAAATCATGAATGAACGTTGACGAATTATGCATAACCCCGGAACAGCAATTTGAAATAGAGCTGATGATTATAAATGAATTATTAATTCATATATCCGACATAGTGGAGATTAAGAGAGCATTCATATTGCGTAATAGCGGGTGATATTTCTCAAGACACCAACTTCTAGGCGGAAGAGAGTACTTTTTGGTCTAGTAAGTAATGACTGAAGTGTAGTACATGTAGTGTTGACGAGACTAAAAGAACGGTTGGACTCCTGCTATGGACCGCCATGTTGAGGTGGGTGGGGTAATGTAAACAAATATACAATACCAATCAGTAATACAAATCTAGTTATTTCTGCTGTTATTTGTGGTGGTTCCTGTGCAGAGAGTAATACAACAAACATAAACAGGCATACTCAGGTAAATTAGCATCTAAAATACTCAGAATTTTTTTTCGGCGCGGAATTTCCATTAATATGATGACGTCACGAAACCATTTGAACAAAGAAGTGTAGCAGGACGGAGTGACCCACAATAGCAGCCATGACATTGTTCTGTTTGTTTGGCTAGCAGAAGAGCTTCCATAATAAAGAAAAGTCTTCCGATTCGTTCGATTAGGACCTCCTCGGTTTTTTTAAAAGCTATACAATCATTTCCGCTCTACATTTGGAATAGAGGAGAGGATTAACCCACAATAACAACCATGTCATTAACCCGTTTGTTATGGCAAAAGGAACAGGTCTTCCGATTCGTTCGATTGTACCACCTCTGTTTTTTAAAAGCTATACCATCACCTCCGCTCGATATTCGGGAAACATTGGAAGAACAGAACTGATAATGTATACCAAAACAAAATGGCGATGTCCAGCGGCAAAGACTGTGAGTTCGATTGTCGACCACTACCGACCGCTTCAGAAAATATTTCATTCTGTTATTTCCCTTTTTAGGTATCCACATATATAAATATGTTGCATGTTGGGACTGATTAGAATTTCTTTCACGCATTAGACGGTGATATTTTGCGCCTAGCCAAGCAGTTTGACAGCGCTGTTGATATTCTGCAAACCTGCTGTATAATTTCACACATGTAGCTTATATTACGATCCCTTAGAGGTGAGCAGCACGCGATTTGAAGTCAACCAATGAATGAGTTTCCAATAATCAAATCAATTTCCGAGAAAGTTGCTATTTTTGTCGTATAACAACATAATTAGTTTTCTAGACTGCTAAATTTTATATTGGCTGATTGTAAGTAATAAATAAATAATGCCATGCATGCATAGTTGAATGTAGAAACCATTTTTAATCCAATTTTATGGCAAAATTTAATCGAAAATACTTCATAAATATTTACATATGCACTGGATTATTCCGTGAGAGTGGGGTATTGCTCGGATTTGTGTAGCCGGAAGCGATTGCGCATGCGTGCTAAGGAAATATCAAAACATATTCCGATCTTAATTCGTTCTAAGAAGGGATCCCCAGAGTCCCCACATATATCGTGTATAGAACTTCGGTGTGTCTTTAAAATCGCTTGGTTAGCCCATAAGGAAAAACTAGGACGGAATGAGGGAACACGGTGTGAATAAATAGATAAATAAATATGTAAAAAAAGGATGTACTATAGTGATTAGTCTGCTTAGAAGCCTTCCGAGATGAGTTGTCGTTCGTTGTCGTCTCATAATGGATTTGTAATTCGGCCGTCCAATGTGATGTATATTAAAGAAGCGTAAAGTAGGTTGTTATAGAAGTTTGTAAGCCTCCAGTTAATGAAGAAACTAACAACCATACGTGATATTGTTTGGTCCTAACGTTGCCATCTTGAAAATGACATGATATTGTTTGGTCCTAACGTTGCCATCTTGAAAATGACATGCTCTTGTTTGGTCCTAACGTTGCCATCTTGAAAATGACATGCTCTTGTTTGGTCCTAACGTTGCCATCTTGAAAATGACATGCTCTTGTTTGGTCCTTACGTTGCCATCTTGAAAATGACATGATATTGTTTGGTCCTAACGTTGCCATCTTGAAAATGACATGCTCTTGTTTGGTCCTTACGTTGCCATCTTGAAAATGACATGATCCTGTTTGGTCCTAACGTTGCCATCTTAAAAATGATATTATATTGTTTTGTCCTAACGTTGTCATCTTAAATATGGCATGATATTGTTTGGTCCTAACGTTGCCATCTTGAAAATGGCATGATATTGTTTGGTCCTAACGTTGCCATCTTGAATATGACATGCTCTTGTTTGCCATCTTGATGTTATAGATAAATGATAAAATCTCGAAAACAGAACTGTATAATTGAAGAACATGAAACAAATAAGGTAAATGCATGTATACTTTTATGATATATAATTTTGAAAATTACAAACGCAAGTTGTAAACCAACCCTTTAGCAAAGATAATATATTCTGAATATTCTTTGCCTTTAGTATTCTTTTATATAATACAAAAAGTACTAAATATTCAAATATGTGTACATTTTGCATAAAGGGCGCGATGAAATATGCAGAACACAGTGTTAGTATTTCGTACCATATTTTATCGGCACAGGTGGCAGTATTTAAATCAATTTTCTTTCAATTTTCGATACATCACCTCATGAGGTGAGATAATTACGTGTATTACTGCGCGAAGACGTTGATACAACCCATTGCCTCTGTTTCTATTTGCGACATACAGCTGTTTGTGGCAATTTATCTCCGCTAAGATCTAAACAGATAAAGATCAATTGCAGCTTTTTCTCGAACCATATATTACATTAATTGAAAGTATGAGCGCGATTATCTTTTGCTTTAAATAAGATCCTTGTTGTTACTAATATCGCTAACTTTTCGCGCTCCAATGATGCGCACGAAAATTGCAAATATTTTCAAAGCGTTTTCTAAGTTATCAACAGTTTTAGGGTGGTATAATCGCATGTATTAATGATTTATAGTCAGTTTGGTGAACTATATTGGTTTGATTTAGTGTATACTGTCATGGTTGTTTTGACGCTGATCTGAAAATGTTCAAATATACACAGGTTTGTGAAAAGCCAACGATATAAAATGTTTATTGACTTTATTCCGTGTATGAAATTTAATACAAATTATTTCGTTTAATGTAACATTTTTTTAACGTATCTCTTGCAATACGACAATAATGATTGCTTTGTATGATGCAATGGTGTACATATTCGAACTGGATTGTTTTGCTGAACAAATACCCTTCATGGTGGTATGTTGTTTTTGCGGGTTTTATCCCTCGGGACGGGGGATTGCGGGTTTTATCCTTCGGGGACGAAATATTACCGGGTTTTATCCCAAAATGTTAATACCGGTACTGGTAATTTTCTTTTTCCCTTGCATAGTGTTCAGCTTAAAACCGAAGTTCCAGGACTGGATAGCAAGATGTAAGGACTATATAATATATATATGTGTGTGTAACAAGCTACCTACATCTGAAGGAGTAGACCGAAGTCAATGTTTGAACTTGAATCGCCCGGGTTACCCGTGCTGTACCAACTGCATGCTAACCAGTTATTGTTGGTACGGGTCCGGTACGCTTTGGTCATGATTCCATGCCGACCAACAAACGGTGGTTTCCATACAAAACACGATGTTCAGACAACAGACACAACCTCATTCAATTTCAACTTACCGATGCGTTTATTTGCAACACTTCGAGTAGAATAATGGACGAGCGAGCCATTCTGATGACTAATACCTAGCTCACAAATCAAATCCGATCGCCGTCATAGCGTGGTTTAGCGACAAAGAAGTTTGCCGCTGACCATCCGATGACCACCAATGTCCGCCCAGCGACGGACGGATATCGTGCGATCATCGACTGAATCCCGGCTGGTACTAGTACCCTTTGTGTTGGATGCAATATCGATAATCGAGTGTACATGATGACTAGACAACCAATGGAATCGATGATGTACTAGATATTGACATATTGTGAAGGTAATAACGTACGTATCTTGTATAATCAGGCGAATGTGAACATCGTCGATTGTATGAGATACATATAATAGTTATTCGTCGAATGAGGCAACTTATTGTCTGTTATTTTCTGTTATAACATTGGCTACGAGATTCCACGAGACTCATTGTCAGTATATATATACGTATAGAGCGTCTACTATAATATTTTACGGATAGAATTTCAAATTTCTGTGATTACAGCAAGGTGATCCAATACGTAATTCTAGTTTTCTAGTATATCTGATGAAAGCAGGTGTCATGAACGCTAAATAATCACACACGTATGAAACTCATACCACCCGATAACCAATATAATTACGTCATTTGGTAAATTGAAAAATTACCTCAATTAGCTGATAATCTGCTGTAAATGTTTAATAATTACAAACACGGTCTCTACTAATAATTCGAACCATTAAGATGGTTATCCTATTAATAAAACGAAGTGTTGATGAACACAAGGGACTAATCACGTGTTACCTATTAGTGAACCACCTGTTCCTAGTACCATTGTAGCTATCATTGACGCTGATCGTACGAGAGGCTTTTTAAGGTTGAGTTGTTTTCCATGTTAAGTTAAGTCAATGATCTTTGTGGCCAACAGTATTGCAAACCTGTTCTTCTTAATTAATAAATGTGTATACATGTGCATGTATATGTGTAAGGACCTACCACAACGATGTGTAACAGCCAAACGGGCTCACACACCAAAAAGTAAACATTGACACACAGACCCAAACAGTCAAACTGGGGTTATTTGATAAAACAGCCACCACAGACCAAACAGCCGAAAGGATAAAACATATCAGACAGGTAATGTAGCACTAAACAGAAAGAGCAGAACTCGAATAACTACAAAAACACGACATCCAACTCCGAGAGCCTGCTGCTACAGTCAGTCAAACAAATCCGGAGAAAGGGTCACAAAGCAGCATTTAACAAACCAGTCAACATGCCTTTTTCAAAGAAACGACGTAGCATATATTGTAGATCGAAATTGCAGATTGGCACATTCAAAATAAAGGACATTACACACATAAAATAACCATATCGCTTCCGCGCCTGTTACGGACAGAGACAGATGCCACTGGGGGAGGGGGACCAACCAACACTGACTCACAGACCAAACCACCAACACTGACTCACAGACCAAACCACCAACACTGACTCACAGACCAAACCACCAACACTGACTCACAGACCAATCATCCAACACTGACTCACAGTGCAAACAACCAACACTGACTCACAGACCAAGCAACCAACACTGACTCACAGACCAAACAACTAACACTGTCCCACATACCAAACATCCAACACTGACTCACAGACCAAACATCCAACACTGACACACAGTGCAAACAACCAACACTGACTCACAGACCAAGCAACCAACACTGACTCACAGACCAAACATCCAACACTGACTCACAGACCAAACATTCAACACTGACTCACAGACCAAACATCCAACACTGACCCACAGACCAAACATCCAACACTGTCTCACAGTCCAAACAGCCAATACTGACTCACAGACCAAACATCCAACACTGACCTACTGTCCAAACAGACAACACTGACTCACAAACAAAACATCCAACACTGACTCACAGACCAAACAACCAACACTGACTCACAGACCTAACAACCAACACTGACTCACAGACCTAACAACCAACACTGACTGACTCACATACCAAACAACCAACACTGACTCACAGACCAAATAGTCAACACTGACTCTCAGACCAAACAGTCAACACTGACTCACACACCAAATAGCCAATACTGACTCACAGACCAAACAACCAACACTGACTCACAGACCAAACACCCAACACTGACTCACAGACAAAACAGTGAATACTGACTGACTCACAGACCAAACAACCAACACTGACTCACAGACCAAACAACCAACACTGACTCACAGACCAAATATCCAACACTGACCCACAGTCCAAACAACCAACACTGACTCACAGACCAAACCACCAACACTGACTCACAGACCAAACAACCATCACTGACTAACAGACCAAACAACCAACACTGACTTACTCACAGACCAAACAGTCAACACTGACTCACAGACCAAACCACCAACACTGACTGACTCACAGACCCAACAGTCACCACTGACTCACAGACCAAACCACCAACACTGACTTACTCACAGACCAAACAGTCAACACTGACTCACATACCAAACCACCAACACTGACTCACAGACCTAACAACCAACACTGACTGACTCACAGACCAAACAACCAACACTGACTCACAGGCAAACAACCAACACTGACTGACTCACAGACCAAACAGTCAACACTGACCCACAGTCCAAACAGCCAACACTGACTAACATACCAAACAGCCAACACTGACTAACATACCAAACAGCCAACACTGACTAACAGACAGTTACCGACAACATGTATACATTTACAATCAGGCACGCTGTTATTGAACCTACGACGAATTTGATGTTCTTTCTTAGAAGTATTTGTTGATGCAATTTGGTGTTTTACCTTCTAATAATTACAAACATTTTAGGAAATTATTGGACTTTTATATAGTCATCAAAATGTTAACCGCCTCAGATTATTAAGTTGAAGACTATAAACTTAACTTACTTAATTTGAGGTGATCTGGTTCGACAACAAAATAGTGTTTGAACAAGTTTTATTTATACATTTTATGTTAATAATACTTTAATTCAGCCGTATTTTATTGTCAACATAAAACTTACCCCTAAAAAGCAATCCGGTTTACTGACGAAAAAATGCTTTAATTTCGTACCATCAAAGATTATCAAATAAAAATATACCGGTATATTATTTAGAATACTCAGTTGTGACAGATCATAGCCGGGTTTAGTGACAGAATTAGTACATAAGATGACGAAGCATGCAGTTTATACATGATTGAAATAATCGTCGTACAACCAAATGGTAGTTGAAGTTGGTAGGACATCAAACATTATCGTTAAGGCCGGTCCTAACACTTGTTTGTTTGCAATAATTCCACAGGTATACTCTATTGTTACCAAATATCCTCAGGTAACTGTATCATTGATAAAGAGTATTTTTCTTCATTTTTTTATAAAATTTATGATATCTAAGATAACATAAACTTTATATACAAAAATTTAGTATATCAATGATACAGTTACCTATGATTATTTCCTGTATAATTTAAAATATACTCATAAGTATACAAAACATATTTTATTTTTTTAATGAAAATTCTTTTCAACCGACAAACCCGTCTAGTCATGTGGTCACTGGGACCAAAACCAATAATTATTTTTTTCATTACTAGTAAGTCCTGATGAGTCAGTGACTAATGTTAGGAAATGGAATTTTAATCGAATTTTATCGACTTACTACTCGTATATCAATAATAACATTAACTGTACTAGTCTGATGACTGATGAATGCATAATGTACGAGTATTATAAAGAATATTATATAGTTGATATTTCATCTACAGTACAGCTCGCGCGACTTTTGCCTAACATGGCGCATCACCGCGAATGGGGTAGGAGTGATTTTCCACTTGCATCACCTAAGATCACCGCGATGCGTGAACATGAGTGAAATCACAATGTCGCTCGGAGTGAAATTGCCCTCGCGTTATCAGGCTTGATCGCGGAAATGAGCGACGGGAAAATCACCGCGATTCACCGTGATCACTGCGAATCGCGGTGATTTCGTTTTGATACAGGTAAGTACATTGTATATGAAGAGAATCTTCTGAATTGGCATTGAATTATTCTCGATTTCGCGTCCATTCCGGACAGTGAAAATAATCAGATGGTTTTTCATGTGCTAATTAAATGTACATTTAGTTGTGTTTCACGCATTTTCGGTAACAAAATTGAGTGCTAATTGCATTACTCGTGAACAGCGGCACTGCTTCTTGTTTGTTTATATTAATTATTTCCGACACGTATTGAAGTGCAAAGTAGAATGTGGTGAAATTGTACTTACATAATAATTACATAAGTCCATTAATTAATTCCTTAAAATAATCCTAGAAAAAATATTGGTGCAGTAGTTTTCTCGTAAATAACACTAAAAATAACCATGTCAACATTTAGTTGTTTGACACGTACGCATGTCCGATTATAGGCGTATAAATCTGGGTAAATTTCCATTGCACCTGTTAACCCATTTCGATCTTTGGGCGTGGCGAGTCTCTTTGACGTCGGCTTGTGGTCTTTGATCGGCAAACATAAAACGTCATCGGCGGCAACTTCAGACGACTAGTCTACTAATGCAAGACGTCGTTTGTGAACTTTATTCACGTGATTGTCTGTGCGGTGCAATTGAAGACGTGCTAGGGAGGATATGAAAGAAAAAATGCCGCTCTGTGGAGGTCGGTTGTTTTAGACCACATGGTATTGACGCAAATTATGTTTAAAAACTGTAAAGTCTGTCGTTTAAAGACAGTTGACTGTACATAACCACAATTTTATAAATTGCTATCGATTGAAACGTGGCGATTATTGAATTAAGATCGCTAAACAAAAATACGTTAAGTTTAGATCTTTGTTAGTATTTATTGCGAACCCTCAACATTAATTTATAAATCGAGTCCACAATATTTTTACGCACATGCCGTAATTAACAAGATGATAAAAAACACTCGAACAGGGAAAGCAGCACTCACTAGTACACAGTGGACAGTCAGAAATTAACAAGCGGTCACTAGGAGACAAGCCTATCCGGCGGGTGAATCGGCGCAAGAAAATTAAAAAAACTAACAAAATAACAAATAAACTTTATTGCAAATCGGCAAACACAAGTACACGCACGGTGGGTTTTCCAAAGTCCACCCGTCATGGTGGCGACGACTCTGGGTGGCAACGCAAAATATGCCACCGTGAACCCACCAAAATCCACATAGACTTTAAATTAGGGTGGACAGCCCATCGTGACCATTGCCACCGTGACAACACGGTGGAAACACGATGTTTTGCGGTGGCAATAGTGGAATTCACAAACAATTAATTTTTACCTACAATGTGCACTTGTTTATTACAAGCGTATAATTGATAGTAATTGACACCCCTGTGTAGCCCTTGATATGCATAAAGTTCACAGGTGTGACCTAGTGCGTAAGTGTCACTGGAAGATATATATATATATGCTGGCAGTGCGGGAGTTTAGAGGCCACAAAAATGCTTCAGTGTTAAAACCCACCACAAAATTTCGTAATGAATTATTTTATTTTTCAGTCCCAACCTATGTATTCCTTACTAAAATTTGCGACAGAAGCAGGTACTCGTTTGTACGATCCATAGCAACGGCGTTACGTATACGGCAGCCTATAGCAACGTATACGGTAGCCTACGTGCGTAGATGTACGAGCGAGAAAATGGTGAAGTATTAATTAATAAAACGGGTGCAGGTTATGAAATAAATTATGAAAACATTAATTGAACGTATGTAGTCAACAAATAGCAGGATGTGGATGTTGACAAAAACGCAACTATAAATCACCATGCCCTTACTATTCCGATCAAAGACAGTCGTACCGACATTGTAACTTCAGAAGTCGCCGACAATCGGTAGATGAATAATACTCAAACGCTGCCGACCTTTATCGGGCAAAAGAAACTGTTGTGAACTGACATCAAAGATATCGTAGCCGAAGTGGCCTTAGATGTTTATAATTGCTATACATGGTTACACATTGTAATATTCTCCCAACGGTTGAATCGAACTTTTAATATTCTCCCAACTGAACTTGACAAATGAAAACACAGCGACATATCGAGTGTAATTGTGTTACTTTGTGTCTTGGAAATACTATTATGAGTAGGCCTACGTGTAAAATATGTTAGAAAACAGTATTAAAATATATAATTCCAAATAACAAACTCTATTGCGTCATATTGCTCGCTTAGTACACAACGAGTACACGTGCGACATTGTGAGTAATCGGTAATTGGCATATGCCGACGTCTGGTCAGTTGGTAATTTTAAACGATGTGATAAGCATTAAGACGTGTGTACATGGATTTGTTTTCCTTAACGGATGGATAACGTGTTTTGATATGACATTCCCAATTGTTAATAACGACTTGGATATAAAATTTGGAGTTAAATGCATCTCACCAAGTACATGTATGTAAGTACGGTGTTATTGTGTAATTACCGTCGAGAAAAAATGTTTACTGACGATTTCTAAATATTTTCTACTGCACATGTACATCAATTCAAACATTACAGTAGAACTTACCTGTATCGAGTGGATTCACCGCGAATCACCGACATTCACCGCGTTTTATCGGCATCACGCATCGCGGCGGTCGCGGTGACGGGTGATTGACTGACGAGTGGAATCACTCGGAAAATCGCGGTGATTTTCCACTCCAAGTCAAATTTGGTCGCAGTGACAAAGTGATTTAGGCAAAAATCGCGCGAGCTGTACTGTAATGTTCCTTACCTACCTTAAATAATGACATTTTGTAATTGACGATACAAATGTTTGCCCGCATTACGAAGCACGATTTGCCCACTAAATGAACTCTTGTCTCAGTCTCTGTTCTGACAGTTCTGGTCCTGGTAGTCAACCCTGATAGTCGCATTGGTTATATCGCCTCCAGAACGAGCAGTTGCGCGTTCGATCTAATGAAGCCAACTACAAAATTGTTAAAATAGGCTGCGATTGTGGCATGGCCTTGCACTAAGTATAACCTAGTGTTTGAGCGTTCGCTTCGAGTGCGGGAGGTCTCGGGTTCGAACCCTGGTCGTGTCATACCAAAAACCCTCAGCACAAAAGGGAAACTGGCTTCTCTTTTCGCATACCCTCGTGGCGATGGATAACATCAGGTTAATATAAGTTTGAAAAACTTGTTTCACAATCGACCTTAATATAAATTAGTATAAACTAAGTATAAGTTCGATCTGGTTTGAGGCATTTGGAAATTATGGACATTTGGGGAACTACATGTATTTTATCCAAGCACTTACAGAAGTATTTAGCGTACCCTCGAATTTAAATTTCTTATAATGCTTTTGTTTTATTTACTCCTTCAGACTGCAGGTGACATACTTATGTTCTAGTATTCTAAAAAATTGCAATATACGCTACAACATCTTTGTCTAGTCAGATTATGTAAATGTCGATTTTACACCTCGTTTTTACAAGTTTCCAGTTTTACATGTATAAGCAAACTCGGCAAATAATATGCCTTTGGCCAATTTACAACATATATACACAAGTACATATAAATAATATACTAAACACAAGACATAGTATTTTACAGAGATAAATAACAATTTACGAAGCAATTACATCAATGGCTACAGTGCGTCTTAACATAGCATTATAGGTTAATTCAGCTAAATTTTTAATGTGAGACATGAAGAGTAAAGTACATGTCTTGCCCGATAATACCTTACTGGGGTGTCGTACGTGCATGCGCAAACAAGACCATTCACCACCCGTGGACCTTGTATAACGTAATGGCACCAAAGATACCACCAAACGACGTTTAACGGATACAACATCAAACTAGACCTAATGTACAGGAGACGTGACATCCATATCGTAAAATAAAGTATTTATTATTATTATTATTATTATTATTCGTCATGCAATACATGTATGTATTTGGAGAAGCATGAATATCGGGTTATGTTTGTCTGAGGCAGGCTGTCGGGGTAAGTTGTCGGAGTAATTGTAGTGTTATTGTAGCTGTTAAATGTACTTTTCTTGTTCGTGTGTTATCTATAGTGCCATTCGTGCTCTGTTGTATTCCGCTTTGTACTACCTTCCCTGTACGATTTGTATTATCATTTTTGTAGAATGTTTGACTATTGTTCATGGAGTTGTTGGTTCAATCATTTCTTGGGTGATCCTAGATAAGCGAAATTGACAATGTCCGGATAGATGCATTAGCTGCGACTACTAGTTGGTTACTTAGTCATAATAGGTGATTGGTGTACCTTGTAATTGTTTTGTTTTTTGTTAAATACATTCGATCTAGAAGAAATATATAACACTGGCCGTTGTTTACAAATAAAATTAAAATTAAATGCATGTTCGATGTCAAGTTTTGTTCGATCTTGTACATATTCACTTTTAGCTTTAATGCTATACTCGTTCAATCTACACCGATAACAAGCTGTCAGTGAACCGTGCAGTGTTTATATTATGTATGTTTGTTTATTGATAAGACTAGAGTTATCTCCGGCGAGCTATAGAAGATATCATATTTGTATACAAAGATATTCATACCAACAGCTAGCTATTGGTGAATGGCAGGTTTTTATTGTTCATTCATCCAATAGATTGATGGCGGGCATTTTGCATATGGATACGGTGATCTCTTCTATAGACAGTTTAGTGAGCTGCCAGAAACTGTTTGTACATGTTGAAAACGGAACAAGGTGCATGCAACAATAAGCTCTATTGCCATACAAAGGAGTTAGTATGTTACCATAAACAAGAATAATCCGTGTGCTAATAACATTTAATAACCAATAATATTGAGTGCTTGGTTTTCCGGTGGTATTACAGTAATTGATCATATTGACACCGTACACTATATACCATTATGTAACCTTTCTATTGAAGGGCTTCTGTAAAGCTTTGAATCTTAGCCACCCCATTAGTGCTCCGTGATAATTACAAAATCGTGATATTTGCACATCCCTATTGCTTATTTTCTCTCATAATGCCTAGTATTTACTATGGCATTAGCAGATTAGCTAGCCTAAAATGCATTACATCGAATTATTTATTTAGCAAATTTGAACTTTATCCCACCTGCTTTGTAATAAAAAGCGATTGAAAGTTTACAAAAAATACTCAATAAACACATTATTTCATTTATAAACTTAACGATAGGTCAGCGCTGCGCTAATGACAAAAATCAACATTATGTGTTGACTGGTATTGAAACTTTACAATATAAATGACCGATCCATGTATTTAAGTTTGTGAACCATTCAGATTTTAAGCCTTTTGAATTGTATCAATATTTGACCATCAAGATTTTGCCTCCTGAATCTCCCGTATTGCGGACTAA
Source organism: Spisula solida (assembly GCA_947247005.1). NCBI lineage: Eukaryota > Metazoa > Mollusca > Bivalvia > Venerida > Mactridae > Spisula > Spisula solida. The sequence goes on along the minus strand of OX365945.1, from coordinate 26,111,561 downwards.
TTATTGACATTTAATATTACCACCTACGGACTTATAGGCCTGTTTCATTTAAAACATTCATGTTTTTACGTCTAACAATCCCAGACCTCACTTCAAACATTTTGAAATTTGCGTATGAATACATGTACTTGTTACAAATATTACGCACTACTTTTGATGAAAATTATAATACGAAGCTATACAAACATTTACATAGGACGATAATCTACGCAGGAATGTCGAATTAAGGACCTGTTTCATTTCTGTATCTCTTTAAAGTGCAGTATCGCCTAGTATAATCAAACACTTCGTCATTAAGCCTTGCTTAACTTTCAGCGTTAAGAAGAAGCTTTCCTTTAGATTTAAGCCAATCGTTAAACGCTCCCTTCGTCATTTGTGACGTCACATTCCTTGAAGAGCGGATTTTGATTGTTTCGAGTAATAAATTGTATGTATACTGTCATGTATTTGGTAAATAAATATGTTTAAACTAAGAAAATCCCTGAATGCCAAAACAACGTGTGAGAGCATCGTTTTCCTCTTTAAAACCACCCGGATGACGCAAACAAACACCAATATAGCTTATCTCCCTCACTGCATATGAAGCACCCACGTGACCAAGTTACGTCACGTGGTTATGGAGAGTAGTTACGACGAAACGCATGAAAAACAAAACTGTTAATTTACTGCGTTAAAATATTTTCTTTTACTTTTCAAGCATTATATTTCATGGCTTACGAAATATATGACTGTAAGCAAAACATTAAATTAATCTTTCGAATCGAAACATCAAAAAGGAGCATTCGCCAAAGTATTTATGAAAACAATTGTGTTGGTGGAAATCTCTTACATCTGCAAGGGGAGATCACTGCATTAAGCCTATGTCCCACTGAGCATTTTTTGCATCGGCGATGTACTCCCGATTGAAATTAATGAGCTAGCAGGACATCGGAATAGGTTCCTCGTGGTCTAGGGGAAGCTTCGGGGAAGTCATGGCACAGTTTTTGATATCGAAAGGAATGGTGGTATAGGAAAACATCGGGAGAACATCGCCGATGTGGGATTCCTCAGTGAGACCTAGGCTTTAGAGAATGATAACCTGAAACCAAGCACCAAGACTGAATGATGAACCCACGCACAATATTTCTGACATCTTGTATTTAAGTACATTGTACATATCAAAATACCTTAGTTTGGATTGGCATTCCGAATACCCTTGGAAGTTGTAGATTTCAAGGCTTTATCTGTGGGTATGTCATTCCCGTCGTTCCCTAACAATTATGTTTTCTGCGCCTCATGTTTTTCATCCCTGTACAGAATAAGGTCGAATCGTTAAGAGAATTAAATTGTTTAACTAGCTCTATCACGGTAATAACTAAGTTTTATATCAACTTATAGAATATGAAAATAATGTTTAATATCAAAATAGTCCGTTTGTGTATGTGAAGTTATGCAATAATGGATCTACACGTAAAAAAAATAAAAATAAGCAATCACGGAATATGTACATATTTAGCATTATATTTTAGTATAATCTTGACAAAGTACCGTTGGAATGTTGCTTTATAAAATAAGATCAAGGGTACTGTTTCATCAAAGCACTAACGGAAATCTTAAACTTACGTCAACGTCTAAATTCTTAATTATTCTTTAAAAGCTACACATTTGGGACATATACGGTTTGTAGACTTCGTTGACCAAATAATAATTAATATTGAACAACCCTATAACACAATATGTAGCTGTTAAAGAGTTAAAAAGAATTTAAATTTGAATGTAAGCAAGTTTGCGATTTCCGAAAGAGCTTTGATAAAACAGTACCCTGGTGTACGGAGTGAATTCTAAATAAAATTAACTCTAAAAATTCATTAATTTTCGCGTTTCTGATGTAGACATAATTAATTATAATATTATTACACACTTCAAAGTATGATAATGACAACTTTTTTATTTTATTATATAAATCTATCGCAATGATTAAAATATTATATGCATTAACATTTATCTTAAATATCAATTTGGAAGAATGTTTGCATTTGATGAAATCCATTTAAGACTATATTCATTACATCGTAAAGGACTAATAGTCTATGAATTGTTAAAAATACATTATGAGGTCATAAGTTGTCATTGCCTTGGTCCACATGTAAAAAAGTTATAGTCCTATGTTTAATCTACAATTTAGAGAAACATGCTTTGATCTTGGTTAAAAGAACCAAATTAATAAATTATCATAATAAAACTTTTATAATTATACTAAAAAATGTTTTTTAATTTAATAACTAAATAATTAGAGTTATTCCACCATTTTATGTCACCATAGCGACCATTTAGATTAATAATATATTTATTTGGGCATCAAAGTGCATACTAAGAGTGATTAATGGATAATTTAAACATGATGTAATATTAGAGTAATTAAAATATAATTGCGACATGTGCATACCATCCATGCCATGAACTAAGATGATAAACATTAAAATTATGACGCCTCTCATCCCACGTGTGACAAAAATGCCATAAAAAGGCATGAGCATTCCCCACTATTGAATACCACAGGCCTATCTATAAGTTACGTCAATTTATATAACACATGTATACGGACTCCTAAACGGGTCACCTTAAATTTCGCATTCCGTACATGTACGAGTATAATGCTAGTTGTACAAACTAGTAAAAGCGCCCAAAACTTAAACAAATTGTAAGATGGGTTTATATTTTATGACAAACGGTAAGTATCTAACTTGTTTACATTTTTTTTTAAAATGTGTGAAAGCATTTGTTGATTCCGTTGAAGAACTCGATCAGGATATAATCCCCAACGAAACACGACATCCTATGTTCTGCCGCCGCGAATGTTTTACTGTTATTAAAACTGCTGGTAACGTAGCTTATATGGGAGGTAATCCGGATTACATTCTAAATTACGTTACTAGAATGTTTGTAGACTACCAATTTATGATCTCAATTCAACTGACTTTCGCAAAAACAATACGATGACTGCTTCGTCGCCAAAATTCAGTTCAGTCAGGTTTGGTCTGGTTTCTCATTGATTTCTGTAACTGTTTCGTCACCCGAAGTATCTCTGGTGACTTGGGTTCGACGTCCATTCAGTCATGTCCGATGTCAGTCGCGATTCGGACTGTCTCTATCGAGTGTTCTCTCCTCCATTATCGAAGCGCAGACCAGAGAAACCAGACCAACTAAAGGCGGATCTGAGTTCGCACGACGAAAAGGGTGAACGAAGTCCACGGAATCCTATACCCACAAAACGGAGTCTTTTACAATATATATATATATATATACGGTACACGTAGATTATCCATATAGTTTCTGATTTGTATTTTTGGATAGGGTATGAAACTTAAGCACATAGTTCGGTGTATATTTTCAACAGATGTCAATGAGAGTTTTTGCCATGATCTTGACATGGTGTAAATCAATATTGTAGCCGTCTTGTTACCTTATGAACTCGCACGTGGTGTTGTCGGGTACGAAATGACACAGGACGATGTGAAATGCGTTTATTTCAATACACTTCTTTGAAAACAGAAAACATCAAAATGTGCATTAAAGTATTAGAACCGAACACTTTTCACGCAGTTATTGATATAATTGAGTAATTTATATTCCAATTTTTGACTTAATTTATCCCCTAAACCATTATTGCACAAAAACCTACTTTCAGATTGTTTAGAATATGAATGTTAGGTATATATAATAGCTTTTATTATTAATACGTTGATATGGGATGTAAACATGATTTATATCCCTCTCATTGCTAACTCTTACCTTTTATACAGCCAGACGAACAAAAGATAAACCGATAAACAGGTTATATTAACATCTTATGATTTTCTTCATATTTTATCTTTCGGGTATTTTCATATTAATATAAAGTCAGTGAGCTCAGATTTCCTTTGAAACGGATAGCTTGCTATAAGACGCCTATTCTTATGAGGCATTTTCAGATTAAAAATCTCGTTTTACACCCGATTTTCTTTGATTCCCTAATTATAAATGCCAGGCGGCCTGTTTTGTTATGACAGGAGCTTTTCAAGATGCACAAAAAGTGACAAAAAGGCAGGACTTTAAGCATAATTTATGTCTATTTAAGTAGCTTTCTATTTGAGAAAATTTGAATAAATTACACTGAAAGCTTAGATATTTCAGAAGCGAAGTTTCCTCAACCAGTGGAGTGATATAATAGTATACAGGGTGTTAAAAAAGTTCGTTTTCAATGTTTGAGTTTCAATATTTTATTTTTCTGACCTCTGAAGACTGTAAATTGAAATCCAGAGCGTTCTACCATTGTTCTTATCTCTCTGGCATTAAATAAAGCTAATAGAGTAAGAAATTAGCATGGTCTAATGCGTTCATAGCTCAAATAAAACTTTATATAAATCTAAATTTTGGGAACGAATTTTTTATCACCCTGTATATATCATTACCATGTACATTACATAGTCATTGGCTTTTTTCAATTACGAGATATTTAAATATTTAAGATATACACTTCAGTCAAACATTCTTAGATTGACCCTATGATAATGCTTAGTGTATAGTCTGATTCCCTGTCGTACTTAAGCGTTTTGGTAACGTAGTGATCTAGGGGAGGTAATCCAGACTATACAGTGTATTGCTGAAGTTCGTCAAACTCTTATACCCCAACGTAGTGATCTCCCTTGCTACGCTTCAGGATACAGTAGCAACCTGTCAATAAATCGCAGTGAGAAGTTCACGAATTCGTAGCATACAGGGTCAACACACAAAAGTTCGATTGGTCACATGCAGCAATTTTCTGAGGGAATATATATTATATTATATTATATGCTATTAATAGTATAAATCACAAACCACCAATAGTTATGAAAAGAACTAGTTGTTTATCTATATGACTCACATAGTGGCACACTAAATTGTCTGTATTAAAGGGACTGTCTCACATATTGGTGTAGAGCAAAAATAAAATAAAATTGTCCAATATTCGCGTACTTTTGGTATAGTTGCCTGTATATCCAATAAACAACCACACTGACATCTAAAATAACTTCAGAAACTTCGGCATTTTGTATTTATGTAGAATTTTTACATCAAAAATTCTATAGGGTATTAATACTCTATAGAATTAACACTACTATTACTATTATTGCCTGAAATTTGTTCGCATTTGATGAAAGTGAATAAAAAATGAACCAAATACCTCATTGGTGTTTACGCTGTAGTTTGTTGATGTTACAGTTCGATAACGTGTGAATTACATAATTCACAAAGCATGTTGAAAGGAAACTTAGCGCTTTTTTCAAGAAAAAAATACTCAGTGGGCGATATCGAGAGTGGTTAAATTGAGTGGATAAATCAACCGTCAGTGGCTTTCTATTAATTACATCAATACTTGGTTAGGTTGGAAAATCACGATATACAAAAATTGAGCCCAATCTGTGAGGCAGCACCTTTAAACTGTGGCGTGTGGACAAGCACTGCTTCATTATGTCAAGTATTGCATTCTCTTAGATTATTCTCAAAAGAATAATTGTAAAGTAACGATATAAGATACGATAATTATGTTTAATTAAACTTAAGCATTTCTAGCTGAAAAATGGTTGAGAAATTAATAAAATTATACGAAATAACATTATACTTACTTATGTACATGGGCATTCTCGTTCACCAGAGTATTCTTCACCTGTGATGGTAGTCTGGGAACTTGACTAACCACTGGTGTATGAGGATGGTACATGGATAGGTAAGGGAAAAACGTAACCAAAGAAACATGACTCTGTTCAATGTCATTGAAGTGTGTAGGAAAGCTGTTAGATCTATGTAACTTATCCAGAAACTATGTAGAATCGACAGGGACAAATGAATTTTTCGTTCTGTTAAGGGAGGCTATCTTATGGCAAGGACGTTTTAGAAGATACATCGTAACATGAATTACCTCCCTTGTAGTGCCTATTTTTTACAGTCAATGATTGTGTGTTAGATTAAGTGTTTGTATCAATACCTAAATGACATTATGAGGTTAAGCAAAATGCATAACTGAAATTTAGTTTAACAACATAAGTGAGATGTAATATTTAGTAGTCTGACATCTTGCTTTATGACGCTGCAAGTTTTCACTCCGTGTGCCTCATGGTGTAGGGTTTATATACTGACTTATAATTACAAAAATGTACTTGAAATGTATAAATTGAATTTTATCCATATGAAATGCGTTTTATTGTATCTCTTGTGCAAGTGTTGACATTTTCTGCATTGATATCAACAATAATGAAAGTGTTGTACTTATACTTCGTCTTTTATGTTTTTTGAAGATAATTATGAACATCAGACATCGAATGTGAAAGCATTCGATTGTTGTTGTTGGTTGTGGTGGTGGTGGTGTTGTTATTGTTGTTATTGTTGTTGTTTTTGTTGTTGTTGTTTTTTGTTGTTGTTGTTGCCGTCGTCAGGTTCGGTTACACTCGGACCACCTCGTAAAATATTCTCTTTTAGAACCATATATATTGCAGAAGAGTTCCGAATGGTTCGGTAACAGCTATATAGTAAGAAATATGATTACATAAAATCACTTAGACAGCCAACAACAACAACAACAACACCACCACAACAATAATCAAAGTGTTGTACTGGTATAACTCGAGTATTCAGGCCAGTCACTTGTTTACTTTTATAACAGTGTGTACATAAACATTGCAATTTCTCTTATTAATGCCTTATTTTAATAAATATGGTGTGTATTAGTATGTGATTTAGTGAATACGGTATTGGTTTTAACTGCCATTTTCTCCTATTAAAACGTTTTAAACAATAAAAATACAATTTGTTCTGATAAAAAAAGTCTTATATTGCAATGTTTGTATACAAGTGACAGACTTAAATAAATGGACTGTAGGCCTATTTCAGGAATGAAATAAAAACACGAAATACGATTATACATGTTTATTTACAAATATACAAAAATAACACTTTGACCAATTTAATTTAAATGATTTGACAATGTTAGAATAAGATTTTAATATGAAAGGTCGCCGGTAGAGTTTCCATTAGATGACGTCACAACAAAATCACGTGATCATCGTAGCTGAAGGTTAACACTGTGTTTTTCTCTTTTATGATATAATATCAAGCTCTACAATTACACTTCATGTATCCACTTGCTCACAGATCGGTGTTTTGAAAAGGACACACAAGCTTCAAAGTATGCGCAGTTATAAATACAAAGGTGTTAATGGTTGAAAGTAGTGCATCGCGAAAAGTGATGACATTAGATTGTTTGTAGTTTAATTTTAGCTTCGTTCTCAGTGCTCCGACCTCGTAAATGAATCATCAATGAATGACCTAAAATAAAATACATATCAGTAAAACAATATACTAGGTTAGATTTCAAGATTTATTATGAACATCAATTATATAACAATACATAAAATTGCGAAATAGGTCAAATGTAACTAAAAGTTTTATAACACAACGGATAAATCAAGTTTGCATCTTTCTATGAATTATGAATTATTAGAGAAAAAAAAATTCGTAGCCGTGATTTGTTGTAGAATAAAACACAGACAGGAACTCAGATGCGTAGTCATCAATCAGACGTGTATTTTAAGATTAATTCAGACACAGCATCGTTTCCTCTTTGTGTATATATCGTCGGCTGGCTCTAATAGTCTCCAATGTCCATTTTTTGAAAAAATGAGATTTTTGCCCTTTCTGTCTAATTTGACATTGCTCAATGTCCTGTGAAAAAATTACGTCATAATTTCAAGTGCAATGTGCTTTTTGTCAGTAATGTATTGCTCAAAGTCCAGTATTTGAACCACTACGTAGCGTGCATGTTGCTGAATGTCCCGGAGATTGGTTACTCTAAGAGCAACTTAAACTAAACAAAATAAAGTTGACCAATTGCCGTCCTTTATTTTGTCACGTGATTAACTAAAAAAGTTTAATGTTAAGTTGCTCATTGTCCTTTACCAGTCGTTCTTATATGATCCCATGTCCAGATCACAAATGAAACCGCGTTATTTCGGTAATATATTGTCCAAACTAATAAATCAAAAGTTGCTCAATGTCCAAATTCGGGATAACACACTTTTTCAAAACGGACGTTTCTACGTCAATTTTAAGGCAGCATAATGAATGCAATGGGAAGAATGAAGCCATAGTATACTGGCCATCTGTTGTTTCGCGGTACTAACATTTAAAAATACTATTCAAATGCAATAATCAACGTACATCTGTTAAAACTGTATATCATCATTTTCATCCATTCTTTCTACGATGAATATATTACAAATAAGTCAATAGTGGCAAAATCAAGGAGTATTGCAACTTTGTTTATGGTAGGTATCGGCCATGTTTAGTCAATGACGTCATCATTGGTTTCGCGGTACGGGCTAAATTCCAAACAGTAAATTGAACACTAAAGGTTAAACACCACTAAATGTTAACCACGCTGTATTTTAAGCTATTTGTGGTCGATTACGAAAGTTAGAAGTAAAATCTTAAGATAAGGAAAATATTGGCAGCGGTTAAAATACTTCATGCTGCCAAAAGATACCCTTCGTTGAAGTGCTAGCAATAGTTTGACTGTCCCTCGTTAGCATTCCCGATTCAGCTTGATTCTTCAAATTCTCAGAACGTGTGCACCATAAAAATCAGTTTTAGTGGTCTTTGACCTATTTCAACAACAACAACAGGAAGTTAACTGTAGTAAGCACTCAGTGGATGGAGTTTTACAATTTGCCGCGACTCCAATGATGACGCGAAACCAGTGATATTGAGTATACTATATCTACGTTTTTAAAATCTTAAAATCGGTTGACATAAAGATATTTGACAAAGTCAAATGTTCAAACCTAATTTTCTCGAAAACATGATTGTGGCACTTTGATCACTATTAGAACCAGCCGACGATATGTTAAGCTGCTGGGTGTGTTAGAATAAAAAATAAAAAGTTTAGAAAACATAATTATTACAAGTACATTATATACTGTGTCTCTACGCATGCCCATAAAAATATTTTTGGCAAGGATTAACTTGACCACACAATAAATACTTACTTTTTATACAATTAATGATTAGACTGCATCATGTATACAAATTCTGAAAATAGAAAAAGGAAAGCATAATTAAAGACGTCCTATAGATAGGCTAACGTAGTACTTTTGTTCATGTGTAGTTCGAATGTAAGCTGAAGTAGAACGTACATGGGATGTTTTATCAAAGTACTTACGTAAACCCTGAACTAAAGATTAAATTTTAATCATTTTTAATTCTTTAACAATCGCAAAATGTGATAAAGTGATCTGCAATATTAACAATGACTGGGTTAGCTAATTCCGTCAAACCATAGCTGACCCTATCTGTAATTGCAAGAGCATTGTCAGAAATTAAAATTTGAACGTAAGATTTATATTTCCGTAAGTGCTTTGATAAAATAGTACCGGTGCCTAGCAGCATGGATTACCCGACCTAGCATTGATGGCGTGAAACTTGCTGTCCAATAGTTATTGCCTTGTGGCGAGAAGTAGGTTGGTTGGTTTTCTACTAATTAAGTATGTGAATAAGAAACTTAATTCAAACGCCCAACCACCTAACATACCAACAATGTGAGCAAACTGCTATGAGTCACTGACAGCAAACAGATTTATAATATAAATTCTCAGTTTCTATATGGGGTTGAGTACCGATTGAGGTCGCCCTGGTTCGATTCTCGGCCGTTACACGTGTCATGTTTGAAACGCTTCTCAGTGTTTCCCATCCCATTAGAAATAAATTGATTGGTTACACAGACGTAGTCTCGCGTTTATTTGTGCTATACACTGGGCACCTCAAAGACCTAATGAGTCTATTGTCCTGGCAGAGCGAGGATAGCGCTTCCGGACTGCTTGTGTCATACAACTGTCTCTTCCCTCGAAGTACAATCTGGCAGTACAATCCGAATGTTCAAACAACACGATCATGTATGTTACACGACATTCCCATTTGCCAAACTATCTATACGACGTTCCCATTTGCCAAACTATCTATACGACGTTCCCATTTGCCAAACTATCTATACGACATTCCTATTTGCCAAACTATCTATACGACGTTCCCATTTGCCAAACTATCTATACGACGTTCCCATTTGCCAAACTATCTATACAACATTCCCATTTGCCAAACTATCTATACGACGTTTCCATTTGCCAAACTATCTATACGACGTTCCCATTTGCCAAACTATCTATACGACATTCCCATTTGCCAAACTATCTATACGACGTTCCCATTTGCCAAACTATCTATACGACGTTCCCATTTGCCAAACTATCCATACGACATTCCCATTTGCCAAACTATCTATACGACGTTCCCATTTGCCAAACTATCTATACGACGTTCCCATTTGCCAAACTATCTATACGACGTTCTCATTTGCCAAACTATCTATACGACATTCCCATTTGCCAAACTATCTATACGACGTTCCCATTTTCCGAACTATCTTTACGACGTTCCCATTTGTCAAACTATCTATACGACGTTCACATTTGCCAAACTACCTACCTTCGTAGTTTACTTGTCCATCACCGTCAAGATCAGCCTCTTTAATCATTTCGTCCACTTCTTCGTCCGTCAACTTCTCGCCGAGATTCGCCATCACGTGACGTAGTTCTGCTGCACTTATATAACCGTTACCATCTTTGTCGAACACCTGTATAATACATAAATACACACTCGTTGCTAATAAATTGAATTGATTGTTAAAACACAATTCTTAATAATTCTTTAAAAACTACACATTTGGGACATACACGGTTTGTAGTGCACCTGTATAATACATAAACACACACTTGTTTAATTAAGCAAGCATGTGTGCACAATTTGTATTCAGATAAATTATGGTACGATCCCAATGTTGGAGCTGACACAGACAAGTCAGTCATGTGACCGTGACCGAGTGGATAGGGCGTCCGCCATGGAAGCGGGATATTGAATGTTCGAATACCGGTGGAAGTAGCTGTGTGAAGTTGGCTCAACATACGACATACGACATTCGACATTCAAAAAATCGAATGTCGTCCAGCTCGACATACGACATTGAACGACATTCAAAAAATCGAATGTCGTCCAGCTCGACATACGACATTGGACGACATTCAAAAAATCATCAAAAATCGAATGTCGTCCAGCTCGACATTGGACGACATTGGACGACATTCAAAAAATCGAATGTCGTCCAGCTCGACATACGATATTGGACGACATTCAAAAAATCATCAAAAATCGAATGTCGTCCAGCTCGACATTGGACGACATTGGACGACATTCAAAAAATCATCAAAAATCGAATGTCGTCCAGCTCGACATTGGACGACATTGGACGACATTCAAAAAATCGTCTAAAATCGAATGTCGTCCATTTCGACATTGGACGACATTGGACGACATTCAAAAAATCATCAAAAATCGAATGTCGTCCAGCTCGACATTGGACGACATTGGAAGACATTCAAAAAATCGTCTAAAATCGAATGTCGTCCATTTCGACATTGGACGACATTGGACGACATTCAAAAAATCATCAAAAATCGAATGTCGTCCAGCTCGACATTGGACGACATTGGACGACATTCAAAAAATCGTCTAAAATCGAATGTCGTCCAGCTCGACATTGGACGACATTGGACGACATTTAAAAAATCATCAAAAATCGAATGTCGTCCAGCTCGACATTGGACGACATTGGACGACATTCAAAAATGTGTGCATGTTTGGATTTAAAGTATTGCACTTTTTGTTCAATCATTGTAGAATGAACGAATATTGTCACTTGCTGATGTAAGGAGTCAGTCATGTAAAGTTTGTATTTGTTGATACTTTATTGTCCGCTACATTGTTTTTCTTTGTGATGAGTCGCTTAGCAACCGTAGGAGTTTAAATTATTCAATGTGCGAAACAACTTATTTGGTTTCTACAATCTTTAATCTTAGCATCAGGGAACGTAATTTGAGGTTATTTTGGTTGCATGGCTATTCACAGAAGTTTAAGTGGGGCGTTTCTTTTCGTGAATTTCAACGGTACACAATGCACAAAATTTCGGAAACATAACAAAATATAGTTTTATTTACTTAATCAATTTGGTTAGGGGAGTTTATAGATTGGCTAAGACTTGTGTACTTTCAGTAAATCGTGAATAGTTTGGAAGATTTGCGAGTTGCTTTGCGATATTACCGGATATTTTGGTTTTACTTTATACTTTTCTTGTGTCAACTGGAATATTTGTTATAATAATAGTTCTGTTAATAAAGTCTCGGACATTTAATCTAAACTTGTGTTTGTTCAATAATTACTAGTTATGTTCAGGCAGCCTGACAAGCATTTAAGATAATATTTTGAATGCTCTTGTTCGTCCGTCTGTTGTATACTAGTATCTACAGTTGCTGTCCACGGTGCCTAAGAGTCGAGTGACACTCGGCACAAAAGTAACCTATTCATGGGTAGGTGACAACTAAAATGCAACAAGCAATGTTAAATACTAATAGAACAGTGTATAAACGAGTCAACTTCCGGTTATCACAATAAGGAGTACACGTTGACTTGTATAGTATTGCAATAAGTCGTACAGTGATGGGAAATAACCGGATATTTCAATCACAATAAGTCATAAAAGTTAAATTGTATAGTATCACAATAAGTTGTACAGTGATTTGGTTTATATATGGAATATGTAACTGTCGGCATGAATTGTCAACATGTTGTACAAACCCGGGAATCAAAGATGGCGTCAAAGATGGACGCCATATTACTTACGAATACACCTGAAATTATATGGGATACAATTTGATATTTATGTACATAATGTAGTCTCCAATGCTGGTTTGGTTATCATTCATTTCATAATGTGCATGCAATGACATAAAACAAATCGAAAAACTTGAGTAATGCTGTGTACACTTCCGTTAGTGGAAAGTGCACTGCCGAACCACAGGGTCAGAATCAGTCTAGCTATGCGTTCAACATACACTATTACATCATGATTGGTAAGCGAAACAATAGGGACGTGGATAAACACATACTAGTTCGTTACCCATGTGTATGTAGTTTTTACGGGTATCGGGCTTGCGATAGACGTAATTGATACCCCAATCATACGAATCTCGAATCAGCCGGAATGGGTCCGAATGAGTCGGAATTAATAAAAACTAAAAATTTGAAACACATTCCGAATGATGATTCGAAATGACCAAAATTATTACAGCTTGTCTAAATGTCGTTAGAAATACTTCTAAGATAATTCGAATACAATTCAAATAAAATTCGAATATAACAATCATGCATTTCGAATCCGCCGACAGCGGAGAATGTGCACGCATATGTTTCCATAATACGGTACACACAATCATGGGACCGTTGTGAACGGGATTTCGCGATGTTCGTGAAGTTGGCAGGCTAGCGGCCTAGCGGCCTAACAGCGTGAAGTTGGCGGCCTAGCGGCCTAGCGGCCTAGCAGCGTGAAGTTGGCGGCCTAGCAGCCTAGCGGCCTAGCAGCGTGAAGTTGGCGGCCTAGCAGCCTAGCGGCCTAGCAGCGTGAAGTTGGCGGCCTAGCGGCCTAGCAGCGTGAAGTTGGCGGCCTAGCAGCCTAGCGGCCTAGCAGCGTGAAGTTGGCGGCCTAGCAGCCTAGCGGCCTAGCAGCGTGAAGTTGGCAGCCTAGCAGCCTAGCGGCCTAGCAGCGTGAAGTTGGCGGCCTAGCAGCCTAGCGGCCTAGCGGCCCAGCGGCCTAGCGGCCTAGCGGCCTAGCGATCCAGCGGCCCAACAAAGTTGGCAGTCCAAAAAAAAAAAAAAATAATAATAATTGTGAAGTTGGCGGCCTAGCGGCCTAGCAGCCTAGCGGCCTAGCGGCCCAGCGGCCTAGCGGCCTAGCGGCCTAGCGGCCTAGCGGCCTAGCGGCCCAGCGGCCTAGCGGCCTAGCGGCCTAGCGATCCAGCGGCCCAACAAAGTTGGCAGTCCAAAAAAAAAAAAAAAAAAATTGTGAAGTTGGCGGCCTAGCGGCCTAGCAGCCTAGCGGCCTAGCGGCCCAGCGGCCTAGCGGCCTAGCGATCCAGCGGCCCAACAAAGTTGGCAGTCCAAAAAAAAAAAAAAAAAATGTGAAGTTGGCGGCCTAGCGGCCTAGCAGCCTAGCGGCCTAGCGGCCCAGCGGCCTAGCGGCCTAGCGATCCAGCGGCCCAACAAAGTTGGCAGTCCAAAAAAAAAAAAAAAAAAAAAAAAATTGTGAAGTTGGCGGCCTAGCGGCCTAGCAGCCTAGCGGCCTAGCGGCCCAGCGGCCTAGCGGCCTAGCGATCCAGCGGCCCAACAAAGTTGGCAGTCCAAAAAAAAAAAAAAAAAAAATTGTGAAGTTGGCGGCCTAGCGGCCTAGCAGCCTAGCGGCCTAGCGGCCTAGCGGCCCAGCGGCCTAGCGGCCTAGCGATCCAGCGGCCCAACAAAGTTGGCAATCCAAAAAAAAAAAAAAAAAAAAAAAAAAATTGTGAAGTTGGCGGCCTAGCGGCCTAGCAGCCTAGCGGCCTAGCGGCCCAGCGGCCTAGCGGCCTAGCGATCCAGCGGCCCAACAAAGTTGGCAGTCCAAAAAAAAAATAAAAAAAATTGTGAAGTTGGCGGCCTAGCGGCCTAGCAGCCTAGCGGCCTAGCGGCCCAGCGGCCTAGCGGCCTAGCGATCCAGCGGCCCAACAAAGTTGGCAGTCCAAAAAAAAAAAAAAAAAAAAAAAAAAAAATTGTGAAGTTGGCGGCCTAGCGGCCTAGCAGCCTAGCGGCCTAGCGGCCCAGCGGCCTAGCGGCCTAGCGATCCAGCGGCCCAACAAAGTTGGCAGTCCAAAAAAGTTGGCAGTTTGGAGAAGATTTGTATTTGTAATATATATGCACGATATAGTGAAAATGTATCTGATATTAGAAACCTTGCCACTTGTATTCACCATGCTTTCATCGAAAGAAGACAACTTCATGCCATGTTATCGTAATTGTATTGATAGATCATTCACACGTTTAACAAGTACATATACCGTATCTTAAATTTTTATGTTTGTTTATTGTCATTTGTCGATTAGCATTTATTTTATTGTTATTTTGTCATGTGCATTAATACAATCATGTATTGCATTTTTATTTCAAATATGTTATTTAAATCATTTATAAATGTAACCTTACACCATTAAGTATGCCTTGTATTTCGTTTCGACAAGGTAAACTTTATAATGGAAACACATTTGTATTTCATAAACTATGTTTCTTTGTACAATTATATTGTATGTAATGTACAATCTCTCGGATAATAACAGCGGTTGTGCTTAACATATAATATCAGTACATAAACTATAAATTTTCTAAAAAAAAAAATACCGTCTCTCCCGAATCCGGGCCTAAATTCGTCTCATACATATATACCTCGGTTACATATATAAAAGATTTTTTCTAATTTGGTATAATATCATATCGCATACTTTCCCGTCATATATAACCATGCTATTTATGTAATTGTATTAATGTTGCTTTGTAAAAAGTCCTTTTCAGGACTGAATATGCAAATAAATTATATTCTATTCTATTCTATATTTGTCGTCCATCGTGACCTTGTAATACATGTGGAATCAAGACACCGTTTAATACGACAAGTGTACATTTATGTGAGGTTCAGTGTTAAATGTTTGGTTATAGTCAATCTGTTATTTGCAAAGAATTCCTTAAAAGTCTGAAGACAAGTAGCTTAGATGTACTAGCACTATGCTTTCATTTGACTGTGCTAGATTTAAACCATGACACTAATATCTAAATAGACTGAACATAAAGTTCGTCAGGACTAATCAAGAGCCCAATTTACCATAGGTGCCCGTCATGTAATGACTCCATGTAGACTTCAATAGATATATTTCTCTACGAAATTTATCACACACTTCTCTTCTAGTTTTTGAAAGCAACTTGATATGATATGAACTAAAACAACATTGTATGTAGGGTAACCCGGTTGTAGAGGGTTTTAATGCAATGAAATTTGAGAGGTTGTAGATCTACCTCCATAGTATTGGTATCTTCATATATATACATCCTGTATTTTAATGCAGTTTTTTCAAAGATCTAATTGGTGGTTGCTAACTGGCAGCAAGCTGTATGGTGTAATGCAACAGTCAATTGAAACCACAGCCCGAACGCCGGGGAAGGACGGATATTTTTACGTTTGTCTTTTCAAACCTCTGGTAAAATCCGTGCCCCCAGGGTCTGACAGATAGCAAAATCCCCGCAATTGCCCCGCCTCACGGGTAGAGTCACGGCTATATTTCCCCGCTATTTTTGCGCGAAACAAAAGTCCCGCACTTGCACGGCAGTGCGGGTGCGTCGGAAATGTTAACACATGCGACAATTTCCCCCGCCATCCCCCGCCCTTCACAGGGGTTGGTGGTTGTCATTCAAATCAACTGATGCATAAGTACGATTTCCCGATTTTGGATTTAAGAATTGTTAATTTAGCCGTCACCGGATAAAAGTTGCATCGTAAATAGAATCCTGAACGAAATTGCTATGTCAGTCTAGTGCACATGGTACTAGTATGTCTTGCCGCAGCGACTAAGTCCCGATACAGAAACCCCTGCCAATATTTCTTCCATTTTTAAATCATGCAAGTGTCAGTAGTCAACTATAATAATCATGCAATTTCCTGCAGTTTAAGCTTTTGAACTGAAATAAATTTGTAATGCATCATAATCCGAAAATACCATGGATTACAAAAATATTGAAAAATAATTTATTTTTTCATTCAATTTTCATTTGTCTTACCCTTAAATTTGAATATATCTCACTATGAACTCGTGTAATTTCGTGCACTTTTAGAATCAGATTTGTACTACTTTGGTCACCTTATGTAATCGATTTATGCTGGGTTGGCCATGTGAACATGGATCTTGTTAAAGTTTGCAATAACACCCTCTAATGGTCAGAGATTCATGAATATTGCATTGAACCGATTGTGTCACGTGTGAAGAAAACATACTCTACACTAGTCTATCAGTCTCTAATTACTGTCTATTGCCTATTCTGCGCTTTCACACACAACCGCACTGTCCAACAGCCAAACTAGAAGAGAGCCACCACTCAACTCACCGAATAACATGGCATTTCAGACTTGATAAAACCTGTACCCAGCTGTACTGTACACAGACCGGAATCCCAGAATCACTACACTCCCTCCGACTTTGTCTGAAAGCGCTGGGATTACGACTGAATTAAGATATTTAGTCCCAAATGCTCAAAAAACACTAAACATAGGCAATTTTAAAACTTTAATTTAGATTGCCCCATTCAAAACTTAAAACTGATTCGTTTTTAGACATTATTATCATTATTCACTGACGGGATTTTTCCAGTGTCTATCAGTCCGGCACGTTACAAAAGAGAATTGCCATGTTATTGAGGACTGAAGATTTTTTACATTTTCATTATTCAAACCCAAACAAATTCAATGCCTTCAGCGCTTTGATTTTTGCTGTTGGCAGAGTCTTCAGTCTACCGGAACTTGGATACTTAATAGCAGTAAATGTTATAGTGTATACAACAATGTCATGTGTTATTACATGTACATTCGAAATAAAGATATAACAATTCTGTGTACAAATGTTGTTATGCTCGCTCAGTCTGTCAATCTTCAAAAAAAATTGTTTTCAATAATGCAATATACACCATACTCATAACAATTCGTTGTAATAAGTTTAGCAGTTAAGATAATGTTCACTATCTACATCCTAATGGCGTCCTATGCGATGCAAAACCTTGCAGATTTCCATATCCGTACGGATATCGTACGGTACTCGCACGAGTAGTTTGTAGCTCGTGCGGTGTCCTCACGGGCCTCGTGAGAGATAATACAGACTTGAAAAATATCTACGAGCTCGTAGACAACTCGGGAGATCGGTTTCACCGAGTCCTCTATGAGTCACAAAAATCCGTGCGGTGCTCGTATGAGTTTCGATATCCATACGAGCTCCGTACGGACGCCGTACGAGTTCGCCAAAATCAACTCGTACTGAGCTCGTAAGGAGCTCGTAGGGCAAATGTGACCGTAGCATAAGTAGGAAAATATCACTGTATATTATAAATGATTCAAATCTATCAAGTTTCAATGAGTATCTATATAGATATTCAACATTATGCTAGGGAACATGGGTTGAGCTTATCAGCTGTCCTTTATTGCTAAATCACATAAGACTGCAGGATCTGGTATATACAATCTCAGTGGCTAATGCATTATTAGTTTTATTACAATGAAAGCCATACTGAGATTTTGGCATTATGATATACGTATACTGAACAATTGTTTAAATTATATGACAGAAAATATTCTCCAAACTTGTGAAACATAAAACACTGTTAAAACATAAGCAACATATGTTTCCAGGCAGAGATACTGGTAATTATCAGTCCTTAAAAAGCCTTACATGTTATCAAAGATCTTAAAATGAGATTTAACAAAAACAGGTTATATTGGATTGTCAAAAGTAAAATGACCATGGAGGGGCACGTGACATGTTCTCGATGGTTTACGATTTTAAAAACAATATCCAAAAAAGAAGCACTTTGTAAGAATGTCGTGAACCAGACTAATTCCATTATTCCATGCGGATAGCACCGGTCTTTATCGCATTACAATAGTTTATTTACCAAAGAAACCATTATTCCGAAATTTAAACTGAATACGATTTATATCTCATCATGGCATTTGTTGTTAGATTAATCGGTATTGTCCGATATTACATGTATTGGAACAATTATGACAGAAACATTAATTTAAACTTACACCGGAATAAATTCGAATTACATCCAAACTGCAAAAACCACATTCTAAACGATACAACTAAATTATAACCCACAGGAAACTATTTGACTTGTATATAATTACCTAGTAGGCCCTATTTTACACTATGATGCTGAGGTTTTTGGGGTAAAAATATTTAAATTATACATTGCAAATGTCCTTTGAAAGATACTTTGCGTCAGAAAATCAAAAAACTTGGACGTGTTACAATAACTTGTCATTCTCTGCGATTAAGAATACATTCTTGTTTATCTAGCATCATTTCAACTATAAAAATAATAATAATAAAGACTTTATTTAAAGAGGCAATCCATTCTTCCCTGTGAGCCTCATTAACACATTTACAAATTATGTACAGTAATAACAGAAGATAATAGTAACAAAAGGCCTTTTCGACTGGGCTGTTTCGTGAAGCAAGTTTTATGCGGTAATATTTGACCACATCATTTGTTTTAAATTGTCAACATAATCTAACTATTTTAGCAACGCTTTTCTAAAAAGAACATTCAAAGTATTTTAATACCCAGGGGCTGTTAGGTTGTAAAACGACTATGATAGTCTAAATAATTGTCACTGAAATGTCCACTGGAGACAGGATGCACGCGATAGCATCTTAATAGAATTTTATCATACATTAAAGTCAAGGTAATGATATAATAGGTTCAATATTGGTAAACCCTTTGTTTTTTTAGTAATTATGCAATAATGTTGTAGCCACGTTTTAATTGGCTAACAAAGTATATAACATGCAATTTGATTGGCTAAGAACGTTTTAAGTATTTTGTAATGTGTAATTTGATTGGTCAAAAGCTTTTAAGATTTATTTTCTATTATTTGAAAATAATGTATATTAAGTAAGATTTTTTAATAAAAAAGGGATGAATTAGGACGAAAACAGTCATGATGTAGGTTTTAAAAAGTTAGGAAAAGTGGAGTTCCACTACGCTTAGTTAAGTTACTAACTCTGTGTGTTAAGAAAATAAAACATATTTGTTATTGTTAAAATATTTGGAGAAACGACGAAAATAAAAATAGAAAAACTGACGGTGGATTTCTCATAACTTATTTAGTTGAGACTTTGTTATCATATTTGAAATAGTACTGGAAAAACGCACTGGACACACTACGTTGGCAGAGCTAAACTGACAGCTCACACACAACGCACGGACCAACGGGTTGTTACATACGAGCTAATTCCCAAAACAACAGACATAACACTGTTGTTTAAACAACAAACCGGATGTTCACATTACAACAAGCACCAACAACAAGAACTAGAGATTAAAGTTCTCAGAGAGTTGAGTAATCAGAGCTCATCAACGCATTGGAAAAATGAGTTCAATTTCACACACTGTATCAACGCCCTTCGTTTACGGCATTACACAAGCTTTAGCCTGGTTCCCATCCCCACAATCACAACACTACTATAGTAATGCAACTGTAAAATTAGAACGGGAACAGACTGTAACCTGCTCCACGACACAGCCCAGTCGAAAAGGCCTAATGTCAACTAATGCATGATTTCCGTATTAAAATTGATCCATAGATATCACAAAGGCGTCACCAACCAAAACATTACCACGTGATCAGACGTTTACGAGTAAATATTAGTGTGTAAAACGCTCGAGATCATTCATAAATCACTACAAAAAAGAATCCTGCGACGATAATAATACTATAACCAACTACCACGTGCTCGTCACTGAACATTTTCATGAATGGGTCATATAGGGGTCAACAGCTGCAGTCGGTTTTATTTTGTGGGTTACATAACATAGTCCATTCTCGTTCACCAGAGTATTCTTCGAGTCTGGGAACTTGACTAACCACTGATGAATGAGGATGAACATTGCCTGGTTGGTCAGTTCCACCAACACTATCAAGATTTGATTGGCTGATAAAGCTGGTTAATCGGCGTTCCTAGTAGATTGGCAGATCTGAGGCACGATGACCTATAATGGTCCTTCTATATTTCTGGCTATCAGCAGGAGATCATTATCAGTGTTTATCTAGGGTCATAAAACACAGAAACTGGTCCCGGCTACTGAAAACCAATAGGGTGCTAAGTACTGTATGTACACTAGACAATATGTGTCATATTATCATTTATGTTTGTTTTAAATTGGAATATTAAGATATATTAATTTATTTCTTGTTTCTATCTAGTTTGAGTGTATAACAGCTATTTTCCCTATATGTCAATAAATTTGGCGATTTTATTATTTAAGAGTTATTTGACATAAATTAATAGATATAACATTTTGTACACACTAGAACTAGATACAAATAAAAATAAATATATCTAATAGTTTGAAGATAAATAAAAAATAATAAACTACTCATATAGATCTAGTATATGAATTTAACTTCTCTATTCCAAACAGTTTAACCAAAGTCCTCAATATAACATTTTTGTATCGTTGATTTAAAACATGAATAATATTAAGTCACTTATCTACTCAAGTAATAAGATAAACATGTCAATGTTACTGTGTGTTATAAGTTCGTATTTTAGTTTTCACACTTTTTTATTCATGTGCAGGATTCCACAGTGAGCTTTTAAAAATGCTCCCCATCCACGGTGACCACCTGTTCCAAATATGGTTTCTGTAATTAAACCCGACTCATTCCATGAAATGTACATAGTTATTTGGATGCTTATACATAAATATCCGATGCCCGTATCGCATTTTGTAAAACCCCTTTCACGATTGTCGTGCGACGGACCTGCGACGGGTCTACGGTGTAAATTTGAGGACTATCGTGCGTCCGTCGCACGACGGACTTGAGAAATTTCTGCATCGTGCGACCGTCGTGCGACGGAAAACATAATCGTAGACCCTCGTTGTAGAGTTTTGGACATGTTAAAAAATTCTAAGGAGGGTGACTGTCGTAGGCCCGTCGGACGATGCCCTATGTCGTCGCACGACGGACGTGCGATGGACGCACGATGGACGCACGATGGACGCACGATTTGTTTGAGATTATAAGGTCACTCTAGGCACTTAGAATCATACCACTATCGTGCGATGGACGTACGATGGACGTGCGATGATTGTGCGATTGTCGCACGACAGTCTTGTGAACATCTCCTATCCTACGACTGCCGTGAGACAATCGCACGACCTTCGTACGACAATCGCACGACCGTCGTACGACGCTCGTAAACATATAAAAATTATGTACTTTTTCAAAATGCATACCCTATAGTGCAATTCTTAGATAAATCATATTCTAAGAGAAAATGTGCACTTTGAAAACAATAAAAGCTCTCTATAGCGACACACATTGGGAAACATAACATTATGTTGTTGTATGTAGAGGTTGTCTCTTCTCGAACAACATGTTTATGTTGCTGAAGAGAGGTTGTTGCTCAGTGGAGGGCTGCTCAGAGCCTCTGGAGAGTTTGCATTGTACATAGTTATCACAAATGCATTCAGCTTAAACTAAGATCTAAAAGTTGCCCGAATGTTCTCATACATTCATATCAATAGCATACTTTAATCACTTAGCAGGTTATAAAATATCAACAGTGTATGTTTTTATTATATAATTAGTAACATTAAATGTATACTTAGTAACAATATATCAGTACATCTAAAGACTCTAAACACGTTTTTTAATTCACAAATATTTCCAACATCTTGAAGAAAGCCATAATTTGAATTAGGAATTAACTGTTCTCTCATTTTATAACATGTGGACATCCAAAATATCTCGAAACAAACAGCCTAAACATTATTATTATTGATTATACATACATGTATTTCAGTTTAATATTATATTAAGATTGGAATGATTTAGGTATGACTTCGTAAATATTAGTTTTGTGCTTTTGAATACCCATTATTTGTGTACTTTCTACAGGTAAAAAGATGTGGCGGACGCAATTTATTTGTTTACCGTGTCACACGATAGCACAGGGAACTCCAGATTTCCCGACAATGCAAGGATATGTCATTGTGTGATTGTACATGTAGACAATACACTGTAGAAATAAATAGGGTAGTATACTTATATATTCTGTTAAGGCAACATTTTAAAGTTTATTCACTACATGTACACTCACATAATGACGGTAGCGGATATATTCCGCACAGTAACCTTGTAATATATTCATGCTTAAAGTGGAGGAACACGTCAATTGATTCACACTGATACAGGTCTTAAATGGCACACACCATCGAACGCCAATGATAGCACTAGCATTTCTTTACAAATAAATATGAACATTAAATGCATTTTCAATGTCTATTCTTTGTTCTATCTTGTGTATAATCACTTCTTTAGTACTCTTTCAATCTTCACTGATAACAAGCGGAAGCCGAAGTAAAACCATACTGAAACTCTATTGTTCTAGTCAAACACTTACCTGTAGTGTTGGGACTACGCAATATTTTTTCCTGCCATTAATTTTTGAAATGTACTAATCAATGTGTGTTATTCGGATGAGTAGAAACGACCGGCTAATTAATATACTAGGGAGCGTGTGCTGGGGAATAGTCGGGGAAAATCATCCTTCATCCTCGATTGATTCTGCATAATAAATATAACATGTCTGTAATAAAAACGTCATAACAATACTACTGTCGGTTCAATAAGTAATACTAATGAGGGAACTGTCCCATTCAAAAGAATATGGGAGGCTTATGTTTTATATAATAAACTAGATACCTTCAACCAATAGTATAATACTTCAAAACGTGTTTTCACGTCGTCTCGTTAGTCGAGTGGGTAAGTATGCCCCTATTATTCAAGTTATTTTGTTCAATCTTACCACTGGTTCGTCACCCATCCAAGTTACTTAAATTTTAAAGTGTTTTGTTATCTTTTTACAAGTACCTTATTTTTTATTTGTAACTAAAACAAAAACATACACGAGTAAGGTATGCAGTACGTAGATTAATGTTTGTGTTATATTTTCATTCTTTATCAAGTCGTATTTCAATTGTTTTATTCTTATATACAGTACAACACTCATACAATCGTTTTTAATATATTCACTACAACGTGAAACTTTGATCACTTTAAAGTATCGATTCATTAAAACAGCAGTATAATATAAGACTTTATAACAAGGATACATGCAATAAAAAGGTTGACCGAAGTGGGGATCGAACCTACAACTCAGAATAAAATAGAAACTTGAAGGACGTGAGGGTTTATCCACTACACTAACGCGCCTTTCGTATAAATTATGGAATGAGATTTGCACACTATTTGATATCGAACCCTTACAAAGTTTACCTTTCGGGCGAGTTTATATTTATAACTGTTCTCATTTGAACGCACTTTAGTATATTGAAAATAATTTATTATTTAGTATGATGTGTTTTATTTCAATCTCTCCAAAATGATGCAGATTTCTTTCTGTTCCGCATCTTAACATTTAACTATATTCAAATCATGCATTGCGTGCAGTGACAGGTTATTAGACAGCATAACGCGTGTAAAAGCGAATTTTCTGGCGCGAAGCATTAAGTCAACGGGTCACGTGGTTTGGTCAGAGTTTGAATTCACTAATGGATCTGAAAATTTGTGTTATAGTTTCGCAGTTACAGAAAGATAATGAAAAATGGCCGCCAATAGAATAACAAAAGTTCCCTAAAATGCGTTATTCTGTAGCTCATAAATTTTCTTTTATATTTTAATGATGTTTAAAAATATTCCAAAAACTCGAGTAGGCCTATCTAGAACACATTTTAAAATAACGTCGGTGCCAATCATAAACCCCGTAACTACATTTTTTCAAAATGTATTTTTTTCAGCATTTCCTACTGGTAATACTTTCCCGCGTTAACTGTCGAAGTTTCATGGCAGTCGTCCAATCAGATCTCTCGGAATCGCAAAATGAACACGTGAGGAAACCTGTAACTACGATGTTTTTATATAAATGTACATGTTTTTCTGCACTTACAGGCTTTCCTCCAGAAGTTACGGATTTTCCTCCTTTTTTTTGTCGCACACATTGGGGGAAATCCCGTAAAAACGAGATTTCGTTGTCCTGTGCTCGGTTTATTGCATTCACTGTCCAACTTTTGATGGTTGTTTTCTTACCCTTTTTTATCGTTATGGGCAAATCAACAGCATTTTTCATCGTTTATGTTTATCGTAAAGCAGTTTTTACCTTCTCCTGAAAAGTTGTGATTTTGTAGTTACGGGGTTTAGGTTTGGCACCGACGATAAGGGAGATAAATGCTCAGTTGCTTAGTATAGCACTTTGATCGACCGCCATCTTGGAATAGGAACGCTTGGAAGAGAAAGCACTGGACGTGACAGCTTGGCAGTTACTGATCAACTGATTACACCATGAAAGTACTTGTTTTAAACAAGGAAAGTCGTATTTTTATAGACATAATCAACGTAGTTATACAGAACAATGAACTTAAAAATGAAAGCAGGTTCATACTCGTACTGTATCGTCCTTCGTTACTTCGTACCCAAAAATGTCACAAATTTTCTACTGACTGTACATTTATGAATCATACATGTATGATAGCAATCATTCTGTCCTGGATGATCATGTTACTTTTTCTGGCGTTTTTGAACCTCAACAAATTGCTATCGTACAGTACATGTGGAATCAACTTGCCTAGTGTAAATGATATAGCTAAGCTGTTCTTTAATAGTTAAGATATAATTCGCTAAAATAGGCTGTGCCTCAGTTCATATTAATTCAACACCTACTGACTTACGTTCACATTACATGTATATGAATTTTCGAGTTTTTAACTTCAAGAAACTTATAGATCTACTTTATACAGTATATGTAAACCCGCAATCAAGCGATAACTTCGAGTACAAATTCACACAATCAGCCTGCCAATAATGGCAAGGCATACAAGGGATTTACTTTGCCACATATATTGGCAAAATAACTAAATGATCTTCCATTATGTAGTTCAACAATTACCCAGTCAGAAATAGCCGAAAACAGAGACAGTTCTCTGACGAAACTAAAAATATTGCCAAATCAAGATTTAGGTTGACGGTGTAGAATGTGAATCTGAGTATCTTCAGACTTCCGAGTCACTTGGATTGGCCTAACTGTTATATTGACTGCTTGGGGTGTGCCATGTCCGTGGTTGTGATCAGGATCGGGAATCGCCATAAAAATAAATAAATAAATCTGGATATGTATCCACCATATATGCAACAGTCACACACGGCATTATGAAAAAACAAGTTTCCATCTACTGTTTTAATCCCAGCCTAATCAAATGTCTTGTCTTGTTTATTATTCTTTTACATAAACATGCATGGTACAAAATGTATGCCAATATCTTCATACTAAATTGTAACAAAAACCTTCGAGATCTTGATTAAATATAATTATATAGTCCAATACTAGTATTTGCCTATAAAGACCATCCATTTGGAAACTGCAAATAGTGATATTTAATGAAAGGTATGTCCCTCTCAAGAGGTACAGGTTAATATCATTGAAAATGGTCTGATGAGAAGATGACATTATTTTTTTGAATTTATTGTTATATAGTGGTTTTTGTTTGCAGGTTGTATTTAACAGCGGTTTTCTCAAATTTTGTATTATTAAGTATGCTTACCAGGATGCATAATTGCATAATGGTGCATCTGACTAGTGTACATAAATATTTTCCAAAAACTGTGCAATTTCATTTGGACCGAGTGACCTGTGCTATGTAAATGAAAAACTACGTGAATATAATTTTTAACATCTTTAAAGGGTTTTACTAGGTAATGCTACGGTCACATTTGCACTACGAGCTCCTAACGAGCTCCGTACGAGTTGATTTTGGCGAACTCGCACGGCGTCCGTACGGAGCCCGTACGGATATCGAAAATCGTACGAGCATCGTACGGATTTTCGTGACTCGTAGAGGACTCGGTGAAAATGTTTCACCGAGCTCCCGAGCTGTCTACGAGCCCGTTGATATTTTTCAAGTCTGTATACTCTCGCACGAGGCTCGTGCGGACACCACACGAGCTACGAAATACTCGTGCGAGTATCGTACGATATCCTTACGGATATGGAAATTTGCAAGGTTTTGCATCGCATGGGACGCCATTAAGATGTAGATAATGAACATTATCTCAACTGCTTTACTTATGACAATGAATAGTTATGAGTATGGTGTATATTGAAATATTGAAAAATTAAAATTTTGGAAGACAGACAGACTGTGCGAGTATATCAACATTTGTACACAGACTTTTAATATCTTTATTTCGAATGTACATGTAATGACATTGTTGTACACACTATGACATTGTTGTACACACTATAACATTCACTGCTATTATGTTGATACTGCAACTGTATCATGTATCCAAGTTCCGGTAGATAGACTCTGCCAACAGCAAAAACACAACACTGATTAATTCATGAAAACAATGTCGTATTTTTATATCATTATTATGGTATTCTCATATTATCATTATCGTCATCATAATCGCATTCTCGTAATATCATCATCGAGCTATCGTATTATCATTATCTTATTC
Source organism: Spisula solida (assembly GCA_947247005.1). Lineage (NCBI taxonomy): Eukaryota > Metazoa > Mollusca > Bivalvia > Venerida > Mactridae > Spisula > Spisula solida. Next base: position 26,084,263 of record OX365945.1, on the reverse strand, counting down.
TCGTAATTATCAGCATCGTTCTATCGCATTATCATCATCGTGTTCAGGTATTATCATTATCTTATTATTGTATAATCATCATCGTATTCTCGTATTATAAATTATCTTATCATTGTATCATCATTATCGTATTCTCGTATTATCATTATTTTATCATTGTATTATCAGTATCGTATTCTCGTATTATCATTATCATATCATTGTATTATCATTATCATATCATTGTATTATCATTATCGTATTCTTGTATTATCGTTATCTTATCATTGTATTATCATTATCGTATTCTCGTATTATAATTATCTTATTATTGTATTATCATCATCGTATTATCGCATTATAATTATCTTATCATTGTATTATCATTATCGTATTCTCGTATTATCATTATCTTATCATTGTATTATCATTATCGTATTCTCGTATTATAATTATCTTATTATTGTATTATCATCATCGTATTATCGTATTATAATTATCTTATCATTGTACTATCATCATCGTATTCTCGTATTATAATTATCTTATTATTGTATTATCATCATCGTATTATCGTATTATAATTATCTTATCATTGTATTATCATTATCGTATTTTCGTATTATCATTATCTTATCATTGTATTATCATTATCGTATTCTCGTATTATCGTCATCATACTATCGTATTCTCGTATTATCATCATCCTATTATTGTATTATCATTATCGTATTCTACTATCATCATCATCAAACTATCGTATTCTCGTATTATCATCATCGTGTTCTCGTATTAGCATCATCGATATATCCGACCAACAACCTTTCTCCAAGTAGGGACGCACCAGACTTTGATCCATGACATATTACCGCGACCGTGGCTGGGTGATTTTGGCGTCCGTATAGGAAGCGGGAGATCGAAAGTTCAAACCCCGGAGAAAGTTAGGTTATAACTGATGTAGTCGTTTGGTAAGACGCCGGTAGGCCCAACTCTGCCAGGTACCCGGCAATACATGTATGAGAATGGATTCGTGTTATTTTGCTAGAGAGGGGTCCGACCAGCAATATTTTATCCAAGTTGGTACCCAGTAGACTCCCACCCAAGACGTACTCCTCTCATTGTATTACATGACCACAATTCCAGGGTCCAGGCCCACCCCATCTGGATCCGCACACGCTCAGTGTATGATAGTTGTTATTTCCGTGATTCTCGTGCACAGAACTTATTAGTACACATCAAACCATTGTCTATGCATCTACATATATGTATATCCTATTTCTACTGCATTCACTTAATTCTTTTGGTAAAAATATATATTTGGTGTGGTACACATGAGACACATACGTGTATATACCCTTTGTACTATTCAAAACGTTATGGCGAAATAGGCTGAATTTCAGAGTCTGTCGAGGGACAGTTATGCATTTTTTCTTACATATATAAACATGACATGAAATATCAACTAATCCAAAATCATCTTACATAATATAATAATACATAAACTGGGTGAGGACAGCTTCATTGCGAGCTTTCTACTTCAAATATCTCTACGAGCTCATAGACAACTCGGAGATCGGTGAAACATTTTCACCGAGCTCCCGAGTCCTCTACGAGTTACAAAAATCCGTACGATGCCCTTACGAGTTTACGATGTCCGTACGGACTCCGTACGAACTTGCTAAAATTTGACTCGCACGGAGCTCGTACGATCAATGTGACCAGGGTCTTAAAATAGATAATTTAAAATTCGCTGAATATATCCATTATTGTCGCACGAACACCGTACGGCCATCGTGCGATCACCGTACGGACACCGTACGAGTTATCTACGAGCTCTGATTGATCTACGAGCACCGTGCGATGTACGGCCGGGCTCTTTGCGAGCCCCGTACGGTGTCCGTATGGATATTACGATGTCCGTTCGGATATCGTACGATTGCATCTCTATAAATCGTACGAGGTTCGTACGAGCTGTGACCAGACCCTACGAATGAAAAAGTACCGTTAGGATTTCAAACATTCAGGACTCGTTCGAGTTGGTAAATTCGTACGGATATCGTACGAGCTTTGTGACCGTAGCATAACAAACTAACAAACTCGCTTAAGAAAATCTTAAGGAGTGTTTTGGCTTACATTCCAGTCCTTTCACAACAAACTTTCCAATAAAATTTGTTGGAGAAAAATGCAAAAATTTGTCTACGAGTAATTTCTCAACTAAGTCTGCTATTTTTTTAAATCTATTTTATGACCATAATTATAATCGTGTGCTGTAGAATTATTTCCGGCAGAAACTGTGTATTTACGACTACAGTCTCTGGTATTTATTGCTAAATTTATTATGGTAGGCGATTCTGTATGAAATGTACATCTATCATGTTATAATAGACTGACGTTTTTATTTTCTGTAAAAACATATTTATTTATTTTCTCTATCAAATACATGTAGACATGTTCATTGTCAGTCGGAGATACTGTAGGTACATACTTTAAGTACCGTCAACGATACCAATTTATACAGTGAATGCATATGCAAAGTGCTATGGCTATAGAACTATTTTCCCGGTGAATCGTGACCACTGATGTATGTCAAACACCTACATCTAAAAACAAATGCCTACCTACCTATCCTATTGTTCACCAATGTTTCCTGAACCACACATATGTTTTATTTAGCCGAAGTGAAAGTTATTCATTTCATGCCAATTTATTTTAGGTCGATTGTTTCACAATAAATACATTTTAATTGTTGTTTTTTAACTTTGCCAAAGTCTAAAATAAAAGTTCGTTTGAAGAATAAACATTAAATGCTTCGGCTTTTTGTGGACGATGCATTAAAATGACTTTCAGATGATAAAAGTCGAAATATACTTCCCGGATGCAAAATTGTCTATATATATACCTTGTTGTGAATTTTCTCGGGTTTTAAAACCGCTATAAATGTTAATATGTAATGATTGTCAAACATAGTTGGTGTGTTTCATTCTTTAGAAACAGACCTGTTAATTCATTCAGATGTCATCCAAACATAGTCACTGACAAAAAAGTTATATGTGTTACCATGTTTTGTAGATCAAAAATGACTAATAAAATGGTTTATTTAAAACGTGATAAAATATTAATATCTCTTGTATCTTCAAATTGTTTGGTGCCTTCTTATACTGCAAAAATAGACCTTTCGCGTGAAACCACTGTCGATTAGATATATACACAAACTAAAGAGTTATAGGCGTAGCAGTGATTTCAAAACCAATGTTTCCTCTATAACCTATATCTCGACCAAGGTCTAGCGATAACACGCTCTGGTTGGATCAACGAGATTAAGTGGGTGGAGTCGGCGTCTGGTCAATTGATACGAATGACCCATTATAAATGACCACCACATTTTGATTGACAGGTGACGTTAGCGGAATAGTGTATTTCTCGGCCCTATGCTATTTTAACCAAGAACAAAGGATTGATTCTACGGCGTGGAGGGGGGGGGTTAATTTTGTAATTTATTGACGAATTTTAAAATGTTGATATGAAATTAAAGATTACGCTCTGAAGTTTCTAAATATAAAAAATTGAAATTATGCCCATGCAAATATGAATTATAATGGTTCAAACACTGACTATTTTTCGAGAAAAAAATCTACACATTTTTGTGTTCGTATTCCACGGCCGTAGTAGTTTATTTTTTTATTTATTAACATATTTTCATATAAATTATATCAAAATAAAAAAGAAGCTCTCTTGTTTTAAAATATACAAACATATTGAAATAAAATAACGGCTAATTGAATATATACACAATTTTCTCGGCGTGAAATTATATTTTTAATGTGTTCGAATTCCACGGCCGTACCAGTTTTTTTATGATTCACTCCATTTCTATTGTTTTATATCGTTATGAAGCTCTTTAGTTTTTAAATATGTAACAATATTGAGAATTATCAATAACGCAAATATTTATAAAATGACAATGATTAGAAAATTGTGGTATTTCACGGCCGTGATTTTTTTGTCAATATTTGTGACGAAGATTAACACCAAACCGTATAATCATAGTAACGTACGATCATAGACATTGAAAGTGTTTCGAAAAAGAAAGGTTTATTGTTTTATTAATATGTTATACATGTTTTGGAAATTTCATGGTTAGTAAAATAAGATCATTTAATTGTGAAACTATTGTTTTTCATTAACCCTTTCTTATAAACGGTCGTATTCATGAGTGTCCTCAAATATTTTATGTCGTTCGGTAGTGTCCTCAAATAATTCATCCTTTTTAAAAATACTGTGACTTTTACATTGGATGCTCATTGGTTGCAATGTGTAAATATATGTGATTGTACATAAGTTGAGTCTCTTATAATTAATTCTATATCGAATGGTTATATGCATGTTTTATTTGTGATATAATAAGTGTTATTTTGTAATAATTAGACATGGATGAGACTGAAATACAGTCTAATTTTACAGTTATTGCCTCCGAATCTATACGGAGAAATTCAACAACGCATATGTATTAGAATTTTCACAGAACAAAACGGAACTTTATTTATCACAGGCATCTATGCAACATGGGTACAGTGATATATAAATGTTACAGTATAAATACATTGGGATAAACACTATGGGCCATATTCACATCCTCTCCTCCACTCTCACTCACTGAGTTAATCCAAATTTAATTGTTTTTTCGTCCGTGCGTTTGAGTGTGAACTCGACCTAACCTGAAATTGGTATTCACAACGGTAAGTGTAGCTGGAGTTGACTCGACTGAGTGAGGAATTTTCGAGGGAGCGAAACGTCGACTTCAGCGTGACTCCAACCAAACTCAATGGAATGTTAGTGAATACCAAAGTTAGTCACTAACTAAAATGGACAATCCATTCGAGGTAGAAGAATTTAAGGATATGATTTTACCTTTTAGAAATGTCCCGGATAGAAGAAAATCCTTAGAAAGCATGGATAATGTGAATTTTTTGGCAAAGTTCCCCAGCTACACTCAAATGTGTGGTTACGTGCATACCGATTTAGCGCACGAATGTTGGACTAATAAAAGTTATTGTAGTTTCAAATTAAACTACACAACAAATTCATATGATCGTGTGGGTTGATAAATATACAACCATAAATATAATTTTATATATTATACCTCACCCAAATTTCATTCAACTGTTTCTTTGTTATTCTAATCGGTCCATATATCCAGAGATAGACTGACTGATTTGCATGTTCCAAATACAACAGCCGGTCAATATTATAAAAATATGGACCGGCAAAATAATATTGACCGGCAGCTGAAATAAACGTATTGTTTATTGCATGACGTCATGGATACTGTGACGCTACCATAGAGCGTGACGTTGCGCGAACTTTTCTTTTTGTAACGTTTTTTTTGTTTAAATTAGATTTATGTCCTGCCGACAGTAATTGCATGGATCAACTCATGTGCGTTTATGATACAAAGTTCAATATAAGCTCTAAAGACGCATTAGTTTGCATAAAAATGAAAAAAAGTCGAAATTCCAGTGATGGAGATTATACTTGAAACAACTTAAAAGTTGTCTATAGATTTATTATAGCAACACGGGTTTTCACATTTCTGCGTTATTTCGGTGGATATGCAAACAGACCAAAATAGATGTAAGGTCTCCCTATAATGATATGTAGTTCTGTAGCACATAAACAACTTAAACCCAAATGTATGTAATGTTTTCTTATTAGTATCTAGATCTAGTTACAAAAGTAGGCCTATAATATCGATATTAAATGTTCGGTATAATATAAGAAATAGTTCACATCACTTCGGGCCCAATGACATTATATGGACTGGCTAGTCAGCCCGCGTTGTGTATATGGACCTCAGCTTCGCTTCGGTCCATATACACAACTTGGGCTGACTAGCCAGTACATATAATGCCATAGGGCCCTCAGTGATGTGAACTATTTCTTAATTATAATTTGTTATCTAAAAGTATATTATTTGGACAAATAAAGTTACTGTAATAAGTGTATGAAGTATCTGGAATTAAAATTTAGTCATATTACTGCGATGTTAATTAAATACATGGTATTTATATATGGAGCATAACTATTGAAATTATAACGTTATTGTTTTCATTCTTTGCCATATTATTATTTTTAATCCCACCCAGTGTTGATATGAAGATGACTAAAATATTTGAATGAATAAAAACGTGCAAACTAGCAACAAATACTGATGATGTGCATTGCAATCATTCATGTGTCAATGTGCCGCCTCGATAGCCTACTGTTAGAGCGTCCGCTTCGAGTGCGGGACGCCCAGGTTCGATCCGGGGTCACTTCATGCTAAAAACGAAATGGTATCAGTATTTCCCTTGCAAGATGTCCAGCATAATAAGCGAAAGGTGGCTTCTCTTCTCTTACGTATTGTATTATATATTGTGACGATGGATAAATTCGGGCATGATGTGTCGAGAATGGTTAATATTTGTTCAAGGTTGTACCAACTTGTTTCATAATCAACCTAAAACCAAGAAGTTCATGCATCAGCTATCTTATGTACTATTATTTTTAAACATGTCGCACATTAAATGACATTCCAGGAATTATAGCTTTCTAGCTGTCGGGCTTCCCCGGAACGGTATGTACGATGTATGTGTTGTAATTAACAACATCATATGACAGTGAAGCTGCTTATAAAAGTAAACTGAGTCCATTTCCTCCGACTTCTAAATTATTAACATGACATTACCTGCTTGACGGTCGGTGGAATTCATATTGACGTGATATGATATTTAATATTGAGTCCACGGCGAAAACATAAGGCATACGGTACGATTTGTCTTCTTCGATATGCGCATCCTTTATTTATTTTAAATGCGTAGGCATTGCCTTGCATAATTGTTTTGTTGGAATATATCAATGTAAATCATTATATACATTTGTACGTTCATTCAATGTTAATTACATCGAAGTTTTATGTTAACTGATCCACTATAATCTTTGCAATAATCATACCGACCAATTCAATAATAAAGCACAGATTGTATGTATAGTCCAGTTAGGATATTGTGACAGTGACGTTGCAATTTATGTGTACGCAAAAAACCACAACCATTGTATAAACAGGTAAAGCGAAGTTTAGTATATTAGTTTAGCATTGATATTATAGTTGTTTGTACAGTATAAGTCTTTATAATTTGTTTTACACCGTTATAGTGGACTCGACCGCTGCGTCACTGGATTTTTATACTGACTGGACTATACAGTGTAATATCCTACCATTTATTATAACGGTCACACACTTAGGCTGCCAAATATTTAGTTTTTCGGCTGCCAACTTTGTTAGGCCGCTGGATCGCTAGGGCGCTAGGCCGCCAACTACACATTTTTTTTATATTTTTTTTGGACTGCCAACTTTGTTAGGCCGCTGGATCGCTAGGCCGCTAGGCCGCTAGGCGGCTAGGCCGCTAAGCCGCTAGGCCGCTAGGCCGCCAACTTCCCTTTTTTTTTTTTTCGACTGCCGCTGGATCGCTAGGCCGCTAGGCCGCTGGGCCGCTAGGCCGCTAGGCTGCTAGGCCGCTAGGCCGCCAACTTCACAATTTTTTTTTTTTTTTTTTTTTTTTGGACTGCCAACTTTGTTTGGCCGCTGGATCGCTAGGCCGCTAGGCCGCTGGGCCGCTAGGCCGCTAGGCTGCTAGGCCGCTAGGCCGCCAACTTCACAATTTTTTTTTTTTTTTTTTTTTTTTTTTTTGACTGCCAACTTTGTTGGGCCGCTGGATCGCTAGGCCGCTAGGCCGCTGGGCCGCTAGGCCGCTAGGCTGCTAGGCCGCTAGGCCGCCAACTTCACAATTTTTTTTTTTTTTTTTTTTTTTTTTTTGGATTGCCAACTTTGTTGGGCCGCTGGATCGCTAGGCCGCTAGGCCGCTGGGCCGCTAGGCCGCTAGGCCGCTAGGCCGCTAGGCTGCTAGGCCGCTAGGCCGCCAAATTCACAATTTTTTTTTTTTTATTTTTTTTTTTGGACTGCCAACTTTGTTTGGCCGCTGGATCGCTAGGCCGCTAGGCCGCTGGGCCGCTGGGCCGCTAGGCCGCTAGGCCGCTAGGCTGCTAGGCCGCTAGGCCGCCAACTTCACAATTTTTTTTTTTTTTTTTTTTTTTTTTGGACTGCCAACTTTGTTGGGCCGCTGGATCGCTAGGCCGCTAGGCCGCTGGGCCGCTAGGCCGCTAGGCTGCTAGGCCGCTAGGCCGCCAACTTCACAATTTTTTTTTTTTTTTTTTTGGACTGCCAACTTTGTTGGGCCGCTGGATCGCTAGGCCGCTAGGCCGCTGGGCCGCTAGGCCGCTAGGCTGCTAGGCCGCTAGGCCGCCAACTTCACAATTTTTTTTTTTTTTTTTTTTTTTTTTTTGTATTGCCAACTTTGTTGGGCCGCTGGATCGCTAGGCCGCTAGGCCGCTGGGCCGCTAGGCCGCTAGGCCGCTAGGCTGCTAGGCCGCTAGGCCGCCAACTTCACAATTTTTTTTTTTTTTTTTTTTTTTTGGACTGCCAACTTTGTTTGGCCGCTGGATCGCTAGGCCGCTAGGCCGCTGGGCCGCTAGGCTGCTAGGCCGCTAGGCCGCCAACTTCACAATTTTTTTTTTTTTTTTGGACTGCCAACTTTGTTGGGCCGCTGGATCGCTAGGCCGCTAGGCCGCTGGGCCGCTAGGCCGCTAGGCCGCTAGGCCGCTAGGCTGCTAGGCCGCTAGGCCGCCAACTTCACAATTTTTTTTTTTTTTTTTTTTTTTGGACTGCCAACTTTGTTGGGCCGCTGGATCGCTAGGCCGCTAGGCCGCTGGGCCGCTAGGCCGCTAGGCTGCTAGGCCGCTAGGCCGCCAACTTCACAATTTTTTTTTTTTTTTTTTTTTTTGGACTGCCAACTTTGTTGGGCCGCTGGATCGCTAGGCCGCTAGGCCGCTAGGGCGCTGGGCCGCTAGGCCGCTAGGCTGCTAGGCCGCTAGGCCGCCAACTTCACAATTTTTTTTTTTTTTTTTTTTTTTTTGGACTGCCAACTTTGTTGGGCCGCTGGATCGCTAGGCCGCTAGGCCGCTAGGCCGCTGGGCCGCTAGGCCGCTAGGCCGCTAGGCTGCTAGGCCGCCAACTTCACGCTGCTAGGCCGCTAGGCTGCTAGGCTGCCAACTTCACGCTGCTAGGCCGCTAGGCTGCTAGGCCGCCAACTTCACGCTGCTAGGCCGCTAGGCTGCTAGGCCGCCAACTTCACGCTGCTAGGCTGCTAGGCCGCCAACTTCACGCTGCTAGGCCGCTAGGCTGCTAGGCCGCCAACTTCACGCTGCTAGGCCGCTAGGCCGCTAGGCCGCCAACTTCACGCTGTTAGGCCGCTAGGCCGCTAGCCTGCCAACTTCACGAACATGATTTCGCGCGGGTATAAATAACTACATACACTGGTTTTAATTATTGTTTTTAATGGGGTCAAAATGCCGTAACAATATTTAAAATGTAATCATCACTGCGGAATACTGTACACAGGATATTGCTAGTAAAGGTGAGTAATGTAATTAATTTTCGCGACATTCTAGTGTACACCAGAGACGATATTTTCCAAATTACTGACTACTAACATCATCTCAACTATGTTTTAACGTCTTCGAGCTGCAAGGCATTCAATTACTGACAACTCGTCCAATGCCGTCCAATGTCGAGCTGGACGACATTCGATTTTAGACGATTTTTTGAATGTCGTCCAATGTCGTCCAATGTCGAGCTGGACGACATTCGATTTTTGATGATTTTTTGAATGTCGTCCAATGTCGTCCAATGTCGAGCTGGACGACATTCGATTATAGACGATTTTTTTAATGTCGTCCAATGTCGTCCAATGTCGAGCTGGACGACATTCGATTTTAGATGATTTTTTGAATGTCGTCTAATGTCGTCCAATGTCGAGCTGGACGACATTTGATTTTAGATGATTTTTTGAATGTCGTCCAATGTCGTCCAATGTCGAGCTGGACGACATTTGATTATAGACGATTTTTTGAATGTCGTCCAATGTCGTCCAATGTCGAGCTGGACGACATTCGATTTTAGATGATTTTTTGAATGTCGTCCAATGTCGTATGTCGAGCTGGACGACATTCGATTTTTTGAATGTCGTCCAATGTCGTCCAATGTCGTCCAATGTCGAGCTGGACGACATTTGATTTTAGATGATTTTTTGAATGTCGTCCAATGTCGTCCAATGTCGAGCTGGACGACATTCGATTTTTGATGATTTTTTGAATGTCGTCCAATGTCGTCCAATGTCGAGCTGGACGACATTCGATTTTTGATGATTTTTTGAATGTCGTCCAATGTCGTATGTCGAGCTGGACGACATTCGATTTTTTGAATGTCGTATGTCGTATGTCGTATGTTGAGCCAACTTCACACAGCTGGTGGAAGTTGGGTTTGAACTGATGCGGTCGCTTGGTTAGCCGCCAGTTAGTTAAAATAGTGGTTACCATAGGCCCATCTCTGCCAGACACACGGTGATACGAGAAGGGATTTGGGAGGGACTGTGCGCACAAAAGATAGGTGTCTCATAAGTCAAATTGACTGGCTCAGGTGCGAGCAATACGTGAGGTTTTATAGTTCAAAATCATATTCAATTTGCCTAATAAGTACTCTCTTTATATATTAGACTTTATTTTGGAATTTTAATTTCATCACATAAAATCTAATTATAAATAATTCCATTAGATAATAATTATAATACAAGTGAGCCATTCATATTGTTAACATATAATAGGATTTCCGTTATACGTTTACCATGACTTGGTTATGTTTATTATGTTGTATTGTATTCTGGAGAACGTTAACATGGGCGAGCGCTACGTAGCGCTTTCCATGGGAGGTAATCCTTGCCTGCTATATTTAATTGAACGGAAGGTAACTGAATAAAGGCGCTCGGTGGCGCTTTGCTTAGGCAACGGACCCCTGTATACTCATGTGGCGTGTATACGATTTCAGTTAATAAAGGCATGTTCTGTTCTGTTATATTCTGATAATAGTATAAGGTCCTACAATCTATGTTTCTCACCCTAAATGCTTCCCGTAATTCCTCGTCTTGGTCACTCTCCTTTATTTTGTTTGCCATCATAGTTAAAAACTCCTGGAAGTCAATGGTTCCATTTCCTGTAAAATAGATAATTCTATGGTCTACAAAAAAGTTCTAGAAACAATCCCACTCTCCATATACTCCGGTTGCATATTTAGGCGATTCGTTATACCAGTATGTTTATATTTACATGTAGTTACTAGCGACCCACACAGGCGGACCAAGAGCTAATTTAAGGGGGTTGGACTATAGCGTACGCCACCTAAAATTACCTAAACATGGGAAATTTGTCTTTTGTTTTTAGTGAAAAGCTATAAATATGTATATTTTCGTGCTTGCTTCTGATACATGTTGTTCAAATGAACAATCCATTTCCACTTTCCAGGTCACTATGCGGTGGATTGAACAAGTCATGCTTAAAGCGTATAATACAAACATATGTACATTAAAAAGTAGACAGGCTAGCGGCCTAGAAGCATAGCAGCGTGCAGTTGGCAGCCTGACAGCTTTGTAGCGCTGTCAAGACTGCCAGGCTGCTAGGCTTCCAACTTCACGTTGCTGGGATGCTAGGCCGCTAGCCAGAAAACTTCACGTTGTTAGACCGCAGCCTGCCAACTTCACGCACATGTACATTAAAACCTTCGTAACGAGACAACCTTAATTGAAAAATCTTTAAACTAGAGTTATTGTTGTGTTGGTCTTAATATAGAGGTTCAATAAAGAGCAAAATTGTAAACTTAAAATGGGCTTGAGTTTTTAGTTTTGATGCGTTCATATCATAGATGTGTTCGTTAAGCGGTGAAATACGGTAGTACGCTAATATGGCTTACCGTCTATATCGACTTCATTGATCATATCTTTGAGTTCATTATCAGTTGGTTTCTGTCCTAGTGATCTCATGACGACACCCAGTTCGCTTGTTGTGATTGTTCCATCCCCGTCTTTGTCAAATAAACTAAATGCTTCCCGAAACTCTGAAGATAAAATCAGGGATAATCAAAGTACATGTATTGTGTTCGAGATGAATTGGAAATATTAAAGTTATTCAGAAAATATACGTTTATTTTGTATAATGTTTTTAAAATGAATATTTCGTGCATTCGTTTGATATACATTTACGTCTAAGTGGAATCAAATATATAAAATATACAGGTAACAGGGAGCTGTGGTCTAAATGTAGGGTGCCCCATTTTGGATCGAGGGGACCTGTGTTCGATCTCCGTGTGCGCAACTGGTTAATTTCGTTAAGCAAGAAATGTACCACTTCAACCAGGTATATGGGCGGTACCTGGTTAAAAGCCGATGTACTGTTGCTGCCATCCGCGCTGAGTCTTACACCGTTCAATAATTAGGAGGGGTTATATACATATAGTGACTGAACTGATGCGTGTCTGCAAGAAGGGGTGCTTTTTAAAGCATGTAATGTTTTTGTATTTAAAGCTTATATCAGTTTAAATTTTATTTGATCTTCATTTGTATGGTTAGTGTTTCTGTCACGGTACCGTGAGGTTGTGGGTTCGTCGTCTTTGATAGCACTTGCTATAGCTACCTAGCGTAATATTCGATGTATAAAGCCTATGTCCCACTGAGGAATTCCTCAAAGGCGAAGTGTTCCCAATACCATCCGATTCGACACGATTCCTCCCGATTTCACATATCATAACTTCCCCGAAGCTTCCCGTAGACCACATGGAGCCAGTCCCCGATGCCTCCCGAAGCTCATTAATTTCCATCGGTAGAACATCGCAAATGCAAAAAAATGCTCAGTGGGACTTTGGCTTTAGGGTAGTTCAATAATTTCCATTCTCGTTCACCAGAGTATTCTTCGTCCGAAACATAGTAGTCTGGGAACTTGATTAACCACTGATGTATGAGGATGATAATTTCGTGGTTGATGTATGGCATAACAAATGGTTGAACCAAACTTACCATGAATTTGATCTTCTGACAGAGTTTCGGCCTGAAAGATGGAAGAAGAGTATTAAAAAAATAGTTGAATTTCGAAAAATTGATTTGTTAAATACATCATACGGTATGAAGTAACATACAAAAGGCCTTCATTGCCACTATGACTAGTAATGGATAGCAGTTGGTCGGTTTCGGGCAAAAACTGAGACCTGGGTGATATTCAATATTGATCTTGCTTGACTTAAGGATAAGAACAACCAATTAGATCACACCATATTAAACTATTGGTCAGTAACATGCGATATGATTGGCTATTCTTATTCTCCAATTAAATAAGATCAAAATGGAATACCACCCCTGGGTACTTTTTTATCAAAGCACTTACGAAAATCTTAAAGTTACGCTCAAATTCTTTATAATTCTTTAACAACTGCAAATTGGTTACAGGTATGGTTTGTAGGAGTTCATTAATTGAATCATTATAAGTACTGCAGATCCATTTACCACACTTTATAATTGTTAACAAATTATAAAGAATTTAAAATTGATCGTAAGTTTACGATTTCCGTAAATACTTTGATAAAACAGTACCCTGCTGCACAAATTAGGTTGCATGGATAGTACTCATTGTCAGTTTGAGCGTCGAAGGTATCTCGTTAAAATCGGTCAAAGAATAAAATACAGTTGTTTTTAACTTTTAGTTGACATATTTTGACTTCCGTTCTAAGCTAAAATTAACATCACATACCACGTGGTATGTCAACACTGGTAAGGGTCGAAAGTTAAACGAACTTAAATCAATCACTCTCGACACCTCTTTTATGAAGGTGTCCATCGCCAAAATCCAGTATTCTGGCAGTATATCCGTTGGTATACAGAGCAATATGCTACTGTACGCTGTCTTCAGGAATCTGACACAAAACGCAACAGACAACAACCAGGCCCTGGTCTCCCGAAGCATCTCAAGTAGAAATCTCAACTCCAATTGAGATTTTGCTCAAATCGGAGACTGAATTTGAGATCAATCTGACTGAGTTCAAGCGCTTGAAAGTGTACAGTAGTAAACTAAGAATAATGTTTCTGTTTTGTATAATGCCAATTTTGAGACCAGCCTCCTGTGGAAAGAACAACGTTCACTAGCAACATGCACTTTTATTTTTTGAAAACATCACAAGGCGAAATTAAGCCATTAGTGAACCTTGTCCAAAATTTGCGTAAAGAGACGTGACAATATTTGAGATGAGATTTAGCTCAGATTGAGATGTTTCGGGAGACCGGGGCCTGCTAGTCCAAGACAATCGAACCAGGATCTTGAGCTAATATACAAAACATCATAAATAAACAATCTTACCATTTCGCATTATTTTGTGAGCAGTCCTATAGTTTATTATCCATTATATTCAATAAAATAACCACAAAATACACTGACGACTCAGTCAAGTTTATTAAAATAGATTAAGCACAAATGTTTGTATTTTCATGCGGCGTAAATTTTAGCACCTACACAATTTAAGCTTGTCATTCAATTAGCCCCTTAAGTCGTTCAAAACTTTACAAACAAAACTTTTGTACATTTTTTCAACCGGTCGGTATTTGATTTTGTGCTTTTGTAAATAAGATTTGGCGAAGCATTTAAGTTTATATAGTATATATCTGATTGTGTACCATGTTTGTAGATTTGATAACATTGAAACAAGTTGATGTGTAAATAAAATCAATTCAATCATAGTCTAGATTCAAAAACAAACAATAGTAGTTTTAAAGGGCTAGCTAAATCATGGTTAGTCTTTGGCAGTGTTATAGTTTATATGCTTGCGCGTATTACAACCTGAAACCAACCCCGTATACGTTATTTACGTACAGTACTATATAATTATGTAAAGTAATATCTCAAATATGTCCCTTGGGCAGGGGAATTAAAAGTTAATTAATAATTGACCGTGCTTTCAAATAATTGAAAAATCGAAAATTTGGCTTATCTGGACAGCGCGGGGTATTGTGAAATCGGATTTAAGTCCCAGGGAATTCCAATGCTACCGGTACTAACTATACCAAGTTGAAATCATTTAATCATTCCATTTAGAAATTTGCGATCATACCATTCGAAACTTTATAATTTGTAAAAATATTAATATAAGTTCAGTTAGTTAATGCTACGGTCACATTTGCCCTACGAGCTCCTTACGAGCTCCGTACGAGTTGATTTTGGCGAACTCGCACGGCGTCCGTACGGAGCCCGTACGGATATCGAAACTCGTACGAGCATCGTACGGATTTTCGTGACTCGTAGAGGACTCGGCGACTCGGTGAAAATGTTTCACCGAGCTCCCGAGTTGTCTACGAGCTCGTAGATATTTTTCAAGTCTGTATTATCTCGCACGAGCTACGAAATACGCGTGCGAGTATCGTACGATATCCTTACGGATATGGAAATTTGCAAGGTTTTGCATCACATTGGATATTGAAATGTTAAAATTATAATTTTTGAAGACAGACAGACTGTGCGAGCATAACAACAATTGTGCACGGACTTTTAGTATCTTTATTTGGAATGTACATGTAATAACACATGACATTGTTGTACACACTATGACTAATAGTTTTACACTATAACATTCACTGCTATTATGTTGATACTGCAACTTTATCATGTATCCAAGTTCCGGTAGAAAGACTCTGCCAACAGCAAAAAAAAACAACATTGATTAATTCATGAAAACAATATCGTATTTTTATATCATCATTATGGTATGCTCATATCATCATTATCGTATTCTCGTGTCGTCAAAATCGTATTCTCGTAATACCATCATCGAGCTATCGTATTATCATTATCGTATTCTTGTAATTATCATCATCGTTCTATCGCATTATCATCATCGTATTCTCGTATTATCATTATCTTATTATTGTATTATCATTATCGTATTATCGTATCATCACCATCTTATTATTGTATTACCATCATCGTATTCTCGTATTGTCATTATCTTATCATTGCATTATCATCATCGTATTCTCGAAAATCGATATCTTATTATTGTATTATCATTATCGTATTGTCACCATCTTATTATTGTATTATCATCATCGTATTCTCGTATTATCATTATCTTATCATTGCATTATCATCATCGTATTCTCGTATATCGATATCTTATTATTGTATTATCATTATCGTATTATCACCATCTTATTATTGTATTATCATCATCGTATTCTCGTATTAGCATTATCTTATCATTGTATTATCATCATCGTCTTCTCGTATTATCATCTACTAACGTATTCACGTATTATATCATCTTATTATTGTATTATCATCATCGTCTTCTCGTATTATCATCATCTTACTGTTGTTTTATCATCATCGTATTCTCGTATTATCATCATCCTATCATTGTATTATCATCATCGTATTCTCGTATTATCATCGTCTTATTATTGTATTATCATTATCGTATTCTACTATCATCATCATCATACTATCGTATGCGTGTATTATCATCATCGTATTCTCGTGTTACCATCATCGTAATATCCGACCAGCAACCTTTCTCCAAGTAGGTACGCACTAGACGTTGATCCATTACATATTACCGCGACCGTGGCAGGGGGATTTTGGCGTCCGTATAGGAAGCGGGGGTTCAAAAGTTCGAACCCGGAGTTAGGTTATAACTGATGTAGTCGTTTGGTAAGACGCCAGCTAGTTCAAGAATGGTAACTGTAGGCCCAACTCTGCCAGGCATCCGGCAATACATGTATGAGAATGGATTCGGGTTATTTTGATAGAGAGGGGGTCCGACCAGCTATATTTTATCCAAGTTGGTACCCAGTAGAATCCAACCCAAGAAGTACTCCTCTCATTGTATTAGATGACCACAATTCACCACAATTCCAGGGTCCAGGCCCACCCCAGCTGGATCAGCACACGCTCAGTGTATGATAATTGTTATTTCCGTGATCCTCGTGCACAGAACTTATGAGTACACATTAAACCATTGTATATCCTTGGATTTCTACTGCATCCATTTAATTCTTTTGGTAAAAATATATATTTGGTGTGGTACACATGAGACACATATATACCAATTGTACTATTCAAACGTTATGGTGAAATTAGCTGAATTTCAGAGTCTGTCGAGGGACAATTTTGCATTCATCCTGGCATATATAAACATGATATGACGTATCAACTATTCCATAATCATCTTACATAATATAATAATGCATAAAATGGGTGAGGACAGCTTCCCTGTGAGCTTTCTACTTCAAATATCTCTACGAGCTCGTAGACAACTCGGAGATCGGTGAAACATTTTCACCGAGCTCCCGAGTCCTCTACGAGTTACAAAAATCCGTACGATGCTCTTACGAGTTAACGATGTCCGTACGGACTCCGTACGAACTTGCTAAAATTCGACTTGCACGGAGCTCGTACGATCAATGTGACCAGGATTTTAAGATAGATAATTAAAATTCGCTGAATATATCCATCATTGTCGCACGGACACCGTACGGCCATCGTGCGGTCACCGTACGGACACCGTACGAGTTGTCTGCGAGCTCTGATTGATCTACGAGCATCGTGCGATGTACGGCCGGGCTCCTTGCGAGCCCCGTACGGTGTCCGTATGCATATTACGATGTCCGTACGGATATCGTACGAGTGCATCTCAATAAATCGTACGAGGTCCGTACGAGCTGTGACCAAACCCTATGAATGTAAAAATACCGTTAGGATTTCAAAGATTGTGGACTCGTACGAGTTGGTAAATTCGTACGGATATCGTACGAGCTTTGTGACCGTAGCATAAGCTATTGTTGGAAGTACTTTATCACAATATGTTTGTATATAAAACAGCCCGAGGTGTAAAGAAATGACAATTTATTGTTATACATAATTATACTGACAGCTTAAATCATAGGATACGTACGTCCTTTGAAACATTGGCTTTAAAAAAAGTTCAAATCGACTTCACTGTGGCGTAATATTCACTCATTCGAACTACGAGATATGTCTCACTACAAAAGTGGATCGATTATAATTATGTTGAAAACTAAAAGAAAAAGATTAATTTACTAATGACATTGTAGCAATACCACGTGACTTTGACATCACTAAAGGCTACAAATCCAAGACGAAAATTGAGTCGGTTAGAAAAAAAAATAGCGGTATTTTATTTCTATACCGATGTCTAAGACACATGCGGAATGAAATAAATATCAGTTATCAACGATCACTAGATAACGAAACTGAATTTTCGTCTTGTATTTGTAGCCTTTAGTGTCGCATAAAAGTCACGCGATATTGCTACAATGAATGAGGGTGTCGTAAGTTCGTCAGTGGTCTAAATACTGTATTTTTGACAGAATCTGTTATAGTCCCTTTAATCCAGCAACTATCGTGAGTGATTAGAAAAATATTATTATTGAATTAATTAGAATTCATGATTAGAATTTCAATACCTAATAAAAACATATTAAATTCACTCTGTGGGGAAACGTTTAACGACGAATATAGTGGCTAACGTACGAATACACTTGTAGGCTTTAATGTGTACACGAGTATTTTACTTAATGTTCACATTTAATTTGTGTAGAAAGTGCCACAGAGCTGGCCATGTACCTAAATTGCCACTGAACGTTGTAAATTCTGTGCTCATAACTAATCAGAATAATCAATTGAGACTACCAAATTCTACAAATTGAAGTCGCCTAGTTACGCTTTTGTTGCCGACTGCTACGCGGTGGTCACCCAGTGCGTTCTCGGGATCGAACATACCGATCACCTCGGCCTTTACGCGTTGCAACATATTTACCGGAGACAAACGGAAATTGCCGAGCTTTCACGGTTGGGTGCGCTGGGGCAAGGGAGATCACTGCGTAGACGTTTGGTTTCTTGTTTACCTCCATATTTTTATATCTCGAAGTTTTACAAGATCTCTGAACGTTCAAGATAAAAACGTTCTATTGCATTCAAAAAATATTCAAAATAAATCCTAATTAAATACCACAATCAATCATGAACTTCATGACAGAAATATTGATCGACCATTGGCCTTTATAAAATATCACGAAGTTTTACTAGGACGTATCAATGTGCTTGAAAATATACAGAATTATCACTAGACATTTGGTACAGATTGTCATTAATCAGTTTATTTATTTATTTATTTATTTATTTATTTATTTATTATTTATTTATTTATTTATTTATTTATTTATTTATTTATTTATTTATTTATTTATTTATTTATTTATTTATTAACCGCCTCCTCGATAGCCTTGTTGTAGAGCGTCCGCTTCGAGTGCGGGAGGTCCCTGTTTGGATACAAGGCATCGTCATACCAAAGACGAAACAAGAGTACCGCCTACGAGTGCTGGACGCTCGACTTTCTCGTACTTGATAGTAACCTTGTTCATGTTTGAGTCAAAATTCTAAGAGTAACAAGAACAGATAACTCATAAATATAGGTCACATAGTTACCAGCCTTGTATGTATGAACTCCCCTTGTGATAGTGACTAACTATGTTGAGTTTTAAGTGGATACCTTTGATAGTCTTTGAGTAATTGACATTTTTTGTAAAGATTCAAAGTCAGAAAAGGGGAATAACTCTTATAAAAATACTGTATAGAGTTGTTTCCTCTTGTCAGTAGATGTAGGTCATCATATTCCACAAGTGTACTGACTTTCAAGTTGAAAGCTTTGATAATGTTTGAGAAAATTCAGTTTATGTGTAAAATATGCCACTATTTCTTTGTACTAAGTCCAAACAAGGGCAGATAACTTCATAAATAGTGGTCACAGAGTTGTCAGCCTTGTCAGTATGGACTCCACTTGTGATGGTGAATAACCATCTGAAGTTTCAAGTTGATACCTTTGATAGTCTTTGAGTAATTGACAGAGAAAATGACTCTGACAATAACTTAAACACACGATCCCGTCACGACAATAGCTCTACTTGTCTACGAAAAGTCGAGCTGATATAAATGGTAACTACCAGTAGTTCCATTGCTAGACGTTCGGCATAAATGGAACCTGGCTTCTCTTCTCTCAAACCCTCGTGGTGATGGATAAAATCATGAATGAGGTGTCGAGAGTGATTAATATACAATGTAGGTTGGACAAACGTATATACTACAAGTATTTATGTTTTAATGCTACGGTCACATTTGCCCTACAAGCTCCTTACGAGCTCCGTACGAGTTGATTTTGGCGAACTCGCACGGCGTCCGTACGGAGCCCGTACGGATATCGAAATTCGTACGGGCATCGTACGGATTTTCGAGACTCGTAGAGGACTCGGCGACTTGGTGAAAATGTTTCACCGAGCTCCCGAGTTGTCTACGAGCTCGTAGATATTTTTCAAGTCTGTATTATCTCGCACGAGCTACGAAATATATTTTTAATTCAATTTGGTTATGAAAATGATAGTTGCGTTTGTTAGTACATATTCTCTTATGATAAGCCATTTGTTTATCTAAAAATGTATCATTTTTGAGAAAAAAACATCCATTTTATGCTTGCCAACATGGCAATCGTACGAAAATCCCTGGAATATCATTTTCTAATATGATTAACTTGTTTTCGTAGCTAGTGTCCCATATTTGTATGGATGATATTAATTTGATAATATAAATCGGATTGACATACACCTAAAACCAGTTTGAGGTCAGGGTCAAGGTCATATCAAGGTCAATGTGAGAAAATAGCTAAAAAATGATTTTTTCCCCTATTTTTCTTATTCTGACATAGTATGTTT
Source organism: Spisula solida (assembly GCA_947247005.1). NCBI lineage: Eukaryota > Metazoa > Mollusca > Bivalvia > Venerida > Mactridae > Spisula > Spisula solida. Next base: position 26,063,546 of record OX365945.1, on the reverse strand, counting down.
TGAATTTTGTTTGGTTATTAAAGTGATAAATGTGTTGGTTAGAACATATCCTCCTCTCATTATAAGTTATTTGTTAGAAATGTTATTAAAAAAGCTATTGTTATGTATCAGGGTGTTGGCAGGGATGACATTGCTGCTTTCGTAATATTAATCGTTTTTATTCAAAATTGACATGCATTTATAATGATAAAGATTTGTATAGATATTAGGGACTATATCATATGTAGAATAGTCCCTTAAAGTATTGACATGTTCAATGTCATCTATTGTCAACAGTACAATTATGTATGTGCAATTTTGATTTATCTCACTTTGTATGAAATTGGCTTTACGTAAACCTGACTAAACGACCATTTGATAAAATTCACGAATGTATACACAACGTATACATGTTAAAACAACCAAATGTCTGTTTTCGTAACAGCCGTTGATCGTTTATATACACTATTGCCCCAGGGGGGAATTTTGTTTTAGGGGTGTCATACGTGATGATGCAAACTACACGTATCAATATTAGGATTCACAGACCCTTGAGAAACCCATCATCATCTACTATTCACAGCTCTCTAGAAAATGGTTGCTATTAGAAACATTCACACAGACCCCAAGGCGTACTCACCACAACATTATACAGCAATCCCTTTGCGCAATGGTATATTCATCGTTGCAATGTGCAGAAATATCAAGCATTATGTAGTTATCAACACAACATAATTCAGCTACCCATGCCATACAGGGTATCACTGGTGAGTATGGAAGGCTCATGAGGTAAGCGTCAATGCCAAGTACATCTCAGACCCTGTGCGGTTCAAATCTCTGTCAGGTACCGTCATCCCAGTGCATATGTGGTACACATCACTGCAAGGTACAGGCATCAACGACACTATGCTGTACGCATCACTGCAACATACAGGCATCACAGGTTCTATGCGGTATGCATCATTACAAGGTACATCGTCAGAAGCCCTATGTGGGTACACATCACTGAAAATTACAGGTATCCTATACCAAAGAAGGTATTAACCGCATGAGAATATAATATTCACAGACCGTACCCAGTAATACCTTACAATACAGCTAGCCCTATATGTAAAAAACAGCATATCACTGTAATGTAAAGGCACAGAAGGCTAAATAATATACTCATTAAACACAAGAGAGTATAGCCATAAGGTACGCACCACCATATAGTTCAGCCATCCCATGCCGGTCACTTAACCATCACTGAATCCAGCTATTACATGCTCAACGGATACACACCACACATAACATTAATTTTGCAGTGATTGCATCCCAGTCTATGTTTGGTAACCAACATCATAGAGTACAGCCAACCGTGGCCCTATGATGACCTCACCGCCACGCTGAGCAGTCATATATACTACAGTGCTCTCAGTACCCGTGCATACAACCGCACCACGATTTAGCGTTATTCATCACAACCAAGTACAGATCATCCAAGTCCTTTGGAATATACTCGTACAACCCAGTTCCTAACCACTACTAACCACTGCAATGTACAAACGATAACCCAGACGCTATGCTTATTCGATGCAACGGAATATAGTCATCCCAGAATAAGTAATACCAAAGCTGAGTATAAGCATCTTAAGCTTTACAGGGTATTCACCACGACATATTATTCTAAAAGCCATCTAACATCGTAAGTGGGGCACACATCACCACATAGTTATGCCATCCCTGATCCTACGGGATACTTATCACTATTAAGTTCAGCTATCCCAGACCATCATATGTACCACAAGGTACAGCTACTCAAGGCCCTGCGCGATAGATACCGCAACCATGTATGGCCATACCAGGCCGTAGGGGTGGTTCCCAACTCGGAGTAGAGTCAATTACATGTCATGTTTGGTACTCACAATTTGCAAGTACAGATATCCAAAGTCATGTCGGGTACTAAATATGGACTGGTATTGCCTTTTATCGCCAGGCCTAGAGCCTAATATTGTTTGATACTGTGTTAACATAGCCTGGTATACACAGGGTGTCAAAAGGTACGTTAACAGTTCCCATGCCTATTTTTCAAATTCCTACGTTCTACTTTCACAATGAAATCTTTACTTGAGAGTAAGGGTACCTACCTATCACTGGCACAGTCATTCTGAATTTTATTATTATTATTTTACGTACCACCACGTAGTTCAGCTATGGGATGTCAAATAGGATACTCACCACCATTTAAAACAGTAATATCTGGAATTAGTGGAGATGTATTACTGCAAAGTACAGGCACTTATGTTCTATGAGGGTATTCACAATCACTGGGTAGAGCTATCCAATGTCCTAATGGGTGTTCACTACTGCAGCGTGCAGTTAACCAAGGCTCACCAACCAGTACAGCCAAATATAATAAATTCTAAGGGTTACTTATCGCCACTAAATGGAGATATTCCATACCCTATGAGATGCTCACCACCATCGAATACAGTCAGCCATAGCCCCCATCGTATACACACCACCATCTAGTACCTACACATCCATACCAGGACTTAAGAGCTTCTCGTCACTACAGAGTACATCCATCCCGGTTCCTATAGGGTGACTAATATTTCTTGTCACATCCATTCCTAATTCCTGGTACAAAGGCCATTACTTTGACCCCCTAACCTCATAATCAATGGAATTCAATTACTGACGGTGACAACACTTTCTATAAAGTTTGAAGATCCTAGTTCCAGAGTATCAAGGGTGAGGATTCTACTACTAAGCATTGGTAGGGTATTACTCGGAAACCGTGTGATCTACCGACAAACCGACTTAGAGAAAGACATTGAGTTAACAATGTTCATACAAATATTCAATAATACTGAAATAAATTAAACTCATATCTGAATACTAGTATTATTGATAGCAGCTAGCAATTTAAGAACATGCATTTGCGTAAAATGGCAGTTTTACCAATTATTAGTATTTGTCAGTAAACAAATCACTTACAGTGAGAAAATATGTGCTAACCACTACATCTATCACTTTCATAACCAAAATTGAATTCAAAACATACGAGAGAATAAGGAAAATAGAGAGGAAATATCTAGTTTTACTTTTATAGCTATCATTTCACATTGACCTTGAAATGACCTTGACCTAAAATTGGTCTTAGGTGTGTGTCCATTTGGTGTATATAATCAACTTAATAATATCCATGCAAATAAGAGACACTTCATACGTTAACAAACTGATCACGTTAGATCATATTATGCCATGGGGTTTTCGTATGAATGCCATCTCGCCAAGCATAAAATGGCTGTTTATTTAAAAAAAATGATACTTTTTAGATTAAACAAATGGCTTATCATGAGGGAATATGTACTAACCAACACAACTATCATTTTATAACCAAAATAAATTTGAAATATATGGTATATTAAGAAAAATTGAGAGGAAATATCACTTTTTACTTTTTTCAGCTATTTTATTCAATTTGACCTTGAAATGACCTTGACATTGACCTCACATTTTTCTTAGGTGCATGTCCATTTGATCTATATAATCATATGAATAATATCCATAAAATATTAGACACTACATACGTAAACAAACAAATCACATTAGATCATAGAATGCTAGGGGCCTTCGTAAGAATGCCATTTCGGCCAACATGCATATGCATAAAATGGCTGTTATGACAATATGTTTATATTTTTAATCAAACAAATGGCTTATAATGAAAGAATATGTACTAACAAACACAACTACCATTTGTACAATCTTATTAAAATAAAAACACATGATATACTAAGAAAGATAGAGAGAAAATATTCATTTTTAGCTATTTTTCTGACTTTGACCTTGAATTGACCTTGACCTTGACCTCAAACTGGTCCATGTTGTATGTCTTTTTGATGCACATGACCAAATGAACAATATCAATGCAAATATGTTTCAATACAATTATAAACAAAAACTTAACACCAGAACTTAGGACATCGGGTGTTTTCGTAAATTCGTTCCGAAGCAAGAGTTGTTGCCCCTGTTAAAAAAATCTGCACCACTTTCAGATCTGGCATCCACCTTTTTCCAAAGCCTGAATGTCTATATTATTCGAAAATACCAACAGACTTTTTCTACCAGATGGGGTAAATGAAAATCCATTTTAAGGCTCTTTTGAAATCTGGCTCCTGGACTAAACATTAAAATTTTGGAAGACAGACAGACTGTGCGAGCATAACAACATTTGTACACGGACTTTTAATATCTTTATTTCGAATGTACATGTAATAACACATGACATTGTTGTACACACTATGACATTGTTGTACACACAATACCATTCACTGCTATTATGTTGATACTGCAACTGTATCATGTATCCAAGTTCCGGTAGAAAGACTCTGCCAACAGCAAAAACACAACATTGATTAATTCATGAAAACGATATCGTATTTTTATATTATCATTATGGTATTCTTATATTACGATTATCGTATTCTCGTATCACCATAATCGTATTCTCGTAATATCATCATCGAGCTATCGTATTATTATTATCGTTTTCTCATAATTATCATCATCGTTCTATTGCATTATCATCATCGTATTCTCGTATTATCATTATCTTAGTATAGTATTATCATTATCGTATTATCGTATTATCACCATCTTATTATTGTATTATCATCATCATATGCTCGTATTATCATCATCCTATTATTGTATTATCATTGTCGTTATATCGTATTATCATCATCTTATTTTCGTATTATCATCATCGTATTCTCGTTTTATCATTATCTTATCATTGTATTAGCATTATCGTATTCTCGTTTTATCATTATCTTATCATTGTATTATCATCATCGTATTCTCGTTTTATCATTATCTTATCATTGTATTAGCATTATCGTATTCTCGTTTTATCATTATCTTATCATTGTATTAGCATTATCGTATTCTCGTAAAATCATCATCATACTATCGTATTCTCGTATTATCATCATCTTATTCTCGTATTTTTATTATCTTATCATTGCATTATCCTCATCGTATTCTCGTAAATCATCATCTTATTATTGTATTATCATTATCGTATTCTCGTAGTATCATCATCCTATTATTGTATTATCATTGTCGTTATATCGTATTATCATCATCTTATTCTCGTATTATCATTATCTTATCATTGTATTAGCATTGTCGTATTCTCGTATTATCATTATCATACTATCGTATTCACGTATTATCACCATCCTTTTATTTTATCATCCTCGTCGTATTCTCATATTATCACCATCTTATTATTGTTTTATCACTATCGTATTCTACTATCATCATCATCATACTATCGTATTCTCGTATTATCATAATCGTATTCTCGCATTATCCTCATCGATATATCCGACCAGCGACCTTTCTCCAGGTAGGTACGCACCAGACTTTGATCCATGACATATTACTGCGACCGTGACTGGGTGCTTTTGGCGTCCGTATAGGAAGCGGGAGATCGAAAGTTCGAACCCCGGAGAAAGTTAGGTTACAACTGATGTAGTCGTTTGGTAAGACGCCAGCTAGTTCACAAATGGTAACTGTAGGCCCAACTCTCCAGGCACCCGGCAATACATGTGTGATAATGGAATCAGGTTATTTTGCTAGAGAGGGGTCCGACCAGCTATATTTTATCCAAGTTGGTGTTCAGTAGACTCCCACCAAGACGTACTCCTCTCATTGTATTAGATGACCACAATTCACAACAATTCCAGGGCTCAGACCCACCCCCATTAGGATCCGCACACGCTCAGTGTATGATAATTGTTACTACCGTGATTCTCGTGCACAGAACTTATGAGTACACATTTAACCATTGTCTATGCACCAACATATGTATATCCTTGGATTTCTACTGCACTCATTTAATTATTTTGGTAAAACTATATATTTGGCGTGGTACACATGAGACACATATATACCCATTGTACTATTCAGAACGTTATGGCGAAATTAGCTGAATTTCAGAGTCTGTCGAGAACCAATTATGCATTTTTCCTTGCATATATATACATGACATGAAACATCAACCATTCTATAATCATCTTACATAATATAATAATACATAAAATGGGTAGCGACAGCTTCCTTGTGAGCTTTCTACTTCGAAAATCTCTACGAGCTCGTAGACAACTCGGAGATCGGTGAAACATTTTCACCGAGCTCCCGAGTTCTCTACGAGTTACAAAAATCCGTACGATGCCCTTACGAGTTTACGATGTCCGTACGGACTCCGTACGAACTTGCTAAAATTCGACTCGCACGGAGCTCGTACGATCAATGTGACCAGGGTCTTAAAGTAGTTAATTAAAATTCGCTGAATATATCCATTATTGTCGCACGGACACCGTACGGCCATCGTGCGGTCACCGTACGGACACCGTACGAGTTATCTGCGAGCTCTGATTGATCTACTAGCACCGTGCGATATACGGCCGGGCTCCTTGCGAGCCCCGTACGGTGTCCGTAAGGATATTACGATGTCCGTACGGATATCGTACGATTGCATCTCTATAAATCGTACGAGGTCCCTACGAGCTGTGACCAGACCCTACGAATGTAAAAATACCGTTAGGATTTCAAACGTTGTGGACTCGTACGACTTGGTAAATTCGAATGGATATCGTACGAGCTTTGTGACCGTAGCATAATTATCATTTTGTCATTCTAGTGTTTATTAAGTGATCTGAAATAAGGTTCGAACGTTATGTACCCAAGAAAGATTACAGTAAATCGAGATCTTAACAAATATGAAGTACGAAATACTAGTGGTGACATTACTACTTTGAACACGATTTCAATATTTCAACTAAACCTTTTCACGGTGTTTTTCATAAACTATTCAATTCCATTATCAATGTTCATGATAATTTGATTTTATGACCTCGGCGTGAATTTCACAGACTTACGATTTTCGCTTAGTGATAAAATGAAACATTGCTATATAATATGTACAATCATGTCTCCGCCGGTGTTCCGTACATTATTTGATGTTTCAATCGAATCGTTCTGTTGTATTTATACTCCTTTATCTTCGTACATCTAAGTACTATTGTTGTGTTTTATCAAGAATGCACAATAAACCATTGTTCAACAATCAAGGTTTGCTGCAGAAAATCTGTACATATCTTGTTTACTGTTTAGTTTTGTGAGATGGTAATCATTGACCGCGATGCACTACTCAACTATTGTACGAAATTATTTACGTTGATCATTTATTTAGTCCGCCGATGATAACACTAGCCTTTGTTCACAAACAAAAATTAAATGCATTGTTGATGTCCATTTTTGTTCAATCTTGTACATAATCACTTTAATGCAGATACATTTTCGATCAACTCTGATAACAAGCGGTCAGTCAACCGTGGAGTGTTTATGTTGTCAATGTTTGTTTATTGATAATGCTAGAGTTATCTCCGGCGAGCTATACTATCATTGTTTAACACTTTTTGCCTGGAACCCATGAATATTCATGCTTATACATCCGTGACGGCGTCGTCCTATCATATTTGTTATTTTATCCAGTCATAACAGACGAAAACAGACGAGTATTTTAAAACTAGCTCCATGTAAGTAATTTTGTACAAATTAAAAACACAGTGTTTATGTTTTGATATAAAAGTCCACATACAGTTTTCAAGTCATACGCAGCAGTCATATTATTACCTGATATTGGAGTAGCCAGTGATGGTATTCTCAAAGCATCTTAAGGGAAAACTCTTAAAGGTGTATCAGCTAATCAGGAAAATTAAAATGATCAATATTTTGCATCGTTTAAAAGCATTATGTGAAGAGCTACAATAATCACACAAAAATGTTTTATTCTCCGTTTCTTGGGAAATATGTGCAGTTCAATATTTTAACTTAAGTAAACATATTTAAGTTTCTATGGAGCCATATAACTGCCACCACATAAATATTAATTTTCATGAAATATTTCGTGAAATTAACGAGGGATTTCATGAAAACAGAAAAATATTATGAATGCAAGATAAATATCTTAACGTGAAAATTTGCCAGTTACTGCTTTGATCTGCCACAACATTCCTGTTATTTTTTCAAAAACCAACTAACTTTTTACAAAAGTGTATTATTTTTCACGAAGACATTTTTACGTTTCGCGAAACTTTTCACGAAAGTCGATTATTTTCACCAAAACATATTTACGTTTTGCGAAACATTTTTATGCTTTCATGAAAAACTGATATAGTTTCGTGAAAGCATCATGTTTATCTAGTGTCAGTTCAGAGCACTAACAAGCAGAATTTGGTGTTAAGATAATTTATCTGTCTTCATGATAATTATATTTTTTCATGAAACATCCCATAATTTTTACGAAAGTTTTCATGAAATCTTAAAGTTAAGTGGTGGCAGTTATATGGCTCCATTAGTTTCCCTTCAGATGCTTTGTGAATATCATTCCAGATATAGTAAACTTCAAGCGTAAACCAAGGATGCTGTACCATCACCATTGTAACAACGTTGGTACCGTATACGCTTATAATGCGAGTTGGCTTGTAATACGCGGAGTCTATGCAAAATCCCAATTATGCCTGGGTCACAAATCACCCGTACGCCGTACGATGTCCGTGTATCCGATGTGTACCCGACGTGTACCTGATGCCAGTCTAGGCATCGTGCGGACGTCGGCCGTTGAGTAGCAATGCATATTTAAACAAAAATACTTCGACCGCCACCCGATGACCGACCGATGTCCATTCAGCCCTAAAGTCCGAATAGACCAAAGTACGCCGTACACTCATCGGAAGGCGAACAAACTTGATTTATAAGCACGCATATAGAATGCGTTACGGCTTTTATTTGAAACTGCAACGTCCTATTCGCAAGGCGGACATAGTAACAAATAGATTTCCACACAAGAACAAAATGCAGTAGAAAATAAAAGTTGCGTTTTCATGGTACATGTATTAAGTATGTCGTCGCTAGCTTACCATCAAGGCCCATTTCGGTATTTTGTATGGGTTTTTCCATTCTTTCCGCCGCTCATATCTTCGTGGCATCTCTATGTAGACAATTCCCAAAAGTGTTACAAATATAATCCGTCAAATAACGCGTTTACTTTACAATTTAAATCACTATAACAAAATACCTATGACTATTTTCTGTTATAATGTTCCTTTTCGAATTTTTTTTGAATTTCTAAAATCAAGACTCAAACTTAGTATATTGAAACTGAACGAAATATTAATATACATACAGGAATGTCAATCTCCACAAATGGCATGTTTAGGATTTCTATCGGTTGTTTTCTTCTTGACCTTATCAGTTATGTTATTTAAGGATTTTGCATTATTTGTTTGTACTTTTATGTCTGCAGAAAGACGTATAAAACACGTATTTCTTTACAAGTTTGTACAAATACCATGGACGCATGGATTATCTACGCAACGATGCGCCGATTTCTATAATCAATGTTCTTTGCTTTGTATACTTCTTTCATAAAATTAATCAATTCTATATAGAAATTATTTTCTATTGATGGATTTAGAAAAGTAATTAATATTAAACATGTTGTTTCGTGTTTAGCTATACATGTATATCGAGGGTTGCCCGCAAGACTGTAGTAACTGCATATTTTTACAAAAGTCACTTTTTTATATTTTTGGATACATAATTATGTTTTACATGATAGCAAAAAGTAGTTTGACTGTAGTTTTATAAAAAAATACATTATGGTTAAAATGCAATATAGTCTTAACTGACGACGAATGAAAAAGTTCCTGCAATACTGTAGTAAGTTGACTTACTACAGTATTGCGCAAACATTTTCATTAACTTGTAATATATTTTTTCCTGCAATACAATAGTAACTCAATACTAAACAATCATTATGGTGTAATGATGTTTGATGACAGTATCAGTTAATCATGGAAGGGTGCAAAATGGCTGTATCAAGTAATTAAAGGTACTAAATATAGTCCAGATTGGCCATACCCGGCTATTTAACAGTAAGGTAACCAACTGAGTCAGGAATGACTGTGTCTGACATTGTTACTAGTACCACATAAGTATGTTTTTACACAGGGGTGGTAAGTTCCCCATTTGGCCTGGTATTGTTGGACTCTGTGGTTGTTAGAACACCTTATTACCTGGTATGGCTATAACAGGTGGAGGGTTAAAACCCTTACGGCCTAAACAGCTAGAATGGGTGTAGTTGGTGATGGTGAGTTACCCCCTCAGGGCTAGTTTCGATCTAATTTATTAATACTGGTGATAAATACTGCAAAGTGCCTTAGGAATAGCTCTATTCTGTAAGTGTGAGTACCCAATAAACCTGAGGTAGCAGAATTGTGATTTTTAGTACCCCTCACGACCAAATATAGGCGGTAAAGGTTGTTGTGAGTATCCCGTTTGGCCCTGCTAGTGTTGCTGCGTTCGGTGGTTATGACAACACCTTATCGCCTAGTATTGTTTCAAATGGATGAGGATAATGTATCCCATGTTAGATCTGGTTTGGCTGTAATTGATTGTTAGTACTTAATAAGGCCTGGTATGGCTGTATTCAGTGGTTATGAAGACTCAGCGTCGTGTAACTATGACTCTTTGGGCCTGGTATGGCTACAATTTTTTGGGAAGAGTGCCCAATAGGGCCTGGAATAATTCTATAAGGACTGATGGTCACTGAATGCAATGCTCTGTAAGTACACTGTAGGACTGCAATTTGTGGGGGTACCCAATAGGGTTGGGGATGGATTAATCTGTGTTTGTGAGTGCCCCATAATGCCTGGTATGGTTGAACTCAGCGGTTGCAAGTATCCTTTATGGTTTAAATTATGGCTGTAATTGGTGGTGGCGAGTGGTAACCAATAGGGCCTGGTATAGCTGTATCCTAATTGAGGCGTTGTTATCCTATAGATGTTGAGGTTGAGTGCCTAATAGGGCTTTTGATGGCTGTACTCCAAGTTTGTGAGTACCCCATATGAAATGGGTGGCTTTATATAGCAGTAAACAGAGTCTTGTCCAGCTAGGAAACCATTCTGTTTTAAGTGCCCCGGTGGTCAGTGAATTCTTATACCCCCTCCCAGATTTGAAGTTTATGGACACTATTTTTGGTGTAATGCTCAAAATAAAATTTTGTTGATTGGTTTGTCTGTCGCAATGTGTCTGTGTAATTTCTCAGTAGCCAGTGGGATTAAACCTGCAACCTTCTGTTCCAAACCACTCGGCCATCATGGGCAGATATCTACATCAGTACTTATTGTTGTTTAAAGAAGTAAAACACTATCATTAGATTGTCAAAGAAGTACCAATTCAACAAGACTTTTTAGTGTTATTAATTTGGTGAAGTTTGAAAGACAATTTTTCCTATTAAGAGTATAAATATTATAATTTAAAAAAGAATGTCTGGTGAAATTAATTTTAAAAAAGAATACTACTTAGTAGTGATTTGAGTTGCATTGTGTTACTGAGCAAGTTAAATTGTGCCATTATTTAAAAAAGTGGAGCAAAATTATTGTGTCTTGTCAAGTATGTATAGATTATTATTAAGTGTGGCAAGTTTCAGTGCAATAACATTGATAGTAAACTATATAAGTCATTATAAAAAACATTACCAAATCAGTTAACCTCAAACTTCAAAAGGGCAATAATGCCTTTCAAAAATTATCCTTGAGTAATGACACTTATAATGTTGACCTATGCTAGTGTGTTTACCAAGTTTTATTTCTATACCATTCATTGTCGTATAATATCACAATATATAACATTATCAACAAATTTTCAAGTCTTCAGGGGGAAACAACTCTAGAAAAACTTATTCCAGCATTTCCTTTTGTTTATACATTTGGATTATCACTTTAAACAAGTATTTCACGTTTCAAGATAGTATCTTTGATGGTTATTGAGAAGTTTAATTTTTACAACAAAAATGACAAACATTTTAAAGGGCAACTAATTATAGAAGTCCAAGTTTGAAGTGAATACCTTTGATAGTTTTTGAAAAATGGATACCAACAATGGACGCCCCTTCAATTGACCTTGTCGCAACTGAATAGCCCTTTACTACAAAACGTCAAGCTAAAAATAACCTGGTGTGGTATTCAATATTGATCTTATTTAATTTGAGGATAAGGATAGCCAATCATATTGTCTGTTATTGGCCAAGAGTTAAATATGGTGTGCTCTGATAGGTTGTCCTTATCCTTACGTCAAGTAAGATCAATATTGAATACCACCCCAGGTCCAAAAGCTAAGAAGGGTTTTTCAAAGAAGTACTATTGACTGATGATAGTTTGTAGTTGTGCCAAGTTTCATTGCAATAGCATTGATAGTGGTAACCATAATTTCTTAGTTACAAAGGGCCAAAACTCCTTACAAAAGCATCCTTGAGTTATGGCACTTATCTAGTACTGTTGACTAATGTGGTTAGTAAGTTTGCCAAGTTTAATAGCAATAGCATTAAAAGTAAATAAAATATTGGACTAAATACAAAACTTTATCCTAGGCCTTAAATAAATGTATTTACGGTCAGAATGATGGATGGACAGTTCAATGTCAACAAGGCATTATGAATTGCAAGCAATAGAGAAGTCCCCTACCGGTTTGAAGCTCTTTAAATAATTTTCTGTTGCCATGGCAACCACATTTTGTCCAATTAAAAACATATCTAAACTGTTATGACAGGATCCAGATTTTGACATATTTTTACTATTTCCGTATCCATAGCAACCACATTTTTTGTCAGAATCAAAAAATATTTAGACATGCTTAATCCACGTAATGGCCCTTACTGCCCCCTATCCACATACCAAGTTTCATAAACGTAGCTTGGATACTGTTTGAGTAATGTCAGGATCCAGATTTTTGACAGACAGACAGACAGACTGACGGACGGCAAACCTATAGTCCCCTCAGGTTGAAAACCTGTAGGTGACTAATAAGACAACCTTCTGGGGGCATTAAAACCAAATATATTTAAAGTATGGCTTGTGTTTTTCTGTTTATTATAACACTTACTACTGTATTGCAGTGAACTAAAAATGTAAAACCTTGAATATGTTTCCTGCAATACTGTAGTAAGTCAACACTTACTACAGTATTGCAGGAACTTTCTTAACCAGGCCATGTACTATTTCAGCGCAATAGTGCAGTAAGTCAAAAAAGTCTTCAAATTAGTTGTTTTTATACAGATATTTTAATTTTCAATAATCTATTGGTTTTTGCTCTTCATTCTTTACAAAATATAGAAAACTTGTGTTAACTATATTTAATTTGGAAAATAAGTTTTTTGCTTCTCCTAAATAATTTCCAAAAATGCAGTTACTACAGTCTTGCGGGCAACCCTCGATATCCGGTCCAGATTATGACGTATTATTATAACTGCGTGTAAGTTTGTGTCATATACTACCTTGGCTAAAACGGTTCAAGACATGCAGGGTACTGTTTTATCAAATCACTTACGGAAATCGTAAACTTGCGATCAAATTTAAAGTCGTTATAATTTGTTTACAAATGTGTGGTAAATGGAGCTGCAATACTAATAATGATTCAGTTAATTAACTCTTACAAACTAATCCCGTCTTCAATTTACAGTTGTAAAGGAATTATAAATAATTTAAATTTGAGCGTAACTTTAAGATTTCCGTAAGTGCGTTGATAAAACAGCCCCTAAGCCTAGGTCCCACTGAGCAGTTTTTGTCTCGGCGATGTACTCCCGGTTGAAATTGATAAGATATCAGGACATCGTGAACAAGTTCCTCATGGTCTAGGGGTAGCTAGGGGAAGTCATGAGACAGTTTGTGTTATAGATATTGTGATGAACCGGTTAGCGGAAGAACATCGTCGATGTGGAATCCTCAGTGGGACCTAGGCTTTACGCCGATAAAGCTTTTTATATTTGATTCGTCATAAAACTAGGTGAAATTCTTCATTCTCAACAAAGACCTAAATATACTTTGTTCTCAATCAAATAAAGGAGCGATATAAATTTTATGATCACATTTACCTAAACAATAGTTACATATTTTATTATATATACAGTACAGATAGTACATAATATTTGAAAATGATTTTCATTTGATGATGACTGGCGGTAATCAAATTCATATTTCAGAATGCTTAAATACATCGTAAGTGTTAGGTCATAAACATAAATGTTCCATCACACAACATGGTAGCTAACCACCGGAAATAAATTCTGTTACATCCGTCGGAAAAGTATCACGGGACTATGATGACGTCACATTCCACTGAACACTCATGCCGATGACTGCATATCTGAAATATAAAAAAAATATCTAGACGGTCGGGAACCATGGACATGCATTGCGTATGTAAATACAATAAACTTGTGTCACAAAGTCGATTCCGACCATCATCCGATGATCGACTAACATCCCTTTTGGTTATTCGGGTCGGAGGCCGTACGGAGATCGATCGGTCATCGGGGCATTGTCCGACAAAATCAAGGTCTGGCTCATTTATAAATAGAGGATCTTACATGAGTGTCTTTCTATATTGAATTTATTAAACGAGTTGGATAAAATGATAAAATGCGAGGCTCTGCCGAGCATTTTATCACTTTTATTCAACGAGTTTAATAAATTTAATATGGAATGACACGAATGTAAGATTCTTTTTATCACATAAACTAAATACACAGTAAAAGTTTGTCAAGAATGCACACACTTCCCCTATAGCAAATAAACTCCATAGGAGTAAAGCGGCTCATTGAAAGAGCTAAGAAAATAGTGCATCAATGTATACTCCAATATGTTAATGTTTCTGCCTTTTGGAAATAATACTATTAGGGTATCTAAAATCCTGCAGATGTAAAACTACCCTTAACAAAATAAATAATTAAATCTTGGACCGCAGCAACACAACGTATTCTGTTCAGTTCCGTGTTCCGTTCCGGGTTTTAGTAACAACCAAGGACAGGGGAAGTAACTAGGTTTTCCGCGTGAATTTATTCGCGATTCGTCTGAATAGCCGAAAATAACTGATTGTACATGATGCTAGTACTTGGTAAGCAAGAAAAATCGTCTTTAATACTCAAAATTAACGGATTTATACAATCTGTTATTGTGTGATTATAACATGCCATAGAGTGTTCATAATCGGATATAAAATTTATTCTATTATAAAAATGTATTATTTTTCTTTTTTGACAACGTGTATGAATACATAAATAAAGTGACTCGCCCTTGTAAATACCTCATTTGCATGTTTATTACACGTGTGTATTATGACTTTTATGTAATGGGTTTATTAAACTCCCAGAGCCTATTTTATGTGATAAAGAGATTTATCAATGACCTTTTGATGACCGGTTGATATCCGCGCGACGATAAACGGGCATCGTACGATCATCGTCCGATGCCCATCCACACCCTCACGATTCAATCCCAATCATCGGTCGACTTCCGGTGTGTACACATCGAATACATAGTCATGGAAACCGTGCGGTGTCCGGTATGCACACGATGTCTACGCATCGGATACACGGACCTCGTGCGGCATCCGGGTGATTTGTGACACAGGTCAACTGGTTTCAGACTATATACAGTAACTGTTCTTAAATTTAGTTTACTGATGATAATTATTAACCGTCAACCTAGGCTTAGATACTAGTAGTTCTATAACTTTACCTACCGTATATAAAAAAATCGTGCACACGGTTGCTTCGGCCATAGTTATTTGCACGTCATCATTGCAACAAATTCTGCAACAAAAGAATTAGGATTCATGATTAACATTGTATTAAATATTTGTTATATCAATCACACAATAAAGGCATGGCATCTGTCACGTGACTGATTTCCCGCCACGGAAATTTACGAAGAAATGGCACTGAGTTAACATTCATAGGCGGATCCAAGGGGGGGCGGACCCGGCGTACGCCCCCCCTAAAATCGCCAAAGTAAAGTCAATTCATTTGTTGTATCACACTAAATTACATATTTAAAGTCATTTTTGTTCTGCTTTCTGCGCGCTGTAATTAACATTTTCCACTAACCACAGACACTTCGATAGACTCTGCCGCCCCGTTATTCAGGTCAAACTTTGCGATTCTGATGTATCGCTCTTTTTGCACATTGATTCTCTTTTCGCTGCATTTTATGACAACAAATCACTAAAATCGAGGAGCTACCAAGGTGATTCGCCCCCCTGGACCCCCTAGCAGGACTTTGCCCTGCACCCACCAGGGGCCCTTGTGGCCCCCTGGACCCAAGCTCATTTTTTCATTTCACGCCCCCCCTAACACTAAATCCTGGATCCGCCCCTGTAACATCGGCGGCGTCTAAACATTTAGAGACAAGAAATCCTTGTAAAATGTTGCCATGTTATCAGTTTCATCACGCAGACAATAAATACAATACTAGTAACCGAGTTTATGTTTGAAATACACGTATCTTCCATTAGCAATGTCCTACCTAGAAAGGACATAATAATACAAGTACGGTTTTAACCGGGATATGGCGCTACAGTGGTGTACGCAATCCATTCGAAACTAAAAACAACCAAAGCTAAAGACTACCAAAACATACATAGTTAACATGTATACGCATTGGGTCTTGTACAGGGTGTTAAAACAGTTTGTTCTCAAATTTTAAATTCATATAAAGTTTTATTTGAGCTATGTACGCAGTAGACAATATTAATGTCTTACCCTAACAGCTTCATTTAATACCAGAGGGGTTATTACAATGGTAAACCCACTGGATTTCAACCTGAAAATATTACAGTCTTCTGAGGTCAGAAAAATAAAATATTGAAACTCATACAGTGAGAACGAACTTTATTAATACCCTGTACATGTGCAACTTCAAAAGTTTAGGCGACGCATATCGTGCTTGTTTCGGGTGTGAATACCCGGTATAATATCAATTGTAATTAATGCAATAAAACATTCGTCAACGAACCTTCATAATTCACTTGTCCGTCGCCATTTAAATCCGCTTCTCGTATCATCTCGTCAATTTCCTCGTCGGTGAGTTTTTCTCCGAGATTTGTCATCACGTGACGTAGTTCCGCTGCACTGATTTGTCCGTTGCCATCTTTGTCGAATGTTTGAAAAGCTTCTCTTAGTTCATCTTCGGGATCTATATCTTTCAGTTTTCGAGCCATCATTGTTAGAAATTCAGGAAAGTCAATTGAACCATTTCCTAGAGATAAATATTGTAACCGTAACGTGCAAGCATTTACGCAAAGGAGTAGATAATTATACTAGAGGTGCCATCATAGAGAGGTACCGTCATGCATGTATCAAACAATACTCTAGGCATTTATTGTCAGCTTATCTTACGGCCCGATAATTTATAATGTCGGTCGAAAACAACAGCAATATGTTTTACTTCACAATTACTTTATGGAAGCGGTATTGGACATCAGAGACTACAACGTACATATATATTCCAATTGGTGAGTGCGAGTCTTTCCGTTGGCAGATCTTGATTCGACCCAGACTGATTTGGTTGGTTACCCATGCCATTTGCTATACGGACATGTCCTACACATTCGAGGAAGTTGACATTTGGGAGCTGAAGAACATGATAGTACTGGGTGATAATTAATTCCAGGACTATATCTGTCAGGTTAACTGTTTACCGTATACATATATATGGCACACTGCTTCCATGTGCGTTGATATATCGCAATTTAAGATATATATAGCACAGAGAATTTGACACGATCCTGACCTTTATGCATGACTATATTACAGGGTTCTTGCGTTGGATACTAGTATATAAATTTCCGCGAGCAAATCGTGCAAAATCGGTCCTTTAGATTTGTATTGATATTACACCTCGAGCGTCTTCGCGATACTCTTCGCTTATGAAAACACACACCCTGGGATATAAATATAGACAATGAATCAGCTGTGAAATTATGCTAATAGAAGTCAAATTCTCTGGACTATACTACTGATATAGATCCTTAAGGGATATTTATGATTAAAACACAGAGTGAACTTTACTGTGTTAAAATATATATATATATAGAAAAAAAACTAAGACCAAAACATTCGCCAGGCAACTACAATGGTGTTACCAAACTGACGCTGTTCGACATACGCTGATGAATAGTTGAAAACTTAATTATTTTAGCTAACTGCACACATCTTCTTAGTCAGCTACTTACCGTCAGCGTCCACTTCATTTATCATGTCTGTAAGTTCAGCCTCGGTTGGATTCTGACCTAGCGCCCTCATAACGATCCCCAACTCTTTTGATGAGATAGTTCCATCTCCATTTTTGTCGAAAAGACTAAAAGCTTCCTTGAATTCTGTAAAACAAGCACAAATAATGTAATTATGCACTAGTTTTAGGTTAGCTTCTTAATTAAAAGGTTGATTTTGAAGGTGTTGAAATTAATTAAAACCACGCAAGTTAAAACGAACGTTTTATTATATTTTGTCTAGAATTGAAACAGACGAACAATATAATGTCAGGTGTGTTAAAGTGTGACGAGTGTGAACACGAGTTTTCTTATTCATTTGCCAACAAGTGATTTCACAGTAATATGTATTACGCAAATTATACAAAACGACTTCATGTGGGTGATTTAGGTTGAAAATCTTCTGTTGGCACTGGTAAGTATATCTGTAAGTTCCGATAACTACTGTGAATAATTTGCTTTTGCACATCATACTTTGAAGTCTTTGTTTATTAAACATGACCACGACTGAAACTGTGTTTAAAGGCCGGATTTCGTCGGCTAATATTTGTAGTTATGAATTAACCAATCGTGTCGCCTGATTGTTACTTAGGTTCGTTTTGGTGACAGAGACAGAAGCTGGAAACCAAGACATTCCTGGTTTTGGAAGTGTTCGGAGTTTTAGGTACAAATGTAGTCTCATCGTGAAATCCTTTCGTAACTCGTTCTAATAAATATGTTTGTCATTTATTCACATACCTGCAATTTGGTTTTCTGTCATTTGCTCTGCCTGTAGAATAATAAATAGATAATATATTTCAATATGAAACATGTGAACTAGATGGACAGTGGACGAGGTGATCACTAGAAATTGGTTCATATAACAATTGTATACTACACACACATGGATGACTAAATGTTCAAAAGTTAATCGTACGCGTTACACGTTGTCTATTTACCCCCACTTCAGACATCGGGTTCTGTTTTATCAAAGCACTTACGGTAATCGTAAACGTGCTTTCAAATTTAAATTATTTATAATTCTTTAACGATTGCAAATTGGGGACAAATATGGTTTGTAGGAGTTCATCAACTGAGTCATTTTTAGTCTTGCGTATCCATTTACCTCACTTTATAATTGTAAACAAATTTAAAGAATTTAAATTTGATCGTAAGTTTAAGATTTCCGTAAGTGCTTTGATAACACAGGTTGTTCCCAGAATTGTAACCGTCACTCATCACTCATAGTTACCCCCATATTGACACCAGGACCGGATATTGCTGCATGGTATGTGAAACATGCTTTTACTATAGTAGGTAATACATTCCTTGCATGTTATTTCCATTTTACGAATGGGGTCATGACGGACATCAACTTACAAATGCATTTACGAACAGGAGATCTGACAATTCTTCCATACACGTATATACAGTAAAACCTCGTTATCTCGAGGACCCATCGGGACACGCCAAATGCTCGAGATAAGCCAGGTGCTCGACATATCCCGAAGTATATGATGAATTGTTGTTTTAGTACTAGTATACAGTAGAATGAAACTGAAAATGTACGTTCGTTATAAAAAGAATCAGAGATACCACACGATTGACACTTCATAGACTGGGACAACGTTGTTCGCTGATAATCAAAAAATCAAATTGGCAAAAATCCTGTTCCAAATAATTATCCGACATTTGAAGATATCATACAAAGTATCCCTGCGAATGCCCCAACTTTACAGTCATGTACATTACAATAAATTTCTCTGGAAATGAACTGGGGCCCGTTTCATAGATATATCTTAGCTAAAGTATACAACTTCATCGTATGCTATTTTGAGCAAACTAAGACAATTGATACATTCAAGAAAGGTTATCTGAACTGGAATTATCACAAATAAAAAAATTAATACATGTATTTTAATTGCACGAAAATGTATGAGTTTGTTTAGGAAGCTCTTCATCATCAACGGAAAAGACAAATCTTAGCTAAGATGTGTCTATGAAACCGGCCCCTGGACCATATTAAAATAGCGCAATTCAAAAATGCAAGTAAATATACTCACCATTTTTATCCCTTGTAATGTTTTCAACACAGGTCTATTTTTTTAAAAAGAAACACGATTTGAATTTAAGTTTAATTGATAGGATTTAATACACTTTAAATATCGCCAGCTTTAAGAATGTCATGTTTCAGTGTAGCACATATTTGATGTTACCCCCGATAATTCATGATACGGTATATTGTTTATATCTATAGCGGTATGGGAACCCTATTGTGTTAAATTGTCATTATGCTACATTGCATAGAACACTATATACCATTGTCTATGGTCATCAGTCGTGAGGTATTTTTGGTTGATAAATTAAACTAAATCGATCGATCTAGCATTACACATTCATCGATTCTGTTCGGTGTTTCGTTTATAATTACTTCTCGTACTAAATTATCATGTGAGCACACGATGTGGTGAATTGACCACCTGAAAGTCAAATCAGAATCTCAATTTGACGAATACCACAGAGTATAAACGAGCCAACTTCCGGTTATCGCAATAAGGCATACACGTTGAATTATATATATAGTCTTCCAATAAGTCATACAGTGATCGGAAATCACAAATGCTTTTGCTCGCAATAAGTCATACAATTTGTATTGTATAGTTTCCCAATAAGTCATACTGTGATTTGGTTTATACGCTGTGAATAGTGGTATATATAAAAATACGAAATTATATTTTGTATTTTTGAAGTGTAACGGTCTGTGTACGTTTGTTTATTGTATAATTTCTTCTCCTTGACCGGGTCCAATAACCTTATTGTAGGAGTTAGTATTATATGTGTTTGCAATATCTGCAGAAAGACGTATCAAATAATCACACAACATTCATTCAATAACGTTGAATTATTTCTAGCGTGAAGTAAAGGAGCGAGACAAATGAAATAGCAACATAGGATTTTATATTTTAATTAGAAAACACGTAGGATAACACTGTGCATAATGTGAAAGATTTTTTTCAGTTGATAATGATTAAGCATCTAAGTAAACCACGAGCTTCCAATGAACTTGATAGTACGTCGGTATAACACAATGTTAAGGGCATGCAATCCAGACTAACACCTACGAAATTATCCACCATAAAAAGTTATATTTTGATGGAACACAAGTCAGTATTATCACAGGAACTTGCATTTATAATTTGAAAAAAAATGAAAAAAAAATTGAAAAAAAATATTTTTTTTTACTAGGCCTACTGTACTATTAAAATATATTTTAGTAGTAAAGTAAAGTAGGCCTAGAGAAAAAAATTAAAAAAATTCAATTTGTTTTTTCATTGTTTTTTTCAAATTATAAATGCAAGTTCCTGTGGTATTATCAGGGGAGCCAATCGTTAACTCTGTATCTCCTTTTCGGCGTGTGTATGTTCATACATGGCATTGCAGCTTCCTTTCGATTGGCACCAACCCTGTTATAAAATGGACGATCGTAAATCTATTGAGCACTTAGCACATTAGCCCTAGATAAGCATAATAATAAAAGTGTCTTGATTATATTTGCACTATTGCTCTGTAGCATGCCAAATGCAAAACAGAAAAACATTATGTGTTTGCTACAATGAAAAATGAGTTCCAATGTGTCAATAGATGACGTCATGTTTCATTGAACACTCGGCTGATCTGAAATATATAACATAATATGTGTCACATTTTGTTTGGTGATGTTTTATTCAATTCAACAGAAATCATAAAATATTCACATCGTTCTAATCAGTGGCAATAGACTGTTCTGTTGAATTTTAGTTTCCTTCAGATTGATAATACCGACTAAAAATTGCATCAATGTCAACATGTAAAGATGAAAAGATGCGAAAATTCGAATATTTTCGTGCGACCGTTTGTCATTTGGTTTATCGCGAATTTACTGTATTTTTAAACATTCTTATAGTCTGACTAGTTTCTTGCATCTGCACATATTACTAATACACTATCATGTACCTACGGATCAGTCATGTCGACCACATTAACAAGCCTGGCATGATTTGTAACGTATTAATTATTGTTTTGTAAGCTGAGCCGAGCATAGACTTTATTTGATGTATGCCTCCAGCCATATTCGAACCCGATTCGCTAGATAAGACGGCAAGCACGCTAACAATTGAGCTGCGAAGGCACACGTTTTGTAAGCAGGACCGAATTGACTGGCACCACTACTGGGAACCATCACTGACATAGCCTACAGAAATACACATGTATAACTTTAATCACATACATGTACTTGTATAATTATTATACTTACATCGTTTATTTGTCTTTAATTGCTTTGCGTCATCATTTTCACAAATTCTGCAACAGTAATTATAAATAATAACTAAGAATTGCAAATGCAGGCAACATTTAGGTTTATAATTGTTACTTTGATTACTAGTAGTATGTCACAAATCTCGATCCAGACCAATATTGAACATTGGACAACTTGGTCTCAAAAACCATTAACATACGTCAACTTTATCCGATCATTATGGCATTTTGGGGGCTTAGATTTTACCCAGCTTGAGCATTTGAAGTACGAAACATACCTTCATAATTTACTTGCCCGTCACCATCTATGTCCGCTTCTCGTATCATCTCGTCAACCTCTTCGTCTGTGAGTTTTTCTCCGAGATTTGTCATCACGTGACGTAGTTCCGCTGCACTGATTTGTCCGTTGCCATCTTTATCAAATGTTTTAAAAGCTTCTCTGAGTTCCTCTTCTGATTCCGTATCTTTACCTGATCGTGCCATCATTGTTAAAAATTCGGGAAAATCGATTGAACCATTTCCTAAATGTAAAAGCAAAATAGTTGAAATATCTGCTGCCACACCTGTCCAGTTAACGTAGTTGATATCTAGCGCTAGTTTGTCAGTAGTCATATTATGCAGGTTTTATTCCCAGTTGTTCGGAAGATCATGTTATTTCATGACATTGGCTATACGCGCAAGTCTACCACCTTAAACAAATTGCATGAATATGACATATTAATAATTTCATTATATTACCAATTCGGCATACATTTTGTACATAGTCATTAGATTTATTGATGCCATGTTTCTGTTGTTTCAATATTTCACGACCTCCTTATCCTAAGCCAGCGATATGTCCACCTTCCACATTGGGTACTTTGTCTTTGAAAGGTAGGTACAGTAACTAGTATACATTAGGACCGAAAACTCTACTTACCGTTTGCATCAACTTCCTGGATCATGTCATTAAGTTCAGACTCGGTTGGATTCTGACCCAATGACCTCATCACAATCCCTAATTCTTTTGATGAGATCGTTCCATCTCCATTTTTGTCGAAAAGACTAAACGCTTCCTTAAATTCTGTAATGCAAACTCAAATAATTAAAATATCTTAGTCTAACACATGTACAGTCAACTTCCATTATACTGACATGCATTAAGGGTAAATACAATTTAAGCGATACAAATCCAGTTGGTATGAAGCTACGAACGTATATTCGGACCTAGCTTTCAATCTATTCAAAAATATAATATTAAGTCAGACAGTGAAGGCAGCTATCAACTTAATCAGCCGAGCACAGAAAACATACAAGGGCACAATGCCCTACTGAACCAGCCGAGCACAGAACACATAACAAACGTATACAAGACACAATGCCCAACTGAACAAGTGAATAATCCGCCAAAGTCCAAGCTGTCGAAAAGCTGAATGAACTAGTTTCAGCAATCAGTTTTTTGATCATATATCTTACATTATGCGATCATTGTTTTAATTTATATAATTAACTTTTACCAATAGGCCAATATGCTGTGCATGTACGTTAAGATAATTTTACATGTATATCTGTAAAGGTTTGTCATATGAAAAGATCTAGGTGTCAGTGCAGGAAGATGAGCAGACACAATTTCATATAGCATTTATTCAATATCTAAGATTAAATCCCCAAATAGGCTGTGCCTTAGTTCATATATATCGGCAAAACTGCACGACAGAAAGTTTGGCACACAGACACATCCTTCGAGATCATGTAACAGCAAAATACAGAAGACGATGCAGTTCATCGAAAAGTCCCCTTTCAGCTTAACCCCTTGGTTACAGTTGTTCCTCATTCCATACGAGTTTGACCAAGCTTTACTTAGTTCTTGAAAAAGAAGAGAGGAAGAATAAGAAGACTATGAAGAGGAAGTAGAAGAAGAGACAGAGGAACATGACGGACGAGACGAAGAAGAATAAGAAGCAGACCAAGAAGAGGCCATAGAAGACGAAGATAAGAAATAAGAAGAAGAAGAAGAAGAAGAAGAAGTAGAAAAAGTAGAAGAAGTAGAAAAGGAAGCAGAAGAAGAAGAAGAAGAAGTAGAAGAAGAAGAATAAGAAGAAGCAGAAGATGTACAAGAGGGAGACGAACAAGATGAAGAGATCGATGAGTACGAAGAAGCAGACGAAGAACAACAAGACAAAGAAGACGAAAAAGAAGGTAGAAAAGACATGTGCACGTCGAGGAAACTAGAGAGTTAAATATAGGAATAAAGGACCACACTATTTGTTTTCTTGTCTCGAAGCAGAGAATGTTTGCCAATATTTGAAACACGTAAGTAGTGGAATGGCACTTTTGACGTTTACATTTTATTCTAGGATGAGTTCGATCCTTATTTACTTACCTGCGATTTTATCTTCCGTCATTAACTCAGCCTACAAAATAATACTGTATACATAATTGCATCATACGTTTTAAATCGAATGCATACTTAGATAGGCAAAGTATGCACCACGACCTAGCATCAGCAGACGAACGCAATGTTTCGTCCAAGTTGTTTACAGTAAAATTTATAAAATGAAAGCAGTACCCAGGGGTAGTACTCAATACTGATCTTATTTTATTGGAGAATAAGGATAGCCAATCATATCGCCTGTTACTGACCAAGAGTTTAATATGGTGTGATCTGATTGGTTGTCCTTATCCTTAATCAAGTAAGATTAATCATTGAATACCACCCCAGAACGCGTGCTTGTCTTATCTTCGAAGATATCTGGATGCACATTGAATTATATATCGTATTATAGAAAAAGAGACACTTCCTTATGCCGAGATGCAAATTATTGTTTTAAACATCTAAAATGTGTGGTGTTTGCTCTCATATTAGTACGGTTAACATGGGTGAAATTCACTGATCGACTCAGGGACCGAACCCGAGACCTCTCGCACTCTACCATTAGGCGCTCGAGACAAACCTTCTACCATCTAAGTATATTTGTACATCAATTTCAAATACATGTACTATACAGGGTGTTAAAAAAGTTCTTCCTCAATATTCAGTAAGTTTCAATATTTTTTTTTCTGACGTCAGACGAATGTAAAATTTAAGGTATCAGAGAAAGAAATGGAAGCGTGCACTGCGTACATAGTTCAGATTAAATTTTGTAAGAATTCAAATTTTGAGAAAAAAATACTTTTTTAACACCCTGTATATAGCATCAAGATGCTTCAAGTTGTTATAATTGTATATAATTATGTTAAAACAATATTACAATTTCCGAAAACTACAAAAAAAATGTACACAACAATACCAGAGCGGAGAAAAATAATATAAGCGATCCGTCGATGATTAAAACCTCACAAAATGGGCATGTTTGTGCACAATATACATTTCGTGCACATGCATATCAAATCTTAAACTTCCAAATAACCATTTTAAACCACATGTATGCATATAACAGTCATGTTCCACGATGGCATGAAAATTATTTTCAGAATAAAATGTTTAAATGTTCTACGTACATGCTTGCATTCGTACAAAATAACAATACATTAAACAACTCACCATGTTTATTCCTTTAGTGTTTTCAACGACAGATTTTTTTTCAAAAATGACACTACATGTGTATATTGTCAGCGTGTTTATTTAATCAATTCTCAATCTCGCTAACTTTGAAGTATATTTGTGAATCCCCCGACAATACATGATACTCTATATTGTTTATATCTACGGTATGATGAAATCCTTTGTGTCTAATTGTCATAAGATCAAAACTAAATAATAGTGTGGTTTTTGTAATCCTACCTAACCTATTGTTTGCCCTTACATTGAATATTTTATTTGCCGTTTATAAACGAGTCAACTTCCGGTTATCGCAATAAGGAGTACACGTTGAATTCTATTGTCTTATAATAAGTCATTCAGTGATCGGAAATCACAGATGCTTTTGCTCACAATAAGTCGTACAAGTTGAACTGCATCGTATCCCAATAAGTCATACAGTGCTTTTGTTTATACGCTGTGTTATTGGCATTTTGCTGTATAGTCCATTTATTCGGGTCTGTCATTTGTATACAAACATTGCAATATCATTACATTGTATTTTTATTTTTTTAAACATTTGAATTGGAGAAAAAGGTAGTAACCACTAATACCTTATTTACTTAAGTGACATACTAATACACGTATTATGTATTGAAATAAGATATTAATAATATACATAATACTGTTTATGTACGCAATGTTATGTAACAAGTGACTGACCTGATTAATCGATTTATAAGTCACCACAGATTGTTGATTTTCCGCACCAGTGCTTAAAATCAATACTAGTAAACTGTTTTAAAAACTTAAAACGTTTTTCCTCCCCACCTAACCTATTTTTCAGCGTGTTGCCAGAACCTCAATACATCTTTGTTTCGGCCTGATGTGTCATTGCAAAGACACATTATACATTATTGTCTACAGCAATCGCTCTCGAGTTTTTTGTTGATTTGTTTTGTTTTAATTGGTTGTGTTTAAACTATAGCTATCATTGCACATCAATCGATTAATTTACATGTATTAGATTTCATATATAATTAATTTAATTGCTAAATGTGACTATGTGCTCGTGTGGTACCAGGATACAAGCATATCAGCGAGACATTTCCAGACAAGTACAAGGTAAACTC
Source organism: Spisula solida (assembly GCA_947247005.1). Classification (NCBI taxonomy): domain Eukaryota; kingdom Metazoa; phylum Mollusca; class Bivalvia; order Venerida; family Mactridae; genus Spisula; species Spisula solida. The sequence continues at coordinate 26,036,495 of OX365945.1, read as the reverse complement.
AAGCACAAGTAACGACATCTGAGTGTATTCTATAGATGTGTATGAATGACCAGCTCCGTTGATCTTATCTGAACAAGAAATTTAATATGTGTTGTAAAGCATCCCTGTTTAGTGACGATCTTAGATCCAACAGTCATTGGGTGTAGTGATCGGCATCCCGCGTCCTGCTGTTGAAGGTCAATGTAACCGTTACCTTTGTCTTACTTACAACAAAATCAGTAGAGATCATCCTAGAGTGGAATTCGAGGGGGTGGAATTGGGCATACCCCCCCCCCCCCATAAAATCGTCAGGTATTTTGTATTTTCTTCTATGTAAACAAATATAAAATATTAAGTATAGCTGTTGAAAGATCTGATCTACAGAACGAATTAGTCTGGCATGCGGCTCAGATGCGGTTTGCAATAGCTACTATAACGCTAATTGTCATTTCTATGTTAAATAGGCCTTGTTATAAACCTCTCCTCATAGAAGTGTTTAGAAATCGAGTTTAATATCTCCTCAGAGTGGAGATAGGCATGTAAACATTAACGCCCCCCCCCCCCCCCCCTAACACAGAAACCGCCCCTGTCATCGACTGATGATGATCAAATTCCCTATAACACTGAATGATCGTAGGCTAAACCGTTCTTGAGTTATTGATCGGAGACAGACAGACGGACGAGTGAATGTTTCGGGTGCACCTACAGGCGTGTGGACCTGACGGTCAGCGAGCCAGCCCGGTCCAGTCAGTAAACCCACCAGACCGTTCGCTCAACCGCAAGCCAGTAGAATCGCACCAGACAAAGAGTGAACATTTGGACATTTTCTTCCAATCAGCAGTACGTTGGTTGAAATCTTTCAAATGGACGGAAATACTTGCACATAAACTAATTTATCATACAATCGGATTTATTTATGTGAGGTTTACAACTTCGCGGAAAATGGGACGCATTAAAAAGGACAACACTAAATGCAACACATCATTTATTTTCAAAAAGGCACACTTTGAATAAATACAACATAGATGTGATATGGTTTTAATTCAATGATGATTGGAACTCATAAAATAAGTACATGTATGTTTATGTAATAAACACAAAAACCTCCAAAATGAAGAGTTATTTGGCACATAGATCACGTGAGTCATGGGTTACAATTCCAAACTCCATTGACGTCACGAACTTCCGGTGCATGTAGCCGGCGTTCTATTCGATTGTTATAAATTGAACGATCGTACATTATATATTAAGCACTCATTAGTCTTAAACTAGCATTTTCGTCATAAGTGTCTTGATTATATTATCACTTTTGTTCCGTAACACAAAATTCGAACCAGACATACGTTATGTATTTGGTACGATGAAAGGGGTCGAGTTCTGATATGTACATGTAGATGACGTCATGTTTCATTGAACACTGATTGAAGTAGATCACGCATCTGAAATAAAAAAAAACAAGAGTGTTTAAAACAGTAGTAGTTTTTCTCTACATGTGAAGGGTTACATTTTTATACATATTTTAAAAATTAAAACATAATTCTAAAACGCAGGGGTTTCAACAGAGCCAAATTAAAAATCCTGAAAATCATATGGGGCTGACCATTTTTGACAAACTAGAGGCCGTCAACCATATATAACTCAGTTTTTCAAACTTTTTATTGAAGAAAATTTTTCAAAGCAGATATAATTGACCATAACTTTGCCATTTCTTGAGCTATTTTCATCAAATAACTTTTATTTTGGTCAGAAAGCATAGCTCTTCAAGGATAGACAAATCCGGAAATCCGGAAAATTGACACCCCTGAAAACGAAATATTATATGTCACGCAAAGACTCCTCCGAACAGGGACTCTACAAGAAAAGCTGTGACGTCTTTAAATATCAAGATATTAACACAATTTCGTTTGCAGTTTGCTTCATTATGATTTTGCTTTCAGCTTATGGAAAATGTCAAAAATGACTTTTGTCAAAATAGCACGTTTTCCAAGAAAATTAAGGGACACCTGTTAATATGCAAAGTGCCCACCGACAGTATAATTGATGATTGAACGATAAAAACTTGTCATTCGACAATAGCTAGCTGGTGTGCACATTTACATATGAAAATTATTGTATGTAAACATGATCTCTCCGGTGCTTACACACATTGTGTCCACCGACAGTCTATTTGGTTGCATGAACAATAACATCTGTCATTCACCAATAGCTAGCTGGTGGGCACATTTACGTATGAATACGCCTATATGTGAACACGATCTTCCCGATGTAATACTTACACACATTGTGCCCACCGAAAGTATATTTGATGAATGAAAAATAAAAACCTTTCATTCACCAATAGCTAGCTGGCGGGCACATTAACATATATATGCAACTACTAGATTTTATGTAAACATGGCTTATCTGGTAAAATACTTACACACACTGTTCAACGAAAGTATATTTGCTGAATGAAGAATAAAACATGCCATTCACCAATTACTAGTTGGTGGGCACATTTGCATAATTATGCATAATCTTGTATGTAAAAATGATCACTCCTGTATAATACTTACATACAATGTTTGTTCGTCTTAGGTTACTTGCCCGTCATCATAACCACAAATTCTGTAACAATAATGCATTTATATATTATGCTTCACGATTTTAAAAGATGGTATTCGTTATATCGAAAATGTGATGAGATAATGTCCACATACGCTGCCGAAAACCAGGGAATTGATGCAACATCTAATTGCTGCTTAGAGCTCAAGCCCCATGATTATTGTTCATGCTTTGTTCAACTTAAATATGAAACTTTATTAGCTCATAGAAAATGCAACAATTAATAATCTCTACATCAGCAGGAACTATTACTCTGGTTTCTTTAGGGGCTTAATTCTATTCAATAAGAAAATTTCAGAAATTATGTGCCATTTTACTGTTTAAAGTATTTAAAGTTTGAGCATGAAATGGATTTGAGAATATATAAAGCTTTATAATCTATAATGAACATATCAGGCCCAAATCTCCTGAAGTTTCTCAAGTAGAAATCTCAACTCAAATTGAGATTTTGCTAAAATCAGAATCGGAATTTGAGATAAATTTGAAGCTTCAGCTCTTGAAATTTGACTGTAATAAACTCATAATAACATTTCTGTTTAGTGATGCTAATTATGAGACCAGCATCGCATGGAAATCAACATACAGTCACATGCCAATATTAAAGATGAGATTTTGCTCAGATTGAGATTCTTAGAGAGATCGGGACCAGGGGCCGGGATTACAACCAATACTTACACTCAGCACTCTGCACTCAAATCTTGAAATTCACTCTTTTGATGGTTATATGGACCTTTTTTAGAGTAAGAAGCTATTATTATGTTAAATAGGTACTTAATATTATTTTTTGCTTGTAAACTTCATCGCGTAGTTAAGAGTATGTGTGAGCTATAATCGTAATTTATCAGTCTGAGTGCTGAGTGTGGCACTCAGATTCAAAAATTACATATATACCTCATAAATAGTACACAATGGCAAAAACATGTATCAAATGTTATTTTCAATACTCCTATAGCAATTCTATACACTTTCCTCATATAGATTTGCAATCTAGGAAAAGCAAGGGCTTATTATATTACATTTTCAATATTTGAATGTTGAGTGCTGAGTGTAAGTATTGATTATGATTTCGAGCCCAGGTTCCTGTGCTCAGATGCACTTCGAATATAGCAATGAAACTTTTGGATTGTTGTTATATTGGATTTGTAACGAATAAAGATTATAACAAACCACAGGAACTTGCATTTATAAAATGAAAAAAAATATATAAAAAATGAGCCTACTGTAGGCCTACAGCCTGTATTAAAATATATTTTAATACAGAGGCTGCACAGTAGGCCCAGTGAAAAAAAAATCTTTCATTTTTTTTTTAAATCATAAATGCAAGTTCCTATGAACAAACTGACCAGGGAAGGCAGCACTCATCAGAAACAACAGAGCACATACGGCAAAAAAAGGACCACACAAAAGGGAAAATAACTACTAATCGTACATGCCACAATGACAAACATCAAAATGTAACTTGATTTAATGGCTGTCAAATGTCAAAAAAAAGATTATAACTACTAGTAACAAGATAGACAGAGACCGCTAACACATGTTCATCCGAAATATATGGACATGCCAAGCCTCCTCGATAGCCTAGTGGTTGAGCGTTCGCTTCGAGTGCGGGGTGTCTCGGGTTCGATACCTGGCCGCGTCATACCAAAGACGAAATAAAAATGGTACCAGAAATTCCCTTGCTAGACGCTCAGCATAAAAAGGAAACTGGCTCCTCTTCTTCTCTCATACACTCGTGGCGATGGATAACATCAGGAATGAGGTGTCGAGAGTGATTAATATAAGTTTGAAAAACTTGTTTCACATTCGACCTTAAATAAATTAGTATAAACTAAGTAGGCCTATTAAACCTGCAGCTTAACACATGTTTTTATCGTCGGTCATTAGCTTTTAAGCTTCCGTCACACAAGCATGTTGTGCTATGCCAAGTTTAAAATAAATAAGTATAATTATATGAGCCAGTCTCCAGGAAAACCTGCTATATTGACATTATGTAATTACTATATGTAACAAGGTTTTAAAAAAGCTCTAAAATAAGAAATAATACATTATGTATTGATTTTATCTTAAACAATTTACCCATATTGTGCTATATCTTAGCTTCAAATTTTCGTATGAATTATGTCGAAGTCACATACTTCGTTGCTATGGTGACCAATTGTGGAAAAGTACTTCGATTGAGAAAAGCAAGGAGTTAGTTGCTAAAAACAGTAGTAGCCATTCTCTAAATCCGGACAATTTCGAATATGATATATATTTTAAAAAATTAAAACATAATTCTAAAACTTGATACTATTTAGAACAGTTTATGCCAAGAACTCATCAAAATGTTTAATTATGAAGTACTTGTTACAGGTACGTCAAATACGTTCGAATGACGTTTGAGACGTCACGACGAAATTTCTGAATAATGACTCTACAAAAACAGCTGTAACTTCCTTAAAACTCGAGATATCAACAACATTTATTTTACATTTTGCTTCAATATGATTATTCTTTATAAGTATTGAAAATCTCTAAACCAATATTTTTGTCAAAATAGCAGGTTTTCCTGGAGACTGGTTCATATATATTTCATATGATGCATCTGTGTTCGATGGTGTCCGTAATACGTCAAGGCCGTTTGTCAAGATTTAAGTACTGACAGCATGGAAGTAAATATGGAGTTAACATTAAACAACTATGAAAATAAATGTAATATTTTATCAATATTCTTACATTTACTATTACGATTCTGAACGCAATGCAATACAACACAATCGTTTTATTGTTAATGTATGCACACATGCAATGTAATGCACGAGATAATGCGCTATGTAATGGCGACCGACCTATGCAATCCACGTACCTTCATAATTAACTTGTCCATCACCATTTAAATCCGCTTCTCGTATCATCTCTTCAACTTCTTCGTCTGTGAGTTTTTCTCCGAGATTTGTCATCACGTGACGTAGTTCCGCTGCACTGATTTGTCCGTTGCCGTCTTTATCAAATGTTTTAAAAGCTTCTCTGAGTTCTTCCTCGCCATCTGTGTCTCTCAACTTTTTTGTCATCATTGTTAGAAATTCGGGGAAATCTATTGTACCATTTCCTAAACATAAGGGCTCGTATACAATATTGATCTTATTTATTTGGAGAATAAGGATAGCCAATCATACCGCCTGTTGCTGACCAAGAGTTTAATATGGTTTGATATGAATGGTTGTCCTTATCCTTAAGTCAAGTAAGATCAGTATTTAATAACACGCTTGATCAACATGTATGAGTCAATTTCAAAATTTGCAGGTTTTTAGCCTCCCTAATTTCTTAAATATTTTTTGTCAAATAAAATGGTTTTAATTGTACAATGTTATTGTCCAAACTCTTCTTGGACATTTATGTATAGTTTGCACCCTTAATTAAGACAATATATATGTTTTTCAACTTCAAACTTAAAGTGACATAAGTAAATTGTCTTTGATGTTACGGTCAGGAAATTTAACAATAAATTCTTCAAACAAACTGAATTCAGCTGATTTTCAAGTACATAGTAACGAAAATACTCATATCAATAAATTTTGCTGAACTTGAAAATTGAATGAGTCACATGAAATTGTATAGCAATACAACTCACTAATATCAAATCTGAACATTTTCTACTACTTTGTATTGTATATATTACAAACAAAACAGTTTTGCATATTTTTTTCTTTCATATATGTAGCATTTCCTGCAGGCTATATTTAAGATACATCTATTGTAAAGACTGTTTTCTTTTCAATTACATCATAAAACCTGATTTACATTGTTACACCACGGACATTGTTACACCATGGACAGATATGTTACACCACAGACAGATATGTTACACCATGGACAAACACATTAATATACCTAATTGATCAAATTTAGGAATAAACTTAAGATCAAAGGTATTGCAGACTTGTGAGGTGTATTCAGTGCTACCTAATATCTCTATGCAAAAACAAAAAGGATGTCATGTGTTAACAGTCAGGTCGATTTTCTTAAAGAAAGTGTCCATGGTGTAACAGCTATATTACATTTATTAGTTTTATTATGAAATATAAGTACACTATTATGCTTTTTGCAACACATGTCTGCTTTAAAAATATGTGTCAATGAAATGCAATCGTAAGCAATTAATAATGTCAATATATTTCTGAACTTCATAGTTAATTAACTGATTTTGTCCGTGGTGTAACAAGTTTAAATTGTTACACCATGGACAGTTACACCACGGACATTTTTGAGATGTTATCATCATAACATACATATAGTTTATAGCACTTTGATACTGACATTACAAAACTACTGTATACATATATCTTAAACCAAAAGGGGAACTATTTTGAAAAAATATGCTTTCGAATGTATAATAAACAGCGTTACACCACGGACAAAGAAAAAAAGTACGACCAGGGATACAACCATTGAATTGTCTATAAATTTCCAATTATAAATTAAATTAAAAACTATTCATCGCTGTTGTGTGAAGGATGAGGAACTCTTTCGAAATAAAGAAGTTATTTTGGTATTTTAAGGGATCATGGTATAAAATTAGGTACCTAATCGATTTCGTTACACCAAAGACACAAAGCTATGGGACAAGCATAAAACATATATTTTTTACAATATTCATTGTATATTTTTGTTTACAATATATTTTTTGTGTATCATTGAATATTCACCATCAAAATGCACATACAAGTTTTGTCTCATAACATATGACAACATGAAATACTTTAATAAAAAGCATAACACTGTGGTACTGGGACATTCATTTGTTCCCTATTTTAGGCAGTGAAACACAAATAAAACAGTTTACTGATAACAAATCATTTAGTTTTGTAGGGTTACTATAAATACAGTATATATAGCTTTATATAATGAATGTTGTACTATCATTTATCATATTTATGTGCAAGTTATTCAATCAGGACAAGAAAACCTGCGAATTTTGAAATTGACTCGTATATGACATCGTTCTAGCAATGCATTCGGTAGTGGTGTAACTCCAGAGAGTGTCGTTCTCTTTTGTGTAAAACTTTACAAATTTCTACACTGTGACCAATGAATGGTATGAATAAATTGCCACACAAACTTGCATCGAATCTACTATGAAGTTAGCATAATGTGAAAAGGGTAAAGAGAATGTAGTATTTTAGTTTAGCATTAAAATTATACATTTCTGGGTAAGCCTTTAAAACTGGTTGTACGCCTTACTCTATTATTATCCTAACTGGACAGTGTGTTTATGCACGTGCATGATTTGAAACGAAAATGAAACTCAACTTACCGTCCGCGTCAATATCATTGATCATGTCATTAAGTTCAGCCTCGGTTGGGTTCTGGCCAAGTGCCCTCATAACGATCCCTAACTCGGTAGATGAGATCGTACCATCTCCGTTTTTGTCGAACAGACTAAATGCTTCCTTAAAGTCTGCAATACAAGCAAAGTAATGTAAAATATCTGAGTCAAATACTGCCATACGTTATACCTATATTCTCTCTCAAGATGGGATTCTGTTGTAATTATAGTTTCACAGGATTGTGGTCGCCTTTAGGAAGCACAAGTAAAATGGAAGACGATCGGTAGAATTCGGTCAGATTTTGTTTTGGCTGGCAAAACTAGACTTGAACTATTATAATTGATGACCGTTCCGTATCGAGAAGTATGCATGTCAAAAAGGAAGACACTTCCTGACGACTGACCTTGTCTCAGATTATCTCAGTTTGGGTGGCCTGTTTTTCGACGGACGTAAGATGTCGTGTCAAAGGTTTCGCGCATTTGCAACGCTTTTCAAAGCTGTGCAAAAACGACATCAGAGCAACTTATGACCAAGACGACGATACTTCGAAAATGTCACTCATCAAAGATAGGGTGGTAGCATTATTTCAGACGGTTAAACAAACGTTAAGTCGGTGGCCATTTATGTCGTTACTAGGACAGCAGTGCCATTTTTTACGATACTCCTCCTTTGAAAGTTTATATTGTTATGTCTACATGTGTTATGAATAGTTATCTGTTATAGTTAAATGTTTAGCAATTTGAAGACAAACTAAAAACAACAGAGAGCGTTTCATAGAACTGAACAACATCCCCTCGTATATGAAAAAGTTCAATATATTCTAATTCACTCACCTGCCAAGTTTTCTTCCGTCATTTGCTCTGCCTGGAGAACAATAACAATTACATGTATATTAATTTATATTTACACACTTTTGTATTTGATGTCTAAATATGTTTCTGTACCGCTCAGATTCTATGTCCAGGTCGTGATAAGAACTTCTGAAGTTACATGATACTACATTTGTATATATACGTATATAGAGGATATTACATGAGTGTCTTTCCATATTGAATTTATTAAACGAGTTGAATAAAATAATAAAATGCGAGGCTCTGCCGAGCATTTTATCGATTTTTTTCAACGAGTTTAATAAATTCAATGTGGAAAGTCACAAATGTAATGTTCTTTTTATCACATGTTAGCCTTTTCCGGCCGAAACATTAAATAGCTACTTATTTTTCACTATAATAAACACGCAATTTTGACGACGTCGCCTATCCTTTGAATGACGTCGCGTGATAGCTTTATTACACTAGTGTATTATCAAAAATAAATGATGGCTTTATTACGCTGCCGCGACGTCAAACATGTGATAAAATATTATTATAAACGTACATTTTCCTAAAAATAAGACTCACAATCAAAATGTGTGTTTCTACACTGTAGACTCAGTATGTGTTTGATTACACGTACGATACCATATCAAACTATTTCATGTAACACCTACCGAACCCCTTTATACGTAACATATTTCTTAAATATAAAATGATGTTACCCAATCTTGAATACCATTTCGGTCATACCATAACGTCATGTTATAGCATTTCCTCACAAAGAACGATAAGCAGCGAAATCAAGAACAACAGAAAGACACATTACAAAAGACAAACAGCCATGGAGAGACCGGATTCCGATCTCCCGAAGCATTTCATGTAGAAATCTCAGCTCAATGTGAGATTTGGGCTTTCTGAGATAAATCTAAAGTTCGAGTTCTTGAAATTCTACTGCAATAGACTCAGAATAATGTTTCTGTTTTGGTGATGCCAGTTTTGAGTCTAGCCTCACATAAGAATTAACACGAAGATAATGACGATATTTAAGATGAGATTTAGCTCAGATTGAGATGTTTGGGGAGATCGGGGACTGGTTGCAGTCTTATATACCAGCGGGCACGAAGAGGATAGGTAGGTAGGTAAGTTACAAAACCGCGAGTATTTCAGAGACAACATACCATCATCGACCGATGCAAGTCCGGCATCTTTCTCCAGGATTCAACTTCACCTGGTCCCGATCTCCCTAAGCATCTCAATCTGAGCAAGATCTCATTTTAATTATTGGCATGTTACTGTATGTTAATTTCCATGCGATGCTGGTCTCATAATTAGCATCACTAAACAGAAATGTTATTAATGTTATTATGAGTTTATTACAGTCATATTTCAAGAGATAAGGCTTCAAATTTATCTCAAATTCCGATTCTGATTTTAGCAAAATCTCAATTTGAGTTGAGATTTCTACTTGAGATGCTTCGAGAGATTGGGGCCTGGGTGTACACGATGCCTAGACTACCGGGAACACATGATCAGATATATGGACATTGCTGTTGTCCAGGTACTTTGCGACCAAGGTATAAGTTTAGTTTTACAGTACAAAATTTAATCAAGCCCGAGATCCCTCAATTTTTTTATCAGTCAACACACGTGTCATTCGGAACAGAGCAGAATTTATTGACGACTTCCTGTTTTACGTTCTTTTTCTATGTGTCAGAAATAGAATGCATCGACATGAAATGTACATGTTTATCAAACTCACCCTTGATTGAAAGTCGATAGTCAAATATATATATATCGCTGGCTTAGAATTAGAAGGCCGTAAGTACTGCGACCTTAAGACTCGCGCTTATTTGAAATCTGCACCCCAAGACGCTTCTTATGAGCCTATTTTCTTGAAATTCGGAAGTGGTCATGTTGACCAAACTGAAGCTTAAAAAGCTGTAAAGACCTTCTACAAGACCCTATACAATGAAAGCCCGGTATGCATTATTGCAGACATTTTCTACTGTGGCATGAACATTTAATATTTCCAAAAATAAACCAAACGAGCAAAATTTACAAGTTAATAATCATAAAAAATACTCACCATTTTTATTCCTTTTAATGTTTCAACGTTGGATATTTAAAAACAAATAGGCAAGATTATCACAGCTAGGGTTTTAATTTAATTGATACTATTTACAACAAACTAAATATCGGTAGATTTAAAGTGTGTATGATCCCCTCAGATAATACATGATACGGTATACTGTACTTAGTATTGTTTATATCTATGGCTTGATGAATAATCCTTTTGTGTCAAATTGTCATAATGCGACATTACTATAGAACATTATACGGTATTGCCTATAAATGCATGCCTATTGCTCGTGATTGAGGTACATGTATTTTGGTTGATAAATTAGCTGACTGAATTACACTCAAATCGATTTATTAGGTCACAATTTAGGCGTCTTTATCTATAATTTAGTTTATATTATCAGGAATGCGGTTGTAGGTGGCTGTGGTAGGCTGATCAGCTGTAATCATAATGACTGGGTTTGGGAGCTAACTAGTCTTAGCGACCGCGAAAACCTTCAGTGGTTAAACTATGGTCGAACTATCGTAAGTTCGACCTTGTTCTTGTTTATACTGCGTCATCTCGCAAATCGTTTTTGCGACTGGAGAAACTAGACATGCGGAGATCATCGAACCAGACCAGACTACACTCAAGGACTTTAAAAACGCCTCACCTGATTCAAAGCCCAATATCGCTTAAAGTATTTATGTTATTGCAATATAATTTAACATGATTGTGTATTAATTGATCTTTCCTACGTGTGAATCAGTTTAGTGTGCAACAAAATGTTGTCTCGTTATTTTTTGAGAATCCCGCAAGCGAACTCACTATAGGCAAAAGTGATATGCAATAGCATATATACTTTAAGAGATGTTGGGCTTTGAATCAGGTGAGGCGTTTTAAAGTCCTTGAGTGTATAGTTAGCACAAAAACCCAGATATAGTCGAACAATGATAACGAGGGAGCCTAAGGATGGGGTTATGTTTGCTTATTTGTGCTTCTTTGCAGCCAACTCACTGACAACTGTAACATTTGTAGATGTATATGACAGGGGCCATGCAAGTTGTTAGAGAGTGGATCAACATCGCAATTCGGTTGAAACAGATACTAGTAACAAATCAGTCTGACAGGGAAGGTAGCACTCAACAGAAATAGAGTACGAACGGCCACATCAAAGAACAGTTGTGCGGTATAGCTCTGAATTTAAGAGGTCCCGGTCAAAGTGACTAAGATTTCATGACTTTTGATCGACAGCGCATATTATTACTCGTACATGTTGGTAGGGCCATTGTTATCACACACTGCCCACGTCCATTAACGCACATGAGCGTTCCCCTGAAGTAGACTAGAACCTGTTTAGCTCACTTCTCAAACCACTGGGCCAATGGTGATGAACATTCTCAGTTCTTCTGTAGGTTGCTGGCATCTCCCCACAGCTTGATCTTGAAGGACATATCTGTGGGCCAAATGTTCTGTCGCACTCCGTCCATATTGCGGCAGATTCTGTCAGGCTTCCTCCAGATTGGGGCAGATTCTGCCGGGCTTCCTCCAGATTGGGGCAGATTCTGCCGGGCTTCCTCCAGATTGGGGCAGATTCTGTCAGGCTTCCTCCAGATTGGGGCAGATTCTGCCGGGCTTCCTCCAGATTGGGGCAGATTCTGCCGGGCTTCCTTCATATTGCGGCAGATTCTGCCGGGCTTCCTCCAGATTGGGGCAGATTCTGTCAGACTTCCTCCAGATTGGGGCAGATTCTGTCAGACTTCCTCCAGATTGGGGCAGATTCTGCCGGGCTTCCTCCATATTGCGGCAGATTCTGCCGGGCTTCCTCCAGATTGGGGCAGATTTGCAGTAAATATACTGAATGGTTTGAAACAGGGTGCAATGGTGATGAAAAACGGATGTGTACCATAGTTACGGCAATTTAACTGAAGGGGATGGAGTTTAATACAGTAGGGTAATGACCATGCTTTGCAGTTAATGCACTACGGATCAGAGATGATACAAGAGGGCCCAAATGGCCCTAGGTTGCTCACCTGTCGTAAAAGTTCATGAAGGCCAACATGGCAACGCAAGAAATCATTTACAACTTCAAAGAATCAAGTTAATGCAGCCTCAGTTGCATGTACAAGGTTATCATATAGTCCTAAACAGCGATCTTGTTATTTACCACAGATAACCCATATTGATAGATTAGATCAAAATTGTGATCTAGAGTGCCTAAACAAAGGTTTTCTTTGATTTGACCTAGCAACCTATTTTTTAACCCAATTGACCCAATATCGCACTTGACCTAGATTTCATAGAGACAAGATTGGACCATAACTGTTGCCTCTAGATAGTGTGTTCACAAGCTCTTTCTAAGATTTGACATAATGACCTAGTTTTTGACCCAAAACATGACCAAGTTTGGTACTTGATCTAGATTTCATAGTCAAACATTCTGACCAAGTTTCATGAAGATTGTGCCATAATTGTGTCCTCTAATGCGTCCACAAGCTTTTAATAAGATTTGACCTAGTTCTGAACCTCACACAACCCAGTTTCGAACTTGACCTAGATTTCATAGAGACAAACATTCTGACCAAGTTTCATGAAGAATTGACAATAATTGTGTCCTCTAATGTGTTCATAAGCTTTTTCTAAGATTTGACCTAGTGATCTAGTTTTTGACCCCACATGACCCAGTTTCGCACTTGACCTAGATGTCATAGAGACAAACATTCTGACTCAGTTTCATGAAGATTGGGTAATAACTGTGACCTCTAGTGTGTTCACGAGCAATTGTGGACGAACGACGAAGAGTGATCACAAAACAGACTCAGATAGCTTATCTAGTTTTTGGCTCCGCCCTCGACAAAATACCATAGCCTCATGTTTTAGTTTTCTACTTATATATATATACATACAAGGCAGTCCAAAAGTAGGCTATAATCCCCGCCACATTGATGAACAGTGAAATTGTCCAATAAGTTACACATTTGCTATGAGTTCATGCAATTTGGCCCAGGCGTTAAAAAATTAAGGAGCGGATGGGTTCAAACCTTCGACCTTTTAACTGTGGGTTTTGTATGTTGTCTTTATTAGTTGCACATTTGGAATCATATTCATGCAATTCGGCCCTGGCATTAAAAAGTTATGGAGTGGACACAGAATGCAAGATTCAAACCTTGTGACCATGACCTTGAACCGGCATGGTTGGGATATGGGTTCTGAAAGTCCTCTTTATTAGTTACACATTTGGTATGAGTTTCACGCAATTCGGCCCAGGCATTGAAAAGTTATGTAACGGACACGAAATGCAAGATTCAAACCTTTGACCTTGAAGTGTGACCTTCACCTTGAAACGGCATGGTTGGAATGTGGGTTCTGCACCTTGTCTTTATTGGTTTCACATTTGGTATTAGTTTTTATGCAATTCAGCCCAGGCATTAAAAAGTTATGGAACAGACATGAAATGTAAGATTCAAACCTTGGACCTTGAATTGTGACCTTGACATTAAACCGGCATGATTAGGATATGGGTTCTGCACGTTGTCTTAATTAGTTACACATTTGGTATGAGTTTCATGCAATTCGGCCAAGGCATTAAAAAGTTATGGAAAAGACACGAAATGTAAGATTCAAAACTTTGACCTTGAATTGTTACCTTGACCTTGAACCGGCATGGTTGGAATGTAGGTTCTGCACGTCGTCTTTATTAGTTCCACATTAGGTATGAGTTTCATGCAATTTGGCCAAGGCATTAAAAAGTTAGAGAGCGGACACAATTTTGATACGGAGGGACAGACGGACGCACAGATGGAGACCATTCCTATAATCCCCTCCCACTTTGTGGCGGGGGATTAAAAAGTTGAATGAAAAATCATAGGAAATAAGACAATTTCAATGTTGTGTATGTAGATTTAATAATGAAATGTTTATAAACTACATGAATCAAGTAGATGGTTTAACAACAGTGGTAGATGTCAACAAGTAGCCCCCTGTACCACTCATCTGTATGATTGGATGGGTTCTGTTTGGTAAAACCTGTCAAATAAAATTATGTAAAATAGTTTAAAATAGAGTAAAATAGTGTAATGGTTATTATTTAACATAAGTGCATACATCCTAACCTGTTTGAAACAGGCAGTCAAAGAATACATATTCAGAGCAAATGTTTCAACTAAATTTTATTTTATTTAAAAGTTTGATTCTGTAAAAGCATAACTGCATTTTGCAGGGAACAGTGTACGTTTTTATCAAGCAAAGCTGATTTATCAAGGTAATGAAGCCACGAAATGAGAATTTTATTTGATATTTTCATTTTTTTCCCAACTAATTTGCCTGCTTCTAGGGGTGTGTTCGTAACTTTGTTCTCTGGACACATTCTGGACAATGGAACACACTGGAACACTGTTCTGCTCATGTTCTGAGATTGCAACTCTAAACAGTCAAGGATTTATAATTATTGGCAGCTTTAGAAAGGTAGTTATCTCATTCAAAGGTCCACTAATACAGGTTTTACTGTAAGAGTGACAAAATGTATTGATGCTGAATGCCTGTCTGCCAAAGCATCCTCTTACAATGTGTCTGGTCTGCTCTGTGTCTGTGTCATAATGATACCAGGATTTCCCTTAGTTAGCACTCGGCAGTAAAAAGGGAAACCTGCTGATTTCATATACCTGTGGCTATGGAGTGTCACATATCAAGAATGATGTGCCAATTATAACTTAAAGTAGCAGAACTTTACACAGGGCTCGACCATTTTTGTCTTGATAGAGTCGTCCAGGACGACTGACCATGACAAATAGAGTTGTCCGAATTCTAAGTTCAGATGTCCGAATTCTGACCATGACAAATAGAGTTGTCCGAATTCTAAGTTCAGATGTCCGAATTCAAGTTAAATTAAATTGAAGTCAGTAGATCACAATCAGCTAAACTTAATATAAATGAGTATGAATTACTATAGATGTACCTGATATTCCCTGAGCCATGTCTCAGTAAGACGATAGCTGACCAAACCTTTGTATTCTCTGAGATGTACATAACAATCTTCCAATGCCTGTCAATGAAATATATATAACAGCTTATGTTTGATTTCTATACATACAGAAATCGGAAGTTTGACATGAACAAAAACAAACAGTTTAACATAACTAAATAGGAATTTACATATACATTAGAAAGGGCTCGAGCTGTGATTTGATGTAGGTTATACAGAACATGGAAATTTAGGTTTTATCAAAATTGATAAAAATTGTTAACAAATACTGTTTAAATAATGTTTTCATATATGCCTGTTATTAGAACTGCAAATAAGCAGACAGTTTCGGACAGAATTAAATAAAAGCTCCGCGAGTCGCATGTGTCGCCTGACAAAATGCACATTTGTCATGGAAAGCTATCAAGTATAGGGCTACATATCAGACTTACAAGAGTTCTCTAGTCATCTGAACTAAAAACGACAAAGCGATGCTCTGGACAAAAAAATGTCCTGATAAAATCAATCTGAAGGGAATCATTCAAACACTATACAAGCTAGTGTTATGATTCTTGCGCACTGCACTTCATGTCACAGCAAAGAAACATGCATTCCTATTTTTGAGTCATTAATAGTTATGGTGACAAAGTTATGCCACGGACAAGAAATGCTTATAAAATCAATCAAAGGGAAAAAATTGAAAAATGGCACAAGGTAGAGTTACGGTTCTTGTGTACTGCACTTGGACTTTTGGTAAGAAACATGCATACCAAGTTTCAAGTCATTCAACCTCATGGTGACAAAGTTATCCTCCGGACAAGAAATGCTCAAATTAAATCAATCTAAGGGAAATAATTAAGAAACGATGCAAGGCAGAGTTATGGTTCTTGCGCACTGCATTTCGGCTTATTGCAAGAAACATACATACAAAATCTTGAGTCATTTGAACTTAAGGTGACAAAGTTATGCTCCGGACAAGAAATGCTCTAATAAAATCAATCAAAGGGAAATAATTCAAAAACTATGACAGGTAGAGTTATGGTTCTTGCGCACTGCACTCCGGCTTATTGCAAGAAACATGCCTATCAATTCTTGAGTCATTTGAACGTAAGGTGACAAAGTTATGCTCCGGAAAAGAAATGCTCTAATAAAATCAATCAAAGGGAAATAATTCAAAAACTATGACAGGTAGAGTTATGGTTCTTGCACACTGCACTTCGGCTTATTGCAAGAAACATGCATACCAAATCTAGAGTCATTTGAACTTAAGGTGACAGAGTTATGCGCCGGACAAGAGTTGCTCTAATAAAACCAATCAAAGGGAAATAATTCAAAAACTATGACAGGTAGAGTTATGGTTCTTGCGCACTGCACTTCAGCTTATTGCAAGAAACATGCATACCAAATCTAGAGTCATTTGAACTTAAGGTGACAAAATTATGCTCGGGACAAGAAATGCTCTAATAAAATCAATCAAAGGGAAATAATTCACAAACTATAACAGGTAGAGTTATGGTTCTTGCACACTGCACTCCGGCTTATTGCAAGAAACATGCATACCAATTCTTGAGTCATTTGAACTTAAGGTGACAAAGTTATGCTCCGGACAAGCAATTTGTGCCGCCGCCGCCAAAGTAACACCTATATGTCGCCTTTTCAGGCGACACAATGAGAGCTAGCAGAACATAAAATGCCCCTATGATGACCATGTCCCCACGACCTTGAGTTTAGACCATCTGACCCCAAAATCAAAAGAGGACATCTGCTGGTCTCTGTACTGAGCTTGATGATCTTAGGCTGAAGCATTATTCGATTATCATCTGGAAACCATTTGATCTGCAGTCATCAGCGAAACAAAATATACCCACCCATCTCTGATGGGATGCATAATTAGTATAACACCAAGCATCATACCTCTTTGAACTGAGAGAATACAACTATTTGTCTGGATGGAGCAACAAATTCAGCTAGTGCTAACACAATGGGTGTGGGGTGAAACTTGGTCGCAACAATCAAACTGAAATATACATCCAATAATACAGTCAGGCATAGCAAACAACACAACATTTAAATATGATTATCATGTTCATTCTCTTTTTTTGTTATCTAATGAGACAGAGTGCGTGGTCATTCGGTTTTATCCCTGCCTAATTAGCCAATGATCTCCGAGTTCGAGGGAGTTTATTCTCTAGTTATACAGAAATGTTAATGCAGTTAATTTTGATTCAAGTTTCTATCCTTGTGGAAGTGGAAGTTGGTACTCGTTAGAATACAGTCCAGGAAAAACTGGATAGGTGAATTGGTCACCATATATAACTGTTGAGAACGTTGTTGATATACAGCGTTCAATCGAAGAAACAAATTCTATCACCAACGTCATGACAAAATTCAGGTCCATGAAAGCAATGTTGGTAGAAGTTAACTACTACCATTTAAAAAAATGAAACAATTACAATCAGGGAAGAGAACATAGAATTTATGTTAATATTACCAGTCTACATTCTTTTCTTGAATAACTCGCCGAGCTTCCACAATTTCCTTGGCTCTAAGTATTTTCGCCTCAGCTCGGTCTTTGACCTTTCTTTTACCTCCCCTTTTATTCCACTTTTTAGACTTTTGTTTGCTGCCTGATTTATTTCCATCCTCTGCACCATTTTCTGTCTTTTCAACAACTTCTGTAACAACCCTTTCACCATTTTCTGCCTTTTCAACAATTTTGTTAACAACCTCTTCACCATTTTCCGTATTTTCAACACCTTCAGTTACTTCCATATCAGCTTGTTCAAGTTCACCTGAAGCTGCGACTGTTTTACTTTCACTTTCGTCATCTTTAACACATTCAGTCATGTCACTAACTATATCCACTACAGCATTTTCTGTTACACTCTCAGTTGATTGTGTTTTATCCGTAGTAGAACACACATCTTTACTTCCAGCAGTATTTGAGTCTATGTCGTCTTTCACACATAAATTAGCATTATGTTTCAATGAGTTTACAAGTTCAAGAGGGTAGTTATAGATTGTGTCCATAATCTTCTCTGAGAAATCATAGTTGTCCAAATTGCACCTGTAATGGTGAACATTTATTATTAAGTACCAAGGGCCTCTCTGACAGTAACAAACATGTTACATAGTCCTATAAAGTGAAATCCTCCTTTTATCAGTGTCTTGTTAATTAATTGTATAATTATGAACCTAACTAGAAATGTGTGCAAAGGACACGGATGCCCCAATTTGACAATGTCAAGGGCCATAACTCAAATGCACATGCTGACTAACAACCCACCACAGTTTGACGACTGTAGCACAAATACTTTAAGCAATGAATAGCAAAATCAAAGTTTCATCATTTCAACAAGGCCCACAACTCTGCTACTACCGATCAGATCCGAATTTATATGGGTTAGAGTTTATTCATATTAATTTTTGTGTTTTAACATCTGCAGAATTCCTTCGTTACTTGATACACTATAGAGCTTGGGCACCAACAATTCCTCAGGACTCTGCAGATGTGAAATACGAAAAAATAGGCCTTATCCCTACATAAGCCAACTAATAACAAACTTACGTCATAGGCGAATCTCCATGATAGAAACTGATCACTTTGCCATAACCTGAAAATATAGCAACATTTGTAATTCAAACTTTATGCATCATTTTTACACGAACATCCTTTATGACTAGAAGGGTTTTTGAAGGGTAAGTTATTACTGGTTAGGATACAGTCCAGGAAAACTGGTTTGGTGAATGGGCAAATGTATATAATTGAAAAACCACTGTTTAACCCAAATAAACAAAGAAATCAAACAATACCTCCAAGCCTTTCTAACACAGCACCTGTCACCAGACCTAGACAGGATTCAACGACCATCACGGTACTGTTTGCTCGTACATTTCCCATAGATAACATCTGAGCAAGACTGTCAATTCGAAGGTTACTGCAAGGAAAGTGGGACATGTGTGATACATATCTTTCAACACAAATCAAAGATCAATCATTCTATATACTGTAAAATCACATATTTTCATGGGATTTAAATTCTGCTGATCAAGGAAAATGCCATTTCGTGGTGTTGTAAATTCATGGATTTGAAACCATGGAAGGGAAACTCATTGTTACGTATTTGGGAAATCAACTTTTCTTTGGGATAAGATTTCATGGTCGAGTTCAACCACAAATCAACGAAAGTTTAACTCCCACGAAAAATAATAATTTTACAGTATACAAATACTACAGTTATTGTACAAGCAAATAATTCTGCAGGTCAAACAAGTTAGCGAATTCTGAATTTCATAAATTTGCCCTGCAGAAATATAAGCAATTATTTATATTACTTAATAGTGCTTTGTAGACCATGAACTTTCTCTAGAGGAAATGTTAGCAAATAGTGTAAATTCACCAGTACTTCCAAGTTGATGATTTATCCACTTAATATACAGCCCAGATACAGGCGAAAAAATATGGCCTCCAACCTCCCCTTATATCCATACCTTTACCATCAAAATCATTCTTTATACCTATCTTATAAGAAATACATGTTACTAATGGTCTGTTTGAAGAAATACATCAATTTAATAAAATCATGAAGAGGGAAGCTGCCAGGAGACATTTTTTCCTTAAAATTTTTGAAAATTCCCTGATTATTCCCTGACTTTTGCCCAATTTTGAAATTCCCTGATTTTTCCCTGCAGGGAATTTGTTTTTGGCATTTTCCCTGTTTTCCCTGTTTTCCAGAGTCTGTGGCCACCCTGATACAGTATTTCTTTTGAGTTAGATATCAGTAAACATTAGCTATGCCGTGCGTCAAGTCTAGGTCCCCTTGCGGGTTTTGCCTAATCTGAAGATAAATAGATATGTACATCTATTCAATAATTGCCGGACAAGTGAGAGTACATTTAGTATCTCATTTTAAATACCAAATATTTTTACTGATACATGAAACTGTGAATAATCTTACCAGATTCTTGATGGACCCTTTGACCAATGCATTTCACACATGAGTCTTGTAGATGGCTTTAATACTGTGAACTGCATTAAATGTCTGGAAAGAATTAAGTTCAAACAACAACATTACAACACATCTGTGGAGATTGTTAAGAATTCATGTTTACAATTGATAAACAAGACATGGAAATTCCATGAAAACCAGATTTTTAGTAACAGTGACCTTGACCCAACTAGTCCCACTTTCAATTCCAAGCAAGGTTTTCATATAAGCTACCTATGCAGCAAACTTTATCATGATATCTCATTCCTAACTGAAGTTATCAATCGGAAACCATTTGCGGAGACCTGTCCGCTCACTACCCCGCCCACCGAATTTGCCAATCTCATGACCCATTTTTTTCGTTGGAAAATCTGGTTCAATATTGCAATCCTAAATGGACATGTATACATGCTCAAAATATGTAATCACAAAAGATACAACATAAACACCAATATGTAACTTGAACTGTCATTGGTACGATCAGAGGCATATCGACGATTCTGATTCATCAGGAGAGAAGTTCTGATGGTACACTGATATATTAATCTGTACATAAATCTGAACCAGCAACAGACCCATCAGTCATGATTCACTTATTCAGCTATTCTAGACTGTATACATTGGGTATAGATTCACCTTTGGAAATAAAAGCTTTGGTTTGAGTTTAGATTAGACCCATTTTGACGATATGTAAACTTCCATTTAACCAAGAAAAGTGCTTGGTGCAGAAAAAATGAGGATTTTGGGTAGTTCCATTCATTTTCCAATGTATCAATATTTCAAAATGTGATTCGATAATTGGTCGGCTAAAAGATATTGTCAATACAGTGATATCACTTCTATCAATGACAGCTTTAATTTTAACTCACTTTTTCTTCTTCTTTTTCACCCATTTCTCTTGTGAAAAACCTGTCTTATTCTGGAACGTTGAACTATTAGCCATCAATTGGCCAATTAGGTTCTGAAATAAACGAGAAGGTATTATTCAACACAAACCTTGTCTTGCTAGGCTGTGAACTGTCGAGTATTGGACATGTTAGAATGCAAATAATAGATATGTAACCATGTTTTATCTATAATTAAATATGGTCACTCAATCGGATGCACACATTAAAACATGGATTCACTCACGCTAAGCCTATAGCCCAAGTGATTCATTACTATGCATCCAAGCTCCTGACCATACTTGATTACATGATGAAACACAGTTACACATTCATTATATTTTAATTACTGATCTTATAGCTCTTAATAATAACAAGAGCACCACCTACAAGAGTCGGATGCTCGACTTTCTCGTACTTGATAGTACCCTTGCTCATCTGGAAGTGAAAATTCTAAGAGTAACAAGGGCAGATAACTCATAAATAAAGGTCACAGGGTTACCAACCATGTCAGTATGGACTCACCTTGTAATGATGAATAACTAAGTTCAGTTTCAAGTGGATACCTTTGAAAGTCTTAGAATTTGACATTTTATGTAAAAATTAAAAGTCAGAATAGGTTTGTTTCCTCTAGTCGGTAAGGTTGAAAGCTTTGATAGTGTTTGGGAAAATTCAGTTTATGTGTAAAATTAGCCACTATTTCTATGTACTAAGTCAAAACAAGGGCAGATAACTCCATAAATATAGGTCACAGGGTTACCAGCCTTGTCAGTATGGACTCCCCTTGTGATGGGTGAGTTTCAAGTGGATACCTTTGGTAGTCTTTGAGAAACTGATGCTGACAAAAAACTTAACCAATGTCCACGCAGACTCACACAAGCCCGTCACGACAATAGCTCGACTTTTTTTCTTAGAAAAATCAAGCTAAAAAAGGGAAGAATATTAGTTCAGAGACTTTACAACTAATATCTAATAAAATACCAAAGCATATCCAAGCGGATTAGGCCAAACTAGAACTGTCGCCATTCGGCAGACTTATATAACCCCCGCGTGGCAAAATCATTGCAGCTAATTCTTTTCTTTATGCACATCTACATGTTGAGGTTGTTAATCTGTTAAAGTTTGAAGAAAATGCTGCAAAAACTGTAGGAGAAGTTGCGTCCACAAGAACTATTCACTGTATATTGTATAGTGCATAAAAGTACAAAGGGCCATAATTCTGTCAAAAATTGTTGCAGCGTAAATTCTTTCTTTAATGCACATCTACATGTTGAGGTTGTTCATCTATTAAAGTTTGAAAGAAATGCTGCAAAAACTGTAGGAGGAGTTGCGTCCACAAAAACTGTTCACTATATATTGTATAGTGCATAAAAGTACAAAGGGCCATAATTCTGTCATAAATTGTTGCAGGGCAAATTCTTTCCTTTATGCACATCTACATGTTGAGGTTGTTCATCTGTGAAAGTTTGAAGGAAATGCTGCAAAAACTGTAGGAGGAGTTGCGTCCACAAGAACTATTCACTATATATTGCATAGTGCATAAAAGTACAAAGGGCCATAATTCTGTCAAAAATTGTCGCCGTGTAAATTCTTTCCTTTATGCACATCTACATGTTGAGGTTGTTCATCTATTAAAGTTTGAAGGAAATGCTGCAAAAACTGTAGGAGGAGTTGTGTCCACAAGAACTGTTCACTATATATTGTATAGTGCATAAAAGTACAAAGGGCCATAATTCTGTCAAAAATTGTCGCAGCGCAAATTCTTTCCTTTATGCACATCTACATGTTGAGGTTGTTCATCTGTGAAAGTTTGAAGGAAATGCTGCAAAAACTGTAGGAGGAGTTGCGTCCACAAGAACTATTCACTATATATTGCATAGTGCATAAAAGTACAAAGGGCCATAATTCTGTCAAAAATTGTCGCCGTGTAAATTCTTTCCTTTATGCACATCTACATGTTGAGGTTGTTCATCTAATAAAGTTTGAAGGAAATGCTGCAAAAACTGTAGGAGGAGTTGCGTCCACAAGAACTGTTCACTATATATTGTATAGTGCATAAAAGTACAAAGGGCCATAATTCTGTCAAAAATTGTCGCTGCGCAAATTCTTTCCTTTATGCACATCTACATGTTGAGGTTGTTCATCTGTGAAAGTTTGAAGGAAATGCTGCAAAAACTGTAGGAGGAGTTGCGTCCACAAGAATGCGTCTACGGACGGACGGACAGACAAGCTGAATCCAGTATACCCCCCCTGGACAGACAGACAGACGGACTGACAGGCTGAATCCAGTATACCCCCCCTTACAACTTGTTGTGCGGGGGGTATAATAATATAACATGTGATACATGAAACAGGGCTCACGCTGTCAATCGACATTATAATGATTATCGTCATTTGCGATAATTTTATCAAAGTGGCGATTATTATTTCAATTTGGCGATGAAAAGTTTTATCAAACTGCAAAAAAATATCTCCATAACTTCTTATTTTATCTGTCTGCTACGTATCGAGTGTCACACATTTTCAAGTTCACACTTCAAACTGGACCCATATAATCTTCATTGTTAATTACCATTAGCCCCAGGAGGTCTAATTACTGATTAAATTGTTGTGATAACATCTTTTAATCCGGTGTCTTACACATAAGGACTGGCGCCAGTCCTTAAGGACTGGCGCTAGGGATAAGGACTGGCACTATAACTCAATAAACAAGCACAAATACATGTATGATCTTTTTATATTTTAAAATGATAAATAATAGTATTTCGGGTTTATTGTGTGAATTTGAGTCCAATTGGATCAATAAAACATAAGTTATGACCAATTTTGGGATAAAATACATGTATTACCTCCCTTTCATTAAGAACTGGCGCTCGACAATCGATAGATTCGAAGAGAACTGGCGCTATAACTCAATAAAAATGCATACCTAAGACGTTTAAACGGTTTTAAATGATAAATAATAGTATTTCGGGTTTATTATGTGAATTTCAGTACAATTGGAATGATAAAACATAAGTTATGACCAAGTTTGGGATAAAATACATGTATTACCTCCCTTTCATTAAGAACTGGCGCTGAGAGTGTAATTGAACAGAAATACGAACTAATTAAGTAACATGTTGTAATGATTTTTAATGATACTATATAGTAATTATGAACATCACATATGTTAGGATATGTCGTATATATAAATTAAAGTCGAATTATGTTATAATAAATGTTGTTCTTGTATTATTACTTGAATTACGTACATGATACCATTTGCGTCCTATAATTATGATAGCTAATACAATTAAAACATATTGTATGGAACATTCGGAATGGAATGCGACTAACAATCGTAATTCGTTTGTCACAAATTCTTTAAGATATAGCTAATGATTGTCGTTGGCGAAATTAGTTACATCCAACTGTGACAAACACCAATTATATACTAGTGTTAATGCATATTTTATTTGTTAATTGGTTTTATCACATTTCCAAAATAACAATCAAGTCGCTGACATTTCATACTCAACTAGCGGTGTGATCTATCAGGCACGGCATATGATTATCGATATCAAAACAGAAAAACAAATATTTTCTATTACAAACACAATCAGACAAAGACATAATTATGTCAAAACAAACTAATTACCAAAGTTCTTTATTTGTGAACTGTATATAATTGTATATTCCCTTAATCAAATCAGTCTGATAGTATATACGTATGCTATGAGAAGTTTCAATGTTCAAAATTATTGTTCAATTATTTGTGTTAATTGGAATAATTTGTCTGCTTCTTCATTATTTTTTAACATTAAAATTGTCTGTATATCGATTAACTTAATAATTTGTTAGTCGAGTCTGCATTATTTGTTTTACGGTTTGTAATTAATCATTTGTTGCAAAAATTAATTAATTGTCTGTTGCAATTATACATTTACTGTAAGTCTAGTTTTACAGTTTTAAATTAATTATTTGTTGAGAAATTTAATTAATTTAAGTGTCTGTTGCAATTATTTGGGACTTATTTACAAATTCTGCATTTTTTGTGTATATTTTTTCAAAAGGAGACAAAATATCCTTGTTCAATTTGTACTAAGGACTGTGCGAGTCAAATAATTTGGTGCACACCGTGCAAAAGTTGGGTGCATCGTACATGTTGTAAGTTGACAGAAGTAGATTTTGACTCTTGGTCAGTACCAAGTCTCAAATTTGTGTGTGCTAAATGTGCCTTGGATAATGAGGATTACAACTACAAAGCAGCTTTGTGCAGGCACGCATGTTAATTAAATGTATATGACACTCTATATTAACGTAAATATGCTGCCGCTTACACATATCGATCGGCCGATAAACAATGTTACCGCGTTAAGCGTAAAACGCACTAGTCAAATTCTACCCTGCTTTATGTAAGACCTCATAATTTTCGTATCTGTTATCCGATTTTAAATATTTAAAGCTTGTAATGAAGCAGAGATATATGTCTGTCTTTTAATACAACATTCATCACAATACCCTAATTATTAAATCCACGGCGACGAGTAAGAATCCGTTCCGCGTAAAAGTAAGTTTAAAATACCTCTTTTTTTACCAAATAAAAATACAACCAACGGTCGAAAATCATCAAATATGAATTTAATTTTCGATCGATTTTGTTCATTAAAACTTGTTTTAAAAGCTAATACTTTAAGGTTTTATAAAATGTAAAACTTATTTATAAAGCATTTGTGAGTTGTCGACCGCCAACGATTTGATTAAACTTCGTGCATTTATGTACTAATTATTGCAAATAAATTTTCAAAATAGCGGAATCACGTCGAAACGCGTGTGAAACGGGCACCTGCACACCTTCCATGCGCTAATTGAAAACATATTTTTGATTGAAACTTGTTTAAATTGTGAGATTAAATACGTTTTGAGGTACTGGTTGTACTTTTTTCTGGTTTCTATTGGTTCTGTCTTTACAGAATGGAGTCAAAAATAGTGATTTTTGTCACGATGCGGGACTATTTTTTTTGGTAGCTGTATTGAACTTGCGGACTTATTGCCGAATGTTAATTATAAAATGGCGATTATTTACAATATAACCTGCTATTAAATGCATTTTGAGAGGTATTGGTTGCATTAAATTACGAACCATGATGCTAGCCTTTGAAAAAATCGCCACAAAAGATGATCAATGGTGGGCGTAGTTTACTTAACATGCGTGGTGCAGGTAAGAAATATTACTATACATATATATATATATTCTTTATTTGAGTCTCATGTATACATGTATATGGTATGGCTGTTAATTGACCGTTTTCTTGGGCACACTTAATTGCATTCATCATTCGCACCTTTATTGTCCCTGTATAATAGTGTCATATTCCCTCAGGCACAGTATACTGCCAATTTCACTGAGAGTACGAGTTTATTGTATATATATTACATGTCATAAATGTTTTGTACAGACGGTAGATTTGTATAAATGTTCATCTATAAACAATACTGGTTATGTATACCATATCTGAAATGCTCGAAATGCTTTATTTGCACTTACAGTCTCTGTTTTTATGCCAGATTTTGCCCAAATTCTGCTGGAGAAGGTAACGGTACAGCTTATTAGCACCTCAGCTTGATATCAGCTTGGTGTCCAATTTTCCTCAGGATTTGACCCCTAGTTCCTTCATGGTTTGTTATTTATAATGGCTGTCCAGATGTTTCTTGTGCAGTATTCTGGGATTCAGGGAGAAAAAGGATTTGGATGAGAAATACTTGCTTCATGATTTCAGTGAGCTGACAAGGGAAACAAAATAATATAATGTGTTACACAAGGTTTTAAGGTGGTTTTTTTCAGTGTGACTTTTAATTACATACTTGGGTTTCCCATTAAACTTAATATCTGTAATAAGAAATCCATACTATTTGAATAAACTCATTTACAGGGTGTTAAAAAAGTTTATTCTCAAAATTTAAAATGTTAATTTCTAACTCTAATAGCTTCATTTTGTGCCAGAGAGATTAGAACAATAATAGAACACTCTTGATTATAACCTGGACATTTTAAAGTCTTCTGAAGTCAGAAAAATAAAATATTGAAACTCAAACATTGAGAACGAACTTTTTTAACACCCTGTACTTTAAATTTCTAAAGGATTTCTTTAAGATATCATGCCACACTTACTAGATTCCAGCACCAAATCCTTAATTAAGATTGTTGGAGACATTTCATATGTGGCACTGATGGTGTAGAAATGGTAAAAATTTTGAGATGTGATAAAATGTATTATTAAAACATTATCTGAATTTATTATGATGTTTTAAATACTAATGTAAACACCAAAAAATGTCTAGGTTTAAAGGACCATAACAAAATCACCCTAGAGTTATGACATTCGTCTTGTAGGGTTGACTATTATAATAATAAAACTGAAGAATGACAAGTAATACAGAAGTTCCCTACCGGAAGCAAAGATACTTTAAATTATTTTCAATGTTTCAGTTGCCATAGCAACCACCTTTTCTGTCAAATTTAAGCATTACTTATATGTCTCATCGGTTAGGGTGAGGGTAAAAATTTGTAAAATAAATTTGCCATTTTTACATGCTTCTATTAAGTTTTTAGGTCACCCATTTTGTGAAATCGAAATTTAACGTGTAGTATTGATCTGAGATGATTTGCACAATTTATACATTTCTGGTAAAATAATACAAAACAGATGGCTGATTAGCATCTTGTGTGAAACCCTAATGTATGCTGGGAGATTTATTACTCTCAAGCTGTGCTAAGCCGACCCCTAATACTTAGCAAGTATTTGGTAAGTGGTTTATTGCCCTGTACATAACTGTACACCCTTCATCGCTAGTGATGAAAATTCTGGCATAAAAGTATAGACTGCTTAATAAAATAATATGTTTCGTGGATCATAATTAGACCATAGATTCGTTTGGTGTGTGTATAATGCACGTGCGAATTGATTTATTTATTATGTTAAGTTGTATGTTGGGGGCAAATATAATGTGCAGTAAAACCGCAAATAACGACCACCTCAACAATAAGACCATATATTTGTTCTGTTTAATTTTGGTGTGTGTATAATGCAAGTGCGAATTGATTTATTTATTATGTTAAGTTGTATGTTGGGGGCAAATATAATGTGCAGTAATACCGCAAATAACGACCACCTCAACAATAAGACCATAGATTCTTTCTGTTTAATTTTGGTGTGTCTTGAGAATCACTGCAGAGCCCCATCATGGGGTGGCAGTGTGTTACGTTGTTGTTGTATCATTTATATGCTTAGATTTTTGTAACGATGTAACACACACGCCTTGAGAATCACTGTAGAGCCCCATCATGGGGGTGGCAGTGTGTTACGTTGTTGTTGTTGTAAATTGTTTTAATTTGCTTAGAATTTTGAAATTTATCGGCCTTAAATAACTTTTTATTGTAGTCTATATTAAGTCTATATTAAGTTTTAATTATTTTATTTTAGGTAATACTGTTTTGATAATTGACTAAGAACTTTGCAAATCCTTAATTAAGTATATTACTTTATTTATCATTTATGGCTATTTGGATTATTTTAAAAAAAATTCTAAAATGGACCATGATGAGAGCGCCTCCTCGTGGTGTGGTCTGGATGCACATGAATTTCGAGTTGAAATCCTTATGCAACGAAACGCTCTCTGTTCTCACCATTGTGTACGTCACTTCATGTAAAGTCAAGACTCGGCTATATTATCCTTCGAAAATTAGACTAAATCTGCTTTAACTCATGTTTTAACAATCATATAATATTGAAATTAGCCAATTATGATCATAATACTATTATTTATCATTTAAAACCGTTTAAACGTCTTAAGTATGCATTTTTATTGAGTTATAGCGCCAGTTCTCTTCGAATCTATCGATTGTTAAGCGCCAGTTCTTAATGAAAGGGAGGTAATACATGTATTTTATCCCAAAATTGGTCATAACTTATGTTTTATTGATCCAATTGGACTCAAATTCACACAATAAACCCGAAATACTATTATTTATCATTTTAAAATATAAAAAGATCATATTTGTGCTTGTTTATTGAATTATAGTGCCAGTCCTTATCCCTAGCGCCAGAAGGACTGGCGCCAGTCCTTATGTGTAAGACACCCCTTTTAATCCCCATTTAATTGGTGTAAACAACTGTCAACAACCTAAAATACTGACGAATCCGGGACGTGGGATGCAGACAAGATTAATTGCAATTTAGGGTTAATTATAGTTAATAATAGGTGATTTGATTTATAATCTATCGACTAATGACTGCTTTGACCAAAAAATGAACATACTATTCTATAAAACTTATTTTTACCAGCTGTTTGAAAAACGTAAGTTGACTAGTATGAGGCTCACAGGGAAGATTGGGCTTGCCCAACTGTGTTGCCTCTTAAAATAAAGTCGTTATTATTATTATTATTATTATTATTATTATTATTAGTATTCGGACATGCAAAATTCGGATATTTGTAATTTGTAAAATATAAGTGCTTATTTTTTTAAAAAATTAAAATAAAATTATCCATTTTAAAATGTTGAAATCCTGCATTCAAGCATTCATGAGGCTTCAGCTTGTTTCTTGAGCTACAAGTCTTGGTCAAAAGAAAGGTTTTATCATGACATATTTTAACAGTCAATTCATATCTTTTTCTTATATTTATAAAATCACTGCAACTGCTTTATATGGATATCTTGCTGCTATATTGGCCATCTTCTAGCTTTTAGAAGATAATGGTTATCAAGAAATGATAATTTCTAATTAACTAATTAAGTGCAAGGTAATATTATTATAAATTGCACATGGTGTATTTTTAAGAGCAGGTGCATAGCTTTCTATAGGCATATGCCTAGACAATTATTGATTTACCCCAGGTATGAAAAAATGCAAAACAAAATGATTGTCTCAATGCTGCCCTTAACTCACAGTCACATGCGACAGTGTAGAATTCAAAAGCATTGAACATGGGGGAGCATACCTCTTGACCCACCCTAGTACAATGGTGCCTATTTGTATGAAGACAATTCTTAATTAAGTTAAACGATGATCAATTTGTCTTTGACCTGTCACTAGACTGAGTCATAATTAGTCAGGATTTCTAGATTGAAAACTGCCCAGAAGGCACCTGAAGCCCTATCAAATTAAAAATTTTGCCAGTGGAGTATGTGCTAAACTTCCTAGCATAAGCTGCCACACTTATTCATTTTGATCAAGCTATGTACCATGCGTTAAGTTCGAGTCACCATGCATAGATTATACGTTCGCGTCAATTTTGGCTATAATTTTTGTTGGGCAAAAATAAATGGCTATTATTTTAAAATGGCCAGTGTGAGCCCTGCATGAAACTTACATCACCAGATATTCCATCTTTTTTCATTTGTTCAATGTTTTCCTGTGTCAGTTTTTGGTTACAATCCTGATCTAACAAATGGCGGTTATCTTTCTCAGTGTCAATACCTAAATGAAAAAAAAATAAAATAAAATTTTGTTCAAGATTTTCAAGATTAGGCACACCACTTGATCCCAAAATCACTTGATCCCAAAATCACTTGAACATTCACTGAATTCTGCTACATTTAAACTCTTTAAAACTCATTGACTAATACAACTGGAAATTTGTCTAATTACTTAATTTACTAATCAAATAATCAACAAAAGTAACCAACCTTTGTCATTTTGAGCTGGTTCAATAGCAACGTGACGAGCAATTTTCACCATCTCACCATCCTTAACTTCAAACAGAGTGCCATATGGTTGACCAATAATACCATCAAGCCGAAACTTCATCTTCTCCAAATAAACTTCACTGTAAATATATGCGTAGATTATCAAGATCAACCAATGAACCAGTGCTATTTTTCCTTACATATTTGTAATAGTAGGAGCCTTCCAAAGAATCAAGCAATTTTCATTATAAAGTGAAGTTTACCTCTACAAAATCAATTCCCATGTTGCCAAAATATCAATATTTTCCCCTTTAATTAAATGTCTCAGGCCTGATTCCTGAGGTTAGAAGTAATTCAAGTATATCAATAAACTAAGAACTGTCAACTAAGAATTTTAAATCGACATTTTTGTCATATTTTCATTGAAGGGTATGTATCACCTGCTGTGACCAGGAATCAAACTTGCATCGCTGGGTTACAAATTCCGTGCAGTAACCTCTGGACAACCATCACACTGGATCAACTGGTTGACAGATTAGTGCTCAACTATGAAAAACTGGCATTGGAAATGACATTTCAAATTCAAAATGTCACAATGTCAAACTGTTAAATCATGAAGTTGATATTGACTATTTCGAACAATATTGAAATGGAAACCCTGCTCACAGCGCCAATGAAAAAATCATTTGCAAGGTCTCTCAAGTCTCTTATTCCTGTCATAGTATTAACACAGTTAGTATTAGTTCTGGATACCATAACTAAATGGTCTTTTATTTACACTGACGTGTCGAACTTTTAATGGAATGATCATCGTCAAAGACCTTGGACTAAGTTAGTATTACCTATTCCACACTTGCATGCAGCCAATTAAGCATTAACGGTTAACCCAAACACTTTCATGCATGACCGCACTGTACGACAGCCAAACGAGATGAGACCTTCTTTCGAGTACAATATAATCTCACAAAACATGGGAGGGATACCCGTGATAGTCGTGACATGAAAAATCCATACCCACCCATACCGTACACAGACCCGAAACCCAGATGAGATTTATCTATGATCTATCATTGAAATTTAAGTGACTTCAGTTTTGAAAGACTGAAAAATAAAGATCTAAAACACATGTATGAATGGGTTGTGGCACAATATCAGAAATGGTGCAGTATCAGATATTTTTAGATCTTTGTGAAAAACAATCTACCCAACACAATCAGACTTGAATCTACATACTCGTACTCGTTAAAAGATTTATAAATATTCACATACTCCGTGAGTATAATGATAGAATCTTTAAGCAGCTATGCAATTTATAAAAATATATTATATATTGGGTTGAAATTTTTTGAGAACGAACATGGGTCGAAATTATTTGAGAACGAACAATAATATCAAAATAAATTTCCTCACCGTCCTCTGTGGACTTGAAATACACGCAGGTTGTTTTCTTTTCTAAGCATAACATGGTCATCTTCCTTCACTAAATTTGTAGGCGACGTCATTATTAGTGTGTTACCAAAAATGCTTTTCCACATGCACGAAGACCAAACCGGAACCTAATTCTTATTTAGCACAATACATCAAACCGCAACTTCTCGCACAACAATGGGTAACGTTAATCGCCGACGAGTTTCGAATATATTTGTTTATGTAAAGCGCCCTCTGTAAACACAGTTTGCACGTGTAAATTTTCCCTCCAACTGTCAACGATGTGAATTGAATATGCGCTTTACATTCCGCTCAAAGAAGGGTGTTTTGAAAGAGAAGAACACATCATTGACTGACGTTAATTCACAAGAAGGGCTAAATCACCTTAAAGCTCCACCAAAATCGCTTCTAACGTTGCACGATTGCAAATATGCCAAGTTTGAACCAAGATCAGCGAAATCTTGCAATGAGGAATCAATGTCTCAATGTGATTTTCGGTTACTGTGGAACAAAACTGAAGCTATTACAAAAGAAAACCGCTCAAGCCATGTAAGGTTACTGTCTTCTTACATTTTGAATGGACCATTTTGTTCTCAGAATAAACGGAATCTTAATAAACTTATTTTGAAACCCAACAGACGACTGAAGTTGAAAGATGAAGTCATGGACGACCTTACAAAGTGCATGTACAAACAAGCAAAATTATTACACAAGTCCATTTTGAAGGAAGTTGCTCAGCACAGGACGAATTCATATCATCTTGCCTGGAAAAATGTAAAGTCACGTTGCTCAAATCTGTCAGCAGGTCAAGTAAAACGAGGTAAAACATGTTCAAGCTTTATTATGGAAGAAAAGGATAAACGATTTTATAAATCTAATCCAGGTATGACCAGATATTCTTTCCTCACCTATAGCACAGTGTATAATATACAAAACTTAGTCAACTTCCAGTTATCGCAACAAGTCATAGGGGCCTACATGTTGAGTTGTATATACAAGTACAAGTGTATAGACTCCCAATAAGTCATACAGTGATAAAAAATCACAGATTCTTTTACTCACAACAAGTCATACTAGTTGAATTGTATATAGTATTCCATTAAGTCATACAGGGACAGCCATACATGTCTCTAGTAAAAGATTATTGATTTCAGATTGTTGTATGTCATCGGAATAATTCTGCTATTTCTTTTTAATTGCTCGACGATCTATAGAACTAGTATAGATCATCTCTACTTTGGTGTAACCCTGTGTGTGTACCGTACTTCATATAATAAGATTCCTTAGGATTTCCAGTAGCTGTTTCCAAAGTACTAATACATGTGCATTTTTCATTTTACTTTTAGAACATTGCAGCCTTGTGACATGTGGAAAATCAGGACACATTTCAGGACAAAACTTACCTTGTGTTGAGCAAAACAATGATACACACTCAGCTGGGGACAAAGCATTCATACATGGGCCTGAAGAAGAACACAAACTAGCCAAGAATAAATTAGATTGTCATGTTTCTCAGACGAATGTCAACACCAACAGTCAATGTAAGAATAACATTTTGAGTACATGTACAAACAAACTAGATCTTTTGACAGAAAGTTGCACCAGGTCAAACAGTTGTGAGGAAGTTGCGAATGGTGACACTGCCCAGTGTG
Organism: Spisula solida; assembly: GCA_947247005.1. Taxonomy (NCBI): domain Eukaryota; kingdom Metazoa; phylum Mollusca; class Bivalvia; order Venerida; family Mactridae; genus Spisula; species Spisula solida. The sequence continues at coordinate 26,002,147 of OX365945.1, read as the reverse complement.
CACCAAGAAAAATGCAGCCAGAGTGTAGTGAACATCACACAATTAAAATCTCACATCCAAAACGATTTGGCATGGTTAATGAAGCACATTGTAAGGTTGTGTCTGACCTTGTGGCTGATAGACTGTTCTGTAGACATGGTGACAAAGTATGTCTTATTATTCAAGAGAACTTTTCTGAATCGTATGAACTGGTCAATTTGAAACTTTACTTAGCTAAGGTTTGTTTAGACAGTTTTTTCTTCCCATGTGTAGACAATGTAAATGTTAAAATTCACAGAGATTTACATCAGTATCTGGAAAATTATATCTTCAAGACAGACCAAGAAATTATAGATGTATTTGGAATAAGACACGACATTGAGGACTGTACATCCAATGTAGACCTCTTAATGTTGGTGCCAGCAACTTATACAGGGTTATTTCGGCATGATGATTTATGTGTTCTCGATTCATTGTCGGTAATTTTAGGTTACCGAAAGGAGAGATTGTTAGTCATGAAACAAAGTGCAGATGATACTTAAGCACTGTTTAACATTGTTGACCAATAAAAAATGAGTATACTGTAAAAGATGAGGAGAAATTTTTGAAAAATAAATTATTTCTGCCATTAATCCTCGACTTATATATAAGCTTGATACAGGTAGTTTGCGCTACGAAAAAGTGTATACCATACATTTTTAAATATCTAAAACAGTAATCACCAGTGTCCCGATTTATTTATGTACTTATTATGAAATCTTAAACTTGCACTAAAAATAAAAATTCCTTATAATAATTTTGCAATTACAAAAAGGGGACAGACATGGCTTGTAGGAGTTCATTGACCAAAACAATATTAATATATAACATTTCTTCAACACAATTTGAATTTGTTAGAATTATAATGAAATTAAATTTGAACATAAGTTTACGATTTCCGTTTACTATAAGTGCTTTGATAAAACAGTACCCATATATAGGTCACAATTTCCATATCATCATGATAACCTCATACCAACTCATAACCAAGTTTCATAATATTTCATTACTTTTTAGATTTAGTTTTCTTCTTTGTTGTACATGTGCACTGAAATTAAATGAGTTTTGACTACCGGTAATTAACACTAAGGAGGTAATCTAGCATTCAATTGATGATAATTTTTACTATTATTTATTGAACCTTGTAATCTCTGGTGCACAGGACTTGCATGCTTTCATCAAAAGACTACACTGCATTGATGATGCAAGAAATTTAAGCTATAATCTATCACCAGTTAGAAAAAAAGAATTCAACATGAACAGTAGTAGTAAAAGTTGTATATTTCATAGAAATAGGCAAACAATACAAGTAACAGCAAGTAAAAGAGGACATTTATTTCAAAACTCTTTCCAACACAAAACCAAGCTAAAGAAATAGAAAATATAATTATTCTTATTTATTTGGCATTGTAACATAGCACTTGACAAATATTCAACTTTTGGCAATCAAGTCTTAAAAATAAGACTGCATTCAATAAACGCTTATGCCCCAGTGGAAGCCTTGTTCATAAAAACTAGCTAAGTCAATCAGGGGCCATAATTCTCTAGAAATTTTGGATAGTGTTACATGGCTTTGACAATGTAATGTGTTTATGGTGGTCAACAAGTATGCCAAGTTTGAAAGCAATGCCTTGACAGACTGAGTTTTAACAACTTTCGGTAACATTTTCGAATGAACAGACGAACGGGCAGGACAATCAGTATATACCTCTGCATCAGTTGATGCCGGGGCATAAAAAGAGGTAAACTTACAGCAAGGCATTTGAAAATATTGACATCAAACTAACAAATTGTTGAAGTTAATGAGGTCATAATTCCTTATGAACTCGGCCTAAAGTTATGCCTAGTATGGTCGGATTTTTATGACCTGTCGTAGGTCATCTGCTTGTTTGCTAGTAATGAGAACAGCCACTTTCACATACAGGTATGTGCCTGTACACAAACCGTTAAATTGTAATAGTACAAAACATGATCCGCATGAAATTTATCGTTATACATTTAACGACTATACCTATTTACCTGTCAAATGAATATTCCATGTCAAAGTACCTGTGACAGGTTGAAAAAAATAGATTTATACTGTTGACCAATGATGTATGTGCCAATTTACATAGCAATAACATCCATTTACAGTAAACAAATGATCGTTATTATGTGTGCCAAGTTTCATTGCACTAGCATTTTGCAGTAAACAAAATACTTAACTTCAATAAAAAGAACTTTAACCATGTACAATGCCAATGTAGAAGGTTATGAGTACATCAAAATACAGATTATCTAGATAAAGAGTACTTATCAGTAACAATCAACTACGAAAATTTAATAGAAAATGGATAACACAGATGAATTTAATGAATACAAGTTGTCCAATATTGAATTAGTAAAATAATAAAGATCTCCAGGCTTTCAGTTGTGCCTAGGTGTCTGTGTACATACATGTATTACATAATCAGTAAAAACAAGGAAAATCAACAAACAATATCAACATTATAGACCTACTATACAAATAGCACATTATGTACAACATGCACCTGGTAATTCAAAACAATGAAACAAAGGATAATATGTAAACATCAACAAAAAACAAAACAGATAATGAAATCAGCTGAGTGCTGCCTTCCCTGTCTCACTTAATATTATCCTTTTAACAATAAATATACAGTAACTTCCGGGGACATAGCTAGTGATACGGACATACCCACATGCATAACATTAATTTGAAAAGTAAAAACATAAATAGATAAGCCAAAATGGTATTAAGGTCCAAACTTTCCTCAATCATGAGGACCCCACAACCAAAACCTTTAACTCAAGGCTTGTGTGCGTAAAATCAATTAAAGTCTGACTATGCCCTTGACTTCTACATGTAATATAATTCAGAGAATTACTTATCACGCAGATGCCCGTAGCTTAGGGTGTTTCATTTTTTGAACTTTTTGTTTGATCGCCTAGATAATTAAACCAACTGTTCTCTTGTATAAACAATATTCCCAGACCAAATTTCAGCTCAATATATCAATGTCTTGATCCCCCCCCTACCGAATTGAAATTTTGACCAAAAGACTGCATGTAGACATTTTCCACTCCAACAAGGTTTCTTTTATAGCTAATTCCACCAACATAATGTTGTTGTATTTGTGTAAGATGAATGGATTGAGGTTGTTTAAACCCATTTATGTCCATATTTTACAATAGAATGATCCAAATTATATACTGGATCAGTTCATTTTATAGCAAAAAGCGGTGATTTTCTGAAAATTAGAGAAAATTTGAAATTTTTGAAGTTTTTCCCTTAGCAAACATCCCAGGTCCAAATCACCCTGCGCTTATAAAAAGTCATCTAATTTTAGTCAGGAATGTCATGCTTTTGAATACTTTATGATGAACTCATTTGATTTTACAGGTATAATCAATGTATTATACAAAATTAACCATATATAGAACGTTTCTTAAAACTTAGACGGCAATGATGCACTCATGCTTTCTATAACAGTATACATATTCTGTTATAAATGATCATAAAAAATGGACAGGGGGAGATATATTGAGTGATGAGTTGAGTGACAGGCACATAAATGCAACTTTCTATTCATACAGCATCATGACTACCACCTACTTTTATGGACAGGGTGCGACCAAAGAAAAAATCCCAAAGCCAGTGCTTACAGAATAATTGACCCAAGCGTCAAGCTAGTGCATTCAACGAATTATAACACGTTTCTCATACAACCTTCAAGGACCCGAATCTTCACATTTTCTTGGTTTTCCAAGAAATATTTATGATAAACTCCACTTATTTCAATATTTAGGTCATCGTTGGTTCCATGCTCTGTAGCCACAAAGAATGCATTTGGGCTGAGTGTTTCATTTGGGAAACTCTGTATTTTCTATTTCAAGTCAGTCAATTTAGACATTCTGATTATATGGGTTCACAACTTGTATATTTAATATTGGTAAAACTGTCAAGGAGACATCTAGGGTTACTGACCCATTCACAAATCGATTATATATAAGGTGTGATTTGAGAAAATCATTGGATAGTATCTATGCTTAACATGTCCAACAGAGTCCGAGCAATTTAAAAAAAAGGTTCGCTGAGGTACATTTTCACCCATTAGAATAGGCCTGAATGTTTCTCCCCCTCTCACCAGCAAGAGCCTCGATACAAGTGACATTTTAGTGCCCCATCTACCTCAAATTGACGTTGAAACCAAAAACCACCGATAACTAAGTGAACTTATTTTAAAACAAGTATCTGGGTGACAGCTTGCTTAAGATACCGGTCTGTGGCACTTTGGGATGCATTTGTAATTAAAGCTCCTAGTGTGTTACACTCTGTCAGATTGTTATTGTAGCTTGCTATGCTGCCCAATATTGCAATCATGAGCCCTCTCACACCGAACTAGAAAGAATGCAATAAAGTTCTCTTTCCATGGACATGGTTCCTTCAAGCCTGTATGTATGCAATTTTACCATGATTGGGCTTCGAGTTATGGGACCTGATGGCTACACACCCGTTGATGCTCCAATCGCACGCATAACTTTCCTTCTAAGACACCCTTGATCTTCTTCTTCTTCTTCTTGCTATGCAAGTCTGTGGCACCTGATGTCAAGGCAGTTATGGCTTTTAACTTAAAAGTCACAGAATTCACAAACTTCCAAAATCTGACTTTCCAACTGGTATCATAACAGCGAATCATCCAATGGATCTGCTTATTGGACCCGAGTCGTGGTTTCTCTTTTATGTTATGGTAATAAATGGTGCCCAGGTCACAATGTTCCTGATCAGTGGAGAATATTCGAAAGCACAACAATGCGAGGTGTTGTGACAAACCTTAAAGTGGCGAAGGATGTTGCTGAACGGGGAGTGATTGATACACAGTATATATCATCTTGAACATTAAGGCAAAACAATATGTTGCATGCTATTACTATTCAGGCATAATTTGTAAATATAACAAAAATGTTCGTGAATTGGATTCAATTATTAATCTCAGTTACTAGTAATTATTTAAGTTAAAAGAATGCACATTGATCCTGGGGACACACATTCAGCTTTCACAAAAAATAAAAGTCTACCGGCGACTTATGAAAGGGAACAGTATCGACAAAAATCTCGACATTTTTACCAAAAGTCACCCTACGACTTATGGCCGATTATTTACGGTACATGTACATAGTTAATTTTGTTTAATTATAGAGTCATGTAAAATCACATTAGTACATTATAAAGTGGTTAAAAACATAGCAGTTCTCAATTTGGGCCCTTAAAGTTTGTAAATTGAGAATATCCGTTAATTTCAAATTTTCTCTAATTTTCAGAAAAACACCCCTTTTTGCTATGAAATGAACTGGTCCAGCATATAATTTGGATCCTTATATAATAAAATATGGACATAAATGGGTTCAAACAACCACAAATCATTCATCTTACACAAATACAACAAAAGAATGTTGGTGGAATTGGCTATTATAGAAACCTTTTTGGAGTGAAAAATGTCTACATGCCGTCTTTGGGTCAAAATTTCAACTCGGTAGGGGGGGATCAAGACATTTTTGGATTTAGCTGAAATTTGGTCTGGGAATATTGTTTATACTAGAGAACAGTTGGTTTAATTATCTAGGTGATCAGAGAAAAAGTTCAAAAAATGAAACACCCTACCGTAGCTAACACAATTTACTGTAGTCATACATGTGTATTTTGGTGACCTAGACATTTTACGAATTTATTATTCTGAAAGTCATTTGCTTGGTTAAATATTTGCGAATTTTTAACCCCAGAAAGAAACACTTATAACATTATACATTTTAGCTAACTGATTGAACTAGCAAATACATGACTTGTATAGCAAAAAAACTAAATTATTATCTAATTTTTAACTCCAGAAAGAAACACTTTCAGTGTTTTACTGCCATAGTTTAAGTTCATGAGTATACATTTTAGCTAACTGATTGAACTAGCAAATACATGACTTGTATAGCAAAAAAACTAAATTATTTTCTAGTTATTAATCTCGTGTGAAAATTTGCAATTTTATGGTAGTACTGGCCCCGACCTCCCAAAACATCTAAATCTGAGCTAAATCTCATCTCAATTATTGCCATGTGTCTTTTCGATAATATCCATGGGAGGCAAGACTCAAAATTTGCATCACAAAACTGAAAACATTATTCTTAGTTTATTACAGTAAATTTAAAGAGTTTGAACTTCAGACTTATCTCAAATTCAGACTCTAATTTGAGAAAAATCTCAATTTGAGATGAGATTTCTACTTGAGATGCTTTGGAAGATCGGGCCTGGTGTTTTATTGCAGGAAACTGGTAACTGAATATCAATGAAAAATTGATCAAAAATCAAATAAAACAAGAAATATGACTGAATGTGATGAATACTCCATGATATGGCTGGACACAGTTACTTAGCAATTGAGTTCCAAATTATGATGATATTCACTTACTTTAGTCTTGCATATTAGTATTACAAAGTTTTGTTGACAGGCACCCATTAACAATAGCACTGACAAAATCAAAGTGAAAATAACTAATGCCTCAAAACTGATCTGACCATTGTGTGACAACGATATACAAAAATGGGCCTTGGTTACCGTACTGATGAGACTTGAAAAGTTTCATTGAAATCCGACCAAGGGTTACAGATAAATAGCGCAAACACAATTATGAGTGTAAAAAAGAAGAGCAATAACTCCCTTAAAATTGGTCTGACCAATCAGTGCCAATGAAATGCACAACTCGGTGCACAAACAACTAGAGGTAATACGACCCAATGGATCAACACACTGCAGTGATATTCTGTATGTATTATACTTATCATATACATGTACATTGTACTAGAAACTGCAATACAGGCAGCCTATACCCATATTACTGCAGCCTCACTAACAAAATTAACACTCCTGCCTACATGTATGAACCTTTATAAAACATGTTATGTTTTACCATTACACTAGGCACATAAGTTGAACTGGTAAATTTGAAAGACAATGTAGTTCACATCATAGGTACTCCTTACCTCCCTTAGTCTCCAATACACCTGATAGTACAACAGGTAAGCTCAAGACATGAGTGCCAAATTAAATATAAGATTTCATTATATATCTAGCAATGTATTGTCACGAATACAGGCAAAATCGCACAGTGGAATACAACGCGACAGATTGCATTTTCCATATCATACATGTCAGATTTTCTGAATCCGTATCGTGCATGTCTGATGTGTTATATGCCGAACATATGCCAACGTTAATGACATCATGACGTAAACATTTACCTTTTTATGAAAGTATGGCGCGTTAATGCCGAAAGTATGCCGACGTTCACGAAGTCAATGTACATGTATACACATTAAACGCATTTTCTTAAGTAAAAGTGCTTAATTCACTTTTGTAGGTATATAATAAAAGGAATATCACTGCAGTTGTGTTGATCCGTTAAGCCGTATTATCTCTCGTTGCTTGTGCCATACCGCATTACACAAGCAATTTGAGGTAATATGGCCCAACAGATCAACCAACACACTGCAGTGATATTCAGTATGTATTTATTTGTGTATGTGAGACCAAGGGGAGACAATACGGACCCCGTATGGTTTACGACTTTACGTCAATACTGTAGAGGTAAGAATCAGACTATGATACAGCACATGTAGATCCCTGTCTGAAATGTGATCTCTCAGTTGGTGCACTTTCTTTCATTTTCTCCAACTTTTGTTTCTTATTTAACCAGTCACTTAGAATCTTTGGTAATACAGTCCAGTACTCGGGTGCAACATTCTGGTATGTGACGTGTAAACACAGCCTGAAAGTATATAGAACAAGACTTCATTCAATAAACATGAGGAAACAGTGGAAATCTTTTCTATAAAAATATCTAAGTCAATCAGGGGCCATAATTCTGTTGAAATGTTGGATAGTGCTACATGGCTTTGACAATGTAATGTGTTTATGATGGTAAAGTATGTTTCAACAACTTTAAAGTTTTGGTTAACAGTTTCAAACTGATGAACAAACAGATGGACAGGACAATCACTGTATGCCTCCGCATCAGTAGATGCCAGGGCATCAAAATTACTTTATTGACCTTGATAGGCTAGTTGTAGAGCATCTGCCTCAAGTGTGAGAGGTCTCCAGTTTAATACCAGGCAACAACAGACCAACATCAATGACGCTCAGCCTAGATGGTTCCAGCTAACTGCTGGTTTCACCAGTACCAGAATAATGTGACTGGGTATAGTCTCCATATGACTGATATACTGTTGACCAGTGGGAGTTAAACAATATTTAAATATATATATTGTATATATGTTTTACATGCAGGAGGGATGTTCTAGAATAACATAGTCTTTGCATTAAGTCATTGCATCGCCATAAAGGCTATACCAGTATGAATTTCAATCTTTCTTCTATATACTGCAGATATTTCATACAGCTACAATCAGGCTGTAAAAGTTAAACATCTTTGAAAAAAGTCACAAACACGGACATGTGCACAACAGTGTGTCCTGGTGGTATTAATGACCTCATCATGTATTGACATCAACCTTTATTTGCAGGTCCAGTCCAGAGACTGACTGATTATTATGCTAAAGTGAAATAAAAAAATAACAGAATCAATAGTTTTGAACTTTTTGCTAATTTGATGTATGAGCCCATCGTTACATTTTGTAGAAAAATTGTCGGGCGGGTACTTTTAAATTTGGGCGGGTATTTTTCTGCAAGTAACCCGCCCGACTGGCTAGTACAATTGAAAAGCTAATTTCGAAGACTGCAGGTCAATATTTTCCCCTGGCTTTGTTGCGGTGTCTGTGTTTGTTTATATAAATGCGTTCTTCAGGGTTTCATACATACCTCTGTAAACTTGATGGTTGTAACCTGAATTTTAAAACTTCATTGGAATGAATCTGAAGTACAAGAATAAGCGGATATGATGAAACGCACAATAAATTAAAGGGTTATTGACACAAAAACGTGCGTCTCCCACAAAGGGCCTTAACTTCGGCAAAAATCATTTGGCCTAAATTCGTCACAATACGCACAACAAGGCTTAGTACCAAGTATTCATGTGTCATTTCATTGAAATCTGACCAATGGTGAAGGGGAAACAAGCTCAGACAAACTTTATGACATCCGGCCAGATATACAGACAATCCACACAAAATCTACAAGTATACATGTATGTCTCCCCCACTGTATGTAATCTAATGTAGGTTGAAGAGAGTAATGAAACAAGTAATTAAGAATTGCAAGCAATACAGAAGTCCCCTACCGGTTTGAAGCCATTTTCAATGTTTCTGTTGCCATAGCAACCACAATATTTGTCAGAATCAAAATATTTTTTAGATGTGCATAATCCCCGTAATGCCCCCTATCCACATATGAAGTTTCATAAACCTAGCTTGGAAACTGTTTTGAGTTATGACAGGATCCAGATTTGGGCATATTTTCACTCTTTTTGTTGCCATAGCAACCACAATTACTAGACAAGCACAATCCCCCTATCCGCATACCAAGTTTCATAAACCTAGCTTGGCAACTGTTTGAGTTATGTCAGGATCCAGATTTTTTGACGGACGGACTGACTGACTGACTGACTGACTGACTGACTGACTGACTGACTGACTGACTGACGGCAAACCTATAGTCCCCTCTGGTCAAAAACCGGTAGGGGACTAATAACCAAGGTACAGTGCATTCTCTAAAGGAGCACACATTTTGGCTGTTGTTGTGAGGTATTGCCCAAGAGAAGGTCACTTTGGAGAGGTTGTTGCTCAAGAAGTCCCTTCTGGAGAGGGTGTTGCTCAAGAGAAGGCCACTCAGGAGAGGTTGCACTCTGTACATGTTTTCATAATTTCATGAATATTGCTAATTTTCATTAAATGCAATCACAAGAACACCCGATCTGACCATTGAGTGTCATTACAAAAAAATAGCACCAACAAAATTATAAGTGTAAAAAAAATACAAAGAGCAATAATTCCTTTAAAATTTATTCGACCATATTGCGCAGATGACATGCACAAGTAGACTTGATAATGATGAGAGGGCAAAGTTTCGTTAAAATCCGACCATTGGTAACAGTGGAACAGCACAGCAAATATGCACGGACCAACACACCAACCAACCGACCGAACATCTGACCTCAAGCATGACTCTTATATAGTCCCCACATACTTTGTATCTGGGGGTATAATAAAGTATACCAAAGCCATATCTCAACATACCGACTGCTCCTGCCAATTAAGTATATCATTTTCACATCCACCAAATACCAGTATATCACCATTTACAGTAAAACAACATGTATGCCATAATCTTGGTCGATCAGATGGAACATCAAGCTTGGACCACTGTTTCTGAGACACATCTAGCATCCAAGCATCACCTGTTAAAACATGTAAATACTAGATACACATAATAACAATAATGAAGGACTAATAAGGAAAGTTGACAAACTAATGGAACACCCCTCGTAACCACAGGACATTAATGTCTCAGCAATGGGCTTTTAAAGAGTTGATTTTTGACTGATTTCAGATCATTTGTGGGAATTTTGACCTTGCCATTTTTCATGAAGTCCAAAATCCTTGAAATTAAGTCACCACGAAATGATCATTTTCATCAAAACCACGAAATTTGGGTCATTGAAATTAAATGATTTTACAGTAATTCAATTGAAATATGAACATAAACTCACTAAGAGGAACCCCTTCTTGAGAATAACCACCGTACATGAATCCTTGGTGCTCAGATATGGCTGTCAGGGAATGCCAGGATCTACCACATGGAATAGGTCCATCCATATGTAACCTACAAAATGTAGAAAATAGAATAAAGCTGATCAACACAAAAATACTGTATGTCAGATTTCATTCACGTTGTTTTAATTTTATTCTTACTATTATTCCTTAAATTAGTTTTTGCAATTTGAAAAATTCACAAACTAAACATACTTTCATAACATAAAACCGTATCATGGAACGTTCAACCCCGAATTCATAAAACTGTGAAATGAATCTGTTACCAAATTAAATATGCCAGAAATAAGGCCAGCATTAAACTGCAACTTTGCCATTTCCATTAACTCTAACCCAGTGAATCCCAAATTATTTCATAGTTTTTCAACAGTCTGTGCAAAAGACAAAATGCAGAAAATCAGCAAAAACTATATGGAAAGCATGGGTCTCCAACAAAGATTCCTAACTCTAACACGAATCATCTGACCTAACATTCCTTGGTACCAAGTACTCATGTGAAGTTTCATTGAAATCAGACCAATGGGTAAGGAGAACAAGCACAAACAAACTTTGTGACATCCAGCAATTAAGACATCCAGAACAAAATCAGTATGTTCCCTGTCAAGTGTAGCAAGATTTTGTGAAAACAATTTACATACTCGCCCGACCAGGTAAGTGTGTCAATGTCGAGGCTGTGAAGGTCATTTAAACGTTTCTCTTGATGTCTTCCACCAAATATATACAATAAGTTGCCAATCAACATTAATGCATGAGCTGCACGTGCAATAGGTGCATAACCCTACAATAAACAATTTAAAAAAAGTACATTTAAAAGTCGGTCTATTTTCATCAGGTGTTACAGCACAGCTTAAATGCCCAAGCGATTAATAGAATAAATACTTTAAATACCATCTGATGTCAATTGACTTAAAAATATGAAGAATGCTTGACAAAGTAAGTACATTCAATACTGTAAAATCATTTAACTTCAATAAGACAAAATTTCATGGTTTTGGTGAAAAAGACCATTTTGTGGGGATTGTAATTTCAAGGATATAATCATGAATTTTCATTACATGTTGATTAAAGGAAGCAAACTTCCAAAAACCCCAGTCTTATAGCTGACTGAACTTGAAAGCAACTATGGCAGCTACTGTAAACCTGACATATTTATTGGTATTATTATTCATTGGGGATTTAATTTCATGGTTGAGGTCATCCACGAAATCCACAAAATTAAATCTCCCACAAATATTAACAATTTTACAATATACTGTACCTTAAATGCAGGATTACTCCAAGTGTTCTCTTCTATATCATACACTATTAACTGATCATTCCAACCTCTACCTGAAAACTGAGTTAAAATAATACCAGATCATATGCCTGAATGCTAATCACGCAAATGCACTAACAGAAATTCGCAAAAAAATATCACTAAATGTGATGAATACCCCAAGATACTGATTGCTTGACACAGCCACTCCAATGTTCTCTGACAATATGCACAACTAGACTTTGGAATGATAAGTAATGCAAACTTTCATTGAAATCCAACCAATGGTTCCAGAGGAAAAGCGCAGACAAAACTTATTAGTTTAAAAACAACAAAGGGCCATAACTCCCTTAAAATTGATCAAGCAACTTGCATCGAAGATATGCACAACTAGACTTTGTCTTGATCATTCATGCAAAGTTTTGTTGAAATCAGACTAATGGTAAACAGAGAAATATGTGGACAAAATATATAAGTAAACAAGACTGCTTTCAATAAACGCTTATGCCCCCTGTGGAAGCCTTGTCCATAAATAAGTCTAAGTCCAAAATTAGGTCAAGGTGAAGGTCAAAATGGGGTTAGGTGATACTGGCGTGTGGAGAGTGTTCATACACAACATCCATGCAAGTATGAAAGCTTTGTAGCAAGCCATATTAATGCTAGAAGAAACGGTCAATTTGGGTTAACCAGGACGGACGAACGGACGGACGGACAGGTGAATCACAATATGCCTCCCCATCTATCGATAGGGCGGCATAAAAAAACAAAGGGCTATAACTCCATAAAAATTGATCTGATGATCGTGTGCATGCAATATGCACAACTAGACTTGGAACTGATCATTCACGCGAAGTTTTGTTGAAATCCGACCATTGGTAACAGAGAAATAGTACCGGTACAAACAAAATTTATAAGTGTAAAAAACAAAGGGCCATAACTCCCTTTAAATTGTTCCGACGATCGTGTGCCAACGATATGCACAACTGGACTTGGTAATGATCATTCACACAAAGTTTTATTGAAACCCGACTATTGGTAACAGAGAAATAGCGGCGGCGCCAGCGCAGACAAATTTTGCATGGACCAAGCAACCAACAGACCAACCTCAAGCATGACTCCAATATAGCCCCCATATACTAGTACTTTGTATCTGGGGGTATAATAAAAATCAAATGCGCTTACAGAAATTTGTGAAATAAAGATCATGCAACGAAATTTGTGAAATAAATTTTACACAAATATGAAGTTATCAACATTAACTATAAAACTCACATTATTTTCGGAGTAATTTACAACAAATTTTCCATTATCTGTAAGTATATGACAATCTTCTACATACGAACAAGTATAACCATATCCACCATAATAATATAGTCTGAAACAAAACAAATATGATAATTTGGTGACAAGATCTCAGTAAACTTGATAATTTGGTGACAAGAATTGAAGATCTCGGTAAACTTGATCATTTGGTGACAAGATCTCGGTAAACTTGATAATTTGCTGACACAATCTCAGGAAACTTGATAATTCGCTGATACATTCTTGGGAAACTTAATAATTTGCTGATACAATCTCGGGAACTTGATAATTTGCTGACACAATATCGGGAAACTTGATTATTTGGTAACACAATCTCGGGAAACTTAAACATTGTTAAGAATAAACCCGAAACATGTACATTGTATTGGAAATCAAGTGTGGCATGACAAAATGAAATAACTTGATCAATTTGTGAATGTTAATTATCAATATACTTTGGCTAGCAGAAGTCTCCAGATTTGGCATATACTTTTTGAATGGAGAGGTCTTGGATTTGATTCTCGTCTGCGACCACTTTTTAGTTTCTCTGAGCACAAATACCCACAATGCTCCACATCAACCAGGTATATGATTGGGTACCTGAGACAGTCAAAAGCTCATGTACTGTGGTTACCTACAGCGCCAAGTGTAACACCCATAACAGACAGAACAGTTTCAAATTTGAAAGTAGACTAAGTTAGTGGTAGTACCACTTTACTTTTACACTGCTTTTTCTCACCTATTCTGAGTAAAAAGTTTATCCTTTTAAGCAATATCAGTTTAAATCAAACCTGTTATTGTAGTGACAACCAGTAAATTTGTCTCTTGGACTTGGTAATTTGTCTGACATCGGTTTTATTTTTTCCCAAGTCATTGTGCGCAGATCACAGCAGTGTAGGTCATTGCTAGGAAAACCATTTTCTGCATGACCACCAAATACATACAGATTGTGTTTGACTAGAATAGCAACAGCTCCGGATGTCCCGACTGGAATATTACCACTTGTCTTATGACTCGTCCTGTCAATAAACAAAAATAAGTGTGACCTACTGTCATAGAATAAGAGTGCCCATCTGTCATAAAATACTGTATGCCCTACTGTCATAAATAGGAATGCCCAACTGTCATAAAATACTGTACAAACGGATAGTTCCCATTTCGAACATTGAATTTCAAGATTATATAATATTATGATTAATAATTTAGAAAATTTATACATATAGGATCCGTCATGAGTTGTCTTTAGAGATCAACATTTCTTAAACCAATCTAGAAAAAACAGGATATTAAGTGAGCCTTTGGCTTAAATTTGTTTTCATGACGAGTTTAAGAAATTTTGATCCCAAAGACAATGAGTGGAGGATTCTTTTATCACATTACTATAGTTACCGAGTCAAAAAAACATCAGAAATAATTAATTTAAGCCGACATTGTTGCGTTTTGGCGCCGAAAAAGATGGTGATGTCACGCATTTGTTATCACCCGTGTAGGAGAACATTGTTCGGTCATTAAATGATTTGTTCTCACATGGAAGATCATGGTATTTATGTGGTAAAATGTATGTTCATTACAAAAATAGCTTTCATATAGCTTGACCACATAATGTACTTTGCACTTCTTCAAAAGACTTGCATGTCGTAAAAACAAATTAACAAGACCTAACAATCTTATTAAAATCATATCCTCAAACCCGCTATGCTATGTTGCCGTAAGGAAGATCATGTACTTTAGTCAGATTGCAAGACCTAGGTAATTGTAATTGAATTAAGCATACATAAACATGCATAAAAATATTATGTGTCAATAGACTCAATAGTCAATACCCTGGGTAAACAGGCCTGGTAGTTAGCAATCATTCTCAGGCCTCAAAATCCCAGTTTCTATTCTATTTTTCAATATAGTTACACAAAGAAGGAAAATTCAGATTTCAAAAACCTGAAATCAGGCACAAGCCTGAAAATTCCATGCGCGGGTAAATTATACCAATCTAGGCACCCATATTGGAAAAAAATATGTTTACATACCAGTAGCCTTCGTCAAAGTCTGTATGGAAGACATCAATTTTATCTGTTTGTATATATCTCTCAGATAATGAGGCATAGTCATCCTGAAATTGTCAATTATCTTCCATACTTGTAATACTATTATTTACTAAGTTACCAAATGAATATAATTTTTATAAGTTTTCCAAAACAAACGTGTTTGTAACAATCAATAATATAGATATGACATTATAATATAAAGGCCCTAATCAGGCTAATGTGTCAGGAGTTGTCTAAAATAATTTCTAGGCACGTTGTATGGCAATGATTCTGTTCTTGGTTTAGTCAAGAAGTCATGGTCCAATGTATAGTGAGCTGCATTGTTCCATAACTTGGCGATCTGGGTTACCAGTCACTGCAGATCATAACTTTCCATGAAACTGTATTTACAATTATGGTATATATAACACAATAATTGTTCAGAAAGGGCACTATAAACCTAAGTAAACTAAATCAAACTGTTTCGGTCAAGCCAGACATTTCAAACACACATGTGACACAGATAGCCTACTTGCGTAGCTGGACAGGAGGGGTAGTTCAACATACTATATAGCCTTGTAACTATATAACTATAATAAGTCTAGATATATTCACATAAGGACATTGACCATTAATTGCGACTATCTTTGCAAAAAAAACTCTTACTTGAACACAATGAAAACACTACACCTGGATACCTGGAGCCTGTTGCCAAACCAAACCGCTACCGAGCGCTCGGTAGCGCTACGCTAGGAAACGGCTTGCTTCCAAAAAGCACTTCATAGCGGCGAAGTGGAAAAATTATATGCTACCGGCGAGCGCTCGCGGATAGCAGACCGTTTCATAGCAAAGTGCTATCGAGCGCTACCGAGCGCTTTCTTATGCAACGGACTGCTTCGGTAGCGCTCAGAAAGCGCTTGGCTAGCAAAGTGTTAAGAAACGGTATGCTATCGGCGAGCACTGCTCGCTTGTAGCGTGTCGTTGCATAGACATAGGAAAGCGCTCGGTAGCGCCTTGGTTAGGCAACGGGCTCCTGTATTTTACAACCACACCATCATTATTTCTATAAATAATATGTTTAATTTGAGAAGAGCGCAAATTTCACGCCATCAGTAAATGAAACTAAATAAGTGAATGACAATGTGAACTGTCAAGTGTGTCATTTCCCATACCACGGGGATAGTCTATTGCCAGTATTCAGGTCACGTTTTATACCCCTCACTGTTAAATCCCAGATAACAGGTTTTACCCTACTATGTCAATATTGAGAATGTATAATGTAGCACTTAGCAACCAGATATAATGTTGCAGTTTTACTGGAGTGGACTGTGGAAGAAGGCAGGGGTCCAACCCCCTTTACTTTAGAAGTATATATATGTGTGCACTGTGTGATACCAAAGACCTAAATGTATATTTGGTCTTTGGTGATACAGACCTACAGGTATAACCAAGGTAAAATGTCTCCATTTATTCGTAAATGAAACTGAACGCCTGTAAACAATAAATGACATCATTCATCCTATAGCTTGGAACACGAAGGTTTATCAAATTAACGTGTGTGCTTGGAAGTAGGCCTATAATTATGATCCAATATCCGGATATTTGATTGTCCGGGTAACATTCTAGTTATGTACATACCGTGTAACCACCCCAGATAAGCATGAAATCGTTGGCAGCAACAGCCACGTGACCGACTCTCGTCTGAACAGACGACATGTATGTCCCATCTACGACGTGGTCACTCATATTGCGAGGAAAATGACAAAATGTTATAATTATATCGTTTAATGTACAATATAGACACACAATTACGACTATATTTTTGTTATCGTCGTTGTCGTCACACGTATAATTCGTGAATAGTTTTATTTTGCTTCATTCATAAAAAATAATTATACCTTTCTGCCAAAGACCTAAATATACATGTTTTAGTTAGAACATATAAAGTAAATTTTAATGATTAAAAAGGGCGGAGCGAAGCAAGTCCTTTTTAGTCATTAAAATTTACTTAATATGTTCTAACTAACTTAGAATATAACATTCTGCATTCTGATTGGCCGATAGAAATTAGTGCCAACGCATGACGTCAAGTCTGTTAAGAGAAAATTTTAATGATTAAATTTTCATTTAACTGCGAAAATGTGGCGTTTTCATTGGCTCATAATGTAGGTTATATTCTAATTTAACCTACAAGATCTGTACATACAATATACAAACATTATGATGAATCTTGAGATCGACAGATTTGTTTATTCATAGAAATTTCTTTACTCCATGTAGACAATAGGCCTTTTCGACTGGGCTGTTTCGTGGAGCATGTTACAGTCTGGTTCCCGTTCTAATTTTACAGTTGTATTACTGTAGTAGTGCTGTAATTGTGGGGACGGGAACCAGGCTAAAACTTGCTTCACGAAACAGCCCTATATTCCATGGAGACATGGTTTCCTTTACTCCATGTAGACATGATTTCCTTTATTTCCGGGAGGCATGGTTGCCTTCACTCCATGGAGACATGGTTTCCTTTATTTCCTGGAGACATGGTTGCCTTTACTCCATGGAGACATGGTTTCCTTTATTCCATGTAGACATGATTTCCTTGATTTCCTGGAGGCATGGTTGCCTTTACTCCATGGAGACATGGTTTCCTTTATTCCCTGGAGACATGGTTCCATTATTCCATGGTTTTCTTTACCAAATGGAGACATGGTTTCCTTTATTCTACAGAGACCTTTATTAAATGGAGGTAGGGTTTCCTTTATTCCACATAGACATTAGTAAAAATGGTTTTCTTTCCTAAATGGTGGCAGAGTTTTTCCTTTATTCCCTGGAGACATGGTTTCCTTTATTCCCTGGAGACATGGTTTCCTTTATTCCATGGATATATGGTTTCCTTTATTCCATGTAGACATGATTTCCTTTATTTCCTGGAGGTATGGTTGCCTTTACTCCATGGAGACATGGTTTCCTTTATTCCATGTAGACATGATTTCCTTTATTTCCTGGAGGCATGGTTGCCTTTACTCCATGGATACATGATTTCCTTTATTTCCTGGAGACATGGTTCCTTTATTCCATGGTTTCCTATATTCCATGGAGACATGGTTTCCTTTACTCCATGTAGACATGATTTCCTTTATTTCCAGGAGGCATGGTTGCCTTTACTCCATGGAGTAATGGTTTCCTTTATTTCCTGGAGACCTGGTTGCCTTTACTCCATGGAGACATGGTTTCCTTTATTTCCTGGAGGCATGGTTTCCTTTACTCCATGGAGACATGGTTTCCTTTATTCCATGTAGACATGGTTTCCTTGATTTCCTGGAGGCAAGGTTGCCTTTACTCCATGGAGACATAGTTTCCTTCATTCCCTGGAGACATGGTTCCATTATTCCATGGTTTGCTATATTCCATAGAGACATTGTTTTCTTTACTAAATCGAGACATTGTGTCCTTTATTCTACAGAGACCTTTATTAAATGGAGGTAGGGTTTCCTTTATTCCACATAGACATTAGTAAAAATGGTTTTCTTTCCTAAATGGTGGCAGTTTTTCCTTTATTCCCTGGAGACATGGTTTTCTTTATTCCATGGATATATGGCTACCTATATTCCATGGATACATGGTTTTCTTTACTAAATGGAGACATGTTTTCCTTTAATAAATGGAGACATGTTTTTCTGTAATCCATTGAGACATAGTTTTCTTTACTCCTTGGAGCCATGGTTTCCTTTATTCCATAGAGACATGGTTTCCTTTATTTCATAGAGACATGGTTGCATTTATTCCTTAGTTTTATTTATTCTGTGGAGACATTGTTTCCTTTATTCCATTCTTCCATGGTTTCCTTTATTCCATAGACATGATTTCCTTTGTTCAATGGTTTCCTTTTTTCCATAGACCTGATTTCCTCTATTCCATGGTTTCCTTTATTCCATGGGTTTCTTTATTCCATACTTCCATGGGTTCCTTTACTTTTTGTGGGTATGTGTAATCATTTAGACCTTTTGGTAAAGGATAAGCCAAAAGAGTGAAAGTACTTATTTCCAATGGGGTCCTTTTTTTGCCGAAGGGACAGTAGAAGCATGTAGAAGAGACAGTGGTGTGATACAAGGAATCTAGATGGGAAACCCAAGCTCTTTCTGTATAAACTTCTTGGTTATTTAATGTGCCAGCTTAAATCAATAAATGTTTCATTTTACTTAAATTCTTCCAAACAAAATCAGCAACACGAGAATAAATTTATTGTAAGAATTTTATTTTATAATCACATATCAACATGAACCCCATAGCAAAGTGCACACATGTTATTTTAATTGCTTTGTCTTACATCCCTATGTATGATGGTCTGATATCGATTCACAAGGAAACATATACTGTAAAGTTATTAATATTTGCAGTGGACTAATTTTCTTTGATTTTGCAAATGAACAAGATCGCAAAATTAAATCCCCTCGAATGATTGACATCAAAAACGTTGTAAGAGATTTTTCTTTCAATGTTTGTTATCAATTAATTTTAGAAACCACTAAATAACCATTTTACCATAATCCGCGAAAATTAATACCCGCGGAAATTCATGATTTTACAGTCAACTGTATGGATACAATGTCTGAGAATCTTTCCAAAAAGTAAAAGTTCTGCAAACAGCAACATTGAATTTTCCAGTCTCTTCAGATACATTTTTGTATTTTGTGAATCACTAGTACCAAGGTATTGTTTTATCAAAGCACTTACGGAAACTTAAAAAAGTTTTGCTCATATTTAAATTCATTATAATTATTTTAATAACAACAAATTGTGGACAGACATGCTTTGATGGAGTTCAATTACTGAAACACTATTGATATTGCACGTCTTTTTTCCATAATTGTTAGTAGTTAAAAAATGATATAGAATTTGAATATGTGTGTAACTTTACGATTTCCTTAAGTGCTTTGATAAAACAGTACCACTGATGAACAAAATAAACATAAAGTAGCTTTTTGTGAATCACAACAACATACTGCTGATACCCATGACAAGTCATCCTCATACCGATAACCTCAAAGTACGCACATTAATGTTTGGCAGTTACTTTTATCAGGTAACAATTTATATTATAACGAAATGAAACATGAAATAATTTCAGCAATTCATAGAACTACAAGTAAAGAATTTTATACAACTAAAATGGTAGAAAAATATGAAGTTAACATTAACTATGATCTATACCACAGGATTAAAATCTAGCTGTTTACCAGGTGTATAAAACACAATATTTACAAAAGTTTTGCTTAAAGGTATAACATGCTAATCAGATCATTTTATGTCCATTTTTGGATGACATTGGCTTAAATATCTGTAATTAGAATAATAATTTAATGATAATTTAAATGGAAATGCAACTGAAAATATCTCTTTATGCTGCATTATTACGCATCAAAACATCAATAAATGAATTTAGATAAAAAACTCCATTTTAAAGAAAACAGTATATTGCTAGTTTTGTCACACAAGAATGATATTTTCAGCTGCAATTTCATCACAATGCTGAATGGATATAATTCCGGATGTGTAGTTTTTAACAAATACATAGTTTTCATTTCAGCTATAGATCCGACTAATCGTAACACTTCATCAGATTCTAGTCTTCACAACAGATTTAATCAGACCTCCGACACACATAGCTCTATGATTTTAACAAACCACAGAGCATAAATAGTACACAATTCATGTTTAACTAGTCCTAAAAGTTATCATTTTCCCATAGCTTGCATTCCGGCCGGATCCTCCACATTTAACAACTGATGTTCTTGGAATCTTTCAGATATTCTTTGTGTAGTTTTTAAAGTTTTCTCTAAACAGTTTATAGCACAGGAATTCTGAAACAAGGCAGAAATAATCATTAAGCACAGAAGTAATACAACATTGAAAACATCTGACAAAAGTATGCAATCTTGCTAAAAGTAAGATCTGATTAATTACGACATATAACATTTGTAACTGCAAAATTGTTGTTTGTCAATAAGGGAAAGGTCACCCCAAACTGGTCGTCATCAGATCAGGGCTGGTGCTGGCCATTATGAATTAATAGCCAAATATTTTTTCTCCAAAAAATTAATAGCCAAACTTAACACTTTTAATTTTTCATTATTGCATGTGAAAAGGGGGCATAACTCATAATAGCCAGCCACCAGCCCAGGGAATATATATATAGTAGCCTTCTCAAGGGTCACCCTTTCAATCAAACCTAAGCTTCTCATTCCATTTTAATTCATGAAATGATTAAATAACATATTGAAGCAACATTTATTCTTCAAATAGTAAACTCTAGCAAACATACATAATCAACACAGTTCAGGCATCAGTAAGGCAGTTAGTATTCAGTTTTCGAAGGCTAAGCATTCTGGGGTTCTAATTTTTATAAGAGTCATTTTTTACTTTTGACTAAGTTTAACCATTGTTTTACCATGGGGGGATGAAAGGTCACCCCAAACTGGTCGTCATCAGATCCTTATGCTAAGCATCCTGTGTTTCCATTAGTCTCTAATTTTAAGGGTCATTTTTTTACTTTTGACTAAGTTTAACCATTTTTTTACCATAAGTGTGTGGGGGGGTGACTTAAAAAGTGACTGAGGGAAAGACTGGACTGCTCCACCAGACAAATTTAATTTGACCCAAATTTGGTGGGGGGGGGGTAAATTGAGTTGTGAGCTCTTACAACAAAGATATTGATCTAATTCTTATTTGTGATAGAAATTAACATAAAAATGCCTATGCATGGTATGTTGTGCATTCCTTCATACAAACTGTGTAAACTTTCAGCATGAATTGCGTCAAGAAGGAAAACAGCACCAGATTTTTTCCTTGAAATTGGGAAAATGGATCATCAAGGGAAGGTACTTATCACGAGTACCAAATAAGGAAGGCAAAAAAGATGGTGGATTTACCTCTGAAGATAAGATATTTCTAGTAGTAAAGTCTGTTACACAGTCTGTGAAACATTTGTCTGTTATTTTATTATACTGTGTCAAAAACTCTCGGAACTGAAACACAAATAAAACTGCATGCATTAAAATACATACACATATACAATTTAATAAAAGTAAGATTTATATATGTATTGCAGACACATATATGCATCATATTTTACAAAATAACTTTCTTTTTAAACATATAGAAAAACATTATCAACTGTAACTTCTTAACTAGACACATATCAGAAAAACAGTGATTTCAAGTAAAGGTATGGCGTCAGTACAATAAAATGGGGATTGTTTATTAATATTGTTTTATGCGCACCTCACTACATTATACCATGATAGTGAAGATACTGCTATATACACCATTGTACGATGTTGCCCCTCAGTGTGATTCTACGCACTATAGATTTTTTCACTATGATGGTCCACTTTACCTTATTTACATGTATAACTAATAATATAATTACTATCAACAACAACAAATCTTTTTTTTTCAGGAATTGACTAAAACTGATTTTTATGATATTTTAACAACAAAATTGTTATGTGTCAGTGACATTATAACTAATTATAGTGTCAGACCAATCACCAACCAAATTTATCGGAAGAACAAGAAAATAGTTTAAAGCCTAATTTTCAAATATAAAAAATTACACTGTACATGAAGGATGGTCCCCGCCAGTAATATTCTGATTAACGCGGTATCACAGGGACGCGGCTGGCATTAGCAGGGATTGCTATACAGTCTAACTTGTATTAAGCGACCACCCTGGGGAAGGTCTGAAAGCGGTCGCTTAACGGAACGGTCGTTTAACACAAATGTAAGAAACATTGAGTGTAATTAACGAATTTCCGATTTTAGGCTGTCTGATTACTTTAAACTTCAATGGATAAACATTAGTGTGTAAATAAATTTTATGACGATTCTTACTTGTATGCACAGGTCCATGAAAAGTGACCTAGCCCACCTATATATACGTATTTAAATATGTATATATAGACAGTATTGGACACTTTTCATGGACCTGTGCTTGTATGCATCGTCTTCATAAGCATTTCAATTTATCATTTTAATAATCTTACTGATATATTACACAATGCAATTTATGTAAGTCAGTTTTGCTTGCACCCGAAGAAAAAAACCGGAATAGACCGGGGTTTAGCCCAATCTAAATGAACGGAGACAACAACCTGATTGCAGCAAAAGATACAACAATTAATCCGTAATAATGTGTGTAATCGGATTATAATCTGAATGACATGCCCTACTGACACAATTGTGATTATCAATGGTTTTAATTGGGGCCCAATGAACAAAATACAAACTCTGAAGTGTGAACAAACAATGATTTATGACGAGGTATCAGGTATAAATTAACAACCTGTCACTACAGAAGACCAGTGATTTACAATTCTTTGGTCGCTTAATGCAATTTTACCAATGAATTATAGTGCTTAAACAGTGGTCGCTGGTCGCGTAAGACAAAAGTCGCTTAATACAATAGACAAATAGAGCAAATATGGTCGGGAGGATTGGAAACCGGTCGTTTAAGACAAAGGTCGCTTAATACGCGTGGTCGCTAGTACAAGTTGGACTGTATGTGATAACTAAGAACGTAACAATGCTTACTGATCTCATACTCTCCTCCACAGATTGTTGACTTCCTGGCTGCATACCTTGTTGTAAACCTGCCATAATTCTGAAAATACATTCATTTTAAAGAAGTAAATTCCAGTAATTTAAACAAGCAATGAACATGAAGAATGAGGAAATTTATTTCATAGGATCAGTTGGCAACACCCGGTTTTCCTGCCCAATCGTGATTACAGTATGTTCATTCTGTGAACGTGCATGTATGCTATAATTTATGACATGTTATCGAAGCATTAACAAATAACAATAAATATTCAAGCTTATGTAGTCGATTATCTGGTGTTTGTTGACTAAATTATGACTAAATGTTCACGGAATGAACACACCGTAGTCACGATCAAAGGAGCCAGATGCGGTGTTTACTTTTTCCATACACTAAAACAAATACATGTTAGGATCAGACATATTTTGTAAGAATTGTGATTGTCAGAATGAATGTACTCCGCATTTCCCATGTAAATTCCGTATGAACTTAAAGACCTTATAATAATGATACACAAAATCTTTTTTCCAACATAGTGTCATTTATTTATAGTTTTAATAAGTGTATGGAAAAAGGAAACACCACATTTGGCACCTTTGGTCACGATAAGACCGGATATTGCCCATAAGCTTACTGAAAAACATGGCGTCACTTTGTTAATTTTGTATTTAATTGACACAGTCACAATAAGGGCGCGTTCGTAACGCTGTTCTGCACATCCCTGACAGTGGAACACACTTACGAACAAACCGGAACACTGTTCAGAACATGTTCTTTCTGTGCCCGCCACAGAGGTGGTGCAGCCAGAACAGTCACGTGATTACAGCAAGAACAACGGTCGCTTGTGTCATCAAATAGAATATAATAAATTTATTTTCTAATTATGGGCGATTGCGGGCAAACAGTCACATTTAAATATATCCTCATGCATATTTCTTCCACCAATATTACGGCTGCAACTACAATTTTGGTCATCTTAAACATTTTACTATCTGTTCCGTTTTGTTTGTAAGGTGTTTGGAGTAGAACATTCGGCATACTGTGCAGGACAGTTCCGTTTTGTTCGTAAGTTGTTCGGAGTAGAACATCCCGCACATGTGTGGAACAGAGGTTTCGAACATACCCTAAATGTAGAGCATGAAATGACTGAAATTGATGGTCAAAATGTGTGTCCGAACTAAATGTTATCCGACAACTAGTCGACTTCTTTGAACATTTGGATCATTTTACTGACCTACAATAAAAAGCCACTAAACCACTTCGAGATAATAAATAAATGTGACAATCTATCAGTTTACAACCTGTAAAATGTATAAATCTGTAGAGATTAAGGAATGCTTACGAAATATGAAGTTTCACGTGTGTCAAATGTCAAAATCCAAGGTTATCCGAAATTTTAGGCAAGACACCGCTAAAAGTACGGACTTACAAAAGTTACTTCCCCTAAAAAATGGAAATCCCAACATTTTGACCAATCGTAGGGCTCGTAACAAAAATTCGCATTTAGGAATTTGTTTAGACATGGCGGACAGCGAATGAAAACAAATAATTGGAATATGAAACAAATACGATTTTTGTTTGAATTTGTGAACGATTTTGTTTAGAGAAGTATGAATTTAGTAGTATTTTTCATTATCTATTCACTGGCTAAGCTGTTAAGCCAGATTTTATTCCAGATATCAAGATTTCAACGAATATCGAAATTTAGCATGTTCAAACACAGTTCCAAAATTCATAAATGATTATTAATCTGAGATTCTGAGTAATTTTAGTGTACTGATATGGCTCACTCTAGTCAAACCAATTTGACACATACAGTTAGTATCACCCTGTACGGGGCTGGACCGTTGGAAATTAAAAAGCAGCGACTTAGGAGACAGCAACTGAGTAAGCCCGTCTAGACTCAGTGACATTGTTTAATGTATAAACATATGTTGTGACAGTGCTTTTTCCTTAAAGTGCAATCATTCCTCCAATGATTGACACCAAGATTGATAAGATCGGTGTGTAAAGGATGGAATTATGGGCATGATTGTATTCCCTACCTCAGATAATTCCGGGTGCACTCAAACTCAAAGACCTTTGTGTAGTGTTTTAGAGTAAAATAAATTTCCGGACCATAAAATCACATCGAGTGCCTGTGGTTAGAACTGACAACCAATAACTGGTAGTCTAAACAACTCTACAAGTATATGTATCTGGCATCTTGAAGTTGATTGCTCCCAATTAATGAATTATACAGTCTGTTTTACTTCTAATTACTAGTAAAATATTAATCCCTGCTCAATACTACAACTCACAGTCACAATGTGATATCAGCAGATTCTAGTGCCACTGTTTCTCCAAACAAACAAGATTAATAGTTTCCACCGCCTTTGTCAGTCCTGGCCCTCAGATATCCAAAGCATCTCAATTTGTCAAAATTGAGCCAAATCTCATGACATCTCAAATATATTTCATGTGTTTTTGAGTTAATTTCCATCATCATGCCAGGGAGGCTTGACTCAAATTCACAAAACAGGACATTATTTAGAATTTATTACATTAAAATTTCTTATTGAGCAAAATCTCAATTTGAGCTCAGATTTCCACTTGAGATGCTTGCCTTCAGTAGATTGGGGCAAGAAGTTTTTGTTGTGTCAGTGACATAAAGCTAGTTAAGTTACTGACAGAAAGTGTCACTGGTTGAGTCAGAATAACCTTAAACTTGATTAGAGGCTTTGAAGCTAAGTTAAAATCAAGGACCATAGAACTTCAGAATTAAAGTTCTGACCAGAAAGAGATTCATCGGGTTTTATCTGTTAAGCTTTTGTTAGACCCTTTTATAATCTGTAATATGATACATGAATGTATATTTTTTCTACAGATCTTGCTGTGTTAACACTTCACAGACATTATGGAGTCTGAGGTGACTAAGCCACGGTCAGGTAAGTTTAACTTTAATAAATATAATGTTGCTCCATTACTCAAACTGTGGAATAGCAATTACATTATTGTAAATGATCATTTTATAAGTATTTCAAAGTGAATTGAGGTGAGTTAATACCTGCAAATATTGAAACTAGGATATCTTTTCAGCATTCACTATGACTATTAATTTATATACAGTTACAAGCTCTGTTGAGCAACACCCTTTGACTAGTTTGGTTGTTGTACAGAGGTTGTTTTTCTGGAGAGGTAAAAGTTATAGTAAATACCCGGTACCGGTAGTTACTTTTGGAAGAACTACTAATTATCTTGCTTATAAAGACTATTCTAAGAGAGGCTGTTGCGTTATGGAGGGTCACTCTGGAGAGGTTGCATTGTATATGATACTGCTTTATTTGGTTGAATTATTTAAAAAAATATTTTCTCTTATAAATATAGGTGACACATCCATGGACAGTAAAGGATCAGGTGGAAGTCAGAAGAGTATGTTAGAATTGTTAACCATTACTGATGCTGCAGTTAAGGCATTGAATAAATCCACTCACTCTACAGGTAGTCAGGGTTCTGGTAAATCGGCCGGTAACCAGTCCATACATTCCACTGGTAGTCATGCATCTGGTCGATCTGGTCAGTCTGCTGGATCTGTACAAAACCGAAGCTCTGGTACCAAGCAGACAGACAGCCCAGCAACCAATCAACCAAACAATGGCCGGGTTATCAGGCCTGAACACACTGACCAGTTACTTAGTGATAGGTCAGATAGATCAGCTCACAGTAGAGTGTCAGAAGTCTCCGTTACATCTCATCGAAGTGGCGTGTCAGCCAGATCTGGTCAGAGTGGTGCGTCTGCTAGATCTGGTCAGAGTGGCATGTCGGCTAGATCTGGACAGAGTGTGCAGTCTCAATCCAGTGGACGAGATGTCAAGGTTACTCAGGTTGGTGAAAGATTTATTGCTAGTAATTGGTTGTGATATAATGTATACCAGTCTCTGTGCCTGAGTGGTTAAGGCATCAACCTTAAGAGCAGGAAGCCAAAGGTCAAATCCTGACCGGGGCTTGTGCTGATTTGGCTGATTTTAGATGAGACTTTTTCAAGGAATCAGTGTGCGATACCTTAAGTTTTTTCCGAATAGAGTCCTTGGTTCTTTGGCATGCCCAGTGTATAGCACCGATACACACAAGACTACCTCTGGGTCACCATCCAATTCATCTTTTGTTGGGTGGGAAACACTGAAAAAGCCCCGGCTGAGAATTGAACCACAGACCTCTTGATCTGTAGTCAAGAATGTTATCCACTCAACCACTGTGCCACTCAAAGTGTTGCTATTTAATAATGATATTTTGCATTACCAAATGTGATTCATGTAGCTGTAATCACATGTTAGTGGCATAGGCACATGTATTTAAATTGTATGAGTGTACCTATATATATATACTATTATCTGAGTGTACCCTATATACAATTATCTGAGTGTATCCTATGTATAGAGAAGGTAGTGCAGAGGTCATGTTTAGCTGCAACGGATATTACGTTACAAAAGCTGGTATCCAGTTTTTCTACAGTTGACACAGCAAAGTTTAACATGGATACCAGTTCCTGTGACGTCATAACCGTTTTATCTATGTTGGGTACACTCAGATAATTTGAAACCATGTGCCTTTAGTTAGTGGTCAATACATGTATGTTTTTATTGTACTTGTAGCCAACTTCTGATATAAGTCGTGATAGTGGTGTGATCAGCAAAACACAAACCACCAGTGAAAAGAGTAAACCAAGGGGAGCAACTCTTGTATCACCAACTGATGATACTCTTCATGAACGGAGTTCAGATGAAAGTACAACAGCTAGTGACGTGTTGATTAGATCTACGTTAGATAAAAGTGATAGAAGTGTACTAGCTGAGGCTCAGAAAGCAGACAATGGCAGTTCTAGTGGGTCTTCTAAGTGCTCAAAAACTTCATTCGGTGTCGAAAATTTTAATTCCTCGGGACCTCAAAAAGTAAAAATATCGCGGAAGCATTTACGTGAAATAAAACCTCCATTTGAAGATCAAAGTCCTAGATCGTCTGCTTCTAGCGACGGTAAAGTTCCGTCTGCTCTGCTGAATGGTGCCGGTACGTTGATCAACCATAAAACTGGCCAGGAGATGGAAGTGGTTACGAGCTCGAATGATTCAAATGGTGATAAATTCCCTCAAAGAAGTTTCCCTAGAGGTGCTGTGGGGAGTGAACAATTTAAAGTAGAGAAAGTTAGAAAGTCTGCAGATAAAGTGTATGAAGACATTAACATGGTGCCTAAAACAAAACCAAGAACTACTAGTAATGATTATGTAAATGATAACAAATTTGAGAAAAAATCCCAATCTAGTGCTACTGCAAGTTCCAGAAGCGGTGACCCAAGACCGAAAGGTGATAGTAAGAAATCTCAGCCTGCTCTAGCTGACAAAATAACTGATCCTAGCCTACAGTTTCGTAGTACACCCAAGTACTTTGTGGAAAGGCACACACCGCAGAAATCTCAACCTCAGACAAACAACAATGGATTAGGTGGTGATTTACCGGAACGAAAGAATTTACTGCAAGATCTTGAAGACAGCGTGGAAATTATCACTGCACGTGGTGAGTGTGTACTGTTTCGTTGTCGGTCTGTTTTCATTGATTTGAATGGTTAACAGCTTGTATGAATGTACTATCCTCATACATCAGTGGTTAGTCAAGCTCCAAGATCAATGATGCAAAGAATACACTGATTTAGTGTGTTCAGTCTGATGAACAAGCAGGTATGCCATTTGACTTGGAGTAGGGGTTTTGACCCTTGAAAATTCCAAATTGCCACATATTGACCCAAACATTCTTTGGTCCAAGCAAAATGTTGATGTACTAGTATACTGTGGACGCCTTTGGTAAAATCTGTTATCCCAGTCTGAAGGCAGTTTGAGGAATCAAAGCTCTGCGAGAATCACAAAAAGGGTTATATTGCTGTTGAATCTAATGTGGACTCCCATTGACTCAACAGGCATCAACTTTTTGTTTCAAAGAGATGGGATCGCATGTATCTCAAGGTGATAAGTATACTTTTCCTGAGAAGCTTTATTTACATTATTTTATTTCTAGGTCGGGATACAAGTGGCAGCAGTAGTCAACCAGAGATTGTTACCGTCCCAGAGAGAATTGTTACCATATCTGCTCAGAATTCTCTGTCTCCAGCCTCATCTGTTGGTGACCTTGTTACCAAGAGTGACCTTGTAACCAAGACGACGCCCCCTGCTGTGACCTATCATAGTGCTTCACACAGACTGAGAGATGACCGAGGACAGCTGGATTCTGACAGCAAGAAATCATTGGGTAAGCCATGGACCCCTAAATTGATCCTTTAACCCCTGAAATTTACAAAAAGTTACATTTTGACCCTCAATTATGACTGAAGGCTCAATGTTTCTTTACCTTACTGTAATACAGGTATTTTTGCTAATAAATGGTTAAATCCAATAAGGAATTATCCAAATGACGCTTGAGACTCGGGGCCTTACAGCCCCCCCCCCCCCCAATGAAGCCCCTGATTACAGTATACTGTATAGTTTGTGTTTCAGGTCATAGAAAAGTTAACTTTACCAACATATAAAAAATTATTTCCATGACAGCAAGATGTTCGGAAAAGTAAACCTCGATACTTTGTATATATTAAATACACAAGTAGGACAAATTCTGAAAGTTTCACAGAAGACTAAGACTATATATGCAGTAGTTTGCCCCTGTAGCAGGATTCTATCCTATTCAGTACCTTTCATCCCCTAACCAGGGGATGGAACACAACAACCCCTAAAAAAGTTGTACAAATAACCAGTATCAGTGTGACTACCGGTACATCACACCACACAAATGAAGTTGTTGGTGTATCATCGTATTGTCTGTCTGTCTTGATAGATGTCACAAAGTTTTTCTGCGCTTGTTCTCCTTACACATTGATCTGATTTCAATGAAACTTTACACAAATACTTGGTACATTGTACCAACTACTAAGGCTTATTAAACATATTGTCAGGAATTTCGGTCCGATGAATTTTTGCTAGAGTTATAGTCCTTTGTAGGTGACATACGTTTTTATTGTCAAAAACCCTTCTAGTGTTAGTACATTGTTCAGGCCTGGTATTTTTTAGGCTTGTGTCTGAATTTTCCTTCTTTGTTTATATTGAAAAGTGGAATTTCAGGTTTTGAAATATTGATTTTCAGGCTTGAGAATGATTGCTAATTACCAGGCCTGATTGTTATACTGTATGATTATATTTATCTATTGTTTGTGTTTGAAGATGAAAGTGGTAGTATACCGCCGGCTCTGTCTCGCCCCCACACAGAGTATGATGATGATGATGATAGTTTGAAGAAAATGGAAACTAGACCCAACCCTGCAAGATTCCAGTTATTTTCTAGGGTTTGTCATATTTCTGTTCTGTATTGTAAGAGTTTGTACAAGTCTGTTAAATACTAGCCTGGATTACCTCCCCTATCACCTATGGTACTAAAAATGCTATAGTAAGACAGGGAACTAGACTAGTTAAATACCATGAGTTTGTTGCCTTTCTAAAGTGCAACCGAACGCTCGACAGCGCCATGCTAGAAAACGTTTTGCTTCAAAAAGCGCTACCATAGCAGTCTGTTGCACAAGAATGCGCTCGGTAGCACTTGCCTAGTAAAGTGCTGAGAAACAGTATGCTATGAGCATGCATTGTTTGTTGGCAGGGTGTCAGTCCATAGAAGTAGTAAAGTGCTGAATAGCGCTATTTTGTAGCGTTTTAGTTCTTTCTAAGCTGAAAGCATTATTTAGCAACTCTCAGTTGTTTTTTACTGGCCCTTGTATCATTTAAGGTTGTTTCAATTTTGTCGTTTGACAATCTGTTCTATAAAATGTAAATGTTTTGCCAATGTTGCCCGAATCAGGATTAAATAAACTTGTATGGCAATACATGTATTTGATTTATGATGTTGACAGCAGACGACAGGTCATGGTTTACAGCAAGGTGCCCCTGTAAGTGGATCAGAGGCCCCTGATAAACAACGAGACGAAGACATACATATCTCAGACTACAAACTGACCGACAAACAGAAAATAGCCAAAGAAACATTTGCTAGAAGGTAACCATTAGAACTATGCACCTATTATAGTATTGATGTTGACTTGTTTGACACAGTTTGGTGTGTGTGTGAATGATTGCACTATGTTTGCAGTGGCTAGGCTTAGATTGAAACAAATATCTATCAGGCATGAGAATTTTCCGCGGATCTGCGGAAATCCTCGTTTTTAGACGTCGCGAGGGTCATTTTTGAGACAGACATAAATTCGATTTTATGAATCCTACAAATATTGGGGGAAACATTGATTTTGTGCTGTCTGAAAGGATGTCACAAAGTTTGTCCGTGCTTGTTCTCCTTAATCATTGGTGCGACTGCAATAAAACTTCACTAGCATGCTTTATACCAAGACTAGTTGTGCATATTATCAGGAATTGAAGGTCTTATGATTTTTGCCAGAGTTATGGCTCTTTGTGAGTTACATATGTTTTTGTGTCATGTTTTTGCTGTTAATTAGGTTATCATATTCTTAAACAAATTTTGACTTCATATTGGATCTTGATATTCCCATGACTTAAACAACAAGGGTCCTACAATTCCTGAATAATCCGGATTTGCTGTATTAGAAAGAATTATCTTTTCTGCAGAAAATAAAAGTTATTTGATAAAAAAAATCAAAGTTTTGACAAAGTTATGGCCTTTTG
Source organism: Spisula solida (assembly GCA_947247005.1). Classification (NCBI taxonomy): domain Eukaryota; kingdom Metazoa; phylum Mollusca; class Bivalvia; order Venerida; family Mactridae; genus Spisula; species Spisula solida. The sequence continues at coordinate 25,969,485 of OX365945.1, read as the reverse complement.
AAATTTCAAATAAGAATTTTAGCATTTGAACCATGTTTAAACTGAAATTTGGTAAAGGGATGTGTACTTATGGCACCCGAAACAGACTTGGGACTCATTTTCAGGATTGGGCAGTAGGCCCCAGTAGGACCCCTGTAACAATCATCCATGTCAGCATTGTGTCAATGGCTCTCCAATGTAATCTGACTGATACACAAAATTTCTCTCCAACTACCGTATAGCTGGTTATTTCTGCGGGGCGGAAATTTCTGCCATTCTGTGGTCCAAGATCAATTCGCAGAATTAAATCCACGCAGAATAATATCATCAGTAAAAATTAATCAAGCAGAATAAAATCACCGATGTCAATAAAAATCTTCGTCTCTCGTAAATTGCGGAAAAGTCCGAAGCATTTCGAATATCGATTCTCGGTTAGGTATAATTATGGGCAATTATCGCTGTAATCATCTCATCGTTGTGGTACACATAATTAATCTGAGCGTCTTTCAATAGAATATTTTTAATGAATTAATCGTTAAAACATCTCAGTTTTATATATATGAGTGAAACTACGGAGATATTTAATCAAGAGCATAAATGTTTATATGTACATGTATATATATTTTTTCGTGAGAATTTAATCGTTAAAACATCTCAGTTTTGCTCAAATGAATAAACATTTATTTTACCCCTACATACAGGCATATATATTATATTTGTTGCGTATTCAAACTGCATTCCTTGTTGAATTGTGAATCAGTATAGATCGAAAATGAGCATATTGAGATATTTAAAGAAAAATGATGTTTTGTACTGATGGAGTTCTGTAATCCGCAGTAATTTATTCTTGCCATTTCGGCAATCAACAGAAATTAAACAGCAGATAAAAAAATCATTTTTTGGACAAAAACGCAAAATATTACACCCGCAGAAATTACCAGCTATACGGTATACCGATTTCAATGAAAATAAATTTGCTGTTGAGATGAGAAATGACATTTCATGTATGAATGATGTAATCATCTTCTTCGGCATTATGTGAAAATAGCATACTTTAATAGTGTGTCATTTTGAATCACATTGCGTGGTGAAAACAAAATGAGTAGGTTTGCACTTTATCAGAGGAAGAAGACAGACTGGATTTTGTTTCACCATACCATAGATAATGTTACCTTGGTAACATTATTGGATAGATATGTTTGGTTTCCTTGCACTTTAAAAAGTCTGTGACTTCTATGAAACTGGTATTTTTGTAGTTTTAAGTTTAGTTTAAACATATTTTATTGCCAATGGCATATAGGTTGAGCCAAAAGTTCCAAAACTTAGTTACAGTTCGCCACATTTGTATAAAAAAAAGCATTACATTGGTAGGACAATGACAGGAATAAATTCGCTTTTGTACCTGAAATAAAGGTTCTGAACAAAATATCATATCAGTTTTATAGAAGTAACTGAAGGTACCTGGGTAGCACTTTTATTTGATTTACTCATTGTTGCAATTTGATATATCATAGTTTTACCTGCTGCAGAATCCCAAGAGTTATTTTGATAAATGTTACTAGATTTAACTGTTTTGTAGCCACACTTTGCATTAATTTTATAACTTTTATATCATTTACTTCAATTGGATTGAATTAATTGAATTTAATGTTTAATTGAAAAGATTCTGTTCAATGTATACATTTAAATCATCTCCATTACATTGTTTGACTAGAATTCTAAATAACAATACTTCTGCCTTCAATCCTTTGGCATGTTTGGAGTAGTGGGGTTTATTATATGACTTGATACGTAAATGGAGGACTATCAAGCCGTTCCAGAATAAAAAAGGAAATTCCAGATGTCCTTTTTCTGGGGGAACACAAGTTAGGGGAACATTCCTCCATGATAGAGGAATGTTCCTACATGCCTACACAGTATGGAGGAATGTTCCCCCCTGACTAAACTATAGAATAAAAAGATGGAGGAATGTTCCTACATGGTCACACAGTATGGAGGAATGTTCCTCTATGTCAATTCTATAGAATAATAAGATGGAGGAATGTTCCCCCATGTATATATTATAGAATAAAAAGATGGAGGAATGTTCCTACATGCTCACAAAGTATGGAGGAATGTTCCTCTATGTCAATTCTATAGAATAATAAGATGGAGGAATGTTCCCCCATGTATATATTATAGAATAAAAAGATGGAGAAATGTTCCTACATGGCTACACAGTATGGAGGAATGTTCCCCCATGTCTAAACTATAGAATAAAAAGATGGAGGAATGTTCCCCCATGTCTATTTTATAGAATAAAAAGATGGAGGAACGTTCCCCCATGTATATATTATAGAATAAAAAGATAGAGGAATGTTCCCCCATGTATATATTATAGAATAAAAAGATGGAGGAATGTTCCCCCATGTCTAAACTATAGAATGTAACGATTGAGGAATGTTCCCCCATGTATATATTATAGAATAAAAAGATGGAGGAATGTTCCCCCATGTATATATTATAGAATAAAAAGATGGAGGAATGTTCCCCCACGTCCATATTATAGAATAAAAAGATGGAGGAATGTTCCCCCATGTCTAAACTATAGAATGTAACGATGGAGGAATGTTCCCCCATGTATATATTATAGAATAAAAAGATGGAGGAATGTTCCCCCATGTATATATTATAGAATAAAAAGATGGAGGAATGTTCCCCCATGTATATATTATAGAATAAAAAGATGGAGGAATGTTCCCCCATGTCTAAACTATAGAACGTAACGATGGAGGAATGTTCCCCCATGTCCATACGATAGAATAAAAAGATGGAGGAATGTTCCCCTAATGTCTATATTATAGAATAAAGATGGAGGAATGTTCCCCCATGTATATATTATAGAATAAAAAGATGGAGGAATGTTCCCCCATGTCTAAACTATAGAACGTAACGATGGAGGAATGTTCCCCCATGTCCATACGATAGAATAAAAAGATGGAGGAATGTTTCCCTAATGTCTATATTATAGAATAAAGATGGAGGAATGTTCCCCCATGTCTATACTATAAAGTAAAAAGATGGAGGAATGTTCCCCCATGTATATACTTTAGATAAAAAGATGGAGGAATGTTCCCCCATGTCTATACTATAAAATAAAAAGATGGAGAAATGTTCCTCCATGTCAATTGTATAGAATAAAAAGATGGAGGAATGTTTAACATCTGTTTCTATTGCACATTTTTTGTTTAAAATATATAACCATATTTTACATTTATATTTGTCTAATTATGTATCATATAACCAGGATACTTACTGACTCCAGCAATTAGCTTGTCCTTTCTGTCAGCATCAGAACTTAAAATGTTTGATTTCATAGATATTACAAAGTCATATTAATTTCCATTTTTGTGATGCAAGTACATTGCACAATGAACTTGATACTGGTTGTGCTCAGGTTTAAACTTCAACCAATCTTCATTGGAACGGTAGCTATTAGCTAAACACAAAAATGTCTACTCCAAAAAAAACTCCCAAGATTTTCACACAATTTTAAAAGTTTCTCTTTTAACCAATGATAGCTGAACTTCTGGAATTATAGAAGTGTGAATGAAAACCAACATTAGGTACACTTTACCATTAAACCCACCTCAAAGGTGGCAGACCACACCCTAAGTACTTGGTATGTCAAATGCTGACCACAATAACCAATCAGGATGGACATTCACCACAGGGGATGGAACTGACATGGGCAGTGCTACTGTCGAAAGAGACCGATTATGTAATACCAAAATGAGTTGATGGTTTATCAGCAGGGCAAACATTTTAACGCCTGTAATGATGTGTTGTAAATCAACACTACAACATGGCCACAGAAAACAATGTCTCTCTTTACTCATTAGGGTTCTGAATGTTTGTATCCCTAAATGTTAGTACGGTTTCATTTTTTTCTGTTTGCAGTTATAATATTGCATCTGCATTTATAATGGCCAGAAAACTTCAGCTGATATAGCTTAAAAGCAAGGTTGTTTCAAACTTTTAGGGCCACCTGTAATTATTTGTTTCAATGCCTCTAACAATAGGGCAATAAAAAAACGGATAAACTATTAAATATCAAAACATTTAAACCATGGAGATTTATTCTAAATTTAATTTATGCACAATATATGATATATCCGAGTACACTTAATCATGGCTTGACCAATTTTGACAATTTGTAAATTTCCATTTAACCAAGAAAAGTTTTTGTGCAGGAAAAATGATAATTTTGGGTGGTTTCAACAATTTTTTTATGTATCTACATAAATTTCAAAATGTGAAAAGATAACCAATCACGGAATTTATATATGGAGCACAACTATGGAATTGTATTGCTTGTATTCTTTGCCATATCATTGGTTTTAATTTTCCCTAGTGTTGATATGAATACAGTTGAAATATTTAAATGAAAAAAAAACTGCGCTCACTTGTTACACATATCGATGATGTGCATTATATTTTTCTAAATTTGCAATCATTCATGAGTCAAAGTGCCGCCTCGACAGCCTTTTGGTAGAGCGTCCGCTTTGAGTGTGGGGAGTCCCTGGTTCGATCCGGGGTCACTTCATACTAAAGACGAAATACAAATTATTTAAGTATTTCCCTTGCAAGATGTCCAGCATAACAAGCGAAAGCTGGCTTCTCTTTTCTTATGTATATCGATACCATTGTGACGATGGATATAATCAGACATGATGTGTCAAGAATGATTAATATTAGTTCAATGTTGTAAAACTTGTTTCACAATCGACTTAAATAAGGTCACGTGTAAGCTATGTCGCTCACTAAATGCCATTCTAGGAATTATGGCTTTCTAGTTGCCAGGTAGTCTGGCTACCCGACTAGATAATATTTTTTTTTTCAATCAATTATCATAATTTCGTTTTCAATTTTGGCTAGATATTATTTTGGGCTTGATTATCTATGTTTGAGGGTCCAAAGGGAATTAATTTCATGAAAAAAGAGTAGACTGAAGAGTTGTCTCCATTATCTAAACATAGGGTATGTATAGACAGACTAGTTGCCAGGCATCCCCCGACGGTCTAAACGATGTACATGAAGTAAGTATCTGTCAGTGAAGCTGCCTTTAAAGTTCATCTCCTCTGACTTCAAAATTTGTAGCCGTGGACTCAATATTAAATATCATACAACGCCAATATGAATACCACCGACAGTGGAGCTGGTAATGTCATGTATTTCATATTAGAATCTGAGTTAAGTTTGGAATCACTATCGCTATAATTAACGGATATAACGGACCGTAGAATCTAGACTACTACACATACATTTTACCTATATTATTATTTTTGTGTCTGCTGACAAACAATATACATGTATAAATATATAGATTCTAGTTTGATTTGTGTTTTTCAATTTCAACAAGATGAAATAACGTCCACATCTTCATTGAAAACTAGTACACTTATCTGCTATCTTAACGGTGTTTACTTTTTTCAACTCCTATGTATAAATTATTTCTTACACCAATCAAAGCGCTGAAAGCATTACAAAGGTTCGAATTAATCCATTTTCATTGCAAACGTAAGAACCTGTTTAGGCACCAAATACAGGCTTACCAAAAATTTAAACACCCGTCAGTCATTCCTAAATGTTGTCAATCGAAATTACTATTTGTGAGTCCGAACAAAATGAAAATAGATCTATCAAAATGCACCTTTTTAAATTGCTTAATTGAGAGAAATGCATTATTACTGTTTGCAACATACTATACTATTTAACAAGCTTTTTAAGGCCTATTTTTACAATACTAAGTCTGACATGACTTTCTGATATGAACAAGGTGATTTTGATTTCAATTCATTGTTTTAGTATTAACTATCCGCTGTCAAACACCTTTTACCTTAATCCCATTTTCTTGTTAAAAATCTGTACTTTCGGGTATCGTACCACATCATTTACTGCTTAAACATAATAAGTTTTCGTGACCCTCATCCTGCTAGATCTTTACATTTTTTTATGATTTTGGAGGGATTTGCTTATTACATACTTTATCCCCCACCAAAATATTCTTAATACAGAGGTGGGGGAAGAAGAGGCCTAGTCTACTTTATCCCCCACCTAACTATTTTTAATACAGAGATTGGGGAAGAAGAGGCCTATTCTACTTTATCCCCCACCTAACTATTCTTAATACAAAGGTGGGGGAAGAAGAGGGATAGTTCTCCCCTGTCTGTGTACGATTCATACTCAGGTGGGGGATAAAAAAGACCAGTCTATATCTCCCCATCTCCATACTAATTATACTCAGATGGGGATTAAAAAGACCAAATTATGGCAATAATTAGCCTAATTTATCGATTAATCAATTTTTTTTTTCACTTTATATCACTTCGAAAACAAATTCACAGGCTATATTTACCACTATTTCATGTTTCTCGCCAACATTTATTCACAAAAATTATTTTCAGCACATTACAAAAAAACTTATTTTTTTGGTGGGGGAAGAAAAGGCCTGGGGTGGGGGAAGAAGAGGCCTAGGGGGGATAAACCGGGCCGGGGGGATAAACTGGGCGGGGGATAAAATTGACCGTTACACCGGCAAGGAATTACGAAAATACATTTGTGTTACAACATGTATATTATTTACAATAATCTATGACTTCAATGCCCACTCAAAATCTTGGGCCGACAGTTTGTCAAATTGTACAAATTTGTACAATATTGCTTGACTTGCTTTTATCATTCTACCATACTTCTAGCATGCATCAAAACAAAACACTGATCTATATTTTATTATTACCAGTTTGTACATTTCAAAAGTATAGAACTTTTGTTGAAGAATAAGTGACATATTTATAAAGAGATGCTCTGTGATTTAATGATATAATTATAGAAATCTTCATAATTATATACAGTCATGTCCTTGAATAAAGCTAGGAGTAAACTTGACAGAAAAATATAAACTTCAATTTTTATTATTTTTTCCATCCACAGAACAGCCTACATTCAGCTTGAAAATCTCTGTCGGTATTGACTTCTCAATTACCGATTAATAGGGGTTTAAATTGCCACAAATAATTTGGTAACAGTTAATTTGGCCAGTGCTGGGTCAAATCACTGTTCACAGCACTGATTTATGACTGTCTAGGGATTTACAGATCTTGGGCTGTAAGAACATTAGTTTTGTGTCGAAGGTTTCTCTGTTTAAACTCCCAATGATAGCACACGTTTTATCAAACTATGAGGTTCTGGGTGTGTAAGTGTAGTTAGAAGAATGCTAATTATAATGGGGATGCATGTCAGAAATACATTTAAGTATTAAACCTTATAAACTCTTTATGACATTATCAACAAAATGAACAGTACGGTGTTGTGAGATCTTCAAATCTTGTGTTTTATTTTCAAATAGATGTAGAGCTATATACATGTACATCCCACAACGAATTACAAAGTCAACCATAGAGAAATAGTATAAGGAGTATAACTCTAGCGCCATAAATTACAATACAAAAACTAACCCAAAATCTGCTATATTGATATTTCTGAATATTAAGAAGCATGCAAACTTTATAAAAAAATTTATGATGTGTCAGATGTTTGAATACTTACATAGGAAAATGTTACTGTCCTTGATTTGAATCCATTACAAAAATATAGGCAATATTGTGTTTGTTTTTGTTCTGCTATTTATCACGTTTGAGTTACACTACTCACTTTTTCTAATAAACTCCGTTCAGTGGTTTATTGAGAATGATGCGATGTATGTGCAAGGATATGGTGCCTTTTCAGTTTAATCAATTTTTTTCTGTTTCGAAACCTTAGTTACACTCAATGTAAAGTAAATCTTATTAGTCCCAACGTATAACAGAATTGGCGTTTTCTGTCAGTCTGTACATACTACGTACGATTCTCAGTGTTTCCCACCCAACTAGTGATGTACTGATAAGGAACCCAGATGTAGTTCCACGTGTATCGGTGCTATACACCGGGAACATTAAAGAACCCAGGAGTCTATTTTGAAAGAGCTAGGACGGCGCGCCCATGTTCCTTGTAACACACAAACTTTCTGTCTCTTCCCTCGAAGCCTGAGGTCATTGGCCATTAGGCAGGGATAAAACCGAATTGCTTCGCACTAAGACTGTCTCTTGAGTCGAATGAAACAAATCATATATGATATGATGAGGCGGGATCTTCTGCACCTGAAGCGGACAGTTTACCACAACGCTATCTAATATATTCAGCGCCAATAGAAATGTACCATAACCAGTTTCACACTCGACCTTCATTACTTGGAATATCACAAATGGATCGCTTCTATCAAAGTTCAATGCTTTTAAAGGACTGCAAACTAATGATATTATGATATCACCCAGACTGAGAGTACTTCTAACCCAATTCCTTTAGTGCTTTGATGATTTGAAATCTTATATTATAAGTTTTCAAGTAATCACTTTTTGTTATAAAAATTTTGATGATTAAAAAGGGCGGAGCGAGCACAGTATTCAGTCCTACAAAGAGGTTGAAAAAGTTGCTAAAATTTAGCAGAGGCTTACCAGCTGGGTAACAAGTCAAATAGTTCCTGCGAGCAAATGATGTACCGACTTCATTTGACAGAGAATTGACAGGATCCTTGACCTTCTATCTGCATAATTCAACAGCTGATATGTATAAAAATAAACATGAAAATCTCAAAATTGTGCGAGAAAAATAAGCGCGATAGGCCAGTTAAGCTTTCAAATTGTAAAACTATATGCACGATAATTTGACATACGAAATTTATCAACAAATTATTAAATAATTTCATGTATAACCACAGGAATTTGAAGTTCTACCAATAAAATATTATACAAGTCGGTTCATCACAAATAACTCTATACGTATTATATAATACTGAAGGAATGCAACGCCTTCCCCCCTCCAAAATAGAATCCCGTAGCCAGTGCTAACAAAATAAAGGATATAAGCGATGGGCCGACGGTAACCGTTCTTTAACTAGCTGGCGGCTCACCAACCGGCTGCATCAGTTCTATCCCAGCTTCCGCCAGGATTCGAACCTTCGATCTCCCGCATCCAAGGCGGACGTCCTAACCACTCGGCCACGGTCGCAGGCGGGTCAGTTAGTTAGCATTTGTCTGCAGCGGTCAACACTGAAATTGCTATATAACGTCTCTGGCAGGCGGGTTGGTAAGTTACAGGGGGTAGTTATCTACAGCGGTCAACCATGATATTGCTGTATAGTGTATAAGGTCTCAGGCAGGCGGGTCAGTTAGCTACAGGTGGCTTTTGTCTACAGCGGTCAACTCTGAAATATCTATATAACGGTTCTGGCAAGCGGGTCAGTTAGTTACAGGTGGCAGTTATCTACAGCGGTCAACCATGATATTGCTGTATAAGGTCTCAGGCAGGCGGGTCAGTTAGTTACAGGTGGCTTTTGTCTACAGCGGTCAACTCTGAAATATCTATATAACGGTTCTGGCAAGCGGGTCAGTTAGTTACAGGTGGCAGTTGTCTACAGGGGTCAACCCTGAAATATCTATACAAGATCTCAGGCTTGTGGGTCGGTAAATAGTTATAGGTGTCAGCTGTCTGCAGGGGTCAACCCTGGAATATCTATACAAGGTCTCAGGCAGGTGGGCCGGTTAGTTATAGGTGGCAATTGTCTACAGGGGTCAACCCTTAAATATCTATACAAGGTCTCTTCAGACAGGTCGGTTAGTTATACGAGGGATGGTCCATATATAATGAGAAAATGCTCATAATTTTTTATAAATAGTTATATCACCCGAGGCGAAGCCGAGGGTGATATGACTATTCAAGGGTTGGTATTATTTACTGACACCCTCGCAGCCATGTGTTATTTATTTTATTATACCGAAAAAAATAACAACCATTTTGCGAAATAAAATATCAACAAATGTAAGCAGAATTTAAGATTGCCGTTATGATAATTTTACATGTACAATCTCAGTCCGTATAAGTTTCTAATGATTTTGTGCTATTTTTAAGTAAATCTTGTCAGTTTCAACGGTTTCAAAAATACAAGGTCTCAGGCAGGTGGGCCGGTTAGTTATAGGTGGCAATTGTCTACAGGGGTCAACCCTTAAATATCTATACAAGGTCTCTTCAGACAGGTCGGTTAGTTATACGAGGGATGATCCATATATAATGAGATAATGCTCATAATTTTTTATGATCTGTTAGATTTAACTCAAAATTTAGCTTGTAGTAATAATATATAAATAACACATGGCTGCGAGGGTGATAGTAAATAATACCAACCCGAGAATAGTTATATCACCCGAGGCGAAGCCGAGGGTGATATGACTATTCAAGGGTTGGTATTATTTACTGACACCCTCGCAGCCATGTGTTATTTATTTTATTATACCGAAAAAAATAACAACCATTTTGCGAAATAAAATATCAACAAATGTAAGCAGAATTTAAGATTGCCGTTATGATAATTTTACATGTACAATCTCAGTCCGTATAAGTTTCTAATGATTTTGTGCTATTTTTAGTAAATCTTGTCAGTTTCAACGGTTTCAAAAATACAATGAGAGGTCACGTGAGGTATAATAATATACATTAGCAAGGTTTCCCTGGGTGTTCATGATTACAGTGACATCATGCTAAAATCCATGGTTGCTAAGGTAACCTTCGAAACGCCAAGGCGGGGCATTTTTCGGACTTTTAACCATTTTCACGCAAATTTAAACCCTCAGAGTTTTCATGTAAACAACAGTAATGTGACGACAGTTAGTACTTGGGGTCACATTAGTCTCGTCTGACTGGTTATGATGTCATATACGGCTTGTGTTGTCATTCGTTAGGTCACGCAGGTGTTATCCTTCCGTGATAGCAAACATTACCGACGACAAAAGAGTTTCAATAAAACGTTTAGTTTTGAAGAAAACAAGTTATATTAAAATTGTGCATGATATTCAGTAATCATTTCGTGATCATGTCATGTCAAAAGCTTCGATTTGTGAACATAATAACATATTTAAAATATTTTGCCTAACGGTCTATAACATTTGTAGAAGTAGGTTCCAGTATTTTATTTAGACATCATATTCAAGAAGGGATTCTTTTGTAGGGGAGACCGGGGCTAGTTTGGCCCTTTTTTAGAAAAATAACATTTTACAAACATTTTATCTAGTTTGGTCTCTGAAAAATTATATTTAGGTAAGGCATAATGAGGCGGGACTAGCTCATTTACGGTACTTCCTTCAGTGTTTCTTTGTATGTATGGAAGTAATCTTTGCCCAAAATCATCAGGTCAAGGTGGCCGAACTTGCCCCGCGAAGGGGCAAGTCTAGCCACACCACGGGGCTTGTTCGGCGGTCAAAGTCTTATGATACATTATTTGTATTTCATGGAACCAATTTGAACATTGACCATGAAACTCACGTCTTGAATTAGAAGTCCTCATGGTCCTTAGATTGTGAACCCCTAGACATTATTGATTTGCAGCATTAAAATTTGATTCACACGCTTTCAACAACCATATGCCGAACATGCCCCGAGGCCGGACTAGCCCCGGTCTCCCCTATTTAATAATTTGTCATTGACAAGAAAATGCGTAGAGAATCTACATATTTTAATTAATTTCAAGATTGTACAGGCAATTTTAGTATGATGATACATGTAGTTTTTAGGGATTGTTATTTATATTTTTCAAATGTTCATTTTTGTTAATAATGAGTGAATATTTTATTTGAAAAGCAATCCCTATCGGTATGTCATTTCCCAAGTAAATTTACATGTTATTTAATAAATAAAATAAATTAACATGAAATGAACTTCAGACAAACATTGAATCATCTAAATTTTTATATATTACTAGTGATATATAGATAGTCTTCTTTACAGTTCAATACCATTTATTTCAAACATGTAGTTAAACAATAATCAAACTAACACATGTGACAAAAATAATTTAACCAACACAGTCAATTTCTGTTCAAAATAGGCATGTTCCATTGTAATACATAAATTTCCTTGATTATGCTACTTGTAATTGTTACATTCAAAGAGTTAATGTGCTTTTCATGAAATTCTTTATCCAACTAGAAATGTTGTTAATTTTGAGTGTGTACTTCATTTATTTATTCCTTTCCTTGTGCATTTCATTCAAAATACATTTTCACTGTAAAACCAAAACTGTGTGTATCTTTTTCTTGAAACCGTCTATGTAACTTCTCATAGAGAGAAACCCATTAACACAAATCTGGCCTAATGTCCATTTCAATTCGCCTGGAGAAGAGTGCTTGTAATCCGATAGGGCTATTAAAAGCCAATCTAAAGAAGTAATTTGTAACTCTCTGACATGCCAGTTCATTCTGGTTTCACGGCAATAATTAGCCCTCAATTAGAAATTCTGGGGAATTCAAAATCTCTGACCTCTTGGTACCATGATTGAAACATATCTGAATATGTTTTAAACACATTCAAACATTTATTTACACATGTTTGAACATGTTTAAACATACATGTTAAATGGCACCACAATCTACCATGATCAATCATAACAGTCGAACTGATCATGTTTATCAGTCATCATAATAACATGGTCAAAAACATTTTTTATCTTGTGTAAACATATTCAACCATTTCCTATATAATGTTAATGTATTTACGACTTATCATCAAATAAGTTATGCCCAACAATCTTAACTAAAAGAATATTATCAAATTTGTTTGGATAGTTCTTGAACATTCTGCTTCATAAACAGTGATTGTTCAAGAAGTTTTATTTTCAAGAAGTTATTAATGCCACATATACTCTTCAGGTATAGAGTTATAAAAGATTGGTTACAGTTTGTAAAATATACAAAAACTTAATTACTTTAAATTAAGTCTCTGTCTTTTTGTTATTATTCAATTTTATTGCAAATGTAAGTCCAATTATAAGATATAATTCAGTTAACCAACATGATCACTGTTTGAAACAAGACTGCGTTCAATAAACGCTTATGCCCCCTGTGGAAGCCTTGTCCATGAATAAGTCTAAGTCCAAAATTAGGTCAAGGTGAAGGTCAAAATGGTGTAAGGTGATACAGGCATGTGGAGAGTGTTCATATACAACATCCATGCAAGTATGGAAGCTTTATAGCAAGCCATAATGATGCTAGAAGAAACGGTCAATTTGGGTTAACCGGACGGACGGACGGACGAACGGACGGACGTACGAACGGACAGGTGAATCACTATATGCCTCCCGATCGATCGATACAGGGGCATAAAAAATATGTTTAACTATGTTATTTCCTTGTGATAAGTATCACATATATGTTTCTACCTTGTAATAAACTACGAATTCGGCAAGACATGTCAGTGCATTTATCTGCATCCATTTTGTGACCGGTCGTGTATCTCCGTATATTGTCCGCCATATTGGATGGTGTACACTGGTATGAATGAATGCGGAAAGTGTTTCATTTACAGTAATTTGAGGATGGGGAAAGTATATTTCTTCATGCTGAAAAAATGAAATTGCTGTGTTAGGTAATTGACAGTTTGGAATGTCACTGGTTATAATAGCATGAAAACAATGTTGCCGTTTATTAATCGTATCATCGTAGGCCCTATTGTATATTGTATTTAAAATATAAAAAAAATACAATTGAAAATTGTATTGTTTTGTATATAGATCTATGTGCCATTAAAACTGCGAATGAAAAATAATTGATTGCTTTGTTTGTGACACCTCGGCAAATTAACGTGCATATTTTGTTTTCCACTAATATGGCGGACAATATACAGAGATACACGGCCGGTCACAAAATGGATGCAGATAAATGCACTAACATGTCTTGCCGAATTCGTAGTTTATTACAAGGTAGAAACATACGTGATACTTATCACAAGAAAATAACTGAAATTATGGATGCCTAATGTATAGAAATAGAACGACATGCACATATAGCGTTTGCTAGTCGTCCGATGCCGGACGACTAATTTCGCTGTCTAGTCGTCCTGCGCCGGACGGCTAGCCACTGCCTTTTTGAACTGAGCCGCAGTAGTGTAAACTTATTTACTTAAACTGTATGCGTCCAATATGTTAAAAAAGTGGCTTGATAGCTCAGTCGATAAAGTATTCGCTCTGTAAGCAAATAGTCAATGGCCAACATGGCATCTTGCCTAGTCAAACCAACTTGAGGTGTGTAGTCCCAACCGAGACCAAACGTTTCTAAACTAAACGTTTCATTACGTTAGGTGATAATAGGTCCAACAGTCTTTACAAGTTAGGTCCCATGGTTTGGACTAGGTGTGTACAGGCTCTTCGCAGGTTGTCGAATATTGGAGCGGTGGGGAGGGGTATCCCCTCCGTTTTTATGAGGAAATTTTATGAAATCAGAGCGTAAATGGGGCTATTTCCAGTTCTTTATATATGTATTCCGTTGGATGAATTTTTGGATCGTCCGTGTATGTTAGTCATTTTTTGGTATCATTATTACCAAATAGTTATGCCTTATAGGCATATAGTTGCTGAATTACATTCATTTGGTGCTGTTGTAAATACAATTCAAATATAAGATATTTCAAATTCATCCTTCACTTATGTACCGACTGCATTGACGAGTATCGTTATCGAACGCTACCCTTCGATGCATGGCATTGAATGCATGTCTTTAGAAACCACTGACCCTTATTCGTCGTTTTGCCGCTTCAATTGGTAGCCAATATTTCAGCTACAAAATTTTAAATTCTCATGCATATTTTTATAAAGTTTTGCCTTTACTCGCGAAATATTGGGCTGCCGCCCAAGTCGCAACGCCTCTGGTGTATCCACTGAATCAAGTGACTGATCAAGACAGACAAGTATTCACAGACAAGTACAATACATGTGTAATTTCAAATATAAAAACCATAATTATAAATGGATATCATAATCCCAAAAAGTTAAGAAATTCCCTGCCTGCCAGTTTAGAATTCAGTTATTGATATTAAAGGAAGAAAGCTGTGTCCAGATAACAGGCTCAGTTGAGCATTCGCCTTTTCTAAGCAGATGATACTGGGTTTGAGCCCTGGTCCAACTACATACTTTTCAAACCATGTTACATTATTAACATTCCCACAGATTGTATTAGTTTTATTCCATTGTTTAAGTGTTGTATAGTCACAGTGTCAAAATGTCAATAATATTCCAAGCGGTATTTGTCACAAATATTGTGACTAAAAACGGTCACTTTCCGGTACATTTGTACCAATATATATAATGTTTTAAGTTGTTCAAAGAACAACTAGTTTTAATACATATCAACAATTGCAACCCATTTTTACTGCCTGAAACTTCTTTTCTATGCCACAAATGGACAGTGCCACATTAAGGAAAGTAAACCGGTCAGCCAGCAATTGCAAATTTGCATATCTTTCGCTGATGCAAAGGAAGCATGTAAACCGGCAAAATAGTTCTCTAGTTACTCTACGACACGTTGAAAATCTGTAATATTGAGCACTACTTTTTATGAACTGTTACATAATAGTTTATTAGGTTTGATTAATCAGTCAGTGGGGTAGCCAGCAATACGGACATATGCACATGAGTAACATTAATTTGTACAGCAGAAATATAATATGGCAAAAAAGGCATTAAAGTCCCAAATTTCACAATCCTGAGGACCCCTAACCATAAGAACCAACTTCAAGGCTTATGCGCCTGTCCGTAGTATCTGATTTTACACGTATCTGAATTATTTGGCTAATTATTCTGACTAATGAATTTAAACGTGCACCTGGTGACCGGTATAAATTCGATCAGCATCCTAACTGCAGAAAAACACATCGTAAGCATTTCTAGTTAATTATCTGGCCTCAGAAAACTGTTTCACTTGTACTTTCTCTGCATGCATTCTTATTCATTCTAATCATGAAAGATCGAATATTTCCGTTTGTCTCCGGTAAATATTGCGCAATGCATAAAGGCCGAGGTGATCAGAATGGCATTCAATCGAACAACCTCAGGGCTTTCAGCCCTTTGATTCCTGTCAACCGTTCAATACATGTAGTTAATATGCATACATGTTTTTAGGGTTTTTTCGCATTAATATATAACAGAGGCCTATAAAAGGCCCCTTCCTGATTGAAAATGTCTTTAAAATCATGCAGTTTTCCCAAAAAAGTTATACCCTACTTTTTTTCCATAATCAGGAATACACCAATATTTTTCCCAAAATGTAGAGACTAAGGATCCTTCCCAAAATGAACAGAAAAATCCCTGGTTTCTTTATGTACGCTGCACATACATAGTAGATACATAGAATCTAAATTAATTAATCTTCATAAAACTTCTCCGTTAAAGGCCGCGCCTTAGTTCATATTATCGTTCAATGTTTTGCATGCATGATTATTATTCCCCGCAAAAGGCGAAGGGATAATAGTAATTGTATGCGTCCGTCCTTCTGTCCGATATTTTGTCCAGACATAACTTGAAAATTATTTAAGATATTGATTTGAAACTTGACATATGAATAGATGACAACTAGGAGAACTTCCGAGAAGTGTAGCGAAAGAGAATCATAACTCTATATGGTTCACTTTTGAAATTATCTGCCCTTGTTTAATTTTTTTGTCCAGAGCATAACTCTAATACTATTTGTGATATTGACTTTAAACTTAATATATGAATAGATGGCAACTAGGAGAAGTGCAGTGACCAAGAACCATTACTCTAGAATACCCAGTTTTTAAATTATCTCCTCTTGTTTAATTTTTAATAGTATTTCATTCAGAGCATAATTCTATAAGACTATAACTATTTGAGGTATTGACTTGAAACTTGGTTGGTGAATAGATGGCAACTAGGAGAAGTGCAATGACTAAGAACCATAACTCTATATCGCCCAGTTTTGAAATTATCTCCCTTTGAAGTTTGATTAAACACCCATTAGTAAAAACATTTATGCTGGGTTGGCCATGTGAACGTGGCTCTTGTTAAAGTTTGCAATAACACCCTCTAATGGTCAGAGATTCATGAATATTGCATTGAACCGATTGTGTCACGTGTGAAGAAAACATACTCTACACTAGTCTATCAGTCTCTAATTACTGTCTATTACCTATTCTGCGCTTTCACACACAACCGCACTGTCCAACAGCCAAACTAGAAGAGAGCCACCACTCAACTCACCGAATAACATGGCATTTCAGACTTGATAAAACCTGTACCCAGCTGTACTGTACACAGACCGGAATCCCAGAATCACTACACTCCCTCCGACTTTGTCTGAAAGCGCTGGGGTTACAACTGAATTAAGAAATTTAGTCCCAAATGCTCAAAAAACACTAAACATAGGCAATTTTAAAACTTTAATTTAGATTGCCCCATTAAAAACTTAAAACTGATTCGTTTTTAGACATTATTATTATTATTCACTGACGGGATTTTTTCAGTGTCTATCTGTCCGGCACGTTACAAAAGAGAATTGCCATGTTATTGAGGACTGAAGATTTTTTACATTTTCATTATTCAAACCCAAACAAATTCTGTGCCTTCAGCGCTTTGATTCACCATGGTAGGACTGTATTATAAATTCTCTGAAAAAGTCTGAATCTGTAAGAATATAATCACTGTGCTCTGACTACATGAACAACAGCTAGATGTTAGCTTTAAATTGGTGCCATGGGAGTTACTGACTGAATGCTAGGTCAGTTAATTGCTGAGACCAGTTAGGTGATCATTGAAATTACATGCCATAGGACAGATTATTTTGAAGCAACTCAACTGGCAGCCTGGAAAAGCTGGACTGGACTCGTGGACTGGACTCATGGACTGGACTCGTGGACTGGACTCGCGGGCTGGACTCGTGGACTGGACTCATGGACCCAGATATTTGACCTCAGATAACCAGGTCTTTGTCCTCTCAGAACTTTAAGGTTATGTCCTTCTGGAATATTATTTTACGAGTCTGGTCACTAATGGCTATATACCTGTCAGCAGGTAACCCCAAGGGAGTTATTAACATTAGACCACAGACCTATCCTTAGACAAACTCCTATAAAGGGTTCAGCTGAACAATTTAAAGGTCAGCAAATGATACCAGGGACATGTCTGTCTGTGAGCCAGTAATTACAAATCCAAGAGCGATTTAAGTCATGGGTTAACTGACAAATATTAAATATTTATCTGCCTTAAATTAAATTTTGCAAATTTCTATTTAAGCATGTATTTCATACTTTGTCCTTTCTTTTTATACACATACTTTTTATATTAATTATTTCCTAAGAAAATATAGATACATATAGACAATCGACTTAAAAAAGTAAACTGACAAAAATATTATGCTTTGAATTTACTTTCTTCCTGCATTAGACAGCTGGTTCAACGATTCCCAAAATGCATTGATCGTTCCCGGTTCCTAAGCAGACAAATTTAACCAAGAAAAGTAGTATTTGCTCTTATAGGTGATGAAGTTATAGTCTAAATAACTACTTTTGTCCTTAAACATTGACTATTGATGGTAACAAGTGTACTTATAGCCTGTTATAATGATTATACAATTATACTTGTGACCCAAACAATGGATTGTAGCATTTTGAATCACATTGACTTTGTTTGTAAAAAAGTCAAAATAAATACATGTATAAATTATTTTTTCCTTACTACAATTGTACTTGCGTTTTGAAATTGTTAATTAATATATTTAAGGACACATTGTTGTTTTAATGCTTCTACATGCTAAAGAAATCCACTTCTCAAGTTTTATCAAAGCATCTAATTATTTAATGTTATCCAGCGACTGAAACAGACCATTTGAACTCCCATGGGTTAAGAGTTGATGGCATGTCTACAGCCTGTTTGTTGAACACTTAGAACTGTATCCAGAAGTATGTGACCTTAAAGAATGATAATGACCTCTTATTTGGAGTCCAAATATCTGGGTCCATGAGTCCAGCCCAAGGGTCCAGTCCACGAGTCCAGTCCACGAGTCCAGTCCAGCTTTTCCAGGCTGCCAACTCAACTCTGAGTTGTCGACTGAGGCTGGACTATGGACTGTTTAGTAGAGTAAATACCAGTTAATTGTTGGACTTCTTTTGAAAAGTACATGTACATAATTCCATTAATCATTTTTCATAAGTTTTTTCAGTAATTTTAAATTGGTCAAGAACACTAAAGCCATCTGTAAAAACATAATGAATACCAAGCCTGAGGGATAATGGCATAACTGCCTGGATGAGCAAATATTCTCCCCAAGTCTTATCAGCATGAGGTGAAATTAGCAGTTAATTATCAGGTATGTATTAGTACCATGACAGTGATTTAATATTCTTGACTGCCTCTCACAAGGCTGTGGTCTTGCCAGAAATTAATTTTACTGCTCTCCAAAGAATTGTATTGTGTTTGTGCAGGTTCAAGTTCATTAAAATAATATTAATTGTTAGTTCAAATATCCATGTATATAAGGACAAGTCAGTAAAATTCCACTTGTAAGAACCCTTTTTAGCTAAAATTGGCAAACACTGTTTTTTCGTGAGACACTAAATGTTTATTTTTTCATATGAGCACTTGTTGGTTCCACCTTCAAACTTGTTTAGATTTCGGAGACATTTCATTTTAATTTATAATATCACTGTTTCTTTATAACATGCGTAAGCTCATATTAAAAATTTGATAATACTAGTATAAGCTGTAATATGGAAACATTTTCACCGAGCTCCCTAGGAGTAAAAAAATTCGTAGAATACTCTTGTAATTTTACGTTGTCCTTGAGAACTCACACGGAGCTCGAACATATCAATTCTTGTCTCTCAGACATCGTACAGGCATCGTACGGTCATTGTACAGACAGCATACAAGTGATCTGAGAGCTCCAATTGGCCAAAGAGCACCGTGCGACGTACAGCCGGGATCCTTGCGAGCCCCGTACGGATATCATATGATTGCATCTCTATAATCGTATGTGGTCCGTTCGAGCTGTGACCAGACGCTGTGAATGTACAAAAGTAGGATTCCAAAAGTTGTGGACTCTGACGTACGAGTAAGGAATCATACAAGCTTTGTGACTGTAGCATTAGAGAAATCATTCGATATATTTCATTGAGAAAAATGAATTGTAACAATAATAGATTAATATTTGAAGGCATGGGCCTAACTAAAATGGTCCTGTCTTCGCAAAAATGTTTATTGGATTTATAAAAATCAAGGAGAATCCCTGTAGAAACATACAGACAGGAACATAATAAAACTTTTATGTATTGAGTAAAATACAAGACAGTTAAATATACTTGAACTGGATTTGATTATTTTATCAACACTATTGGACACTTTGAGTTAATTCCCCAGTCAACTGGTAAACTGTACAACAGCTAAATGCAGGAGAAAATTAGTAACTCGTAAAGATAATGCATGCCAACTATTCCCTAAGCTGCAGCATCCCCCATGTACAGACTATAAATTACTGTCAGATCGTGAGATAAGTTTGACAGGCAAAGCAACTAGTCCCAGGTATCCAAGCATCATTGTGGTCATTGCTTTTTCAAGATATTTAAAAGGTTAACATACTAGTAGAATATTTGTGTGAAAACTTTATTAAAAGGATACATATGGAAGACAAAGGTTTCTCATACAAAAGTACAGATTGGGATATGATTGAATAAATGAAAATTGGTATGTACACCATCTATTTTTCTTGTACTCTAAGTTGGAATTAGATACTTAGGATGTTTAAAATACTTAGTAAATGTACAGTCTATTCCCACAATCTAACAATTGTTAAAATATAACCAATATTATGAGCCAATGAAGCGCCAAATTTTGGCTGTTCAATGAAAGCTCTTACCAGACATGAAGTCATGCTTTGGCGCTAATTTCTATCAACCGATCAAAATGCAGGATGATTCCTCCATCTTTTATTATATAGAATTGACATGGGGGAACATTCCTCCATCCTTTATTTTACAGTATATACATGGGGGAACATTCCTCCATCTTTTTATTCTATAATATATACATGGGGGAACATTCCTCCATATTTTAATTCTATAATATAGACATAGGTGAACATTCTTCCATCGTTACATTTTATAATATATACATGGGGGAACATTCCTCCATCTTTTTGTACTATAATATTTACATGGGGGAACATTTCTCCATCTTTTTGTACTATAATATATACATAGAGGAACATTCCTCCATCTTTTTGTACTATAATATATACATGGGGGAACATTCCTCCATCCTTTTGTACTATACTATTTACATGGGGGAACATTCCTCCATCTTTTTGTACTATATTATATACATAGAGGAACATTCCTCCATCTTTTTGTTCTATAATATATACTTGGGGGAACATTCCTCCATCTTTTTATTCTATAGTTTAGACATGGGGGAACATTCCTCCATTGTTACATTCTATAGTATAGACATGGAGGAACATTCCTCCATCTTTTTATTCTATAATATAGACATGGGGGAACATTCCTCCATCTTTTTATTCTATAGTTTAGACATGGGGGAACATTCCTCCATCTTTTTATTCTATAATATATACATAGGGGAACATTCCTCCATTGTTACATTCTATAGTATAGACATAAAGGAACATTCCTTCATCTTTTTATTCTATAATATATACATGGGGGAACATTCCTCCATCTTTTTATTCTATAGTTTAGACATGGGGGAACATTCCTCCATCTTTAAATTCTATAATATATACATGGGGGAACATTCCTCCATCTTTTTATTCTACCATATGGACATGGGGGAACATTCCTCCATCTTTTTATTCTATAATATATACATGGGGGAACATTCCTCCATATTTTAATTCTATAATATAGACATAGGTGAACATTCTTCCATCGTTACATTTTATAATATATACATGGGGGAACATTCCTCCATCTTTTTGTACTATAATATTTACATGGGGGAACATTTCTCCATCTTTTTGTACTATATTATATACATAGAGGAACATTCCTCCATCTTTTTGTACTATAATATATACATGGGGGAACATTCCTCCATCCTTTTGTACTATACTATTTACATGGGGGAACATTCCTCCATCTTTTTGTACTATATTATATACATAGAGGAACATTCCTCCATCTTTTTGTTCTATAATATATACTTGGGGGAATATTCCTCCATCTTTTTATTCTATAGTTTAGACATGGGGGAACATTCCTCCATTGTTACATTCTATAGTATAGACATGGAGGAACATTCCTCCATCTTTTTATTCTATAATATAGACATGGGGAAACATTCCTCCATCTTTTTATTCTATAGTTTAGACATGGGGGAACATTCCTCCATCTTTTTATTCTATAATATATACATAGGGGAACATTCCTCCATTGTTACATTCTATAGTATAGACATGGAGGAACATTCCTCCATCTTTTTATTCTATAATATATACATGGGGGAACATTCCTCCATCTTTTTATTCTATAGTTTAGACATGGGGGAACATTCCTCCATCTTTAAATTCTATATTATATACATGGGGGAACATTCCTCCATCTTTTTATTCTACCATATGGACACGGGGGAACATTCCTCCATCTTTTTATTCTATAATATATAGGTGGGGGAACATTCCTCCATCTTTTTATTCTACCATATGGACATGGGGGAACATTCCTCCATCTTTTTATTCTATAATATATACATGGGGGAACATTCCTCCATCTTTTTATTCTACCATATGGACATGGGGGAACATTCCTCCATCTTTTTATTCTATAATATATACATGAGGGAACATTCCTCCATCTTTTTATTTTGTAGAATTGACATAGAGGAACATTTCTCCATACTGTGTGAGCATGTAGGAACATTCCTCCATCTTTTTATTCTATAGTTTAGACATGGGGGAACATTCCTCCATACTGTGTAGGCATGTAGGAACATTCCTCTATCATGGAGGAATGTTCCCCCAACTTGTGTTCCCCCAGAAAAAGGACATCTGGAATTTCCTTTTTTATTCTGGAACGGCTTTATCGTCTGTAGTCTAGATCAAATGGTTTCAAGTCAATAACTAAAAAAACAAATACTATTTGTTTGGCATCCTCAACCTTGATATGTGCATAGCTTATGACCTGTTCATGGCCCCTATATATTTTTAGATGAATAGGTCAAAGTTCAAGGTTTTGGTGACCTTCAGTTGAATTTGTTTTCCAATTGCTAACCCAAGAACTGCTGGTTGACCTCAAACTTTGTATGCATATAGAACTTGACCTGTAGATGACCCCTATGGATTTTGAGGTCTCCAGGTCAAAAGTGAAGGCAAGGGGACTGATGTGTTACTATGACAGCTATTGTTAACCCTTTACTCCATGGATACATCTATTCATGCAGCTATCACATGTCCATCACCATTTATTGTCAAATAATGAGCATGTCATCAGGGGAGGCAATCCAAATACAGGAATTGACTTAAAACAAGACACCTTATCAAGGGAGATCATTCTTGATATTTGTCACAAAAAGAAGCACATTAGATTTGAACACATTCTAGCTCATCTCTTATCAAAATAGTGTAGGGCATAATAATTATGGTGCATTGGTTTAAGGTAAGTTTAGGTTGAAGGGAAAATATTTTTATTTGTTAAGTAGTAATTGGTTTCATTATGCTCTTTATTGTTGTTCATATTTTAGAGATTTGGTTTATTGTATTATTTATCATGTTTAATTTATGTTTAGTATGCCAAGTTTTGGGCCAGAGTCAATAAGGTGACCACAGTTAACGACTAACTCAAGACTAGATTAATTCAATAATTACCCAATAATTAACAGATAACTACTAGTAATTTCTATATAATTGAAGTAACATTCAGCATTACAATGTACAACATTACCATTACTCTTACTTCACAGTTTGATTTGGTTCATAATTCATCCATTCAAATACCAGTGTAGCAGGCCCCGCCTTCCCCCAGTCATTTTTTCCGGGGGATAAAACTGACCATTTCTCCGATAGGCTTGTCCTGCTTGCTTATTTGGTTGAGCACTAAACTGTAACGTAGGATCAGGTTTGATTTCTGGGTTGTGTTCTTCTTTGACATCAGTTACAGTCCATTTGTATGCAGAAGAGCAGCTTTGTAGTAATTTAATGAATGCCAGCCACCAATAAAGTGGGTTAGGTTAATTGGACAAACTGGTTAGGTTTGGGTTAGGTTAATTACACAAACTGGTTAGGTTGGGTTAGGTTAATTGGACAAACTGGTTAGGTTGGGTTAGGTTAATTGGACAAACTGGTTAGGTTGGGTTAGGTTAATTGAACAAACTGGTTAGGTTGGGTTAGGTTAATTGAACAAACTTGTTAGGTTGGGTTAGGTTAATTGGACAAACTGGTTAGGTTGGGTTAGGTTAATTGGACAAACTGGTTAGGTTGGTTTAGGTTAATTGGACAAACTGGTTAGGTTGGGTTAGGTTAATTGGACAAACTTGTTAGGTTGGGTTAGGTTAATTAGATAAACCAGTTAGGTCAACTGGCTACTGTATATGACCAAAAAAGTGATGAAAAACAGCATGAAACCTTATGAAAAAACATTGGCTGTCAAATTCTGTCCATAAAATCATATTTTCAATTAATTATACAATCCAACCTAACTGTAAATACCTCCCATGGTATAAGTATAATTAAAATGGTCTTATGAGAGATACAATAATCGTTGCAGTGGTCTTTGTTCCAAGGTGGTTTTTAAGACATGTTTAACTAAATTTGTACTGGTATGTTGTTACATATATGTTGCTGCATTTTGCTTCAAGCTAACCATTAGATATAGTTATTATGATATATATGCATTAGGGTTCAATTACTCACGATACAGAAGGTCTAGGGTATTATATATATACCTGTAAGTCTAGGTTATATTAAATACCTGTAGGTTATGGAATATATTATTCTTGTCTGTTACCTTTAGTGTTTAGTCTGTCTGCATTATGATCATAGTGTTATATGTTTGGTCAAAATAAATTAATTTCTGGATTATCAGCCCCGCATAAAGTTCCCTCCCCATTTTAAGAAAAACATATTGATAATCTAGCTATTAATTCATATTGGTCTTAATTTAAATATTTTTTAATGCATTGTGCATGGATATTTGAATGTTTTTCATTTACAAATTTCTTAAATACTAGTATGCACATTACCTGATTGATTCAATTACTAGTAGGTGGGATACCGTACTGGATCAATAAGTTCATATAACTATTTTGATTGCCTAAATTTTGCAGCAATTTTCATAATTAGTTAGTATTTCAATTCTACGCTTTGTTGTATTTGTAACATTTGATAGCCTAATTTTTGCAGCATTTTCAATTTTATATTTTGATAGTATAAAGTCTAGGCATTTTTCTCTATCAGTGTATGTGTTACTACTTTGTAGATTCTTTTTAGAGTAAATACTGAGCAATATCTCTGTTTAATTTAGTTCCTGTATCTTCTTTTCTTGGCAGACCTTTACATATACTAAGTTCTGGAAACACTATTTAGATAATTATGTATATAAATTAATATAAGTATTTCTAGATTATGTTTAATCTCATAAAATACCCCTTCTACCTCATGTATTATTGTTATTCTGTCCAAGAAAGCTATAATAGTAGTATTGTACACAAGAAATATGACTTAACCGGTTATTACTAGTTCTACATGACTACTAGTACTTGCTAGTTGACTTAACATCTTTTTACAAATCTTATTGTAGCACTCCGTATTTTATTTTTACTTTACTTTTTTATGATAATGTCTGAATTCATAATTTGGCTGAGTTTTTGACAGACATAAAACTTTTATTCAGATGAGATTTATTTTTCGCTGACAAAACCTTCCAAAAGGGCTTAGATATCGTGATATTTTCATAGTGAACAATTAAATGTATTACATGTAAGAAATACGATTGAATATTTCATCAGTATTGGGTAGATTTTAGCACTGGCTGGTATGCCAGGAGCATTGAATGGAAGTCATAGCAAAGGAGCATTGCTTTAAGTCCAGGAGTAATGGTTGGTATCCAAAAAGCATGGGTTGGTGTCCCAGGAACACTGGTTAGTAGCCCAGGAGCATGAGTTGGTATCGAAGGAGCATGGGTTGGTGTCCCAGGAACACTGGTTAGTAGCCCAGGAGCATGGGTTGGTATCGAAGGAGCATGGGTTGGTGTCCCAGGAGTACTGGTTGGTGTTCGAAGAGCACTGGTTGGCAGCCATGAACACTATACATGTTTTTGGCCCGCAAACTCTGCTTGTTGCCCAGTAGCACTCAGTCTGGTTGATGTCCCAGGAGCACTGGTTGGTATCGTAGGAGCATAGTAGCATAGAAGCACTCATTGGTTGCCAGGAGCACTGGTAATCCAAGAGCAGGGGTTGTTTCTTCAGAACATTTCATATTTTCGAAATGCTTTTGAGAAGAAAATCAATACCAAGCAGTAATGCATCTTGATATAACCTGTGTTAGTTTACCTGCACGTTTTCATCAGCTTAATGCACATGATTGTTTTGTTGATTGTTTTATAGACAAAATTTAGCTGTTGGCTTAAAACATTAGATATAAAGAATGCTTGCATTGAGTGCATCTTGATTCAGTTGTCATTTAATACACTGCCCACCAAAAATAAGTATACAGATGTTGTTTGCCCACTTACTTGCCTGTAATAATACTATTTGCAGAACAGTGAAGCAACACTATATTTGAAGAAAAGGAATATTTTTGTTTTTTAAAGGGAAAGGCTATACATTAATTGGTACCCTAGGTGCAAAATCTAAAGTTTCTTTGTCCCTCTTGACAGGTAACGTTGTCACAAAAAGATGGAAAATTCAGCCTTTTTAATCACATGGTTAGTTTAGTTCCGAACATCTTCATCTTTATTTCTATCTCTATTTTGACTCATTTAGTATCTGTAGTCTCAGAAAATAGTATAATTTTGACCGTCTGATAAACAGATATTGAATAATTTAGCCAAGTTTAATTTTGCAACAATTTTTTACTGTATACTAATTTTTGGTGGGCACTGTATATATTGATGTCTCTCACATCACATATAATGGGGGGGGGGAGACATATTGATTTTGTGATCGATGTCTATCTAGATGGATGGATGTCACAAAGTTTGTCCCAGCTTGTTCTCCTTATTAACCATTGGTAGATTTCAATGAAAACTCACATTGGATGATTTTTCTAAGATTTAACGCCCCTTGTGGGAGACACGTTTTTGTGTGAAAAAACCCTCTATATGAATAAGATATTTTGCAATTATTCGATTCATAATTTTATTTTTTCTGGGTCAATTTGATGTCAATTGGTTGTTGTTCTTCTTCTTCTTCAATTTCTTCTTCTTCTGTTTAAACATTTACAATGTATTTAAATATCTTTTGAATGTAAGTTTTTTATGATCACTCCTTCGTTAATTAAAACCATTTTTATGTTATTTTTGATTGATGGTTGTTATTTTATGTTGTTTTTTTGTTTTATCATTATTATTAGATTTTCAGAACTTAATATTTTGATATTTCTTTTTCTTTATAGTTTAAAAAATTTGCCGGTACTTTTTTTACAGAGGTGTGTTCTGCTTATTGTTATAACTTAGTTGTCCAGGTGTGATATTCAATATTGATCTTATTTAACTGGAGAATAAGGATAGCCAATCATATCGCCTCTTTCTGACCAAGAGTTTAATATGGTGTGATCTGATTGGTTGTCCTTATCATTAAGTCAAGTAAGATCAATATTGAATACCACCCCAGGAGTATACACTAACCTAGATACTGTATGTTGCAGACAAGGGGGACCAGTACGACGTGTAGTACAAGCACGTATTGTTGGATACGATAAGCCGGGTACCAGCACGGAAGAGAAATCACAACCACCGTCTCTTGGACAATCCAATAATCAGGTTCTTACAGCGGCTGCTGCTGCTAGTGCTGCTGTAGCAGCCACACAACCGTTCCTCAAGGTATTATATAATATATACAGTAGAACATTGATTCCTCAAACTAAAAGATATTTGTGTGTTGAAATGGAATGTTCAATTTAAGTCAGCCAGGGGTGTTACAATTCCAGAACAATCTGGAAACCCGGATTATCTGCATTAGGAAGCATTATCTTTTCTGCACAAAATAACAGTTATTTGATGAAAAAAATAAAAGAATTGACAAAGTTATGGTCATTTAAAGTTCTACAATCTGAATTTTAACAATAAAACAATGTTTGATACCTAGTTAATGAGAAGGAATGTGTGCTAATGGCACCCAAAGACTTGCAACTTGTTTTCAGGATTGGGCACTATGCCTTTAAGTTAGTAGAAACCCTGTATGATATAAACAGTTGAACTTTGAAACCTCAAACTATAGATATTTGTGTGTTGTAATCAAATTTTCTTGATGTACCTATTAATGCTTTAAATCAACTATATTGATGGTTATTTTCCCAAAGTAGCTGAAAAAACCGTGTCCCCAGTAGAACAAAATATTTATGAGTGTAAATGCTGTACAGAGTCACTTAACTTTATTTGGTATTTGCAACACAGAAATAATTTCCATTGAACAATTAGCTGCTTTTTATTAGTCAGAGTTACAAATTAATCAAGTAGCTATTTGTATGACTTTGTATGACTATGTTGACCATAATACCCAATGTATATTGTGATACAGTTGCCTCCCCTAGTAAGGAAACTGGGTATTTTAACTAGGGTGAACAAATCAGTAATATCAGTTTAAGGATGCTTTAAACAGACATATTGAAAAAAGTATACATGTCTCTTGTTTGACTTAAAACCATCTCAGAATCAATATATATGAAGTATTAGTACTTCATACACTTGTCAGCTTCCTTTAATGCTAGCAGGCTTAAAATAAGGGCTAACCCTCTGAAAAGTACTCAGAAACTTTTAATTCATAAGGCTTCATGCCCAAGATTTTGTGTTCAATATGAGCATCTGTGATCGCCCTTTGTCACATTATTTCATTATTTGTCTTCGTAAAATCTAGACCAAGTATGCAACTGGGTCAATAACTGACAATAACCTGATTTGATGTCTGGAAATTGTGGCATCATGTTCTATCATGTGCCAGAGTACATACACACTTACGATAATGTGATTGTCATACGTGTATTTTAAATAAGTGCCTTTATCTCAGTCAGCGAATGTTATTTAATGTTCAATTTCTCTGCTAAAGCCACCATTAACTCAAAGACCTTTTTAGATCAAATTATGTTAAATTGTAAAAAAATTGGCCGTTTGATGTAGCAGTTAGCAAATTGCATGTAAATTATTGGAAAATTATGCTTATTTTTGTATGCGATGCTAATCTCTGTAGTCATTTTTTGCTCCACTATTCGTAGAATAAGGGGAGCAATGGCAGTCACCCGAGCGTCGGCGTCTGTGCGGCTTAACACTTTTGTTAAAGTTTAGGTAGAGGTTTTTTAACCTCTTATATTCTCTAAGTCCTTTGAGATGTTGCTTTCATACTTTGCATACTTGTTCGCCATCATGACCCCAACCCATATGCAGGAGTAGGTAACTCTATCGAGCATTTTGTTGAAATTATGCCCCCTTTTTCTACTTAGTGCAAATAGTGCAAATATTAAAGTTTAGGTACGAGTTTTTTAACCTCAAATATCTTCATAGTGCATTGACATATTGCTTTGATACTTTGCCTACTTGTCCACCATCATGACCCCAACCCATACACAGGGGTAGGTAACTCTATTAAACATTTTGGTGAAATTATGGCCCCTTTTTCAACTACGTGCAAATGTTAAAGTTTAGGTACAGGTTTTTTCACCTCTAATATTTTCAAAGTGCATTCACATATTGCTTTACACACTTGTTCACCACCATGACCCCAACCCAAACACAGGGGTAGGTAACTCTATCAAGCATTTGTTGAAATTATGCCCCCTGTTGGACTTGGAAATGCAAATGTTTAAGTTTAGGTACATGTTTTTTAACCTCTAGTATCTTCAAAGTGCATTGACATATTGCTTTGATACTTTGCATACTTGTTCACCATCATGACACCAAGCCCTATACAGGAGAAGAAAACTCTTGAGCATTTTGTTGAAATTATGCCCCCGTTTGGACTAAGAAATGCTTATTTGTTTACCTTCATGACGAAGGGGACCTACACATGAGTAGGTAACGGTCCTGCATTTTGTCCAAATTATCCCCCTTTTTGACTTAGAAGCCCCAACCTCTACACAGCAGAGGGTAATGCTGCTGTTATGAAGCGCTTTGTTTTGAATATATAATAATTGTATTATCCTAGCATGGCTCTGCGAATAGTGGAGCGCGCTGTTCGTCAACAGCTCTTGTTAACTTTTAGTAACTTAATATTTAATACTAACAGTAAACGGTACCAGAATAATGTAGTATAGTACGCATCACATGTTGAATGTTGTGTGATTATTGTCAATTAAGCTGCGATCCAGTGCAATAATTATTAGATGAATTGTGCTGAGATCTCATGAGGAGATCTCCATAAAAAAGCTATCTTGGGTACAATTTACTAAAAAGCGTTCCATAAAGTACTTTACTACACTAAATACTAACGTCATTGCAAAAGGAGAAGTAGTTCATGTATGGAAGTTTTTTTAAGGCATTGAACTGTAATGTTCTGAGTGATCTTTGCTGGCATTGTCCCATATTTAGGCCAGAGTTTTTTAGCTCCACTCTTTGTAGAATAAGGGGAGCTGTTGCAGTCTCCTGAGCGTCGGAGTTGGCGTCAGCGTAAGGCTTATATTGAAGTTTAGGTAGAGGTTTTTTAACCTCTTATAAATCCTTTTACACATTGATTTGATACTTTGCATACTTGTTCACTATCATGACCCCAACCCATATGCAGTAGTAGGTAACTCTATCAAGCATTTTGTTGAAATTATGCCCCCTTTTTCAACTTAGTGCAAATGTTAAAGTTTAGGTACAGGTTTTTTAGCCTCTAATATCTTCAAAGTGCATTGACAAATTGCTTCGATACTTTGCATACTTGTTCGACATTATGACCCCAACCCCTACACAGGAGAAGGTAACTCTATCAAGCATTTTGTTGAAATTATGCCCCCTTTTTCAACTTAGTGCAAATGTTAAAGTTTAGGTACAGGTTTTTTAGCCTCTAATATCTTCAAAGTGCATTGACAAATTGCTTTGATACTTTGCATACTTGTTCGACATTATGACCCCAACCCCTACACAGGAGAAGGTAACTCGATCAAGCATTTTGTTGAAATTATTCCCCCTTTTTGTTTAATTATTTGTTTTGACATTTGAAATTTATTTTTATGCCTCCCTATCGATAGATGGGAGGCATATAGTGATTCACCTGTCCGTCCGTTCGTCCGTCCGTCCTGGTTAACCCAAATTGACCGTTTCTTCTAGCATTAATATGGCTTGCTACAAAGCTTTCATACTTGCATGGATGTTGTGTATGAACACTCTCCACACGCCAGTATCACCTAACCCCATTTTGACCTTTACCTTGACCTAATTTTGGACTTAGACTTATTTATGGACAAGGCTTCCACAGGGGGCATAAGCGTTTATTGAACGCAGTCTTGTTCATATGATGTTTCATGGAGCTGTTGTTCATGTTCTAGTTACTATTATTATTACATTAGGCTCAACAAGAGATGGAACTGAAGATGGCAGAAGTTCTTGCTAAGATCGGCGAGCTTCAAGGGACTGGTTCCCAGAAAACAGAAGGATTTGGTTCCCGGCCTGAGCACGATAGTGAGCGTGTTAGACAACTTGAGAAACAGCTAGGTGATATGACTGAGAAACGCATTGAATACATGGAAAGATTACAAGAACAGCAGATAGCTATGCAGGTAAAACAAATGATAGAATGTAAATCAGTAATGATAGAATGTAAATCAGTAATATTGACACCCCTGTCAATAGTACTGATTTATCCGAAATTCCGATTTACTGTAAACCAATACTTTCGCGACTACAAAGTTTCGCGCTTTTAAGTTTCCTGCAATGTCTATAACAATGTTTTTGCACTTTCGTGGTGACTTAATTTTGCGAATTTCTACTTCTCGCGAACTCCAGGAAATTAAATTGTGCGAAATAATTTCTAGCTTTACTATGATTTCTGAACAAAATAGAAGTTATTTGATTAAAATATCTCAAGAAATGGCAAAGTTATGGTCAATTGAAGGAATTTTGCTCTGAATGATTTTCAGGATTTTTAATTTGGCTCTGTTGACACCCCTGAATGTAAAACAATGCAGGTAAAAGCCTCAAAGGTGACTTTAAGCTTTCCAAAAGTCCCAAGTTCTTTGATTATGACCAATTTCATCACTTCAATGTGCCAAAATGTTTAGTAGAGTGAAAGTATTTTTATGTCTCCCACATACAGTGGGCAAGACATATTGTTTTTGTGCTAGACATCCGAGTGTCTGTCTGGATGGAAGTCTCAAGTTTGTCTGTGCTTGTTTCACAAAGTTTGTCTGATCTAGTTCTCCTGAACCATAGGTCGGATTTCAATGAAACTTCATACGAATACTTGGTACCAAGCCTAGTTGACTGTGCATAACTGCATATTTTCAGGAATTTTTGCCCTTTGTGGTTTCAAACCGTTCTAGTTTTATGCTGTTATTATATGTCATGCATCTCTGTAATTTGCGAGTTTTCTGCTTCTGTGAAGAAATGTTGACTGAAATACAGACAGTAATGTGAAGAAAGTCATCTAGCTGTTCTTACGGGCAATCAAAGTTTCATGGATCGGACTTAAAACTCACAAATATGACTGTATCTGTCCTGCTTACAAATAAAAATTATGTAGTTGAATTCAAGTGCTGTAAAACGAAGTACTTGCAATTTGGATGATTTATTTTAAGTTAAACACATCATTGAAATTTGAATTCAGTTGTTTATGTACAGGTATACATGTATGTGTGATATTT
This sequence comes from Spisula solida, assembly GCA_947247005.1. Classification (NCBI taxonomy): domain Eukaryota; kingdom Metazoa; phylum Mollusca; class Bivalvia; order Venerida; family Mactridae; genus Spisula; species Spisula solida. The sequence continues at coordinate 25,936,657 of OX365945.1, read as the reverse complement.
TACAGGCCAAGTTGCTGTCCATGACGAGAGATGCCCCAGCACATTCTCAGCCCTACCAACCAAGATCTTACAGTCCAGACACTCATCTTACCTCTTCTAAAGCTTCTAACAGGGCATTCTCGAAAACAACAGTTGCTAAGCAACCTACAAAGGGGAACTATTCTAACATGAAACACAGTGCACTTGACCTTGACCATGATGAGTCAACATCTCCTCTAGATACTCCAGCACCCAGGGCCAGGGCACCCAAACCTACTGTGTATGATACTTCAGATATTGAGTATAGAGTTGCTAGGTCAAGGTCACCAAAAGGCAAATCTCCTAAAGCTAGGTCAAGGTCACCAAAATGCAAATCTCCCAAAGCAAGATCAAGGTCAAGATCACCTATGAAAGATAAAACAGGTACGTACCCCTTAAAAGGCTTATGTTGAACTTAACAAAAATGTGTCAAAGTACACTTAATTAAATGTAAAATCAAGAACTTGATTATGTCAAATATAACAAGGTGTACATTGGATATATAGATGTATAGACTTTATAGTGCAAACAAATTACCTAGATGCTCAACATGAAGACTTACAAGCTTATTGTGCAGAATATATCAATTTCCCCTGGAAAGTCAAGCCTTGCTGGAGTAATATTATAGTACACCTTGAACATATTGTTATACTCTCCCCTTATGAAATCAAGACCAGAGTTCTATAGATGGTTCAAGCACAAATCTACTCTTAAATTATGCTAATAGAAGGTTCAAGCACAAATCTACTGTTAAATTATGCTAATATAAGGTTCAAGCACTAATCTACTGTTAAATTATGCTAATAGAATGTGCAAGCACAAATCTACTGTTAAATTATGCTAATATAAGGTTCAAGCACAAATCTACTCTTAAATTATGCTAATAGAATGTGCAAGCACAAATCTACTGTTAAATTATGCTAATAGAAGGTTCAAGCACCAATCTACTGTTAAATTATGCTAATATAAGGTTCAAGCACTAATCTACTGTTAAATTATGCTAATAGTAGGTTCAAGCACCTAGTTAATTGGTTTGCACTATAATTGTCTCTGCTGACTGGTGTGTAGACAAAGTTCTTGTTTATTCAACTTTCTTGGAAATGACCAACATAATTGAATGTCTGATAAGAAAATTATGAATGTTAAAGTACGGCAATTTTAATATTATGTCTGGTTGTGAAAGTGGGTATCCGTGCTGAGACTAAAGTAGACAATTTTGATATTCATACTTGTAGACTGAGAATCATTACACACCATTTATTTTAACAGTGTTTTCAGTTTGTATCACTCGTTAGGGGGAAATGCAGCAATAAGTGAATTTCATAATTATTTTATGAATGCTGGTTCGCTGATGAAATTCCATTGAAAATGTGAGGGTTATGAACAATGCTTGACATTGTTATCACGACATTTCTGTTTATTTAGGTTTAATACTGTTTCTCAACAATTTTTAATTATATATACGGCAGCTGATTCACGTTACCAGTTTTCCTGGACTGTATCCTTATAACTTTACATTTTCACAAGGAACCGGCAACTTTTCCACTTGTGGAGGAAATTGAAATTGTTGTAAAATTTTCATGAAAGGGTACGACCTGCTGCGACCAGGAATCTGGACCATGGCCGTGGCTATTAACATTTCTAGCTGTTACTGGACAATGGTCACAGCTACAAACATTTCTAGCTGTTACTGGACAATGGTCACAGCTACAAACATTTCTAGCTGTTACTGGACAATGGTCACAGCTACAAACATTTCTAGCTGTTACTGGACAATGGTCACAGCTACAAACATTTCTAGCTGTTACAGTGTGCTTCATTGGAGAGTTACAACCTCCTACATCTGTACTGTTGAATAACCTCTTCTTGGAAAATCTGTGTGCAAGTTACCTGATACTTTAACGCCTTAATGCTCTTTCATACTTTTTGCTACACTTGATACTTTTTGCTACATTTTATACTTTTTGTTACATTTCTTCCTGTTGGTTTTATGAAGGCTCAAATAGCCAATCTGATTAATAATACTGGTATCTGCATATTGTGTGTAAGAAGAGTTTGTAGTTTGAATTTTCTTAGAATTGTTTTTATTGCTTGGTGTTGGGTTATACATATCAGAATAAAGAAACCATCATCCATTGCTTGTAAGTGATGTGTGTAGGATTACATATTGGTATAAATGTAAGTGTAAGGTTTGAATAGGTTAAGCATACAATCAAGCATTAAGGCAATAACTTCTTTATTTTTTGGTTTATGACAATTTTGTTGTTGTCTGGAGAAGGAAATAAATCACAAGAGGTTCAAAAGGGCTCTTGACCTTACATTGTGTTAGCAACCAAGGGCTCAAAGGTTGGGAAGTCAAGAAGAAAAATATGCTAAAACAACAGGCGCTCTATAAGTGAAATTGGTTGATCCTTAAAATAGGTGTGACACTGTAATAAGTACTTCATCTCTTTGACGCAACAAGGTTGTTACTCTACCATTTTACACAATCTTGTTGCACCAAAGGGATGAGGTCTTTGCTTGGGCCAAAAATAAAATATTGTTTGTTTCCCCTTCACTACCTAAACAATAAAACAATATTTTACCTACATATCCAACCCTTATTAGCTAGGGTTGGGAAGGGAAAAAAACTATATTTTATTTTTAGGCTTACAGTCATTACAATGTTGCAGCAATATGAAATAATCAGAAGTAGGTAGAGAGTACTAGAAACAAAAGATGAATATTTAAAAAAACAAATATGTATTAATGAGGCATCCCATTTGTTAGCCATTAGCTAAATTAGTGTGTCTTTCTACTCTAGATGATTCACCATAATGAGCTATGGATCCCCAGTAGACATAACTTTTGTCTTGTAATGCCTTTAAAGTATATAGTAAGAAATTCAATGCACTTTGAATAGTACTTTTATTTCATTCTGGGTATTCAGTTTTTTGTGTGGTCAAACAATGAAAATCAGCATTTTTTAGCTAAGTTGATTATATCAATGGTAAACATGGTATTATCTGGCAATTCTTTACTTGAAAAGTGTAAAAAAAAACCCAGATTTTTATCAAACGCCATCAAAACAGGAACATGATAAATGTTTAGGTTAAGCTGGATACCAGAAACAAACATTTATTATTATGCCCCCATCTTTGATGAGGGGGCTTATTGCTTTGCACATCACGGTTGGTCGGTAGACCAAATGGTTTCCCTTCAATAACTCAAGAACACTTTGCCCTAGGATCTTCAAACTTTACATGGAGGTTGATCATCAACTGTTGATGACCCCTATTGATTTGATTGAGGTCAAAGGTCAAGGTCACAAGGACAATTGGGCTGCCATGGGGGCATATGTGTTTTACAAAGATCTCTTGTTTACTCTTATATAAAATGATGCTGCCTTAATATCAGAAAACCACGAAATTTGAGAAAACCATTTTTCATTATCAAATCATATCTAGAGATCATTTAAAGTCACAATGCAGTGTTTAGATTTGTTTGTCAAATACAATTTGTTTATCACATGCTTGGAAAAGAGCATAAAGTCATTTTCTGTAAGCATCAGTTAGATAAACATTTGTTTTAGATACATATAAAACAATGTGATTTGAATGAGTTACATCACAGATGTGTGGATTGAAATGTTTAGTTCTTCATTTATTTGTTATGTGTTTTGTAAAGTTTTATTCGTTGAAATGTTTCTAAAACTCATGTCGTTCATCAATCTAATGCCTTATTTCTATTCTGAAAGCGTGATATGATTTCCTCACGTTTTTGCCATGTTCTCAAATCATCAACTTTCACTGACATGTATTGTACGGTTTTATGTATGTGTTTTGAGTGCTAATACTCAATACTCAAAACGCTCTTGAAAATTTAACAAAAATGTCGATTTTCCTCCAAATGTTGAGAAATTTCTGTTTCCTTGTGAAGGGGTAAGTTTTTACTGGCTAACTTACCATCATGCACAGGAAAACTGGTTAGTTGAACCTGATGCAGTATATAACTGAATAATAAGAATAATATTGTTGATTGGTGCATTTTGAATCTGCATTATTAATTAACCAATCAGATGTCTGCATTATGAGACTAGTCTTAAATTTTATCAGCATTAGTCCTGTTTATTGATATACCAACATGAAATTCACTTTGTTCTGAAGTATGCTCATGTGTATGATGTATGCTTTACAGATCGTGGAATATTACATCAAATCCTGGACCTTGCCGCGGTTGACTCGCCCACCAGAGACATCCTCAGACAGCCTGTTACTGCTTCATCAAGGTAAGATTTGAATATTCATTACATAGACCCTGTAGTTGTTAAAGGCGTTCACACACACCCTGAAGTTATTTAGGGTGTTCACACCCTGTAGTTGATAAGGGCATTTGAGACAGTTTCTTGTGGAATATGGGGAAACTTTTCCCAGTAATAGAATTTGTTCAAACTTTGTATATGAACATTGTATCATATTAGAAACAGAACAAATGCAAAAATGCAAACCATTTCAAAGGCCACCATGATTGATAAAGAGTTGTCTGGCCTTGAATATGCGAATTTGGAGACACATACCAGTTGCAATGGCAGATAACTCGAAAACAAGCATGGTGAGCCATACTTGTTTATGTCTTTTTCTGTTTTCAACATGATGCTATGTTCATATATACACAGTTGTAACAAATTCTGTTATTTTGCTCCATCTCTCATACAAGCAACTACAGCAAACGTCTTTAAGGTGCATTTAGATAGATTTATTTATGTCAGGAGATAGATAGATTTATTTCAGCATAAAACTGCATAGAAGCATCTTAAATACATACAAACAATAATATAATAAAATGGAATGTATGCATAATAAAGCCATGTCATCAATGTTACACAGCAAAAAACACCTTTAAATAATCTGGTATATTGATTAAGGCATCACAGAATGAAAAATCAACAACCTGGATTTAAAGGATGTTATGTTATCAATGCTCAGTGTTTAGTTTTCTGTGCAAAAAAGGTTAATATTATAACAATTCGGACAGGGAAGTAAATACCACACAGAAACAGCAGAGCATGAAAGGCTCAGAAATAAACGCGCACGAAATTAATGAAAAATCACAGCCCACAAGCACAACCACAATGGCAAACACAGAAATAAACAAACAAAAAAATGAAACTTTAAAGTCCTTGCGTAGTCCTTACAGAGTCCTGCTTGCATCTGCCATTTTAGCCCTATAGAAGTGTCAGTGTTTGTTATGAAACTCTAAATAGTATAAACCGAAATGGATGATAACTAGAACCATAAACTAGAAAATTTAATCAATGTGCGTGATAGAACCATGGATTAGAAATCAGAAAACGTACAGCAAGTATGACAAGTAGATGATTTATTATATTACCTACCCACTGTGTCTTGATGCATCACAATCATAAATTATGAGAATAACGAGAAGCAACAAATATCCTCATAAAATACACATTTATAATTGAAAAAGATGACCAAAAAAATGGTGGAATGTTTTATCCCCTATGACGACTGTTTGTCATCATAAATCATATTGTTGTGATGTTTTCTGTTTTGTACATTATTACGTAAGCTGGTAAAAGTAACAGATCAGAGTTTAATAGTTTATTGTCATAAACCATGCAGTTTCTTGACAAACAACATATACACATTTATGAAACATATTTTTTTTAACTGGATGCATTATAAAGTTACATTGTGCATATAATGTTTGTTTGCGTCAAATATAAACCTCAAACTCACATCACATGTAATGGTAAATGCAATTCAAGAATTTCAGGAGACATTGCTGTCATATATCTTCAGAAGAAATTGAGCTCCTACAATATCTCTCTTGCCATAAATATCAGACAAACAAGACACATTTGTTACATGTGTTCAAAAAACACTTGTTTACCAACTCTTTTGCGTGGCGTTATAATACAAACTTATGTAATTTCCAGTTTATTAGGATCTTGAACTTGTTAAATCTGATGCTACTGTTACTAACACACACAGTATATTAAAATATCATATTTATTATACAACAGTTGTTTACCCAAATTCTGTATTTGTGTGGTGTTGATAATATATACTTATGGAATTCAATTTATTAGGTTTCTAGACTCTTTACATCCATGCTACTGGCTGTTACTAACACACCCAGTATAATAAAAAGTAGCATATTAATAATACAATGTACAACACTCCTTTACTCAAATTCTATTTTTGTGTGGCGCTAAAACAAATTTATGAGACTTTGTTATGTAAACAAGTGTATGTCTTCTATCAGACTATTTGTCTGCTTACATGAGTTATTAATTCATTTCAATAGGTTGTTATCCTCAATCTGTAAGTTATTAGTAATCTCAGTGAAACAGTAATGTATTGTACAACTACTGTTGGGTGAATCTATAATAATTACCCCACTTTTTCTTGCCAGATGAGATTTAACTGACTGTCACAACTCTTTGATATACATAAATAATTTATGGATAATTTGATATTATAATACAGAAATAATTTGTGGATAATTTGATATCAGGAAATGATTTATTGATAGTTTGATTATACAGTAATAATTGATTGAGAATTTGATTTTCGGAAATAATTTATGGATAATTTGATATAAGGAAATAATTTATTGATAATATATAGAAATAATTTATTGATAATTTGATATCTGGAAATGATTTATTGATAGTTTGATTATTTGATTATACAGAAATAATTTTATTGATAAGGATCATAACAAATCGGGCAGGGAAGGCAACATTCAGCACGAAAGGCACAAACAGTATCAAACAAATAGGAATAAACATGTGCCTCAATGACGAATATAAAATATAAAAATGAACAAAAAATAAAATAAAATGAACAGCTACAAAGTCCTTCTTTCATGTGTAAATTGGGTGCCTGAATCTGTGATACGTCTGTATGAATGGTGCAAATTCTTTCTCTTCAGTCTTATGTCAAATGAGACTTCAATTCTCATGTGCATTTCTATTTCTCCAATTGCACAACACATTTCATATAATCTTAAATTGAATTTTTAATGTAATATACACATGTATTTGCTTTTTCGGCTTTACAGTTAATACTTTTGTCTATGGTGTGGTTTGCATGGAAGTGTTTAACATGCATGCTGGTTAACATTATATAGACTGTCTAGCCGTAAACTTTCCATTATTCTGTTACCCGGCAACATTTCCAGATGAATTCTTTTTTAAAAGCTCTGAACTATTGCACAAGTGAACAAAACGTTTTGTTGCCATTATTTAGATACCCCAAATAGTTGGGTTAATACTCAGACCTAACAAAATTTCAATTTTGGCTTGTAACTAAGCGTAATTTGTGTCCACTTATGATAATTAAGAATATCACAATTTGATGGAGACATACTTCAATTAGAGTGACATTGTGTATATGTTAGCTAATTTAAAAACCCCTTAATTGCAAGTAAACATCCCCAAGTTAGTTTGAACTTCTTGACGGATTTGCTTTTGAGTATGAAAACTTCTGGGTTAATTAAATGAAATTACCAGTTGGATACGCAGAAATGTTAATGCTCCTGATAAAAATGCAAAATTTGTGACGTTCACTAAACGAGCATAAAATTGATGTTTCTAAATTTAAACTACATTTGAGATTATTTAACTAGCAACATCAGCATTTAACCTTCAGGAATGTAAGCTTTGGTATTTCAACAGCACTTCAAATTTACCAAATAAGGATAAAATCTGATTAATTTATTTCAACTATTGTTGATAGTACGGACTTTATAGATATAACTGAAATTATAAGAGATATTCAATGATATAAAACCTGTCTGTCATGCTTCAGCTGAATGTATTATAAACTTAATATGTTAACCCTTGTCCATTTATGTCATGTACATATTGCAGCTGTCATACAAGTTAAGGGAAGTTTCAATGAATTTATTCCAGTGTAGCATGTAATGTTATTTAAAAAAATATTTCAAAATTTAAGTTTTTTTCTGTCAATAAAATGTTGCATAAAATAGAAAGACTGTATACTAGCATTATTGTAAAGAACCCTTTAAACTTTCAATACTGGCACACCTCACAGAATTTGAATAACAATTTAATGCATTGTTGCATTTAATCGTCATTTAATCATTATTGTGTACACTTGAGAACCTTGACATACGCCATAGTAATATTTATGTATACGTGCATTGGTACTGAGACATCTTGGCGTAGTACTCCCTAAGTGCATTACTACTTAAATATCTTGGCATATTACTAGTTCAACTGAACCAAAATTGAAACCTTAATTTCGCAAGCTTTGCATCCTTGCCATTCATGCATGTGCATGGAATACATAATTAATATTAATTACATGCACATGATTAATTAACTATTTGACTTCATAATTATATTATTACTGTTTTATCGATGGCTTTATCATTACAAGTATTATATATCTTGACCCTTTCCTTACTGAAATGGAAATGTAATAACTTCCAACTGTTTGTGATTTTGACATTTTTAAAACCCTATCAATCATAGAAAAGTTGTTTAAAATGTAACAGACACATGTTGTTGTTAACTTCTGACATAAGGAAGCAGTTGTTACTGATTATCAACCAAATGTGAACTGAATATATTATTCATGTGTTAATAAGTGAGTAGAACGGATGGAGCCTACATACAAAGCATGTGGACATTCATTCAACCAAAGTATGATGTCAGTACAAATGTATATCTCTTGTAAGTGAAAGAGAAAATAACAAATTGGACCTGGATAGCAGCACTCACCAGAAACAACATTGCAGTGCACCAAATGCACAAACATGGCCTCACAAAAATCATAGACCAAATGTATGAGTCACAATAGCAAACATGAAAATAAACAAGCAAAATGAAACGTAACAGCTGACTTAATGTACGAGTCGTAACAGCTACAAAGTCCGTCTTTCCTTTAGTTCAATAAAAGTGCATGCGAGTGTTAAAACACTACACCATGTAGCTTCTGAATGCCCATTAAATGTTTTTTTAACAAAAAAGATAATGACATATCAGATATGGGAAGCTTTCAATTAAGTTTATTTTAAGTTCCAGTCGATGATTGCTGAGAAATAATGCAGTAAGACAAACACATGCCAACACAAATGCATACATTTGCAAACATAAAAACGGATGGACAACCAAAGCCCTGTCTTTAAAGGAGTTTATAAGAGGTCAACCAGTAACGTGTCAGGAATGTGATCTGACTCATGTTTTTAAAGAGAAATATTTATTTCGATCATTTTTGCAATGGTTTCATAGCAACGCATAGCAACTATTTCATATATAATGTTACTAAGTTAAATTAATATAATCACAGTTTTCCCTTTATAGTTCAGCACCTTTATACTCGTAGATTAGGCAAATCGCAGTGATTTATAGTCACCATTCAAATATTGTCGTAGCACATTGTTGGTTTATTAAATACTGTAATGTACCGATAATTCAAAGCCATACAGAAGCTGCAACATGCAGTGCCTTGCCACCCGGGTAAGAGACATGCACAGAAAGTACCATCAATACCCCCCCCCCCCCCAAATGTTATGCGTTGCCAATGCATATTTTACGCACTGTACCACCCCGAGCTTTACTGCACAAATGTATGTATTTTGTTGAGAAAACAAGGTGCTTTACTTAATCTGTAAGTTAGTTGATCGACCTTGTGCTGAACTCTATAAAGGGTCAAACAGAATTATACCCTCTCTCTCTGTTGAGATACAATGTAATTAATATTAATCAAAATGAAAACTTAATTTGTGTAAAGATAGGTGTTAAAACAAGCAACGTAAATAATGTTCATTAGAAAATACAGTTGGTTAAAATTTATATTCAGTTAATTCGGTCTAATGGCCTTTACGAAAAACAACGGAATTAGGTTTCATATTATGTTTGCATGATACAAGGATGTCCCTTAAGGTAATGACCGTTAGAGTTGTTGAAATGGCAACTGTTTACTACATAGAAATATACTGAGATTCTTATACCTTCTTTATTGTTATCAACAGAAACTTAAGTTTGTCCTACTATCATTTCACCATTCTTCTTCTTATTATTAATATTGAATACAGATTAACTGAATTTACAGCCAAAATATCTTTTGCTTGTGTAGTAATTGTTCCTGTGAAATTCTAAGACAGGATGATATACATTATAATACTACGGTGGTTGCTAGCACACATGTTGTTTGGGCAGCCTTGTAGAAAACATCAACTGTGTTATGTAACAATTAAACATTCCTCCATCATGTTTCCATAACGACTCTAGTACTAGTAAACGATATTCATACTTTCCGGTACTCCAATTATTACTCATCATCTATGTTTTATGTCGTCGATTGTCTTTTCTTTTGTAAGTGTTAACTTGGTATTTTCCAGTCTCTGTGTGTTCTGGGATGGCTGGACAGTTTAAATTAGACATTTTCCACGAGAAACAAATAACTGTCAATTTCGACCGAAATTATTGTTGTAACCTTTTACTAGGCCACAGTTGCATCCTACACATACTAGTGCATGTATTGTCATTTGGCGAGAGGAGAAACATGCCATCCCCTGGCTCGATTTCGCTCCCATTTTGAAAAATTCTAGTTTCGACAATGAGGAATTTCATGTTCGTAGTATACATTGCTTGCTGGTGCAAACCGTTTCGTCGCATATATTGATAATTGGTTTGTTTTTGTGATAGCAAACAAACACATACTTATAATAATAAAGACTTTATATAACGAGGAAACTCATTTGACAATTATATTAAATGGCAATCTTCCATGAGATCCTCAACAATGAACACTTGAACAATTGAACAAGAACACTAGTGCATAAAAGAAAAGAGTATAATGGCAATTTAGCCTATATGACGTCCACAATATCATAATTTTATATTTAATTTGAGAATTTCATAAAAGAGTTTCAGTGAAAGGATGTGCGAAATCGATATGTATGGGATCTGTAATTAAAGTAACGTATAAATATAAATACTTAATCAATTAAATTTATAATTTATCACTATAAAGCTTAATTAGATATAGAGACATCATAAGAGCTAGCATATCATATAACAACATGTAAATTAAAACAATGACATTTTTAAAAGCATGATACAGAACATACATGTTTAAGAAAATTTGTCACGAATATAGAGTATGAGCTAATTAAAATTGATGACCAGATATATACTTCGTATACAGTGAGGTTTTGGGCTGAATCAATGGGTTTTAGCATTAAGTGTGTATGTGCCAAGGAAATGAAATTTCGTTTTGGATAACATATCTCTTTTTTAAAGAGCCAATGTGTTTTGGGTTTAGTGACGTTACTTGCTGGTACAAAAATGTAATACGTGCTCACAAATGATTGCTGTAAAACATGTATGCTACATTTCTATTTCTTCAACGTGTATAGTTATTATTTAAGTTATCGGTGTAAACTTTGTTACTTGTCCATCGCCATTAAGATAACATGGTAGAAAAAAACGAATTTTAGCAAATTACACCCGGATATTTAGTCATTTATGATAAGAGTACGTATTTGTTACTGAGCAACCTAACTATGAATTTTACTTCAACAAAACACATTTCTGCGCGATAGGAACGAAAGAAATACACTAATTTCGAGTTCATAAATTTTAAAACAAATTAACTGACAGAATGCTAGGGGATACCACATGCTACAATAGTACGTGCGTAGCCTTTGGAAGATCACCATGAGACATGTCAGTGCATACATATAGCGTGTCACTAAACAATAATGAGGGTAAAATGTACACATGGCGCTGACATTAATGATTTGTGGTACTACACGCTAAGGAATGATTGAAACAGTGAAGTTCATGTCGGAATGGTATTTATTGAATACATTCATACGTACAGTTATTGCTTATAAACAGTATTCAGGACTTATTTAGTACCATTATTTTAATTAATAACGACGGACGCCTTCCACTTCAACGACAAAATTGAAACACACATCATCGTGACATGTAAAATTGTATGGTCTACACAATTGTTTTTGGGAAAACAATAGGAATAAAATAAATTAAGTTGTAATAACTTTAGACATGTAGGAAGGAGCATATACTTTAGTTTCATGCAAACGCCCATTGTCAGGTGCCAGACCCTGCTTTTTGCCTAGGTTTCATTATATATCTTATGCAGACGATCGACGAAGGCAATCAACTTCTTTTTTCTATTTCTTAACAAGTGATTGTGAAATGCTCGTTTGTCTTTGAGACAGTTAACACTAATTTATAATGATAAGAACGTATTAATTACACGAAGCGATGATTGCAGCAAGTATTTGTACAACAGTAAATTAAACATTTACTACAGTTTGTAATCAATTGAAAACACACTTCAGACTACATTTTACATTCTTTACAACTTCTTCCTCTTTTTCTGTGTTCATGTTGTGATGTCAAACATCGTCTTCTGTAGGTAGCTGACATCTTCCTACCTAGTTTATCAAGTGGTATGTGGTGCTTACTTCATAGTACATGTAATAGTATTACATTTAACGAAAAGAGAGTACTAGACAACGTTCTATGTCTAGTGTCTCTAGTACTGTCTACGTAATGTAGTGCCATGGTCGCGCTTTGGAAATTATTGCATATCACTGGTAGTGAAACATGTATACATTGTAATCCCATTTTTGCGTCGTTGTAACTATATTTAGCGTCATTTCTCAATGATCTAGTCCTTGGTTTACATAGTTTCTCGACCATTCGTGGAAGACATAAGCGTCGATAATGCCACTGCAGAACATAGCATGCCTATACTGGGGATCAAATCCAGACCAACTAGATAGCAGTCAAAGGCCCTCCCAACTGCACTAGCTTCTTTGGCTTTTTCATTGTTTTCTTTTTCGTATTTGTGGTTGTAATTGTACAAATATGTGTGCTTGTGGTGTGTTATTTTTTTGTTTTGTGTGTTCCTTTTTTATGCCTTCGTGCTCTGCTGGTTCTTTGAGTGCCGTCTTCCCAGTCCGGTTTGTTATTATCTTTCTAGTCCTGAGTTAACGTATACACAGTGTGCTTCGTAACAGCTGTCTTGCCTGGAGTGAGCTGTTTCTTTAATCAGAATTTTGCATTATTGATTAAGCATTTTAATTCCTTCTCAAATGAAATTGAAGCTTGCACTTTGCTGAGTTCATAAATCGTTACAAACGTAATTAATATGCCTCTGCAGGGAATTAAAACAAATTATCATTTTGTCTGTATTTGATTAAAGCGATAGCTTTTACTGTGGATACTTTCAGGGAATTGAAACAACATTTTTCTTAATCACGACAAGCTTGTCATTGCCTTTCCCTGAAATACGATGTTTTCCAACTGAATGCTAGTAGTTTCAACTATGTTCAGATGGGTTTGGCGAGGTTTGCTCAAGCTTTGTAATACATATATAACACATTTTAATTGATCACATAATCGTGTAGGAAATATCGTTCGGCACTCCAACAGTGTGAAATAAATAATAACATTAGCCTGACGTGACGTTAGCAAATCCATGCCTTATTGACCCATGAACTCAGGATAATATCAACGTCGTCAATACGTCGCGTTCATCATTTTGAACTAGAATGAACATTCTCAAAGTTTATGTGATAAATCGTATCTTACATTCGTGCTATTTACATACGACTTTCATTAAACAAGTGGACAAAACTGTAATTAAACCTGTGTATAATGAGCAGTTCCCAATCAATCAGATTTGAACGGCAAAATAACATAATGTTCTTGGTTCTGTGTTATTGTATAAGAATATGTTCGACTATTTAAAACGGTAAACGAAGATCGTGCATGTTAAAAATTAGTCAGTTCTGCATGTACCATGCTTACATTATGAGTAATGTTTTATCAAGCATGTATCATGTCATTAAAAAACGTACGACCAAAGTTAAATTCTTTATAATTCTTTTATAAGTAAGAAAATTTATTTTGATAAAACATTACCATGGTGTTGGCGTTGTTACAAGTACTAGATAAACACAATACAGCGTACTAAAACGGACACGACCATGCATCATTTTATAATTACATTTTAAGATATTGAAGTCTTATATAGACTCACAATGCCAACAACTATCTACGGATATTAACATGTTTAACGCATGCCTGCCGTTTCGTTAAAATTGTATTACATGCTGAAGATTTATCCATGGTAACCATTGTTTATCCGTCATGTAAATGCCTCACCGAGCCATGCTATGACTACTTCAGAAATAAAGTTCTTTATAAGATCGATGCACAATTTGTTTGCATACGTTATTAGCAGGCGTTCGTTGCAAAAAATGTAAATTTATAGCTGTGTGCATGCTTTAGGTCAAAATCTATTAGTATGCTCGTTAGGTCATAGCCCAAAGCAATTAATCACATTTAAGACAAGCATCGCTCTTGGTGAAGAATTGAAAACAATCAAAGTAGACGAACAATACTCGAATGTATTGGATGCATATGGATTAAATAATACCAGAAAAAATATGTTTTGTAAGGGAAAGTTTGTGTAAAATATGATCGTCTTTTATCTAAGAATAACTTTCAGTGGCAAGGTTCTAACAAAATAGATATTTTGTTAAGATAACTGCATGTATGTAAAATACATACGAGTATATGAAGAAATGCAACATATCAGTAAAAGTTGGACTTAATTTATTTCACAGTCATTGCGAAACAAGTAACATTTATAACAACGTATGTTAATCCTTCAGTACCAGCTTCAAGTATAGTGTTGTACCCCTCGATCACTGACATAGTCATAACATAACATAACATGGTGCCTTCCTTGTCCGATTTGTTATTGTTGTGTTTTGTATACAGACACACGCGCCAAGACGACTCCAAACAAACTTTCATTATGAAATAAACCTAAGCATATTCTTCATTAGTCTTCTCGCCGAAAATATTTTTCTACCATTAAACACTATTAGCGTAAGCTAGAAGTTTAAGTCATGAACTCGACTACAAAATGTATGGATCTGTCTGTGTCGGATTGTAGGTGACCCGTGACATTTTGCACATTTATTTCTCTTGGGCTAACATCGTAAGGATTTCTTTCAATGTGATGCACATGTTTTTATAAACGATGCAATTACACGGTACTAGATTCCAAAAGGATAATGACAAATCGGACAGGGAAGGAAGTACTTAACAGAAACAGCAGAGCACGAGTGGCACAAACAAGAACAATCGCAGAACACAAGCGCGTGCCACAATGATATACACAAAAATGAAGAAAGAAAAAACAACAGCTACAAAGTAGTATAACCGTTAATGCATATAAAACAGAACAGAATAGTTTACCGTCGTAAACAATAGTTTCTCGACAAACAACATAAACATGTTTACATCATAAGCAAGCTCAATTTCAAAAATGAAAACCTTTAATATTCAAACGTTTTTTCACGAATCACCACCGCATCGGTCGTCGTTATTCAATGTACTTATTTGTAAGTGATCAAGTCGGTTATAGATTATAGTGTCTACCATCCCGTTCATTTTCTTTTCCCTTGTTTTTTGTCTGCGATGTTTAGATATTGCAATTTTCTGTTTAGTATTGCAGAAAGATAATTTCCTAGTTACTGTAGTATTCAGGGAAGGAATTTGTCATTTAGATAACTCGATCGATTTTGGATTAGGTTCTTACACTTGTCAATGGGAGAAAGTGGTATGTCGCCTTGACTGTGATAAATTACACACTTATCTTTAACGATTGGAAGTCTAAATGTTTACTACAGTTGATCGGCAAGATAGTATAAGAGTAGACAGGTCATGGTAACTCTGAACATGTTCCTGAAACTTGAATAAAATGAAATGTCCTAATAAATGTGTCGTTCGCGTGAATGTTAAAAGTTTCGTTGTTCAATTGATTTTATTTTTGTGTTCACTTTCATTTTAGTATAAATAATGCATATTGTTTATGTTTGGCGCCATGAAAACTCCTGGGAGCAATAGTATCAAATACCTCTTCGTGAAGGAAGACATTATATCATGCTGCAGTAATGGAATCGTTATTCTGTCTTTAAAATAAACAGTAACACTGGATAGGTGTGTCCAGGGTTGCTGCACCTTGAGTAATGACTATACTTCAGAGAATACAAAACATTCGGTCAATGATAGTTTTCCGCATAATAGTATACCAAACATATTTACAAAATATGAACACACTATTTCTATTTTTCCTTCGATACTCTAGCTGTGATATGGCTGTACAAAAAAAGTATAATATATATACAATCGGACGGGGAGGGCAGCACTTAACTTAACCAGCCGAGCACATAAAACATAAAAAAATACCACAATTACAAGGCACAATGAACAAGGAAATGAATAGCCCAAGTCTCAGCTGTAAAAAACTGAATGAACTAGTTTCAGCAAGCAAAAAGCTGAATGTCCTAGCTGAATGACCTATTTTCAACCGTACAACGGCTGAAATACCTAGTTTTAGCTGTCTGAAGTCCAAAAAAGTTTAAGAGTAACAATAAGCTGAGTGCCATAGCTACAGCTGAATTACCTATGGTTTCAGCAGAAAGTCCCAGCCAAATGACCTAGTTTCAACAAGTTGTAAACGTATTTGTTTATGAACAAAACATGTGAAGGAGGGTCAATCAGACTGGTTTATATTGGTATACCATAAAACATTACTTGAGTACAAGAAAACAACGTAAATCACCAATTCTAAACATTTATCCGTTTCGTATTATAGTATATAGACATGTTATATCATATTAATTTCCTCAATTATGCATGTTCTCTGTTGTTGCAGTAAAATCAAGCTCCACTGTTTTTGAATCTTATGAAACGTGCGTTCGCATTATAACACTCAATTAGTGCAGTGTTGTTTGTCATAAGTAATGCTTACAAAAAGGTTTTCTATGATTAATTAAAATTCGGAGAGTTGAAAGAACCTTGCTTGCCAATACACTCCAACAAAAACACAACCTATTGCTAATTAAAACGATCCATTTTGTCAGAGCGTGGTTAATTTGATAATCTCTCGTTTGCCTTACTTGTTCTACCACGTTATAATTATTAGAATATGTAATGTAACTGCTTAATTCATTTGATGTATGTGACGGTGAAATAAGGAAAACGTGTGCGGAAGGACTTAGGGCCGTGATGAATAGATTGAATAATTACGAAATCATTTAAACAACTGGTAGATTAGTGTAATTGTGTGGTTGTCACATTCTATCTCCATACACATAGCGTCGAGGTGTTCGTCATTATGTTTTATCATACTTGTAATTACTTTTAAGTGATTCTTCTCACAATCTCCCCATTTCTCTTCTTCACTTACGGGAATACAGATGAGTGTGGAGCCATTGCTCGAGTTAATTGGGAACGTGACTTGTGTGCAAGAGCATAATTAAGTGAAATAACCTGTTTCCTGCATTGGCGTACATTTCCCCGTAGTGTCATTTGTCCCCCGTGTTGGCCTTGTGGTTTGTTTCCAAGGCGTGCCTAATACTAGTATTTGGTCCTGAACTTACATTTGTGAACAATCATTGCAATACATATCAATGCTTCATATGTCGAAGTTCATGCCTTCGTTCTATGAATTGTCTTTATTGATGTTTGATCTCGAGTCCTTTGTACAAAGTATTAATTGTTCATATTGATATTGTCATACCATCCGATGCTTTAGGGTTGGTTTGCGCTTTGTACTCGTATTTTCATTTCTTCGTCCTGTAAACTTATTTTATTGCTCAAATGTATTTGTCGTGATCTTTTTAATTAATTTTTGGATTGTTTTTGAGCGAATGATGCAATTAACAATTACTGTCGATCATGCATTGTTTGATGATGAAGTATTTTTTTCTGTTGTGCTCATGTGAGCAATCATTGTTGTTATCAAGGTTTAAAATGTCAAAGTTCATGCATTGTTTTATGTATTTTATTTGTTGATGTTTTTTTTGCTTGTATTTAACTACCGAATTATCGTTCGTATGTTCGGTTAATCGGACACTTAATTAAAGCGTACTCACTAACATCATATACTCCTGGTACTCTATTTGACATCAATTAGTTAATTAATGCATTGTAATGTCTCTGGTATGGCATGTGATCTCCTACAGAGTTAGTACCATGGTCGACTTTAGTTTCTAGTTCAGATGTAAGCAAATACATCTGTTCCCTTGTTTTTTCACTTTGTTAACACAGGTTTCTCAATGCTTCTATTGTTTTATTTGGTGTGTTTAAAACGATACACGCCCGTTTTTAAATCAGATTCTTCGCGTTATGTAGCACAACACGGTATTTAAAAAAACTCCATTCGGCTAAATTTCCAGTCGAATTCTTATCAGGAGAATCGGTCGATTATTTCCATATGACGTGTATAAAACAAATGGACCCGTGCCAATGAAATGTGATTTAGCAATATTCGCTATACGTGATGGAAGTTGTCACGCAATGGAAAGAAACAATTATCTAACGGGCAGTCGGTTCGTAATGTAGTCAGTAATTGTACCTGGCCTCAATGAATGGCTTATATTGTGTTCTCGCGTGACGAGATCTCGTAAATGATGTGTCAGATGACTGTGATCGCGTGTGCCACGAGATTACCGTCTAAAGACTGAAATTAATGCTTGTCTACCGGTACTGTGTGACAAACGAAAATTGATCACGGATTCAATGACAAATTAAACATGTCTGCAACGGTTTCTAACAAACAATAACATTTCTGTGCCTCCGTCATTAATATGTCTACAAGTATGCTTAATCAACGTAGCACATTAAACAAGGTTATTACCAGATTGATGGTTTTGCATATTTTGCAGCCTTGTCTGTTTCCGTTGTTTTCAGTTTTTATTTTTCGTCTTAGGTTTTATTTACCATGTTTGACATTTGTTGTAGTCTTTAGAGGCGTTATCATGTTTTCCTCTGTTTCCTGTTTGAACCTGTACGTGTGAACGTTGAGACTCTCTGGTGTTTTAGAACATAAACGTCTGAAAATGTTCGTCACTGAATAAAATTTCAAGTCCCGAGTTTCTAAATTCATCTCAAGCTTTTATGCTAAACTAGGAACTTTCGCACACATGACGTTATTTCTCTATTACTCTCTCATGACGTGATAGACTATGGTTACTGTCTAATGCATACCCTGTAAATGGCGTTATTTTTTGCAGCTGTCTCGTTAGTACTGTTGACATTTACCAAAATAAACCCGATACAACAAAATTATAGTTACATGTGTCGGTCGCATCTGCGTTTGCATATGTTGTTAGATGACGTCTAAAACATATACTTTACACAGTAGAATGTTTGTCTAAATGAACTCAAGGTCGATTTTGAATATGGGTCAGATTAGGTCTAAAACTAGACCACTCCTAGATCAAGTCATATAACAATATTGTGTATGTAATAGATGATTCAATGTTCCCCCGGTCTTCATGAAAGTTGGCCAGAATATTTGTATCGATGGAATCTACGTCATAATCGAATATTGGTCATTTAGAGTCAAGTACTTGGTCACCAGATCAAATAATACGAAAGCAATTATCATCAATTGAAGAAATTAGAAGAATAATAACTTTCAAACATATACATGTGCATTTAGATTATATTCACCAATGCTGCAGGTATGTGCAACATGTATGGCTATCGCCTGCAAGAGTCGTCACCGGACAATTTTCAGATAGAAACATCTATAAAAGATGTCTTATGATAATTGGTACATGACGGGCAATAACCGAGTGACGCAGTGGTCGAGTCCACTATTACGATGTAAAACTAATTATCAAGGCCCATCCAGCCATCTACGTATAATATTTCAATGATTATATAAAACATTTACCTGTTCAGGCAATGTTTGTAATATTTTGTGTACACGCAAAATAAAACATAACTTTCGCATTATCCTAACTGGACAGTACGTGGTCGCATTTAATATTTGACGATGTTTTTCTCCCAGGTCGGTATACAATGTCCCTCTTGTTCTACAATGGTGTACTCTCGTAGTAATTAGACTCAGAATATACAAGCTATAAATAGTAATTCATAATCATAATAATTTCTTCATTGAACAAAATACATATTTCCTTGTATATCTACGTCTGCAATGTTACTATCACTGTATTAATAATTACCTTGGTAATCATCCAAACTATGTTTAGAACCAGCGTCATGGTTTCTCGTGTTGTTATGCTGATTATTATGTGCTACTTTTTGGTCACGTGATGAACAGCCGATCAAACCTGTACATTCTTGGCATCTGATCAGTTTTCTAAATTCAGATACTCCGTTCTTTCCGTCGTGGCATTTTCACACTAAATGACCTCATCATTTAAAATTACACCTTCTGGTTTGCTGTTCTAGAAAACAATGCTGTTGGCGCGTTATCAAGCATTTGTGACGTCATGTGTTTACGTTTTGTACCATTGGCTCCATTCATCTGCATTACTTGAACGTCTGGGTGCATCTTTAGCGGAGTATATGTATCATAGACGTTTCTCAGTGCCAACGTTTCTGCGTGTGGCAGCCATGTAGACATGTGTGGTAAATGAGATTGCCAAGGAAAAAAATGGAAGACTCTTTGTTTAAATTCTCAGATGTTTAAAGCGATTGTACGATTTATACGGCCTTCGACTGATGTCTGCGTTGAAGACTATGATGTAGAGATTTTGCACGTAGTAAGTCAAACGGCTGTTTCGTTGTTGAAAGAAATTTGAGATTATCTTTCGTGTATATTATGTGTTGGCATCTTGTGGGTCTGTGTTCCAAATAGTTTACGTTCTGTTTTAGATTGCTGTATTTCTCTATGAGACTGATGCGTGTGAGTTTTATATTCTATAATATGCTGTTGAAGTGGGAATTCTTATGTTCTACCAAGGCTAATCAATTATTTTATTTTACGCGAACGATATCACTCACAGTCTTGTTTTCTAGAGAAAGAAATTATATTTAATCTCGTATAAATCGGTGAGTTATTTTGAGAAGTACAACTCCTCTACTTGTAAGGACTATCTGGCTCCGATATTAGAAAAAAACTGTTTGTACAGTAACAGTATAGCAGGGTTACTGTAAGGCAAATGTCCAAGTAAGTTATTGGCAAAATGATTACTGAAAAGGTATAGACTTTTATAAGACAATGCTCTTTTTGTACTGCTTTTGAGTGTTAAATACAAAATATATGTGAACTTGTGTTGAAAATTTCCTTTGGGGTTTGGACACATTTTAAAAACGTTTTTCCGTCATTACATACGACAATGCGTTGATGTAACCAGTTTAGCATATTCTTATTGTCTGCTCCGACCTGCTTATATCAATCTTCCATATTATGTATGTGTTAAAAAAGAAAATTACCAAAAACATTTTGGCCACTGCACCTTTTTGTGACACTGTGTTCACTTTGTATGTGCCCTTTTGCAATTAGTTCATGTACCCTTGTTTCTACTTTACTTTTACTTTACTTTTCCGGTTTATCCACTTCGCCATCAGGTGTGGATCTCAAACTCTTCTTGTTAAGTGTTGTTTGTGGGTTGTCCTTGGTGTATGTGGTCGTCATTTTGGTCTGTTCTTGTCATAGCTCTTGTTCCGGATTTGTTTGACTGACTGAGGCGACAGGCTGTCTGTGTGGTTTGTCGTGTTTTTTGTAAAACATGAGGCAACGTTTTGAAACTATCGGACCTGAAGTATTGAAATCAGTTACAATAAGTTGTGACACCTTTTTGTACACTTCCTTTCAGCAGTGCTAACATTTTAATGTACTAAATAGAGCTAATACAATATAGTCGAGACCAGTTTTATCCATTTATCTTTTAATACAACAAACATCATTTTCACCAAATCATCACAGAGGAACACACATTGCCCCATTCTGGAACAAGAACCATCTAGGTGACGGTCGATCGCAATTTCAATGTGCACAGATGACTGCATCATTTTTAAAACTGCTCTAAAACAACATCTAGTGCATTTTGAAGAAGTAAGACGTTGGTTCGAGAAAACATGTTACATAGAAATACAAGACCGTAATCGTTAATTCGATTTGAACACCGTTATTATCAAGACTTTGTCGTGTAATGATAGATCACGACTATTTTCTTCCATGTTAATAACTATAATCATTGCCAAGTCGTGCAGAAAAGCCTACATACAATTGGTATAGCCAAGCCTCACGTTTGAAAGTACATATGTACCACATAAAGTGAAAAGATAAAAAGCATAGCCAGGCTACCTGATTACATCAACTTCAAGATAGCAATAACAATATGGATAGAAATGTAAAATGATGACTGACAATATTAGCACCCGTTGGGTCGATGAGTGACCAAAACACCCTAGTGGTGAAATTATTATTAGCACATGTTTGGGACGACGAATGGCCAAAACTTAATGCATGTATTGGTGCAAATAGTAGAAACTGTTTGGGGCGATGAATGGCCAAAACATACTATAGGTGAAAATATAAGCATCCGTTTGGGTCGATGAGCGACAAAACATACCATTTGGTGAAAATAGTAGCACCCGTATGGCACAATGAGCGACCAAAATGTAATAATAATGGTTAAATTTATCACCCGGTTTGAGCGATTTGTGACCAAATCATAATATTGGTCAAATTTTAGCACCGGTTTGGGAAGATGGGTGACTAAAACAAATATTGGTCAAATAGTACTCTCCCATTTTGGACGATGAGAGTTAACCAAAACCTTATATTGGTTTTAGGCTAAAGCTGATGTTAGGATACTCCCAATCTTACAGTGTGCCAAATAAACACGACACTGAACGATACCACGTGTGATTGTTGCAGACTTGTGTGATAAAGTGCGATGGTTGTATTCCAAAACAGTCTAAAAATCGATCAATGAATTATACAAAACAGTCCAAAAGAATCAAGCCGATTTTTAGTCAACATACTTGTTTATAAGTTCTTTCTAAGGTATGCTTTAAATATGTCTGTAAGTAATGCGCCTACACTAAACCTTTGGTGTTGCATTCAATAACATAATACCCTTGATGAGATCTATACGTTACGAAAGCATACGTACCATAGGCACATGGTTTCAAATTATGGTTTCAAATTATCTGAGTGTACCCTATATAGAGAGATGGTTGTGCAGCGGCCATGTTTAGCCGCAACGGATATGCCGTTACAAGAACTGGTATCCGTGTTTGTTGTGACAACTGTAGAAAAACTGGCTACAAGCTTTCGTTACGTCAAACATGGCCGACGCACAACCTTCTCACTATGAAGGGTACGCTCAGATAATTTGAAACCATGTGCCTATGATACGTACGTGAGAATAACTTCATACTGACCCACTAACAAGTACAGCGTAAACTTGACTTAAACAGTCACTGAAGGGATAATTCAGTATGTTCCGAGCAGTGGACTGTTTAACACGTTCAGGTTTTCCTCGAAGTCGGAGGTCATTGGCCAATCAAACTGAATAGCTGGTATATAACTATGCCTGGTCGTGATTAATACTTCAGGGACGTTTAAGACAGGTGGTTGCTTAATTCATGTGACTATTAAAACAACTTTTATTGCGTGTATATAAACATTGCAATAAGGTTATTCATACACGCAAATTTTGATACGCACTGATACATAGTCCTTCCGTAACTGAATTTCTAAAGGTCGCTTAATTTCCATACGTGCATGTATGCCCATACATGCATGACGCTCTTAGCGTGTCCGTATCTTGTGACACGGTCACTCAATGGGGTATTTAAGCAACCGCTCCGAACTGATATGTTGACAGTAAATTTGGTGGACAAATTTGTTTCGTCTTGCCCATATAACTAAAGTCGATGAGATTGCGTTCCCACTCCGCCTTTTAGTTATGGAGAATTAAAAATATTCCTGCGTCTGCCATTAGCTGATGGCTTAACTTGGACAGTTTCAATAAAATCCTAACACCATTTGTTTTGTTAAGCTAAACTGTCAGATGTTAATGACTATGTACATAAATGCTCGACATGGCTTCTTGATTTGCATAATTCCGAGGGCATAAATCCCCTTCTTATAATGTAATATCACGTGTACTTTCTGCTTTATTGAAACTCGGAATAGGAGGATTCCGTGACTCTACATAATATAAGGTTTTGTTGAATCCCCATTGCGTGCGCTGTGTCGTTATTGACCAATATTACCGGCTAGAAAACATCGGTACTCGCAATAAACAAGAGCCGAACATAATGGGTTTCGTAGAGGATTGCATGTCGAATTGAAATTTAATATTTATCAAAGGCTTTTCTACGTGCGGCAGACTTCATTTCTTATCTGGACCAATTCGAAATGAAGGGGCTTCTCCATACTATGTAGACAATCTAATTATTTTAGATCAGGCTTGTAAGTTTGCGAAGCCGTGTACCGATTTATCTAATTATGTTAGAATCAATATATCTGCGTGACGGCGGAAACGAATGACATATATGTAACATGTTTTATACGCTTTTCATGATATGGTATATAGATTTACTAGAGTTATTAATTGCTAGAAATAAATATACTGCCACGGGTGTGTGTCAGAATCGAAACAGTCAGCGGTTCTACTTGTATTCTATGTTTGGTCACGTGATACGTTGCTGTTCTTTGAACGAGCTCAGAACACGTAGAAGTCATCATAAAGTTGGTATTACCGACTGACCGCTCTACATAATTTAATTAGCTGTAATACTTTGGAGGTTAGTGTAATTCACTGTTCAAAGACTGTTTGACGTCAGACATTGTATCCTCATGATAACAGTCTCTTTACGGTTATTAAGACTATGTGACGTCATATTTTCTGCCTGCTCATGGTGGTCACATTCAGATTTTCTGTCTCCTCGTGGTAAATACATGACTGTGTGACGTCAGATTTTCTGGGCCTTCGTGATAACATAGTACTATGTGACGTCATGATTTCTGTCTCCTAATGCTGGTAACACAAGACTGTGTGACGTCAGATTTTTTGTCTCTATGGCAACACATTTATTTTATTTTATAACACAGTCAAGCATAACTGAAAATGATACGTCATCCTTCAATTCTCAGTGCATTCATGTTTTGTTTCTATTCCTGACTTGTACGTGCCTTTCGTGGCTTTAGTATGTATGCAACTGAAGCTTTATCCATTTCTCACATGCGATCATAACCTCTATTTGAACCTTCCCGGAAACTGCCGTATTATAGAAAAAACTAAGATTGTTGTCCCGAAGAAACCCATGCAGTTTTACATTCTCGCGAATTGCAGAAGTTTCTTATTTAATGTTAGTTTTTTGGTGCATTACGTGTGACATTATTGCGCTTCTGTGCGGATATACGTACTTGCATTTTATGGTTATCTGGTGCGTGGTGGGGAACATTAAACACAGGGGAGAATCACGTGGTCGCGAATGTACATTACGTGTACAAAATGGCGGATGAAATCGTTGACTCGAGCGACAAAATACAGGTATCGTGGTATGTGCACAGTAACAGAGTTACAGAGTACCCGCATATCAAATTTATACGTGTACATGTTATAGTTTACCGTAAGCATGAATAGACTTTTGACCAAATGGTACGCCATATAACTATGCACATACCTGTATTTTGTCGTTAGAGTCGACGATTTCTTCCGCCATTTTGTACACGTATTGTACTTTCGCGACCACGTGATTCTCCCCTGTGATTCAATGCATATTTCTATTTACGACCTTGTCTGAAAGGGCGACAAGAGATGTCACTGTATTAAAATTGCGAGTTTCAATAATAGTTTTAAAAATATTATAGATTCTACCCCTAACGTTCACTTTCTGTGATTATACGCATAGTGTATATTACATGTTATTGTTCTACATCTACATTTATACGTTAAACTGTCATAAATTGACATTTCTTTAACGGTGTGCAAGAAAAGGAGAAAAAGAGGGAAGTAAAAATAGGAAAGATAGAAGAATAGACACGGGCAAATGTTTGCAGTTAAAGTAAAGAGTAATGAGGTAATAGAAAAAGTTATACACAGTTACTTTCGACCATCAAGACAAGACCAAGCCAGCCGTCGTGGCGGTACCAGGGTACAGGACCCCGCTGGCATAGCTCGAGCCTCTCACTTGGCGGTACTTTGTAACTGTGCAGGAGGGTCCCCTTAGAAGGTCATGTTTGATAGCTCATTCTTGAAGGATGCCAAAGAATGAGCCTCAGCAGTAGATGCTGGTAGCTTGTTCCACAGGGGGATGGATCTGGGGAAGAAGCTGTACTTCAGGGTGTCTGTCGATGTAGAATATGGCTGGAATCTGGTGTCGTGTGTGGATCTAAGTCGCCTTTTGTTCTTCGTGAGATACGGGTCAGGATCTATGTCTACAAGGTTGTTGACTATCTTGTAGATCATAGTAAGCTGAATCTTTTGGCGCCGTGACTTCAGGGATTCCCATTTCAGGTTAGACAGCATATCCGAAACACTACTGATGTTATTGTATCTATTTGTGGTAAAGCGGGCTGCTCTTCGCTGGATCATTTCTAATTTGTGTATGAGATTCTTGTGATGGGGATTCCAAATGGTGCAGCAGTAGTCTAGGTTGGAGCGGACGAGGGATGTGTATGCATTGGTCTTCGTTTCTTTGCTTGTTTTTCTCAGGTTGCGTTTAAGAAATCCTAACATGTTGTTCGCTTTTTTCGTGATCCTGTCGATATGTGTTTTCCATCCAAGGTCTGATTGAAGGTCCACACCCAGATACTTTGATGATGTTTCTTCCGCCAAAGTTGTGCCCTTCAGGATGTAGTTGGTACGGATTGGGTTTTTCGCTTTGGTCACTCGTAAGACGCTGCATTTCTGTGGATGGAAATCCATACCCCATAGTTTCTCCCTTCTGGCGAGGGAATCCAAGTCTGCCTGGAGTATTTGCTGGTCTAGCTTGGATTTGATTTGGCGGTACAGAATGCAGTCATCTGCGAAGAGACGGATCTTGGAGAGTATTCCCTCAGGCAGATCATTTATAAAGATGAGGAATAGTAGTGGTCCCAAAACTGAGCCTTGAGGGACTCCACTCACAACTGGGACTTCTTCTGATGACTGGCCTTCAACTAGAACTCTCTGTGTACGACCATGTAGAAACGAGGTGATCCACTGGAGGGTCTGGCCTCGGACGCCGCAGTGATGTACCTTCTTTAGAAGTCTTTGGTGGGGTACCCGGTCGAAGGCTTTACTGAAGTCTAAGATGATCATATCAGTCTGGGTCCTTTTGTCAAGTGATGCTGCGAGCTCATGGGTGAGTGTGAGAAGTTGTGTCTCGCAGCTCCTCTTCGCTCTAAATCCATGTTGGCTGTCGTGGAGGATACTATGCTTGTCCAGATGTTTCATAGTTTGGCTGACGATAACATGTTCTAGTAGCTTGCAGCATATGCTTGTGAGGGAGACCGGCCGGAAGTTTGCGGGGTCTTGTCTTGAGCTTTTTTTATAGATAGCTGTGACGTTGGCTTGAGTCCAGTCGTCAGGTACCTTTCCTTCCTCGAGGGAGGTCTTGAAGATTAGGGTGATTATTGGGGCTAGGTCTGTGGCGCAGTCCTTCAGTATGCGTGCTGGGATATTGTCAGGACCTGTGGCCTTGGTTGGGTTGAGGTTTTGAAGTAACTTCAGAATCCCCTCTTGGTTTATCTGTATGTCGTCCATGTCTTGGAAAGGTGTTCCCACTGGTGTTGGGATGTCACTATCTGACTCTGGGGTGAATACTGACGCATATTGTTTGTTCAGTATATTGGCCTTGTCACGTGCAGAGTTGAACAGGCGTCCCTTTTCCTTAAGAGGTGAAGTACCGGAGTTGTCCTTCCTGGGGGATTTTATGAAGCTCCAGAACCTTTTCTACTTCGGTTGTTTGCTCGCTTCGGTATCTTCTGCTTCAATTAGATTATCCACGTAAGAGTGGTAGGACTGTCTTTCTAGCTTTTGAAATTGTGATTTGTAGGTTTTGTTCTAAAAGTAGTTATTACATTTCAACTTGATTTTCAGTTTCTGATCAGAAAATATATTTCCGTCAACATAATAGATAGTTTGTTTTCACCCAGACATACGTTGCTAAGATACCTCGTATGCATTATCGTACTTGTCCTGTCAGTGAGCTTTTGGGATCGGTCTTCGTCCGCTCCCCCTAACCACTGGGATCATTTCAGCGAAACTTCACAGAAATGTTCCTTGGGTAGTGCTTTCTAAAAATATCTAAAGGTATAGAAATCTATAAATAACCCGTTGCCATGGCAACCGATTGGTTTTGTTTTTAAAAAACAACCACTTATTAACAAAATAAGTTGACAGAAATCTTGTTTTAAGATATGACGCAATCTAGAATAGAACCTTGGACCACCAACACTTTAAGCGGGCGCTCTATACCACTATCTAGGCTATCGAGGAGGCGTTTCCATTGGCCGATAATCTGGACGCACACGAACTTTTAGAAATACCGTGTACATCAGACATATTAGCTGGCTGCCTCATATTTTCGTTTGAACCGTTATCTACGTCACTAGTGAATATATATAGACTATTTATATCTTTATTTTTCATCAACACTCAGGCCGACGACCATAACAACACCATTAAAGAAGCACTGCCGAAATGTCTCCATCAGAGTATATGATAACTCCATAGAGCAATGTCTGTCTCCTTAATATGATTTGATTTCTAGCATCCATCAGTCTGTTGTCTGCGACACAACCCTCATAAAGGTTGGCGTATTAACGTCATTCTTGTCTACGACAATAGCTGATCCTGGAAAACATTTATATGAAACATTTGATCCAGAGCATTCATCCCGGCGACTTTAAAGTCTGCACAATCTTTGAATCAGGGTCCCGTCGCCTATACAAGTATGCGCAGTCTTTGAATTCGTGTCCCGTCGACTATAAAAGTCTGTTCAATCTTTGAAATAGGGTACCGTCGCCTATAAAAGTCTGTACAATCTTTGAATTAGGGTCCCGTCGCCTATAAAAGTATGTACAATCTTTGAATTAGGGTACCGTCGCCTATTAAAGTCTGCGCAATCTTTGAGTTACTGTCCCGTCGCCTTTAAAAGTCTGCAAAGTCTTTAAATCGAGGCCTCGTCGCCTTTAAAAGTCTGCAGTCTTTGAATCCGGATCCCGTCGCCTGTAAAAGTCGCTCAATCTTTGAATCAGGGCCCCGTCGCCTTATTACTAAGAGCGATATGTAGCAATTTGTTAATATTTCTACCTGTTCAGTTAAGCATAAAAAGCACGGATTACCTCATTGGAAAGCGCATTCGAAACGCTTTTCTTTGGCAACGGACACCAGATACCAGAAATTCAAATAGCAATGCTTTCAGTGTATTTTGGTTTCATGATTTTTCTGTGATACTAGTTATGTGTGGAACAAGGGAATGGAAGTATGCAAGTATATATAACCACTTTACTCCAAACGGATTGCCAAGAAACACGCTAAAAAATTATTACTCGCCACTTTGGTATTCCGTCTAGCTGACTCGAGCATCTAAATCAGTATTAAGCCATGACTGAGCACTGCATTTTGACGTAACGATCATCTTGAAAAATGTTATACCAGGCGAGATGCTTTTTGGATTTGTCTCGATGCCCAGAATTCTCTTCTCTGTCTTTATGTGATTTTGTGACAAAATGCAAAGTTTATTGGCATGACCGGCAAAGGACATTTCCTTTAGCCATGATGTTAAGTATCCTTTGGTTTGGAGCGGAAAAAGACCTCATTCTCTTGTCCGAATAGTTAACTCTGTGTCAGTGGGTGTCGGTAAACTGAATTCCTGTGTATTGTTGCATTAGGGATCTCCCGATTCACAAGTTTGACAATATGTATACATTTAATGTTTAGTTGATGCGAAGCCGTAATGCTATATCAAACAGAGCTGTCTTGGTTACCGTTGTATGCTATATCGTGGGTAAGGGATAGAGACTAGTGTATCAGGTATAGGCTAATGAGTATTAGTTTTCCTTTAATTCATTCAGTCGCTAATCACTTAATAATGAAGATATATAACACCAGAATTGCTCACCGCGGTCATACATGCCCGGATATGTTTTATTATACCCCCGCACAACGGGTTGTAAGGGGATATACTGGATTCAGCTTGTCAGTCAGTCTGTCCGTAGACGCATTCTTGTGGACGCAACTCCTCCTACAGTTTTGGCAGTATTTCGTTCAATCTTTCACAGATGAACAACCTCAACATATAGATGTGCATGAAGAAAGGAATTTGCGCTGCGATGAATTTTGGCAGAATTATGGCCCTTTGCCGGCGGGAGTATATTAGTCTGCCGAATGGCGACAGCTCTAGTTAAATTCTAAAACCACACCAACGTTGGTCCTACTACGTGCTTATATCGGTTACCAAATGGTTATTTTTTTCTTGTTTATTTACTGGCAACGTAAATATGAATTTAAACGTTTTGAATTATCAGACTTGTCAAAAAAGGAGACGTTCGTCTTGTTATTGTAAGAATCGTAATTTAAACCTGTTAGTTTGTGAATATTGTTAAGATTTCGGTAAAATGATATGACATATCATCAGTTATCGGTATGGTCATTAAATACTGAATATATTGAACGAATTTTCTGACACGTATGTTGAGAAATTTGAACTGCTGAATGCATTTAATGGCCTAGATGCAAAGTTTCGTACATTGAACTACTTAAAAAATTTGCGAACATTTGTTGAACTACAAATGGTTGACTGAATATGCCAAAGTATCCGTGTACGCTGGTGTTTGTTTTTTACCTACATTAACCAGTTCAATGACCTACTCGCAATACATCTGATCGATTGTTCATCTGCAACATCTGTCCATTGCAGTACATTTTGTATTTGTTTGTGCTAATTTTATCTTAACCGATATACATTTCCTGGATTTACACAAACACGTCGTAAAAAGACAAAAACAAATCGGACAGGGAAGGCAGCACTCGACAGAAACAGCCGAGCACAAAATGTACACAATGGGACACGTATGTTATGGAGACTATATTTAATGTTTCCTCTTTAAACGAATAGAATAAATTGACTAATAAAGGGTTATTTTAATAGGACAAGCTACGTGCTTTTTCGGTCGTCCATTCATTACAATAGAAACAATATATGCCTACCTGTGCTACGTTATTTCCTCAAGTTGTGGTGATTTGTCAAGTCGCGTAATAATTACTTGTTTAGTGTATCCAATCTGTCATTTTCCGCCACCGGCAACTGTGTCGTCTGCATCTCAACAAGTAATAGAAATGTCGTTTATTTTTTAACAGGCTTGTCAGCGTTAATAGCGTTATTGCTGTCCTGATTTGGTTAAATATGCGCGCGTTATAAATAATGTATTGTAAGTTTCTCGTATAAAAACTTGAATGAATGTCGTTTATTTTTGTTGGTACAATGTACATATATACAAGGAAGACGTTATTTTTAACTATGTTGACAGATTAATGGCTTTTCTTTCGTACCACCATTTAGTTACAAGTTTGTTTTGACATACTTGATGTCTATTTTAAAATATTTTTATATCATTATGATGTCATTAGACGTGTGAGTTCAACTGGAAACGTGACTTTTAGGTAAAGAACATATCCAATTTTATTTGCAGCAATTAAAAATGTTGCCTTTGTTATGTGGAGAAAATAAAGACACACACCACATAAGTCTTTCGTCGTCTATATAGCTCTATCACTGACTAGTAGAACGACTGTGGAAACATAATACCGTCGGAGGAGTGTTGGGAAAGTTTCTCGACAAGTTCCGTAATATTTATATTTCTTCATGTTTGACTATGAAATTTTCTACAATTGTAGCTATGTGGTTCATCTATTCATATACCCGTGGAGTCACTCATATGCCTACCATATTTCAGCAAAATGCTGACTGGCAAATAAAGGCTATCCTCTGCATTTTTCTATTCATTAGATATATGCATCCATAAAGACGATTGATAATTATAGACCCTAAATGTAATTGCAAGGGGGCGTATGGACATGATCAGACTGGAGTATCACACATACTGCATAGAATGCCATGATTATAAAGTGATAAGTTCGCTAATTAGAATGCCCTTCCTTGTTCATAAAAGTTCTCATTTACATAACTAATTATAATGTATTACATATATATCATGATAGACATGGGTTTTAAATAATTTCTCTGAATGACTGTAAGGAGTGTTTGAAATATGAATTCACTAAAATAACAGCATGTTCATTCTGCATACATTTCATTTCAGAATACATTATATTGTCAATATCCATACTATATGTTTTCGTCAAATAAAATACTGAAGTTGAAGTTGATTAACTGAAAGGCGTGTTTGAATTCACTAAAATAACAGCATGTTCATTATGCATACATTTCATTTCTGAATATATATAATTGCCAATAACCATACTATATGTGTTCGTCAAATAAAATATAGAAATTGAGTGACTGAAAGGAGCGTTTGAATCCTCTAAAATTACAGCATGTTCATTCTGCATATATTTAATGTAGTAACCTAATATCGTTAATTACTATAGTTCATATGGTCACCACTTGAGTTGTTAACAAATACTTACGGTATGTGTGTAATATTGACAGAGGGCTTTCTCTAGTGGTTGACTATGTTAGTCATTTCTACCATTGTTGATACACTTGTTATGTAAAGTATTAGTTAGCCTGGCACATGTAGAATGTTCATACCAATTTCCATACACTTATCACTCCCCCTGTCAACTTTTACACCTGGGTATTAAATTTGGAATGATATAAATACAACCAGGATTTTATATGGCATTTGCACTTAATCTCATAATTATTCTCAGCTCCCCCTACATATGATTACGTGGGTTGGATATAACGTTTACTGAGTCATCTAAACACTGAAATAATGCAAGCTGGCTCAAATTCCATGAAAAACTTAAGTACTTGCTCGGCTAAGTCTTTTTTTAAAGAATTTAAATTTTTGTAAAAGTTCGAACGTATTAAGTACATTTTTAATGATTAAAAAGGGCGGAGCGAGCGTTTTCATTGGTTCAGAATGTAGGTTATATTCTTACGCAAGTTTAACTTTTCTGTAAACGCTTCGATTACACAGTACCCTGGTGTACTGCATCTTTAAAGACAATGCAATCTCTTACCAGAAAACGACAGTGGATTTTGTCTCTACTATACACCCCTGTCTCTGGTTGCGTGGTTACAGTAATCTGTAAGATAACCCATTGTTATGTTTTTACTTAAAAGGTTGCTATGACAAATGTACGATTTTAAGTAACTTCGTTGTCAGGTACGCGTTCAGTGAGCTGCGTTAATTTTTCAATTGGAATAATATTACAGCGATAAATAGAACGCTTGCTTTGCTCCATGTTTTATTTACCACGTTCACCTTGGCCTGTTTAGCGTCTCGTCTGCTGTTTGTGAAAATAAATATATTACAGACGCGCGTTGTGTGTGCTATACAATATAGCTCATTTTATGAGGTAGGATGAATACTATTATTTTCCCACGAATCATGTGATATGGATAGTACTCTATTTCCATGTCAAGTTCAGTTTCTACGTATCATATTGAAATAAGTTCGTCTGCTTTGTATTGCAGCTGCGCCGTTTGCTCAATTTACGCATCATTGTGCAGACGACTTGGCTATCGTTTTCAGCAAAAAAACAAACACTCGAGAATGAAGACGATATTAACAATTTTGTACACATTAAACTTACGCCATTGTATGCAATCATTGTCAAGTGTCATTCACTGTATATGTCCTCTTTTCTCCCGTACAAATAGCGTAACATTTTTGTGCGTTTATTTTTTTGAACAACACGCCCATTCAGTCAAAATGCTTGGTATGTTACAAGCGATAGAGCGATCGACTATGTTGTGACATAGTTGTCATTGTAGAGCGTAAATGCCCCCAATCCATATTTATCTGCCGGTAATCAACTCGTGACGTCACGAAGTACTTGGCAGGTTGACAAGAGCGGCGGATTTTCGTCGTCTGCTTCGATATTCGTAGTGCATGTTCGGCATTCGAGCGTTCAACCGATATTGCTCAGTTGCGTTCTCGCGTTCAGTGAGGAAAACACGTATAGGATTTTAGCGGGAAACGATTGATTGCACAGACGTATTTCTATATGAAGGAAATTATGCATGCGAACAAGTTGAACTTTGATGTATTGGAGTGAATTTGTTTATTTAAATGACTTCAAAACTGTTTTATGTGGAGCGATTTGTTTTCATGATTTGGACATAGATTTTGTAAAATATTTGTTTTGACAGACGTGAACTATGTCAATGACACACCGTTCACAGCGTCAACAGTGCTATTTGTGTGACTTGCCTCGGATGCCATGGGCAATGGTACAGGACTTTTCCGAGGCTGTCTGCCGAGGATGTGTGAACTATGAGGGGGCAGACAGGATCGAAATGGTGCTAGATTTGGCTCGACAAATGAAAAGGGCCACAGGGTTTCAGGACTCTCGTGGTCCAATGAAGCCAGGACATCACGGCCCTATGCCCCCTCACCCTAGAAATCCTCACGACCATCCTGGTGTCATGGAACCACCAAGAAACCATCCTGGTGTAGTTCATGGTGAAAGATTCGACAGATCACGTGGAAATATCATACCAGATTTTAATGGTATGATACCTAACGGTGGTCAGCTTTCAAACCACATAGGGCGAGGAGATGATCCAAAATCGGACATGCACAGATCCGCGCATAGTGTTCAAGTTTCCAGAGCAGGTGTTGGGTATCCACCAGGGTACCACCCGTCAGTTCATGGACCAATTATGAACGGACCACCACCAGCACACAGTATTTCTCAAGGCCGACCAGTGAATCCTAAAGATGACGAAGATAGTTCGAACCCCAGTGGGGACGAATTGTGGAAACGTCGTTCACCGGAAGATAAACGACCACCGAATGTGCGTGAAAATTTAGCCATTCTTGCTACAATTGTTCCGTTTGAAACTCGATATAAAAAGGATCATAATATTTGTGGGCGTGTTATTGGTTTTGATGTACAAACAAAGGCGGGAAATGAGTATGAACTTAAAGTGTTTACGGAGTATCCAATGGGGTCAGGTAATGTGTTTCCTAATATATCTGCCGTTTCTAAACAAATGTCACAAGACGCGTCTAAAGACCAGTCCCGTGGTGCACCTTCACCCGGACTCAAACATTTAGAGTATGAAATGAAACATGGGTCTGGCGATTGGAGGTCGTTATCTGAACTTATAACCGACAATGTCAGAACTTTTAAAGAACCATTAAAGAAGGACTTCTTACCAACACTATACATTAACACTAGTTTACCGCCTGTTCCCAGCGCTAGCATGTACCGCATTCCAATGAGCCGTAATGGTCCGTCACAAAGGGGTTTCATTGAAATGTCTGGTAGAAAACGGAAAGGGAGCCCGGATCCGGACAATGACCAAACCGACCAAAATAAGAGACAGTGGTATCCGAATCATTCAGAAAGCATGAAAATGGCTGGATATCCAGCAAATAACAGTTCACCAATGGGGAACAATGCTCCAAGTCCTCCTAATGGTTCGGTTCCCGGGCCTTCTGGACAAAATGGTCCCTCCCCGATGGCGGCACTTATGAATGTTACTGATAACCTTACTGGTAATTCACCACCAGGTCGCGAGATGAACGGACGGTTGCCACACAATGGTCGACACAACATACATTCACCATCTACAAACTTTGCTCGTGCTCCTCGTTCTGTGGGTGACGGGGGTAATATTGGTGGTCAGTTAGATGGAAATGCTAACGCTGAGTCATTGAAATGTACACTTTGTCAAGAAAGACTAGAGGATACCCATTTTGTACAATGTCCATCTGTCGGGGACCACAAATTCTGTTTTCCTTGCTCCAGAAACAGTATCAAAATGCAGGGAGCAGGTACGGAAGTATATTGTCCAAGTGGTAAAAAGTGTCCCCTTGTAGGGTCTAATGTTCCGTGGGCCTTCATGCAAGGAGAGATTGCGACGATTCTTGGAGAAGACTATAACAATAAAGAGCCAAAAATAAAGAAAGAACGTGATTCGTGACTTAGTGTTGGATGTTAATGCTGGTCGGTATAAATGTGTAGGTGTACAGTCATTCTTCCGTCTGACATAAGTGGTTAGATCGGAGTTTGGATCTTGACTTGTCACTTGTTTTTATTGAATTATCTTACCATTTGAGCTAAAGAATGACTGAAAAACAAAATGACTCATATAGATATGCTGGAATACTTACTTTACTGTTGTAAATCGTATGTATTGAACAAAGTACGTTTTTCTGTCTGGTCCAAACCAAATAACACATATTGTTATAACATTGTTTTCCTGAAGACACCCACACGCACCGTAGTACTACTAAGTCAATGTTTTTCCTGGAAACAACGTCATGAGGTCAATATATGCTCTGATTACTTGGTATTAGAACGTTTGACATTTTCTAACATTCTTCTACTTCCTATAAAGAGTAAGATTGAGTGCTTTCTACTGGAGACAATGTTTTTGACGCTGACGGCCTAGCTATATCGATCCAGCATCATATGTTATATTACATAAATGAAGTAATTTACACTCGGTGGTCTTTTATCAGCGACCATAAGGCCAAAACAAATTCATATTGCGGTTCTGGTAACATGATAAAACAATTGTTACTATAAAACATTTTATTTTTTTAAATTACTAAAATTATTCTATTGATTTTTTTCCACTGGAAAACCAAGGATCCGAAGTGACTTCCTGTACAATTCCAATATAATGTTTAGGGTAGGGGCAAAAAAGGGTCAGTAGGGTTTAATACCAGGACCACAATATTATTTTATTTTGGCCTAAATTCTAAATTGCCATAGTCATGTTCTTATTGGTCTTGTTTTGTTACTGTTTAAGTAATGTGCTATTTTGTGATGTACTTTGTACTTCGGGCTATGAGTGTTATATTTTTTTTGTATTTATGAAAACGTGAATTATTTGAATCCTGCTTTTCATCTGTTATTTTATTATTCGTTTTTATTGTAAATAAAATTCAGAAACATTTGAGTAGTTTTTGTATGGGATGGATTGGTTTTTCAATTTTGTGTGAAGTTTTTTTTATTGCAAATGAGTATGCACATGGCTACCATTATACTGATGTCGTGAGACTCGTGAACATTGTATAGAAGGCTTTTCATGTGTTCGGGTTCATATATAAGTAGTATTGCCATTGATCACGTTCTCTGTTGTGTGTGTACCGATTTAACTGTAAGGTATTAAATACGAACTGACGTAGACCTCTATTCTACCAGACAAACGATAAATATAGAATGCGTGAGATATGTAAAACTACGGAAACTACTACTCATCAACATTCTCTCACAAATAAAATGAACACCTATATATTTCAATGTTTGGTATACTAGTAGTACAGAGAATTTGACATGATCCTCGCCCTTCTATTAGCATGATTTGTAACAGCTGATAAATTATCTTGTCTATATTTATAACCCTGGTTGTATGTTTCCAAAGCGGGGAGTATCACGGAGACGCTTGGGTGTAATACAAACACAAATCTAAAGGACAGATATTGCACGATTTGCTCACGGAAATTTATGTATTCATCGCAAGAACCTTGTAATATACATGTATATATTCATGAATTAAGGTCAGGATCAGGCCAAATTCTCCGTACTATATAATGTATGCTCATTGCTTACTGATTAACACTATACAGTAAAACCTCTCGTAAAAAACATATACAATAACAAACTTTGTGACCACTTTTATACAGGACCTATAGAAACTGTATAGTTTACATAGCCCGATTTCTGGTCTCTGAAACTCTTGTGTGTTAACCTCAAAACACAATGTGCGTGTCTATTTGTACTGCTTGACTATTTTAAGAAAATCCAGATTACCGAGAGGTAAGGTACTTAAATATCAAACAGAAACATTAAAAACCACATCACATCATCAAAATGTGGTGTAATATCAGTTGGTAAAATGTGAAATTTAGGGTCTAAATACTGTGTCCTACTTGTATAGATTGTGTGGGATTGATTACAAAGATTTACAACTTTTATCACGACACGATAGCATTTGCGTAATTTAATATCCGTACCTGATATTAGATATTAAATTGTAATAATTAATGCATTTTGTCTATAGCTACGGATAGTTTGTTTAGTAGTACCGGTATAGGTAAATTTTTAACTTGGGTAGCTAAACGGGGGGATTTACTGTACAAACTCCATGGTTAAAGTACAATAACATGCCTTACCAAGAAATACACCTACATGTATATATATACAGTAAAGTTCCGCTAATAAGACCACTTTGATTATATTGAAATCATGCCGATTTTTGCCAGTTTAAGGTCCCAAAGTTTTAAATTTAGAACAAAAAAGGTCCGCTAATAAGACCGATCGCTATTAAGACGACCCCTTGACTGGTCTTATTAGCGGGACTTCACTGTAGTCCGTTTATTCAGGTCTGTCACTTGTATACAAACATTGTAACATCATAACATTGTATTTTATCGTTATAAACATCTTAATTGGAGAAATAGGCAGTGAAAACCGTAGTCACTAAGCTACATACTAATACACATAATATTATATTAAAATAAAACAATAATAAGAGAAATTGCCATGTTTATGTATAGGTGTATTTCTAGGTTATGCGTGTTTATGTACTTTAACCATAGAGTTTATACAGTTAATCCCCCCGTTTAGCTACCCAAGTTGGAAATTTACCTATACACACTGTTATGTAAACAAGTGTCTGACCTGAATAATCGATTTATTCACATTGGTGTTACATGCGCGGATGCAGATACTGGCACAGATCCCCTCTTGGAATTTTAGCAAAACAATGTGGTTATTTTATATACGGTTACCTTCTTTTGTCAGGGCTAAGAGTCTGATCAGGACAACACTCTTCGAAAAATAGCTGGTTGCTGAATCCCTCTGAAAAAAAACAGTTGAACGGACCTCTTCTTGAGAATAAATGCTAGTTGGATCTCCTTAGAGAAAAAATCGGGATCCGCGCATGTGTTATATATAGCCTCTGCGATTGAATAGCCTCAGGGATTGAATCAATTCGTTCTGTGTGGGTTAATTGATTTATGTATATTTACCAATATTAATTAAAAGATGCATTAACGCTGTAAATAATATTGGTTTATTATAACTCGGCATGTTGTAAAAATCCTCACACAAAATATACAGCAGCGCAGCGTAGGTTGGCTCATTCATAAAGGATGAATTTTTTATTTGTTTAATGTATTATTAGCCATGAATAATTTAATATTAATGCCCAGACAGTGACTATCGACCGTTAAGTGCCTACGTTCGTATGACCAACATGTACACACATATACCTACGTCACAATGTTCTTATTTTTGTTTTAAATCAAGTCCGTCAACTGCATGGATAAATGCGTCGTTGACATTGATTGTGCAAGTCCTTTTAAGATGAAATTCTGAATTGCGGTGAATCAATATGAACTATAAAAAGAAAACCCTTATACTATTTGTTTGGAGTTTCGATTAAATGGTCGGCTGGATAATTCCTTGCATTGAGAGAACGTCACGTTCCTAAGATATGGAGTGTGTCATATCACATCCTATGGTCGATATTGTATTGATATGGAAAGCCAGGACACGTTTTGGCGTGTGTTATATCAGCACTTTGTTACTAGGATGCTTTCTTCGTATCACCTCGTCCAAATTAGACGTCCAATTGCATACAGGATGAACCTGTCTAGTGCTACTCTTCAAATTATGTTGAATATTCATGTGATCTCACACAATGTTCTCTGACTCTGAATGAATACAATTTCGAATAATCCCACGATCAGATGAAAAGGTGCAGACAACTGTTTTGGATTTGTGAAGGCAAACATGCTCGTGAATAAACTCACACTAGTGACTACTAAATGTACATTTGCACAAGTTGTACATGTATTGTTATATTTTAAAACCGCACCATTTTGCTTACGGGTATGTTTTTTGGCACAGAGATGCAAAGCTGCGATTATGCGTTCGTTAATTTAGGGCACTTCGGCCTGTCACGTAGGATTCCGAGGATGTAATTTGTAAAATCATTAAAATGTACGACGAAGTTTATAGTAATAATAATATACCCTAATAATATAATCTAAAATATAATATAATAACTTGTTATACCTAAAATATCATGACCACAAATACATGTACATTACTTTGAGACATTGTTGGTATAATGCTGAACATTGCATGTAGGAAAATGGTCGGGTATTTAACCGATATTTATAATATGACTGCCATTCCATTATTTAGAAATATTCAGATATGTACAGTAAAACCTCGTTATCTCGAGGACCCCTCGGGACAAGCCAAATACTCGAGATAAGCCAGGTGCTCGACATATCCGAAGTCTATGATGAATTGTTGTTATGACTAAGTGAAACTGTGTATGCAATGCAAATGTATTTGATACATGTATTTGGTTGTAACTACGAATATCGTCATTGTTTATAAAGTCTATATACGCAATTTGAATCGTGAGGACATTAGCCGAATTCGACGTATAAACTGCATATCTAAGTTCGGAGTCTTCTTTCTCAACATTTGGTGACGTTTATTCTCGACCTATTTTGTTAGAAATTGGTTTTTAGCTGGATATATGATGTCAGCTCGTGACTTTAATGGCCGGATGTGTCGTTATTGTTTCAAGGAGAAATACATGACATCATTAACGACATTTTGTTCCCGGTTTCTGAGACGACCTGATGAATGTTAAGAATTTAAAAAGCGTCCATCTGAGACTGATAAGTAAACAAACAAAAAAGAACGCTTGAATAGATCTCTAGTTCTCCCGCGTGGAATTCTGCCACTTAAGGTCATTTGTTCAGAGAAAGTAAATTGAATCGGTTGAATATAGGCGAGTGTGTCGTATCTACTCTAAATGAACCAGATATAGACCACGTAGACGTCGGGTCGTGACTTATCGCTATTTTCATGGCGCAGCCTTCTGTGAGATTGTGCTCTCTTAACGTTTCTTGATCTCCCACATGTCAGTGGGAACATTGTAACAAATTCACTGACAGACGATTTTTACGAACTTGAAAAATGTATCTAGAGTAGGTATAGAGTGCGTGTTACCACGTCGTTAAATTAAAGAAAGGCATATTTCATTTTCTACATTTTTAAAATGCACTTAAAGCATAACATTGTTCCATTTTTCACGAACGCCGAGAAAATTATAAAATATAGTTAATCGGTTTTTTTTACAAATTGAATTTTGAAATGTCACGTTATAGATCAAGTGTATTGAACTACATTATCAACATTTACGCTGCTTAATTAATTTAATTGTTTGATTTAATTGTATTTTAATGAGTTAATTAATGTATAAATAAATGAAATGCTCTGGTTTATGTGAACCATTGATATGACATATCTCAGTTATCCAATTAACATTTGAATGCTAATTGATAGATACCAGGAGGAAATAAATTCTAATCAGGCTACATGTCTTGCTGAAGCTTATCTCAGGCTTGAAACTGGGACGAGATATAACCAGGTCCCGATCTCCCGAAGCATCTCAATTAGAAATCTCAACTCAAATTGAGATTTTGCTAAAATCAGGGAGTGAATTTTTGATAGATCTGATTTTCGAGCTCCTGAAATTTTACTGTAATAAACTCAGAATGATGTTTCTGTGTTCTGATGCTAATTTTGAGTCTAGCCTCTCATGGAAATTACCTGAAAGACACCTGATAATATGTGAGATGAGATTTAGCTCAAGTTGAGATGCTTCGGGAGATCGTGGCCTGGGTAACTACATTATGTAACATATGTTAAAACCACCAAAAATCACTATTAAAATACCTGTCTGCAAAGACCACCAATTTGAATTCCCATGCTATTCTTAAAAAACTGTCTTCAAAGACCACTGCGTATAAACCAAATCACTGTACTCATTATTGCAATCCTATATAATTCAACCTGTACTCATTATTGTGATTGAAACATCCGGTGATTTTCCATCACTGTACTCATTATTGCAATCCTATATAATTTAACGTGTATTCATTATTGCGATAACCGGAAGTTGACTCGTTTATACACTGTGAAGACCACAAATTTGATCTACAATGTCATTTTCATTGACGTAATGTTAAGGGAGACCACTCGTCAACAACGACCACATTTTTGCTGTTCTCATAGCGGGGGAACAAGAGTTAGTAATTACCAGAATTAAGCAACCACCTGTCTTAACCATGTGTAACTAATAACACCCGTAATTTTCCTTTTATTAACCAGGTGATATAGTGAAACCCGTAATTTTCCTTTTATCATTAAATATACCTCTTTTAAACAATCACAGCACTATTTTTGATGGGCCCATTGGCTGGTTGCCTAAGACAGATTCGACTGTATATGATAAGAAGTATAGGGCAATGAAAAGATTAAAAATCGTGTTGTTGAATCGGTTAGAAAACTGGAGAGTGTGGTGAACTCTTCTCAATATTTGCCCAAGACGTTCTCCTATCCAATAAATCATCAGATCGGATCTATAGGATTTTTCTCTCGTGTTTTTCTGTCTATCGCTATGACTCATCCTCCACTATCGAAAATTACGCGAACACTTTAAAATAGTTCACTACATTTATCACATGACGGTATTTTAATTATACTAATCAATTTGTCAGTTTTGTTTATATCATGAATAGATCATATTTCATACATTTTCTGCATATTCATCGACGAATTAAGGTACTATATATATTATTCACTGCGTGGGGGCGAACAGTTCTTTGGTATTAGTTACGCAAATATTTCAAAATAAAGGCTGATCTAAATCCGACTTACTCTATACGTGTTGATTAGAAGATTACTTCGATCTATGATAAATAATTCGCTGGTATCATTCTCTATTGTTTGATGTTCGTGTTGCGGTGTTTAGTAAACATACTCAAATGACAAAAGGGTGCTCTTAATAGTCTCTTGACACGCAAGGTTCAAACAAACGTTTGCACCGGTTGTGGCGTTTTGTTCAGCTGGAGTTTGGTAAATAGTAAAAATTTCTAATTATGTCAAGAGAGTGCTTGCTAAACTACTTTAATTTATATCTTTGTTTACTTCGAAATTCTCCATTATGGCATCCACAAACATCAGTCATTATCTCGATAAATCTTTTTGCACGATAATTCATTATTGCGTGTGGTTTAGATAATACATTGTATTTTTGGCAAACTATGTTAGCGTAATTACTAGGCATATTTTCAAATTGCTTACTTCATTGTCGGGCATGTGGTAGGCTAATGGTGTATACGCTAAAAATTAAGAAGGTCGTAAGAAATAGTATTGTAGAATATTAAATAACTAATTCTTTAATCGTATTTGGTACTCATATCCATGTACTAAATAACTAATTCTACAATCGTAGTTGCTACTCATATCCAAGTACTAAATAACTAATTCTACAATCGTAGTTGGTACTCATTTCCAAGTAAGTACTTAATAACTAATTCTACAATCGTAGTTGGTACTCATATCAAAGTACTAAATAACTAATTCTACAATCGTAGTTGGTACTCATATATCCAAGTAAGTACTTAATAACTAATTCTACAATCGTAGTTGGTACTCATATCCAAGGACTTAATAACTAATTCTACAATCGTATTTGGTGCTCATATCAAAGTACTAAATAACTAATTCTACAATCGTAGTTGGTACTCATATTCAAGGACTTAATAACTAATTCTACAATCGTATTTGGTGCTCATATCCAAGGACTTAATAACTAATTCTACAATCGTATTTGATACTCATATCCAAGTAAGTACTTAATAACTAATTCTACAATCGTATTTGGTACTCATATTCAAGTACTAAACAACTTATATTCTACAATCGTATTTGGTACTCATATCCAAGTAAGTACTTAATAACTAATTCTACAATCGTATTTGGTACTCATATCCAAGTACGAAATAACTAATCATAGTTCTACGATCGTATTTGGTGCTCATATCCAAGTACTAAATAACTAATTAGAGTTATGGCCCTTGAATGCTATTATGCAATTGAATATAGTTATACACCATTGAATTCACTTCCGGTTTTCAGATCCTATGGATTGAGTCCGGTTTTCTGTGAATATTAATATTTTCTGGATTGCCTGCTCAGTTAGGGATTATATACCAGTACTATTTTAACGACTTTGATATGTCTATGATCGAGCCGGAGACCCCTTGCACT
Organism: Spisula solida; assembly: GCA_947247005.1. NCBI lineage: Eukaryota > Metazoa > Mollusca > Bivalvia > Venerida > Mactridae > Spisula > Spisula solida. Next base: position 25,892,533 of record OX365945.1, on the reverse strand, counting down.
CGACTCGAAGCAGACGCTCTACCACTAGGCTATTGAGGCGGCGAGATTCCGGTTTTCCACGGTTTGGGAAATGGGATACCAGCTAGTTTTTGCAGTTAGATCGTTAAAATCACTTCACATGAAGCCAATTTATGTTATACAATACGCCTTGGTAAATGTTTGATAAAACAATTACATTTCACGCGGAGATTATAACGTCTAGATATCACGTTCATATTGCCCGGTATTTGCACGAAACATGCATTCTAACACGTGCCGTTTATCATCGCTGATGTATTTAACTAGCTGCAAACAGCTTGGTGTGGGTATTGGATAACGAACACCTGTAGGGCTCTGGTATATCAAGACACGTTTTGCTTAAATTATTCAATTTTCATCCGTGAATGTAAACGCAAGTGCATGCTTAAGTGAAGTGAACCCCCTTTATACCCATTGCCTATTAAATCAGCTTGTCAAACGTAATATATTCTGGTCATGTTTCGCAAACATTAATTATCCTCGTTGAGTGGAAATGGTTTCATTTGTAAGTTATTGATGTGTGAATCCAAATGTTAATTAAATATTCGCACGGCAGACACGATTTGTTGAATAGGCCGATATCGTCAAACCTGTGTACGTGCGGCCGTTTGTCAGAACAGAACATAACATTTATTTTTAGTCCCCTACCGGTTTTTGACCGGAGGGGACTATAGGTTTGCCGTCCGTCCGGGCCAACATCCAATGGTTTATGAGGTTCATTCCGTCCATAATTTTAGTTAAATAAAGAAGGAAATCCACATTGGTTTATGTGGAAAAAAAACACATAAAGATCAAAGGAAAAGCCCCGTAAACCCTAAATGTTGGAACGTCCGTTCGTCCGTCAGTCAGTCAGTCAGTCAGTCAGTCAGTCAGTCAGTCAGTCAGTCAGTCAGTCAGTCAGTCAGTCAGTCAGTCAGTCAGTCAGTCAGTCAGTCAGTCAGTCAGTCAGTCAGTCAGTCAGTCAGTCAGTCAGTCAGTCAGTCAGTCAGTCAGTCAGTCAGTCAGTCAGTCAGTCAGTCAGTCAGTCAGTCAGTCAGTCAGTCAGTCAGTCAGTCAGTCAGTCAGTCAGTCAGTCAGTCAGTCAGTTCATACAATGTTGGGTGTGTCGCGTTCCGAGTGGGATCGAACTCACGACTTGAAGACCGGCATTCTAACCACTGGGCCACCAACTGAGTTATAACAGCATAGGCCTAACTGCAAATATGTTGACCAAGTGAGCACACTCTTCGGGGATTATGAGTCTAGTCGGTACGTCTATACATACAGATTACTGAAGTGCTTCACATAATGCAATGTACACAGATTATAGTTGAATTTTATCAATTTACAAATAATCTGCACAATTATATCTGATACGTGTATGTTAGTAACGTAGATGGGTATGCATCTTGAAAACTTAACTATTAGCAAGACCTTGTTAGTGTGAAACTCGAATCCCAATGTTTTGTTTGAAAACACCGTTGCTATCTCGGTCTGGTGTGTGATATGACGATATTTCATACTGGACGTGGTGTCAGACTAACCCTGTGGTACGTGATATGACGAGATTTCATACCGGACGTGGTGTCAGACTAACCCTGTGGTACGTGATATGACGATATTTCATACCGGACGTGGTGTCAGACTAACCCTGTTTGTAATGGGACTGTAATCCATACGAACAACCGGCGTCTTGTGGAAGACCCATGGCATACACCATGCTACCAAAACGGACCTTCCCCCAAGCCAATAGGTAGCATTTATCGATGTATGTTACAGCGTTGATTGTCAACCGGTTGAATTCGGCGAGCATATCCAACTAGTACGGGTAGGTACCTAATATCCCTTGCTATGGAGGACGATGTTTTGTTGATGACGTCACACATTTATAAGTATGCTTAGTACGCATGGTCGAAAGTCAGCCATAGGGGGCTGTGGTCTCAAACCTAAGCATGCGCATTGGAATGATAAACTGTTGGTGTTAAAAAGTTGCATTTTATTTTATTACACAACATACGAAACTTATGTTTGTTCAAAATACAACCATCATTGGGTTTTCAAACTAAGGAGATTCACAAGATGTCTGTGTTTCTGCTGATGTTATATTAATCCCGTTATACGTATGCATAATTTGCATAAGGCCGAGAGTTCACGAGAGTGGATATAACTTCACTTGTGACATTCTGTGTCTGTCGGTTTGATTTTTTGCGTTTGTTTATTTCAACGAATAAAAGCTGTTATTGTTTTATAAATATGTCGTATACTTGGTAGTTCGCCAGTACAATGTTAGCGTTTATGAAAATTTATGGTGTCAAAGTTGACCTTTGTTCTATTCTCGGTGAGTAACTAGATCTATTTGTCGTTCGCGGTTTTCGTATGAGTACCGTACGACGGAGTGTGACCACAATTTGCGTGGGTAGTAACCTTTGCATTGAGATATTTAGTCATTCTGACACGTCACAAGTATCGTTTATGGGTCATACAAATTATGATTGACAACATTTTAACATTACAATGTAGTCCTTCAGTCTACAAGACACGTGGTAGATTGGAGACTAGACTTTTAGATGGACGACATGGCTACGATACTCGTTGCGTAATGAATTAAGAACGGAACATATAGCGTATTACACTGAACAAAATTCCTAATCGCTCACTTAACATATTACACCTAGATTTCAGTCATGAAATTATCCTGTGATAAACATATTCGATCAGGTTTACAACATGAAACAAAATTTGATGATGATCCCACTTTTCGTCAACAGAATTGTCAGAAATCAGTGATACCTTTATAAGCAATGATTTTATATGGACGATTTTACAACAATGAAAGCATGTGGCATAGTTTGACTGCTACATGTAGTTTAGAAGAGGTTAACAACATTAAAATCATCGACTCCTTAAAAGATTTTGCTTCATTTTGAGAGTGACAATATAGTTTACTATAGGAAACTCGGTGTCGCATATGAAGCTAAACCCACTTATATGTTGTTTTTGAAGCCAATACACGAAAATTGTCAAAAGAAGGGGTGTAAAGCAACTTTGTATAAAATGGGCAATAACTCGGTATAATTGAGGACGCTAGGTAAAACATAAACAAGGTATGGAACGCAGATGATTTGATTTTATTATTCCGCACCTTTTTCTATAATGCTAAACGAGAGGGACATTATGACTGTCAAAGACATTCCCAACCCATTTGATACGTGATCGACTGAAAAGTGCCTGCCAGGTCATGTTGAAAGTCACGCAATGGCAATAATTAACTGTGTCAAATTATATTAAATTGAATTTGCCTGTTTCACTCTAAAACACTGATAGGGCCATCTGTGAATAAATGACATGTGAAGACAAAATAAAACAAAACATATAACGACACAATAAAAATAAATAAACAAACATACAACAAAATAAATAACACAATAACAACAAAATGAATCATACTAAATAGCAATAAACTAAGTTACAAAATGAAACAGTACAATGAAATAGATTGTATCATAGCGACAGTGAATATAAGTGCAATCAATGCAATACTGCACTTTGTGTGGCACATCAACCACGACCTCAGTTAAAATATATTACAAATTACATACAGAACTAACACTTGGATATCGATTTGATCTCGGGCTATGGTCTCGTTTAAATACGATAACCTCTCGTTTCAGTTCTGTAAATATAACTAACATTAAATCACGAGAGAGTAAAAAGAACATACGCGCAATAAGGAGACTTCAGAAACTCAAAACACAATTATAACGGACTCGTAAATAATACAGAACAGTAAAGTCCTGAATAAGCTTTCGGAAATGAATCGAACGTGGGACGCCGCGTGTGTATGAATTATGGTGATTATTTGCCCATCATAAATAGTTTTGCGATAGCTGTCGATTGATGTATGCCAATATGTAAATATATGGCACATACTTAGTGACTGGTTCAGATACCCTAGTAACCGGTCCAAAAACACGTCAGGATTTAAATCTAGTATAATGTAAATATATTATATCAGTATTTGGTATCCGTTGTCCCCACTGTAATCAACAGAGATTTCTAGGGTTTTCCATTATCATACAATTGACATTATTTATCTATCTATCATATAAAATCACCTTGGTGAAATTGGATTCTTAATTTTTCTCCTAAATGAGAATAATCGACAATTTCATGTAACTAAGCTACCGAGATGTTCTGAGTATGAGATGACGTCATTAACAACCGAAATAAAGTAACATTGAAGACAAGCCAGCAGAGTGGCCAAAGGGTATCATGGGGATTGAAGTGGTGTTTTCTAAAAACTTCGAGCTGTTTATGGCTATTAAGTATACTTAAATGTCACGTATCTTAAACAGTCGAGACAGTCATTCGATAATGGGGTGATAATAGTTCATGGGAATATATGGCTATTTGTTAAACATCCGCGGTACCATAAACTGATTGACTATACTCCGTAACCAAGGAAACGAATATGAGTATAATTTTCAGACGAAAATATTGTATAATTATGACGGTGACTTGCTTAATTAAAAGACGGGAATGCGACCGTGTTGTACGGAATTAAAAGATCACTTGTATGAACTGTAAATGTTACAAGTACACATGTACTTTGCCACAGGAACTTATTTCCATGATGGTAAGACTCGTCTCTAGACAGTAGGCTGGGCATGTAAAATGAACTCAAATAGGGGCCTATTTGTGGCCGTACCCATGCAGTGGCCATTCGGCCATGCAGCATTTATTCGATGAAGTCGAAATATATTACACAATATGTCGACATAACACCCTAAATGGAAGCCAATGATCTTAAACCTAAAAACTTGTTTCTAATTTTGAAAACAAATGGGGCTCTCAAACGGACACATGTTTACGCCGCTTGTATATTGAGAACCTAGGTTCTTAGGAAAACCTATAGATATCAGCTGAGAAACAACTTGAGTTCGATTGATATACGAGGTTTTCACCATGCCGTTTGATCGTCAATTGTGAGATGTCTTGGCCTTACGGCGCGCCATTTTATCTCCTCCAGTTTGGTCATATGGCGCGCCATACACGTCCAACCATTAAATGAAAACTATTCCAAATTAAATTGATTTCTTCAAAGTAGCTAGCCTATTGGCTAAAACATGTTCACCATAGTAATGATTGTTTTTCTCCATGAAGCCGTGTAAATGACGATATCCGCCACTGCAAGCCCACAATCATGACGTCACAGCAATGGATGTCGTAAAGTGCATATGTACTGCGTGACCGAAGTTAAAGTTGTGGATGAACTAGCACTGTGATAAAGTTCTAAGGCGTACATTGTCATCTGCTGTATACCATAAACATAATCAATATGACGTAACATTCCACACAACTTGGTGATAGACCGACATGTTATGTCCCAATGTTTTAAAACATTTCGATTCGCACGCGATCAAAGGAAGGCAAACACATGCGTGCATTAAAACAGCATGGCTTTGTCTTACAGATATGTACGTAAAACCAGTCGGGTGGATTTGTCTTGCATCTCTACGTGCGTACTTATTTTTGTCGGCCATATGGCACTTGATTAGAATCTCTCTAGAGCAACAAATCCAACCCCCTTGATCACGTGGTCCCATTTACGTCACAAGCGAATTGGATGCCTGTCGAGTCAACACAATTCTTTATGCGACTCACATAGACACTCGTCATGGACCCAATTCTCGTGTTATGTGTACAGAGATGGGCCGTGCCTCCTGTTGATGTAAAGTTGACTAAATTCAGTTATATGTACGTCCTTCGAGTGGACCCAACACAGCAATAGCATGACCGTTCACTCGCACTCCAATGGGCGCATTTATCTTAACATTGATCGAACTTAAAAATTTGGAAAAATCAAAGATTGTTTCCCATGTAATTGATGTTGTTTTTCCGCTCTCCATAAGAAACTCAATTGTGGTGACGAAGGAACGTGTATCACCAATTGTGCACACCGTGACGGATTGTTTGGAATTAAGGTCAAGGTCAACGGCTTTAACTGTATGGTTTGAAATCGGCCTTATGTAGAAGTTGTACGTTATGTGTCACATGAAGTTATTTGCGTATTTGTTTTGTTTTTAGACATAGTTTCTGTCGTTGGTATTCCGTTTTATTCGTCATACAACACGTAGTTTCCTTCGATGTGAAAAACTGTCATAATAATTATTTTGTTGGATGGTTGCATGTTATCACGATACCGGTGTAATTAAAGGCCTAATATCTTCTCATTTTCAAAATATCTTTTTTTTTCACTTTTTAATTACGTACAGCCGCCATTATTTTGTTTATGCACGACTTATGAAAGTATCGTTGTCGTCCGTGCGTTTGCGTCTGTCCCGTAACTATAATGAATCGTTCGTGTACGTATTCTATCTCATCTTCTACTGCTCCTCTAAACTTTACAGTTGGCTTATCAAACTTTACAGAGGCATACTTCTTTGTATAAAGATGCTTTTATTTTATATTTGGAACTCCCGACACATGGCGTTTGTCGCTTGAATTTTGCGCGCTGTGTAAATTACTTGTGATAATAAATTGGTCTCAGCTGTTTACTATTGAAATAAGCATTTATAAGTGCATTATTGTGATTCATTACAATTGTGACAACAAGAGGAAGTAGATGCTATTTATATATTTAGAAAATAATTTACGTACTATCATGACAATTGGTGTCATAAAAATAACTTTTCTCTTTTCGAACCCAATTATTCGGGTCAGTCATCCGTTTACGTAACATTGTGTACATAAACATAGCATTTTCTCGTATTTTAAAACAATGTCCTATTTTAATAGATATTATATGTATTGGTATGTGGCTTAGTGAATAATGTATAGATTTTCACTGCCTTTTTCTCCAAACAATGAAAGTACAATGTTATGGTATTGCAATGTTTGTTAGTGACAGACCTAAATCAACAGACTATTCATTGTAAATTGTTATAGAACTCGAGATATCGTTTTATGATGGATGACTTCTTTCATACGTAGGCCTATCGATTTTACGCGAATTGTTTTTATTATTTTTAGCTGAATTCGTTGAGCTATGGGTATGGGTTGACATGTGGTCTTTGGCGTTAACACGCAAACATTCTCGTGTGTGCACGCAAACTCATCCCTTATCCTGGGGATAAAAATGAATAATAATTATGATGTTAACGGTCATTAGTGCTTGCAATGACCAGTTGTCAAATCAAAGAAATCGTTGACCAACCATTTAGTGGTACATTATAGCACATGGTTGCTGCACACTCCAATATGAAATCACTTGAAAGCCTCCGACTTATACACGCAGTTATACCAGAACTGGTCAACCTCGACAAATACACACAGTTATACCAGAACTGGTCAACCTCCAACAAATACACACAGTTATACCAGAACTGGCCAACCTCCGACAAATACACGCAGTTATACCAGAACCGGTCAACCTCCGACAAATACACACAGTTATACCAGAACCGGTCAACCTCCGACAAATACACGCAGTTATACCAGAACCGGTCAACCTCCGACAAATACACACAGTTATACCAGAACCGGTCAACCTCCTACAAATACACGCAGTTATACCAGAACCGGTCAATCTCCGACAAATACACACAGTTATACCAGAACTGGCCAACCTCCGACAAATACACGCAGTTATACCAGAACCGGCCAACCTCCGACAAATCCATGCAGTTATACCAGAACTGGCCAACCTCCGACAAATACACGCAGTTATACCAGAACCGGTCAACCTCCGACAAATTCATGCAGTTATACCAGAGCTGGTCAACCTCTTACAAATACACGCAGTTATACCAGCACTGGTCAACATCTGACTAATACATGCAGTTATACCAGAACTGGTCAACCTCCTACTAATACATGCAGTTATACCAGAACTGGTCAACCTCCTACAAATACATGCAGTTATACCAGAACTCGTCACCCTCTGACTAATACATGCAGTTATACCAGAACTGGTCAATTTTACAGAACCAAGTACATGTCTGCTCACCATGCTGTGGTTATCGCAATTTTACACGACAGTATATATCACACCACTGTCCCTTCTACTTACTGCCCCTCAAGCAAAACACAGGACCCCATTGGAAGTAACTGCTTGCACTTGTATGGGTTATCCCCAACCGAAAGGTTTAAATAATTACACAAGCCTAACAGACATGCGTCATACTGTTACACTTCTATTTTAAACTCAAGTGAAGAGTATACTTTTGTCATCACGTACAGTTTGTGTAAGCAGCTGTTGACATTTATATCAATATCTAAAACAATCAGCTAGTGTATCTAGGTGAACAGTTATGGACACAAAGACAGTTTGACATTTGAAAATGACTACCAGAAAGAGGCAATATACTTTTAACGTCAGATCAGAAGAATTTGTGAGATCTCGTATATAGGATATGTTTAACGTTATCACCGTCGTCAATGAATTTATGCTGACGTGGAATTAGTCCCAAATTATACTGATAAAAACGTTGAAATCATTCGAGGGCACAATAATAAGACATTTTCCTAGCAACTGAAAAATGCGTGAAAAGTTCGTTTTCTCTGATGTGAATAAATCTTGTTTTCATTGCTTGTCAGACTTTATCTTATTTGACATTACATTCGTATCAAGGATTTACGTCTAATATCATTGCGTCGCAAGCACGTTTATTAATCAAACTATACGACACCTCCCTCTTTACTCCTAGGCTATACAGTATTGATACCGAGCCAGCTGGGCCATAGAACGCCGGGAATTCCTTCCGCGGGGAGAAAAACAAGTGGCTGGTATTGGTTACGCAGATATTAATGCCCCCAGCCTGTGTTTGTCGATTGTGCAAGTCTGAAAATGATAGTTTCTACGTTGATTTTACTGTTTAACATAACGCAGTTGTCAGATTTTCGGCGGCTTAGAGTGACATTTTTAAGTTTTTCGTTTAAAGAGCCGACTTTTTCCCATAATTAAATTTTTACAAGTCGTATGAATTTACTTCACTTGTCAAGTATAAGCCAGGAGTACATTTACGAATCCGATCTTGAGTGGCGGTTACTAGGCAATTGACGTTTAGTTATATGGCTTTATATGACGGTGTCGCGCTGATATAAGAGAAGAGGATCTGTTGCTGGTATAGTTCGTATGTTCAGCTGAACTTGTCGCGAACCATTGTTTCCAGACGATCCGGATATTAAAGAAAAACATTAACCCATGTTTGGTTTCACCAATTGTACATGAGACGCAATAAACAACTGACGATGAAATACATTTACTTGTGTGTTTGTGTAATTAGTCGTGCATGCTGTTTCATGGACTTGCGATCTTAAATCTTCAAATTCCTGCAATCTTATCCCAATCTTGGCCGTATGGTTGAATACGATTTCTACGAATCTTCTATTCTGGTCCGGTCCGGTCCGGTCTGGTCTGGTCTGGTCTGGTCCGGTCCGGTCTGGTCTGGTCTGGTCTGGTCTGGTCTGGCTAGGCTTGGCCTGGTTGGTCTGATGTGGTCTGGTCAGTCGATGTACAAGCAGTGCATTTATGGGAAAATATAAGTGCTTGTATTATGTTGCACATGTCGTGGTGCGGAGGTGCATCATTTGTAGTGTTATAAGTAGTAGTCGTATGTTCGAACGACCCCCTGATATACTGATGTATTCGATCGATCAATCATTTTTTCTCCTACGTAAACGAACAGCTTTAGTTGTAAACCTCTGTACCTCAGTTTAATTAAGAACCCACTCGATTATGTCCGTTCCAATCGTATGAAATATGCGCTATTAACGAAATACCACGTCGCGTTTCGTGATAATATTCCCACGGATGGTCGTGAATTAAGACGACAACGATACGATCCCTATTCGGAAATGTTTTATTTTTCCCCGGAATGATGGATTCGTCCCGCGGGATTGCTTTAAGACAGACGACATCTGTCACGAACGACAAGTGTCATAGACTCGGGATAAAAGTAGAAGCAGACGAAGAAATCAGTTATGAAATCATTTGCAGATTGTATTGATCAGTTTTGGCGCGAAAACTTTTACGCAGGTGGAAGAAATTTACCGAATTCCTTTAAAATGGCTATTAAAAAATAAAAGCATTTTTGTTTTGTTTCCAGCAAAAGATTGATGACCATGTTGATCTATTGCGATTCGGTGCGCAACCATATCGTGTATAACTCTAAAATAAATTAAGAATTGTATTCGGAAATAGTTATGGTATCGCACCCCGGGTTCCAAATGTCGCAAAAAGTTACGTCTCATCCTCGAAGTACGAAGGTTGTTGGTCAAGCTTGCAATGAGAACGAATAACCGAACACAAACAAACAACAGTACATGTGCCAATAACAAGCATGATAAGCATTTCCTTACAGTCTTAATTTTTTCTGCCGTATTTAACAATAACAAAGACCTAGATATGGAAATTCTAATTTTATCAAAATACCCGATCTGCCTCATTCAAACACTATTTTTTGAATTCTATAAGAGTTAGAAAAAAATAAGTTACATCATGCAGTAGAAGAAGCTAAGCTCTTCAAAATGAGATATTGGTCCTTAAAAAAGGATGACGAACAAAAGTGTTCATGCAAAATATCAGAATCCGCTGCATGTTATTTTGCATTTTCTCTCCGTTTTCAATTAAGTGTCCAATCTGTGTATATTTAGGTCTTTGACAATAAGCATCTCTAAAGATATTTGTGCTCTCTACAAAATTGCGTAAAATATTCACGCCGACTTTGCTAGAGAGGTTAATCTGTATATTGTATTCATTTAGTTATTTGTAGGCGATATAGTCGTTGTTACATAATTGATGACAATACCCCAAGGGCTTGCATTAGTGACTTATGGCTAGGACTGACAGATTGAATTTATTACAATACACTAACTAGACATCATACGTGTAAGTAAATTAGAATAATGAAAGATTTGTGTGGCCTTCATCTATATTTAAAAGGTCTCCTGAATCCAATAGTGCATAAGTCATGTAACACGGGCATGCGTAGCCCACTTACGACAACGTTATAATTTATGTAGCGTTCATTTTTTATATCCAAACAATTTATTTTACCTCGTACTGCTGCTAGAAATAGGTGTGCGCATTTGTTAGCTTATTTTTGCCCAGTTTAGATTTATTATTAATTTGACACGAGATTAAAATATTATCAAAATTTATTACAATGAGCTTGGTGACCGACCTTGCTTGCCCGTGCGTGCCAAAATGTCGTCTGTCGGATGCTCAAAATACGACAGTCACAAAAAAATAGGTCACACAACTTACGATATTTGTCATTTTCTCTAACTTTCATTGTTACTTATGACAATGTTGAAGACTGTTGTCATTTTGTCACGCGCTACACTACTCGTCAAGGATGTCAACATGTTTTGTGTATCAACGATGAGCCATCCGTCAAGTTGATGTTCCCGTGTGACGTCATCCACGTGAATACCGCGCGCGCCGCTTATATCGCCCGAGGACAGGAAACGCGTTGTCAATTACGAACTAACTTTGCATTTTGTATTGTTTACCTGTGATTCGACCTTGAACTCATGCATTTCTGTCGCAAGGTGAACTGGTCGGCATATCATAAACTGCGTTATCTTCAGAAATCGTGTGCGTTGTTACTTATTTTACTGAACAGGTCTGATTAGATTTAATTAATTCTCTAAGTAGCTTAGTGTAACAATCCTCTGATTATTGACAGTCAATAGCACGTGACATACACGGTGTTCGTCTGGCGTGGGAGGATTTTCGTGATGTCAGAGTTATCTGGTACAAAGATGTTAGCTAGGTTCTGGTCAATATTGTTCACAATCGTGAAAGCTCGGCCATTTCCGTTTATCTCCGGTAAATAACAATGCAATGCATAAAGGCCGAGGTGATCAGAATGTATTTAGTGATGAAAACTGCGCCGACTCACAGTTAGGCTTACTGTTCGTCCTACTCGTGTTCGGCGTGACTAAGAAGAAAATAATCGCAAAACAACCAGCTGTGGCCAACACATTTTCGAAGAAACACTTGACCGCCATTATATTCTTTGGAAAAAGAAATCATAAAATATATTTCATTTTAGAACAATCAAATAGCATTTATTTTCAATGATTGTTAATTACAGTGCCTGTGGTGAGTATATGGCAAGCAGACGTTTGCATGGCAACACAAAGAACTTGTTTGCAATGGAACTAGGACTCGTGTCCAAGGACTTCAGAGCAACCATTTGGAACTTGCCAACGCAAGATAAAATGTTAACAGCCAATTTATTGCTCAGAGCCTATTCGGTTGTACGTGTACTTTCTTGTTTGTTTTGCAAACCGGAATCGCATTCCGTTACTAACGCCACCGGATGTATTATCACGACGCCATCTATGTTGAATTAGACAGAGCTTGGGCTTTCAAGAATGTACGCATTATTTCCAAAGTCTAATCCAACTTTTTTTATTCGTTTTTTTAGTTTTGAATAACGCGAGCACTTAACAATATGAGCATAAGATCGCTTACGCATGTCGTGGATAGGCGTCTGTGACCATTACAATAATTGAAAGTTCACGTTTTGTGTACAATGGAGTCCAGATCGGATGTTGAAAAATTGCAAAACATGTTCAGTTGATATGCATAAAATACGATATTTCATTTTCATTGGGTAAATAACTTACGAGCGCATTGCCTGACAGAATAATTCTGCTGGCGTTCTTTTCAAACACTCAACATTTCGCTGTCAATAATAGATAAACCCAGAAACATTTACACAATCGCTTATTTTCGTGACAGTGAAAATTAAATTGTCTAAAGTTGTGTTATTGGCAGATCGCCATTCTTGCTAAAGTGTCTCTTTACTTAGAACGTAGTGATGGGCTTGCATGCTGTTTGATATTTAGCGTGTTTATTTCGTTGAAGATGGCGGGTACAGGCGCCATCTTGTCCGACATTGTTTCGTGTATACAGAGGACTTGGTTATGAAAACGCGTTCCTAGTGATGCTTTCCGAGCCACTATTCTTCCACAGTTGAGATAAAATATACTTTTCACATGAACATATCGCGTGATGCTGTTAGCTTTCCTTGGAAATGCGTTTTCCGACTTGATAATCAAATTTAAAGTATCATGTACACTGATCGGTTAATGAGAAACGATTTTGTCTGGTATATTTCCATATACTCGTAGAATTTTATATTCACTTTGAAAGAGATATACGTCTGTAATTAAAATAGTGTATACTTATGCGTGACGGCGGTCGATGATTGATCAGTTACGTCATACTTGGAACGTGCTATCTAAGTTATTGAAGAGACGCGTGTATGCTGACGGTAGCTGCGTCATACACGAATTAAAGGACTACTTTTCTATTAGATAATATTATAACGTTATTACGTTGGGTATGGAATTGACGAACACATGCAAGGTGATTAGCTAGGTTTTCCATGTGTATTGTTGTCTAAGACGTCTCGATTTTGATGCATGGCCTTAAGGTGGCTTTAACCATTTTCTGTGAAACAAAATGTACGTCAGATTGTAAAACTATTTGGGATGATTGAAGTATTTATAATATTTGAACTTTGATTGGTGGCTTCAAACTAGGTTTGACTCACCATTGCCGATCTCCACAAATGTACAGGTATGTTGTTCAGATTCCAAGTCGTGTTGGTGTACGTATATCGTCACGGGTGTCATAACTACGATGTATTACCAAACTATAACTGCCTTTCTCGAGGTCGTTAAAACATCAAACATTGTTATAAGCGTGTCTCAAGCTTGCGCTCGTCCTTCCTCGGCTATTGCATGAAATAGTGTGCTCTTCTAAACTTATAAATGCAATACAACACAATACTGTTCCGTTGATGGCACTCTGCTAACATCTTAAGAACCAACTTTAACAAAGATAACAGTGGTTGACATGGCAACCAACATGAAGCAATATTGTTATCTCTGGCCGTAGTCATGGCAGGTCAGAAACTGAAAATTAATGCTTGGAGCAACAGCATATTGTGACCATCTAACAAATGTTTATTCATTAAAACACAAGGCTTGTACGTAGTGGAAAATTGTAACCAGGTTTTTATACGCCCGTCGAAAACAAGACGTTTTACGTGAACCCCCTTGGTGGGCGTCTGCGTCCAGTAATTTGTCCGTACTCAAACAGTTTTTAGCTCATCTGATTTTTTGAAAAAAATGATGAGTTATTGTCGTCACTTGATCGTCGTCGGTGTCGGCGTCGGCGTTACATGGTTAAGTTTTGTATTAAGGTAAACTTTTCTTATAAACTATCCAAGCAATTGCTTTGAAACTTGCAACACTTGTTCACCATCAGCACATGAGCCTGTAGAGCAAGACCTATAACTATAACCTGCATTTTGCAAGAGTTATTGCCCCTTTTTGTACTTAGAAAATCCTTGGCTAAGTTTTGTGTTTATGTCCACTTCTCAAACACAATGAGGGCTATTGCTTTGAAACTTGCAACACTTTTTCACCATCAGCCCCGGACTATGTCAAGCAAGAACCATAACTCTGATCTGCATTTCGCAAGAGTTATTGCCTCTTTTTGGACTTAGAAAATCCTTGGCTAAGTTTTGTGTTTAGGTCCACTTTTCTCATCTATGTGGGCTATTGCTTTGAAACTTGCAACACTTGTTCACCATCAAAACATGACTATGTCAAGCAAGAACCATAACTCTGATTTTCATTTTGCATGAATTATTGCCCCTTTTTGGACTTAGAAAATCCTTGGCTAAGTTTTGTGTTTAGGTCCACTATTCTCCTAAACTTTTGGAGTCATTACTTTGAAACTTGCAACACCTGTTCACCATCAATACCTGGTCATGTCAAGCAAGACCCATAACTCTGATCTGCATTTTGCAAGAGTTATTGCCTCTTTTTGGACTTAGTGAATTCCTTTGTTAAGTTTTGTGTTCAGGTCCACTTTTCTCATGCACTATGTGGGCTATTGCTTTGAAAAATTTTATGTTTAGGCCAAGTTTTCTCTTTAACTATTAACGCTATTTCTTTGAAACTTGCAACACTTGTTTACCATCAATATGTGACTCTGTAAAGTCAGACCAATAACTCGTCTTATGTAGGACATTTTTTTGTTAAGTTTTATATTTAGGCCAACTTTAATGCTTTCTTATAAAATTTATGGCTTTGAAACTTTCAATACTTGTTCACAAGCAATACCTTTCTCTGTAAAGCAAGATCCATAACTCTGTCCCACTTTATGCTAGAGTTATGGGCCATTTTTACTGGGACAAATATCAGATGAGCATCTGCACCCACTAGGCAGTGCTCTTGTACTAAAAAAGATAATGATAGGTCCAACAGGGAAGGCAGCACTTAACTTAACCAACCGAGCACAGAAAACAGAAAAGACACATACAATGCACAATGCCCAACTGAACAAGTAAATGATCCACCCTTGTCCAAGCTGTCCAAAGACTGAATAAACTAGTTTCAGCAATCAAAAAGCTGAATGCTCAAGCTGAATGACCCAGTTACAACAGTAAAACTTACAAGAGTTTCTGCAGGAATGCACATCATTTTAACTTTTATTACTGCAATAAAGTAATAATTATGAGGAATTGTCATGATGAAAAATCAAAAAGAATATTATTTCTCACATTTGTTTCAACACTAAATGAGTCAAGTTCAAGTGCAGCGATGGTGATTGTGACTGTATCTCATGCTTAAGCCTAATATTTAACAGAAGCTTGATATAAATAAAAAAAGTATGGTCTAGCAACACTGTTAATGATGATTTATAGAACAGGAACTTAATTTTTTACGAGCAGAAATTTGCTTCATTAGGATCTAGGTGTCAATGTCATGGTCACTGTAATCATAATTACAATTGTTGGAATGAGGCAATTTTGATAATTCAAATCTTTTAGATGATTTGCTGCTTGTATTTTGACATAAACTAAAATTATTGAAAATAATTAATATGTTTCAATTAGCCATTATTAAATTCAGACAACATTAAATATTTTTAAAAGGTGTGTTCCCAGATCATTAAACAATATACAATGCAATGCAATGCAATGCAATGCAATGCAATGCAATGCAACGCAACGCAACGCAACGCAAAGCAAAGCAACGCAACATTAGCAACGCAACATTAGCAACGCAACATTAGCAACGCAACAATACCCCCACCAAACTCTACCCACAACAACCCACTCCACTAAACCCCTTAAACTACCAAAGGTATCTATTTAAATCTTAGGATTATTGTTCACTATTTAAAGGACAATCCATTACGACATTGCAGATAACACTGTGGCATGTATTTCAAGAGTTATTTGCCCTTGTTTGGGCATAGAAAGTTAGGTACATGTAATCTTTGTTGTCTTTTAAGGTATGTTTTGTAAAAGTTGTCTAATTCTCGCTGGTGGTCTTTTCAGACATGTTTTGTACAGTTGTCTAATTCTTGCAGGTTGTCTTTTCAGACATGTTGTGTAACAGTTGTCTAATTCTCGCAGGTGGTCTTTTCAGACATGTTGTGTAATATGTGTCTAATCCTTGCAGGTTGTCTTTTCAGACATGTTGTGTAATAGTTGTCTAATTCTCGAAGGTTGTCTTTTCAGACATGTTTTGTAAAAGTTGTCTAATTCTCGCAGGTGGTCTTTTCAGACATGTTGTGTAAAAGTTGTCTAATCCTTGCAGATGGTCTTTTCAGACATGTTTTGTAACAGTTGTCTAATTCTTGCAGGTTGTCTTTTCAGACATGTTGTGTAAAAGTTGTCTAATCCTTGCAGATGGTCTTTTCAGACATGTTTTGTAACAGTTGTCTAATTCTTGCAGGTGGTCTTTTCAGACATGATTTGTAAAAGTTGTCTAATTTTCGCAGGTTGTCTTTTCAGACATTTTTTGTAATAGAATAGTTGTCTTATTCTCGCAGGTGGTCTTTTCAGACATGTTTTGTAAAAGTTGTCTAATTTTCGCAGGTGGTCTTTTCAGACATGTTTTGTAGTAGAATAGTTGTCTTATTCTCGCAGGTGGTCTTTTCAGACATGTTTTGTAAGAGTTGTCTAATTCTCGAAGGTTGTCTTTTCAGACATGTTGTGTGACAGTTGTCTAATTCATGCAGGTGGTCTTTTCAGACATGTTTTGTCATATGTGTCTAATTCTCGCAAGTGGTCTTTTCAGACATGTTGTGTAATATGTGTCTAATCCTTGCAGGTGGTCTTTTCAGACATTTTGTGTAACAGTTGTCTAATTCTCGAAGGTTGTCTTTTCAGACATGTTTTGTAAAAGTTGTCTAATTCTCGCAGGTTGTCTTTTCAGACATGTTGTGTAATATGTGTCTAATCCTTGCAGGTGGTCTTTTCAGACATGTTGTGTAACAGTTGTCTAATTCTCGAAGGTTGTCTTTTCAGACATGTTTTGTAAAAGTTGTCTAATTCTCGCAGGTTGTCTTTTCAGACATGTTGTGTAACAGTTGTCTAATTCTCGCAGGTGGTCTTTTCAGACATGTTTTGTTATAGTTGTCTATATAATCCCTGCAGGTCGTCTTTAACACAGTTTTGTCTGGCATGCACTTGTCTCAATTGCTGGTTTACATTTCTGCTTGTGTCTGTGTGTCAGACCTGTATACATTGAATTTGGTCAAACTGAGAAAAAGCAGTACCTTGTAATTTAGCTCTTCCCCTCGGGACAATCCAGTCTCAGTTGTGTATGGTTAAATAAAGGATTGGTTCTAGGGGAATATTACATTATAGAGACACAAAATAACATAATCAGACAAATAATTCCAAATCAGTAAAAACTTAATATTTATCATGAAAGTTTATACATTTCTTTTTTATCACACGACTTTTTGTTTACTCAGCTTGATAAAAAACTAAACCTAGGTAAATATACTATTTTGCAATCTTAAAACCAATTGCAGGTTTTTGCATTTTATGATTGTGTATCATACAGAAGTACGGTGCAACTCCTCCACAGTGGCCCTCCCGTGAGCTACAACCTCTCTACAGCATCATGATCATGTTCCAGAAGTGGCATTTACTATTACTTTTACCTCTTCAGAGCAATAACCTCTGTTCAACAACCAAACTGTATGTTCCCAAGGGATTGTTTCTCTACAGAGGTTTTAGTATTCCTTTTCAAATTGCAAAAATCTTCACTATCAGAGAAGTATATACATTTTCCGTATAAAAATTTACATTTTCGTCATTCCTCAGTTCTAATATCAAAAAACATGTACAATACAACCTCTGTAGAACAACACCCTTTGAGAGCTGCTAATATTAGCTGTTGTACAGAGGTTGTTGCTTGCACTACAGAGGTTAAATTTAGAGTAAATATCAGTTAAAAGTGTTGTTATAGAGAGGTTGTGTGCTCTACAGAGGGCTGTACTGAAACCTCAATAATAAGACCACCAATAGGGCCCTGAAAATAGGTCTTCTTATCAAGTTGGCCTTTATATATTCAGGTATTTTGTATAAATTAAGTGTCTTGTCTTCTCAATTTTTGCGATGCTATTGAGGTGGTCTTTGGTTGAAGTTTTACTGTATTATAAATCTAGATAAAGTATTAATTGTGTACATCTAATTTTTAGTAGGGTAAATAATTGTACAATATGATTAAAATGTTATAACACACAGACATGCATACACTGGCACCAATCCTTGAAACAGTCCATTAATATAATTTTGATTGATAATTAGCATGTAAAAATCGTTAACGAACTATTGGTGTGATGTTTTACCATGAAATAAAGTGGACCTTATGCTCCCCTGTGACATATTCACATTCAATGTAACGTGGCTACCATTAAGGGGCTCTAATTACATGGTTATTGTACTAGTCATCCAGCTTATTTCCGCCATCGCTATAATTATATAGTTTCTGCTATATTGGATAGGGACATTGCATGTCATTGTCGCTTGATGGAGCTTAGATCGCCTGACGATCCTCATATTACCACGTGGAAGCTGACTTCAAATGAAAGAAACCATTTACTTCAGAATTATTATGGGAAACCGTTATGACATAAACATACATTTTATTATCAAGAAAAAAAGTCAATTGGTGGTGAAAATAATGAAATCATGAGTTGATTTAGCTGGTTGATTGGGGTAATGAATTGACGACATGGGACCTGGCCACCAGTGAACTAAATAAACTAGTTATCTATCATTATCACAGCAGTAACTGAACTTTACATTACTTTTCCAACGTTTTCATCTTTGATGACACACTACCCTATTTTTATGGCAGTAAATTACTAGTAATTTTATTTCATGCTTTTTACACATGCAATGTGTGAATTATTTTATATTTTAATATGATCAGAAATGTTATAAAAAGCTATATTAACCCAGAATATGGATAATAAGATAAACTCTCACATGCCATGCATGTGCTTAACTAAATCCTAGATATAAGACAGTAACTTTAAAAAGTTTTAAATTGATAAAAATTGCAAATTATCCATTAACGGTACTACTGAACGATTTATCAAAGATTATTGGCCTTTTCGATTGGGCTGTTTCTGGAGCATGCTATAACCTGGTTCTCGACTCAATGTTACAGTATAAAAAGTAACTAAAAAGGCCTAATGTACAAGGCATTTTTGCCTAAATTCCAGGGGGGGTCCATGTCCTAGCCCCCCCCCCCCCCCTTTTGATCCGTGGAGGTATATACACTGAAATGTCAAATGTTTCGCACATGAAATTCCAAGTTAAAAACTCTTGAAACAACTTTATACTTTGACATGTCTTCCCCTGTGAAATGAACTGTTACAGTTCATGAATTTTTCATGAAATATACATGAATAGTTCATTACCATATATCATGAAAAATTCATAAAAATCCTTGAACTCTAAATGAGACTTTTCTTGAAGTGACCATGAAATATTGATTCATGAACTGGGCATGGTTCATGAACAGGGCATGAGTCATACCATCAAGGATTTTTAAGTACTAATCATGCACAGATGTTCTTCAATAAATCATGAACTGTTGAAGGACAAACTGATTTTATGTACAGTTCATGAAAATAAATGTTCATGAACAATTCATGAACTTTTTGCTATATATCTCTATTGTCTCATTTAGACTTCATATTTTGGACATGAACTGTTCATGATTACAAATTTCATGAAAATTTCAAGGACAAATATATTTTATGTACAGTTCAAGAAGATAAATGTATTCATGAACAAGTCCAACATGTGTTTTAAGTATAAATAGTAAATATATTATTGGTACAATGATTGCCTCATGATATTAAAAATAAGAAAAGAATCATTGTGTATGTATATTCATGTTCATAAAAGTTGCAAATCGGGAACATAGCTGAAGGATGATGTCCGTGCCTGAATATCAAATGAAACCTACTGTTATTTTATCATTACAATTGTTTGCCTCAATCAGATTAATAGTTTAGCTACCTTTTGTACCTTTTGCAACATGATTTTCTGTTCACATTGTTGTTTTTAACAGTTTGAGTATATTTTATTTGGTATATTTCATTTTCATATTTACATGCATGCTGAATAGCTTTTCAAAGACTACACTAACAGAGTTTAAAACTACCAACTATTCAATTTACAAAAATCAGCAATTAATAAATATTACATTTATCTATGACAATATACAGTAACCTTATATGATATAAATAAATAAACATACAAAAAAAGACGCTTGTTTCTTGAACACTTCATGAACACTTCATAAATACTAATTCTTAAAACCTCATGCTAGGCGTACCCCACCCACTTGCTAATTTGTTTTCCTATATTTTTCACACAATTATTCTTAAAATTAGATATTTAAAGTCACACAAGATACTTTTAAACTTGACATGCTTAACTCTGCAACTTACCTTTTATAAGATCACATATTAAGATAAAACCACCCATTAAAATTTGTCAAACATCAGCACATGTCATTGCTGTCAGCCATTTTGAAAATTTGTGATGTCGTCAACATGTGACAGGAAGTCAATTTTCATGAATACTTTAAGAACTTTTCATGAATTAATTGATGGACAGTTCAGGAATGGTTTAAGAACAGTCTAGAAATAATTGTTCATGAAATGTTCATCAGGTACTTTCTATGGCTGGATTAAGGACAGTTACTGAACTCTTAAGTATCCATCAAAAATTCATGAACTATTCATGAACGCATTTTAAGAACAGTTCATGTCCAAAAGTTCATGAACCAGGTTCAAGAACTTATCAGTACCTGTTAATGAACAGTTCTTGATTGGAGTCAAGTGTCCATGAAATCATGAACTACATTTCGCAGGGGTATTTCCTTCTGAAGCCGGAGGTCATTGGCCGATAAGGCAGGAACAAACTGAATTGTAATGCACTCAACACTGTCTCAGTCAATTGCAAAATGGTTAACTATGATAGAAGGATATTATATTGTATAACTAAACATTAGGAACATATTATAATGGGTGTGGAATTTGGCAGACACAATCTTGCAGAAGATACAGAAGCGTACAGAAATAGCTGCTAATGTTAGTGACAGATTCATTATAAAAACAGATAGGAACAGAATTTACAGTCTGCTTTGTAGTTTGTCTGCTAAATGCAGCTTATAGACCACTGCTATTTCATTTTTAGGTTTACCGGTACAGGATATTGTTTAAAGTTTCATTTTGCTGTCGGGAGGTAGTAATGGGTGAAAAACAAGAGGCCCTTTAGGGGCCCTAGGTTGTCACTCAATTGTAGATGAGCCACAAAGAGCCCTTTTGGTTGAAAACAAGAGGCCTTTTAGGGGCTGTATGCCATTCACTTAATTGTAGATGAGCAACCCAGAGCCCATTTGGCCCTTTGGGCAAAAACAAGAGGCCTTTAAGGGTCTTAGGTTGTTCACTCAATTGTAGATGAGCAACCCAGAGCCCTTTTGGCCCTTTGGGCAAAAACAAAAGGCCCTTTAGGGGCCCTAGGTTGTTCACTCAATTGTAGATGAGCCACAACGAGCCCTTTTGGCCCTTTTATTATATTTCTATTCCCTCCTGATAAAATTTTCAAAAAAAGTGCTGTAAACCTATAAATAAAAAATGGCCTGACAACATAAGCAAAATTTAAAGCAATTAAGTTAAAATATTGCCATCCCATGATAAACCTAAAAGTAAAATAAAAAAAGATTTGGCCTGATAACATAAGCATTGATTTGTCTGTGTCCATAATAACCTGTGATAGATTGGCCAAGTAAACTTCATGCTGATGTTTTTATTGTTGTTTATTTTGGTAATACAGACCTGGAAGAGTTATATGTGTTGCTTGTTTCTATGTTAACAGACATCAGGCCAAAACGTATTAAATATTTGGGTTCTGGTAACATGCTGGAAATAATAGGGTATTATCGCTGGTTTAGAATGAGAAGGTTGCAAGTGTGACTTACAAGCTTATAACACTCATGCATATTTGAAATCCGCACCACAAGGCGCTTCTTATGAGCCTATTTTCATGACAATCGGAACAGGTCATGTACTTGACCAAACTGAAGTTGAAAAAGCTTGTTTTTCCATAAGTAAAGAGTAGTTTTCAGACAGTATTTTCTTGTTTTCTCAAAACTTTTATTTTGAACTTACGACGTTCTCATTCTAAGCCAGCAATATGTAAGATTATTTTATTGGTTTTGTGAACTGGAAAATCAGCTATCCTTGGTGACTGTCAGCCAAATGCCAATAAAATGTTTAGGGTAGAGGCATTAAAAATCGGGTCGGTAGAGTTACTAGAACCACACTATTCTTTTGTTTTGGCCTTACTGTGGCTGCAAAAAGTAAATGCTATTCCATTGATGAGCAGATAAAATATGTTGTTTATCAGATGAGACAATTGTGTTCTTCTCATCGGGAATGAGTGGCTTTTCCAAAAATATATATCTCAGAAAGGGAAGGCTGCAGCACAAAACAGGAAGTGTGGAGTACAAAATACACAAAAAAGAATAGTAATGCACAGTACAAATTGCTACAGTGTAGCAATACCACCTGACTTTTGACTACAGTTACAAGAAGAAATTTGTAAACATTGGAAAATAAAATGGCCATAAGTATTTTATTTCTTCATCGATTTCTATGAAATATACGCCACGCTTTAAAAGGGGACAATTATTTTCTTTCCATCAAATATAAACTCTTTTTCAGCGGCTGTGCCATTTTGCCCATTACCTTGTGAATCCATGAATAGTGTAGGTTTCACAGGGTAATGGAAAAATCGGTAAAACTGCTTAATAAGATATTATATTTCACGGAAAACAAATACCTTTCTCCTTAGCGTGGCGTTTATTTTATAGAAATCCATGAAGAAACAAAATACTTATGGCTATATTTGTGTTCCAATGTTTACAAATTTCTACTTGTAACTGTAGCCAAAAGCCATGTGGTATTGCTACACTGTGCTAGCTCTGCATGAAAGTTGTCCCAGTCAAAATAAAAATATTAAGATTGGCAACTTTTGATTATTTAAATTTGAAAATTATAATTGTTGATGGTTTATTGTATAGTGTAACAGCATTACTAATTGTTCTTTCCTCATTTAAGTGGAGACATCTTGATTTTATGCTATGTTTGAATGTCTGTCTGGATGGATGTCACAAAGTTTTTCCACACTTATTCTCCTTAACCATTGGTTGGATTTCAATAAAACTTCACAGCCTAGCATATATAGTTATGCGTAGGATCTTGACAAAAATGAGACATGTGTTCTTATGACAATGTCAAATATTCTCTTAGAACTGGATAGGTAATATAATTCCTGCTTGGTAACCTAAGAAACCACTGTATGCCATTCTTTTTAGCTCAACTTTTTTTATCACTCTTCATCCGTCGTCCGTCTGTCTGCGTCCGTCAACAATTGGCTTGTGTAGACACTAGAGGTCACAATTTTAGTCTAATCTTTATGAAACTTGGTCACAATGATCATCTCAACAAAATCTAGGCCAAGTTCGATATTGGGTCATCTGGGGTCAAAAACTAGGTCACTAGGTCAAATCATAGAAAAACCTTGTGTAGTCACTAGAGGTCACAATTTTTGTGTCGCCTCAAAAGGCGACATATAGGTGTTACTACGGCGGCGGCGGCGGCGGCGGCGGCGGCGGCTGCGGCGTCACAAATTGCTTGTCCGGGGATAACTTTGTCACCTTAAGTTCAAATGACTCAAGAATTGGTATGCATGTTTCTTGCAATAAGCCGGAGTGCAGTGCGCAAGAACCATAACTCTACCTGTCATAGTTTTTGAATTATTTCCCTTTGATTGATTTTATTAGAGCATTTCTTGTCCAGAGCATAACTTTGTCACCTTAAGTTCAAATGACTCAAGAATTGGTATGCATGTTTCTTGCAATAAGCCGGAGTGCAGTGCGCAAGAACCATAACTCTACCTGTCATAGTTTTTGAATTATTTCCCTTTGATTGATTTTATTAGAGCATTTCTTGTCCGGAGCATAACTTTGTCACCCTAAGTTCAAATGACTCTAGATTTGGTATGCATGTTTCTTGCAATAAGCTGAAGTGCAGTGCGCAAGAACCATAACTCTACCTGTCATAGTTTTTGAATTATTTCCCTTTGATTGATTTTATTAGAGCATTTCTTGTCCGGAGCATAACTTTGTCACCTTAAGTTCAAATGACTCTAGATTTGGTATGCATGTTTCTTGCAATAAGCCGAAGTGCAGTGCACAAGAACCATAACTCTACCTGTCATAGTTTTTTAATTATTTCCCTTTGATTGATTTTATTAGAGCATTTCTTGTCCGGAGCATAACTTTGTCACCTTACGTTCAAATGACTCAATAATTGATAGGCATGTTTCTTGCAATAAGCCGGAGTGCAGTGTGTAAGAACCACAACTCTACCTGTCATAGTTTTTGAATTATTTCCCTTTGATTGATTTTATTAGAGCATTTCTTGTCCGGAGCATAACTTTGTCACCTTAAGTTCAAATGACTCAAGATATTGTATGTATGTTTCTTGCAACAAGCCGAAATGCAGTGCGCAAGAACCATAACTCTGCCTTGCATCCTTTTTTAATTATTTGCCTTAGATTTATTTAATTTGAGCATTTCTTGTCCGGAGGATAACTTTGTCACCATGAGGTTGAATGACTGGAAACTTGGTATGCATGTTTCTTACCAAAAGTCCAAGTGCAGTACACAAGAACCGTAACTCTACCTTGTGCCATTTTCAATTTTTTCCCTTTGATTGATTTTATAAGCATTTCTTGTCCGTGGCATAACTTTGTCACCATAACTATTAATGACTCAAAAATAGGAATGCATGTTTCTTTGCTGTGACATGAAGTGCAGTGCGCAAGAGTCATAACTCTAGCTTGTGTAGTGTTTGAATGATTCCCTTCAGATTGATTTTATCAGGACATTTTTTTGTCCAGAGCATCGCTTTGTCGTTTTTAGTTCAGATGACTAGAGAACTCTTGTGAGTCTGATATGTAGCCCAATACTGGATAGTTTTCTATGACAAATGTGCATTTCGTCAGGCGACACATGCGACTCGCGGAGCTTTTATGACTTAATCTTTATGAAACTTTGTCACAATGATCATCTCAACAAAATCTAGGTCAAGTTTGATATTGGGTCATCAGGGGTCAAAAACTAGGTCACAAGGTCAAATCATAGAAAAACCTTGTGTAGTCACTAGAGGTCACAATTTTGGTCTAATCTTTATGAAACTCTGTCACAATGATCATCTCAAAAAATCTAGGTCAAGTTCAATATTTGGTCATCTGGGGTCAAAAACTAGGTCACAAGGTCAAATAATAGAAAACTTTGTGTAGTCACTAGAGGTCACAGTTTTGGCCTGATCTTTACGAAACTTGGTCACTATGATTATTTCAACAAAATCTAGGTCATGTTCGATATTAGTTTATCTGGGGTCAAAAACTAGGTCATTAGGCCAAATCATGTAAAAACCTTGTGTAGTCACTAGAGGTCACAATATTGGCCTAATCTGTATGAAACTTGGTCACAATGATCATCTCAACAAAATCTAGGTCAAGTTCGACAGGTTATATTGACCTAAGAATAATGTGCAACTCGAAATAATACTCATCTGATAATGACAAACTTTGAGAGTTGTGCACTTTTAAAAGAACAAAGTAAATAAGTATGGAATAGAACTATTGTTTCTTGATATCTTTATTGACTAGACATCTAGAATGATGGAGATATCTGAAATTGTTAGACAAACTGTAATCATAATATTATGAACAATACAGAAATAAATAGTCGTATTCCTCTACAAATCACCTTAACTACGAAGTTCATCAACAAGAACAGTTATAATATGCTAATACACCTGCAGAAAAATGCTAACTATGAAGTTCATCCACAATAACAGTTATAATATGCTAATACACATGCAGAAAAATGCTAACTATGAAGTTCATCAACAATAACAGTTATAATATGCTAATACACATGCAGAAAAATGCTAACTATGAAGTTCATCAACAATAACAGTTATAAAATGCTAATACACATGCAGAAAAATGCTAACTATGAAGTTCATCAACAATAACAGTTATATTATGCTAATACACCTGCTAAAAGGTGCTAAATGAATATGCCAAAGTATTACACCTGCAGAAAGGTGCTAAATGAATATTATGCTGATACACCAGGAATTAAGGTGCTAAATGAATATGCTAACACACCTGCCAAAAGGTGCTAAATGAATATGCTAACACACCTGCCAAAAGGTGCTAAATGAATGTGCCAAAGTATTACACCTGCAGAAAAGTGCTAAATGAATATTATGCTGATACAACAGGAATTAACGTGTTAAATGAATATGCTAATACACCTGCAGAAAGGTGCTAAATGAATATCATGCTGATACAACAGGAATTAACGTGTTAAATGAATATGCTAATACACCTGCAGAAAGGTGCTAAATGAATATCATGCTGATACAACAGTAATTAACGTGCTAAATGAATATGCTAATACACCTGCAGAAAGGTGCTAATGAAGAATTGGATGGAATGGACAGATCTGGTTGAGATGCTAATCAAGTAATCGGATGGAAAAACCAGGCAGAGAACATGCTTATAAAGTAATGGGATGGAATTATCAGGCCACCACCCTAATGTTCTTCTCTGGTATTTTTATTAGGTATTATATATGCTCTATTGTATGCATTTGCAACTACATGTATTGCTAACTTGACTATAAATATACATTTGTTTCTTTCAGAATCAGAGAGACTGCTGAGTCGCCAAATGTTAGGAAGGCTAAACATCTAATTGATGACTTGAATCATATCAAACATCAGGTACAAGACCTTGTGGAGGTAAGGCTGTGTAGCTTTATATATTTTCCTTTATTTCCAACTTCAACACTCTTTTCTAACTGCCTTGATTGTCAAGTGGTAGAGCGTCCACTTCAAGAGTGGTAGGTCATGAGGGTTTCAGGTCATACCAAAGCTGTCTTCGCGCTCTCTCCTACCCCTGTGGCAATGGATTCCATGACTACATGCATATGGTGTCAAGAGTGATTACTATTATTTGTTAGAACTTATTTCACTATCAAGCTAAAATAAATAAGTATAAATGACTGAACTAACAGGTTGTGTTGAATACTTTAGAAAATTACCAGTAATTTTGAAATTGTCTAAAACATTTATGTAAAGATTGAGAATCCGCATTTGATTCCCAGTCAAGGCAAGTAATACCCTTCCATGAACATTTGACAATAATGTCGATTTTCAACCACATGTGGAGAAGTTTCTAGTTGCTTGTGGAAGTGTATTTTAGTTTTTACTCAGGTTATGATACAATCCAGGAAAACAAGTTGGGTTAATCGGCCCCCATATATAACTAAAAAAAATGTTGAGAAACGGCGCTAAACCCAAATAGACAAGCAAATTTCTATTCCATTTTCAGCACTCAGTTCTTCCTCCCACTTGTACATGATCTGTATATCTACTGGAGAAAATCTTTAGTTTTTCATAAGCAGCATAAACGTCAGATGTATTGGCTTTTCTTGAAGGTGTTTGCATTCATATTTCTTGATATTAGACAAATACAATGTATATACTACCATTCAACTATTGTAATATTATACCACAAACACATTTTATAACATGTGATTATATTTTGTTAAATAAATACGTAAGATTACAACCTCTGTAACTCCACCACAATCACCCACCAGAACTATATAAATAGTACATTGAAGCATTTCTAGAACAAAATGGTAGCAAAACGCAATATAGCGTGTAGATACATTTCTCAATATCACATGCCGTGCCACACGGATGCATTTCTCAATTGCATACGTCACATTTCTCAAAAGCACACGCCCGTGCCATACGGATGCATTTCTCAATTGCATACGTCACATTTCTCAAAAGCACACGCCCGTGCCATACGAATGCATTTCTCAATTGCATACATCACATTTCTCAGAAGCACACGGTCACATTTCTCAAAAGCACACAGACATATTTCTCAATAGCACACAGTCACATTTCTAAAAAGCACACGGTCACATTTCTCAATAGCATACAGTCACATTTCTCAATAGCACATGGTCACATTTCTCAATAGCACATGGTCACATTTCTCAATAGCACACAGTCACATTTCTCAATAGCACACAGTCACATTTCTCAATAGCACACAGTCACTTTTCTCAATAGCACACGGTCACATTTCTCAAAAGCGCTATGTCACATTTCTAAATATCACATGGTCACATTTCTCGCACTTACTTATAGAATGGTCACCCTTAATTACTTTGTCTCATCTAGAGCATAATCTGAACTTGAACTTTTGTCAATGATGAAATTTTACCTTGCAGGACAAGGAGAACTGGAAGGCAACAAGGAAAGAGACAGACATACAGGCAGACATACAGGTAACATAGTATGAAATACTGATTGTATAGTCAAACGTGTCTGTAAGTACTGTAGTGCACAGACAATCCAAAGCCTCACAGAAATGGCTGCAGCGCTATCCACCCACGCAAGAGTGTCTGTAAAGAGCTACAAGCATTGAAACAGCCAATATACCGGTAGTGGTCTTTATTGACAGCTGTTCTCTTTATACAAGCTATATATAATTGAAAATGGTCTGATGGGAGATAAATTAGTCACTGTGTTGTTTTGTAGAGATGTATTATAATAGTGACCTTTGTTGCAAGTTGTATTTAACACAGGTTTGACAGTACTGGTATATTGTAACATATAATCCTCTTCAGACTGATGAAGGAACAAAGGTACACCACCTTAATGGAGTAATATATTCATAGTGTGCACCTGTAGTGGGATTCAAACCTGTACTGAACAGCACCATATGACTATATATATTTCAGGAGATCAACCAAAGATAAATGTCAACAAAACACGTGTTGAAATTAATGATATTGTATAATCAACATTTCGGCATTTTGCAATATACAATCATATAATTTTTTTTTTTTTAGGAGATCAATCAGACACACACAAGCCAACCTGAAGCTTTTCCACTTGACAGTTACCTGGTGAGTATATTATTATATAGACAGAGTTTTGACAGAGTTACATAACTTGTTTCAGTAGTCATGGTGACACAACCTCAAACTTTCATACCTGACTCATGTCTGTGCACCACAATGTAAAACAAAAAAATCACTTTACCCATAAAACTTCTTGTACCACAAACAATGACAAAAAGACCGAGAAATTTGAAAGGTTAATTACACTATACAATGTTGTGTCTAAGACTGTGCAAGTTTGCATAGTTTTTTTTTTAAATGCCAAGCATAGCCTTTATTTGCCAGTCAGCTATCTGCTGAAATATGGCAGGCATATATGTGTGCCTCTAACCAGATTTGAACCCAGGTGGCCAGATTAGACGGCAAGCGCGCTAACCATTGAGCTACGAAGGCCAATAGTATCGCAATAGTACTTTCAGCAAAAACAATAATTATGCAATACCAGTAGTCAAAATTGGCCCCAATAACCATCCCTATTAATAAATCAAGAATATACCCGCAATACGTGATTGTTATTCTATCATCAAAATAACCTTGACTTTAGTCTTCTGCTGCTTCTTTAATAACAAGATGTGATTTACTATTGTGCCTATATATATTGTTGTACTTAGTGATTAAAAGCACCTTCACAGAAAGTCTCAACTTCTGATTTATGATTTTAATAATTCCCTTGTTTTGATATCACAGTCACGTTGTATGGTATATAAATACATGTACCAGGCAAAAATGAAACGCCTCCTATATTGATAGTAAGAGTGTTTATTCCTTGCACCTGCTAAAACACAATAACAGCATCATATATTCAATTTTTGTGCTAACAAAAAGACACGCTTTATTACTTATGAGCTATAAGTTAACAGTTATGATATCATGAATAAATGAAGCTTTCAATTGCTGTCAACTGTAGGCATATAAAAAGATAATATTAAGTCAGACAGGGAAGGCAGCACTCAACTTAACCAGCCGAGCACAGGAAACATAAAACACATACAAGGCACAATGCCCAACACACAACTGAACGTGTAAATGGTCCGCTTAAGTCCCAGCTGTTGAATTGTAGAATTAACTAGTTTAATTCAGCAACCAAAAAGCTGAATGCCATGGTTTCAGCTGATTGACCTAGTTTCAGCAATAAAAAAAGCTGAAAGCCCCTGTCAGATGACCTAGTTTCAACTAGTTTAATGCCTTAGCTGAATAGTCCAGCCTCAATAACCCCTGTTTTGTTCCGGAATGAAAACATGGGAGTATGCGCATGCATGTGCTTGATGGAAATTTTGAGCTTCTATTTAAAGTAATATCATTATTGTTAAGTTACTCCCTATAACAAAAGGTGTTTCCGTTTGTCAGCAAACAATATTGAAAAAATAATATACAGTTACTGAGTTCTAGTTGCTGCAAAATAAACACTGTAAAATGAATATTAATTGTTTTCGTGGACGTTCATTATTTGCCTGGTTTATGTGGTATTAGATCAGTAGAAATCATGCTCACTATATACCATGCTGGAACCTGAAATATCATCTTTATTTGTGCAGAACTAATTTATCTTGATTTTGCACTAAGAATATAATTAGTTGATTGTCAAGAATGTAAATTGACTTGTCTAAATTTTACATGCTCAAAATAAAGCCCAATATGTAACCTGCCTTTTTTGCCAATTTTGGTGAAGTTATGATTTAATTATAAAGCAAAATCAAATATTTTCACTTTTTCCTTTTAGAATTGGTTTATATTTTCTGTCCCTGTGATTTATGTTTGATGATTAAATAAGAGTGGATGTAGAAATAAATTGTTTCAAGGGTCCTGTAACAATTCCAGGGGCCAGGATTACAACCAATACTTACACTCAACACTCGGCACTCAAATATTGAAATTGTTATATAATGAGCTAAAAATGATATTATGTACCTATTTGACATTTTTACAACTTTGTGTTCTAAAAAAATGTTGCTATGAACCTAGAAAGAATGAATTTCAATATTTGAGTGCTGAGTGTAAGAATTGGTTGTGATTTCAGGCCCAGAATAATCCACTAGAAAGGAGTTATTTGATGACAAAATTCTCTGAGTATTGACTTAGTTACACAGTCACAGTGTATAAACAAGTCAACTACTGGTTATCACAAGAAGTCATACATGTTGAATTGTATTGTCTCCCAGTAAGTCATACAGTGACTAGAAGTTAAAGGTGCTTTTGCTGGCAATAAGTCATACAAGTTGATTTATTTATATAGCCTCGCAAGAAATGATACAGTGATAAGGTTTATATGCTGTGAGTTATGGTCATTTGAAATTTTATTAGCTGAATTTTAACTATAGAACTTTATTTGACACTGAGATTTTGTGCAGGGAAACAGACTTGTATCTTATTTTTAGGATTACCGTAGGCATTATTTCCAGTAGGACCCCTGATGGTTTAGTGAGGAGTTTTTTTATTAACAATTGAAAGTAGTAACCAAACCTTTTTTGCTTTGAAGTCAGTTAAATTGGACTTTATAATTGTTTTTTACTTTTCAATTAAATGCTGCTTTAAATAGTAGGCAATTGTTTAGGGAATTGATGTGATGTTAACCAATAAAATGTTTCAATGATCATTATCTAATGTTGTCATAGGTAACTAAGCAACTGTTGAAGTAGATTATTTATGGCCAAGGTTTTTCAAATTGGATTCAATAAATTGAATTTGGTGAAAATGAGCTGTTACATCTTGACAACCCATGATTGTATTTCTCTTGTAAATTATATTCAGGGTGATAGGCCATAGAAAACATTGCTTGAAATTATGTTTTGATGTGTCATTCATTTGAGAGAAAAAAATTAGTAACAATACTATGGAATTTTGTGTTCTGGCCCAAACGTTTGCGTGTTTTTCCGGCCAATCTATTATCAATATTAGTCATGAAAACCTTGATGTCACAAAAAGATAAAAAAATCAAACAAGGAACGCAGCACCTAGCAGAAACAGCAGAGCACAAAAGTCTTATATTCCTTTTAAATTTTAATACAAAAAATATTTATTTACGCTTTAACCTTGCATTAAATAAGGAAATCAAATTCATGATATATTTTTCGAATAACATGTTGTAGGCATAGAAAACCAATGATTGATAGTGTAAAGAATTCTTAAAGCTTTAAATAAGATGTAAAGATTGAGTGTTGGCATGAATTATTTTATCCCTTATTGTAACAAATTCATTCATTGAAACTCCATCATCAAAGCTGGCCAGGATACGCGTAATCTGTATAATGTAAAATATCCCCCGTTTCAGAATACGAATTGCATAAAACTACCAATTAAAACTCAAAGCACTATGTCACTTGTGCGTGTTGTGAATTTCAATCAAGACTGATGAATCATACAATTATTTTTCCTTATTTGCAAGGGCACAGTCTATCAGGGCTTGACTGGTACTCAAAATTGAATCTTGTACGTGACATGAATAACAATGAACCCAAAGGAGATATGCAATATAGTTTTCGATGATGCTTCTATTGTATTAATGTGCTTTGTGTTATTTATGACAATAATTTGTCAACGTGACTGGCCGTGTTCTCATCTATGTTCGTTGCCACATTGGAGCATTTGTAATGCAAATTTTCTGCACGTCTGACTCTTATCATAACTCAGCTAATTGCTCTTGACGATGATGAATTGTACAAGTGTAGTTTTATAGTGAAAAAGTAAATTATGAGCTTCTTCGTAATTTATAACATGTCCATAAATTTTGTGAAAAAAAAATGTTGTTTTGCCAACTGAAATGGAATTTATAGTTTCGCCAACTAATAGTAGAATTATACCACACGTTGTGTACTTACTGTGTATTTTATTAGTTTAAATGATGAATCACACACGTCTACGTTGTAACCCCCACACAAAGTTTTTAACAGAATTGTCAGCGGTATTCGGTTTTTATATTACAATTGCTATCTTTGTCAGGATTATATACACAAGTTTGTGTGTGACATTTCAATAGCTCTAGTAGGCGTTTACGTCTTTTGTTGCTGTGCTATATGTAGAGTGTGAGATTTAGTGTTTCTTTCAACTTTTCTTGCTAACTAATTTATTTTTATAACACACATGAAGTGCTCGTACGTGAAAGCTAGTTGTTAAAATGTTGTTCTGTATTTCTTTAACCTAGAATCTACTGTTGTTATCCTGATACAATGCTTCTAAGGTCTGTTCCATAGGCACTTTGTTTCAGATTATGGTTTCAAATTATCCGAGTGTACCTCTATTTAGAGAAGATTGTGCAGCAGCCATGTTTAGCCGCGACGGATGTGACATTACAGGAACTGGTATCCGCGTTTGCTGTGACTGCTGCAGAAAGACTTGGTACCAGCTATCTGTTGCACCTCTGCACAACCTTCTCTATATAAAGGGTACACTCAGATAATTTGAAACCATGGGCCTATGGTCTGTCCGAGGTTTGAACACAGTCTCCATATTGCTATGACGTAATGTTAATTAATTAATTTTGTGGTGTTTGAATTTTCCTTGATTTTGTGGTTTAGCTCAACCATGAAATTTAATCCCCAATAATAATACATACCAAGGATTTTTTATGCCACAAATTATAATTTAAACCCTACAAAATGGCATTTAACAAAAATTCACAAAATTTAATGCCCACAAAATGGAGGGGGCATTTCAACATAACTAACTATTTGACGACCTGAGTTACAAGGGGGGAGCGTCATGAGAAGCATCATGCATGGTATACAAAGATCTCTCATTTGTTCACCAAACTTGATTGATTTGAAGCTTAGAGTTGTTACATACACTTCATAAATACCAGATGATGCATTACAGTGTCTCATATGATATCAAGATTAATTCATGCTATAATTTCCATGTAAAATGATGGTTTTTGCCTCCACACTGTCCTGCTGGTAAAATAAATTCATTCATGCTCAAATTCATCTTATTTCAATGTTAAATTTTACACCAGAATTATCAAACCTGTGTTAATAGACCACTATTATAAAACCTGCGTGCAAAGACCACCAATACTATCAGGACACAGGGGTGTGGAATTTCCCAAATTTTTCACTTGCCCGAAACTAAATCTACTTGCCCAGGAAGACACAAAAATTCAATTCAATTATTTATCATGTGAAGGATTAGAGTACCAGATTTTATTCAAAGTTTGTTGAGTAAATCATTTTTGGTCAGTAATTTAGGGATTCATCATTGTTAAGGTAAAATAAGGCACTTAATATTCTTTTTCTCGTGATAATTTTGCACTTGCCCAAGGGCAAGCAGGATGGAAAAATGTACTTGCCCGCTGGCAAAAAAGCCAAAGTCGGGCAAGTCGGACATAGGAATTCCACACCCCTGGGACACATTTGGATAACCCCTTCTATTTCTATATTATCATAGGTAAATGGCATTGTACAAATATAATGTATACACGCAATCATAATGTGACAAAACATAAGTTGTATCAAAATATTGTTAGGCGTGATTTACTAGTACAATTAGTTTCATTAAATATATGATGAACAGGGTTGTCCAAAATGTGGCACTTTTTGGTTACCTAATTATGGTATCCACAGAATATAAGGTCATTATTACCTCCCATTTGACCATAATGATATTTAAAACCTATACAAAGGGACCCCACCTGTCAACAATTAAAGGCCATTTTGGCTATTTCCATGGGTGGTCTTTACAGACAGGTTTCACTGTACAGTTGGCATCCTCTGATGCATAAATGTTTATTGAAATCTAGCTTTTTGTACCTGGTTTACTGGAGTCACCATGTCGGTTGGTCTGTCGGTCTGTTATCAAAATGGTGTCCGCTCTGTAAGATTGTCGCTTCTAAAATTACTGGATTTTAAAATTGCTTGGTGCAAATGTTCACCCAGGTTCCTAGCTCAAAGGTCAAGGTCACATGTATAATTTTAAATAATATTCCTTTGTCAAGGCAGTGCTATGGTGGTATGATTCATCACTCCAGTGTTAGCTCTAGTTTCCCTTAAAAAGTTGTCTTGACTTTCTCATTTTTTTTATATAAATATAAATTTCAAACTAAGGAAATTACAGTCTGACAGCATACTTCAATTCTTGCCTGATTTATATCTCTGTATCAGCTACTGAGCTTTCCTTGTAGTTAGTATCTTGAGATTTATCATTACAAAATCATTGTTATTATTGTCTGATATTTTTTATGACATTTTCGGATTTTCACCTTGTCCATAGAGCCCAGCTTATAATATAGCTACAGCCTTCTATAGATAACTAG
Source organism: Spisula solida (assembly GCA_947247005.1). NCBI lineage: Eukaryota > Metazoa > Mollusca > Bivalvia > Venerida > Mactridae > Spisula > Spisula solida. The sequence goes on along the minus strand of OX365945.1, from coordinate 25,856,856 downwards.
GTCCTTGTAGTGCTTGGTGACTAACTGTTAATGTCAATAGATAGCCAGCCAGGTCAATAAGTTCCAATGAAGCCTTATAGATAAATCAGCCAGAAACTTCCTGATTCGAATAAAACATTTCTTGCTGAGCCTGTCAATAACTTCCAATGAAAACCACAACAAGTAATACCAGGCATAATGTCTAATAATAGCCACAGGTGGCTGTGACAACTTCCAATTAAAATATAGGTCAGGATTGCTGCTGAAATATCCATTGACGAACAAAGTACTTTTGTACATCATGATTTATACTGAGTCAGCCAGCTTTCACTGTTCAACTGATCATCAAATTGTTAATTTATTACGACATCTAATTAACCGAATACTTCCTTCTTGGCATGTTATGATGTCTTACATGTCTATGATCATTGTTATACTTCAAGTCAGCATATTAACTGAATACATCTTATAGAAATAAATGTCACAGTCACAAATTCCATGTGTCATTTCCTTGTTGTGAATTTTTCTGATTCATTGCAAGTTTCATACACTTGCTTTGTACTGGGGTATATACATGTAAATGCAGAAAATATTTGCAGAGATTTTGGCCTGTGTACCAAACGGGTTTGTAACAAACAAAAATCAGCGATAACATATAAATTGTTTATATTTCATATCAATATATCAAGTATATATTGAGCTTTGTTGATCCAAGTAATGGACTCGTCTTCTGAAAAGAGGAGGCAATTACTTTCACGTTGGAGATCAATTACTACTGTAACAATTAATGTAGTTGATTAAATATAATCACAATTGTCCATAGTTTGAAGTACAAAAGCATGGTACATAACCTAGATGCGCTCGCAGACCATTCAAAAAGTGTCCATGCTCATTGATGCCATTCAAAAAGTGTCCACGCCCACTGATACCATTCAAAAAGTGCCCATGCCCACTGATGCCATTCAAAAAGTGTCCACGCCCACTGATGCCATTCAAAAAGTGTCCACGCTCACTGATGCCATTTAAAAAGTGTCCATGCCCACTGATGCCATTCAAAAAGTGTCCACGCCCACTGATACCATTCAAAAAGTGTCCACGCCCACTGATACCATTCAAAAAGTGTCTGATATATGTTTGTAAGAGGCCTCTTTTGTGATTTGTACAAAGTCTGTGATTATCGGTTATTACAGACCCCTATGCTGTGAACAGGATACTTACTCCCACATTAGAGAGATTAATTAATGAAGTTCACCTACAATGTACTCTTGTTATTTGATACTATTGTTGTTGCTTGTAGTTGTATGGTTGTAACACAATGTCTCAGTCTCAGGTTATGTTACCTTTATTAATAATACAATAATGTGGGGTATTTTGAATCCTAAACACTACTGATGAAAAACCTATACTTGAATGTCAGACATTTAAAAAAAGCTATAGATACAATAAGTAGAAAGACTTCAGTTTCACACACCAGCTGTTCCGCACAGTTCTGTATTAAGTTGATTGATTGCGTAATATGAATCATGTGAGACGTTTCATATATAGTGCATTGTAACAATAGTGTCAGTGTGTCAGTTGCAGCGATTACTTGTAGGTGCAAGATATTCTGCAACAAAGACCAGGGGTGGTATTCAATATTGATCTTACTTGACTTAAAGATAAGGACAACCAATCAGATCCTACCATATTAAGCTTTTGGTCAGTAACAGGCGATATGATTTGCTGTCCTTATTCTCAAATTGAATAAGATAAATATTGAATACCGCCTCTGCTCCTCTTTAATTCTGTGAAACAATGCAATATGTAATAGATACAGTACTAGTTATTCGTCAAAAGTGTCTTCTTACAAGGGTTATTGTACAGTTTTGTGAGGACAAAGAACATAATTGTCCGAGGCGAAGCCGAGGATAATTTGTTGTTTGTCCTCACAAAACTGTACAATAACCCTTGTAAGAAGACACTTTTGACGAATAACTAGTACTATATCTGACTTATACTCCGACAAAAACAAAACGATCACCAGAGTGACAATGATTATCTAAATCTATTCTGGCACAATTCAAGAACAGAACATGTTTTGCATTTTAGAAAATATAATTCTAATGTTCAAAATAAGCTTGGCCTAATGATCCTTAGGGATTATCTAACCGTCCATTCATACAGTGCTGAGCATTTATTAGCATTGAAAATTGACTGAGTAAACATCAAGTGTGCCCATATGTTATTACACCCACCATATAAAAGAATACACATCTATAGGTTTCCACATTAGTGACTTATGATACAGGCTTGATGCACAAAGGTACATATCTGTGCATATTATTTGTCTTTTATTTTGTATTTAAAAATAGACAATCCATGAAAATATTTTCAAACAGGTTCATATAAAAAGCTTCTAATAGATTGTTTACTGTTTTGTGAATGTTAAGACAATGTAATTGATTTATACTTGAAAAAACTGATTGTATTATGATATGATCCTTAACATAGTGACCTAATTTCTAGTTTAAACATATATTTTTCACATGGATTTATTTATTGATATAGTGTTGTATTGAAGTGATACTTAATGGTATCACCAATTCTCATGAAAAAAATAGAAAAAAGGTTGATGTACTAGTATATAATTCCGGTTTCGTGCAATTGATTGTCAATTTGCACAATACATGTTTCAAGCTTACAAATGGTTTGTAGTTCTGTTTCAATTGCTACCGATAATAATACTGTAAAATCATTCAATTTAGAGAAGTTTTACTCTGGGGATTATAAAAAATAAGCCATTGTTGTATAGTTGTTTGGGTGTAGATAAATTGTGAGGATTGAATTTTATGATATAGTTCAACCAAGACTTTAAATATAATTTAACACCACAAACTTGATGCTTTTTACAGTAATGCAGCATATTAATCCATGCTGTGTGTTTATACAATTTCCTAGCTCCAAGTTTTATGCTTTAGGCAATCAGTTACTATGTCGTTTATTTAACTGTTACAGATTTGTCAGTTTTCGTCTAATTGACCATTTATGGCAATTATTTTATGAATGAAACAGTTTTCTTATAGCTCACAAAAGTGTCCGCTTACGAACATAATGTACACTTTTTGAATGGAATCAGTGGGCGTGTCGGAGTATAATAACACCATCTGCAATATGTGGGTCTGCTCCACACCGCAGTGTGTATTCAAACAATACAACAGCAACTTAAGCATTCAGCAACAACATGGAAATGTTTAGTCATAATATTGAAGTATTAAAAAATATTCCATTGTTCCTGTAAACTGATATGAAAGAGAATGTATTTACCACATTATTGCATCAGTAGAGAATGTATTTACCATATTATTGCATCAGTAGAGAATGTATTTACCATATTATTGCATCAGAAGAGAATGTATTTACCATATTATTGCATCAGTAGAGAATGTATTTACCACATTATTGCATCAGTAGAGATTGTATTTATCGCATTATTGCATCAGTAAAGAATGCATTTACTGCATTATTACATCAGTAGAGAATGCATTTACCGAATTATTGCATCAGTACAGAATGTATTTACCATATCATTGCATCAGTAGAGAATGCATTACTGCATCATTGCTTTAGTAGAGAATGTATTTATCGCATTATTGCATCAGTAGAGAATGCATTTACCACATTATTGCATCAGTAGAGAATACATTACCGCATTATTGCATCAGTAGAGAATCCATTTACTGTATTATTGCATCAGTAGAGAATGTATTTACTGTATTATTGCATCAGTAGAGCATGCATTTACCGAATTATTGCATCAGTACAGAATGTATTTACCATATTATCGCATCAGTAGAGAATGCATTACTGCATCATTGCTTCATTAGAGAATGTATTTATTGCATTATTGCATCAGTAGAGAATGCATTTACCGCATTATTGCATCAGTAGTGAATATATTTACCACATTATTGCATCAGTAGAGAATGCATTACTGCATTATTGCATCAGTAGAGAATCCATTTACTGTATTATTGCATCAGTAGAGAATCCATTTACTGTAGAGAATCCATTTACTGTATTATTGCATCAGTAGAGAATGTATTTACTGTATTATTGCATCAGTAGAGAATCCATTTACTGTATTATTGCATCAGTAGAGAATCCATTTACTGTATTATTGCATCAGTAAAGAATCCATTTACTGCATTATTGCTTCAGTAGAAGATGTATTGACCGTATTATTGTACCAGTATTTTAAAGTTTACATATTATATCATATTTTGTCACTTCTAGATTTTTGTGGAGACAAAAAAAACATTAGGAAGTATAAATGGCATAAGCTGTATCAAATTATGAATTCATTTTACGAAAAAACATCATAATATGAAATTGGTATTTCACCGACATTGTTAGTCAATCCCTTATTTGGTTTTAAATGTCATAGATTTGTTTTCATAGTTGGTTCATTTGTACTAATATTTAAAACATTAAAGTTGTACGAGTATGCATTATCATCTATAAAAAACTGGTGTCATTTTTGTCAAGCCCGCTTGCAGTGAGCGAGACTAAGGCGCCACTGTTGGTGTATGTGCGTGTGTGCGTCCGTACGATTTTGTCTTGACCATAACTATATCATGCATTGACCAATCTTGTTTATATTTGGTGTAAATGTTAACCACCATGAGAAGGTGGCATGTCATGCACAAACTCCAAGGTTTCCATCTCAAAGGTAAAGGTCACAGTTGGAGGTCAAAGGTCGAATTGAAGTTTGTCCTGACCATAACTTTGTCATGCATTGACCAATCTTGCTTATATTTAGCCCATAACTTTGTGGGCTACACTTCAGTCTTCTATTGTTGGATTTTGAAAAAACTTGGCACATTTCACTTTTTGCTTTTTGTCAACATGCTCAGGCTCAACATAATTTGCCGGTGGATTTCTTTATGTTTTCTGCTTTTACATAATTTATGGACTACTATAAGTAGAGGTAATAAAATGTGTTCTGACTAAAAAAATGTCATACATTTGTTTCAGTTTATATGTTTAGAAAACAGTTGATAGTTATTGTGGTTTATGTATTTTGTCAGCTCTATTCATCTTTTGCTAGCAGCTACCAAAGATGTCACATTATATGACAATGAGAATTCTTTGTAATAATAAAGCCCAATATACTAATACCCAACACACTACTGAATAAGAAAATGATCTTGCTAAGTCCCAGCTGTCTAAAAGCTAAATGAACTTGTTTCAGTGATCAAAAAGCTGGAAGCCTCAGCCGGATGACCTAGTTTTAACAAGACCTTGAAGGGTGTTTATTTTTACAGTTAGAGTTACATTCTAGATTCATTTCGACCTATTTCTGCCAAATTACAAACAATTTACAATACGTTTCACTGTGATCATCATAAAGATAATAGGACATCAGACAGGGAAGGTAACAGTCCAGTTAGGATATTGTGACAGTGACGTTGCAGTTTATGTGTACGCAATAAATCACAACCATTGTCTAAACAGGTATAGGCTAGTTAGGATATTGCGACTGTGACGTTGCAGTTTATGTGTATGCAAACAATCACAACCATTGTCTTAACAGGTAGAGCGAAGTTTAGTTTGTTAGTTTAACATTGAAACTATAGTTGTTTGTACAGTATAAGCCTTCATAATTGGTTTTACACTGTTAAAGTGGACTCGACCGCTGCGTCACTGGATTTTTATCCTGACTGGACTAAACCAGCCGAGCTAAGAAAAAAAAAAAACACCACACACCACAACCACACGGCACAATGCCCAACTGTTACACATAACTGAACGAGAAAATGAACTCAACCACCGAAAGCAATAGTGACAGTATTATGTCAAATTTGATGTAAGATTCATCTTCATATAAAACGTACTCAGTCATATTTCCCCACAATAGATCTTGTTCTAATAATTTCTAATCTAGTCAGCTGACTTAACATTGTTTGTCATTGACAATTTATGATTCACTTTAAAAGTGCTATCAACTTCAAACGTGTAAAAACAATTTAAAATGATACTAAATGCATAGACGAACCGAATAGAGGCTCACAGGGAAGACGTACTGGGCTTGCTCAACCGTGTTGCCTTTTTAATTAAAGTCGTATTATCATTATCATTATTACAGGGTAGCAATACCACGTGGCTTTTGGCTACAGTTACAAGTAAAAATTTGTAAACATTGGAACACAAATATAGACATAATTATTTTATTTCTTCTTCGATTTCTATAAAATATACGCCACGCTATGGGGAAAAGTATTTGCTTTCCGTGAAATATAAGATATTTTTCAGCAGTTTTATCGATTTTTCCATTACCCTGTGAAACCTACAAGTTCCCTGGTTTCACAAGGTAATGGACTAAACGGCACAATCGCGGAAAACGATTTTGTATTTCATGGAAAGCAAATAATTGTCCACTTAGTGTGGCGTATATTTCATAATATATGAAGAAATAAAATACCTGTGGCTTTTTTATTTTCCAATGTTTACAAATTTCTTCTTGTAACTGTAGTCAAAAGTCACGTGGTATTGCTACACTGTATTACAGGGATGTCAATATTCCTGATTAATCCGGAATTCCGGATTTGTCTATCCTAAATGAGCTATGATTTCTGATCAAAATAAAAGTTATTTGATGAAAATATCTCTAGAAATGGCAAAGTTATGGTAAATTTAACCTGCTCTAAAGGATTTTCTTAATACAAACTGAGTTAATTATTGAAACAATGTCATTGAAGGCCCAAAATGGTTGGCCGCATATGATTTTCCTGATTTTTAAATTAACCCTGTTGAGACCCCTGCTTGATTATTATTATTATCATTGTACTTTTTGCTGAAGTACATGTTATTTATTTTATTTGAACAAAAAATTGGTCTTATTAGTGTTTTATAGATGTTGTAGTAAGGAAAAACCCTATAGTGATTAATGGATCCAACACTAATATTGTCTTTTAATTGAAACACATACATATTATTGTAAGTCCCACCCTATTGTGATTTTGCTGTTTTATTGACTAATAAACACTGTTTATATTTTTATTCCAGTCAATACCAGATCATGCCGATATGTCACCATACAAGAGTTTACCAGATTTGTCATCCAGTAAGTTGAATGCTCCCGTCTTACCAGGATTTAAAGATGCTGAGGGAATTTTACGCCAAGTACAGCAGAATAGAGGTTATCTTGAATCTAACTTTGAGGCAGTACTACGGGCTAGACAGGAAGTGGAAGTCTACAGCATGTTAGGAGCTGTGTATAATGACAGGTACTGGATGAGTTGTTTCCCTTTGATTTTCATTAATGAAGAGTTGTTTCCCTTTAAAAGCTGTACTTGAAAGAGTTGTTTCCCCTTGATATTATACTTGTAGAGTTGATTCCTTTTGATATTCATTAATGAAAAGTTGTTTCCCTTGAAACTAATGTACTTGAAGAGTTGTTTCCCATTGATGTTCATTAATGAAGAGTTGTTTCCCTTTAATATATATTATGGAAGAGTTGTTTCTCTTCAATATTCATTAATGAAGAGTTGTTTCCATTTAATAAATGTACTTGAAGAGTTTTTTCCTTTGATATTCATTATTGAAGAGTTGTTTCCCTTTGATATTCATCATTGAAGAGTTGTTTCCCTTTGATATACATCATTGAAGAGTTGTTTCCCTTAGATACCCATTATTGAAGAGTTGTTTCCCTTTGATACTTATTATTTGAAGAGTTGTTTCCCTTTGATATGCATTAATAAATAGTTGTTTCCTTTTAATTGCTGTATTTGGATAGCTCTTTCCCATTTATATCATACTTGAAGAGTTGTTTCCCTTGGGTCTTCTTTTTACTCTCAAAGTAATGAAGAGTTATTGTACAAAAACAGGTACTGGAAGAGTTGTTTTCCTTTGTTATTCTCTTCTTGACAATGATGCATGATTTTTTCACGAGAAAGATACGATTTGTGGGCAGTGTATAGGCAATTTGAATTGAAAATGTAATTTTTGAATTTCATAAAATGTTTATATAGATAGCAAATGCTGGATAAAACGATCTGAAAGACTTATACTGGATGACTTATAGCTTATATATCATCGATATCCTCAGTTATATAAATATTTATTTTAGCATAAAACTAGTTTAGTTAAGATGAAAATTTAGAATTATGATAAGATACAGCAAGAAAATTGATGATCCTTTCCATACGGAAACATTATGTCTTATACTAATGCAGATATCTTTCTGACTTTCTCTCGGTAAAATTGTTCTGTGTTCCCAAGGAAATTTATAGTTTTTCCTTACCGTGATATTATCTCTAATGCATTAGTGCAGGGTTCACTTTTAGAAAATATGTTAAATTTGCAAATTGTAAAACAAATGCATAAATGTTTAAAGGCAGAAACAAACAGCCATTGCCAACTCATGGCTAGATATAATTATATTACTTTTGAGGTAGATATACTTCACGCTTTACCATCATTATAAATTATTTTAATTTTATTGTCTGGGTTCTTTTTCTAAGTTGTACTTGTTCCAATTTATTTGCTGATGCATAGATATATTTATGCTCCCCATATTGGGTTTTCCTTCAATAACTCAAGAACGCTTTGCCCTAAGATCTTCAAACTTTACATGGAGATTGGTCATCAACAGTAGATGACTTCTTTAAATTTTCAGGTCAGTGATCAAGGGCCACTGTGACCTTTACCATTTCTGACTATAGGGCTGCCATGGGGGCATATGTGTTTTACAAACATCTTGTTTAACTCCTTACTACATTACACCCTATACTCTTCTAGTATGTGATTTGCCAGAATATGTTGCATCATTCTCTGATGCAGCTTTTTGGGACAAATATCAAGAATGATCTCCCTTGATAATGTGATTTGATAAGTCCATTTCTGTAATTGGATTGTCTCCCCTACATTGAGACTCAAACTAGTTAATATATAAAATATTGATGTATATTGTATGTTTGTTTCAGCACTGACCATGAGAAAGCTCGGATTAAACAGATGGTGGACAAATCTATACAGAAACTGAGAAGAGAAGTAGAGGTATTGTTTAGTATTTTATTAAGCCCCCCCATCAAAGATGCGAGTATATTGCTTTGCACATGTCCGTAGGTTGGGTCTTTCGGTGGACCAGTTGGTTTTCAACCAATAACTAAAGAATGGTCGAGGGCCTTAGGTCCTCAAACTATAAATATATTTACATTTTAAAACAATGTGCTTTTAATTGTGCTAAGTATGATAGATCACATGGTCTAAGTCAGATAGAAATCTATTGGGATCGCCTATACAATATAGACACTTGCTTCGCTCGTGTCTATATCGTATAGACGAGCCCACTTTTCTATCCTATACATAATCTATAAAGGGAGGTTGATCATCATCGGTAGATGACCTCTCTTGATTTTGAAATGTCTCTGATGTACTTTAAAAAAAGGAAATGACTTGTTTACGAATACTTCCTATAATTACCTAACATGTGTATGTGTATATCATTTTTGTCCTGTAAATTGAGAAGAATAAATGTCATGAGAGTTTTGTGTATAATATTACCTACGTAATATTTCTACCGTGTATAGAATATGCACCTGTGCATTGGTTTATCAGTTGACTTATGTTTCACATTCTCATTTTACTGTGATAATAATGTTGAATCACAACTAAAAATGTCTGTTACATGTTAGAAACGTAAGAATGTCAAGATAGAACACACGTAGAACACATGTACATGTAGTTCGCTGTCTTCTCGGATTTTGTCATGAAATTGTTCAGATGCATCTAACCCGCCTTTGGATATCAATAATATATCTTATAAAAAATATGATAATCTTTGCCAAGCAGGAAGACCTAATCATTTATTTAAGCTTTTATGAAAGACTTTCATGATATTTGTTGTAGTCAGTTGGTTGGTCAGTCTGTCACAATTTAGACAATGGTCCAGTGGTAAGTATTTTAATATGATTATGTCTCCAACATATAGCGGGTGAGACATACTGATTTTGTGCTGGACCCTGGATGGATGTCACAAAGTTTGTCAGAGCTTGTTATTAGTCCCTTACCGGTTTTTGACCAGAGGGGACTATAGGTTTGCCCTCCGTCAGTCAGTCAGTCAGTCAGTCAGTCAGTCAGTCAGTCAGTCAGTCAGTCAGTCAGTCAGTCAGTCAGTCAGTCAGTCAGTCAGTCAGTCAGTCAGTCCGTCCGTCCGTCCGTCAAAAAATCTGGATCCTGACATAACTCAAACAGTTTCCAAGCTAGGTTTATGAAACTTGGTATGTGGATAGGGGGCAATTATAAGGGGATAATGCACGTCTAAAATTAGTTTGATTTTGACAAATATTGTGGTTGCTATGGCAACAGAAACATTGAAAATGTCTTCAAACCGGTAGGGGACTTCTGTATTGCTTGCAATTCTTAATTACTTGTTCACTTTAACCATTGGTTGGATTTCAATGAACTTTAGATGATTACTTAGTACCAGGCCTAGTTGTGCATATTGTCAGGAATTTTAGGTTGGAAGATTTTCCAGAGTTATGACCCTTTGTGATATACATACATACTTGTATCAAAAACCCATGTAGGTTTAGAATAGTTTATAAATTGACTTTTATCTATTCTTCAGCGTGAAGTCACTGATGACATGGTAATTTCTGCTGTCCAGAAAAAGGGATCTGCCATAGTACCTGGTGCCGTCAAGATGCCAGAGCCTGCTCCTACCAAGACAACTAGCAGACCTGGTTTAAGGGGCCGCTTATCTCAACCTAGAGTGGAGCCTAAAGTTGAAGCAAAGAAGCCAGTAGGGAAGAGACCTGGTGGCCCTGTAAAGGAACCTGTTCAACATAAGTTTTACAGACCACCACCAAAGGTTGGTTAACATTGCTGCTTCTACACACCTTACTTACTTACATCTCTTTGTCCCCAGTCGGTCATTGAGAAGACTAGGATGGCCTCTCTCCAAACCCTTTATTCAACAGGGGTCCTACAATTCCGGAATAATCCAGAAATCCTGCAGAAACCCTTTATTCAACAGGGGTCCTACAATTCAGGAATAATCCAGAAATCCTGCATAAAATGAAAGTTATTTGTATAATAAATTCAATGAATTAACGAAGTTATGGTTTTTAAAATTTCATCAGCTGAATTTCATCAATAGAAAGATGTTTGAACTGAGTCTTGGTGTTTAGGTGTGTGCTAATGACACTCAAAGCAGACTTGGGATTCGTTTTCAGGATTAGGCAATATGCAAAAACAATTTAAAAACTAACATCACATTTGTAACAGTTTGTAACAGCTGGGAAGAATATCCCAGGTAACAGTAATATCAATGGGGAAAAAAATCTAGTCAATTTATTTTTTTGCAAATTTTAAGTCCTTAGTTTGAGTTTCAGTTATGTTGTGTGTATGGTTCCCGGTATGTTTGTTTTCTTTGACCAGCTGATAGATCACAGCTGATAAATATCAAATTTATCAATAGTTCACAAAAGTGTGCTAATGGTTCCAAGATAGATAACTCAGTGTTTACCTCTTACAAAATAGCGTGGATAGTCTCCCTTGTTCTAATTTACATGTATTTATTACACATGGTTGGATTAGTGTTTAAAAAATATAATTGTTGTTGAAATCAAACATTTGTATGGAGTGTAGGAATACTAGTTGAAATGTTGTTTTTTTGAAAATTAAAATCATTTTTATGTTGCATTATTTCTGTATTAAATTTTAATACCACCAGTTTAATTGAATTTTTAAAATTAAATATTCATTCATACCCTAATGGCAATGGATACTGTCAGGAATGAGAAATCCTGAGTGATTGAATAGAAATTTTAAAAACTTGTTTCACAATCAACTAAAAATAAATAAATATATTATCAAACAAAAAGCCACAGCAGTAGTTAGCGCACTTGATTTGTAACCCATCAATCCAGGTTCAATCGGGGCATGTCTTACCCTTCCAAGACAATTTGACAACAATATTAATTTTCCTCCACATGTACAGTACAGACAACGAGTTTTTTCCAATGGACACGGGTCACCGCGATTTCAAATCTAAGTGTCCACCCGATTTTGGTCACCGCGACGCGTGTTCGGGTCACCCGTCACCGTGACCTCGGATAAATTTGGGTGTCCATCGGCGTGTTCAATTGTCACTTAAAAACCCTTAGAACCCCTTAGAATCACTGTGATTCACCGTGATTTTAAGGGTACATTATTTCCGACACGTATTGAAGTGCTAATTAGAATGTGGTGAAATTGTACTTACATAATAATTACATAAGTCCATTAATTAATTCCTTAAAAAATTCCTAGAACAAATATTGGTGCTGTAGTTTTCTCGTAAATAACACTAAAAATAACCATGTCAACATTTAGTTGTTTGACACGTACGCATGTCCGATTATAGGCGTATAAATCTGGGTAAAATTGCACCTGTTAACCCATTTCGATCTTTGGGCGTGCCGAGTCTCTTTGACGTCGGCTTGTGGTCTTCTATCGGCAAACATAAAACGTCATCGGCGGCAACTTCAAACGGCTAGTCTACTAATGCGAGACGTCGCTTGTGAACTTTATTCACGTGACTGTTTGCGCGGTGCATTTGAAGACGTGCTAGGGAGGATATTAAAGAAAAAATGCCGCTCTGTGGAGGTCGGTTGTTTTAGACCACATGGAATTGACGCAAATTATGTTTGTGTATGCAATTGTGTTTATGAGATACAAATGTACCGTATAGCGGGTAATTTCTGCGGGTTTTTATTTCTGCGTTTTTTGCGGTTTGAGGCTGTCCCGTAAAATTAAATTCCGCAAAATTAAACATCCGTAAAAATTTTGTTCGCAAAATTTAACTTCCATGTTTTGCTTCAATATACTGGTAATATACATTTAATCTATATCTTTCTAGTGTTTTGTTACTGTCGTATTTTTCACACGTATAGTGATCGACTGTCTTTGTTTGCTTGTTTGTTTAACAATTAATGAATGGTATGTGTTATATCGGTATTGACCCTCAATACACGTTGATGTAAGTTTGACAACTGGTTCAATTTGCAACACTGTAGTTTGTGTATAATTGTATTAACGATATAGCAATACCCGGTTTCTGAAATCCGCAGAAATTAATTCCCGATTTTCTGGTAGGTCGCAGAAATAAAAACCGCAGAAATAAAACCTACCCATTTTAGGCCTAAATCGCAAAATTTTCTACCCGCAGAAATAACCCGCTATACGGTATAAGGTACTCGCGCACACACAAAAATTTAAAGTCAGTACATAACCACAATTTTATAAATTGCTGTCGATTGAAACGTGGCAATTATTGAATTAAGATCGCTAAACAAAAATACGTAAAGTTTACGAGTTGTATTTTTAGATCTTTGTTAGTATTTATTGCGAACTCTTAACATTAATTTATTAATCGAGTCCACAATATGTTAACGCACATGCCGTAATTAACAAGAACAGGGAAAGTAGCACTCACTAGTACACAGTGGACAGTCAGAAATTAAAAAGCGGTCACTAGGAGAAAAGCCTATCAGGCGGGTGAATGAGTGCAAGAAAATAAAACAAACTAACAAAATAACAAATAAACTTTATTGCAAATAGGCAAACACAAGTACACACAAGGTGGGTTTTCCAAAGTCCACCCGTCACGGTGGCGACGACTCTGGGTGGCAACGCAAAATATGCCACCGTGAACCCACCCAAATCCACATAGACTTTATATTGGGGTGGTCAGTCCATCGTGGCCATTGCCACCGTGACAACACGGTTGAAACACGGTGTTTTGTGGACAGAAGCAGGTACTCGCTTGTACGATCCATAGCAACGGCGTTACGTATACGTTCGCCCATAGCAACGTATACGGCAGCCTACGTGCGTAGATGTACGAGCGAGAAAATGGTGAAGTATTAATTAAACGGGTGCAGGTTATGAAATAAATTATTAACACATTAATTGAACGTATTTAACATGTCAACAAATAGCAGGATGTAGATGTTGACAAAAAACGCAACTATAAATCACCATGCCCTTACTATTCCGTACCGACATTGTAACTTCAGAAGACGCCGACAATCGGTAGATGAATGATACTCAGACGCTGCCGACCTTTGTCGGGCAAAAGAAAATGTTGTGAACTGACATCAAAGACATCGTAGCCGATGCACATTCGAATTTTGACTGATCTGCGAATATTTGCACGCTTTGACTCAATGTATAGAAACATATTGAAATCATCGCTCATCGCTTATTTATAATCTGTTAATCAGTGTAAGTGTAATAATTCATGATTATTATTATATCTTGCATTGATAAAACACATGTGTAGCAGTAATGGATTAGATCTAATATTTGAAGGTAATTAAACTCTTCTTGTCTCAATTCAAAGTCGGTTCGACCGCGTATTTTATAATTCCGTAGTCTCACCTTTTTGACTAGTTGTCACAATAATGCGATGTACAAACAATATAGCATCCTGGAAAATAGTATTTGGTCACACTAAATTATAAATTTATCAAAATCTACAGACAAAATACGGACACTTGCGCACGCAGTTAACTAAATTAAATTCCGGTACAATATGGTCGCTGTTTACGTCATCCGTCTATTTACAGAAATTAGAGTCTAGTTTTTCGAAAATGAGTTCACCTAGTTCACTTGATCTCAATATTTTTCCCAGTTTGAGGGTCGTCGGTTTTGTAAACCAGAAGATATAAAAGAAGTGGCCTTAGATGTTTATAATTTCTATACACGGTTACACATTTTAATATTCTCCCAACTGAACTTGACAAATGAAAACACAGCGACATATCGAGTGTAATTGTGTTACTTGGCGTCTTGGAAATACCTTATTATGAGTAGGCCTACGTGTAAAATATGTTAGAAAAAAGTATTAAACTAGTTGAATCGCTCGACATCATCACATTGTAATTTCCAAATATTAAACTCTATTGCGTCATATTGCTCGCTTAGTACACAGCGAGTACACGTGCGACATTGTGAGTAATCGGTAATTGGCATATGCCGACGTCTGGTCAGTTGGTAATTTTAAACGATGTGATTGAGCATTAAGACGTGTGTGCATGGATTTGAAAAACAATTTTTTTGCAGCAAGTCACCGTGATGCGGGTACGGACCCTTAAAAACACTTAAAATCACCGCGGACACTCACTTATCGGCGGACACGGAACACCGTCGACACAGATATTAAAGTGGTCACCGTGTCCGTTTAAGGGGCCACTAGATTTTTCTGAGTGTCCAGGTCACGGTGACCGGACACTTCAATTTATTTTATGTCACGGTGTTCGCGTGTCCATTGGAAAAAACACGTTGTCTGTACTGTAGAAAAGCGGTTGGTTCCTCATGGAAGGATATTTTAGTTAGTACAGGTTAGGATACAGTCCAGGAAAACTGGTTTGGTGAATTGTCCACTATTTATAATTGAAAAATTGTTGAGAAATGGCGTTCAACCCAAATAAACATAGTTATAAAAAATGAAAATATCAAATTTTATCTCAAATATGTAAAAGTTTTCGGGTTATCTAAAGCTTGGAGTCAGACATGCTTATATTCTATTCCTATATTGTCTTTTAAATCAATCTAAGATAGATTTTCAGTCCAGTCATATGTCTAAATAATCTATTTATTGTTGATACTATTCCAGAAATCTTGGATGGCATGTCTGCGTTTGTCATCATAACTATAAACCAACATTAGACAATATATGTTATGTAAACATATAACTGTATTATATTACCCTTATAACTCCCTGGATAATTGTTTTATATATCACTGTGTCTCGGAATATGATTCGTGAATTCCCTGATGGGACTACTTGATTATTATACCTCTTAATATAAGCATGGCAACTTATTAATGCACAAAATCATGCAATATTCGAAATTCATTTATTGTCCTATTGACTTGGTTTTGGTGCATGTGTGTGTCTGTCACTTTTGGTGTATGTGTGTTTGTCAGTGCGCCAGAGTTTAAGAGAGGACACTTGATTATCTCACAACCATGGAACTTATATTAATAAAATTATGTTTTTGAGTCACATGTGTTCCTTAAGGTACAATAATTCCATCCCAGTGAAAAGAGCTCCTCACTTTACATCACTGAAATTGATTACTGACATAATATGAACAAATGCACTGCATCCAGCGGGGATTTCCCATCAGATATTTTGATAATCAGATCCAGGAAAAATGACTATGGAATTAGTTTGCTCAACAGAGACTATAGATCTAGCCTCTGGCTGCCAGGCAGCACCACATAGAAGACCAGGCGAACAAATACTTCGAAAAGAGTGTTTTCCAATCTAGGAGACAGGTTGCACAGATATTCCCTACCAATAGTTATTATAGTTTTACACTCGTCTTTAATTTGCTATTTATATGTCAATTCAACATATTCACAAGTTGGCGCGCTATGCCGTGCGACGACGTTGCGTTAACGTGCGATGATGTCGCGTTAAATGATGTGATGTCATTTCCGACGTCGCCATATTATTTTATTTACGTTGGATTAAATAAGATATGTATTTTTTCAATAATTTTCATGATTTGAATCAGGCTTATGTGCCAAAACGTTATGAAAGAATATGTTAGGACTCAAAAGTTTCGTAATTTGAATACTTCTAATTTCAACCATTCACTTCTTTCGACTTTTTCTAAAACGATTAGTACAGACTCGATAACTCTGAAGAACATAGGCACGTGCGTGTTACTGGTATGGGTATTTACAATAGCCAGCGCTAAAGCGCTTGCTATTAAATCCCCTATTATTGGTATAGAAAAAAGATTTAAAAAATTGGACAGGGAAGGCAGCACTCAACTTAAACAGTCAAGCACAGAAAACATAATAAAAAAACAGACCACAATTACACAGCACAATGCCCAGCACACAACTAAACGAGAAAAAGAACTTCAAAATGTCGAAAGTCTCAAGTCCCAGCTGTAAAAAAGCTGAAAGACCTAGTTTCAGCTATAAAAAGCTGTATGACCTAGTTTCAGCTATAAAAAGCTGTATGACCTAGTTTCAGCTATAAAAAGCTGAATGACCTTGTTTCAGCTATAAAAAGCTGATTGACCTAGAAACTTTGTGTCAAAGACAATTTGCAAACAAAGATCACTATTACAAAACCTGTCTGCAAAATGACCAGTGTTACCTCATGTCTTATCAATGTCAATGATATGTAACCTGCTAAGAGAGACCACCTGTCCACAGAGACTATTATTTTCTATACCCATGGGTGGATAAATAATTTACAGGCAAGTTTGATTATACAGTACAACCTTGGTAGACCAATACCCTTCGGGAGCTGCAAATATAGACTGTTGTTTAGAGGTTGTTGCTCTATGGAGGTTACATATATGATAAATATCGACCTAGGGATTTTTAAGGTGTTGACTGTTGATATAGAGAGGTTGTTGCTCTGCAGAGGGCGGCACTGGAGAGGTTGAATGATATGTAATTGTATGTTTACAGAGAAAGTCTGTGTTTGAGGACGAGGAAGCAATGACGAGGATTTATGGAAAGGCATCGTATCAGAAGGGTAGAACAACAGTAAAAGATCCATACTTACATTTCCAGAACACGGCCAAACATAAACCTTCACGACAAACTGTACAGTTTGATACCAAAGGTAAGTGAAAAATTATGTCTCCCACTATATGACATATTGACTCTGTGCTGGATGTCTGCCCTGTATGGACGTTTGTCTCATAAAGTTTGTCCACCCTTGTTCTCTTTAACTACTGGTCAGAATTTTTTTGCGTTAGACTGAGACAAACATAGTGCGTGGCCGTTCGATTTTAACCCTGCCTTATTTGCCAATGACCTCTAGCTTTAACGGAAGAGACAGAAAGTATGTGATACAAGGAATCCGGACACGCTGCCCTAGCGAATTTTGAATAGACTCCTTGGTGCTTAAACGTGCTCAGTGTGTAGCACCGATACATGCGAGACTACCTCTGGATTTCTAACCAGTACACCTCTAGTTGGGTGGGAAATACTGAAAATGGTAGTGTAAGTTAATGACACAGGTTGTTTCAAAATATATGTTACAGTTTCTTCAGTTTACAAAATTCTTATCTAATGCAATACGTAAAAACGAAACACACAGTTGAAATGGAACATTTCAAAACTTTATTCCATATTAAACTTTCCAGCCTTGTTTTCAAAGTGCGTCTTTAATATGCCTCTTTATAAAATTTCTTGTTTATATCACATGTAACTGTATCATTGATAAAGAGCAAAAAAAGCATAAATTTTATAAAACAATTTTTACCATTTATCAATGATACAGTTACCTGTGGTTTATATATGACATCAATTTTGGACAATAATGATGTGGTCATGTCTATTGATCATTATTGTAGGTGCAGGAAAGGAAATGATGTCATCTAAGACCCAGACATCGACAGGTGGTGTACGACAGTTCTATTTCAATCCATCTACAGGAACATACATTCCTATAGCTTCTGCTGCTAATACTGGTAATGTTTAATTGTTTAAAAGGTTACCTCATGCAATGTTTCATTAAAAAATACTCCCCCACACTTTGAAGGGGGTGTATATTGCAGAACAACAACCTCATTAAAACATGTACAGTATGGAGAATTTGCCCTTATCCTGACCTTAATGCATGAATAAATTAACAGGTTTTTGTGTTGCATGTTTAAATTTCTATGAGCAAATCGTGTAATAGAGTAACTGTTGTGTTTTTATTACAAATCAAGCATCTTCGTGATACTCCCCGCTTAGTCCTAGAGTCAAGTGATCTAGCTACCCCAAAGACCAGATACAAAATGGATGTCAGTAACTAGTTTTGATGGGGTCAAGATTGTGTACACAACACATCAAGTCACTTATCAAGGTAAATAAGTTAGGCTCTAAAATGTTAAGGGTTTAATGATAACAATATGTACTTTATTTTTCAGCCCCTATTCCAGGCCAGCTGATCCCTATGGCAGTACCCCTAGGTGGCCCTCGTTTGAACCCAGGTGTAATGATCCCTGCAAACCCAACACCAGGTGTCGCTGTTGGTAGTAAGGTACCACTAGTTTCTGCTGTGGGAAATGTATCCATGGTATCTATAGGTGTAGAACAGGAAGATTCCAAGTTAAAACCGGAACTTGGAAAACAGGTTTGTTGATACAGTGAACAAAAATTTGAGATACATTTCAGAGCCATATTGGTATTTCTTTTTCAATATTTCTTTTTTCGAAAGCCAACTGTATTTTCATAGAAATTTGAATGTGGTCACAATTCATAACTAAAGAAAGATTTGAGCTACAATCAAAATGTTTTTCAGTTTTTAATTCAGATTGGCTTTTAATTCACTATAGTCAGTATTTTTCATTGTTCTTTCCCATATTTTGTGACAATTTGCCCCCCAAAAAATTATTTCATTACGTTTATTAACGGTTTAAGTATACTGTATACAGGTGTTACCAGCAGTAGATATAGACACAGACTTATCCGATCTATCTGAGATCATTGAAGGACCACCTGTAGCTAAATATACCGCTAGAACACCGGAAGCTAAACGTAAGAAACATGTACAGATTATATCACCGAGAGACACACCTAACAAGACTGGTAGAAAGTCACCCAACAAGCCACATTATGAAGTCATGTTCCATGAGGTACGTAGCAATATTTCTGCTTTTTTATGCCCCCCTATCGATAGATGGGGAGGCATATAGTGATTCACCTGTCCGTCCGTTCGTTCGTCCGTCCGTTCGTCCGTCCGTTCGTCCGTCCGTCCTGGTTAACCCAAATTGACCGTTTCTTCTAGCATTAATATGGCTTGCTACAAAGCTTTCATACTTGCATGGATGTTGTGTATGAACACTCTCCACACGCCAGTATCACCTAACCCCATTTTGACCTTCACCTTGACCTAATTTTGGACTTAGACTTATTTATGGACAAGGCTTCCACAGGGGGGCATAAGCGTTTATTGAACGCAGTCTTGTTTTTAAGATAATCTTCATTCAAACTTTCTGTTCTCATCCAACTTCAGGTTTCATTTGTGATTGTATAATGTAATTTAGCTATAATTGTCTTGGGTCATTAGTCGATTTTGCATTTTTGAATATAGAAATTTCCGTGAGCAAATCGTGCAATATTGGTCCTTCAGATTTGTGCTCTTATTACACATTTAGCGCCTTCGTAATACTCCCCGTATATGAAAACATAAAACCAGGGTTATAGATTTTATATAGACAAGATATCAGCTGTTAAATTATGCTGATAGAAGGTCGAGGATCAGGTCAAATTCTCTGTACTATATTGAGCATACTGAACAATAAGCTCTGATCACTTCTAAATCTCAAATGTCTGCAAGGCATGTTGTTTTATCATGTTTGTACAATATGCTCCCTTATAATTATACACAATCTGCATGTATAAGCTGCAGCTTGTTTTTATGCCCCCGTATCAATAGATGGGGAGGCATATAGTGATTCACCTGTCCGTCCGTCCGTTCGCCCGTTTGTCCGTCCGTCCTGGTTAACCCAAATTGACCGTTTCTTCTAGCATTAATATAGCTTGCTACAAAGCTTTCATACTTGCATGGATGTTGTGTATGAACACTCTCCACACGCCAGTATCACCTAACCCCATTTTGACCTTCACCTTGACCTAATTTTGGACTTAGACTTATTTATGGACAAGGCTTCCACAGGGGGCATAAGCGTTTATTGAACGCAGTCTTGTTGTTGTTGCAATATTATTTGGTTTATGAATAAACCCCGTACCAAACCGTACCCAAATTTAGTAGCGTCATACAATGAACCATCTGGAGCCAAATTATGCAGTTCATTGTGTACTTTATTACACCCTTTTGTAATGGATAAGTTGTGCCTTGATAATGTTAATTACATTTTTTTCAATGTGCCATTTGTGCAGTTTTCTATGGCTAATGCTTTGTTGGCCTTGTTACAAATCATGCTTTCTGTTGCATTACGATTGTGTTACGAACAAAATCATGCTCATGTTATGTCACAGCAGTCATTTTCATCAATCAGATCTGGAGTCATACTTTCATACAAAATTCATGCTTATCTCACCTTCAGCAAGAAATTTGATATGCTCTTATTTAAGTGCAGCAAATAAAAATATCTTTAGTTTATTAGGAACTGTAATTCTACTTTCTGTAAGGCTATTCATCTAAAAAATAGCAAATCAAATTTTTCAAGCAAACCTTTTCTTAAATAGATCTATATTAATACAAACTTTTATATCAATTGATGGCAATAAGTCCTTTGGTGTGGGGTTCTTCATTCATAAACCTCTTTCTATGCCAGTGACATGTTCATAAAACTATATACATGTTCGTACATAACTGATGATTGATGACATCACACATGTATGTATATATATAACTGATGATTGATGACATCACAAACAGGATAGTGAAGGTGGAGATAACTCTGACACCGAGAACGTCGTACAGGAAGAAGGAAGTATCACAATATCCCAACCTGCAATAACTCGTTCTGATAATCAAAGTGTAAGCCAAGAGTTGTGTCCCCTGATCTCACTGTTTGTTGTAGCAAGAGTTGTGTCCCTTGATCTCACTGTTTGTTGTAGCAAGAGTTGTGTCCCTTGATCTCACTGTTTGTTGTAGCAAGAGTTGTGTCCCCTGATCACATTGTTGCTGCCTTACCATTGTAGTTCATTCTGTTGTGTTTTGTTTGATGTTTTGTTTGATGTTGTGTGAAATGAACAGAAAACCCTCATGTGCTAGACACATACTATCATTCCATCTATTAAAGTCACTGTAACATGGGAACATTAAGACTACAGTCTACTCTCTATCTCTTGAACTCGCTTATATCGAAATCAATTTTATAGTTTTGGCATTATTATCTTATCAACTTTCTGGGAAAAAGTGTAGGTTGTGTAGGCCTAAAGAAAGTTACTCCACTGCCAACATGTTTTACAAATATCATATCTCTTGTTAGTCTCTATTTATAAGGGATGAAAAGATAGTATGTGTCAGGCCTCTGGGTACAAACCCTGTGTTTTAAGTCACCTTTGTTGGACAGTCAGACCTATAGTGTACATCCATCTATCCAATGAATGTTGTATTTATGTAATAGAAACCTAGTAATTATTAGTCCCCTACCGGTTTTTGACCGGAGGGGACTATAGGTTTGCCCTCGGTCCGTCAGTCCGTCCGTCCGTCCCGTCAGTCCGTCCGTCCCGTCAGTCTGTCCGTCCGTCCCGTCAGTCCGTCCGTCAAACAATCTGGATCCTGACATAACTCAAACAGTTTCCAAGCTAGGTTTATGAACCTTGATATGTAGATAGGGGTCAATAAGGGGATTATGCACGTCCAAAAATATTTTGATTGTGACAAAAATTGTGGTTGCTATGGCAACAGAAACATTGAAAATGGCCTCAAACCAGTAGGGGACTTCTGTATTGCTTGCAATTCTTAATTACTTGTTGTAATTGTCTCCCCTTCAATGTAAATCATCATTCTGTCATCCTGTCATTGTGTTCAATATTATTCTATTTCATCCTATCACTTAATGTTCTTAAATGAGATTGGCATAAGCGCCCGTGCAAGGTCATTCATTGATCATAACATGAGCTTAGAAGATCATCATCTTTTTTTCAGGCTTCAAATTTTGCTCAATTGTTGTGAAAAGAAAATGCCTGTTTCAAGTCACATTTGTTAAACAGTTACTCACAATAGCCTGTTGTGTGTTCATTGTGTTATACCTCAGTCACATAGAACTCCTGGCATATGGAACAACCATAGACCTGTCTAATTCTTCAATTCTTTCCACTTGGGGTCCATCTGTATGTCTTGTGTAATGGGGTATGTGAAAGGTATGCCGGACATACCCGTCCGTTTCGCAGGCTACATCCCTGGTTCTTGAGCATCTTGAGAGTTTCATGTTTTCTGGATTTTAGTTATTGTGTTAGATGTTTGTGTGATGTGTCAGTAAAGATCTCACTGATGATTGAATGTGTTGCACAATATATAGATGAGTTTTGTTTGATACATGTGTGTGTGTGTGGTGTTGACAGTTTATTTGAAGTTGTCTTCAGAAGTGTTCCTGATTGTTTGTGTTGTTTATTTTCAAAAAAAAAAAGTTTACATTGTTAATTATATTGATGACTCTTCTTATAGAAAATGTCACTAAATTGTCTAACATCTTAAAAGCAATTTCATGTATTACATTCAGAAAGTACTTGTTGTTCAAAAAGTAGAAGTTTTACGTTACTTAAAAATTGCTATATTCTGAATTATTATATACATGTATATATATATCCTGCTAAATGAATATCTTTAAAGATTTGCCCTTCAATATGGCCGACAATTTAGAACCAATTCAGAACAAGGGAGGTAACTGTAAATATTGGAATAATGGAAACTATTCTGGCTCTCAAAACAGTACAAACAAATTTACGTGGTCCTTAAACTTTATACATGAATATATTAAAAACTTCTTGTGTGCGGAATATATCAATTTCTGAAATAAAGGTGTATCTTTCTTGCCAGAAATTTAACTTAGAGTTTATGGTACACCTCGTACATATTGGTGATACTCTCTGCTTATGAAAACAAAGGCAGAAATGAAATATTATACTGGGAAACAACTTTTAAATTATGTTATTAGAAGCTTCAAGGACCAGGGGTGATATTCAATATTGATCGTATTTGAATGGAGAATAAGGATAGCCTATCATATCGCCTGTTACTGACCAAGAGTCTAATATGGTGTGATCTGATTGGTTGTCCTTATCCTTAAGTCAAGTAAGATCAATACTGAATACCGCCCAGGTTAATTTGTTCATATTATACGATTAGAAGTGTTTTATTGAGAGTATCACATGACTGTCACATGACTATCACATGACATATCTATATTATCAGGATGATACTCTTGTTGAGGATGAAGATGTTGAAACAGGAACCGGTGTTGAACTTCCTGGGTACCAGCCAGAGGAGGTTGAAGAGGCACCATATACTGGACCAGTTTTCCCGCCTAAACTTCCGTCTGCTGATAGACAATGGACATCTGATCTTATTGCTGAGGATATCAAAAGAAGAGATCTATTACAAAACAAAGCAAATGAATGGTAACCTTTTGTATAAATAATACACTTTATTTCAAAATTAAGTACATAATTATCAACACTAATATACAAAAGGTCGCGAAAGAATCAGTAGTTGTTTATGCTAAAATATAAGTTTATACATTGTATAACATTGTACTAATATACGGTGGCTCAATGGTGTAGTGGATAACATTCTGGACAACGGATCAAGAGGTCCCTGGTTCGAATCTCGACCAGGCACTTGGTCAGTTCTGAAACGCTTTTCAGTGTTTCCCACCAAACTAGAGATGAACTGGTTGGTAACCAAGATGTAGTTTGCATATATCGGTGACACCAGGCACATTAAAGAAGCAAGGAGTTTTTTTCGGAATGAGCTAGGGTATTGCATCCAGATTCCTTGTATCACACAATTATTCCTTCAGTCAAGGTCTGAGAGCATAATGGCCAATTTGTGCAGGGTATAACCCGAATGACCACTCACTTACGACCGTCTCAGTTTAACCAAACAAACAAACAAACAAACAAACAAATAATAACTAGTGTAATTCTATGATATTCAGGATTGAACAAGAATTGATGGCAAGGATAATTACGGAAGTTTATCCATTGAAAGATGTTGAAGAACCCCAGGATATCAGTCATGTTGTTTCTGAGGGGTCGGAGGACAGTATGGCCGAGGAAAAAGAAAAATCCATGTTTGGTAAATTCATTGAATTTTTATAAAAGCATGTTATTTTTGTGCAGTGAAAATATCAAGATCCACTGTGCAACAGATAAGGTTTTAGTCTATTTGATGTTTTACACAGAGTATAAAATTTTTTTAACAAATATTAATTCGGTATTCAATAAATTTATGGGCACTGGAGCTTTTTATATTCATGTTTTTTACTAAAACATCATTTTCCTCCTGAGGTATTTAAGATTGTCTATGCTTTTTGTTACTCCCTCAGACTCACCTCAAAATCAACTGTGTTTTTTTTAAAAAAAATAAGTGAGGATTTACTCCAATTTACAGTTTATATGCTGCGTGGCTGACTTAATTTTCTTACATCTGTAATTTTATATGGAGAACAAACCAGACAGTGTCAATATCATATGTCTACAAATATAAGATATACACGGGAAAGAAATGGAAGATATTCTTGGTGAATGTGTCGGGAAAGAAATGGTAGATATACTTGGTGAATGTGTCGGGAAAGAAATGGTAGATATACTTGGTGAATGTGTCGGGAAAGAAATGGTAGATATACTTGGTGAATGTGTCGGGAAATAAATGGTAGATATACTTGGTGAATGTGTCAGGAAAGAAATGGTAGATATTCTTGGTGAATGTGTCGGGAAAGAAATGGTAGATATTCTTTGTGAATATGTCGGGAAAGAAATGGTAGATATACTTGGTGAATGTGTCGGGAAAGAAATGGTAGATATTCTTGGTGAATGTGGGAAAGAAATGGTAGATATTCTTGGTGAATGTGTCAGGAAAGAAATGGTAGATATTGTTGGTGAATGTGTCAGGAAAGAAATGGTAGATATTGTTGGTGAATGTGTCAGGAAAGAAATGGTAGATATTCTTGGTGAATGTGTCAGGAAAGAAATGGTAGATATTCTTGGTGAATGTGTCATGTACTTTTGTCAGTATGTCAGTATATGGTTATAAAATATCTTTAGATTGTACAAATATAGCTGATAGAGAAAGTAGCATCATCTGGTAAGATCAGTGCTGAGGCCCATCTTCTGATTTCAATAATCATTTGTGCAAACATGTCTTGTATTTAGATGTTTTTCTTACAAAGGTTTCCACTCAGTTGCTCCAGTTATTTAAACATATAAGGTGAACTTACTATAAGACACATGATATTAGATGTATATGTTCTCTTTATGTACCGTAAACCTAGAAATTATTTTGCGTGATTTAGTTTCACAAAGTTTGCAAGTGGTAAATTTCGCGAAATTAAGTCGCCGCACAAGTGCTAAAAACTTGAATATGGACATTGCAGGATACTTAAAAACGTGAAAGTTTGTAGGCGGGAATATGCCGATCAGCGAAACCTGAAAGTTAATATACAGTATGTGCAATGTGTTACTCAATGTACCGTTATATCAGACCAATTTGCTGCATTTTGCTGTTCCAGTCACTTGAATCAGGCCTAAAATAAAATATTGTTTGTTTCCCCATCCCCTACCTACCCGACTAAAAAGGGCCCTACTCAAAATATTTTATTGCCCAAATTGAAATAATATTATTTTTATTAAAAATTGGAAGTGAAAATTTTATTTTTTTTGTTTACTGGCTTCTTTCTTACCATTAAATTTAAGTCTGTTAGTTTTCACCTAAAGTTAATTCTAAATTTCATTATTTGTATGTCTTAACTATGTCTTAACTGTGTCTTAACTATGTCTTAACTATCATACTGAAACAGTTCCAAAAAAAATATATTTACCCTACCTACCTACCCAATCTAAATCTGCTAGGGTCGGGATGGGGAAACCAACAATATTTTAAATTCGGCCTCACCCCTAGGTATTTGCTCTGTTTTAGACTGGAAGTAAATGCAAAGTACACTTTTCTGTGGATCAATAATTCTGTTTTGTTTATTGAGAATTGGCAATACAATAATGCGGCAAACCCAAATACTCTGTGGGAAGTAGTAAAAAGCACTATTAGAAACGAATCTATAAAATTTACAGCGAAAAAGAAAAATGATAATAAAAAAGATCAAATGCAAATAGAACAAAACATAAAAAAAAATGAAAACGACATCATTAAATCACCTCTTAGTCATGAGCTTTTAAAAACACTTAATACAGAAAAAGAAAAGCTAGACCACTTGTTAGATGAAAATATTAAAGACATCTTACTACGAACAAAAGCGGAATAGGTTGAAGGAGCTGAGAAAAATACAAAATATTTTTCAAGCCTAGAGAAAAAACAATCAAAAGAAAAAACTATAACTAAAATTGAACATAATGGCTCTATAAAAACAAAAACAAAAGACATCTTATTAGAAATTCAATCATTTTATAGTAAATTATACCAAAAAAATGACCAAATCGAGCATGACTCTGATTTCTTCCCTGACATACATAAACAACTAAACCAAGAACAAAAACAAACATGTGAAGGCCTTTTAACGGAATATGAATGTGGTAAAGCACTAAAAGAGATGCAAAATAGAAAGAGTCCTGGCTCAGATGGCATAAGTACAGAATTTTACAAAATCTTCTGGAATGACATTAAAACATATCTTATAAAATCTCTAAACTATTCGTTTCAAAATAATCAACTAACAGAACTTCAAACACAGAGCGTGATCTCTCATCTACCAAAAAAGAACAAACTATTAACTGACATTAACAATTGGCGACCAATTTCATTGTTGAACGTGGACTACAAAATAGCTTCCAAATCAATAGCCAATCGAATAAAAAAGTACATTGGTGAAAACGTACAAATATTATATGATGTAATCGAACAAATAAACAACGATAACGAGGAAGGTTTAATATTTTTCTCGGACTTCCATAAAGCATTTGACAGTGTAGATCACGATTATATATTCAAATGTTTAGAATATTTTAACTTCGGTAATACAATAATTAATTGGATTAAACTTTTCTACAGAGACGCTAAAAGCTGTATTACATTAAATGGCAACCTATCGAATTTCTTCAAAATCAAGAAAGGGGGAGACAAGGCTGCCCTCTGTCCCCTTATTTATTTATCATAGGCATTGAACTAATATCGCAAAATATAGACAAGAACGAAAACATAAAAGGGCTAAATATCAAAAACTCCGAAATAAAACAAATGCTTTTTGCTGATGATGCCAGTTTCTTCTTGGATGGGTCAGAAAAATCTTTCGAAAACTTCAAAACAACGTTCGAAAAATTCAATCAGGTGTCTGGTCTAACATTGAATGTGTCTAAATGCACAGTGCTAAGAATAGGATCATTACGTAATACAAATATAATATATTGTAAATCAAAATAATTCAAATGGACATCAGACGAAGCTACAACACTAGGAATTGTTTTCACAAACAACCCAAACAAAGTACTGGAATTAAAGGAGTAGATCCACGAAAGGTCTGAATTGGCCTAAAAATTATTAAATGATCAAAGTATGTTATTATGTGTTATTTGTATATTTTTGTTATGTGGATAGCTTTATCCGTTTGCATAGGGAAGCATTTTTCATCAAATTTGATTTTTACCTGTCACCTGTCCACTAATTGGTATCCATGTTTGGCCATTTTTCACAAAAATGGCATATTTTGTACATTTTTTCCAGTATAAGTGATTTTTTGAATATGGGCACAGTCCTCGACCAAAATCAGATGACTAAAATGTGAAATTGTACTTTATAATACATTGTTTACAGCACAATTCATGCTGGTCGAGAGCTGTGCCCATATTAAATTTTAAGATTTTAGGTACCGCTTCAATGTTATTTCCTCTCGTCATAGAGCCACGAAGGTATGACATTCACCCCACTTTTATCCATATTCTCAATACATTTAGTACTTATTGTACAATGTTTTATATGCTGTACACAATCATTAGACATTGTACTTCAATGATACATAAAAAACTTACAAAAAATACGCCTTGCTGTTTTGATATACCCCACTGAACCCTACCCACTTCAATTTAAAAGTCATTTTATTTAATTTGGAGTCATAAATCTGCATTTTGGGCATTTTTTGAAAACTGTTACCATGGCAACCAAATTCGTAATAAAGATAAGTTTCAATTCTTAATATCACTCTATGGATGCGCACTTACATTTCGATTCACTATTTTGGAAATAGAAGCTTTTTTCCATTTTTTGGCAAAATATTATACCCGTTACCATGGTAACAGTTCAAAAGAAAAATCTTAAAAAATACCGTATTTGTAAAATACTTCAACTGATGGTATTAATTTATCATTTTCACAGGAATTGGACATGGGGCCATTTTTTACCCTTCGTGGCTTTACTCCTTTAGACCCAAAAATTGATGCATTCCAACATACCCTCTACAAATGGAGGAGATGGAAGCTGTCTCTAATAGGAAGAATAACAGTTCTAAAACCGTTTGCGTTCCCAAAACTAGTGTACCCTTTAACTGTTTTAAATAACCCAAATGAACAAAGACTTAACAAGATAAAAAATATCATGTTTGACTTCTTGTTGGATTCCAAACCAGACAAAATATCTCGAAATATGATTTATCAAACATACGAAAATGGAGGACTAAAAATGCTAGATATTGATGCTTTCTTAAATTCGGTGAAAGCAAGCTGGGTTAAAAGAATTGACATCAAAACAGAAGCCAAATGGAATATAATCTATAACAAAGAGCTCTCCAAATACGGGTATAATATATTTAAATGTAACATTAGTAAAACAGATGTAAGCAAACTTAACTTCAGCTACCCTTCTAAAAAACATTATTTCATCCTGGAGCTCAATTAACTATAAACAGTCTATGGATTACCTCCCCAAAGAAATCATATGGAATAACTCGAATATAAAACATACAAACGGTAACCTATTTTTATACAAAAAATGGATAGAGAAAGACATTATATACATAGACCAAATATACGACTTTCAAATAAAGGATTTCCTAACCTTCGAACAAATACAAAACAAATACTGCATTGAAAACGGCGATTTCCTCAATTACTTGTCACTGATTAAGTCTATAAACAAAACTTTGAGAAAACAATTAACAGACGAGGAAAACATACCATCTGTACAACCAGAATACCTATTAGACAAAATAAAACTTATATTAGTAAAACTGGAAATAAAATATTGTATGAAAAACAAATTAAAACAAAAAAGATTAATGCCAAAGCATTCAAAAAATGGGAAGATGAATTTCCTGAAAAAACTATCTCATGGAAAAATATACTTACAACACCATTAAATTGCACCATAGATACCAAATTAAGAGAATATCAATATAAATTCTTAATGAAATTAACACCAAATAACGATTATCTTTATAAATGCAAAATAACAAGTTCCAGATTGTGTGACTTCTGTTTGATGTACACAGAAACACAAAGACATCTCTTTTGGGAATGCCAATCAATCCAACATTTTTGGCTTAACATACAGGACTATTTGAATAGTAAAAACATTCATGTTAACTTAATGAACTACAGAACAATAACACTAGGAATGGAAAACGAAAAAGACAGCAAAATAAAAAACATAACCAACTTTATTTTAATACTGCAATATACTACATCAGCTCTTCTAAATACAATAAAACAATTCCTAACATAGAACCATTCAAACATTACCTCGCAAGACATATATCCATCGAAAAAATCATTGCAATACACAAAGATAAACTGGAAATATTCGAAACAAAATGGAATAGATTTAATGCCTAGCGTGATAACGCAACACTAACACCAAACAAAAATGTAAAAATAAAAAAAAAAATTTATGCCCCCGTATCGATAGATTGGGAGGCATATAGTGATTCACCTGTCCGTCCGTTCGTTCGTCCGTCCGTCCGTTCGTCCGTCCGTCCGTCCTGGTTAACCCAAATTGACCGTTTCTTCTAGCATCATTATGGCTTGCTACAAAGCTTCCATACTTGCATGGATGTTGTATATGAACACTCTCCACACACCTGTATCACCTGACCCCATTTGGACCCTCACCTTGACCTAATTTTGGACTTAGACTTATTTATGGACAAGGCTTCCACAGGGGGCATAAGCGTTTATTGAACGCAGTCTTGTTTAAATTGATTTAAAGGCTCACAAGATCTTTATTTTTCTTTCAAACTCCTTTTTTCTTTTATCCCCCCCCCCCCTATCGTTTTTCCTTTTTTCCTTTCTTCTTTTTCTCTTCTGATCAAATATCAAACCACCCTCTTTAAGAAACAATTTAGTACACATACTAATAACCACATGACAATTCAATCAAACAAATATTACTTATCTTGTGTTAATTGTTGTTGTTGTTGTTGTGTGCATTGTACTGTTTTTGATGTATCTATATGTATCTGAAAACTGAATAAAAAGTAAAAACACAAGATCAGTGCTGAATATAGTAAAATAAAAACTTAATAGTCATTCTGTAAGTCTTGTGGTTTTGTAACATTGGCAATTCGAACTGCCACAGCTGCTCTGAACTGAAATTATTGAAAAAACTTCATTAGTTATTGCTGGATAGAAAGTATTGTATTTATTGTACTGTATTTCACATGGGATAATTCTTAAGTACAGATATACTTAAGTTCCGAAATCATCAGATTTTTCTGCTTGAATTGTAATGATTTTGCTCGTTATTTTTGCTCCAGTTATTTTCTTCATGGGTTGTTTTTTTGACAACCACTAGGATGTACTAATTATAATTTTTTTAATTTGCTTCAAAAAAATAATTGAGCAAAAATGAGATAGTCTTAAATATAGCGATCTGCTACATAATCATTAAAAGACGAATAAAAAAATGTATAACCACCATTTGCAGGATTTCAAACATGATTATATTTACCAGCATTTGGCCATCAAGACTTTATCTGGGTTAAATCACAGGTAATTGTATCATTGATAAAGAGTAAAAAAAATATAATTTGTTATTTTAGTCTAAGATAACATAAATTTTATTTTTAAAAAAAGAAGAAAAAAATAGTTTTACTCTATCAATGATACAGTTACCTGTGGGTTGACTGAAAAAAAATAGAAACTGTATGTAATTACTAATACCTATGTTCATTACAGTGATGGACACTATTGGACACCGTGGTATGCAGCTGTTTGTTGATGTCGGACGTCCAGTAGATAACACGTTAGTGAACAAACTTGTTGAGGAAGTGATGCTAGAGAAGATACGTTCCATGCTAGGACAGAGACCGGACTCTGAGGACCCCAGACAACCAATCAAATCAGAGGAACCTCAGTGGGAGGAGCCAGTCTCTGAGGAACTTGAACCAGTAATATACCATTATTTATAATCACAATTTTCGGTTGATTACATAATTAGCAAACTTATTTTTAATATGTTCCATGATTATTATGTCTCGTACATAATTATACCCCCAGATACATAGTATATGGGGGCTATATTGGAGTCATTGTAGTGGGAGACACATATTGATATTAATTGTGCTGCAAGATTGTTGTCTTGGTGGTTGGATGGATGTCTCTAAGTTCATCCACACTTGTTCTCAATTGGTTGGATTTTACTGAATAGCTAGTACCAAGTCTAATTGTGCATAATACTCACAGGAATTCTATGTTGGATGATTTTTGCCTGAGTTTCATTTTTGGTTATTATTTGCAAGGCACAGGAGGAATGTCCTCAAAGCTGTATTTTTCTTCAGTTCAAGAGCAGACAACTCATGAATAAGCTAGATGACCTATGAATTTTGCTGTAAGCTGTTTCTAACAGGATACTGTGTTCATACACAACGTTAGAAGAAATTCTATCATTTTGAAGTCTTTGCCACATCTCTCGAGCTCACGTTTTAGTCAAAGAAATTTGTCCAATCACAATAAAACCTTGATTATTTTACTAAACATCAGCTATCGGTGTACGTAAGTACAATGTATTATTATTATGTCTCCTTCATATAGTGGAGGAGGGATATTGATTTTGTGCTGGATGGATGTCACAAGTTTGTTGGTGCTTGTTTCCCTTAAGCACTGGTCAGATTTCAATGAAACTTGACATAAAGAGTTGGTACCAAGTCTTGTTGGATATTTGTAGATAATTTATGTCTGATGAATATTGCCTGAGTTATGGCCCATTGTTGGAGACCTATGACCTCTTGTCTTTAATTTACATCTTGTATTGTTTATAGCCTCCAGTACAGCAGTCCATGGTTCAAACACCAGAACCAACACCTCGAGCCAGTCCAAGGTCCTCACCTGCCAGGAGAATCTCACCAGCTTACACACCTATTTCCTCTCCACCAATGACCTCTCCCAGGGTTGTTCAGGAAGTGATTGAACCTCTGACTCCTCCTCCAGTAATCCAGCAACCTGTGATATTACCTGCTGAACCAGAGTCCGAGCCTGAGAGTTCTGCTTCATATGACATCAAAGAAGAGTTAGACAGACTGGCAGGTATGAACATTTCTTGGCTGTGTCCAGGGGTGGTTTGGTCGGTTTGACCAACTGGTTTATAACCGCCAGGTAAACCGAAAACAGCTGCATCCTGGTTTTTTGAAAAAAATGTCAGGTTCATAATACCCTCAATAAACCAAAACCGGTTAGTTGCTAATAAATTCGCCCTTACTTAACAAGACACCTTATCAAGGGAGATCATTCTTGATATTTGTCTCAAAAAGCTGTACATGAGATATGTATGCCAGCTCATCTGTTATCAGAATCATGAGGGTGTATGGAGTAAAGGGTTTAATTTGTAGAATATTATTAAATTAATGGAAATTATACTCATTACCAATATTACTGAACTGATCACCAACTTATTATCAAGACCAAATCTTAGTTTACATTTGTTTTTCTTCATAGAAAGTTTTTGTGTGAAATTCATTCTACAAAATCATAAAATAATATTGTTTGTTGATTTCTTAATAATGAAATGAAACAAATTGTTATTTTCTTTTTCAGACAAATTGAGACCCAATGTTAACGCCAGTGCTAGTTTGCACTCCCGACATGATGTGGCTACACCACCTGAGTCCCCTAAACCAGAACCTGAGCCTGTGATGCCAGCTAGACCCCTAACCCCTCCACAACTCTCACCTAGACAAGTTGTTGAAGAACAATTTATGGTTAGCTATTTATACACTGTTTAAGGACATAATTAAGGCCAAAAATAAAATAGTGTGTGTTTCCCCTTCCCTACCTACCCGAGCAAAAAGTCCTCTACCCAAAATATTTTTTTGACCCGCAGAATTTTTTTTTTATAGAAAGTCAGGTCTGATTGACCAGGGAAGGGGAAACAAACAATATACAGTGCCCACCAAAAATAAGTATACAGTAAATAATTGTTGCAAAATTAAACTTGGTTAAATTTTTCAATATCTGTTTATCAGACGGTCACAATTATACTAGTTTCTGAAACTACAGTTACTAAATGAGTCAAAATAGAGGTAGAAATAAAGATGAAGATGTTCGGAACTAATATAACCATGTGATCAAAAAGACTGAATTTTCCATCTTTTTGTGACAATGTTACCATTCAAGAGGGACAAAGAAACTTTAGATTTTGCACCTAGGGTACCAATTAATATATGGCCTTTCCATTTCATAAGCAAAACTATTCCTTTTCTTCAAATAAATTGTTGCTTCACTGTTCTGCAAATAGTATTATTACAGACAAGTAAGTGGGCAAATAACATATGTATACTTATTTTTGGTTGGCAGTGTATTAGTTTTGGCCTAAGTTTATGTTGTCAAGTGCTTGAATTATTTAACTTTGCTGCTCCGATAAGGAACTTTGTAAATTGTTTTTTTTCTCCACCTATAGTTTATACTCTGATTATTGACATTTCGGCATAAGCCTTTGTCAAAATATCAAACAAACATTTTTCACTCCATATTTCATGCATACATATCAGTAATTTTGAAACTAACGTTAATTTCAAAACTAACGTTAGTTTCAAAATGGCTGATATGTGTGCATAAAATATGTAGTGAAAATCTTTGTTTGATATTTTGAAAAAGGCTTATGCCGAAATGTCGATAATCAAAGAAGAGTATAAACTGTAGGTGGTGTTTATTCACAATCCCTATTGAATGAAGTCAGGGTAGGGCTGTTTTTCTCATTTGTAATTTTTACAACTAAACACGCAATCCTTCTTCGATTTGTATAAAAACACAAATTAATTAAGATAACATTTTACGAAAATTTAAGTTAAGCTTTTGTCTGCCATGGAATTTTCTCTGGGTTGTTCACTATGAAAAAATATTATCAAAGATGATAATTTAAGATTTTTTTAGTTCTAAGAGAAATATTTTGTCTCAGAAAATTTCTTTAAGAAATAAAAGTAAGAAGCTTTCTACATACCAGCCCAGATTTCATAATTTTGTCAATAATTGATCACTGTGCTTGAATTTAATCGTATGACGCTAGTTTAAAAATTTGTAAATGATTGTATATCAATGAAAATATTCAGGATTATTGATTAGAAGAGAAATAGAAAATGAAAAATAATCACAATAATAGATATTGATTTAATTTAAAAGAGAAATTGCAAATGAGTAATTAAAGCCAATTGTGTTTGTTAGTTTTCACAGTCGGCGGCTCAAGCAGGGACCAGTATGAACCAATCCCCAACTCGATCGAGGATCTCCAAATCCGAATCTCCAAAGTCACAGAAATCTGCGACATCTCCGCAAGTTACAGATCTCGCTGAGGAAGAACTCGCTGAAGATCAACCTAAACCTGTGTAAGTATTCAATGTCTTATCTGTCAGAGGTCTCCACAAGCCCCAGCAGTCAGCAAACTACTGAAGGATTTACCACTGACTATACATGTCTTAAAATAATAAGAAATTACTAAACAAACAAACTGCATTTTACATACCTTAGTAACACTGACTACTTTGTCACAATCACTGGCTACCTAAAAAATTTATGGGGAGCCCTGCCTGTGCAAGTTCGTTTCAGTTGAAGAACACAGAATGTCGGTAAGTCTACAGATTTAGTATGCTGGTTGGTTGTTACCAGTAGATGATAACTATTGATGTCATGTTCACGGTTACCTTTAATATGCCATGTTTTTTTGTCTGCCAGTGGTGATTACATCAAATATTTCACTAGGGGCTAAATCTGAAGGATCATTTTCATAATTGTGTAGTAGATTTCACCAAATTTTTAGCCAAAATCCATATAATTTATGACATTCTTTTTTCAGGGTGTTTACTGTTGCAGAGACTCAGACCAGTATCAGTCCAGAACCGAGACCCAAGTCACGTTCACCGTCCCCAGATAAGACACGAAGTCGCTCACCATCGGAGTCCAGTTATACAGAGTCGTCTTCAATCTCTGAATCATTCAATGAATGTGTGTCAGAGGGTCAATGGTTGATCAACAAGAGTGACGGTGAAGTTGCTGACTTCCCTATAGATGAAGGTAGGCTGAGTATTGTCAGATTGATATCTATGGTGGGCTGATGTTGTAAATATTAGAAAATCTTCAAAATTCAAATCTCACTTTTGAGTTTAAACATGTAAAATAACATTATGCCCCTCCCCATACTCTATTTGGTCTGCCTGTTTCTCTGTCTGTCACAAAGACGTTACTTACCACAAATTAATCTTGCCTATAAAAAAAGGATATAAATCTTGGAATGATTATAATATATTATGACGCGTTTTCAGTTTTAATGGGGATCACGTTTGAAAAAAACCATTTGAAGATTTCATTGAAATTGGTTAAGGAATGTATAACAAGTTATGTAACTGTTATTTATACCAATACATGAATTGAGCATTATTGTATTTTGTATATCTCCAGTTGCTGTGAGGGACAGGATGTTACGTATGAATCGTAAGAGAGTAGACGTAAGTTCTGCTAGTACATGGAAGGACACTGAGGATGTAGATCTGGTAAATATTATATAGACATGAGCAGATCAAACTATTATAGCTTTTCATTTCTAGACAAATATGCATCATATATCATTTGATAGCTTATATGATAAAGTTTTATGTAATGTAAACTATAGGCATGATGTTGACATCATGGCGTCATAAATGATGTCTTAAACAGATGTGCCATTTGCAAAATGTCACTTTCAAAGCATAGTTAAATGCAGCCTAGTTTTGACCAGATCTGCTTTGAAAGCCATTCTCTTATTATAACCATCATAGCAAGGCAATCATATTATTTTGATTATGATAAACTGCATAGACGAAAGGGACACTGGGCTTGCTGAATGGTTTCAGTAAATAGTATTGATAGCAAGATTTGAAGCCACATTAAAATAAGCATTGACGTCATCATCAGCCAAATGGACGTCACATTAAATATATGACATAAAATACAATTCCATTTGTATTTAATAAAGTATGTAATATTGTATATCAAATTAAACTTAAAATGTATGTGTTTTAGATGTGCAAGCTACTTGTGGTTTTCTCAAACATATCAAAACAGTTTCATTTGAAAAGTGTGACAGATATTATGAATCACCCTGTATAATATAAATGTAAAACTTTCTGGTCAGCCCTCATGTTGTTGTATGATAACAGGATGAGATGACTGATGTATCCCGTAGTGAGGGAGAGTTTCTCTACAAGACAGAGTTTCCACCAGAGAAGGATCCTGTGTTAGACATGTTAGCCAGGTTACAGAGTGCTGCACCTAACTATGGTCTCTATCAGATGTCAAATAGACAGGTCAGGGACCCGTTTCATAGACATATCTTAGCAAAGATTTGACTTTTTTGTACGCTGTTTTGAGCAAACTAAGCCAGCTAATACATTTAAGCAAAGTTACAAGTCTGAACTGGTGTAATTATAAATAACTTTAAATTTTTAAATTTATGAAAATGTATGAGTTGAATTATGATGCTCTAAATCATGAATGATATACGGAAAAATGTGGTCTTAGCTAAAATGTGTCTACCCGAGTTCTGTATAATTAAATTATCTGTATTTGCAAGGTCAGTTCTCTATACTTTTTCTGGCTTTGCACTGTCCTGTAGAACTTAGATACCTTAAACAGTTTTGGCTTGAACATCCTAGAAACCTCAAACATGTACTTTGGTCCCAGCAAAATAATGATGGTCTAGTATACAGTGTTTTAAACAGGTAGATGTCTCAAACTATTTTCCTGAAGCAACGGGATTCGACCCGGTTAAAAAATCCATCATGTATACACTAGGAACTAATTCCTCATGTAGAAGTGATGAATTTTTTAACCGGGTTGAATGCCTTTGATCTGAAGAAATTGAGGTTCTACTGTATCTTGTTATTTACACATACTATACATACAGGTCAAATTCATTCATGTTCCAATCTACCGATATATGGAAGACTTACTGTCCTTTTTCAAAATGCTGAAATTAGGTTTCTGATCAGTAACCACTGAAAAACTGTGCTTGGGCATACATGTCTTATTGACTCATCTATTGGTATTCTATGCTTGCAACACCAAAAATTTTACAAGAATTATTGTTCAACACTTTGACTTTGTTAATTGAGTTAAATAGGTTGTCTTTCATTACAGGTATCAGATGTTTTAAACACAACAGGTAAAAGTGAAGGGGAAGTAATTCGAGTTTCATCTGTCGGCCTCCCTCAACAACAACAACAACAACAATATCAACAACAACCTCAACGATATCAACAACAACAACAGCAGTACCATCAGCAACAATACATTCCAGAGAGAGATTCTAACTACGCCTCTCCAAAACGAAGTAAATCACCTACATCAAGATCACATGGTGTGGCCTCTGGAAAAAGGGGCGTGTCACCAAAGAAAGAATCACATCATCGCTCTCATTCACCGACTTATCGAGCTCCGTCTCCTACACGAGTGTCATTTGAAGGTTTGAGCACAGAACACTTTCTAATTCACACATACAGGGTGTTAAAAAAGTTTGTTCTCAAAATTTAAATTCATACTTATTTTTATCTAAGCTATGTACGCAGTGTACCATTTTAATGTCTTACACTGGTAGTTTTGCTGAGTGCCAGAAAGATAAGAGCAATGGTAGAACCCTCTTGATTTTTACCTGAACATTTTACATTCTTCCGACTGGAGAAAAATAAACTATTGAAACTTCAACATAGAAAACAAACTTTTTTAACACCCTGTATATATGTATATTATATTATTATTTCACTAATTTAACCGTTTGAAACTTTCTCACTTTTGAATAATTCATGGGAAACACTGCCGTCTGTTGGGTAATATTAGCACTATCGTTTCATTACACAAAATCATAACAAGTCAAATAGACATTCATTCACATAATCTCATTTCTATCCCATCATGCAATTCATATTGAAACAGGAGAAGTAGGAAAAGGGTAATTTAAGTTTGACTGCGGTGTGGCCTAACACAATAGAAATTTATTGAATTCATTCCATGATGACTTTATTCTTTTTTCCTTTAAGTGGTCATTCCTTTGATCTTGAACAATAGAAAGACCACCTAAGGTTGGCGTCCGTCTGTCAAGTCAGTCAGTAGACCAAATGGTTTCCACGTTCAATAACTCAAGAACGCTTGACATTAGGATTCTCAAACTTTACTTGAAGGTTAGTCATCAAGAGTAGATGACGCCTGTTCATTTTAAGGATCAAAGGTCAATGCCACTGTGACCTTAACCATTTCTGACTATTGGGCTATAATGGGGGCATACATGTTTTAGAAACATCTCTTGTTTTCATAAGGTTGGACTGTCATGGTACAATAAGATATTTATGCCTAAAGGTTTGTACCATGGTTAATATTTTCAGACTGTAGCAATGTAGAAACAACGTGACAAAATTTGTCATTTACGGTAGAGAACTCTGAACAGTCCCCTCAGTTATTTATCAGTCAGGGCTGGTATTTATAAACCATCTAAGTGGAAAACTTAAACAATTTGACTTTAGTCAAACATTTACGATGTGCATATTTTCCACAAATTGAAGATTAGCCCATGTTTTCTTAGTGATGTTAGTAGCTCTCTACATAATGCATAACAACTACATAAGCAATTAATAATCTTGGCTGTATTATTTATCTGATACACTTAATTCTTAGTTCTCTGCTTTGATGCTTTATAAATACCGGCCCAGAAAAAAAGTTACCAAATTCAATTGGGCCGCTATTAGCAGTTCAGCCACCCTTTGATATTTACTTTCCCCAGACTGTGGTCATTAGGCTACTTAAGGAAACCTGCATTTGAGTCTCTGTGTTAGACTATTTCTCTCCAGGCTGGTGTGTACGCACCTTGGTCCAGTGGAGCATTGTGGGTTATTCTTGCTCAGAGAAATTTTAAGCAGTGGCACAGACAAGGATCGAGCCCAGGACCTCTCGATCCCGAAGCGCATGCCCTACCTCTAGGCCACCGCTCCCCATTTATTTTGGATTAATGTTTTTCAGGAGATTTGAATGATCAGCAAAGACCAGCAAGTCCTACAAGAAGCATTCTGAAGCGAAGCTCTTCATTTGAAAACCAGAATCAGAACCAGCTAATGAGACGACCAGAGTTTGAGGCACCAGTGAGGGATTCTGGGAGGTCACAAACCCCGACTGGAAGGTTGACCCCTGGTGGACGACAACCTAAGGGTATGATTGTTGCTGGTGGTCGATCTTCATCACCAGGTTAGTACATGTATATGCGGGGGTCCTACTATTCAGGAATAATCTGGAAATCCAGATTTGCTGCACTGAAAAGAAAGAACTTTTCTGCATAAAATAAATACCCATTATTGACCGAGTTATGGTCATTTGAAATTTCATGTGCTGAACAATGTTTTAAACCGAGTTTTGATGTAGGAATGTGTGCTAATGGCACTCAAAACAGACTCGCATCATATTTTCAGGATTGGGCATTATACCTTGCTTAGTAAAACTCTTGATTTGTCAGTCAGGACTGACCGACAGTTTTCGCAGAGTCTGTGTTACCAACGTACAGATAAATGAAGAATACATGTATAATAAGCTAGGGGCATTACTCACCAATATTTAAAGACTGGGTCTTAGACCTAATATTTGCATAAATAGAATTTGCATCATGTAGATATTCTTTGCTTGCAGTTTTTGTATACAATGTAGATGTATCTGTTTTCAGTCAAATCTTCTATGCGAAGACCTCCTCAGGTGATTAAATCTTCTACGATGCCAGAAACCCGAGGGTCAGGTGGTCGTTTAGTGAATGTAAGAACAAGTTCTGAAGATTTCAGAGACTCTTTGGACCACTCAGGTAATCATTGTGACAATTACACCTGAAATAACAATATTACAGATCATTGTGACAATAACACCAGAAATAACACTATTGCAGATCATTGTGACAATAACACCAGAAATAACAATATTGCAGATCATTGTGACCATTACACCAGAAATAACACTATAACAGATCATTGTGACAATAACACCAGAAATAACACTATTACAGATCATTGTGACAATAACACCAGAAATAACACTATTACAGATCATTGTGACAATAACACCAGAAATAACAATATTACAGATCATTGTGACAATAACACCAGAAATAACAATATTACAGATCATTGTGACAATAACACCAGAAATAACAATATTGCAGATCATTGTGACAATTACACCAGAAATAACACTATTACAGATCATTGTGACAATAACACCAGAAATAACAATATTGCAGATCATTGTGACAATAACACCAGAAATAACAATATTGCAGATCATTGCGACAATAACACCAGAAATAACAATATTGCAGATCATTGTGACAATAACAATAGAAATAACAATATTGCAGATCATTGTGACAATAACAATAGAAATAACAATATTGCAGATCATTGTGACAATAACAATAGAAATAACAATATTGCAGATCATTGTGACAATAACAATAGAAATAACAATATTGCAGATCATTGTGACAATAACAATAGAAATAACAATATTGCAGATCATTGTGACAATAACACCAGAAATAACAATATTGCAGATCATTGTGACAATAACACCAGAAATAACAATATTGCAGATCATTGTGACAATAACACCAGAAATAACAATATTGCAGATCATTGTGACAATAACACCAGAAATAACAATATTGCAGATCATTGTGACAATAACACTAGAAATAACACTATTACAGATGTCTGTATATTGTCTGATGTTTCTAGAAGTGCAAATAGTCACAACATATTTAAAATTAATATCAGTCAAAACTGTAGAACTATTTAAGTGTATAGACAAAACAAAAATTAGTGAAGACAAACTA
This sequence comes from Spisula solida, assembly GCA_947247005.1. Taxonomy (NCBI): domain Eukaryota; kingdom Metazoa; phylum Mollusca; class Bivalvia; order Venerida; family Mactridae; genus Spisula; species Spisula solida. The sequence goes on along the minus strand of OX365945.1, from coordinate 25,814,933 downwards.
TTTAAAAAAATAAAAATAATTTTGCCTACCTACCTACCCAAGCCCTAATTGGTCGGGTTTGGGAAGGGGAAACAAATGATATTTTATTTTTGGCCTAAGCTATATAATAGAATTTTTGAAAACACCGAGTAAGTAGTGATGTTATAATATGGAAATATTGTCAGTATACATATCTATTGTATGTTTGCCTAAGTGTTATACTGGTTTGTTTTATTGAAAGTGGACCATAAAAAAAATTGGTTTGCCAATTTTCTTATCCACAGAAAAAATAGACGTTATTATTATTTATTATTATAGGTCCTGCTGGTTACTATGGTAGCGATATTGGTGCACGTAACATGACCCCGGATCAGATGAACATTGATGCTCTCATCCAATCAGGAGGCTACCTGTCACAAAGCTTCAGCCAATCAGAGAATGGTAGACATACGGCACAGTCATCATTGAAGAGTTCCGGTGACATGCGACAAAGTCGTGCTAGTGGTCGCTCCCTGGGTTACTCGTACGGTACGGAAGGTTCTATAAGTATGTCAGAGTTACAGAGACTTGCTGACAATGGTACGGGAGGAAAGTTACAGATGTCACTGACTATACCAGGAACTGAAGTGGAAGAGAGTGATCTATCGGAGATAGATATAACAGATGGTGGAAATACAAGATAGATCTAGAACTAATACATACCACATACATTTCCGGAATAATCCAGAAATCTGGAGTTGCCGTATTAGGAAGATAATGATCTTTTCTGCACAAAATAAAAGTTATTTGATAAAAAAAAATTCAATGAATTGACATAGTTATGGTTATTTAAAGTTCCATAATCGGAATTTTAACAATAAAACAGTGTTTGAAACCTAGTTAAGGTGTAGGTGCAAATGGCACCGAAAACAGACTTGTGACTCATTTTTCAGGATTGTGCATTATGCCTTGGTAGAACCCCTGAATTACCATTAATACAAGAAAGATCTAGAACAATACATACTATTAATAAAAGATAGATCTAGAACTAATGCATACTGTAAAAGCAGAATAATTTGCGAGGGTTTAATTTTTGCTTTTTTGGGAGTTAGATGAATCAGACCAATTATAAGATCAATACACTTAATTAGATGACTGTTGTAGTATATACCAACAGAACTCATAATTATCTTGTGTTATTAATACACTGTGACAATTTATGTGCAAGGGATATTTGCATGCTAATGGAGGAACTCTTTTTTTAAGTTTGAAATTTGAAGTTGGCAAACATATATCCTTGCAAACTTCTTCAGAGTAAGAATTTTGCAAATATTTAGCCTCTCGAAAATAAATGCTTTATCGGTACCATTTTAGTGATTTGAGGCTAGATCTAGTACAGTACATATCATTTTAAAGTGGTTTGAATCTAAATTAATTTTGTAAAGTAGTAAAGAGAGGTCATCATTTGTCATAGAATATAAGGCTTGTATCAACTTCATTGAAGTTATGTTTTCCTTTATTTAAAATGTTTTGTTTCTATGGTAACAATAAGTATTGATTAGTTTTTGGTTTTTACAGTAAATATACTCAAACAATATAATGTTCAGGTATAGAGCTCTGAGTACAAAAAATATTATACATTTTGTACATATATATTTGTATGTAGAATAATTTTAGTTTTAAACATTGCATTTATTTAAATGATAGATTTTAGCATTGGATAAGTTTAAGTCTAGTTTAATTGTTTAAGTGACGTTTATGCTGATGCTAGTAAAACATATTTTTGCATGACTAAGAGTCTGATATACAAGTCTGTGTGATTCTATGATGTTTCCGTCCATCATGCTGTCTCAAACATTTTATGTTATATTTCATTCTCAAGAATGGCAAAGGGATGGTAAGTTTTACGTGTCTATCACATGACATTCCTTGTATCCTGGTTAGTAAAACGAAAGTTAGTATATTCTTTTACTACACGTTCACATGATGTCATCACTGAGTCTGTTTTTACAATAGAAAGATATGTATTTTCGTGTTATTAGTGTCTCATATGATAAAAAAATCTGACACTCACTGTCAATTGATATATTAATATTATCAAAGTGTTACTAATATTATCAAAGTGTTACGATATTTCATATTAAACCACTTCTGGAAATACTATTAAGCTCGCCAGAAGCTCTCTTAACAAAATTTTTAGAACTTGTTTAATATATATTTATATCAATTGACAACTTGTGATAGATCCTCAACGTCAATCCATCCAGTCCTTATGTTCGGTTAAAAGAGAGATTTGAAGTACATAAGCACCTAGGTACAGTTTTATCAAAGCACTTACGATAATCTTAAAGTTACGCTCAAATTAAAACCCTATGTAATTCATTAAAAGTTGCATATTGTGGTAAGGGGGTCTGTAATATTAATAATGTTTCAGTAAATGCATTCCTTCAAACCACTTATGTTCTTAATTTGTATGTGTTGAAGAATTATGAAGAATTTAAATTTGTGCATAACTTTACAGTTTCCGTAAGTGCTTTGATAAAACATACCCTCATGATGAGGTACAGATACAGTGAGATTGTGGTTGCAGTCCAATGATGTGTTTATGTTTTAAGATTCCTTTTCAATTACATGTAGAGAACCAGGATTTGAAGATCTTTTGTTGACACATCTTCTAGTGATTTACTTTGAAATTGTTATAATTATTTGTGAGATTGGACTTGCCCTGTGTAAACTTCATATAAAATAAATATATATTAGTATGTGTAAAACTCATGTATATATAATTTATATTTGTAAATGTGTAGATTTCATATTAAAAACAAAATCTGTGATACCAGTTTTTTTTCAATGTATAATATTTGTATGTTGTATGGTTGTTATTCAAAGAAGGATTACTCTATACTAAAATGTTAAGTAAGCAAACCAGAGTTATCTTGTGTGTGTTGATTGTTGATATACTGGCAGGTTGCTAGGTGATGCTCTTGTTGCTAGGTGATTCATGTGTGATGCTCTTGTTGCTAGGTATTACTCCGGTTTCTAGGTGTTAATATGGTTACTAGGTGATTCCTGTGTGCACGATGCTCTACTCGCTAGGTATTACTCAGGTTTCTAGGTGTTGCTATGGTTACTAGGTGATTCCTGTGTGATTCTCTGGTTGCTAGGTGAAGCTATGGTTATTAGGTGATGCTCTGGCTGCTAAGTGATGATCTGGTTACTAGGTAATGATATGGCGGCTAGGTGATACAGTACAGGTAAAGCTCAAACTCAACGACAAATAACGCATTTATTTCAATTATTAAATTTTTAAGAAATAAAGAACTTTAATGCCTTCAGACCAGGAAGTAGTTTGAATAATCTACCTAGGCATCTACATTATACTGGTTATTCATCCTACTGCTGGGACTAAAGAACATATTGAAGGTTTCTAGGGTAGTCATAGCAAAACTGTTTGAGGCATTCAAGTTCCACTGTACTAAAGTTTACTCCATGAAGAGGATTGTTAGATGTTAAATTGCCTGTTAGATGTTTATTGTCAAATTGCCTGAGTATGTATATTTATATTTTGTTTATTGCTGTAATGGATGTAGATTGGCATGCTGAAATATAGAAGTCGAGATATATATGACTTTTGTTGTTTTATTTTTAGCTTACCTAGGGTGGCACGGTGGTTGACGATGGGTAATGCTCTTGCCTATGGATCAAGAGGTCCCTGGTTTGAATCTCAGCCCAAGCACTTGGTCATTTCAAAAACACTATGTAGTGTTTCCCTCCCACTTAGAGATGAACTGGTTGGTAACCCAGAGGTAGTCTTGCGTGTATCGTGCTACACCAGGCATGTTAAAGAACCAAGGTGTCTTTTAGGAAAGAGCTAGGGTATAGCTAACAGATTCCTTGTGTCACACAAAGTTTCTGTCTTCCCTCAAAGTCAGGGGTCATTGGCCAATTAGACAGGGAAAATAACAGATGACCATGTACTTACGATTGTCTTGGTCGAACGCTTACAAACATACCCCAAAGGTAAAAACTAGCTCTGTCCCGGGGTAACTTGTTCAAAGTGCAGTTATACAAGGGTAAGCGATTACGGATCATGGTGGCCCTCTTGTTTATTGAATATTCTGCATTGATGAAGATGTGTAATTTCTCCATGGAAACTGAGCTGTACATCATGAAGACCGAAAGTTAATGGTTAAAAAAAATGCACACCTGCAGGGTACTGTTCAAACAAACTTGCACATTAACATGAAGTTGCACTTAAGTTTTGATTCAAATAAAACTTCAAGTAGTCTTTCGAACAGTTTCAAATATCTGTCGAATACAAAAGAAATCTCTACAAACCAATGATTTTCTCCAAATTTGAAAGTTTTTCAATTTAAGTTTTTTGTAAAGTTCTAGATTTGTGGGAGAGTTTTGATTAAACTATACCAAGCTCTCAGTTATTACATTTACATTCTTGGTGACTTGTTTCCTGTTAAGCCTAGGTCTCACTGAGTGGACAATGGGAACAGGATCATCGTGGTCTAAACAGGATCATCGTGGTCTAGGGGATGCTTTTGGGAAGTCATGGGACAATTTGTGATATAGTAAGGAATTGGAAGATATTGGGAGAACATCGGCAATGAGGAATTCCTCATTGGGACTTAGGCTTTACATATAGATGACATAGCCTAGATTTACATAAGCATGGTGAATCATGGCCTTGTCTTAGTGCTTGATTTTGTATCCTTCAAGATGTACTCTTATGTCAAGTACTCTCATTGACACTACATACGTAACACCACATACTTCATCAAGTATGTTTCATATTTGTACTGGTAGACGTCAGCAAGTACATTTCTATAGCTATTTTATACTACCAATATTTGTAGTAGATTGTCTCCCTTTTTGGTAACAATGGTTTCATTACGAACAAGAGATGTTTGTACAACACGTATGCCCCCATGGCAGCCCAATAGTCAGAAATGGTGAAGGTTGCAGTGACATTTGACCTCAAAATCAATAGGGGTCATCTACTGTTGCTTACCAACCTCCATGTAAAGTTTGAAGATCCTAGGTCAAAGCGTTCTTGAGTAATTGAACAGAAACCATTTAAATATAATATTTAGTCAGAAATGGTAAAGGTCACAGTGACCTTGACCCACGCACATACACCAAAAGTGGCGACTAAGTCTCGCTCACCGCAAGCGGGCTCGACAAAAAACCAAATATAATTATTTGTTCAATGGATTTATTTCAAATTTAATAATTTGAAGATAATTTAACACAATATATAATAAATATCTGCACATATTAAGCTAAAGATTTGTAAGGCGGACACACTCAATAATATCACAAATATTGATTTATCAACAATAAGTTTAATAATATAACAACGAATGATCAAGGTTATGTCCATTACACACTTGGTAATTTTATTTTCTATAAAGCCATTGTGCGGAAATTCCTGTTTCAGTAATTTTGCAATAAGTGATTTACAAATCACCACATGACAATGCTTCAACATACAGTCGACCCTGTGTAAGTTACCACCTGCAAAGACCACTATTTGAAAACCTGTTCGCAAAGACCAAAAATTTGAATTCCCATCAGATCTGAGTGTCATTCATATTTAACATGTTACGAGTTATCACCTGTCAACAGAAACCTCTTATTTGCTGTTCTCATGAATTGTCTTAATAATGACAGGTTTGACTGGAATTAAAAACATTGTTAAGAGGTGATTTGTATAATTGGAATAGTATAATGACCGGTATGTTCTCCAAGAATAAGAATTCAATAATTGATACTCAGACCAACCTTAAGAAAGTGTTTGTTCGCAGTAGTCTACCCAGGATTGCAGATAGAGGGTCTGTAGGTAGCGTGTTTTTTTGTGTGGAAAACTTGTATGTTAGTTTATAACCAGTTCCACTGTCCTATAAATGTGTTAATAAAATGTTTCATAAAAATCTTTGAGTAGGAGCAATTTCTTCGTGTAGGTAGGTTACTGCAAACAATGTTCTTTTTCAGGTTGGCCTAAGATCGTAAGTTTGTTTTTGGAAGACTATGAATATAAAATGAACATGATAATCTCCTGTCTGAGTCAATTCCCCAATCACCAACGTACCACACCTCTTGTGTTTGTATATAATGTAGTGTCATGTTTCTGCATCAATGAATAATCAAAAACCACAGACAAAACTTGAGACATATTGACCATACAATGCTGTATGTTCTAATAATAGACTAATACAATGAGTGAAAGTTTTAGGCAAATACCTCAACTTCAGGTTTTTGTGAGTACCAAAAAGCCAGTTTTTCTTTATTTTTCCTTTATAAGTTGTCGATTTTTGAGGATTTCAGGTTTTTTAGAATTTCAAACTTTCACCCATGCTAATATATAGACTTATATTTAACATGTTAATCTATATGCCAACACAGTGAACAAGAAACCTTGGGAATGATTTCTCCATCGGCAGCTGTGTTAGGCACATATCTACAATAACAACAAAATGTGGAAATTCTACGAAAATCAGGGCTTTGAACAAGGGCCATAACTCCGCTGAAACTTAGTTCCAGTAGCCACAAATATGAGTATCATTTATATGTGTATAACAGGCTTTCAAGACAGCTAGATTCACTTGAATCATAGAAAACGAAACAACAAGTGAACATTGTGTCTCTAACATGAAAATGCAGGGTTGTCAACAGAGCCAAATTAAAAATCCTGAAAATCATAGGATACCAACCATTTTTGCCAAACAAGAGGCCTTCACCCGCATTGTTTCCACATTTAACTCAGTTTTTATGGAATAAAGTCCTTCAGAGCAGATTAAATTGACCATAACTTTGCCATTTCATGAGATATTTTCATCAAATAACTTTTATTTTGGTCAGAAATCATAGCTCTTTCAGGATAGATAAATCCGGAATTTATCAGGAATATTGACACCCCTGATAATGTACAACCACAACAAATCCTAGTATTATAGGTATACAGAATAATGCCACCTGAAGACAAAACAAGATATATTTTGTAAAACATTTAAGACCACATGTCAGTCTATAGCCATGTTTATGCACATAGCCACACAGAGGCATATCGAGTGCCTCAGAGAAAATTTGTGAAATAACCATGACTTTGACCATGACATTGTGTTTGAAGGAAAAAACACCCAAAAAGACACCCTAGATATTATTTTGCTGCAGTGCTTTTTGTCTCTGAATACAGTCCTGGGTACTGTTTTATCAAAGGACTTACGGAAATCGTAAACTTACGATCAAATTTTAATTCTTTATAATTTGTTTACAATTATAAAGTGTGGTAAATGGAGCTGCAATACTAATACTGATTCAGTTAATGAACTCCTACAAACCACACCTTTCACCAATTTGCAGTTGTCAAAGAATTATAAAGAATTTAAATTTGAGCGTAACTTTAAGATTTTCGTAAGTGCTTTGATAAAACAGTACCCCGATGTTTCAAGGTCACAGCAACCTTGACATTATCAGTAGGATAATGACCAAACTCCCTACAAAGTTTGATGAGTCTAAGTCCCAACAATTATTGAGTTATGGAAACCATTTGGTCAACACTGACTGGCTGACTGACCTGTGCAAATCAATATACATTGGTACCTCTCACAGGCTTAATAATGTTCACAATAAAATATTGCACAAATAATATGATATATAGATTGAAGAAACGAATATGTTAACATGAATATTTCAGTCAAATGTACTTATAAAATTAAAAGTTTCTGTAGAATTTCACAATAAAATCACTAGGAGCTAGTTAAAGGTTCATGGATATTTAGTTATAATAATTTATCATAGCGTAATAAAGCTATTATTTATTTTTGATAATACACTAGTGTAATAAAGCTTTGACTTGACGTCACTCAAAGTATAGGCGACGTCGTCAAAGTTGCGCGTTTATTATAGTGAAAATAAGTAGCTATTTTTATGTTTCGGCCAGAAATGGCTAACATATGATAAAAAGAACATTACATTTGTGACTTTCCACATTGGATTTATTAAACTCGTTGAATAAAATCGATAAAATGCTCGGCAGAGCCTCGCATTTTATTATTTTATTCAACTTGTTTAATAAATTCAATATGAAAAGACACTCATGTAATATCCTCTATATATTTTACACTTCCCAAAGTTTATTGGACAAAAATAATGTTTACATCAAAGTCAGATTAGCACAACTAAACAGAGTTTCTGTCATCAACACTTTACAACTTTAAATGCATGAATGCATCTAGTATAAAATATTATTTAAGAAATAATAAATTATGTAACTCTGCTCTATTGTAGAATAAAGCACAGGCACAAGTTTGGATGCAAAGTGATTAAATCACAGTTGACATCAAACTACAATCTTTTCTCAGAACTTTATGTACTTGTTGCAGTAGATAATGTCAAAACATGAGCAATCAGTGTTAATTAAAGCACATCTTTGTTTTCTCTATGATCGTGTTTAGCACATAAATATATAGGCACTTTAAATAAATCTTAAAGGACCAAAATTTTAATATGTAATAATGGTGTTAAATGCAAAATATAGCATAGCAATTAAGTCAATAACAACTGGGCTTTTTGTCTGGACTGTTTCGTAGAGCAGATTATAGTCTGGTCCCCTTCCCCAATATTACTTTAGTAGTGGTATAGTAGTAAACTAATATAGGGATGGAACCAGACTATAATCTGCTCCACAAAACAGCCCTGTCAAAAAGGCCAGATATTTTGCCTAAAGCAAACAAACATATTTTCAGTACAGATTCAGCACATTTTCTTCAACAAGGTGATATATTGTCAACAATACAAGATAGTGGTATTAATTAAGTAGGACATAAACAGATAGCCAGAGTTTAATTAATAGGTATACACGATATATCAAACTATTATCACCATAGTGTACAAGAAAATAACAGATATAACCGATAACATATAACATTAAAGTACTAGTAAACGGGTCACATATCGTAACTGGCCAAAGTCTGAAAAGTATGAGCGTACTTGACTCTATCTATGAAAAAGTACCATACACAAATATATACCCTATATGGTACCCATATAGATTGTACCCACAGATTGTTCATGATTTAAAGCAAAATAAGCATATAATTATTTCATGGCTAGCAAAAAAAAAACATAAAAAATAATTTCATAAATCTCGATGTAGAATCTTATAGTAAAAGTGAAATAGTGAAATCAACAAAAATGAGATGAAAAGGTATGTGAAGCATATGAAAAATATCACAAACTGTTGTAAATATAACAGAAAATAGTGGCATGTATTTAAGTGACAGGTCTATGAAAAATAAGTTTTTCAAACAATATATGTTCGATTTTGTTCAATATAATTTGACAAACTACTAACTTAGTCCGTTACACATGGAACAATATAAGATACATACAAAACTAATTTGAAGAAACAACTATAAAGCATGACATGTAAAATGAAACAAACTAAGTGATGAACAGACAAACAAAATGGTTTACACAAACAAATGAAAGGATATTTATAAGCAGTATGAATGGATTTCTTCTTGGTATCAAAGACTTGAGCATTAATGTAGATATAGTACAACCTCTCCAGACGGCCCCTCTGTACAGGAACAACCTCTCAATATTACCTTCAAAATTACCATAATCTGATATTTACTATAAATTTAACCTTTGTGGAGCAACAACCTCTAAACAACTGCCAATATTTGCAGCTCCCAAAGGGTGTTACACTACAGAGGTTATACTGTAGATCAGTCAGTATGATATGAACTTATATGACAGTTTTGGCATTAAATTTAAGAACACACAATCTAATTGAGTTAAGACCGATTTGAAAGTTTGACTTACTTAGGTATATCCAAGCACATTGTATTGAACATGACAGAATGTAAGTTAGCAGTCCTATAATACACAACCCCCTCCTCAACAGTAACATGATAGATAGATATACATGTATGGTACAAAAACACAATAACATAAAGTTCAGATCACAGTTTATAATATACAAGGTCAACACTGCTACGTTTCACTTAACTTTTGTGCTCCTATTGTGCTCTAGTTCTAGCATCTGTTGGAGTTTGAAGAGTACTGAATTGTCCGGATCTTAGAATGTTTTCTAAATATTAAACTGTATTAACAAATCAGTATACCCCAGTACCCCCATCTAGCACATGCCATGAAATTGGTGGAAAGGTTAGCAAGTGTTCATGTCTGTGGTAGCGTTAGCAAGTGTCCATGTCTGTGGTAACGTTAGCAAGTGTTCACGGTACCCAGTGTTCATGTCTATAACTTTACCCAACATTTCCTCTCGTATTTAACCGAACATTTCTTGTGATGCATATGTCATGTAGAGAAATCCATCCTCATCTCTGTCATCTCGATAGACTTCAGCCAATGATACTGACATACTAGATATACTCTTATTGTTGATTATCAAATAAAATGCTTGGTTGGCATTTAATGACATCCTGTTTCTGAAATGAATAATATCAGAAAGTAAGAAAACTAATTGCATAACAAAGCACAGAGTTCAACCAATCCTCCATACACACTATACTTTTCTATCAGCAGATGAGCTACAATGTATACACATCTCAAGTGCAGCTTTTTGGGACAACTTTCAAGAATTATCTCCCTTGGTATGGTGTTCTTTAAGTCCATTTCAATAATTGGATTGTTTCCTCTCTATACTCAATGTTGATTTCTTGGAGAGCAGAGATTTCTACTCGAGATACTACCAGAGATCAGGTCAGGCTATTTTATGAACATTTTTATTGATTCCTGTGGGACTAATTAATAGAACATCAATATTGTACATTACATGTACTGCAGCACATTTGTTATAAACAACAGGGTGTAATAAAAAACAAGACTGACAATAAACGCTTATGCCCCCTGTGGAAGCCTTGTCCATAAATAAGTCTAAGTCCAAAATTAGGTCAAGGTGAAGGTCAAAATGGGGTCAGGTGATACAGGCGTGTGGAGAGTGTTCATATACAACATCCATGCAAGTTTGGAAGCTTTGTAGCAAGCCATATTAATGCTAGAAGAAACGGTCAATTTGGGTTAACCAGGACGGACGGACGAACAGACGGACAGGTGAATCACTATATGCCTCCCCATCTATCGATAGGGGGGCATAAAAAATTGTTTTTACAGTAACTAGTATAGTTAGGAAACAAGAGCTGTCCTCAAACAGCAAACTCCACTTGGATAGAATATAATCAGAGCAACAAAAGTAAGCTTTGTATTATAAGAAGAACCTATTATTTTGTAGGGGTTGGGGTCATGATGGTGAACAAGAATGCTAAGTACGCCTATGCCTTGAGTGACTGTAATTCTTCAAAAAGTCTAGCTAATAATTAACATAGAAAAATAACAAGAGTTACTTCCCTTTTGACAAGAACTGAAAATTAGCAAAAATATGGAATTTTCGCCTACCCCTTTAAAATATTTAGGATCACAGCAAGTATTTAGGATTGCAGCAAATATTTAGCATCTCAGCTAATATTTAGGATCACAGCTAATATTTAGGATCACGGTAAATATTTAGGATCAGTTATTATTTAGGATCACGGTAAATATTTAGGATCGAAGCAAATATTTAGGATCAAAGCAAATATTTAGGATCACAGTAAATATTTAGGATCATGGTTTATATTTAGGATCACAGTAAATATTTAGGATCACAGGTAATATTTAGGATTGCAACGAATAGGTTAGGCCGAGATACAGGAAAATTACTTTTCGAGTCCTTCATAAATTTTCTACCAGTCATGAATTATTCTCTTCTATAATCAGTATTAACTAAGTAAGATTTGCATGAGTATAATTACCTTATGATTGTAGCAAACTGGGACATTGATAATTCTTCTGGTACCAAAAACTTGGTTTTATCTAGAATAGGTAGATTCTGTTCCTTGTAATATCTTTCAACAATTACCTGAAAGCAAACAAATGTATAATATATTTTCAGCAAACAACCAGGCCCCGATCTCCCAAAGCATCTCAATCTGAGCAATATCTCATCTCAAATATTGTCATGTACGTGTCTTTATGTTAATTTCCATTAGAGGCGGGACTAGAAATTGGCATCAGAAAACAACAAGACTGCGTTCAATAAACGCTTATGCCCCCTGTGGAAGCCTTGTCCATAAATAAGTCTAAGTCCAAAATTAGGTCAAGGTGAAGGTCAAAATGGGGTCAGGTGATACAGGTGTGTGGAGAGTGTTCATATACAACATCCATGCAAGTTTGGAAGCTTTGTAGCAAGCCATATTGATGCTAGAAGAAACGGTCAATTTGGGTTAACCAGGACGGACGGACGAACGAACGGACGGACGGACAGGTGAATCACTATGTGCCTCCCGATCTATCGATACGGGGGCATAAGGTTCAAAATTCTAAGAGCTTGAACATCAGATTGATCCCAAATATAGACTCTGGTTTGAGCATAATCTCAATTTAAGATGAGATTTCTACTTTAGATGCTTTGGGAGATCTGGGCCAGTTCCAAGTCAACATGGGGCTGACCTTAGCAATTTTTTGTTTGTTTGTAGTTACCGAACCTACTCACGAAAATCCCAGCAAATCAAACTTTTGGCCTTTCAGGAGACAGTTATTTTTTTGTACTTTAAGTGCATAAATATAGGTAACTTTTTAAAACATCCCCACCGAAATATTTCTGTGTCAGCTTACTCCAAACAAAGAATTTTTTAAGATCAGCCTGACGACCAATATGAGAAAACAAATAAGAAAACTTTAAATGACTGCCATCAAAATTTTGTGACAAATATCAGCCATGAAAAAAAGCTACTGGTATTGACTTAAATTCCATAACAGATATAGTCCAGAGAATTTGACACAACTCTCGAACTTCTATTAGCATAATTTCACAGCTGATTTATTGTCTATATTTATAATCTCGGTTGTGTGTTTTCATAAGCAGGGAGTATCACGAAGACGCTCGAGGTGTAATACCAACACAAATCTAAAGGAACGATTTTGCACGATTTGCTCGCGGAAATTTATATATTCAAGGCAAAAACCCTGTAATATATTCATGCATAAAGGTCAGGATCGTGTCAAATTCTCTGTGCTATAATACATATATTGATATCATCTAGACAGACATTAACCTTTAAGAAGATGACTTGATGACTTTTCCATGTTATAAGGAAACATCAGACACAAATCACTGACATGGTAGACTAAAGTAACTGATTATTACGCCTTCTCCAGAATATTGGTTTTCACGGAAATCAGCTGTACGCAATTATAATGGTAGTGATTTTCTGTTTGTTTAGAGATTAACATACGAAGGGGTATCAATCTGATGCCGCAAATTCTGTACAAAATTGTAACCAAAACTTGGATGCGCCATAAAACAGCTTAAAACATTTTTCAACTCTCTGATTAGCAAATCGGGAACAGCCATTTTCTTTCGCTATATTTCTTACTTTTTTTTCATTGAACTTTTTACTTTGAAGCTTCCCCTAAATTTTTACCTGTGTCCAATACACAGCTGTGTCCAATACCCGGGCTAATACAGTAACTGTAACTGCCCAGTCTGACCTGAACCTAAGATTGTTTTCCATTACTTTGCCTGAGCCCCCTAAACATCACACGATAGCAAATTGAACTCTAGAGTCAATGTCCAAGTACTGATCGCAGGAAAACCTAAAGGGTAACCCGATGTGTTAAATAACTGAGTAAGTTGTGAAAATAACTTTCTTTTAATCACAGTTCCCAGGGGCATCCGGACTGTCTGTCCTCATCTCAGGATCAGCGCATATAGTGAACAACCAAGTTATTCACAACACAAGCTTGAATCATTAGAAAACAGAAAATAGATCAATATTATTAATATACATACTGTATACATACATATCTAATAGTAAGTTAATGTTGAATGCACACTACCTTACAGCGCTATGACGTCCATTGGATAAATCTTAATGATCTCAGGATGCAACATGTGGACGTAATTATAAACATACATGTATATCGCAAAATTATCATAATATGCGGCAGGTCACAAAACATTAATATAGTCAATTCCATCGGTAAAAACCACAGAAAGTAGAGAAAAAGATGGTCTTTGTTGACAGGGTGGTCTCTCTTAATGCACCTATCAATATTTTCCCCCAGGGGGGAGCGGTGGGCTGACCCAGGGGAATTTGACATTTTTACTTTTTCAAAGTCTAAATTCCCACCCTAGAGCAAGGGCAATTTGTCAAAATCCCCTCACTAAGAGATGCTTTACATACCCCCCGGGATCAAAATTTTTCGAACAAAGTCAAAATTTCCCGGGACTCGGCACCATTCTGTCTGTCAAATTCCCACCTATCGGGAACAGCCTTCTGTCAAAATTCCCGTGTATGCGCTCCGCTCCTCCCCCCTGGGGGAAAACATTGATAGGTGCATAAATATCTTAGTAAATGGTCTGATGAGAGATGAAATCATTGGCTCAAAGTTAAAAGAAACCTCAACTCATAAGTGTCCGAGTTTGATGGACCCCCCCACCCTTCGAACAATGTTTAATGTTACGATAATAATGTTTGACACAAACACACAAATATTGTGTAACAATGTATTATGACAATGTTTAGCAGAGATATTTTGGAATTACCACAGGTTATATAAGATGTTTTAAGTGATTAATGATTTACAATTATATAAATGGATAAATATACTTCATCTAGTGTTTAAAGCTACAGATTTGTAAAAACAACCAAGGTATCGTATGTAGTGTGTTTTTATAATACCTGGCTAGCTGAAGTAGCAAAAATTTATCTACTAGTATTATTTGTATCATCAGCTAAATCAATCGACCAGAAGGGCAAAACAATTATAGCCTGTTAAGCAATCAAAATGAGGTGTATGTGTTAACTGGGCAAGACTGGTGAGGTCTCAAACACAAACATTCATAGTACATGTACATGCTCATTTTGTTTGTGTCCCAATATTCAGCTACAGACCAGGTTGTCCAGGGCCACCTAACATCCCTCTCAGAGTCAAGGTCTACTATCATCCTATTATCATTCAGTAGCCAGGTAAACTACTGTTATCCACAGTCTAGGTTGGTCAGGGTCCGGGGGCCCCACCAGTTAGGGTCAAGTTCAACTATCATCAACTAATCATTCAGTAGCCAGGTAAACAACTGGTATCCACAGTCTAGGTTGGTCAGGGTCCCCCACCAGTCAGAGTCAAGTTCAACTATCATTGTCTAATCATTCAGTAGCCAGGTAAACTACTGTTATCCACAGACAGTCTAGGTTGGTCAGGGTCCGGGGGCCCCACCAGTTAGGGTCAAGTTCAACTATCATCAACAAATCATTCAGTAGCCAGGTAAACAACTGGTATCCACAGTCTAAGGTTGGTCAGGGTCCCCCACCAGTCAGAGTCAAGTTCAACTATCATTGTCTAATCATTCAGTAGCCAGGTAAATTATTGTTATCCACAGTCTAGGTTGGTCAGGGTCCCCCACCAGTTAGGGTCAAATTCAACCATCATATGTGCTATCACTCAATAGCCAGACAAACAACTTTTGATTACAACATCATTTTCCTGACATAATCATTGAACTCCCACTAAGATCTTCCAGTTTCACAACCAGATCAAACCATCTGTGACCTGTCATTGTGTAAATTAAGCCACTGACCATGTCCCAGTATAAGTACATTACTCATACATGATGAACGTATCAATCAATGAACCTTATGATTTAATACGATATCTGATATACAACAATCAGTCAGACCTTCAGTTATACATAGTGTTTACTTTTCTTGAACACGACAATCTACTCAAGCGGTCATTGTCATTGTCTGACCACATTTAACCAAGTCTCAGCTTAATGTGGTTTACTTAAATACACTTGAGAAGAACAGGAAAACATGCTTACCTTAAACCATATAATTGACATTACAATTTACATCAGAGCAGAGAACAGAGAGTTCTTCACCTCAGTGTAGCAATACCACGTGACTTTTGACTACAGTTACAAGAAGAAATTTGTAAACATTGGAAAATAAAATAGTTATAAATATTTTATTTCTTCATCAAGTTCTATGAAATATACACCATGCTAAGGAGACATTTATTTGCTTTCCATGAAATATAAAATCTTTTTCAGCGGCTGTGCCGTTTTGTCCATTACCTTGTGAAACCATGGAACGTGTAGGTTTCACAGGGGTAATGGAAAAATCGGTAATACTCCTGAAAAAGATCTTATATTTCACGGAAAGCAAATGCGTTTCCTCTTAGCGTGGCGTATATTTCATAGAAATCGATGAAGAAATAAAATACTTATGGCTATATTTGTGTTCCAATGTTTACAGAGTTCTACTTGTAACTGTTGCCAAAAGCCATGTGTCCAAGTTGTTAGTCAAAGAATTTCAGGCAAATTCATTGGACCATGCGCTTATAAATTATCGTTATAATGTATTTAAACTTTAAATACATTATAACAATAATTTTATTATAAGCACATTTTAAAGGTATTTGATTGAAACTAGCGTATTGTCAATATTAAGTCAGAAGAGTTAATGTAAAATACAGCAAATAATTAGTTAATGGCCATAAAATAAAGCAACTACTTGTCTTAAGCACGAGGGTGTTATTCAGTATTTCGTAGAGTCTTGAAAATTGAGGGTCAGGAGTCATTTAAAATTATTTTGACTCTCCAGTTTTGGAGGCTTGTGCAAGCAAATTGCACTAAGCGCTTTATAATACTTTTTTATCATTTTTTATTGTAATGATTTAGGCATACTTTCGGACGTACAAATATAATTATTTAACAATAATAGTATCTATTCTAGTTTCTATATTCTATGTGTTTTGCTATTTTTTATTCTTTAAAATGCTTTGACTCAAGTCTTGACTTAGTAAAGTACATAATATGAAGCAAGATTGATCGGCTCATTATTACAGAGGAGTCAGCAGGTTTATATAGGACGGAGAATTTGACCCGATCCCGACCTTTACGCATGAATATATTTCAAGGTTCTTGCATTGAGTCCATAATTTCCGCAAGCAAATCGTGCAATATCCGTCCTTACACCCCGAGTGACTCTTCGTGATACATCCCGCTTACGAAAACATACGAGGATTATAAATATAGACATTACATCAGCTGTTAAATTATGCTAATAGAATAGTTGTGTACCATAATTATCATTATCACAATCCTCGGTGTCCAATATGTGTACAATACAGTATCATTTACTACAATAATGATACACAAACTGGACACTTTCATGTACAATGCCATGACAAATTGTACACGTATATGATTACCGGTATTATTATCAGATAACTGCATGATAATGATAACATACCCTGTAACCCTTGAAGTCCCTGAACTGATTATAAGACAAAGTCATGAACATGTATTCTACAAGATCAAAATTTCAAGTTCATCAGCCATGTGTGCAGTAACACCACGTTTATCCCATTTAATGGAGACAAATAAAATATTATCAGTTCAGGGCTTATTTTCCCACAGATAAAACCTGAAGAAGATAAAGTGAAATCTATAAAGAGATAGTGCATGTTTTGTTCTCAAAATGTGTTTTTTTTTCAAAATGAATTTAGTCTGATACAGTAATTATTAGTATAACTATCATGTTCTAATTGTTATCAAAAAATAAATACAGTACATGCAACCTCTCCAGAGCGGCCCTTTGGGAGCAACAACATCTTCGAAATTTCCCTAAGCAAATATCTACTCAAAATTTAACGTCTGTAGAGCAACAACCTCTATACAACAGCCAATAGTTGCAGCTGAGATCCAAAGGGTGTTACTCTTCAGAGGTTGTACTGTATTAATATTTTTTTAATTTATCAACTTAAATAATGAAACCAACAAGTTACAGCCCATATCAATATCTATATAGGTACTTATAATATGAATATCACTCATGCGGATCAATGAGGCAGCAGTCTGTAACTTCTCCACACAATTTGAAAACACAATTATCCCTCTCACATGAAGACTGTCCGTCATTTTTTATTGGTGAAAGCGTTTTGCATGTAAATTATACCAGCCTTACGTTCAAGGAAACATTACTTGACGTACATTTCGTACCTGGTACTGACATGTGATTGGTTGAACAGTATGTTTAAAAAAGAATGTTTTTTCCGTGAGCAATGTTTGGCTAACCATATCCGGAGGTGGTGTGCGTGTATTGGTATAATTAAACAAAATGGCAGACAGAGGCAAACAAAAGCATGTGAATAGTAAAACCTGTGCATCCATAAATATTTTGAACTAAAAACGGAAAAAAAACAGGGATTTATACTTTCAATTGTTTGCCGCAAACAAAGTGTACAACAAAGGATTATAGCGACAAAAACCCTTGATTTTTGAACATGTTTGCTGGTAGCTTTTCTTGAACGTAGGGCTGGATATGCTATCCATACTGTTACTAACTAACAGAAAATACATTCATACAATTATTGAGTAGCAACATTGAAATCAAACATATGATGTGGCCTCTATTAGATTACTAATATACATAATGTATTGTATCTATGTGTACCAATAACACAAGACAAAATATATGTGTTGTTCCTGAATGTTGATACTTACAGGTACTTTATTTGGAAACTTAGATCTAATTCCTGCAACCTCCTCCTTTCTCGTTGCTAAAATATAAACAACAATGAACATTTTAACACACATATACATGTATATATACATGTATGATCAATGTTGAGAAAATATCTCACATATATTATATATATATATATGTATAAATAATAATAAAGGAGTTGACAGCAAGTTTTTTGTGTTATTTCATCTTTATTTCCTGAACTGGTTTCATTTATAATCATCAGGTTGAGGAAATAAAGATGAAATAACACAAAAACCTTGCTGTCAACTCCTTTATTATTATATATACATGTATATATATACAGTGCCCACCAAAAATAAGTATACAAATGTTATTTCCCCATTTACTTGTCTGTAATAACACTATTTGTAAAACAGTGAAACAACACTTTTTTTGAAGAAAAAGGAATATTTTTGTTTATTATATGTAAAGACCATACATTAATTGGTACCCTAGGTGCAAAATATAAAGTTTCTTTGTCCCGATTGAATGGTAACTTAGTCACAAAAAGATGGAAAATTCAGCAATTTAGATCACATGGGTATTTAAATTCAGAACATATTCATCTTTATTTCTATCTCTGTTTTTTCTCATTTAGTAACTGTAGTTTCAGAAACAAGTACAATTGTGACTGTCTGATAAAAGGATATTGAATAATTTAACCAAGTTAAATTTATTTTTGTTGGGCACTGTATATAAGCTAAACACTACCCATGTATGGATCCAGAGGGGGGGGGGGGCAGGGTCCAGATCCCGCTGCTTTTGGCACAAATGTGTTTATTTCCAATATTTGTACTTTATTGTTAGGGTTAAGAGTCTGATCAAGGCAACCCTCTTCAACATATGGATGATTGGACCACCTATCCAAAAAACAGCTGGTTGGAACACCTCTGAAAAATATTCCGGATATGTGCAGGCTATATCAATCCTGTTACTCTGGGGTCCCATGTTTGTCAGACGAGAATAATTGAATCTCTCTCAGATCCTCTATCATCACATGAAGAATTGGGACTTCCAGTGATTTTTTTCCTTCTTTATTAGGGTCCGGAAAACGGACCCTTTCCCAATTGCAAATAGGCTACACTTTTCACAAATTTGATTGAAGAATATCCCAATAAAGAATTTAAAAAAATAATTTTCAAAATCGGACATAAAATGATAAAGTTATGAACATTTTTGACAAGAGGTCAAGCATAAAAGCTCAAAGAAACCAGTAAACATTCACATGTAATCTCTTTTTCTGTTTTATGTGGCCTTTCTGCTTCATGGAAATTCCCAATTTCAAGTTGTCACGACGCGAAAATTCCCAATCTGAACGGACCCGGACCCTTTCCCAAAGAGGCAAAAAAAATCACTGACTTCTGTAGATTCAAGCTTGTGACAAGCACGGGATCCGTGACCACAAAACATGTGACTATTTGTCATAATGAAGTTTTAATTGACTTTAATTTGTAATTAGTACAATTTTCCAGAACAATTGATTGTCATCATATTTATTTGTAAAACAATAAGATCACCAACATTGCGCCAACTCTTCAAAAAATATGTCTACTTATTGAGTAAAGTGGTCTTAATATTAAAGTTAAATAAATCTAGCAATTAGAAACAGTAAAAATGAACATGAATACTTTAATAGTGGTTTTGAATTAAAGTCACTTAGTGGACAATATTGAAAATTGACAAAACTGTCAATTATGCAATCAACATTAAATAAAGTCGTTATCATTATTATTAATATTGTACTATTATTATTATTAGATCTATTTAATAACATTATTATTATACTGCCTGGTTTTGACTTTTGACAGTTTAAACAAGGTTTTGCTGTTCTGTGTATCCAAGGCTTTTTTCGCTGAATTGAGAAGAGGCCCAAGCCCTTTTGTTTTGTGAAAATTTAGTGCGAAAAATTCTCAAAATTGTGAAAAAGTAGGTGCGGAAACTTTTCAAATTGTGAAAAACTTAACGCGATAAATCATCAAATTATGATACAAAATTTTTCAGATGTTAGTACATTTTTTGTCAACTTTTCCCAAACATGCATGTATCTATGATATAATTCCTTATACCAAGTCCTGTACAGGAATATATGACTGTTATCTGTGATTTGATTGTTTGGTGCTTTAGTGAAGTTGATTTTCAAAAACCATGACGCAAATTCTAATTGTGAATTAAGGGGCCTTTCAGGTTTGTGAAAGGGGCCTATAGCAAATTGTGAAGGGGCCTAATATAGGCCCCTCGTATATAGTGAAAAAAGCCCTGGTATCTAATCATGAATGTTCCTTTGAAAAAGACCCTTATTTGACCATCTCACAAGTCATGTATATTATATTGACACAAACACTAATAATAAGCTATATTTAGGTATACAGTATAGTGCTTTACTTCTATGTCATGTAATTTAGGTGTATATAATTTCCAATTCATGACAAGCTCTTTACTTATGTCAAAATGTACCAATATTGTATTTACTAAATATGACATCAAATCACTCCCTCTGAATGTAAACAGCAGACGAAATATTAAGATATACAGAACTTCGCCATATGTTACACAAAATCCTATACCCCACCCACTGGACAATACACAGTATCTTCAGACATCACACCTGCGTAAATAAGGTATTTATCAATTAACGACAACGTAACACGACTTACCAAAACTTTTTCTCTGTTTAAACGACTTCGCCGAGTTATCTTTATTTTCCGGCATATTTGATTTCTTTTTAGTTAATCTGTTTCACACAATTTATATAGATTCTACACTCAACTATACGATTACTGCACGAATCGGTGAACTATATGCTTCATATACATACGTGTATTACGTCATTTTCTTACACATCGTTTCGATTGGTTGGTTGTAATGTGACAATGACCGCTGGGTTGATACGCTCCACACAAAGATATATCTAGCTAAAATTTCGATATTACTTTTCAAGTTCAACAATTAAATATGTCATTAGAAGATAAACAAGATTAAAATGTACGTAGTATTTATTTATCGTGGGATGAAAGTGGAACAGTTACTTTAATAGACAGTTAATTTTATGAGGAAAATTTACGCGCCAAAATCGGAGCCCGTGCATTAATAAGTCACGTGTAATATCTTCTAGCTTAAACTTCTTGGTATATTCTATGTTTAATTACTGCGGCTCAAATTTCTGTTCATGGTGATGATGTATACAGTATCACAAATTCAAAATAGTCAAAAACTGATTTAAAACTAGATCTACAAGGGTCGTTCAGTAAATTCGTAGACTGTGTTAATCATTTTAACATCCGATGACAAAGAGAAAAACAAACTACATCACGGTAAACTACAGCCTTTGGGCCCTTTCGGACACAAGTGCTGAAAATATTGCGTGAAACAACGCATTTTTAAAGAAAATATGGCTAAAATATAAATATCACCATACCGGTACCACCACACACCGCAAATAATTATCTGACGTTATTGACGTTTTGCTGATTCTCAAATGGTAGCCCGAAATGAAATTATGTTATTAACATAAAAATAAACATAAACATTCAAATTGTATATGATTTAACATATCTTCCACAATATCAAATTTCTTGTATAGTCTAAGTTAAGGATTAAGGCTTGGCATATTGGTTGTATATTAACGTGAAAACACCTCGCCCATTTCGACGGACGTTGCACGAAAGTCACTACGTTTGACTATCTGCACACCTGTATCTTTTAAAATACCATGCTGCGCTTTAGAAATTTGTTTTTGCGATTAAAACACTAGACCACTGCATGCTGTATGTTCTCCTTTTTGCAATCTGTAGCTCTGTATGGCTGCTGTGTTTCACAATTGAATATTCGTTCGAATTTCCTGGCGTAAAGAAATAGACGTTTTGACTTATTGAAAACGCAACTCGCCTTGATAAAACAGTTTTTAATTAACACTACGACGCCCAAATAACTTCATAATTTCATGAAGTCCCATGATAATATTTTGTAATAATCTGGCAAAAACATTGGAATGTACATTTACTCAATCGGAATTTATAACTAGTTGAACAAATGAAAAATGCACGTTACGTCGGTCGGGGGTGGTAGCGCGTTACTATGGTAATAGAGTGGCTGATAACATGCTATTGGTTTGCATTTTTTGAAGATAAATATGCATTGAAAGTTGGTAATACGTTACTGTTTGTAATGCTATAAGAAATTATTGTTAAAACGCAATAATAATCAAATGAGAACGATTGTCTACGTATGACCCACGTATATATTATATAATAACATTATTACACTCACAACACTGAAATTTAAACGGGCATTGGAGGTGTCTATTTTCTGTGCCAAGATTGTCGAATTTTGGAGGATGTTCCATTCTGGGACATGTGCAGTTCTCACAAAGACTGTCACGACAGCTGACATGGGTCTGATCATGGACCCACTACTTGTTTTAAAGTTGGTGTTGACCGTGTCCTGGCAGTTCTAACAGTGTCTGCTGTGATGCTGAATTCGTACATCATGCACCTTCTGTTTTGTTTACGATGACTCAAGGGACTTCCATAATGGCATTTTAAGTAATTTAGCATATTGGAGGCGCATCCTGGTGTCGTTGTTAAGTAACCATTGTCGGAACAAAACTTGGACTTGTTCTTGACAACCTTTTGTACAATCCTGACTAGCATGCTGTCGTCGGCAAATAGCTTGGATGAGGAGGATGTAATCACGTCGGGCAACTCAGGACAGTACCTCGGGATAGTATATTGGCTGTTTCTGACTTGGTACCTTCCAGAACTACCTGCTGGGTCCAGTTGGATAGGAATGACTGTAGATCTACTCGTGTTTTGATGTCCTTTGGCTCCGTTGTATAATCTAGCTTGTAATTATAACATGCACGTTAATTTGATTAAACTTCATGATTATAAGTAGATGTGTGTGGTACTTGGTCGAATGCCTTTGCAAAGTGTAATAGGACTAATTAATCAACCTGTTTTGTCACCAGATCAGAAGCAATTTCATTGATTGTATTGAGCTATAGTAGTTGAGCTTCGAATGATCTTCTTTCGCAAAATCTGTGCAGGTTCTCTTTCATTATCTTATGTTTGTTGAAATGTGCCATGATGTTACTGTGTACAAATATGTTCTAGGTAGTTTTCAAGAAAAGGATGTTAAGGAGACTGGGCGATAGTAACGGTCTCCTCTCTTGAAGATCGGTATTGCAGTTGCTTCATGCCAATCATTGGGGACCTGGCAGGAGTCTAGGGATAGTTGATCTTGCCAAGACTAGGGGATATTTTGTCAATATTGTATCAAGGGAGATAATTTTGTATAAAAATAGTTGTTTCCCTTGAATTTGAGGGAAGGAACTCTGTTTGACTTAATTTATGTCCACAAGAGTGATTTTCTCAGAATATCAAGGGATTTCGCTCTGTAGCATATTGATTTTTTCGACTGGGCTATTTCATGGAACAGATTACAGTCTGGTTCCCGACTCAAGCTTACATCTCTACTATAGTACTACTACTGTAGTATTGTGGATGGGAACCAGACTATACTAGCTCTGCTCCATAAAAAGGCCTAGTGACTTCCCTGAAAATCAAGGGATCGAGACAACTCGGTAGTACACAGCTTGCTTCCCTAGGGATTCAGGGGAAGGAACTCTGACTTCATCTGTAATATTAACATTCCCTGAAGACATGGACTTTATAAATATACTGTACCTTGTAATTTATATAAGTTTTTGCAGGGTATTCCTGGCCCCGATCTCCCTAAGCGTCTCAAGTAGAAATCTCATCTCAAATTGAGATTTTGCTAAAATCAGAATCTGAAATAAATGTTAAGTTTGAGCTCTCTTAATTTTACTGTAATAAACTAAGAATAATGCTTCCTGCTTTGTGATGCGAATTTCAAGTCCAATATCTCATGGAAATTGTCTAAACGACACATGGCAATATTTGAGTTGAGATTTATCTCAGAGTGAGATGTTTCTGGAGATCGCGGCCTGAACATCAAGACTCTTGTAGTGTACATGTATACGTAAGTTACTACCGTGGCAATAATGGATGCGAGTATGCTGCGTTAATGCTGCCCTACATTGACAGAGGAAGAAGAAGAAATCGGTGATGAGTGTAGAATACAGCTAGTCTGGTAGGGTGTTAAAAAGACTGGCAAACTTGGGTCAATACTAAACCCATAATAAAGTGCATGCTACTTACAACCTTATAAGACTCATAGATATTTGAAATCTGTATCACAAGGCAGTTCTTACGAGCATATTTTCATGAAAATGAAAACGGGTCATGTTAGCCAAACTGAAGTTGAACAAGACTGCGTTCAATAAACGCTTATGCCCCCTGTGGAAGCCTTGTCCATAAATAAGTCTAAGTCCAAAATTAGGTCAAGGTGAAGGTCAAAATGGGGTCAGGTGATACAGGTGTGTGGAGAGTGTTCATATACAACATCCATGCAAGTTTGGAAGCTTTGTAGCAAGCCATAATGATGCTAGAAGAAACAGTCAATTTGGGTTAACCAGGACGGACGGACGGACGGACAAACGAACGAACGGACGGACAGGTGAATCACTATATGCCTCCCGATCTATTGATACGGGGGCATAAAAAGCTAGTTTTTCCATAAGTTAAGAACAGTGTTCAGACATTTTTTTCTTGCTTTCTCAAAATATAGATTTTGTACTAATGACGTTCTCGTTCTAAGCCAGCGAAATGTTGACCTACAAAGGGCCATAACTTTGACATTGTCTAGCAGTCTGGCTGTTTATCAAACATGATCCAACATTACACACATACAAATAAATATAGTGGCTAGTAGGTAGATGATGATGTGATCCAAGCAGTATCAGTAAGGGAATAGACACATACAACTGATCCATTTAAACTAGGACTGGGACAATTTCAATATTTTGAAACCGGTTAATCAATGGTATGAAATCGTATCGAACCGATTAATCGGCCGTCATATTGAAAATGTGTTTTTTCTTTCATAATGACCATATCAAGGTACTTTCAGCAGCAGAATTCATGTGTATTCTTCGAGGTATACACTACCAAAATAAGATTAGTAAACATTAAATATAATCATAGAAGGATTAATGTTTCACATGTTATCCAACCACACCCAGCTAGTTTGCTTGTTTATGTGTCAATCAATACATTCAGGCATATTGTTGTCAAAGATATACAGTATGCATGCAGTAACATACAAATTATTGGCATTGTTGGATGTGCATTGTTTTAGAACGATTAGCGGTTTTACAAAATTGAAACCGGTTTCACCTTGTAATCGAATCGTATCCGATTAACCGAGTAATCGTCCCGGTCCTAATTTAAACCAATTAAGCTTCACAGTTGTCATGTTTTGAATAAATAACACAACACAAACAAGTAACAGTGCATATATATATTTACAAAGAAGCTGTTACAAACAAATTAAATCTAACATAAAGCAGACCAGATATTTTAAAGTCACAAAGACAAAATCAGACAAATTCAGAAGCTTCAGAAGCTGTTCAAAACGGAAAATATACATGTATTTAACATAAAGCTTTATAAGCAATGTCATATGGCACGGAAAGTCAAGAACACTTGTGTTAATAAGACTATTATAACCACAGGTAACTGCATTATTAATAGAGTAAAAATTTGTTTAATACCTAAGATAATATGAATTTTATAAAAAGCTATTATGTACCTATGCATCAAATTTGGCATGCACTGTTATGTAATGTTCTATGTATGTAATATCTATGTATAAATATTTATAAATGTAAAAGTGTGTACTAATGGACACATTGTCCAATGTATATATGAAATAAAAACTGTTATTTATTTAATTTAATTATAAAAAAAAATCTTTATCAATGATACAGTTACCTGTCTTTTATAACTGGACTAGAAGCAAAAATATTTTTTTATAAATCCACAAAAAATATATTACATTGTACATGTACAATAAAAATATTGTAACATGATGATGTCATAGAGTAACAACAGATACAGTGTATTTTAGAATCTACTTTTGATTCATTAAGTTTAATGACATTACAACGAAACATTGTACGAAGATATGCAAAAAAATTGTCTGAAAGAACACAATAAGATAATAATAAAGAAAACAAATTATATGAGACTGAATACTAGGAAGTAAAATCACAGGTGAATGGCACGATTTTAACGTTCCCCTAAAAATTATGAGCATTTGTATAAATTTTTGGCCAGTTCTTGAAATGGCGCCATGCACTTGTAGCAAAACTTGATTACTATATGGCACATAATTTTATATAGCACTTCAAAGTATCACAATGAACCAGTAATCCAAAGACACCTAAAACATTTACCAGCAGTATCCTAAGAAAACAGACAGTATACACTGAGTAAAAGTCTATTATCAGACAAATATCCCCAATCATAGAGTTCCAAGTCAAGTATTACACTGCGTGCCAATAGCTGACTCTTTTAGGCACCCATTCAAACACCTGAGTAAAGTGGAACATTGTGGGTTATTCTTGCTCAGAGAAATTGAGCAGTGGCACAGATTGGGATCGAACCCGAGACCCCTCGATCCCAAAGCCCCGTCGCACCTCTAGGCCACCACTCCTCACTGATAACCGACAAGTAAGATTGTGTACACTATTTCTATAAAAATATTCAAATTAAAACTCTTCAACAAATTTCAATAAAACCAAACAGTCATAAAAATGGTAATATCAAACATTATAACAGTTCACCTTGGTATTGTTTATGAAAGCACTTACAAAAATCTTAAAGTTACGCTCCAATTTAAATTCTTTATAATTCTCTTACAACTGCAAATTGGGGACGGGTATGGTCTGTAGGAGCTCATTGACTTAATTAATATTAGTATTGCAGCTCCATTTACCACAAAAAAATTATTTTATTAACAAATTAGGAAGAATTTAAATTTAATTGTAAGTTTTCCGTAAGTGCTTTGATAAAACAGTACCCTTATATATAATGCTACACTACAACCAGGATCACCTTCACCCATTGAATTACAACTCGTGTAACCAGTGTCAGTTATTAACCCTTTACTCCATACATAGTGTACTATTCTGATAAGATGTGAGCTAGAATGTGTACACATCTCATGTGCATCTTTTTGGGAAATTATCAAGAGTGATCTCCCTTGGTAAGATATTTTGTTTCAGTCGATTTCCATAATTGGATTGTCTCCCTTCCATAAATAGGATATATTAGAGAACAATCGATGCTAGACATGTGACAGGAGCATGTATTGACCTATGTATGAAGTAAAGGGTTAATATCACAGTAATACTGAACAAGAGATGTTTGTAAAACATATATGCCCCATGGCAGCCCAACAATCAGAAATGGTAGAGGTCGAGGCAACCTTGATGTACAAACCTCAGAATCAACAGGGGTGATCTTATGAGAATCATAGGGTCAAGCATTCTCTAGTTATTGAATGGAAACCATTTTTTGTTAAAGGTCACAGTATCCTTGACCTTTGAGCTAGTGACCTCAAAATCAATAGGGGTCATCTATTGTTGACAACCAACCTCAATGTAAAGTTTGAGGTTCCTAGAGTCAAGCATTCTTCAATTATTGAACAGAAACCATTTGGTCTACCGACAGACAGACCTACATGAGCAAAGCAATACACCCCCTCATCGAAGATTGGGGAAAACAAAAATCACTTTTAAGTAGCAGTATTTGTGATAGAAGTTTGAACTACAATAATTAAATCAATAATCATGTTCAAAACTTACCGGTAGTGACACAATGTAATAAAGTCTGGAATGTACAAAGAATGCTTAAATACTGTATTTAAGAACTACAGTCCTAGTTTCATGAACATAGTTAATTAAGTACAGTAAAGTGTAACTATCATTATATGGAGGTATATGTATGATATTAAACTTGTGTGTTATATTTTGATATGAATTAGTAGCCAAAATTGTTGGTAAGACAAGCACATTGTGTTCATTTAATAAAGTGAACACATTACTTTTGTCAGTAAAAATAAAATGTGCTTTTAACAGTTTGATATTATATGGACCGGTTTGTCAGCCCTAGTGGTGTATATTGACCGAAGCGAAGCCCAAGGCCTTCGTGATTAATTCCTACTCATGTGAGCTCTCACACAAAACTTAAATCTATTTCCTAAATATATACAAATATTGCAGGCTTTTTTAAAGCCAACATAATACCATGTGTAGAATACTTGAATGAACATCACAATAAGAATTAAGACTTCATAAAAAAAATTGACCATGGTTCGTTGAGACAAAAACACAATAAACAAGGAATAAACACTCTATCAGTACAAGAACTAGCATAATACAATAATATGACTCTTTAAGTTTCATAATATACACATACTCTGGTATATATTATGTTAAACCTACATCATATCAGCCTTGCGACAGCAGCCTACTATCACTTTTTAGGCACCTTTATGACAAATTGCCTGTGTTTCATGATACGACAATAAGACCATCTTAGGACCACCATACAAAATATTAGCACGGGCTTTACATATGTGTTGTTGATGTGACATAGGTTTAACATATGTGTCGTTGATGTGACACAGTCTTTACATATGTGTATTTGATGTGACATAGGCTTTACATTTGTGTTGTTGATGGGACATAGGCTTTACATATGTGTATTTGATGTGACACAGGCTTTACACGTGAAATTATAGGAAGAAGTTAGTTTATTCTAATACTGATTTAATCATAAGACCTGGGGTCCAGATACATTATTAATCACATAGATCTAACTCTTTGAGAACACAAGGCAATTTCCATATTTAACATAATTTAACCTCAATATTTAGACCAATTTCAGAAAAATCCCTGTTCTTAACAGTCACAAGGTTGGTCTTATTATTGAGGTTTTACC
Source organism: Spisula solida (assembly GCA_947247005.1). Classification (NCBI taxonomy): domain Eukaryota; kingdom Metazoa; phylum Mollusca; class Bivalvia; order Venerida; family Mactridae; genus Spisula; species Spisula solida. The sequence goes on along the minus strand of OX365945.1, from coordinate 25,785,493 downwards.
ATTAATAAATTTAATTACATTTAGGTAAGGACTAATCATTATTTATTTATGATATAAGGTATCGAAAGGATACACTTGACTTAAGCCTATTAAAAAAGTGAGGACACTAAAATTATCTCCCCTTTAACATTGCATTCACAAAAATATATATTTAACCCTTATCTATTCATGATACAAGGTATCGAAGGGATACACATGACTTAGATCAATTTAAATAAAGAGGACAATAAAATTATCTCCCCTTTAAACATTGCGTTCATCAAAATCTACTGTTACATTTAACCCTTATTTGTACATGATATAAGGTATCGAAGGGATACACTTGACTTAGGCCTACACAAATAGTGAGAACAATCAAATTATCTCCCCTTTAAACATTGCCTTCGCAAAATTATATATTTAAACTAACATTGAGGAGTAATTCACATTAAAATCGTTAACTGTATAACTAGTTTAATCAGGTCAGTCACCAGTTTATGTAACATTGTGCATATAAACATTGCCATTTCTATAACTCATTCATAAATTTAACAAATATTACATATATAGAGGATCTTGCATGAGTGCTCATTACATACAAGTTTTATTAAACGAGTGGACAAAATGGTATGACAAGAGGCTTTGCCGAGTGTCATATTGTTTTTGTCGACGAGTTTAATAAAACTTGTACGTAATGAGCACGAATGTTAGATTCTATTTATCGCATACCCTTAGAACACGCTCATTATTGTTCAAAAGGATGATGTCAGCTGCATATGTTTCAGCCACAATTCAGCGGTACAATGAGCGCGACGTCATGGCGACGTTGATATTATCCTGACGTCATTGACAGATCAATGCATGGATTGGCTAATGTCTAGTCAAGCTAATTTAAATATTTATTGCACAGTCTGGGAGTGCTGAACGATATTTACGGCACGGCTTTACGGCACTCCTGGACCGCAGGTTATGTGATAAATGAGTATTCGGCTTGGCGCATAAGGTACTGATTTTCACTGCCGTTTTTCCCAATAAAATCTTTTAAACTATAAAAATGCTTGGTATTGATATTACATTGTTTACAAGTGACAGACCTGAATAAACGAACAATACATGCCAGAATTGAATACTAACAAGTCATAGATTTACACAAGTAAATCAAAATCACAGTGTCTCTTCAGTCTATACACAACAAATGTTATTTTTTATAAAAATACACTCTGCGTATATAATATATAGTTGAGCTTAGTAGCATAATAAAGTGTGGAGATATTAACCCGATCCTTTGACCTTCTATCAGCATAATGTGACAGCTGATTTCCTGTCTATATTTAATCCCTGTTATATATTTTCGTAAGCGGTAAGTATTAGGAATATACATGAGGTGTTATACAAACACAAATGTAAAGGACTGATAATGCTAGATTTGCTCATGGAAATTAATGTATTCAACACAAGAACCTGGTTTTAATATATTCATGCAAAAGGTCAGGATAATGTTAATATTTCCGCTGCACTATACATACATGTTCATGTAAGAAAAAGCAGAATTGATATGGTATGATAAAAGTCCAATAACAAGAACAAACAAGACATTAAGAATTGCAAGCAATAAAGATGTCCCCTACTGGTTTGACGCCATTTTCTATGTTTCTGTAGCCATAGCAACCACAAGTTTTGTCGGAATTAAAATATTTTTAGATGTACATAATCCCCTGATTGCCCCCTATCCACTTACCAAGTTTCATAAACCTAGCTTGGAAACTGTTTCAGTTAAGTCAGGATCCAGATTTTTTGACGGACAGACTGACTGACTGACGGATACGGAGGGCAAACCTATAGTCCCCTCCGGTCAAAAACCGGTACGGGACTAATAATGTAACATTATTGACGTCTTACCACCAGTGAGGCATTCTCTAGTATGTAATGCATTTTAAATTTGGTTATGAAGATGTGTTCAAAATTACCTCTGTCTTTTTCAAGCTATGTCAAAAAATGTACAGTACAACCTCTCTTAAGTGGCCCTCAGTGCAGGAACAACCTCTATATAAATACACCTTCACAATTTCTCTTAGCTCATATTTACTCTGAATTTAACCTCTGTAAAGCAATAACCTCTATACAACAGCCTATAGTTGAATATTTGCAGCTCCCAAAGTGTGTTGCTCTAGAGAGGTTGTACTGTATATCCCAGTACACTATCATCGACTTGACAATGGTCATGGTAATCTCCCTTAGCGACCAAGCGTCAATGCAATAATGTATCAGGGGAGAGCCGTAACTAAGTTTTGGAACTATGGGCTCGACCCTTTACCCATGCATATCATATGTATATTTGTATGATAGAAATTGTATATATTATATGGGTAATAAAATATGTCTTAACTAAACCTTAATGCAACTATATACACATTTTATTAGAGGTTAATATGTAGAAATCAGTTCACCGGCAAATAAAATGTTATCCTGCCATGTTATTTTCAGATTTTAAAAAATTGAAATATTTGTCATTCTGTTCAATAACATGATTTTCTTGTACAAAGATTTAATCCATTCATTAGTTGGTCAATCCTCCACTTGAGCAGGTCATCTATTTTTTCATCCCCAAATGCATGGTCTTTCTGAAAGGTGCACATCCACTCCAATGCCCTCTGAAATAGACAACATACATAACTAAAATTGCCCCCACAGTGACAAATAATACCCCACAGCACCGCCTTGTCCCAGAAACCACCTTTCACCCGCGGTCCCACTTTGGAACTTCAGCAGCGTATTCACATAAGCTACCCATATATACAGCAAGTTTCATCACAATATCTCATTCCTAACTAAAGTTATCATCTGGAAAACAAAAAAACCAGATCGACCACCAGACAAGCTCACTCCTATGCACCCCCAAACTTTGTTTTATCAGGGATATAATCAAAGGTGCTAATTTCCAGATAACAATCACTATATGAAACACTTTAAAGCCACGCCAATGTTAAGAATATGTTTGTTGTTGTTTGTTGGCATGATAGAGTCCTAAATTGCTGGTCATTTTTTTTTGCAGATTGGCAAATGATCTCAGACTTCGAGGGAATGCTGGTGCGCTTCCACATGCAGTTCTTTTCAAACAGACTCATTCTTTCTTTAACATGCCTGGTATATCCCGATATCCGAATTTGCCGAACCAAAAAACTTTCTAGCAGAATTAATGAACAATTGTGCCAGGTTATTTTAAAATCCCACAATGAATGATACAGGTTTTACCTTAACCTCCAAGTGTGACCTTGACCTTTGAAATATTGACATAATTGTTTCACATGACACACTGTCTGGTAGTAGTGAACATTTGTGCCAAATTATTTTCAAATCCCATAATAAATGACTTAGTTATGGGCTGGACAAGCTCAATTATGGCTACTTTTGACCTTTGAACTTTAACTTTGACCTTGGCCTTTGAGATATTGATGTAATTTTTTCGCAGACACACTGTCTCATCAAGGCAAACAAATGTACCAAGTTATTTAAAAATCCTTCAATGCATACAGAAGATACAGCCCGGACAAACTTTGTGACAGACTGACCGACCAACCGACCGACAAAGTGACTCCTATATAGCCCCCCCCCTACTTTCGTAGTGGGGGTATAAGGGGTATAATGAAAAAATTTAAAATTAGTATGATGTTTGAATTGAGTTTGGTGTTGGATGTGTGCTAATGAAACAGACTTGGGACTCATTTTCAGGATTGGTAATTTTGCCTCTGTTTTTGAATACTGAAAACAAATAATTTTTTAGCCATAATTCATACTTCAATAGTAACTTCCAGTATATAACTGGCATCACATCTTTCTTCAGATAAAACATGGTTCTCCTCTCCTTGCCTTGATCGAATGGGAAAGTTTCCTTTGGTTGTCCATTGTAGTCAAACTCAGCCAGAATACAAGTATGGTAACTGGTGATGAGTGGGCACGCCGTGTAACCATCATACTGAAATATAACACATTGTACATTGTCATCATTTATAGCCAACTGTTCACTGTTTAGTGGGTAACCAACTATTCACTGTTTTGTGGGTTCCCAACCTGTTCACTGTTTAGTGGGTACCCAACTATTCACTGTTTTGTGGGTAACCAACTGTTCACTGTTTTGTGGGTAACCATCTGTTCACTGTTTTGTGGGTAACCAAATGTTCACTGTTTTGTGGGTAACCAACTGTTCACTGTTTTGTGGGTAACCAACTGTTCACTGTTTAGTGGGTACCCAACCTGTTCAATGTTTAGTTGGTAACCAACTGTTCACTGTTTTGTGGGTAACCAAATGTTCACTGTTTTGTGGGTAACCAACCGTTCACTGTTTTGTGGGTAACCAAATGTTCACTGTTTTGTGGTTAACCAACTGGTTTGTGGGAATCCAAATGTTCAAAGTTTCTTGGCCCAAACATAAATAAACATTATTGTGACCAGTTACACTATTAAGATTTTTTATTTAGTTTTTTTCTTTGATTTGGTCTGGTGACCTAGTTCTTTTATTCCCGGATGACCCATTTGATAAATCCCTTTACAGACTATTATAAAAGGGTTAGACAGTATACATGTGCATATTTATCATATGATCCTGAAGTGCAGTAAACCTGTGCCAGATACAATATTCAGCACAGCGGCCAAGTGCAATAAATAAATTAGCTGTGCTGTTAACAATCCATGGTTTGATGAGCGCATGACGTCATTGTAACACAAATATCAAAAGACGTCGCATTCATTATCCCAATGAATTTTAGTTAAAACCTATACAGAATACACCATAAATTTTCTAAGGCTATGTGATAAATCATACAGTCCCTCTCATTACATAATTATGGCATTAGTACATGTATGTAATAAGCACTCATGCTACGTCCACTATGTGACCTACCTCACCGTCCGGTGTCTTCCCTTCCATAACTTGTTTCAAACTTTTAGAAAGTATTTTATTCTGACAGCCTAAAAGAGAATAAAATTGATAGAACAATTTGTACAGGGTGTTAAACAAGTTTGTTCTCAATGTTTAAATTTCAAAAGTTTGTTTTTCTAACATCAAGAAGAATGTAAAATGTTCAGGTTAAATTCCAGAGGGTTCTACTTTTCTTCTTATAATTCTGGTGTTAAATGAAGCTATTAAAGTGGGGAATTAAAATTGTACACTGCATACATAGTTCAGATAAAATTAAGAAATAATTTAAATTTTGTGAACAAACTTTTAACACCCTGTATATCAACCACAAGGAACAAAATAGAGTCAAACCCTTATCAACTACCACCAGTGAACAAAAATACCTATCACAAAACCTGTCTTCAAAGACCATCAATTTTATCTCCCATTAAACCATTTGCAGTAATATTTATAACCTGTTTAGTGAGACCTGACCCACTGTCAGCAAACTTACTCTTCCACAAGGAGCAGGCAACTTCTCCACATGCGGAGGAAAATCAACATTGATGTGATATTTTCATGGAAGGGTATGATCTGCCGCGCACAAGGTCGACAAGCACTGTTCAAGGGAGGTGCTGCGACCAAGGTCGACAAGCACTGTTCAAGGGAGGTGCCGCGACCAAGGCTGACAAGCACTGCTCAAGGGAGGTAATAGCACAGGGGCGGGTTTAAGGGCTGGATTGAATGCATTTATTGAATAAAGGGTTAAAGATCAATAAATAAAAGCTCCGCGAGTCGCATGTGTCGCCTGACGAAATGCACATTTGTCATGGAAAACTATCCAGTATAGGGCTACATATCAGACTCACAAGAGTTCTCTAGTCATCTGAATTAAAACGACAAAGCGATGCTCTGGACAAAAAAACGTCCTGATAAAATCAATCTGAAGGGAATCATTCAAACACTATACAAGCTAGTGTTATGATTCTTACGCACTGCACTTCATGTCACAGCAAAGAAACATGCATTCCTATTTTTGAGTCATTAATAGTTATGGTGACAAAGTTATGCCACGGACAAGAAATGCTTATAAAATCAATCAAAGGGAAAAAATTGAAAAATGGCACAAGGTAGAGTTACGGTTCTTGTGTACTGCACTTGGAATTTTGGTAAGAAACATGCATACCAAGTTTCAAGTCATTCAACCTCATGGTGACAAAGTTATCCTCCGGACAAGAAATGCTCAAATTAAATCAATCTAAGGGAAATAATTAAAAAACGATGCAAGGCAGAGTTATTGTTCTTGGGCACTGCATTTCGGCTTATTGCAAGAAACATACATACAAAATCTTGAGTCATTTGAACTTAAGGTGATAAAGTTATGCTCCGGACAAAAAATGCTCTAATAAAATCAATCAAAGGGAAATAATTCAAAAACTATGACAGGTAGAGTTATGGTTCTTGCGCACTGCACTCCGGCTTATTGCAAGAAACATGCCTATCAATTCTTGAGTCATTTGAACGTAAGGTGACAAAGTTATGCTCCGGACAAGAAATGCTCTAATAAAATCAATCAAAGGGAAATAATTCAAAAACTATGACAGGTAGAGTTATGGTTCTTGCATACTGCACTTCGGCTTATTGCAAGAAACATGCATACCAAATCTAGAGTCATTTGAACTTAAGGTGACAAAGTTATGCTCCGGACAAGAGTTGCTCTAATAAAATCAATCAAAGGGAAATAATTCAAAAACTATGACAGGTAGAGTTATGGTTCTTGCGCACTGCACTTCAGCTAATTGCAAGAAACATGCATACCAATTCTAGAGTCATTTGAACATAAGGTGACAAAGTTATGCTCCGGACAAGAAATGCTCTAATAAAATCAATCAAAGGGAAATAATTCAAAAACTATGACAGGTAGAGTTATGGTTCTTGCACACTGCACTCCGGCTTATTGCAAGAAACATGCATACCAAATCTTGAGTCATTTGAACTTAAGGTGACAAAGTTATGCTCCGGACAAGCAATTTGTGACGCCGCCGCCGCCGCCAAAGTAACACCTATATGTCGCCTTTTCAGGCGACACAAAAACCCCCGAAAAGTATCAAACTATTTGTAAAACTTTCTTCAGAATTATTAAGGTAACATTATTTGAGGTAAGACTGTACCTACCTATGGCTGCTGCAGTTTTAGCAGTAGGTAGATTAGTACAATCACCAAGACCAAAGATGTTAGGATATTTTGAATGTTGCATTGTTAGTTTATTCAAGTCCAGAAAACCTGTAGCATCTACTATAGGTGATGTTGAGTTCTTCAACACATCAGGAGCGGACATTGGTGGAGCAACGTGTAGGAAATCATACTGAAAGAGAAGAGCAATAAATGCCAAGAAAGAATGTTTTTAGACACAAAAATGCATGTCTCCCAAAAAGGGCCGTAACTCTTGCAATAATCACCCAACCTAAAATTCCTGACAATATGCACAACTCAGCCTATTCATGTGAAGTTTTATTGAAATCCCACAAGCGGTTGGTTAAGGAGTACATGTGCAGGAAAGCTTTGTGACATCCATCCATCCAGACTGACAGACGTATATATATGTACAGACGTCCAGTACACAATCAATATATCTCCCCCAATATATGTGGGAGATACATATGACATAGCATTACGAAGAAACGTAAAACAATATATTTTACTGTTATTAGAAAGAAAGACAATCCTTCAGTATGATCTACCTTGATAAGTCCATTTACATAATTGGATTGTCTTCCCTCCATAATCTTATGGAAACTTGACTAACCACTGATATATGAGGATGTTGACAGAGCTCTAGGGGTGTGAATTGAAGTACATATGGAGTAAAGGATTATATACTGTACTGCACAGACAACCCAAAGCCACACAGAACCGACGGCAGCGCCTAGCCACCCTCGCAAGAGTTAGACATAGAACAAACCATCCATATCTCCAAAATACGGATATTTCAAGCAAGCCTATATACTCACCGTGCAATAAATGACATACTTTTAGACTTTGATTTTTTTGCATAATTAACCATTAAGGGGAGGTATCTATGAATGATAACTACACTGAAGTGAAACATATAGGTACATCAATATCTGCCTGAAAACTGAACAAAACAAGAGATGTTTGTAAAACACGTATGCCCCAATGGCAGCTGAATAGTCAGAAATGGTAAAGGTCACAGTGACCTTGACCGTTGACCTACTGACCCCAAAATCAATAGGGGTCATGAAGATCCTAGGGCTAAGCGTTCTTGAGTTATTGAACGTAAACTTTTTGGTCTACCGACAGACCGACCGACATTTGTAAAGCAATATACCCCTCATCAAAGATGGGGGGCATAAATATATCAGAGTTAAATATAAGACATACATTGAATGTCTCCTGCTCTCCTGTTTCACTGTCAATCAAATCAAATGTTGCTAATTTCTTTGTATGATCAACTGCTGCTAAACTTCTCCTGTAGTTCACTTTAATATCCCTGCAATAGTAACAATACTGTAACTAGGGTTGCGTACTTGTTTCTGATATAAATCGAATACCAGTTTTTAGCGTTCGATCCATACATGGTATTGAACATTTCCGTATCGGTAAAATAATCGATCAACAACAATACACATGGAAACCAATAAAATCCGCATTTAAGTCAAGTTTTTCAATGTCCATTTATTTCGTCATGAAATGTTTGCTGTGAATCAATTAAACCACTCGTTATATAAAATATGTGTAAACAGATTAAACCACGGACATGCATGTAAATAGTCTTGTTTTAGTTGGGTTTTGCAAGTTAAATACATATTGCAAGTGTGTTAGTTCCTATTTAGATGTTTTATTGCTATAAGAAATATCATATGATACATCGAATATCAATCATTTTGTATTGATATTAAATTATTAATATAGTATCGGTCAGAAGCAGCCCTAACTATAACACAAGACGGTCAAAACAAACAGTAAAACCTCAACAATTAGATCACCTTTAGAACTCTTAACAAGTGATTTCATTATTGATGAGGTAATGAATATATACCATAGTAAAACTTGACTTAAACATTATGGCATAATTAGATTGTCCCCCAATACCCCATACAAAACTGACATTTGATAGTGGCTTGAGTTTGAATTGACATACTATATGTATTGAATAAAGTGTAATGGGCTTACTGCACTAAATATAAAAGGCAAGTGGATGATTAAATACATTAATGACTTACTTCCTTCTCACAATTTCCATCAAACGTTCAGCATACTTATCTACTCCAAATATTTTAGGTAAGGCTGTCTGGTAGCGTATGACTGATTTATCACGCACCCCATGCTGAAATCATATTCAATTTTTTTTTTAAAATACAAATAGTTTATTGCCCAAAAGGCTTCCAGCCCAAACATAAAGTACAGTTGTCTATAGCAAAACTTTTGCATTCAATGAATTATCATCTGAATCAAACACCATTTATACAAGGGTTGATTGGGAAGTTCGTATAAATATGTTGTGATCGTGTTTTATTGCCCATAAAGAATTATAAATAATACCATCACAATCTTCTATACATTACCGTGCTCTCTTATAAAAATACATCAAACAGTTACATAGTTACGTCTATTCCTTAACAGTCACTATACATAGCACGGCGCACACCAGAAAACTAAACAATGTCACTTAACATCACACGCAATTTAGGTCCAATGTATGACGCACTTTCCTCACATAGTCACCACACTAGGCTACGAATTTCTGACTTTCGACATACCTCGCTCTTTCGTACAGATCCCATGCACAGACAAAGGAGAAATATTTCAATATTACTGGTCTGATAGGAGATGATAATGTTGTTTTTTGCAGACATTTCTTGTAACAGTAATCATTGTACACAGATGGTCTTTCACTTAAGTTGGACCCAATGGACTGTACTAACTGTATAAATCGATTAATTAGGTCAGTCACTTGTTTACATAACATTGTATATTGTATACCTATTATGTAACAAGGATTCGGATTGGCTTAGACAGCCTGCACGAGAGGTGTATATATGTTAATATACACCTCCCGAAACCGAGGCTGGGGTGGATATAACTTTTTTATGACGTGACGTAATTTTGTGCGACTTAACGTTCCAAACAGCGTAACGTTATTTCCCGTATAATTTGGCCTACACCTGATCATACATATTTATAGGCTCTATCCTAGCCATTAATGAAAACTGACGTTAATAAATATGTGAATACTCTCTCATACATATACATAAGAAGAGCATTGTTAGCTAAAACATTTGAATAGTCGTCTTTTGTTTCTATTACGTACACTTTCCTGAAGAGAGACTGAAGTTGTTATAATTAAAAAAGAGCCAATAGGTTTTATTTCCTTGACTTATGGCATGGTATACAACATAACAGTTGTCGACTTATGTTTCGATGAATATGATGTTTAGTTGACCTTCAAAAAGTGATATTGACCTCTGACTTCGTCATCGGTCAATATCACTTTTTTCAGGTCAACAAAACAGCATATTCACCTCAACATAAGTCAATAACATTATAATACATAAACATTGCAATTTCTCTTATTAATGTCTTATTTTAATAGATAGTATGTGTACTAGTGTGTAGCCTAGTGAATAAGGTTTGGGTTTTCACTGCCTTTTCTCCAATTAAAATGTTTAAAACAATAAAATAACAATGTTATGATATTTCAATGTTTGTACACAAGTAACAGACCAGAATAAATGGACTATACAGTACAACCTCTAGAGAGCGGCCCTCAGTAGAGCAACAACCTCTAATACATACAGTACAACCTCTCCAGAGCGGCCCTCTGTAGAGCAACAACCTCTCTAGAACATACAGTACAACCTCTAGAGAGCGGCCCTCTGTAGAGCAACAACCTCTCTAGAACATACAGTACAACCTCTAGAGAGCGGCCCTCAATAGAGCAACAACCTTTCTATAAAAACTATTTCTATTTACTATAAATTCAACCTCTGTAGAGCAACAACCTCTGTACAAAGGCCAATATTTGCCACTCCCAAAGGGTGTTGCTATACAGAGGTTGTACTATACTTACATTTCTCCAGAATTCATCAGCCAAGTACATAATCTTCTGGGGAGCTCCTGCACACTTAATTGGCGTGTTAGGGAACGTAAAGATGGCAGTACCACCTTGAAAACCCTGGAAAGTTTTGTACGTCTTTTCTGCACTCCATGGTAGATAGATGCTACTAACAGAGGGGTCTGAGTTCAGTGCATCAGGAAGTCCTTCAACCTGTTAGAGTAGAGATTAAACTAAATTAGTACTTTAACAATGTTTAACAATAATAATACCTTGAAATGACATTTTGTTTCTTGTATAAAACGTTCAGCATACACTGGTACGTAACTGCTTTAAAAATGTCCTAGTGCGGGAGATCTCAGATTTGATCCCAGGGATACCAATGTCATTAAAAGTGGTACTGGTATATCTTTCTTGTGAGGTGCTCAGCATAGTTAGTTCCAGGTAACACCTGGCTCACATTTGTTAGGATAATGTTACTGGTAATCTCCATACGATTGAAATACTGCTGACCAGTGGGATTTAAAACAATATTTGATACAATTAGTTTGTAAAATATGTATGCCCCTCTATCTAGCATCCAAACAGTCATTTGTGTATAAAGTCACTGTGGCCTTGGCATTAACATGTCCAACTGACCTCAAAACTCTGACCTTTGCATTAACATGTCCTATTGACCTAAAAATGTGACCCTGGCATTAACATGTCCTACTGTCATCCATTGCGGGGTGAGTATAATTATAGGCATGCTGGTAATATCCATTTTTGGGGATATGAATGGTTTGTTCTATGTTTGACTCTTGCGTGGTGGCTAGGCGCAGCGGCTGTTTCTGTGTGGCTTTGGATTGTCTATGCGCTACAGTATTCAGTATATGAAGCGACAAACAAAGTGAAAAACAATTATGCATCCCTACTTCTTTCTTCCTTTATACACTCGCAGCAAAGCAAACATCAGGTACGTACCTTGTTCAGATTTATTTGAATCCCCAGGGCGATAATCAAGTAGTCATAACTTAACTGAAATAAACAATCAAATAGTCATAACTTAACTGAAATAAACAATCAAATAGTCATAACTTAACTGAAATAAACAATCAAATAGTCATAACTTAACTGAAATAAACAATCAAATAGTCGTAACTTAACTGAAATAAACAATCAGATAGTCGTAACTTAACTGAAATAAACAATCAAATAGTCATAACTTAACTGAAATAAACAATCAAATAGTCATAACTTAACTGAAATAAACAATCAGATAGTCGTAACTTAACTGAAATAAACAATCAAATAGTCGTAACTTAACTGAAATAAACATGTGTATAATCAATAAAACCTTTCTCTATTATCTGTTAAGTCTGTGTCACAACAGTGACATCATTATAATTATTTGTTTTCATGATTTCTGACAACCGAATATAAAAAATATTTCAATCCAGGCCTTAGACAAATTAAACAAGAGCCAAAACGTCACAAAATACGCCCGTCTCGGGGCATGGTGAGTCTCAGGGCAAAAAAAATTTAAAAAATAAAAAATAAATAAATAGATCTAGATCTAAATAATAAAAAAAAAAAAAAAAAAATATATAATCGAATTTGGCCTAGATATTATGCCCATAAGCATTATCACAAAGTTTGAAGATGATCAAATGAAAACTGTTTGCGTTAGAGCACATGGCCAATTTCATACTTATTTGGTAATTAAAGGCCCATAACCAAATAAGGCCTAGGCTGATTTGGCCCATAATCGATCTTGGCCTAGATATCATGGCCATAAGCATTGTCACAAAGTTTTAAGACGATCGGATGAAAACTGTTTGCGTTAGAGCACAGACAAGGCCAATTTCATACATATTAGGTAATTAAAGGCCCATAACCAAATAAGGCCTAAGCCGATTTGGCCCATAATCGAACTTGGCCTAGATATTATGTCCATAAGCATTGTCACAAAGTTTGAAGACGATCGGATGAAAACTCTGAGCGCTAGAGTACAGACAAACTGCTGGACGCCGCCGCCCGCCCGCCCTTTCACACTTTCGTACTGTACAATCTGAGCATTTACCGTTTTCATCAATGGTATTTATCCTGTTAAGAGAGACATACTGTCAACTAATACCACCTTTTAATTCCCATGGACAGGTTTAAAGTTGTAATGTTGTATGACTAAAAATCAGAAGTTCATAATAAGTTGTAATGTTGTATGACTAAAAATCAGAAGTTCATAATAAGTTTTATCACATAACATGCGGTCCAGGAGTGCCGAAATATAGTTCGGCACTCCCAGACGTCGCGCTCATTGTACCGCTAAATTTTGGCTGAAACATAATTATGCAGCGCACATCATCCTTCTGAACAATATTGAGCGTTTTCTAAGGTTATGTGATAAATAGAATCTTTCATTAGTGCTCATTACATATGAGTTTTATTAAACTCGTCGACAAAAACAATATGGCACGAGGCTTTATCATTTTGTCCACTCGTTTGATAAAACTCGTATGTAATGAGCACTCATTCAAGATCCTCTATGTAATGTTGTATGTTTGATTATTATCTACCTTCTTCCCATCCTCTAACTCCACCATTTTTCCATCCGGATCAAACCCTGCGACCTTGACATTATGAAAATCACAACCTTCGGGTATGATGTCCTTCATTGGAGAAGCTGTTTGAGCCAAGGACTTAACTCCCGCACCAACCAATGTCCATAGTGGCTGGTAATAATGGGTCTAGAATAAAACATTAATTACAGTAAAGAATGCATTTTAGACAGGTAACTGAAAGGAATCATCCTGCTTTCATTCAAATTTGTGTTGTTTTTTTGTGATGTGGCCTATACTGTGTGATATGTCCTACAAAATGTGATGTGGCCTACACTATGTTATGTGTCCTATACTATGTGATGTTGTCTACAATATGTGATGTGGTCTACACTATGTGATGTGTTCTATACTATCTACACTATGTGATGTGTCCTATACTATGTGATGCTGTCTACAATATGTGATGTGGTCTACACTATGTGATGTGTTCTATACTATCTAAACTATGTGATGTGGCCTATACTATGTGATGTGGTCTACACTATGTGATGTGTTCTATACTATGTGATGTTGTCTAAAATATGTGATATGATCTACACTATGTGATGTGTCCTACACTATGTGATGTGACTTACACTATTTGATGTGTCCTTCAATATGTGATGTGTCCGACACTATGTGAAGTGTACTACATTATTTGATGTAGCATACGCTATGTGATGTGGCATACAATATGTGATCAGACTTACAATACAAATGAGCCAGTCTCCAGGAAAACCTGCTATATTGACATTATGTAATTACTGCATGTGACAAGGTTTTGAAAAAGCTTTCAAATAAGAAAAAAATGACGTATCTATAGATTCAATTTTAAGTCATTTATCCATATATTACTATATCTTGGCTTTAAAATGTCTTATGCATTATGTCGAAATCATTTACTTCGTTGCTATGGTGACCAATTTCAGAAAAGTACTCTTATTGAGAAAAGAGCTAGTTGATTAAAACTGTAGTAACTTTTCTCTAAATGTGAACAGTTACAATTTGGATGTATATTTTAAAACTTAAAACATCATTCTAAAATTTGATACCATTTTGTCCAGTTTATGTAAAGAATTGATCAAATGCAGTATTTATAAAGTACTTGTTACAACGACGTCGAATAACGCTTGAATGACGTTTGCGACGTCACGCAAAAAGGGGCTGAATAGGGCCTCAACAAAACAGCTGTAACTTCCTTAAAAATCAAGATAATAACAAAATTTCTTTTTCATTTTGCTTCATATAAGATACCTCTTTTAAATTATAAAAATTCTCAAAATCAATTTTTTTGTCAAAATAGCAGGTTTACCTGGAGACTGGCTCAAATGTATGTGATGTGAACTACAATCTAAAATATGTGGTGTGGCCTTCACTATGTAATGTGGTCTATAATATAAGGTAGTGCATATAGTAGTATGTAATATGTGTCCTGCAATATGTGGTATTGCCTTAGTACAATATGTGACTTGTCATACACTATGTGGTGTGGCCTACACTATGTGATGTGTCCTACAATTTAATTATTTATGATGTTTCCTATAATATCTGGTGTGGCTTATGTGATGTGCATCTATACTACTCAAAATTTGATAAGGGTCAACAAAATTCCCTTGTGAATATTTTGCAAAATTAAATAAGATGGACTGATGGAATTTTCAGACACACATTGTTCCATCGTCTACATTGTAAACGTATGAAAATTGATTCCAACTTTGATGTCATTAAGTGCTTATAAGCCAAGCCATCCTAAATTGTTTTGGTGCATTCAAGCCTCTGTGATAACTGGCTGGGATATTTGTTTTACAATGTTGGTCTTACACAATATAAGAATAGAAAAGAGACAAAAGTTTCGTGTTATTCTTGTAAGTTTGGTTTCTGCAATTAGGGCTCATCAGTTATCTTTAAAAAGACAACGTTATGTCAATGAATCTCAAATGCATCACATGAATTGTTCGACATGTATCAGCAGATTAGTTGAGACTTCAATATTTACGCAACGTTTTTTTTATTCCGTTTTGTTCATATATCGTAAGGCGGACATAAATATTAACTTATTGACCCTTAGCAAACTTTGAGTAGTTTATAAGCATATGTGTACCTTTGCTGGGTCCACAACAGCGATATTTCCATTTCCGAAAGTTTTTCTCAGTCTTGCAGCAACAGCACAGCCTCCCGATCCAGCACCAGCTATAACCAGCTTATAATGTTTAACATCTTGGCTGTAGTTTCGCACCAACTGCACGAGTATTGAACGTCCTGCACGTGCTGACATATTGACAGCTCCAACTGTCATGGCATGAAAAATAACTGAAAAATAACAGCAACTATACCTCAACAAGGAAGTTATTTAACACATAGAAAAGTTGTGATTGGGCCAAAACAAAATAATAGTGTGGTTCTTGTAACATTTTGTCCATAATTTTTATGGTCCATAAACATTTTTTGTCATTTTGCTGGAAATCATCATGGATCGTCTATTTTATACAGCGCATAAAATCAATAAAATCATTTAAAAAATAAAACGCTTTTATAGCTTCCTATCCTGTTCATGTTACCAGAACCACAGAATTATTTGGTTTTGGCCTTTTTAGTTGGCTGAAATCGAGTTCAAGTTGGACTGTGACAATTTGTGTAAAAAGCCATTCTATTCAAAATAATCATTGACCAATTTGACATATTTGCATGAAATATATATCAGTAAAGAATTATGAAATTGTCATCAATAAAAAACTGCAAATAACATTATTATCACTGAAAACGTAAACGTAAACAACTTAGATCACGTAAACAATACCTTCCGGATGTACGGCGAACGGGAATTTATACCATCCTTATAATTCGGCAGGTCTAAAATTTTACGGATTCACTGACAGAACCGTCGACGTGGACATCAAAGATAAAGTAGATAACTCGATTGTTTTTCGGGGGGGGGGGGGACTTGACCAATTCACCGAATTTCTAAAGCAAAATATATATACAATATTTCTTATCCTACTACAACCATTAAAAGTGAAACAATTCATTACATCAAGGAAATACTTACGTTATTTAGGCCTATATATCCATTTCTGCGTCTATATAGCCTAGGTTACATCACGCATGCGTGGTTACATCAACTTAGCCTCATACTTGACTAAGTTATGTGAAGGGTGGTTTCTGCTAAAAGGAAATTAGAAATGAATGGAAATAAATAGACAAGTAAGAAATAAGTAAAAAGTTCAAAGAAAGAAGAATAAGAAAGTTTTCCCGGCTGCGTTTTCGCCCTTTTCACCACTTGCCTCTCCAGTTATGTTGGCCAATGCTGATTCAGTCTCGGGGATCATCAATGGTTTACTTACAGCAAAGGCCCGAAACATTATTTAAATGGAGAAATCGGACAGCCCCGCGCTTAAAGGATACTAAGTCGGTGGTCTCTGAGATAGATGCAGGGAGGCTTTTCCATGGAGCGATGGTCATAGGAAAGAATGAGTTCTTGTAGTATGCTTGTGATGTTGAAATGAGCCTGTATTTAAGTGAGTGTGATGATCGGGTGGTCAGTCTAGCAGGTGTCAGGTACTTCTCTGCTCGGATGTATACAAGGTCATGGACAATCCGGAAGAGCATGGTTAGCTGTGCCTTTGATCTCCTGGTTTCAAAAGCTTACCATGCTACTTGGTCCAGCATTGTAGTCACGCTGCTGGTGTTATGGTATCGCTTAGTGGTGTATCTTGCAGCCCTTCTCCCATTTAGTATTCTAAATGTGGTATTGTAGTATTATTGTTAGGTATATAAAATATAGACTACGAGATAGTTTGATGTTGTTTAATGAAGCGCTTGTCACAGAGTGTTCTAACTACTCTACTGTAGGCTGGCTTGTCAGCCAGCCATACATGCAGGATGGTAACTAGTATCATATTACAAGTGTCCGAGATAGCTTATACTACAGTGTGACTAAAGATATACATATGCATTGTTTTTGACTGCTTGGTTGGAGATGAGGTGGTTTCTATCAAGAAGCCGAGAGCACTATTTGCTTTTTTGGTGATCTTGTCTATGTGGGTGTTTCATGATAGATTTTCTCTTAAATGTACGCGAAGATATTTTTTATGTGTGTTTATTTCTAAAATATGCCTCTTAAGCGTGTAGTTGTAGATGTAAGGTTTTTTCCCGGTGGACACGTAAAATACTGCACTTTTCGGGATGGAACGACATTCCCCACTTCTTCTCCCATGCCGCTGCAAGTTTCTTAAGATCGTCTTCAAGGGATATGGAGTCAATCTGTCTATATATAAATGTACTATATAAAGTCATCGACGAACAGTCTTCGAGTTGGCATGTTGAGGAAGGACGTTGATGAAGGCCAGGAACAGAATCGGACCGAGGACGCTGCCTTGAGGTAAGCCGCTGATGACTGGTTTAGATTCAGAGGTAGCACCATCAACTGTTACACCTTGGGTCCATGTTGGGTAGAACGGCCTTGATCCAAGCTAGCGTGCTGCATCTAACCCCATAGTGATACAGCCTGGTGAGGACACGAGCATGTTGGACATGATCTAAGGCCTTCGAGAAGTCGAGAACTACCAACTCGTGTTGTTTCCCTTTGTCATTCCCTACACCTTTTGATTAACAATTGTAGGAGTTGTAGTCAAGCAAACATTTATGACACAGACTTAACTGAATAGGGGTCAAGTTCAAACCTTTATAATTATATACATGTACAACCAATGGCGAAGTCGGTTAAATGGGTCTGTAGATACGAAAAATAGCCATGTTGTTCCAATTCATTTTGTCATACACAAAATGTCTTTTTTATATCAACAGCCGTTGATCTATATAGCATTCAAAGTGCCACAGTTCGTTTGTAATGCTATGGGTCTGTGTGCACTTATTAACGATCACCTACTCCACCCGGAGCATCCACCATTTATGACATAGAATGTTTCATAAACCCACTTAGCACAGTTATAGCTCAATTGACTGCTAATTGCCATCGGGCTCTAAAGTGTATGCGAAACCGTTTTGGTCAAGCATGTTTTGCCCTTTGATTACTAGTACTCAACACCTCGGAATACAACCATTTTTTTGTGCCCTAGACACATGGTTTAAAATTATATGAGTGTACCCCGGGTATCTAACATCGTAGTGTGTAAAGCTATACATCTTACCCACCATTTCCGACCCTTTGATACAATATACATGTACTCACAACCACCAGATACAGACAATCCTAATCCTATTGGGTACTGCTCTACTAGGTCAAGGTATTCCTAATTTAACTCGGTACGCACAACCATAGGACTGTCCGACACATCCATTCCTGGTCCCGCTCGGAACTTACTTTGTTACTATTTACAGCCTGTCCTTGTCTGAATGGGTATTCACATACATAAATTATCTACCAGATACAGCAATATTCTTGGTTCTATTGGGTACTCCCTACTTACCAGGTACAGTAGTCACTCAGCGTCACCTCAATTCCAGAATGTTCTAAGTCTACAAAAGTTCATTTTGAGAAAATCGACTTTAAATATTTAGAGTTTTAGACCTCTCGATATCAGTTACTAGAGATAGAACAAAATTGCACAGTAAAATTATTGTTTATCTTTAATGTCACAATGTTATAAGTCTTTTCAATATATAAATTATATATATTATATATCTTGAAAAGCGTTTTCAAACGATACCAAAAACTCATTTTTTCAAACACTTTTTAGAACATTCTGGAACTGAGGCAACGAAGTCTGGTCTAACTCGGTATTCATAACTATCCGACACAGTCGTTCCTGGTTCTGTCCAGATTCTATTTTGTGGCTATATTTTTTTTGTAACTGTGCCTTTTCCTTATGGTGTGTGGCGGTCCCTGTGATTTTGCGTGGCTATATTTTTTTGTAACTGTGCCTTTTCCTTATGGTGTGTGGCGGTCCTGTGCTTTGTTATGGTTTGTTTCCTTTTGTAAATTCCGGCTATGTCTGTCTGACTGTGAGTTATGATGACAGGTTGTCGTAGAACCTTACCTGCCGACTCATGCCTTTGTTACTGCTTCCTTTCGCCCGAACCTTACCTGCCGACTCGTGCCTTTGTTACTGCTTCCTTTCGCCCGAACCTTACCTGCCGACTCGTGCCTTTGTTGCTGCTTCCTTTCGCCCGAACCTTACCTGCCGACTCGTGCTTTTGTTACTGCTACCTGCCGACTCGTGCCTTTGTTACTGCTTCCTGCCGACTCGTGCCTTTGTTACTGCTTCCTGCCGACTCGTGCCTTTGTTACTGCTTCCTGCCGACTCGTGCCTTTGTTACTGCTTCCTTTAGCCCGAACCTTACCTGCCGACTCGTGCATTTGTAACGGCTACCTGCCGACTCGTGCCTTTGTTACTGCTTCCTTTCGCCCGAACCTTACCTGCCAACTCGTGCCTTTGTTACTGCTACCTGCCGACTCGTGCCTTTGTTACTGCTTCCTGCCGACTCGTGCCTTTGTTACTGCTTCCTTTAGCCCGAACCTTACCTGCCGACTCGTGCCTTTGTTACGGCTTCATTTAGCCCGAACCTTACCTGCCGACTCGTGCCTTTGTTACTGCTTCCTGCCGACTCGTGCCTTTGTTACTGCTGCCTTTAGCCCAAACCTTACCTGCCGACTCGTGCCTTTGTTACTGCAACCTGCCGACTCGTGCCTTTGTTACTGCTACCTGCCGACTCGTGCCTTTGTTACTGCTACCTGCCGACTCGTGCCTTTGTTACTGCTACCTGCCGACTCGTGCCTTTGTTACTGCTACCTGCCGACTCGTGCCTTTGTAACTGCTTCCTTTAGCCCGAACCTTACCTGCCGACTCGTGCCTTTGTTACTGCTTCCTGCCGACTCGTGCCTTTGTTACTGCTTCCTTTAGCCCGAACCTTACCTGCCGACTCGTGCCTTTGTTACTGCTACCTGCCGACTCGTGCCTTTGTTACTGCTACCTGCCGACTCGTGCCTTTGTTACTGCTACCTGCCGACTCGTGCCTTTGTTACTGCTTCCTGCCGACTTGTGCCTTTGTTACTGCTTCCAGCCGACTCGTGCCTTTGTTACTGCTTCCTATCGCCCGACTGTTCCTTTTTGTGATCTGTTTTCTCTTTAGTGCTGATTTCCCTTTCAAATTTATTATTATATTGTTTTTACAATTATCATTATTTTGTGTAACAATTGATACGTGTACAAGTGTATTCATATCATTATATAACAATGCAGCGCTTTGATTTCAATTGCTTCTTGAAGCGTGATTCTTTCAGCGCTTTGATTTCTATTACAATAGTTATACAAGTGACATAATATCATATCTACCACATCAATTCATCAGAGTAGTGCATGCACAGTTCAAACTGTCTATTCTGGTCACCCTTTGGCTGACTGACCTCAAGTTGTCAGACGACTATAGACAAGTGACCACTATAAACAGGTTGACCGGAATACGTGGACATAAAATAACAAGACAGTATTTTACTGATGTTTTACTATACATCATTTCATGACACGAATTAATTCAGTGATTACACGCACAGTGATTAAAGTTTTTCTACTTCGTAGTGATTAGTATAATTCATAAACAATAAACTACAACCTTAATACTGCAAACCCTCGCTTAAAAAACCATACTGTTTTATCAAAGCATTTTCGTTTTCCGTAAACTTTGCCTACGTCGATTATATTTGCGCAAATACGTTTTACTAAGATATTATTTTCATTTTCTGTCGTAAGTTTTAGCGAATTTTAATTTAGTTTAAACATATTTAGACAGTATCATACAATTTGCTATAAAATAACAACAGTGTATGGAAAAGGATTAGAATGAAAGACACTTGGAGCCCGATGCCTATAACCAAGTTTCAAGTTTTATTTTTCAAGTCAAGGCCCTTTAAGGGCATAAGACATTTATAATAACAAACAGTACAAAAACATTATAAACTTCAAAGAACAAATAAAATAATTATACGAGCAAGCTGCATTAGAACCTGAGAGCCTACGAGGGTCACGCATCCGTCGATACCCGTGTCCCTCTACAACATAATCCACTCATAGATAGATAGAAACATACACCTAAAGAACACACGAGCACCAACAGACACGGAACCCCAGCCGACCCACAGGACTAATCAGCAAAAATATGGCAAAATTAATTAACAAATAACAAAATTTACAACGGTGGAGACTGAGAAATTATAAATTAAATAAGATTACAGTTAGGTACAGAGTGACATAATTTTCTTACAAAAAATTGCTAGTTTTAAGTAGAGTATTTCTATCAGTATTGTTCATCAATTCTGAAAACTTTATTGCGTTCGAGTATGTGAAGTAATATTGACATAAATAATTATTCCGATCATCATTCAAATGAGAACATACACAGAGATAATGAAACTCATCGCCCAAAAGTCCTGAATTACATAAATGACAATGTCTAGAATTTCTGTCAATATTCAAAAATCTGCCCTTTTCAATAGGTAACTTGTGATTAATACATCTAAATTTGCAAAATATATTCGCCAGGTCAGATGGCCAAAAATTCAAGTATCTTTCGAACTTAAAATCATGCTTAAACATCCTATAATTTAAACATTTACTTAACTCATCTACAGAACTATTCCAGTTTTGAATAAAGTGATCTTTCAGTCTTTCATCAACAATCCTTTTGTAGCTGGCTGAATCTACAATTTGTTCCAACCAATAATTTGATAAACCAAGTTTTTAATGAAACCTATCCATTTAAGATTAACAATGTTCCGAGTGTGGAGATCATGAGATGTTCTGTATAACACATTACAAATCTAACCTTCCTTAGCACTGATTAATTTACCCCAAAAATTCAAAATTCTGCTCTTAATTTGTACAGAAAGGGGAGTAATACCAAGTTCACCAAATATCATACAGTTTGGTGTAGAACGCTTCAGATTTAATACAATTTTACAAAACTTGAGCTGGAACCTATCAATGATATCAACATTTTCAATGCCCCACACTTCAGATCCGTACAAAAGGATAGGTGCCACCATTGTGTTAAACAAATTAAGTTGCATATCAATAGGTAAAAAGAGTTTACGTGCCTTCTTCAATATCCAAGCCGCTTCCAAATTGCGCTATCGAGCGCTTTCCTACGTCTATGCAACGCCACGAGCAAGCACTGCTAGATACCCTGCACGTTACTTACTGCGCTAAACTGTCAATCGATCAGGGGTGGTATTCAATATTGATCTTATTTAATTGGAGAATAAGGAAAGCCAACCATATCGCCTGTTACTGACCAAGAGTCTAATATGGCGTGATCTGATTGGTTGTCCTTATCCTAACGTCGGGTAAGTTCAGTATTGAATACCACCCCTGATACATACTATTAGTACATCAATAAGTATCATACTAATATCTCTAAATCATGACTATTCTGAACGCAATAAATTACAGACTGCCCGCTCAAATGGACTCGGGAACGTTGAGGCTCACGGGTCAAAATTTAACTATGTAGTGGGTCAAATTTATCGAACGTGTATATACATTTATTAGTCCCCTACCGGTTTTTGACCGTAGGGGACTATAGGTTTGCCGTCCGTCCGTCAAACAATCTGGATCCTGACATAACTCAAACAATTTCCAAGCTATGGCAACAGAAACATTGAAACTGGCCTCAAACCGGTAGGGGACTTCTGTATTGCTTGCAATTCTTAATTACTTGTTTATTCTAGTTCCCGGTCTATTGGTGATATTGTGGCCCGTTCAATATTCAATAGTTTACGCTAATGTATGCAACAACTTGCGATCGATTAGTAAAATGCACTTAGAAATATGTATAAGAGAAATATGTACACGTATACGTATATTTACGTGACATTTACGAAATGTTAGTAAAACAATGTCAGATACTTTAGTCCGTTGAATATGGTGACTGTAGAAGATGACACACATTGTTTGTCTTCAAAATCCTTGGTACTAGTTGAATAAGGCATATACCTTTAGATGCAAGTTCTAGACGACTTTACAAATGCATTTTCACATTTTTCGATACAGACTTTATGAAGAATATCCCTAATGATCTATCTGCCGTTAAAAACCGGAATCTAAACTGGTCCACGTCTACGGCTATCTTAACATATAACATCTTTGAACTTTTAGCAACACCAAACTAACAGTCACCTATACACGAGCGTATAGATACAATGTTAGAAAATCCATGAATATAACAAAACTCTTGAAAAATACCTGTACTTGAAATACGAATTTTCTGTGTTAATAAAACAGATCGGTCGTAAATCCGACATTCAAAAAAAATTCTCTTTTTATCTTGGTCGCAAATTGTTATTAGTTATTACCGACACGTTTGTTTCGGCTATATGGATGTTATTTCCCAAATTAAATAACGGTAACTATAACTAACTTTCTTCAAAGTTAATGCAACTCAATGTTGTCTATCTTGGTCGAAATTTAATTTCTGTCTTCTTCAAGGAATAATTGAGACCCTTCCAGTCGTACCAGTTGATGCCATCACCGGAGGATTCGTGTTCCCCTGCATGATACAATCCGTTCAAATTCGCGTAGTGACAATTATCATACCACCAGCCACCTTTATACTTTTTGGAGCACGTGGATGCTGGACCGGCATCATAAGTCGAGAATTGTTTGTTGTTATGGTATCGGAAAGAATCGGACACATTCCCGGTAAAATAATCTACTGAAAGTACATATCCTTCCGCCCTTTTTCCAACAGAAAATAGTCCGTACTTTGCAAATCTGATATCATCTTCGAAATCTTCCATATCAATGCGCAGCTCACATGGAATATCTGAGGTCATACGATTTACATACTCGTTTCCCAGCCAAAATTCACCAGACAAATTACCAAATCCGAACGTGTAGTTCATCCAATTTCTATAAAAGTCCACAGAACCATCCATTCGTCTTTGAAATACTGTCCAACCACCACCATCTGTTTCCATGTCACAATAAACCTTTAATGGTCTCCACATCTTCTCTGGAAACACCGTATATATACCGCTAGTTGTATAACCCTTGTAACGCCATTCAGAGCAATCAGACACGCGTGGTTCTCTATTCGTACATGTAGGCCTACCATCGACGTTAACACTTTCAGCTATCTCCGGGACCGTGGTCAATCCATGGTGAAGCTCTCTTCTCAGCAATGCTATATCCTCTGCAAAACTCGTTTCCATGAATGCTGTATCTTCGGCAAATCTCGTTTCTAGTTTTGCTATTTTCTCTGAAAATCTCTCTTCTAACCGTTGTAATCTTTCTTGAATAAAGTCCAGCTCCCCATCGCCTCTCACTAGCACTAAATAGCTAATGAAATGTACAAGTATCACAACTTTCATGCATGCAAACTTATCCCCAGCCATTCTGATTGTGTTGTGAGCGATACTTAGTTGTGTACTGTTTTTAAACCAACGCTGTTTGGTCATGCGCGACAAAGTCTCGCAACCAGTAGAATTGATACCAATGTTTCATTGATGGCAGATACGTCAGTATGATACAAAAAAGTACAAGACAAATTTGTGATGCAATGCATCAAAGTAGCCGCAATTTTGTGGTTTACATGGCATGAATACTGTTATATCAAGCAACGGTGTTATAAATTATTCTAAACGACTGAAATCTCTAACGTTTCATTCAGATAGAATGAAATTGAGCAGGAAATATTCCAATATACACAGGTATTTGACATTATAAACTGGGAGTCACTGAAAAGTTACCACTTATATATATCTCTGTATTTTGTATACAATATGACCTATCGGTACAAAAGTTTTCTAGTGTGTGCATCTGAATATTGTTAAAGTTGTGACTTCTCAGTAAGGTCAAAACATAGTTGTGTTCGGCTTTTAACACAGTGTAACGTGAATTTTAAATATAAGAGTCAATTGATAGGATGGTACCTAACTTTTCATTGAGTATAAGTAACGGTATTGTATAACAGATCTAGATCTTTTAATTTCTACTTATTGTTTAACAGCAATTTCGTTTACAAATGCATTTCTATATGGATGAGCAAAACGTTCTTATATATACATGCTGCACGATATGAAGTAAAAACACGTAAATACATGTAGCATGCAACCCTCGCATATATACAATTACAAGCACATTATAAATCACTGAAACATTATTATGTGACCATTCTAAATAGCTTACTGGTATTGGAAACTAGTCATCATTCCTTTGACCAATTGGATGTGCAGTGTTGCAATGTCACCAGATTATTAACATAATTCAAAATAAATTTGAAGTACTTGATAGTTCCACATATTTATTGGATTAAAGTAAATGTAGAATACAATGAATCGGTAAAACCGAATTATGCTTCCCGAAGCAAGTGTTTGTCCCAAAATTGGAAATAACTTATTACAGATACAGGTAAAAAAAGAAAATAATGTAGAATTTTGGTTCTTTGACACCGCACTTCCTCTACCATTATGTTGAGTTTCAATCAAATGCCATCAATACTGTTCAAGTGAAGGCCTGCCAAGCATTAATTTGTATGAAAAAGGGAGATAATTAAAAAACAATAAAGGTGCACTTCTCCTGAATGAGATTAATTCACCTATAAAGTTTCAAATCAATACCTCCCATAATGAAGGAGTTATGACCTGGACAAGAAGTAAGTATAAAAGTACAAAAGGCCATAACTCCAAAAATTTACAATAAAGAGTTATGTTTCTTGTGCACCGCACTTCCTCTCAATGAGATCTATTCACATATGAAGTTTCAAATTGATATCTCTAATACTGTATGAGTTCTGGCCCAGAGAAGAATTAAGTATAAAAAATTACAAAGGGAAATAACTCAAAAATATATATTGTAGGGTTATGGTTCTTTCACACTGCACTTCCTATCAATGAGGTCTATTCACCTATGAAGTTTCAAATTGATATCTCTAATACTAATTAAGTTATGGCCCGGACAAGAATGAAGTATGAAAAAAAATAGAAAGGGGAGTAACTCAAAAAGTGTGCAATCAAGAGTTATGGTTCTTGTGCACTGCACTTCCCCTCAATGAGGTCTAGTCACCGATAAAGTTTCAAATTGATATCTCTAATACTGTTTAAGTTATGGCCCGGACAAGAATGAAGTATGAAAAATTACAAAGGGGAATAACTAAAAACATATGCAATCAAGAGTTATGGTTCTTGTGCACTGCACTTCCCCTCAATGAGGTCTATTCACCTAAGAAGTTTCAAATTAATATCTCTAATACTCTTCAAGTTATGGCCCGGACAAAAGTGTGACAGATGGACAGACGGGCAGACAAAGCGGCGACTATATGCTCACCCTTCGGGGAGCATAAAAAATACACAATTAGGCCCTCCTGCATTTTAAATGCGGACTTGGGATTCGATGACGGTGCAGTTACATTGTACCTAGGGTTTTTCTACTTCACTCTCAGTCTCTGGGAGCTGAAAATATTGGCTGTCATTTTGAGGTATTTCAGCTCTACAGGGGTTAAATTTATAGCTATGCTCATTCAGGTTATTGTAAAAAGGTAAACAACAAATTAGGTCCTTTGGCAATCACTTATTAAATATGTTAAAAGCTAAACATGCATTTTTAAATTATTTAGCTCTCAATAAAGCAATTAAAAATTTTAAAAGGTACAACTTTAGGTCTATTTTCATTTTAATATTTTTTTCGAACTGACAAATATTCATTCATACTGACAAATATTCATTCGGACTGACAACATTTTGACCGTCGTGTGGATAAGGAAAATTATTTGCTGAACTGTCGTGCGGATAAGGAAAATAATCGGCACAACCGACGTGCGGATAAGAAAATTAATCAGTATAATCATCGTGCAAATAAGGAAAATAATTTACGAGACTGTCGTGGGGATAAGGAAAACAATTCAATTATTGGCACAACTGTCTTGCGCATCAGGAAAATAATTGGCATGACCATCATGCGCATAAGGAAAATAATTGGTACGACTGTCGTGCGGCGGATAATGAAAATAATTGGCACGAGCATCATGCGCATAAGGAAAATAATTGGTACGACTGTCGTTCGGATTACCAAAGTAATCGGGACGACTGTCAGACGCATAAGGAAAATAATAATTGGCATGACTGTCAATCATGTGGGTAAGAAAAAAAATTGGCCCGACCATCATGCAGATAAGGAAGATAATCGACAACATACTGTTAAAAAGGATTTCACAAGCATATGATTAACGATGCTCATCCAAGACTGCCCAGCTCGACTGAATCAATCTAATGTCATAAGTCTGTGATATTTATTCATTTTGGTTAGTGAACTTTTATAAGATTTCAGATTTTATCATTTATTTAACAGTTTTCAATAGTGTTAAATTCGTACAGTTACAGTGTAGCACACGATGCCTCGTACTGATGTAAACAATTGGCGTGCAAAACGAAATAGCAATGCACAATAGATGCATAACATTGTTCAAACGTTGTTAACATTTTTTAACATTTTGGGTCGAATCGGTACGAGTACGACAGTGACTTACTTCAAGGTCTGTATCGGATGTTGATGAAATTGCATAACTACGTTCGTTATGAGTATTAAAGAAGATTTTCCTTGTTCAACAAGTACTAGCGTCTTGTATTCACTTATTCCCGGCTATTTTTAATAAGTAAAGTTTTATCAAAACAATATATCTACTTCCGCCGTCATGTTTAAAACGCGGCCAAACTGCGGGCACGTGCGGCCAAATCAAGCAACTTTAAAATCATCAAGATATTGTTCATAATATATGAAAACTACTTATATAATCACAATAAACAGCACAATATCACAATAATTGCTAAAATACTGATATGTTACCGTTAAACTTTTGGAAGCAAGTACCCGGGCCAACCCATTCTGTAGTCTGGTTCCCTGTCGTTCTATATTTGTTTAGTAGTGATAGGGGAGGTAATCCAGACTACCCATTCTGTGACCGCAGATTCGGTAGTTTTACCGCGTTTTAAACAAGTCTATTTATAGTACAGAATTTATGAATAGACTAATACCGGCGACTCAACATTTTTTTTATCAAATTAATGTTTAAATTTCAGCAATTTCTTTTCTTTTCATTATCTATAATTGATAAAAAAAGAAAATTTATATGAAACTCCATATTATTGTTTTCATGCGAAAACATCAGCATCATTGGTAAACGAATACAACAATCGATAAAATTAGCGATCAGTTCAGTAGTAGAAAAAAATAGACACCTCAGCTAGTCTACGCAAAAAGGGATCAGCAATTAAATTATTAATACGGAAACATTTTTTATTTTAATTACGAACATTATCCATCCAAAAAATGTCATTTATGGTGGGATCAATGAGAATTTAAATGTGTTTGTACAGGTATCAATTAATAGCTTCAATATCCACGCAAACAAATTTATTCATTTTAATAACTATCAGTAACTTGTCCTTTCTCGTCCAGGGGAGAAATTTGGTTGGTATTCCATAAGATAGCCGCCTCCTGGGCGGCTATCAATGAAATGAAATAGGCCTATACAATGTGCGTGTCCATTGCTTTGTTGTTCGTTGGTTATCCGAGGAACCCCCTTGGCAATTTTAGTAGCTAATATAAAGCAACACATACGAGGCCTACATACATAATTCGAGAAATGTTTGGCATTAAATTCTTCACATCCTTGCAGCATTTGTTTTTAATTTCCCTTCTAATACAGTTATGTACGTATAATGTTATCGATTTTCATTTTTGTGGCGATACTATCAGACTTTTGAAAATGAAATGATAAAGGATTACTGGAAATAAAAATGACAGTTGCTATTTTAAATTGCCAACACGAAACAGTGTATTAATACCACGTGACTTTTACATCACTTACAGCTATAAATCCAAAACGAAATTTGCTTTGCTTCGAAAACAAAAATAGCAGTAAGTACTTTATTTCTTCATCGATTTCTATAAAATATACGAAAATCTGGAGTTTGTCTTGCTTCATTTTATTTATGGTTATAAAATATACGCCAGTCTAAGGGAAAATTATTTGCTGATCACGAATATAAGATCCTTTCCAGCAGCTGGTCGGTTTGTGTCAGCACCCTGTGAAACCTGTATGCTACACAGTTCCAAGCCGTCTTCTTTTCCAAAGTTTCACAGGGTGCAGGAAAAAACGGCCCAGCTGCTGATAGGAATCCTATATTTCTTGGAAAGCTTACACATTTTTTCCCTTACACTGGCATATGTTTCATAGAAATTCATATAAAAACACTGTTAATTTCGACTAAATGTAATTTACACTGATTAATTTCTTTTGATAAAATAACAGTTAAGAGCCGTTCTCTGAGAGCACCAAATTTTTTTGGCCACGCAATCTCTCAGATTTTGATAAAAATGTGTTAGTTGTGTAGATCGACCCCATATTTTAATTTCAATTTTTTTTCGTTTCTTGAAATTCCTCTCCGTTTCCATAGCAACGGGTCTTAAAGTTGGGAAAATGTGAAAAAACGTGAAAAAGAGACCTGTTCTCGAAATATTAATTATTTTTCCAACAATTGCTATAACAACCGATATTCAAAGTTAGAATCATAAATTTAAATAAATTACCTAACAGTTGACAGCAAAAGAAAACAAATGTTTACTTTAGTAATTTTTTTATAGCCTGTTAAACTCGAGGTTGTGAGGCAAAAAACATGACTTTGTGGTCTGTTTTATCTGCATGTATGAAATGGACAGCATTTTTGTCAAAAGATCCATGACTAAGATTGTTTAATATCATTCTTCTTCAACAAACATTTTGAACCTTTCAATGTACTGTTACATTGTTGGTCTTAGTTTTAAATACATCTCATAAAAAATATGATGTCCTGTGCTTCTTTGGAACAAACTCATTGACAAACATGGGACTTCTTAATTTGAATGAGATGTATATAAGACATAATACATGTCTAACTAAGTAACTGTGATAATTATAATTATGACCTCCCTGACAATACCATGAATTTAATTTAACTAATCATTGTTTGGAAAGGTAAGTTTGGATGGTATTTTTCTATTTTGTCAAGGTTTTAATTTCTTTTTCCTTTTGTGTTCCAGACTTTTCAAGGCTTCCAAATCATACACGAAAACAGATTGTCAGTGCAATATATCTTCTTGGCTACATGGATCATGAACACTTGATCACCATTTTAGTGCATACTACATATCTATTCAAGAACTAGTGACTGAATCTCACCAGACAAAGTTCATCCGCTATTTTACATAGTGTTTAGAATTACCTTAATGAAAAGTTTATATCTGAGTGAAACTTTTAATAAGATTATTGAAACTGACTGAACTTTTTATGCACCAGTCTCACCTGATAATTTGTTTGAGAAACAGAATTGGTTCATGCACATAACTGTCTTATAAATGATTTTGGTTTAAACAAAGGTTTTATATAGACCATTTTAATGAACTATAGTACAAACAAATTGATTTGGTCCTCAACCCCTCTATCAGTATGATTTATTAGTTGATTTCTTGTCTACAATTTAATTTTGTCTAATGTTTAATATGCAGAGAACATAATGAATGCCTACTATAATCACTAATCTAAATCTCGGCGGACATTGATACATGTATATTCTGTGCAATAAGCTTGTAAATATATTCATGCATATAGGTTGAGGACCATGTTAATTTGTTCCAGCTATACCCTAATGCTCAGGTGCCTTATTTACAGTTCAATCTATGAAATATATACAATACACATGTACATTGTATATCCTATCAAACAACTTCACCATTGAATGACTTGCATTGACAAATAATTATACGACCACAAAACTAAGTTTGGGAGTATAAGTGTTCAAACTTGTCCGTCTGTCTGCTGGTCGGTCCGTTTTTAGTTTCCAGATGATTACTTTAGTTTAGAATGAGATATTGAGATGAAACTTGCTGTATTGGTAGTTTAGGTAAATATGCCGAAAGTGGAAACGCTGGGGTCAAGGTCACTTACTGAAAACAGAAAATCTTTTTCTAGACAATAACTTTATTTATGAATGAAATATTGTGTTGAAACTTGCTGTATAGGCTACCGTAGCTTATGTGAATTTGCTGCTCAAGTTCAAAATTGGGGACAGTGGGGTCAATGTCACTGTTACAAAACGAGATTTTGTGATGAAACTTTTTGCATAGGTAGCTGGTGTGAATGCACTGCTCAAGTTTGAAAATGGGGTTGGTTGGGTCGAGGCCACTGTTATTTAAAATAGAATATCAGTTTCAGCTTAAAAACAGTTGTTAGGAATGAGATCCCATGTTGAATTCTTTTGTTAAAGTAGTTTGTGTGATGATTAAGCAGCATGGTTAGAGTTGTACTTAGTTGTTAAGCTTACATGAAAATTTGGTTCTGTAACAAGGCGGTGCTGTTGGGGTATTATTCGTTACATGTCATGTGTGGCAATTCTAGTTTCGCATTTATTATTTCATGTAGGTGTACTGGATGAAATTATTCTAATAAAAATTAAAAATTCTGTTTCTGTTGTATTTTTATATTATGACTATTTTATTTCTTTAATACACCATAGAGTCTACATGTAGTTGTCCACTTATCAGTAATAGCAGCATTAGGATTATATAATGAAAATGCATCTCCTTGAGAAGCTGAACAGATAAAGCTAAATGCATATATTATAGCAAATGTGGACCACGGGAAACCTTTTCATGTAAGAAAATGGGAATCTACTACATTTAAATCATTTGCCAGCATGATCATGAAAGTAATTCTGCAGCTAAAATGGCTTTCAGATAGATACAACTACACATGTTTGGCATTTTTCACAAATGGTTGCCATGGTATCTGCTGTGAATTATGTCTGACACTCAAAGTAAACATTAGAATGATGCATAATAAAAACAATTTGAAGCCATGACCTTTAAAATCATTTTCAATGCTTCTGTTACCATGGCCACCACAATTTTCGTCAAAGTGAAGCATTAATTAATAGGCTTCATCTCAACATTGATCACACATAATGCACAGTGTCACCATAAATTGTCACCCTAGCATTGATAATGTTTGGATTATACAAAAATAGTAGTGTAACCATTTCAGTATCCATAGCAACCACAATTTGTGTCAGAATAAAAAATATTTAAGTGTACATGATATTCTTATAGACTCCTTTCCATGTACTAAGTTTCATAAACCTAGCTTGGAAACTGTATGAATTATCCCAGATTTTGGAGTATTTTCACTGTTTTAGTATCCATAGCAACCACAATTAGCAGCAAAATTAAAATAAATTAGATGTGCACAGTCTCCTTATTGGCCCCCACCCGCATACCAAGTTTCATAAACCTAGCTTGGAAACTGTTCGAGTTAAGTCAGGATCCAGATTTTTGACGGATGGACTGACAGACAGACGGTAGGGGCCTAATTAAGTATATATATATTCTATAAAGAACTTGTGAACCTAATAAATAATACATATCAATCAGAATATGCATTATTTTGCCATAAAGATGAATAAGTAATGGTACTAGAATGTTTTCCAACATAAATGACAATTCAGAGCGAATAAACAAACATTTTTTGGTATTTTTTCTAAATGGTTGCCATGGCAACAGCTGTGAAAGTCATTTTTTGCAATCAAATTGAAATTAAAATGAAATGCTACGAGCATAGAATGTTTTTATCATGGGAAAACATATTGATATAACATTTAAAAAATAATAGCATCTTGTCTTAGAAAGAGAGGTAATCAAGAATTTACACAGTACAGATTTTTGGTCATATTTGGTGTTTTCTTAAAAAAAAGTGTCCGGAGTGCCCAGCGATTTTATTTCATTATATGATAAACAAAGGTTAGGTCTTTCAGAAAATATGCACCACTGTGTCTAGTTTTGCTGCGTTATGAAATTATATTACTTTAAAAATTGCCGTTTTTAACATTTTTCAAAAAAATGAAATTCGGCGAAAGTGCCTACTTTTGTAACAACCATTGAACAGTATTTAGTCAACGTAAAATTTTGACTATACTTTATTATGTTTACCTGATAATACATGTATATTTATTCAATAATGCAGACTACATTTTACTGTATATATTCAGTTTTCCAGCAGGGTTAGTACAAAACTGGTGTTTTACGGAAACTTTTCTACCTCAATTTACCCGATTTTGACCAAAAATTTCAACATCCGTTACCATGGTAACCGGAAGTGTTAGGAATAAAATGAACCTCAATACTTTGTATGTGCATGGATTTTCTCAGAGAACTGCTCTTAATATCAATTGCTACTTTCGAGACCATGTTGTTCCGAGTCACGTGCTCAATTTGGCTTTTATGGATGAACAGAGTTGTCGACTGCATGGACTGTTACGTAATCATTTAGAAATCACCGACCCAGATATATACATGTACTAGCTTTCTATAGACGTGTCTCGCTTATTCGGAATACAGCTGTGAGATCATGGTTTACAAGCGTATTGAATAGGCGCTTATAATATGCCCCCAACCATTTTTGATGAGGGGTATATTGCTTTGCACCTGTCTATATGTCAGTCGGTCGTCGGTCATCGGTCATACCAAATGGTTCCCGTTCAATAACGCTTTGCTCTAAGATCTTCAAACCTTACATGGAGGTTGGTCATCAACAGTAGATGACCCCTATTGATTTTGAAATCAGTAGGTCAAAGCTCAAGGTCACTATGACCTCCACCATTTCTGACTATTCAACTGGTTTCCGTTCAATAACTCAAGAAAGCTTTGCCCTAGGATCTTCAAACTTTACACGGAGGTTGGTCAACAACAGTAGATGACCCTTATTGATTTTGAAGTGAAAGGTCAAGGTCACTGTTACATTTGCCATTTTTTACTATTGGTCTGCCAAGGGGGGGGGGGGGGGGGGCATATGTGTTTTACAAACATCTCTTGTTATTTTAGAGCCACTTTTGATATACACATTTAATACATGTGTGCCAAATAGTATGGCGCTTTTTACAATCATTTACATAAGCCACATGCCACTCCTATTTTGACATTTGAAAAGACTGGCATTTAGAAAACGAACATAAAACGTGTCAAGTCTATTTGAGTTTTAATAGCAGCAATTAGAAAGGCTCCCACCAGTACTCTCATTGCCTTGATTGTATTTTGCTTCAGAAGTTCCTAATAAAATGCCAACATATTGAGCTCCTTGCCTAATTGTGAACTTTATATCAGTACCTAGAATTTATTTGGAGTTTGCAACTATTTTTCAGGATGTGGTGGTATTCACATATTAATGCTCCGCTACTTTATTTGATACACGTTATTTGTTGAGTACTCTTTATACTACATTTTATTAAATTTAGAAATTTAACATGTTAAAATTATTAGGTTGATTGCATGTAAATCCGGAGATCTTAGGTAAAACTTTGTGGTTGTTTGTTAAAGCAAAGTCCTTAGTCATGAACATTACATTCCTACGAAAACATTTTGGTGACCAGAGAGATAATAAATTCAAGTTTGTAAAGATCAGTTGAGAAATAAGGAAGTTATAGTATATAACGAGTACACTGCTTCGTCAATAAAATTATGTTTTCTATAGTGTCGACTGTAACAATTGTTAGCGCTTTTGAGTTAAACCGCAACCTATGTAGCTAATTGTAAGTATGAATGTCAGTTTTGTTCCTTGAAGGCCGTTGTGTCGGTTTTGGTGCGTTGTCTTGTCTGAGGTGGATAAATTATTCATTACAAATAGCACACTATAGTGGAACTCACTTATAACGAACTCGCTTATAACGAAAAATCGGTAATAGCGAAAGAAATAAATCCCCGACTGTGTCATTCTTTATTTCATTATACATGTACTACCATTCGCTTATAACGAAATCGGTTATAGCGAACAATCGGCTATAACGTAATCATTTGTATCTTCAACTGAAGTATTTTGTTTGCATTTCTGCTCGGTTATAACAAAGGCGGTAATTGTGTGAAATTACTAGATACATAAACATGGGCACTGAGTGACCTATTATGTATCACAAACCTCCAAATATATAGTCCATGTGACAGACCGAATTTCATTACCAAAAGGGTGAACAGATCCAACAATGATTTTCGGTTAGCTTGATATCTCAGCAGTCTGAAAACGGTTGATGGACTTGCCGGTCACTTTGCCAAGTGACCTTTTGGCGGCCATCTTTAAGATGGCCGCCAATATTTTAAGCAATCATAAGCTTTGGGAAAACTTGAATTATTCCTCACTAAATAGGGCTATCGGCTTGAAATATGTCTTAAATTGTTTGTATTTCAACTCCACATCTGTTGATATACACATATTAATATTATAATTAAGTGATTAGTTCGAATTAATTGATATTCTAAGAAAATTTTGATATTTTTCACTTTTTGCCATTATTTTTTTCTCTTGCAATTCTGATTGGAATATTGAGGCATTTTTTGTTTGTTACATGTAGAGAATAATTCTAGGCATCCATAATATGCATTACATTGATAGAGTTTCACTTCGAAATCCACAACTGGACAGGAATATATGACAGCTGATGCCTTAATTAAATAGATATTTTAGGACACATGAATAGACCGTTTCCAACATTCCCAGGAAAAATATTATTTTTTTTGTTCCATGGCTACTTTGTTAATACGATGAGTATATTTATGCGTAGATGTCCAGTACCGTGTCCCAAGAGTGTTAGTGTGGTACCTGACCCCTAGATGGATGGTTTGGAGGCTCAGATTCGACCAGTTGTATGAGTTCATATGACATTATTTTCAAAGAAAATGGTTATTGACAGGAAAACTGGAATAACTATTCAGCGAAACGGAAAATATACATAAAGATGACTCCAAACGATTGGAAAATAATTTTATATGAGTTTATACATTTATATTTTTGATTATAAAGTTCCGAATATTACAGTAAAAGTACATTATTTTAACGTTATTTTCATAAATTATTCTTTAATAATAGTAAACCATGTTAGGAATTATACCTACCACTGTTAAATTCTGTTCGCTTCGCGCATTCACTAAGAAATAAAAGTGTAAAAGTAGGAACGTACTCAAAGGAAAACAATAAGAGATAGAGAGGGATACAAAATAAGCTTTTATATTGAATCAGTTGATCTTTGTCTAGTGTCTAGCTTACTACTTTTCGGTCTCAGGTGGACCTTAGTAACCTTTAAATAACCGTTCTGGATAGAATTTGTAAAAAAACACACACTTAAAGCCTCCACAACCCTACCACAACTAAGGTTGTAATTGGTGATACAATGGCGACCGAGGGGTTAATGCTCTTGACTACCAATCCGGAGGTCCCTGGTTCGAAATTTCAGTGGACCAGTGTTCAGTATTTCCCAGCCAACTACAGATGAACTGGCTGTTAACCGTGTGATGGTCTCACGAGTATCGGTGCTATACACGTTAAAAAACTAATGAATCTGTTCGGAAAGAGCTAGGGTATCCCATCCAGATTCATTGTATCACACCACTGTCGCTTCTACTTGCTGTCCCTTAAGCAAACCCCATATGAAATATTAAGAAGTTATCCTTGACTGAAAGGTTTAAATAATTAGAAATACAACCACAAGGTGTCAACCATGGGGCTTTTTATCCTGCGAGTTATGAATGTTTTCAGTATCACCGCTATCTCTGCCATGCCAGCAGGCACTACCTTTAGATGTATGCATCCTTAATTACATGTACATATGGGTATACTTTTCTTGATTGGGTTGCGTCATACGGTATTGCTCTGTGATGTACATTCTAAAGATGAGCACACGTATTCCTGAACTCATTGATTACTAGTATGGGCCGACTATAGTCAATCCTGTTTTGTACATATTACGGATGGACAGCGCCATTCCAGACCAAATGGGTTGTTAATGCATACCGGTTAGAAAGATTGGTACAGTAATTTGTAACCATACACGATATATATTACAGATAGGTTCATTTGTTCCTGCCCGTATTTTGGGTACATACTACACATGAATACAGATATTCTTGACTACTATGATACTTAGTGCACATACTAACCATATGAGTACTAAACATGCTACATGAAGGAACATCCATTCCTGACCATATGAGGTACATTCTACTGATAGGTACAATTATTCCAGACCATATGGAGTCCGTAGTATATTGGGACAGCCATGCCTTACCATATATGTGGTATATACTACATATAGGTACAATGTACATTAATTCCTGGCCATATGGAGTCCACAGTACAGATGGGGACAGCCATTCCCAACCATGTGTGGTACAGCCTGCATATGGGTACATAGATTCCTGGTCATGTGGGGCACATATTATTTATAGGTATGTCAATTCCATATCATATGGAGTCCGTAGTACCGATGGGTATACAGTCAACTATTCCTGACCATAACTATGTCATACATATTACATATGGGTACACCCATTATTGACAATACTTGATACATATAGATACATACATACATACATACAGCCATTCGTAATTATGCAGTTGGGCACCAGGGCATACCTGACTATATGAGGTACATCATACAGAGGGGTATAATGAGTACAGCCATTCCTGACCATATGTGGTACATTCTGCTGATGGTAATCATTCCTGGTCATTTTGGATAATAGAACATGCTATTAGTAAAGATAGGAACATCCATTTATGTCTATATGAGGTACATTCTACTGATGGACACATTTATTCCTGATCTTATCGGGGGTACTAGAACATAACCATATTATATGAGGTATATACTACAGACAGATTCCTGGCCACATGAGGTACTTACTATACAAAAGTGCACATGGGAACATCCATTCCTGACCATATGAGAAACATGTATATGATTGTTTATACAGCAGATGGTCACAGTCATTTCTGATTTAATACTAGTAGGTGAATATGCATTCCTTACCATACTGGACTTGTTATTTTATCGGTATAGTCATTCCTGATCCTTAAAGTACACCATATTTCTAAGTAAACCATTCTTAACACCATGGGAATATTCACCGATTAAAGCCATTACTTTTCTTAATATATAGAAGAACCTTCCTGTGGAAATGGTTCTGTCCATTCCTGTCCCAATGAAATATATTCTACTGTCCATATTTCATTTTCTCACACACGCTGATAAGGGATAACGACAGCATTTACTCTCCTAATGGGTATCTCCCACATAGATAATCAAGCCCAAAATAAAATCTGGCTAAAATTGAAAATGAAATTATGACAATTGATTGCATTTTTTTATCTAGTCGGGTAGCCAGACTAGATCCTATGATGTGTCTTACTACATGGTTTGTTGCTATTCCTGTCTTCATGATGTACACGTAGATAAGTAATTCCTAGCCCTATTGGTTCCCTACTACCATTGGGTGCAACTACCACTGGTAACAGTTACCTAATATCATTAGGCATAGCTGAACTCCTAGTCCTATTGCTTTCATATAATCAAGGGATACTACTCACGCCGGTCATGAATACCTACACAAACAGTGTACACCAACTCCTAGCCCCGCAATCAAGGGGTATGACTATTATTATAAACACCAGCCACGAATGTAGGAAAAAATGACACGATCTTCGATATTAAAATTATATTGTATGTAAAAATCACCCAGTTAAAGTAAATGTTCAGACATTTGACTATTCGTCCGGCTGTACATTTACTCATTGAGTCT
Organism: Spisula solida; assembly: GCA_947247005.1. NCBI lineage: Eukaryota > Metazoa > Mollusca > Bivalvia > Venerida > Mactridae > Spisula > Spisula solida. Next base: position 25,746,367 of record OX365945.1, on the reverse strand, counting down.
CACGTCAGCTGTTACACTCGCTCGGCGCTGCTGGCTGCTGGCTTTCCACCCCCTCAGGTACCCATTTATACATTTGGGTAAGTGGGGCAGGTGTATTATTCTTGCTCAGAGAAATGGTCCAGAAGGGGATTGAACCGGGAAACTCTCGATCCTGAAGTGCACACCCTAAGTCTAGGATCCCCACAGGTATCGTTATAATTCATGCAGCAGTTTGTAATATTCTAACTTAAACATGACCTTAGTGATGACAATTATATAGACCAAGATAGTCTGGTGATGCCAGATACAGAACCCTTCGCTTGAGACAATAATATATGTCATTATGACCTCTCTAAAACGTCACCAAAACGACAACATAAAACTTAGGAACCTAAATTTTGGCATATATTTGTGTTAAATAGGAATACAATTCGCTAATGATTCACTATTTGGGAAAGAATCAAAGATTAAGTTATACTAAATCGCTCGGCCCATGGCGTGTATGATCCTGTACTAATAGCCGGACCCTCGCCTCCTAGACTTTTAAATGGGCTCCGGTATCATACCCACAGCCTATTAGGCATATGATTCGATTTCCGGATACCTAAACATGTACAAATATGTGCATATGAACAAACAAAGCAACTTTGAAATAATAAAATCAAAATTAATGGTTGTTCCTGAGATTATTGATAAAGATATATTCGTGCGTCTTAAAAATATCCATTTTATTAGATATCAGTTGTCATATATTCCTGACCAATTTTGGACTTCAAAGTGAAAATCTATCAATGTAATGTATATTATGGATGCCTAGAATTACCCTCTAAATATAACAAACAAAACATGCCTAAATACAAAACCCAATCAAAATTGCTAGAGAAAAAATAATGGCAAAAAGTGAAAAAAATCAAAACTTTCTTAGAATATCATAAATTTTGAACTCATAACTTTATTATAATATTATTATGTATATATCAACAAATGTGGAGGTGCAATACGAACATTTTAAGACATATTTCAAGCCGATAGCCCTATTTAGTGAGGAAATATTTAAGTTTTCCCAAAGCTTATGATTGCTTAAAATAATGGCGGCCATCTTTAAAGATGGCCGCCAAAATGTCATTTAGCAAAGTGACCCGCAAGTCCATCAACCGTTTTCAGACTGCTGAGATATCAAGCTAACCGAAAATCATTGTTGGATCTGTTCACCTCTTTGGTAATGAACCTTCAATTTTCAAGGCCTGGGACATGGACTAATATTAACCATCATGGGCACTGAGTGACTTATGTATCACAAACCTCCAAATATATAAACATGGGCACTGAGTGACTTATGTATCACAAACCTCCAAATATATCAACATGGGCACTGAGTGACTTACGTATCACAAACCTCCAAATATATAAACATGGGCACTGAGTGACTTATGTATGACAAACCTCCAAATATATAAACATGGGCACTGAGTGACTTACGTATCACAAACCTCCAAATATATAAACATGGGCACTGAGTGACTTATGTATGACAAACCTCCAAATATATAAACATGGGCACTGAGTGACTTACGTATCACAAACCTCCAAATATATCAACATGGGCACTGAGTGACTTATGTATCACAAACCCCCAAATATATAAAGAAATCGTACTTCAGATTATGACATTTAATTTAGGTCGATTGCGAAACAAGTTCTTACACTTTACATTACTCCCTCTAAGACACCTCATTCCTGAAGGAATCCATGACCACGTGGGTATGAGAGAGAGAAGTCAGTTTTCCATATATAACGCTCTACAACTAGGCTATCGAGGTAATATTGGGAATTGGCAAACACACATGACATTGTATTTATTCATACTCAATTTTAGCCTCATTCGTGAAAATGAACAAAAAGCATGTAGGGAATTAACTAAATAGTTTGAACGATTCATAATTGTTAAATACTGTATTTTCGTGGGAGAAACAGAGTTTTAAATTCGATGAGTTAAAGACATTCTGCTAACAAATATGACAAAGTGTTCACCACACCAAAGGCAATTGGCAAATATTCAATGCTAACAATAAGCCTAGACATCTCTAATACCGGTAGTCAGTAAATTGCCAAATATTCAATGCTAACAATAAGCCTAGACATCTCTAATACCGGTAGTCAGTAAATGAGAGGTGTGTTTGTTCTTACACCATTTATTTATTATTGAAATTGTGAAGTAGTATATAATTTAGTGATCTATTACTGACCGTGAAGAGGGTGACAAGAAATCGTGGCTTTGAACACTCGTGTTTCACGATGTAGCAGACTAAATACATATCATATGTATTCACTCGCGTCGACGTTATTGAAGGAGGCATGCATAGTTATTTATATTCGTTTCATTTCATGTTCAGATTGAGAAATAATGTTCCAATATAAAGATTACGGAAACATTAAAAAAACATCAAACACAATGGGAGTGTTTGTGTTCGTGAACACATATATCTTAAATAAGAGTTGGTATAAATGATAATTGTGAAAATACGGTCAAAAAGTGACCTATTCCTTCTTTCATTCTTGGTTACCATGGTAACTACCAGATTAACAAAGCCACACATTAGCCAAAATTGAAGCACTATCCTTTCTGAAACAATATTATATAATATATACAACAAAATTTACGGGAGTCGCTTATTGTAAGTTGTTAACATTCATTTCAACATTTTTCTCCAACATTCTATTTCTGCACCGTTTGCTTGGTAACCATGGTAACGGACAAGTGATTATTCATTTATTTTTAACAAACTTAACAAGAGTGTTTATTGGACATATGCAAGGAAGAACCACACGACTAAACTACTTTTATTTCGATTTATACACGAAATAGTGGACACAAGAAGTCCTGCGTAGTGTTAAAAAAGTGGGTGGGTTCGTTTTAAACATCGTTTTTTCACATATGTGTTAATCATTTATCATAAAATTACCGTGAAACACTTTATTTTTTCATATTTTTGTTTTAATGCTTCGCCGATGCTAAATTATGAAACTTTCAACCAAATATTTCGAAAATGGTGGCATCTATAAAAAAATATTATTTTTGTAAAAATGAAAAAAGCCTTTCTTTGGCATTTGCTTACAAAACATATTTTGTTTGCACTATGGCGAAAACATTTAGACAATGAACATCCATATTAACTGTTTTCAAATATATGGATGTGATATCTGCATCCGCTCCAGAGCTCAATTAAATAAATTTTGAAACACCATAATTTTTCATTTTTCTAGTAAAAAGATTATATTAAGTCAGACAGGGAAGGCAGCACTCAACTTAACCAGACCGAGCACAGAAAACATTAAAAACACACAAAGCACAATGCCCAACTAAACAAGCGCAGATCCGCCCAAGTCCAAGCTGTCGAAAAGTATAATAAATTATAACTAGCTGAATGACCCAGTAGAAAAGATATAGCAACCAAAAGGCGGAATGCCTACGCTGAATGACCTAGTTACAACAGTAAAACTGCTGAACTACATAGTTATAGCAGCCTTTAGTCTCAAAGGTTAAATAACAGTATTAAAACGTTGAAAGGCCCGTATAGTCGGATGACCTACTAACTAGCTGAATGACACAGTTTCCACAGCAAAAGGACTATATTGCCCCGCTTTAGCTGTAAGAAATCTTAAAACGAAGAAGTGCCCAACATACTACCGACCAAGAAAGTTAAACGCCCCTTGTCTCATAGTTTAAAAACTGAATATAAAAGATTCAGCAAACAAAAGGCAGAAAGCCCACGCTGAATGACCTAGTTACAACAGTAAAACTGCTGAACTACATAGTTTTAGCAGCCTTTAGTCTCAAAAGTTAAGTAACAGTATTAAAACGTTGAAAGGCCCGATTTCAGCAACAAAAAATCTGAAAACCTTAAAACGAGTGACTCAGTTTCAATAAGTAAAATGACGTAATTGAACAAATCGAGATATGACGTAATGAACAAGTCATTAAGAATTGCAAGCAATACCACGGATTTGAGAGAAGGGATCCCAAGAGAATTAGTATAATGAAAATCTCAATTCAGTTGAAGCATATGTTTTGTAGAGAAATAGTTCTATAATAGTTTATGTAACATAATTAGTGGCATATAAGGGTGCATCATGGCAAATTTTGTCGCGATTTCATCTTAAGTAAGCCTTAAAATGGCAAAATTCATTTTTTGAAAAAGTGAAAAATAGCGAAAAATTGAATTTCCTCGGTTGTCATAGCAACGGTGGTGAAAATAAAGTTTTGACCCCAGAAATCATTTATATAGGTAAATACTAAAAAAGGGGCAAAATATTTTGAAAATCTGAGACTATGCGTGGACAACCATGTCTGACATTGCCTGGTTCAAATGTAGAACTACAATTAATAGTTTTTAAGTGCTGTTAAAGCGTATGCAAATTTGCGGCGTCATCAAATGTGCCCTGGGACCAGCCATTGGCAGTTTCAGGATTTGGTGTTAGGGTGGTGGGCGTAAATGTTGACATGCCTCATCCCCATTCCTAAGCAAATTGAGCGAGGGCAGCGTAATTTGTACTTACAAAAATGTAACGTTCAAAGGAATATAATCTCTAATGATTATACATTTGGTACGAGTTTCATGCAATTCGGCCAAGGCATTTAAAAGTTAGACAGCGGATACGATTTTGTTACGGACGGACGGACGCACGGACGGAGACCATTCCTGTAATTCCCACCCACTTCGTGGCGGGGGAATTAATCAATATTTAAGGTACTTATCAAAATACATTGTACTTACAAAAATGTAACTTTCAAAGGAATATTATCTCTAATGAATGTACTTGCTTTATTGTTTGCCCTGGCTATTTGGAAACCGTCTATCTTGTTGGCCATTTGCTCTTATCGTAGTATGCATCTAAACACTTTCAAAAGTTAGTATTGCCATCATATTGAAAACACAAAACCATCAATTGATAGCATTATACATTTAATTATAAGAATGATAAAATATGTTTTTTTTAAAAACTTCATCAATTTCATAAACGAAGTGGAGAGTATATTGTCAAGCATATTTCGCTGATATTATGCATGCTAATAAACTATTTTTTTAATGATACATCAGTACATGGCACTCAAAAGGTATGTAACTGTAGCTACTATACTACCAAATGTGGTTACTCTGACAACTACCGAACAACAAAGCAATGAAAACACACATTGAATGTTTCGTTTCCATCTGACGCATCTGCCACCAATGAAACTACTGACGGTTGCGACACATTACCGCGCATGACCAAACAGCGTTGTTTTAAAAACAGTACACAACTAAGTATCGCTCACAACACAATCAGAATGGCTGGGGATAAGTTTACATGCATGAAAGTTGTGATACTTGTACATTTCATTAGCTATTTAGTGCTAGTGAGAGGCGATAGGGAGCTGGACTTTATTCAAGAAAGATTACAGCGGCTGGAAATAAGATTTTCAGAGCAGGCAACGAGATTTGCAGAGGATATATCATTACTGAAAAGAGAGCTTTACCATGGATTGACCACGGTTAACGTCGATGGTAGGCCTACATGTACGAATAGAGAACCACGCGTGTCTGATTGCTCTGAATGGCGTTACAAGGGTTATACAACTAGCGGTATATATACGGTGTTTCCAGAGAAGATGTGGAGACCGTTAAAGGTTTATTGTGACATGGAAACAGACGGTGGTGGTTGGACAGTATTTCAAAGACGAATGGATGGTTCTGTGGATTTTTATAGAAATTGGATGAACTACACGTTCGGATTTGGTGATTTGTCTGGTGAATTTTGGCTGGGAAACGAGTATGTAAATCGTTTGACCTCAGAAATTCCATGTGAGCTGCGCATTGATATGGAAGATTTCGAAGATGATAAGAGAGTAGCACAATACGGACTATTTTCTGTTGGAAATAGTGCGGAAGGTTATCTAATTTCACTAGAACATTTTAACGGAACTGTGGACGATTCTTTTCTCCGATACCATAACAACAAACAATTCTCGACTTATGATGCCGGTCCAACATCCACGTGCTCCGAAAAGTATAAAGGTGGCTGGTGGTATGCAAATTGTCACACCGCGAATTTGAACGGCTTGTATCTTGCTGGAGAACACGAATCCTATGCTGATGGCATCAACTGGGCCGACTGGAAGGGTCCCAATTATTCCTTGAAATGGACGGAAATGAAATTTCGACCAAGATAGAAAAAATTGAGTTGCTTTGAACTTTGAAGAAAGTTAGTTATAGTTACCGTTATTTAAAATAACATCCAGATAGCTGAAACAAACGTGTCGGTAATAACAATTTGGGTATTAATTGATTTACTACGTGCACATAGAATACATTATCCACCACGTGAAATTGGCTGGCCTTTGAATGACAATTGACCGGCCAAGTAGATATGCGTCCTTAAACTATATAAGCACTGAATTGCACTGATTTGGAAATCCAATGCGACTCATATCTAGGAAAAGTTTGAAACGTGTACATGTGTATACGTTCATACTCATGTTTTTATATGCATTGTATTATGATTATAGGCAAATATCTAGGTTATGCATGTGTATGTACTTTTATCAGTAGGGTTTATGATAGTAAATCCCCATTTGACCCACCTAAATGTAAATATTTACCTATAATTAACGGCACACTTAATACTATATTAATTATGATTCTAACTACTATCTCATATTGATTTAATATAATTTTATATTTTACATGTACGAGGATATTCAATCTCTTCTCTTGTCGTTATAGTCCGCCGATGATAAGACTAGCCGTTGTTTACAAATAAAAATGAAAATTAAATGCATTTTCGATGTTCATTTTTGTTCAATCTTTCGACCGTGAAGTGTTTATATCATGCATGTTTGTTTATATCATGCATGTTTGTTTATATCATGCATGATTGTTTAATGGTAAGTCTAGAGTTATCTCCGGCGAACTATACCAGTATCACTATTATCATAATGTTTATATTTTGTACTTTATATTGTTGATCATGATGTAGTTTTTTCAAATATCCTAGTACACCCTGGGACTTAGTAAACGAACATTTTATATAGTGGTATTCATTAAATTCTTTTATAAATCGCACTCTTATGTGAACGAAATTTGACTTAAATCTGTCATTACTTTATTCTATGTCAGTAATATTTCCCTTTACATTTTACTAGTTTCCACATAACATAATGTAAGAATCATTAAATACTAAAACTTTAAACAAATCATTGCGTACTAATTTGTTAACACCATTATATTTTATACAGTAAACTCACATACATATGATTAAAATTTTGACCCTAAAAAATTGGTATCCAAATTGTGGTACGTGAATTAAAATGGACGTGACCCAATATGACCGTTTTTGGAAGGCTTAAATAGCCTCTCAAAGGTAGCATTGCCAATTTCTTAATACCAATTGAACGCTTTTAGCCTAAACAATGTGAATCCGCATTCAAGTAGTTCCAAAAACTGTAAACAGTTTTAATACTGCTACCATAGGCAGCCTGCACGTACCCTACTACTTCACAAGTCATATCAACCTTCTCATTGTTTACCTATATAAGAAAGGTTACTTTCAATATTTCCGATTATAAAAGTGCCTGTCACATTTGTAGCCGTGTAGGTTTATTATTCATTGAAATGGTATATTACGAGTATCAACGTGTAGCTACTATATTTTACTTTCAGGATATATCAACACTTTAGTCCTTAGATACACACCCGTTTACACACCGAACGTCAGAATCAAGAATACAATTCCTTAATTAGGTCGCTAACTAAGACGTTCAGCAAAACCCAGATTTTCACGCTTGTAAACGTGAATTTTGCCTTGAAACAGAACGTATGCTTCACAAACGGGCCTAGCTAGTCATCCTTTCAGTTAGTGTAACTAAATAATTTACCTCACATGCCAATTAAACATCGCAATATTTCACTAGATCGATAATTAAAAAAAAATGTACGAACTTCGCCACCGTCAATTTCCAATTTTGTTTAGTATTCCGATAACCTTTCGACCTCAACAGATTTCGAAGCGATCGTTTAATTGGCTAGAGTGTGTGTCACGTCATTCATAGTTGTTCAATCGTGTAAGCTCGGCCATTTCCGTTTGTGTCCGGTGTATATACTGAACTTCTTAATTGATGACCAAAAAAAATTCGCGATTTGACTTATATTGTGTTAAGGGTGTGTATTTAAGGACTAAACTGTTTATATATCTGGAAAGTAAAATATCTTGGCTACACGATGATACCTGTAAGATAGCATTTGAGTGAATAAATAAAAGAATACGACAAGTTATGTGACAGGCACTCCATTCTTCGTGATTCACCTTGTCATAACATAGTAAACAGTGGTAAAATCCGATTTGGCCGGGGTAGTATTTGGGTACATGCTGACTGCCTATGACTGCTACGTATGTTTCTCCAAATATTTAAACTGATTTACTTAAATCAGCAACATTTGTTTATTTCAAGATCAACAATTATTATCAAACTGTTCGTTATCAAGCGAGGGTTTACATTCTGATCACCTCGGTCTTTATGCATTGTAAATGGTATATTTACCGGAGACAAACGGAAATGACCGAGTTTTCAAGATTGCGAGGGCTTAGTGTGTTGCTCATGAATTATACTAATCACATATTTTGCATCACAAAACAATTTTAAAAAAACATTAGTTAAATACTGTCTTGTTATTTTATATTCACTTATTCCAGTCAACCTATTTATAGCGGCCACTTGTCTACAGTCGTCTGAGAACGTAAGGTCAGTCATCCCAAAAAGTGCCACAGTGGACAGTTTGAACTGCTCATGCACTACTCTGATGACTTTATATGGTTGATATGATTATGTCACTCGTATTTTGCAATACACGTAAATTCATAGGCACTTGGTTTCAAATTATCTGAGTGTACCCTATGCATATACCAATGCATACGGTACATTCGGTAAATTGTGGATGGAATGTGCTGAAAGAACCAATGGAAATCCAAAGCACACAGTAATAGTAACATGTATACGAACTACATGTATTAAACAAACACCAACATGAAACGAATATGCACCAATATCCTGCGGTTTTGCCATATCAGAAAATCGCTAGAAAATCTTAAAAAAATACAGGTCGAGAGAATGGCCTGTAGCATAGCGTTCGACCAGCTGCATTAAGTATTTGTATGTGTGCTTTCCCGAAATACAAAGATGACATGATTGTGTACGGCTCCTGCAAGGTTTGTGTGAACTACTAGTTTGTTTTAAGTCTGGTTTACATTGACCCACGATTATTAGCTCACATGCTTTAATACCTCCGAAATTGAAAGTAAAACGCACACAATTTCACAGTTATCCAGATACCTTGAACTTGACACCGCGCGACAAATTAACATATATTCAACACATTGGATCAGGAAGGCAGCACTCAACAAAAACAGCAGAGCACAAAATGAGCACACACACACACAGTAGAGAACAAGTCACTAAAAATTGCAAGCAATATAGAAGTCCCCTATAGCTTTTAAGCCATTTTCAATATTTCTGTTGCCATGACAACCACAATTTTTGTCAGAATAATAAAATATTTAGACGTGCATAATCCCCTTATCCACATACTAAACTTTATAAACCTAGCTTGGAAACTGTTATGTCAGGGTCCAGATATTTGACGGACAGACTGACGGACGGACGGAGGGCAAACCTATAGTCCCCTCCAGTTGAAAACCAGTAGGGGACAAAAACACAGACCACAAACAGACGTTCCATTGACAAAAGTGAGAAAGAGAAACTGAAACTTACATGTATCGATGATCTACAAACTCTAACTTTCAAGTATGTGTATCAATTTGATGATATAAGATTGATTATTTAAGTTTAAACATGTTATTGTTGAAGTTTTGAAACTTATACTATGATATAGCAGCATGTTCTAGTAATTTATGTTGAAATACGAAACAAGGGGCAGCACACAAAAGAAAGAGGACACAAGGCACAAAAACACACACACAAAAACAAAGTGAACAATATATACTTGAAAGCAGGTTCGCTGTAGGGTTGCAGCCATGTACGGGCAGTGACAAATGCCTATAGGGGCTTAAATCGTTTTACAGAGCACAAAAAATCACACTTGTCCCACAAACTACCTTGTGGAACAGGACAGGCGGCAAATAAAAGTGTCTTGCCATGTTATGTCCCCTAAAATAAAGGGACACAATGCCTGAGGCGATAAAGAATATAAAACATGAAATATATATTAACAGAACACTTAGAGTAGAACAGATGTACTCATTGACGTATCAGACGTAAGAATAAAAAGAGAGCGATACATTCAATGGCACTACAAGACAATATACAAGCACCAACACGACCAATTCTGAAAGGCTTTAGGTATTAAGACAAATTCGTCCAAATATCGTCCGGTTTTCGCACAATGAAATAGGAAGCATAACAGAGACCTGTAAAGGGGTCCACTACTAAGCAAGCAATTCGCTGCAAAATTAAAGTATCGTGACCTCCAGAAAACGTAAATATAATTATTCTCTTGATAACAATATCATGAAAGTGACTACATGTATATTATTGCCAAACATCTTTCAAAGTTTTTAAACTACATGACCATAATGGCAGGTTGAGGCCGGGACTATTTGACTGTTGTAAAAACATGTATTCTCGATGAATATTTACTTCATTTTCCTTTTTTTGGTCTGTATTGAATGCACCTCAGTGAATGACTCAAAACATAGATTTACATTTTATGGCATACTAGTCATTCTTAAACTAGTTGAATAATTTGATGGGAATTTGCATGGAATTAGTTATTATAAAATACTGGTTATCACAACTTTTGTGGAAATGTATCTTTTAAACTACTAGTACTTTAGTATGTATCAATTTCAGTAAAAAGATCTTCATCAACATCACAGACTTTAAACTTCTGTCTGTGGTGTTCAATTGTTTTATTGGTGATGCACCACACTACTTGACGGAACGTTTAACAAAAACTACCCCAAGGCGATCGGGTTTCAGATCATCATGTTATGCTGACTTTAGCTACGTACGTTGTTCCTTTTAACAAAAGAAAGACATTTAACGACCGTAGTTTCAAAACAGTTGGTCCAAAATTATGGATTTGTCTCCCCTTAGACATAAGGCTGTCCGAGTCATTAGAGGTTTTAAGAAGAAACTGAAAACGTACTATTTTAGAGACTTGTATACGTTGTTTTACGATGTGTCAATTCTGTACAATATATAGGATTTCTTGCTGGTTGTTTTATCTATTATTGTCATGACTCTTAATTAATTTTATGTTCAACGTTAGTTTGTAATACTGTTTTATGTTTTGTCGTTTATAATTTGCTCAACCTGTATTAGTGACATTTTACCAGTATTTCAAAGCCATTGAATATGTTAATTGTATAAAAATAGACGTTTAGTCAAATTAACAGGTTTCAAGTTTCAAGATACAATTACCTGTGGGATAAAACATACAAACAAGAAGAGGGAAGTTAATATTAAGTTAGGAATGTCTGTAATTATTCAGACATAAAAAATATGCAACCAACTCCTTATCGTATCATTTAGCAATCGTGAAATCTCGGCCATTTCCGTTTGTCTCCGGCAAATAAACATTGCAATGCATAAAGGCCGAGGTGATCAGAATGATCATTTAGTTGATCTTTTTCCATAAACAATAGCCATACATACTTTAAGAAGACACCACTACTGGTATCAAGTATACATCGTACTATTGTATAGGCGTTGACAAATGACACAGCATTGTTTTTACAAATCGCACGCATCTACTCAGCAGTTATTTTGTCACGCTAACTTTAAAATGGCTCGGAAAGAATTTATTTTGACATAATGTTATTTATTTTACATCATGAATACCTTGGTATAAATTTTAATATTCAAAATGCACACTTCACCTGGGTACTGTTTTACCAAAGCACTTACGAAAAACTTAAATTTACGCTCAAATTAAATTTCTTATATTATTTTTACAACAACAAATAGGGGAAATATATTGTTTGTAGTCATTGTTTATATTGCATATCCCTTAACCACATTTTGAGGCAGTTAAAGAATGATAAAGAATTCAAATTTGGGGGTAAATTTACGATTTCCGTAAGTGCTTTGATAAAACATTGCCTATATAATGCATGTAAATAGAAACACACGAATGACACTGGTATGCAAACCGCTTTACCCTTAGCTAAAGAATGATAAAGAATTCAAATTTGGGGGTAAATTTACGATTTCCGTAAGTGCTTTGATAAAACATTGCCTATATAATGCATGTAAATAGAAACACACGAATGACACTGGTATGCAAACCGCTTTACCCTTAGCTCAATATAATGTCTTTGGTGTAGGCCTATGTGAGAATCCGGAATTCTTTTTCATGTGTATTTGCATCTCCATAATAATTATCACAATAACTATTACGGAAGCATAAATACGACACCACGTAACGATAAAACCTTTCGTGAAAATAATGGAGGATTTCGTGAAAACAGAAATAATATCATGAAACCAGACAGCATTTTCTAGAAACCAAATAGCATTTTCATGAAACCAGATAACATTTTCATGAAACCAAAGTAATATTTTCATGAAACCAGATAGCATTTTCATGAAACCAAAGTAATATTTTCATGAAACCAGATAACATTTTCATGAAACCAAAGTAATATTTTCATGAAACGAGATAGCATTTTAATGAAATGATAATACTTATCTTAATTAACCCAAAAGGTTGCATGATAGTGCTTCAAACTGCCACATGATTTCTGTAAGGCCACGTGGTAACTACTGACTTGTATTCAATGGAACTTCATATGAATATTTCATTTTGACTACCTAGAGGGAATATACAGACATTGTCTTCATCACGAGCACGTGAGTTACTAAGATATAAGTGTGCAGCTCATATGTCCCTGTCATTTGAAGAATGAATTAAGGACACTGAGTGTGTAATGGGTCATAGCTCTGGTGTAACATTGAATGGCGATCATTTCTGTCAAGTAATTTCAAAATATATCAAGCAATGGCGAAGTTATTCTCAAGACACACACATTTTTCACACAACCAAGTAAAGCTCGGGGTAACACCTAAACAAGCATGGCAATATGGGCTTTCCCATGTGGGGCTTTCACATATTGGACCCACATGGGATCTGTGTGGGTGTACCCCGTGATGCATATGGGCTGTTTCTGTATTAGTCCGAGAGCCCACGGACTTTTATTGCAACGAAGGAGGCCAAAAGAAGTTTGTACATATTTTGAAAGGTTATTTCATATGCTATATGAAAACCCATTTCTTAAGTGTCAAAGCCGTGTATACCTACATTTTTTTCTCCTTTTTGTATCATGGGGTGAATGAAAAAAGGATAAATTCCTAAGGGGGGTAGGGGTAGCTTTATGTCTAATAAAAAACGAAAACAATGTTCAATGTGGACAATTCTTGCCAAATTTGAACGAAAACATAATGGGCAACACTGTTAATATAAAACAACCATAACCTTGACTTGTAATAATGAAGTAAATAGGGGTCAAAGGTCAACTGTATGATAAAACCCATATAATTTATACAAATGCTCTAGTATACTTTTTCATCAAATTTCACACTTTCCCCAAAATTCAATATTTTGCACATAATTTTATTCCTTTATGTATACTTAATTTAAAATGTTATACAATTGATAAGAAGATATCCGAATTTGACAAAAAAATCATGTTTGTATCATATGGGTGCAAATTGAAGCAATTGAAAAATAGCAGTATTTTGAGGGTATGCTTAGTTTTACTTCTACCATTGTTTCTATTAGTCAGTAACATAGCATTGATTGAATATTGTTTTCATATCGGGTAATATGAATATTCCATCGCTCATAAAATAAGTCAAAATATTCAACTCTTTTACATGTACAAAAGGTCAAAGGTCAAATATGTAGAACAATAAATAAAAGTAGAGTAAAAACGCAAACATGTGATATCTGTATAAGTCCGAGAACCCACATACTTTTTTTCAATGAAAGAGGCCAAAAGAAGTTTGCATATATTTTGAAAGAATAGTTCATAGCCTATCTGACAACCCATTTTATAAGTGCCCAAGCCGTGACTATCTATGCTCGTTTGCGCATTTATATGCCATGAGGTCAATGTGAAAATCTGTAATTTGCTGAAGGGGGTTGGGCTATTTATATGTCTACAAAAAAAAGACAAAATGAACTTAAATGTAAGCAGAATCGCGATATATGTAGAATACATATTTGGAAACATTATAAAAACTTACTAATTATAGAATGTCATTTGCAAGTATGTACTATATGGGGGTCAAAGGTCACTGAACTTTTAAACTCTATGAAACTAAGGCAATCTTGCCCAAACGATTGTTACTTAAACTTCCATTTTTCTTCAAAATTAATAATTTGTACGTAGTTTCATTCATACATGTATTCGAATTCATAAGAATATATATTTGTTTGAAAAATAAATAAGTCCAAAGGCACAAGAAAACGATCATTTGTCATACTGGTAGCATCACAAAAAGGCCATCATATCGAGGAAATGGTCATGTTTATATCTACGATTTATTTACTTGGCAGTCTATGTAGATATATTTTGATAAATAACTGCATATATGTGACAGGTCATTTCAGTGGAGCAAAGTTTAATGTGAAAGGTCAAGGTCAAATATGCATTAAAATGTCAAGGTCAAATACGTAAAAAATATCACAATTAGCCCTGAATGCGCAACAATTTATGTTTTCATTCAGTACTAATATTATATACCATGTAATTCAGTACTGTTCGTGTCTAAATTCTTTTGTATGTCAATAAAGTGAATTATCATTGACTAACCTACTGGTACCCTACCTGGAACAGCCATAAATCATTGGCGAAAATGTACAACCATTCTTAAACCAATTGGCCATGAGGTACAGCAACCTCGGTATCGGCCATCTGAGGTACTTACGATCCCTATTTATTAAGACTCCGTTTATACAGTAATTCAAACATTATAATAGCTAAGTACCCAATAAGGTACTCATTACCTTTGAAAACTGGAATCCCCTATACATTTGCGTAAAACTACATCTGGCTTTATCTGCCATAAAATCACGAGGTGACTTCTATTTAGGGATTCATTAGACACATATAAAGTAAAAACGCTAGTCCTTATCATTCCTGGTCTGTTTGGGTTCTCACTACCAACATGTACACACATTCCTAATCTTTTCGGGTACTCAAAAACCACTAGTTATAGTCATCTCTGGTCTGATTGGGTACAAGCTACAACCATATACAGAAATACAAAATCTCGTTGGATACGCATATACTTGGATACATCCAATCCTGGCCCTACTGGACAAAAACAACTACCAGGTACAGCCATTGCTTGACCTATTGACTACTCACTTGAACCATGTAGAGACATTATTTGACCTTTTGGGAACAAAAGTCATAACCATTCTCAGTCCTAGGTGTTACTCACGACCATCAAGTACGGACATCCCTAGTCATATTGGATATTCAAAATTAAATTCTCACCATGTATAGACAGTTCTGGTGTTGTTGGGTACATAACCACTAGGTACATCTATTCCTAGTCCTTATAGATACCAACGACCACAATGTACAAGTATTCCTGGTTTTTTTAAACTAAAAAACTACAAAAAAACAGACATCAGTGGTCCTTTTTGGTACTTACTACTACCATGTGCAGACAGTCCTGGTTCTTTTTGGTACGCACTAGGTACATACATTCCTAGTCCTATATGATATTCAAAACCACCATATACGGGAGCATATATTGCTGGTCGAAATTGGGCACCCATGAATAACCATTAGGTTCATTATAGGTACAATTTGGTACTCACTTCCACCATGTACATACATACCTCGTCGTATCGGATACTTATAAGTTATTACTTCTATGTTCAGACATTCATGTTCCTGTTGGATACTGTCGATCGCTTATTGACAACTCAGGGGCGCCATGTAGAGACATGCCTGGCCTTATTGCTTATAGGCATAACCATTCTGTACATACATTCAAGTCCATGTGTTCAAAACTAGCATGTACAGATATTTGTACTCATCACTACTAGGTACATCCACTTCTAGTCCTAATGGGTACCAATAACAATTATATGCATGTTTTGCTGGTCCTATTTGGTACTCAAAATCGTCATGTATAGACATAAGTCGTCGGATTGGGACCTCACAACTGCTAGTAGCGACCATTTGTTGTGCTATTGGGTAATCACTATCCCCGTGTACATACAGTCCGATTTTTATTGGGTACTCATAGATACATTTCTAGTCGTATTGTGTACCTACCATGTTCATGTATTCCTGGTCACATTGAATATTCAAAACCACCATGTACAAACATTTGTGGTTGGTTCGGTTACTTTCGACCACTAAGTGATGCTATATCGTGTCGTATTGGGTCACCACTACAACCATGTACAGACCCGGGCCTTATTAGAAACACATAACCACTGTATACATACTTTCGTTGTCCTAGTTGGTACCACAACCATTATGTACATACATAAGTGGTATGATAGAGTACTCGCAGCCACTATACATAACCATTATTGGCCCTATCGGGCACTCACTACGATCATATACATGAACATACATTCCTGGTCGTATTGGGTACACATAACCACTATTTAAAGACATTCCTGTTCCAGTTAGATACTGACAGCATCATGTACATACATTCCATTCAAACTAAGCACTATTAACAACAAGGGACATACCTTACTGGATTTGTTGAGTACCGGCAACTACTGGGAGCTTTCATTCGTCGTCCTATTGACACCATGTAGAGACATTTATGGTCTTATTGGGCACGCTTAACCACTTGGTGAGACCATTTATTGTCCTATTGAGTGAGCATTACCCCCATATACAGACAATCCTGGTCTTATTAAATACTCATATCGACTAGGTACATACATTTCTAATCCTAATGAGCCTGGTTACCATTAGGAACACCAATTTCTCGTCCTATCGACTACTAGTACTTAGTGCCCAAGTTAAGACATGCCTGTTCTATTTGGCACTTATAAACACTAGTTACATACATTCCTTGTCCATGTATGTATTCACGGTCTGCTTTTACATGTACATACAGTCCTAGTTTAATTAGGTACTCGTAACCGTTAGGTACATCCATTCCTAGTCCTAATGGGTACCCACAACCGTCATGTTCATGCATTGCTGATCGTATTCGATATTTATGACCAATATGTGCATCCGTTCGTAGCCCTAGGGGTTAGTCAATACCACAAGGTACAGGTACTCACTTTCACCATGAACCGACATTCCTGGTATTATTGGATACACGCAATCACTATGTACACTCATCCGTGGTATTATAGGGTGTGCACCATCATGTGGTATATCATGTATTGCACTCCGGGTACTCGCAACTACCAGGTACAACATTCCTGGTCCTATATGATAATCACAACCACCCAGTACAGCTATTCCTGACACATCCATGATAAACAGCTCAATACACACAAGATACTGCCTTTCATAATACTCTGACGGTACTCAAAACTTTCAGGTACCCCCATTCCTGGTCCTATCGGGTACTAACAGCCATTGAGTGGCTATTACATGCAACATTAACAGATACATGTTCTTGACTACATATGCATATTGGTACATACGACTTCAAAGTAAAACCATTTCTAGCCTAGTGGTATCTTTTACACTCCTGACTCTATGGGTATGTAACACTGCTTGTTTCAGTCATTCCAGACTATATGAGGTAGTTACACTGCTAGGTTCAGCTATCCCATGTAAACGTCGCACGGTTCACCCACTCTTGAGACTAGTATGGACACCTAAGAGCGCTAGACACAACAAGGAAAGGGTGAGAAGATAACACATTTGTATAATGATTCGTATTATATAGATAGATTTTGTCAGCTGATGATAATGAAAATGCGTTTTGTGCATTTTAAGACGTACGAAACTGAATACAATGTGTAGGAAAGGAGTCGTCATAATGGTCAATACTAAGGTTGCTGTACCTCATGGCGGCAAGTAGCCAATGGGGCTAAGAATGTCTGTACAGTTTCGGCAATGCATTATGGCTGTTCCGGATGGGGTAGGTTAGTCAGTGATCGTTCGCTATATTCACTATTGTTATAAATGAATTTAGACACAAACAATACTAAATAACTTTGTATAAAATATTAGTACTGAATGAAAACATTAAAAAAATGACTAATTATTGCGCATTTCAGGGCTAATTTTGATATTTTTGACGTATTTGACCTTGACCTTTTACCGCATATTTGACCTTGACCTTTCACATTAAACTTTGCTCCACTGAAATGACCTGACCTTTATGCAGTTATTTATTAAAATATATCTACATAGACTGCCAAGTAAATAAATCGTAGATATAAACATGACCATTTCCTCGATGTGATGGCCTTTTTGTGATGCTACCAGTATGACAAGTGATCGTTTTCTTGTGCCTTTGGACTTATTTTTCAACCAAATATATATTCTTATGAATTAGAATACATGTATGAATGGAACTACGTACAAATTATTAATTTTGAAGAAAAATGGAAGTTAAAGTAACAACCGTTTGGGCAAGATTACATTAGTTTCATGGAGTTTAAAAGTTCAGTGACCTTTGACCCCCATATAGTACATACTTGCAAATGACATTCTATAATTAGTAAGTTTTTATAATGTTTCCAAATATGTATTCTACC
This sequence comes from Spisula solida, assembly GCA_947247005.1. Taxonomy (NCBI): domain Eukaryota; kingdom Metazoa; phylum Mollusca; class Bivalvia; order Venerida; family Mactridae; genus Spisula; species Spisula solida. Next base: position 25,727,618 of record OX365945.1, on the reverse strand, counting down.
TATATTGCAATTCTGCTGACATTTAAGTTCATTTTGTCTTTTTTTGTAGATATTAACATAGCCCAACCCCCTTCAGCAAATTACAGATTTTCACATTGACCTCATGGCATATAAATGCGCAAACGAGCATAGATAGTCACGGCTTGGGCACTTATAAAATGGGTTGTCAGATAGGCTATGAACTATTCTTAAAATATATGCAAACTTCTTTTGGTCTCTTTCATTGAAAAAAAGTATGTGGGTTCTCGGACTTATACAGATATCACATGTTTGCGTTTTTACTCTACATTTATTTATTGTTCTACATATTTGACCTTTGACCTTTTGTACATGTAAAAGAGTTGAATATTTTGACTTATTTAATGAGCGATGGAATATTCACATTACCTGATATGAAAACAATATTCAATCAATGCTATTGTTACTGACCAATAGAAACAACGGTAGAAGTAAAACTAAGTATACCCTCAAAATACTGCTATTTTTCAATTGCTTCAATATGCACCCATATGATACCAACATGTTTTTTTTTGTCAAATTCGGATATCTTCTTATCAATTGTATAACTTTTTAAATTAGGTATACATAAAGGAATAAAATTATGTGCAAAATATTGAATTTGGGGGAAAGTGTGAAATTTGATGAAAAAGTATACTGGAGCATTTGTATAAATTCTATGGGTTTTATTAATTGTTGACCTTTGACCCCTATTTGCATCATCATTACAAGTCAAGGTTATGTTGTTTTATAATTAAAGTGTTGCCCATTATGTGTTCGTTCAGATTTGGCAAGAATTGTCCACATTGAACATTGTTTTCGTTTTTTATTAGACATAAAGCTACCCCTACCCCCTTAGGAATTTATCCTTTTTTTCATTCACCCCATGATACAAAAATGAGAAAAAAATGTAGGTATACACGGCTTTGACACTTAAGAAATGGGTTTTCATATAGCATATGAAATAGCCTTTCAAAATATGTACAAACTTCTTTTGGCCTCCTTCGTTGCAATAAAAGTCCATGGGCTCTCGGACTATATGGGTTGACCGTTGCTGGAACCAAACGCGTTTGCAAGCGGAGGCCCTGTATACAACTGTCTGAAGTCCTACCAACCGGCCCTATATAGATGCCAGAAAAAGGTACCCACGAAAGGCCCATGTTGTGCCAAGGTGCCCTTATAGGACTCTTATACAGCCGATATGCTGGACGAGGAATCCATATAGGGCCAATATAATGTTAACTAGCTTCATGATATTTTTTCTGTTTTCACGAAATCCTCCATTATTTTCACGAGAAGATGTATTGTTATGTGGTGGCGTATTTATGCTTCCGTAAACTATAGAGACATAGATCTACGTACAATTTGCTTATACGAGGTATTTGTCTAGATAGTCATTGCTTATTTAGATAAATAAATGATTTTGTATCAGAAATTTGTAAAAAAAAACACCTGTTCGAACTCATAACACAGCAAACCAACTTTAGATACATGTTACTACTATTGTATAATAAAGCATATAGCATGCATAGGGTATATTGCAAGAAAACTCCCAAAGCTACTGCATATTGACCGCTAAATGTGTTTTGTCGTTCCAGACATTCCACATACGACCATTTATTTCCTTATAAATCATAAACATCATGCACTTACCATTGAATAACAGGGAAGTTATTTTAAATGAAAAGACCGAATGAATGTATGAATAGCCTTATGAATAGTCTTACAAACAGCTCACATACAATTACTTTTGAATAGCACGGACGTTATATTAGATGGCAGAACAAACCGAACTGTCGTGTCAATTGGTATTGCTTTACTAAATGATATACAAATCACATGCCCCTACTTTTCAATGGCACGGAAGTTATTTTAGATGAACAGACCAAACTGTGGTGTCACTGTGTATTGTACATGCCCTTACTTTTAAATAGCTCGGAAGATATTTAGACAGACTTGCTGTCTCCAAGTGGCTGCTTTTTTATTTCTGACGGTCCCGACCCGAGTGTGCTATAGGCTAATCATGGTACGCGTCGCGTTGGTTCGACTAGGAAGTTAATACTGATTTAAATGAGCAGACAAAGCCGTCGTCTTCACTCGTATGTATACAGATCACGTGCCCTTACTTTTGAATAGCACGGAAGTTATTTAGACAGACTTGCTGTCTCCAAGTGGCTGCTTTTTTTATTTCTGACGGCCCAGCCCCGAGTGTGTTATCTAGGCTAATGTACGCGTCGAGTTGGTTCGACTAGGAAGTTAATATTTAAATGAGCAGACAACGCCGTCGTCTTTACGCGTATATATACAGATCAAATGCAATTAATTTTGAATAGCGCGGAAGTTTTTTTTAAAGTGAGCAGACAAAAACGGTCATGTCACTGTGTACTGATCATAGATTAGGATTACCCACGTTCAACCCACAGGTAACTAGCCGAATCATTGAAAATGAAAAAAAAATGTTTTTTTTAAAAATCTTTTGGACTAGATTCTCATATCAATTTCTGTAAATCAATGATACCGTTACCTGTGGTTAAATGGTCGTATGTTCTAGATATCACTGGCTTAGTTTTGGCTTGGTTTTTATTGTACTCAGTACGACCTTCAGTCTGAAAACTACTCTTTACTTATGGAAAAACAAGTTTTTTCAACTTCAGTCTGGTCAACATGACCACTTCCGATTTTCATGAAAATAGGCTCACAAGAAGCATATAGAGATGCAGATTTCAAATGAGTCTTGTAAGGTCGTAAGTAGTACATAGGACCTTCTAATTATAAGCCTTGGATTTCTTGTTTGGTGATTTTAACTTCCTGTGATATACATGTATCTACATTTGTACTTCATCATCCTTGTTTGAAGTTTTAAAAATGTCACATCTTCACATTGAAATAAAAGATGGTTTTAAGCATTTGGCAAACGTAGGTACAGTACAACCTATCAAAAGCAACATCCATTGGGAACACACAAAATTATATGTTCATGGCCGTATCCAGGGATAACTTGAAAAGCATCGAAGCAAATATTGTCTAGGTTATACATGTACTGGAGGCCACGCTTTTTTCTTCAAGTCATTTTTTTGGGTATGTTCTCAAATTTTCAGTGTGGCTATGGGTCTGATGTTGGTGCTAAGGCTAGGTGACATTAAAAGTAAATGGTTATACTTCTGAAACAAAATGATACACTAGTAGCTCAGGTGATCGGATGGCCGCTCTGAAGAGGTTGCAATATATACGTACCCGTAGATCTAAACTGCATAGTCAAACTGTGTATATATGGCTGTGAAGATGTATATTTCATCTCATTATATGGCTGTGACGATGTATATTTCATCTCATTATATGGCTGTGACGGTGTATATTTCATCTCATTATATGGCTGTGACGATGTATATTTCATCTCATTATATGGCTGTGACGATGTATATTTCATCTCATTATATGGCTGTGACGGTGTATATTTCATCTCATTATATGGCTGTGACGATGTATATTTCATCTCATTATATGGCTGTGACGGTGTATATTTCATCTCATTATATGGCTGTGACGATGTATATTTCATCTCATTATATGGCTGTGACGATGTATATTTCATCTTATTATATGGCTGTGACGATGTATATTTCATCTTATTATATGGCTGTGACGATGTATATTTCATGTCATTATATGGCTGTGACGTTGTATATTTCATCTTATTATTTGGCTGTGACGATGTATATTTCATCTCATTATATGGCTGTGACGTTGTATATTTCATCTCTTGTCCAACTTTCTGCATCATCTAATTTTCTATCATTGCATATGCGACAAATTGATTGAAATTTAGGCATGCTCATTGAATTAGTGTGCTATGATCCAGTATATGACAAGATTTTACAGAGACAAACATTATGACAAAGGTTTTATAATGATTAAGTAAAAAATGTTACCTCTAGGGTGCTTACAAGTCAAATTGTTGACAGTGTATGGCATATACCTGACGTAGGCAATCACAATAGCAAGTGAGCTATTACCAGGTAGGCTAATATACAAATCAAGACACACTTTTCTTCGGAAGGGTTTTGAATTGGCATTGCCCTTCCATCCTATATGGTTTTGAACCCTATATAGAAAACCTGACCAGGATTTAATATAGTTACTTGAAAAGTCATTAATTTTCAACAATTTCGTGGTTAAGCTCAACCATGAAATCAAATCCCCACGAAAAATCGACGACCCAAATACAAAAAATGTACATTACAAGGTTTTCTACAACCCATAAAATTAAGAACCTACTAGAAATGTGATATTTTGATGATTATTTAGGCCTCTGTTGTGTTTCAAAAAGCTATAGATATAGATGATGGACGAAGGACATCTATATATACTGACAATAATATATCTATTACGTCATTAATTCAGGAGCGTAGCCAGGCTTGAATTGATGTTACGCACACAAGCCTTGAAGTTGGTGGTTATGGTTGGGGTCCTCATGATCGTGGACATTTTGGACTTTAATGCCATTTTGGCCATACATGTATTTATATGTTTTACTTTTCAAATTAATGTAACGTTACGACTATGTGCATACGTCTGTATCGCTGGCTACGCCCCTGTTAATGAAACATTATGATATGGCCAGCTGTAGCAACTTGGTTGTTCTCAGGTGAGCTAAACAATCAACAACACATTTTAGTATTGAAAAATATTTAATTTACTGTTTGTGATTTGTTCTCTCTATATATCTTTGTTCATACATATAATAATAATGTCATTAAATATAGTGTAAAAATGTTATACATGTAAAATGGTAATAAATGCATTAAAGTAAATGATTATATACAAGGATAAACACGAAGGTGATCCCGATACACCACTTCTCAATTCGGTCAAGAAAATTGTACTGTTCGCATCTTGCTCTGATCACAGGTGCAAGACACAAAATCAAATTTGGCTTTAAAGGCCTATTAGTATGTATAAGAGACATACATACTAATAGGCCTATCTAGCCAAATTTGATTTTGTGTCTTGCACCTGTGGCTCTGATGGAACTGAAAACTGTTGTTACCCTTGGAAGGAACTCAGATGCTGTGCATTTCATTCAGTCACAGCGTTAATTACATCAGTTTTCAGTTCCGTCAGAGCAAGATGTGAACAGTATGATTCTCTGACAGAGCTGGGAAGGGGTGTTTAGGGTTTACTACCGTGCTGAACAAGTTAACACTGTACAATAAAACCCTGTGTATTAGCAATAAACACATATTTCAAACAAATAAAAATTCGAGAACATTTTCCATTTGATAACAATAACACCTAATTAATGAGACCACCCTTGGGACCATTGAAGACTATTTACTGTTTTGCTCTAAAGTTAACCTCAATATTTAGACCAACTGAATAATGAGAAAACTGGTCCCATTGCAGGGTAGGTCTGAATATTGAAGTTGAAATATTTAAAGAGCATAACAGTGAAAAGCCCCACTCACTGCACTGGTGCCGATGTTTTTGACGAATTGTGACGAAAATGCCAAAATTTGTAATAGCTAGAGTCACCCAAAAAATACTTCTGTAAAACTATTTGACAAGCATTTTCTAAGATTTGACCAAGTGACCTCGTTTTTGACCGCACATAACCCAGTTTCGAACTTGGCTTATATGTCATAGAGACAAACATTCTGACCAGGTGTCATGAAGATTGGGCCATAATTGTGGCCTCTAGTGTGTTCACAGGAAATTGTGAATGGACGGACGACGGATGAAGAGTAATCACAAAAGCTCACCCTGTCACTTTGACTGGCAGCTAAACACAGTACAATTATCAGACGGAACTGAAAAGCAGTGTATCAGGATTACTGCAGTAGAAAATAGACCAGATAATTGTGGTCTCATTAAATATTTTAAGGTAGTTTTAAGGTAAAGTTTTACTGTACTGAGATTAGTACTGTCCTGGGTATAGGAATACAACCCTGTAAAATAATTTCAAAGTATAAACCTATAATTATAGTCAATTGTTTTTTATTGGGTATACAATATTTTAGTTTGGCTAGATCTATTTAATTCCACAATTTCACTGAAGGTGCGGAAACACTTTTACCTTTTCGAAAATTCTGGCAACATAAAATGTTTTTGGCAAAAATGCAGCAAACTACATTTTGAGAGAATCCTACAATACGAAAACATTTTATTACATTTTAATGCAAAGTACTAGATATACATTGTTTTCAATTATTTAGATAATACAAACATGACAGAAAAGGACCAGCCCCTCTGTATACTGACAGGGGTTTCAATTGAACCCTGAACTGACCCCTGAAATTTCCAAAAATCCACATTTTGACGTAACATTTGGGAGATTGACTGCTCAACATTTCTCATCATTCAGTTTGTCAAGTTCAGATCCAAATCAATAGCCTGGTGAAAGAAAATGTCTTTTTTAAAATTATTTTTTATCATAAAATGGTTAAATTCGGTAAAAATTTTCAAAATGAGGCTTGACAAACAGCCCTTAATGAAACCCCTGCTGTAAATGATCAAGATGATGATATATGGGTAAAGATATATGGGTGATGATTTATGGGTAATATTATACAGGTGAGATGATGTACGATATAATATGGGTGATGAATTATGGGTAATATTATACAGGTGTATCTGTGAATACAGTCTGTTCCTTCGTGATGCTGTAACTGGGGGCGTCCATGCTACCACTGTCATACTGTAATATAAGAGAGAATAATATGAATATTAATACAAGTGTATGCAAACTGAGTTAAGACAAACCAACCTCCTACAGTTCAACCTCGCCAGAGCACTTAGGGCCCTCATTTTGAGATCAGAAATATTTGGCTGTGGTAAAGAGGTTGTTGCTCAACATAGGTTAAATAGATGGTAACATATTAAGCCTTCCCTCCATGTAACAGAATAATCATGTATTTACTCATTGGCCATATCTCCAAGTAGGTATTCATGGCTGAAAATTTGAACATTTCAAACTTTTCCCATATAATAACATGTGACTTTCATCTCGGGTTTGACATACCAAAATCATTGATAATGGTACTGGTACATCTTCTTTGCTTGATGCCCAGCTAGTTTAGAATCATCCTGTGTCAGAATAATGTGACTGGGAAGTCTCAGAGTGAATGAAATAATGTTGACCAGGTATTTCTACACTTACACAGCTAACTAATCCTCAACAATATTTCTACACTTACACTGCTAACTAATCCACAACAATATTTCTACACTTACACTGCTAACTAATCCACAACAATATTTCTACACTTACACAGCTAACTAATCCACAACAATATTTCTACACTTACACTGCTAACTAATCCACAACAATATTTCTACACTTACACTGCTAACTAATCCACAACAATATTTCTACACTTACACTACTAACTAATCCTCAACAATATTTCTACACTTACACTGCTAACTAATCCTCAACAATATTTCTACACTTACACTGCTAACTAATCCACTGTCTTGTGTTTTATCCCAGAATGGAAAATCTTCATCATCTTCTTCAATTATATCCTCATCATCGAAGAACGAGTCTGAGTTCTTATCAAAGCTGTCTTGTTTCTTACCACGACGAGTCTGTACGTAGGCAGGGTTGGTAACTCCGTTAGTGATTGATCCAGAATAATATCCGGATTTATCTGGCATGGCATTATCCTGATAATATAATAAGAATATACTTTGAAATCCTGACTTTAATAGAAATGTAAACAAGAAAAGTTTGTAAAACATGAATGCCCCTCCCCCACCCCATAGTCACTTATGTTCAGAGTAATATTCACCTATGACAAACTGATCTCAAAATCAATAAGGGTCAATGTGCATGTCAAAACCAATCCAAGATTCTTGGCCAAAGCACGCTCACGTTATAGATTGGAAATCGTTTTTCATTTTAAGGTCACTGTGACCTTGATCTTGAACATAGTGACCTCAAAATCAATAGGGATCATCTACATGCCAAGATCAATCCTCACATAAAGTTCGAATATCCTGGGTGAAAGCCATCTTGAGTTATTGATTGAAAACTGCTTGTCATGTGAATTTCACTGTGACCTTGGGGTGGTATGGTGGTTGAGTTTGTAACCCTCTCTACTACAGATTGGGAGGTCCCTGGTTCGTATCTTAGCCGGGGCATTTGGTCATTTTTGAAAGGGCTTAACCCAAAGGTAATCCAACGTGTATCAGTGCTATACAGGAGTCTAATATTGACAAAGAGCTAGGGTAGCACACCATTAGATTACTTGTATCACACTAAGTTTCCGTCTCTTCCCTTTAACCCCAAGATCATTGGCCAATTAGGCAGGCGAAACAAAGGAATAACCATGCAGGCACATATTACAACTTTTTCAGTCGATCGCAAACAAGCAAACAAACAAATAAACATAAGGTGAAATCTGAATTAAATATAAATTACCATGACTACTATATTGCCATCATTTGGATCCATCACAAAGGTAAATGGTTGCTTTTGTTGTCGTGCTTGCAGTGGCAGACGTTCTCGGATGTACGGGTTGGATTTCCCACAATTCCGGATACAACAAGCCAGCAGGATCAGTAAGAGTATGATACCTAACACGGCCATTAATGCTATAAACCAGACTTCCTTGTAGAATTCTGATGCTGTAGATACTGTATCTGTTGAGCCTTTAACAGCAGGTGTCGTACCTACAATAAGGGGAGGTAATCATTGATATAATATGGTGTCGTATCTACAATAAGGGGAGATAATCAGTGATATAATATGGTGTCATACCTACAATAAGGGGAGATAATCTTCAATATAATACGGTGTCGTACCTACAATAAGGGGAGATAATCATCGATATAATACGGTGTCATACCTACAATAAGGGGAGATAATCATTGATATAATAGGTGTCATACCTACAATAAGGGGAGATAATCATTGATATAATACGGTGTCGTACCTACAATAAGGGGAGATAATCATTGATAAAATACGGTGTCGTACCTACAAGGGGAGATAATCATTGATTAAATCAGAGTAAAAGAGAAGCTTTACAAACACGCTTTTTGTAAACTTTTTTATTTTATCTCAAAAATGTGTTTTGACTTCAATACAGAAACAATGGTGGTCACTGCTGAAATATATCAGGGCTGAAAACAAATAATAGTAACCTATTATGACTACTAAATAATAAATACAGTACAGCTCTCCATAGAGCAGCAACCTCTCTTAAGCAACAATGTCATTTTATTTCAGAAGTGACCATGTCCTATACATTTTATCTCTTCAGAGTGTTTCTGAAAGGGTCTTGCTATAGATAGATTGTAATGTATGCCAAAGCAATAGTGACTTAAAATGACTTCACAATAGTTCAATTCAATTTATTTTAATTTTTGTTTAGTCCTGTATCATACAGGCAATGTTAGCTCACAAATTTCACAACTTCAATTTAGCTTTGACATGTAATGGTGAGTATACCATGTTTAATTAAACATTTCTACTCATCTGGTTTGAAAATTATGTTTCTAGTTCATGAAATCAAGCCAGAATTTAAGATACATTTCCTTTAGGGTACAATACTTCTCTCGGTTGACATTTTATGTTACTAAGTTGAAATGTAAGTTAATTACCTATATTGTTAGTTGAGCGAGGATCAAACACAATGGCTGGAGTTTCTACTTCACCAATGTCGGTCACACAATGAATCTTGAACATGAGGACTGAAATACCAAAAAGAATTATATCAGTAACATACTGTATGTCTGCTAGTATTTGCAATATTTAAAATAATTATCGCTATTTTCGTGCATTCAATGCTTGCCAACATGATCCCAATTTGATCAGGGTTCTCACGATCTGGACCCCAAAACCCATTTCTCAATGCCATTGAGTTCCGGGCAAATCATATATAATTCAATGTAAAAATACTTTCATGACATGAACATGTACCCTGGAAATTTCAACCGCAAATTTTATAAATCCATGAAATAAGTATCTTACCAAAGTTCGCTAAATTAAGATCATGCACATATAAAGTGACTTACAGTGGATTGTGGCCCATGGAGTAAAGGGTTAACTGTATATTGTTAAATCATTTATTTTCGTGGGCATTAAATTTCATGGTATATTATACTAGTAATACCATGCAATTGCTGATCTGTATTGTGTTGTTGTGGGCCGCTGGACGAAATCAATAAATCTATTGTCATCACTATCATCTATAAAAAAATTTAATTTGTAGGAATGTTATTTATCCTTCTTTCCTATGGTTTCATCCTTTCCTATGGTTTCAGCCACCCCCTTATTTTGAAAAATATAGCCCAAAGAGTGGAAATTTTTACTCCAGTATGTGGATTGCATGAAAAAACTAGGATAGACTTCCCAATATTGTTCATGAATCAATTTTTAAGAAATTAAGCCGTTTTAAGTGATTTTGTAACAAAAAGTAGAAAAAATGTGGCTTTTTTTGTGGGCCTCTTGAAAAAACAGGGTGCTTCACTCTCTGCATGCATTGGGTGTAAATAAATGTATGTAAAACATTAGTTGACATGTTGATGTACATTACCTAAAAATATTTCACTTTGAATCCTTCAAAAAATACAATTTCTTGGACATTCAACTAGAGTGGCCGAAACCATAGGAAACACTATAAAATTAAGACAAACCTACCCCTGGTCAGTTAAATAGCTATATTTTTACAAATAGAGTACCCAGACCAAATAGTTTGGTCAATTTGTTAAGATAAAAGACTAACTATAACACTCTAAACATTTTTCAAGCTTGCAAAAACATATTTTGGCAAACATAGGATGTTGATTCTTAAGTGGCTGAAACCATAGGAAAAGAGGATAAGGTTTTACAAAAATATTGAAGAGAAAACTGTTGATTATTCATGGGGATTGGATTTCAATAATTTTGGTCGAGTTCAGCCTTGATACCCATAAACATTTAACCCCAATGAAAAACAAGTAATTAAGAATTGCAAGCAATACAAAAGTAAGCCATTTTCAATGTTTCTGTTGCCATAGCAACCACAATTTTTGTCAGAATCAATATATTTTTAGACGTGCATAATCCCCTTATTGCCCCCTATCCACATACCAAGTTTCATAAACCTAGCTTGGAAACTGTTTGAGTTATGTCAGGATCCCGATTTTTTGACGGACGGACGGACGGACGGACGGACTGACTGACTGACTGACTGACGGATGGACGGACGGCGGACGGACGGACGGAGGGCAAACCTATAGTCCCCTCCGGTCAAAAACCGGTAGGGGACTAATAATGATTTTACAATATAATACACAAACTTACTGGCATCAGGTAAGGGTCTCTGCAGACTGTGTACACTTGATACACCACTATAGACTGTGTTACCATCATCCATGATAATCTGATACTCTGACAGACGACCATTCAGTATAAATGAACCAGACCAGTCTACCACAGCTAGAGAATTGTTCTTTTGTAAGGTAGGATACCTCAGATATACTGGTCCTAAAATATATAGACAATATATACATAATTATGAGTGAGTGTTTAACAATAGCATCGCCTACGAGTGCTAGACTCTCGACTTTTTGTACTTGATGGTACCGTTCCTCATCTGTGAGTGAAAATTCTCGAAGTAACAAGGGCAGGTAACTCATAAATAAAGGTCGCAGGGTGTCGTTACCAGACTGGTCAGCATGGACTTTTTTCTTTGAAAATTAACACTAAATTTAAATAGTCTCTACCATCAAACTTGTGATAAAGACCACCCGCAAACAAAGACCACAATTACAAAACATGCCTACACAGACCATCAATTTCATCTCCCGTCAGACCATATTTAGGCACAACAGGTTTCAGAAAATGTTGTTGCTATATACAAATTGCTTGCTACTGTATATTCTCAAATATCACAAATTTATATACAATGTATATATATTGTTTTAATGGCTAATCATAATTCCAATTAAAATGGTTATGAGAAGTAAATATTGTAAGGCTTCAAGATTATGAAAACTTTTATAATGGAACTTGTGCCACAAACCTTTGGTTGTTGTTTCCACTCGGACCCAAACAGGAAAGTCTAACTTCCCAGCATCATTTACAGACACAACTTGAAAGTCATAAGCTGTGTAGGGGTGAAGACCAGTAATAACTTTCTCTATAAATTTTCCAGTATAGGCTACTATGGGGTCACCAAGGGTACATGTCTGTTTAAATGGTTGATCAGTCGGTGGACACGCTTCTCTTTGGTGTAGAATAAATCTGTGAAAACAATTCAAAATGGTATAATCAATACCATTCAGGGTCCTCTATAGGGTTTTAAAATAGGAGTCTAAAACCTTGTTTTTTTCAAATAATAAATTGTTCGATGCAATTTAAAAAGCATTATTGCAAAATAATAAGACTCCAAAAAAGGCTTCTATAGAAAACCTTGGAATTATCTTAATAAAGGCATTATATATAAGGCTTAACTTTGTACACACTACATTTTAGTTATTCGCAAAAATGATGAACATCAGTTCACACACACATGTGTGTCACGAATTATTTTCCAAAAATGAGAAGTAAAGGGAGACAATCCAAATTATGGAAAATGAACTTAACAAGATATATTAAAATACCTTATTTGAAGTCATCAAGGGAAATCATTATAATTGATATTTGTCCTAAAAAGCTGCACTGGAGATGTGTTCATATTCTAGCTCATCTCTTATCAAGTTAATTATATACAACAGTAAAGAGAGGGTAGAGGAAAACAACACTGGTTTAATTTATCTTATCAAATTAGTGTAAAATGTATGGAGAACATGGTTAATGTCAGTATGGAGTGCAGGGTTAATGTCTGTAACTATGGAGTGCAGGGTTAATGTCTGTAACTATGGAGTGCAGGGTTAATGTCTGTCAGTATGGAGTGCAGGGTTAATGTCAGTATGGAGTGCAGGGTTAATGTCTGTAACTATGGAGTGCAGGGTTAATGTCTGTAACTATGGAGTGCAGGGTTAATGTCTGTAACTATGGAGTTCAGGGTTAATGTCTGTAACTATGGAGTGCAGGGTTAATGTCTGTAACTATGGAGTGCAGGGTTAATGTCTGTAACGAGGGAGTGCAGGGTTAATGTCTGTAACTATGGAGTGCAGGGTTAATCCACATACAATATACACCGACAACATGACACTTCAAGGAGTGCTCTTGAAATTACATCAGAATTTGCTTTTTTGTGTGTTCTATGCTATGACTTGAAAAAATTTTATGTCTACTAAGCCATAACATGTAAAGAATTTAATACCTTCTAATAATTCCATTAGGATTAGACGGATGTTCCCAAGTTAGCTTCACTGCTGTACTGTTTACATCTAGAACTTGGAGCGGTTCTTGTCCGTATGGTTTAGCTGAACCAGTCTGTACGATGATATGTGGACTGGTTATACAGCCACCTGCTGTACAAGCCTGCACGGTCACTGCATAGTACTGGAATGGTTTTAATGGTACAGTCTCACCCACCGTCTGCTCCAAGTTTTTACCCGTACTTGACTGAATATATAAAATAAACTGTGTTATAGTAATAATAATAATAATAAAGACTTTATTTATAGAGGCAACACAGTTAGGCAATTGCCCAATCTTCCCTGTGAGCCTCTTGTTCAATAAATGCTTACCAGTATGCCCCAGCGGAAGTCTTGTCCATAATAACTAGCTAAGTCTATCAACAAGGGGCCATACTTCTGTTATAATGTTAGATAGTGTTACATGGCATTGATAATGTAAGGGGTTTATGATGGTTAATAAGTATGCCAAGTTTGAAAGTGATGTATTGATGGACCTTGAAACTATTTTTAAGTTTCAAAAACTTGAAAGTTTTGGTTAACATTTTCAATGTAGTGGGACAAACACACGAACAGACAGGACAATCACTATGCCTAACGCAACAGTAGATGTTATTACCTAGCACTCTATATAACGAGTAATTCGTTATTTTTTACTGTTTCATGTCTTAATATTGATTTTTAGATTTAGGTATGAAACAGTTCATTGCCGGGAGGGCAACAGTTTTGACTGTTACATGCCTGGATGAACTGTTACCTGCGCACTACGATGCGCAATATAAATTTCTGCAAAACCACCCGGATAGATCTAAAGCGTATTTTTAATATAACTCTTGAACAATGTTATCTCTCTTTTTTGCTTTATTTACATGCCGATTTTATTTGTTTGATAATAAAATCATGGGGATAATGACAGTCTTGAATTTATATAAAAAATTGTCCGCTATTAGTATGACAAAATGTCCTAAAAATATCCCTTTTGTTTGTTGAATTAGTATAACTTTACTGTAGTTATATAGAGTATTAGGTAATAAAACAATTATTTCATGTCTGTTTTTGGTTAACAGTCAAAACTATTGTCCCTCGGTATCGGGAAGACATTTTGAACTGTTGCCCTTGGCCTATTGGCCTCGTGCAACAGTTCAAAAGTCTTCCCCGATACCTCGGGTCAATAGTTTTCACTGTTAACCAAACATACATGAAATAATTGCATACTGGGGCATGAAAATAAACTGAGGGACCGAAATGACCATTGTAATTCCATACAAATATTCCATTCTATTCAATGTGGTGACAAGGTGGATAGACCTCTCGACTACGGATCGAGAGGGTCATTGTTTGATTCACGGCCAGAGCACTCAGGACATTTCTGATATACTTTTCAGTGTTTCCCACCCAACAAGAGATGAAATGGTTGGCAACCCAGATGTAGTACCACATGTAACAGTGAGTGTGCTATACAACAGCCACATTAAAGATCCAAGGAGTCTATTCAGAAAAAGCTAGGGTATAGCACCCAGATTCCGTATATCACACAACTCACTCTTCCCTCAAAGTCTGAGGTCATTGACCAATTTTGCAAGGAAAAAATGAATGACCACACACTTACGACTGTCTCAGTCCATCGCAAGCCAACAAACACAAACAACAAACATAATTTTATTACATACCACGGTTTCGTTGACTATGACATTGTAATATCTCACAACACCATTAGGTGTGTCTGGTGGTATTATCAGTACAGACACTGTTGTTGATGTTGTTCCCTGAAATCATAAACAACATTACAATGGATATTGGTACAATACACATGCTTGTAGGTATTACAAATTACAAGAACTCCAGTAAAAAGCAACTCAATGTCACAGATAGATTTCTGTTTCAATGTGACCATAGCTGAAATAGTTTTGGAGGTAAAACAAGCACCTTAAACTAGCAACTCATTAACATTCAAAGGAGATTCTCTACTACTAGACTATAGAGGTAGTACTGCCATGCAAACACATTTCATTTAAATCTCTTATTATGGGTGGCACTGTAGTCGAGTGGGAAATGCTCTTGGCTACAGATCGAGAGGTCCCTGAATCTGAGATGGGTCACTTGGCCCTTCTGACATGCTTTCCTGACTTCCAATCCAACTAGAGATGAACTGCATTGTTGGTTAGTAAAAGGTAGTCTCACGTGTATGGGTGTTATACACTTTAAATAACCAAGAAATCTTTGCAGAAAAAGCTAGGTTAGTGCATCCATATTCCATGTACCACACAAAGTTTCTGTCCCTTTTAATAAAGCCAAGGGTCATCGGCCAATTGGACAGGAAAAACAGATGACCATGCACTTATGACTGTCTCAGTCAAACACATGCAAACAATCCATAGAAAGCATGTTTAATATACTAACCTGTATATATGGTGCTGGTATACTAATACTAACCTGTATATATGGTGCTGGTATACTAATACTAACCTGTATATATGGTGCTGGTATACTAATACTAACCTGTATATATGGTGCTGGTATACTAATACTAACCTGTATATATGGTGCTGGTATACTAATACTAACCTGTATATATGGTACTGGTATACTAATACTAACCTGTATATATGGTGCTGGTATACTAATACTAACCTGTATATATGGTGCTGGTATACTAATACTAACCTGTATATATGGTGCTGGTATACTAATACTAACCTGTATATATATGATGCTGGTATACTAATACTAACCTGTATATATGGTGCTGGTATACTAATACTAACCTGTATATATGGTGCTGGTATACTAATACTAACCTGTATATATGGTGCTGGTATACTAATACTAACCTGTATATATGGTGCTGGTATACTAATACTAACCTGTATATATGGTGCTGGTATACTATCAGGCGGTGCTTCTTTGGTGGCGATAGATTTCCATAAACTGTTGACTTTACCCACATTGTTGACGGCAGTCACCATATACTCATACTTTGAGTAGGGTAGTAGGTTGGCATCCCTGTCTGTGTATGACTGAGCACTACCATTATATACCAACTTGGTTACACCATATGATATTCCTAAAATATTAATCAGTAAAATAATGAAGATTAAGTACTACTCAAACAAATTTTACCTGGGTTGGTATTCACAAAGCATCTTAAGGGATACTATCATTTTCTTAACATCTTAAAATATCAGCTAAACAGGAAAATCAAGATTATTATTTTTTTAACATAGTTTATAGTTTAGGAGCATTATGTAAAGAGCTACAATAATCACAAAGAAAACATTATTTTCGTTTCTTTGCAAATATGTAGAGCTCAAATTAAAAAACTTAAGTCAAAATATTTAAATTTCCCCTTAAGATGCTTTGTGAATACTAGCCCTGGCCCCGGTCTTCCGAAGCATCTCTATCTCAGCTAAATCTCATCTCAAATATTGGCATTTGTCGTTATGTTAATATCCATGGTCAGCTGGTCACAAAACAGAAACATAATTCAGAGTTTATTACAGTTAAAGTTCTTAGTAGAAAACTTCCAATTCTAAGATTCTGATAATCTTAAAATTTCCTTAAGTATATATTCTCCTTAAGTCTTTATATTTCAGTGTTTCCGCCTAAAATTAAGATTATAAATTTTTTAGTTTAGTTCTCAAGCATTCTGTGAAGAACTACAGTAATTACAAGGAAAAAATGGATTATCCTACAATTAGTGAGAACTATGTGCAGCATTTAGTTTTCCACTAACTTAGATGCTTTTTAAATATCTACCCTGAAGACCAAAATTTGCTTATGCTTATTACTGACCTGTGGGTAATTCAATAACCAGTCTGCGATAAACTTCATATCCACGAACCAGTCCATTAGGCTTCTGTGGGGATTCCCAGTCAATCATCACCCCGGCGTGAGCCCCATCTTGATCAGCGAGAGCCAGTAGGTTCGGTGGAGCCTGTTCTTCCGGTCGGGATGACAGAGTTCTTCCAACAGCTGCAGTGCTTAAACTGCAGCCTCGTTCTGTACATGCCTGGACTCGGAATGTGTATTCAGTCCAGAACTGAAGTCCTGGTACTATGTAGTTCATCTGAGTTGGTCCGCCGGAATATACAATATCACCATCTCGGTATACAGTATAGTTCTTTATCACACCATTAGGGCTTGACGGAATATTCCAGCTTACTTGAATCGAAGTAGCCGACACAGCCATAAGCTTTGGTGGGTCAAGGCCACTCGGGGACGATGCCCATGTCCTAGCAACGGATACTGGACTCTCAACATTTCCTTTCCGGTTCCTAGCGACCACAACATATGAATACTCAGATCCTGGGCTCAAGTTGTAATCAGTGTATGTTGTTCTCAATGTTCCGGAGACACTAATACTCTCAGTATATATCAGTCTACTGTCACGTCTGACGTCATACGATGTGATCACACCGTTTGGATTTTCCGGTTCTTTCCATGAAATTTCTATCGATGTTGAACTCATTACTCTCAAAATAGGAGGAGACATATTGTGTGGAACATCGTCGTCTGGGCGACCAGTGACCTCGCCGCTATCCGTACATCCGCCCCGAGTGCACGCAGTCAATTTGAACGTGTAATCTGTAAATGGCACTAGATTAATAGCCACATACTGAAATGCCATTCCCTCGTACACAACTACACTATTCATACGTAGCTGATAGGCACTTATCTCCCCAGTTGTAATCTGAGGACGTTTCCATGTCACCCGTATAGATGATGAATTCAAGGCAAACAAAGTGGGTGGGGAGACAACGAGAGGTGCTGATTCTTTAGTTCTAATCACTGTCTGTTCACTAGTGGTACAACCACCACCAGAACATGCGGTTATTGTGTAACTGTAATAAGTAAACGCCGTCAATCCAGTGTCGATATATTTCTTTTCATCAATTGCAGAAAAACTCAAAGGAACAGAATCATTTTGATGAAGTTGATAGCTTTGGATTATACCATTCGGTTCATAAGGTGTTTTCCATGTGATTTGTAAAGCATCCATCTGATCAGGAACAAATTTAACCAATGGTGGCTGAACTCCCTCTGGTGGTGCCTGCTGCGTGAACACAGACTGCCAGGTGCTCATAGTGCTACCCTTGGAGTTACTGGCTTGAACCGCGTACTGATACTCTGTAAATGGTTGAAGATTGGTATCAGTAAAGGTGAATGAGTCACCGTCGGTGAAGGTTGTCCTATGAACCACAACTGGTCCACTTAGTGACCTCTTCTGAATTCTGCTATTGGTACGTCTGAACACTTCATACATAGTTATCTTCCCATTCTGACTTGACGGGGGTGTCCAGGTCAGCGTAACAGTATGGTGCGTTACCTCCCCTATGGTAGGAGTGGACTGCCCCTCCGGTATTGTTTCCGACGTGTAGAACGACTGAGTAAAACTTTTCGTACAACCAGCAGACGTACACGCCTCAAGCTGAACAAAGTACTGCTGGAATGGTTCTAATCTTCTCAATTCAAATTCACGATTCAAACCTTGAAACACGGCCACTGAGGAACCTTCTTCATATATTCTATATGTTGTAATTATACCATTCGGGCTTACAGGGGTCCCCCAACGTAAGATAGCAGCCACACCAGAGAACAACCTCTCGATATCGAACAATCCAAGACCAGATGGTGAGGACTCACTGGTCTTGAACGTTGACCATGTACTGGATATGTTACCTGCAGAATTAAAAGCTACAATTCTTAATTGATATTCCGAGAATGGTTTTAATCCACTGACACTAGTTTGAATAGTTGATCCATTGACTCTGACTGTCTTCACACTATCTGGAACAGTAGGATCACTTATAGCCATTTTGTACTTTATCCTATACAAGTCTATGATGCCGTTAGGTTTCACAGGATGTACCCATTTGATGTCAACAGAAAAAGGACCTCGTACAGTGACTAAAGGTTGTGGTAGACCTTCAGGCGGGGCAGCATGTGTACGAATCAAAGTCCAAGGACTTGACACATCACCTTCAGAATTTCCTGCCACAACCTTGTATTCATACTCCGTGAAAGCATTCAGTTCCGACCCTGCGTGACGTATATGGTAAGTGTCGTTACTTACTCGGTTTATTAGTAACTGTACCGTATCCATGGCAACTCTGTAGTATACCAGATATTGTGTAATAATACCATTAGGTAATTCTGGGGGCTTCCAGTAGATATCCACTATATTGGGTCCAGATGACATGGCTGTTGGTGCCTGTAGAGCCGACGGAGCCGATTCGTATGTTTTAACGACAACTGCTGGACCTGTACCGCAGCCATTTGGCACACCTTGTAAACAAGCTTGAATACGGACCTCATACTCTGTGAACGGCATCAGCCGGGTGATGTTTACGGCAGTATTTAAACCAACCCCTCTATCGACTGCAAACTGTCGCCCAGCATTCAGCAACACTCGGTACTGATCAATGACACCATCTTCCGGCGGTATCGCCGACCACTCGACATATATCTGAGTGGCACTGAGAACCGTCACATTATCCGGCTGTGGTATATTGGCCGGAGTGTTGTCAGGCATGATGACTGTTGTTGCCTTACTACTGGTGTTCCCTGCATGGGTTCCCACGGTGACAAAATACATGTAAGTATGGCCAGGTATCAGGCTGTAGTCTGTGGCGTGAAAACTTTCTCCAAGAAATACTCGTATTTCATTATTTCTCTCTGATCTCAGTAAAGCATACATGATGATGATACCATTAGGTTGTGTAGGTGGTACCCAGTAGATATCAACTGATGTAGCACTTCTTACTATCACCTCGGGTGCAAATACACCTACAATGGAGAGAAACAAACTAGAAGGGTATTTGACACAAAAAACATGTCTCACACAAAAGTTCATAAATTTGGCCAAACATCATTCAACCTAAAATTCTTAAAAGTAAGCACAACTAGGCTTGGTACTAACTAAAAACTATTACTTAGTATTTATGTGAGGTTTTCATGAAATCTGAAGAATTGTTAAGTCTGAAATTTTGTGACATCCGTTCAGACTGATAGACTTCCAGCACAAAATCAATATGTCTCCTCCACTTTATGTAATCATGGTAAATAACATTATGCACCTATCAATATTTGTCCCAGTGGGTGGAGCGGCTTTTTTTTGTTTAAACTTTTTAGCAGATTATGAATTTGTAGATGAAGACTCATGTTAAGAAAGCATGTTAAACAGATAAATGAAATGGCAAGGAACTCAATACACGAAAATAAAAGCATCGCAAATAAAACCGCACATACAGTAAACACCTTACAAACAAGAGATGTTTGTAAATATGTATGCCCCATGGCAGCCCAATAGTCAGAAATGGTAAAAGTCTTGTGACCTTGACCTTTGACCTACTGACCTCAAAAACAATAGGGGTCATCTACTGTTGATGACCAACTTCCATGTAAAGTACGAAGATCCTAGGGCCAAGCATTCATGAGTATTTATACAGAAACCATTTGAATAGTCAGAAATTGTAAAGGTCACAGTGACCTTGACCTACTGACCTCATAATCAATAGGGGTCAACTGCTGTTATAAAGTTTGAAGATCCTAGGGAAAAATGTTCTTGAGTTATTGAAGGGAAACTGTTTGGTCTATCGACCGACTGACATTTGCAAAGATGGGGGGGGGGGCATAATAAGTGTTCATAAATTATAGTATTTACCTCCTGGGGCAGCTTCGGGCATCAATGTAGTCACCATGGTACTGTTAGTACAAGCAACCTCTGTACATGCTGATACTGAGACATTATATCTAGTGTAGGGTAATAGATCTGGAAATATAACATAGTACTGTTAGTACAAGCAACCTCTGTACATGCTGATACTGAGACATTATATCTAGTGTATGGTAATAGATCTGCAAATATAACATGGTATGGTTAGTACAAGCAACCTCTGTACATGCTGATACTGAGACATTATATCTAGTGTATGGTAATAGATCTGGAAATATAACATAGTACTGTTAGTACAAGCAACCTCTGTACATGCTGATACTGAGACATTATATCTAGTGTAGGGTAATAGATCTGGAAATATAACATAGTACTGTTAGTACAAGCAACCTCTGTACATGCTGATACTGAGACATTATATCTAGTGTATGGTAATAGATCTGGAAATATAACATAGTACTGTGTTAGTACAAGCAACCTCTGTACATGCTGATACTGAGACGTTATATCTAGTGTACTATAAAAGATCTGGAAATATAACATGGTATGGTTAGTACAAGCAACCTCTGTACATGCTGATACTGAGATATTATATCTAGTGTAGGGTAATAGATCTGGAAATATAACATGGTACTGTTAGTACGAGGGGTGATTGCGAAGTTCGTATAATTTGCCTATAAATTATTTATTTTTAGTTAAATATTGATGAAACTTCACTATCTGGATGATCAACATAATTGAAGTTGAAATATAGAACGGAATAAAAATCTGCCAAGTTATGCCGTTTTTAAAGTCTTATGTGTGACTAAAATTCACGCAAATATTACACATCATACGTCGACGTCATGGGGTCATTTCCATAAAATATAATGTTGTTTACTACATCCGCTATCAAATTAGCACTGTATTTATCTGAACAGATAATGAAACGGAAACAACGTTATGACGTCAACGGGTGACACTGAATTGAGGCGCGTTACAGAATGTTGCGTGGGAATATGAAAAAACACTGACTGAAACAAATGAAAAGATGAAAATGTGCGATAATTTAAAACGTATAGTCTGGCAGTTAGCAACAAACAACACAGACGATTCAAAGTACACAGAAGATCGACTAAGTCAACAATAGAGAAAGGTTGCCATCGACAGTGATTCCGTGTGTACGTGAAAAGTGCGAGGAATCATCCAAAAAGACAGACGAAAAACCATTAGACTGATAGTCAGCGAGCTCGAGAAATCTCATTTAACTATGTATGGGTTCTGTACGAAAGAGCCAGATATGCCGAAAAATCAGACATTCGTAGCCTTGTGTTGTGACTTCGTGGGGAAAGTGCTCCATACAGTGGACCTACATTGCGTTTAACGTTATGTGATGTTGTTTAGTTTTCTGGTGTGCGGCGTCTATGCAAAGTGACTGTTTAGGAATCGTCGTAACTATGTAACTGTTTGATGTATTTTTCTAATTCTTACAAGAGAGTTTGATAATGCATAGAAGATTGTGATGGTATTATTTATTATTCCTTATGAGCAAAACAACTCGATTCACAACAAAATTACACAAACTTCCCGATCAACCCTCGTACAAGGAACCTCTGTACATGCTGATACTGAGACATTATATCTAGTGTAGGGTAATAGATCTGGAAATATAACATGGTACTGTTTACAGTATAATAACTATTAAACTATTAGCATGACTCAACAGTTCACTATTTGACTTCAGTTTTCTGTTAAGTTAAACAAGTCACTAAGAATTGCAAGAATATTTCCATTTAATAGGCAACATACATGGGTTATTCAATATGTTATGACCATCGGTCTCATTTGATTATTATTGCGTTTTAACAATAACAATCATTACAAACAATTACTTATTACCTACAGTCAATACAAATTTATCTTCAATAATGCAAACCAGTAGCATGTCATCAGCCATTCTATTACCATAGCAACGCGCTATGACCCATGACCGAAGTAACATATCTTTTTCATTTGTTCAACTTGTTATAAATTCTGATTAGGTATAAGGTTGTATGTAGCACTAACGATTTTATGCTTCAAAGGTGACAACAACTTACCTCCAATAATGTACGACAGGTCAGTCGTGTTATACACTTCATCATGATGTCCACCCACGAAATGCAACCTGTACTCTTTAATGATACCATTAGGAAGATCAGGGACCTTCCATGTGACTTGTATACTCGTAGAATTCCTCACTAACACAAACGGGGCATGGACCCCTTCTGGGGCCGCTTGAGCTGTTGCTACAGTTATCTGATGTAAAAGATGTAACCAGTGATTGACATAGGTCCAATACCTTAACAGGGTTCCCATAAATATTCTGACACAGAATTCACAGTGACAGACCAAAGTGCAAATTTGCCTGACATTGTAGATCAATTAGGCACAACAGCATGTTTTTGTTTGGGGCAATATATGGCAATAAAAGTAAAGAAAATAAAGCTGTATTTGCTTACTGAACAACAGAACTGTTTTAAGACTGACTGTGGACATAAAGCTATAATAATTTAGAATTGGCAATTCAACTAACTGTGGTTTTGTTTTTGATAGAACACAGTTTTAGCAATTGTGTTAGAATATACTTACAGAAGGGCTATTGATACAGCCAGCCACTGTACATGCTGTAAGAATGTAGGTATATGATCTGTACGGTAGAATAGTGGTGTCGTCTGTGTGTCGATGTGCAAGTCCTCTATATAACTCTATACCATCACGTACCAGAACATACCTCAATATCTCACCTACAAATATATAAAACAATGAAAGAAGAAGCTGAATATCCCAAAAGTTTCCTTTGCCATCTCTTGTGTTTGAATTTAAAAGACCCCACAAAAATGACATTTTACCACAATCCACAAAATTTAATGCCCACAAAAATAAGAGATTTTGCAGTATATCCATTTATCAAGAGAGCTTTTAGATTTAAATTTGACATAGTCAAGACTTTACCATTAGGTTTTTCTGGTGTCCTCCATTTCAAGAATATCATGTAGAGTTGTTTAGGGTCCAGGGTAGCAATAGGGGCCCTTAATCCTTCAGGTCTGGCCTGTAGTGTCTTTATTTCTGTATAATCACTTTGTGTAGTACCAGCACTGTTTGTTATAGTCACAGAGTACTCGTATAAGGAGAACGGTTGTAGGTCATTATCTAGAATAATGTATATATCACAATTATAGGATTCATTCATCAAAACATATACTAGTATGCAAAATATGTAAAGACAAGCATACATGCCATGTTTCGCAGACCCCTATGCGTGAGATTGGTGATGGAAATGCAGGAGATTTCATTAAAATGCAGGAGATTTTCCTTGCTGAAACTTTAGACTTAAAGTATTGAAGTTTATATGCTGTTTTCACTTATCTTAATTTGATGACAATACCATGCAAGCTTCATGTAGCAAGTTAAACTAATATTTGTCATCATTTTCATAATGTAAACAAAAAATGTCAGATTCCAGTCTGTCCATGAAATGTGTGAGATTTGATAAATTGGCCTCTGATCATGCAGGAGTAGAGTCTCAAATGCAGGAGACTCACGCATGATGCAGGAGATCTGGCAAGTATGAGACAAGTGACTGAAAAATTGCAAGCAGTACAGAAGTCCTCTACTACTTTGAAATAATGGCCCTTTCCTCTGTCACCATAGCAACCATATTTGTTGCCAGAATCACAATACATCTAGATGTACACATTCTCCTGATTAACCTCTATCTACATGCCAAGTTTAATAAACCTAGCTGGAAAACTTCTTTACTTATGTCAGATCCAGATTTCTTGACAGAATGACAAAAAGACAGACGGTGGGCTAACCTATCAGTCCCTTCAGTTGACAATCAGTAACAGACCAATTACAGAAGCAAGTTCAATACATATAAGAGTGTGACGTCATATCATATACAATTTTGTTGTATTGGTTAAATGTGCGTACTACAAATACCCTTAAACAATTACTCAAAAACAAGAGGGCCCTAGGTCGCTCACAAATCATTTACAACTTCAAAGAATCACGTTAATGCAGGCTGAGCCTTAGTTGCATGTACAAGGTTATCATTTAGTCCTAACCAGCGACCTTGTTATTTACATCAGATAACCCATATTGATAGATTAGACCAAAATTGTGACCTCTAGTGCCTATACAAAGTTTTTCTTTGATTTGACCTACCGGTAGTGACCTATTTTTGACCCCAGTTGTCCCAATATCACACTTGACCTAGAATTCATACAGACAAACATTCTGACCAAGTTTAATGAAGATTTAGTCATAACTGTTTCCTCTAGTGTGTTCACAAGCTCTTTCTAAGATTTGACCTAATGACCTAGTTTTTGACCCCGTATGACTCAGTTTCGCACTTGGCCTAGATTTCATGAAGATTGGGCCATAATTGTTTCCTCTAATGTGTTCACAAGCTTTTCTAAAATTTGACCTAGTGACTTAGTTTTTGACCCGACATAACCCAGTATCAAACTTAACCTAGATTTCATAACAGCAAACATTCTGACCAAGTTTCATGAAGATTAGGTCATAACTGTGAACATAACAATTGTGAACGGACGACTACGGATGGCCGAACAACGGCCGAAGAGTGATCACAAAAGCTCACCCTGTCACTATGTGACAGATGAGCTAAAAATACTGTGGTCAATCATGCCACTATCCCATGTTTAGAACAATATTTTTCAATGAAGAGTATGGAGGGGAGACAATTTTTAAGGGAGATCATTCTTGATATTTGTCTCAAAAAGCTGCACATGGGAAGTGTACACATTCTAACTCATCACTTACCATGATAGAATAGAGTGTATAGAACTAAAGGCAGTTCAAGATTTCTTTTGGTAATTCTAAAAATAATTTTAATATCTTTATATCAATACATACAGTATGACCTCTCCAGAGCGGCCCTGTCTTTTGCAACAACCTCTCTTTAGCATCCTCATTATTTTATTCCAAAAGCAACCATTTACTATAAACATTACCTCTCCAGAGCAATAACCTCTGTACAGCAAACAAATTTTTCATGTTTCCCAAAGTATGTTGCTCTACAAAGGTTGTGCTGTACCTGGGGCTCTGTACTTTGTCTTTGAACTTACCCAGAAAATCTGTGTCCATTCCAGAATAAATCTTCTCCTGACTAACAACACAATCATCAGACGGATCTGGTGGAGCGGGTGTTGGAGTCTGATCCACATATCCACGCACTGATCCACACATGTATGTATACGGATCAAAGTCACATACATCACAGAATGCTGTATCTTTCTGACCACGTGGACATACAGTCCCAGATCCACAACCTGGTATATAGATAAACAAACTACTAGTAATCGTTAATCTAACACTAGGTCATTCTGACCGAAACACAGCCCAGTATAGATGAAAAGACACCTTTAATTGGTCAAGAACTGAAAGAAAATTATATCAAACTCATTTTGAACAAGCAATAAAAACATCATAATCAAACTAACCAATACAACAAAATAATGCAAATAATTTTTAGTGTTCTTCATCTCCTGAAGAAGATCTTTTAGGTTGAAATATAGAGTAATTTAGAGTTGTTTATCAACAAACATTATTGCGATCCCCTATTAGTGATATTTTACAACAAGATCATAATCAAAGTTTGTCTCATCCTGCTGGACTAGCACAAACAAATATATGGTACAAACAATAAAGTAAGATGTAAGGTATGATTACCTGACTGTTGATGTGATTGGTCGGCACAGAATTGAGACACGGGATTATAACCAATGAAATTACAGCAACTTAGACCATTCGATATCACCTCTATACCACAACATTTCTCATTGGCCGAAATCTTCTCTTCAGCGCTTGAGTATTTGTGTACCTTAACAACGATAGTAAATAGTTATGTCCATTAATCAGTCAACAAGTTCATTATTTTCAAAGAATTCGAAATTCACTAACAGCAAGGCCTGTGGTTTTTAAATTTTAACATAAAAATCAATGAATTTCGTATTCGAAGTTTTTTTCTTTTTGAGCCCCTTAAGGGTTACCCTTTTTATTTCAAATATATAGTATACAATCATAGTTCATTATTTATAATATATTGATATTCATAAAAGTATACAACCCAAAATCTAAACCAAGAATTGGATGCATCCTTTACATAGCTTTAGACATTTTCCAAGTTTAATTTCAAGATTAATACGTCGGGATTATAACTAAGACCAAGGTTAATTTCCAGCTTAATTTGCTCAGACTATAACTAAGACTAATTGGCTCGGACTATAACTAAGACTAATTGGCTCAGACTATAACTAAGACTAATTGGCCCTACTATAACTAAGACTAATTGGCCCGGACTATAACTAAGACTAATTGGCCCGGACTATAACTAAGACTAATTTGCTCGGACTATAACTAAAGACTAATTTGCTCGGACTATAACTAAAGACTAATTGGCCCGGACTATAACTTAAGACTAATTGGCCCTACTATAACTAAGACTAATTGGCTCGGATTATAACTAAGACTAATTTGCTCGGACTATAACTAAGACTTATTAGCTTGGACTATAACTAAAGACTAATTTGCTCAGACAATAACTAAGACTAATTGGCCCGGACTATAACTAAGACTAAATGGCTCGGACTATAACTAAGACTAATTTGCTCGGACTATAACTAATAAAGATTAATTTCTAATAATTAATCTAGGTTATTTTGCTCAGTCATTTAGTGTCTCAGGTCGTGTAAATTTTCTGTGGTTATTATCTACCTTACTATCTGTGTCAGCCTGTATTTACAAATTACTCAACCCGTGATTCGGTGACGTAGCAAGGCTAGGCTATATAAATCATTGATCGGTTCTCGTCCGGTGTCATTAAATTTATTACACTTCAAAAGACAACTGTTCACACCTTTGATGGCGTGGTTTCGAGGTAAAATGAATGTGCAACGGCGAATTTGAACACAACTATTGCTGCGACACACTGAAGATGGTAGAAAAGATAAGTAATGCGTTTATTGTTTTTGTAGTCATTGCATGACATGTGGAACAGGTCATATAGCCATAACATATCAATGAAACGGAGAAATGTGACAAGCAGGTATTGAATAATTTGAATTCATGCAGCAAGCTTTTTACTTGAAGCGCAGTTGTGTGCCTTACGGAATAAGTTCAATTTATATTGCTTTGGTAAATATTGAACATTCATAATAGTCTTGTCACGAGTCCGTAATGAATATGTTCATGTGTAATGATAGCGATGGCATGAGTCTGTTCATAGCACAAGTTAATTGTGGTATATTTATATAAACACATGAGTCGGTTGGTTATTTCAACATTTATGTATTGACAACTGATATATATCGATTATAATAATTAATCTGAGTTAATGGTGAAGCGGGTCATGCACTATTACCTAAGTACTCTTAGTTTGTGGCCTAGACGCAACGTGGTAAGAAGCTACTGGTACCATTTTTATTTTGTCTCCAATACAACAGCACAGCTTAGCGCGTTTGTCTCGGAAGGGAAATGTTTTATTGTTTGGGGCAATATGGCTGACCCATTGCAAATAACATTTAACATCTGTGCTTATACATTGTCAATTGTGAGTCTTCAAATTAACTAATCGAATCATGCTTATGGTACCGTAGCGAAAACACACGAAGACTAATTAGGGACAGGTCAAATGTTGTCGGCTGTACTTCTTATAGCACAGGGGGGTGAAGCCACGTGATGAAATTTTGTTTGTTTGACTACTTGGTTTCTTACAGTTATCGACCCGGGACGAATATACATAATTATACTAGTTTGCCCCAGACAGTGATAGGGGGGTATCTGGCGTAAAGGTATGAGTTTGTATTACCCACCAGGTGGATTAATTAGCGGACTCGATGAACAATCGTTAACTTTGACTGATCTGTACTTAAGTAGCTTGCCACTTTCACGTTTGACGATTTGACACTTGGTTTGTAAAGATAAAACATTGTTTTGGTTTTATTGTAATATGTGTACCGGTATTCACGTGCATTTCTAGTGTACTTTAGAATGGAATTATGATCGACAAATGTGTCACTATGTTTAGTGTTTAAAAGCCGCCGGTGTTTTTATAAGCCACATACAATTAACTGTCGAGCACGAGATTGTAACTAGTACTTTATTATGTCTTCAACGGCATGACTTTCCCACTTTTATTGGGTGATGACTGATCACTGTTTTTGCAAAACTAAGTTCTGTTAACAATAAGGACAGTCCGGCGAGTTTGACATGCCTCTCGAACTTTTATTAGCATAATTTAACAGTTGATACGCTGGTTATATTTATATTTATAGTTGCGTTGGTTTTCATGGCGGGAAGTGTCAGAGGACGCTTAGATGTGATGCCAACACAAAGCTAGGGCACTGATATTGCAAGTTTACTCATGGAAATTCATATTATGGTGTGTGCGTGCACAGGGGTCGGGATCATGTCAATTTATCCGAGCTATAGCAAGATTAAAAAATTACTCGTGGTACAGTAAGCATTTTAAGTGGGTTTATCCACGGTGTTCAATTAACACATACTTGCATTCTACTGCCATTGGCCTGTACTGACATAGAATATAGGGTCATGTGGTCCTGAGCCGACTATACTATTAGGGTTTTTGTTCAACTTACCGAATAACTAAATTTATACAAACGTTCTACAATCCCTTATAGTTTAGTTGATGAAACTACTTTTCTTCCAACGCCGTCACCAGGCGGCGCCTCTTTGCAATAGTAAACCGGTCAGCAAGTAATGTTGCATAACAAACTATGCGGATGTAAACCGGTCATGCAAACCAGTACTAATTATTTCATGCGGACCACATCGGTCTTTGTCGCTTCGCAGTATTTTATTGACGGAAGAAAGCCAAAACATCCCGCAATAGAATCAAGACCATGGCACACTCCTGAATGAACTGCATGTGGCTATATCCCGGTCTAAATAGACCGATTTATATTTACTAGTTATGGACCATGTATAGATCAACCACGAGTTTTGAGCCGTGACGGGAGATTACACTATTTAGTCATGGTGTGTGAATATACCTGGTTGGGATGCCTTTTAAATGCGTTGATATACGATATATATTTTTGTATGACCAGATATCGTCAGTATCGCTGGCCCAATCGGTAGACAGCTTGATTTTCAAGCTGGGACATGCGGGTTCAAGCCCTGATAACTGCTCATTTTTTCTCCTTCACCTTTTAAATCTTTGTCGTCAGGAATATGAAGACGTAGTTTAAAAGCAGTTTTAATTTTTTAACTAATTATTTTGAATTTTCATTCTACATGTAATGGTTTTACATGTTTCGTTGTTTTTTATTTGATTTCTTTCCTCGGGCCCAGTATTAATTAATCTTTTACTTAATTCAATACATAAACTCGTGTCCGACTTTCGACTTCTCTTGGTGTGTTGGTTAAAATTCGTCAGTTTTGTCTGTCTCCGAGTCAAATGATGCATTTGAATATTTCAAAGCGGGTGCTTGAAGACCGTTTATTGCATAATATAACGCCAGTTTTAACTAGGAGAAACAATTACATGTATATAATTACACGCTGTTACTATGAGTAACGAAACTTTATTTTGACTAATAAAATACATTCCAGGAAATGCATAACTTTCTTGTGCAATATTACTTAAACAAGCAATTTGAAAAAAAGACAAATATAAAAACTGACGATGCCAAGGATCGAACCTAGAAAAGTAAGTATCATAAGACATCCCCGTATCCATTGGGCCACCTATTCAGTTACTTAACGAAATACTTATTTAACTTATGTTGGTATTGCTTATATATACCTACCCTTCTATGGTGATATAACTTTGCTGCATAAATTAGTCACGGCTCGAGAAACGTGGTTGATCTATATATGTTTATTTCTGCTTGGGGCAAAACATTGACTGATAAGCAATTATATCTGTGTAGTTGGTATGTGAATGTCACTACTATTTGTGGCATATTTAAATGATCTTAACTTGTAGATTGACATATATTTTTCAGCATGTCAGAAGCTACATATATCTTCCAGTCCTAGTATATACGGATAGAAGCTTACATCAAGGCATTCACGCATATATATGGATCCTGGATGACTCGATCCCATACTGGGCAGGAGCTAGTGCCAATGAACGCGGCAGGCCTAATCTACAACTTCCGGAAGGTCTTGGTGTTACATGGTGGAGTGGGTTGTTTGGGCTGGAGCGACTTACAGCACTGCATTCGGCTTCCCATGGATCTACGACCCGAGCCAACGGTAATAGTTTTCCATTTGTGGGGGAATGACATGATAAACAATTCCCTCCGCTTTATTTTCAAAATGGTAGAAGGCATAGAGCTTGTGCACCAGGCACTTCCGGGGTCTCACATCGTATGGAACAGCCGCTGAAGCGGTTAAAGCTATTGCTAGGAAACGACGGTGTATTAACAGATTTGGCCACAAAATCATAGATCGTTTACCAAAACATACAAGTCTGCGTATGGACATTGATTAAAAAAACCTGGATTCTTTGGAGAGGGCGGGTGCACCTTTTCATTGTCGGTTTAGATTTGTACTTTATTCACATTAGAAGAGAAATCTATTTTAAAATAAGAATTGGCGGAAATTAAATGTTACATTTAATTTTGTGGCGGAATTCTTATTGAAGGAGCGACCAGGGGTACTGAAGCGTTAGGATTTTATCCTTCTAAAAAACGGGATAATGGTGATGTTAAAGATATGAAATATGGCAGTCTGTGATTGTTTACCGCTACCTGTTTTTACTGTCGGTCTACAATTCTTGGCTTGCTTCCAAAAAATATTATTTGGGTTAAATGAGCGGTTACTGATGTGCTCCATAGATTAGCGTCTTAGGCGGTCTCTAATTGGCTCACACTTTTAGTTAGGATCTTGTTTAGTTAAGCTGTATTATACGTTATGTTGCACTGGTAGTCGAATAATTAGGTACAGCGTACCATGCGGACTTATTTCTCGCCGTGCGGCGATAGCTTAAAATTATATGGCACCAGCGGTGCCTTCCCAGGGTCTAAACGCATCAGATGATGCGCTTGCTTTTATATCGCACCAGCGGTGCAATTATATATATACGCCAGCGGCGTTTGCAGAAATTATATGGCACCAGCGGTGCCTTCCCAGGGTCTAAACGCATCAGGCGATGCGCTTGCTATGATATAGCACCAGCGGTGCGATTATATACGCCAGCGGCGTTTGCATACAATATATGGCACCAGCGGTGCCTTTCCAGGGTCTAAACGCATCAGGCGATGCGCTTGCTTTTATGTAGCACCAGCGGTGCGATTATATACGCCAGCGGCGTTTGCAGTATGGCTACATAGTGCAACTGGGTGGGCGATTTCCGGTTACGTTCATGTTTGCTCCTAGTCGCTCCTTCTCATGTCTGGTCGGCAGTAAATTCAACTCCACTCTGGCGTTTAACCAATGGAGTTCCTCCTCTGCTGTCATGGCCGTATCCGCCAACTCATTAAATAAATAACTTCTGATAAAGAATTACACTTACATTTATTGAATATATATATTTATATAGAATACTTTTCGGGAAGAATATTAGATAATAGATTATCAAACTCAAACAGCTTTGTTGTTTTGTCAGGACTGAGTCCAAAAATAATAAAGATTAATTTCTAATAATTAATCTAGGTTATTTTGCTCAGTCATTTAGTGTCTCAGGTCGTGTAAATTTTCTGTGGTTATTATCTACCTTACTATCTGTGTCAGCCTGTATTTACAAATTACTCAACCGGTGATTCGGTGACGTAGCAAGGCTAGGCTATATAAATCATCGATCGGTTCTCGTCCGGTGTCATTAAATTTATTACACTTCAAAAGGCCACCCACCGCTCCCTATTTGTAATTTTGTGTAGACTGTTTATTTTGCACTATGTATTTAATAACATTATTGCCGCGTCTAACGTTATATTTTGCAGTTAGTTATCATATATGTGTGCGAATTGGCATCTTCATTGATACATGGTTTACAAACATCGTCATACGACATGGAACGAATTACGTGACAGAGTTGACAACAACCCTCCTTCAAATAGAAATGAACAACAACGGTTGCAGAGGTACAGTCGTTCTATGTTAACTGATGCTCCTACAAGGAACTAACTATAAATCACTGAAGCGTAGTGCGTGATTCTTGCGATAAGTGAACTTTGGAATGCATGTGGAATGTTGTGCCTTTAGATTCTACTACGGGAAGATTGTAGTGTATGTAGGCAGTGGTCGATGTAACTTGTGACTATGTGTACATTATAGTTGTGTACCTATTTATAAGGTTTGATTTGTAAACCTGTGACTATTCATATATTTATTATAAAGGGATGCATATTTACTACAATGCTTACCATGTAAAATTGTGATTAGAGTTAATTAATTTGTCGTGACAGCAGCACTATTAGAGCTAGGAATGACCAGAGGAACTGAAGCGTTAGGATTTTATCCTTCTAAAAAACGGGATAATGGTGATGTTAAAGATATGAAATATGGCAGCCTGTGATTGTTTACCGCTACCTGTTTTAACTGTCGGTCTACGATTCTTGGCTTGCTTCCAAAAAATATTATTTGGGTTAAATGAGCGGTTACTGATGTGCTCCATAGATTAGCGTCTTAGGCGGTCTCTAATTGGCTCACACTTTTAGTTAGGATCTTGTTTAGTTAAGCTGTATTATACATTATGTTGCACTGGTAGTCGAATAATTAGGTACAGCGTACCATGCGGACTTATTTCTCGCCGTGCGGCGATAGCTTAAAATTATATGGCACCAGCGGTGCCTTCCCAGGGTCTAAACGCATCAGGTGATGCGCTTGCTTTTATATCGCACCAGCGGTGCAATTATATATATACGCCAGCGGCGTTTGCAGAAATTATATGGCACCAGCGGTGCCTTCCCAGGGTCTAAACGCATCAGGCGATGCGCTTGCTTTTATATAGCACCAGCGGTGCGATTATATACGCCAGCGGCGTTTGCATACAATATATGGCACCAGCGGTGCCTTTCCAGGGTCTAAACGCATCAGGCGATGCGCTTGCTTTTATGTAGCACCAGCGGTGCGATTATATACGCCAGCGGCGTTTGCAGTATGGCTACATAGTGCAACTGGGTGGGCGATTTCCATTACGTTCATGTTTGCTCCTGGTCGCTCCTTCTCATGTCTGGTCGGCAGTAAATTCAACTCCACTCTGGCATTTAACCAATGGAGTTCCTCCTCTGCTGTCATGGCCGTATCCGCCAACTCATTAAATAAATAACTTCTGATAAAGAATTACACTTACATTTATTGAATATATATATTTATATAGAATACTTTTCGGGAAGAATATTAGATAATAGATTATCAAACTCAAACAGCTTTGTTGTTTTGTCAGGACTGAGTCCTAAAATAAAGACTAATTTGCTCAGACTATAACTAAGACTAATTGGCCCGGACTATAACTAAGACTAATTTGCTCGGACTATAACTAAAGACTAATTTGCTCGGACTATAACTAAAGACTAATTTGCTCAGACTATAACTAAAGACTAATTTGCTCGGACTATAACTTAAGACTTATTGGCCCTACTATAACTAAGACTAATTTGCTCGGATTATAACTAAGACTAATTTGCTCGGACTATAACTAAGACTTATTAGCTCGGACTATAACTAAGACTAATTTGCTCGGACTATAACTAAGACTTACCTTGACATGCTCTGTATCACTTGTACAGCATAATGACAAATCATCTCTGACATACTGTTGTCCACAACATGACCTACCCAGTCTATGTGTATATGCATGTCCTATAACCTCCCCTCCGCAACAAACCATCATATCCGCAACCATCTCACCACCACAACACTGCCGATTATGTCTCTCATATAACTTGCCTGAAAAATCAAATTTTATCAGAATAACATCGCCTGAGAAGAGCACAGTCGTAAGTGCAAAAGAAACTGTCTGAAAACTACTTTTTGCTTCGCAATAAAAAGCTTTTTGTACCTTATTTTGTTCAACATGATCTACTATGATTTTCATGAAATTGTGTATAAGATCTGCATTGTGATGCAGATTTCAAATATAGGGTCGTAAGTAGCAGAAATTAGTTCTGTCTCAAATTGCTAACATTTAACTTTGCAAAATACTAGAAAGTGACAAGTTCGCAAAATTTTGACAATCGCGAAAAATATACAGTAACTCTCAAAATTGTTGACAGTAACCAATTTTGTGCTCACAGAAACTCATTATGCTTAGGTGAGCTTTAAAAGCCAACAATACTTGGTCATCGCTTTCCCATGATGCCTCATTGTAAATTGTAGGTAACTTACCAGCACAACAAACTTGGGAGCCGTCAGTAAAATAAGGAACAGTAGCACAACACTGATCACCAGCACCTATAGCAACACGATCTTCATTGTAGTCAGGACAACATATAGCCCCTACTGGTACAAACTCATACCTATATGTAGTATACAAAATATGTAAGATGGTTACAGGCACTGCAGTGTATACAGTCAGGTCCCGATAAAACCATGCTGTTTGTTCCCATGCAAATTGTCAAAGTAACGAATATGTCAGTATATTGAATTGATACAAGGAGTGTTTAAAACATTTGTCCCCATAAAATGATGTCTGTATACGAAATGTCAGTATACTGGGTGTCGTTATATAGAGACTGACAGTACACTACATAATATCATATTACATCAAAAAGAGATGGTTGTGAGTCATGAACTGGTATCGATCTCCCGATGCAGCAAAATACCAGTACTTGTAGTCATTTATGTCATGTTGACCTTAGACTAACTGATCCAAAAATCAATAGGGATCACTGGTCATGATCTACCTGCACACAAGTTTGAGGTGTCCCACACTTGCTGGAAACATTCCTTTTTTGCTAATAACCTCAAGATCAGCAGGGTTTGGTCATAAACAATATTCCTATCAAGTTCAAGGATTATAGGTTAAAGGGTTCTTCTAAATCAACCATTAACCATTCTGAGGACTGGCCAATTACCCAGGGATGAAACCGAATCGCCACGTTTTATGACTGTCTCAGTCAAACGAAAAGAAAAATCAGAATATAGCTGTATTCTTCCCAAGTATTGCCTGCACTTTTATCAAAAAGATAATGAACAAGACTGCGTTCAATAAACGCTTATGCCCCCTGTGGAAGTCCAAAATTAGGTTAAGGTGAAGGTCAAAATGGAGTTAGGTGATACAGGCATGTAGAGAGTGTTCATATACAACATCTATGCAAGTATGAAAGCTTTGTAGCAAGCTATAATTTAATGCTAGAAGAAACGGTCAATTTGGGTTAGCCAAGAATTTGGCTCTTCAAAAAGTCTAAGTCCAAAATTAGGTGAAGGTCAAGGTCAAAATGGGGTCAGGTGATACAGGCATGCAGAGAGTGTTCATATACAACATCCTAGTCTGGCTACCCGACTAGATAATATATTTTTTTCAATCAATTATCATAATTTTGTTTTCAATTTTAGCTAGATTTTATTTTGGGCTTGATTATCTATGTTTGAGGGTGCAAAGGGAATTAATTTCAGGAAAAAAGAGTAAACTGAATAGTTGTCTCCTGTAATTAAACATAGGGTATGTATAGACAGACTAACAACATCCATACAAGTATGAAAGCTTTGTAGCAAGCAATAATGATGCTAGAAGAAACGGTCAAATTGGGTTAACCAGACGGACGACGAACGGACAGGTGAATCACTATATGCCTTCCGATCTATCGATACGGGGGCATAAAAATTGGACAGGGAAGGTAGTAACTCAACCCAGAATCCTAACCAAAAATTAAATGTGTCTTTCACACAGCTTTAGACATTTTCCAAGTTTCTGATAAGCAAATCTGGAACGGCCATACTCCATTTTCGTACTAGTATTTTCACAATTTTGCACATCTGATATTTTCTTTGAATCCTCTCCCACTTTTACCTGAGTCCAATACACAGATGGGTGCAACAGGTGGGTGAATGCGGTAGTCACTACTAATTAATGGACGGACAAACAGTTGCTATACAATGTATTTCCCATTCATCAAATCAGAGCAGATTCATTTGAACAGTTGTAATTAATATTTGTTCACACTAATACTAAAAAGGGTCAATTAGCTACAAATTGTCAGTATTTAACTAATTTGTGATTCACATCACTCCTTGTACATCCCTTCTTTTTATTGATAAACCATAAACATACTCAAAAGGTTACATACATGTACAGGGTGTTAAAGTTTGTTCTCAAAATTTAAATTCATACTTTTTTCTGAGTTATGTATGCAGTGTACAGTATTAATTTCCTACTCTAATGGCTTCATTGAATGCCAGAAAGATTAGAACATCGGTAGAACCCACTGGAATTCAACCTGAAAATTTTACATTCTTCTGATGTCAGCAAAAGAAAGTATTTAAATATTAACATTGAGAATGAACTTTTTGAACACCCTGTACATGTATTAAAGTAATACATACCTATCATTACAACATTGATAGCTTTCTCTGTAAGTATGAAACATTCCACCGCAGCAGACGTCATTCTGTCCCGTCATCTCGGCGTAATGTTGTCCACAACACTCAAATCCATCTTGTGTATCATGTAACACACCATCACAGCATATCTGTAATATATTCAACATGGAATTGACGAGGTTCCATCAGGTACTTAAAATTGGGTCCCACCCGACAGTTACACAAATAATTAAGCAAAAATCATAATGACTTGCAATATATAAAATTAAAGAAAATTAAAAGAAAATCAAATCAAATACTGGGTACCGTTTCAATTGGCCTTAATTGAAATGCCTCAACTGAATTCACTAGAGAATGTGTATTAAGGTGCAGTACAACCTCCCAGAGCGACCATCTGTAGAGCAACAACCTCTCTACAACAACACCTTCAAAATTTCACTTAGATGATATTTAGTCTAACTGTAACCACTGTAGAACAATCTCTACACAATGGCCATTATTTGCAGCTCCCAAAAGGTGTTGCTCTACAGAGGTTGTACTGTACATGTAAATGGCAAATTCAGTTGACCAATGAAAAGAGGTAATACTGTTTGTAAAAATATTTTAAAAAATAGTTTGCCCATGTTTGCATAATTCACTCACTTGATAACCTACTACGTTGATGCGACAATTGATATACGTCAGAGCAGCGATTGCTCCGCCTTTTTATTTGTGGAAGACTTTCAAGCTAACCTATTGGACCAAGAGATTACAATTCACTGTTAAAATGGATTTAAAGCTACTTGATTGACAACTGATTTTGTGTTGTATGTGGTTTGGACAACAGACAAGTTATATATCGCAAAGATCAAGGCTCTAAAAAAGTCAAGAGATGTGTTCAAGAACAAGAGGGCCCAAAGGGCCATAGGTCGCTCACCTGTCCTAGTAGTTCATGCAGACCCCGTAATGGTAGCCTCTATTGCATGTACAAGGTTTTCATATTGTCTTATAAAGGGACCTTGTAATTTACATCACATAGACCTAATGGCATATTGAAGTTTAAGCCAAGTTTTGTCTATGATTTGACCTAATGACCTAGTTTTTTACCCTAGATGACCCAATATCTAACTTCACCTAGATTATGTTACGATGATCATTGTGACCAAGTTTCATGAAGATTAAGTCAAAATTGTGACCTCTACAGACTACACATGGTTTTTTTATGATTTGATATTTTGACCTAGTTTTTGACCCCGGATGACCCAATATCAAACTTGACCTAGATTTTGTTGAGATAATAATTGTGACCTAGTTTCATAAAGATTAAGACAAAATTGTGACCTCTACGGACTACACAAGGTTTTTCTATGATTTGACCTTGTGACCTAGTTTTTGACCCCGGATGACCCAAAACGAACTTGACCTAGATTTTATTGACATGATTATTGTGACCAAGTTTCATAAAGATTAAGTCAAAATTGTGACCTCTACAGACTACACAAGGATTTTCTATGATTTGACCTTGTGACCTAGTTTTTGACTCCGGATGACCCAATATCGAACTTGGCCTAGATTTTATTGAGATGATCATTTTGACCAAGTTTCATAATGATTAGGCTTAAACCTCTAGTGTCTACACAAGTAAATTGTGGACGGACGGACGACGGACGAAGAGTGATCACAAAAGCTCACTCTGTCACTTTGTGACAGGTGAGCTAAAAAGGACAGAAAAAGGGTACACAAACCTTTGATCCGGAATAGCATGTTGATCCACACAGATTCTGCAGTATTCCACATTGTACGTATGTACATTTCATCAGTTCTGGACTCATTGTAGCGACAGGACTACACAAGAAAAAAACATAATTGTAAAATTGTAATCGTAAGGGTTCGCATCAGTTTGAACAGTACAGTTCACTTCGCTGAGTGTATGGACTTTGATTGATTGACAAATAAATAAAATAACAATGTAAATTGTAAAGAAGATGATAAATGTTCTATACAACAGTTTGAATGAAAACAAGTTTGTTTATTTATTCAGGTTTAACACTGTTTTTCAACAATTTTCCACTTATATTACTGGCAGATTAAACTAACCAGTTTTTCTGGACTATAAACTTACTATTAAGCACCTTCAACAAGGAACCAGCAACTTCTCAACATTTGGTTGAAAATGGAAATTGTTGTCAAATTATAAAGGAAGATTACAGGCTTCATAGCCTAGGAATCAAACCAGGATCCCCACGTAACAAATCCAGCACACTAACCACTGGACCGTGGGCAGTTTGTAATAAATCTTTAGTAAAAACATACAATGGCCGCTCAGGCCTGGTTTGATTGTATACAACATATTACACGGTAAATATCCCGAAAAACCACTTCTCAGTTCCGTCCAAAAATTGTACTGTTTTCATATGGCTCTGAGGAAACTGAAAACTGATGTAATGAACCCTCTGACGGATCTCAGGATACATAATATCTGAGTCCCGTGTTACATCAGTTTTCAGTTCTGTCAGAGCAATATAAAAACAGAACAGTTCTCTGACGAAACTGCACGAGAAGCGGTGTATTGGGATAACTAACTGTGTATCATAGCACTCACATTTCTGAACATTGTTGAATAGTTCTCCTCCATAGATCATACCTCCGTATGATACCATTAGGTTGTAGTGGAGCTTGCCACATGACGCTGATCTCATACGGACTGAGAGGGATGACCCGCGGTGAAGCCAGGGACTGTGCAAGAGCTTCCAGTGTAGAACCCAGTACAATATCACTCTTAACACAATCAAATACTGTACACACTTCAACCTGTAATAAGAAAGTCAAGTAAACTACCAAAATCAAGTCTTTTTACAGACAAACGTCATCCATTCAACCAACTGTAAATTTTCCCCTGATTCGATGGAGTCCAACTCAGCGCTGCAGCCCGCAGCACATTTGCTTTTGAACTTCGCAGGTACCTATTCACTCACTTGGATAAAGTGGAGCATTGTATGTTATTCTTGCTTAGGGAATATCTTAGGCCGGATAGTGATCCTTCAGTAATCAGAAATCATCTTGGGAGTGCTAGACCAATATGTTTAAAGAATGCAATATACTGGTCAACTCTTCATTGGGAGGGGGATTTTGGTGTATACAGGTACTTTATATTAAACTTAGATCCCACAAACAAAACTTTTGGAAACTTTGTTGAACATATCATGCATAGAGTGGGTGTCATGACCGTGGATGATCCCATCCAATGTGGTAATAAGGTTGACATGTTATACCAGGGTATATATCTGAATATTTAAAAAACCTACCTGTATTTCATACACTGTATAAGGTTGAAGACCCGTGAGTACATATGATCCTGGTAGAACCAGGCCAGTGTTGATAGATTCACCATTATTGACTACGTTATATCCTGTGATCTGTCCATTAGGTTCCAGAGGTGCCATCCATGACACACGTATAGCTTGTTCACTGACGATACTCAATGTGGGTGTGTCAACACCCTCAGGGGCTGCAAACAGAGATCAGATTATTATACAAATGTATTCACATAATAAAGAATATCATTAACACATCATCATGTTTTCATTCCAATGCAATGCCTCAAGGGAGACTTTTCTGGATATTTGTCAGAAAAAGCTGCACATGAGATGCAGCTCATTTCTTATCAGAGTTATTTACTCTGTAAGGACAAGCATTCTACGAAATAAACTAGCCTGGCAACTGACTTATATGGTGGTTAATTGGTGAAATTAATTATGATAAAGCTATGCCAATGCCAATAATATTAATACTTTCAACAGTTAAAGTGATAGCATAGATTCTATACCAGGGTTAAAGTTTAAAGCTACTGTAACAGCAAACTACAGCTGAATAATGTGTATTTCAAAAACCCTTTACTCCATAGAGACAACATGCCCATATTCCGTGTCAAGCACTTATATGTAGAGGGGAGACAATCCCATAAAAACTGAATTAACGAGAAACCTTATCAAGGGAGATCATTCTTTATATTTGTCACAAATAGCTGTACCTGATCTCTTATCAGAATAGTGTAGTAGTAATAATAATAATAATAATAATAATAATAATGTAATGATAATAATAATGATAATAATGATAATAATAATGATAATAATATATTAATGCTAATAAACTACAAAGCAGACTTTGAACATACCTCCGTCCAAGGTGGTAACATAGACAGGATCACTGGTGACATAAGCTCCACCATTGATAGTGATAGTTACTGTAGTATGGAACCGTGTGTTAGGATTCAAGTCTTTAAATGAGGTAGTATTTATCCCAGCATCTATCTCCTGTGTGTAATTCTTGGTATTACTGTACAGATGTACTGTGTATATATCCACACTGCCCTGTAAGTCTACCTCACCTGTAAAATAAAATAGAAATAATCTTACAACAAGGAAATAAAGATAACTTAAAAGTAAAACTTGACAATGAGAAAGTTAATTCAGCCAGAACAGTTAAAACCAGAGGGCCCAAAGGGCCCTGGGTCGCTCACCTGTCGAACTTGACCTAGATTTTATTGAGATGATCATTGTGACCAAGTTTCATAAAGATTAGGCCAAAATTGTGACCTCTAATGACTACACAAGGTTTTTCTATGATTTGACCTTGTGACCTAGTTTTTGACCCTGGATGACCCAATATTGAACTTGACCTAGATGTTGTTGTGATGATCATTGTGACCAAGTTTCATACAGATTAGTCCAAAATTGTGACCTCTAGTGACTACACAAGGTTTTTCTATGATTTGACATTGTGACCTAGTTTTTGACCCCGGATGACCCAATATCAAACTTGACCTAGATTTCGTTAAGGTAATTATTGTGACAAAGTTTCATAAAGATTAGGCCAAAATTGTGACCTCTAATGACTACACAAGGTTTTTCTATGATTTGACCTTGTGACCTAGTTTTTGACCCTGGATGACTCAATATTGAACTTGACCTAGATGTTGTTGTGATGATCATTGTGACAAAGTTTCATACAGATTAGTCCAAAATTGTGACCTCTAGTGACTACACAAGGTTTTTCTATGATTTGACATTGTGACCTAGTTTTTGACCCCGGATGACCCAATATCAAACTTGACCTAGATTTCGTTAAGGTAATTATTGTGACAAAGTTTCATAAAGATTAGGCCAAAATTGTGACCTCTAGTGACTACACAAGGTTTTTCTATGATTTGACCTTGTGACCTAGTTTTTGACCTTGGATGACCCAATATCGAACTTGACCGAGATTTTGTTAAGATGATTATTGTGACCAAGTTTCATAAAGATTAGGTCAAAATTGTGATCTCTAGTGACTACACAAGATTTTTCTATGATTTGACCTTGTGACCTAATTTTTGACCATGAATAACCCAATATCGAACTTGACCTAGATTTTGTTGAGGTGATCATTGTGACCAAGTTTCATTAAGATTAGGCCAAAATTGTGACCTCTACTGTCTACACAAACAAATTGTGGACGGACGACGGACAGACGGACGGACGACGGACAGACGGACGACGGACGAAGAGTGATCACAAAAGCTCACCCTGTCACTTTGTAACAGGTGAGCTAAAAAGGTGTTGCAAGAAAATTATTGTACTTACTCGGTGTTTCCCATGTTACACCAATAACACGATGACTGACGGCTGTCGCTGTAACACGAGCTGCTCTACGGGGAAATCCCCCGAATGTCTTCACCTCAGGCGTAGGTTCACTAGTCACCTGTCCAACATCATTAAACACTGTCACACGATATTTGTAAGTAGTGTACATAGGTAGACCTCGATCTTCATAAAACATGCCAGTGCCTATGTATATCCTAGTCCATACAGTATCACTTGTGTCTACAGTAGCTGTGATTGGATGAAATAAAGGTCACATGATATTTGGAAACCAATCATGATGGTCCATCTCAATAAAGTTTAAACTGGATACTTTAATACTGACATTCAAAGCAAAATGTTAAATTAATCACTATAAATCCCAAAAGCTGGGACTGCACTATGTGCTGAAACTCAAAATTCTTTTAGATACATTTTAACTTGGTTTTATCATTTTCTTAAGACAAACTACCTTTGACTTAAATAAAAATTGACCCTATATCTGGCAGAATCATGACAAAATATAAATTATAGAAATATCTGCAGTTAAAAGATCAGTTAAAGGCTTGAGTGGAAGCCTGTAATAATACATCATAAAGCCATGCACTATTACTGTCTCAGACAAATGCAAGAAACAACATCATAAAGTATAACATACGTTCTAGAGGTTGTCTGATCAGGATTCTAGA
The DNA here is from genome assembly GCA_947247005.1 of Spisula solida. Taxonomy (NCBI): domain Eukaryota; kingdom Metazoa; phylum Mollusca; class Bivalvia; order Venerida; family Mactridae; genus Spisula; species Spisula solida. The sequence continues at coordinate 25,683,867 of OX365945.1, read as the reverse complement.
TAACTCGTATCTGATGTTGGGACCATTAGGTCTCTCTGGACCTTGCCATACTATAGACATCATGGTTTGTGATACCGGGGTCGCTTCAGGGGCCAGCTGTCCTTCTGGTATCATAGCGTATGTACGAACATTGGCTGCATAACTCTGAGTACATCCACCACCTGTAGAAATACACTTCTGTTCAGTAATTGCTTATGTCATAGAACACATGGTCAAGTAAATAGCAAAATAGGAACTATAAAATAAATCGCCTTTTTTGTAAAATATGATGCCATTTCATGAGCCTTTCCAAACCTCTGACAATCTCCAGTGTATATATATAATTTAGGTAAAGTTTCACAGAGTTGGTCTGAGACATTAGACATTCCGTTAATAAACTAAACATTCCGACGTGTTATAACAACAGACGAGGGTAACCCTTAAGTCCTTGCCAAAGTTTGGGTTACCCCTTAAGTCCTTGCCAAAGTTTGGGTTACCCCTTAAGTCCTTGCTGAAGTTTGGGTTACCCCTTAAGTCCTTTCCAAAGTTTGGGTTACCCCTTAAGTCCTTGCCAAAGTTTGGGTTACCCCTTAAGTCCTTTCCAAGGTTTGGGTTACCCCTTAAGTCCTTGCCAAAGTTTGGGTTACCCCTTAAGTCCTTGCCAAAGTTTGGGTTACCCCTTAAGTCCTTGCCGAAGTTTGGGTTACCCCTTAAGTCCTTGCCAAAGTTTAATCAGTCTCAGGTTAATTCTGTCAAACTAAGTAGGGAGCAGTGGCGGCGCTAGAGGTAGGGCACATGCTTTGGGATCGACAGGTCAAAAGTTCGATCAGTGTCTGCACCACTGATTAATTTCTCTGAGCAAAAATAACTCACAATGCTCCACTTGATCAAGGAGTGAATGACTAAATTGCTGAAAGTGGCCCTCGAAAACTGGTTACTTAACTTTTAACATAAACTATACAATATACTAGTGTATACATACTTGTACATGCTGTTACTGTGACCTCATACTCTGTATACGGTACCAAGTCCTGGAATACTGCAAACCGTACCGACACATTACGTATCTCCTGTCTCGGTACCGGGAGTTGTACCGTGTAGAACTCAATGATACCGTTAGGCTGTAACGGTGGATCCCAGGTTACATTCATCACTGTAGGTCCCAGGATTTGAACAGTAGGGGCCGTCACACCAGCCGGTCCTGAAACAGGCAGAAAACTTGATGATCAATGTAGACAAAAAGCTTGCCAACTAATTAGTGCCAAGGACTTGTGCATTAGTATAGGGGCTGTGACATCAACTGGTCCTTTAAAAAGTTTAAATACATGAAAAATCAGTTATCTACAATGCTCTTCTGAAAGCGGCTAAAAATGTTGCCAACCAGTGACAAGTACAAAAAGATACACAAAACTTCCATTATAATCAACTCAACTATCCAACCAAATTTCATTGAATTTTTGTTGATTTCTTTGTTAAACTCGACCACAAATCTTAATCCCCATGATTAAACAACCTCCCGAATACAGTGCATGGGATTACCCTCCCATGTTTGTAATCCATGAATTTACGACCCCACGAAAATACATTTTATCAGAATTCCCAAAATTTAATACCCACGAAAATATGTGCTTTTACAGTATATAGATTACTCACGGGATGACATTGTTCTGACCGGTGTCCAGTCACTGACACCATTACCAGCTCCGTTGCTCACGGTAATCCTGTATTCATACTCCTCGTACGGTGTCAGTGAGCTGTCGTCATCAACATATCTCCTCTCGTCGTCAGGTCCGACAGATGTCAACATTTTTGCGTCAAGTTTGCCAGCCAGACGGCGCTCCAGTAAATATAGTGAGATTTCACCATTGGGTGAGCCCGGCGGTTCCCAGGTGATGAGTATAGATGCTGGTGTCTGTGACTGGGCAAATGGTGGCTGTATATTCTCTGGAACTGGAACCAGCAAAAACAGGATGTGTCAAAATAAATATCACAGTATTTTGACACAATGATTTGTACTATTTACAGTAAAACCCCTCAAATAAGACCATCCATGGGACCCTTGAAAACAGTTGTCATTAATGAGTTGGTCTTGATATTGAGGTTATATGAAGAGCAATTAAAACATTGTGGACTTCGTTTTGAGGTGGTCTTTGGGTAAGGTTTCACTGTGTATATATATTAAGATGAATGTACCAGATACATGCTTATACAAATTTATGGGGGTATTTTCATTATTTTTGTCTCCATAGCAACCACAATTTTTGCCTGAATAAAAACAATTCGAATGAGCATGATACTATTTCATAACCTGGCTTGAAAACTGTCTGACAGACAGACGGAATGACTGACAGAGGGAGGTCAAACCTATAGTCCCCTCTGGTTGAAAACCGATAGGAGACTAATAAAAATCAAATATTTTAATAACAATAATAAATAAACTTACAGTCTTCAAATGTTCTAGCTGGGAATGTTTGTGGACTTTTAGTACAGCCTCCTGCAGTACAAACTTCTACTACAAACTGGTAGTATGTGTAAGGTTTGAGTCTATCAACTCTTAACTGAGTCACATTGGGTAACGTCTGTAATAAATGTATAACACTAAATAAACATGGGAACATATTCAAGATAGAAATAGAAATAAAAAACATTGACTCTCTGCTGGTTTTCAAAAAGACACTAAAAACGCCATGTTTAAAATGGCATATCAGTGATCAGTGGGTGTTAATTAGATTTTCACGACACTAACCAACTTTCAAGGAATTAACTTTCGCGTGTACAGCGCTTTAGAGACTTGTTTTATAAGGCGCTATATAAATATTTTCAATTATCAATTACAGGATCAACTCTTTAGTCGATCAATTCTGATAAGAGATGAGCTGAAAATGCAGCTTTTTCTTACAAATATCAGGAATTATCTCCCTTGATAGTGTTTTGATTAGTCCATTTCAATAATTGGATTGTCTCCCTTTAATACTCTTTATTGGTAAATAATTGGTAACAAGTGACAGGGGATATGGTTTGACGTATTGACTTTAGACTGGTTTCCTCAAATAGTATTTTGAATTTTCTGAATATTTTGGAGCATCATTTCATATAGGAAATTTGAAACTGTATAACAGTCTGTTCTTCATACTAGTACAACCTACTAAGGGTAGCACGGTGGATGAGTGGGTAACGCTATTAAATACAGACCAGAGGTCCCTGGTTCGAATTTCAGACGGGTACTTGGTAATTTTTAAACGCTTTTCGGCGTTTTTCCATCCAATATAAAATGAACTGGTAGGTAACCCAGAGGTAGTCTCGTGTGTATCGGTGTTATACACTGAGCAATTCAAAGAACCAAGGAGTCTATTCGGAAAGAGCTAGGGTAGCACACCCAGATTCCTTGTATCGCAAAAAAGTTTCTGTCTCTTCCCTTGAAGCCAAAGATCATTGGCCAACTAGGTAGGGTAAAAACTTGATGACCACCCAGTTATGACTGTCTCCATCGAATGACACAAACAAGCATATATCACCATAAGAATATTAGGATTGTAAACAATTTCAATACATCACTGACAATTAACTTACATTCTCCCTGTATATTCCATTCTGGTAAACTTTGTATTCAGACAGAAGTCCATTAGGGGTCAGTGGGGAGCTCCAGACAATGTCCAGGTACCTTGGACCGCTACCTACAACCCTCGGAGCACTCATGCCAGTAGGACCTGCAAGATATCACATCATCGTGTATAAGTAACAATACATGACCACTGGTATCAAGGTTAACCCCAACTCTCTCAAATTGTAAAGCAAACAAGACTGACACTAAAGTGGTTGAAAATTTGAAATGAACATTTAACTTTAATTCAATTAGTCTAGTTGTTGAAATACCATCATTGTTACATTTCTATTTACCCTATTCTGCTAAAAGATGGGCTAGAATATGTACACACCTCAAGTGCAGCTTTTTGAGACAAATTTCAAGAATAATCTCCATTGATAGATGTCTTGTTAAGATCATTTCTGTAATTGGATTCTTCCCCCTTATTACTCATTTTTTTAAACTAATTGGTGATGGACATAGGAAAGGGGCCGTGAATTGACATATCTATGGAGTAAAGGGGTAAATGGCATTTAGTAAACATACGTACAAACAAGTTACTCTGTGTTATACAATTCCTCGATAACCGGCCAATGTCTGTCTGGCTCGATTAGCCAAAAGGCATGTTAGGCAAATCATCAGACAGCGATTAGATTGGATTTGTGACCAAGGTATAAAATAGGGGAATAATAATGTAATCTAATGGAAGGCAAGAAATAAACGTACGATCTTGTCTGGTTGTCTGAGTGACCCAGGCTGAGCGGGTTACACCATTAGAATTCTCTGCGACCAGTCTGAACTCGTATTCCTTGTATGCTACAAGATTCTCCTTGGTATATGTGAATGATGTTGTTGGTCCAAATATACTGCAATCATATAAAAGTAAACTAATGAATATGCGCAACAAAATTAAAGTTACCAAGAAGTGTTTTTGACATAAAAACATATGTCTCCCACAAAGGGCCATAACTCAGGCAAAAATCATCTGACCTAAAATTCCTTACAATACGAACAACTAAGCTTGATACCAAGTAATCATGTGAAGTTTCACTGAAATCGGACAAAGGGTTAAGAAGAACTAGCATGGTCAAATTTTGAGATATTCTTTCCAACAGACAGATGTTCAGACAAAATCAATATGTCTCTTCCAACTATAGGAGGGAGACTTAATGTTACCTGGCTGCATCTTGCACTACATTCCTACCATGGAATTCATGCTGACTACACTACATTCCAGTACATTTCTCTCATTAATTTCATTTACAGAGTATTTAAATGTGGCAATCAATAATTGCTAGATTTTCATACAAATATTCAATTACAATACAATTTGATATTTTCTTCCTTTATGAATAAATGAAATTAATATACAAAAAATCTCAAAAAATCTTCAACGGTTAATAAAATCTAGCAATTATCATTGAATTTGTCATACAAAACTTACTAATTCTTTATTCCAGGATTTTAATTTTTAAATTGATCTTGTTATAACTAAAATTAATTAGTCAAATCAAATTAAAAAAAGATAAATTTTGGTAAAAAATATTCTATGAACAAAAGGTTGTATCATAACAATGCCGTGTCTTTGTGTGCATCACTACAGTTCACTTTTTACATCACAACATTTTCTGTAAACATAACAGTGCACATCAAAGACACATGATGTATTCTTGTTGAAACATAATTTTAACAGCATGTGATAGAAGAAACATTGATCAAAGATTGTGCTAAAATAATTGCTAGATTTTCAAACATATGTCAATCTGAGAAAAAAAGCAAATGTTTAAGATGGAAACCCATTGTGAATTAAAAAATTATAACTGTATGAAAATCTAGAAATTATTTTAGTATGACAAAACAAGAGGGCCCAAAGTGCCCAAGGTCGCTCACCTGTTGTAATAGTGCATGCAAGCCCTGTGATGTGATCTAGTGACCTCACACTTGACCTTGATTTTGTTGAAATGACCCAATATAAATCTTGACCTATATCATGCTGAGATGATCATTGTGACCCAGTTTCATTAAGATTAGACCAACATTATGACCTCTAGTGACTACACAAGGGATTTCTATGATTTGACATTGTGACCTAGTTTTTGACCCAGCATGACCCAATATTGAACTTGACCTAGATTTTGTTGAGATGATCATTGTGACCAAGTTTCATAAAGATTATGTCAAAATTGTGACCTCTAGTGACTACACAAGGTTTTTCTATGATTTGACCTTGTGACCTATTTTTTGACCCCGCATGACCAAATATATAACTTGACATCGATTTTGTTGACATGATAATTTTGACCAAGTTTCATCAAGATTAGGTCAAAATTATGACCTCTAGTGACTTTACAAGAGTTTTCTATGATATGACCTTGTGACCTAGTTTTTGACCTGTATGACCCAATATCGAACTTGACCTAGATTTTGTTAAGATGACCATTGTGACCAAGTTTCATAAAAATTGAGGCCAAAATTGTGCTTTCTAGTGTCTACACAAGGAAATTTTTGACGGACTGACGACGGACGAAGAGTGATCACAAAAACTCACTCTGTGACTTTGTGACAGGTGAGCTAAAAACAGCATTCAATAAAATTTAATGCTTATGCCCCGGTGGAAGTCTTGTCCATAAAACTAGCAAAGTCAATCAAGGGCAATAATTCTGTTGAAATGTTGGATAGTGTTACATGGATTTGGCAATACAAGGTGTTTATGATGGTTAACATAGTATGCCAAGGTTGAAAGCAAATCCTTGATGGACTTCAAAAATATTTTAATTGCAACAACTTGGAAGTTTTGGTTAACATTTTTGGACAGTCATGGACAAACGAACAGACTAGCGGACGGACAGGACAATCACTATATGCCTCCTGCATCAGTAGATGCTAGGACATAAAAAGTTTGTACATCGTAGTAACTTTGCATCAGTCGCAATATGTGAAAACATCTAACAACAAATGACAATACTTCACTCCATTTCTTACAGAGTGTAAATATTTGGCTTAGCGGTTATAAAATTCCTTAGTAAAGTCAAAGTAAATGATAACTTTCAGCCAATTCTTGATAAATACTGATGGAATTCAAAACTAGAGTTGTCGCTGCCCTTCGGCATACAAATACCCCCCCCCCCCCCTGTTTGCAAAGGGCCATAATTATAGCGAAATTCATGACAGCATAAATTCTTTCTTTTATACAAATAAATCTGCATGTTTTGGTTGTTACATGTTGAGGTTGTTACATGTTGAGGTTGTTACATGTTGAGGTTGTTACATGTTTAGGTTGTCACATGTTGAGGTTGTTACATGTTTAGGTTGTTACATGTTGAGGTTGTTACATGTTGAGGTTGTCACATGTTGAGGTTGTCACATGTTGAGGTTGTCACATGTTGAGGTTGTTACATGTTGAGGTTGTTACATGTTGAGGTTGTTACATGTTGAGGTTGTTACATGTTGAGGTTGTTACATGTTGAGGTTGTTACATGTTGAGGTTGTTACATGTTGAGGTTGTTACATGTTGAGGTTGTCACATGTTGAGGTTGTTACATGTTGAGGTTGTTACATGTTGAGGTTGTTACATGTTGAGGTTGTTACATGTTGAGGTTGTTACATGTTGAGGTTGTTACATGTTGAGGTTGTTACATGTTGAGGTTGTTACATGTTTAGGTTGTTACATGTTGAGGTTGTTACATGTTGAGGTTGTTCATCTGTGAAAGTTTGTAAGTAATCCAGCCTAAACTGTAGGAGCTTCCACAAGAATGCGTCTACGGACTGACAGACAGACAGGCAGAAACAAGTATACCCTCCAATACAACTTATCCAAAGCAAAATGGGCTTGTTCCCTCTCAAGCATGAAATCATACAGTTCAGGCAGTTTGGAAAATAGTACATGTATTGGAAATTTTCATCAGAGGTTCAAAATAACAGGGAGCAATGTAATCAGAAGAGTTATTGACACAAAGACGTATGTCTCTTGTAAAGGACCATAACTCTGACAATATTTATCTGACCTTAAATTCCTGACAATAATAAGGAGATCCACCTAGCTTGGACACAATTTGTGAGAATCCATTAAAAAAGGCTGACATCCAGATAGACATTTAATCAAACCATTATAAGAATAAGTTTTGTAACAAATTATGTGCACTAGTGCATTTTGGGTAATATCTAATATACCTGTTTAACGTATCAACTACAACTGGTATGCTAAAAGTGTATCAAACATTAACATTTTTACATGTATAATCTACCTGATATCATAAGATTAAAGTAAAGCATAGAAAAGAAACAATAAAATATTAAATTGTTAGCATTTAACTACAAATAAAATACTAATTATCATAATCAATTGAAGCTTGAACCCTTTATTCCATAAACTCTACACACTATTCTGATAAAAGCAGGCTAGAATGTGTACTTATTTCATGTGCAGCTTGTCAGACCAAATTTCAAGAATTGTCTCCCTTGATTAGATGTCTTGTTAAGTCCATTTCTGTAATTGGATTGCCTCCCCTCCATACTCTATATTGGAAAAAAATTGGTCACAAAAAGGGATAGGGGTGTGATTTGATGTACCTATAGAGAATATGGTTATCATTGAAAAAATAATGAATATGGGATAGGGGAGTAAACTGACATATCTATGGATTAAATGGTTCACAGATTATTTAAGCAGCATCATTTAGGGTTAACCAGTAGATAGGGGTCTGATTTGATGTACCTATAGACTATATGGTTATCATTGAAAAATTAATGATAATGAATATGGGATAGGGGAGTAAATAGACATATCTATGAATTATTTATACTATTTGCAATATCGGTTAGGGTTGACAGTATCACCATGGAAACTGGTACATTATATGTAGAGAAGTTGTTACATCAGAGATACACCTGCAATCATTGCTTTGAACATGAAATATTTGTTGTACAGTTTTCTGAAGACACTATTCTTTCCTTGGATTCCAGTTTGGATTATGGGTACACTGTTTAAGCGCAATTTAGTTAAAAATCAGTTGTTGCTTTGCTATTGCAAATCAAAAAGGGAAAGTGTGTTCATAAGGCTTATGATGTAAGGGGAGGAGCTCTGTTTCATTTTTAGTGGTATCTGACCTTCCACCACCTTTTAGATAAAACCAAAATTTTCTTCAAATCTTTCTTCGGCAAATTTCGTATTCATATACAGAGATAACACCTAGCATACTTACTCTTCTATGAGAGCACCAGGTATCTTCTCTCTGAACTGTAGAATATAGAGTGCTGTATCAGCCGAGTTCTCTCGTCCAACTGGGGTCCAGGTAGTGGTGATGGTGGTCGGGGTCTGAGATAACAACTCTGGTGGTCTCACACCATCAGGAGCTACACAGAAAATTAACCGTTAATAAAAATATACTTCTCAAAATTTGATAAAGAGTCAACAATTTTGCTTGTGAATATTGTGCAAATTGAATACGATGGACAGATGGAATTTTCATTGAAAAACATGCTTCATCAGCAATATTGTAAATCAATGAAGATTGCTTAAAATTTGTGAAGTACATGTAGAGTGTATTTTTTGTTATCATACAAAGAACTCATTGAAATTAAGGATCTTATAGTGACTATACGAGTGCTCAACTGGTCATTACATCGTACGTCAACAGTCAGCTGGTGAGTCGGATTTCAAACCCACAACCTCAATGATAAATACATTATAGAAAAATAAATGTAAAATCAGAAATTTCAAAAGTTAGCGAATTTGTTATTTAAAATAGTTTGCGATGTCAAAGGTTTTTATAATTTAGAAAGAACTACTTCCGCTGTTTTTGCCATTTTTTTAGTTTAAGAATACAAATTTTTGCAAACTTAACGATTTTGGTAAATAGCCAAAATTTATTCCTTGCAAAAGTTTATGATTTTGCAGTAACGCAAACACTTACAGCCAGGAGGCATATCAGCAGGCATGATATTACTGAGTAGATATCCGACTGTATTTGAGGCATTAACTTGTACGGTGTATGTAGACATTGGTATTAGAGGCGATATAGAGATCCACTTGTCGTACTCCTGAGATCGATATAAACTTTGTCTGTCATGTAACGTACTGTAGTCCCACACATCTAGAAAACAAGCAACACAAATAATGGCAAAAATACACCAGGGCCGGTATTTATAAAGCTTTTTGCTAGAAAGCTTAGAATTTTCTTAAAATCTTAAAATTTCATTTAGTGTTTTAGCCAATCATATTGCCTGCTACTGACCAAACAGTTTAATATGGTGTGATCTGATTGATTGTCCTTATCCTTAAGTCAAGTAAGATTACTATTGAATACCACTCCAGAACTGGTTTTTTTTACATAAAGAACGTACAATGTATGTCTCCCACAAAGGGCAATAACTCTGGCAAAAATGATCTGACCTAAATTCCTGACAATATACACAACTAGGCTACCAACTATTAATAATTATATTGTCTGGCCCGTATCTCGTGAAATATGTCAAACTGAGCTAAAAATAAACTCAAATACACCAGTTTATTTGAGCTAATTTCCATGCATGCTCAAAATGGTACAAAAATCCCATCAAATTACCAATGCCAAACGGTACTAAAAACCCATTAAATTACCATTGCCTAAATATTACTAAAACCCATCAAATTACTCATACCAAAATGGTACCAAAAAAACCCATCAAGTAACCTATGTATCAAGTGTTAATTATATGTACCTGGATCAGTGTAATAAAGTCCCTCAAAATATACATCAAAGAACATGTGACCGTTCGGTTTCTCCGGAACATTCCACTTGACACCGACAGTTCTCGAATCCTCAACTCGGATATCTATGTTAACAAACCCTTCAGGGATTGACTCCTGGGTGAATGCCTTCGCCTGCTTACTGGAGCTACATCCACTTTTAGTACACGCCACGATACGGAACACATGTTTACTGTACGGTAACAGACCAGTCACATCGTAATACATCCGCATACCCGTATACATCTGTCTCTCGTTGTGATATAATTGATAACTTATAATATGACCTGAAATTATAGAGAGTATTGTTGTTGCACCTCTGAAGCTCAATGGTTAGCATGTATGCAGTCTAATCTGGTGGCCAGGAAGCACTCATATGCCTGTAACATTTCAGCAGAAAGCTGACTGACAAATAAAGGCTATGCTCAGTTAAACATGAATGAAGGTTTCTAAATAACATAGTGTACATGCAAATAACATCAAAGTAAGTTTAATTTTACTGTATAAGCAGATATATGTGTGTGGGTGGAAAAGCAAGTAATTTTCGAATTTCAGCCAAACTTTGGCACTATTTTTTTCATATCCTTGTAAAAATTTTCGTAGGCATAATTATGTAAATTTGCAAAATTTTCCAATATTTTTACATAAATTTAACACTTATACAGCAGTTCAAGAAGAATATTTCCATTTACGAACATGCTTTCGCTTGTATATACTGGTTTAACGCTGTTTCTCAAACAACTTTTCAGTTATCATACAGCAGCTGATTTACCTATACTTTTTTCCTGGACTGTATCCTAACCAGAACTTAATTATCCTTCTCCACAGAACGGGCAACATGTAAATGTAAATCAAGGTTGATGTTAAATTTTCAAGAAAGGGACCTATGACCTGCCGCAACCAGGTATAGAACCCGGTTTACAAAACCAGCGCACTAACATGACTGGACACCGGCCGGATGAAAAACAAGCAGGGCTGGTATTCAAACAGCATCTTAAGGGAAAACTTAAATATTTTGACTTAAGTTAAAACATTGAGCTGCACATATTTCCCAAGAAACGAAGAATAACCCTTTTCTTTGTGATTATTGTAACTCTTTACATGTTTCTTCTAAACTATGTACAAAATTGATAATCTTGAGTTTGCTGTTAAGCTAATACACGTAAGGAAATTTCAAATTTTTAAGAAAATTCTGAGTTTTCCCTCAAGATATGCTTTATGAATACCACCCCAGGAGTGGTAATTAAACATTGACAGAGCATATAGTGTTATAGTGTGAAGATACAAACCATTAGGTAAGCCTGGTATCTGCCATTCTACATGTAGCTCTGATGGACTAGGTGATGTTACGATAGGGGGAGCCACCATACCAGGGGCACTCTCAGCCGTGGTTATATCAGAAGAATTACTAGTTGTACAGCCACCTCGAGTGCAAGCCTAAAATAACACAAACATCTCCCATTAATTTGGATGACAAATAATAGCAAGAAACACACTAAGTTCACTTTTAATTTGTAGAAAAAGGACATGTCATTGTTTTTTGCAATTTGCCTTTTAGACTGGGCTATTTCGTGAAGCAGGTTATGGACTGGTTCCAGTCTCCAGCTTACGTCACTTCTATAGTATCGCACTACTACTGCAATATTGGGGACAAGAACCAGACTATAACCTGCTCTGCGAAACAGCCCAAAATAAAAAAGGCTTAATGACAGTTGTATTATATCATCTTTAGAATGTTTTTTTCTAACATGACATATGATTTTGCTTATATTGACAAATAAGAATAACCCTTTTCTTTGTGATTATTGTAACTCTTTACATGTTTCTTCTAAACTATGTACAAAATTGATAATCTTGAGTTTGCTGTTAAGCTAATACACGTAAGGAAATTTCAAATTTTTAAGAAAATTCTGAGTTTTCCCTCAAGATATGCTTTATGAATACCACCCAAAGGACATGTCATTGTTTTTTGCAATTTGCCTTTTAGACTGGGCTATTTCGTGAAGCAGGTTATGGACTGGTTCCAGTCTCCAGCTTACGTCACTTCTATAGTATCGCACTACTACTGCAATATTGGGGACAAGAACCAGACTATAACCTGCTCTGCGAAACAGCCCAAAATAAAAAAGGCTTAATGACAGTTGTATTATATCATCTTTAGAATGTTTTTTTCTAACATGACATATGATTTTGCTTATATTGACAAAAAACATGAATAATGAGCATGGTTATATCATTATAATATTCAGAGTATCACCTACAGTGACATCATGTCATTCAGATATGCTACTTTTTTATGTCGGAGAGGTAAACAATTTAGCAAACTCTTGCAAAGAAACACTGGCATCAGCTATAAAAACATGTTCAAGTCATATTATAATTGAAATGAAATGTTTGTATACCTTTTATTTTACAAGAGTTTGACTTTAAAACTATAGTAACAAAGTCAGAAAGGGAAGGTGGCAGTCAACAGAAACAGCAGGCCTTCGTCAAATAGCAAGTATACGTTTTCACAAGTAAATGTTTTCACAAGTACAATGATGTGATCAAAATCTCTAAGACAGCTTTACCATGAGATATATATAATATGTTGTCCCAGCTGTAAGACCTTCAAGTACGTAATCCAGGAAGAAATCGGAACTGTTGTAGACAATGTTTCCTAGTTCTCCCTCCTCGGTAGACAAATACAGAACGTATCTTTGTAATACTCCATTAAGTTCTTCTGGAGTTTCCCACTCAACATTCACACTAAATGTACCTAAAATAAAAAAACAAGATGTTTGTAAAACAATTATCCTTCATGGCAGCAAAATAGTCATAAAACTATTAAAGGTCGACCTCTGACCGACTGACCTCCAAAATTAGTATAGGTCATCTAATTACTGTGACCACTATATTGGACCTCCGTATAAAGTTTGAAGTTATTGAGTTATTGATCTAAAAACCGCCCAACAAACACACAGACCGATTTACCATTTGGTCTATTTTTATTCATTTTAAGGTCCAAAATTAATAGGGTTCTATCACTGATGATTATCTACCTCCCTATAAAATTTGAAGATCTAACACTAATATTGTTCTTTATCGTAAACCATTTTTATCCGGATGGAGATGGGAACAAACATGCACCCTTCTGATCAGCAGTAGCTCTCACCACTGGACCAACTTGTCCACCTTACACACAGACTGACCAGAATGTGCAAAGATATATATCCCCTTAATGTAAAGGGGCACCTGCAATTCACAAATTCATATAATTATAGACTTACCTAAAGCTGTTATTACTGGTGGTTTAACATATGATGGTCGTAGTTGAGCAGTACTAAGTGTGGCAGAAGGTCCTGACGTACAGCCCACCTGAGTACAAGCCCTCAGGTAAAACACGTATGATGTATATTCCTGCGGATGGAAATCAATGATTAATATATCTATACATTATATTCCTGCGGATGGAAATCAATGATTAATATATCTATACATTATATTCCTGCAGATGGAAATCAATGATTAATATATCTATACATTATATTCCTGCGGATGGAAATCAATGATTAATATATCTATACATTATATTCCTGCGGATGGAAATCAATGATTAATATATCTATACTTTTGTGACAGGAAATAGCTTTCAGAAATTGTGACATTCTAGAGACATTAACCTGAATCTGACCTTTATGTACGAATTTATTACCTTTTGCAGAAGTTTGTATCAATTAACCCTTATCGTGCTTAGCGCGACTCAGAGTCGCGCTACACGATACTTTCCACCACTGCTGAGCGCGACTGTGAGTCGCGCTATACCGTTGCGCTAGTGGGATTGGCGTTTAAGCCCCGTTTCACCTTGCTTGTAGTATTCATGAATGAAATTTAACTATACTTTATTCAGTAGTAAATTACGAAACTATTTCTAAAAATAATATCAGCCAATCAACTACCAAATACGTTAAAATTACCGTCTAACATTTGCTGGAAATTCCGAAACTACAATGGCTGACGATCGGCTAGGAATGCGCAAGATGTTTTAGAATGAATATATAAGGATAATTTACATTAACTGTATTTCTTTCAACGAAATTTGAAATATTAATAATTGAAATAAATGCATCATTATATTCTGACAGTTTTAGTCGGAATAATCAATTCTGCGATTGGTATTTATTATTAGGCCTACTTCATAACATTTAGCATAGCGTTATGTATGAAGTGCATGGATGTATTTCACATTGCATTGACATACTGCTGAATATCATAACGTGTGAAATACCAATAATTATCAAAATTATATCAATGTGTAGCTTATTTCATCTTCTTTGTATAAAGTATAGGGTTTATATCAGTATTTTGATAATTAACACCATTAATTAGATACTTAACAGAGTCACTATCTAAATGAGATTTTTATCTCAAGTAGACTGCTAATATAATTCAGCACTGGTCAGCTGATAAGCCCACTGGGAATCTAGCACGATAAGGGTTAAATGATCGAGAGAAAATTGTACAGTATCTGCCTATCAGATTTGTGTTTGCAGTACACTTTGTGCATATTTGTAATAAAACAGAAAGCCAAAGTTAAATAAAGACTTCTCACACAATGGCAGGTGAGTGACCTAGGCCCTTATATTTACATTCCCTCCTGCCAAAAGCAAAATCTAAAAAAAAATTCAGCAAACCTAAAAATAAACAAGACTGTGTTCAGTAAATGCTTATGCCCAGGTTGAAGCCGTGCCCATAGTAACTAGCTAAGTCAATCAGGGGCCATAATTCTGTAGTTATGTTGGATAGTGTTACATGGTGTTGACAATGTAAGGTATTTAAGATTGTAAACAAATATGCCAAGTTTGAAAGCAATGCCTTGATTGACTTTGAAAATATTTGAATCTCAATAACTTTTTGGTTAACATTTTCAAAAGAACGAACGAACGGACGAACAAACAAACAAAAAAAGTGGCCTTACCCTCAGCTCATTAGTGATATTGAATTCCCTTCCTCCTCCTGTATATACCAGGGCACCATCCATGTACAGAAAATATCCAGTTAGTAATCCATTAGGGGCCTGTGGTGGGTCCCAAGTCAAATATATATTAGTGGGTCCAGATGTTCCCCGAGGCGCAGGTACAAGCTCAGGAACTGAAATAATGTACAATGTTAGTCATCCCGAACATCAGGTTTCTAAACTTAAAATATTCTTGGTTTCCCCTTCCCGACCCTAGCAGATTTAGAATGGGTAGGTAGGTAGGGTAAATAAAATTTTTTTGAAATTGTTTTAGTATGATAGTTATTTAACGAATAACTATCATACTGAAACAATTCCAAAAAATACAAATATTGAAATTTAGAATTAACTCTAAGGTGAAAACCAACAGTCTTAAATTTAATGGTAAGAAAGAAGCCAGTAAACAAAAAGATAAAATTCCAATTTTGAATAAAAAAATACTAATGCAATTTGGGCAATAAAATATTTTGGGTAGGGCCCTTTTTAATTGGGTAGGCAGGGGATGGGGAAACAAACAATATTTTATTTTTGGCCCAGTATAAATAATATAACAGTCATTTTTATATCATCAGGAAATAGATCGCAGTTTTGCGTGATATACCGGTGAATAGATCATGGTTTAGAGTTCATATGCGGTAGGCCTGAGTGATTAATAACTATGCATATGAACGACAAACAGTGATCTATTCACAGGTTTATCACGCAAAACTGCAATCTATTTGCATTCAAACATGTGCAATTTTATACGGACTAATTTATTTGCGTAGTCGATGAGTTATTTTTCATGATGCTATAGACAACTTCTGCTGTTATCGTAACGTCCGCCCCTGGATTATTAAACTTTATGATTATCTTTATTTGTCGCCAATCTGATGCTTATTTCACATCAACTTTCAATTACGTATTTCACGTTTATGCATATGAATTGATACATGCCATAACATATTACTAAAATATAATCAAATTATTAAACAGAAACACAACGAAATGAAGTTACGCAAAACGTCGCGTCCTACGGCGATGTCACAATTCATGATGTCATGAAATAAACAAGACATAAATTTCATTAATAATAATCGGGGGAGATAAATTAAACAGCTGAAATTCTACCGTGATATATCGTTTATTAGATAACGCTACAGCTCTATACGTTTACATGGAGCAAAATACAGACAGTGTTAGAATAAATTTTAACAACTTGCATTTTTCATTAGTTAGTAAACTAATCATACCTTCTTCCTTAGTCTGTATAGATAAACCGTCAGGACTTTCTGAGCATCCCCCGGATGTACAAGCTAACATTCTGACACTGTATCTTGTATACGGTATAGTACCAGTCATGTTTCCTGCAATATATTCAATAATATAAACAGGTACAGTTCTTGTTTGTATACTGCAATAATCATCATCATCATAACCTGTTCATAGCATCAGCACCACACAAGTATAACAAGTCATTAAGAATTGCAGGCAATACAGAAGTCCCCTACCGGTTTTAAGCCATTTTCAATGTTTCTGTTGCCATAGCAACCACAATTTTGGTCGGAATCACTATTTTTGGATGTGCATTATCCCCTTATTGCCCCCTATCCACATACCAAGTTTCATAAACCTAGCTCAGAAACTGTTTGAGTTATGTCAGGATCCACATTTTTTGGCGGACGGACTGATGGACGGATGGAGGGCAAACCTATAGTCCCCTCATGTCAAAAACCGGTAGGGGACTAATAACAATAAACAACAGTTTCTAAACCATTGCAACCATCATCATCATCCATCATCAAAAACGCAATACCTTATCACCATTATCATCACCATTATCCTTATTATCACCACCATTATCATCACCATGATCATTAATTCATCATCATCATCCTCATAACAATCAATATTATCATTACCATGATTATCGTCGTCGCCGCTGTCCCCACCATCACTGTCAGTATCATCATCAACATCATCATTACTACAACCATCACTACCACCACTTATGATTTACTGTGATACCGTATACTAACATCAATGAAACAGCAATAACTTACCCTCTCGTTTGGATGTATTGGTGAATATAGCTTCTACAGGCACTATTGTATCATTGTCCAGATTATGTGCTTGTAGTATGAACTGTGTCAGTAGACCGGAGGTACTAACTGGAGCTAACCATTTAAACTTCACAAACGTTCCATTGTAATGATATACTTCATAAGGGGAAGTAACTCCCACAGGGGCTGAAATGTAAGACAGACAACAATCAGAGTAAGGGGAAGTAACTGCCACTTGAACTGAATGTAAGACAGACAACAGTCAGAGTAAAGGGAAGTAACTCCACTGGAAGTAAAATGTAAGACAGACAACAATCAGACTAAGGGGAAGCTACTCCCACAGGGGCTGAAATGTAAGACAGACAACAATCAGAGTAAGGGGAAGTAACTCCCACTGGAACTGAATGTAAGACAGACAACAGTCAGAGTAAAGGGAAGTAACTCCCACTGGAAGTAAAATGTAAGACAGACAACAATCAGACTAAGGGGAAGTAACTCCCACTGGAAGTGAAATGTAAGACAGACAACAATCAGAGTAAGGGGAAGTAACTCCCACTGGAACTGAATGTAAGACAGACAACAGTCAGAGTAAGGGGAAGTAACTGCCACTGAAACTGAAATGTAAGACAGACAACACCCAGAGTATGGGGAAGTAACTCCCACTGGAACTGAAATGTAAGACAGACAACAGTCAGAGTAAGGGGAAGTAACTCCCACTGGAACTGAAATGTAAGACAGACAACAGTCAGAGTAAGGGGAAGTAACTCCCACTGGAACTGAAATGTAAGACAGACAACAGTCAGAGTAAGGGGAAGCAACTCCCACTGGAACTGAAATGTAAGACAGACAACAGTCAGAGTAAGAAGAAGTAACACCCACTGGAACTGAAATGTAAGCCAGACAACAATCAGAGTAAGGGGAAATAACTCCCACTGGGGCTGAAATGTTAGACTGAAAACAATCAGAGTAAGGGGAAGTAACTCCCACTGGGGCTGACAAGTAAGACACATTCTTTGCATTAATGAATGATCAAATAATTACTTAAACTACCGGTACATAAATCATGACTAAATGGCTTTGATTTGTATAATGACCTTTGATCGCTGAAATTTCTAAATGCCACATTGTGACTGTTAGGATTCTGTATGAAGGATCTATATAATTGTCCATTAATTCATAAGATATTTGACTATAAAGTGATCCATCTTCATGCATTACAAAAAATTAGTTAATATTAATTCGTTTAAGGTCAACTATGAAACAAGTTTAACTTATATTAATCACTCTTGACACCTCATTCCTGCTGTTATCCATCGCTACAAGGGTATGAGAGAAGAGAAGTCAGTTTCCATTTGATCATGAGCATCAAGCAAGGTAATTACTGTACTGGTACCATTTTTATTTTGTTTTTGGTATGACACAGCCTTATATCGAACTCTGGACCTTCTGTACTCGAAGTGGACGCTCTACCACTAGACTATCTGGAGGAGGCGGTATTACAAAATAGCCAAACAGACCATTGCAAAATAGTCATTTATTCCCCCTTTCAAACTTTTCTTTACAATATAGTATACAGTCAGGACTCGATATAACGACATCCGATATACTGACAAATTCATTATACTGACATCATATTTGGGGACAAAAGTATTAAAACGCTCTTTGTATCAATTCAGTATACTGACATACTCGTTACAACGACATTTTTCTTGGAAACGAACAGAGTCGTTGTATCGAGTTCTGATTGTATTATACTTACATCCTTCTTTTGTTCTGCCGTATCCCCAAGGACTCTTACCAGACCCTGCATTATTGGTAGCCAACACTCGGTATAAATAATCTGTAATATACAAAGTAAGTTACACTGGTCAGTTCACCAACCTCTTCCCCAATACCAATCCTGGACTATCTTACAAAACAACTTCAAGTATTTACAAAATGCAGCAACATTTCCTCTAGCACAAAAATGCTTTAATAAAACTAGAATTGTGTTCATGGGATACGGGACATGAGTCCCATCCCCATATTGCAAATATCATTTCAATTGGTGAAATAGGAAAGGAGAGGGGAAAGTAGGTTGAGATAACATTATTATTCAATTTCTCTAGCCTGAAGGACTATATTTCAAAAATATCCATTTATCGTAAAGAAACAAACGATGAAAGTTCCATTCTTTACGGTCATCTATACATAGATTTTGCTTTACATACATACAGCACTAAAGATATATGCTCCCCACTTATAAATATTTTAATAATTGTGGGGGGGACAAAAAAAGAAGAACGCTAACAGTACCTGTATATGAATGTAATCCGACATCATAGACCTGCATATTTGTACCATTATATACCTCCGTGATGAGATCATCCTTACAATGATCAGGATGTTCGTAGTATGGAGCACAACCATCCATGTTCATGTTGACCACTTCTATAACATTCTCCAGGAACACCAGCTCAGAGAAGATGCCCCCTGTTCTACCATATTTGATATCCTTAATACATCCACCAAATGCTGTGAATATAGAACAGTTCAAGGATTGAAAGCAAAACATGGTCTTCTTTATCAATTCAAGTATACCAAGTTATATTCCCATATGCACCATGAAAGGAACTCAGATGTCATGTATCCTGTGTTCTGTCAGAGCATTACATCAGTTTTCAGTTCCGTCAGAGCCATATGCAACCAGTATAATTCTCTGATGGACCTTAGAAGCGGATATACCGTGTATACACTTGCCAACCAGCAAAACTTTACATGAATTTCAATAATAAATAAGACCCCTATGACAGCCAAATAGTCACTAAATGTCCTAAAATTTCCAACAATAAGCACAACTAGGCTTGGTATTAAGTACTCATGTGAAGTTTTATTAAATTCCGACCAGGGGTTAAGGAGAACTAGCGCAGACAAATTTGCTGACTTACCAGCAATAGGCAAATCCAGTTTGTTGTTTTCTATATATGTTTGTGCCTCTGATCCGAGCGGTATACCACCAACATAAAACTCGGATGATGTAAGGACTTGTAGATCAATGCTTGCATCACCAGACACCTCCTCGCCAATGTCGGTCACCTTTATCGACGACTGTTGTCCTATCTTGTTAAGTTCTATGCCATACCACTTGCTGTCACAAAAATTAATCCCTGGCTTGTTAAACGTAACTGAGCTAGCTGATAATCCATTAGCAAACACAAAATGGAGGGCACCGTTTATCAAAGCGCAGTAGAAATAGATGCCAGTTCCACCATATGCAAAGAACAAAATCCCAGTGTGCATCTGTGTACGGAAACCAAATCGTATGGTTTTAATGTTGTCAAGTTGTAGCGTTGATGACGGGAATCTGGCATATCCTGAAAGTACAATGTTTTGAAATTACTAGTAAATAGGAGTAAATTATTAGAAAATAAAATATCATTAACCCTTCACTCCATAGATACATTAGATGTATGCATAAATTCGTGCCCTTATCTAATATACATCACAAATAATTTCCAAAAACGAGTATGAAGGGAAGACAATCCAAAAATTGCCTCCTCAAAAGCCTAATGATAGAGTGTCTACTGTGAGTGCGAGAGGTCCCGGATCCGATCCCAGGCCACATCATACCAGAAGAAATAAATATGGTATCAATACAGTAATTCCCATGCATGACACTCAGCACGACAGGGAAGCTGGCTTATCTTCTCTCATACCCTCGTGGCGATGTATAACATCAGGAATGAGGTATCGAGAGTGATAAGTATAAGTTAGAAAACTTGTTTCACAATCAACCTAAAATAAATGTATGAAGGGGAGACAATCCAATGCTAGAAATGATCTCATCAAGGGAGATCATTCTTGAAGAGACTTGTACACATTCTTACTCTTCTCTTATCAGAATAGTGTGGGATTTAAGGAGTAAACAGGTTTCCAACTTATACTCTGGACACAAAATTATCTAAACTTTTCCCTGTTTTTTTTACATTTTAAATGCAGTGTGTCATTTATTGCAGGTTGATTATATATGTAGGTTAGCTTGAAATATTAATTTATGGGGAAAAGGATGGTTTGTTCTATGTCTGACTCTGTGTGGCTTTGGATTGTCTGTGTGCTACAGTACATATATCATTTTAAAGTGTCTATTGTCATTTGATGATTTTGTGAGTACCTTGTCCCATGAAATGAACCCCTTTATCCAGATTGATGGGGCATCCTTCCCAGTTAAGAAACGCCAGTTCATTATGTATCGCATCGTTCCAGCTCAAAGTCTTCCAGATTTCCATCGGATATTTCTGCTGCATGATCTGTATGTCTCGTATACAACCTTGGAATGTATGCTCGATTACCTGTAATGTATGTCAAACAATGTGAATGTCAGTCACATACAATAGATATCCATTAATACCAAAAGGACTAATTGATCATCTTTTTTTGTAAAATTCTGATGAATATATACCTGGGTACTGTTTTATCAAAGCACTCACAGAAATAGTCAAATTACATGCAAAATTTAAATTCTTGATAATTTTTGACAATTAGGATAAATGAATATGTTATACACTGTAATAATAATGAATCAGTTAATGAACTCTTACAAACCATATCTGTCCCCAGTTTGCAGTTGTCAAAAAACCTTAAAGAATTTAAATTGAGCATAAGTTTACGCTTTCCAAAAGTGCTTTAATTAAACAGTACCCAGGTCTATGGCGTAAATAAATAAATTATTGCTTTGAAAAAGTATGATTATGTCACTTATGGTGCTCCATATATAATATTTCATTTTATTTTCATTTTCAAATATTGCAATATCATAATGGAAGTTATTTTTTTTTAATTTAACACTGATAAGAATGATACATAGAGGATATTGCATGAGTGTCTTTTCATATGGAATTTATTAAACAAGTTGAAAAAAAGTGAGGCTCAATGGTTGACCAATGAAAACATGTTTTACAAACAGCCAACCAATAACTATCAAGTACAAAATAATGGTTATTTTTCAACTAATTCAGGGATTATTAAGCAGGTACTAGATATATAGTAATAGTTGTAGCTCTAACATAAGCATTACAATTCTGCCATCAAATGAATTTGGGCATAAGAAGGGAAACTTTATGGATAAAGGTGTGAAGGATAGGTTCTCATAATTAATGTCCAGCATGCCGAGCATAGCCTTTATTTGCCAGTCAGTTTCTGCTGATTATGGCAGTCATATGAGCATGTACAATGCTACAGGATATAATGACCATCTATAGTACATGGGGAACATTAATAGACATAAAACAACAATAAACATAGATAATTTAGGCCACCAGCCTATACATCAGATACAACATATATACTAGTACATACAATTATAACATTTTACATATATAAATACAAGTACACTCATACATACAATCATACACATATATACATAAGAGCACTAACGATGCTAAAAGATTTCAGGACAAGGTACCAATATATCGTTGGCAGTGAAATATACAAGGGAAATGCACAAATAAAGGGACTCATACATAGAGGATCTTGCATGAGCGCTTATTACATACAGGTTTTATTAAACAAGTAGACAAAATGACATGACACAAGGCATAGCTGAATGTCATGCATATAGTTTTTGTCAACGAGTTTATTAAAAGCGTAACTATATAATGAGCACGAATGTAAGATTCTATTTATCACATAACCTCAGAGAACACTTATTTTCTTTCAAAAGGAGGATTGTTTTGCAAAGGTCTCAACCAAAATTTAGCGGGACAATTAGTATGGTGTCTTGACATTGGTGTCACCTTGACTTCATGGACTGATTGAAGCAAGGATCAGCTAACGTCACTACAGGTTACAGGTTTATTTTAATATTTTTTGCACATTCTAGGAGTGCCAAACGGTATTTCCGGCACAGGTTAACGGCATTGCTGGACCGCAGGTTATGTGATAAAAAGATATTGGGTACATGAAAAAGGGGTTGGGTGATAATAGATGAAGGTCTACGTCAGAGATTTGTGATAACAGATGAAGGTCTACGTCGGAGATTTGTGATAATAGATGAAGGTCTACACCAGGAATAGATCAGAGTCTACGTCAGGATTGACATGTACACCATGTGGTTATATACTACCATCAATCGAGGGTCAGAATGATTCCGTCGCCAATACCCCACAGGTAAGCCCCCTACAAACACCCCAGTATTGGAACCAATAAGTGTTCCCGTTGCACAATAGCTGATTCTAGATCCTAAAAAAATACCAACAGTTATATATTAGTGTCATTAGAAAATGATATCATTTTAAACAGTGTTGCTATAGGCAACGCTGTCTTTTTGAATACTTACGCGTAGTCTTGGATCATTGCTCTTTCGTCTTATATCAAAGTCAGCTGGCAAACCGCCAACATAAACTCCCGTACTCGGCCCAATGATGGTTCCCTTCGCACATTTGCTGGTTCTGGTGCCTTAAATAGGTCTTACATAATGTATACAACATACAAAAATACATTTATAAACAGTTGTACTTCGATGCCTCAAACTAACTTCTGACTGGGGAAATATCCATCTACATAATTATTCAGTACATAGCCTCCTGTATACCAGTATATCATCATATTGCCAGAACCGAAGAACGTGTTCAAGGTATCTAGGTTGTTAGAGGCATAACAGTTCTACATTTGTACTTTACTTACATCATCAAATTATAATAATAATACATGTACAAACATATATTTCATATTAATGTAAGTTCTGGCAATTGGCATCTTTTGTTTAACACCAATAGTTAAATCCCAATTTACTAAAGGAAAATAAATATTTCTGACAAATTTAATTAATTACATGATTTCAATTGAGCCCTAAACTATTTTTTTCAAAAAGAAATAACTTGGTAACCTTTCTGCAGAATGATGCTTTGGGTACCAAGGGTGGGAAGCGTTATTTAAAAGATGGAAGAAAACAAAATACAGCCTCCAGTTGATTTGTTGACAAAATAACGAATTGTAAACAATAAACAATTATAATCTGTATAAGGGAAGCAACTCTTGCAAAATTGGTATTTCGTCTTCCATACCTATTTTACTTAAAGTCACTTTTGGCATACTATTTCGACAGATAAAGTTAACATTCTGTCATTAGCTATTGGTCATTTGTAAAAAGCACCATAATTTCTTGTATTTACTGGATGATCGAAAAAAAGTTTTGTGAAAGATAATTCTAAGGGCTTTAAAACAGCATTAAACAGAAAGGTAGCATTGATAATTATAAAAGCAAATCTCTAGCATGATTTACGGCAGTTATAAAACATAATAAAAGCAAATAATTCCACACCACAATCTAAGCTAATTAATATGTGAAATTTTACAATTACAGATAAAATACAGTGCAGAAAAAAGATCTACCGGTATCTATTGACACCCACTTCTAGAAAGTTTACCATTTTCTGTCGACCATCACTTATTAATACAATACAAACAATATCATGTTTTTCTACATCAATTAAGTAGTAAAACTGCAATTAATGCATTAATATAGTTCAAGAATTTAGTATGAATAAACGACTGAATCTTTTCAGCAGCTTATATGCCCTTTTAACAAATGTTTATTCTAATACAGTAAAGTTGTGCTAACAAGAACACTTTGATTGAAAAGAACATCAAACATATTAAATTTAGCACAAAAACGTCTGCTAATAAGATTGATTTGATTGAAAAGAACATCAAACATATTAAATTTAGCACAAAAAGGTCTGCTAATAAGATTGATTTGATTGTAAAGAACGTCAAACATAAGAACATGCTTATAAGAACCACTTTGCTATTAAGACCACCATTTTATTAGCAGAACTTCAATGTACAACAGCTTGGACCCAGACCAGTTCTCCTCGAATTAATTATCTTACACTTGTACTTTTAAACAGACAAATCTCCATACAGGATATGACACATCAATGTGTCAGTGGTTGCTCTCGATAAGGTTGTCTGAGTGACTTGGGCTTGACTCAAGGACAAATGGAACAGCCCAGGTGTTCATGTCAAAAGTCAAAATTTTGACAATGGTATTGAGAAAGCGCTTTGAATGTCATAGCCGAAAACTACAACTTTTGATATGTGTTTTGAATTGAACTAAAGTTTAAAAAGCTTGTTTTTCCATAAGTAAAGAGTAGTTTTCAGACAGTTTTTTCTTGTTTTCTCAAAATATTGATTGTGTACTTACGACCTTCAAATTCTAAACCAGTGAAATATGCTAATGGGGGTAAGAAGGGTAGGGTATAACAACATGAGGATCTTACCTGTCCATACATTATCTATAGATATATATGCTACATTCTCATCTCGCCATGCAATCATCTGATGCCATACATTGTCATTATATCGTAAACCTTCATCATTGGTTGGTGTAACAAAGGATGCACATCCTGAGTGGAAGGGTAGTCATATATATATATATATATAATAAAACCTGTACAAGTGGTAGGAACTTAACGCTACCATTTCCCTCGAAGCCGGAGGTCATTAGCCAATTAGGCAGGGGATAAACCGAATGGCCACGCACTACAACTTGTAACACACCATAATCTTATAATCACATCTATAAAACTTACAATACATTATATCAACACACCCAGTAATATATAAAATATATAAATACTGCAATACACATCTAGAAATATAAATCACACAGCGACATCCATTGGTTATAAGAAGCAGCAAATCACACATATATCACACTTTTATCACACTTATATCACATCTATATCACACTTTTATCACATCTATATCACACTTTTATCACACCAATACCTGTATGGTGATCTACGGTTAGCGTCGCTGTTAGCTCATGTATCGTTGCTGTTAGGTAATGCCATTCATTGTCATGAAAAGTCTGAAATCTGTCGGTATTTGGGTCAGCGTCCATTGTGACCCAATTTCCACATTCTAAGATGATCAGTATAAACATATACCTTAATTTCCTTTAATAGCCTTATTTGATATGTCTATTTTGTTGAAGCCTGCTACATTTGTATCATGTTTTATCATTGTGATATTTATATGTCATGTTATATGACCCATGATTGGTTAAATGAACTATTCTTATTCTTAAAGCCATGCACTTTTTATTTATACTTCTAGTCAATACAGTACCACCTCTGTAGAGCAACACCCTATGGGAGCTGCAATTCATGGCTGCAGTACAGAGGTTGCTGCTCTAAAGATGTTAAATTAATTATAAATATCAGCTAAGAGAAACTTTTAAGGTGTTCTTGTAGAGGTTGTTACTCTACTGTCAGGGCTGCTCTGGAGAGGTTGTACTGTAGTCACTTTTTATTTATACTTTAAATTTATACCTCTAGTCAATAAGTGGAAAGTAATAAGACTATGCACAAAGTTTACTTCAAACACAAATCAAAAGGACCAATCATACACAATTTGCTCGCAGAAATTGATATATTCTGACCCGTTGTGTAAAAACCTAGAAATATATTATTGCCTAAAGTTCAGGATCACGTTAATATCTCCGTACTCAATATAACAGACAGAGTTACGTACCTTGCGGATCAAACAGAAACCAAGGTCGACCAGATTTGAATTGTAGCGCTACAAACTCCTGTTGTTGTCCTTCCGAGGCAGCAAACAACAACAAACCTTCACGTTTCCTCGTCCGAAACCAAAATCTTATACCTGTAATATGTGCACTTAGTTGAAAACATCACTAATTCGGTGACATTGTAATTAAGCTATATTTTGCTGCATGTTTCCTATTTCACATTACTTGTAATAATACATTATACACATATGTTACTTAAAATAGTAACAGATTTTAGCTGTTTTCCAGTGATTAAATATTTTGCCGGGCCAATATAACGTAACTGGCCCTCATATATATATGTGAGGGCCGATTACCGATAAAGGCTCGCAGAACAGAATTATATGACGTAAAGTGGCATGTAAATAGTTATTTAATTCAAAGTTTAAGAAAACAGACACAACAATAAGAACAAAACATATTCTGAGTGGTTTGGAAAATTAATTCCTTGAAGTATACAGTAGATGCCTCGAACATGTACTTTTTACCCAGTCCGAAGTCAGTTCATCAAAGTCCTACTGTAGTTAACTAAGCACTTACCAGTGAAGTCGACATTTGGTGGTATAGTTTCAGGTGGGAAGAGATAGTAACCACCGCCTGGAAATCTCGTGCCAGAGATAACTTGAGGTGGATAACTCAATGCTGGGATAGTCTTCTGTATTGTATAGTATGGTTCTGGACCATTCGGAAATGAAGGTTCTGTCCAAATTATATCCATCGCTGAGGAGTTGAGACCATCAACCAGCGGTTTCTCCAGACCTTGGGGAACTGTAATTCAAGCATATGTTTGTAAGTAGAGGTACATAACAGCACAAGTTGGATAAATATGTCATAACAAAATTAAATGCTGGTCACATAATCAACAAAGTTACCAGATTGATCAGTGTTTCCGTTTATTAAGACAGATTTACTTTAGGTTAATTTTGAAACAAGTTCAACAACTTATATTAATAAGATGTTTGCAAAACATGTATCCTATCATGGTAGCCAAATAATCATTAATTTTTACTGTCACAGTGACCTTGACCTTTGGCCTACTGATCTTATAATCAATAGGGGTGACCAACCTAAATATGAAGGTTGAAGATAATTGAAACCATTTGGTCTATTCATTCAAATTAAAGGTCAAGGTCAATCATTTGATAGACACACTTGTCTGAGACAACATTAGGCTAACGCATTAAGAAATTGCTGGTAAGATGGTAGTTCATATAAAGATCTTTGAAATTATGTACTTTCTGGGCAGCCAATTTAAAAGCTGCACAATCCAATAAAGAAGAGGGCCATCTTGGCCTTATATCGCTCAACTGAATTAAACTATGTGACAATGAGCTAAACTATGTGACAAATGCACTTAACTATGTGACAAATGAGCTAAACTATGTGACAAATGCACTAAACTATGTGACAAATGCACTTAACTATGTGACAAATGCACTAAACTATGTGTCAATGAGCTAAACTATGTCACAGATGAACTAAACTATGTGACAAATGAGCTAAACTATGTGACAAATGCACTAAACTATGTGACAAATGCACTAAACTATGTGACAAATGAACTAAAGTATGTGACAATGAGCTAAACTACGTGACAAATGCACTCAACTATGTGACAAATGCACTAAACTAAATGACAATAAGCTAATATATGTGACAAATGAGCTAAACTATGTGACAAATGAGCTAAACTATGTGACAAATGAGCTAAACTATGTGATACATTCAGTAAACTATGTGAAAAAATGAGCTAAACTATGTGACAAATGAACTAACCTTTGTGACAAATAAGCTAAACTATGTGACAATGAGCTAAACTATGTGACAAATGAACTTAACTATGTAACAATTGAACTAAACTATGTAACAATTGAACTAAACTATGTAACAAATGAACTAAACTATGTGACAAATGAACTAAAGTATGTGACAAATGAGCTAAAAATTTTGATCTTACTATGTTGATTGGTCCTTCCTGTGCTCTCAGTACTATTCACACATCCCACAGAGTTACATGCCTCTACCATCACAGTGTGACGTGTGTAGGGACTGAGACCTGACAGAACATAGAACATCTTATCTGGTCCGTGTTCATACATCAACGTCCATATGTACGGAGGTGCAAATGGCGTCTCCGTCAGATCAGTTTTCAGATAGTAATAAACCCTGTATAACACAATTATTCCCCTTGATTGGTCATCTGATGGCGCTTCCCAGGATATTTTCAGAGAGTCCGGGGAAATACCCTCTACTGTTGGGGCTGGGGTAGATTTAGGGAGAGTAGCCCCTGTCCTTCCTGATGCCCATACACTGGCTGCTTTACCTGCACTGTTCTCTGCCAACACCTATAAAATAAATCACCATCAGAATGCAACTAGAAGTTTTTTATAAAATATTTATGCCTCCAACTTAGGGCCAGGTGTGGTATTCAAAATAGATCTTACTTGACTTAAGGATAAGGACAACCAATCAAATCACACCATATTAAACTATTGGTCAGTAACAAACGATATGATTGGCTATCCTTATTCTCAAATTCAATAAGATCAATACTGAATACCACCCCAGAACTCAAAAATCTTACTGAATTCCTGACAATATGCCCAACTAGGCTTGGTACCAAGCATTCGTGTGAAGTTTCATTGAAATCCAACCAATGGTTGATGAGAACTAGCGTGGACAAACTTTGTGACATACATTCAGACAGACGTCCAGCACAATAATTCAATATATCTCCCCCCCACAATAATTTTTATGTGAGAAACATAAATATGACCTTTATCACCAAAATCATGGCAAGGAACATGTATGACTACTATTGCATTTATCATATACAGGAAGATCAATTATTTAATCATACAGTCAAACCTGTCTGTAAAGACCATCCATGGGAACAGCAAAAGGTGGTCTTTGCTGACAGATGGTCTCTCTTAACAGGTTAAATATGATTGGAAATAGTCAGAATGGAGATATAATTGGTGGTCCTAGCAGACATCTATTGTAATACTAGTCTTTGTTTGTAAGTGATCTGTGTTTGCAAGTGCTCTCGAAAACAGTTTTGACCCTAACGGCTGATAAAATATTTAGCAAAAATATTAAACTAGTAAGATTACCTGAAATTCATACACTGTGAATGGTACTAGGCCTGATAGAATATATTCAGTCTCAGGAGGTGGTAGAGCGTTCTCCTGTGGATCCTGTGTGGGGCGGGGATTAAACTGTCCCCCTGGGTGAAATATTCTTGTCTCTGAAGGATGTCTCAAACCATCTGGACCAACCTCTCCTCTCATCCATAACTCATAGAATATAACAATACCTGAAATATGTACCAGGATTTGTATAACAAAAAGATAACAAGACATGTTTGTAAAACAGGCAAGCCCCCATGGCAGCCCAACAGTCAGAAATGGTAAAGGTCTTTGTAAGCAGGTGGTTTTTAGTAAAAGTAAGACTGTGCACGGCAACCTCCCCAGAGTGGTTCTCCAAAGAGCAACAACCTCTCTTAAGCAACATAATAATTTTGTTCCAGAAGTAACCATTTACTATACATTTAACCTCTGTATGGCAGCAACCTGTGTTCAACATCAAAACTTTGTGTTTTTGCCAATTAGAGTTTCTCTACTGAGGTTGAACAGTTTATTTACCCGGTATATCTATAAATTGTTACATATAGGAAGATAACTCTCATCCAAAAAAGTTGGTCTTTATATTAGTATAGAGAATTATATTTACCATTTGGATATTTGGGAGGTGCCCAGGTTATGTTGAGTGCTGTATTGTTGATCGCCATGATGACGGGCGGGAACATTCCTTCTGGTACAGACGACATGGTGGGGAATGTCACCGGCTCACTGGTCAAACATCCTCCGGTCGTACAACAATCTACATTGAAAATGTAACTGGTGAACGGTATAAGTGAGGTCAAGGACACTTGTAATTGTTGACCTTCCCAGTGTACTTGCTTGGTGGAGTTCTGTAGGGTCTGGGAATACAACACATACTTCCACAGGGGACCGTTCATGATGGTAGGGGCCGTCCAGAAAAACTTGGCACTTTTGGCTTGTATGTTTGTAGCATTAAGTATGATAATTCCGTAAGGGGCTCCAGCGGGTGTTCTGAAAGATATTGCGGCACTCTGTACACTGCCGAATGCATTATCTGCTTGTAACACGTAGGAATATATTGTAAATGGACGGAGGCCACTGTCGATCATTGTTCTCTCTGAAATACAGAAATGGAATGCAATAAAGTTTTTGCAATAGATTCTAGCTCTGCTCATGGACTTACACAACAGCAGTAATACAAAGTACAGTACAACCTTTGTAGAGCAACACTCTTTAGGAGCTGCAAATATTTGCTGTTGTGTAGAGGTTGTTGCTCTACAGAGGTTAAATTAAGAGTAAATACCACCTAGAGGAAATTGTAAAGGTATTATTGTAGATAGAGGTTGTTACTCTACAGAGGGCCGCTCTGGAGAAGTTGTACTGTACTTTGTAGTACTTTCTGAAGTTTAAAAACATGAACATTTAACCTTTAGAATTAAAAATTTGCAAAATTTTGATGTCGCAAAAATATGTGATTTCACAGTAACATTATGTTTAATTTCAAGAACTGTAAATAATATTGACTGCTAAATTGATAAGGTCCAGTGATAGTGTATACTTATTTATTTTAGGTTGACTGTCAACAAATTTTTACAGCTTATATCAATAATCAATATTATATAAATAATTTCAAAATTATATAAATAATTTTTGTCACAATTTTTTTGCGAATAAGTTAAGATTTAATTTACTAAATATGGTATTATTCCAAGTAAGATGGCTTCAATCAAAATACGGAAAAATATAACATTAGCAAGGTCAGCGCCATGAGCACCAAACTACGAC
Organism: Spisula solida; assembly: GCA_947247005.1. Lineage (NCBI taxonomy): Eukaryota > Metazoa > Mollusca > Bivalvia > Venerida > Mactridae > Spisula > Spisula solida. The sequence goes on along the minus strand of OX365945.1, from coordinate 25,652,098 downwards.
ACAAAAAAGATAACACAAAGTTAGTATTATAGCCAGGATCTATACCATTCAAACGGACACACTTAGGGTACTGTTTTATCAATTCAAATTTGGGAAAAATATTGTTTGTAAGGGTTCATTAACTGAATCAGTATTAGTATTGCAGATATATGTTCACCACACTTTATTGTTCTAAAAGACTTTAAATGAATAGAATGTAAGTTTGAGATTTCCTTTAGTGCTTTGATAAAACAGTACCTTTAAATGTACACCTAATTTGCTCAAGCATCTAACATACCTAGTGGCTCTCATAGCATTAATATTCTATTCTACACAGTGCAAATCTACATCCAAGCTATTCTAAAATACCATGCAGATATTAAGCAGTACTGTATGGTATGGGTTTTATAAAAATGCAGTTCTACTCTATGCCATTGCCAACATGCTTTAAAATGTATAGGTTTTATAAAAAGCAGCACATACTAATAGCAATAGCTTAAAAATATAACAATTGAAATGTTATGAAAAAGTATGCTTGAAATATTCTAGCTACAAGGCTACAATATAACAATATTAAAGCATAAATATGAAGACATTTACCTTCGGGAACTGCAAATGTATAGACAACAGTATTATTATAATATCAATTTATAAACAGAACAAACTATAGTATGGAATTATCATATATAAATTATATCATTTGGTATTACAAAACTTACAGTGGTTTGGTGATTATACAACAAAATACATGAACATTCTACAACAAAACACAGGTTTTAAGACAAGGGCCACAACTCTGCTAAACATTGGGTGTCAGCAGCTCATAAACAATGTAAAACATTCTTGTGAAGTTACAGGACCATAGCTTAAAAAGTTTTGGATAGCATTGTTGACTCTAGCTGCTTGCAAGCCTCAGCCTTTAAACCTCCTACTCCACAGACACCTAACATGTTCATGTAACTGTAACAATGCAATGTCAGTGCAGTATATGGTTCAGTGTGCGTATACATAGTTTATTCGTTTGTGAACAATGAAATACACATGCATACAATGTGTCATTGGACTATACAATGTGTTTTCCGACTGTTGCTTATGAAATACAACAAGAGATGCACGAGTGTTCCATAATTAATGAAAACCAAACTGGTGAACAATTGACATGTTATGGAACCCAAATTGGTGAACAATTGATGTGTTATGAAACCCAAATTGGTGAACATTTGATGAATTATGAAACCCAAATTGGTGAGCAGTTGACGTGTTATGAAACCCAAATTAGTGAGCAGTTGACATGTTATAAAAACCAAAATTGGTGAACAGTTGACATGTTATGAAACCCAAATTAGTGAACAGTTGACATGTTATGTGTAAATTTCGGTATATGTACTGATTATTGATATACATGTGTGAGTCATCTGTTACCTTCTCGAGCTTTCTCTATCAATGACAGTGACACGTTAAATATAACATACCATCAAACAATAACATTGAACATGTATCATACAACATAGTGAACGTTAGGTTGGTCAAAATTGGGAAAACCCATTGAACATGTATCATACAAGACAGTGAACGTTAGGTTGGTCAAAATTGGGAAATACCATTGAACATGTATCATACAAGACAGTGAATGTTAGGTTGGTCAAAATTGGGAAACCCCATTGAACATGTATCATACAACATAGTGAACGTTAGGTTGGTCAAAATTGGGAAAACCCATTGAACAAGTATCATGCAAGACAGTGAATGTTAGCTTGGTTAAAATTGGGAAACCCCATTGAACAAGTATCATGCAAGACAGTGAATGTTAGGTTGGTCAAAATTGGGAAACCCCATTGAACATGTATCATACAAGATGAACGTTAGGTTGGTCAAAATTGGGAAAACCCATTGAACACAGTGAATGTTAGGTTGGTCAAAATTGGGAAAACCCATTTAACACAGTGAACGTTAGGTTGGTCAAAATTGGGAAAACCCATTGAACAAGTATCATGCAAGACAGTGAATGTTAGGTTGGTCAAAATTGGGAAACCCCATTGAACATGTATCATACAAGATGAACGTTAGGTTGGTCAAAATTGGGAAAACCCATTGAACACAGTGAATGTTAGGTTGGTCAAAATTGGGAAAACCCATTGAACACAGTGAACGTTAGGTTGGTCAAAATTGGGAAACCCCATTGAACATGTATCATACAAGACAGTGAATGTTAGGTTGGTCAAAATTGGGAAAACCCATTGAACATGTATCATACATCACAGTGAATGTTAGGTTGGTCAAAATTGGGAAAACCCATTGAACAAGTATCATACAAGACAGTGAATGTTAGGTTGGTCAAAATTGGGAAAACCCATTAAACATGTATCATACAAGATAGTGAACGTTAGGTTGGTCAAAATTGGGAAAACCCATTGAACATGTATCATACATCACAGTGAATGTTAGGTTGTTCAAAATTGGGAAAACCCATTCAACATGTATCATACAACACAGTGAATGTTAGGTTGGTCAAAATTGAGAAAACCCATTGAACATGTTTTAGGGTGCACAATAGAACATATACCACAATAGCTCCACATTGTCAATCTTACCCACTATAGGTCATAATATAAAATACACAAAATCATGGTATAAAACTAGAAGGGTTTTCGACACAAAAATGTATGTCTCCTGTACTGTAAAGGGCCATCACTCTGGCAAAAGTCATCTGACCTCAAATTCCTGACAATAATGCACAACTAGGCTTGGTACCAAGTATTCATGTGAAGTTTTATTTAAATAAACCCATTGGTTAAGGAGAACAAGCTTGGACAAACTTAGTGACATCCAAACAGACAGACAAACATCCAGCACAAAATCCCCATTATACATATGGGTATTCTCCCCTCCATAATCATTATTTGTTATGAATTGATGATGGACATAGGATAGGGGTACAAAAGAGTTAGTGAAGATTTTGATTCTTTTCATTAAGTTATACGGCCGAATTTGACAAATTTTCAGTCACCTAATCATAGTGACAAGTTAACATAACCAGTTTTTCCTGGAATTTATTTATCAACTTCCTGGAATAAATGATCAACCAGTAATAACTTATTTGTTCAGAGCTAACACCTTCTCCACATGTGGAGCCACTGCTACAGCCAATATTGTGTAATTTCTCAGGTGACTGTCCAGCACTCTACAAACTATGGATTTATCTAAAAAAAAGTAAAATATTGATCCTTTTCTTGAAAAACAGAACAGAATCAAGTAAAGCCTAGGTCCAACTGAGGAATTCCTCATTGACGATCCCTCCCGATTCATCACATTTCCTCCCGATTTCACAAATTATCTCATGACTTCCCCGAAGCTTTCCCTAGACCACTAGGACCCTGTTCTTGATACCTCCTTAAGCTCAATAATTTCCATCAGAAGTAAATCGCTGAGGCAAAAAATGCTCAGTGGGACCTAGGCTTAACAATGTACTTACTGTTATCCGAGAGAGTATATATTAATGAATCATTCCTGAAGAGTAAGTATTGTATAATGATTCCATTGGGGTAATCAGGACCCTTCCATATCAGTCTCAATGATGTAGAGTTGATAGGTTCATATGATGGTGGCGGCTGCTGGTCGGGTGCTGAAAATGTGAAAGTTAAATCACTGAAAATGTGAAAGTTAAATCACTGAAAATGTGAAAGTTTAATCAGAGAATTGAAAAATTAATTGCTGACTTAGAACGAAAAGGTCTTTACGACCTTATAAGACTTGTGCATATTTGAAATGTGTGGCCTCCGTAGCTGAATGGTTAGGCAGCCCAGGTTCAAAACCGGATGGAGGCACACATATATATGCCTGCCATATTTCAGCGGAAAGCTGACTGGCAAATAAAGGCTTTGCTCGGCATTTTAAATCTGCATCACAAAGCGCTTCTTACAAGCCTATTTTCATGAAAATCAGATTGGTCATGTTGACCAAACTGAAGTTGGTAAAGCGTGTTCTTCCATAAGTAAAGAGCAGTATTCAGACGTTTTTTTTCTTTTTTTCTCAAAATATTAATTTTGTACTTACGACCTTCTCATTCTAAGCCAGCAAAATGAAGTGTAACAAGGGCAAATCTATATCCCCCCCCCCCTAATATTTAGTGGGGGCATAAAATTCAAAAAAGAAGTAAAGAGTTATGGGTTATTTACACTGCACTTAATCTTAATCAATATAAGATACTTAAATCCAATCAAACATGGTCTCTAATGTGTTCACAAGAAATTGTGAATGGATGACAGACAGATCGATGGAAGAGCGATAAGAAAATGACGTGACAGTCAAACTAGAAATAGAACAGATTATTTCCCGGTAAAATATTTGTCCCACCTTTACTACATCCGAATGGATTGTCTTCATCAAGAAAGCTGGATCCTGACACGCATCTATCACACCTTCGCTTAAACGTGAAATCTTTACACAAACACTGACCATCAAACAGATCACATGTACTGTTCAAACTTCCTGCCGGCGAGCAGTCACATGCCCTACAACTATAAAACGAAACGTTTTTTATTAAATCATAATTATGTCCATGGTCAGCTACAATGTTGTTTGTCTGTTTACATTTCCAGTGAGACGGTTGTGTGAGGTTATCCATTTTTTTAGCTGCCTAACTGGCCAATGACCTCCAACTTTTAGGAATATAATGTATAATAAAAACAAGCAAAGGAGCTTAGCATTCCTATTGGGTAATTTAATATTGCTTTATCTGACAATAAACCTGAATGGGCATTTAACCCGAATACTTAGACCTTGATAACCGAGTAGTTTGCGGCAAGAAAACTGTGAGTTAGGTATAATAGATAGATTGCCTAGATGACACATTCAACATCACCAGAAACAAAGGAATTTCACAAAAAATCATGATTTCAAATGAGGCCCGAACCTTGGCTGAAACTTGGTTCAAGTAAAAACAACACTTAACAGTAGTTAAGTTGTCTAATGATGGCACTGGACAATATTGGTTAAAATCTCATTGTAGGTGCATCCTATTGACAAACTGTAAAATCGCTGGCTTAGAATGAGAAGGTCGTTAGTCGCGCTTGCGACTTCTCATTCTTAGCCAGCTTATAAGATTCATGCATATTTGAAATCTGCATCACAAGGCACTTCTTATGAGCCATTTTCATGAAAATTGGATCAGATCATGTTGACCAAACTGAAGTTGAAAAAGCTTGTTTTTCTCAAAATGTGGATTTTGTACTCACCTCCTTCTTATTCTAAAACAGCAAAATATGAACTTTCTAGACCATAGTTAACAAAGAATTGGAGAAAGTTTGACAAGTAACATAAAAATATGAGCAATATTAAATTGCGCTTACTCTCCAGAATTTCCATCGAATCCATAGTAACCTTCCAGACATTCCTCGCATGAAATCCCTGTGACCCCTGAATCCCCTCCACGACATTCACATTGCCCCGTCTGAGTGTCACATTGTGTCAGGGGTAAACTACCCTTAGAATGACACTGACAGTTCAAACATCCACCTCCCGGGTCTACACTAACAAAATATCCTGTAATTATAGAATGTAATCATTAAAAACTTCACACACAGATTAATGAAATCATTTAGCGGAAGAATATCAAATATCCTGTAAATAGTTATAGACAGTGGCCGTGGTCCAGTGATTAAGTGGGCTGGATTTGTAACTAAAAAATCTGGGCTCAAATCCTTTTCCACAAAAATTTGACAACAATGTTGATTTTCCTCCACATGTGGAGAAGTTGCTGATTGCTTGTTGAAAAGCAAGTCTGTACTATTTTGATACGGAATCAAGAAAAAAATGATTTGGAGAATTCTCTCTCATAATTATAACTGAAATCTTATTGAGAAACGGCATTATACCCAAATGAACAAACAAGTTAGGCTGTCATAATGTAACAAGTACAGGGTGTTAAAAAAGTTTGTTCTCAAAATGTAAATTCATATAAAGTATTATTTGATCATTATAACGGTAGCTATGGACAATTTCTTATTCTAATAGCTTCATTCAATGCCAAAACGATTAGAACAGTAGTATGACTTGCTGGAATTTAACCTGAAATTTTACATTCTTCTGAAGTCAGAAGGATAGACTATTGAAACTTGAACAATGAGAACAAACTTTTTTAACACCCTGTATACATCAAGTGATAAACAATCACAAAATTCCGAAAAAATCTGATGAATGCGCATTCATAACCATGTATATGCAGTAATGCCTTTGTGACAACTACATCAAGCTTGTAATTCGGACTCTATAAACAATGAAACAATGACTTACCACTGATACAGTCCTCACATTGTCGTCCAATCCTATTGGCTAGACAAGCACAATCCCCCGTATTGTCATCACACGCTAAATCATTGACCAATAAGGTGTCTCCTAACTGGGTACCAGTGGGGTCACATTCACATGGTATACAGCCGGTATCATGATCCAAGCTGAGACCCCATGTGTTACCCTTACAGTAGTTACAGCTGGCGCCCTCTACATGGCTTTTACAGACACAATCACCGCTCACCTAAATACAATCATTTATTTATTTGATGGTGTTTCACCTAAATATAGGTGTCAGACATATTTAGTATTCGTATGTGGGTCGACCAAAATTTTTGAGACAAAAGCTTTAAATTGAAATGCAAATTAATTATAAAATTACTTAGCGCATATCACTAAATCTATTGTCTTCAAATAAATATACATGTACATGTTCATTAAATTGTTTCTGGAGTAATCAGCCTTTATATTTTATACTTATTAGGTTTTGTCTCTAGTTGAGGCAAATCTAGGGACAGGTAACTTTTTGATCACCCCACATACATACAACATGAACACAGATGACTTCTTCCAGCAAGCACATTTTTTAAATTGGAAAACTTGGCTGCTAAATGTATTGCCAGTAATGATGAAATATTGTACTTAATTACTACAAAAATGCCAAAATTGCATAAAGAGATTGAAGAGTTTTTGACACAAAAATAAGTCTCCCACAAAGGGCTATGACTCTAGCAATATTAATCCACCCTAAAATTCCTGACAATATGCATAACTATGCGTGGTTCCAACTAAACATGTGAAGTTTCATTGAAATCTGACCAACAGTTAGAGAGAACAAGCACAGACAAACGTTGTGACATACATCCAGATACCTATACAGACGTCCAGCACATAATCAATTTGTATAGTGGGTGACATTATAACAGAGATTGGGCCTACCTTATCACAAAGTATTGACCCATTTAGGGTACCAGCTGGGAGACATTATAACAGAGATTGTGCCTACCTTATCACAAAGCATGGACCCATTTAGGGTACCAGCTGGGAGACATTATAACAGAGATTGTGCCTACCTTATCACAAAGTATTGACCCATTTAGGGTACCTGCTGGGAGACATAATACAGAGATTGTGCCTACCTTATCACAAAGCATGGACCCATTTAGGGTACCAGCTGGGTTACAGGTACAGAGGACACAACCCATTTCTTCCGACAGACCGAACCCGAATGTTTCATCTTTACATTCATTACATTTACGTCCCTGGACATAGGCTTTACACGTGCACTGTCCGGTTATCTTATCACACGCTCCCGGTGGCTCAGTACCTATCGGGTCACATCCACATGGTAAGCAACCGTCCTCAAAGGCCCAGTAACCATCCTCACACTCGCTACACGAACGGGACGTGATGTGAGCCTTACACGTGCACTGTCCCACGACTGGTTCACAATACTGATTGGTTGACCCAAATGGATTGCAATTACATGGTTCACAACCATCGGGATTGTCGATACGAAGACGGAAGAATCCATACTGGCAAGATTGGCATTTTAAACCTACAGGTAAAACATATAACTGCACTTAGTTAACATAATTTTAATGATGTTGTTGTTGAATTAATATGAAATTTTGGTTTACTAGTATACTAATTTATTTTAGGTTGATTTGAAACAAGTTTTTCAAACTGATGAATCACCCTGACACCTCATTCCTGATGTTTTCCGTCGCCATGAGGGTATGAGAAAAGAGAAACCAGCATCCCTTATATGCTGAGCATCTAGAAGGAAAATTTAGACAAAGAATACATGTGAAGTTTCATTGAAATCCGACCAATAGAACAATGGACATTGAGTATCAATATAAGATTAAAAGCAGGGTTTCATATATAGGGTCATTTTGATACATTTGACTAAATGATACTATTCTATAGGCAAAATACCCATGATTTTAAAAGAAAATGACCCTACAAACGTGGCATTTTGGAACTTTAAAGGGTCAAAACTGACCACCTACTCCCGAGTCAAATGGAACCCCTGTAAAAGGTCACTCCTACCTCTAACATTCTGTTTACAGTTACACTGGCCAGATGATACAGAACACGAGACATCCTCGAGCAGGGAACCAGCTGGATTACATTCACAATCCTGGCATCCGAATGATTTCTCTGCCGTAAGGTTGAAGTACCCAGACTTACATATATCACACTGTCTCCCCTCTACATATTCCTTACAGTAACACTGTCCCCCTTCCTGTCAAATAACAGTATTATTACACATTTATATAGCACCCTTTTCATGCAAATACACATTCAAAAGTCCTTTCCAATCACAAAGGATAATACATGTATTGTCGAACACTTTTGACCTGTCGCTAATTAATCCCCGTGTGTTTTCATTTTTGTACCGTAAGAATGTTTTGATGAGTTAAAATAACAACTCTGATTGGACAACGGATAAGCATGGATATTCATGGATGACAAGTTAAAAGTGACAGGCAGTACAGTCCGTTTATTCAGCTCTGTCACTCATATACAAACATTGCAATATCATAACATTGTATTTTTATTGGTTTAGATATTTTAATTGGAGAAAAAAGCCGGGAAAACCAATACCTTATTCACTATGCTACATATTAATACACAAACTATCTATTGCAATAAGACATTTTTAAGAGAAATTGAAATGTTTATGTAAACAAGTGACTGACCTGAATAATCGATTTATAGTAAAAATGTATAGACTCACGAACATTTTCAAATAATATCACAAGAACTATCAGTTAAAGGTGGTGTTATATTAGATACTGCCTTGACAGTTATGTTAACAATTAAAGGGCAATAACTCACAGAAATTGATCCAACCATAACATGCACAACTAAACTTAGTACAAAAAATTTAATGAGTTTTGTTAAAGGGGAGGGCAAATAACAACTTGATTTTGTTTGAAACTAGCGTTGATTTAAAACACTTTTCCAATCAATGGTTACCAAGTTATAAAATGGAAAATATTTAATATCTACACACTGAATGCCTGCAAGATTGACCAACTGAAAACATGATGCCATATTTCACTAGTCCATTGACAGGGACTATATAATCATGGAAAAGAACAAGAGATGTTTGTAAAACACATATGCCCCTATGGCAGCCAAATAGTGGATTATGTTAAAGGTCATAGTTAACTTGACCTTTGACATACTGACCTCAAAATCAATAGGAGCCAACTATAGATGGTGACCAATCAGCTTAAAAAGTTTGAAGATCCTGGGCCTAACCCTTCTTGAGTTATAGTGGTCTATTCATTCACAGTCACAGCGATCTTGAACTTTGACCTACTGACCTCAAAATCAATAGGGGCCATCTACTGTAACAATTGCTGACTTCTTTCCATGTATATAAAGACTAATCGACAGACTGACAGACAAAGACCGACAGACATGTTCAAAGCAATATACCCCCCCACCCTCTTCAAAGATGGGGCACATAATTAGAACATACAGAATAGACAAAGTTACCTTTTCACAATCCAGTTGGTTATTCTGCACACCAGTAGGGTAACAATTACACAAACTGCATACATCATCATCGTACATACTCTTGCCTTCAGGACGAAAGTAACCTGTGACACAAGTCTCACAATGTCGACCCTCTGTATTATGTTGACATTCTATACACACTCCTCCTCCTCCTGCGTAATGATCTTCAGGAAATGGATCTAACGTCTCATTGTACACACACATATCTGCGTGATTGTAACATTCACACGGTCGGCAATGGTAACCATCAAGTTGATCACCATGACGAAAGAGTTTGTCATTATAGAGAGGCTGGCACTCACCACACTGGAAGCAGAGCAAGTAGCAGATGATTATTAAATAATTATCAAAACATAGAGCTTATTAAACCAAACCACAAAATCAAGACCAAGTACAGAAAAGCTCTATTTTCATGGAGTTCAATTTGTCTCCTTTTTTTTATTCCACACTCAGGTTTTTGCAAATGTATGACTGAGACACAGTCATGAGTGGTCATTCGGTTTTTCCCCAGCCAGATTGGCAAATGACAGTTGTGTGATACAAGGAATCTGGGTGCACTATCCTAGCTCTTTCTGAATACTCTTTAGTTCTTTAATGTTCCCGTTTCCTAATTGGTAAAACTGGGCATTATTTCCATAGTCATGGAATTGAAAGGAAGCCACAAGTTAGAGTGATTGGAATAAAGCATACAGTATTATGGCAACATTTAACTGGAACATATGAATATTCCTTGTTTATATCCACTGTCCTTTCGGATGGATTATTTCAACAAGTCAAAAAATTCTTATGGTATACCGGTAATAACAAAAATGCACAAAGAATAAAATGACAATCATTTCAATGGTGGGCTATTTGATACACCAAGCATCTCCCACTGTGAGGATTTAGAGGAAATGTTTGGCTCTACGGTGGGGAATTAAGACACAAACAATAGTGCCAAAATGTCACAAAATACGCCCGTCTTGGTTGTGCTAGTGACAAAAAATATTGAAAGTGAAATAAAAGCCCATATTATGTCAAAACATTTTTAAACAATTATCTTTAAACTAATCTTTATAATCACAAACTATATATACGGTTTTGACAAATGCACCATACCAGTTGTTTCCTATATTATGCCTATAAGCGTTGTCACCAAGTTTGAAGACGATCGCACGAAAACTGTTTCAGTTAGAGTACAGACATGGTTAATTTCACATTTTTTGGTAAATGAAGGACCATAACCCAAGAAGGCCTAGGCCGATTTGGCCTATAATCGAACATGGCCTAGATATTACGTCCATAAGCATTGTCAGCAAGTTTGAAGACGATCACACGAAAACTGTTTGAGTTAGAGTACAGACAAGGCCAATTTCACTTTTTTTTTGATAAATGAAGGACCATAACCCAAGAAGGCCTGGGCCGATTTGGCCTTTAATCGAACTTAGCCTAGATATTACGTCCATAAGCATTGTAGAAAATCGCACGAAAACTGTTTCAGTTAGAGTACAGACAAATTACTGGACGCCGCCGCCCGCCAAGGGTGTTCACATAATATGTCCCGTTTTCAACGGGCGTATAAAAAAGAAAACTGTCTAATTCCCCTAGATCTGCCAACTGCCACCCCCTGCCTCACCCCCCCCTTGGGAAATATATTGATAGGTGCATTAGTAATTAGTATACATACTTGTCTCCCTTGTGTATGACTCTCTGGTAGACAATTACATACATACGGTAAAGTGGTATGGTTGCATGTAGCTGCATGACCATGACATTCACATCTGAAATACAAAACTTTACAATAACCCAAGTTTATTCATGAGAATTTATCCCAAACTACTATACGTCAGTTGAAATAAACTTTCTGGATCAGAAATCATTCTCGTAAGAACAAGAGTGCTGCAAGATTGGCATGAGGAAGATGTGTATCTATTTTTAGTAACAGTAACCTAGAAAAATTGCCACCACTTTCAATCCTAAATGGCCTGCATACCAAATTTCAGTGATGTACATCTAATCGTACATCAGATATATTCTGAAATGGAAACTTGCCAAAAACCATTAATGTCAGGAGATGCTGACGCTGACACTGTGTTGTACTTATTTTTCGGATACACTATAGGCCTTTTTTCTGGTAGCATGTTGAAAAAAAAATTAAAAACTGTAAAAAGAAACAATGTTTGAAAAGTATAAAAATAGCAAAAATAAAGTAAAACTTCCAGAAATAAGATTGCGGCAAATCTTTAGGGAAGGTTAGGATATCTATTTTTGTAAAGTTAAATATTTTTATATAGAAGAGATGACAAAGTGAAGCCAGCTTGACATAACTTACCTGGCTATAACACTGTATTCATACAGTCCATAATAATTATGTCGTTCATTCGCGACGAAGAAATGATCCTGTAGTTTCACTCGGACTTGCCGGGCCTTCACAAATTCAAACAATTCCGGAGTGTTGTAAAAATCATTATATCCTGGTCGAGGAACGGGTTCAGGGTTCAATAGATTAAAGGTTATATTTCCCTTGGAGTATTCTGGAGGGCTGAAAAATACAAGATTAAAGTCTTTAGCTGTGGTTTCTTGTATGAGAGAGAATGGGGAAGGGGGAATTCCCAAAAAATTTTTTTTTTCGAACTTTGGACAAGAACATAGAGTATCATGTAAGAAACACAAAACCACAAAAGTTGGCATAGGTCACTGATGTTGTTTATGAGTAATCTGCCCTTGGAACAAGTGGTTTTCTCCATATTTGCGCAGACAACTCCTAAACAAGTGTGGTGACCTATGATTAATTTGATTTGTTCTGTTTCAAATATGTCTGTCCATAAACAAAGTTTGAACAAATTCTATTACTGGGAAAAATGAAACTCTGGTACTGGTGTTTCAACTAACCATAATGTATCAGATAATGTATCAGTAGTAATTACGGTTTCAATAATTTAAAACTACATTTGTATTGGTATTTTAATATTTGAATTAATATGAATGACAACTTCTATTAAAAACTAAAATCAAGAACATCAAATGGACACTTCCTGTGATGTTTATGCTGATAAATTAAATATGATATTTATGTATTGACAAATGTGTAACAACCAAGGGCGAACTTGTATGGAATAAGAAACAAGTTTTGATATGATAACGGGCATTCATTGCCAAAATGCCATAAAACAAAACCAAACAAAAATGTGAGCAAGTAATATGGAAACTAAATTGTTCCTGAATGATATAACTGGGCGGCAAATGCCGCCATTAGGAGACTACACAAGGAGGCGACACCGCAAATGATAAAATACTTACTCTTTATCTATTTTGAGACAGTTGATAGAAGTAGATGTAGGTAATGGACCGTTGTCTACAGCATTGTAGTATAGTTGACAATCACTAGCAAACTGTTGCCATGTCTGCCATTGTAGACTCGTATTGTCCACCTTCCTCTCTATCTGTACCCCCATAGGTAATGGACTGTAGAACAACAGTACTACATAGAATACCTGAAACACAAGTGTATAAACGAGTCAACTTCCAGTTATCGCTATAAGGCATACACATTGCATGGTATAGTCTCCCAATAAGTCATAAAGTGACAGGAAATCACAGATGTTTTTGCTCACAATAAATCATACATGTTGAATTGTATAGTCTCTTGTAAGTCATACAATGATTAGGTTTATACGCTGTATGAAATATACAGTACATGCAACATTGACAAATTCATATAATGATAACTCTAAATAAAGGTCTTTTACACAAAAATGTAAGCCTCTGATACAACTCTGAAAAAACAAGACTGCGTTCAATAAATGCTTATGCCCCCATGGAAGCATAGTCCATAAAAAAACTAAGTCAATCAGGGGCCATAATTCTGTAAAATGTTGGATAGGGTTACAAGGCTTTGAGAATGTAAGGGGCTTATGATGGTAAACAAGTATGTCAAGTTTGAAGACAACGCCTTGATGTAAGACAAAATTTGGGTTAACAAGAAAGTCCAAAATTAGGTCAATGTGAAGGTCAAAATGAGGTTAGGTGATATAGGCGTGTGGAGAATGTTTAAAAACAACATTCATGCAAGTATGACAGCTTTATAGCAATCCATAATAATGCTGGAAGAAACGGTCAATTTGGGTTAAACCAAGAATTTGGCCCTTCATTAAGTCTAAGTCCAAAATTAAGTCAAGGTGAAGGTCAAAATGAGGTTAGGTGATTCAGGCGTGTGGAGAGTGTTCATATACAACATACATGCAAGTATGAAAGCTTTGTAGCAAGCAATATTAATTTAATGCTAGAAGAAACAGTCTATTTGGGTTAACCAAGAATTTGGCCCTTCAATAAGTCTAAGTCCAAAATTTGGTCAAGGTGAAGGTCACAATGGGGTTAGGTGATACAGACGTGTGAAGAGTGTTCATATACAACATCCATGCAAGTATGAAAGCTTTGTAGCAAGCAATATTAAAGCTAGAAGAAACGGTCAGTTTGGATTAACCAAGAATTTGGCCCTTCAGTAAGTCTAAGTCCAAAATAAGGTCAAGGTGAAGGTCAAAATGAGGTTAGGTGATACAGGCGTGTGGAGAGTGTTCATATACAACATCCATATAAGTATGGAAGCTTTGTAGCAAGCCATAATGATTCTAGAAGAAACGGTCAGTTTGGGTTAACCAAGAATTTGGCCCTTCAATAAGTCTAAGTCCAAAATTAGGTCTAGGTGAAGGTCAAAATGGGGTTAGGTGATACAGGCATGTGGAGAGTGTTCATATACAACATCAAAGTAAGTATGAAAGCTTTGTAGAAAACCATATTAATGCTAGAAGAAACAGTCAATTTGGGTTAACCAAGAATTTGGCCCGTCAGTAAGTCTAAGTCAAAAATAAGGTCAAGGTGAAGGTCAAAATGGGGTTAGGTGATACAGGCGTGTGGAGAGTGTCCTTATACAACATCCATGTAAGTATGGAAGCTTTGTAGCAAGCCATAATGATGCTAAAAAAAAACATCCATTTGGGTTAACCGGACGGACGGACCACTTAACCGATACAAGGGGCTACTGATTAGATGTCATACTAGTATATATAAAGGGCCAAAAGAGTCCTTAATGAAGGGCCACTATGGCCCCCACCTATTGGACAGGCTACCCAAATGGCCACTTGACCCTCACCCCCCTTGCACTGACGGACGGACAAGTGAATCACTATATGCCTCCCAATCTATCGATACAGGGGCATAAAAATCAACAAAACCTAAAACTTAACCAAGGATTTTACTATGTCCAAAAAGGGACAATAATTCTTGCAAAATGCTGATCCGAGTTATGGGTCTTGCTTGACATGATCAGGTATTGATGGTGTACAAGTGTTGAAAGTTTCAATGCAATAGCCCACATAGTATGACTGTGAGAAAAACGGACCTAAACACAAAACTTAACCTAGGAATTGACTATGTCCAAAAAGGGGCATTTGATCTTGCAAAGTGCAGATCAGAGTTATGGTTCTTGCTTGACATGACCAGGTATTGATGGTTAACAAGTGTTGCAAGTTTCAAAGCAATAGCTCTGATAGTTAAGGAGAAGCATGGATCTAAACACAAAACTTAACCAAGGCATTTTATTTTTAATTCCAAAAAGGGGCAATCATTCTGGCAAAATGCAGATCAGACTTATGGATCTTGCTTTACAGGCTCAGGTATTGATGTTGAACGAATGTTGCAAGTTTCAAAGCAATAGCTTTGATAGTTCATAAGAAAAGTTTATCTAAACACAAAACTTAACCCTGCAACGCCGACACTGATGATGATCAAGAGATAACAATAACTCATTTTTTTCTCAAAAAATCAGATGAGCTAAAAATTAAATATCAACTGTTAAATTATGCTAATAGGTCGAGAGTCATGTCAAATTCTCTGTACTATAGCAACAGGATAAACGTAACTCCATACCTGGAATTCATCACCAAGGTCCATAACAAGGCTGACTTGATTCATGAAGTCAGAGATCCATATACTGTTAGCATCCCCATCATTAACATACTCTAGTGGATGAGCTTCCGTGTTCAATCGTAATATATGATCATTGGTATTGTCAGCGTCACCGTTATGTATACAATAATGTACCTGAAATAAATCGACAGCTCTTAGATATAAACACTCAAACCTGTGTTAAACACCACCTGTAAACAAAGACCACTATTACAAAACATGTCCTCGTAGATGACCAATTTTATTTTTCATCATTTTCAATGATATTTAACCTGGTAAGAGAGACCACCTCTCATCAAAGACAACATTTATAGCCAGGTTTGTGCATGCAGTAATTTTCATAACAAAAAATAAATCATTAACTCTTTTCTTCATAGACCCCTAATCAATTTACAGAATTCTGATAAGAGACTTGCAGCGTTATAAACCATCTCAATATTGTTTATTTGAAACCAATAAAAGTGATTTCCTCAATAATGCACAATAATGCCTCTGTAGCTCAATGCTTAGCGCACTTGCTGTCTAATCTGGGAACACAGGTTCAAATATGGGAGGAGGTACTCATATGCCTGCCATATTTCACAAGAAATGTGACTGGCAAAAAAAGGCTATGCTCGGCATTTTTTTAGCAAGGTAATAAAGTAAATCTGTTTCCATGACTATTGAGAAGATGCATCAAAAGATGTGACCATGGGGAAAGTCAATAAACACAAATATATCACTGTATCAATTCCATGTGACTAAAGGCTACAAATCCAAGACGAAAATTGCCTCACTTCAAAAAGACAAATTGTCGTAAGTATTTAATTTCTTCATCGATTTCTATGAAATTTACGCCCTGCTAAGGGGAAAATCATTTGCTTTCCACGAAATGTTAGATATATTTCAGCCGCTTAGCCGTTCTTTCTAGCATCCTGTGAAACCTGTATGCGATTGGACTACAGTTTCAAGCCTCTTCTTTTCTGTGCTAAACAAAACGGCACAGCTGCTAAAAAAGATCTTATACTTGGAAAGCAAATGATTTTGAAGCAAATATTGTCTTGGATCTGTAGCCTAGTCATGTGGTATTTCTACACTTGGATCTGTAGCCTAGTCATGTGGTATTGCTACACTGTACATTGTACATATAGATAACTTACCTGTAGAGGTTTAACCCTTGGATGTGAGGATGGACATCTACAACTGGATTGTACACGTAACTCGGGGAACACGCCCGAATAATCTGCAGCTATTTCACGATTAGACAAGGTAAATGGAAAGAATCGGAAATCTTGAAGTCGTCCTAAGAACTGGTATGTACCTTTAATGTAAAACAATGTGTATTATGCAATATTCTTGTTTCTTACCTCACTTGGTAAATTTTGCTGAAAATATTTCTATCAACAAAACATGGTCTAACAATCATCAAAACAGTTGTTGTTGACATCATTTATGACGTCATTACTATGTACATCATTTACTATAATAGGTGCATTATTTAAGGTAATTAAATTGGAATTAGGCAAGGGTGTCGGTAAAAGGGGAATGACGGCATTAGGCGAGTTTACTCTTTGTTGCAGTGGAGAAGTTTCGTATCAGTATGAATAATTTCTTATGACTACTCACCACTAAGTGTAAGACCAACTCGGACCCATGTCTCGCCATCCTCAATCACGCCACTCACCAGTGTAACTGTATGAGCTGCAGAATAGCCGGGCCCAATACCATTGATGAAGAAACTCAGGCTGGTTCCATACACCTATATAATATAACAAGAGTATTGAAATTAATCAGATTGTATTTCCTCACCCAATGATTTATTAAAATATCATGCATAATATACCTTAATATATTCTAACACTGTTTGTATTTTTATTAATGAAATCTACATGTATGTTAAACATAGAGGATCTTGCATGAGTGCTCATTACATACGAGTTTTATTAAACGAGTGGACAAAATGATATGACACGAGGGTTTGCCGAGTGTCATATTGTTTTTGTCGACGAGTTTAATAAAACTCGTATGTAATGAGCACGAATGTAAGATTCTATTTATCACATAACCTTAGAAAACGCTCATTATTGTTCAAAAGGATGATGTACGCTGCATATGTTTCAGCCACAATTCAGCAGTACAATGAGCGTGACGTCATGACGACGTTGATATTTTCCTGACGTCATTGACGGATCAATGCATGGATTGGCTAACGTCACGTCAAGCTAATTTAAATATTTATTGCACAGTCTGGGAGTGCCAAACGATATTTACGGCACGGCTTTACGGCACTCCTGGACTGCGGGTTATGTGATAATTTTGTTTATTGCATGACGTCATGAATTATATGACATCACTGTTGAGCATGATGTTGTCCAAACTTTGTAAGTGCATGGTCTTCTGTTTTATCCTGCCAAATTGGTCTATGTTGGGTCATTTAAAAACCATGCATCTCAAAAATGAGTAAGGTGACATATTATTCTCATGATTTTAATATAGTTAAACAAGAAGATGTTTCTGTGTTTTGAAGAAAATTTGGTCGTTGGATAAAAGGTGTGTACCTTCTTCACAGATTATAAAGCATTGTGTGCCAGGCTAACAGCTGAGATATAATTTGCATAATTGTATGGTAACGATCCAATTAAAACTATAGGTGTTACTGTACCTGTAAGGCAACATATGTCCATGTTTCTGATGGAATCTTGTCTGGAAAGGTCACTGTTAGTAAACCATCGTTACTTCTGTACAGAAAATTCAGAAAAGAACTTCGAATATTGAGTTCAAAGACAATCTCACCAGTAGCCTTGGATACTTTCTGTATTAATGTCCTGAAGAAAATAAACATAAAACTGCTATGTTATTACTAACAAATTAATTTTTAAATCCCACTCAGGTCAACAATGAGCTAAAGGTACCAAAACCGAGAATAGAATTTTTTCGTAAATCTTTGAGTTACTCTGGACCCACACTCTGGAATAACATACCAATTCATATACGCTCAAAATTCAAACGAGCATATCTTCAATGGCACTTTTCTCAACCAAAACTTCTGTCTCAAAATGCTGACCATAGTATTTGAAGTTCCTACATATACAGACTTAAGTGTATGGCACTACAAAGTACATTTTATTAGTTCATATATTTATGTATCACATTTATTCTATTTTGTTTTCATTTCAAATTGTTTTGGTCCTATCATAACCTTACTTTGTTGTTTGTTTTGTAAAATCTTGTTTTATTATTGTTTATTGTACATATTTATCAAGTGGACCATATTGTAAATTGGCTCTGCCAAATATGTTATCCACTATAAATAAAGTCGTTACTTACTTACTTACTTACTTACTTAGTATACTTACTTACAGTATTTCAGTCATATAAAATATACAGTCACACTACATCCTGGTAGCAGGTTAATCAGCAGTTACTTGGAACTAACTATGCTGAGTGTCAAGCAAGGGAAATATTATAATAATTATACAAGTACCATTTATAAATAACATATGATTCAAGATACCCGGTACATACTGGTAATTATTAATGACATAATTATGATTCAAGATACCCGGTACATACTGGTAATTATTAAAATCAAGTAAGGGAATTTTAACCAGTGTGTTCAACAGACAAGATTCTAAGGTCATTAGATGTGTGAACATTGGTGAGTGACCTGAGTGTCAATATTTGTATGTGCATGATGCATGTACTGTATGAGTGAATTATTTCTAAAGGTCAAAAAGTTAATGAGATAATTATAGCTTGTGGAAATAATTATACATTAAGCAATTTTTTTCATTCTATGTAATTTCGCCAGTATATAGCTGTGTTCAAGAAACTTTGTAGGAATGTTTATCACGGTATATAAATAAAGGGGCATATTGACCAATGTAACATGACAACAATGAGAAGAGAATATAATACATGTATCAATAAATATATACAACGTAACACCAAATAGGGAAATCGGGCTGAATTGACTCATGTTGTTTACAAACAGTAACAAGAAGGATACCATGATGATCAGTATGACAATTAACAAACCCTGAAGAATTCATAATAGAAAGAATCCTAAACAAAACCAAGCCACCCAGATAAACATGGGATTTCACAATTCTGACTCATTCAATACCCCACCCATCAACTCCTGTATAAAGGTAAACCTATGGTAAACCATCATCATTGTGTGGTTTATATGATTTCTTATAAATATTACATTTGATGTATAAAATCTAGAAGTCAATTACTGTTAATCAACACCTAGTTTTGTTGTGGAAGACCATAAAATATTCATAGTATGTACCATCTTAATATCGATTCCAGGTACCCATTACCTGAAGGCACACAGTGGTATTGACTTCAAGATGCTTCTGGAATATTTGATTGTGAAAACAGCTTAGAATATAACCTACATTTTGAGCCAATGAAACAGCCGATTTTGGGCGGTTGAATGAAAATTTTATCATTAAAATTTTGCTCTTAACAGATGTGACATCATTTGTTGGCGCAAATTTCTATCGGCCAATCAAAAGCAGAATGATGTTATATTCTAAGCCATTTATTTAATATTAGCTTCGTTCACTCCGCCCTTTTTAATCATTAAAATCTATTACATAGAGTGTGCAGTTGTATATTGGGGTGCCATTTTACTATTTTGTAGACATTTTTTTAAAATTTCCAAAAGGAATTAAAGTTAAACAGTTCCCAATATTTGTATGATATTAGTTAACAGTTACTGTCATATTTGTCCAACCAATCATTGTCTAATTTCCCCCAATTGTTGGTTCTAAGCAACACATTTGCACCAGAGTTTCAGTAAGAACTCCTTCCCAAGGCAAATCTTATTAACTGGATTGTAAGCAGCAAAATGATGAATAATTATAATTAATAAATCCATATTTCAATAATTTGTTTATTCACATAAGGTTTCAAGTTAATTAGCGACATATAAGGCCACCAGCCCATGCACATAACAATACATATACTCAGCGTCAATGAAAAGTTACCACCCTATTGACTTTTATATTTTAAAATTCATGTTACACAGTGTTAAAAACCGAACACGACTATGTTTTGACCTTACTGTGTAGTCACAGCTATCCTATTTAACAATATTTAAATGCACACACTATTTAACTTTTGTACCGATAGGTCATATTGTATACAAAATACAGAGGTATATGTAATTGGTAACTTTTTAGTGACATCTAGTATATAAACAATACACATATACAAAGAGATAGCATTGATTTGTTACACAGGCTCTCAGCAAGATTTCAGGGTCCAGCAAAAAATTATACTCTACAAGGATCCCCACTCAAAACTGAATTCGCCCATACAGAAACACAATAAGAAACAAAAGAAACAATTAAACACACCAAGAAAGTTGACATATGTTATAGAATCATACTATACATTGACACCAGATGGTACTTTACAACTATGTTTTGCAGTATGTGTGATTCACAATAAAAGATATGTTGTGTTGTATTGTTATAGGTGTCATAGTTCATACATTACACAGATGTCTATAATCCTAGCCATAAAACATGTTCAGGGTACTGTTTTATCAAAACACTTACGAAAATCTTAAACTTATGCTCAAATTTTAATTCCTTATAATGCTTTTTCATCTACAAATAGGGGTCATATATTGTTTGTAGGAATTTATTAAATGAATATAATAATATACTTAACGTAATAATCTTTTTACCAGTATAATTACCACATATACAAATGGGCCAGTGTCTTCGAAAACTCAGGCCCTGTGATTACAAAACCTTTCTCATGCTCAAACCCATTTTGTTCTCAAATTTCAAATGTTTTAAACAGTATGGTAATTAAAATGTCTTGTGTTCTAGTAAAACTATAATCACTGGGCCAGTGGTCTTAATGACAAAATCAGGTTAATACATTGTTAGAAAGAGACAGTTCTCACGAACGAGTTTTTGAATATTTGAGGAAAATCATCCATTTACAAAGTTACAGACCCTAAAAACCAACTACATATGTCTACTTTTGTTCTACTTTGCAAACATAGACAGTTTTTGACTTTTCATCAATCCTATATTTCATGATTTCTTGACATGAACTTTTCAAAATAGAATCGCATTAAGAATTATGTTCTATTTTTAAAATATTATAAACTATTATTATATAACTGCATTTAAATAAGAATATAATTGATTACAAAGGGTGGAGTGAGCTTCTCTTCATATTCTGTTAAGAGCAAAATTTTAATGATTTTTAAAAATGTTGAGCACAGCTTGATCAGCTTTTTCATTGGCTCAAAATGTAGATTATATTCTAAATTATTTCAAATTTATTATTAAGCTCAGTTTTCTGTGAGAACAGCCCACATCATATACAGTGGTATCATGAGCTTTAACATGCAATTCATGACTTGGTACACTAATTTGAACAGCACATAAATGAGTCTTTATTTGCAGATCTGAATAAAAATGCCGAATTGCACAAAAACACATGCTGATTAACATTTCTATAAAGTTTGATGACTGAAGCACAATTACCTCTCAAGTTACAGATAACAAGAGTCAAATTTCATCTCTCTAAGGGCAATTACTCTGATAATATTGGTCGGATCCAAATAAAAGGTATTTGTGCACAACAACTCATGCAGACCTAAATATTCCTATGAAGACTGGAAGACTGCTCAATTTCTTTTTAAGTTACAGAAGACATATAACATTTTGGGACGATTGGACATTCTTACAGAATGGTTTTATGTCTATTTCTATAGAATGAATGTAAATTTGGTAGTTATAATTCACATTAAATTAAAATCAGCTGATTTTCTTAGCCACATAAAACGAATTTCAGACTGACTGATGGACAGACAAGGGAAAATCTATATGCACCCATTTGGTGCGGGCACAAAACAGTCATTTTTATACAGAAATCAGACTGACTGACGGACGGACAAGGGAAAATCTATATGCACCCATTTGGTGGGGGCACAAAACAGTCATTTTTATGTTTAATACATCTGTATTAATCCATTAACTGGCTGCTTAAGAAAGCTTGTATTTTGGATAGAGGAGGAATGATAAAATAAGTAATCAGTTTTTGTGGGAGAAAAATCCACCTTCTAAATACGGAACAAGTGTTTCCCCTTTCTTGTTTCATAACGACCCCATGAAGTTGCATTAAATCCAATTCCATAAAATTTAACACCGACAAAAATGAGTGATTTTGTTGTAACATATGAACTTACCCATCATTGAGTTTCTTCTGCCAAATCCAGACAGAAATAGTGAATTCCTGAGTTGATGACAGATCTGGGGTCACAGAAGGGGTCACAAAACATGTGGGCCCACTACTTATAAAAGATGTAGACGCTGACTGGAATGCACTCCCAGGTCTCGTGTTGATGGTATCCAGGAACACGCACTGACTGAAGCCCGTCGTCTGTACTAACAGACTTAAATAGTTCGGCATATCAGTTCTACCCGGACATTGCTGAACACAAAAATCTTGATTACAATTATCAATGGACACAGGAAATATAGAACTCTTACAATATGCGGACCGCTCTTGTACACCGCAGGTACCCTGAGAAGGTTCTGTCACTATTGAACGATACTGTGCGGCGTTGAACAGCGCCGGAAATGGACGGATATTTTGATTAACTTCCTGACACGAAACTTTTGATGTATAAATGAACACAAGATATATCAGCAGAAACACTAAAGTTCTCCTTTTTGAATGCAGAGCACTCATGTTCAGCAGCTTAAATCCCCTACTCGGTATGCCCTTAAAACTCGGTGTGCCCTTAAAGCACATTGTGTCTTTTCCACTATCTCTTTCCACACAAAAAAACCCTTTATCGGTCATTTTTACATTACTTTCACAAGAAATATCACTGCATGATTCTCTTTTATAATATACACCCATCAGATTCAATTACATATCTGAGCCCCAAAAAAAACAAATGACAATTTAAAAACATTCCACGGATAATTTTTTTAAAAATTAAGCTCTTATCCAAAAAAAATCTCAAAAAGTCACTCCAAAAATATCTCAAAAAGTCACACCATGATTGATCACAAAATATAAGTAATCATGGATGAAAACAAAATCCACAGGTAATATAGAACAAATGCTCTACTCCAAAAATATCTCAAAAAGTCACACCATGAATGTTCACAAACTAATATTATTAATCATTGATGTTCACATCATGCTCTATTGTACATTGACTGCATCCACTAACAACTAAATCAATGCAGAACTTTGTCCTAGCATAGAATGTCCAATACCTAACTATACAAACTTTGTCCTAACACATAACGTCCAATACCTTACCTGTAAGATGGTACCAGCTGTTCTCAAATCAATTATTTAATCAATTAAGCATATCAAATCAATTATTCAATCAATAAAGCATCCTACAGGTGTCAATAATCATTTTACAATTATCCACATTTGGTCAATGTTTTTGAAACTTATAATAATTTAACAGTTGGCTATGATTTATTGTTTACATAATTACGATATTATGCACTGCATTATATTTGGACTTCATTCATCAAATAATAAATTTAATATTAATGTAGAATAGTAAAAAAGATTAACAGCATGATGCACATAAACTAACTGAAAAATGAGATTTCTATTCCTGATAAATACAGGTAATTGTTACACTGCCTATAAACCAAATCACTGTATGACATATTGGCATACTGTACAATTCAATTGTTTGTTTAAAAGGGTAATATAGGATTTCTAAATAGGTAATATAATTTTTGTTAAAGGGAGATAACAACAACCAAACCAGGTTTGAGCATGGGTAGACCAGAAATGTTGACATTTTGGCATGATTGACTATAGTCAAACCATGGTTGAAAAAACCACCATGGTCAACTGATGTAGACCATGGTTGAGATATGACAGACCATTTAGACCATGGTTGAGATATATGATACCTGGTCAAAAGAATTTAGACCATGGTTGACAATGTTTTACATTCAAACTGACCATGGGTGACTATGGTTAAATATTGCATTGACAGTCAACCATAGTCAGCCATTGTCTAGCAGGCAATCACTGATGACAATGGTTTCCTACACATGTTACCATGGTTGATAATGATACAATAAGCATGGTTGACCATGATTAATGTGGTTTGGTTGTTATTATCTCCCTTTAACAAAAATTATATTTATCTATTTAGAAATCCTATATTACCCTTTTATACAAACAATTGGGAACATAATTATAACATTATTGTAATAAGATTAGATATATTTATGAAATTAATTGACAAAAACAAACAATTATAACTTCAACATGATAGTGATAAAGATTTCCTTTAAGTTTGCATGGCCTTACCTATAACTTAAATTGATTCTTCAGTAACTTGAATGAATCTACCTGAATGTATACAGTTCTTGTTGTGTCCCTTTGTTGTTCAAGATCTGTTACAGAAATTGTTCAAGATTTGTTCTCGAAGATGTAGTTCAAGAATGGCAGATGTTTTTCTTAAATTGAAGACAGTATTACATGTCTGACCAATGAACTAACATCAGACCATGAACTACCATGTGTATTAACCATACCCTCACCATGCTTATTCATCTTTAACCATGTTCGTAGACCATATCTTAATCATGGTTGAACCATGTTCATAGACCATATCTTAATCATGGCTGAACCATGGTTAACCTTTTAATCATGGTCAATCAAGGTCGACAATTTGTTATTTTGTCATAGGTTGGCTATGGTTCATTTCAACATACTCTCTCATTTAGTGGCCTCTTACGACAATTGCCATAGAGTCAGGCAGAGGTCCAATTCTTCTACTCTGGAACAACACGGGGAAATTTTCACATACAAACCACCTCAGAAATCAGTCCATCCAAATTAAAACCAACACATATGTCAAGTAACACTCGATGCGTGAATGACGAATGATTAAAAAATACATTCAAAACTATTTCAGACTACTTTTTTCACATATGTTGACATCATTGCATTCGGATACATTTTATACACTGACAGTTACTAGTTAACTGCTTATCAGTCAGTCAGTTTGTCCATTCAGGACTTGGGAAAATCAATGAAAGTCAAAGACTGTCAAAGAGGCAGTAAACACATAAATAAGACAGTCAACGGACCTAAAATTTGCAAGTTTTAAAAAAATGAATAAAGAAATAAATAGCCGACCTATAGAAGCACTTAGGGTGACGACAGAAAATGAAGAATGAAATTCCCTGATAATTCCTTGATTTTTACTGACTGAAAAGGGATTTACAATGAAATTCCCTGAATATTCCTTGATTTTTACTGACTGAAAAGGGATTTACACTTCGTTCACGTTGTTCGTAATTCAAATACAACAGAAAATATGGCCTCCAACCTCCCCTTATAGCCATACCTTCACCACCAAACCCACACTTTACTTCTACCACAAATGGTGCTTGCCTTACATGATGTCTGCCTCAAATAATGCCTGCAACACTTGACATCAGCTGCAAATAATGCCTGCCTCACATGACATCCGCCTCAAATGATGCCTGCCTCACTTGACATCTGCCTCAAATATTGCCTGCCTCACTTGACATCTACCTTAAATAATGCCAACCACACTTGACATCAGCCTCAAACATTGTCTGCCTCAAATAATGCCTGCCTCACATGACATCCGCCTCAAATGATGCCTGCCTCACTTGACATCTGCCTCAAATATTGCCTGCCTCACTTGACATCTACCTTAAATAATGCCAACCACACTTGACATCAGCCTCAAACATTGTCTGCCTCAAATAATGCCTGCCTCACTTGTCATCTGCCTCAAATAATGCCAGCCTCACTTGAAGCTGCTTCAAATTAAAAAAAAATACAAAAAATTGCGCAAGATTCATACAGATTACGCTAGGTTTGATATACCCGTATATTAATAAGATACCCCACATGCTCACGGTATAGGGTTTTCAGCATGCTTTTTAACCAAAACAATGTATACTGTGTTCCTAGAATTTGTTACGCACATTTTAAGATATTGGCTTATTGCGAATAGCTTGCAACTTACATATAAACAATCCGCAAACATTTCTAGCTTCGTCAACAAAAAACTTGGCTAGTAATACTATATGTTAAACATGCACATGTAAGAGATTTAAACTTTAAACTTCTGACAATAAATCAATCTTTTTACAAGACTGATCGCGGCCATAAATGCTAGTCTGCAATAGTATATAGTCCTGAATATGCCAAGGTTCTAAATAACGCGAAATGTTGTAGGTAACAAACCACCAAAATCCTACGCGGACCAAAATCAGATCAAAGACCTAAATATACTAAGGTCTTTGATCAGATACACTCAAGTAGTCCTGTAAAAAATTTTGGTTTGACTGGAAATAGTTGTATGTCTTGACAAATCTGCATTATAATCATGAAATTGGGTTTAAATGCTTTGTATACATGTATGTGATGTAGTGAAACTGTTTTATTTAAAAATATTTGACATCATGGCTTAGATATGAAAGTGAAAGTAGGGTAGGGGTTAACAAACATGCACTCAATCTGTGGGTAAATATTTGTGATACGCAACCCTTTAATTTGTTTATTTTCTTGAAGCTGTGAGCTATTTCTATTTATTGGTGCATTTTGAGAGGTGCCCATTGCCAAAAACTTGACATTTTTGGGGTCAGCAATTGTCACTTTACATTGAGTTAACAAACAAATTTATTTGGTGGTTTTGAACCCGAAGAAGGGCAAAATCCTTTAAATACTGTAGCGCACAGACAATCCAAAGCTACACTGAAACAACAGTAGCGCCTAGCCATCCACGCAAGAGTCAGACAAAGAACAAAACATGTTTTAACTTTTTTATATTTAAATGAATAGAAATGCATGCCTGATTGGGTTTTCAGCACTTTAAGCTGTGTAACTTGTCTAAAAAAGTGTAAATTTTGATTTCTTAAATTGATATTTTTATGCCAACATTTACCTTATTTTAGTGTCTGGTGTCTGTAGTTCAAACACAGACAACTTCCTCATAGCTGTTGAGTAAGATTCGTCACCTAGAACAAGACAGATGGGTATAAATTAAATGTATTTATTATGATGTACTAGGACTACCAACAATCTCTACGTTGGCTGAAGCGAGAAACGAGGGATAAGATAGCACAAGATGATAGAAAGAGCTGACTTTGCATATCCAATCTAATGATGAAAGCGGCCATTGGGGGGTCAGGACCTGGTAATTTAGACGTCACTCCATCCATCTCTCCTTGCATGCTGATGACGACCATGAGCAGTTAATAATACTGGTTTCACACACCCTTTAAGATGTTTGAAGTTTCGGGCACTCAACTACAAACTTAAGACTCTTTGACGTGTCCAATAAATGTTACTTACGTAGCAAACTCTTTCTCAGTGGAAATAACAGAACTGCTGCACTGGGTAGATAGCCGATACGTTTACAAATAACCGAAATTAAGCCGTTATGTTCCGACGACAGAACAGTTATAAAATTCACGAAAAATATCACGACTATTTAAAAACCAGTATTTATGTCTCATTTAGACATATCAGTTTGCATATTAAACAATCACACTGTCAAAACCAATTCAATGATTATATGGTTTTTACCAATTTGCACTTAATATAAAGTGGAAAATTTGAAGATCATTATAAGTCTTATAACTCAACCAAGTAATAGAGCTGGTAGTTAATGCTATGTTTAATATACTGTACAACATTGCTTTCAAGACCATCTCTATAACTTGATGGAAGTTATAAGAATGGACTTGAAATTGAGGATTTACTGAGTGGTGGTTTATTATTGAATTTATACAACAAGTCGAAGAAATTCAATAATAAACCAACTTACTCTCCCATTTAGTCGCCTCTTACGAACATGCTAGGGAGTCAGACAGAGGTCCAATTCTACTACCCAGCAACCACACGGGAAAACTTCACATACGATCAACCATCACCGCGTATAAACCAAATCACTGTACTCATTATTGCAATCCTATACAATTCAAAGTGTACTCATTATTGTAATTGAAACATCCGGTGATTTTCCATCACTGTACTCATTATTGCAATCCTCTACAACTCAACGTGTACTCATTATTGCGATAACTGGAAGAAGTAACACTCGACACGGAAATGACAAATTATTCACAAAATGTATGCCCAAGAATGATGTCATACCGAGTCAAAACTAATTCAGATGACTTTTTTATCATACGTTGACATCATTGCATTTAGATACATTTTTAAAAATTGACAGTATTTAACTGTTTGTCAGCCAATTTGTCCATTCAGGACTTGGGACAATAAATGAAGATCAAAGACTGTCAAAGAGGCAACATACACATTAATAAGACAATCATTGGACCCAAATTTGCAAGTTTAAATAAAAAAAGCTGACCTAAAAAGTGATTTTCACTGATTCTTTGCGTTCTTCCTAATTCAGCTACAGCTGAAATTATGGCCTCCAACCTCCCCTTATAGCCATACCCTCACCACCTTCACACTTGACATCTGCCTCAAATAGTACCTGCCTCACTTGACGTCTGCCTTGAATAATGCCTGCCTCACATGATATCCCCTTCAAATAATGCCTGCCTCACTTGACATCTGCCTTGAATAATGCATACCACACTTGACGTGTGCCTCAAACTTTGCCTGCCTCACATCACTTCTGCCTCAAATAATGCCAGCCTCACTTTGCATCTGCCTCAAATAATGCCAGCCTCACTTGACGTCTGCTTCAAATTAAAAAAAAAATACAAACATTTGCGCAAGATTCATACAGATAACGCCAGGTTTGATATACCCGTATATTAATTAGATACCCAACGTGCCCACAGTATAAGGTTTTCGTAGTGCTTTTTAACCAAAACTAGGTATACTGTATAGTCAAGAATATGCCAAGGTTCTAAATAACGCGAAATATTGTAGGTAACAAACCACCAAATGCCTATGTGGACCAAAATCAGATACACTCAAGTAGTCCTGTAAAAAACTTTGGTATGACTGGAAAAGGTTGTTTGTCTTGACAAATCTGCATTATAATCATGAAATTGGGTTTAAATGCCTTGTATACATGTATGTAATGTAGTGAAACTGTTTCATTTAAAAATAGTTTACATCATGGCTTAGATATGAAAGTAGGGTAGGGGCTACATTTGTAACAGACATGCAATCAATCTGCGCGTAAATTTTAGTGATAGGCAACCCCTGAATTCGTTCATTTTCTTTGAGCTGTAAGCTATTTCTATTTATTGGTGTATTTTGAGAGGTACCCATGGGCAAAAAGTTGACATTTTTGGGTCAGAAATTGTCACTTTACATTGAGATAACAAACAAACTTATATGGTAATTGGGTTTAAATGCTTTGTATACATGTATGTAATGTAGTGAAACTGTTTCCTTTAAAAATAGTTGACATCATGGCTTAGATATGAAAGTGAAAGTTAAGGGTAGGGTCTAACAGACATGCAATCAATCCGCGCATAAATTTTAGTGATACGCAACTCCTGAATTCGTTCATTTTCTTTGAGCTGTAAGCTATTTCTATTTATTGGTGTATTTTAAAAAATAAAACAAATATACCAGATTTATATAGCGCCCTTTTCATGCAAACGCACGTTCAAAGGCACTTTACATTATTGTGTTGCAGCCACAAGGGCGCAGGTGCATCCTCTACCAGTGCAGATACAGGATGATCTGACCGGAGGGTCAGACTGAGAGAAAACCCTGAAGGGAGAGAGAGAGACATTAGATACAGGCATGTCCGGCGCTGCAGAAGTGTGCCTTGCTCTTATTTCGAATAGACAGCCTGGTTCTTTAATGTGCCCGGTGTATAGCACCGATACACAGCTTCCTGGCACTTCCAGATACTTTGCAGACCACACTGCCAGATAAAGCAGGAAATATTATACATATTTCAAAAATGTAAAGTTACGATGCCAGGGATTGAACCCAAAAACTCTGGATTGACAGCCCAGAGCGTTACCACTGAGCTATATCCGCTATGTTTTGAGAATGGGCAAACATTTTTGGGTCAGAAATTGTCACTTAACATTGAGAAAACAAATAAACTTATATGGTGGTTTTGAACCTAAAGAAGGGCAAAATCCATTAAATACTTTAGCGCACAGACAATCCAAAGCCACACAGAAACGACGGCAGTGCCTAGCCATCCACATTCTTTGAATTGTAACATCAAATTACATACAATCTGATTAAATAATCATCTCCTGAAAATTGTTTACAGTTACTGTACTAGAGATTTTAACCTGATCCTAACCAAAAATTTGCATGACTATATCTTAAGGTTGTCATGTTGAATATATAAATTTCCGAGATTAAATTGTGCAATTTAAGTCCGATTGATTTGTGTATATGAGATACACTCATTAAATGTTCATTAAAAGTACACCAACTTTTTACACCTTTATCATTTTTATTATACATGTTAGCTTGTTCATTGTTTGCATGTGTTAATGCTAAGTACTAGTATAACAACACTATCCGATAACTGAATATTTGTATTTTGCTTGGTGTAAGCAGTGAACCGTGAACCCTCCAATTTCAGAAAAATGCACGCCCACGACACTGTGTATTGTACAGTGTCTTGAAACGTTGACTACACATTGTCCAGCAATATATAATCCCAAAAAAACATAAAATCTAAAGAATTCCGATTACAGCAAGAACAAGAGGTGTTTGTAAAACATGCCTGTCTCATGACAACCGAATAGTCATGTACACTTAAGGCCATCCCAACCTTGACCTTTGACCTATTGACCTACAAATTTATAGAAGTCTTTCGCTGATGATCAGCTACCTGTCGGTGAAGTTTTCTTCTTCTTCTTCTTCTTCTTCTTCCATTAAAGTACAGACACCATTCTGGTGTAAACTCGTACTGGCGCATGGCGGTGAAAGAGGTGTCTGTACATTATTTACAGTGAAAATTTAAAAGTTCAGCTATTTATAGTGTGGTTAAAAACGTCCAATACGTAGGATGACTGACTGCACTTCCCTCTTGAAGCTGTCAATGGTAAGGCAGCTGATGGCTGACTGGGGAAGGCTGTTCCATAGGCGAATGGTGTCTGGGAAGAAGGATCTCTGGTAGCATAGGGTTCTGGCGAAAGGTACCATGTAGGCGAGTCCATGACCTCTAACTGAGCAGATAGGAGTGAGGTGTGTTGTAGGGACTTCAACCAGCTGGTATACAATCCGGTACATCATGGTGACCTTGGCTTGTGCCCTGCGCTCTTGAAGTGACGGCCACTGGAGCTGCTGCAGCATCGATGTCACGCTGCTGGTCCTTCTGTAGTCTGAGAAGACCATTCGTGCTGATCTTCGTTGCACCATCTCCAACTTCCGTACATTGGCATCAGTGAAGGGATCCCAGATGATTGAGGATTATTCCACTAGTGGCCTCACCAACGTCTGATAGCAGAGTTCTTTGGTCTTCCTGGGGCATTGACTGATGTTTCTCTGGAGGAATGATCTAGCGTTGTTGGCTTTCTTGGTGATGGTGTTGATATGATGGTTCCAGTTGAGTGATTTTTGGAAGTTGAGGCCTAAATATTTTGCTGTTTCTGCTTCTTCTAGTATGTGTCCGTGAATGTTGTAGGGTAGTTTGATGGGTCATCTTTTGTTAGTGATATGTAAGATCTGGCATTTCTGGCGGTGAAATTCCATAAGCCAGTCTTTCTCCCATCTTTGTAGGCCATCTAAGTCACGCTGTAAGGCTAGGGCATCTTCTTCTGTCTTGATGTTTCGGTAGAGCGCACAATCGTCAGCAAACATTCGAGAGGTGGACTCAGGTGAGATGTATTCAGGTAAGTCATTGATGAAGAGTAGGAATAGTAAGGGTCCTAAGACACTACCTTGTGGGACACCCGAGTCCACTGATGCCTGCGCAGAATGCTTGCCATCTAAAAAGACTGTCTGGCTACGTCCTCCCAGGAAGCTGCTTATCCACTTGTGTAGGTTGTTTCTGATGCCATAATAGTGGATCTTCGAGAGGAGACGTAGGTGTGGCACCTTGTTGAAGGCTTTCGAAAAATCCAGTAGTATGACATCAGTCTGTCCTCCAGTATCCATGTTGCTGGCTAGGTCCTGTATGGTCTGGATGAGCTGGGTCTCACATGACCTCCGCTTCCTAAATCCGTGCTGGGCATCTGTAAGGATTTGGTGTTTGTCTAGGTGCTTCATGATTGAGCTGGTGACGATATGCTCTAGTGCCTTACAACTGATTGACGTCAAGGCGACTGGTCTGTAATTCTCAGGTTTGCTTTGATCACCCTTCTTGTATATAGGGACCACATTTGCTGATTTCCATTCATCTGGCATGGTTCCTTGATCCAGCGAGGCCTGGAAGAAAAGCGTGTAAATTGGTGTCAATTCAACAGCAAGTTCCTTCAAAAGCCTCGCCGGAAGTTGGTCGGGCCCAGTCGCCTTGTGAGGATCCAATCCAGAGAGGATCTTGTGGACTCCCTTTTTTGTGACAGTGATGTTGTCCACTTGCTGATGGGGGCTTGGTCCCATGTCTGGGATGGTTGAGCTATCTTCATCTTTGTTGAAGACGGACGAGAACTGCTCGTTAAGGATGTTCGCCTTGGTCTCACTGTCTGAGTGTGTGATCCTGGTCTTTGCCTTAAGTGGTGCGACTCCATGGTTTTCTGTTTTCTTACTTTTGATGAAGCTGTAGAATTTCTTAGGATTTGATTGTTGATCTGGGCTGATGATATTGGTGACATAATCGTTATAGGCGGCTTTGCAGGCTTTACGTGATTTCTTTTTGATGTTTTCGTATCTTTTTACATTTCCAGGTGTTTTAGTTGTTTTGGCGTTGTTGTAGGCTCTCTTTTTCCTTCTACTCATGCGCTTTACTTCTCTCGTAATCCATGGTTGGCTAAACCTGGAGCTTGTCGTCTTGGA
Organism: Spisula solida; assembly: GCA_947247005.1. Lineage (NCBI taxonomy): Eukaryota > Metazoa > Mollusca > Bivalvia > Venerida > Mactridae > Spisula > Spisula solida. Next base: position 25,618,444 of record OX365945.1, on the reverse strand, counting down.
TGGTACACAACGCTCGAGGATCCCAAGCAGGTGATCTTTTATTTCCGTCCACATGGTGTTAACACAGCTTTGTGTAGTGTGCTTCTGGAGGAAGAGCTGTTGGAAGTCATGGCATTTTGATTTCAGAGAATCCAGGTCTGCTTCTTTCCAAACGTGTATGAGGCGCTTTACAGGCTTGGATCTTTTTGCTGAGGCACTTGACTCTGTGTACACAATATCATGATCACCGAGTCCAGGTAGAGTGGTGCAGCGTGTGATCAGTGTCGGTCGGTTGGTCAGGAATATATCAAGGATGTTGTCCTTTCTGGTTGGTTGGGTGACCATCTGATGGAGGTTACAGGATTCAGCTAGTTCTATAACCATGTTGTTAATTCGGCTGGCATTCTGGTTACCTTCTACAGTGTTGGATTCCCAGTTGATATCCGGAAGGTTCAGATCACCACCAATCCATATCACAGCATTCTTGAACTGCTTCCTGATGTTCTCTATAGTGGAGCACAGGTCTTCAGTGTAGGCTATGTCACTACTGGGTGGTCTGTAGATTGATCCTATTATCAATGTCTTGTTTTTGTCCAGTGTGACTTTAACAAAGACTTGTTCAGTGTTTCGTCCAGTGCCTAGCTCTTCATAGATCAGGTCAGTCTTCAATGCAAGCAGGACTCCTCCATATCCGTCTTTCCTATCTCTTCTTATAATATCATAGTTGGATGGGAATATTTCTGAACTATAAATGCTCTGGTTAAACCATGTTTCTGTCCCCATGATGATGTTGGGATCAGCTGAGTCTAGGAGGTTGCATATTTCTTCTTTCTTGTTTTTGCAGCTCTGGAAGTTTATGTTTAATGTTTTCAGGGTGCGAAAGGAGGGTGTTGACTTTTTCTTCCTTGATGAGATTGGTGAGGAGCTGGACATGGGAGGGCCTGGGCTGGATGCTGAGGTAGCACTCGATAGATCTTATAACCTATCGTTCTTAGGTTGTGGATCAGAAACTGTTGTGTATTTGAAGGTCACGGTAATTTTGACCTTTGAACCATAGCGACATCAAAATTAATGGGGGTCATCTACTGATGATAAACAATCTCCACTGAAAGTTTGTTGGTTCTAGGTCCAACCGTTCTGGAGTCATTGATCGGAAAACATTTACTCTACCAACCGACCGATCGACATGCATGTGCTAAGTAATAAACCCCACATCTACGATACGGAGACATACAAAACGTAACTATATACTTACAATGCCTAAGATATTTAAACATAATAACTTTCAAAGAAACATAGTATCCTACATTTTGTAGTTCTATATTGTGTAATATTACAAGCTAGAACCATAATGATATACACTATTTGCATATATCGCTATGTACAATGTTGGTGTACTTATAACTTTTAATGAGTGTATGTGTGCATATGAGATGTGTGTGTATATATCAGATATGTGTGCATATATGAGATATGTGTGTATATATGAGATATGTGTGCATATATGAGATATGTGTACATATATGAGATGTGTGTACATATATGAGATATGTGTGTATATATGAAATATGTGTACATATACATATATATGTGTACTTATATAATATATGTGTACTTATATAAGATATGTGTGCATATATGAGATGTGTGTGTATATATGAGATATGTGTGCATATATGAGATATGTGTACATTTGTATATATACACTGCCCACCAAAAATAAGTATACAGATGTTGTTTGCCCACTTACATGCCTGTAATAGTACTACTTGCAGAACAGTGAATAAATAATATATATGTGAAGAAAAGGTATATTTTTGTTTATTAAATGGAAAGGCCATACATTACTTGGTACCCTAGGTGCAAATCTAAAGTTTCTTTGTTCCTCTTAAATGGAAACTTTGTCACAAAAAGATGGAAAATTCAGCCTTTTTGATCACATGGTTGTTTTAGTTTAAAACATTTTCATGTTTAGTTTTATCTCTATTTTGACTCATTTAGTAACTGTAGTTTCAGAAACTAGTATAATTGTGACCGTCTGATCAGCAGATATTGAATTAGTTCACCAAGTTTAATTTTGCAAAAATTATTTACTGTATACTTATTTTTGGTGGGCACTGTATATGAGATATATGTGCATATATGAGATATGTGTATATTGGAGATAATTGTGCATATATGAGATATGTGTGTTTATATGAGATAATTGTGCATATATACGAGATATGTGTATTGAACGAGTATACATGTGGCCTGCTGCTCAGGTAAAAAATGCAGGAATGTACTTCGGGGTTAAGGTGTTAAATGTCGGACTGTACTGATAGAAATGTAGCTGTTGTTAGTTTTTGAGGTCAGTAACCTAGCAACAATAATGTCAAAATTCCAGCTAGAAGTGTGTAACATGCGAAGGCATGAGTTTGCCCACATGATCTTTGCAATACAGTGACAAATTCAAAACTTGTATAGAACAGTCGGGGTAAGAATAGTGACGCAGTGGTCGGGTCCACTATTACGGTGTAAAACCAAATATTAAGGCTTATTTCAGATAGCTATATTTTCAATGCTAAACTAACATACTATATCCACTCTACCTGTTCAGACAATGGTTGTAATATTTTGTGTACACATGAACGGCAATGTAAGTCTTACAATATCCTTACTGGACTGTATGAATAATTAAGAGGATTGTAGTTAAATATTAAACCTTGGTAGGCCAAATGAGGGATTTACAGTCCAGTTAGAATGTTGTGACAGTGGCGTTGCAGTTTATTCTACCATTAGGCCTTTATTAGCCCGAAACCGGACCCGTCGTGTAAATTCAGCTTTATTATGTCATGTGAGCTTTATAAGGTTATGTGGTCACATGACATGGGACTACTTTCAACCTCAAGTTCAACCCAGTCATTTAGTGTTGAAGGCGAATCTTACATAATTATTGGAGCGGGGTCTGATATATTTGAATCCTAAATACGTCACGGGCCTGATTTATTCTATTTATCCTGTCACTGAATCTGTTTGGTAGGGGAACATACTCGTACTGTTACTTAAAAAAAATGGGAAACGTCACATACTGTGTGACGTCATTTTGGTTTTGACGTCATTAAAACTTCTAATTTCTAGAATGCCATTGATAAATTTTGGAGAGATTCGACGTTGAAACACAAAATGTGTTTACATGTAGTGTATGTTACGTTAAATTGTAGGTTTGTGTTTATTGATTGTATTTGAATTGAAGCGCGTTACTGAATTCTCGTTCCGATTTTCAGATTTGCCTTTTAATATTTAACTATATTTCATTTGGAGACCTTGGAATGCCTGTGTTTCGATATCGTTGCGCGTGTTCCACAGGGTTTTGTGTTCGTATTTTAAAGGTGAAGAAATCATTCCTTATGTTAGAAAAGTTTTGCAGGATAAATAGAACACTAGGATTAGTGCCTTATATAACTTGAATTTATTGGGTTCGTCTCCGAAAGGCTTATTCCGCTCGCCAAATAAACTTTCTCCAACTCACCCAATAAATTCAAGTAATATAAGGCACTAACCTAGTATTCTCTATTTATACATACACACAAGATAACAACCATTGTCTGGACAGGTAGAGCGAACATAGTATGTTAGTTTAGCATTGAAATTATAGTCGTTTGTACAGTACAAGCCTTTATAATTGGTTTTACACCGTTAAAGTGGACTCGACCGCTGTGGCACTGGATTTTTATCCTGACCAGACTATACTATATATACTCTACTGATAAAAGTACATAAACATGCATAACCTAGATATTTGTCTATAATTGATCTAGCCACCCATGTTTCCATCATGATGATCATGGTCTGGCCCACTTGGCAATCAAACCCGGATCTGCTGGTTGATAGTCTAGCACTGTACCATTCAGCTTACCAAGCAGATTATGAACAAGGAAACAAATACGGCTTGTTCAAGTTCATTTTTGATATGCAGACCAATATAGTAACAGTACATGATTTACAGCTGCCGCCATGGACCCGTGGTAAGGGCCCTGGATTTGTAACCCTGCAATCCATGTTGAACTCCTTCGTACCTTTCCATGAAGATTTAACATTAATTTTCCTCCACTTGCGGAACAGTTGCTGATTCCTGGTGGAAGGGAAAGTTCATACTGGAAAACTGGTGAAGTAAATCAGCCACCATATAATCACTGAAAAACTTTTGATAAAATGCATAAACCTGAATAAACAAATAAAGCATTGTTTAAAATGAGTATCAACAAAAACAAATTTTGATTCAGTATATAGTTTTATTATCTGAATACAATTTATTCATGGTCATGATTGTGAAATTACAAATATACAAACAAACAAGCAGCAAGCATAATGTTTGAAAAAACAATTGGTGAAAAAAAATCATCTTATGTTGTCATTTAATACTTTAATACAACTAATGCTACATTTACAAGTATAATTCCTGTACCCCAAAATATATCAGTTACTGTATTCCTAGATACTTTCGCGGATATAATATTTGCGTTTTTCATACCGTCGGCATATTCGCGGCTACAAATTTTCACGGAATCATAACGCCCGCGAATTCCGCGAAACTAAAGTCGCTACGGCATAATGGTATGTTTGACACATCTTGCAATTTCAATAGGACTGTTTGTCATCACCATCCGTGTATACACAAATCAAATTCAATTGATTGTGACCTTAGCTGACCTGATAACAATTACGATGATCAATTAATCTCTTTATAACAAAGGATTTCATAAAGTGTTTTCACAAGGTGATATCAACATAAAACGGTAAATAGTTACAATTATGAATTAACCACCAAACATACATGTTTAACAAATAAATGTGAAATGATTATTGTGAATACCTGTACAGGAATACATTGACTTTAATCATGACAGAAACAAACATTCTTCGTAGAAGTAAACTGATTCATTAACACCCACCCATGTACCCCTGTGCTTGTTTACATTGCGCTCATTATACGCTACGTAACAGTGTTTATGTCTACACAAGCTACAATATGCATGATTCTTAGAGGATCGAAATTGATGTTTATATTGAGAAAATTCGCGCAATTGTTCTTAGATTTTATCAAGATGGATTTATTGAGAGAAGTTCCCACGTCATGTATGCGCAAGTAAAATTATCCTTCTTCGAATGTTTTGCGATTTTAGCATGTTTAGTATGAAGTAGCTAGAAACGTTCGCGGATTCGTTAGAGGGAACATTTTCGCGGCTATTAAACTTCGCGAAATGATACCTTCCGCGAAAGTCGCTAACTTAAAATGCGCGAAACCATTTCTAGGAATACAGTATGTTACAACTACTTATGCAATTTCAGTACTCCATAATTTGAGTTTTATCAATTTTGCAAAGAGGTGATAATTATTATTCTTTTGGTGCAGCTAATGAGATTTTGATTTATCTATTTATGAGACGTCAAAGGATGGTTACTCATTTACCAACAAGAGTAAATAACAATCAAGTTTAGAAGTAAATTACAAAAATATCAGCAAATCTTCGAGTCATTATATTGGATACAACTGTTTCAAGACTGTTTATAAACATGTAAAACAGAGACCGAGAATGTATAGTCCGCCCAGGATAATGTGATATTTACAACATGAATCGGTTTGGTCAATTGTGGCAAAATTGGTTTTACAAATCACTTAAATAAACAGATAAGGTCAGTAATATACTCAAAACACCATTGATAAATCGTAGACATAATTGTAATCCACCTTTGTGGAATATATCAAATTTTCCCGCCTTTCACATTATCCTGGGCACACTATAGCATGTACATTCTGGTTATACATAACATGCAAAATGGTCTTAGACTAGCTCACATCAAATTATGCTATGACAACATTAAATGCATTTAATTAAACAGTAAATATGTCATTACTATGTTAGGTGAATGAATTAAACACTTACACACATTTATGATGGCTTTAGTAGTCACAATATATACCCTGAGCAAATGCACCTTTAATTCAACATACATTACATCCACAAAACACGGGGCCAATGGTTAAAAAACCTAACCTATGTGACTAGTCTGAAAACTCGAGCTCCTGACTGGATGATCTCTGAGCTCAGTCTAAAAATCAACCAATGGCAGGACAGCATTCTTAACACTGATCTCAAAGGTCAGTTTTGGAAAATATAAGACTCTTCTAGTAAGACAATTAACACATGCCACTCAACATCATTTTGTCACCTTAGAATAAAAAGGGCAAATTTCCCTCTTTGTTTAATGCAGATACTGTAAAATCATTTAATTTCAAAGGGACAAAATTTTGTAGTTTTGGGCTAAAAAGACCATTTCTAGGGGACTTAATTTCAAGGATTTCGGATTTCATTAAAAAAGAACAAGGTCAAAATTCACACTTATTATCAGAAAGCAGTCAAAAACCAATCAGATATAATAATTGTTTTATTACAAGTTGATATTATATGCAAGTAAACTTTCCAAAATCCCTATCTTATACTTGACTGAACTTGAAAGTGAGTGCAAACTTAACATAACTATTATTATTACTGGTATAATTATTCATTGGGGATTTATTTTCGTGGTATAGGTCATCCACGAAATTAATTCCCCCAGAAATATTAATGATTTTACAGTAGGCTCTTTTCATTCTAAGATGATTAATTCTATAACATTAATCTTCACAACACATGATTATAAATCTAGTCACCTTCATATAAAACCATACAAACATGTCCATACAAAGTACAAATAATAAAACTTATTAACAAATAATCAACAAATATAACAATTAACACAAACTTATGCAAAAACGTCAAATTTGAGTCTATAATAATTTTCACATGCCGATATAATTACATCTATGGCACTGGTGATCAGTTAGCACTAATATTCTCTACCTGGGAAAGTTCAGATTATAGCTATGTACACATTGGAAATTCTACCTAAAATACATGTGCATTAACATTTTTAGAATGTTGAAATGATTTTTGCATTGGCTGCTATGCTAACTAAAAACTATAACTACATAATATATTGACACTTCAGAATTTCAAAATGTTTTGGTATTGGTAGCTTTGCTAAACAAGCACATTGTCTGCTTCATCTATTAATTTTTTATAATGTTGAATTGTTTTTTGGCATTTGTTGCTATGGTAACCAAGCACATTTTCTACATAATATATTAATTTTCTAGAATGTTAAAATGTTTGTTTTTTACATTTGTTGCTATGGTAACCAATCACAACATCTATGATAATCCAACAATCTCTTCGGTCTCCGGGTCAATGTCAATGTCATAGAAACAAGGGCGCGTAGGTAAACCTGGCATGGTACTCATCTGAAATATACAACATTAACATCGTTTTAGCAAAAGTATATGCAAAGGCTCTGGAGATGGTTAGACCACACACTGTGCAAACCAGCTTCAACCACCACCAGACAGTCCTTTTCACTGAACCCCCAGGGAGGAGAGACGTAAGAAGGACAGGCTACTCCTGGACACAGTTGGAGAGGCTGGCAAAGGACCTGGATGCCTGGAGAATACTTGAGAACAGCATATGCCCCAGGAAAGGGAATAGGCATAAGTAAAATAAGTAACATCGTTCTAACATCTCCATTCATTTTTCAAAAATGTTTTGAAAATATTTTTTTTTCAGTAAAAAAGAAACTGAACAATAATTCAACTTGCATACATTCCAATGAATATTATTCCCAGAATGTTTTGTCTAGATTTGACATCAATGTTATAATGTATTCACATGTTTTGTGCTGTTCAACCATCTCATGTTATATAACTTTCAAATAATTATTTAATTTTACAGTCAAACATGTCAGTAAAGTTCTATCAGTAACCACAGTAACAAACAAGACGGCGTTCAGTAAACATCTATGTCCCGGTGAAAGCCGTGTCAATAATAAACATAATTAACATTACAAAGTTAGTCAGGGGCCATAATTCTGTTGAAATGTTGGATATTGTTACATGCCGTAGGTTATTTATGATGGTAAACAAGTATGCCAAGTTTGAAAGCAATGCTTGATGGAAAATATTTGAGTTTCAAGAACTTGAAAGTTTTGGTTAACATTTTCAATGGAATGGACGGACAGAAAGATAGGACAATCACTATATGCCTCCCACATCAGTAGATGCGGGGGTATCAAAATTTGTAGATAATAAAGTCAGAGGATTACAACTAGTTAGGACCAATGTACTATGAAATGGTCTACCTTGAGCTTTATCTTACAAGGGAGGTAATTTATAAATCCCTTGGTCTACCTTGGGCTTTATCTTACAAGGGAGATAACTATAAATCACTTGGTCTACCTTGGGCTTTATCTTACAAGGGAGGTAATTTATAAATCCCTTGGTCTACCTTGGGCTTTATCTTACAAGGGAGGTAATTATAAATCACTTGGTCTACCTTGGGCTTTATCTTACAAGGGAGGTAATTTATAAATCACTTGGTCTACCTTGGGCTTTATCTTACAAGGGAGGTAATTATAAATCACTTGGTCAACCTTGGGCTTTATCTTACAAGGGAGGTAATTTATAAATCACTTGTTCTACCTTGGGCTTTATCTTACAAGGGAGGTAATTTATCAATCACTTGGTCTACCTTGGGCTTTATCTTACAAGGGAGATAATTTATCAATCACTTGGTCTACCTTGGGCTTTATCTTACAAGGGAGATAATTTATAAATCACTTGGTCTACCTTGGGCTTTATCTTACAAGGGAGATAATTTATCAATCACTTGATCTACCTTGAGCTTTATCTTACAAGGGAGATAATTTATCAATCACTAACGTCTCCCATCACTATCATAAGCATATTTATACAAAAAGAACAAGAGTACTAGTGCATGCACACCCCTATGGTGACCCTACACATTTTCTGAATAACATTTAAGGAAATTCAGCCTCTATTGTAAGTTTTTTAATGATTTGACCATGTGACCTTGTTTTTGACCCCAGATGACCCAAAATCGAACTTGGCCTAGATTTTGTTGACATGATCATCATGACAAAGTTTCATAAAGATTAAGTTGAAATTGTAACCTCTGGTGACTACACAAGGTTTTTCTATGATTTGACCTATAATTTAAACAAAATATTTTGGAAAAAATATTTTCCTCCATATAACTGTACAAATACATGCTAAAAAGACAAAACAATACCTAAACACTTTAAAAAAATAAAAATTAAAAATTATGGTTCCAGTGGGGTTTGAACCCACGACCCTCAGGAAAATGTCAATTGACATTGTGATTTTTATAATTGACATTGTGACCTTGTTTTTGACCCCAGATGACCCAAAATCGAACTTGGCCTAGATTTTGTTGACATGATCATTGTGACAAAGTTTCATAAAGATTAAGTTGAAATTGTAACATATGGTGACTACACAAGGTTTTTCTATAATTTGACCTAGTGACCTAGTTTTTGGCCTCAGATGACCCAATATCAAACTTGACCTACATTTTGTTGAGATGATCATTGTGACGAAGTTTCATAAAGATTAGGCCAAAATTGTGACCTCTAGAGAGGACACAACCTAATTGTTGACGGACGGACAACGGACGAAGAGTGATCACAAAAGCTCATTTGTGACAGGTGAGCTAAAAACAGCAATTAAATCAAATCTTAAGATGCCTTCAATATATCACAGTGCCATCGAAAATAAAGATAAGCAAGCAACAAATTACAATGTGAACTTACTGTGCCACATAAGGGGTAGATAAATCCAGCCCCGATACTGGCCCTAGCTTCTCGGATAGGCACAGTGAATCCGGTGGGACGACCCTTTAACGTTGGATCATGGGACAATGATAAATGCGTCTTTGCCATACAAATTGGAAGATCATTAAAACCCTGAAAATAAGGCAAATATATGAATACATACAATATTAATAATTAATAAATTAACTTCATTAATTGGTTTTGTTTGTTTGTTTGTTTGTTTGTTTGTTCATTCATTTGTAAGTTACAATACTGTAACATCTTTTTCACATTGTTTAAATGGGAAATCGGCTTTCCTTTACTTATACCCTTGTATATGTTTGTTTGTTTATTCAATCATTCTTTTGTTTCGTTCATTCATTCATTTGTTTTGTCATTCATTCGTTCGTCATTCATTCTTTCTTTTGTTTTTTCATTTGTTCTTTCCTTTATTCATATCCTTCTTCTGTCTTCTTCTTTCTTTAACCTTTTACTAAATAGACACATGTAGGTCAATCAAAAACAAGAGATATTTGTAAAACACTTGCCTCCATTGCAGCCCAATGGTGACCTTGACATACTGACCTCAAAATCAATACCTACTGAATTATTGATCAGAAACAATTTAGTCTATTCATTCATGTTAAAGGTCTCAGTGACTGACCTTTGTCCTACTGACCTCAACATCAATAGGGGTAATCTACTTTTAAAGACCAACCTCCATGTAAAGTGCGAGGATCCCAGGGTCAAGTGTTTGAGAGTTATTGAACTGAAATCATTTGGTCTATAGACCGACCAAACTTCCAACCAACCAACATTAGCAAAACAATATACCCCCTCTCGTTCTTTAGTTATTGATCGGAAGCCATTTGGTCAACAGTCAGACAAATCTACTGACTAACAGACTGATTGACATTAGCAAAACAATACATCCCCTAGTCTTCGAAGGGGGCATAAAAAGCACAAACTTCAGGCAAAGATTTTCTAGGCTATATTTGGGGCTTTTTTTTCTTTAAAAGTAACCTGGTGTGCCTCTGCATGGATACAGACCTGTGATCTATTGAACCACAGAGAATGAGACATTACCTGTTTCCTGTATCTGTCTATCTGTTCCTGTGCCTCAGGTTTGATGTCAATACCGTCAGCACCATAAATCTCTCGTGCAATTATTGCAATCTTTTCTTCAATTGGCAACTAAAATAAAAGATATTATATACATGTAGTAAATTGAGGAGCTCAAATTGCAACAAATTTTTTTTACAGATATAACAGAGAAAAAAATGTGCAACCAGACATGGGCTCGAACCCAGGACCCTAATATAAAAGATACACAGACATAGTAAATTATAGTATGTTTTAATGACACAAACAACAATAGATTCATCTAAACACAAATTCCTGACAATATGCACAACTAGGTTTAGTAGCAAGCATTCATGTGAAGTTTCATTTAAAATTTCAACCATTGTTAAGGAAAACAAGAGCGGAAAAACTTTGTAACATCCATCTAGACAGCATTGACATCCATCACAAAATCAGTATGTTTCCCCCACTATATGTGGGATACGTTATTCACAGTAACAAATGTAATGGCAAGACTCTTTAGACTACAAATCGGGAGGTCCCTGGTTGAATCTCGGCTGGGGCACTGTAAATTTCAGAAACCCTTTTCAGTGTTTCCTACCCAACTAGAGATGAACTGGTGGGTAACTCAGAGGTAGACTAGCGTGTATCGGTGCTGTACACAGGGCACGATAAAGAACCAAGAGTCAATTCAGAAAGAGCTAGGGTAGAAAACCTGTACTCCTTGTATCACAAAACTATCACTTCCCTCGAAGCCAGAGGTCATTGATCAAAAAAAAAAAAAGAATGACCACACACTTATGACTGTCTCAGTTGATCGCAAACAAACAAACACACAAAACAGTAATGAGTAGTACTTACAGTAACATCATACAGGAATTTAAAGTTACTAGGTTGCTGGCATGCTTTATCAACAGCTGTAGCAAGATCCACAGCTCCTTTACCACCCTCGGCCCAATGATTACATAGTACAGCATCGAATGCCCCGTTATCTCTAGATAGTTTCTGTATCAATTCTTTCTCCGCTTGAGTGTCAGTTCTTAAATACATTATTAATAGTATTATATCAGTGAAGCCCAAACAAACAAAATCATTCAAGAGAGTGGTTAAAGCATTGGGGTGCAGGCATTCATAGGTTGGTACCCTGTTAGAGGTCCATGTACCAACCCTGTTAGAGGTACAAGTTTTGACCCTGTCAGTCGATGTCCACTCTGATACAGTCAGCATTTCAGAAACATAATGAAATTAGGACTATTTTATCCTTTCACATTTTATTCACTTATCAAGTCTTACATTGTTATTGTTTTAAGTCCCACTGGTCAACAGTATGTCATTCATATGGAGACTACCCAGTCACATTATCCTGACAGCAAGCAAACCAGAAGTTACCTGGAACTAACTATGCTGAGCTTCAAGCAAGGCAGATATACAAGTACCATTTTTAAATACTTTGGTATGTTGCGGCAAGGGACTGAACCCCAGACCTCTCACACACAAAGTGCATTCCTTATCACTAATTGTTCAAAGAGACCCCAATATCAATCTAACATAACATTAGAGCTGTCATCGATAGAAGCGATATCGATGTATCGACGATATTTTTGATTTCTTGGTTTTAAGGAAGTTTGCAAATTTTTAAAATGCGTAAAGTCTGAACTCAAACTGAAGCTGCTATTTAAAAAGCTCATGACTGTTGGGCCTGATACTTTATGTGCAAATTGATATATTGATGTATCATCAATAATTGTCTCCCGATATATCAGAATTGTCAATATGCTTCAAATCGAATAATGACAGCTCTACATACTATTGTAAGGGATATCCATAACACTAGAGATTATGGATCAGATACTTACACAAATCCATTGATTGCCACAACCACAGGTACACCAAAGTTGTTAGCATTCTCAATTTGTTTCTGTAAGTTGGCGAATCCTTTCTCCAATAGATCCAAGTTCTATACAATATAGAAAACAAGACATGGAAGTTCCATGAAAAAACTGATTTTCATGCCAACCAAGCATAAATTGGCACAATGGATACACCCTGTTTTGTAACTGTAGCCTTGACCCCACTGGCTCCACTTCCAATATCAAGCAGTGTTTTTCACAAAATCTACCTACACAGCAAGTTTCATCATGACATCTCATTCCTAACTGAAGTTATGGAGTGGAAACATTTTTTCTATTTTTAGTAACAGTGACCTTGACTTTGACCCCACCAGCCCGACTTTCAATCCAAAGCAAGGTTTTTCATAAGCTACCTACACAGCAAATTTCTTTATATATTCTTATTCCTCACTAAAGTTATCAATCGGAAACCAATTGTGGACGCCCAGCGGGCGAAAAAATGCTAATATCCAGCTTTTACGATTGAAAATCTGGTTAACAAACCTGTCAAACCCAGGAAAAGAATCTAGTAGACAGCCTAGCACCAGCTTGGGTTTGTCTATGAAATTCAACTTTATACAATTCAGCCGGAAGCATCCTCCAAACAACTTAATTAATAATAAACAACTCAACTACAAATTAATTACCTCTTCAACATATTCCTTAGGCAATGGAACACCAGCGACCACAGTAGGTCCACCGCCGTGCATCTTGATGGCTCGGATTGTAGCTACCAGTACCACAGCATTCGGTACCAGACCAGAATAGCGACATTTGATATCAAAAAATTTCTCCATACCAATATCTGCACCAAATCCTGCTTCAGTCACTGTAAATATATCATCGTGCAAACAAATTAACCTGCTCCTGGAACTTTATGCATAAATATCTTACAAGCTTCACGTTTGGAAAATATATCAATTTCGGCCAGGAAAATTTATTTTTTATTTAATTCTAATTGTGTTACCACTGTTATTATATAAATTATTCCCAGTTTCAGCTACGGAGCCCCTTTCGCAATGCCCCGATTTCTTAAATATGTAACCTTCTTTATTTATAACTTGAAAAACATTAATTTGTAATCAGAATAATATAAATTACTGCAAGGTCAATATTTTCATGAGGATAAAATTTTCGTTGACTTTGTGGATGAACTTGACAAAATCTTATCCCCACAACTTTTCGACCTCCAACATACGGAATGTGGGATTTTTCTTCCATGTTTGTAATCCACAAATTCACAATCCCACAAAATTGAATTTTACCAAATCCCTAAATTCAACTCGCACAAAAATTAATGATTTTACATTCTTATTAGTTCCATCACAGAAATGTTACAATATTTTCTAAGGTTTACAATAAAATATTTTTACCAACAATTCCAGATTCTCCGACCAATTTAAGAGCAATTTTATCAGCTAGAATGGATGAATTGCCATGAGCAATATTGGCGAATGGTCCAGCATGGACAAACACTGGTGTACCCTGCAATGTAGTAACACAATGAATTACCTGAATTATCTGAATCACAGACCCATAGAAGTTATTTTAATTGGTATAAAAATCAAACAGATGAAATGTTTCAAAGGCCATAATAAATTATTTGCTCGATTTTTAAAAATATTTGCTTGTTTACATACATCATTTAATTTGGTTACTTTTGTTGATTTTGTTCCCTTTAAAACCCCGAAACCACTTTACAATTTACTTGTGTTATTTCAAGTCAGACAGGTACAAAAATTTATGACATATAGAACATGAAATACTTTACCTCTAAGGTTTGCATAAGGTTAGGTCTGACTGCATCTTTCATTAACACTGTCAGAGCTCCACTAACACCCTGTAATATAATGTTAAGCAACATCATTTTACAATACCAGACATGAAACAAGATGCTTGTAAAGCATGCATAACCCTACTAGCCATTTCACATAACCTTTACTTTCAATCTCATATCTGCTGGTTATGACTTCCCTTAGCCCAAGCATTCTCAAACTTCGAGGAGTTTTTGACACAAAACATTTGTCTCCCACAAAGGGCCATAACTCCAGCAAAAATTGTCTGACCTAAAATTCCTGACAATATGCACATATGGTATAGGCTTGGTACCAAGTATTCATGTGAAGTTGTATTGATAATGGACAAGTGGTAAAGGAGAACAATTAAGCACAGGCATAATTATCAATCAGACAATGCTTGGTGCTACAAATGGAAATGAACAAAGAAAATGTGCAAAAACAGGGTAATATAGAGTGAAATATATTTGTATAACAAAGTCAGAAATAAACTTATTTAGCTCTCATCAATCAAATGCTATAATAGTACAGACAAGACACTATCTTCATATATCAACATACGGGGGTCCACTAGCTTCTGAATCTCAAGGGTCATTTTGATACTTTGACTAAATTTCACCATTTAATAGGCAAAATAACCATGATTTTAAGAGATAAGAGAAGATTATTGTTCAAACCAAAATCTTGAGGGTTAAAATGTATTTTATGAAATTTCTAGGGTCAGAACCCCTACTTCAAAGTCAAATGTAAACCCTGATATTAGTACTAAACTGAGTGAATACTTACCAAATCATCAGCTGTGACTGGTACCCCGTCTCTACTACTAGCTACCACCATGTTACCTAATCTCTCTCTCATATCCTGTAGACTGGTAGTCAAAGCTAGGATAGCCATGATTTCACTGGCAACAGCGATATCAAACTGACACTGAAATACATCATATAGTCCGACAATCAAATATACATACACATGACACGCCAGACAAATGCAAATCAATGCCGTTTTTATTTTTAACTTACACAGCTTATTATACAAAATTGATGGTTGGTAGTTGATACTAATTTATTTAAGGTTGATTGTGAAACAAGTTTTTCCAACTTATATTCATCACTCTCGACACCTCATTCCTGATGTTATCCAACGCCACGAGGGTATGAGAGAAGAGAGAAGCTAGTTTACCTTTTATGCTGAGCGTCTAGCAAGAGAATTTCTGGTACTATTTTTATTTTGTCATTAGTATGACGCGGCCAGGGGTCAAACCCACACTCGAAGCGGACGCTCTACCACTAGACGGTTGGTAGATGATGGTGTGGCTTTTGAAATGGATGATGAAATAGTTTTGCAAGCACAAGACTTAGTACATCTACTTTAACTTTGTAAATAATGAAGTAGTTGAATTCTCGAGGCAACAGTTACTGTCATATTTAAAGATACACAGCCAAATGATGTATCTTGTAATACACAAAATAGAAATAAATGAAATTTTAAACTCTAAGCGTAACAACAAACCAAAGAGGTTTATCAAATTACTGTACATGTATAGCGGGTATATTTCACGGGTATCTTATTTTCGCTTTATTCGCGGTCAACATCTATAGCGCGAAATGAAAACCCAGCTAAATATTCACCTCGAAATCATAAAAAAATTACAAAGGGAGACAATTCATGAATAAAAACACGTGAAAGAGCTACAAAATATAAACCAAGAAGTATGTTGGTTAAGCAAAATATGGTACAGTATGGCAATAATTAATAGACTATGACAAATTATAAAATATGATTCGAAATTAGATCTTTGTAAAAACGTTTCTAAACTTTATGCATTTGTATCAATATCGTATGTGCATCATGTTTTCTCAACATAATAAGGTGTTTATTATAAGCTGGTGCATCAAACTTGTTCAATTTAACGATTTTGTTTGCAGAATGTGTGAATGTTTGCCGATTTCAAATTCAAATTTTATTCAGTGCAACTGAAGCGCCCAGCCCAAAATACATTCAACGTAGCTATGACAGTTATAAAATTACAGTTAAGATTTCAACAATGTCATGTTTAAAATACATATATACAGTACATGCAAATTCAAACAGTAAATGTGAACATATACATGTCATGTAAACAATAATGATGTGCATTAGTTTCATGTAACAAAGACATAATGGTAAATACAATTCATATCTATTTTATTATATGATAATAGGATAAAAATGAACTTGATCAATAGAATATTGTTGTTTTGTGCTATTTTATAGAAGTAGTGTCAAATAGTCACTATTGGTCTATTCATTTAATAGACTCAGAAACTCAGACCTTAATTTTGTGCATTCAAGCACAAATTTCGCAATCATGAATATATGACTGTCTTAGCTATCAGCCATAATAGTTTTGAGTAGATGCACAGTTTCTATCTGATGTAGCCATTTCGGAATGAACAGATATGTTTGTGTACATTTTTCAAATGCTAGTCCACTCTGCCATCAAACAAATTGTTTAAAATAACAGTTGACACGCAACAAGTGATTTATGAATAAAATAATCAAGCTTACTCTGTAATTCGTAAATCCTGTAAATTGTTATCAATCAACACAATTTGAATGGACAGAAGCGCACGCCAATAATTGTTATACCAGCCATCGCCCGATGATAAATAAACCATGGACAGGGAGATTAAATAGTCATATAATGTAAAACACGTTTCGTTTCTTATTAAGACTATGTATACAAAAATGTTTCCTAGTGTGCCCCAAAAAGATCAAACCCTTTAACTCAGACATGCCGTGCGTGTACACACTGTGTTGAGAAAATGACAATAATATATTCCGGCATATCGTAAGCGTTCATTTGATTTTGCATGCGTGGAAAATAATAACATAGCGGATCGTGAGTTCTAAATTGTCGGACTTGTTTAATTTATTATTAATTATGGATTATCATAGCACGCCCGGTTTCTTACGATATTGCATTTAATTTGAAGCTTTCAATTGTCGAGTTCAGCAATAAAGTCAGGGTTTTTTTTATTTCCTCGTAGTAACTTACGTAACCTCTCATTTCATGTTTACCAACAAGGTTTTATTTTCAAGATCGAGGCCGTTTGCATGAATTCAAGACGCCTTGAATTCAAAAGGATCCAGAAAACGCGAACATTGGACTCCGTAAAATATACCTGCTATACAGTAATTGGCTTTATCTCTAAAAACATATACTGTGGGAGCATAATAAATGTATTGCAACAAACCCCTTACAATATAAAACATCCAACAGTAAAACAGTGTCAAAACAGTAACAGGTTGTGTAATGAAAGTAAAATAATAAAAGAAAACATGATAACTACATTTACCATGTGTGCCTGTATAACATATCATTCAATGGGTTAATTTACGTGGGAAGGAGTACACAAAATACATTCAGTTCTCGGTACAACAGTGCTATATTTCACCAAAAAAGTATTATTGTAAGGCTGATTATGTCAGTTTAATTGATACAAATGCTGTCCTTGTAATGATACCGGACTGTAAAAGTATTGATAATGTTTGTAAGTTTGCGATCAACTGAGACAGTCGTAAGTGCATGGTCATTCCTTTTTTTCCCAGCCAGAATGGCCAATGACCACTGGCTTCGGGGAAAGAGAAAGTCGTGTGATACAAGGAGTCCAGGGCTGGTATTCACAAAGCATCTTAGCAGAAAACTTAGAAAAATCTTAAAATCTTATATTTTTCTAAAGTGTATCAACTAAGCAAGAAAGGCAACATGCTAAATATTTTACATAGTTTCGAAGCATTATGTAACCAGCTACTATAATCACTAAGAAAACATGGACTATTCTTCAAATTGCGGGACATGTGAGCTGTACAAATTTTTAACTTAAGTCAAAATATTTAAGTTTTCACTTAAGATGCTTTGTGAATACCAGCCCTGGTGCGCTACCCTAGCTGTTTCAGAATAGACTCCTTGGTTCTTTATCGTGCCAGGTGTTTAGCACCGATACATGTGAGACTACCTTTTGGTTATCGCTAGTTGTGTGGGAAACACTGAAAAGACTTTCTGAAATGTCAAGTGCCCCAGCCCAGATTCGAACCAGGGACCTCCAGATAAGTAGTTAAGAGTGTATTGGAAATAATTTTACCCTTTCCTCCGTTCACAATATACTAGAATGTGTATGTATATCATGTGAACTTGTGCAGCCTCTCCATGTAGGGGGAGTTATTAAGCAGACATCAAATCTTGAAAGTACTGTTCTACGCGACTGTTTAAAGCAACTGTAAGTCAATGGACTAGCAAACTATGACAATCATAAGATTACCAGAAACAATTTTACAGATTGTGACCATGAAACTGGCTTATTCTTTCCTATACCCTTGTGGCAGTTAAATTTTAATAAATATAGAAGCTTTCAATTATCAGATTTGTATGAAGATGGATAGCACTGCTTTTGACTTTTTGACAGCTGAAACTTGCTTTTAGCGGTAAAGCTCATTTTCTCATTCAGTCATGCGTTGGTCATAATTGTGCCGTGTAATTGTAGTATGTGCTGTTTTTATGTATTCTGCGACAGGCTGTTTAAGTTGAGTGTTTCATTCCCTGCCCAATTTTTATTATCTTTCCTTAATGAATATACATTATTGATATAACCACCAAACATGAATTATATTTATAATCTATTAATAATCAACGTTTTGCCTTCAGGTTAATGAAATAAATTTTCCTAACTGAGTACAAATAGCGAATAAATATACAGTACAATCGCTCTATAACCATTATTAACACCTTCGAAATTTCCCTAATATGATATTTACTATCAATGTAACATCCGTAGAGCAACCAACGACCTCTAAACAACGGTCCATATGTGCAGCCCATGTTGAGGCCCATAATTATGGGAGATTGCATTTATGTTAATATGTTAGCTTCTTAATAAAGACTTTACAGCTCCCAGAGGATGTTGCTCTACAGAGGTTGTACTCCACACAAAATGTCAATGTAAAAGTGAAGATATGACATACCTGTCTGGTTTTCCCCTTCTCCTGTGGTCCCTGACCGATGGTAATACTTCTCAAGAATCTGTCATTTGTATCCATAACTACAGTAAGTAGAGAACATAGTTAGAAACATTTCATACAGTACACAAGTCATGGAGTTTAATCTCCAATGAAGTTAACTCTGTTGCTTCATGTAACAAGCAGAACATCAGCTGCATCAGTGTGCATATACCACATGGTATGTGAAGTTGTATGTGACATAAATTCTGGCTAAGAAAACAAGTAAAAATTTGTCAACACAAAGTTTAAATCAATTGTAAGTAATTCATTCTTTGACTGATTTTAATGAAACACTCTCGATGCGCTCAGGCCAAGAATGAGTACTGTCCAGGCCCCTAATTAGTTTTGTGCAAAAGGACCCAGCTAGTTGTTGCCCTAAACCAACTCAACTGCTATCCAGGAAGTTGAGTAAGCTTTAAGTTTAATAATTTACTTTTTGATTGCCTCGAATTTGAAACAAGCCTGCTCAGCAAAATCTCAATGAAAATCCTGATTATACTGCCAACAAATGGCCATTACGGTAAGTAGGCTCATAGAATGGAAGTGTACAATTGTGAAAGGTACCATACACACATACCTCTCTGCCATGTGATAGTTGACGGGTCCATATCTAACCTCACAAACTTCTTAACTTCCTCGGCTGTCAAATCATTAGGGTTGCTTTTATCTATACCAAGTTTCTATAATACAAGTATGGTAAAACATATTATAGCAAACTTATAGCATAAAGGAGCACTTCATACTGAGGAATACAATGGTTCATGATTACCCCTTTATATTTATTGAGCCATAATAGGCCATTCATGAATGAGACTATATTGAAAAATCAAAACATTTGACAGGAACATTCAATTTTGATTGGAGAAAAAGGCAGTTGATATCCAATACCTTATTTACTAAGGTACATATTAGTACACATTACATATATTGCAATAAGACATTAATCAGAGAAACCGCAATAATAACGTACACAATGTCATGTAAACAAGTGACTGACTTGAAAATTTGATTTATACAAAGTTGCATTTTTCAATAACACTTACATTTAGTCTCCTGACTTGTATCTTAGAGAAAGCTCGTTTTCCTTTTGATTCTGGTACAAGTCTCCTATATAGAGCTTCATCAGTCTGTGTGCCTTCATGGAACATTCTTGCATCAATCTGTGCAGCAAGTAGATTGTTTGCAGCCGTGATAGCGTGTATATCACCAGTTAGATGAAGGTTGAACTCTTCCATTGGAATCACCTGTGAGTAACCTCCCCCTGCGGCGCCACCTGTCAACACATATGTCAAACATTCAATCAAGGAAAGATGAATTCCTGACAATATGCACAACTAGGCTTGGTACCAACTATTCGTGTGAACTTTCATTGAAATCTGACCAATATAAATGGGAGATATAGTAAATATTGAGATAAATACAAGAGGGCCCAAAGGACCCTAGAACTTGACCTCTATCTGGTTAAGATGGTCATAGTGACTGAGTTTCATAAAGATTCGGTAAAAACTGTGACCTCTAGTGACTACACAAAGGTTTTCTATGATTTGACCTAGTGACCTAGTTTTTTTAGCCCAAATGACCCAATATCGAACATGGCCTAGATTTTGTTGAAATGATCATTGTGACCAAGTTTCATAAATATTAGGCCAAAATTGTGACCTCTTGTGTCTACACAAGCAAATTGTTGACGAACGGAAAGAGCTTACTCTGTCATGTGAGCTAATAATGACAAGGTTTGTGGGATATAAAGCACTATACAGACCTTTGATACCAAACGTGGGTCCCTGTGATGGCTGTCTAACACATGCAAACACATTCTTCTTCAGGTGCGCACCTATAGCTTGGGTTAGACCAATCGTTGTCGTGCTCTTACCTTCCCCAAGTGGTGTCGGAGTGATACTACAATATATAATACACATTTATTATTCTATATTTATTATAGACAGTCACACTGATGAGCCTTTTACGGCGAAACTAGTTTAAAATTCAAGAAAAGCTTGCGAGTGTGAGAAGTCAAATGCTAATTTCACGATATATATATTATGTTATTACAGTGATGGTTTCTTTATTTGCATTTTTATAAATTAATGCTGTTCCTAACATTTTTACAATTACATACCGTGGTTGATTACAAGCATAGTACAGCAGCCTTACAATCTGTCTGAATGTCTGAGATTTTGCCAGCATTCAGAGTGCTATTTGATATTATTTCAAAGTAGTAAATTGGATGTCCATAAAATCAGGGGGATGATGAGACACAGGCTTTAGCAATTTGTTCTGACTATGCTGTTACGTATATATAGTATACCTACCCAGTGACAACAACATATTTTCCATCAGGTTTAGCTTGTAATCTGTTTAATACATCCAGGGATACTTTAGCCTTCTTCTTCCCATACAGATCCACTTCTTCAGGTAACAGATTGATCTCCTCAGCTAACGTGTTCACATATTTAGGTGTTTGAGACTGTGCTATCTCAATATCACTAGGTACCGGTGTTTTCAGCGGTAATTCTAGCGGACATAGGTTCCATGCACCGGACTGCTGTAAATAGAATAGACAGGTTTCAGTTGCAACGGTTCTATTAAGGCATTATGCTAAATTTGGAAAATGAGACGCAAGTCTGTTTTGGGTGCCATTAGAACAGATCCTTTCACCAAAATATTTTTCTATCCTTGAATTCAGCTTATAAGTACATGTATTCAAATGACCTTTTTTCATCAAATAACTTATTTTCTGCCGAAACATTCATTTCTTTTCAGTGCAGCAAATCAGGATTTCCAGATTATTCCAGAATTATAGGACCCCTGCACTTGTGATACTAGGAAGGTTGGGAAACAAGCATGTACATGTAGCTGTTTGAAATAGCTAAGTAGACCAATTGATTAAAAGCCTAAGTCCCACTGGGCATTTTTTAACTCGGCGATGAACTCCCAATTGAAATTAATGAGATATCAGGATATCGGGAACAGGTTTTTCGTGGTCTCGGAAAAAGCTTCCGGGAAGTCAGGAGACAGTTTGTGATATCGGAAGGAATTGTGATGAATCGGGTGGTATCGGAAGAAATCGGGAGAACATCGCCGATGTGGAATTCCTCAATGGGACCTAGGCTTTAATAATCGACAGATTTGAGTATTATACCACATAAAATGCTAAAATTGACATCTGAAGCAGATTTGACAAAATAAGCATGAGTGCACAAAGGCACAGAAAACAGGTTGACAATAAGGCCTATGTAATTAAAAGATTTGGAAAACTGTAACACTATAGAATTGAATCTACATTTTGAGCCAATGAAAAAACGGATCTTTGTTGGATAAATCACAGGAACTTGCATTTATAATTTGAAAAAAAAAATGAAAACAAATATTTGAATTTTTTTTTTTCACTAGGCCTACTACATGTACTATTAAAATATAGTCAGGAGTGCAATGCGATTGTATCCCACGAACTATTCTAATACAAATATTTTCTCTATACCAACTTGACAGTTAAAACACATGATCTAGGCAGTTAAAGGGGCTAATAACAATACAGAATACATCCGCACCTCAACCGATCGGTACCGATAATCGTCTAATATCGGCTTTTAAAGCCAATATTTGTGGAGTTTATATTTGGCGTCGACTCTAATTTATTAGAACAATTATTTAAGCAAATTAAAGTAAATTCTTACTTAAAAAGGAGCTCGCTCTGTCCTTTTTAATCAATAAGACTTTACCGGTACTTTAAAGTAGGTAAGTAGACACTTTATTTAACGAGGCTACACATTTGGTTTCCCAATCTTCCATGTGGGCCACAACAATATGTTCAAACTATTACATAAAACGTCAAAGTACAGACTGACACAAAAATTTATGATACAAATTTCACTATAATAATTATCTAGATTTTTTAAAGTTGGTATTGATGAAAATCTACCTTCAATAAAACAGAGCATTTTAAATTCTGAATACATATCCTTAACATATAAGACATCTTGTAGTATTAAATGCTACCCACGGTGCATCAGGAGAACAATAATGCATTACGCATACACTCAGCGCCAGCGTCGCTCTACATTGAAACAAGACGGCAAAGATGGCCCTGGTTTGCTCACCTGAGTCATTATTTTATGTTGAGTCAACAATAAATTCATTGTGAAAACACATGGCGAAACAACATTGTATCTACACTTATAGACAAATGGTAGACACAATCTTGTTGAGCCAAAGGGACGTTAAATTCCCTTTACATGCACATAAATTTTGTATTATTATTTTGTAGGTCAATTTTAAAGTACCAAGTTTAAGTTCACTTTAAGACATGCGTCGGCTCACCCCATGCCTTTATCCCCCTTACCAGTGAGTCGATGGTAACTCTGCAAATTGTCTTTTGACCCTGTCAGGTATCTGTTCAAACAACTGTCTAAAGTGGAGCATTGTGGGTGGTTCTTGCTCAGAGAACTTAAGCAGTGGGGCTGATTGGGATTGAACCCTGAAACTCAACAATTTCAAAGCGCACACCCAACCTATTGTTCACCACTCCTCACAATGTTTTTTAAAGTTAAGCAAGATTGATTAAACATGGTGTTAACAAGATAAGTCTCTGAATTGGCATTGTGAGCAGGTTTCATGGATTATAAGGTAAAAATTGTGACTCTAGAAGGCAAACAAGGTTTTTCTTAAATTAGGTTTCAGAAAAAATACTTATAATTGAAATTAGGGTGGTTACCAGGCATGGGTAATTGAATCTGAAATGCTTTTCAGAGTTTCCCACCAAACCAGAGATAAACTGCGTCAAAATGCATGGAAATCCCTAATAACGTATCAAAATGCATGGAAATCCTACTAATCTATCAAAATGGATCAGTATAGAATACAGTATAATATGCACCAATTTAAAAATGCATCTCCATTGAGTAAAGCACTTATGGAACTTGCATTCAAAGTTAAATTCTTTATAATTCATTACAAAGCACGGTAAATGGATCAGCATTACTAATAATTATTAACTTCTACAATCCATGCCTGTCCCCAATTTGCTGTTAAATAAAAGCTCCTCGAGCCGGATGTGTCGCCTGACAACATGCTAATTTTTCATGGAAAAATCTATCCAATATTGGGCAACATATCAGACTCACAAGAGTTCTCTAGTCATCTGAACTAAAAACAACAAAGTTGTGCTCTTGGCAAAAATATGTCCTGATGAAATAAAGCAAAGGGGAATCATAAAAAAACTACACAAGTTAGAGTTATCCTTCTTGCGCACTGCACTTCATGTCACAGCAAGAAACATGCATACCAATTTTGGAGTCATTCATACTTATGGTGACAAAGTTATGTGCCAGACAAGAAATGCTTATAAAATCAATCAAAGGGAAATAATTAAACAAGAGGGCCCAAAGGGCCCTAGGTCGCTCACCTGTCGAACTTGACCTAGATTTTGTTGAGATGGTCATCGTGACCAAGTTTTATACAGATTAGGCCAATATTGTGACCTCTAGTGACTACACAAGGTTTTTATATGATTGACCTAATGACCTACTTTTTTTACCCCAGATGACCCAATATCGAATTTGACCTAGATTTTGTTGAGATGATCATTGTGACTAAGTTTCTTAAAGATCAAGCCAAAACTGTGACCTCTAGTGACTACACAAGGTTTTTCTATTATTTGACCTTGTGACCTAGTTTTTTACCCCGGATCACCCAATATCAAACTTGATCTAGATTTTGTTGAGATGATCATTGTGACCGAGTTTCATAAAGATAAGACCAAAATTGTGACCTCTAGTGACTATGCAAGGTTTTTCTATGATTTGACAATGTGACCTAGTTTTTGACCCAAGATGACCCAATATCGCACTTGACCTAGATTTTGTTGTTATGATCATTGTAAACAAGTTTCGTAACGATCAGGTCAAAACTGTGACCTCTAGTGACTACGCAAGGTTTTTCTATGATTTGACCTTGTGACCTAGTTTTTGACCCCAGATGACCCAATATCGAACTTGACCTACATTTTGTTGTGTTGATCATTGTGACCAAGTTTCATAAAGATTATGCTAAAACTGTGACCTCTAGTGACTACACAAGGTTTTTCTATGATTTGACCTTGTGACCTAGTTTTTGACCCCGGATGACCCAATATCAAACTTGACCTAGATTTTGTTGAGATGATCATTGTGATTAAGTTTCATAAAGATTAGGCCAAAATTGTGACCTCTAGTGCCTACACAAGGTTTTTCTATGATTTGACCTTGTGACCTAGTTTTTGACCCCGGATGACCTAATATCGAACTTGACCTAGATTTTGTTGAGATGATCATTGTGACCAAGTTTCATAAAGATTAATTCAAAATTTTGACCTCAAGTGACTACACAAAGTTTTTCTATGATTTGACCTTGTGACCTAGTTTTTGACCCCGAATGACCCAATATCGAACTTGACCTAGATTTTGTTGAGATGATCATTGTGACCAAGTTTCATAAAGATTAATTCAAAATTTTGACCTCTAGTGACTACACAAAGTTTTTCTATGATTTGACCTTGTGACCTAGTTTTTGACCCCGGATGACCCAATATCGAACTTGACCTAGATTTTGTTAGGATGATCATTGTGACCAAGTTTCATAAATATTAAGTCAAAATTGTGACCTCTATTGACTACACAAGGTTTTTCTATAATTTGACCTAGTGACCTAGTTTTTGACCCCAGATGACCCAATATGGAACTTGGCCTAGATTTTGTTGAGATGATCATTGTGACCAAGTTTCATAAGGATTAGGCTAAAATTGTGACCTCTAGTGTCTACACAAGCCAATTGTTGACGGACGGACGGACGACGGACGGACGGACGACGGACGAAGAGTGATCACAAAAGCTCACTCTGTCACTTTGTGACAGGTGAGCTAAAAATGGCACAAAGTAGAGTTATGGTTCTTGTGCTTTGCACTTGGTTTTTTGTAAGAAACAAGAATACTAATTTTGGAGTCATTTGAACTTAAGGTGACAAAGTTATGCTCCGGACGAAAACTGCTCTAATAAAATTAATCAAAGGGAAATATTTCAACATGAGGATCATAGATCCTGGAGCGCTCACCTGCTAAACATGGCCTTTGAACCTGACCTTAAGGTCATCAAGATAAAAATATTGACTTTACTTGATGAAGGTTAAAGCAAAACTGAGGCCTCCAGAGTGTTAAAAAGGTTTTGCTATTATTAGACATATTGACCTAGTTTTTTACCCACATGACCCAGCTTCAAACTTGACCTTATGGTCATCAAGATAGACATTTTGACCAAAGTTGATCAAGATTAAAGCAAAGATATGGCCGCCAGAGAGTTAATAAGGTTTTCCTATTATTTGACCTTTTGACCTAGTTTTTGACCCCACATGACCCAAAGCAAAATTGAGAGTGCTAGAGTGTTAACGGTGAAAAAGCTAACGGACGGACAGACTGACAGACGGACGACGGACAAAAAACAATCACAAAAGCTCACCTTGCCACTTTGTGGCAGGTGAGCTAAAAATGGCACGAGGTAGAGTTATGAATCTTGTGCACTGCACTTTGGCTTATTGCAAGAAACATGCATACACAATTTTGAGTCATTTGAACTTTAGGTGACAAAGTTATGCTCCGGACAAGAAATGCTCTAATTAAATCAATCAAAGGGAGGTAATTAAAAAATGATGCAAGGTAGAGTTATGCTTCTTGCGCACTGCACTTCAACTAATTGCAAGACACATGCATAGCAAGTTTTGAGTCGATCAAACCAATGGTGACAAAGTTATGCTCCGTACAAGCAATATCGGACGCTGCAACCGCTGCCACCGCACCCGCCGTCGCTGACAAAAGTAATCCCTATATGTCGCTAGTTAGGCGACACAAAAAGTATCCTGCGCGGGCAGAAATATCAAACCAACTTACAGAGTTAAGGTTGAGCTTGGCTTGTTCCAAAGTGTTCTGTAGTAACATAGCAACAGTCATGGGTCCTACACCACCAGGTACCGGTGTGATCCAGGATGCTACCTCCTTTACACCCTCAAAGTCTGTATCTCCAACCAAACGTCGACCTGATTTCTTTGACGAATCTAAACAAAAAAAAATACAAGACATGTTTGTAGAACATGTATGCCTCCTTTGCAGCCAAATAGTTAGTATGTTAAAGGTCATGGCGACCTTGACCTTTGACCTCAAAATCAACAGAGGTTAAGAACCGATGGCTACCTATTTTGCTATAAAGTTTGAAGATCCTGGGCACAATTGTTCTTGAGTACCCATGATAAAAAGATATTGAATAACTTAACCAAGTTTAATTTTGCAACTGTAAACTTAGTTTTGGTAGGCACTGTATATTTACCAGGAATACTGTTCATTCCACAATCTATGACGACAGCACCTGGCTTGACCCAATCTTTCTGTACCATCTGTGCTCGTCCTATAGCAACCACCAATATGTCTGCTGTTCTAGTCTGAAATGTGTACACAACACTCTGTGACTTAGAAGTATAAGGGTGTAGTGCACCCACGATAAAAAGGAAGGGGGAAAATTTGGTATATTCAATAAACATTAAGGTGGATTAATCAGATGAGCACAATTTATAAGTGATGTTTTTGTACAAAACTGACCATATCTGTTTACTTTAGTAATTTGTAATACTAATTTTGCAACAGTTGACCAAAGTGATTCATGTTTGCAAACATCACATTATCTAAGGCCCACTATACCATTTGACAAACCTTTTCTACTATGATAACTTTGCAGAGCTAGAATTTATAAATGTCATTCACAATGAAGGATTCCTTCTGCGTACAGAATTCAGTTCATGAACCATCCGTCAATAGAGAAGCAATTACATTTTATAATTCATCAAGTAAGAATGAACCATGTATGTATGTTTCTTTAATATTACTGTTTGGTTAAATTGCATATTTACGTATATATTTGGATATACGGTACAAACTCTTGAGAGCAACACCCTTTGTGAGCTGCAAATATTTACTGTTGTATAGAGGTTGTTGGTCTTAAGGTTAAATTTAGAGTAAATATCAGCTTGCGGAAATTTTGAATGTGTTCTTTTAGAGATGTTGTTGCTCTACAGAGGGCCGCTCTGGAGAGGTTGTACTGTATGTATATTTGTTTGCAATTGGCCAGAGGCCTGAAAAGCAATAAAAGTATTGTAAAAAATGAAACTACTACTTACAACTTCAGCAAGGTTGGCAGTCTTGGAATGACAAACAGTGACTGTAGCATTGTTCCAGGTTAGTAGATTGGACATTGGAGCACCTACAATCTTACTTCGACCAATCACAACCGCTGTCTTACCAGTAATATCAATACCTAAGAAGAGATATTTGTAAAACATATATATGCCCCCATTGCAGCACAATAGTCAGAGATGGCAAATGCCACAACGACCTTGACCTTTGACCTACTGACCTCAAAATTGATAGGGGCTATCTACTGTTGCAGGCCAACTTTCATGTTAAGTTTGAAGATCCTATGACGAGCGTTCTTGAGTGGAAACCATTTGGTCTACCGACCAACTAACAGACCAATCAACAGACCGACCTACATGAGCAAAGCAATATACCCACCTCATCAAAGATGGGGGGGCACAGTAATCAAACATAATTCTAATACCGACATGCTTTAATGGTTGGGTAATTTATCATAGTTCCAATGTTTTACTGAAAAGTGTGCAATTCTACCAAGATTGAGGTGATTTCACAGCAAATTTCAACATTGAATTTTCTGTAGGAAAAATTCAACATTCTGTGGGACAAAACTCAACATTTTTTAGGACAAAATTCAACATTTTGTAGGACAAAGTTCAACATTCTGTGGGACAAAATTCAACATTCTGTGGGACAAAATTAAATATTATGGAGGACAAAAGTCAACATGATGTAGGACAAAATTAAACTTTCTGAAGGACAAAATTCAATACAGGACAAAATCAAAGGTTCTGAATCGAGGACACAGTAATTACCTGATCTCTTGATAAGTTCTAGACAGCCTCTAGGAGTACACGATACAATACAATCATCTAGATCACCTCTAGCTAACTTTCCAGCATTCACCTGATGTAAACTGTAAAATATAATACCAGTAGTGTTATGTTATCAAAGATCAAAGCACTGAGAGTACAATTGGTGGTGCTGGGGGCAAAGGCAAAATGCAATTATCCATGTGTTTATTAGTTACTAATTTTGTGACAAGGGCGGTATTCAATATTGATCTAATTCAATTGGAGAATAAGGATAGCCAATCATATCGCCTGCTTCTGACCAAGAGTTTAATATTGTGTGATCTGATTGGCTGTCCTTAAGACCAGTAAGATCAATATTGAATACCACCCCAGAACTATAATTTTTATGTCTGAATAATGAAGCTTACAAACTAGGAATAAAATCATACAATCTCTAAAGTGCGGTTAGAAATCAAATTTGCTGTGAAATACAATCAATGATAGGAGTATGGAATTAGTGACACATATCTAGAGTATGACAATACTGTTATGTCAGGTTGAACAAGAAATATCACTGAAGGTGATGAATACCCACAGAAACTGCTTGACACAGTCAGATATGCACAACTAGACTTTGTACTGATCACTCATGCAAAATTTCTTTGAAATCAGACCATTGATTACAGATAACTAGCGCGGACAAAATTTATAAGTGTTAAAAAACAAAGGGCCATAACTACCTTAAAATTGATCTGACCAACATGTGCCGACGATATGCACAACTAGACTTGGTACTGATCATTTGTACAAAGTTCTGTTAAAATCCGACCAATAGTTACAGAGAAATAGCGCGGACAAAATTTATAAGTGTAAAAATACAAAGGGCCATAACTACCTTAAAATTGATTCGACCAACTTGTGCCGACGATATGCATAACTAGACTTGGTACTGGTCATTCATACAAAGTTCGTTGAAATCCGACCATTGGTAACAGAGAAATAGCACAGACAAAATTTATAAGTGTAAAAAAACAAAGGGCCATAACTACCTTAAAATTGATTCGACCAACGTGTGCCGACGATATGCACAACTAGACTTGGTACTGATCATTCATACAAAGTTTCGTTAAAATCCGACCAATGGTTACAAAGAAATAGCACGGACAAAATTTATAAGTGTAAAAAAAACTAAGGGCCATAACTACCTTAAAATTGATCCGACCAACATGTGCCGACGATATGCACAACTGGACTTGGTACTGATCATTCATACTAAGTTTCATTAAAATCCGACTAATGGTTACAAAGAAATAGCGCAGACAAAATTTATAAAAGTAAAAAAAACAAAGGGCCATAACTACCTTAAAATTGATCCGACCAACATGTGCCGACGATATGCACAACTAGACTTGGTACTGATCATTCATACCAAGTTTCATTAAAATCCGACCAATGGTGACAGAGAAATAGCGCGGACAAAATTATACGGACCAACCGACCGACCGACCAACCAACCAACCAACCAACCAACCAACCATCCTCAAGCATGACTCCAATATAGCCCCCATATACTATGTATCTGGGGGTATAAAAATGTTAAGGTTGAAAACAATAAATAATTTTGTTTATGGAAATGTTGGGTTATATAGCGGATATTTGTGTTTTTTCTGCATAAGATCGTATGTTATTTTACCGTCTAGTGCCTCATAATGCTGACATGATTGGGGCGCTCCATGGGATGTCAGCAGTAAACCACTGATAAGCATTAAATAAACATGTATATTAAGTAAAAGAAGCTCAATTTTAAGATGATAACTGCATATAATTTGTAAAAGAGAATAGATTCCATCCATGCACTGATTTTAATAAAGCTTTATATATTACCCATCCACATCTTTATCTGGTCGTATTGTGTTGGTAACTAAATGTGTATCCACCGTCTTCTCAGTATCCAATGGTAACTGCAATCAAAGGTTGGTCAATCAATCAAGTTTATTCAATCAATCAAGTTCAATCAATCATATTCAATCAATCAATCAAGTTCCATCAATCAAGTTCCATCAATCAATCAATCAATATCATATGCACTGGAGGTCTGTCTTAGTTACCTTTTGAAAACAATCGACCAAGTAAATGATTTTTCAAAAAACCTGGTCAATAGTATTTCAGTCAAATGGAGACTACCCAATCACATTATCCTGAAACCAGCAGTTACCTGGAACTAACTATGCTGCTTGACAAGCAAAGAAGATACGTACACCAATACCAGTTTAAACGACTTTGGTATAACGCAGCCAGTAATCGTACACGAGACCACTTGCACTTGAAGAGGAAGCTTGCTCTACTACTAGGCTATCGAGGTTGAAGAGCACAAAATCTACTTGCAATGATTGAAAAACACAGGCTGCCAGGAGGAAACCAGAAATATGATTATAATTCATGTTAATATTCAGGTTTTTTGTTCATGAATACATGTATATAAGGGGCAATTATAAGGAATCTTCGCCAGAAAATCATTTCTTTAAAATCATGGGAATTTCCCCAAAAACTAATTTGACAATATAGTTTCTATAGCACTTTTATCATGTAGTTACACAAAGTGCTGAAGGACCTTCAAATGAAGAATCCCTCCAGAAAATCAGTTCCCCATGTAACCTCAATTCTTGCATGTTTATCCCAAAATGACAGGGCTAGGGCCGTAACCCCGAAGTTTACACCCCCTACATCTAAAAGCATCAAGCTACAGACAGAGTTCCTTACCTGAACAATAATACCATGTACACTAGGATCATCATTAAGTTCCTTACCTGAACAATAATACCACGTACATTAGGATCATCATTAAGTTCCTTACCTGAACAATAATACCATGTACACTAGGATCATCAATAAGTTCCTTACCTGAACAATAATAACATGTACACTAGGATCATCATTAAGTTCCTTACCTGAACAATAATTCCATGTACACTAGGATCATCAATAAGTTTCTTACATGAACAATAATACCATGTACACTAGGATCATCAATAAGTTCCTTACCTGAACAATAATACCATGTACACTAGGATCATCAATAAGTTCCTTACCTGAACAATAATACCATGTACATTAGGATCATCAATAAGTTCCTTACCTGAACAATAATTCCATGTACACTAGGATCATCAATAAGTTCCTTACCTGAACAATAATACCATGTACACTAGGATCATCAATAAGTTCCTTACCTGAACAATAATTCCATGTACACTAGGATCATCAATAAGTTCCTTACCTGAACAATAATAACATGTACACAAGGATCATCATTAAGTTCCTTACCTGAACAATAATTCCATGTACACTAGGATCATCAATAAGTTTCTTACATGAACAATAATACCATGTACACTAGGATCATCAATAAGTTCCTTACCTGAACAATAATAACATGTACACTAGGATCATCATTAAGTTCCTTACCTGAACAATAATTCCATGTACACTAGGATCATCAATAAGTTCCTTACCTGAACAATAATACCATGTACACTAGGATCATCAATAAGTTCCTTACCTGAACAATAATACCATGTACACTAGGATCATCAATAAGTTCCTTACCTGAACAATAATTCCATGTACACTAGGATCATCAATAAGTTCCTTACCTGAACAATAATTCCATGTACACTAGGATCATCAATAAGTTCCTTACCTGAACAATAATACCATGTACACTAGGATCATCAATAAGTTCCTTACCTGAACAATAATTCCATGTACACTAGGATCATCAATAAGTTCCTTACCTGAACAATAATACCATGTACACTAGGATCATCAATAAGTTCCTTACCTGAACAATAATACCATGTACACTAGGATCATCAATAAGTTCCTTACCTGAACAATAATTCCATGTACACTAGGATCATCAATAAGTTCCTTACCTGAACAATAATAACATGTACACTAGGATCATCATTAAGTTCCTTACCTGAACAATAATACCATGTACACTAGGATCATCAATAAGTTTCTTACATGAACAATAATACCATGTACACTAGGATCATCAATAAGTTCCTTACCTGAACAATAATTCCATGTACACTAGGATCATCAATAAGTTCCTTACCTGAACAATAATACCATGTACATTAGGATCATCATTAAGTTCCTTACCTGAACAATAATTCCATGTACACTAGGATCATCAATAAGTTCCTTACCTGAACAATAATACCATGTACACTAGGATCATCATTAAGTTCCTTACCTGAACAATAATAACATGTACACTAGGATCATCAATAAGTTCCTTACCTGAACAATAATACCATGTACACTAGGATCATCATTAAGTTCCTTACCTGAACAATAATTCCATGTACACTAGGATCATCATTAAGTTTTTGTACAGCTTGTATAATCTGAAAAAGTACATACATACAAACTTTTACACAAATACACATTAATATAATCATTCACAAAGATCACCTCCAATATTTAGTTCCAATAATCGCAATATTTACTTCCCTTATTCTGGTGAGAATAAATCAATAGTTTGAATTCAATAATCTTTCATTTTGGTAAAAACCTGTTGCCATTCTGCAGACTTGTTATATACCAACGCCTGCAAATGGCCATAATTCTAGAAAAAATTGTTGCAGTGCAAATTCTTTACCTTCATGCACGTCTGCATGATGAGGTTGTTCACCTGTGAAAGTTTGAAGGAAATCCTGCCAAAAATGTGTCTACGGACAGACAAGCTGAATCCAGTATACCCCACTTATAATGCCTTGTGTGGAGGGTATACTGATAAATTTCATTTCCAAGATATTTGAATAAAAGAACAGACATAGTACTAACCTCTGGTTGTGTGGCTGTACGAGGAAGCTGTACATGTCTAGCGTCCACACCTACCAAACTAGCATTCTTCAACTTCTGTCCAATATATACATTGGAGTCCTCTCTACCACCAACCTGTAATATACGCACTAGCTATAATAATCCATGCAAACATGCACAGCTTTTATCACCCATAGAAACACGCAGAAGTTTGTACAATTAGGTTTCCCAAGGGGCTCAAGGTTGACTCGATAGAAAGTCCAACAACCTGGGTATAACTCTAGAGTCAATGTCAAAGATCAAGATTATGTACTCTGTAAAACCTAGGGTTCCTAAGAGAAAGAGGTGCATTATAACTAGGAGTTGTGAAAACAACTTTAACAACATAGTGGGCCATTTGCCATCAAGCGGCGTATATCGCTAACTCGCAAGGTTCTTGTGATACAGCGCGATATACACAATATAATAACGAATGAAGTGAAAACAGCTAATCCATCATCCGCCATATTGGTTCGCTGTTTCCTGCTTTATATGAAGTGGCTAGCCTTGTGTGAACCGGCACGCCAAAGTGTATAAACCCAGAACCAATAAAGCGGTAAACTGTTTCCCAGGTACTGCCGTTACTGTTTCGTAACCAGTACTTACCCTTCCAAAAGGAACCAACCACTACACCACATGCGGAGAAAAATCAACACAGTAAACTGTTGTCAAATAAACTAGACCACGGCCGCAGCTATCTAGCTAGTAGCTGCACCAACTGGCCATATTAGAATTGGCCCAAGCCAGGATTCAAACTTTTTACCTTCCATAATATATGCAAGGCAAATGCATAAGCTACTCAGCCAAAATTATTACGTAATAGTGAAGTATATCAGAAAGTAAGATTTTTTAAAAGGTCAGTTTATCTTCTGTACATGCAGTAAATGTAATATGGTACATGCAATGATGTTTGATAACAAGTATCAGATGCCGACTATACAACTAGGTAATAGAGGTATGCAAGTTTTTAAATGAATACACTGAATCATACTCTTTTTTCTAGAAAATTAAATGAACTGTAGGAATAGAATATGAGGAAGAAGCATTTATTATAAATATCACACCAGCAGTGTACACTAGGCTTCAGTTTTATAAAAGCGCTACAGAAATCTTCTTACGTCCAAATTTAACCTTACTAAAACGGGTTTTCGACAGAAAAATGTATTTCTCTCCCAAAGGTCCATAACCCTGGCAAACTTATTCTGACAATAAATTATATGCACAACTACGCTTCGTACAAAGTGTTCATTGAAATCTGACAAATGGTTAACAAAAAGAAGCGTAGACAAACTTTGTGACATCCATCCAGACGTCCAACACAAAATTAATATGCCCTCCCCCACTATATGTTGGAGACTTAAATACACAACAGTACTAATTAATATTAATCAATTAATGACACAAATTTAAATACATGTATTAGCAAAACATTTTGAACATTTGAAATAATAATATTTCACAATGAGCTTAAAGTTGAGTCAAAGACGCAGGCACCATGGTACTGTTTTATCAAAGCAATTAAGGAAATCTTAAACTGATGTTCAAATTTAAATTATTTATTATGTTTTAAAAATAGCTATTACAGTAAAGTTTGTGGACATATAAAGTTTGTAGAAGCTCATAAACTGGGTCATTATTAATATTGCAGATCCATTTATCACACTCTGTAGTTGTTAAATATTCAAGCAGAATTTAAATTTGAACGTAAGTTTACGATGTCCATTAAGTGCTTTGATAAAACAGTACCAATATCACAAATGATACAGAAAAACAACAATAAATCAATCTGATTACACAATAATCTATGGGATAGAAGCAATGTAGGAGAACATTATACTTGCATCTAATTAGTATGTACATGTTCTGGCAAAGACACACAATATATTTGTAGTAGTGTGTATAGGATTTAATTACTAATAGGGGAGAAACTTAATTGTGCAGGCAGCTGGCTAGCTGAGACAGTAGACATTCACCCTGTAAGCAAAGGATCTCGAGTTCGAGCCCCTGTCTGGTTGCACATTTTTCTCAACCTGTTACATATTTCCACAGTTAAAAACAAGAGCCAAAATGTCACAAAATACGTTCGTTTGGGGGCATGGTGAATGAAAATAAACCAACAAAGGCAACGGGCTCCAAGACGAGCGTGTTTGCAAAAATTATTGTACGCTCAGGATACATTATTGTCATACGTTGTAGTGTGACTTTGCAATTTCATAACTAAT
Source organism: Spisula solida (assembly GCA_947247005.1). Lineage (NCBI taxonomy): Eukaryota > Metazoa > Mollusca > Bivalvia > Venerida > Mactridae > Spisula > Spisula solida. The sequence goes on along the minus strand of OX365945.1, from coordinate 25,581,898 downwards.
TGTATGTAATTACCTATTCAATGCCATATGAACTCAAGGAAATATTGCCTTATTTTCTGAATGATCTTTATAGTTTATACAACAGTAATAAATCTCCTGTACTGGTCAATCAGCATTAATTATACATGCAAATATGGATGCAGCAAATTTTCTCAGAGGAGAGGGGGTTTGACTAACTATTTTTCAGCAAATGGATTCAAACACATAAAACTATAAGCCCATGTCTTGTTTCATAATCATAAGTTAACCTCGGGTTCTCCCTTTTGGATCAACACATAACACATAGGCAACGTTTTATCATCATCTACCTATATGCTTGTAAAACCTGTGCACACCTAGACAGATGCACTGATTACCTATCATATACATCTGTACACTCAGGGCCTTAATAAACACACATTTTATATAATGGTCGAATTGACAAGGTTTTTATTCATTAAAGTCTGCATGCTTAAGCAATAGTTATTAACTAGGTTACAGCAAACAAATTAATCAACAAATAAGATTTCAACAATGGTTTCAAAGTAGGAGACCAGCTTGACACAAATCACATTTGGTTTACTGTTAATGCTCCTTGGACACAGCGGCATTCTATATATTAATAATAATTATCTTTTTTTATTAATGACATGTTCGTAATTCTTTCTTCTGCTAACTTTAACCACTCTGCAACTAACTTTGTGGCGGAGGACGAACAAGGATCATGCAATCTGATTTTTTACGCATGACAAAAATCATGGTCAGTAGTAGCCAAGAATGGTCAATCCTTGTACTGTATGTTGTTGACAACGTGTAAAACATGAGTTTTTATTACTTACATTGTCAGCACATTTATGGAACAAATATAATCACGGGCAAAAAGTACTAAGGTTATGTCACATGAATATTTTACAGTAAGAAATGTGTCATACTTAATATTTAAAGTAATAGCCCCCTTAAACATGTGTAAGTTTATTTAGTCCCTGAGTGCAATAAACACATCACTCAAACTGACACCGATTATAAAGCACACACAGTAATAGAAAATATGAAAGTTGAAAAGGTTGAAAAGGTTGATTAAGGTTGATTAAGGCAGCAAGACACCCATGAATATATTACATGTCTATATAACACATGTATAGATCATGATACATGCCTCAGATTCATCTTCAACCGGACATCCAACCTGGAAATAACATTCCACTAAAATAATCAACAATACAAGTTTTAAATAATATAGTTTTACAATGTGACATATCTGACTTCTCATAAAAGTGTTCAGGTTTTCATCAAAGCAGGATCAATCTGAAATTCCTGTGTTTCAAAGCATGAAACTTTAATCCCTTACTCCATGGATAAAGTCAAATCTTACCCCATCACTAGTCCCTCACAAAACATTTTAATCAAGGGAGATCATTCTTGATATATGTCCAAAGAAGCGTCACATGACATGTGTAAACATTCTAGCTCTTCTCTTTTCAGAATAATGTATGGTGTACGGAGTAAAGAATTAAAGACTATACATACTATAAGAAATCGTGACGATCTTAATAAAAAGCCGAAATCATGATCAAGCCCACAAATAAATTGGCCTGAATATGTATCATTGTGTAAAGAAGACCAAAACAAATTTGTGTTGTTGTTCTGGTAACTCTACCATGTCCCTTCCCTAAACATTTTATGGCTTTTAGCTGGAAGTCACTGTGAATCGTTGATTTTCCAGTGCATAGAATCAATAAAATAATTCTAAAGAATAACATGTTTCGCCAGCCTACCTAATACTATTTTTGTTCAGCATGTTATGAGAACCACAATATCTATTTGTTTTGGCCTATGTTGAATGTCATGGTGTGATGAAGCAGACCAGTCGGTCCAGCATGGCTATAAGAAAGTCATATACAGTAAACTCCCTCAAAACCGGACTCCCTCAAAACCGGAATCCCCATAAAATCGGACGATTTCCTAGGTCCCGTATTTTCTTCTTATAAAGTTAACTTAAAAAGCTCCCGCAATACCGGACTCTCATAATTCCGGATTCCGGACGGCATTTTCGGTCCGCTGACAAGATTTTCAACGATAGTTACTTGCGGAATACCGGACGCGTATATTTGTCTCACCTGACGGAAAACTTAACGCGTACATTTTTCTTGTCTAAAATGTCACTTTGTTAATTGTTAGTTAAAGAACGTGTTAAACAAAAGGTGCGATTAACAAGTCGTGTTTTAATGTTTACTTTTAAATGGTCTCGCGTGTAATTTACAGAGGCGTGAAAAATACTTTGTGAAATTCGCCGCGATGAAATTAAATAATTGCCTTATTACGAACGTAATAAGAAAACGGTCCTTCCATTTGATGTTTCGTTCTTGAGGTAGGTATTGCAACAAACATTTACTGGAACAAAGGATCGTTTAGCCCATCAAAATGTTGTAATTACGACAAACACTGCACTCAATCGTATTTAATTAATATGTCTCCGATTAGCTCACACTTGCATTTCGGGATTTGTAAGATTGCACTGTCTATGTCATTGGATAGATTGATGGCCAATAAAAAAATGACCAATTTGAGTACTCATCGATGTTAGAATTGAAATATTTGCAGCTCCCTTAATGGTGATGCTCTTCAAAGGTTGCACTGTACATGTAACGTAAACATGTATCATGAAACACACAGTATATTCCCTATGATAACATATCAAAGTGTACATGATACAGAACTCCCTTAAAACCGGACCTCCCACAAAACCGGACTTTCGAACCGGTCCTGACAGGGTCCGGTTTTGAGGGAGTTTACTGTATGTAAATTTACACAATGCTTGACAGAATGGGGTCAAATGACACTTTAAACCTCAACCTTACATATGATTATAAAGAACAGGTTGTAAACTATATAAAAATTAAACAAAACAAAACTAGAGGGCCATGATGGCTCCATGGTGCTCACCTAAGTACCATATTCTTTATCTAAGCATGTAGAAACTATGAACTGTACGACATGGTGAATATTAACATCAGTTTGTCTAGCCTTGAAAAATGCCATAAACCTAGCAGTTTTTCATAGTTTTCTTACCAAAGTAACTTTTTAGAACTAGCTCCACCCCTGGCTACATGTTTTTTTGAGGAATCAATATGTCTTGAAGGAATTTGGGAGAGGGTCACACAAGAAACACTCCTGTGAAATTAGTTTCAAATTGGACCATCAGTATAAGAGATGAATAATTTTCAAAGTTTTCAATATAACCAGTTAGCCATATAGAGAGCCATGCAGAGCCAGTGGTTTCTTAAAAGGATTTTTGCAGTTCTTTTCAGAGTCACCTATGGAACATCAAGATAATTATAAAGGAACACTAGGCCTAGGCCAAAAATAAAATATTGTTTGTTCCCCTTATAGATCCTGGCCAATTGGTAGGTAGGTAAAATATATTTTTTTAACATGTTTATATTGTCAATAATTCTTGTTTTGCTGATACACTTAACTAGTTCTCCTGTTTTGATTGATATTGATTTTGAATAATCATTTCATACCCAACAAAATTATTTTTTGTGGAGGGTAAAAAAAATATTTGAGTAGGAGACTTTTTGCTTCGGTAGGTTACGATAAGACAAGGGAAATAATCAATAATGTATTTTTGGCCGTTATGATTTCAGAGGAGATGCTATTTGAAAGAATTTTTGACGAATGCACACGCTCATTAACATCAGACAAAGAGCGATCCTAAAAGTTCACCTTGTTACTATCATTATGTGCCAGATGAGCTAAAAATTGAAAAACTAATTCTTAAAATTAATTTTGTCATGAATTGACATGTGTATAATAATCGTATTTATTTCGGACGGGTTTATTGTAAGTTTTTTAGTTTGGGAACAATCAACATGCCTGTCTACTGTTAGGAACACTCAGGCTGGTAAATAATTGAAACATGAACAAAACCTCAAATTAAGAGAACAATAACCTGTAGGTTTACAATGCAATTCACACAGTTGGTGCCTGTCTTGATAACATTGTACCATCAACAAGTACAGAGACAAAAATATATTTTGAAAAAATAATATAATTTTTAATTGTTTGTAAGACAATGGAACCAAGCAGAAATATACATACATTTGTACATACAGAAATATACTAAACAAAGGAACCTAAATAACCAACAATAACTTGTTATAATTAATAAAGAAAATAATAAATACTGTATAATTAAAACAATGTACAAGCAATTCAAACGGAATACTGATACAGTACAAAAAGTCATACAAAATAGACAAAGATATAATATATATATACACATAGACTCCATTGGTATTTGGATGATTGTTTTAATGGGTGATAAACAAGGCGTACCTGTACAATAGCTAGGCCTGGTTTGAAGGTGGGACATTTCTCACGTATACTGGCAACTTCAGCTTTGATTTTCTGACGTATGTCTCTGTAAGGAAGAAAACGTTTATTACGATTCTCAACAATTCTTCAGTTATATACAGCGATCGATTCACCAAACCAATTTTCCTGGACTGCATCCTAATCAGTACTAACTCACCCTTCCACAATGATTCCACAGAGACTACCGTTGCTATGTGTGGCAGTGTTTCTTTTGACTTTTGGGGGAAAGGGGTCCGGGCCCATAGGAGGGGGGAAATTTACGCGCGGAAAAGCTGAAAGGGGGAATTTTTACTTATTGTTAAATTCTCCTTAAATGTCTAGTATACTAATTATTGTTAAATTCTCCTTAAATGTCTAGTATACTACTCAAACTTTGCTAAGGGCTAATAAATTGATTTTGATGTCCGTCTCACGTTCAATGTACAACACCGATGAAAAAAAACGTTGTGTAATTAATAAAATATCATCTTATCTGCTTCTAAAGTTCAAAGCTTGATGTCTTGCATTTGATACGCATTGCCAAAATGAGGTCGTTTTCCAGGTAACTGATAAGCCCTATTGGCGGGGACCAAAGTGGCTAGATTAATATGGGAATTTTTATCCCATTTTTATTACCATATCGTGTAAGACCCAAAATGCCAAGAAAACGACCGCGTTCCGTCACTCCAGAGGCATGAATGCAGCACAGACATATTAATGGGGTTGGGCTTATCAGCACTTAGACATTAAATTTTGATGTAATCTTTGTTTGTTTACAATATTGCAGCTGTAGCATTATCTTTTTGAAAATTCTACTGCATGGTCAATCTTATTCAATTTGCGAAATATTCAAATGGAAAATTTCTTGGCCCTTATCATATTTTGAGTACATGTAGTATATGATTGTTTATTTGTGGTATTTTAAGCATGGTAGATGGTAAAAGGAAACTATTTCAATCCTTTCTGCATTCATTTATCAACAAAATTTACTTTATTTAAGTTGACTAAAATTGAGCAAGACTCCAAGGGGAAAAATTAGGAATTTTTGGGGAAAAATATATAAGCTGCGGAGAGAGGAAAGGGGCCTAATAGAGAGGTTGCGATTCGAACGTGTACGACTACGTGTACGTGTAGCTACCCGTACGTGTATACGTACGCGTTGCAATTACAATTGGCTTGCGGAACACGACGCATGCATGTAACATCACATGGCAGTTGTAACATGATTTCTTCGTGAATCGATAATGAGTGTTGTTATAAACTCACTGAGACTACCGGCGATAAAATATTGGGTTACCGTGCATACGCATACCTGTGTGACGTAGTACACATTATATTTTCGTCTGTCACACGTCCGTTACTTGTAGAAACTTCACATACCTGGATGACGAAATACCCAAAAATAGTATTCACGTAGACGTACACGTTACACGTTGCCTTTCGCAACCTCTCTAATATCTCCACATATTTTAGCAAAAAAAACCACTGTGTGGTGTAACCAGTAATTTCTGTTTAGGCAAACCTACTTTAAAAGGGAGCAGCAGGCATAAATACTTGAGCAAGGCCATGATAACTTGATATCCTTTAGTCTAGGATGCACAGTGTATTCATGGTACTAGGGAAATATCCGATTTGGGCATTTCGACTGTAAACTATGGAAGCCTGAAACTGCTATTCCCCCCATATTGAGATTGCAAAATGTGTAACAAAGATATAAATACATAAAGCACAGAATCCCCTTCATGCTCAGATACTGAGATACATGTAGACGTACTTATAATAGATAAAACACCATGACATGACCATGACACCAATTGCAATGTTGATATTGCATGATAACAAATTTATCTTACAGGTAAGACCGAGTGAGTATCGCATCAGTTTTAGTTTAATGATACTTAACCAACATTCTAACGACACCAACTTAAAATTTGAATAAGTCAGCAGCCAACAATTGTGTTAAACCAGAGGATGTTTGAAAAATGTTTTAACTCTATAAATACAAAAATGTACAAAGTCATCGTCTTCAATATTAGCACCCTTATAACTCACTTAGTGAAATCTTGGGACACAGAGGCACATTGTGAATCGCTTCTTAGTTGGTATCATATATTATCATTATGGCCTTAAGCATACAAGACAAGACTTGATATAAGAACTACCTGTCCCATATACAGTGAAGTTTCGCTAATAAGACAAGTCAAAAAGGTGGTCTTAATAGCGAATCGGTCTTATTAGCGGACCTTTTTTGTACTCAGTTTAATATTTTGGGGCCTTAAACTGTCAAAAATCTGCATGATTTCAAAATAATCAAAGTGGTCTTATTAGCGGAACTTTACTGTATATGTAAGGTCCACATACTATCATATAGCTGTCCCATATAAGGTACACATACTATCATAATTATAGTAAGATTTTACAATGGTCTATATCTTAACCTTGAAATACCAAGTTTAGAAAGTGACACAGGAATTGAATCGTTGAGCTAAGACTTCATTGCTTTTTATAGCATTAGACATGTGTTTCACAGGTAACACATAATCAAACATATACAGTTCAACCGCTCCATAGTGGCCCTCTGTAGAGCAACAACCTCTCTTTAACAATACCTTCAACATTAAGTTAATATTTACTATAAATTTAACCTCTGTAGAGCAACACCCTCTAAACAAAAGCCAATATTTTGCAGCTTCCAAAGGGTGTTGCTCTACAGAGATTCTACTGTATTAAATAGTCACCTGCTCTAAGCAAACACTTTCCATAGATTGGATGCTTGAAGCAGGTTAAACCGTATCTTATAGACATTTAACTTGCTGAACAATGTCAGTTGTTGGATAGTCTGCTTTTAAAACAGTGCAACCTCTCTAGAGCAGCCCTCCATAGAACACCAACCTCTCTAGAGCAGCCCTCCATAGAACACCAACCTCTCTAGAGCAGCCCTCCATAGAACACCAACCTCTCTAGAGCAGCCCTCCATAGAACACCAACCTCTCCAGAGCAGCCCTCCATAGAACACCAACCTCTCTAGAGCAGCCCTCCATAGAACACCAACCTCTCTAGAGCAGCCCTCCATAGAACACCAACCTCTCTAGAGCAGCCCTCCATAGAACACCAACCTCTCTAGAGCAGCCCTCCATAGAGCACCAACCTCTCTAGAGCAGCCCTCCATAGAGCACCAACCTCTCTAGAGCAGCCCTCCATAGAACACCAACCTCTCCAGAGCAGCCCTCCATAGAACACCAACCTCTCTAGAGCAGCCCTCCATAGAACACCAACCTCTCTAGAGCAGCCCTCCATAGAACACCAACCTCTCTTAAGCAACATAATCATTTTCTTCCAGAAGAAATCATACACTATAATCTTAAACTTCTCCAGAGCAACAACCTCTGTACAACAGCTTTGTGTTTCCCAATGGGTGCAGATGATCTAGAGAGGTTGTAATGCATGTTTCCCAATGGGTGCAGAATCTGATGCTCTAGAAAGGTTGTAATGCATGTTTCCCAATGGGTGCAGATGCTCTAGAGAGGTTGTAATGCATGTTACCCAATGGGTGCAGATGATCTAGAGAGGTTGTAATGCATGTTTCCCAATGGGTGCAGATGCTCTAGAAAGGTTGTAATGCATGTTTCCCAATGGGTGCAGATGATCTAGAGAGGTTGTAATGCATGTTTCCCAATGGGTGCAGATGATCTAGAAAGGTTGTAATGCATGTTACCCAATGGGTGCAGATGATCTAGAGAGGTTGTAATGCATGTTTCCCAATGGGTGCAGATGCTCTAGAGAGGTTGTAATGCATGTTACCCAATGGGTGCAGATGATCTAGAGAGGTTGTAATGCATGTTTCCCAATGGGTACAGATGCTCTACAGAGGTTGTAATGCATGTTACCCAATGGGTACAGATGCTCTAGAGAGGTTGTAATGCATGTTACCCAATGGGTGCAGATGCTCTAGAGAGGTTGTAATGCATGTTACCCAATGGGTGCAGATGCTTTAGAGAGGTTGTAATGCATAAGCAGATTTATTATAATTTATCATGATAATGTGTACCAGTATATTTAGTACAAACAAGTGTACACTCTTTTCCTTATGTTTTCCTTCTAAAGTTATCTAAGAGAGTTCAATGCTTCATAACATTTATAATTTAGCACCAGTCCAACTATCCTGTATACATGTTGTTTAAATGCCATCTGATTTTGTAACAGTGCAAAACATAAACATGTAATTATCTAACACCATTTAAACTTGGTCAACATTTTTTACACATGTTTATTAGGGTGGAACGGTGGCCTAGTGGTTAACAACTTAACACTCTTGAATACCAATCAGGAGGTCCCTGGTTCGAATCTGGGCTTGGGCACTTGAAATTTCAGAAACACTGAGATGAAATGGTTGGATACCCAGAGGTATACATTGGGCATGTTAAAGAACCAAGGAATATATTCAGACAGAGCTAGGGCAGCCGGCCAAGATTCATATAAGATACACAAACTTTCTGTCTCCTCCCTTAAAGCTGGAGGTCATTGGCCAATTAGGCAGAAATAAAACCCATTGTACAATTGTAGTCGAACGCAAAAAAAAAGAAAAACACATGATTTATGGGCAGTAACTTAATAGCGGTACTGATCTAAAATATACATTTATCTAGCTGCAAAGCCCATTCTCGACTACCAGCAAGATCTGCACCAGTCCTGGTATTAGTAACTTGACTAACAAATGATGTATGAGGATGTCTTATGCCAAGATTTGCTATCATTGAACCCATTACTCTATTGGCACCCAATACACTTAAATGAAGTACATGTATTCTGATCAGAAACATTAATATTGTGGGTTAGAAACATATGCAATTTTGTGGCTACTTGAAAATTTGCATTTTGAATTGATCCAAATAAAGCAACAAGATGGGATGTTTGTAAAACATGTATTCCCCATTGGGCCAAAAAAAAAAATTGTGTGTTTAGGGTAACGGTCTGAAAAAAGTTAGGTAGGGTAGGCTTTGGGGGGTTTTTGTTGTTGTTTTTTTGCCTGCCGGGAAACCAGTCATGAATTTGTGGTGGCTTAAGATGATATATCTGTGTAAATTATATGTATATCTAGCTTCATATTTGATTTCAGATCATTCTAGATGACTGTTATTCTGACTGAAAGCACATTTGATATTTTGACTTACAAATACATTCAATTGTACAAGGGTTTTGTTCGAATTTGTTCTGGAAATTTAGTACTGCAGGTCTGTTTAGTTGACAAAATATTGACGGACAGGATGCTGTCAAAAAACGCAACAGCACACTGTGCTCAGATTAGAGCGTATTAAAGAAACACAAACATGAATATACTAAATATGTTCAGTATTTAATGCTGGTTTTGCATTTTATAATAGTAATGTCAGACTTATACAGACTTTCTGTCTTTTACAAAGTATTTTTATCACTAGTCTAGTTTATATCAACAAATGAAAATATATATGAGCTATGTCATGTCAGAAGAAAATATGCCTTTATGACATCTTCAGTATTATGCAACCAGTATGGGTCCAGTCGACCAAAATGAGTTTCACATAGCCAGACCAGGGTCCAAACTATTTACTTCATAGCAACGAAAGAGCTATTTCATTTCAGTATTATAGCTATGTCTTAATTTTACTGTTAGGCCTTCATTGGCACGGAAAGGGGAGGTCAGAATACACTTTCTTGTGACCAGGCTCATATGTACTTTCTTATCTACAAATCATTTTCAGTACTGAAGAGTTTGAACAAATGAGGTTCTACTGTAAATATGATGCAAATAATCTAAAAGTATCTATAAAAATGGTTACATGCTACTCTCATGATTTTGCTCCAACCAGACAAGAAAACATAAGGGTTGACAAACCAACATATACATGTATGATCCTAAAGAAAGTTGACACAAATTGCAGATGACAAAAGTAATGTACTTTATAGTATTAGAAACATCTGAAAACATTTTTTGACACAAACATTTATGTTGGATAGAGTTTATGAATGAAAATCTTCAGAATGAGGAAACTTAAAGCGACTTTAGAAAAAGTGACTTCATCCGATAGAACGCGGAAGGTTCGTAATGCGGCCGCATGTTGGCATTTGGGACGAATGATCTGCACAATAGACGCCATGTTCCATACGAAGCCTACCCAATTTTCAATGCGGTATCCTTATTGGACCATATCAGGCTTCGCGAAAACTTTAAAAACCTGTCAGTCCGAACGAACATTTGTCAGTCCGAAAAAATGAAGAGAGATGTATAGATAATGCATGTTCTTCTTAAATTATTCAGTGGTAAATTATTTAGAAATGCATTGTTAGCTTTAACACACAGTTATCAAGTGTTTTCAAATAGGCCTTATTAGATAGTTTTCCTTTTCACAATGGGCTCATTCAGCCCATTCAATGAGCATATATCAGACAGGACTTTCTGTCAAGAGAAATGTTATTTTCATTTTACCATTTAATATCAAACATCTTTAAACTAAATCACGTTTTTTCGTGTTAAAAAGTCCCCTCGGAAATCATCAAAATAAAAATATATTCAGAAAAAAAATCGCGAACATTCCAAAATCCGTACCGTGTACTACGGGTTTTATCCGCATCCAAAAAATAATCAGTTTTCGCGACCTTCATTTCGCTGAATTATTTTACATTTTTGACGATTTCGGAGGGATATCTTATTGAATCTCGACGAGGATTTACGAAAATACATTCGTGTTACATTCTTTACAATAATCTTCAACTACGATGTGGGAATATCGCCGTCCAGACTAAAAATCTCCGTCGGACCTTCGGTCCAACATTCAGTCAAATTTTGCCGGACCAAAGCATAAAATTATTGTTGTGGGAACGTTAAAAAATCGTTAGGGTCGGCGCCTTTCGGCTAGGTAGGGTCGGGTTACCCGAAACACACAATTTTTTTTTTTTGGCCTTGGTAGCCAAATACCGGTAGCCATTTATGTTAAAAGTCATGACAACCTTGACCTTTGACCTACTCACTACAAAATTTATCATCATTGAACCTAAAAAAAACAATAAAGTTTAAAATCCTAGACCAAGCCATTTTTAAATTATATTTCCATGAATTGTCTGCTTGTGTTGAGAAATGGAGAACAACAGTGATTACATAGTTCAGTTGTTTAACCTTATACCCTTTCACGAAAAGACAAATGGCATGTCTCATCTCATTGTCACCTCGCACATTGTTGCGCGTCAACCCTCACCTAAACCCCCGACAGTGGATAGGACTGTCATTAGGAAAATGTCGCTTCGCGTTGTCAAGTGTCGTTTGAGATTATCGGATGATGTTTGATTATGTTGCTGTCTCAGTGCTTGCAGGGTTGACACACAACAACGCAGAGTGACATTGCAACAATATGAATTGACAATGCAATATGATGCGCGACTTTAAGCGGAGTCACATTGTCAATATCGCAACATTTTGTTGTAGGGATTGTCACCATCATTTGAGATTGTCAGGTGTCGTATCGCAATGTCACTTCACATTGATGTGTAATGACCCTGTAAACGCGATGACATTATTATAAATGGCCAAAACAGGATTCCGTAGATCGGAGATCCCTGCATGGGAGCAAAGCATTGTTGCGCTGTTGTTTATGAACAAACCTTTCAATCATCAAAACCCTTCAAGTGTAACTAGCATGATCAAGGATTTAAACGGGTCATCTCTAGAACAGCGCCGCGTCACCTCGGATCTAATACTATTCTACAAAGTCGTATTTAGACTAGTTGCAGTACCAGTGTCATACCTCCCACCACGATCACTCAAACATCCAGATTTATTGAGATTCATCCCATACCACTGCAGAGTTAACATTTATCAACACTCATTCTTTCCGAGGACGGTTACAGTGTGGAACCGCTTGCCTGTGATTACCACAAGCCTGGACAGTTTGGACAGCTTCAAATCTGCAGTCCAACCTGTGTTGAGAGCGTGATTTAGATAAACATTTATACAGTGTATATACATGTTGGACGTTTTGTTCTCGTTAAAACAAGTTTGTTCCAGTTAACAGTTAAGTTAAAGTTACCGGTGCCGCGCATGAGCTGCACATCCACCTCTACCAAGATGTCCAAGTAGGATTTTGCGTGGAGTATTTCATTGAAGTTGAAGTTTAGTTATTGATCTACCGACAGACACACTAACATACAGATCGACCGACATGCGCAGAGCAATATGCCCTGCATAAAAGATTGAGGGTGTGGCTTTGAAATAAATATGGTACAGGCCTACACAATTTTTCACTTATGACTGTTACAGATAAAACTAAAGTTGAAAATGGACTGAATCTGTGTGCAGTGAAGTCTGATAACTTCAAATTGTAAGAATGCCAGGAACTGTCATTATGTAATACACATGCAATAATGATGAAAACATGTTAAATAATACTAATCACATACTCAGAAACTTCCTTTCCGCTTAGAATTTGTGCCATTTCCAAATTATTAAGTGCAACGAGAACGCAAGGTCCAAGGAACAAGGGAGGTCACTCAACGAAACGATTTGACGAGGAGAAATTATAGTCTGCACCGCAAAATGGCAGCCTCCATGCGAAGTTCGAAATGTCAAACAATTTCGCGAGTTATTTCCAACATAAACAGGGAATGTCTCGAAGTACCGTGTTCACAGAATGCTCCTTTATCAAGAAATTATGCAACTGAACCTACCCCCACTTCGTATTGTCTCGATTTAGTGAAGTATGCACCTGTTTTACATCGATGAATCCACTTTCTGAGTTTCTCATGAAAAATGATTACCGTACACAACCCAATATACGCACTCAACAATGATTGCCACCATAGTGAGACAACATCAAACTGGACTCACGAATATTGGGTGTTTGATAGGCCGCTATATTATTAGTGTAGTAACTGTGAAAAGTCTCAAAAGGTGCCCGGTTGGTTCATGTGGTAGCTTTTGATATGAAGGTATCGAGTTTGAGTCCCATGTTGGGTGTGCTTTTTTCTTCCTAGTTACTTAAATGGTGGCAGCAGTCTGAGATACCTCTGGTCTCGGTGGTGATGAGAATAGCCATTGAGTTCTACCCTAGAAATAAAGGAATAAGCAGAGTACCTTTAGTGACTGTGGATACTCACTTATGCCAGATGTCTGGCTAGCTCAGTTGGATGAGCTACGGACAAGTAATTAATACTGGGTGATGTGGGCTTGAGTAGGATACACCTTTTCCTTCCTAGTTACTTTAATATTGGCTGTGGTAAATGGTCTTAGACACCTCTGGCCGAGCTCGGTAAGTGTGAGGATAGCCATAGGGTTCTACCCAAGTTAGTAATAAAGGAGGAAGGAGTGTAGTACAACAGTCAATTAACATCCCTGGTTCAAGTCCAACCCTTGTATGCAGATGTTTTAAAAATAAAATTCTCTGCCCTGACCTCCCCTACCCCATTTTAAAATAAAATTTTGATGACAATTTAGGTATTAATTTATTATGGCCTAATGTTTTATTCTGTTGTTTTTTCAGGAAATGTGATTATGAGAATTACTTTTGTACTCTGCTCTATGGACAAGATTACAGAATGTCTGCATTTGCCCTACGTGCTATGTTTATCGAAATGGCCCAGGTATTGTGATGTTTCTTATAAATTTAGTTATTAATAAATGGATGTATGTTTAGGCTGGGTACCCCTCCATTTAAAAAGATATTAACAAGTAGGATAGAGAAGGCAGCAATCAGCAGAAACAGAAGCAGAGTACAAAAGGCAGAAAAAGTATTCGCTCTGATTTTCTCTACCTTCATTATGTTTTTGTCACAGCACCAAAATGTTGGGTATAGTGGCTAGTAAGAAACACGTCGGGTTTGGTTCGTACCTCTAATCATACTATCATAACAACAATAGTACCGGAAGTAACGTCATGCAACAACGTGACGTCTGGCGGACCACGACGTCACATAAGTTGGCGCGCCCCGACAACACTTAAAAAAAACCTGTCAATCAATCAGAGTCTGCCATATTCGATTGCTGAACAATGGCAACAGTGAATTTAGCAGGATAAAATCATTGATTGATTGTGCTTTCCTTGTTGTAGATTTATTAAGTCTGATGCTGAAAATCCCAGTAAGAATAATAAGAGATAACTTACAACAGTTTGTCATTTCTTTCTATTTTAAACCATCACATCATTAGTTAAACCATCACATCATTAGTTAAACCATCACATCATTAGTTAAATCATCCAACTTATACAGCTAAAACTTGTCATGTGGAATTGCATGTTTTCTGTACATCACCATTTAGTCCTACTTGAAAAGATATGACCTAAAAACCCAACTTTTTCCCAAGCATATTTTGTTTACCTAGGATACAACATTCTGATTGATTGATTGATTGATTGATTGATTGATTGATAGGCTGATTGATATGCTGATTGATAGGCTGATTGATAGGCTGATTGATTGATTGATATGCTGATTGATTGGCTGGTTGATTGATTGACTGATTGATAGGCTGGTTGATTAACTGATTGATAGGCTGGTTAATTGACTGATTGATAGGCTGATTGATAGGCTGATTGATTGACTGATTTATTGACTGGTTGATTGGCTTATTGATAGGCTGGTTGATTGACTGATTGATTGACTGATGGATAGGCTGGTTGATTGACTGATTGATAGGCTGATTGATTTGATTGATTGATTGACTGATTTATTTGAATGATTTATTGATTGATTGATTGATTGATTGATTGATTGATTGATTGATTGATTCTCCTATAGGTACAAGAAGTGACATCAGACAAGATGAGAGCCATTATGAGACTTCAGTTTTGGAAAGATACAATCGAAAAAATATTTAATGTAAGTAAATTTGTGTTGTCAGTTTATACATATTATGCTACACATATAACAGGATGTTGTAATTTTACTTTTTAAGTTCAGTGCTGTTGTGTAAATCTGCGCACCTTACGCATAATTTTTTGAGGTTATTTTATTTCTAGAATAAATTGTGGTGCTGCTTGAATTGACTCAACATCCAAACTGCTATTCATACTAATTTTTGTCAAATTTTCATAGAAATACTTATTTGATGCTGTTTATGTGATTGTAAAATATCGAATAGGTAACAAACATGCACAAAAACACTCAAAGGCCGAAGGAAAATGACTTTATGGATTGTGTACATATCTGTGATTTAAGGTGCACAGCAGGGGCAAAGCCAGGGATACGGATGTATGCACATGCGTACCATTAATTTGAAAAGTAAAATATAAGTATGGCTTAAATGTCGTTGAAGTCCCAAGTTTCAACATGAGGGCTCCCAACCATAACCACAAACTTTAAGGCTTGTGTGCGTAACCTCAATTCAAGCTTGGCTACGCCCCTGCGCAGTATTACCAGATGCACAGATTTAGCCGAAACGACTGTTGATAACCGAAAAACAGCGTTAAACTAGATTTTAGCATAGAAAATGTAGAATACTGTTATAGCTCTCTTTCTTGGCATTCAGTGTATTAAAGTAGTCTCCCTAGGCTTGTTGGCGGCATTTCAAGAAAATCTGACTGGGTAATGTGACTCCATATGCATGAATTTAATGACTGATAAAATGTTGGTGAGACTTTCAAAAGATATTAAGAATAAAGTATCAAGTGGAAGAGTGTCCGCTTTAAGTGTGTGAGATCCAGGGTTCATTCTATGGTCATGTGGTACCAAACAAAAGTGGTACCTGCGTTTTCATTGCTTGATGCTCAGCACGGTAGGAGGAAATGGTTTGTCTTGAACATCACTCTTCTCTTCATCCCTTGTGCTGATTGATACCATCAGGAGTGAGGTGTCCAGTGTTATGAAAGTATTTCGTTTTATGATGGAATTCCGTATTTAAGACATGCTTCAAAACCTTTTTTCCAAATGGTGTAAATCTGTCGTAAAAAAATGGGGGGGGGGGAGTAAACTTTCATAATCTAAACTAAATTAAAAATAAATAAAAAAAACTATAGTGTGTTTTAAAAAATTTTTTTTTTTCATTTTCAGAATACTCCTCCAGAAACACCTGTAGCCATTGCTGTTACTGCGGTAACTATTTTGTTTATACAGTCAAACCTGTCTATAAAGACCACACATGGATAAAATTGGTCTGTGTTGACAGATGGTCTCTCTTTACAGGTTAAATATCATTGATAATGGTCATGGTGATTGATCAACTGAGACTGGCATCAATGTGTGGTCATTCAGTTTTTCACTGCCAGATTGGTCAATGACCTTCGAATGAGGGAAAGAATGATTTGATGGGATATAAACTTGGTGGTCTCTGTAGACAGGTGTTGTAATAGTGGTCTTTGCTTACCTGTGGTGTTTAACTTAGGTTTAATTGGATATACCGTAGAACTGTAATAAAAGGAATTATTACTGGTACAAATGCATGTAAAAATCACCGTATGTGATCATAATTATCAACTTCTAATAAAATGACCAATTTTGTACCTGTACTAAATACCCTTCCGAAAGGAACCAGTTTCTCCAGTACTAACTTACCCTTCCAAAAGGAACCAGTTTTTCCAGTACTATCTTACCCTTCCGAAAGGAACCAGTTTCTCCAGTACTAACTTACCCTTCCAAAAGGAACCAGTTTTTCCAGTACTAACTTACCCTTCCAAAAGGAACCAGTTTTTCCAGTACTAACTTACCCTTCCAAAAGGAACCAGTTTCTCCAGTACTAACTTACCCTTCCGAAAGGAACCAGTACATGTACTAACTTACCCTTCCAAAAGGAACCAGTTTCTCAAGTACTATCTTACCCTTCCAAAGGGAACCAGTTTTTCCAGTACATGTACTAACTTACCCTTCCAAAAGGAACCAGTTTCTCCAGTACTATCTTACCCTTCCAAAAGGAACCAGTTTCTCTAGTACTATCTTACCCTTCCAAATAGAACTAGTTTCTCCAGTACTATCTTACCCTTCCGAAAGGAACCAGTTTCTCAAATACTAACTTACCCTTCCAAAAGAAACCAGTTTTTCCAGTACTAACTTACCTTTCCAAAAGGAACCAGTTCCTCTAGTACTATCTTACCCTTCCAAAAGGAACCAGTTTTACCAGTACAGGTACTAACTTACCCTTCCAAAAGGAACCAGTTTCTCAAGTACTATCTTACCCTTCCAAATAGAACTAGTTTCTCCAGTACTATCTTACCCTTCCGAAAGGAACCAGTTTCTCAAGTACTAACTTACCCTTCCAAAAGAAACCAGTTTTTCCAGTACTAACTAACCTTTCCAAAAGGAATTAGTTTCTCCAGTACTATCTTACCCTTCCGAAAGGAACCAGTTTCTCAAGTACTAACTTACCCTTCCAAAAGGAACCAGTTTTTCCAGTACTATCTTACCCTTCCGAAAGGAACCAGTTTCTCCAGTACTATCTTACCCTTCCAAAAGGAACCAGTTTCTCCAGTACTATCTTACACTTCCAAAAGGAACCAGTTTCTCTAGTACTATCTTACCCTTCCAAAAGGAACCAGTTTTTCCAGTACAGGTACTAACTTACCCTTCCAAAAGAAACCAGTTTTTCCAGTACTAACTTACCTTTCCAAAAGGAACTAGTTTCTCCAGTACTATCTTACCCTTCCGAAAGGAACCAGTTTCTCAAGTACTAACTTACCCTTCCAAAAGGAACCAGTTTTTCCAGTACTATCTTACCCTTCCGAAAGGAACCAGTTTCTCCAGTACTAACTTACCCTTCCAAAAGAAACCAGTTTTTCCAGTACTAACTTACCTTTCCAAAAGGAACCAGTTTCTCCAGTACTATCTAACCGTTCCAAAAGGAACCAGTTTCTCCAGTACTAACTTACACTTCCAAAAGAAACCAGTTTCTCCAGTACTATCTAACCCTTCCAAAAGGAACCAGTTTCTCCAGTACTATCTAACCCTTCCAAAAGGAACCAGTTTCTCCAGTACTAACTTACCCTTCCAAAGGAACCAGTTTCTCCAGTACTAACTTACCCTTCCAAAAGGAACCAGTTTCTCCAGTACTATCTTACCCTTCCAAAAGGAACCAGTTTCTCCACATTGTCAAACTTTAATGGAAAGATGTGACCTGCCAGAAATCAAACTCAGATGGCTGGGTTATGAATCCAGCACACTAACCACTGGACCACAGCCGCACCTATACATGTATATAAAATTATCTATGTTTTTATGTAAACATTCTGCCTTAAATTGCTTACACCTGTATGTATTTTATGATTATGTTATTTCATTACAGGCTGTCCACAAACATAAACTTTCTAAAATATGGTTTACTAGAATCCTGGAGGAAAGAGTAAGTACATGTATAAACATTGATCTTTATGTTAAGCCTTGACAGTTTTCGTACAAGTTTGTATGTTAAGGTTTCTTTAAACATCTTTATCTTCACTTTAATACTTTTATATATTAAGTATTGTATGGAAATCCCCAACTGACGAAGTTCCCACCAGGCAAAATCCCCACCCGTCAAAATCGCTACCAGACAAAATCCCCAACAGACAAAATCCCCACCGGACAAAATCTCCAATGGATAAAATACCCACCAAACAAAATCCTGTACAGACAAAATCCCCAACTGACAAAATACTCAACAAACAAAATCTGCACTTCTAGTTTTTGTATTCAGTTGTTGCACATAATTGCACAGTCATAATTGCCACTGTTTATTTTGCAAGGTGCGTTTATTATTGTAGATACGACAGGTGGAGAATGAAACTTACAGAACTATGACAAATGTAGAAGATACAGCAGAGAATACTGTATCAGCTTTATCTTACCTCTTACTAGAGGCTGCTGGTGAGTTAGCCTGTCTATCTTAAACACATACTGTAAAATCGTATGAGCTGTTCTTCAGGAAAACCGGGCTTAGTGACATTATATAGTAATTATGTAATAATGTATAGAAGAAGCTCCTTAATGAGAAAAAAGTGATGTTCTTTGATTTAGTTTTAAGTAATTGGATAATATAATACTATCTCTTCGATTTAATTTTTCTCATGAATTATGTAAAAATAATTTCTTATGCTATGGTGACCCATTTCTACGTTGTGAACACTCTCCTGGTACAGTTTTGGCCTAACCATTTTGAAACTGAGTGACATTAATCATCAAGGTCGATATTGGGTCAAATGGGGTCAAAAACTAGGTCAGTGTCATTTGATAGAAAAACCTTATGAACACACTAGAAGTCAAAATTGTTGCCTAATCTTTATCAAAGTTAATCTCTGGTGAGCGACCCAGGGCCCTGTGGTCCTCTTTTCTAATTAGCATTCAAAACGATGAAAGCAAGGCACTGATTGGCTAATCTTAAACTCGATAGGAGATGATCTTTAATGGTTCATTGTCATATCCTCATGTGAAGTGTTTATTGAAGGAATGATTTTAATTAAATTGCTCTGTGTAACTATTAGTAAACTTTTACTCTTACAGGTGTTAAAGATGTGAATGCGGACCATGCAGTCAGTCATATAGGAAGGTGTTATGGTTTAGTTACCCTACTTCGTGCTACAGCTTACCATTCTAGTAAAAACAGGGTATTAATCCCTATAGAGATGCTAATAAAGGTACGAGGGGCATTCATTAAATAATGTCTTTTTGGTCATAAATTAGAATATTCATACATTTCTGCAACCATCAACCATTCCACTATAATATTTAGTGAAACTTTCAATAAAATTCTTTTTCTGGACTTGTGTTTTTGTTGTCTTTTTCAAGGGTTAGTAGTAGACACTGTGTCTTTTTGATAATAATTGTCCACTAAAATTCATTTCGGGAAATAAATCTTATTCCACAGCTATTATGCCGTAAATAATTTAAATGCCTCCCATAAAAACTTGATTTGCTGTACATGATTGCCAATTTTGTTCAAAGTAAGATCATTTTAAAGTCACTAAAATAAGTGTCAAAATAAGCCCCAAAAGCATGCTATTTTTCAATTAATATTTTTAATTAATTTTATTGGTTGGAATTTGGCATATTAAACATGGAGGTATTCCATGTACCATCAACATTAATTTCTGGGGAGATTTTGCGAATTAAACAGAATTGATATGAAGTTATTGGTTCCTGAACCAGCAAGCATAATTTTGTTTAAACAAGAGTGGGATTATTTTTGACCATCTAACTTGTAGACTACAAATAATCATTATTCGATTACCCCTATTGATTTTGAGGTCAAAGGTCAAGGTCACTGTGACCTTTACCATTGCTGACTATTGGGCTGCCATGGGGGCTTATGTGTTTTACAAGCATCTCTTGTTATATTTGATTTGATGTAGTTGTCCTATATTTCAGCATCAAGTATCACAGGAACAAATATTGAGATGTAAGGAAGATCAGAATGTGAAAGATGTCATGTATGATATAGCTTGTGTTGCTCACTCACACTTAGAAACTGTAAGAAAACATTTACATATTTATTATCATTTTTAACCACTTCTTTAGTTATGACTCCCACAATTAGTGTGGGAAGACATATTGATTTTGTGCTGGACGTCTGTATGGATATCACAAAGTTTATCCACGTTTGTTCTCCTTAACCATTGGTTGGATTTCAATAACACATAGCATAGTCCAAGAGGTAAGGTCTATGCCTAGTTGTGCTTATTGTGGGGGAATTGTAGGTCAGATAATTTTTGCCTGAGTAATGGCCCTTTGTCAATCTCATTAAGATCAGACCTTCATTAAGCTTCACTGCTTTACACTGATATAGGATCTGACTATGGGGGTCATGTCGATGTGAACTTTACTTTATCAAATCAAATCGCTTCTTTCACAAATCTGAAAGTGCGATGAAACACTGATGAGGCTACGTGACTTCATTGGGCGCCAGAGAGGTCATTTGAACATGACCTCTTACAGAGTGTAGTCAGATCCCTAACAGCGTAAAGGAATGGAGCAAATGTAATGATCTGATTTTAATGAGATAGGCCCTTTGTTGGAGACATACATTTTTGTGTCAAAAACCCTGCTTGTTTTTTGTTGTCATGGAAACATGATATTTCTCTATGTTAACTTTTTACTCCATAATACAAATGGAATATCACTGCAGTGTGTTAAAACGTTGGGCCGTATTACCTTCTTGTGTAATGCTTTATCTTGCGAGACTGTTAGGTCAGCAACACGGTTTTTCTATTATTTGACCTTGTGACCTGGTTTTTGTGTCGCCTGAAAAGGCGACATATAGGTGTTACTTTGGCGGTGGCTGCGGCGTCACAAATTGCTTGTCCGGAGCATAACTTTGTGACCTTAAGTTCAAATGACTCAAGATTTGGTATGCATGTTTCTTACAATAAGCCGAAGTGCAGTGCGCAAAAACCATAACTCTACCTGTCATAGTTTTTGAATTATTTCCCTTAGATTGATTTAATTTGAGCATTTCTTGTCCGGCGGATAACTTTGTCACCAAGAGGTTGAATGACTTGAAATTTGGTATGCATGTTTCTTACCAAAAGTCCAAGTGCAGTACACAAGAATCGTAACTCTACCTTGTGCCATTTTTTATTTTTGTCCCTTTGATTGATTTTATAAGCATTTCTTGTCCGTGGCATAACTTTGTCACCATAAGTATTAATGACTCCAAGATAGGTATGCATGTTTCTTGCTGTGACATTTTTTTGTCCAGAGCATCACTTTGTCGTTTTTAGTTCAGATGACTAGAGAACTCTTGTGAGTCGATATGTAGCCCAATAGTGGATAGTTTTCCATGACAAATGTGCATGTCGTCAGGTGACACATGCGACTCGCGGAGCTTTTATTGACCAAATATCTTACTTGACCTAGATTTTGTAGATGATCAATATGACCTAGTTTCATAAAGATTAGACTAAAATTGTGACCACTACAGTGTTAACAAGGTTTTTGTATTACCGTATTTGACATTGCGGCCTAGTTTTTGGCCCCAGATGACCCAATATCATCTCAACACCTAAAACTATACAATGTTATTTGTTTCTCTGATTTCAGGCAAGAAAGATTGAAGGTGTACCAAAACAAGCATATCCTGTTTTACTAAATTCTGTAAGTATTAGACTAACTTGTGTTTCATGTTAAAGGTCACTGTGACCTTTGTTTCCTGTAGTACAGGTCATTGCCAACCACCCTACTAATATTGATGAACGTAGTTGAAAGTGTGCTCTAGCGTTGAATTGGATAGGGTTTTGTCTACTGACTATCGCACACGTCATGTGTAAAACAAATTACATGTACACACACTCCTTCAATTGGGAGGGTTAAAGAATGGAAGTTTTGTTTTGAGGTATACTAATACCAGCCTATACCAGTATTTGATTGAAAACATGCATGCAAATACATGCAACTGATGAATACATGCCTTAACAAAGTTTTTTCCAGTCCGGTTCTCTTTACCCAATTGTGGCTCTTCAAGAATGCTTGGTACCAATCCTAGTTGTGCTTATTGTCAGTAATACAGTCAGGTCTCGATATATTGACATCATGTTTGGGAACAAAAATAATTAAATGCTCTTTATAAATTCAATATACTGACATTTTCTTGGAAACAAACTGCCTCATTGTATACAGACCTGACTGTACTAGGTTGGATAATTTTTGCCGGACTTATAGCCTTTTGTGGGAAACACAGGTTTTTGTTTCAAAAACTCTTTTTGAGAATCATTTACTTGTACATAACAGGTACTGGTTCATTGCATTGCTGTTTAACAATTAATTTATTGTTTTATTTTTGTATTTTCAGTTAATTTGTGAGCTATATTTAAGAGACCTACAACTTGCTGATTTTAATGTATTCCATGAAGGACTTCATGTTCGAAACCCAAACCTTTCCTGGTTATTATGTAAGCAGAGGTATTGGAAAAGAACTTTTTAATGTGCGTGTTTAGTATGTTATCGAAATTTGTGTGTAATTTGTGTGTAATATTTACCCTTGGAAACGCTGTTTGAAGAGGGTTTACTGGAGACAACTTACGGCTGGTCAGTTAGTTGGTCAGATAATTGAAGTTAACTTGTTGAGTGAACTTCTTCCGTACTGATAAAGGCTTTGTAAAGCGAAAACGTTGGTCATTAGTAAGTTTCAGCAAACCTAACCTGCTTGTGTAATTACCTTACACATAGGTGTGTTAGTATACAATTGTTATTTCCAGTTATAAAGCGTATGAGGCTTCATATCCATGGCTGCCATCAAATGTAGATGTGCAGTAGTGTAAATGCTGCTAGGCCATTAAGATTTTGTTTCTTTTGAAGGGACTAAATATATGCTAAAACGCAACACTGGCTATCTACGTATTAAACATTTCGGGTGGCATGGTACGGAACCCTTAGTATTATTTGGGCATACACATTAAAGTACCTCTAGGTATGCCTCTGGGTACTGTTTATCAAAGCAATTACAGAAATCGTAAAATTACGGTATGTTCAAATTTAAATTCTCAAAGGTTCAATTTTTACGTGCATCAGTCCATGCCTTACAGAGGTATTGCCCTTGGATTGTGTGTAATAAAGCAGTATTGTTGTGCTAGTTATTCAGTGATATATCATAGCTCTTTGTTTTGTATATTTGTTACTGTAAAGTGCCGATTTGTGGATGAAATTTATTGAAATCTGAATAAAAAGATGTGAACCATCAATCTATTGATTTGTTCATTTATATGAAGCAAGAAGTCATATGTATTCGTTGAACACTATTAACATGGTCCTGACCTCTATGCATGAATATATTACTAGCAGAGTTCCTACTGAGGCATAATGCCCAGTCCTGAAAATACAATGCAAATCTGTTTCGGGTGCCATTAGCACACATCCCTACACCAAACCTATGTTTCAAACATAGTTTTATTGTTATAATTCAGTTTATGAAATTTCAAATAAACATAATATAGTCATACTTTGAATTTTTCAAATAACTTTATTTTGTGCAGAAAAGTTCATTCTTTCTATTGCAGCAAATCTGGATTATTCCGGAACTGTTGGACCCCTTTGTAACTAGCTTCTTGCATGGAATAAGAAAGTAAATCATTATTTAAGATAAGAGTGTAAAGCGCCCCTTGTACATATTTGTATTACTTCCTTCCTGGGTGACGAAAACTGAAGTCCCAGTCATGGTTAGTGTGTTGGGTTTGTAACTCATCCATCCGGGTTTGATTCCTGGTTGTGACAGGTTACACCCTTCCATGAAAGTTGGACACATGTGGAGAAGTTGCTTATTCCTTGTGGAAGTCCTGATTAGGATACAGTCCAGGAAAACTGGTTAGGTGAACCAGTCACTGCATATATAACTCAGAAATCAAAAGGCCAACAGTACTGTAATAATTTCACAACATTTTCTTTATCGATTTTGTTCAGTTACCATACGATTGACATGAATATTGATTTATTGACCCTTATCAAAATTTGAGTAGCATTCTTTGATATACGCATCAGGTTTGCAGTATTCAATGTAGCTCAATTGTCACAGAATAACAAGGTCAGCTTTTGTGATCGCTCTTTGTCTGCTGTTCATCCACCAACAAAGGTTTATGTAGACGATGTCACAATGGCCTAATCTTCATGATACATACTGGTAGTCACAATGATATTCTCAACAAAATCTAGGTCAAGTTTGATATTTGGTCATATGGGGTCAAAGACTAAGTCACTAATTTAATGTATTGCTCTTAAAAATACAACCTGAATACGAAGACTTATTCACTCAATTGACCAATGACCAAACACCAGTGTAGAGAATGCTCCGCCCATTTGTTTGTCAAATGTTATCAAGCGAATCCATTGGATGATGCACACATGTGTAATACCAGGTATTTCCAATGTTTTACAACCAAAATTAGATCCTTACATTAGTCAACTGAGTTTTTGATTCACATATTTTAACATCTGGGGTGGTATTCATAAAGCATTTTAGCAGAAAACTTAGAAATTTCTTAAAATCTAAAAATGTTATTAAGTGTATCAGCCAAGAAGCAAGATCAAGATGATTAATATTTTACATCGTTTTGAAGCATTATGTAAACAGCTTCTATACTCACTAAGAAAACATGGATTATACTTTAAATTGTGCGAGAAATGAGCTGCGCAAATGTTGGACTTAAGTCAAAATATTTAAGTTTTCACTTAAGATGCTTTGTGAATACCAGCCCTGGTGTCTGGCCAATTACAAGACCCATTTCTAAGGGTCCGAATAGTGGTATTCTTATTGAAGGTTTTACCGTAGATGAAATGAGTAATTTGACATAAAGCGAGTATTGATATAAAACGAGTAATTTGACTTAAAACATGAATTTGACATACAAGAGGGCCCAAAGGGCCCTAGGTCGCTCACCTGTCGAACTTGACCTAGATTTTGTAGAGATGATCATTGTGACCAAGTTTCATACAGATAAGGCCAATATTTTTACCTCTAGTGACTACACAAGGTTTTTATATGATTTGACTTAATGACCTAGTTTTTGACCCCAGATAAAACAATATCAAACTTGGCCTAGATTTTGTTGAGATGATCATTGTGACCAAGTTTCATAAAGATAAGGTCGACATTGTGACCTCTAGTGACTACACAAGGTTTTTCTATGATTTAACGATGTGACCTAGTTTTTGACTCAAGATGACCCAATATCAAACTTGACCTAGATATTGTTAAGATGATCATTGTGACCAAGTTTCATACAGATTAGGCCAATATTGTGACCTCTAGTGACTACACAAAGTTTTTCTATTATTTGACATTGTGACCTAGTTTTTTACCCTGGATGACCCAATATCGAACTTGACCTAGATTTTGTTAAGATGGCCATTGTGACCAAGTTTCATAAAGATTAAGTCAAAACTGTGACTTCTAGTGACTACACAAACTTTTTCTATGATTTGACCTAGTGACCTAGTTTTTGACCCCAGATGACCCAATATCAAACTGGACCTAGATTTTGTTGAGATGACCATTGTGACCAAGTTTCATAAAGATTGAGTCAAAATTGTGACCTCTAGTGACTACACAAGGTTTTTCTATGATTTGACCTTGTGACCTAGTTTTTAACCCCTTATGACCCAATATCAACTTGACCTAGATTTTGTCGAGATGATCATTGTGAAAAAGTTTCATAAAGATTAAGTCAAAATTGTGACCTCTAGTGACTACACAAGGTTTTTCTATGATTTGACCTTGTGACCTAGTTTTTGACCCCAGATGACCCAATATCGAACTTGACCTAGATTTTGTCGAGATGATCATTGTGACCAAGTTTCATAAAGATTAAGTCAAAATTGTGACCTCTAGTGACTACACAAGGTTTTTCTATGATTTGACCTAGTGACCTAGTTTTTGACCCCAGATGACCCAATATCGAACTTGACCTAGATTTTGTGGAGATGATCATTGTGACCAAGTTTCGTAAAGATTAAGTCAAAATTGTGACCTCTAGTGACTACACAAGGTTTTTCTATGATTTGACCTAATGACCTAGTTTTTGACCCCGGATGACCCAATATCGAACTTGGCCTAGATTTTGTTGAGATGATCATTGTGACCAAGTTTCATAAAGATTAGGCTAAAATTGTGACCTCTAGTTTCTACACAAGCCAATTGTTGACGGACGGACGACGGACGGACGACGGACGAAGAGTGATCACAAAAGCTCACTCTGTCACTTTGTGACAAGTGAGCTAAAAACAACAAACGCATGTATCAGTTTAATAAAATATTTTATTTGAAACAAATGTGTGTACAATACTGGGTTTCAAAACAAACTTTTAAGTACAGTTGTTACACAAACACTGATGTGTCGAGGTTATCCAACATGTACAGGCTGTCACAGAAGTTTGTTCACAAACTTTACATTGATTAAAAAAGGTTTTGATTTTCCTTTCGTTTTGGACTATAGTACTTAAGAGCGTAAGATTACCATTTGTTGATAGGCAACACACAATGTTCAAGTATATCTAAATTTACCGGTATGTAGAATTATACACACTATTACACAGGGGTATATGTTTTATCAAAGCAATTACAAAAATCATAAACTTACATCCAAATTTAAATTCTTTATCATTCTTTAACAACTACAAATTGAGGTAAATGGATCTGCAATATCATCAATGATTCAGTTAATGAACTCCTATAAAACCATACCAGTCTCAAGTTAGTAGTTGTTAAAGCAGTAAAAGGAATTTAAATTTGAGCCTAAGTTTAAGATTTCTGTAAGTGCTTTGATAAAATAGTACCAAGATCTCTTAACAAATATCCAGTAAAAAGCCAACAACATTTATAATCAACAAAGTTTGTATAAAGATAACAAAAGAACAAACAACAGCTAGGAGTACGGTACTTGTAGCATTTGGTTAAATGCCAAGTGGTTAGTATACAAGTACAAAGAATTGTATACTATACAGGACCTTTAGAAAGAGAATTGGAATATTACATAATGTTTACCCAAACTTGGAAATACAATATATTGCATATAGCAAAACTAACGACTAAAGCTAATACTAACACATTTATTATACAACTGTGACTCCCGATCCCTGATTACTATCTTATATGTACTACAATCTACTAAATATTACTCCATATTGAACACTTACATATTTGTAAATAGCTGCGCTATGATTGAATAATAAATGTAGTGGACTCCTACCTTAAAGAATTCAACAATAGTCAAGGTCTTCCACCTTAAACTTAAAAGAAATTTTGCGTCAAAAGTGACTAAGAAATTTTGCGTCAAAAGTGGCGTCAAAAATGGCTGTTAGGACTTACTCATAAGTGTATATTTTCAACCTGAAACAAGCCAAGTGTATAAAGAAAAGGAATACTTCAACAACACGAATCAAGGAAAGTCCATGAAAACCCTGCTTTCAAACAAGGGCCCAAACTCTAGCAAGTAAAGATGCATTTGAACTCAGCACACTGAGGAACATTCCAGTAAAGATTTCTGACTACAGTGAAATACTTTTCAAGATATTCGTGACATTTATGCAGAATTTGCCAAACTGAATTCAAATAACCATTGAAAACACGGTAGAAATTTTAATTGATATTATATCCATTTCGCTTCAACTCATAAATTAAACACGATTCTTACATAACATTATCTTAAACATGATTACAGATTAACACGTAAATCACACAACAATAATAATACACTTATAATTAAATTACGATCATGTATAGATATGTACATCACAAACCTCTGTTCAGGTAATACCGGGTAAAATATATGGAAAATACTATAAATATCTGAACACTTAACAACACGAAGCACATGATCACACATTCAGGGCTGTCAACAGGGCCAAATAAAAAATCAGGAAAATCGTACCTAACTGAACAGATTTGTCAAACAAAGAGGCCTTCCATGAGATTATTTCCATAATTAACCAAGTTTGTGTTAAAATCCTTCAGAGCAGATTAGATTTACCATATCTTTGCCATTTCTTGAGATATTTTCATCAAATAACTTTTATTTTAGTGAGAAGCCTGAAGTCTTTCAGGGATGATAAATCCGGAAATCCGCATAAATCAGGAAAGTTGACAACCCTGCACATTAGGTCAATATCAAAGTAATACACCTATCTATGTTTTAGCCTGAATAGCCACTGACTGATAGTAGTGTAACGGTATACTGCGGTACACAATGAACTGGGAAATTAAGCTCCATACGATCGACAGTACAGCACTACTAAATTTCGATACGGTTCGGTACAATATTTTTTATTAACTAAATAATACTCTTAAAACAAAAACATGCTGCAGCCCACTGATTGTGAATAATTATCATGTATCAGTTGATTTGATTGGCTTAAAATATGCTTCATATTGTCAAATTAATTTAAAATAGTTGATATACACATTATTGTTTGCAAAACTTGCTGTAATAATACCAGCAAAGTCAATGTCTAGAATGTCTACAAACTCTCACTTAAAAATTGGAAGTATTTTAAGCTGCTGTTAGACAATATCATATCAAGCCGAAATATACCGAACCGTAAGATATATTAATGGTACATATCATATCGTGAGTTGAGCATATTGTGACACCCCTACTGACTGGTACCCAAAATGATGACTGCCACAGGTTGGTGCTAAAAATAATGGCTGGTACTTAGAATGCTGGCTGCCAACCTGCCCTTATATGAGTTGTAGCTTGGATTAAGACAAACTTGCAAATTAATGTAAACTTGACCCTAGAAGCAGCATGTTTTGACAATTTTTGGATCTAAGCAATAACATAATCCCAACTTAAGTTCCCGCCGTATAGGAGAGATCACCGTATTCATATGCAAAATGCCCACCGGCAATCTATTGGATGCATGAACAATTAAAAACCTGCCATTCACCAATAGCTAGCTGGTGGTACTAATCCCTTTGTATAGAAACATGATCTCTCCTATTCTAATGTGTCATGTGACAACGATTAAATGAATGACCGATTAAGTTTTGCATACCACTTAGGTCATATAGTGAGTGACAGGACCGGTACGGGTTCAAACCAATGATAGACCTGTGTATATGATTGAATCAACAGTACAGTACAAATATTAGTATTATTCTTCAGTAACATCAGTTTGACCTAAAAAAATTCATAATCCAATCAACAATATTATCATAAAGCAGTTTTACAGGCAGCATTTTTACATGTTTGATTGCCAAGAAGCTGATTAGCGGACACAATTTATCTCATAATCTCAATGATTGAATTAAAACTTTGCTAAATATAAATTGGTTTTCATGATATTCCAGGGTAAAAAGCAAGTTAGCATGACAAAAACTTTGCCTTGATTAGCAGACGACGTTGTAATGCATGCACAATCTTAACACATCTTCCAATAATGGGTTGACAAAATATTATGACAACACAGTCATTCACACCAGTAAAAAATTGCAAATCCTGAAAAATTGTCAATTTACCAGGGAAAAATCCTGAAAACAGACCATTTTTGGCCACTCAAAATCCTGCAGTTAAGGGAAAATCCTGAAAACTTAAACCCATACTTTCATACATTATGTATCATTTAATTTTATTTCACTTGATTAAAACTTAGTCTAAG
Source organism: Spisula solida (assembly GCA_947247005.1). Classification (NCBI taxonomy): domain Eukaryota; kingdom Metazoa; phylum Mollusca; class Bivalvia; order Venerida; family Mactridae; genus Spisula; species Spisula solida. The sequence continues at coordinate 25,551,560 of OX365945.1, read as the reverse complement.
CCTTTCAACATGACGTACAATTTCTACAAATAGGAATGTCTGCAAACAAGTAAAACATTATGTTTCCTTGGCAATTTTTTCCTAACTAATGAGTAACCAAACAGCTTCCAATAAACAAAACTTAATGAGAAAGAAATAAACATCCAATACAATAAATATCACACCAATGAGCTCTGACAATAAAAAGAAATACATACATTTCAACCCTATATCTATAATAAATTATTAATATAGGGCCATATTCTGACACAAAAGTACCATGACAAGTACTTTTTAGGATGTATTTTGTGTGGTTTTTTTGTGCTTCAAAAGATATGCTTATAATTTTGTGCATTTCTCAAAATTTCACAGACTGAGGCAAGTGACTCAGTGTACCTTCGCATGGCTATGGCCCTATAAAACGAGTAGATAAGAGTTGAAATTTGTATATTTTTTTGCTAGAGCCCTGTGATTACACTGATCTCAAACAATTTGTGGAGGGGGGACCCTTATAATTTACCTTCCACGTGTCGTCACGGTCACGTCGGGACAAACGCTAACACTGAAGGTGAACTGCTCCAAATCTTGGACAGCCCAAACCATGTGAAGATTTATCAGTAATTTAGACAAACCTTACATCATATCCCATACAAAAACATTGAAATTCAAACTATCCCATGAAATTTCAACTATGTACAGGGTTTGTGCCGTAAGAAGCAATATGGATATCGATCAGATATCGAGAAATAACAGGTTTTGTTAGATTTCAAAGTCATATAGAGAAAGCATTTTTTCCAAACATTCAATTCAATTGATGATCGAAAAGGGATTACACAGTTTTCCATAGTGCCACACAACTATATACAAGAACTTGATGTTGTCCGAATTCATATAATACATGATTGTAGTATTTATGCTTTTGTATAGAAATATAATATCTTAATAGATTAATTGTCTTTCAGATCATGTATGCAGGGGTCTTTCAGGGACATTATTCCCAATCCTGAAAATAAAATATAAGTCTAGGCTCCAGTAGCACAGCACACATTCCTACACTAAATTGTTTTTCCAACATTGTTCTATTGTTAAAATTCAGCTTATCAAATTTAAAATGACTATAACTTAGTAAAAACAATGAATATATTATTCATCAAATAACTTTTATTTTCTGCAGAAAAGTTTGTCCTATCCAGACTTCTGGATTATTCTGGCATTGTAGGAACTTTATGTCATTTAAAACTATTAATAACGACTTTGAATTAAAAAAATCGAATTTTATGTATCTCATCAAGTGCATGGTATGTACTGCGATACTGTGTCGAACTGATCCCATAGACAGTCGCTAATTTACTAGCGCCTGCGGCATGGGTTTAGTTACCTAGATGAGCGATAATTATTATAATCCACGAAGGTGCGAAAATTATTGTTAATGATCAAGTGATCTATTCAGCTTTGACTTTTAATGATTTAATCCCATTATACATACACTATGTAAGTCGTATGCAGTGACACTTTGTACTAGTATATTGTAAGCGTAGTAACTGTATAATGTGTAAACGTGTCATCACCTTGATGACGTAGTCTATATTGCGCCCCGTATGTTCGACACTTAGATAATATTTTATGATTATCGATTTCAGCAAAAAAAATCATGTTTTTATACGAACGTCCGAATACGAAAATTGGATCCGAACTTCGGAACGGGATCCGAACGTTCGGATGTCCGGACTCCGGTTGACAACTCAAGTAGGAACCCATGTGTATGATAGAATTAACCATATTGTTCTCATATGTTAGGACAAATTGTGACCCTTTACAGAATATCACTTCGTAACTAACCTACTTAAGCATTGAAAAACTTAGCAGGAAACTCTCATTAGAAGCATAAAATCTTAATTTGCATCTGTTGTTAGATACTGAATCTAATCACTCTAAACACAATTTGGACAAAAATGCTTTCACTAATAAACTTCAGAAAACTAAACAAATATAAAACATTGCATTCCCTAACTATCAGTCCCAACATGTTCTTCAAATCCCTCACTTTCCGTAACCAAAGCTCGTTCCAGAATCACACGTCCTTCCTTGTAACGCTGATTTTCTTCATTGGCAAATTCGTAAATCCATCCCAGTTTCTGATCACAATTCTTGCACATGACGTCTCGTACCATGTGTCGACCTGTCAGCATGACGCGATCCTGTACCTCACTGTACGTTAGATTGACCACTTTGTTGAACAAGAAAGCTCTTCCTGTGGCTCCTGGATGTAATAATACATTGTTATGATAAAGAATCTACTATAATCAATAAATCAAATGCTATCAAGTGCACCCAGGATAATGTGATGTTTACAAACATGAATCGGTTTAGTCAACTGTTGCAAAATTGGTTTTACAAATTACTTAAGTAAACAGATATTGTCAGTGTTGTACTAAAAACATCACTGATATATCGTGCACATCTGATTAATCCAAATATTCCCACCTTTCTTATGATCGTGGGGGCACTATAAATGTGAAACAAGAGAGATAATTCTATAATAAGAAAGTTGGACTCGCACATCAACCTGCATTCAACTGTACCGTTTTTGCATAAGTTGTGTTAAGAGAACTTTAGAGGTATAATTTTCAATGTGTCGGTTTTGGACATGCCCAATCAGGGGGCAAATCTTTTGGTTTTCAGTATGCAAGATTTCCTAATTGTACATAATTTTTGAACATTTTAAATGCCAGTCATGCATTGAAACATGATTACCGGTAGTTAAAAATTATTCCGGACTCGGTGAAAAAAAAAAGAAGTATTCGGGATTCATTGTGTACTATTTCTTGATGCCAAGTATCAATTGGTTAATTTTTTAGTTTTGCTAAATATAATTACATTGAATGACAATACCTTAACAATCATTCTCACGTAAATAAAACCAGACTTCTGATAGATCATTGATATGGAAGAATTTTATTATCGCCAAACAACAACAGTCTGTGGAAATGTTGCAATTCATCCTGTTGTCACATTACATAGGCTTATATATCAATGTCAAGAATTACGTCTGAATGACATAACAGCTACCAAGCAGAAAGCAACAGACAGCACTTTTCCTGCACAACATACTGCTTTTTCTTAAAGTCTTTCGTAGTATTATTATTATTTTTGCTGTGCAATGCTGTAATCGGCAAGTACTTTCCACCGGACAAAAATGTGACTGTTTTGTTCCGCTACAAATTGCTATCAACGAGGGTTTGGTCAATGCAACTGGTCCCACTTACATACAGGGGTCATTTTGATACTTTTGACTAAATATTACCATTTTATAGACAAAATAACCATGATTTTAAGAGCAAATGATCCTTCAAACCAAAATCTTGAGGGTCAAAATTTGGATTTTTGGCAAATTCAAGGATCAAAACCCCTACTCCCAAGACAAATCCCTGACATACATCATAACATGTACAGTATAAAGAAACAGCACATACCAGTGAATCGTGTGGAGATCAGTTCCGCTCTATTTGTCAATGGTGTGTCACAGTTGGAACATGAAAACAACCTTGTACCTCCAATATGTGTTAAAAAGATACGACCCATTATGCGCCAACAAATATCTGCAAAATGAAAGAAACAAAATGAAAACTACAATTGTGCCGGTTGAGGTAATTGGTTCGATTCCTGGCCATGTCAAACCAATAACATGAAAATAATGATAATCAGGTAGTTCCTTTGCTCTACTGCACTTGTTATATTACCAGGAGACATTAACTGTAAGGCCAGATGAATATAATCTGTTTTTGCTTGGGTATATGCATGGATCCAGAATTTTTCTCAGAGAGCAATTTTTCTTTGACAAGTTATTTTGTTCAGAGTGGGTCTAACCAGCTATATTTAAAGGGTTCAGCTGTTGTCCTGATTTGACTCTAATATAAATATTACATGTATATACTATATATTAAAGCCCTGACAAAACCTGAGTGTACAAATTTCCAAAAGGGAGGGGGGTCCAGACCCTTGGTCCTGGGCCTCTCTGGATATGTGCATGATTTAATTCATTGACATCTTTTCACTCTCCAGTCCATTTCCTGGCAATGTTGAAGAAGTATGTACATTTACTTAGGTTTTATTATTTTTCCTTTATGCAGTATGTCACGGATATACACAGAATTTCCGTGAGTATGTAAAAAAATAATATTGGCTTAGGGATGGGATTGAGAGCCCGGCTGACCTAGGGGAAAGGAACTTGGTTTGTAAAGACAACAGAGCCAAGAATTTTATCTTAATATTGTCACCATATATGATAAAAGAGTCAGACGTTTGGTGATGATTTCGAATCAACCTGGAAATTATGTGTGTTCTATTGTGACAGGTCTGTTAATCAATGTAGCTCCCGGCCATGTGCATTAATTAGGTGTTTCCAACACTAAGATATTTATTACATGTCATGTTTTGCAGACCTCTTTGCATGAGATTGTTGATGGAAATGCAGGAGATTTCATTAAAATGAGGGATATTTTCCTTGCTCAAACTTTTAGACTTAAATAAATGAAGTATGTTAGCAGTCAACTTATTTTACTTGTATGACAATACCATGCATACATGTACAAAATGAAGCAATTTAAACTAAATGTTTGTGATCATTTTTATCATTTTTATGATGTAAACAAAAAATGACAGGGTCCGGTCACGGATATACACTATGTCCTGGAGTGAAGAAATGCGTGAGATTTGATCAATTTGACCCCGACCATGCGTGAGTAGAGTCTCAAATGCATGAGAGTCACGCATGATGCGGGAGATCTGGCATGTATGATATTTAATAAAGTAAAACCTCAATAATAAGACCACCCTTGGGACCTTTGAGAATTTGTCTCAATTGGTTGTTGAGTTTTAATATTAATTTAAGATATAATATTGTGAATTATTAAACATTAAAATGAGCCTGTAAATTGTAACTAAAAATGTTAAGGTGGTCATTTTATTGAGGTGGTCTTTATACAAGTGAGGTGCTTAATTGGCCATCTTCTTTAATTAATGTAATTATGTTAATTCTACCTGAGTAACATGCACACGTATATAATTAATTGACATTTGTCTTAATTAACCCTTTAAGTGTACTATGCCATATAAAGGCAACATGTTCTGACAACAAAATTGCTCAGTAACAACAGAAACATCAGTATATTTATAGCACTTAACCTTGACCTACACAAAATGGACACAATAACACACTTTTTGTGCATAAAATGTCAACAAGAACTTGGTTAAATCATTACTGATAATAGATATGAATCACTTTTTATCTTTCTTCTAGCATTTACTCATAGAAAGGCGTATTTTGAAACAATACACCACGCCATGACTAATGCAACAAAGAGTTAAAATTGGTGTCAGAACAACACAGTGTCAGTGTGATATGACGAATCGCCCACGTAAACACGACGATTTATCGAATAAAGCAACGACATATCAACAAATTAACAACGCAGCAATACACATTCGACATCAACTCAACAAACTGTCATAGTCTTACCCTTCTGGTACTACGAGATGTCAAGAAATTTCCTGTAAAACCGTCGTGATCACTGGTTGCTCAGCTGTGTATCTGGAACCAAAACATTACTTTACGTCAGTTGACACGTGTCTATATTTAGAAAGGTCAAAGGTAAAGGTTACTGCAGCTGCGCGTTTGTGTCATTGTTACTTCCGGTTAGTGAATCGTGTACACTCCCAACTTCGGAACTGTCATTTTTGTGTGTATTTGTGATTTATTAGGATATTTTGGAATTTTAACCTGAACAATGAGGCGTTGGCTATCAGGAGACGACCGGAGAAAGAAAGAACCGGAGGTCTTTGATAATGTTGCGGCAGGTTTGAAGAAAATTTACAAGCAAAAGTTACTTCCCCTTGAGGAAACCTACAGATTTCATGATTTTCATTCACCAAAGCTGGATGACCCTGATTTTGATGCCAAACCAATGATTTTACTTATTGGACAATATTCTACTGGTAAAACAACATTTATCAGGTATCTACTGGAGCAAGACTTCCCAGGAATCAGAATTGGTCCTGAACCCACAACTGACAGATTCATCACTGTAATGCATGGTGACCAGGATGGCGTTATTCCTGGTAATGCCGCAGTAGTTGATCCCGCAAAGCAATTCAGGCCTTTGACTAAATTTGGCAATGCCTTCCTGAACCGTTTTCAATGCTCACTCCTGGATAATAGTGTTCTAGATAGTATCACAATAGTCGATACACCAGGCATCTTGTCAGGGGAAAAGCAGCGCGTAGATCGTGGGTACGATTTTCCAGGAGTTCTGGAGTGGTTCGCCGAGAGAGTAGATAGAATTATCTTACTCTTTGATGCACATAAATTGGACATATCAGATGAATTCCATCGTGCTATAGATGCTATTAAAGGATATGATGACAAAATAAGAATTGTGTTAAACAAAGCTGATGGTATTGATCATCAGCAACTGATGAGAGTTTACGGTGCCTTAATGTGGTCCCTTGGTAAAGTCATTAACACTCCAGAAGTAGCTAGAGTATATATCGGATCATTCTGGGACAGACCTCTCCAGCATGATATGAATAGAAAACTTTTTGAATTAGAAGAGAAAGATTTATTCTCGGATCTGCAGGGTCTACCAAGGAATGCAGCTTTAAGGAAACTAAATGATCTTATCAAAAGAGCAAGATTAGCAAAGGTATTATACTTAAGTTTTCATGTTCACAGGCTAACAGTAACAACTCAGCTTGAAGTGAGCACTCACCTGATATTACTGACTCAACTGAGCACTGTTAATATAAAGCCTGTGTCCTTTAATGTCTGGGCCATGAATTATATATGAGCCAGTCTCCAGGAAAACCTGCTATTTTGACAAAAATATTGATTTTGAGCTTTTCCATAGTCTTAAAGGATCATGGTAATGAAACAAAATGCAAAATAAATTTTGTAAATATCTTGAGTTATAAGGAAGTTACAGCTGTTTTTGTACAGTCCCTATTTGGTTCTTTTTGTGTGACGTCGCAAACATCATTGAAACGTTAGACGACGTTACTGCAACGATGATTTCATAATTACATCATTTGATCAATTCTTGACATAAATTGTTCAAAATAGTATCATGTTTTAAAATTATGTTTAATTTGTTAAAATATACATCAAAATTAAAATGATTTGCATTCAGTGAAAGGCTATTACTGCTTTATACAACTAACTCCTCGTTTTTCTCAATCGGAGTACTTTTCTGAAATTGGTCACCATAGCAACGAAGTATGTGATTTCGATATAATTCATAAGAAATTTTAAACCTAAGATATAGTACTATATTGGAAAATTACTTAGAGTAGAATCAATAGATATGTATTTTTCTCATTTTAGAGCTTTATATATTTAAAACCTTGTTACATAATATAAGTACATAATGTCATTATAGCAGGTTTTCCTGGAGACTGGCTCATATATTTATAAATAATCACCGTGAATTATTATTATAATATTTAGTAGCTTTCCTGAAATTTAGCTGTAGTCCAGTCTTACATAACATAAACACAGGCAGTCTGTGAAATTAGGATTTGGAACTATAGTTGTAGAATAGTGACAGTCACTGACTGTCTTGTCCGAATCAGTCCGAATTAAATTGTTTTTCCTAATATTTAATTTAGTAAGTCCTGTAGAAGTTAATTACTTAGATTAGGCCGAACTTAAAATATTCTTTGTTTCCCCATCCCGACCCTAGCAGATTTAGAATGAGTAGGTAGGTAGGGTAAATATTTTTTTTAATTGTTTCAGTATGATAGTTATTTGTTAAAGCATAAAAATAATGAAATTTAGAATTAACTCAAAGGTGAAAATCAACAATCCTAAATTTAATCGTAAGAAAGAAGCCAGTAAACAAAAAATAAATTTTTCACTTCCAATTTTTAATAAAAAAAATATTATTTTAATTTGGGCAATAAAATATTTTGGGTAGGGCCCTTTTTAATCAGGTAGGTAGGGGATGGGGAAACAAACAATATTTTATTTTAGGCCTTACAAATAATATTTTACTTCTCCTGGACAAGTTCCTCTTTCACCAAATGTTAAGGTAGAAACATCTTAAAAGAAGTAAAAAAAGTCACTAATGTTGGTCTCTCGACTGCTCTGACTCGACTGACCAAGGATAAGTGGTTTTCATGGAGAACCACCAACTCATTGATTGATTGTACTTTGTAGCCTGCTACATGTAGGTTTCCCTGTTGAACACTGATCATTTATTTTATTCATAGATAACTTTTTTTAACTGGATCTGAATAGAACATTTGAACGGTTGGGCCTTCATGTCACCACTGGAAATAAGGAAGTGTGTCACTTAGGCCAAGAGGTGAATTGTCTGCAGTATTGCTAAACTGATCACAGGGAGTATTAAAGTCACGATTGTTCTATTTCATTGAATGAATAATTAAATATAACTCAAGGTTATGGTGTCAAAAGATCACAACTAAGTTAGCACAAGTTCAAAGCAGTCCTTGAGAATTTGCTTGAATTATGTGTTCACCTTCACAGGCTTTGAGTGGATATTAGTTTTAAAATGCTCTTGAGTAGTATGGATCACAAGGTCTTTGTTTCGATTCTCAGCCAGAGCACAGGTCTGATTTGGTCATTTCTGAAACGCTTTTTAGTGTTACCCACCCAACTAGAGACTTAAACTGGCAAGAAAACCAGAGGTACGCACACGGTGGGTTTTCCAATTTCCACCCAGCCATCGCACCGAAATAAAATTGAGGTGTCACCGTTGTCAGACTTACTGTGTGACCATTATGGACATAATTTGTATCATGTATTAGTGCTATACACCACTGTGACCAGGAACAATAAAGAACCAAGGACCCTATTGAGTTGCAGTATTCATAAAGAGCTAGGTTATTGCACCTAGATTTCCTGTAACACAGAGCTGTTAGTCTTCCTGCAAAGCCAAGAGGTCATTTTAATGATTCGACCATTTGACAGCCCTGGAAAAAAACCAAAGGAACATGCTGCTGCTGCTATACTTAAGACTGTCCCAGCCAAACTCAAACTACAACAGATTAAGGGTTTTAAGGTCCTGACCTATACTGAGTTATAGCCCTTTAACTTAAATAATTTGGAATACTGCCATGATTTGACATTAATTAAGAAATAAAAATCTGTTCGCGTATTTTGTCGGTGAAAAAAACATGGGCAGGAGTTCAGATGCGGAAAAATTAAATCACAAGTGCGTAGCACGAGTGATTTAATTTCTCGCATCCAAACGAGTGCCCGTGTTTTATTCACGGACAAAATATAAGAACAGAGTTTTTATTTCGATTCTAAATACGATAATATCCCGCACTATTTAACTGCGCACATTCCATTTTCAACCGTTTGACGTTGAACATAATTCCACGCTGAAATTGAGTGGCTTATTAGCTGGTACAATTACCTCCCTTGTTAATGAAAACGACCTTCGTAATTTTCTGAAGGAAAAAACACATTTTTAAACATTGAAACAATTTTAATAACATGAGTATAGTGTATCTATTTCATGAAATGAAAAAAATATAAATGAATTGATTATCAGAAGTTTTTAAGAAACTTAATTTCGAGAGTATATTGGACTTTCTAAAAATAGATGCATCATAGCTGTAACACTGGATTATCGTGCAACTCACAACCCGTTGAAGTTTTTACTATAAAGTTTACGTTCATTCCTTCATAAATAAGTCACTTGATACGGGGCGTAAATAGTAACAGCCAATTTGATACGATGTTTTATTGCGGTAATAATACATGCCCTGGTTTGCTCTATGAGTATATGGATTAATCCGCGGATCGTCACTCGTGTTAGAATTACAATCGTCAGTCATGTGAGGCGTTTTATATTGAGGAGATGATTTTAATCAGATTGAATAATATTTATTGCACTTTTGACTTGAGTCTTTGAAGATAAGTCCAACTTACATAAAATTTCAATATATAATACGTCATGTATGATATCACACAATATTAATTAAAACTGTTTCAAACTGTTTGGATGATGTAAATAAGTGTGTCCATTGGCAGCCAAAAGGAGATATCAGCAACCTGAAATAAAAAGGCTGATAGGTCATTTTGGCTGTCAATTTGGCTGTCAATTTGGCTGTCAATTTAAGGATAAAATCTATGGTATGTGGTGATTTTGACTTTACTATAGATCTAAATGTAGCTATTTGTGATATCACAAGGGGGTCTTTTCCTACTTAGTATGACACTTTGATGCTTGACTCCAACTTGAATGTAAGCCTATCCCACATATCAAGGTAATTGTTTCATCTCCAGTATCTTCCATGTCAGGATGAAGACCTGACCAGACTGATACAGTTTTATGGCATTGTGTAACTCTCTGTTTTTGACTGTGATGTGACATTATTTATGATGTTACTTTACCCTTGAGAAAGTAAATATATTTATGACCCATATATTTATGTATAAAATTTGACTGTATTAACCTAAATAAGTTGACATAATGTGAACTGGGATAAATTCACTTTTGAGAAAGTATTTGATGGTTATATATAGGGGTGGGCCGATGCATCGAAATATCGATGCATTGCGATTCCGAGTGTCCCGATAGTATGGATCGATAGTAAAAGTCTCGATCCAATAACTATCGCCGATAGTTAGCTCAACAATCGATAGTTACGATAGTTCCCGTTTTATAAATAAAGTTTATTATTAATTTAAAACAACTTCCGTTTTCGTTAAAAAACTAATTGTAAATAACCACAAGTATCAAAACAGCCACAAATTGGCACAATGGACCAATATAGCATTAATTTTATAAATCTATTTTTGTCGAATTCATTTTAAATCATTTCCACAAATAGTAGATTTTTATGTTGTACAAAATGTGATATCTTACACACAGCAAATTTGCATTTACAAGTTAATATCTGGTTTTCAAATCTTGGCAATAACTATTGCAATAGTATCGCAATAGTTTCCAGCAATACAATAGTATCGCAATAGTACTTTCAGCAATACCAATAGTATTGCAATAGTCAAAATTTGACTCAATAGTCACCCCTAGTTATATATTGTATTATGCATGTTATAGTAATATGACTTACATGTACTATATACACTGTACATGTATAACAAATATAGTTACAATTGTTTTTGTGCTGGATGTCACAAACCTGTTTTTTGCCATGCACTCAAGGTCAGGGGCATAGCCACACTTGAATGGATGCCACACACACAAGTCTTGAAGTAGATGATAGGGAAAAGTAACAGTAAAGTGTCTGCTTCAGGGTGGCGGTCCTGAATTCGATCCCTGACTGAGTCCTACCATAGATGAAATAAAAATGGTACCTGAGTTAATCCCTTGCTAGACGCTCAGGGACGATGGCTTTTCTCTCTCATAATCAAATGCATGTGGCAATGGATCACATCAAGATTGAGGGGTCGAGAGTGATTAATATAATTTTTGAAAAACTTATTTCACAATCGACTTTAAAAATTAAATTAATTAGTATTTACAAATGTAGTATAATTATCAATCTGTCACTCAAAAGTTTTTAACAAAAAATTTTAAAAGATTAAACTGATCAAGTTGAGAATTATTGCTATAAAAATTTGTGTTTTAAAAAAAATTCAGATAACAGTAAAACTGTTAAACTCTAAACAGTACATTTTGTTTGTCTTAATACATTAAATGATTTGTAGTATATATATAGACATCATTAACTAACATGAATAGTTACTGGTGCGCATTCATTGTACCTGAAATTACCATATATGTATAGGTAAGGTTTTAAATGTATTGAATTGTGGATGATTTCTGTAATGTTATCTACCAGTTTTATCTCAGCCTAAATCTAAATGGGTTTCTTGCATTTGCAATTACTAGTAGCCTGTAGGCTGTAACAAATTAATTGCTAGATTACCATGATTCAAAGTTTGCCGAAAACAGGGAAGTGTATCAAGGATTTTATTTCCAAAAAAAGTGTTTCTGCATTTGTTTTGAGCTTAGGTTTGGTTACTTTTGAGAAGTTTCCGGAAAATAAAAAAGATTCAGGGTGGGAGACAAAAACAGGACATGTCAGGGGACAGTAATCTAGGATTATATTTATTCTGTCCTAACCTGTTTAAGATTGAGAGTTGAGTGCATTCAGTAATATAATTATATAGACCTGTGTCATTGTCAGTAATTACTATAGATCTATAATTATATGTGTATATATTGTGATTACTATTGATTTGGGTATACTGTGACAGTGATGGTTCACAAACAGTATTCTGAACGAAACAACAAATAAATAAACAACAAAAAAGGCAATAAATAAACAAATGAATAAAAGCATAGTGTTTGGTAAATATTGGCAGTCAGAAAGAACTGATGGGGCCAGTGCCCTCTCTATAGGCAAAAACAAAAATTAATTATTTAAAAAAACAAAAACTATTTACCGATTAAAACAAATCTATTCCATCGGTTAATAATGGAAGCCCTCGAATAATAATGGAAGCCCTGAGATGTGTTGTTTCACTGGGCCACTGGCATCATGTGGGTTGACTTCAAACTTACTTGTGCTCTTGATAGACAGTCACAAGTTTATTATTAAATGTTGAACCAGAATCTTTGAACTTGACAATGCTGAATGGGTTACTATTTGCTTTAAGGGACAGTGAATTAATATTTGCTCCTCATCCTACATGCCTTTGTGATGCCAAGACCATCAAAATCATGCAGTTTGCCCCATAATTGATGCTGACCCTAAAATTGATGCTGACCCTAACAGAATTAACAGTGTATAAGCCGGTAGTTCTTGTGCAACCCATTACTAAAATTTCTCCCTTTTTGAAAAATGCCCTGATAATTATACCTTTTATATGGTATATGTATACAAATTACAATTGTTTGAGCTGCACCAGTTTTAAAACTTTATATCATTGCATATTTCAGGTGCATGCATACATCATTAGCGCACTGAAGAAAGAGATGCCTTCTATGTTTGGCAAGGACTCCAAGAAGAAAGAGCTGATCAAACAGTTGGGTGATATATATGCTGCCATTGAACGTGAGCATGGTATCTCACGTGGAGACTTTCCCGAACTCAAAAAGATGCAAGAGCAATTGCTTCAACAGGACTTCACCAAATTCCACCAAATAAGGCCAAAACTCATAGAAACTGTGGACCAAATGTTAGCATCGGACATTGCTCGCTTGATGGAGATGATTCCACTCGAGGATCAGAATGCCGAGAACGAGAAATCTGATGTTGAAGGCGGGGCTTTTGAGAACTATAAGGATAGCCCATTCGGATTTGGGAGTGGCGAGGGAGCTGATGCCGGCAAAGGTGATCATGAATGGATTGTTGGACAAGAGAAGTATAAGCATGATGAAACATTCGGTAAGCTGAACCCTGTGAATGGTAAGATAACGGGAGCGGCCGCTAAAGCTGAAATGGTGAAATCCAAATTGCCCAATTCTGTTCTAGGGAAGATATGGAAACTGGCTGATGTAGATAGAGATGGCATGTTAGACACTGATGAGTGGGCTTTAGCTAATCACCTTATTAAAATAAAAATGGACGGACATGATTTACCAAATGAACTACCTGAGCATTTAGTGCCTCCATCAAAGAAAAATGGTTTTGCCGACTGAGAGTGAACTGTTCAACATCTCTTGTTTGTAACTAAGGATTGTAACATTCGGTGTACTGTTGTCAGATTTTGTGTCACTGTGATTAAGGCTGGGATAAGTTCATTACTGTCAGTCAATTTGAAGATATAAATATTGTGTTGTACTATACATTTTGTATTGGGGTCATAATTGGACAAAAAAAGGCTTTCACTTACCTGTACCTAGCCTAGAGATGTATAGATTTAATTCACTACAATGTACATGTAAGTGACTTGTCGTAGTGTGCGAAATCATTCACCTGGCTCTCTTAAATATTGCATGCTTATTCAACGTCCTTTATCAGGTTTGTTATTTTTAACAAGTTGAACAGGCCTTGACAAATATTTTTACCTAGAAGAACTTGTCCTGCAATATAGACAAAGAAGATAACCCCAAAATCTTTGGTACATTTTTTGAGGCCTGTTAAAGTATGCTTATGGTACATTAACAGAATCACACGATGTTTAATGAGTTCCAGGTAATTAACTTCGCACAATAATTGAATAAAACATGTAGGACTTGAGTATGTTACAAACATGTATGTAGTATAGTATACATGAATCGTAGCAATTTACTAGTGCAATCTAAAAAGTACCGTAGACACGTTTCCATACTGCATATTGTTGCTATTAAATATTTGTGTATCTAGTTCACGCATAATGAATTGTATAGAGACTGTTGTATTAATTAGCATATTAGCATACTACACAGCATCATAGTGTCTATAAATGTGTAGAGAAATAATACAGTTTACCTATTGTGCAATGTATTTATATGATATTTGCTGTGAAAACACTTGTAATATCTGATAAATTTGTATACTCTTCAATTGTCCCCCTGGGAGGTAAAATATTATCACAATGTAGTCCATATTTAATCTCTAAATTTTCTTCCTACAAGAACAATATTCAGCTATACCCTATATTTTTGTCTATGTTGAATTGTAATATATTGTTTTATTAGGCCCTCCATCATTGATGAGGGGGTATAATGATTTGCACATTTCGGTCGGTCAGTTGGTCAGTTTGTCGGTTGGTCAGTAGACCAAATGGTTTCCGTTCAATAACTCAAGAACGCTTTGCCCTAGGCTAGGATCTTCAAACTTTACAAGAAGGTTGGCCAGCAACAGTAGATGACCACTATTGATTTTAGGTCAGTAGGTCAAAGGCATGCAAGGTCGATGTGACCTTTATCATTATTGATTATTTGGCTGCACTCAGGTGGCATACATGTTTTACAAACATCTCTTGTTATATATCATTACGGCTTTTACGTCCGACTGTTTGTTTCATCAGACTTGTATCATCAGACTTGTAATAGCATATGCATTGGTATACATTTTTGTTACCCAGATTCATCTACTAATTCATCCAGCAGATTCTCTAGTATCAATTATATCAGACCTTGAAAATCTACCTGAAACAATCTTTATCTTGATGTAAAAATAATGGCAAGTTACTGAATTATACTGAAATCTGTTTTCCATTCTAGGTTTTTCCTATACCTTAAATCTGCTGAAGCACTTGTTACAGGGTCTATATGTTTAATATTCATGATTTTGCTGTCAAGATAGTCCTATCCTTTCAGTTAGATTCTAATTTTTAAAAAATGGCATGTACTTGTATTTATTATCTGCAATCCTTGTTCACCAGTGTATTGTTCACCTGTTGTTTGTGTACTTGACCAACCAGTGATGACTGATGTATGAGATGGCATTGATTAATATTTGACTCGCCTGTAGGACATATACATTGTACATTGTATGCCATCTACTGAATTTAATTACCAGTACTTATAGTGTGCCCAGTCAGGATAAGTTTATGTTTACCAACATGAATCGTTTGGTCATTTTTTACTGTTGCAAAATTGGTTTTACAAATCTCTATTTAAAGTGAACAGATATAGTGAGCTTTATACTAAAAGCATCTCTGATAAATAATGCACATCTGATTGATCCATCTTTGTGGAATATTCCAAATTTTCCAGCCTTCTCATCATCGTTGGCACATTATGTATTATGCTTGTTCTTCTGATCACTTCAGTTTATTATAGGCATGTCGGTACAACTATTAGCATGATATATTGACTATAATTCACATGAATTGCTTCTGCAATGAAAATACACAGTCTGATCGAATGCCACATGTTCCTGTGTATACAATGTATATCTGTTACTTACTACAAAGTCACATATTTTCGTGTTTACTAATTTTTCGTGGATTTTGGTAAAAAAATTATGCGGGTCAGAAATTTGTGGAATACAATCGGGCAATGAGCATTTTTACATTTTTAGGAAGTCAATTAACGGTTCGGATAATATTTCGTGGTGTAGTTCAATCATGAAAAATCAACGAAAATTTAGCACTAATGAAAAATTCTGACTTTATAGTATGTTCCACCCTGTATCTGTGTTTTAATGGTCAGTCAATTTCATGTATCCAAGTGCTGTGCATGTATATGTACAATGTATGTTAGTTTATAATTTAATGTATTTTGTTGTCTTATCTTAAATTTATTTTTGCCTTTTATGTTGTTTATTTCATTGTAGACCTCTACAAAACCGTAGTCAGTATACTGGTAATACACATGTATTTACTATTCTTTGTTAAGAGTTTTTATGCCCCCCTATCGATAGATGGGGAGGCATATAGTGATTCACCTGTCCGTCCGTTCGTCCGTTCGTCTGTTCGTCCGTTCGTCCGTCCGTCCTGGTTAACCCAAATTGACCGTTTCTTCTAGCATTAATATGGCTTGCTACAAAGCTTTCATACTTGCATGGATGTTGTGTATGAACACTCTCCACACGCCAGTATCACCTAACCCCATTTTGACCTTCACCTTGACCTAATTTTGGACTTAGACTAATTTATGGACAAGGCTTCCACAGGGGGCATAAGCGTTTATTGAACGCAGTCTTGTTGTTTCTTAATTTAAGGATGTTTTAAAATGTTTTTTTTCAAATTTATGTACGGTATAAGCATACTTGTATTACCAGTTTTATAGCGTTTTGATTATTGAGACCTTTGATGAAAGTACTTTAACTTACACAATCTCTTGAATCAGAACTTACATGTACCAGACTTCTATAAGTGAAACATTTTTAGTTCTCAAATACTGAAATAGAGATAAGGCTCATCACCACACATATTTTAAAATCTCTGAAACTGCATACTGCTTTCAGCTGCTACCTCCTTCCATGAAAACTTAACTACAATATCGATTTTCCTCCACATGTGGAGACGTTGCTAGTTCCTTGTGGAATGGTAAATGTTTAAAGTATGGATTAAGGTTACTACAGTACCCAACAAATATAGATCTATAATAACTATATAAACTTGCAATTCTAAAGTTACTATTAAACACAATTAGAAAGAAATTTCAAAGTCGCTATTTGTGGCGCTCTTTTATTTGTAAGTTTCAAATATAGTTGTTTTACTTTGCATAGACAGAAGTAATTCTCATGATTTGAGCCTATTTTTAAAATTGTTATAATATTGTTGAAAGTGATACATCTGGATGAGTTCTGCCTGTCCCATTGTTTATTATTCAGAATCAAGGTTATGTGTAAATATTTAGTTTCCTGTTAAATTGTTAATATATTGAAGCAAACTAGAATAATGATGTCAATCAGCTGTTTGGGAGATAGTTCTATTATTCTGTATTGTGATGTACTAGTACATGTTTATATATACCCATGGTTGTAAAGTTCCTACATGGTTCAGAACCGATCACTTTCTGCTGAATATATTAAAACCTGTGTGTACTGTGCTTGTTTCACATGAGCTCTTGTGCTTTGTTCATGTGTTTTTTATTAGTTAAAAAAGTTTATGAAAAAATTTACTATACCTGCTTTTGATGTACATTTGTACCAGTAATTATCAATGACATTAAGACAGTCGTCAACCAAGTACTTCAGATTATAAACATTGCAACAGTACATTATAGCGCATGGTCCAATGAATCTACTTGAAAACCTTCAACAAGCAAACTTCGACTAACAGTAGTTGTGCTAAATTGTTCTATAATCGATATATCCCCACCGTCATATCATTATCGGCCGACCACAAATTTCAGGATTGTGCAGCAAATGTTCTATACAGGTAACAACTGTCTCATTTAGCAGCTGGTAATATTTTGACAGTTAGACCGCTGTTGCCGGTATATCCTGTATGGTTTCAGTCCAGATATCGGCATGTCCCTCTGGTGTACCCAATTGATGCAGTTGTGCAACCCACTCGGTTGAAACAAACATAAGGCTAAACCTGAATAGGTACACATTGGGGCAGAATGTAATCGTGATATACCGTACATGTACAAACGTGTCAGCCTAATAAAAGACAGAGTGATCTTTGCTCCAGCATAGTGTCAATTATAACAAGGAAGTCTGATATTGAATATTGCTTTCACTTATAGTATACTAGGGTGTAACATTATAACTTGTCATCCCACTTGATGTTAAAGTGGACAATGACATATGGGATGGATAATAACCTTACATGTTTTTATTGTTCCATCTTCTCGGTACAATATTGTTTATCATAGTGTATGCATTATTGTCATTTATTGATTGATCATCTAAGGTGGAGCTGCTATCAGTGTTCGTTGACCGTCACCGCTTGGATATCCGATATGGGTGAGCTAAGGTCTGCCAGACTTATTGCGATAATTTTTACATGCTTCCATGCATTACTAGGATGACTTAGTGCATTATTGCAGAATCCCCTACTTTGTCAAACCCCAGGAACGGTAGATTGTACTGAATTTCTCCTAACCATAGAACTCCTTAGTTATACACTAATTATCACCAAAACCATTTATTTGTGACCATTCATAATGATACCAAACTAAATAATGATCAATTTGTGCCAAACCTTACCAAAACCAAGTAACCACAGTTTAACATTAAATCTAACCAAAATGTGAGCTGTAGTATTTGTCTGATTATGCCCAAACCAAATAACAGTAGGACTAGGTTAACTATTTACTTTGTAGTCTTTAAGAGATGTCAGCTGATATGCGCTCCTGTGCAGCTTTTTGGGACAACTATCATTGAAGAATGATCTCCCTTGAGAAGCTCTCCATCTCAGTCATTGTTTTGTCTCCCCTTATTGGGAAGTAATAGGTGATGGAGATGGCATAATGGTGTGAATTGATGTTTCTATAGAGTAAATAGTTAAGCTGAACCATGCTAAAACCATATATACCAGTAACAATAATCGTACCTCTCAAATCTCACCAAATACATTTTTGGCCATATAACACCAATTGCTGTAACTTTTACTTTTAAAATCAAGTTCATATGAACTTGCTGCTGAGGGTGAAAGTCAGCTAAATGTTTTCTATTGGTGAAAGTGAACTTAATGATTTGTAGTGGTGAAATTCAACTGAATGTTTTATGTTGGTTAAAGTCAACTAAATGTTTTATGTTGGTTAAAGTCAACTAAATGTTTTATGTTGGTTAAAGTCAACTAAATGTTTTCAATTAGTGAAAGTCAACTCAATGTTTTGTATTGATGCTCATGTTAGCTGCTGAATTTACATGCTTTTTGTTGTGTTATAATATTACAAAATTTTACTTGCCCTGATCTCCCGAATCATCGCAATGAGAAATCTCAGCTCAAACTAAGATTTTGCTCAAATCAGAATCTGAGTTAAAGATCAATCAGTTTCAATCTTCAAAATTTTGTTCTGTAATACTAATAAACTATTCACAATGTTTATATTTTATGATATCTATTTTGAAACCGATTTTGTATGGAGATTAATTATTTCAAAGATTTGGGAAATATTTGAGCTAAGATTAAACTCAGATTTATTGAGATGTTTCGGGAGATCAGAGCCTGGTATAGACTTTCTCTTGCACCTTCTATGTTAAATTAGTGATTGTTGTTATTCTGTTATTTGATACTCCAGTGTGGTCTGTATACATGTATTTATGTTAATATATTCAGGTCACAGGGTCATGCTTAACTTGATGCCATATTCAAGTCATGTCCATATTAGGCAACTTCCCCCTAAAGTCATAAAACTCACTTTATAGGAAGGTATATTAAACAACCTACTCTAGTTACAATGTTTTGACAGTGTATGTTATATGTGGTGTTAAACCTGAGACGCAAAGGATGTTCTTTATTCATGTCCACACAGCTGGCACAGTTGGTTCCTCAGGTTAGCAAATTAATCAAGGGTTGGATCCTCTTGTTAGCAATTCAAGGGTTGGATCCTCAGGTTAGCAATTCAAGGGTTGGATCCTCAGGTTAGCAATTCAAGGGTTGGATCCTCTTGTTAGCAATTCAAGGGTTGGATCCTCTGGTTAGCAATTCAAGGGTTGGATCCTCTTGTTAGCAATTCAAGGGTTGGATCCTCTTGTTAGCAATTCAAGGGTTGGATCCTCAGGTTAGCAATTCAAGGGTTGGATCCTCTTGTTAGCAATTCAAGGGTTGGATCCTCAGGTTAGCAAATCAAGGGTTGGATCCTCAGGTCAGCAATTCGAGGGTTGGATCCTCAGGTTAGCAAATCAAAGGGAACAGATCCTCGGTTAAATCCAGGAAACTTGATAGGTCAACTGGCTGACTTGCAAGATTGAAAAATTATTGAATATTGTAAAATCACCTATTTTCGTGGGCATCAAATTTCATTGATTTTTTATTGATTTCTCGAGGTGGTTATTTTGTGGATTATGATGGTAGACTTCAGTGATTATTTGCGAGGATGGCAAAGCTCACCCACAAATTCTATGAGAATTACAAATTTAACTCCCACTAAAAATAATGATTTTACTGTAAAAACTGTATAAACTCTATGAACAATAAATTAATCAAATATCATATTTTAAAGTTGTAATTAGACTCTAATGAGATACTAGTTGTTTTTATACTAGTACGTTATCTTAATTGTTCATAATGATTTTATATTACCAAAGCATTGCTTGTTTAATTAACTTTCCATTGGTTGTAGCTAGCTATGTAGTTTTGCATTTCAATTGTATGTGTGGGCATGTGCTTAATGTAACTGCATAAAATGTAGCAGAAATTTTGTTAATTGGTATTGCTAACAATCGACCAAGTGTTAAGGTTTATTTGTAATGATTTATTCTGTCTTAAAATGTGTAATTTTAAGTCCAATTATTTGTATTATATAAGTGTCATTAAATCAATAAAGCATGTACCGTATTTGGTGTAATAAATTAATACATAGCTTAATGTAAATCTCGTTTTTCATTATATTAGTACATGCTAATGACAAAATCATTAACACTTCGTTCCTGATGTTAACGAAGTTACCCATCCCAACAATGGTAAGAGAGAGAATTAAGCCACCTTCCTTTTTAAGGGAATGACTGGTACTATATTTATTTCGTCATGGTATGAAGCAGCCTGTGATCGAACCCAGGACCTCCCGCACTCAAAGCGGATGCTCTATCATGGAGGTCGAAAATAATTGATGGACTTGAGATAGGGGTGTGAAATAATATCACTGTGGAGTTAAAATCTACCATTTATAATTCCCATGCTATTTTAAATATACAATGATGTTATTTCTATGCCTTAATGATAATAATTGTTCTGACATATATTACAGCATGCATGTTTCTGACAAACATTGTTACATGTTCAAGTAGCAGTATGTGTGTTATCACTCACAATGATAGTTCAAGTAGCAGTATGTGTGTTATCACTCACAATGATAGTTCAAGTAGCAGTATGTGTGTTATCACTCACAATGATAGTTCAAGTAGCAGTATGTGTGTTATCACTCACAATGATAGTTCAAGTAGCAGTATGTGTGTTATCACTCACAATGATAGTTCAAGTAGCAGTATGTGTGTTATCACTCACAATGATAGTTCAAGTAGCAGTATGTGTGTTATCACTCACAATGATAGTTCAAGTAGCAGTATGTGTGTTATCACTCACAATGATATACAGGCTTCTATACTGTAAATCAATTTATATTCGAGTGATCTACATTTTGCAAAATTTAGTAGCCGAGACCTTTTTCGAGGATTTATAAATACTCAGTTCAGGCCTCGTAGCAACACTCCCAGGGGCACAAGTGCCTCCTTAAAAATTTGAGAATTTCCCAAAATAAGCATGTTTTTGAAAAAAAGCCTCAAATAGACTCTAGAAAATATTTGTCTCGATGCTTTCTCGAGCCAGCGGTTGAAGGTTCTATGATCAGGGGTGTCAACAGAGCCAAATTAAAAATCCTGAAAATCATGTGGCTGACCATTTTCGACAAACTAGAGGCCGTCAACCATATAAAACTCAGTTTTTCAAACTTTTTATTGAAGAAAATCCTTTAGAGCAGGTATAATTGACCATAACTTTGCCATTTCTTGAGATATTTTCATCAAATTACTTTTATTTTGGTCAGAAAGCATAGCTCTTCCAGGAAAGACAAATCCGGAATTCAGGATAAATCCGGAAAATTGACACCCCTGTATGATAGGCCTTTATATTATGAAAGTATATTTTTACGAATTTATGAATGAACAAGGAACTAAATTCAGTTGGAAGTTAATAGTGAAATCAAAAACTTCGCAAATAATACCTGACATACAGTATTTTGATTTGTAATTTATTAATCATCTACCGTGCTGTATACTGGTCCCTCTGTAATCAAACTTGTAAACAGTGTGTATTGTATAAAATATACCCACCATGTTGTCTGGATCTTTTACTGTGGATGAGATAAATAAATCTTTCAGTTCGATTCTTATCAAGTTATGAAAGCACGTTGAGAGAGCTGCTATTATGGTACAATTAAGGTACACATTGTCTGTAATCTGTTGTTTTCAGTCAGCTAACTATGTCACTCAAGGGGTGTATATAAAAATATATTAAAATAGACTTTGTTAAAGAAAAACTGATAAGCCTATTTCATGATAGAGTTGATGTTTCTTTCAAAGCTTAGTAATTGGTGAAGTCCTAATCAGCTCTATATAATCAATGGTTAAAAGAGAGCTTGTTGCTTGTACAGAACAACCTCTGTAGAGCAACACCCTTTTAGAGCTGTAAAAATTGGTTGCTGGTTAGAGGTCACTGCTCTACAGAGGTTAAATTTATAGTAAATAATTATAGACATTGTTAGAGAGGTTTTTGTTGTACAGAGTGTCACTCTGGAGGGGTTGTTCTACAGAGTGTCACTCTGGAGGGGTTGTTCTGTACTTTCAGATAATTATAAATTTATTGTCAAGGCATATCAATCACTTTGGGATGGAATGGACTGCAACTTTAAAACTTTTTGTTTTTGACCCTTTACTCCATAGAAACATCAATTTATGCCCCAATTCACCACCATCATCATCAATTTCCGATGAGTTTGTAGGGGAGATAATCCAATTAATTTGTATTGACTATTTCGGTAAATAATATAAAATCTAACAACGGTACAACCTCTTCAGAGTGACCCTCTGTAGAGCAACAACCACTCTATTTCAATAACTTCAAAAAAAGCTGATATTTACAATAACTTTAATCTCTTTAGAGCAAAAACCTCTAAACAACGGTCAATATTTGCAGCTCCCAAATGGTGTTGCTCAACATAGGTTTAACTCTACAGTCAAGCCTGTCCACAAAGACCACCAATAGGAACAACAAATCTAGGGGTTGATGTTGACAGGAAGTCTCTCTTTAACAGGTCAAATATCATTCTTAGGTATGCAGACACTTTTTGAAATAATGTTTTTCTTGACAGGACTAGTGGTCTCTTTAAACACATCAAATATCATTCAAATTGAAATTTGGCCGACAGGTTTTGAAATAGTGGTCTTTGTTCGCAGGTCGTCATTTATAGTAACACAAGTTGACTGTGAAATGCTTTTATAGACCCTACATATACTGTACAGGTTATTTGTCTTGTAATGCCAAATTATTTGATCAACATGTCTGCTGTCTGGATATTGCCAAACATTGACCAAGCTACATAAGGAAGCAATTATGTCAGCACAAGTGGTAAGGCCAAAGTTTTTATTTCATGGTTTACAGGATGTATTGAAAATTTACCTACTAGTCCATGTATGGTGTGCAGGGAATAGAAAATAACAAGAGGACTGAAAGGGCCCTAGCTCACTCACCTGGCAGTCTTGCCATTGTGTGGGCGACCTAGAGCACCAAAAGGGCCTCTTGGTTTTTTTCAATTCTTTTTTCAAGACAGCAATTTTTTTTCCGTAAACCTACAAATAAAAAAAACTTTGGTCTAAGAGTGTTCGTGTCAAGATGGTTACACTATGTAACCAATGATGTCAACAAGACAACTTCAGTTGAGAGTCCCATACTTGTGATAACCTCATCTTACATGTTTCCATGTATGGCATATTTATTTGCAAAAGAGAATATTGAAGCAACAAGATAGGGACATAGAAAGCACATACTTGATAAACTAAGCTCTCCACCATTTCCTGTGTAAATTAAAGCCCCTCCCCCCAGGAATTTGGCAACACAATCAATATAGCTAGTTGAACACCCTTCCTAAAAAAAACTAGTTGATTGGACTCCCGCCACCCGCCCCCAGAGAAAAACTTCTGAAACAGCACATGTAACCACATTGATTACAAATGGATCAAGAATTTTGGAATGCGTCTTCTACTAATTAAATCACACATGTTTGCTGTGTTGTTGACACTAGTAGATACACTATAACAGTTATCTTGTCTGTTTTATGGTGTAAATAAAAGCGAGACAACATTTTTTGTTAATTTGTTATGAAATTTGATGCAGGAAAATAACATATTTGCAATGCATGGATGGCTAGATTCATCTGATAAATATGTTGATGGTGTATTACATATGTACAGACAGAATACTGATCCATTATAGTTGACTTGTAGTTGATTGAAGCTCCTGTATAGTAACTGTACCAATATTACATTTACATAGAAATAACATGCGTAACATAAAAAAGTGGTGACAGAATTGTTCAGAGTTGTATCAAAGCACTTACGGAATCTTACTATTACGCATATTTAAATATTGTTTTTTGTAATTCTTTAACATATTCAAAGTGTGGTAAAGCAATGTTCAAATTATTATTAACAATGATTCACTTAATGATCTCCCACAAATCATATCTGTTCCCTAGATTTGAAGTTGTAAAAGCGTTATAAGGAATTTAAATTTGAGTTCAAGTCTAAGATTTCCGCAAATGCATGAAATGGTGTTTACCGGTAATAAAATTTGATTTCCGCAAATGGTGTTTTATAAAATTAATACTATTATAGTAAACATTCTTTTGTCAGGTCATAGGGGTCTGTGACAAACAATATAATTACTGATGGCATATAACATCTTCTCTAATATGCCATTGGTGATCTTTTTTCGTTATAGACACCTATAGACAATATTGGGCATCACTGGGTTCATTCATGTGTGCCGATGTAAATCTCATACAGCATTTATCATACACATAACCTTGATTTTAAAATTTCTTTCTAAAGACAGTTATATTATTAATATCTGCCTGAAATCAAACTCAACGCGACCCCTGATTTACAAATCCTCTGCATTACCGTTTAAACATTGAATGCAGGACGAGCTTTGGTGTAACTACATACATTAAAAATAGAATCAAGAGGGACATACATTTACATTCTTTTTATATCTGAGAAACATACATACAATACATTCAAAAAATGTGTCAGTTCAAGTGTCTTGTCTTTACAAAAGAACAAACCATCCTTTTATGATAGCAATGTACAGATGTACTTTAATTTGAAATTTTAAAACTCACAAAATCAGTTTTCATGAGAGAAATATTGTATACTTCTACCAGTACCTTCCTACTTTATTACTGTGAAACTCAAAAATGAATCAAGATTATGAAAAAACAACGGTTTTTCTGTTTGATTTAAAACTAAATTACCAAACTAACTTACACACTATAAATAAAAAAAACTCTGTTATTTAGTAAAATAGAGTTGAGTTTGATATTGACCATTCATTGACTACATCAAAAATTGTTTAAATAATATGTCGGCAAAAACTAGAACAATGACCGAGGATAATAATCAGGAACATGTAAGTTTGTCCTGTTGTTATCTTAAATGTAATGAATCATACTGATAGGGCACATCATGATGGGTGGGTCTGATGATCGTTGTTTGGCTATAGAATGAATCCATTGTATTAATAAACAGGCCAAGGTACTGTTTTATCAAAGATTGTACGCAAATCCTGAACTTATACTCATATTTAAATTCTAGATTTATAAAACTTTTCAACAAAATACCAATTGGCAACAGATATGGTCTGTAGAAGAGCATTAAGTGAAACATTTATAATACAGGGTCCCTTCACCACAAATTGTACTGTAGTTGTTTAAGAATTACAAATATTAACGACAAGTGCCTTGGTAATCAAAGCACTGAAAGTACTGATGTGTGGCGTACTGATGCCATTAAATCCAATATCGAATCCAGGTTGTATCATAATTTTATGTCACAGTTCTGATAAGCCCACCCTTACTCAAACATTTGTGCTGCTAAAGACACCAAGAGAACCAGCAGTTACCTGGAACTTACTTAAGTAACTGCTGAGCATCAATGAAGGGATATTTACAAATACCATTTTTAACGACTTGGAGAATTCGACCAGTGTCAAGATAACTGACTGTTTATTCTCCGTATGACCACGCATGTTAATTAAATGACACTCTATATTAACGTATGTAAAAGGGGTAAACATGGCGTCGCTCCCACATATCGATCGGCCGATTAATGCTTTAAAACAAGTTTTACATTTTATAAAACCTTTAAGTATTAGCTTTTAAAACAAGCTTTAACGAACAAAATCGATCGAATATTAAATTAATAATTGATGATTTTCGACCGTTTATTTGGTATAAAACGGGATATTTTAAACTTACTTTTACGCGGAACGGATTCTTACTCGTCGCCGTGGATTAACTAATTAGGGTATCGTGTTGAATGTTGTCTAAAAGAGAGACATATATCTCTGCTTCATTACAAGCTTTAAATATTCAAAATCGGATAATAGATACGAATATTATGAGTTCTTATATAAAGCACGGTAGAAATTGACTAGTGCGTTTAACGCTTACCGCGATAACATCGTTAATCGGCCGATCGATATGTACGTAGAACTATTTCAGTTCCCCCCACCAGCTATATATAGCATCAATGTTTGTATACAACATAATTAGGTCATCGTCTGCAATGTGCAGCGGTGGAGTGAATTACATACGTTACAGTATACGATTGAAAACCGTGGGAACTATTAGATTCCCGCCACCAGTGAGAACATTCGTTGGTAGTAAAAATATAGTCCGTTGCGGAATGATTTGCTATAAAAATCCTCTAAAAATAAAAGTCTGATAAAATTGTTGGTCTTAATATAAGTAAATGTTGGTAATGTAAACAAATCAGGTCCAATGATACGTGTAACCTGTGTTGCATGCTTGTAATATTGTTCAAATCATAGAACTATTTATTTGCCGAGGCCTAATGCGTTAAATTGGTCGTAAGCTGAAAAGTGGTAATAACATTGTGTGGCGTTTACGCCACACAAAAACTGTACCCAGTCGTATAATGTGGGCGTCTGGTGGATATACACTACATGTTAGATGATAACTCTTAATTTACTGTACAGAGAAACCTCAATAATAAGTAGGTACATGACATTATACTTTCTGTTGTCCAATCAGACAGGGGAGACTACTGTTGAATACATAGATGAAACAATTACAATTGTATACCAGTTACATCCCTTTAATCAGTCTTTAATGATAAATAACTTATAAATTTATAAATCATATAAAGAGACCTTAGGCCAAAACAAATTAATATTGTGGTTCTGGTAACATGCTGAGAAAAAATAGTATATGTACGGTAGGTAGGGGAACATTTTATATTTTTATAGATTATTTCATTAACTCTGGAAAATCAATGATCCTTGGTGATTCCAACTATTTGGCAATAAAATGTTAAGGGTAGGGGCAAAAAAATAGGAGAAGTAGGGTTACTAGAACCACCATATTATATTAACTATAACAGCCTATATGAAAGGAATAGAGCGTTAATATCAGGGCCATAGGAAATTCAAAACATTCTATCCAAGAAACAATATACTTGTCCGAGTACAGACATCACAGTGTATAAATGAGTCAACTTCGGGTTATCGCAATAAGGAGTACACATTGAATGGTTTAGTCTTGCAATAAGTCGTACAGTGATAGGAAATCACCGGATGTTTCAATCAAAATAAGTCATACAAGTTGAACTGTATAATATCTCAATAAGTCACACAGTGATTTGGTTTGTATGTGGCGGACATAGATCTATATAATATATATGCCGATACAGTGTGCTCTGAATTAATTGCATACAATTGTTTTCTATTGATCAATAATCAGCTATAAAAGATGCACAGATGCAGACGATGTTCTTCAAAGAATCTAGAAGTATCAATTGTGAATCATGGATGTATAGTACATGTAGTACAGAAGTTTTTGATGCTAGTGACACTTTAATATTCTTGAAATATATTTAGGGACCCTCATGTTTCACCGTCCTATAGTCAGAGATCCTACAATTCCTACACACATAATCTTCAACGAGTTCCAAACTTCAACAGATCTAAAAAAAGTTCTGTGATACTCAAAACCACAGCCACCTTCGACATTCATACTTCTGGCGTTGAGAAAAGCCACATTTACTTTTACATTCTGTAACTTTGGTACATTCAAAACTTAGTATCGTCTTAGCAATCACTGATCTGCATCTCTCCTTTACTTTGGTCACTCTGGTGTATTCAAAATGTTAGCATCGAGCAATCAGTGAAACACTGTTTTAATGTGCTGAAGGTCTCATCTTTGCCCCAGAGAATATTCATGTTCTGTGCTGATGTTGCACTCATCTCGTTGACTCTATTCAGATAGCTACAAACCAAGAAGACGACTTGAACAAT
The DNA here is from genome assembly GCA_947247005.1 of Spisula solida. NCBI lineage: Eukaryota > Metazoa > Mollusca > Bivalvia > Venerida > Mactridae > Spisula > Spisula solida. The sequence goes on along the minus strand of OX365945.1, from coordinate 25,522,999 downwards.
TGAAGATCCAGAACCATTCACAACTCACTTTGTCAAAAGCACAAAGTTTATGTCTGACTTTTAGCATTCTGTTCTATTTCTGCAATCTTCTCCATTGTTTCCATGATCTCCGGTCTAAAGACTTTGATATGCACTGCTGAATTATTCCTCGACATTGAATCGACATCCTTGTCATCACATAGCGGCTCAATATCATCGATTAGTTCAACAGTTGATGTGTGAACTGCCACTTCCACGGTACCTAATCCAGCAGATTTCAGCTGTAAAGCTAGATTGATGGCTCTGTTAATTGCAACACCAAGTCCATGTATACACACTATGTTTCCATTATCAAGAATTTTTTGACAACGTTTCATTTGTTGTCTGAAGTCAGTTTTTTGAGAAACGTAAACATCACAGTCTCTCTTGGGAAGTTTTCTTGGTAGACGCTTCCGTAATACACATTCTTCATTGTCAATTAAATCTTTTATAGCAGACTGTTTAGCTTTCTTTTCTTTTGTGTCAAATTGGTCTTCTTTTTTAGTTGCCATCCTGCAAAAGCAAGATTATTGGGTAATTGTTAAAATGTACAGCACTCACAATCCTCCTGTTCACTTTCAATGTTTCGGACTCTATAGATTTGAGGGATACAATACGATTTACTCCGAATGACCGGTGTAGTTGTACTAATAACCTATACATCTGCATCGCTTGATATTATTTGTCGCTTTTCGCATTAGTACTCTGTGCTCATACATTCAGGCCTGTTGGTCTCTGGCGGGAAAGACCAAATATGGGTATACTAAACCAACATTACTCATAAACCATACACGTACAATACACATCAAAAATTCACACAAACAATACACATAAACAATATATTATACACATATACAATACATACAAACAATACACATAAACAATATATTAAATACATATAAAATACATACAAACAATACACATAAACAATATATTAAATACATATAAAATACATACAAACAATACACATAAACAATATATTATACAATACATACAAACAATACACATAAACAATATATTATACACATATACAATACATACAAACAATACACATAAACAATACATTATACACATATACAATACATACAAACAATACACATAAACAATATATTATACAATACATACAAACAATACACATAAACAATATATTATACACATATACAATACATACAAACAATACACATAAACAATATATTATACACATATACAATACATACAAACAATACACATAGACAATATATTATACAATACATACAAACAATACAATACACATAAACAATATATTATACAATACATACAAACAATACACATAAACAATATATTATACAATACATACAAACAATACACATAAACAATATAGTATACACATATACAATACATACAAACAATACACAGAAACAATATATTAAATACATATAAAATACATACAAACAATACACATAAACAATATATTAAATACATATAAAATACATACAAACAATACACATAAACAATATATTATACAATACATACAAACAATACACATAAACAATATATTATACACATATACAATACATACAAACAGTGCACATAAAATATTATACACATATACAATACATACAAACAATACATGTAAACAATATATTAAATACATATTAAATACATACAAACAATACACATAAACAATATATTAAATACATATAAAATACATACAAACAATACACATAAACAATATATTATACAATACATACAAACAATACACATAAACAATATATTATACACCTATACAATACATACAAACAGTGCACATAAAATATTATACACATATACAATACATACAAACAATACATGTAAACAATATATTAAATACATATTAAATACATACAAACAATACACATAAACAATATATTATACAATACATACAAACAATACACATAAACAATACATTATACATATATACACTACATACAAACAATACACATAAAATATTATACACATATACAATACATACAAACAATACACATAAACAATATATTATACACATATACAATACATACAAACAATACACATAAACAATATAGTATACACATATACAATACATACAAACAATACACATAAACAATATATTATACACATATACAATACATACAAACAATACTCATAAACAATATATTATACGCATATACAATACATACAAACAATACACATAAACAATATATTATACACATATACAATACATACAAACAATACACATAAACAATATATTATACACATATACAATACATACAAACAATACACATAAACAATATATTATACACATATACAATACATACAAACAATACACATAAATAATATATTATACACATATACAATACATACAAACAATACACATAAACAATATATTAAATACATATAAAATACATACAAACAATACACATAAACAATATATTATACAATACATACAAACGATACACATAAACAATATATTATACAATACATACAAACAATACATATAAACAATATATTAAACACATATACAATAGATACAAACAATACACATAAACAAAAAATAGATCTATATTATCTACAAACACTACATACAGCAATACACATTATAAATAATTATATATTTACAAGCTTTAAACAATACCATCAAACAATTCACAATGTCTACTTAAATAATGAAAATGTGACTTATCATCATAGATTACTACCGCCAATGAGTAACCTAGATAAGAATAAGATAACTCGGTCTAGGTGAATTTGAACACTATTTACTATTTACATTCTTGCAATGAAAATGGCGAGGTTTGTTATAGTAATATTGGTAAGTTTCTTTAGTTTGGCGAGTGCGGAAAGCCGTTTGTCAGATGGTGCGATAAATTTGCTTGTTAAAGGTTTGAAGACTCAAGGAAGACAGATTGAAGCATTGCAAGACGTTGTCGAAAACCAGCAGAAAGAAATAGAACAACTAAAGCAGGCTTTAGGACAGACATACGGTGACAATGACACACCACAGACAATGTCTACGTGGAACAACGGTAAGCATTGGTTAATTACTCCAAGGCACACCGTGTAACAATAATTTGATTGGTTTAACCGTTTAGACAAAAATTCGAATTAGAAGGGAACTATTGCAGTCACGTGAGAGTCGGCGTTGACGTATGTGTTGGCGTCTATACTTCCGCCTCGACGTTGGCATCAGCGTAATGCTTTTGTTAAAGTTTAGGTAAAATCCCAAATATTTTCTAGATCATTGACATATTGTCTACTTGTTCACCATCACAACCCTTCTCTACACAGGTCGAAATCAATGTTAAAGCTTAGGTATTGCCCAAAATGTTTTCAAACCCCATTGACATACTACTCTGATACAGTTATAACTCTGTATACTTGTTTATAGTGTACATTTAACATGACCTGCCCAAACCAGGACCAGCCAGGCCTAAGTTAGTTAGACATGAGGTTTAACCAGGTATAACCATACCAAGTTTAACTAAGTTAGGACTGTGGTCTAACCAGGTAAAACCAGGTCTAAGTAGTAATTGGTTTACATGTATATTTTTATTAAAAGCAGAGAGGTCGAATGCGCTCGTATATAAACTACTCAAAATTTGATAACGGGCAACAAAATGTCCATTTAAATATTTCGCAAATTGAATGAGATGGACTTTTGAAATTTTCAGAAACATAATGCTCCATCTACAATATTGTAAACGAATAATGATTGCTTCAAAATTTGATGTCCAAGTGCTGATAAGCCCAATCTTATTGAAATGTTCGTTCAGCATTCACGCCTCAGTGAGAACAGGATGCGACCTTCTTGTTGGCATTTTGGGTCTTAGACAATATGAGAATAAAAATGGGACACACATTGGGCACTGCTAATAGGGCTTATCAGTTCCTCGGAAAAAACTACGCTATTTTGACAACGCATTTCAAAGGCAACCGATGAATGTTTCGAAATTCAGCAGCAGATAGGTAAACTGAATCTCCTCTTTTATACCAGGTACCAGCACACTTTCGAGAAGTAACCGACAACTGCAAATGTCACCGGAAACGGTTGCGTTCACAGCAATTTTATCCCAAAAGCTATCAAGTTTGGGAGTTAACCAAAATATCGTATTTGATGCGGTAGATGAGAACATCGGAGGAGCATACCACGCCCACCACGGCCTATTTATAGCACCGATTCCTGGTGTCTACGTATTTCACACAACCATTTTCGTACAGCCACAAAATACAGCATTATGCAGACTTAACGTCAATGGTGTTGACAAGGCAGGTGTTTATCTACCCGTTACCTCTCATTACCACGGCGGAAGTCAAATGATCGTGGCGCTGTTGAAGACAAACGATGAAGTATCCGTACGTGTCAAGAGTGCTGCTAGCGTCATCTACAGTGATGTCAACTCATATGTATCATTTACGGGATTTCTGCTTAAAGACACATCCGAGTTACTGCCTACCGTTGTTGGATAACTGTTGCATTTACATGTATACATAGCCCACCGACGATAACGATAGCCTTTGTTTACAAATAAAAATGACAATTAAATGTGTTTATCTAAGTTCAATCGTGTAAAGTTGACCTCTTTGGCCCGTAGCCGACCGAAACTCCACCGTTGTCCATTTTCCCATTTTGCACAAAGCGTGCAGAGATCAGTGGTCCGATAGGGTGTGTGCAGCTGGCAGTCCATTGTTGAATTAGAATTAGAGATAGTTCTCTAATTCTGTATTGGACAACTGTCTCCTGTTCATAATAGCTGTCTATATATTTAAATATACTGGACAACTGTCAACTGTCCAAAGTAGCTGTCCGTTCTGAATGTCCGTCCTGGCTGCCCATTCATGTAACTGTTAAATCTGTCCATCTTTGATAGTTACATTTATTTCACAAATATACCAACTGTCCAGTGTAGCTGTCCATTCTGAATGTCCATTCAGTTTTGGTTCGAATATTCGTTTGATTTCCGAATATTCGGTCCCATCTATATATAAACGGATTTAGCTCAGTGGTAACGCACTGGGCTGTCAATCCAGAGGTCGTGGGTTCAATCCCTGGCATCGGAACTTGACATTTCTGAAATATTTATAATATTACCCGCTATATCTGGCCGTGTGGTCAGCAAAGTATCTGGAAGTGCCAGGAAGCTGTGTATCGGTGCTATACATGGGTAAAGTGCCTTTGAACGTGCGTTCGCATGAAAAGGGCGCTATATAAATCTGGTATATATCTCTAATTTCTACCTATATATCAAGTGTGCTAACTAATCGGGTAAAAGAATTACAATGTAGTATGATCGCACACATGTCTTACGGATCAATACGTAATATGCAATTATTAATTAGACACTGTACACAATGATCACACTTAAATGTGGAGTTGGACTTTATAAACTTTATCTGATTGCCGTAAATCGTAAACTGGAGGAGTACGATGTCCCTCTACGGCCATCGCTTATGAAGTGGCGGCTTGATATGCAATTTATTACAAAGAATGGCGAACCTCAATCCTTCCACTATATAGGCTTGAACTACATGTGTCCCGATATCATCAGGGGCGGATCCAGGATTTAGTGTTAGGGGGGGGGGGGGGGGGGCGTGAAATGAAAAATGACCTGGGGGTCCAGGGGGGGGGGCGAATCACCCCGGTAGCTTTTCGCTCGTTTTGGAGCTGGCGCATCCATCTTTGTTGTCATAAAATGCAGCGAAAAGAGAATCAATGTGCAAAAAGAGCGATACATCAGAATCGCAAAGTTCGACCTGAATACTGTATAAGTGGTTATTTTCGCGTGTCGAAAAGTTCGCGAATCCATCATTCCAGGCATTTCGCGTACATAAATCTTCGCGAAAATACGATTTTTCAAATAGCGTAATAACTACACGCCGTGAAAATCGCTAAGAAATGCTATTTCCTGGTATTACCGTACCGGACAGATTGTCCTTTAATAATAAATTACCTTCATTAACGAGGGGATTAGTTTTGGTTTGACCTCGTATTTTATGCATATTGTGTGTATTTAACACGATATGTGATCAGATACGCTCACAAGAAATAATTTTTATGTATGAAATTAATATTACTGTTACTCATTGATATTGACTCAACTGAATATAACTGAATAAATCGTAAAAAACTTGTCACGTCTTTGTTTTGTGTTGGTGTTTTCTTGTATCATTGTATATAATAATTGTTCACACCTAGAACAATAGGCCCCCTTTCACAGTTTATGATAAACTGCCATAGATCAATGTAGACACACGTCTTTCACCCGTCGTTTGTGCATGTGTGATCAACCAACGTTTGGCATAGTTGATGTTTTCAAGGCAGATCGCTAAAACTTTGAAACTTTTAACAAAGGGAGATAAATAGGACTGAATTAATCAATCATAATAAAGTATGTTTACACCGGTGACTCACCAGTGTGCGTATGTAAACTAGTCGTGACGGTTGAAATGTCAATACAATATTTATTTCACTGTAATTTTCTAAAGTATTCGTCATTTTACAGCTATGTTTTCTTTATTTTCATATCACACTCCATTAACATTTCCTATATTGGTTTGTATAAAACGAACAAGCATCGTAAGTGGTGAAATCATAGTTGATCGTACATAAACACCGGTTAATGATGGCAGATATTTACGCGGGCGGAAAACTTCGCGAAAATGTGCCATTCGCGAAAAACGCGAAGATTTCCACGACGCGAACTTAACCACTTATACAGTAACGGGGCGGCAGAGAGTCTATCGAAGTGTCTGTGGTTAGTAGAAAATGTTAATTGCGCGCTGTGCGCGCAGAAAGCAGAACAAAAATGACTTTAAATATGTGATTTAGTGTGATACAACAAATGAGTTGACTTTACTTTGGCGATTTTAGGGGTGGCGTACGCCGGGTCCGCACCCCCTTGGAACCGCCTATGATCATACATGTATATAGTTCCAGTCCGGACTCGTCATGACACAATACGGTAACTAATTACATGTACATGTTTATTGGAAGACATGTTGTAAGCTTGTCGTCCCGTTTTTTTTAAAACCTATACTGCCACCATTTGACTGTGTGTGGCGGATTGGTTCGATTATTATAGACTTCTACAACTACATTCATGCCTAGGAACATTTGGCAAAGTAAGTACTACTACATAACTTTTATATTTAAATGTGATTGTTGGTTGTGTGTACATGTGTATATATTGACTTTGTTCTAACATTGCACGAGTGACTGTACTTTCCGTTGTTGTTCAATGTTTAAAGGTGGGAACCAGTGCGATTACGGTATGTTGTAACCACGAAAAATATCGAAGCGTTGTGCTGTTTCCGTAGTTGGCCGGACCAGTGTCTTGTATGTTGTATCTCTCACTGCCCTGTTGCAATCCCTGAGGTTGCGTCTGAGGAAACCAAGTTGCTTGGAGGCCTTAGCAGCTGTGGTTTGTGTGTGTTTCTTCCAGTGGAGGTCATTGCTGAGGGTCCCACCAAGTTACTTCGCACTGTCCACTACTTGTAATTGTTGTCCATGGAGGTAGTAATTGATATCGTGGACTGGTGCCTTGCTTGTTGTGTTTCTCAACACAGTACACTTGTCCGGGTGAAAGCACATCTGCCATATTGATTCCCATTCTTCTAGGGCTAAGAGATCGTTCTGTAGTCTGGCGGAGTCTTGTTCATTCCTGATCGATTAGTCCAGCATTGTGTCATCTACTAAGAGGTTTGCAGTAGAAGATTTGCAGACGGAGGGCAGATCGTTTATGTAAACGAGGAAGAGGAGTGGGCCCGGTACAGTGCCCTGGGGTACACCTGATAGTACCTCTAGTTTCTCTGATGTGCTCCCCTCTACAAGGACTTGTTGAGTTCTATTGCTTAGACATGATCGATCCCATTGCAATGTGTTGTATCGGATACCATAGTAGTGTAGTTTGAGGAGGAGGCGTCCAAATGGTACTTTTTCAAAAAACTTTTGCGAAATCCAGTAATATGATGTCCACTTGATCTTTTTTAGTTTTGAGTTTTTTTTGCTATGTTCTTGATAGTTGAAATCAGCTCTGTTTCACAGGAGCTTGTATTTCGGTTTAAAATGACATCTTTGGAACGCCGCCAAGCAGGTAAAACCACACTTTATATACCAAATATAAAGTTGTTTATGTTGTGAGTCCATACCATATAATACTATGTATATTGATTTGCCAAAGGGGGCTGGTAGTGGATACTTTGTTCCAATTATACTACTTTCGGCCCTTTGGGTTCCTTTCAGATAAATTATCATAGAATATAGAATAGAATATAATTCATTTGCATATTCAGTCCTGAAAAGGACTTTTTACAAAGCAACAATAATACAAATTACATAAATAGCATGGTGATATATGACGGGAAAGTATGCGATATGATATTATACCAAATTAGAAAAATATTTTATATATGTAACCGAGGTATATATGTATGAGACGAATTTAGGCCCGGATTCGGGAGAGACGGTATTTTTTTAGAAAATTTATAGTTTATGTACTGATATTATATGTTAAGCACAACCGCTCTTATTATCCGAGAGATTGTACATTACATACAATATAATTGTACAAAGAAACATAGTTTATGAATTACAAATGTATAGTGTTTCCATTATAAAGTTTACCTTGTCGAAACGAAATACAAGGCATACTTAATGGTGTAAGGTTACATTTATAAATGATTTAAATAACATATTTGAAATAAAACTGCAATACATGTATTAATGTACATGACAAAATAACAATAAAATAAATGATAATCGACAAATGACAATAAACAAACATTTGAGATACGGTATATGTACATGTTAAACGTGTGAATGATCTATCAATACAATTACGATAACATGGCATGAAATTGTCTTCTTTCGATGAAAGCATGGTGAATAAAAGTGGCTAGGTTTCTAATATCAGATACATTTTCACTAGTAATTAACTGTATAAATTTAAACATATTTGGATTTCTCCAATAATAAGGTTTAAGGAGGTACGCGCGCCTTTAATCTAACGATCGAATTTTCCTTGAAACGTCTTAAAATGACAGAACAGTCTTCTAGAACAACATTGAAATCATAAAAATGATATGTCACCAGGCTCGTTTTCGATATACATGGCTTTCTAATGACCTACCATTGTATTTTGGTCATTTTATCTATTTCCTGCATTTATGGCACCATTATGTTCTTTTTAAGATTATTACTATATGAAACCACTTTTAAGCAATGCATGATATTTTGTGTGATCAGTGGTCATTCCTATTGACATTAGTCACAAGTCTAGCTGCCTGGTGAACAAATTCAGTATTTGAACATGATAAATAGTTACCCCACCCACTTGCAAAAAAGTGTGATTTTCAAACGATTTCAAACGAACGTCAAAAAATACCTAACGATCGAAAATGATTTAGAATTGGCCCTAAGTTGAGTATCACATAGAACACCAGTTTAGTCAAATAAAAAATAGGGGTCACCAGCCTTTTTTGGGAGCTGTGCATAATAAAGTACTAATTATGAATACATTTGCATAAAATTAACCTAATTTGCATATTGTAATGAAATAAATTTTTATTAAAAATATTTCAAAATGTGGCTACCTCTTATAACTAAACCATGCACTACATATTATATATAAGCATGTGCATTTGAACAATTGTAGGGACTTATTGTGAACCAATATTATTCACAATTTTGCCGTTCCCCACCCACTTTTTCATACATGCAAAAAATAAAAAGTTAAAAATATATAATTTGTGCGATAATATTATGTTTATTTTCATTAATTAACATTCATATGCGATCATTGAAACTAAAATTCATGTTTGTTCTTATCTAATACGATTTTAAAATTTCGCGCATGCGCACAAGGCAGCTCGTACCTCCTTAAGTAATTTTTCACGAATCTCTGAATAAATTGGACATTGAATGATAAAATGATATTCTTCCTCTAACAAATTGCATGCAATACATAAACGTTCATTAAAAGGTACCGGTAGGTTTTTTTTCCATCTCCCTGTTTCTACATAGAGCCTATGCGAAGACATTCTTAATTGTGACGTGGATATTCTATACTTTTTAATGTTGATAATCTCAAGATATTTATTGTGAGAAAAGTTAGAGAAGGTTTTAAAGAACAACGCCCTTGATGAGTTTTCTAATCTTGAATTAAAATCCTGAATCCAGGTATCACGAATCCTCTGTTTCACCAATGCCAGAAAATATTTATCATTGACTACGCCTTGGCTTAACCAAGCATCATGAAAGCCAAGTTTAGATAAGAGAAGCTTAACGCTTGAGACCCAATTTACCGTGCGCGGATTTAATTCAATATCATTTTTAAGTAATACATAAGCTTGTTTAATATATTTTCTGTCTTGTGAATAGCATATGTTTAACCAATATTTAATTATGTTGTCTTGACCCTTGAAAGATCCACCCGGTGTGAAAACAGCCCCAAGATAATAACACCGTTACATATTCAACTGCTCGGCGTTTACAGATTTCCATTACAGATAAGTTCTTTTTAACTCTTTGTTTTTCCACATTCCACCCACCACCCGCCTTTGTTTTGTTGACTATTTTGATTCAGCATAGTTTTAGTTTGACTATAATTCCACATGTTCATGGGACGGAAGACGGGAGGTGAAAGGTTCACCTTTACTGTATGTGCATGGATTCCTTCTACCTCCCCCACCAACTATATAAAAAAAAATATAATAATAATAATAATTTGGTGTGGGTTGGGGCAGCCGGCTGGCAGTAGCCTGACTTCCGTCTGTTTGAGTGGACTTTATTTTATTACTTGATTATTTGATGTCATTTATTGATAACAGGATTTATTTTGTCCTATTTCCTTTGAATTTGTTCTGGACTTTGTTTTGTCCAACTTTATGTCATAATTTACTTACATAACCTTATTGTGTTATCAATAAAACGTCTGGCACTGTCAGACACCTTATTCGTCTGACAGTGTCAGACACATTCAATCCACTTTGGTGTTAGTGTGTTTCTGCTATACTTATTATGACATAAATGAACTGCATTGCCAGAGGTACACAGTCATGCTATTATTGCACTTCATCAGTGCCAAGACAACACGAACATAAAACAGAAAGGTCTACTTGGGTATGTTCGTAAAGTCTGGTCCGCACACTGTGCGTGGTGTTCTACTCCGAAGAACTTACGAACAAAACGGAACAGAAAGTAAAATGTTTAAGATGACCAAAATATTGGAGGAAGAAATATGCATGTGGATATATTTGAATGTGACTGTTCATTTATCATTATAAATTTTTATTCATTGTGTCAGAAGACTATGTGGCTTTTTACACATTTGTGTTTTTACAATTTTAAATCATGAGTGGTGCACTATTGACATATAGGGCGTGAACATTTTGAGAGGCTTCAGTGTTCACATCTCCCATCTTTTGCTTACAAATAAATTGGTACCATTGTTTACTGCTTTACATCGTATACTTTCAGTACTGTAAGGTACCTCTCTACGCTCATTTGAGGTTTCCCTAGTAGCCAAGTATGGTGGTTTACCATAGTCTATACAAGATAACCATTGATGCGAAGCATCAAAGGGCGCCTTAAAAGAAGTTCTGAAAACTGTAAAGACATAATTATATGATTGATCTTTGTAAGAAACAGCAGGTGTTGTATTTTTCAAAATATATTGGCAAAAGTAAAATATAACAAATATATTTTCATCTTGAATATTAAGGATCTTAGTTTGTACCTTAATCCTCTTGTACAAGCATGTTTTGTAAATATACGCATGTTATTCATTTAATATTATCAAATGGCAAACAATGCAGATGCACATCATTTACAACTCATTTCAGTGTGATGTGATGTGTAGTAACTTCATAATGCTAATTTCAGTTTATTGGCAAATAGTATAATGTATTAATCAAATGGTGTTCTGTGTGTAAAGTTTGTATAGCTATATATCCAACAGCAATTCAGTATACATGTGCAAATTCCATATTTGGTGCATACTATTTCATTGGTTGTATAAATTTAACAAACAAATCTGAGTGTAAAGGCATTGCTATCAATTTGAATTTTTCTATATGATAAGTTAAAAATAACAAGAATAAAATACAACAGGTAAATGAACTTTGTTTTATTTATAAACAGAAAACTATTAACACTACAAGACATATGTGTTGCATAACCATGACACATAGAACGAACCAAATCTGTATAGACAACCAAATGTATTTGTTTAGAAGCAACATTATTTAAAGCTATATAGACTCTAGAATCAATTGCTTTCTAGACACCAAATTTATACAGACGTCAAGTTTATTCATGAGTCTATACGCTTAGATGTATTCAAATACGTATAGCAAGAATCGAGAACAATTGATGTAGAAGATGAGTCTACCAAGACTCAAAAACTCTACCGAAGACCAGTGAGTTACCAGCTAATTCAGATCTGTACAGATACCATTTTAAGTGTCTAGATACCTGTAAAAGCAAATGCGTTCAAATCTGTATAGACACATCTCTCCATTGGCAGAACGACTGAAATCTATATCTAAGACAAGTTTTAGCTATTCTAATAGTTTCCAGGGCATATCCATTTACCATGAACTGTTTTAAGATATAGCATTTCAATGTAGACTGCAGGGTCATTCAAAATTGTGCATTAAAAGGCTGGCTAGCTATAATGTCGCTGATATGCAGTACGTACGATGGTCATTTAATTTATATCGCATTGTATATTGTATGACCCTCAATTAAACAAAATAGCCGGTATCAATTTTTCATTTGTTACTTTGTACGTGGTTTTCAAAATTGGTACTGACTATTTTGTTTCATTGACGAATCTTTTCAAAGAAACCTGAACGTGGCACGCTGCACTTCTTGGTTTTTATAGATTACAATGTGGTAGATATTTATAGAAAATCTAATATTTACCTCGTCGAACGCGATTCAAGAGCCGTGCCGAGTAACGGTTTTTCCTGTTTTAAAAATAGACGATGTACCCAGTGTATTTACTGATATGAAGCCGCTGTTCGTAAGCGATACGCTGATTGGTTGTTTATTTGCTGTGGACACTGGGTGTAATGCAGAGCAAGGAATTGTGGGGAGTAGGGTATGTAAGATTACGTAAGGTCTGTTGGTCAGACCGGTACATCATGTAAATGGGATATTCGGCCGGGGGCGACACAATTAGCTTTATGCAAATAAGTAATTTCGCCGGCCAGATCAGCGAGGTTCGTAAGGGGAATTTATGTATGTTAATCAAATAAAGTTATGTTGGCAACGTAGAAAAAGTTGAAAAACCATTTTAAACATGTAAGATTCATGTTTGCACAATTTTATAGTTACAATAAACATACAGAAAAGCTTAAAATTTATATCCGCTCAACGTGTGGATCCTTAAGTAACACCGAGGTAAAAAGATGTCCCAGAGACCTGTTGACGCATGCACAGTCCTTGAGCCGGAAGCCGTATTGAATCTATAGATATAATAATAGACATCGAAAATCAGTTTCAGTTTCAATGGAACATAAATCGGAACGTATTAGTCTGTTCCACAAAGCTGATTAGCAAATCAACATCCGTTATCTGTACGAGTAACCAATGATGCAACGCGCAATGTTAGCATCCTTATCTAAAAATAGCCGGGGTTTCTCTTATAATTTAAACCTGGTAAAATCTAATCTTTCTCAGAGTACTTTTCAAACTCTTTAGTCTACATGGGTTAAATGTAAAACCTAGCTTTCACTCTAGATACTGTAGCAGCCGACGTACTAGTAATCTAAAAAGAAAAGGATGCCTCTAATGAATATATACCAGCCAATGAAATAAATCGTTTCATTAAATGACGACATCGCGTATTATGTAAACAACATAAAAACAAAAATATTAATACGCCAGTAAACACTAAATGCGTAGAAGTTCATTAGCATTAATAACATAATTATTTTTTAAAAGAAATGTTTATAAAATGATGTTTTGTCAAAACATGTATTTATCATGAGTTCGTTTTACCTAAATACTCTGCATAAAGAAAATGAACGACGAACTATTTTCTGATTTAAAGGTAAACAAATGGCCAAAACATTTCGCTGTCATACAAATTGAGGCTCCACATGGGAAATTGTTTATGAACTTCTTACAAATTGAGGCTCAACACGGGGAATTGTTCATAAACTTCATACACGTTGAGGCTCACCACGGGGGAATTGTCTTCCAGCTCATTATAACAAAGTCCTCCAATACAGACGCCCCGATCCATCGGGGCGCCAATAATCTCCATGATAACTTGCTTGGGTGTATATCTACACAGGAGCGTTTGGCGGGAAAGCCGTGTTGGTTTGGAGTAATGATGTTGTTGGTATCGAGGTGTTTCAAGGTTAGTTTTAAAAGGATTGTTTAAAATAAGAATCGTTTGTATATTTGCGCGTCTGTATTTCGCAGCCTAAGTCGCACAATATATTAACGAATCCTATCAAATGCAAGCCTGGGTACAGGATAAGACATATGCAAAGTAACAATTTGTATCATGATATAAATTTTTCTTTTCTCAATATTTTCAGAGCTTATAGTATACAGTAACAGATTCAAATTAAGTTGGCCGATGGTACCAGGCTTTAAGTTAGTAAAGAAAATGAGGTAAGTCACTATTATTTATACGATAAGAATCCTAACAATGATATCTACAGGGTGTTCACAGTTTCAGTGTCTATTTATGAAATCACTGCATTCTGCTATCGCAAAGAAAATATGCACATGCATCGACGAAAGATGTAAGTTTTTTTCTGTGACTAATTTTAAGATTATAACATAAACAATTTTAACAAAATTGTCGATTTTCTAAAATTACCTTAATTTGACTCTGACGTCTTTTCGTAGTAAATAACGACGTTTCCGCATTCGTTCTTAGAAACCATTGATTGCATTTGCATGCTTTTATGTGTCTGAATAGACGCTACGGGCAAAATAAGTCAATTTTAATAAATTGACATTTTTCTAAAAACATCCAAGTTATAATCTTAAGACTGGTGACAGAAAAAACTTATATCTTTTGTCTACACATGCGCAAATTTCTTTGCGATATCAGAATGAAGAGGTTGGATAAATACGAGTATGTGTACTGAAATAGTAAACTTTCTTTTTGGACACCCTGTATGAGCTCATAAACAACCTATTTTTCAAACATTATCAAATGATGTTCATATTCGCATAATCCATCTTAAAACGTTATAATGGAACATTTTAGTTAACGTTTACCTCATTAATTGACTGACAAAAGAAATATACTAGTTACTTTCAAAATAATGAAAATTAATTGATACACTTAGTCGCAAAAAAGTATACATTGTACATACTTTGAAATTGTATCCTTTGGGGTTGGCAGAACTAAACGAAATTTTGTATTAACAGTACTGTGTGTTTATCTTACATTTTAAAGGGACTGCCTCACATATTGGTGTATTGCAAAAATAAAATAAAATTGTCAAATATTCGCGTAATTTTGGCATAGTTGCATGTACATCCCATAAACAACCACACTGACATCTAAAAACACTTGAGAAACTTCGGCAGTTTGTAGTTATTTAGTATTTTTACAGCAAAAATCTATATGGTATTAATACCTATAGAATTAACACTACTATCTTAGATTGCCTGAAATGTGTTCGCATTAGATGAAAACGAATCGGAAAACGAACCAAATACCACACTGATGTATACGCTGTAGTTTGTTGATGTTACAGTTCAATCACATGTGAATATTATAATTCACAAAGCATGTTGGAAGGAAACTTAGCACTTTTTTTCAAGAAAAAATACTCAGTGGGCGATATCGAGAGTGGTTAAAATTGCATCAAATCTTTAAATAAAGCAACCGTCAGTGGCTTTCTATTACACCAATACTTGGTTAGGTTGGAAAATCACGATAAACAAATTTTTTAGCCAAAATTAATCTGTGAGGCAGCACCTTTAAGATCAAACAATAACATGTCAATAAATATAATACCCCACAAATGAAGTCAACAGCGTCGGTACCTGAAAAATCGAATTAACAGAAATGTTCAATATTTTAAATGTCCGCCTTCGACGTAAAATGTACGAGATATTTACGCAGTGGTGCATGTTATGTTTATGTATGGTCAATTGGACTAGGTATATCGTCAAATTACACAAAAACACTCAAAATAATGCGATTTTTCACTGAACAACATGATGGTTGTGATTTTTTTTAAAAAACTAGTCATTTTGCTAGGTCAAGGGGAGGTAACCATGTGAAAAAGTTGTTTTTATGAGGTGATAAGTTCTAAACCTGAACTGGGCTTTGTTGTTAACCTTTTTTCCTTATTTATGTCTCCGTGATAAGTACATACACTTGAAAGCTAACTTTATCAGCAAAGCGGGCATCTAGCTGCATTAACAATTTGCCAAACGCCCGATGAACACACCGCGACACATGTGTGACATTAGCTCATGTTGATGTCATCATTTTTGTTCTGTGTGTTACAATTGCAAT
This sequence comes from Spisula solida, assembly GCA_947247005.1. Taxonomy (NCBI): domain Eukaryota; kingdom Metazoa; phylum Mollusca; class Bivalvia; order Venerida; family Mactridae; genus Spisula; species Spisula solida. Next base: position 25,506,488 of record OX365945.1, on the reverse strand, counting down.
CATATGTAATAAATTCAACTAAATTGTAATGCCACACATCCAAGCTACATGTGTTGAAAATTTCAGCAAGATCAAGTTCCTATTGACCGAGCTATGGGTAAATGTATCCATGTACACATATTTGTTAAGTGTATGAACATTTGTGTTAATTTGATTTTGCAAGTCCCAAAGTTTTGACTCTGTTTGTGCAGTATTGTATATATTGACATGTTGTCGCTTGATCTTAAAATGTCAGATAAACATACTATTTAGTAAATATTAACATTATGTTTGTTTCTGTAAACCCCCGGCGATATATTTTTATTTATGTACAATGTATACTTTCTTTTGCGACTGAGTGTATTTTTCCGGGACAGATATATCGCAATACTCGGTATATTGCCATGTATTGTCACCGACTACTGTTCATGATTGAGGCCCATATGGAAGATTGCATTATTGTAAATATGTAAGCCTCTTAAAATAAAGACTTTACTTACTTACTTACTATTAATTGTCCCCATTATCTATCAGTTTTGCTTAAATCGTTATGATTGTGTTAGTTTCCAGTGGGATCCCGGATCAAAGGAAGTAAAGAAAATAAAAGAAGAATTGGAGGATATAAAAAGACGCATTGAAACATTAGAACAACAGATAAAAATACAACCTATGAAAACTACACCAAAACCAGCGCCCACGATGAATGAAACATCACCGTCAAAGCCGAAATGGACGGAAGGTAAGTGTGAATACATTATAGAACTGGTGTGGGTCCTAGCAGGAATTTGTAGAGCGCTTGATTACTTTTGGACGTGGGTTCTAAACATATACACTTGACATCATAATTAAATTATGTTCTGGTGTCATTGACAATGTAACTTTGTTGTTTGTTTTGTTTGTTTGCGGTCGGTTCTGTCCCTGCCAGATTTGCCAATGACCTTCGAACTTCGAGGAAAGAGACAGTTGGCTAATGACCTTCGAACTTCGAGGGAAGAAGCAGTGGGATACCATAGCCTTTTTCGATGTAGACTTCTTTGTTTTTAACGTACCCGGTGTATCGAACACATGGAAATATGGTTTGTATGCAGCCATCATGAACTGAAACATTCATCTTTGTTACAGAAACTTTTCTTCCACAATTTGCAACTGTGAAGAATAACATGTTTTTAGGATTTAAATTAGAGCGCAACTTTACGACTTCCGCATGTATCCGGACAAAACGTGTTTAGAAAGTGGAAGAACCCCTGCACGTACACATATTCGTCGTTTTACTGGTGTAGCCACTAAATAAATGAATCAGGCACAAAATACCTTGCCTTTCGCTTGTTGTCATTTCTACCACAGCCTTATAAGCATTCAGCTTAATACGTCTTATCTTGGTAATTGCATCCATATCTACATATGTCTGTACAATAGTGTTAACTATCAAACAGGCCATACAGAAGGCAGTTTTTATTTGAGTTAGGTTAGAGTCCCATCTGAGTTTCGGTTAAGGTTCGGACTCACGCAGTTCCCTTGTGGACTGGTGGAGTTCCATTACAGTTTCGACACTGGGCTCACTCGAGATAACTCGAGTTCCTTTCTATAAATTTACATGGCTAGGCTGTTGTGAAATACTAATGAACTAAATTACAAATTGAATATATACGACATTAAAAGACTGAAGCCAGAATTGTGTACTTTATTCTGCCTACTTCTTCAGTCCCGAACGACTTACCGGATAGTACTGAACATTGTGTAACAATAGTAATGTATACGGTCTACATCTTTAGGTATTGTTGCACTTTTGATAGTGTATACCGTCTACTTCTTTAGGTATTGTTGCACTTTTGATAGTGTATACCGTCTACTTCTTTATGTATTGTTGCTCGTTTGATAATGTATACCGTCTACTTCTTTAGGTATTGCTGCACGTTTGATTTGTATACCGTCTACTTCTTCAGGTATTGTTGCACGTTTGAAAGGTAATCGTCTGCAATCGAAACCGAGATCCGTAGCATTCACAGCAACTCTATCCTACCAACTTTCAAGCCTGGGTGTTAACCAAAATATCGTATTTGATGCGGTGGACGAAAACTTCGGAGAGGCATACCTGGTTCATCTCGGTCTATTTATAGCACCGATTCCTGGCGTCTACGTATTCCACACCACCATTTTCGCGCAGCCTCAAAATACAGCATTATGTACACTTAATGTGAATGGAATTGACAAGGTCGGTATTTATCTACCCGGCACCAATTTTTACCACAGCGGAAGTCAAATGATTGTGGTACGGTTGAAGAAAGGCGATGAGGTATCCGTTCGTTGTAAGAGTAATTCAAGTGTAATTAACAGCAATGGAAACTCATATCCATCCTTTACCGGCTATGGGAACTTTACAGGCTTCCTACTCAACGATAATCATTAAGGTTAGACTACAATATGGGTATCACTCAAAGTTAAACCAGAAGATCCCTTAAAATTAGACTACAAAATATCTCAAAGATAAATTACAATATCTTTTAAAGTTATACCACAAAACCCCTGAAAGTTAGACCAAGTATTCCTTATATTTAGACTCTACTACCAATGTTGATTTTTGAAGTTCATGCATGATTGAAAGATAAAACATAGGTACGCCAGCATACTCCAGTGTTTACACGTCCTTATGGACATTGGACAAATCAAAGCATTTCTATCACACGTCTCAAGACGTAACAATTTCAACGAAAACACAAACTTTTGCTTTCGATAGTCAGTATAAGTTATATGCCATTTAATACGCTTTCTGTTTTAATAAACATATAGGTTCTAAATGCCCAATGGTATTATTCTATTAACATTTTGATAAGGGTCAAGAAATCAATATTCATGTCCATTAATTGAGCAAAACCAATTAAGAAACGTTGTACCAATGTTAGAATATCATCTTGTTTGCTGCTTACATTTGAGAAAGGCATGCATTGTTTTTGATATGCAGACACAATGTTTTCTTTTTCACAGATAACTGATAATTTAAGCCCTATTGACAGGGACCAAAGTGGCAATGTGTGTCCCTTTTCTATTCTTATATTGTGTAAGACCCAAAATGCCTGAAAACGGACCGCATTCTGCTATCAAAGAAGGTTGAATATGGCACAGATATTTTAGTGAGGTTGGGCTTATCCGCAATTATGCCTCAAATTTGGAAGCAATCTTTAATCGTATAACATATTGCAAATGTAACATTATGTTTCTGGAAAATCCATATGTCTATACTATTCAGTTTGCAAAATATTTACAAAGTATATTATCAAATTTTGAGTGGTATATGAACAGTTACCAGTTTGATGTAACGCTGTACAAGTTCAATGAAGAACATGTACATCTATATCGCTCGCTTACAAGAGTAAGGTCCTTATGAATGTATAAGGCATCTGCATTGCACAGTGCTCCTTATGAACCAATTTTCATATGAATCGGAACAGGCCATGTAGACCAAACTGAAGTAGAAAATGCTTGTTTTTACATAAGTAAAGATTAGCTTTCAAACAGTTTTTGTCTTGTTTTTCTCAAAATAGCATTTTTGTACTTACGACCTTCTTCTTCCAAGCCATCGATATGTTCTGATTTGTTTATTAATGTTCGATTTTCAAACAAGGCAGTGATTGGATGATATCAATTAAATACAGACCACGTTGTTAGTTTGCGCTTGACTGAGTCGGTCGAAAGTGCGTGGTCATCATATTTGTTTTGCCCTGTCTGATTGACCAATGACCTCTGGCATGCCAAACATTGTGATATAGTGGGTACTGTATTGATATACCAAGGTCACTATACATGTATATTAACTCGTACGCCGTTGTTACCTAGAGCTTAAACGTTATTTACAAGCGCTTTCACGGTCCATCAGTGTCTCGTAAAAATTCTCGTATTGTAAATAATAAACTGGTATAAAAATATACCCTCAAGAGATTTCAACGTCTTTCATTCGAGCTGACCATTGGGCGACGGTAATCTGAATACAACCAATCACAGCACAGTATTACTTTGGTCTTAATATTCCATACCCCACGGTATCGTGTTGTGTAACCACCAGAATAACTCTCGTGCTTTAAATATTTAAAGGGAACGTCAATGATCGGAGGGTTCACCCGATGTGTGCGCATAAACGTGCTAAAAGTACGTAATGTCACAGTAGATGACCGCCACAGTATGCGACTAGCCCTAGATATGTAATTAAAAATTAAATATGCAAAACGTATTTATATTATTTATAAGTTAGTTTTATCTTAATTTCAACATTTCGTCAAATGTAAAATAATCAATGTATATTTTTAAAGTACAGTTCAAGCATTACAAAAAATTATTATGCTACGACCGGCAGAATGATGTCTCTTAAAAGTCTAGCATCCGCAAAAAGTTACTTCTTTACATATTTGCAGACTGAATATCTTGGCTAACGCTGTGCTTTTTTATCGACATCATGGTGTTTTTTAAGTCTTTGAAAGTCCGCGTAATTTGTTTATTCCAGGGACATTCATTATTTCTCAGGAATTGACCACAGGTAGCTGGATTTCATGAAACTTTCACCTTTTTCATCTGACCAATAAGGCAAATTTCCACGAGGAAATATATTTTTAAATTTTAATTCTGACGTTCCAGCTTAGTACAGTGTTATACTCTAATGCGTCGAGTTGTTTTAATGCATCATTCGTGATCTATTTTGTATGAGGTTAATGTGACTCAGTGATTTCAATTTATTTTTCAAAGAAAAGTGATCAAATAAGGAATCATTTTCAAGCCCATATTCAAATTCTTATTGAAAACTCTACATTCGCCTGACTCATCCTACCCGTATCCATTCATTCATGGTCAATGTAAATAATTTACATTTCTATATTTAGCATGGTTATGCTAATTTCCCATGGTCAGTACATGACGTACACTAGTTTAATCAAGCAGAAAAGAGTTTATGATAATATCCTGTCCACATGGTATTGACGTACATGTATACTGTTTTAGATTTGTTTACCCCGATATTTCATGATCGGGTAAACATATTTTTCAACATCAAATACTATGCGTCAATACCCATGTGACCCGGTCAGCTGGCTTTGGGCTAAACACTATAAAAGCCGGACTATCCGGCCTCTCCGTACACTCTGACGAACGACTAGCTTGCAAGACACCCAGGGTAAGTCGAACGATATTTAATTTTTGTTATATATCTTTATTAATTATAATAATTTGCATAATTTTGCATAGAATAACGTAACTAATCAATACGTTTTCCATTTGATAATTAAGTATATTCACTTATTTTCTGATTTTAGTTTATTTTAAATATCTTTCGCAAGATAGGATTATTTTACATGTAATATGCATCAATGCTACATGTGATATTTTTTATAGTTAACTTGTCGGTATTCGATTGTTGTTTTTTTTACTAGCAACCAACACGTCCGTCGCATCTATTATACCATTTAAAGCTAGGCATGCGGACAGAGAATGTAATATATATTGTAATAGTGCACGTTTTTCAAAATCGTTCTTGTTCCTAAAATTCTATTTTTTGGATACCGTAGGCATAGCATAATGATAATGCTACATTATCGCACAGGGGTTAATAGAAATAATATTATTCAGGCAAATTTAACATAGCAGAACTTTCATTGCAAATCTTTTTTCTAAACTTTTCTATCTAAACTTTTCTAAACTGGCACTTTGCAATATTGTTTTATAACATGTCAATAAACATGTTGTAAAGACTTTGTTTAAATGAGTCATGTTTGTTTATACAAATTTACATTAAATCAACTTTGTATATTAAGGAAAACATGCTAGGAAAATCATGTAAATAAATATTTACGCATGGAGACGTTAAGAAACATTAATCTATCGACTTGGGGCCACACCCAACATTAACACGAACTTGTTCTGATTTTATCATTCACTTTGTTAAGCTAATTGTTCTGACTCAACGTAATCGTTTCTTGGATTAGCCAGATTGACCATGATGTTATGTTCTGTTCAAATATTGCATAATTATATTCTTTATTTCTGTTTCATTTATTTACATGTATACATGAATAAAATTTACACTGTATAAAACAATTCTAACGTACAAAACCGTTCATCATTTGGCACGTATAAGGAACTAAAAAAGCACCAAAATATGATTTTATCACATAACCCGCGGTCCAGCAGTGCCGTAAAGCCATGCCGTAAAAATCGTTCGGCACTCCAAGACCGTGCAATAAATATTTAAATTAGTCTGACGCGACGTAAGCCAATCCATGCCTTGATTGGCCCATGACGTCAGGATAATAACAACGTCGCCATGACGTCGCGCTCTTTGTACCGCTTAATTATGTATGAAACATATGCAGCGTACATCATCATTTTGAATGATAACGAGCGTTCTCTAAGGTTATATGATAAATAGAATCATACATTCGTACTCATTACATACGAGTTTTATTAAACTCGTCGACAAAAAGAATATGGCACTCGGCAAAGCCTCGTGTCATATCATTTTGTCCACTCGTTTAATAAAATTCGTATGTAATGAGCACTCATGCAAGATCCTCTTTTTGTATCACGTTAAAAATGCAACTTGTATGTATAGATAAGCCCCAATAATAACCACCCTCGGAGTCCTTGAAAACTGGGCCGGACCCCCGAAGCATCTCATGTTGAAATCTCATTTTAAATTGAGTTTTTGCAAAAATCAGACTCAGAATTTAAGATAAATTTGAAGTTCGAGCTCTTAAATTTTTACTGTAATAAACTAAGAATAAGATTTTCTATTTTGTGATGCAAATTTTGAGTCCAGTCTCCCATGGAAATTATCTAAACGACACATGACATTATTTGAGATGAGATTGATCTCATATTGAGATGTTTGGGAGATCTGGGCCTGGTCTCAATGGGGGTTGGTTTTCATACCGATAATGAATAAACAGTGAAAATGGTTCTTAATTTTGTAATAATAACTTTATAATAAATGTAAGGTCTTAATTGAGTTGGACTTCAATTGATTGTTTACATGTATGTTACAAAGATTCTGTTTTATGTTTCAGAATTCAACAAACAATTAGAACCATGAAATTCACATTATTATTGATACTTGTGTGTGCCATTGTTGCCATGGCAATGGCTCGTCCACCGAAGAGGCCTAAAAATGTTGGGAACAGGAACAGACAAAGTGAGTTTTGTTACTGCAAATATTCAGGCTTCTATTAATGTGTGACCACGTTATCTAATTGACTATAATTTATGTTACTTACGTTGTACAGCAGAGTCTGTGTTTACGCCCATGTCAGTACACTCATAGTGTTTTACATAAAAGTTAAACAACATTTTGTTGGCAATAATAATGATAATTGCGTGAAGGTTTTAGACGAAATTCAATTTATTGGTATAAGAAAGTACACCTATACATTTTGTATATGGAATTGAACTGATTGGTAGTAATAGTTTACATGTTTGTATTTATATTAGATAATTTATATAAACCAGTTTGTGCTGTATTGTAACCTGTTATTACAAACACTACTTTCAAAACATCTTCATTTATATCGACCATCTGTGTAAACGTGTACATAGAAAAAATCGCCACATAGATAACTTTGTCAACTTACGCACTGGGCGTACTAAATGCTTAATATTCTTTATTAAGATATATTCCAATTGAGGGGTGCAATGTTTTTTCATGCCCAACACTGAAATACAAATGCTTTGTAAAAGTAGAAACTGAAAATCAGTCGAGTAAATTTTAGTACTTTCACGTACATTGTACAATAATCATGTAACACCGCTGAAACTCATTGTTTTGCTGTTGTGTTATTCAGATATCCAGCGTAACGTAGTAGTAACAACTACCACTGAATCCCCCATTGATGAAATGGAATCAGAAGACTCTTCAGAAGTTTCTGAAAGTGTCGAATCAGATAGTGTTAGCAGTGACGATTCTGAAAGTGTCGATTCTGAAAGTGCCGACTCGGTGGATAGCAGTGAAAGTGTCGAATCAGAAGAATCTGAAGATTCTGAAAGTTCAGTCTCTGATGATGTCAGCAGCGATGATTCTGAAAGCACATCCGGGACCACACAGTCCACCGTCTCTTCAACAAGCGGTACTAGAAGACGCCGAAGTGCTAACAGTTCTGAAGAATCGGAAGACGAAAGTGTGGAATCAGAGGACTCTGAAAGTGCCGACTCGGAGGATAGCAGTGAAAGTGCCGAATCAGAAGAATCTGAAGATTCTGAAAGCGCAGACTCTGGTAATGTCAGCAGTGATGATTCTGAAAGCACATCTGGAACCACACAATCCTCTGTGTCTTCAACTAGCGGTGCTAGAAGACGCCGAAGTGCTAACAGTTCTGAAGAATCGGAAGACGAAAGTGTGGAATCAGAGGATAGCAGTGAAAGTGCCGAATCAGAAGAATCTGAAGATTCTGAAAGCGCAGACTCTGGTAATGTCAGCAGCGATGATTCTGAAAGCACATCCAGAACCACACAACCCACTGTGTCTTCAACTATCGGTGCGTAAAGACGCTAAAGTGCTGATAGAATATACATCTACCATATAATATATGAGCGTATTAACAATTGAGAGAAACAGTATAATTGATACATGTAGTATTATCTATGTAGTGACTATTAGTATTAGTAAGAACATGTGATTGAAAATGGGGCATTTGGTTTTTCATAAGCTTTTAATACAGTATTTAATCATGGTTACTTTCTTTTCTAATTTATCATGAATACTTTTCTAATTTCATGACTACTTTTCTAATTCATCAGTATTACTTTTCTAATTTTATGACTACTTTTGGAATTGACATGTATCATGATTTTATTATGTACATGTATTATGATTCATATGATCATTATTGTTTTTTCTAATGATTTACTCTGGTGCTGGCTCATCACGTATAAATAATATACTAATAAAATAAAATAAATAAATACATTTTGTGTGTTCCTTATATCCCGATTGGAAGCTTATTCAGTTACCCTTGTTCACAGGTGATTGGCATGTGGATATAACCCCTATGGTCCCCTCTACAACCCCAAATCAAATATATTTTATTTGTTGTTGGGTTGTAAAGGACCACGGGGTCATATCCACATGCCGAGCACCTGTGCCCTTGTGAATTTAGCCCGACTAGAGTTTATATAATTATGTGTAATATAAATGTTGGGCTATAAAATACATACTGTACATGTACAGGTAATTCAAAGCATTACAAAAACGAACGCCTAGGCACACACACTAGAGACAAACACAGGACGTACCGTCCGTATCTCCAAAAATGAATATTTCAAGTTAGTCCATACATGTAGACTGCTCCTCACAATGGATGACGTACTACATGGCTACTTAAATTAGCATATAACCACACAGGGAGGTAACTGCAATTGATATCTACACTGAAATGAAGTCATGTAATATTGATAATTCTTTAGTGTCCAGTACGGTTTAACTATATTTCAGTAGTATTCGAACGTTAGTGGATCTAACATTTTTCCTAGAATTATTTACCAACCAGAACTAACTGACTCTTCCAGCCATTGCCGAATTATCTGCAAGTGAGACTATCCCCAGTTGGATGGGGGGCTAGCACGTCGAGGATATTTAGTGTAAAAATAGGAGGAGGCTAGTATATATAGGCTATAACGTCGAGGATACAGTGTAAACTTGAGCTGTCGCCATTCGGCAGACTAATATACCCCCACCGGCAAAGGGCCATAATTCTGCCGAAATTGTTGTTGAGGTTGTTCATCTGTGAAAGTTTCAGCGAAATCCCGCCAAAACTGTTGGAGGAGTTGCGTCAACAAGAATGCGTCTACGGACAGACAGACAGACGGATGTACACGCTGAATCCAGTATGCCCCCCTTACAACTCGTTGTGCGGGGGTATAATAATAAGTAAATAACCTTTTTGGGCCGCTAGTAACACACATAATAACGGTATGAGTACGTCAATGGTATAGTGTTTAATTGCATAGTAGGACCAATAACACTTCCCCTGAACCCAAAGCAATGCTCCCACAGATAACTAGTTCTCTTATCAACTACAATGGCATCATTAGGCCGGGCTCTGGTCGAAATAGGCTTTTATACACTATTTATTACATAAATCACCGAACTTGTTAAATTATATACATGTATTATCGGAGTGTTTTTCTCTAAATTGGCAAATGCAGCAGTAGAAACAAAATGTAACTCTTAAACAAGCACGTGACCTTTGATTCCATGTACCAAAGAGTTATTTCCATTGGTTCAGGGGAGGGAACTCTTGTAGGACTATTTTAAGTCGGTAAGAGTGACAATGGTATTATGCGAGCGCACCGAGCTAAAAACATTATGTATCTTAGTTTCATATCCCAAAAACACATTTTCTACTTCAGTGATTATAGCATGGCGCTTATTTCATTTTAGTAGTCATTATGCGTGCGTAGCATGCTAGTAAAATGCATTGTTTATCTGAACAACAAGCTCAAAAACTCATCAAAAGTTAACTGATATACTTTGCGTAGTAATTGTGCAACCGAAATCCAGCTTGGGTGGATGCAGTCTTTATCTTAGCAACATGCCACACAACTCGTTCGTGTTCTTCATTATGTTCACGGATTGGTACCAATACAATGTGTTCCAAAAGGTCAATACAACGACATTCAACTCATTTACATTTATAATTATGTCAGTGTCAAATGTAGTTTATTGGACTGGTTTTGATTACCGGGTATACAGTAAAGTTCCGCCTCAATAAGATCACTTAACCATGTACATTGCGTGGATATTCGCAATGGTAATAAGAACCAACGCCTTAAATTTGGAACAAAACTTATATGGTTTGACCGATTCGCTTAATTTTGACGAGCCTTTTTGTCTTGTTGTTAGCGGAGTCTACATTAGAAAGGGAGATAATTCCTTACCGCCTGATGAGCAAACTACCCAATAACAGTTACTTCCCCTTTATATGAATTCAAGCATACACGGAAAAGTCGCGTTTTCAACTCACTTGTTCGTACAAGCACCTAACTTTTCCTATTGATCTTGGATAAATAGCATAAATGGACGGTGTAGTGAAGTTTTTTTCATATCCATTTACTCATAGATTTGGCTTTAGTTCATAACTGGAATGGTTTTACGGAACCACTCGAAGATGTAAAAATGTAATCCGCTCAAAATTAAGTCGAAGCTTGTATCCGAAGTATGAAAATGAGCGAATCTTCTGTTTCGTGTCACAGTAAAAAAAATTGACATGTGTATTGAAAAAGTATTTGAACAACGAATCCTATTATTTTTGGTATTGTTCTGATGTTCAATTTATAAGTTACAATGATACAGCATTTGATATTGGGATAATCATCAAAAGCGGAAATAGAGTGTTGTCTACTCAATCAACGGTCATATTCTGAACAAAACCTGTACATGTACCTGAATCAACCGGTTATACGAGGAGCATATATGTTTATATGTACGCTCAACAAAATAGATTAAGGGTCAATACTTAGGTTCATAGATTCTGCAAATGCAAAAATGTTCAGGTAAAAGTTATAATAATCTCTGATTCCTAGAAGACACATGTTGGTGATTGAAGCAGCCAGGGCAGTTGTCGTCCGGGCAAATACAGCGGGTGGCCTATGAGCATGGTGACTTTGTCAAAAAGTACTGGACACTGGAGCCGTCGGGAAGACCGTATATATAGTAATACAATCGTTGTCATGGCAACACGCAACAGGTTTGACTCGGCTGTTGCTCTAAATAGAGACTTCTAAACTGCTTTCGGTATTCGAATACTAGTATAGACACAAACATATCTGACGACGCTAATGTACGTGCTCGCCGTCCTGTGTTACGTCCTCCTGCAACGACAACAAACCATAAGGCCCATCTTGAGTTTGCCCTGTCTTTACATGGAAGCTGCGAATGACTTTACATGACATTCCTTCGTATAAGTTTATCAGACGAGCTAGCTTGTCGAGAGTGTCGTAGTGTCTTAGAAGCTAGGAACCGTAGGAGGGTAGCAATTTGGTCTGTGTAGGAACGGCTCTAGTGAATCCAGCATGCCCATCCTGGAGTTGTTGATCCACTGTTTGGTATGTGTAGGAACGGCTCTGGCGGAATCCTGCCTGCCCTTCCCGCAGTTGCTGATCCACTGTCATGTTCATTCGTTCCAGGAGCATTCGGTTAAATACATTGCCTGGTACAGAAAGGAGAATGACGCCCCTGTAGATCTTGTCGAATAGTGTTAATAACACTACTACTAGTGTTGCTACGTCTGTTTTCAGTGCTCAGTCTGCAGGAATGTCGTCGGGTCATGCAGCCTTTCCTTTGTGATGCCATTATTTTACATTAGGAATTAATATACGTATAATGATCAAGACTTAGTGTTCTCTTTGTATGTTATTTTGAAAAAAAGGCTGTAAGACCAAACGATTGATAATGAATAAATACAATATAATGGATTCAAAGAAATCAAGTTGTAGGACATTTGTATTTTATAAATTTTTTTTTGCTGGGGAACCGATATAATGTCGTTTTGGCAAGTTCTTGTATTTCAGATATATGTTTGATCTGTATACATGCCTACATGCAGTCAGTACAAACCTGCACGTGTGTACAAAACTAATTTATTTGTAATCAAGTTACCTTTTATAATAGAACACACAACAGTGGCTCTTGTGGTTTAACTTAAATATTACGGTTTACCGATGTTCGTTGACTCAAGTGTGTTCAACACCACGTCCACACCACTGCGACCACAATGACCACGACAGGCTTTAATAACAGAGCAAGCGCAGTTCATTTATTGTTAACATTTTATGGAGGTCACTAAGATCTTACCGTAACCACAGGTTGACCTTAAAACACCCGTCTAGACCTGTCTTTGGTAATTCCATATTATAAGGCAATACCTATTGTACTAGATAAATAATGAATATGTACTTGTGTTTTATCGGTAGTTCTAGCACATGATGGCTGCCACTATGTGTATATAGCTGAAACCACCATGGTTGTGTTAGAATTTCCGTTTATAGATCAGAGTTTTATAAAATCTCGTATATGAATTCAACTGCCTTTAAGCAGAAGCTAAATATATAATCTATACGAACAGGAAATATACTTGTAGTCATTTGTAAATGGTACAAACATTAGCTACTTACAGTTCAGTATAATATTTATTGACGTACATATTCGCAGGCAAACAGTAATAGTCCTCTCCATACATTGTCAAACATAGCTTCGAGAGAAAATCTATTGCGATACCTAATTACCTAATGCATGTCAATATATTATATTGACATTTGAACTTCACCGTATTGGGTTTCTATCTTGTATGATTGTTTGATGACATTATTTATAACTTGTGTATAAAAGTGTGTTACTCTTAAGTCTTACGTATAGATACATGTATTAAACATGTGTCACATAAGTAACAAGGTTTATTACATTGTATTCCAGAACATAAAATTTAAGTACAACTACATGGAGACCGCACTCAAAAGTGCAGACTGGCCCCCATCTCCCGAAGCATCTCAAGTAGAAATTTCAACTCAAATTGAGATTTCGCTCAAGTCAAGAGTATTAATTTATGATTATTCTTAAGTTTGTGCTCAAATTTATTTACTGTAATAAACTCAGAACAATGTACCTGTTTTGTAGTGCCAACTTTGAGACTGGCCTCCCATGGGAATTATCTCAAAGACACATGACAGTATTTGAGAATAATCTCGACTCAGATTGAGATGCTTCGGGAGATCGGGGCCTGGTCCAGACAGATAGCAGACATCGCAAGGCTGCCCTACGATGCTCGCAGAGCTACCGTGCCCGTCGCATGAATATCGTAGAACTATTATCGCAAGCAAAATGTAGGAAGGTCGACATGTCAATAATTTGGTTTGCGACGTTGCGTTCATCTTGTGGCGCTGATAATTTGTTCGTCAATCGTAAGATATTGTCTTACCGGACCGTCGCACGAACCACAAGCGATTTCCCCTTAACGCAAAAAGGTGCCCCACAAGGTTGATGTGACGCAGGCTTTTACATCAGTGTGAAAGTTTACTGCAGAAGTCGCACCATACAGCAGTGATCTCAAATTCAGTACATGTAGTAGCAGCAAATGCAACAGTTGGATCAGTTGGGTGGCAACAGAAACAACAATTTAATAATTAACTATTGAGTCATATTACTCATGTAATGCATATTTGATCTATAAGAGTCACATTTACTGCTCTAGTGCACGGTAAAGCCATTCTCATATTTACAGTGAAGCAATACATGTACCACGTGATTTTTGGCTACAGGTCCAAGACTAAAAAAGATCTTACATTTCCTTGAAAGTAAATAAGTTGCCCTTTAGAATGACGTATATTGCATAGAAATCGACGAAGAAATAAAATACTTATGGCTATGCAAGTTTGTTTTCGAAGTTAAGCAAATTTCGTTTTGGACCAGCCGGTTCTGTTGCTATGGTAACATTAAACATGTTTAAACATGGTACATGTACAAACACATTCATTTCATTGACTACTATATAGTATGGTAAGTTTTGTACTTACTATAGTACGTTAACTCGTACACTTAATGGTACGTTTCATTGTCCAAACTTTTATCTACAATGTGAGATAATTATTATCTGTAACACTATGTTATGTCACCAGGCGTCGACGGCTTTTGTTTTATTTAATTTGTCCAAACAATTAGTACCCTTATTATCATGACAGATCGGTCATAGTTACTGAGCTAAGTAGGAGTTACATAGACATAACAAGACAAGAACATTGATATAAATAACACGTTTCAACTTTCATTTCATTTATAACCAATGTAATGGTTTAACGCTTTCTGCATTCTTATGAATGAAGTTCGGAGAGCGTTTGAAATATATGATTATTATCTACTAATGAGTCAACACGCTAAAATGACAATACATGTACCTGGACAGCTTACTATTGTATCAGGGACACTTACAGAAACTGTTTTTGTAAGGGTGATAAAATATTTGGTTTTTAAGACAGTTTAAGAGTATGAATGTATTCAAGATAACGTACATATACCAGTAACTACTTGTCTACCTGCGTTATAACATTATGATAGTATATGTGTGTATTTATAGAGCTGACAATGTGCTTCACATGGACGAATAAACATCAAACAACACTGAGAGAGCTGGCTTATATACAGACAGTCTGAGTTCACTTTTAACCAGTTAACCGATTGGTGATGCATTAGTGTTAGATTTTGGATTTCGGATTTATTTGATGGATTGTCGGACAGGCACAATACGCTTAAACTAAATGGAAATAGTATCAATTTCAATGCAAGTAAATATTTAATGAGTACTAAGATTAGCGTGGATAAATATACGATCTATTGGTCTAAGTGATAATTAATGGGTTTACGCGAGTGTCACATATCGTAACGGAGCTAATAACCATATCAAATTTGTAACTTAACTGAATGGATATACTGCTCGTTAGGGCTCGTATGATTTAATATCGATACAATATTTACGACAATTTTTTCTTTTCAAATGTGGAAAATCCTTAAATAAGATTATAACGAGAGATTTCTGTAACGTGACTTCACGACCTTGTTTCGAAGGGAAAATAATAGATCTACACAAGTCGGTATACTGAATTCGTGTCGCTTACACATTTTTTTCTTCAAATTTCAAATTAATTGAATGGAATACCTTGAAAACTATCTGACGATGCATATTTTTCTTTATTTATCTTGGGAGTGGTACAGTATGGTAAAGTGATTACTTGTATACCACAAAATGTGTCTGAGGATATAATGTAGACACCGGGACGTATAAAATTAGACGTGATGAAAGACAACACCTTATAGGATGTACTTTGCATTAGTGTCGTCGACATCGTCTGATGCTGAAGATCCTTCGTTGGACCATCTGGTTGCTAAAGGAGCCAAACAGGGAGCTTCTAGGCAACACCTAACCCCCGGACAGGGTTCGAAGGAAAGGCTGTCGCATGAGGTAAGCTGATAAACTATTTTGTACATGCCATCTGACGTGAAATTTGTCGACGTAAAAAACGCAACCTTCGCATTTTTTAAACTGTACACAGTTACATCATATAAAGTTTCATGATAGAGACGAAGTTGTGTCAGTTTACAGGAAATATAAACGTGAAAATAAATTACATAGAAGATAAGAATGCCATATCAGGCGTACAAGGTTAAAACCTAAGTGAGGAAAACTATGCGAGCGATAGAACGTAAAAAATAAGATGTTTGCTTGCATTGCGTTGATGTTAGTCAAGCTATTAGACGTGATTTTGCAGATTGTGAGCTATTTCTCTATTATATCACTTGAACCTAGAAAGTGATGTATACTTACATGTGTTATGTTGATGTTAGTCAATCTAATTAGACGTATTTTGCAGATGTGAGCTACTTCTTTATTACATCACTTGGACGTAGAAAGTGATGTATACTTACTTGCATTACGTTGATGTTAGTCTAGCTACATGTATTTTGACGTATTTTTGCGGATCACTCTGGGCTGTTTTTATGCGGGCAGAATACGAGAAGCCAGTTTTGACAAAACGTTTAAAAAAGTCAATACGATAAATGTTGAAAGTTTAATAAAATACCGAATTCATAAATTAGAAATAGCTTGGTATGTATTTGCATGACATAGATCTGCCCAGCGCTCAACGAAGATTTACGTAACGCATGTTACCGTTGTTACGTCTGTCGGGTAATTCTTCGTTACACGCAGGGTTGCTTTCCATTAATATTAAGTTACTAGTTTGGGTTCGACTTACAACTTCTCCGGTCATTTAGTTTGACTTACTATCTCCTTTGTTGGCGAGGTATATTAAATCGATGGATGGACGGCACCGATCATATTGCACTGGCCTTGCAACGGTTTCAATTGACCCATGCATTGGCCCTTTCAGCACTGAAAGTCACAGTCTATAAAGCCACATTTTTACCCTCATGATTATGTGTGATGATACCCAAAAAAGCCTAAAATAATTATAAGTTATCATTATAAAATATAAACATAGAAAATTACAAATAAAACACCATTACTCACCCACACCACCTACATTAAATTTAGTTAATTGATGGCATTACAAATAACATACGTATTGCAACGTATATTAGTATATAACATCATAAACGCTTAAGCGTTATTTTCTGCATCTGTCATATTATTTGATAATACACATTCATACATTTACAGTTGATTAATGAGCTGTACATTTCGTGGTTTGGCAATCGTATCCTATAGACGCTTGGAAAGCAATTAAGCTTACTCGCGTGCAGTATGTGCAGTGATGATCCCCGTAATTTTTTTTTTGTATTTTGTGAATGTATGCCTCTGCATTCCTCTATCTTGTCTTCGGATGCCTTTTGTTTTATAGTTATTCTACACGTTATTATATATACATGTATGCGTAACATTTGAAGATACAAATGTACTACAAAGTACTTCATTTTCGTGGTTTTTCAATTTCGTGGATTGATTTAGTGAAATTGCTATTTCGTGGTGTCGTAAATTAGTTGATTGAAACAATAGAATATAATCCCCAGTGTCACTGATGTCTGATGTATTTCAGATTATTCGTTATGATTTGATTTCGTGGTGAGTTCATTTTAGAAAACAACGAAAAGTAATCGTCCACGAAAATTACAGATTTTACAGTTCTATTTGTGTTTTTCTTCTATCTCACGTGCAGCAATAAAACCAGATGATAAAACATAAGCTATCAGTGACACTGTTTGAAGTCTCCTAGTTTCTATGTTAGAAAGTACGTGAAGAAATAAAAACACGCTATATATCTACGTAGACATCTAACAATATTTCTGACATTATTATGTTAGCTTGTAGACAGACAGTACAACTACTGAACCAGCTTTTATACACGCAGGTCAATTTCCCCATCTGGTGAACAGCTTGTTGCAGGTGTATAACATGGCCAAGTATTCTGGAAACGCACGTTTAGTTGTTGTCGGCTTATACTAGTATTTGTATGTTAAGTTCGTTTAGGTCCGTGGCATCTATCTATGACGTCCGTGGCATCTATCTATGGTGTCCGTGGCATCTATCTATGGCGTCCGTGGCATCTATCTATGGTGTCCACGGCATCTATCCATGGCGTCCGTGGCATCTATCTATGGTGTCCGCGGCATCTATCTATGGTGTCCGTGGCATCTATCTATGGTGTCCGTGGCATCTATCTATGGTGTCCGTGGCATCTATCTATGACGTCCGTGGCATCTATCTATGGTGTCCGCGGCATCTATCTATGGTGTCCGTGGCATCTATCTATGGCGTCCGTGGCATCTATCTATGGTGTCCGTGGCATCTATCTATGACGTCAGTGGCATCTATCTATGACGTCCCCGGCATCTATCTATGGTGTCCGTGGCATCTATCTATGGTGTCCGCGGCATCTATCTATGGTGTCCGTGGCATCTATCTATGGTGTCCGTGGCATCTATCTATGGTGTCAGTGGCATCTATCTATGGCGTCCGCGGCATCTATCTATGGTGTCCGTGGCATCTATCTATGGCGTCCGTGGCATCTATCTATAGCTTCCTTGGCAACTATCAATTGTGTCCGTGGCATCTATCTATGGTGTCCGTGGCATCTATCTATGGCGTATGTTGCATCTATTTATGGCCTCCGTGGTATCTATCTATAGTGTCCGTGGCATATATCTATGGGCCGTTGGAAATTACATATATGGCGTAAGTGGCATCTATCTATAGGCCGTTGAAGATTACATATTATATGACGTAAGTGGCATCTATCTATGGGCCGTTAAAGATTACATAAATGACGTAAGTGGCATCTATCTATGGGCCGTTGAAGATTACATATATGGCGTAAGTGGCATCTATCTATGGGCCGTTGAAGATTACATATATTGCGTAAGTGGCATATATCTATGGGCCGTTGAAGATTACATATATGGCGTAAGTGGCATCTATCTATGGGCCGTTGAAGATTACATATATGGCGTAAGTGGCATCTATCTATGGGCCGTTGAAAATTACATATATGGCGTAAGTGGCATCTATCTATGGGCCGTTGGAGATTACATATATGGCGTAAGTGGCATCTATCTATGGGCCGTTGAAGATTACATATTATATGACGTAAGTGGCATCTATCTATGACGACATTGGCACCTATCAATGGATATATAATTACAATTCTCTTCAATCTCTTATACATGAGGCGGAAGCTGGTTTGTTTGTTGAAAACACTTAAGAGCTGGATTTGTCAAAGACCGCTGCTCATAACAACAAAAGTGTTGATAACATGTTAAAAACAAGTTATTAAGATATTAATAGTTACGAAAGTGCACATGAACGTACGAAACACAGAGTTGCACATAGTGTATATAGTGGATTTACTTGTACAGACAAACAGTGGAACGCGGATTGTAAACCAAAATAATAACAATAATTATTAGTATATTGCTTCCATAATATTGCTAATTTAATGCTAAATAATCTTTTTCATGATATTAAGTAATAGTTACGATATAAATAGCCATGTATCATGACATTAAACTTTCCCGTCCTAGATTTATGACTGTATAATTTAAGTAATGTTATATACATGTATGTACTATTTCATTGTTTCATTTTAATGCCCAGCCTATGGCTCTTACTTACTTATTTACGCCTTCTATCCCTCATTGGGCATCTAAAGGCGGCTGACAATGGTTCTCCGGTCATCATTTGCAAGCCTCTACAACTGTGTCCATTAGAAAAGAATAGAATAGAATTTATTCTCCAATCATGGGCCCTTTCAGGCATATAGTGGACTATTATTTTGGCGTCGGCATACTCATACATCAGTGGTAAGACATGTTCCACCTGGTGTCAAAAGAAAACGCTGTTGGACGAGAATGGGCGTCGGAGTCCACACATAATAAAGATACTTTATTTATTTATTATTTTACGAGGAAACTCATTTGACAGTATTAAATGACAATCTTCCATGAGATTCTCAACAATGAACAGTTGAACAAGAACATTAGTACATAAAAGAGAAGAATATAATGGCAATATGGCCCATATGACGTTCCACAATATCAAAATTGTATACATTGTATATAAGAGGGTTGTCTACACTTTTTATTTACGGGTCTTTTATTATAAAACAAGTGTTAGACAGCGATTTGCTAATATTGACTGCTTTAATGAAATACATGCGGAAATAGAGAAACTAAACGGTATGACCATGACCTCGAGTTCATAATTAAATATCATTGCCACTATTGCTACACTGTATTATAGTATTGACATTGGCGGGAGTTATGTTAACAAAACACATAATGTATTAGACTGTAGTACGTTCCATGTACAACTAGTAGCGTGTTTATGATAGAATTTGAAATAAATTTGAAATAAAGTAGACACATTGATTGTGCGACATGGTGATATGACAATCGAGTATCATAAAAACATGAGTGTATTGACTGATAGACATTTCTCACGTCAGATGATGTCAGCAACGAGTTATCATTACGATTTCCTAGTAGATCTATCATTATAATCCATTATAATGGAACATTCCTAGTAAGAACACTAATAAACATCGTGCACTTTAACCAGGTGTTTTAATGGGCACCTGAAAGTGTCAAACTTGCCCCTAATGTATTCGACGTTTTCAAAATTCTCGTACGCTCGGCATACGCGTTTGTGTCATTTGTTGTAGAGTGACAGGACCCCAACAACCAATTTGCAACTCAATGATCGAGGGATATTTGTAAATTTTTGTCGATGACTGAAAGTCTTTCTCGTTCACCAGAGTATTCTTCGTCCGAAACATAGTCTGGGAACTTGAATAACCGCTGATGTACATGAGGATTCTGAAAAAAAAAGACATTTAATTTCAATGTTAGTCGCTTATTACTTCCATTAAATCCGCCACGTAACGAATGTTTTAAAGAAACGTCACAATAAAATATATACATGTAGTATAAAAGTTCAACATTATTACCAGCATGGAAACATATCTTAGTCTTACTAGATTCACACTTTAAGTTATAATAACTAAAAGTGTTTAATTATTTATAGATACATGACGAGTACATTGTGCGTGAAATGAAAATTATTCAGTCACCTTCGTCCGACTGAATGACGTATTTATTGAACGTGAATATCAAGCTTGATTGGGATCACGCGAATCTATCATTTATTAAAGATATTATCACTTTTGACACTTCAACCTCGGGCCGCTTTTCATACATAATGTTTAAGTCACAACTTTAATCTACTGATGTATTAGTAAGATCACTGACTTGTATTCCCACGTTGTGTGATGAAAGTCAATCTCACGTCCCTTTAGGCATTGTACCATCGTACTGAAATACAGAGAATGGTTTGTAGACGTACTTTGTGTCGATTAGTAGAACAAATTACCTATTAATATTTTATTTACGGAATGTTTGACTTGAACATTTAGTGCCATTACGGTATCGTGCGATGTATTAACACCGTAAATGTTCAAGTAAAACATTCTGTTTACGGTATCGTGCGGTACATCCGAAAACAAATACTTGCACATGGACTATCGTTATTATGTATCGTATGTATTATATGTATATAAATAAGAATACAATTAAAATCGATGGTAAAAGTCGGCATCGCACATTTAACTAGTTTCCAAAGAACACAGTACCGTACAACCTCTCGTAAACAACTCTTTGTAGAGCAACAGCCTCTCTACACAACACATTCAAAATGTCCATAAGCTGATGATATTTACTATAGATTTAACCTCTATAGAGCAACAACCTCTGAACGACGACCACTATTTGCATCTCCCTTAGGGTGTTGCTCTTCAGAGGTTGTGCTGTATATAATGTCTATATGATAGATATAGAATACGTTAAGTTATCCAGGTATTTGTTGTAAGTGAATGAAAAACTACGAACTTGAAATGTATGCCAGAACTTATAGTTATAATTGACATCCACATTTTATGCCAAATGTTCTACATTTCTCAATTAGTCGCCAAATTCCACAAATGTTTCAGCTTTACACATACGCTTTTAGCATGTGGATGAATAACTAATACACCGGTCCTCGTATGTCTTTTGAATATAAAAAGAGGAAAACAATTGTAAGTACATAGGAGGGATAGTGTTTGTATAGAGAGGTATTCACATGCAATTGTGCCCACCGGCTAACTATTGGTGAATGTTTTTATTGTTTATTCACCCTATGGACTGCCGGTGGGCACTTTGCATATATGAATAGGTGATCTTCTATATAATTATGATGATTAAGTCAGAATTTGTCATTAATGGTTGATACTACATGTATTTAGTCCAATGGACTATTAATTACACTTAATTCCCTCCGAGCGGAGGTCAATGGCCATTTGTGCAAGAGGAACCTGGATGTCCACGTACTTACGACTCTCTCAGTCGAACGCTAACTTAGTCACCTGCTAAGAACATTAATTTTGACATATCCCCTGAAAAGGGTTTCGTCCGTTTTCATCCATTATACGTGGGATTGGAACCCATACAGTACGGCGCCGTCGCATAGAGCAATGCGAAGTATGAAAGTGGTAAAAAGATGATAACGAATCAGACAGGGAAATAAGCATTTAACAGAAACAGCAGAGCACGAACGGCACCTAGTCATTAGGACAAAATATCAATGACAAGACAGGCCACGATCTACCAAAGCATATCATGTAGAAATCTCAGCTCAAATTGAGATTTTGCTCAAATGAGAGTCTGAATTAGAACTAAACCATAAGCTCGACCTCCTGAAATTTAACTGTAATAAACTCATAATAATGTTTCGGTTCTGTGATGCCAAATTCCAAGTCCAGTTTCGCAAGGAAATTAACTCAAAGATACATGGCAATATTTGAGACATTTATCTCAGATTGAGATGCTTTGGGAGATCGGGGCCTGATTTGTCTGTGACGTTCTGTGTTATAACTAAATCCTTCCTAATGTATTAATTTGTACCCATTTTACATGTATTATCTAATGTGTCAGGTCAAATAATGGGTGAGCCTGACAGTACACAAATAAAATATGTGTTTACAAATAAGAAACTAATTTATATGTACAATCATATGTCGGCTACAAAAAACCTAAAACAAGATCTCAATTGAGACCCACTTTGCATTGAGATGTTAAATAAATCTAGCAAACGCAGTGGAAATGGACCTGGAAATTGTAGTCACTGTTCTGAGGTTGTCATGCGATTGAGTTGGGCCTTTAAGAGGGTTTAACTGTATTTTGTTATCTTTCATTTTGTGGGTTAATTGATCCTAAAAGAACGAGAGATGTGTTTCTTTTGTAAATTACGGATAGATTATTTTCCTAAAGAATGATATCACACGATTACCATTAATTTTGTTTGTGCAGTTTTAGGAACTTGTTAACTGGTTGCATGGAACAAATGTCTCTTAATACGAGCATACATTAGCTTTTGTCACGTAGGACAATGCCATTAGATATACATTTGTATATAGTGGTGAGCGGTGAATTATAGGTAGGACGCGCGCTCTGAGATCGAGAGGCAGTCCCGGTCAGACGACCGTCAGTGACAGACGACTTGCGATTCACTGACCGGGGGTAAATGTTCACCGTAAATGTACAGTCGATTGAACGGACGCATGTCTGAAAATACATGTGAACTCTTGGAACGTTTTAGTGTCTTTGTAACGGAATATTGTCCATGGGAGTTGCAACCTAAACCAGGGTTCAAACAAATGGAACGGACGATATTAGTCTGTATAAATGTGTCAACTACATGGCTTCGGGGAGCTGTGGCCTAGAAGTAAGGTGCGTGCTTTGGGATCGAGAGGTCCCAGGTTCGATCCCTGTCTTTGCCACTGCTTAATTTCACTTCAAGCAAGAATAACCAATTATGCTCTATTCGACTATGTTGTGAAATGGTACCTGTAAGGACGGTGTCTGTTCATGTTTCATTATCTCGATGTTGTCAGCGAACAAACCAGGAGAGAAAAGGTCTCCCCAGGGAGACTCGAAAACAGCTTACCTTATTAGGTATAGCCTATAATGACCAAGGCGAGATACATGTCAAAGGGTGGCTGAACGGCAGAATTGCTGAAATGTGCATCTCTCCTCTGGAGCATTGTCACACAAGGGAGCATTGTCGCACAATGGAGCATTGTCACACAATGGAGCATTGTCACACAATGGAGCATTGTCACACAATGGAGCATTGTCACACAAGGGAGCATTGTCACACAAGGGAGCATTGTCACACAAGGGAGCATTGTCACACAAGGGAGCATTGTCACACAAGGGAGCATTGTCACACAAGGGAGCATTGTCACACAAGGGAGCATTGTCACACAAGGGAGCATTGTCACACAAGGGAGCATTGTCGCACAATGGAGCATTGTCACACAAGGGAGCATTGTCACACAAGGGAGCATTGTCACACAATGGAGCATTGTCACACAAGGGAGCATTGTCACACAAGGGAGCATTGTCGCACAATGGAGCATTGTCACACAAGGGAGCATTGTCACACAAGGGAACATTGTCACACAAGGGAGCATTGTCACACAATGGAGCATTGTCACACAAGGGAGCATTGTCACACAAGGGAGCATTGTCACACAAGGGAGCATTGTCACACAAGGGAGCATTGTCACACAAGGGAGCATTGTCACACAAGGGAGCATTGTCACACAATGTTCTTTTAGTATGCACGTTCTTGTAATAATGTAATGAAACCCAAAACGCCAAAATGTCGGGTCTGTGTATAGTTGATCAGTAAGTCTACATACTGGTGATTAATGTATAAGACTAGACAAGAAAAATGTCTAGTATGACGTGCACACGCATAACTCGACTTATATTTGGCTTAAATTACAACCGTAATACGATACACTTTAATGTAAAAAGTTAAAACATAATACCTGTCTTGTAATACAACCTTTTGTACGATGACAATTTTAACTTTAACGAAACCCAAACAGACAGACACTTGACAATTTTAAGTTATTCGGACTTGGTGTGTTGAATTTGAAGTACATATTCGTGATTAGCATAGTTTATATAACTTAATAAGCATTGTAAATACTGTTATTTTATCCTGTGACGAATAATTATTTTTACTTTTATTTTTTAGTGATCTATTAATGGGGTCATTGAGAAAGGAATTACGCAACCTATGTCATTAATTAAATTGAAAAAATGTCAAGTTCAATTAAATAAGAATTAAATATGTAAGGATTCATAGCCGCTAGTCTATTTGCTTTACAAATAAATTGCACATTAAATGTTTAACATTAATTTGATTAATGTGTGTTGTATGTGTAATTTGTTTTCAATTAAAAATTCGTCAGATCCCGGCATTTTACTGGCGACAGGACGAATGTTTGAATGAATGGTGATGTACATCGAACGTTGGTTCGTCGGTGTAGTCGTCATTAATTATTATGTGATGATCCAAATATAATTAATGTTTTAAGATTGTGGTTTAATCTCATTAACCCTTTTGACCTACCCCATAAACCCGTAACCTATTTACCTACACAGTATTAATTAATAAATAATGAATATGTATCTGTGTTTTATCGGTGGGTTTAGCACAGCTTGGTTTCCTCAGTATGTATATAGCTGAAACTACTGGTTGTGTTAGAATCATAAATAATTCTGACGAACGATCAGTTATATGGTACACACTATATCCATGTACGAGTTACTAGCATTTAAAAACAACAGTTGATTGATATGCCTTCCTTATCCCTGTGGGGAGCGATGTCCTATAGGTAAGGTGTGCGCTTTGAGATTGAGACGTCCTTGGTTCGATCCCCTGTGAGTGTCACTGCTGAATCATTTATCTGAGCAAGAATAACCCACATGCTTCACTTTATCTAGGTGTATAAATGGGTGTCTGAGATGGTACAAACGCCAATGTGATGTGGTTGCCATCGGCGCCAAGTGAAGCAGCCGACTTGTGACACAAAGCTTGGTGGAGCAATGACCGTCAGTTGATCGGATGCATGTCTGAAAATATACCTTATTTTTAACAATCATCACCATACGTCCTTTAGATACAAGGTAAACTCTATAGAGCATCAAGAATTTTGGGATAGGATCCAATATAGGACGACATCCATAATTGTTTCTCAAGAATAGGCCAGACTGGACAGGCTGTACTGTTTATATTATCATTGTGATACACACCACAGGTGACTGTTTCATTGACAAAGAGTACATTTTTTTTATAAAAATTATTTTGTCTTAGATAACATAAATTTTATGATCTTTTTTACTGTTTCCTGTTACCTGTGATACACACATTCGCTCTTATGATCTACACCAACAATTGCACCTTGCTGAAATACGAACCACGTCTTACTGAGATCATTATCAACAGGACTGTTGGAATTCTAATATGAACATCGTCTATGTGTTTTGTAAATAATGAATTATTATCGCTTTATCAGGATGTGCAACAGAACGCATGTTAGGACAATACAAAATATATTGTGGTTCTGGTAACGATATCTTCTCTATTTTTGCCCTTAGGACATTTTTGCTGGAAGTCACCGCAGATGATTGCTTTACCAGTGCATTAACTCAATTAAATAGTTTTGAAAATAAAGTGCGTTTCCTACCCACCTGCTCTATTTTTGCATATTAACCGGGTTTTGTTTTATCAAAGCACTTACGAAAATCTTAAAGTTACGCTTTATAATTCTTTAACAACTGCAAATTGGTGATGGATACGATTTGTAGAAGTTCGTTGACTCACCGAATCATTATTAGTATAACAGATCCATTTACCACACTTTATAATTGTAAATTTGATCGTAAGTTTACGATTTCCGTAAGTGCTTTGATAAAACAGTATCCAGAGCCACAATACTAATTTGTTTGACCTTACAACAAAACGATTCAACAGGCACACATGCATAATTCATAATTGCCTTGTGATGCACATGCGTTATAAACATGCGTACTTCAAATTCCACTGTATTGTTAAACTCGAGTGTTACCCGGCAAAAAATATTCCCTTGATAATCGAAACAAGGAAGTGCCTTTGAATTGTTTCATGTTTTATACAAAACATGCACTCAGATACAAGATTATAGATTAAGTGCATAGCTCTTACATCTAAGCTTAATGCGGGCAACACACTGCACAAACTGCACAAACTGCTCAGCGTTTCAGCGTTTCAAAAAAATTGAAGTTTAATCGACATTAGTTCAGTTAATCAGTATAACCTGTATTAAAGACCACCTCCGAACAAGACCACTATATTACAAACCATGTTTGCAAAAAACACCACAATTTGATCTCTCATCAGATCGTGTGCGATGATATTAACCTGATGGCATCAAAGACTGCCTTTTGCTGCCACCACGGATGGTATTGACAAACAGTTTGACTGTATATAGACTTGGAACAACTGACACAATTTAGAGCTTTTTCAACTTGATACCGGGTATTCTCAATCCCTGGTTATAGCACCCTACATGTGCGGACTGGACATACATGTATGCATTCTGATCACCTCGGTCTTTAGCAAAATGTACCGGTGACAAACGGAAATGGCCGAGCTTTCACGAGATTTACCTAATACAGGACCAATCGGTCATAGATCTGTCACCAAAAATTGTGGGATCTGTATACAATTATAGACTTATTTGAAGTATTTTAGAGATCCAGATGGTACGTTCTGTTCCTGTATCCGGCACGGGTTGCTTAGCAATCGTGAAAGTTCGGCCATTTCCGGTAAATATACTGCAATGCATAAAGACCGAGGTGATCAGAATGGTGGCTAGGCACTGCCGTCGCTTCTGCATGATTTGTGATGGTCTGTGCATTCAACGATCTATTACAGTACAATATTTTGTATTAACTTAAAATTATGCAACATCAAGACGCTAGCAATTTCTCTCAGTATTTTTTCCTTGATTTAATGCTAACCACGAGATCATGCCGATGTCAAATATAGGTTAATAAGTTAAACAAATGTGATTCTGAAGTTTGAAACATGTCACCTGTTGTGTTATGTAGTAAATAAACACAGTATATGTATAAAACATGTCATATCAGTAATCTGTCACAAGAAGCATGTCCGGTATGAATAATGTATGTTGTGCGTTCTCCCTCGTGAATGTTTTCAAATAACGTTATTTATAAATGCTTTTTCGATAAGACAGACCTCTTACATTGATAATTGTATTTAAGAAAATTCGAATTCTTCATTTTATAAACCGTGACGTTATTAATTAAACTGCCTTTTAGTTAGCTTATTTCAGAAAATAGAAACGAGTTTATACTTCACAGCCGCAGTAGAAGGACATCATTCCTAACTCATTTCTTAGTAAGCAAGTATAGGAAAGTTGCTGAAACGGTCACCAAACCCTTGTATTGTGACTAAATAAAAACATGATGATGAAACACATTAAACAGTTACACTCTCAATTTCAACAAAGATTCATTATCAGATTTCTTGTTTTGCTTAGAACTGTATTGCTTATAGGTAAAATGTATAATGATAGTTTAGGTAGATTGTGCAACAATTTCTACTACCTACTGGCAAAATAAATCTCTCGCGAAAATAACCAGTTATATGGTACAGGTATAATAATTTCTCTCGACACCTCATTCCTGATGTTACCATACCATCGCCACTAGGGTATGATAGAAGAAAAGCCGCTAGTTTCTTGCTTTTGTTTTAAAATGCTGAGCACCAAACAAGGGAACACAACGGTGCCATTGTTGTATTAAGCTTGTTATATTTTATACTAATTTATTTAAGGTCGATTGTGAAACAAGTTTTTCCAACTTATATTAATCACTCTCGACACTCTCGATGATATCCATCGCCACGAGGGTATGAGAGAAGAGAAGCCAGTTTCCCTTTTATGCTGAGCGTCTAGCAAGGGAATTTCTGGTTCCATTTTTATTTCGTCTTTGGAATGACGCGGCCAGGAATCGAACCCGAGACCTCCCACACTCGAAGCGAAAGCTCAGCCACTAGGCTATCGAGGAGGCGGTTAGCTTGTTGATACATGGTTGTGGAACGGGATAAGACCGAAACCTGACATCCGTAACGAATTCTAGTATTCGAATATTCGAATGTAGTTGAATATGCATTTCGAATATTAGAATACCTATTGTCGTTTTCGTTCCCATCCCGGCTTTATAAGTATAGAAATAGGCCTATTTTTGTAATCTGTATAAATATCTGATATAAGGACACCAGTCATTTCTTAATTTGTTTAATGCATAAAAACGGTGTATTCAAATGTTTATTGGATTGTAATGTTTCGTAATCCTGCCATATTGTAGACAGCTTATTTCTTTGTAAGTACATTTTCACTTCTTTCAATAATTTTTTTATCTGGACATCAAAAACTATAAATCCTTATTTTTGATAAATTTTAAGCTGATCGCCGACAGTTCAGTGACAAGACGAAACATTGTTTGTGAAGTTTTTACAGATTAGGAGAACATACGAACTGCATTTAATGCAAGACTTTGTACCGAGTGTTATTTTAGCAGTAATACGTAAAATAAACTTAACTGTGAATTTAAGGAAAGTCTACTGATCAACAGTTCAACAAGGGCACAGCAGGGGTGGTATTCAATATTGATCTTACTTGACTTAAGGATAAGGACAACCAATCAGATCACACCATATTAAACTCTTGGTCAGTAACAGGCGATACGATTGGCTATTCTTATTCTCCAATTAAATAAGATCAATATTGAATACCACCCCATCGTAATATAGGGTATAGTATGGTGACCGTCGAATGATGCACACTTTTATTAACGGCATTTTAGTTCCCTCACTGAGTAGATATACCACGAACCCTGTCACATCAACACATCAACACATCCGTTCACTTAAGTCTTGGGCTGTGCCGGTTGGTCCGTTGTTGTGTTACTATAGTAACCACAGTTTTTGTTCGGTTTGATAGAATTATACCAAGTTTTGTCAAATAATCAAGTTGGTGAGTAAGTCTTATTGTTTGCAAAGACCACCGTCGAATAAAGAGCACTATTACAAAACATTTCTGCAAAGACCACCGTCGAAAATGATCACTATTCCAAAACATTTCTGCAACGACCACCGTCGAAAAATGATTACTATTACATAACATTTCTACAAAGACCACCGTCGCCATGATCGCTATTACATATCTTTTTAATACTACCGTCGAACAAAGAGCAAATATATTACCAAACATGCCTGCAAAGACCATCAATTTTATCTCCTATCCACCCATTTTCAATGACATCGAACCTGTTAAGAGACCAAATGTCAACAAAGATCACTTTTTGTTGTTCATATTGGTGGTATTAACTTAATTCCGAATATCCAACTTCTTATACAATATACTACTTGATAAGCATTACATTAATTTGTTTCATAAACATACAATGTATATACTTTATGTGAAAATTCATACGTCATGGTGCTTTTGATGGTGTTTTCTTAAGCAAAAAGCAACATAAAAACCATACGGAAACAACAATAATGTAGATTACCTTAATCATTATCACCTCGTTTGTGGGTTGAGCTTGATGAGACAGGCCGCTACGTATGCATGCTATATAACCATATGTTACACCACAGTTTGACCTTGGAGAAACAATATTACAAGGTCGACATCATATAGGTGACAAAATAACAATAAACCTAGAATATTTAGGCCTATCATCCGCTGTGAAAGAACTTATCATGATGACAATGGGTGTAATGAACTCTGGAATAACATACCTAATATACATATACGTACATTACACTAGTTAAGAATAATTTATGGGTTCCATTCTGTTGTTGTTTATTTCGCATGTAGATTGTTTTGGTATTGTATTCTTGTAACAAATTACTGTGGCCTCCACTGTGTTGCTGACTATGGCGAAAGCGAAAACATACATTGTATCGTACCTGAGGCTTTGACGGGGTGACTATGGCGAAAGCGAAAACAGACATTTTATCATTATTGAGGCTTTGACGGAGTGTTTTTATGTGTTGATGGCATAGAATCAATATTTAGGACTACAGTTTAGTACCAACTTGCCCGTTGATCAGCATGCAACTGACTGGTCGTGGCTATTGATATAATTATTCTTTATTATTGAAACAGATATACCACCCATCAGAATGCGTTTCCACAGATCAATTCATCCTATTTATATCCGTTGCCGTGGTTCGTCGTCCATCAACAATTTCTTTAAATGATTCTGCTTCTTAAACCACTTGATGGAATTGGTCTTGACTTGATGGAATTGGTCTTCACTTGATGGCATTGGTCTTCGCTTGATGTAATTGGTCTTCCTCCCTTGATAGAAGTGATCCATTGGGTGTTACTTTTGCACAACAGTTGTTCAAATGGTTAAGGTCATGCAATATTACCAAAAACATCATTTTTCATATTTCAGGTTCAAATCAGGGATAGAAAAGATGAAGGGACGAGCAAAGAAGAAACAAAGATATCAGTGAATGTGTTACCTCCGCCATCAGATGATGAAAGTGAAGGTATGGAAAAAGTAATGCATACATGTACATGTAATACTAATAATAATAATAATCATCATCATCATAATAATCATAATAATCATAATAATATAATGATAATACTAATAATAATAATCGCCTAACGAGCAAATTATCAAATATAATATCAGGTTTTCTCTCAAAAATAAAATTTCAGTTTTTCCCATAAATGTTGGTAATGTTTGAAATGTGCGGATTTACATATCGGTGCATGTAGGTATGTGTTTGAATCAAACTGTCTTATGAATCATTGCAAAACCGACTTTCATACACTTAATCGTCAATACATTGTGTCGATATTTATCTGTCGGCTGAATATCCTGTCTGATTAACATGAGAGCAGTACAAAAACTGTCCATGACTTGTAAATGTCATATTCATTCGATGATGCAAGGGACACAACTGTGTATAAGACATTTATCAGGCAAATATAGTTACTTCCCCTGATGTAACTTACACTTCAGTAGTCATTTCGTGAAACACATTGGAAGGGAGAGAACAAGTGACAAACTCATACATTTATATAGCTATCAAATTCAAGTGTAGTTATTTCCCTTGAAATAGTGTGTGTTTGTTGGTTTCAACCTCACGCCCTACGGACGCTACCGATAGACACATGTGTCTTTGATATATTTGATTCCATATAACGATATGAATAAAAATTAACATACATGACGACAACACGATGTTTGCTAAAGAGATTCTTTATAAATATCACTGGGAACGCCATTTGGAGACTACCCTGCCACAGGGGCAACCAGCAGTTACCGTGAACTAAGCAAGGGAGACATACCAGTCCCATTTTAACGACTTTGGTAGGCCGCGGTCTGGGATCGAACCCGATACTTCTCACTCTCCAAGTTGACGTTCTGCCTTCTGACTATCGAGGCGGATTGGTCAACTTTATACTGAACGTATTCCCCTTTGAATAAGAGACAATAGCGGCTTGTATGTACTATACGGCTACGTGGACGATACGTTATGTTTTATGTGTTGATATTCGTATTGACAAATGTCATTTGTTAGGTTTTACTGTATAAGCGTTATACGTGTCTACCTGATGTATCGTCCACTGAAGAAATCACTTTTTGCATAGAAGTTATGTATCGTCAGAGCGACACATTATTGTATGTGTTTGACAAACCAAAAAAACAGAATTGCAAAAAATACCTGCACTAAGAATGCACTAACTAACGTCGCCACCAAGAATATTGTGGTACATTAAGTGATCAATCCGGAGAACAACTAACAAATTTCCCAACTTTGATATTCCAGACACACAATGCTTAAAATTAGTATTCTAGTTTGATGGTGATTAAAGCAGATAAGGAAAGTCGGTGATCATGCTCATTACAATTAAGTTCAGTTAAGGCGTTTTTGGAATTAATTACGTTCCATACTCTGACAATCTAAACATTACTGTTAGTGGGCGAATGCTGTATGTCGGTATGTTTTATTTCTTCTTCGGAAAGGACTTCTGTAACACTATGCCATCCTCATACATCAGTGGTTAGTCAAATTCCCAGACTGCCACTGGTGAAGAATCCTCTGGTGAACGAGAATGCACTATGCCTATACTGGCAATGCTGTAAGTGAGGGAAACCTGGATGATGCTACATTGTATAAACATGTCGGCGCCATGGATTGTTATAATCGGGAACCATTCATTCGGACATTACTAACGTTACATGGAACCTCGTAAACGATGACGGAAACACCCGATTAGGTACGATAGGGATTGTTATCATAGAATTCAATTGACCGAGTACCATTAGGACTAACATCCAACATTAACACAATCGAGGAAGGACAATGAATGCGGGTTTTATGCCGATTTTAATACAGTGTGAATAAATATTTAACGATAGATATTTGATTGAACGTCCTACTTGAGAGAAATGATCGCATTTTATGATGTTTAGGAATGTCAATTCTAAATAATGAAAACGAACGGAATGTCAAGGAAATAGATGAAATGGATTCAGACAGGGTTTATGTTAATTCCTAGGTCCCACTGAGGAATTCCTCATCGCCGATATTCTTCAGATATCTTCAGATTCCACCGATTCATCACGATTCCATTGTCTCATGACTTCCCCGAAGCTTACCCTAGAACACGATGGACCTGTTCCCGATGTCCTGATAACACTTTAATGTACATCGAGAGTACATCACCGAGGCAAAAAAAATGCTCAGTGGGACCTAGGCTTAACATACCTATACATGGTGTGCGTGGTATTTGTAACGTTAAGTGCTGTCTCGAGCCAATGTCTGTGTCAGTTACACTGATTTTAATGTATTAACACCGCACCCATCGTTACGAAAGCCGAAGACAAAGTAACGCAAACTTGACATGTTTTCGGGAATACATATACAAGTTGGTGAAATACGCGAAGAAGTGTTTAAGTGAACCAAATGATCGGCGTATAAGGTTCGATATTTGTATATTGATTGCCAACATGACTAATTAGCCTTTAATTAATTTGTGTTTCACTTTCTGTAAATTATGATCAGCAGCCACAACACTAGTCTTGTCGATTACGAGCATATACAGGGTGTTAAAAAAGTTTGTTCTCAAAATTTGAATTCATACTAAATTTTATCTGAACGTTGTACGCAGTGTACACTTTTAATTTCTTACACACATAACTTCAATTAATGCTCGAATGATAAGAGCAATGGTAGAACCCTCTGGAATTTAACCTGAAAAAAGGTATATTCTTCTGACGTCAGAAAAATCAACTATTGAAACTCAAAATTTGAGAACGAACTTTTTTTAACACCCTGTTATATCGCATGGTATATACGTTCCTTTTTTTCGTATATCATATTTCATAACATACTGCTGACACTTCTCAATATAGCGGACGTCTAGTGAACTCTAATAAAGGGGTTGGTAATTATATATGAATCCATTGAAAAATACTGGTTATGTATTGTAATTGTTTCCTTGTAATTTCATGCTAAAATTGTTCATTTTATTCAACAAAAGTACAGCTAACGCAAGAGCTTTAACGGTTGAGTTTACATTATGGAAATTGATGCATGCAGGAATAAAAAGTCTTTGATCTGTGCCCCGATCACAGAAACAGGCGTATATATTTAACAAATATTTGTCTTCAATATTCTGTACATCAAAAGATAGGCGCCGTCTTATTGTTGTGTTTGACTTTTTTCAAAGCTCAAAAATAGCCTGACTAAATAAAATAGCAAACTCAATCCTTCAAAACGAACTATTGAAGTGAGTCAACTGAAGTGTGTTTATAAACTTCACAAACATGTCATCGGTTATTTGATATGTTGACGTTAGCGGCGTTTCAAATAAATCCAATTTGGGCAATGGACGTAGAAACCCTTTTCGCACGCTTTGATAAATCAGTAAATTATAATTATAGCTGACAGGAACACCGATCTATAGTTTCTACTTAATTAAACTTCGTGGTTTCTTTATCACAAAACAAAATTGGGAGCACTCTTACCAAATTGCCCGATAAAAGAAGGCTTGACCATCAAAAACGCCTACATGTTTGTTCAGCCTGTTTTCGCGTAAACACAAAACTAGAACGAAAGGCGGATACAATGGATGAAGCAGAAATCGGACAAAAACAAGAAATTGTGAAACATAATGACTTATATTGTCCTCAGTAGGTGATTCATTGGTTTAGTTTATCGTCGTTCTAATGAACAATACAGTTGTTTGGTACGCTGTATTTCTGTATTCATCAAATGTAACGACTTAAGGTTGGTGTACAATTTATCTGTGATCTTTCTGACTGGGTTGCCAATGGACAAAAACAAGCATGTGTGGGGAGTTTAGAGTTTACGTTCAAATCACGATGGCTGAACGATAAGACCCCGGTGTTTATGGCGAGGTTGCGTTGACAGACCGAGATTTTTAAATTTCTTTCTCAATAAAGTGTTGTCGTGGATAATTTAGTTAATTGTGACAGGTGAATGGGGTGTACGTACAGAGGTTGGATTTTAACGAAACTTGTCTTAAGTGTTTTATTTAGGAAATATGCGTACTTGGAGATTTACAGTGAAATTCCAAATTGAGGTTATAATTGATTTGTTGAAGCGGCATTTTTGCAGGAATACAATTAAAGAAAATAATTTGTTAAATGTGGTTGTAAAGAAGTTTTAAGGAATTACTTCGTGTTTGAGGGAACTTGAATAAATTCTAAGTAGAGTTGGAATATAAAGAATAGTGCCGTTAACTGTGGAATATATACTTGGAATATAAAAACGCCAACTAACTTTTGTAAATACAATATGCGTCCAGGTAAGTCCTAAAATGTCATAACTATATATTTTCATGATTTTACAGCAGTCTTATTTTGGCCAGTACACCAAAAACATTAATGATGTTCCTTTAAGTAATTATGCTTGTGACGATGGATACCATAAGAAATGAGGTGTCGAAAGTGAATAATATAAGTTTATGAACTTGTACAGTTTTTTCATTTGTAGCAAAAACAACGTTAACAAAAAAAAGTTCAACATAATCCACAGAATATTTTTCACAATGTTGTTTTTGTCAGGTAATGTCCGCCGTGATAATAAAAGTCTCAGTATGAATATAAACAAAGTTATAAATCTAACATAATATACAGAATGATGTCTTATTCTCTCATGTATACATACATCACCAGTAGATACTGATATGTCCCGGGCTTTATAGTTACGGTGACATATTGCTGGCTTAGAAGAATAAGGATATAAGTGCTACTTTCTAACTTATAAGGCTCATACCTAATCTGCATTGCAATGCGCATCTTACGCGCCTATTTTTATGAATTTCGGAAATGGTCACGCCTGGAAGTTGACCAAACTGAAGTAGAAAAAGCTTGTTTTTGCCTACATAAAGATTATTCTTCTAAACCAGCGTTGTAGCGTCGGTGTGCTCATATCCAGGGTGACGCTATGTTATAACGTTATTAGTCTAATTATATTGATTTCATCTGATAAACAAACAGACCAAAGTGTAGCTTTTCGCTGGTATCAATTGTACGAGGTGGCACGGGTAAATGACATGGCTAATGATGGTCCTTTATCAATTTAAGGGCGACGACACCACGGTGGCGGGGCTACCAATAGGGAGTCGAGGAAATCAACCTCTAGTCCATCAAACAAGGGCTCGGTAAGTTACTAGTATGTTATTGGTGCATTGGTTGTTATATGCAGAGTTGTCTTGATTGATCATAACCAGGGTACACTATAAGAAATGAGCAGACAACGAGTAGATGGTCACTATCAGTATACTGATTGGTATATGTACACAAGTACTAGTAGATACCAACTTTTGGTGAACAGGAAAACACAGGCACCAGGGTACTGTTGTATCAAAGCACTTACGAAAATCCTAAACTTACGTTCAAATTTAATTTCTCAATTATTATTTAAAACCTACACATTGGGGGGACAGATATGGTATGTTGAAGTTCCTTGATATTGAACAATTCTTTTTCACAATAATTATGTAACAGTGAAATAGCTATATAAAGAATTTAAATTTGAACGTAAGTTTACGATTTCCGTAAGTGCTTTGATGAATGTACCCTGGCGTATGATGGACACACCACCGGTCGCCAAACATACACGTACATGTATATGTCCAGAGGTTTCGTGGTTTGTGGGAACCTGTATAGTATATGGGTGTATATCTATGCAAAAGACAATACGAAGCATTCAATGCTACATGTACATTTTGTATTGTCTTTGTATCTCTATTCAAATGAAAACGTTCCTTAGTTTCTTTAGTATCTTGTCCCACCTTACAGTAGGCTAGGCTACTCTATCCTGGACAATTTTGAAATACTTAAAACTTCACAATAGTTTTAACAATGCTGTGGTTGAATAAATAGTTCAAATCGCGAACCTATTGTCAGAGCATACCTCTTGTACATTATTGCTTATCATATCTACTATTACACACAGGACCATCTTTGTCAAAATCTGTATTTTAACTAAAACTTGAACAAATTCCAAAATATTTGTTTGGTTTACCAACTACAGTCCTACATGCTTGTCACATAAATGTAAGATTTGTGTGTAGTTGGTATTACTGTAAAATCATTGTTTTTCGAGGGAGTTGAAATTTCGCTGATTTCGTTGTTAAACTCGACCACGAAATCTAAATGACCACGATTTATCGACCTCAAAAATACAGAGCATGGGTTTACCCTTCCATGTTTTGTATTCCTCGAATTTACGACCCCACGAACATGTATTTTTATCAAAATCCACGAAATTTAGAACCCACGAAAATATGTGATTTTACATTATACGACTGGCAAAACGACTGATACTGTCATTAAATATCTTATTTTCGTATCATTTAGCCGAGATAACATTGTTTTCTAGGGGTTATTTCAGATGTCAGATATTTGTACGTAAAATGTTATGCTTAGTTCGTAAATGGATTCTTTTATGGGCCATTGAGAAATAAATAGTTCGGCAATCTTTTTATACGCATTCACTACATTACATTGTTTATTTAAAAAAAACTCATTAAGTTTCGTGGTGGTGAAATTATCACATAGTATGAGGTCGTTTTTTTATTTACCAGGTCAAATTTAATTGCACATAATACTTCGCTAATAGCAGTACATTTTGTATTTCAATGTGCATTAGCGGATGTGTTTCTTACAGGAATGTAGGTCGAACACAAACCATGCGTCTTTGTTAATCCATTGCAAAATACAAATGCTCGCACAGGAAACGATCTTACAGCAAACAATTGTAAATAGATTGTTTGATTTACAAACTATTTTGATGAGGTTTAGTGGTCTTATTGTGGCCTTTCCCAGACTGATGAATAGCTGAACTTTTGTATATATATTTTTATACCCTATATATACACTACAGTAAAGTGTGTTGGATGTATAGAAAGGTTTGAATAAGTTCAAATGCTTAGATCTATTCACGTCAGTA
Organism: Spisula solida; assembly: GCA_947247005.1. Lineage (NCBI taxonomy): Eukaryota > Metazoa > Mollusca > Bivalvia > Venerida > Mactridae > Spisula > Spisula solida. The sequence goes on along the minus strand of OX365945.1, from coordinate 25,468,068 downwards.
CTGGTTTGAGTATGTGACTGCGACAGTATCTGAGTGATAAGCCTCTGGACTAACTAACTTTTAGAAAACTACGCCGGCCACTTATTGGCGTTATTTTGATGAAATAACCATGTTTCGACCTATGACCGATTTTTGATAAGACTTTTGACTAGGAAAAGTCATTAAACTTGTAAACCATGTAGGGATTAATTCTGTTATGCGAATGTTTGATTTAGGCGCTAGCCACTAAAATCCACTTTAATCCCAGGGTCACATGATCAGCACACTTCTTTGCTTATTTAGGGATTATCTTATCCTTATATAGTTATTGTAGTAAACAAGTTGTATTTTTTGAAAGTAGATACTATCTGTGTCTCGTATTTACGTACATTTGTGTCATATCATAAAGTTGTTATACTTAGTACGTAATATGTAGTTTTTCTCAAATGATATCTCACCCAGTAATCTATACGATTAATATAACTTTAGTAAACCTTATTTTCCTAATCACATTGTGAGATTTTTAGAATCTATTTGATTTCATACCGGTAATAATAATAAATTCTAGTTCTCCAACTTATCCTGATTTCACTCTCGACACCTCATTCCCGATGGTATTCGTCGTCACGCTGGTATGAAAGAAGAGAATCTAGTTTCCCTCACTGAGCATCAGGCAAGGGAATTACTGCACGTTACATGTACCATTTTTGTTTCGTCTAGGGTACTGAATTCCATACCTCTCATATTTATAGCGGACGCTCTACCCCTAAGCCATTTTAAAAGGCCGTTTGCATATATTTGGGACGACTGGACTCAAATTTAGTACTTAATGGTTTTAACTGAAATACGAGTTATATGCCATATACGGGTCAGTTGCTGTAATGATTAATACCACATCGATAGCCTTACTCTTCTAGATTGTAAAATAACAAAAAGAATTATTATAAGATAGCATCTTAGTGAATGTGGAATTCTTGAACATCTAGGAGTATGACGTAACGTTTCTGGCTCCGATCTCCCGAAGCATCTCAATCTCAACTAAATCTCATCTCAAATATTGATATGTGTCTTTACATGGGAAGATGGACTCATCGCAGTACAAGAACATTAGTCTGAGTTACTTACAATAAAATTTCAAGAGCTTGAACTTCAGCTGAGATTTCTACTTGCGATGTTTCGGGATATTGGGGCCTAGTTTCTTGGACTATCGACAGGATATGATTACCTGAAATCTGGACACACTTTTAATTCAATAGTTCATTATTCATTCTAACCCACAGTCAGTCAGTCATTTGACTGGTGCAATCGAAATTCTACCTCTTAAATGCTTAAACAGTTTTATTTGGGGCTGATATTTAAACTTCAATTTCGCTTTTTATCAGAGGATATTCATTTTTTAATGGTATTTACAAAAAAACATGGCTAGTTAATTATTTTCAGTGAATAAAATAAAAAATGAAAGTCCCACAAAAATATCTGATTTGTAAAACTTTATTGTCATTACAAAGTATTTATGTTTGAATGAAGCATTCATATGTTCAGTAAATGAAAAGAGCGACAAAAATAAATATATAGCTACATAATTATCCGATTCACTGATTTGATAGCATTTTATAAAATTAGAAACCCTTTCAGACGATTTGTGGACTGTCGGTAGATTTCAGTTTTTTGTATGCCTGTCAGTACAGTAACTGATCATCTGTAATCACCTGATCAACCCCTCTCAGTACCCTGCCATCAAAAACGTCTGCCAAACAAACCGTTAGCTTAAAAAACACCGAAATAAAATAGTTTAAGACTATCTCTCGTGTCATCGCATTCCGATTAAAATACAATGTATGAGTCACTGGTCGTTTCGTTTGTATCATCGTGAAATGTTTTATTCATTTCTGTTCAATTGAAGTTTTCTCCGTACTCAGTGGAGATACGAACAAATTGATCTTTTATTTATAGATATAGCATTTACAGTAGGACATTAGTATCTATAGAGGGATTTCGTATTCTTGTGCTACACGGAGATTGTGAACCTCGAAGTTCTACAAAAACGGGTGATAGTTCAATAATATAGATTGTTATTTGCCGAAGATAAATGTAAATATTGGAGTTATTATCTCGTGATTGTGAAAAGAATTCAGTAACGATCTACGTGTTCAGTATTGTGTGAAAAAGTATTTTTAAAAGGTTCTTTACGCTTGTTCTTGTGGAAATTGGAATAAACATGCATGGCTGTATGTATGTTTGATATATTTTGAACAATTTTTTCTTGTGATTCTTGTTTGAAAAATATGTGGTGGAATCTTTGTATACTCAGTACATTTTAAAACGCACACTCTATGCCATTCTCAATGTTTGTAAAGTATTATTTCATTATATTCTGACATAAGTTTTCAAATGAGAGTACATGTAAATCCTAATGAAATACAGGAAATGCTCGAAGATTATTTCGGTTATTTTAACTAAAAATTGAAGTTAGATCTACCTCAAATCACAGGGGAAAGGTATTGTGAATCGTAAATAGATCGAACACAGGGGAAAGGTTCGTATTTGTTGTGTATTATGTTACGAAATAGCCCCTGTGTTGAATCAACTGCTGAACACTTCCAGTGATATTTCTAAACAAATGGTGAAAGCTCGACCATTTCCGTTTGTCTCCGGAAAATATGTTGCAATACATAAAGGCCGAGGTGATCAGAATGATTTCTTAACATCTCGAGTTGAAAAATTCGAGTTTTGAGTTGGAAGAAGTTTCAATTTAACCTGATAGATTTAGAAATATTTTACCCGACAAAATTGTGTTGCCATAGTCATTAATTGACTGGTGTGCTTATTATCCATTAACTATTCAATTCATATAGTTAAGTGTTATCAAATTTGTTCAGGGAGAGGACCTCTGGAATAAGTCATTGACATGTTAATTGCCATTCAAGATTTTTAATCCACAAATCGAGCATTATAATTAAGACATCCCATGCTAAGTTGACAACCAATTAAAGTCTGTTTTCTCAAATACAACTCTTTTACTATGTAAATAATTGAAGCAAAATTGAAACCTTGATTTGATTAACATCAAAGTTAACCGCATTAAAATCTCATTCAATTGGGTTATGAGAAACCTAAGGCATGGTTGAAAAGTTCACATAATGTTGACAGTTGAAAGAGTTGTGAAGAAAAGTGTAATATGTGAGAGACGGTTTGAATTTCATTTACTCTTTATCTATTATTATCCTGATATAAAATTTAATGTATGAGGTTAAATTGCAATCTTGAGTTGTTTACAAGAGGGTGTTAAGTCATTATGTAATACTACGGAGATAGGCAATCAAGATGAAAGGTTGCAAGCTGCCTTTGGTCTCTGTAAAGGGGTCATATTCATCGGACACACTCGAGATCCTGAATACGTTTATCAACATTATAAGGGCCTACTTATCCGCTTACCTTTACAGTGGCCCCAGTTGTTGACCCGACATTGAAACAGAACATCTTTTTTTGGTACCCCTTTTAGATACTGACGCTGTTAATATGAGCATTGGGCTCTGAATGCGGCTTTGACCTTGGTCTATATAGACATCTTTTGTGTATCGCACCTGTGGGGCGGTGTGTGTAGGTCGTCTCCATGTCACGACCATTTTAGCCAATTTATAATACAAATGTATATTGAAAAAATAAAATCATCTCATGCAAGTTCAAGTTATGCACGGGGATATGAATGATCACAAAAGCATGCTCAAACTAGACTTAACTAGTTACTGATGAATACTAGTATACGGATCATATGCGAGAAGAAACATTTGTATTGACTGTAGGTAATACGTTAATGTTTGTAGTGATATAAGAATTGTTTATTTAACAGCAATTATAATCAAATGAGAGCGATGGTCTACGCATATATTGAATGATATATATACATCCATTTTGGTGCCTTAAATACTATTTACGAAACAAACGTAAGGAAGTTGTGGAGGAAAAGAACACAAAGGTGCAAAGTATTTGATGTTTCTTAATTGTCTTGAAATCAGTATTTCTGAGAGACACGACCTTGGACTGGTCACACATGTCATCAGCGTTACAGATATGAGAAAATTTCAAAAGCTTTGTAGGCAGCCTGAAATTTGTGTAGTATAGATGGTCTTATATATAATTGTGTTGTTCGTCCTTTGAATCAAAGATTACAATATCTCGTCCCAATGTTGTTGATGAGTGTCTTTGTGAGTATGAAGATGACTGATAAGACCAATCTTGGCACGGAACACACGCCTACATTTTGGACATCTTGGACCTTCTGGCTCATCAGTAGAGGAGGTTCATGATTTGCGTGCAGCTCGCTTTTTTGATGGCTGTCAGCGTCAGAGTTTTGTTCGTTAATCTTTGCATCTCTTTGGACCATGCTGTACCATGCACTCATGTCCTCAGACATTGGCTCTCTGCTGTCGGGATCAGTGCCAACGTACAAGTGTGCAATTGTACAAGATAGAAAATAGGTCTATCAATCTCCGATGTGGTACCTTATTTTATTAATACGATGTTTTATCTGACTTGTGTTCAGTAATTATGGTGTTATTTTACATTTCTGTTGTCTACAGCTTCAGTGATAACATTTTGCTTTTCTTCTTTCTTCTTTGATAAACTCTCTTCAATTTTATTTAAGGCGAAAACAATTTAATATTATGGTTCGTTCTGGTAACACGCTGAAAACATAAGGTTGGTAGGTAGGAAGGGCAATTTTTATTTTTAGTCGGTTTTCAACCGGAGGGACTATAGGTTTGCACCCCGTCCGTCCCTCAGTTCGTCAAAAAATCTGGATCCTGGCATGCAAGCTAGGTTTATGAGACTTGTTTTTTTTATTGTTTCTATGCACTGGAAAACCAACGATCCACCGTGACTTCCAGCAAAAAGCCAATCAAATGTTTAGAGTAGGGACTAAAATAGGACAGATGTGGTTACCAGAACCACAATTTTATTCTGCTGGGCCTAAACAAGCCAAAAACATGAACTTTACACTTGCATACCACAGACTTGATAATGTTCGGGTATTAAGATAAAACAATAATTAGGATATCTGTGGTATCAATGTTTGTATATAATTGAATCCAATGCTGAATTAACCTCTTGTAACCTTTTATGCTAATTGGTCCATAAAACAATAGGTTTATCAGCCGATCCATCCCGTGCCTGTATCATGTCCAGTCCTAGTATCAATGGATTGTAACAGGAAAACTTGTATTAACCAAAGGTTTTATATTGAGGATAACATTTTTAGGCCCGTGAAACTTTTTATGTTCATTGCCAGGACAACTGTTAGTCGGCATTGAGGTATGTTGAAAAATTGTATTTTGTGCTGAGAGAAAGAAACCACATGTGTTAGTAATGTGAAATTGAGTGGTTATTTAAAAGATAACTGTATTTGACTTGTAAAGATGAAGATCAGTATCAACAAGTTCGAACAGATACTCAAAGTAGTGGTTTATGAGCTATACGTGCCCTGCATGAACTGAACGGCGCTTTTTGTTCGTATTTACTTTATTTAAACATTTTTTTAAAAGGGGTTGATTTCCCACTTGTGAATTTTGCATTACATTGATAGAGCAGTGGCCAAAATCTGACTCCAAGTGGTCCGGTGTCATGCTCCCCGTAATTGTTTTGCAGAAACAATGGCATCTATTAGTTTCTGGGCTGTTTTATAGATTTATAAGTATACATTTTCTACATAACCCTCGAAAAAATTTTATTTTGCAATTAGTTTTAGGTTAAATCGTAAAATGACTGGACTAGTGTTGGGTGTGAACACCTTGTAGTCAGTACAACTTCACTATAACATTGTGGGCATGTATGTTGAGTGTAACCTACATAAGTATGCATGTACCATCAACGTACAGGTCACGTACAAGGTCACTGGGGATGATGTACGGACAACTGTTACATTAATTGTCACTATCATATTTAATACCGGACAATATATGCAATAAGGGGTCAGTAGGTCCGTTCTATTATACCCATCACAATTCACTTAAACCAGTTATTTACTATGACAGTGTATCACACTAAATAAAAGGTTGTGACCTTTTAAATGTCATACACGGTAACCCATGCATAAATAACTCATTAACATGCCTGAATGGACCGTACACTTCAATGAAAAACTAATAAGCTAAAGGCCAAAACATTTTAATGTAGTGGTTCTGTCATGGTAATGTGCTGAACAAGAAATAGGGAAACATTTTATTTTTCAAATTCAAAATTATTGTATTGATTTATGCACTGGAAAATCCATAATCTACAATGACTTCCAAGTCCAATAAAAGGTTTAGGATACGGGCAAAAGGAGGATATGTTAAAAGGGTTACCAGGATCACAATATTACTTTGTTTTGGCCTAAGCTAAGCTAACTGCCTGTAACGTTTACTTAGAAAATTGGCCTAACTCCAGGTAGTGATATATGATAGATACTACATAGGTAAGGTACGTATTGATGTATAGTAAGTGCTCTGTGTGTAAAACTGTACTGGGAAAGATGAATTTAAAAACACCTCCGAGAGAAGAGTGTGTAAACAAATAAAAACCCAGGATTGTAAAAACAGTTATCGTATATTATGTGTGTGAAAAAAATAAGTTGCTGATAATTTCAAGATGGGGTTTGAACAACCAGGAATGTGCAGTGTAAACTAGTGTCAGAAAATTGACTGGTTCCATCAGGATTCTAACTCTGAACCATTTAGCGCAGTTGTACATGTTTAGGAAATGGTGGATTTGTTAGGATTTGTTATAGTTTAACCAGTCAGTTTTTGGCAAGGGTTTGGTGGCATTTGTAAACTGTTTAAACAAATCAATGATTATCCGAACATTACAGAGGACAGGCCGCTAGAATTTGGGAACCTGCCATATGTCCTATAGAGGATTATATAAATGTTTTAGTGTCTAAACATTGTTTAATAATGTAGTTATATATTGTACAATTGAATTGAGATCATAATGTGATTATCTGCTAAAACTCTGAGGGTTGTGTTGAAGTTTGGATACATATATACCCTGTGTTCAATTGTTGTTCAATATAAAGGAGAATTATTGTGTATTCAGTTTCTGTTAATTGGGAATTAATTGGCTAACAGAATGGTAAGTTATTCTGTTGTCAGCTGTATATATACTAGTTGTTACCTGTATACGATTTAGCTTCGTCATTTTGTTAACAATTTTGATATTCCCAAGTAATGTCTAAATATTCCAAATACATGTAAATATTTGTCCCCAGTAGGGGGTTGACTTAGTCCAAATATTTAGACGTATGTCAGTTGTCGGCTGTAGAATGGTGAATAACAATCTTGAACTCATATGGATACGTCAATGTCGAGGATTGGCTTATCAGGAGAAGTAGAAACATCCAATACCTCGTCAGGTATTAACTTGATTACAAGAGTTACAAAATGTAATATTTGGACTAAGTAATCACACAGGGAACTGTATCATTGATAAAGATTAAAAAAAATTTTTTTATAGAATTTAATATGTTACATTGTATTTTAAGTTTCATAAATTTTTTTTTATTCTTAATCAATGATACAGTTACCTGTGAGTAATCATATCGATAAATTATTTTGTTACCGTCCATTTAAACTTTAAAAATGTTTGAAAATCACCGTTACTTGCAATTTCAAGGCTATAAATCAAGTTTAGCACATGGAAACTTCATCTTCCTCGTTTACTCGGGGGTGCTGTCAATTTTTCCAGGTTTAATAAGATAACTAACATACATCTGTTCAACAACAAGCTTCAATAAACTAGTTGAGAACAGGCATATGTTCACCTTGATCGAGTTTCAAACCTTAGTTTCCCACAGTGCTCACAGAGTGAATTATGGCTGTTGAAAAATAGACTACAATGTAGTCGGGTATTTAAATTATTATAGTACCCAACTTCTCATTGAATTCTTATAAGTTCTCGATTATTATGAAACAAACCCCATTATTACCTAGAGAGGTTTCGGTAATTTCACACGAGGTAGTGTATTACTATAAATGGAACATATACGGAATGTTTTAATTAAAAAAACGTACTAGAGTTGCATTGATAAATTATTCAAAACTATTATATTACATTGTACAGTACCTTCAATTGACCCCAAATGATCAAATCAAAACCTTTGACATTCGTACCCTCAACAGTTACCCCATATTGTTGTGGTGTTCATTGTAGAGCATATCCTAGTGACAGAGGAATGACAGCAATGTCCGTTTATGTCCGTCAGTATTTTTCTCAGTGGCTCTGTTTCTCAAACATAGTTTTTCTTATCTGCTATTGTTTGTACAGAACAGAGGTGCTGACAATCTGACAGCTCCACTCTTCAATTTAGAGGTAACCAGTAACCCCTAATTTATATATGTATCATGGTTTTGTCATTTGATACAGTTATTTTGTAAAAGGTCCCTGTATTAAGTAGTTAAAGGAGAAATTTCAGTTCATACATATATGCCTATATGGATACCTGGCACTGATAAATGAGACTGGATTTGTTGATCTTCAATTTTTTATAAGTTAATCGTGTCCAGCAAAAATAAGTTGCCATTATACTGCCACTTTTTAGATTTTATAGAAGACGTTAATGATAGATCATATTCAATTCTAAAACAATATACAATTAGTTTATTGCTGCTGGTAGGACCTATATGAATTATGTTCATTTCTCCGGTTAATGCCTTCTCCCTGTAATTCTCAGGAATTTCCTGTATTTCCCAATGCCAGTGTAACTTATGTTATTGTTGGGACACACATCGGCTCCTGGTTCCCCGGCTCCTGTCGCTATCGGTTAAAACAGTACCAATTTCAAGTCTACTTCAAGACATGTGTCCGTCTAGCTGACTGTACATGATATTGACGATATACCCCCGGTCATTGAGTCGCAAATCTGACGGCTGTTACAATCGACATCGACGCATGCCATCGGCTTTGACCTTTTCAAGTACCCATTCATACACCTGGCACGCGCCTTATCAAGATGTTAGAGTCCACATTTATAAGTATGTGTGTTTATGTCATGTTTATTAGAGTGACATACATGTATATATATATATATGTAGATCGTAAAGAGTTGTACATGTAGTTGGAATGAGGAAGTACATGTAAAAGTTATTGATGACATGCTCAATGTGTACACATCATATACTTCGTAGATATAATTTGTCAAAAAAAAAAGATTTTTGTACCGTATGGTTTCAAAAAAGTGTCCCAAAGATGCGTGATACTTTGTAAAAGATATTTAGTTGGGTTTATTAGCATATATAAACTGAAAACGTTAGTAATGTCAGTAACCCTTTTCTCAATTCAAATGATTAAATTGATCACGTCATGACGAAATCATTGGCTTCGTAAATATTGGTTTAAATAAATATATTTTCGTGTTTGGTGGTAATCCAAGTCATAGTTAGTTTCAAAACTAAACAAATATGTGATCACACTTGTATAGTAGGGCCTTAATTTTGAATTTCATGTTATAGGCCATTTGCCAGTTAGTGCAAAATTAATTACATAGATATGAAATGATAATTTATGTGCTTCGGGGTATTCACCTAATAAATCTGTCTAAAATAACTTGTATTCTAAATCAAATTGATATTAAAGTTATGACACTATGTCAAATTGTGTGTGTTTTTGTACAGATAACCTTCGATACTACATGCACAATGTATTATTAGCTTGTCCTCTTTGGTATTGTCACTTCTATGTCAAGCCGGATCGTTACCCTTCCGTTTGCATCTTTTGATTCTTCAAAATATGTTTTTAGCCTGAAATAAAATAGTCCAGCTTCGGTATACCTGGGAAGAAGAATATGTCTATTATACGTCCCTGGGTATACTAACAACACGTTGATGTCAGATTAATACATGTATTGTCTGTATTTATATGCACCAATAATAAACAGTCAAAACTTTGTGAATGGTCACCCTAACTTAGCAACAACCTGTCTTAAGCAACCAACAGTAATACATTCCAATAAGCCATTTTTTTTATTTTAATGCCTTTGAATTTCAACTAAGAATCTTCACTCCTAATGTAGCCATCCTCATTATCTGCGAGCCTTGAGCGAGCAGGTATATTGGATAGCATAAAGTAAAAAGTCCATGGAGGAGCACGTGACCTGTTCTCGATGGTTTACGATTTCAAAAAAAATCAAAAAAAAGATGCATTTTGTAATTCAAGTTCCCAGACTAGCGTATGTTTCGAATGCACAAGCACGCTGATTGTACGAGAATGAATGTAGCTTATGTAAAAAAGAACAGTTCTAATAGTTATGTATAAGTTATAACATATCAATACTAACATCAGAATGTGATATACAATACCAGTTTTTCATATCTGCATAAAGGTCAAAGCAAATTAACATTGTGGTTCTGGTATCATGCTGAAAAATTGCATTTTTTATTTTATTGATTTTATGCATTGGAAATTCAACGATTCGTGTTGACTTCTAGCAAAATTTCTATACAATATTTAGGTCATATGCAATAAAAATATGGTATGTAGGGTAACCACAACCACGCAATCATATTTTTTGTCCTAAATGGATCAAAATTGAATGTATGATCCTATCTTATGAAATAAAATATGTATTACGTCACTAACAGGATGTAAACATAAAGAGGAAGTTCTTGTTTATAATACAAAAAAGACAAACCTTTGAAACTGGGAAATACTTTGCGTAATATTTCATTTATGATTTAATATAGCTATATAAAAAGGTCACATCCTTTTTTTATTTTAAATTAAGTTTAACAGTGTAGATCTACGTAAAATTTCTTGCTAAATATGACATTAATAATAACAATTACGACTTTCCGAAGCCTGTTTGAAGATGCAACACGATTGGTCAATCCCAGTCTTCCCTTCTTGAGAATTTGGTAATACTGCATTTACTCGGCCTAGAATTACTAGCTAAATCCTTGATTTAAATTATGATAGCATGCACTACAGCACAAGTGACAATATTGTGATGTTGGACCATTGAGTATGAAATTATTGATATATTATATACAGTAGTTATATATATTTATTATTATCTATATTATACCAAAGGTCATATGGTACTCTTTGATTATACTTAAAGTGACTCACTGTCTGCATCACGAGGGGTCATTAATTTTGTGCACTACAATACAAAGGATTTATAAATCTGTTTTTACAATATTTAAAATAATATTTCATTGTTTGCCGATGTATCGATAAAGCCTCTATGTATTACAGTCCAAACAAATGTACCTGGTGACCTAGTCTATATCAACATATTAGAATTAGTAACACTTACATAAGTGTCTATAAATTACTTAATATTTGTTGATAAATGATGTAACGATCAACATCAAAGGGGAATAATCCCGTCCTGATCATGTCTGTTTACAAACCTCTCTATTTTCCCTCCAGGTGTGCGCTGTGATTACTCAGGCATGCAGGTATTTCAATTATGATAGACTGTGTTACAGTCCTTTTCTACTGTCAGAGTAGGGCAGTCTTGCGGTGTATTGAATGAAACATGGGTGACAGTCTACAGGTAGGATAAAAATAGGTCAGGCGTGATTAACCCAGGTGTGGGAAATTTGGATTTTATCATCACTGATCATTTCTATCTGAAGTAAATTTTCGAATTATCTTGAACAATAAACGCTGGTTACAGCGAATTATAAACAATTATTGTGTACCGGATAACAAAGGAGTAAAATTCGGTGATTTAATCAATAAAGTTCGCTTGTGATGTCAAATACTATATTTACCTGTGTTTTATAATAAGGACATGAATCATGTGTAAAGAAACATGGCTACAACGTTCTCGTTAGATAGTACGGAAGAAGACTGGGATTTAAATACTCTATATTTCCTTAACTCCGAGCTTGAAGCATACCTGAAAATGGTGGGTATTTAATCACAGGTGTTTTGTTTAAAAAAAGCCAATTAATTCATGAATCAATTGATTTCGAGATGATGACTTTATTTTACTGTTTAGATCCTTGCTTATTTGTTATGTGTGACTCGCATGCTAATAATAATTAAATGCTGTAAATGTGATGTCTATAGTCTTTGTATGCAAGTTTTGGTGTCCATGGTCTCTGAATGTAGGTTTTGGTGTCCATGGTCTCTGAATGCAGGTTGTGGTGCCCATGGTCTCTAAATCATAAATGCAGGTTGTGATGCCCATGGTCTCTAAATGCAGGTTGTGGTTACCATGGTCTCTGAATGCAGGTTGTGGTGTCCATGGTCTCTGAATGTAGATTGTGGTGTCCATGGTCTCTGAATGCAGGTTGTGGTGTCCATGGTCTCTGAATGTAGATTGTGGTGTCCATGGTCTCTGAATGCAGGTTGTGGTGTCCATGGTCTCTGAATGCAGGTTGAGGTGTCCATTGTCTCTGAATGTAGATTGTGGTGTCCATGGTCTCTGAATGCAGATTGTGATGCCCATGGTCTCTGAATGTAGATTGTGGTGTCCATGGTCTCTGAATGCAGGTTGTGGTGTCCATGGTCTCTGAATGCAGGTTGAGGTGTCCATTGTCTCTGAATGTAGATTGTGGTGTCCATGGTCTCTGAATGCAGGTTGTGATGCCCATGGTCTCTGAATGTAGGTTGTGCTGTCCATGATCTCTGAATGTAGATTGTGGTGTCCATGGTCTCTGAATGCAGGTTGTGGTGTCCATGGTCTCTGAATGCAGGTTGAGGTGTCCATTGTCTCTGAATGTAGATTGTGGTGTCCATGGTCTCTGAATGCAGGTTGTGGTGTCCATGATGTGGTGTCCATCATGTCTCTGACTGTAGGTTGTGGTGTCCATGGTCTCTGAATGTAGGTTGTGGTGTCCGTGGTCTCTGAATGTAGGTTGTGGTGTCCATGGTCTCTGAAATAAGTTTTGGTGTCCATGGTCTCTAAATGCAGGTTGTGGTGTCCATGGTCTCTGAATGCAGGTTGTGGTGTCCATCATGTCTATGAATGTAGGTTGTGGCGTCCATGGTCTCGGAATGCAGGTTGTAGTGTCCAACATATCTCTGAATGTAGGTTGTGGTGTCCATGGTCTCTGAATGTAGGCTGTGGTGTCCATGGTATCTAAATGCAGGTTGTGGTGCCCATTGTCTGAATGCAGGATGTGGTGCCATGGTCTCTGAATGAATATTGTGGTGTCCATGGTCTCTCAGGGCTTCCTCTGGAGAATATTTAGCCACTTTAGCGCCACTTGGGCCAAATCTTTTCTCAAGATTTCTAATATATATTTGACTTCATGTATATATGTATTAAAAACTACAATAATGAATAGCTGTTTTGAAACTGGGAAACTATGGTTAAGCACTAAAATATTGCATTCCTTTTGTTTCTCTAATCTTCAGTGAAATCTTGATTTCAAATCAAGAGGCTATACAAATGATGACCAGATCACTTGTACTGGCACATTTACAGTTACTAAGTTCATGAAATAAAGTTCAGTTCAGTTCAGAGACTCTCTGAATGCAGGTTGTGGAGTCCATGGTCTCTAAATGCAGGTTGAGATTCCATGGTCTCTGTAAATACTACCCATGGAAACAGTAAATAATGTTCTTTGTTGACAGTGAGGTTAAATACCATTGAAAATGGTGTTAATGGTGGTCTTTGCAGACAAGTCAGGTTCGTGTAATAGTGGTCTTTGTTTGCAGGTGGTCTTTGGCACAGGTGTGACTGTATTGAATCAATTATGTTGATTATATTGGATACATTTCACATTGCTGAATATCTGTCTAATATAGTGCCTGCTTGTTACATGTTAAACATGATGGGATGTGGGGTGTCTACATGGGTTCATGTGAATTGTTGAATAACAGAAGCTTTGAAGCAGAACTTGAGGTAGCTGTAATATGAAGCAACCCATTCATAATTATGAATTTATTATACAAATTCATGTAGTAGTTCAATTGTCTGCATACCATTTCTTATGGTCCTTGAAATCGCATAATGTGGTTTGTCCCCAATTTTATGGTTACAACAACTCTTGCAGAAACGTCCCATAGAGCTGTTGTTGAAATGTAACTCCTGCGATAACATCTTATAGACAGAGCTGTTGAGGCCCCTACCCATATTAAGGGGATGATGACATTATACATAGCTGTTGAGGGTCTGATCAAAGTACAGTTGTTTTGACATTATTTTCAAATAAAATTAATGTGATGAAAATATTGACCTTTTTGGACATTGAGTGTGTTTCAAGGTCTTTTTTAATCATTCTGTGAAATACATGACATTACTGTGCGAGTTTTACCTGTAAATTGAAGTATTTTCTCCTAGCAGTGGCTTAAATTATTATCTCTTAAACATATCTTTAACTCTTGAGGATTATGGCAATGATAATAAATCAGATATAGGGGGAAGATATACCTGTTTTTAATATACCCTGTTTTTTATCAGGTTTATTATAAAAGGAGAATTTAGTCTTATAAATATACTCTAGTTTCACAGTTTGGTGATGTATGTTTTGCGGGTATCTCTGGTCACCCACAGTGTTGGTCACAGTGCTCTTCCATCTGTTCAAACTTTGTGTCGACAATCATTATTCAATGTGACCGTACATGCCAGACTTAAATTGCAGACTGCTTTAAATGCTGTTAAATAAAACTTTCAGTGTGTGATGCTTCTCAGGTGTATAATAATGTTTATCACATACATGTTATGTCATTTATCACATATTGTGATGATGTCATCATTTCTCACACATAAAGGATCACAGTTTTTAGATCCTATCTCCTCAGTTTTCAGTTTAGCAAACCACTTCTCCAACTATGACATGAGGAAAATTATTTCTTGTCTATTGAAGTCGATGTAAAGTTTGTATGTTCTGTGCTCTCAAGTTTGGTATGAAAAGCACCTAGTTAAACTGTCCGTATTTATTCAAAGTATTGAATATGTTAATTTGAAAATAAGTTTAGATAACTGAACCGTTACACGGTGACAGAACAGGACAGGAGAGTATGGGAACTTCAAATATCTGAATTTAATGTATGCAGGTATGATAGCTTGAAGGTTGAATGAGTATCTGTTTGTTCTGATCAAATTCTTGTGGGATATTCAACGTAAAACTTATTTACATATCAAGTGAATGTTTACAAATTTAGATATAGAATTGTAGTAAGTTGGTAGAATAACATGAATAAGTTGTGTTAATTGTTGACATATAGTCAGCTGATGACAACACTAGCCTTTGTTTACCAATACAATTTTGATGTCCATTAAATTTTCTACAATCTTGTGCTTAATCACTCTTTCCATCTACAATGATAACAAGCGGTCAGTTGACCGCACAGTGTTTATATTATCCATGTTTATTTATTGATAAGGCTAGCGTAATCTCTGGAGAGTTGAACATTGGCACCTTGGCATTACATCAGCGCATGCTGTCATGGTAATGTTCATTTTTGCAGCGATGTTGCTGCTATGCTGACATTTCCGCCACAGGAAATACTCTGTTTTTTGGCAACTTGTCTGTTGTTCATTTATATCCTTTGCGCACAATATGAATTTTTTTGGTGTCAATGAGCAGATGCATTCAAACAGCTACTGTTGTTCAGTTGAAAAAAAAGATTATAATTCTTGCTAAGTTTTTAAGGATATGTGCATGTATTTGTAGATTGCATAAGAGACGTAAATTTTCCTATATTAGGCCTAGGACAAAAATCTTGTGGTAAACATTGTAGTCTCATATAAATAATACGGACAAGTAAATAAATAAGAAGTGATATTCATTTTCATCACAATTCAAATTACATTTATAGCATTTTTTATCTTCTCTAGCTATATTTCTGTGTGACTGTCTAGTGCTGTCTACCAAGTCTTCGATTAAAAGTTTGTGAGATGAACATCTAAATCTGCTTAATGCTTTCCTGTGATTGTCATAACAAATACACTTTAAATAATTTTCAAACTCAAAATAATTTTAAATATATACGATAAACTATAAGACTGTTACAGTAGAAGTTGAAATAGTCAGGATTTTATATGACTTATGAAGCCTTTTTAATCTCACATCTTCTTAACTATGCAATATTTAATAACTATATCCAGTGCAGTTGCTTACTACTTTAGGGCAAATTTTTAACAAATTCTTAGCTGAGTCATGATATATGACTTTCAATGATTGATTATTAATTGATTTGTTGGTACATAACCTTTGATATATTACCTTTAGGCCATTATTATAATAATATTTGTTTGTGGACATTATTATATACATGTATATTACATCATAAAAACTTGGTTTGATTTAAGCAAAACATTTTCTGTACTCAATTACACTATTTTAAAAATGGTTGGTCTATCAGGTTCGGTATACTGGTTTATCAAAGCCCTTATGGAAAGTGATAAAGTAAATCACATATTTAAACTCCACGTTATAATTCTTGAAAAAATACACATTAGGGACAACATGGTTTGCACATGTAGAAATTCATTTACTGCAACACCATCAATAATACAGACCCCCTTACCACAATTAACAACTGTTTGTACATTATATAGGGTTTAAATGTGAGCGTAACTTAAAGATTATCATAAGTGCTTTGAGAAGACAGTATCCTGATGGGTTAATAGGTTTTCAATAATGGCTGTACCTATACCATCATGTCATTGATATGACCCTAAGAAACCTATATGTAGCCACAAGGTATTTCTATGATAGGGAAATTGCTAATGTATGTGTATATCATTTACCTATGTTTGATGACTACAGATAGTAGATATTTTGTTATGACAGATGAAATATTAATTGAGATTGATTGTTCTTTAAAAAGGAATAAAGTAGACAAATAAAAGTTGCGTGACTGACAGCCCTGTCAATATCTTTCCCACACTGTTTGCCTTGGTTTGCATTTTCACCTTATTTATTGATCTGAAAAGGAAGTAAACATGTTTTTATGTAGCCGTTTGAAATCCCTATCTTCGTAGTATGACAGTAAATATTGCATCAAATGTATGTATTATAGATCAGTTTTGAAGAGTTTGTTTTGCTATTGGAGTTTATATAATAGCTGTTGAATTTAAAGTGGATTTTTTCTGTGAATGACGCATTTAGATTAATGTTGTTTGTATTAAATAGGTTTTTGATTTAGAATTTCTCAATCCAATGTGACATTAAAGTGTAAAGGTTCACTTTCTCTTTTATTAAAATATTTACGTGTTTGTCTCGTAAACTTACCGGTATATACCCCGGTACTCTCAGTACTAAAAAAATCAAAGGCAATAAAATCTTCAAGACTTTTTTTCAAGTGTCTTAAATTGATTTTTTTTGTCGGAAAAACTTATTTTGTATGGTGATTGAAAAATATACCGATTTGGCTCATGGAAATGTAAATATTGGTTTTGCCCCCACTTCATATGGTTTCTGGAAGGTTTGATTATGTGGATTGCTTTGTATATTTATATACAATTGCATATTTCATAATACATGCAACTAGAATCTACAGAACCTGACTGTTTATAAAACACAGTAGCAATTTGAGAGTTGTGCGTAGTGTGTATAAATGTGAAACTTTATTACTATTTGCTAGTGGAATACATTGTTATAAAAAAATACTGACATTGAATGCAATATATTTATTGAAATAATAAATTTCATTATTTTTGTGCTGTGGGAATTTCATTTTTGGTGACTATAAATATTCCAAAACGCTGTTTAATGTTGTATACCCAGTGTCACTGTGACAGCTAAATTGCTATTGTAAACTTGTTATGCATAATTATGTATCCTGTATTTTACAGGACTGTGCAATTATTAAATATACTGAAACTGAAAAAAACCAGAAACTGAATTCATTTGAGTGGAATTCATTGCAGTTCAGTTTGTGGTACATACATTATGCTACACTGTGAACTATAGAAATATGGAATACTCAGGTAATTACTACAGGTTGTGTGTTTTATTCCTGGCTGTATGGAGATTGTGTACGTCATGTCTATGATTTAATAGTAATGCACCAGTTAATTAAAACCACGGCCCCCAACCCTGGTGAATGGCGGGGATTTTTACTGTTTTTTTTAAACCCCTGGTAAAATCCTGCCCCCCAGGGCCATACAGATGGTAACCCCCCCCCCCCTCAATTGCCCCCGCTCTATAGTCATGCTATATTTCCCTGCTGTTTTGGCACGAAACAAAAGCCCTGCACTCATGCACACGGGAGTGTTGGGACTTCGGGAAAGTTAAAACACGGGACAGTTCCCCCGCTATCCCCCCCTTCCCCGGGGTTGGGGAAGGGCTGTGGTTTCAATTGAATTAAAAGTGCATAAATCTCTTATCAGAATGATGAATCAAATAATGCTGTTGGTAAAAAAGGCAGAAATTGGTTTGAGATCTATACAGGAAAGAGTTCAAAAAATGTTTGCTGTACATGTATTGTAGTTATGATCATGTTGTTCTGTCTACTTTCAGTTGCCTGGTGGGGGCGTGGACATGACTCTCAGTGAGTTACAGGAAATGGCCGCTAGACAACAACATCAAATAGAATCACAACAACAGATACTGGTTGCCAAGGAACAGAGATTGAAATATTTAAAGGTACGTTATTGTCGTATTCTGTATATGCATGTATTTCATATATTTATTGTCTATAGATACTTCTTCTGTGAGCCATCTTTGTCATGAACATTTTAGAAGCGATTGATGGCCGTAGTCCAGTGGTTAGTGCGCTGGATTTGTGACTAGTCTGTGATACAGGTTTGATTCGCAGTTATATATAGGTCATGCATTCACAGTCATGAAAATTTTACAGCAAGGTTGATTTTCTTCCACTTATGCAAAAGTTGCTGGTTCCGTGTGGATGGGTGAGTTAGTACTGGGATCAATCCAGGAAAATTGGTCAGGCGGCGAATCTTGTGCCATAAAAATAAATAATTGAAAAATCGTTGAGAAAAGCCGTTTAATCTGAACAAATACATATTTAGATTTGATTGCCTGAAGTGGTGGCAGACTTGTAGGTATCTGTATTTCTCCAAAGTATTTTCTCTATTATGTAGTGGCCTTAATGTGAGTTAGGCTTTCTAATAGAGGTTTATTACAGGTGACTCTGCACTATAGGATGTACGTACGTCTTTACTTCACCACATTGGCAGTCTGCCGAGTCCATTCCATGCATTCTTTTCATATGTTCATTGTCTGATCATTTAGTGCGAACATATCTAAGAATATTGTCGGTACTCTATAAGGTTTTGGAACCACAATGTAATTTTGTTTTGGCCTTACTGATTTCCTAAAATGTTTGTTTTTGTAGCAACAAGAACAGAAACAACAACAACTGGCTTCAGAAAACGACAGATTGAGAAAATTGAGGGACAAAGTTGAAGCTCAGGAAATGAAGCTGAAGAAATTAAGGGCCCTAAGGGGCCAAGTTGAGCAACAGAAAGCAAGTAATGGAAATCTAAGTAAGTGTCTTCTGGTCACCATTTATAATATATTGATATTTTTATACAGAACAACCTCTCTAGAGTGGCCTTCTGTAAACTTAAGCAATAACCTTTATAACAATTAACATATTGAATCATAGTCCAGCCGACTATATAACCACACTTGGATCACCTATAACCACACTTGGATCACCTATAACCACACTTGGATCACCGCTGTGGCTCATTTACTGTTGGATCACACTGTACTCCTTGTGTCATAAACCGTGTGTTGACACCAAAGTCTGTCATATGATTGAAAGGTGAAACAGTTATCTGAGATAGGAAATGTCATAGAAATTTGAAACCTCTTACAAAAACCATGAATGAATGCCACTGACGTATATCATATTACCGTTCATTGTCTGTTCAAGTTACTACAAAAGTGATATTGTTTCATTTTGCATGTCAGTAGATTGTTATGATGAGTGACTCTGAATAAAACCACGGACAGTTTTGATTAATTTTCTTTCAAGTTGTTATTTATATTGATAAAAGCATGCACAAAGACAGTTTTATTTGCATGCAGATGCCCACAGACTTGACAATATTTGAAAATGTTAGACTGTCATCAATTTGTTTCAATTTAATTCAATATATTAGAAAATCAGCACAAATAAACTGCTTTGAGTGCCGGAGGTCCCAGGTTCGATCTTAGGCTGTGTCATACCAAAGACAGAATAAAAATGCATGTGCCAGTATTTCCCTTGCAAGACGCTCAGCATAAAAGGGAAACTCTTTTCTCTTGTGGTGATGGATAACATCAGGAATGAGGTGTCGAGAAGTTGGATAAACTGTCAACTATAAATGAGTAATATAAAACTAACAAACATAAAAGCTGCATATTCTTATTCTTGTCCTTTTTGAGAGTTTTAAAAGAAAAAAGTCTTTCTCTTATAATTAATTCTCTAGGTTTTAATTTTCAACTGGAAAAAACCTTGGTTATTACATTAGTGAATTTAGCATTGAACAGGTAGCATCAACATTATTTGTGGTGCATTTTGGTAATTTGTACTGTTAATTGATTGTTCTATTTTATATTCATATAATAATAGACCCTGATCTGTATAATAAAGTGATACTTTGTTAGTATTATAAATACACAGTTATTTTCTGTTAGTATTATAAATACACAGTTATTTTCTGTTAGTATTATAAATACACAGTTATTTTCTGTTAGTATTATAAATACACAGTTATTTTCTGTTAGTATTACAAATACACAGTTATTTTCTGTTAGTATTATAAATACACAGTTATTTTCTGTTAGTATTATAAATACACAGTTATTTTCTGTTAGTATTATAAATACACAGTTATTTTCTGTTAGTATTATAAATACACAGTTATTTTCTGTTAGTATTATAAATACACAGTTATTTTCTGTATCAGGCTCTGCAAAACGTTGTCAGTCCGATTTGGTGAAGTGAGTGCATGTTCCTCTTCGACTAATAGAAAAATACAGGATTTTCTTTCAGTCTGAATCAAAATTTGTTAGTCAGGACTGAAGGACTGACTGTTTTCGCGGAGACTGCTGTATGTTTGATGTTTTCTGATAATATATTTCTCCCCTCTCCTTCGGGCGATGTAAATGATTTTAACATTCAGAGTATATTTTCTAATCGTTAAGCACTAGTATTTAATGACTGACGTTGTGATACTATCAGTTGTGATACTATCATATGTCTCTCAGGTACAAATGTATACAGGTTTATGCATACAAATACATTTGCATGTTTAAACAAACTTAGTATTTATTGTGGTTTATTCTAGCTAGGGTTCATTTCCTTATACAGAAAGGGTTACTATAATATGAGGCGTCAGCCCAAAGAAATCAAATTTTTAAAATTGTACCGTTCCCCACTCATAGGCATTTAAAGACTTTTACTGCATACAAAATCAGTTGCCCATTGTTTCCAAAATACTGAGATTTTTCACCATTAATTACAACATCCCCCCCAAAATGGAAATAAAGTTATATATAATATACATAGTAATTTGCAGACATGTTCTTTGCCATTCCAAGTGTAACCCGCTTTTCAGTCATCTCGTAACGAATGCACTTTTTCTCTAGAAAAATACAATTTTGAGTTTTTGAGCCACAAAATATTAATTGTTCACTGTAAAATGTGTTGTGTTGGGGGGGGGGGGGGGGTTACAAAACATCAGTATTTACGGTTAAATTCCTATAGATAGAACATGAGTATTAATTTTATTTAGCTGTGGCTGCACTTTTTATAATGGACTCTATACACTATATGCCTAAAGGTTACGGCTAAGTGGTCAAATTCTATCCATAGAAATTGGATTGATGTAAAGAAATAAGTCTGATGGAATACATTGGTTCCCAGAATATTGCGGGCCTGTGTGAAGTGTTTGTATTGACAGAATATTGATTCCCAGAACATCGATGGTGATTTCGAAGTGCTTGTATTGACAGTGATCTACTGATTGATTGATACTGATATTGTATGGTGTCCACTGATGTAACTTATTGATCATGTCTGTCGGATAATGTACTTGTACTTTGTATTGATTACTGAGGTATTTGTTCACACTAAAGATAGAATCTGACCTCTGAGCCACAACCTTTGGGTATACACTATCTAAAGTCTATAGCTAAAAGTGCAGGCACAGCTCAATTATACTCGTTTTCCATCTATCTATTACACAGTCATATAATAATAATATTAATAACTCCTGCAGTAACAATGTGGGGGGGGGGGAGCAAAAAGTATGAAACTTTTAAATGATGTAATCTCCAAATTAAAAATTTCTTGTGTGAAAGTTATAAATAGTTGAGTTTTAGACAAAACTACACACATTCTGTCATATATGTTATCATTGACTTCCCTAACATGTATTTCCTGTTCTGGTCATAAACCTGACAACAATTGTCATCTACAACTGTCACCTAACAATGCTATATATACTTTATCATACTATAAATATATATATATACCGCTACATACATCACATTAGGTGTCTTGTCATCATGTTGTGTGTCGTTGTACTACATATGACAATACGTTGCACTATGACAATATGGTACATGCATCACATTAGGTGTCCTGTACATTATGTATGTCTTTCTTTGTACTATAATAATTAATGTGTGTGTAATGAATCAATAGTTCAGGTCGGTCACTTGTTTACAAATACATACCATTGTGAACATAAACATTGCAAATTTCTCTTATTAATGTCTTATTAATAGGTATTATGTGTATTAGTATGTAGCTTTGTGAATAGGGTATTGGTTTTCACTGCATGTTTCTTCAATTAGAATGTTTAAAACAAAACAAATACAATGCATGATATTGCAATGTTTGTATACAAATGACAGACCTGAATAAACAGACTATGAACCCGTATTGTTCAAATTTATTTACCTTTTACCCATGAATATTCGGCATTATCCTTTGTTCTATCAGGGATATTTGTTAATTTTAGTTCCTTGTAAATTATTAAATAGTTTTGTACTATACTTTTCGCTTATCTAGTGGGGTCCTTAATAAGACGTCTGATTTAAATCATGCAGTGTTTTCCATAAAAAAAGACAACTTAAACTACCGAATCAGTTCCCTATGTAATTATCAAAATACCAATATTTTGATATACCTCAAGTTCATATAAGTCCTCTGGTCCTGAAAGTTGCCGTTGATAAAAAAGCAGACTTACATTACTGAGCAAAAACCACACAAATTATTGGTACATGTATAAAGGGACTGGTTGCGGGCGTAAGCTTTAATTACTGCCGTCTCAGCAAATTTATTGCGATATTACCATAATTATATTATTGCCGTGTCAGTTATCTTTACCTTTTATATACTGTCCAGGTTATCTATTTCTGGAAGCAGTTGGCAATATTTAATAGTCTGTATATAATGTAAAATCATATAGTTTTTGCGAAGGAATAATTTTTTATATATTCGGGAATTGGATAAGTTTACAAAATTTTAATGCTTGTGAACTTAAACAATGACTATAAAAGGCAAAAAGTAGTTCTTTCTGAGTATAGTGTAAAATCACGAATATTTAACCTCGTAAACTACCGGTAACTTCCGAATATCAAATTTGTAGCTCATAAAAATGTGTGATTTAACAGTAGATAATAAACCTGATGCTGACCTTAATGCATGTAATGCGTCCGTCGGTTTTACACAGTTTCTCAACAATATGATTTTTTGGTTATACATTATATATGGTGGCCGATTCGCCTAACCGGTTTTCCTGGACTCTACACTAACCATGCAGTACTAAATTACCTTTCAACAAGGTGGTCAACCAGCATTTTCTCCGCATGTGGAGGAAAATTGACATTTAAGAACTATGGGCAGTACTTAATTTTAACTATTTGATAAAACTCTGATATTATTGTCTTCTTCTGTTTTCAGATTATGAGCTGGAGTCGATTAAAGCATTGTTTAATGAGAAGGAGAAGGAGTTAGCAATGGCTGTTGCCAAGGTAGAGGAGATGACACGACAACTAGAGGAGATTAGAAGTGGTCGAGTCAAGGCTAATACAAATACACAAAGTCCTGCTGCTCTAGCTGAACTTGAAAAACTGAAGAAAGAACTTCAGGTATATATTATTCTATCTTATTATAACATCTCTCACATATACAGTGTAGCAATACCAGGTGACTTTTGGCTACAGTTACAAGAAGAAATTTGTAAACATTGGAAAATAAAAAAGCCATAAGTATTTTATTTCTTCATCGATTTCTATGAAATATACGCCAAGCTAAGGGGTGAATTATTTGCTTTCCATGAAATATAAGATCTTTTTCAGCAGCTTTACCGATTTTTCCATTACCCTGTGAAACCTACACATTCCACGGTTTCACAGGGTAATGGACAAAACGGCACAGCCGCTGAAAAAGATTTTATATTTCACGGAACGCAAATAACGTTTCCCTTAGCGTGGCGTATATTTCATAGAAATCGATGAAAGAAATAAAATACTTATGGCTACATTTGTGTTCCAATGTTTACAAATTTATACTTGGAACTGTAGCCAAAAACCATGTGGTATTGCTACACTGTATAGTGGGGGAGACACATTCATTTCGTGCTGAATGTCTGGATGGATGTCTGCATAGATGTCACAAAGTTTGTCTGCGCTTGTTTTCCTTAACCACTGGTCTGAATTCGATGAAATGTAACATGAATGCAGGGTAAAAACTAACAAGCCAATGTGTGCATATTACCAGGAGTATTAGGTTCGATGATTTTTGCCAGAGTTATGGCCCTTTGTGGGATACAAACATATTTGTGTCAAAAACTCATTTACTGGTAGTTATACATGTGATTCTTCAGTCAGGTCAGTTAGGACTGCCATGAAAGTCAGGGTATTAGGACTGCTATGAAGTGAAGGTCAGGGTATAATGCAGATACCTCTAACTTGATTATCATCCTTCACACAATCATGCTCCCCGTATCATAGACACTCTTACTTTATTAATTTCTTTTAAACAAACGATAGACTGTTT
Organism: Spisula solida; assembly: GCA_947247005.1. NCBI lineage: Eukaryota > Metazoa > Mollusca > Bivalvia > Venerida > Mactridae > Spisula > Spisula solida. The sequence continues at coordinate 25,443,183 of OX365945.1, read as the reverse complement.
AGAATATATTTCAAAAACATTTAAAGGAACACGTTTGAAGCCGAGTGTCAAATACGTCAATTTTTGAAATACTAAAATGTAAGACTTTTTAAAAAGAATCGGACGATTATCGAGTAATTGATTTATAATAATTAGGAGATCAGATTTAGGAGGTACTGTGTGCACAACAGATATGTGTCTCATAAGTCCATTTCAATAGGGTGACACTTAGGGGTGACATATATAATAATAAACAAAGCCTTTATCTTTTCTTTACTTATAATGGCCAAGCTCAGATTTACCTATAAGTTAAGTTCAACTTCATGTTACTTTTATTGCATGGCTACATTGAAATGTGCATATAACTCTAACCATGTGGATTGTTTTATTGCATGTCTTGGTTGTTTATTACAATCAGAGAACGTGACATACAACTATGTTTATGCATGGTCAAGATCAATCATGTTGAGACATAAAATAATAAAAAAGACCAAAATAAAATTGTGGTTCTTAGGTAACCCTACCCACATTGATAGAGTAAAAAATAATTTTTTTTTATAAAATTTATGTTAACTTATATAACATAAATTATATATTTTTTTTTACTCTTTATCAATGATACAGTTACCTGTGACCCTACCAACCCTATTTTTCCACTATCCTAAACATTTTATTGGCATTTTGCTGGAAGTCTGTGACTGTGGAAGATCGTGGATTTTCCACTCACAGCGCATAAAATATATTTTATAATTTTAAAAAGTAAAATGTTTTCCTCCTACCTACTCTATCATTTTTCTGCTTGTTGCCAGAACCACAACATTAATTTATTTTGGTCTCAAGTACAATGAATAATAAGGACAGACACACAATTATAGTTTCATGCAAACTGTTTTAATCTGTGTAATACTTAATTATGTTAATGATACTTCAAAATGATGAATTCACGAAATTTCAGGAAAATCTAATTTTACAGTTGTAATTCGTTACTCTTGATAGTTATAATAAAACTGAGTTTTTTATGTTTTGTTCAATCTTTTATCCAAACCTATTTATTAAAATTGTTATCAATAAACTCTGATTTTTAAGGACGTATAGCTTGTCAAACTGATATCATCAATAATATTAAATCATTTTCTGATGGTTTGTTAACTTCATGTGATAATGATAAATATTTTTCATATTTCATAAACCAGATTCGAAACAAGTTGAATGAACAACAGAACAACAAAATGGCGGGCAACCGAGAGCTATTGGCTAAACGCAAGGATGAACTTACTAGGATGGATAACAGAATTCATGAGCTACAAATGAGGTTGAAGAAAAAGCGAGCAGTAGGAGCTGTAGGAGCAGAGCACCCTGAACAAAACAAAAATCAGTTGAACAAAATGGGTCAATCAAACAGACCCATAAACCGAACTGCTCCAAATGTTGCTGCTGTCGAGCCTTACATACAAGAACCTCCGACTGCAAGTGCTGGATTTGGTAAACAGGACCCTAAGTATCAATCGTTGCCCCCTAGTTCTAAGTTTATGTACCCTGAAAAGAATAATAGACAGCGGGAGACAAACAATAATAACGTGAACAAGTTAGATGGGGAGAAATCGGATGAGTATACCATACCGTTAGTTGTATCTGTAGACAGTAACAATCGACCTGTACAAAATGGAATACCATCTCCGAAACAAAGTCCAGTGGGTCGTTCACAGGCCAATCCAGCAGCTTATCCGTTCACACCATCTAGCTCTCAACAGATTCCACCATTGGCTCCTAATAATTCTCGAGTAAATAACCCTGCGCAATCTAGGACTGGTGTGTCACATTTCACGGCCAAACCCTACGGAAGTACGTACAGTTCATCTGTAATACCTCCAAGTAGGGGCATGGCTGGTGTTCCAAATGAACAAGTTTCGTATGATATACAAGATGAAATCAGACAATCAGGTAGTGGACAGAGCTCTCCTGGATCAGTTGAAAGTTTAAATGGTGGCACTGCAAAACCATTGCCACCATATCCCCACAGAGATGGTAATAAACCTCTTAAAGCTGATGGATTACCTGGATCAAAGGTAAAACCATCAGATAAATCTACCACATCTAAAAACCATCCGAAGGAAAATAATTCACAAGGAAAGCCTCCTCCACCACCTATACCTAATCGTACATCGAATCGTCAAGATGCATCAAATAATTCAGGCCAAGTTACAAACAATGCTAGAACTCCAAGCAGTTCGTCTGAAAATAATAGTGATTCTGAACAAACAACGATGTCAGTGTCCAAAGGTATACAAAAGTTTGCTGGGCTTATAGCTCAGAGCCAGGATGGTTCAAATTCTCAAAGTTCAGGAGGATTTTCAAATCTTAATCATGCCTCTGCTCTCAGAGCAGTTCCTACATATCGCTATGCTTCAAAGAGTGTCATAGCAAATACTTACTTAGGAAAACTGGACAGTGAAGCTTTGGAAAAGTATCAGAAAAATGTGCTAAGTTTACACAGGGACCTTAATGCAAGTAGTAAAACTGATAGTGGTAGTTCAGCGGAAAAAGCTATTTCGAACAATCAGAATGAAAAGTTAACGGAGGAAGAGAAGGATTCTTTGTCACCGTTGTCTAGTGTTAGTTCTCCAAACTCATCTATATCAACACCATCTCCTGCTAGTCCTTCTCGGAATCCTAACTATCCTTTCGACTTTCCATCAACCCCTCCTCATGCTGATGTTGCTTCAGACAAGGTCAGTTATAAACCCAACACTCCGAAAAATATTCGTAGAAGACATTCAGATAGTGACAACGAAGAGGTTGGTAAAGCATTGTATAAATACGGTATTAATACAAACAACAAACCTCCACCTTCTCAGGAGAATCAAATGTTAACGTTGGACAATAAACAAGGATCTGTACAAATACAGGCAACAACATTCAGTGACCATATTCCAGAAACTTTGCTTCTAGACAACAAAGGAAACATTGTTGAAGTGGTTGATAATGGTAAAGATACTGGTAATAATAACAAGGTGGCAGACAAGGCAGATCAAGCACCAGTTACTATTGAAGTTAAATCGAGTGAACCGAAAGTGAAGAAGAAAACCAACCTGAAGAATAGTAATTCAAAGAAGAATATGAACAGAGTCAGTTTTGATCCACTTGCTTTGTTACTTGATGCATCTTTGGAAGGAGAGTTGGAATTGGTCAGAAGATGTGCTGTTCAGGTAAGAGTCAATATTAAACTACATGTATTCCATTTCTTGATTTACTCAATAAAGACAGTTATATGTGCTAGTATAAGTGTCATGTTGAAACAAAATGTTTGTTTCAATAGTTGAAAATGTAGCGTCGTTGTGATGGATATTTCATAATTACCTTTTTAATATGCAAATTTAAAGACTTATATGTGTTGGAATGTCACCCTCATATTTTTCCTCATACACTGTTGGGCATATATTAATATCAACAATATCAGAGCTTTTTTCTTATTTTTACCCAGTAAATAAATAAAGAAGTGATTCAACTATCTATAACAAACCAGGTATGTGCTATAGTATGGTAATACCTGGGTGGCAGTTGGAGTAATGTTCAGTCTCTTGTCAAATGTGCATTGCTACTCATCGGCTGGCATCCATACATTGCCTATGCATCAGGTACACATCAGAAAAATGGCCATCGTCTGGGTCTGGATGATTAGGTGACACAGGTATAAAAAATGTGATATCAAATTTTTACAGTTACAAATCAAGTAGAATTTTGCTAAAACTATACAAATCAACTCTTTAAGGCCAATCCATTGAATTTGAAATGATAAATATGGTAAACACACTACATGTTATATGTTACAGGTTGATAATGTGAGTGCATCAAATGATGAAGGTATAACTGCTCTACATAACGCAATATGTGCTGGACACTATGAGATTGTCACATTCCTCGTAGAATTTGGTTGTGATGTTAATTCACCTGATAGTGATGGCTGGTAAGTTTCTCTTCTTCTGTCTCATTGGTTCATTACAGTATGTTGGGGAATCATCTATAAAACATACTTTCCTTTGCAAAGTTTGATTCCATCTGTTCTCTATAGTCTACTGTTAGTCTACTGTTAAGAGCATCTGGCCACACTTAGAGTAAGTCAAGTCACTTTGTCAGTCTGTTGGTTGGTCTGTCCATTGGTCGGTCTGCCTGTCTGTTTTATGTCTAAACTCTAAAGCAGTAAAGCAATAAAATTCCATACATTTTAAAACTGTGTGATACAAGTTGTCTAGTTAATGGTCTTCTTGTTAACCTATACAAGGTATTCTTCAAACACAACCAGCAGTCTTCTCCTATATAAACATAGAGGAAACCGAGATGTGCATGAATTGCCGTTAAACACAGTTACAGTAAATAACCTAATAGCGTTCCAAGAAAGAAAATAGTGCAGTATTGCACTTATTGGGATGCGTACATTAAATCACTCGTGCTACACACTATTGATTTAATTACTACGCGTCCCAACTCGTGACTGTGCTTTATTCTACGATAAAACACAGGTACATGTTCATCATTTCTTAACTATAAATGGTTTTTGAATGTTTTCTACAGTTGTTGCTTATGTTATTTAGGAAGAGAAGATGGTATTAAACTTTACTTTTCAAATCATGACCTAAATTGATGAAATATACAAGAAACTGTGAATATTAATTTATATTTTCTATGACAGGACACCATTACACTGTGCTGCATCGTGTAATAATCTTCCAATGGTTAGATTCCTGGTTGAACATGGTGCATGTATATTTGCTACCACAATCAGCGATCACGAGACGGCAGCGGAGAAATGCGAGGAAGATGAAGACGGCTATGATGGTTGCTCAGAATATTTATACAGTAAGTTAGGCATTTAATTAAATTTATTCCTTCTGGGGAGATTATTGAGATTTCAAGTCTGGACTCAAAATCTCATTTGCAAGTTGATGGTTAAGACGGGGCCGCTGGCAGTCAATTTGGCTTTGACCCTCTCAGGTACCCATTTATACTCCTAAATGAAGTAGAGCAATGAGGATTATTGTTTTGCTCATAGAAATGGACCATTACATGGTGCAGACAGGGATCAAACTCTGAACCTCTCATGTCCAAAGCTCTTGCCCTATGGCCTATCTCTAGGCCACCGCTCCCCATGTAATAAATGGGCTACATGATAATTTTGGCTGAAAAAAAAAAATTATTATTTTTTAGGCATTCAGGAGAAACTTGGCATTATGAACAACGGTGCTGTGTTTGCGGTGTTTGATTATACTAGAGAGAATACTGATGAACTAGATCTACATATTGGTGATAAATTCTCCGTGTTGAAGAAAGGTGACGACCACGAGAAGGAATGGTGGTGGGCCAGGTCGGCCCATGAACAGCAGGGATATGTACCCAGAAATCTGTTAGGGGTAAGCTTCTTACAATGTTTGTTTGTTAGTTCGGGTTTAACCCCATTTCTCATCAATCTTGCAGTTATATATGGTAGCCGATTCACCTGACCAGTTTCATTTCACAATGCACAAAAAACCCTGTAAAATACTAGCTTTAGTTTTTATTAACAAAGGGAGACACTCTTGTTTATAAAATAAGTGTAAACTGTTGTATATGTATTCCTGGTTGTCTCCCTTCATAAACAAAAACTTGATTATGAACCAGTTTTCGTGCTAATTACAAATACTGAGTACATGTATATTACCTGGGGCGTAGCCAGGCTTGAATGTATGTTACGCACGCAAGCCTTGAAGTGGGTGGTAGAGATGGTGAGTCCCTCAGGTTGTTTGAGATTATGGATTACATGGAAAATTGAATGATTTTAAGGGTATAACAGGATGGCTACATATATTGTATCGCAGTGGGGTGGATTTGGGAGAGGTGTGCCCTCCCGTAGAAGTTTTGAATAAAAACGTGGTAAGAAAATCGAACTTTGGGATATAAAGTGCAACACTCCCAGATCTTGATTTTAATGTCATTTTTGGCTGTATTTATGTTTTTGCTTTTCAAATTGATGTTATGCACATGTTTAAGTGTGTATGGCTGGCTACGCCACTGATTACACATGTATATATATTGAATGTTGATTATTTATTATCTTTTCTGTTGTACTTTCAGCTTACAGCCCGTGTTATTCCAAAAGTGCAACCTAATGGTGATGTGTGACCTCCACAAAATACAGACCTTTACTAATAAATTGTACACATGTTTAAAAATAATGATGTTTAAAATAAGCATTATTCATTTGTAATATACATCTTCATAAGACAATGAATGTTATAGAATATGTTTTGGACTGTGAAAGAGACATTACAGAAAACTGTTGAAGTTCGATACATATTCGTGTAACGTCAGATATAATATATTATGTGACTAGGAAGGATGATTCTGTAATAGTAAGTGGTCGACATCAAATGATATTTTCTTATGTTAGTTTGTTTTACAGAACAGAATGTTAATTGTTATGCCCCCGTATCGATAGATGGGGAGGCATATAGTGATTCACCTGTCCGTCCGTTCGTCCGTTCGTCCGTCCTGGTTAACCCAAATTGACCGTTTCTTCTAGCTTTAATATGGCTTGCTACAAAGCTTTCATACTTGCATGGATGTTGTGTATGAACACTCTCCACACACCTGTATCACCTGACCCTTTTTGACCTTCACCTTGACCTAATTTTGGACTTAGACTTATTTATGGACAAGGCTTCCACAGGGGGCATAAGCGTTTATTGAACGCAGTCTTGTTTGTCTTAGTTTCCTGACCCCAGATTCTTCTTTGTATGTAGAGAAGCAGTTTACGAAAACATAAGGCTCAATCAAAAAGAATTTGCTTTCTGTTGCTGCATATTTTAGTAGACTGATTTAGAGTGTGAACACCATTTTATTTGGGATTCATGTTACTGTTGTATATATTACATGAATCATATACTGTACAACTTATTTTGTTTTTTAAACAGTATTATATGTGCTATGTTATGCATTACTAATTATGCATTTTTTCGAAGTTAATCGTTATTATAGTGGTTTTTATTTCTGCATTTAGTTGTAGCATCCAACGTTTAATCTTGGTGCATGTTTCTGTCGGGATGAGTTATTTACCCTTGTTTATCATGAAACATTCTCTTGACCCTTTACTCCATGTAAATGTCAAACCATGACTACTTATTCCTTGTCTTCAATAATTGGTAAGGAGGGGAGACAATCCAATCATCAAGACACGCATCATTAAAGGGAGATCAATCTTGATATGAAAATGTCACTAAAAGCTGCACATGAGTTGTATACAGTGTAGATTGTATTGAGTAAAGGGTCAGGTTTATGATTGTTTATTGTGTTAATTCCAAGCCACTGACCTTCCTTGATTTCTTCTTTATACATTTTAGTTATATTACAAATTTTGTAACATAATACTTCAAAGAAGGAATAACCAAAAGGAGACAAAACGATTTTATATAGATTCTAGCAAGTTTAAGTTTATCAGCATATCAGCATTTATGTTATACAAATATCTTTGGACATTAACAAAGATATACTGGTATACAGTACCCTGGTACAAAATAGCGATATTTGAAGTTTTTGTCTGAAAAAATGTTAACAATGCAAGAGCAGAGAACAGAAGAAATATATTTGTATTTTTAAATATTGAACTGTTATATATATGAAGTTATATTCAATGTCATTCTGATTGATGTATTTCTGTGCAATACTGTACAGACTGTATTTTGTGTAAATTATATGATTATGTGTATTTAGTACAAACTAAATAAACAAATTAGCTATACATGTTGTTGGGTTTTTATTACTCATGTATGATTGTGTATTTTATTATTATGCCCCCCCCCCAATCTTTGATGAGGGGGTATAGTGCTTTGCTCATGTAGGTTGGTCTGTCAGTAGACCAAATATGGTTTCCATTCAATAATCAAGAACACTTGACCGTAGGAACCTCAAACTTTACATGGAGGTGGGTCATCAACAGTAGATGACCCCTCTTGATTTTGGGGTCAGTAGGTCAAAGGTCAAGGTCACTGTGACCTTCACTATTTCTGACTATCAAATGGTTTCCGTCAATAACTAAAGAACGCTTTGGCCTATGATCATCAAACTTTACATGGAGCTTGGTCATCCACAGTAGATAACCCCTATTGATTTTGAGGTCAAAGGTCAAGGTCACTGTGACCTTCACCATTTCTGACTATTTCAATGGTTTCCGTTCGATAACTCGAGAACGCTTTGCCCTTGGATCTTCAAACTTTACATGAAGGTTGGTCATCAACAGTAGATGACCCATATTGATTTTCAGGTTAGTAGGTTAAAGGTCAATGTATAAACCTGCCAAAGTATTTCATTATTGGACCGATTTTCACAACCATCAAGTAAATTATTCTGAACATTATGCCAGGTACATGGTATGTCCACACTGATGTGGCCCAAATCTCCCGAAGCATCTCAAGTAGAAATCTCAGCTCAAAGTTATATTTTGCTCAAATCAGATTCTGAGTTTGAGAAATGTCTGTAGTTTAAGCTCGAACACATCAAGCCATTACTGAAATCAGGTACGAAAGTTGTATGCTATTGTTACAATACATAAAGAAATTTGGAAAGTTATTGCGACAAATAGTATGGTTGGAGAAATAAAGTATAGCTCCCTTATGAGCTACCAACTGATAACTGGAAACAACTGGAAAACGCTAATTGAAATACCACGGTGCAGTGAGGGAATCAAATACACGACAAGTAACATATCATATAGAGAACATTGAAACCGTGGCTTTGATTGTTCTGTGTATTGTTTACTGAGTATGTACGATTCCTTAAACACAGCTGTTCCAGTATCAGTATATCGCATGCCATAATAAGAACAATGGAACCACGGTCAGCACCCGGCCTAACTGAGAAAGGTCCTGTGGTCAGTCATCACAGTTCTTCCCGGAAGAGAATTACGTGTATATTTATTTTCCGTATTTCAACAAATCTTGTAATACATTGTAGTTTGATCAATGTTCCGTGTGTTCTCTCTGACGTGTTTTACCACAAGTTTCTTAAAATGTGGTACAGTTAGTAACTGTGCGACAAATTCTTAATTATGATTTTAAATACTAGAAGCAAGAAAATGTACGATAGTATTGTACATAATTATGGTTGTATCTTATTCACAATCCAAGAGGAGCAACCCTAATAGCCTTATTATTTTGACAAGGCAGAGTTCCTTCCCTTGTGTTGCGACAGCCTGATATAATCCCACCGGTAAATCTGATTTCAGTAATGTAAAAGAAAATATTGGAATGCTTGTATGCAGAAATCTCCAGAGCTATCTACTAAAACCAGGAACGCAAAGCTAGCCCATGCAACTCCAAGTACAATGTATCAATACATCTTAGATTTATGTACATTGTGCGACACATCATGGAATACTACTCTTGGATCCCCACACTCAGAACTGTACATAAACATTTGAAACTGTACAGCACAGAGCAGCCCGATTCGAAGTTACTGTGGACCATCTTATCACCTGTAGCATAAGTAACATAACAAATCAGCTTGATTGACAATCGTTGCAGCTACAAAGACACTAACACCAAGATCATCATGGTGTATCGCATCATATACTGCCAGGCCAACATTGATCCATCACTTCACTAGGTACCGCAGCTCAACTACTAACAACCGCTGCTAAGATGGGTTCACATTACGGCGTTTGGACCGACGATACCGACGTTAAGGCAAACGTTCAGCTCCGCTAGTAAAATTAGGTGTTCGCTGGTGAACGCTGAAGTACGTTGACAATGTGTTTGTTTAATTTTTTTTAACATGCAAAAACTCTGTCGACGTTTGAAAATAAACGTTTGTGTAAGTTGTGCTCCGTTTGTAAACGTTCCTGAACGCTGAACTAAGTTGATCAAAGTTTGCTTTAACTAAAACGCTTATCTAACGGAGACCAACGTGTATTCGACGCAATGACCGCGCAAGGGCTAGCGTTAGCGAACTTTCCCTAGCGCAGATAAACGTTTGTCCAACGGGTATCGATCAGACGCAATGAACATTAAGGTGTCGCACTGCAGAACGGACACTTGTTCTTCGCCACCATGCTATTTATTATGAAATACGTATCTTTGTAAATAGTTCCAAAGAATAGTATTCTATTCATGTTTATAAATATGTATAAAATATACATAAAGTATTTTAAGTTAATTGGCATGAATAACCGTATCGTATACGAGGGGCGTTCGGAAAGTTTTAGGACAAGTGTCGTAATATTCTTATTTCTTGATATTTTTCAATGAAATTCCTCGTATATATATAAATGTCACCATTAACCATTGCAAAAATATGTGAAATTGTATATACTTGTAGAATGATAGGCATATTTGCCTTTTTCTTGAATAAACTATATATATATATGTATTTATCACTATATAGTTCTATTAATTAGATAATGGAGTTGACAGCAAGTTTTTTGTGGTACATGTATTACATCTTACCTATTATCTTAACAAGTTTCATAAATAATGATAAGTAGGAATGTGTTATGAATGACGTCGACGACGTGGTAACGACGTCACGTCGAATATAAAATAAAGTAGTGAGATATTAATTCAATATTAATTATAGTCCTATTAATTTAGTATTATGACATAATGTTATAACCACTATATAAAAGCATACTATATAATACTTTGTTTTACGTAAGTACTTAAAAACTGAAATAAATGTTGTTGTTATCGATGCGGTATTATTTCGTTTGAAATATTTGGTCGTATATTGTTTAGGACCCACTACTGATTGAACCTATTGTTCAAAGTTATAAATGTCAAAACGGTTTTGCGATAAACACAGGCAAATATTAGCACACCTTCAACCAAGCATATCTTATCACATTTGACCTCTCTTTCGTTCCTATTTATACACAGGTGTAAATATCGGTCGGTAAGCAAGAAACGAGGCTCAATATCCATATATGTATACGACATACATATTCTATACGGTATACTTGACGCTTGACAAGTTAAAACTACCAAAAATACATGGATAGCGATTTTACAAAATTTATAGCTCGACAGATTGGAATATTCAGTGATTATGCGTATTAAATCAGATTGGATCTAAACCGTAAATTGAAAATAGTTTCTCGTCAAACTGAACGTGAGTTTGAGGATATAAATAAACGGAGGTAACAGATTTTGAACCCTTAGTGGTTTGTTAGCTGTTCAGTTTGTGTATTTGAACACAATGGAGCATTGTATTGAATTGATTAAACATTGAAATACTAGTCATATAGACAATATTAACTGTGGTTCGGTCCGTACGGCGGAAATAATCTAAGCGTTGAGTTGAAGGAATTCTGGAGACATGTTTAAAGCAATCGGGAGATGGGGTTCTCAAGTGAAGACTACCCTGAGTGTTCATATATTCTCGAACATATTTAGTTCGAAGTCTAAAAAATATGGTGACCTAAACAACGACGAGGAAGAAATATTCTGTGACGCCCAGGAAGAAATATCAGACACTGAGAGTGAGCATGAAGAGGTTCCTACTACTTCTGTGGAGACTAACGGTGATATATCTGTTAAAGCAGATATTAACTGGAACATTGAAACTGAAGTTTCGTCAGACATTGTTAAATCTAAATCAGCTCCCGCTTTAATACCAGTTGAAGCGTCTGATACTAAAGAGGAAGACACGTGTGATGTTGACGGTAACACAGAAGATTTAGTGACGTTCGATGTAAGTGGCGAAACAGAAAACGAAAAAGATGCTACAGACACTAAAGAGGAAGGAAAGACGGACAGTGAGAAGGATTCTGGTAGTGAAGGTGAAGACGATGATGACCACCATGTTAATCATAGCGATAAAAAGAAAATCATGAAAAACTCTAAAAGTAGCAACGGTCTCGTGCAAAGTGCAAGCGCTACTGTGATTCGAAAAGTTCATAGACGCATGAATAGTTATTCCCAAAGACAATATGCCAAATTTGAATCTGCTCAAGATGACGAAAATGACAATGTGATTGAGAATGACGTCACGACGTCGAATGATGACGTGGATAGCAATGCGTCTGATAAAATTGACCAAATAGACTCAAAAACTGAAAAGAAAACGAAACGAAAGAAAAAGGTAGCGTTCTTCCATTTTTTCCGTGGTATATTCAGTTTTGGTTCCCGGTCTAAATCAACTCGTGTAAGATGAATGTATTCAAGAAACGGGAACCATGCATGAATAAATTACACTCTAAATGATATGTGATTCTTAGTGTAAAATGCAATCTGTTTAATCAAATATCTTTACAAACCTTCACTCATTTCTATAGATCTGATGGAAGCAATCTTGGATTTAATGTTGATATTCTACCATAAATACGGTGTTTTTCTGGATATTTGAAGTATTTTTGTACTTTTACACATCGTCAATTTCATTTCAACCACCCGTGTATTGCTATAATATTATGGTGATAATGCCCACGTGTTAGTCCCGTTGTCATTTGTATAGTACGGAGAATTTGAAGCGATACTCGACCTTCTATTAGCATAATTTAACAGCTGATATAATTATATTGTCTATGTTTATAATCCCGGTTGGGTGTTTTTATTTGCGGGAAGTATCACGAAGGCGCTCGATGTGTAATACAAACACAAATCTCAAAGACCGATATTGCACGATTTGCTCGTGGGAATTTATATATTCAACGCAAGAACCTTGTAATATATACATGCATAAAAGCCAGGATCAAGTCAAATTCTCCGTGCTATACATTCATGTGTTATATTTGTATAGTGTATTGACCCTTTTCGATTGGTCTGTTTTTCGGAGCAGGATATAGCCTGGTTCCCGACCATAATATCACAGTACTACTTCAGTACACTACTGTAATATTGGAGACGAGAACCCGACTATAACAAGCTACACAAAACAGTCCAGTCGAAAAGCCCAACGTCACTAAGCTGTATTTTTATCAAGTTTTTTGTCTGGCTACATATATGGCTGCTAGTCGACATATCCCGTTTTCCTGAAATAATTTCAACCAGTACTAGTTTGCCTCTACTATATAGTAATGAACAAATGACAATCTCACCATGTACATTCTTATAAAGGTCGAGTATCATGTTAAAATCTCCGTTCGATAACTCCTCGCGGAAATTGATATAATTATAATTTTTATACTAAAAAATAGCTTAACGCTACATTAGACCACACAAAGGTCGAGGGTCAAGTTAATTTGTTCGGATTATAGATCTAGATTTAGGGCCTATCTGTTCTATATACCACAGTAACCACACCAAACGTGTCATATAAGTCATGTGACGTATCTTGCTAATGCGACACTTGTATGTAATATGTCAGTATTGTATATAATACTGTAACAGCATGCATCCTTACAACTATGATAATATTATGCATATTACGTTTGAAAATGATATTTTAGATTCAAGACTTGAACGCGTGTTATATTTGCAATTGATAAACTCATTTTGTTATTAATTCTACCTGAAAAATATTCATACGTATTTATATGTAAACATCTTGTATTCATGGACACGTTTTTAAAAGCCAAGGGCACGATCTCTCAAACCAAAGACACAACTCATCTTTAGATACTTTATATGTATTTGCTACGACCAAACGTTAATATTGTATACTATTTTGTTTGCATGACCAAAGAACTAAATATACAGTATGACATGACTCTTTATTTATGATACTTATTCGGTTTAACGATATTGGCATTATTCAAAGTCTATACCAATAAATACAACCGTGCATGGTCAATATTTAAATATCATTAGCACTCCATTCCGGATGTTATAACCACGTATGTACCGTTTATTCAGGACTGTCACTTGTATACAAACATTGAAATATCATAACTTTGTATTTCTATCGTTTTAAACATTTTAATTTGAGAAAAAAAAACAGTGAACATCAATACAGTATTCACTAAGTTACATACTCCTAAAGATAATATATATCAAAATAGGACATTTATAAGAGAAATTGCAATGTTTATGTACACAATATTATGTAAACAAGTGACTGACCTGAATAATAGATTTATACTATACATGTATACATGCACTCCTTTTATCATACACGGTAGATAATACGTATTGAATGTCAGAGTCTTTCGTAAAGTCATTGAATCAAGAATGGTGTTTATTACCTAGCAATGATATTATTTCTCGCCAGTGTGCCAACATATTTGTTTAGTTTACCTACCAACCATTCAACTCACGCTCCCAGCATGCATTCATCCAATGTGCACTAGTAACAGCTTGCCAACGCGTAAATAGGTGATAAATTACATGAGTATCTCTACATATTGAAATTATAAAACGAGTTGAATAAAATAATAAACTGCAATGTTACGTGTGTGTGCGTAAATAACGCTTCAAATATCGTAATTAAAATTACACCCATCTCAAGTTCAGTAACAAATAAACAAACTTTTGTTGTTCAGCAAAACTTATGTTAAATGATCCCCATGGATGCCTTTGAATAATGACTGTTTATTTGAAATGTCTCTTTTCAAAGTTACGCAGGGATACGCAGGGCATAGATAACTAGAATACCTCCTGGGATCATGCGATAGTACTTGAATCCGTGTCCGTCTCTTGCGTGGGTGACTAGGCGCTGTCGCCACTCATGTATGGCTTTGATTTGTATGTGCGTTATATTCAGGGTGTATAAAAAGCCAAAATTACTGATAATAAAAATAACAACATGAAAATAGATACGGTAGTCACAACCGTTGCCAAGTTTTCCCTGACGGGCTCGGACACTTATCCTAATACCTCGGGACGTCGGTAGATGTACCATACGTTAACTTGTGTAATGGTCTTTGACAGAGACTTTGCTATTGCTGAAGTTATTCGTCACGTTATATTAACATTATGAATAGACAAATTGTAGCAAAGCCAAAACCCAAATGTTCGATTAATTAAATGTTAATTAAGACATTGTTTTGACAATGATTAATTGAATCCTGTCCATTGTCTACACATTTTACATATTTTTTATTTAAGATTCCTGACATTTTGGACATAATTGCACTCATATGCTGTGTAAACAAACGCATTTAAACGACCTTAGCTAAACGTATGAAAAAACATGTTTATTACGTATTGGTTCGGATTAAACTACCAAGCATTCAAATGTAATTTACGATAAACCCTAAGCTAATACGAACGTAATCGTTTAAGCCTTAAACATTCCCGGATCATGTTACGACCGGTAGCATAATTATATAGGACATTGCTTAAAGGTACCGAACCTTAGATTATCATGAAATATGAACTATTTTAAAACTATTGCAAATTATTTGAAGAATGTTTAAATAATAAATGTTGATTGAAACACGTTTGTGATCACATTTTCTCCGCGATTTTATGTCAGAATAATCTATGTTGTGTTACCTGTTACGTCACTCGTATTTTACATGCATTGGAAGATTATACCCTGTAAGAAATTTCAACATATTCTATGTATTTTCCACTGGCATTTTTCAAGATCGACTGTATGTCAAAATACATGCCTATAACTATTGTTAGTTCACTATTTTACCTGCATGTCAGCTAGAATTAGAGATTTTCCAGCTAGTCTAGCGAATTTCTCCTGACATATTACGAGCGCTATGTATCTAGGAATCATTTCAGTGGTATAAACATGTACATGTACTTATTTAAGCCATACTGACCTGGCCCCAATTCCACGAAAAAACTTAAGTTATTGCTCAGCTGAGACTGCTATTTTAAAAACATATTTTGTGGGTTAAATGACTCAAATGTATACTTGTGTATATTGTTTCATCACAGTTAAATGCCAATTTAATAGAGAAATACATAATAAGTCTGATTTTTACAGAAAATAGTGTTTTAAAGTTCTAAACATCTAAAGCAAAAACTTAAGTCTGTTATAACAGGCTCAAGTATGACATTCTTTATTATTCATTACTGTTGGATTTCCGTGAGCATTTCAAACAAAAATCACCTACTATATCATTATTTAGCAATAAATACACAGTTTCAGATAGAAATCTACATCACAAGACTATAATTGTAGTCATATAATAAATTCAAAATAGCAGTCTCAGCTGAGCAATTACTTAAGTTTTTTCGTGGAATTGGGGCCTGGTAAAGACTTTGCAAAAGTTTTAAAAATCATCGTTATTAGGAGGTGAGTACCTTTAAGAGGATTTCAAAATATCATTATAATATTTCAACACAGCATATACATACTGACCTTATTTGAGTCAAATCATGATTACGCATGACACCTTCAATACGTATATTAACATACTGGTAATACTGAATGTTAAAGAATGTTCGCTAGATTTATGACTATGAGTCTTTAAGTTTTGTCGATTTAACCCCGACAGTAAATTAGGCTTCAGTGGATATGTGTGCGTTGAATGTATTGACAGTCAATTTAAAACACCACGCCTTTCTTAAAACGTAACCTGCTGTTCGGTATAGATGGCAACTTACTTAATATACTTTTAAACAGATTTCCTTCTGGGGCCGGAATTACAACGAATACTTTCACTCTGCACTTAAATAGGGAAATTCACTCGTTGAGGCTCGTTAGTGGCCAATTTTGAAAGCAAGAATATGTGATAATGTTAAATTGGCACTAACTGATTATATTATTTTTTACTTATTTTCTTGTCAGCCTGTAACACCAGCTCTCTGTTTTTCATAAATATTGTTTTTACTGTAACTTCCACTGTTTTTTTATCAACTCTAGATAATTATATGGCACTGGCTGAAATAACGTCAAGTTTGTGGACATATAAAAGCGTAAACATATGTTACCTATATCAACTATTCGTAATAAACAATGATAATCAATTCCATACATGGTATGGTTCATTATGAACAGATTTGAGTAATATATTCGAAATAATCAGTTGTATAGCATTTATATATAACGGCCTTCCGACTGACTGTCCCGGTAAAATAGGTTCGAGGCTCAGTTTGAGAAGTACCTTTATATTTCTTCCGTTACTTTGATTATGGAACCGGTCTCCACTGGTGACGCTAGCTTGTAGTTCTAACAGCAAGTCAATATAGGAACATTACGAAACGAAAATTGGTTAAATCAAATGGTCGCTGAATAGTTATACATTTAACTCTTTAAGCAGCGTACCCAGATGGTACAGCAGCTCAATGGTTAGCGCGCTTGTCGTCTTATCTGGCGACCCGGGTTCAAATCCGGGTTGGGGCACACATATATACCTGCCATATTTCAGCATAAAGCTGACTGGCAAATAAAGGCTTTGCTCGGCATTTATGCAAAATGTACCCAACACTAACGAATAAGAATTTATATGTATACATTTTGATTGCTAGAGGCTGAAAGTTAATAGTATACTTAAAACAAGTTCGTCATATATTCCCAAGTGATCCTTTCATTTATTGCATGAACTGTAAACATGTCAAGAATGTGTATATTATTATATACAGACCGGTTGTATTTTTCTCAGTCCGTACCTTGTGACGATATCATTTCGGAATATTAACCGTGTTTGATGTTGTGTCTATTGAAGATCGGCGAATTAATACCCTCATTCTAATATACTTTTTATGTGGTTTATTTACATGGGTTGTATAACATCAAGGATAGGTTCATTGCAGGGTTAGAAAATGGAACTCATAAAATTATAATAAAGTAAACTAATTCGAACATCACGCCAGAATTTAGACTGGTACATGTACCTCGGTCCGATCGGTTCAATATTTGAAAAAAAAATTAGCCAGCTGATAGCACTTGAGGCTGTCACCTGGAGAGGTTATATTCTTTCATACCATTAACAGCGGTCATGTTCTCCACATGTTAGTTGCTTGTGGAGGAGCAAGATGCTAGTAGAATCTAGCGCTAGTTTATTACACCAAGACCGGTTTGATCAACTTTTAATTTCTTTACGTATTCTGAATTGCACAGTAACGGGATTTAACCCATTATGGCACCCATAGCCTCTCCGTAACATTAACAGCAGTTTGTCCTCCACATGTGGAGAAGTTGCTAATTAGTTTTTTTGTGGATAAGAACAAAATGCTATATTATATATTGCTGGGCTGGTATTCACAAAGCATCTTAGTTGAAAACTTAAATATTTTGACTTAAGTTAAAAATTAGTAACGTTATTGCATATATCGTGCACAAATTGAAGATTAACCCATGTTTTCTTAGTGATTATAGTAGCTCTTTACATAATGATTTAAACCTATGCAAAAAATCAATAATCGCGATTGTCATGTTAGGCTGACATACTTTAGAAATTTTGGTGTTTTTAAGAAAAATCTAAGTTTTCTACTAAGATGCTTTGTGAATACCAGCATTGGTTGATTATTACAGAAATACCGGTTAGGTCAACTTGTTGTCATAGTACATGATACATTTTGTATAATTATGATTAAGGTTGAACACGCATTAAGGTAGACCTACCCATCGTTTACTAGTATGTGGGTCAATACGGTTCTTCTGTACAAGAACATTGTACGTGCAGTTTCGCTGACTAGCTTTTTCTCTTTCTTGCTGGTCCGTGTCGTAGTTTTAAAATTCTTAAAGAATTTGTCATGAATTGATTCGCTTTTAATACCAATATCATGGTTTACTGACTTTGTATATAACTGAGTAAGTAACAGAGTGTGCAATATATTGTTAAGCGTCACTAATTCTTCAGAAAAAGTTCATATTATATATATATCGTACTACAAATGTATAATAATGTACGAGATAGCTACACAAAGTCATAGCTCTAATGTTACATATCATTAGGTAGTTGTTGTCTGGTACGCGTATACATATTAGATGTAACTTGAAACTTTGGCATGCACTGTACAAATCATGGCTTACGTGTGTGTAATAAATTTATTAAAAAATAGAATCAATTGTAAAGCAGACATTTGTATGAATTATAATACGGAGAATTTGAAACGACGGTCGACCTTTTATCAGCATAATTTAACAGCTGATATATTGTCTATCTCACAGTAATACTCTCGGTTTTATGTTTTCATAAGCGGAATGTAGCACGAAGATGCTCGAAAATTTATAAGATTTTTTATCCAATGCAAGAAACTTATAAATATTATTCATGCATAAAGGTCAGGATCAGGTCAAATTATCCGTTCTATATATTGTATATAAACGGCAGCTACATATATGTTTTCTGTATTTTCGTATGTTTTGATATTTCTATCGTGTTTCATAATTGTTGCAAGTACTAACGTCAGACAAACTGTCTTCGTAAAACACCGTGTCTTAATTACTGACGATAACAAATTAATAGAAGGTTTGATATATTTTTCTCCATGTTAAAGATTGAAGGTTCGAATCATGATTTGGGTACCGCGCTTTGACTCTATGAATTGGCCCGATGGTGAGTCGTCATCTAGTTAAATACACATGCACCGTATACTGCATGTCCAACACCCTGGCTATTTAATCGTGAAACATCGGCTAGTTCCGGTTTCTTCGGTTAATAAACGTCTTTTGCTATGCATAAAGGCCGAGCAATC
The DNA here is from genome assembly GCA_947247005.1 of Spisula solida. Taxonomy (NCBI): domain Eukaryota; kingdom Metazoa; phylum Mollusca; class Bivalvia; order Venerida; family Mactridae; genus Spisula; species Spisula solida. The sequence goes on along the minus strand of OX365945.1, from coordinate 25,423,702 downwards.
ATGAAAGCCCGACTATTTCCGTTTCTCTCCGGTAAACCAACAATGCATACATGCCTAGGTGATCAGAATACCTAAATATATGTACAAAAATCTATTAGAAGTTTCTTAAAAACATTTAACCAGACCATGCACACTAAATCGATTTCTTGTAGACCATAAACTTGGTCCGATAAGATAAATGTATATTTGTAAATAAAATACTATGTTGCATAGCACATTTGTAAATAAAATACGTAAGTGACATAGCATAGTCTCGATAACAAAACGTATTTGGTGCGTACTTAGTTTGTGTTTCTTAGTAACCATAAAGTGTATTTATTTATTAATGTTAACTTGAGTAGTGTTAGTGTTGGTAGGCTAGATCTTTTTGATCAAATTATTTATAAAATAAATGTTGTATGCAATTTGTTTTACATCAAGCCTTTGGGTAAATCAATCAATGTACGAAAATGAATTGAGCATTATTAATAGTCAATTCTTTTTTTTTGTAAATGAGATAGTCATACTAAGATCTGAGTATATGTCCCGATGTTTGTCTGTATAATTATGTCTATACATCCTACTATAAGGATATGTTTTAATATACTGTGTATGTTTTAGAATAAATGTCTATGTATGGGTATGCATGTGTATATCGCTGGGTTAGAAGAGCTAGGTCGTAAGACTCATACATATTTGAAACCTCCATCACAAGGCGCTTTTTATGAGCCTATTTTCATGAAAATCAGAACTTGTCATGTTGACCAAAATGAAGTTGATCAAGCTTGTTTTCTATAGGTTACGAGTAGTATTCAAACAGTTTTTTTGTTTTCTCAAAATAGCATTTATAGTCATTTACGACATTCTTCTTCTAAGCCATTGATATGTCTTTTTCTGTGTATACTATACATTTCCTTAGACGTATGTCTGTCTATGTTTATATGTGGTTCTTCTACTTGTCTATGTGTCTATGAATGTTCATTTCTTTATCTTTGAATACTATTCTAGTATTCATGCCTATGTGGCTATTTAAAAATGGTCTATGACTTTTCGTCTATATGGTTGTGCATGCTATATGTATGTATATGTCTCTATGTGTCCCTTTATTTATTTATGTCTATTTGTATGTTTTTGTCGTGAAATACCTATTTACGAGTAAGTCTTGAAAACTTGGGTATACGTATGCGTGTCTTTGAATATATGTGTATGTCCAAGGTGTGTCTTTGAATATATGTGTACGTGTCCAAGGTGTGTCTTGGACTTTGTATGCGTATCTTTGAATATATGTGTGTGTACAAGGTGTATCTTTAAATATATGTATGAGTGTACAAGATGTGCCTTTGAATATGTGTCAGTGTTATGCAAATGACTTAATAGAAAAAAACACCAGGCTTTGTTGGTATTATACGTGCTTTGTATAAGTCTTCCTTCGAACGTGCCAGCTGGTCCACTTGTTGCATGGTATCGTACATTCCAAAGATTTCATTCATTACTTCATTTATTTTCACCAATCTGTTTATTTCATCTTTTTCAATTTTATACGAGGTTTATTTGTACATGTACATGTCGTTTCCTTGGAGGCATAAGGTCGTTAGTGCAAAAATGCCGAAACGAGAAAACAAGAACAAACTATCTGAAACTACTAGTACTCTTTACCAAGGGTAATTGAAACATTTTCTACTTCAGTATAGTTTGGTCAACATGTCTTCTTCTGATTTTCATTGAAAATAAGTTATCAAGACACGCATTGTGATACATATTTCAAATATGTACATGCATGTGTCTCATAGGGTCGTTAATGGCTTTTATGCCCTTGTACTTCTATGGCGACGATAATTATATAACATTACTCAAACGAAGAAACATAAATAATTTCTTTATAATTGAGGTGCCGAATAAGACGACGTACTAGATCATTAATTTGTTCTTGTATGTATGTGCACTGTGCCTTCATTTGAAAACTACAAGTTCACCTGGTTAGTTTTGCATACGTTTTATGAATATTTTGTTGTCCTTTGTTATAAAATAATATATATTACTCTATTCAGACAATTAATGGCGCGTTTGTTAGATATTTATGATATGTTATCACTTGGGTAAATACAGAGTTTGATTAAGTTAATACTTCACCAGTGAGTGTGTTTCAATAGACTGTTCAATGATAGTATGCTTAGTTATGGTGACTTCTTAGTAACCAAAACGTTTCTAATATGTTTAGTTTTGTTTTCGTATTTGCTTACAAATGTAGATCGGCAATCTTCGGATCTAATTCGAGACCGGTCAACTCCGGCATTATTCGCCACACGTCACGTGATGGTATAATAAACACGTGCTGTAAATCATATACTTATTTGTTTATATGCATGCATTATGCATTAGCTTTATCATATGTATTTATTATTTTTATACTTTGTATTTACATGTTTATTGTTTTGAAGAATCTCTATAATATTATATATGTTATTGTTCATGAAATATTTCATGTTTTCTATGTTAGAAACATTACACATTTTGAAGTCATTTTTCCAGATCAGTTATTCGTGTTAAAGATCTGAATTTTAGTAATAAAATATTTATTTATCACTTTTTGTGTTATCTAACAATAATCAACAGGTCAGACTTAAAAGGTTGTAAATACAAACAACATCTTACTAAATTCCCCCAACATATTCTAACATTTAGGACTGCTGCATTTCTGAAGGTCCGCTCAAATGAGCTGCACACACAAACACATAGCGGATTGTATTGTTTCGAATTTTTAATGTTTAGCAACTTAATTAAGACATTATCATTCGTCAGAAAGACAAATGCATTAGGCCTACCGACGCACATGTACAGTTAATTCTCAATAAGAAGACCATCATTTAAACATTGCGTAAATTGATTTTCTTTTATAGACATGCCGCAGAGAACTCTTACAGAAAAGCTTCCTTACTTTTGAGGGCGGTCTTCGTGTTGTTCGGTGCTCCTAAGGGGAATATTTCATTCCGTACACATGTACGTGAAAATACTGTTAGCGTATTGTAAATCATTCAATATAATGTAAACATTCAATGATAAGATCACTCTTGGTACTTTTGGAAACTTCCCCAATCAATGAGTTTGTATTAATCAGGGATTTTACATACTACTATTCATAGAACAAGTCCTGTGCTAGAGTTAATATAAACAGCAAAACAGTGAAAATGGACATGGATCTTAATTGTTGTCATAGTTTGAAGTTGTCTTAGTTATTATTGAGGTGGTCTTTATGTGAGGTTTTACTGTACGATGCTACTTTGATGTTCAGTCAGTACAGATTGAAGTACGTGCCATTTTAAAAGGTTTTTATACGTACCCATTAAAGCACATTTAACAGGGTATGATTATGTGAAATATACCGCATAAGTAGTAAAGTTCGCGACGTTGAAATATTTGCGAATTTCGCGATTTTACAAACCACCAACGAACATATTTTTCAACTCAGGATTTTAACGTTACTGACAAACTTTAAAAGTCGCCAATATTTCCACACGCTAACTGTCTCTAAATCAGAATTCCCAGTCTGACTTTTTAAAGTGCAATGCTCTCTCTATAGAAAGGCGGTTTTAGGAGCTGATTAGGTGCTGATTTTAATCAGGTTGTCAGACTTCGCTTAACTTTTTGAACAGTGTAAAAACTAGTATTTACTTACTGTAAAATAATTATTTTTGTGGGAGTTAAATTTTCAAAATATGTATTTTCAGATCTTCGTTGTTGCACACGACTGTGAAATCTAAGTCCCACGATTAATCGACCTCTCAAATATCGAACATTGGTTTATCCTTTCATGTTTTGTTATCCACGAATTTACTATCCCACTAAAATGCCTTTTTATCAAAATCCACGAAATTTATTACCCACGAACATATGTGATTTTACAGTATACAGTATGTAACCAAGCAATAGGTATTTATATCACCATACGACATTACAACACAACACTACTATTAAATCTGATAACATGGTATAATTACAGTACTGGGTTGAAATGTATCTTATTTACGAGGTGTATACATGGCCTCAAGGAACACCACTTCACGGTCGCCCACAGATGTCACCATGCACCAGGCTTTCCGTGCAATCACAACCTGTTATTACCTAGCACAACTATTGATCTTGTGTATGAGGCACATTGAATACAAACTTTGCTAGTGTGCACCTGGGGTGGTATTCAATATTGATCTTATTTAATTTGAGAATAAGGATAGCCAATCATATCGCCTGTTACTGACTAAGAGTTTAATATGGTGTGATCTGATTGGTTGTCCTTATCCTTAAGTCAAGAAAGATCAATATTGAATACCAACCCTGGTTACTGTTTTATCAAAGCACTTACGGATATCTTCACATTGTGTACAAATTTAAAAGCTTCAGTATAGCTCTTTAATAACTACGACTTGTGATGAAGGGTTGTTCCACATTAGTTATTATTCTGTCAATGGACCCCAAACAATCAGATTTGTCTTACATGTTAAAAGGTCTTAAAGAATGAGACAGTTTACGACTGCCACAAGTGCTTTGATAAAACAATACCTATAGTTTATTGATCAAAATTACACATAGTCTAACATGCATACTAATTTTACAGATTAAAAGAAGAATGTTACGTTTTTCACGGCGTACACTGAAAGTATTGCGTCGTGCATTGTATATCACTACACCGGCTGTACCTGTTCCGGTAGATTTGGAGAGTGTAATGGTGGAAAGTTTTTACAAAATCCGCAAATAGTAGCTATAATAACTTCGCCATTCGGTAAAACAGCATGCAACTCCCAAAAATATTCAGATATTTCAAGACAAACATAATTACACACTCAGACACCTATAACAAGTAACTCCTTATTTATACTAATACTGGTACTCTATGAAGTAAACCTTGATGATAATTCAGTATTTCGGCCAAACTGCAGTTCCTTATTGGCTTGGATCCATCAGGAGCCCTATAAAGTATTTTTTTATTCAGACATTTTCAAAACTGCATGTATTCCTTATCTATCTAACAGTACATTCCACTAAATCTATCGAACCAGCCTAGGCTGCCTGGTATATAGTGAAGACCCTGGTTCGACAGATATGCGTCACTACAGCCGATTGTACATAATTTTAGTCCCCCACACACTGAGTCGCAAGTCGGCTGTTGCATTCGGCGCCGATGACAACCACCATGACCACTGCACATTGGCTATTTTAATATCAGATATGCATGCGCCTGCGCCTGCAAAGACGCAGACGGAATTCGATCCCGGAACCTCTCTATCCCCGAAAGCCCTCGTCTTACCTCTTACATTCAGACCAACGCTCCTCCTAGTAGACTAGTAGGTAAATTGTTAAAACATTGGACAAGATTTGCCGGTGTTTCAATATAGACTGGCTATTTGTATACATGCAGTGTAAATTCTGAAGAAAACTATAACAACATAATACATTATGACCATCTTATCTATGGCCGTGTGTGTTTATTGCGACATTTATAGATGCACGCGTCGACGTCGCTGTGTGCCTTTGTTATTTAACAGTAGAATATAAAGTAATAAATACTTCGGCATCCAATACATTTTCATAAACAAACTAATGATATTAATTAGTTTACCTTTTAGCAAAAGATTACATCATCATGGGGGTGCAGGGTCTGTCCTGCATAATGCATGGATCAGAAAACATGCAAAATTTGGGGAAATCTTTCTGAAACCATCATGCTACACCAGTGGTTAGTCAAGTCCTCAGACAATGATATGAATTAAGAATACGCTAGTTAAGGAGAATGCCAGGAACTCGAACTGCAGAAAACTGTTAACGTATTGACTTATCTTAAATATAGACCATTGTATGAACCGCAATCGACAAAATGTCACCAGGCACAACTTGGCAAAACACCACATTAGTCATTTTTACACGTTTTTGTTCTTATAAAGACAGGGTGAAATATAATGGTTCTGCTATAAATAAATGTCCCTACAGCAAAAACAATTATCGCACTAAACTTTGGAAGGCTGAAATAAAAAACAACGTGAAACAATGGAGACGTAGTGCGAACAAATGAAACTGCTCCTCGAACCTTCTATAACCATAATTAAAAGTTGATTTATTGTCTATAACTCGATGTACAAGATGTACTACAAACATTAATCCAAATATCCGACAAGACACAACTTTCTCGAGGAAATTGATGTATTCTACACAAGAAGTTTGTAATATATGCATGTATAACGGTCGAGGATCATGTTAATTTGTTCGGACTATACATGCATAGAAAGGTATAATGAATCTGAACATTAGTTTAATTGTTGTACAGAGATTGTTGCTTTGGAGAGGTAAAACGAAATTGTACTGTTGTGTAAGAGTTATTGTTTGCTCAATGGAGGGGCCGCTCTGGAGAGGTTACAATGCTTTTTTATTTCAGACTTTTCTTCAAAATAGAACATAAATTCAGTCTCAAACAATTACCAATATGTTTTCTCTCTCTATAGATCGCGAAGAGGACACGTAAAGCTGTACGAGGTACCTGGAAATGGTTTAAAAGAAGCATGGTTATCTGCGCTCAAACATTCAACTTCCCGTCAATGTTTGTCTCACACGTTGCCACAGCAACGAGGAAGTAAATCACACTACTAGTACAATGTAACAATCATGAAACATCGGCTATTTCCGTGTTCTTCGGTAAATAATCGGTTTATTGCAATGCTTAAATTCTGAATTAGTGATCAGAGTTACAATAATATTGTAACTGATTATGATAGCTTCCCGAACCCTGTGTAGTGTAGATGGCTATATGACATGTACTTAAAATAATGATTTACCTGGGTTTTGGTAAACTCACAGGAAAGGGTCCGAACAGCTTTTTTTCTCAGATGACTCCAACCTGTCACTTCGACTTATCCTTATCAGACTCTAGGTATCCTTTGAGAAACCCGTGTAAATAATTATAAATTATTACGTTTTTGGCAAAATTCAAGGGAGTGGGACCCACAGTCTTCACCTCTGGATCCGCACATGGTGTCGTATAATGCAAATTCATAGTTAAAACTATTAGAAGGAAAACCCACACCGGGTGACCGTATCAGTTCTTTTATAGTTTCTAAAAATACGATACGTTCACCTACGGGAAACCCCTTGCTGGGCATTTCGGGGGGAAATTAGTCATGGTCGAAATGACAGGGAATTTATTAAATTTTACCACAGGCCTAAGAATTTATATCACAAAATACTGAGTTTTGAAACTCTGTATTTTGTGATATAATTTCTTAGGCCTGTGATTTTACACTAGAGGAAGTCCGGGTTTCTTAACGATTTTACATTTATTAGACTTTCAAGTCTCGGTTATTCTTATGATAAAATATCAATTTACGAACAGTTAACACACTATGCTTCTACAATAATTGCTTGGGTCTTGGCTGTTGCTATGTTCCGAGATATGCGCATCCTTTTTTGGCTAACTAGTTTGAACATTTACGATATAAGTTTGTCCGTGACAGCACTTACGCTACTAAGTCGTTCAAGACTATCTGTTAAGTTCCATTAAAGGTTGCTGTTTTAGTCAACAAAATTTCATTTCAATTAGTATTAAACGTTAAACCATATTGCATATGCCATTATTCGTTGCCTTTTACATGTGTCAATAGTGCCATATTTCACCAGCTAAACATGTATTCAAATATTTTGTCTAAAACCACATAGTACCAACAGTAACTGTATCATTGACAATCTATGTTTTTAAATTTATGTTATCTTAGATAACATAAATTATTATATTTATATAATGATTTTTTACTCTTTATCAATGATACAGTTACCCACAGATCTAAAAACATGTATAGTTTTAAATCTCTGATCTACCTGTGATAGTACCTGCCTCGTTAGAGCAGTTTCTGGATAGTCACCCAGCTGATTTAGGTTGGATTTCCAAGTGGGACAGGTTTCATGGCGTTGACTATCATGTATACTACACATGTGGAGAAGTGTCAATTATTGGCAAGAGCAAGCTAGTAAATATACTAATTTGCATTAAATTCCTGCAAACTGGTTACGCAAATGAATACTGTTTAAACCAAACTGGTTACGTCAACTGGTGGCCATAAATGACTTAATTGAAAACCCTGATGATTTTCATATGAATTAAGTTACAACTGAAGGTAAGATTTCGTAATAACATTGCTGTAACTTACAGTAAACCAACAGAGGTTACTTCCCTGTTTGGTTGAGCTCAACAAAGGTTTAATTGATTACTTCCCTTCAGTAAAACATATAGACCCGCCAAGGTTACTTCCCTTGATTAAACTTATGCACCTATCAATTATTTGCATGCACAGTATTTAATAAGTAAGATTTCAACTGTTTATTGTTTAGTTATACATATAAATACATGTACAGCTTACAGTTGCCTTAACCAGTTTTGCTGAAATTAAAAACCCGAACTAACTTGCTGTTTTATAAGAACATATTCATAACAACTTCTCCACATGTGGAAAACATGACCATAGTGAATGTCATGGTAGTCCATAAGCAGATCGACCTTGGTATCAGACCAAAAAAACCTGGGTATCAAAATGTGACGTCATTGATCAACTATTCTTCAATGGTAATCCAAGCAAACCTTGTACTATATGCATAAAGAAAAAGCTGATAAAAGGAGAGCAGTAAATCTAGATAAAAATTTTAAGTATTAGAGTGTAGTGTAGCTGCATATAATGATTGATCCACTACAGGAAATCCAATCATATTTTTACAAGACCGGCCGTGACATGCAGTGTTTCATTTCGGTACGAGTCCCGACTCCCTGACTCAAAATTGGTTGGGACTCCTTAAATTTTGGAAAAACTTTATTTTTACATAATGGGACTTGATTTTTATGTTCAGTGAGAAAGGACTTGTTGTTTTCAAAACCAAAATGAAACACTGAACATGTCAAAACTTCACAATATTTGAAGACTTAGTGTCACTACTGGTCTTTCATTATGACATATATATAAATTGATTATTCAGTTCAGTCACTTATCTACATAAACATTGCAATTTCTGTTATTAATGTCTTATTTTAATATGTATATACATTATAAGTATATAGCTTGGTGAATAAGGTATTGGTTTTCACTGCCTTTTTCTCTAATTAAAATGTTTAAAACGATAAAAATACAATGATACGATATTGCAATATTTGTATACAAGTGACAGACCTGATTAAACAGACTATACCTCATGCTTACAGCATAATAATAAGTCCCTAGTAAATGAATTCCAAATGTTTTGATTTTATATACACATCATAACATGTATTTTTACATAGTATATTTTATAACACTGTGTTTTAAATAAACAGATGCAATCCTGTGATGTTGTGTTACATAATTATATCAAAACCACTTAGATGAAAGTAACACATTTTATACCAAAGACTTATTGAAACATATCATTAAGACAAGCAATTATTTACAGCCAGATCCAACGTTGGAATGGTAACTTTCTCTGGCTTTCAACGTCAGAATAATATCTAAATCTTTCTCTAGAGCATTCAACGGCACAATGACCACTTTTCTTTCAACAGCATTCAACATGGTTACAACAGAACAATATCTTTCTCTAGCATTCAATGGCACAATGACTACTTTCTCTATAGCATTCAAACAATTGGCTAACCAGTATTTTCACATAATTTATTAGCAAACATCATTAACTTAAAGCACCAAATTACAGATAATCTGTTTTCAATCTGAAGGTATGAATGTAAAAAGTTGTTTCCATTATAACAAAGAGATGTTTGTAAAACATGTATGCCCCCATTGCAGCCAAATAGTCATTAATGCTAAAGGTCACAGTGCTTTTGACCTACTGACCTAAGAATCATTAGGGGTCATCTAGTGATGCTGGCCAGCCTCCATGTAAAGTTTGAAGATCCTAGTCTAGGGCAAAGGGTTCTTGAGTTATTGAATGGAAACCATTTGGTCTACAGACCAGCATACCAACAGACTGACCGACAGGTGCAACGCAATATACCCCCTCATCAAAGATGGGGGCATAACAAAGTGACATTAAGACAATGTACTTTGGATGATAGTATGTGTCTTTGAAATATTTAGAGAAAATTTACAGATCTAGCAGATTGTCTGTGAAATAAATACATGTCTTTAATGTTATAGAACAGGTCACGTTGATTGAAAAGGTAGCTTTTAAGATACAACTCGCACATCATTTAGAGGAAACCAAATATAAATCAAATAAACTTTGTAGCGATTGATAATATTTTAGTAAAGTCTCCTTGCTTTCCTCTAAGACAAGAAGGTATAGGCGTCATCACTCTTGTCCCTGTTGGAACTCCATTTTCCTCAACTAACACTACATTATTTGTATCAAATCTAGGAACATTGGCTTTCTGTTTTTGTACACATCCAACAATATAAGCATGTTTCTTTTCACCCATAATAGCAATTAACACTTTGTCACCTAGCTTTCCCATAGGGGGTTGTCTATAAACATGAATTATACGAGCTTTTTTTCCTGTCAGTACAGTTTGACGTCCTATGATACTGTTATCCACCACTCTTACTCTTGATAATTTCTGTAGTTCATGTAGACAGTTGGTTGTACTGTAAAAGAAATAGTATACAACAAAGTTATAACCATCATTATTATCAATATTAGATAAACATGTATACTGATAAATTGACACTTGTTGGTGTATACGCAGGGATTTAAACGATATTCTATTGTTTATCAATGACAATGGATCGCTTGAAACTATTGGCGACATTTTTTTCATAGGTCTCTGTTTTATATAGTAGACGAAATGGGATTAGATGAAATGAGAATAAACCATCGGAACCTGCGACCATTGAAATATAGAACAAAATATTTGGGACCGCGAAAAGTGGTCATATTACGCGAACGGTCGGATTATGGGACCGGTCGTTAGACGGAACTATACTGTATAATAAATATTAATTTGCCATATAACGTGAAGAAAACATTATATTTATTGTACATACCTTATAGATCTACATTGCACAGAAGATTGCACCAGTGGGCAGAACTTCAAACAATTCATAGTGATAGATGGATGATCTCACGACATACGGTGTAAGATGTGCTGAAATAATAAATATAACATTTCATCAATTAATGACAATCTTTACTGTCAATACTAATAATAAAACAGAGAAATTAAGCAGTTGCACAGATGGGATTGAACCCGGGACCTCTCTATCCAGAAGTATGTGCCCTACCTCTAGACCACAGCTCCCACTATCAATAAAACATATTCTGATAAAATCAAGTATGTCTGATGTAGGACTCACATCCTGACCCTAAAACAGCCATACAGTGCTCTACTGACAGAGCTGACCAGCCTTCAGGTGACAGTTGAACCCTACCATTAATCAACTTCTCATCCTGCCACAGAACATCACCCTCCCTGGGCCATAGATGTAGTAAATTGATGCGATATCTACTGTACTCCATCGACTGAGCTAGAACCAGGTTGTGTCTAGCATTATGCTGCTGCATACCCCCAGCATTCCAAGATGGCTTCATCTGAGTAAATGAAGTGTGTTAGATGTGGGAACTTGAATCCACGGCCCCCCACATTAACACCAGTACAGCATTCTTCCGACCGACCTAACCACATACTGACCTAACCACTACAACCGCTTCTGGCATCTTAGCTGTGACATCTGTACTGGACCATCATGTGAATCAATTAAGTCTGTTGTTGCAGATGCTTTGTTTGCATTCGACTGAGATAATCGTAAATCTGTGATCATTTGGTTTTGTCCCTGCCAGATTGGTGATTGACCTGCGGCTTCGAGGGAAAAGACGGTTGTGCGATATAACAAATCTGGGTGGGTAACCCTAGCTGAGTGCCCTTGCCATCGAGATTTGAACCAGCTAAGGACCTCTACATGTAGATCCGTAGTCGAGAGCATTGCACAATGCCAAACTGTTGCAGATTTGATACCAAAGGCCTGTATACTGTATATTTTAAAATTATTTATAAATAGCAGCCTACAGTTTAACTCTGAGAGGCAGATTGCTTCCACAAGCGCGGAGGTTAGATTGAACAACCGACAGAACAGACTATATTTGACACAAATCAACCACCATAAATGTTCATAAAGACATAAACAAAAGATCAACAAATAACCTTCAAGACTTGAATCAAGTTCAACAAATTTCTCACAAACCAGCAACCCACACTGGCCCAAGGACATCTGCAGCCGTGGCACCAACTACAAACTCAAGTAAGTACATGTATGAGTTGTGGGGTTTATTTAAAAGCTAGAAAAATAATTCTAATACAAATATATTACCCTAAATCTTGGCTTTTTGGTCAGAAATAAATGAAAATGTGTTATCACCAAATAAGAAATTGGGCGTTATCTCCCTTTAATTCAAAGGCACGAATAAAACCCATGCAATTCCGTCTTAAATACGGAATCGAAGTTAATTCCCTTGTAGCCTATCACATCTAGAAATAGAATCATGGAAAGGATTTTAATGAACTTAAAAAACAAATATGTATACCGCTTATCATTGGTATATAAATATTGCAATTTAAATGTGTCAGAAATTAACACACCTGACGTTTTTAAAAATCCAAGTGCTGAAAAAGCAGACGATCTTTTGCATTCGGAACTCGTCGACAATAATTACTTAGACAACCTGCCATTTTGACAAACATATGGATTTTTAGAGTTTTATTGTTAGAGATTCTCCAAAACTACAGTATTATTGTAAATACAAACAAATATTTGAATATGAAGGGTATATAGATAAATTGAGTAATAAACTAAGGAAGCAATTAACACGCTTCAGGTTAGGCTCTCATACTCTTGAGATTGAACATGGTAGAAATTTGGGTATTAATCGTGAATTAAGACTGTGTAAAATGTGTAACTTAAACTGCATTGAATCTGAATATCACGTGCTACTATGCTGTCCAAAATATTATAACTTAAGGACACGCTATTTAGGAAGAACAACATTCCCAAATCTAAATAAATTCACTACATTAATGTCATCGAATAAACTTGATAAACTTACTAAAATTTCTGTATTTTTAACAAAAGTCATGAAAGAAAGAAAAAATGTCTTGAACTATTAAACTGTTTCTTTTTGTACATATTTAATATTTGCTTTGTACATGTATTTGTATGTATTTTATGTTTTTTTTGTATGTTTGTCATGTTCCTTTGTTTGTTCATTTGTATTTGGCCAAAGGCACAATAGTGCCGATTTGCTAATAAATTGAATTGTTAAAAAGAGCATTCTTAATGAAGCAAATTTTGTTTATACATGTATCTTGATTTTTAAAGACGTTACAAGCTGTTTTGTAGAGACCCAACCAGGCCCAGTCCCGAAAATTTAAAGTGGGGGGCACAGCTATAGTTACGTCGATTTGTAATTTTTAGAGAATCGATTTTTTAAAAACAAAATGTACTTGTTAAATCATCGTATTTTCTGTTGATGAAGCAGTACAATTTTAATACCTTTACTTCTGAGTTTAGAAGCGTAATGTGCAAAAAATTGCATGATTTTAATTCGAAAAGTGAAAAAGATCTTCGCCGGGGGACACCCATTCCCGCAACCACCCCACCATGTCATACCAAAAACTAGCTGTGCCCTCCTCTCTGAATTTTCTGGAACCGGACCTGGCCCTTTTCGGAGCATTTTGGGCGATGTCGCAAATGCCATTCAAAAAGATAAAGAAAGTTGGACAGGAAAGGCAGCACTCAACTTAACCAGCCGAGCACAGAAAACATAAAAACATCACATGCCACAATTACACGATGCAATGCCCAACACAATCATATCCGAACGAGAAAATGAACTGCCTAAGTCCCAGCTGCACGGTGCAGCTGGGACTTAGGCAGTTGCTGCACGGTGCAGCTGGGACTTAGGCAGTTGCTGCACGGTGCAGCTGGGACTTATGCAGTTGCTGCACGGTGCAGCTGGGACTTAGGCAGTTGCTGCACGGTGCAGCTGGGACTTAGGCAGTTGCTGCACCGTGCAGCTGGGACTTAGGCAGTTCATTTTCTCGTTCGGATATGTGTTGGGCATTGTGCCGTGAGCTGTTCAAACGTTATTCGACGTAACTGTAACAAGTATTTCATAAATACAGCATTAATTTGATCAATTATTTAAAATTCTTCACGACATAAACTGTCCAAAAATAGTATCACGCTTTAAAATTATAAATATATGAAATCCATCCAGTGGTTAGTTAAGTTCCCAGATATCACAGGTATTGGAATACTTTAGCTGGTGAACGAGAATGATCATAATTGTAAATTTATTTATGTTCACATTTACGAGAATGGCTACTTCTGTTTTCAAACTCCTCGTTTTTCTCAATCATACTACTTTTCTGAAAATGGTCACCATAGTAACGAAAGTAGCTTAAGTGATTTCGACATAATTCATAAGAAAATTTGATTCTAGCCCAATATCGCATTTAGTAATTATGTTATTGCAAAATCATTTTGCGTGTGTATTAATTGATCTTTCCTACGTGTAAATCAGTTTAGTTTGTAATTCAATGTTCTCTCGTTATTTTCTGGTAATCCTGCAAGCGCACTCACCCTAGGCAAAAGTGTGGGATTTTCAATACCGACTATAGGCGCAATTATTCCTGATATGCGGGATGGAATTCGTCTACGAAGTCCTTTAACAAACCTTCTGTCACTTATAAGATGTTCACAATAATATCTACGCATGTTCAAATACAAAAATCACCTGTCAAATTTTAAAACGAGCATGATCAAAGTCAATAACATAAGAGCGTCCATACATTTAGGCAGGTATTCAAAATCACCAAGTTTTAAGTTTTAGTACTAATATTGGCAAATTCAAAATATGATCTTATCCTTTTGAACATGTTGAACTTTAACAGTTGAAATGAGGTAGGTTGGTGGGTGCAATGAAATAAAACATATTATAAAAACTGGCAGATGCTTTAATACAAGGGGAGAATTAAAGCATGTTTTCGACGACTTTGTGTGTATACACCGTCTAACAATATGAGCACAATAAGAGTAGTGTCACGCATATCCTGTATTTAAAATCCCACACTTTTTCCTAGGGTGAGTGTGCTTGCAGCATTCCCAGAAAATAACGTGATAACATTTTATTACAAACTAAATTGAATTATACGTAGGAAAGATTAATTAATGAACATGTATAATGATATTTTCAATAAATAATTTAAGCGATATTGGGCTTTGAATCAGGTGAGGCGTTTTTAAAGTCCTTGAGTGTATATACAGTACTAATGGGATAAATTATTTTTTTAATTTTTTTTTGCTGTGCAGCCCATTTCTTTTCCCCATCGTAGGTGTGAGAGGGTCGGGGAACCATCCCTCGTCACACCTTACAAGGATGCATATATATGAGATCCGCTGTGGGATTTCCAACCTCTTCAAATAATAACACGATTGGGGAAAATCACATGTAGTACAGAGCAGATATTTTTTGGGGAAATGCAAACACAAGTATTTTTCTAGGATCATGCCACACAATGTGCGACTTGTAACATACTAAAAATCTAGGTCCATACTTGCTAGTGAAAGTCGACGTTTTAATACTGTTACTTAACTTTTGGGGCTAAAGGCAGCTAAAACTATGTAGTTCAGCAGTTTTACTGTACAGATAATTTCACTGTTATTTTCACTGAAAATCTCTATAATCCATTGATAGCAAATAATAAATAATTATAGATCTATAATTAAAGACATACAAGAGTGCATGATGGCGATATTTTTGCGACTTCTTCTAAAAAATGGCAAAATTAATTTTTGGAAAATGTCAAGGTCCCTCTAATACGATAGTATATTCTTCGTCCCAGGAAAATGTGAAAAGTAGCAAAAAAAGATTTTTCCTTGGTTGCCATGGCAACGGTATTGAAAATAAGTGGCCCCAGAATTTTGTTCAACTGATCTGACTAGCAATCGTGGTGTAACGCGTGGAGGAGTCTATAAAGGCATTATGCACATGTCATGATATAAAATGACGTGATGACTTCTTACATGTCTTAGATGAATAAAACTTTTAGTTTGTTTCTTTTTATCAGATACGTTACTTTTCGGTAAATAAATCCATTCTTTCTCACATTTAAGTTCTCTTTGGATTGAATGGGTAAAAAACTGACAGTAGTCTCCCTTTGTTGATCTTCAACCTCCAATCTGTCGAAAGTGAATCCAATTTAATAATTTTGCTGTAAATTCAGTCATTATTTCGAATATATTCCCCACCAAAAGGCTGTCTGTTGATAAATATTGTTTCATGTCTTGCTGACTACACGGTATTTTACGTTACAACTGTTACAGTGCAGAATATGATTAAATGATCGGTAGATTATGGCTGCCAAGTTGAAAACCTCCCGGCTTCAAGCGGAAATCGAGAAGTGTCGTGTTGAAGGCCTATGGAGTAAATCACTTGATCTCATCAAACAGTTTTCATCTAAGAACACAGGATTAGGTAATATTGAAACTTCCTTGATAGCCTAGTCGTTGAGCGTCCCCTTAGAGTGCGGCAGGTTTGGTCCCAGACCTCTCCATACCAAAGACGAAATAAAAATGGTACCAGTAATTCCCTTGCTAGACGCTCACAGCATGAAATGGAAGCAGGCTTCTCTCCTCTCATACCCTTGTGGCGATGGATAACATCAGGAATGAGGTGTCTAGAGTGATTAAAATATATATAACTTGTTGGATAAACATGTTTCACAATCGACCTTAAAATTAAATAAATACGTATAAGGATGTGGCTAGGGGTCTGGTAACTGGACATCTAGACATGGAGTAGAATCAAGCAAAGTGAAGAGTTTGGATGCATTCAAACAAATGACTGTTCTTTATTATAGATAAAACACGGGTAGATTTTCATTATTTCGATTCTAATATACTATAGCCAATATTTCGCATTTGACAACACATCAAGACAGTAACTCACTAACTGCGGCACTATTTTCTTTCTTGTAAGGCTATTGAAGTGATTTGCCATATTATCTGTGTTATGTTAGGAGTTTGTGCACACTGTTTTCCTCTGTGTGTATAAAGCGGAAACCGCTGGTTGTGTTTAAATTACAGTCTATGCATCCAAACTTGTGGACTGTGTTTTATTCCACAACAGGACACAGTTATATATTTATTATTTCTTTAATACATGACTTACACAGAGTGTTATTGCTGCTTATGATTCTTATTGATGAGTTTCGTTGATATTTCAGAATACTATGTACACTTCATACTGGGAGAGAGTCTTCTAGAATCATATTCCAAGGAGAACCCTGTGTCTGATCAGGCTTCATCGCAATCTAAAGATAAACTCGCTGATGCTGAACATCACTTGAAAACATGTATTAAGGAAAATGGAAAGGTTTGATATTTAATTATAAAAGTCTTTATGGACAAGTGGCTTCTCTTAACAGGTTGCAATATACATTATATCATTGGCCATGGTCTAATGGAAGATTAATTGATGATCCTTGAAGATTGGTTTTGTAATACTTATAGTGGTCTTTATTTGCAGAAGGTTTTAACACAGAGGGTTGACTGTATTACTTGGACTTGATTAATTAGTTTGTCTTCACAGCATTATGTTCTGACTGTGAGTTATTGTGACCTGTCTTGTATTGTTCATTTATTGCCAACTGTTGGCTTGTGTTGCATGTTTGGTACAAAATATCAGAATGTTTGCTTAAACAATTTTCATATAATTTCTATACTAGTAGGTTATCTTGGTGTAAGAATGTCACATTTTAAGTATACATACAATGTAAAACACACAGGTTCTTACTAATTTGGAACTCTGGATTTGCTTCACTGGACAGAATGAAATTTTCTGCAGAAAATAAAAGTTATTTGATAAAAAATTCTAAGTTATGGTCTTTTAAAATTTTCATAAGCTGAATTCTTACAATGTTTGAAGAGAGTTTAGGTGTGGGGATGTGTGCTTATGGCATCGCTTCAGACATGCTGCTAATTTTCAGGATTGGGCATTATGTGTCAGTAGACCCCCTGAAAACAATATCAGTATCTATTTGTGTGTACCAGGGTAGGTCGAGTACTGACCACCTGAACCAGACATAAAACTGATTCTGGTTAAAATGTTTTATTTTCTGTTTTACTCTTGTTTTAATTTGTAGATGCACTTGGAAGCTACGTTACTACAGGCAAAGATTCACTTCTACCAATGTTCCTATCATTCTGCTTTGACCTTGTACGATAGTTCCAATCTAGATACTCTATCAGTCAGCAATTCTTCTCCGAGGATTTTACACATTGTTGCAGAGGCCTATGCAATTAAAGGTAACATATTAACAGTTGTTATGAGCAACATTAAAAAAGTTACATCATACATGGTTCCAGCTCTTAGGGGGTTCTGACTGAGCTCTTAACTCTGACATGTACATAAGTGTACTTCATATTGGCAACACTTGTTTGGGGGTGGTTTGTCTGGAACTGGGCATGGGCATCTGCCAAAATTAATTAATTTGTAGAGTCACTTGGAAGTTGCTTTTAGACACCTTTGCACACATGTAGAATACTAAAATGGAACTGTCAAGCCTATGAGTTTACCCTAGGTGTCAAAATCGGATATGTCACTGCCATGGATACTCATGCGTTCCAGACTTATATATATCACATGATCAAGGTCTTTTACAAGTGTTTGGGTTCATTGGCCCCTTTTAAGAAAGGCTTTGAAGGTTGGTTCGCAAAAACAGAAAGTACTGTTTTTTCCTGTGGAATTGCGTTTAAATTTAGGGCCAAACTGTTTCAATTTCCTCAGAAGGATTATAAAGCTTGACAAAGGGGTAGGTGAAAATACCATAAATAGGCCTAAAATTAGGCCTGCTTTTGTAAAAAAGGAATCACTATTATATTGTCATTTCCAGTGACCTTTAAGCCAATGTTTACATTTTCGACTTCTTTCACTTTCGCATTGTGTTAACTGTCCAGATATATCCAGTTTATATAGGTGTTGCAAGTCAATAATGCATAGGCTAGGGGATAGAATCTGGGAGTAGGGACCTTGTGAATTTCAAGAAAATTTGTTAACTGTGTCAGATATCCTGAGGATATATAGCACAGAATTTGACCCAATCCTCATCTTTCTTTTAGCAAAATTTAACAGCTGATATATTGTCTATATTTATAACCCAGGTTGTATGTTTTCATAAGCAGGGAGTATCACAAAGAAGCTCAAGGTGTAATACAAACAGAAATCTAAAGGACTGATACTGCAAGATTTGCTTGCATAAATTTATTAATATTCCATGCATGAGCCTTGTACCGGTAATATATTCATGCATAATGGTCAGGATCATGCAAAAGTCTCTGTGCTATATCGCTATGAAATGTATTACATTGTTTGCAGGATTGTGCCTTGAGAAACTACCTACAAGTACATCTAGTAAATATAAGGCAGCAGAAAAGGAGGAGAAAATACTGTCTTGTTTTGAAATGGCTGGAGATTTAGCGTTACTTTATCTACAAGTTAGTATGTTTCACATTTTCAATACATTTACTCTTCCATTGCTAGATGGATCAGTTTAAAATGAAAAGCTAGTTTTACAATTTGCCTTAAATAAATTAGTACAAGATAAAATCAAGACTTTTTCTTCGACTGAGACAGGCCTATTGTGTTGCCATTTGGTTTATCCCTGCCTAATTGGTCAATGACATTCGGTTTCGAGGGAAAAATCAGACTATAAATTACTCTGATCAGCTTGAAGCAGTCAATTTGAGCTATCAAGTTTTTCGTTGTGGCATGGGATTGAACTAGCGATCTCAAACTCTTGAGATGGGCACCCTTACCATATAACACCTATGATTTGTATGCTAGGGTTTAAATTTTGGTATAATTCCAGGAGAAAGAAAAGACATTACAATCGTGGGGTTCTGTATCCTCTGGTGATGCTGATGATAGTAACATAGGAGATATATTAGAAACAGCAATACAACAATCTCCTATATACTACATTAAACATGGGTAAGTCGGATAAACATAAGTAAGCCAAAATCTATTGTTTGTTTTCACAGGGGAAACAACCGTATCATTTGACCCTAGGAATTTTCATCAAGTCATTTGTTTACCTGAAGCATGGTTACCGTAGAAATCTCGATACACCGCTTTTCAGTTCCATCAGAGACTTGTACTGTCTTTATATGGCTCTGACTGAACTGAAAACTGATGTAACACTCTGGTTGAACTCAGGATACATGACATCTGCGTTCCGTCTGAGCGTTGCATCGATTCTCAGTTCTGTCAGAGCCATATGAAAACAGAACAATTCTCTGACCGAACTGAGAAGCACTGTATCAAGATATTTCTCTTCAAATCATGGTTATATTTTGGCTATAGAATGAAAAACTTGGGTCAGTAAAACTTTATGTTAAATTTGTATCTACTGAACATGTAGATAACTTGCTAGTGCTGATAGGAATCATGTATATTTCAGTGAGTTAGATAAAGGAATTAAAAGATTTCGAGATTTGCTGTGTGCAGTGGAATCCAGATATACTCAACATTTGAGATTGGTAAGTATACAGAATGTTTATGAGCGGTTTGTATCTTCCTGATTATATATAAACCAGGCCCTTTTCCAGGGACAGAAGGCGCTATGGTACTCCACTACCCCAGTGCCTTAAAGCCAAAATTGGCTTTCCACCAGCACCTAAAATCCTAATATCGTACCTTTAAATCACTTTTACTGTTAATAATTTTTGGTCAGTATTGTGTTATTTGAGAGATTATTGCCTGTATTGTGTAATAAGTGCTAAAACCAGCCTTTAAATTATTGATATTGATGCTTTTTTCTCTCTGACTTGTAAAACATTTAAGCCATTCTTGTCGATCTACTTTAGCACAAATCCAAGCATTGCCCCGGTGCCTGGGGTTGTGCCTGCAAACACTTGTTACACCAGGACAACTAAATTTGGTTTCACAAGTCATTTTCCCTCCTGAAATATATAGCACATAGAACCCCTACTGCTGACCATGAGAGTGTACGGACAAATTTATCACCTTTTATTTTGCAAACAAAGGTCAGACTTAGATTTTGGTTCCTCTGAAGGAAATGCCCGAAAATATGGGGGGAAGTTTCAAGGATTTGGTGAAATAATTATTCTTCTTTGCAGATTTTAGCCAGACAGTTGGCTGAGGTATTGCTGCGTGGTGTATGTGAAAGTTCATATGTTCGTCCTGATCCAGTAGCCAAAAATAACAACCAAGCTAGAAGAGCAGCTCTCTCACCGAAAAAATACTCATCTGATAGGTGTGTAGTATAGCTCGAAATATTATTTTGGAAATACCAGGAAAAACATAATTTTTTAAGGTCTAGAAAAAGTCAGGGAATTTTGGAATTAGTCAGGGAAATATGAAAATTGAGCAAAAGTCAGAGAATTCTTCATTATACTCCTATGAAGACACTAACAGAAAGATACTTTGATGCCCCATCGCTCAAAAATGTCAGGGAAAACTGCTCTGTGGTCAGGGAAAAATATGAGAATTTTTGTCTTAGAATATTTGTGGGAACCCTGAATACTAATTTTATTATCGTTTGATAGTACTTAGCAATATGTTCATTAGAACATAACATTCATTAGAACATACAAATAACTCTGCATTTGATTAATACTACGTGTAATTACAATTAGTCTTTCTTCCATGTCATATATTACAGGGTATTTGTGCCATGTAATGGTAGTGAGGAAGCTTTGTTATTGTTACTGATAGCGGAAGCTGTGGTAAGTTTAATACCAGATTCTTGCACATGTTAGTCATTAGGCTGCAGTATTTGCCATCATGTGGTTTTCACACTGCAGTATAGTATGGAGATATTGACGTGATTCTAACCTTTATGCATAAATATATTACAAAGTTCTTGTGTTGAATAGATCATTCCTCGAGCATCTTTGTGATACTCCCTGCTCATGAAAACATACAGCCTGGGCTATATTTATAGACAAGATATCAGCTGCTATTGGAAGGTTGAGGATCAGGCCAAAATCTCAGTATTACACAGTACAACCTCTCCAGAGCGATCCTCTGTAGAGCAACAACCTTTCTATCACAATAACTTCAAAATTTCCCTGGCAAAATTGTAATTTCCCTGAAAGCTGATATTGACTATAAATTTAACATCTGTTTAGCTACATCCTCTGTTCAACAGCCAATATTTGCATCACCCAAAGGGTGTTGCTCTACAGAGGTTGTACTGTATACACATTATGGCAGTCCTAACATTTTATGTAACACGGAAGTAAGAATTTTCACATAAAAAAGATCTCTATGTGAAACAGTCTTAACTAGTGAGGACCAATGTACTATAAATTGGTCTACCTTGGGCTTTATCTTACAAGGGAGATAATTAAAAATTGTATAATAAATGAAATTACATTCATGTCTCCCACATATAGCGGGGAAGATTAATTTAGTGCTGCATATCTGTTTTTTATGGATTTTACAAAGTATGTCCAGGCTTAGACTGATTTCAACTTCTAATGCATACTTGGTAGTTGATACCAAGCCTAGTAGTGCTCTTTGTCATGAATTTCAGGTCAGACAATTTTTGCCGGAGTTATGGCCCTTTGTGGGAGGTGAACATTTTTGTGTCAAAAATGATTTTAGTTTTATTACATTGTATATTATAGGCGACAAGAGAAGCTATATTAAACCAGACAGTAGAACATAAAGAGGGTCGACTTCATACATTCCATAATGCATCAGCAGTATACGATCTGTTAGCCATCACTCTGGTAAAACGTGCACAGTTCCATCAACTTGTAGATGTAAGTATTGTTACTGTAAAATCATCATTTTTTGAGGGAGTTGAATTTTCGTTGATTTCGTTGTTAAACTCGACCACAAAATCTAATGCCCATGATATATTAAACTTCCAAATACGAAACATGGATTAACTCTTCCATGTTTTGTAATCCACAAATTTATGACCAAATTTTATCAAAATCCACGAAATTTAATACCCACAAAAAATGTGATTTTACTGTATGTTTGTCAGTGTATTATCTGACCACATTAAACTGAGACTCGGAGTTTATGCTCATTTAAGTCTGATGAGTCACAGTTTAATGTGGTTTACTAATATCTTCCTGACCATGTTTTCATAGGCTGACTACTGCTTATGAGGTGTTTATAATGGCTAATACTTGGTTATAGTTGTAGTGATATCAGGGTTAACTACACTTAACCGTCAATCATTGCACATGCAAACCATTGTAACGCACAAATTTCTATCAACATATTTGTAGAAATTTGTTTCTAACTGAATTTAAAAAAAAGTACTGTTGAGATATTTTCCCATTTTTTTTTAAATTCCCAAAATACAATGACGAAAGTCTGAAATTCAGTGTGTATTTCATGGTGATACATGTATAGTAGAACTTTAATGCCTCCTATTGCCTTCAGACGGGGAAAATTGTGTGAGCCATTCTTGTTCAAGGCATAGATCTACTGTATACTGATACATCATCATTTTGGTGGAACCAAAGAACCTGTTAATGATTTCTTGGGCGTTTGAGACAAAACTGTTTGAGGCATCGAAATTCTATTACTCTACATAATTAGCTGTAATTATGTTTATTATTTGTTTCTTGTTTCAGTCCTTTGAGCGTGCCATGAAATTTTCGTTTGAAGAGTACCATATTTGGCATCAATTTGCAAATTCTCTTATTTGTGATAAACAGGTAAAACTCTCCCACATTCTAATCAATGTTGATTCATTTATGGGCATAAATATCAGCTGGAATAATTTAGTTCTGATTAGATAGTTTGTTGTATGACTTATTTAAATAAATAGCACCTATAGTGGAATTGGAACCTATACTGAACTGCGCCATGGCCTAGCAATGAAGTAAGAACCCATTAGACAAAAGAGCTATAGTCACAACCCCAAAAAAGGTTGCGCAAAAAAACCCATGGCAGTTAAAAAAATGAGTACTCTTGATTTAACATTATTTAAGGTTAATATAAACTCAGTTACAAATAATCAGTATCAATATGACTACATCACACCACACCAGTAATCATTGATATGGATAACAACATAGACTATATTGCATAAACTTCAAGTCTGATTTTGGAATTACAATCCAGTCAGGGTAAGAATAGAGTGACGCAAAACCAATTATAATGACCTATAAACAGACAGCTATAATTTCAATGCTTAACTAACATACTATATTCGCTCTACCTGTTTAGCTGATGGTTTTAATATTTTGCATACACATAAACAA
The DNA here is from genome assembly GCA_947247005.1 of Spisula solida. Lineage (NCBI taxonomy): Eukaryota > Metazoa > Mollusca > Bivalvia > Venerida > Mactridae > Spisula > Spisula solida. The sequence continues at coordinate 25,399,460 of OX365945.1, read as the reverse complement.
CAACGTCACTCTCGCAATATCCTAACTGGACTGTATATGTTGATAAAATATTTAATACATTTGTGTATTTTCAGTATGAGAGAGGTCTTCAAGTATTGAAGGAATGCCATAGACAAAGACCTAAACTAGTTATCCCTGTACTACAGGCAGCAAAACTCTGCTATGAACATTTACATAAGGTGAATATTCACATTGCATTGTGTTCTGTGTTCTAAGATTTGTGTTAACATGAGAATAGAGAATTATTACTCTCCAGTTGGAAGATTTCATTTTGTTTGTGTCATAGTACGGACTCAGAAGGATGTTTCCACCCTGGAATATTGGCAAAGCTGTAGTTATCTTATAGATATATTTACACTAGTTTGACAGGGCTTAGAGTCTCATTCGGACAACCCTCTAAGAATTCTTGTGACACTCTCACCTACATGATGGAATTCTTCTAAACCTCCTGCCACACCCACAGAATTTATTTTTGCTCCCTGCTTTATTTCCTGGTACAGCTGTTAAACTGTTTGTTACAGGCGTTCCATTTGACTCAGGAGTAGGGGTTTTGACCCTTGAAATTTCCAAAAGGCCATTTTGACCCTCAAGATTTTGGTTTGAAGGGTCATTTTCTCTTAAAATCATTGGTATTATGTCTATAAAATGGTAAAATTTAGTCAAAGGTATCACAATGAACTGAAGACTTTCATATTCAGAAGCAAGTGGAACCCCTGTTATTACTGTATGTTTAGCATATGTTGGTATAGCTCAGAGACTTTGACATGATCCTGACCTTTATGTATGAATATATTACAAGGTTCTTGCGTTGCATATATAAATTTCCGCGAGCAAATCGTGCAATATCGGTTCTTTAGGTTTGTGTTGGTATTACACCCCGAGCGTCTTTGTGATACTCTCCGCTTATGAAAACCTACGACCGGGGTTATAAATATAGACAATATATCAGCTGTTAAGTTATGCTAATTGAAGGTCGAGAGTCGTGTCAAATTCTCTGGACTATAGGTGTTATAGACTGGAGGCATTAAAACAATGAATGTATGTTATTGTTATAGTATGATGAAGGTATAGAGTTTGCTAAGATGGCACTGGAAGTAGGAGAGGAGCATCCTGCAGCATCACGTGTGCACGTAGCTCTTGGTATCGGATATAGTCTGAAAGCAATGGAGATGAAACTTAAGGGAGATCGACAGAATTTGCATAATAAAGCATTAAAAGCCTTTCAGAAGTAAGTTACATTTTTATATGCCTATTGAAAATAGGATTTATTATGTGAACATCCTTGGCAATCGTACAATCAGTGGCCGCGTCCAGTAATTTTAAATGTCTTTACTTTATACTGTAGACACCCAACTAATGAGTCATTGATAATTTGATTGTTACATCCATCTCTGAAACTAGCTACAGTCAAGTGCTATGGGGAAGTTGTTATTTGACTCAATGTGGACGTCACTGTGGGTTGTAGATTTTCCAGTACATAAATCAAATAATTTTAAAATATAAAATGTTTTTCGTACCAAAGTACCCTCTTATATCAATACATTACCAGAACCACAATATTAATTTGTTTTGGCCTAATCAAAATGTTTTGTGAAGATAATTATTTTGTTTGTTTCAGGTCGCACATTCTAGATATAATTATTTTGTGTGTTTCAGGGCGCACTATCTAGATCCAAATGACTATCTCTCGCTGTTCCATTTGGCTTTACAAATGGCTATCCTTAGACAGGTAGGTTTTATGTATGGAACATTACAGATTGTGTAGCTGTTATTGTATTCTATGCAATCTAATTCACACGTCAAACAAATAAAATTACGGTTATTTGGCTATCCTTAGACAGGTGTGTTTTATTTATGGAACATTACTGATTGTGTAGCTGCTATTGTGTTCTATGCAATATAATTTACATGACGAAATTTAATTACATTTATTTAAGTTAAATCAGGGCTTGATTCTAACACTGGTCTGCTGGTTAGAAACCATTGAAAAGATAGTGGATTTTATGGAGGGACACTAAATATCTCAATAGGTATTAGGACCACCTGGATTTCTGTCACATTACCAGGTTCCATATGTTGCTTGTCCTTCAGGCCACCATAGGAAAAAGGGCAATGTTTGGCCCCTTAAATGGCTGTTGCAATATGGTAACTCAATGTCATGATAGCATCTGATTAACATCTTGACTCAATTTGTTTCTCTAAATTTTTCTGAGATCTGCTTAGAAATTATGTCTCTGCTATATATAGTGGGGAGATATATTTATTTTGTGCTAGATGTCTGCTGTCTGTCTGGATGTCAGTCTGAATGAATTGATGGATGTCCCAAAGTTTGTCAGCACTAGTTCTTAACCACTGTTCAGATTTTAATGAAACTTCACAAGAATGCTTTACACCAAGCCTAGTTGTGCATTTTGTCAGAAATTTTAGATCAGATTATTGTTACTGCAGTTATGGCCCTTTGTACGAGATATACATTATTGTATTAAAGACCATTGCAGTTGGAAACCATGGAAACCATTATGTTTGTATTTTACAGATAGAGGAAGCTGTGAAGTATACAAAGTTAGCATTGAAGTATTACAGTGATCATATACATTCCTTACATTTACTCGTCTTGTTACTGACGGCACAGAAACAATACCAAGAAGCCATAGATCTAGTTAATGCTGCACTAGAAGAATATCCAGATAATATCAGGTAAGTTTGGTTAAATACTTTAGGGGTCCTATTATTCGGGAATAATCCGGAAATCCCGATTTGCTGCACTAAAAAGGAGTAACATTTTTGCATAAAATAATAGTTATTTGATGAAAAAATTCTAGGGATGTGTACTAATGGCACCCGGAACAGACCTTTGACTTGTTTTCAGGATTGGGCATTAGGCCGCAGTAGGACCCCAAATACTGTATGAGTGGTTAATTTTGTGACGTCGTGAAAATATTGGCGAATTTCATGAATTTAATTAATTCACTACAAGTAAAATAGGAACTTGGGGTTTGCGCATGACACTCCTTCTCATGGTGCTTAACATTAATGACAAATATAAGCAAGATTCTGTCATCTAGTGTAAATTTGGTCCAACATAGTACAACTCTTACAAAAAAAATTCAAAATCGCTAATAATTTTGTTAGCCAAATGTCTGAAATTCGTTATGGTTACTTTCTGACCTGCGGAATTAGCCACTTATACAGTAATATGACTACTGTAAAAACAAACTTTCGCCAGTTTTAGATTTGGCGGCTTATGGTAAACTGGTAATTTGGTGGTTTCTTAAATTTCTAGGGTAAAAATTTTAGTTAATAGTTTAGTTTATACTAGTTTATTTTAGTGTGATTGTGAAACACTAGGCTATTGAGGAGGGGCAGTCTTTTAAATTTTGGTTGTGTTTTTCTTTCTTTCAGTTTGTTATTCACCAAGTCAAAGATTGAGGAGGTCCTGTATGGTTCTGAGATTGCTCTCAATACATGTAGAAATATGATGAGATTATGGAAGAAACTGGATGAGATCAATCTTGAGGGGTAATCTAAGCTTTTATTTTTCTATCTAAGGGCCCCTAAAGGGCAACCCCATTTGTTCTTCCCATCTATTGGTTTTATTGGGGTTGAGAGGGGTAATCTTAGCTTTTTTCTTGTTATACAAGTAACTGTCAAACCTGTATTAAGGATGACCTGCAAACAACGATCATTATGCCCCCCATCTTTTGATTTTGAGGTCAGTAGGTCAAAGGTCAAGGTCACTGTGACCTTTACTATTTCTGACTGTTTAAATGGTTTCCGTTCAATAACTCAAGAACGCTTTGACCTAGGATCTTCAAACTTTTAATGGGTGTTGGTCAGCAACAGTAGATGACCCCTATTCATTTTGAGGTTAGTAGGTCAAAGGTCAAGATCACTGTGACCTTCACCATTTCTGACTATTGGGCTGCCATGGGGGCATACGTGTTTTACAAACATCTCTTGTTATTATAATACCTGTATGTAAAGATGACCAATTAGATCTCCAAAGCTGGCAACACAGACCTTTTTGCTATTCTAATTCTTTACAGACAGGTTAAATATCAATGCAAAAATTGAACTAATTTTATTAATTATGGACAGGGTTCTGGCTTCCACAGTGTGCAGTGATATCAATAGACCCTTAGATAAATTCTTATGGATTGATGGATTCCTACATCAACTGATACCTTTACTCAGTACAAGTAGTTTGTTTCATGAGTGTTTTGATTTTACTTTCAGTCCTAAGAAAAGGTATATAGACAAATGTTTGTGTATGATTTGTATTTGTATGATTTAATTGTTTGTTTGTTTGCCTTTGACTGAGTGAGGCATAAGTGCATGGTCATTTGGTTTTCTCCTGCCAGATAAGCCAATGACCCCAACCTTCAAGAGAGATTTAAATGTTTCATTACCAATAATTTATGTTATGTTACTTTCATTATTATCGTTCCTGAGCATGAAAAGCTGATCAGTCAGCCCTTTTGATTGCACTAAATATAAACAATAAATCAACAGTTAAATTATACTACAACGTTTAAGGGGTACAAGTTAACCTCCAGATAATATATGTATAGTGTTAAGCCAGAGAAACTTATTTCTATAAAAAAAATTGAAATACCGAGCAAAGCTTTTATTTGCCAGTCAGCTATCTGCTGAAATATGGCAGGCATATGAGTGCCTCCACCAGTATTTGAACCCAGGTTGCCAGATTAGACGACAAGCGCTAACCATGGAGCTAATTAGACACATATATAATTACCATTGAACAATATAAACTTTTATCCAGTTTAATAATGATACTAAAACTTTTGAAAGCTTAGTTATCCTTATATACCAGTGGTTTGTCTCAAGTTAAGTTGGAAGAATACATGAGAGGACCTGAATGAGCCTAGTATGATGGGTATTCACATGTTTCGTTGAAATTTGTTATGTGTTATAGTGCGACCAGAATAATGTGATGGTTACTAACACGAATCGGTTTTATCAACTGTTGCAAAATTGTTTTTACAAATTACTAAAGTAAACAAATATTATGGTCTTTTTTGTACTAAAAACATCACTGATAAATCGTGCACATCTGATTAATCCACCTAAATTGTGGAATATACCAAATTTTCCCACCTTGCTCATTATCGTGGGCTCACTATATACATGTTTGTCACATTGTATTATATGTGTGTATGTTACAGGTCAGAACGATGTAGTGTTCAACAACACCAGAAAGCGTCACTAACAACCACAGATAGATCTCAGTTTGATAGAAAATCTCAGGCATTCCTACAGCTTAATGACTTCCCTGAACGAGATACAGGTAAGTGATTTTTTCTTTCACAACCAACTCCTATGGTCTACTGGTTCAAGTATCTAGGCATGGTCTATTGTGGGTCTGCTTATAATAGTTTAAAAAATGGTTCGGGTCTGCTTTTAAAATGGTTCGGTACTGCTTTATGTAGTTTAAAAAATGGTTCAGGTCTGCTTTCAGAAGTTTAAAAAATGGTTCAAGTACAACTCACAAATTGTTATTATTATACAAATGTTTGTAACAGACTTATTTTGCGGATTAATGAATTTGCGGTTAAAGCCGATAGGTTTTTATGTTATGAAAGTAATATGTTAAAGCAGATTTATGATTTTGCAAGGGACTCAATTTGCGAAAAACAGAGAAAATAAAAATATAGCAAATAATACCTGACATACAGTAGGGGAGAGTAATCTTTACTGACCATATATTAACATGTTAACAGGTTCTATAAGTGCAGAATAATTGAGAAAATAAAAAAAACATGGCACGTAATACCGGACGTACAGTAGTGGAGTTTTATTTTTACTAACCAAATATTCATATGTTCACAGGTTCTATAAGAGCAGAATCTCTGGCAGTGTCTCACATAGAACAGACATTATCTGATCTTGCCTCATCTAGTATTGGTGAAGGTGGAGGTCAAAGTTTATCTGGGTCAAGGACATTGAGATTACAAGGTCAGATCTGGATGAATCTGAGTGAGTTATATCTGTCACTTGATAAAGTGGAGGAGGCGGAGTCGTGTGTAAGAGAGGCATCATCACTCTTCCCATTATCTCATCAAGTGGCACATATGGTAAGCTTATTTATTTTTTCATCAGGGGTTTCATTTAATCCTCGAACTGACCCTTGAAGTTTCCAGAAAGCCCCGTTTTGATACTCAATAATATTGTAGCTCACCTCTCAAAGGGACTAGGTATGCTTTTGCAATAGCCCTTCATCTGTCGTCCGTCTGTCGATCGCCTGTCGTCCCTTCATAACTTTTTGCTTGTGAACTTACAAGAGGATACAATTATGGTGTTTTTAGCTCACCTGTCACAAAGTGACAAGGTGAGCTTTTGTGATCGCTCTTCGTCCGTTGTCCTCCGTCCGTTCACAATTGCTTGTGAACACACTATAGGTCACAAATTTAGCCTGATCAATATGAAACTTGATCACAATGATCATCTTCATACAATCTAGGTCAAGTTCGATATTGGGTCATCTGGGGTCAAAAACTAGGTCACTAGGCCAAATCAAAGGAAAACCTTGTGAACACATTAGAGGTCACAATTTGAGCCTAATCTTTATGAAACTTGATCACAATGATCATCTCTATAAAATCTAGGTCAAGTTCGATATTGGGTCATCTGGGGTTAAAAACTAGGTCACGAGGCCAAATCATTGAAAAAGCTTGTGAACACACTAGAGGTCGCAATTTGAGCCTAATCTTTATGAAACTTAATCATAATGATCATCTCTATAAAATCTAGATCAAGTTCGATATTGGGTCATCTGGGGTCAAAAACTAGGTCACAAGGCCAAATCATTGAAAAAGCTTGTGAACACACTAGAGATCACAATTTTGACCTTATCTTTATGAATCTTGGTCACAATGATCATCTCTATAAAATCTAGGTCAAGTTTGATATTGGGTCATCTGGGGTCAAAAACTAGGTCACAAGGCCAAATCATTGAAAAAGCATGTGAACACACGTGAGGTCACAAATTTAACCTAATCTTCTTCACATTTTTTAAGCTACGGCTATTACGAAATTTGGAATACATGCATAGTTTTACGAACCCAAATGAACTTTGACCTTGATATTGACCTAATGACCTACTTTCACATTTCTCAAGCTATGACCTTCAAATTTGGAACACATGAATAGTTTTACAAACCAAAATGAACTTTGACCTTGATATTGACCTAGTGACCTACTTTCACATTTCTCAAGCTACGACCTTCAAATTTGGAACACATGCATAGTTTACAAACCAAAATGAACTTTGACCTTGATATTGACCTAGTGACCTACTTTCACATTTCTCAAGCTACGACCTTCAAATTTGGAACACATGCATAGTTTTACAAACCAAAATGAACTTTGACCTTGATATTGACCTAGTGACCTACTTTCACATTTTTCAAGCTACGACCTTCAAATTTGGAACACATGCATAGTTTTACGAACCAAAATGAACTTTGACCTTGATATTGACCTAGTGACCTACTTTCACATTTTCCAAGCTACAGGCTTCAAATTTTGACCAAATGCATAGTTTTACGTACCAAATTGAAATTCCATAACTTTACCTAAACATCTAGACAAACATCCTAATAATCCAATTTTCACAAATGAAGCCTCTATTGCATAACATTGAATTTTGTGAATCAATCTTAAATGGTATTGTCTGCACAGCACAACAGGTGAGCGACCTAGGGCCCTATGGGCCCTCTTGTCTTCATGAAACTTGGTCACACTGAACATCTTTATGAAGTCTAGGGCAAGTTTGATTTGGGGGCTGTCATAATAAATTATGGGTAAAACATTAGGTCACCAGGTTGCAAGAAAAATTTGTTGTCAACAACCTTGAGGTCAAACTTTGGCATTATCTTTATGACTATTGATCACTATTATCATCTTCATAAAACCTAGGGCGATTTCGAGTTTGGATCAAATGGGATAAAAAACTAGGTCGCAGGGTCAAATAATAGTAAACCTTGTGAACAATATATGGGTCACAATTTGGCCTAATATTAATGTAACTTGGTTACAATAAACATCTTAATCAACACTAGATAAAGTCAATATTGGATCATCTGGAATCGAAATCAAAGTCAAGCTAGAATATGGCTATTTAGGTATCTATGTATTTGGGTCAGTGATATAGGCCAATCTTGGCCCTTTGTCATCAGTTTTTGCATGCTTTTCAACATTTTTTCAGTCACATAATATCAGAGGTTTAAGTTGATCCTTGAACTGACCCTTGAAATTTCCGCATTTTGATACTCAAGGGTTTTCATTGAATTACAGGTATTGGTAAAACGGTCAGTTGTATTCTCCATCCAGAACTTCCCATGGGGATAAACTGGGCCATCTTTTGTGGAAGACATATTGATTTTATGCTGGACATCTATCTGGATGGATCTTTGTCCTAACCACTGGTCTAATTTCAATGAAACTTTACATGAATACTTGGTACAAAGCCTTATTGTGCATATTATCATGAATTTAGGATCAGATGGTTTTTGCCAGAGTTACGGCCCTTTGTAAGGGACATACAATTTTGTTACAAAACCCCTTCTTGTTCACTGTTTAGTAATAAAGTGGTATGATACAATCTGACTTACAACATTAACAAAATGACCTTTGAAATTCAACCCCTAGTGAAAGAATGCATGAATAGTTTTTTCCTTGAAATACTTATGTGTTTTCATCTTTTCTTATTTTAGAGAGGGAGAATATATGAGCATAAGAACAAGTTTGAAGAGGCCAGAGTGTCATATGAAAGTGCAATATCATTAAATCCATTCCACACCAAAAGTTTGCAACAACTGGTGAGTATAATATTTTTATGCCCCAGGATCTACTGATGCAGGAGACATATAGTGATTGTCTTGTCCGTCTGTTCGTCCGTCCGTTCCTTCGTCCATATGTTAAAAAAATGTTAACCAAAACTTTCAAGTTGCTGAACCTCCTTCAAGGCATTGCTTTCAAACTTGGCATCCATCATAATCACCTTACATTGCCAAAGTCATGTAATACATCCAAAATTTCAACAAAATTATGGCCCCTGATTGACTTAGCTAGTTTTTATGGACAAGGCTTCCACCGGGGCATGAGCATTTATTGAATGCAGTATGAATGCAGTCTTGTTTGTTAATAAATTGCATCATTTAATTTGTTGATTGATTATTATTCCTGTGACTTTAAACAGGCCTCAATGAATCCACTTGTCCGCTCGTCCTGCACAATATCTTCCTACTTTAGTTATATAGCAGGACAAGTAAGATTTTGGGTTTTTCTTCTTTCTCTATATTGCAGGACGAGTGCTTTTAAAAATATTTGTTGAGGCCTGCTGAAACATAGCACTTAAAAATACAATTTCATTAGCAGGTGTTCTATTGGCTATACTGGATCCCAATATCCAAACAACAAGTAGATTATAAGTCACATTCGCACTGTGTCAAATAAAAGGTCACAGAACTAATTAATATATATTGAAGAAAACAGGAATTTTGTGGCGTTGATTTTGAAAGGTAAGGTGAATAATCATACAAAGAATGTCTAGGTAGAACATTTTTACATGCTCATTTTTGCTATGTTTTCAGGGTATGGTGCTACATTATTTAGATAATAACAAGTTAGCAGAGAAAGTGCTACGTGATGCAGTTAATGCAGATCCTACCTCAAATAAATCATGGTAAGTTCTTTCCTCAATTATCATGGTTTGTCATTGTTTATCAGTAACAGTTTAAACTGAAATAACATACATTACAAACTGTATACAGCAACACCTTTTGTGAAACTCAAAAGTTTGGTTGTTGTACAGAGGTTGTTCAAATGATCTCCCTATGGTAAAGCAATTTTAGGAGCTGATTTTAATTAGATTGGAGGTTGTTGTTCTAAATGGTTACTTATAGATTAAAATGATTATGTTGTTTACTCTAGGGAGGGCTTCTCTTGATGGGTTGCACCGTAGTTATTGTTTATGTAAATAAGCCTTGCAAATTCCCACTGCTATAATTATACAGAATCCTCAAAAATATAGATCTTCTAATAATACTTGTCTGATTTGCCTTCAAAGATGGCCGACATGTCAGATCAAGGGAGGTAAATATTGAAGGTTCAGAAAGTTTGTATATTTATGTCTCCCTAACATAGTGGGTGTGACATACATGTACTGATTTTATCCTGGACCCTTGTCTGGGTGTCAGTCTATCTCGATGGATGTAACAAAGTTTGTCCACGCTCTCCTAAACCACTGGTCAGATTTCAATGAAATTTCACATCAATGGTTTGCACCAGGGTACTGTTTTATCAAAGCACTTACAAAAATCTTAAAGTTACGCTCAAATTTAACTTCTTTATAAATCTTTAACAACTGAAAATTGGTGACGGACCTTGGTTTGTAGGAATTTATTAAATCAATCATTATTAGTACAACATGCTCCAGTTACCATACTTAATAATTGTTAACAAATTATATACAATTTAAATTTTATCTTAAGTTTACGATTTCCGTAAGTGCTTTGATAAAACAGTACCCTTGTCTAGTTGTTGTGAATATTGTCAGGAATTGTAAATGGGGTAAATTTTGCTGAGTTATGGCCCTTTGATGGAGTTGTACATTTTTGTGTTAAAAACCCTTTATTAATAAGTCTCTGATTAATTTATAACCTTTATTTCAGGTACTGTCTGGGAGTGGTGCTAGAAGCTTTAGGTCAGTCGGATGCTTCTGTTAATTGTCAATTAACAGCATTGGATCTGGAAGCTACTAGTCCTATTGTTCCATTTGTCGTCATTCCTAGAATTATGCATTAACAATTCCTCATTATATAGTGATATCTTATAGCAGTAACTGTTATTATAGAATGGCATTTACTGTAGAAATTCCCATATAATTATTGCTGGCAATTCCTGTGAAAATCCCTCCTGTGATTGTATTGGTCAAAATGTTCAGCTGGGGTAGGTATTCACAAAGCATTTTAAGGGAAAACTTAATTTCTTTCTTAAAATCATAAATTTCCATAAGTAACTCCTAGTTTTTACCTCAACCTTCCTAGATTTTGTTATTTTTTTCCTAGTTTTTTTTAAAAAAATGTCCTAGTATTCTTCTAGTTTTTTCAATGTGTATCAGTTAAACTGTAAAGTCAAAATTCTAAATTTTTACGTACCGGTAGTTAAGAGGCATTGTGTAAAGAGCTACAATAATCACACAGAGAACATGGGTTATTCTTTGTTTCTTGGGAAATACATGGTGATCCAAAAAACATGTCCCACACTATATGATGATCATCTTTGTATTCAACAAAAACTTATTTCAATATTCTTTCTGTCAATACCAAAACAATAACTTTACTACCGAAATTTACCTAGTTATTAAACATTGTTTGTGGGACATGTTTTTTGGATCACCCTGTATGTGCAGCTTAATTTTTTAACTTAAGATGCTTAGTGAACACCAGCCCTGGAAGACTGACATACTGTGTGAACATCATTCTGCTATTTTTGTACATGTTAGTGCTAATGTATTATGTGTATTTTGTGTTGGTATTGTTTGATATGAATTCATAATAGGCCAAACTTATAACATATTTTGTTATCTCTCCCACAAACCAAGTAGATTGCTGTAATCTTTTTTTTTATTAATTCAGAAAAGCATGATAGTATTTATTGAATAAAACAGTTATTTTTTATAATTCACAATAAAATATTTTTGGTCAGGCCAGTTTTTTTGCGGGTCAATTGTGGCAAGGGAAACAAGCAGATGAGTATTTTATTTTAGGGATTTAGCTCGACTTTTTGAGGAAAAAGTCTAGCTGTTCTCGCGACGGGATAATGTGCTTCTGAGTGTTTTTGGTCTCAGTCATTTTCTCAAAGACTATCAAAGGTATTCACTTTAAACTCAACATATTATTTGCCATCACAAGGGGAGTCCAAATTGACAAGACTGGTAACCATGTGACCTACATGTATGGAGTTATCTCCCTTGTTACTCTTAGCATATTCACTCACAGATGAGCAAGGGTGATGAGTAAGGGTACTATCAAGTATGAGAAAGTCGAGTGTCCAGCACTCGTTGGCGGTGCTCTTGTTTTTTATGTCCTGGCGGCGACATCTTCTGATGTGGTAGGTATATAATGATTGTCCTGTCCATTTGTCCCTTGAAAGGTTAACTTGAATCTTCTCAAAGTCCATCTAGGCATTTCTTTCAAACTTAGTATATTCCTTCACCATAATAAACACCTTACATTTTCACCCTGTGTAACACTATCCAACATTTCAACATAATCATGGCCCCTGATTGAAGTAGCTAGTCATATTATTATAAATAAGGCTTCCACCAGGGAATAAGCATTTATTGAACTCAGTCTTGTTCTAAATAATCATGCAACTATGGAGGAAGATTTATCAGTGTATGAAATTATGCATCTGGAGTTGTCTTCCCTGGACCAATGTTTATCACCCTTGTGTGAAATCCAGGTTTTTGTAATTTCCACTCAGTTTGTTTTTAGCTCACCTGAGCAAGAAGTGCTTAAGGTGAGCTATTGTGATCACCCTTTTGTCCGCCGTCCACCTTGCGCCGTCAACAATTGGACTGTTAACACTCTAGAGGTCATAATTTTCACTTAATCTTTTTTAAACTTGGTCACAATGTTTGTCTCTATGAAATCTAGGTCGAGTTCGTAACTAGGTCATCTGTGGTCAAAAACAAGGTCACATTGAAGAAAAACCTTGTTAACATTCTAGAGGTCACAATTTTTGCCTAATCTTTATATAACTTGGTCACAATGTTTGTCCCTATGCAATCTAGGTCAAGTTCATAACTGGGTCGTCAGGGGTCAAAATCTAGGTCACTAGGTCACATCAAAGAAAAACATTATTAACATTCTAGAGGTCATGTTTTTTGCATAATATTTATGAAACTTGGTCACAATGTGTGTATCTGTAGAATCTAGATCAAGTTCGAAATTAGCTCATCTAGAGTAAAGATAAAGGTCGTCTGGTCACATCAAAGAAAAGCCTTGTTTATACTTTAGAGGTCACATTTTTTACCTTATCTTTATCAAACCTGGCCACAACATCTAAATAAAATATCAAGGTCATATATCATAACAAATACTGATTCTGCCTAAACTGCTAGTCATCAGGTGAGCGCTTTAGGGCCAATGGCCCTCTTGTTATTTTGTGCTATATGTCATAAATATGATGTTGTTTTAGCAGATGTGTGTATTTGTGTGTAGCAAGTCAAGTACTAGGTTCAGGACTGTATGCATGGAGTATTAAATTATTATTGAACTACATTTTAAGAAACCATATTTTCCAGTACTGTTATGTTTAAGTATATTTAACTAATTACTTTTGAATAAATTATGATTAAGAATTTAACGCTATTAGTATTGACATCGAATCTTGTATGGCATATAGTATGTCCAATCTAGGTGCTACATAATGATAAAAAAAATCAGGGGTCCTACAGCTACAGAATAATCTAGAAATCTGAGAGAAAGAGTGAACTTTTCCGCACAAAATGAAAGTTATTTGATGAAAAAATTCAAAGTATTTACCAAGTTATGGTCATTTGAAATTTCATAAGCTGAATTTTTACAATAGAACTATGTTTGAAACATAGGTTTGCTGTAGGGATGTGTTCTTACTGCATCCGAAACAGACTTGCATCTTACTTTCAGGATTGGGCATTATGCCTCAGTAGGACCCCTGTACATATGTTATGTACTCCATTGTACTGAAGTAATAATTTAAAAATAAATTAATAATAGAATATTATTCTTAAGTACCAATTGAATGAATTGTGAATTCACCAATGGTGCTTGCTGTGAATCAGGACAGGACTGAGATGACTAATATGTATGGCATGAATTTTGTACTAGAATAAAGAATGCAAGAATGCAAGAAAGAAAGAAAATATATAATTTTAACTCATGCTATACGTCTTAAATGCATAACTTTGGAAACTTGGCAACTCACTTAAACAGGAGAATGAACTGGAAAATTCTCAAAATTTATGCTTAAACTGGAGAATTCTCAAAATTTAAGCTTAAACTGGAGAATTCTCAAAATTTAAGCTTGAACTGGAGAATTCTCAAAATTTAAGCTTGAACTGGAGAATTCTCAAAATTTATGCTTAAACTGGAGAATTCTCAAAATTTATGCTTAAACTGGAGAATTCTCAAAATTTAAGCTTGAACTGGAGAATTCTCAAAATTTAAGCTTAAACTGGAGAATTCTCAAAATTTAAGCTTGAACTGGAGAATTCTCAAAATTTAAGCTTGAACTGGAGAATTCTCAAAATTTATGCTTAAACTAGAGAATTCTCAAAATTTATGCTTAAACTGGAGAATTCTCAAAATTTATGCTTAAACTGGAGAATTCTCAAAACTTACGCTTGAACTGGAGAATTAAAAAAATGTAAGCTTGAAATTTGCCAATAATTATCATTTTGCTAACTATACAGTTTTGTACATGGTGGCATTATTCAGTGGTTACACTTAAGCGTTTATTTCATACACCCGTCACAGATAATACGATGGAGCCAATACCTGTACTGTCAACTAGTCAATTGATACGATTGCAAATTATATTATTATACTTGTATCAAATTGCTGTGAAATTAATGAAGTGTTGTATTGTTATTTGTTGTGCTTTTTGAAAGAAATGGTCTAGATTCAAGTAACTGTTATTATTTTTTCATAGTTTTGTATATTTTGTTACAATAATTACCAAAATGTTGTTACCATGTAACCTGTATATAAGGTGAATAAAGTGTTATATCCGCCTGCTTGTAAACTATGTTTTGTTTGCGACATCATGTCATAATTAATATTTGTTTGTAATGTCATATCATGATTACTATTTATTAATGACATCATACCATGATTATTATTTTGTTTGTTATTTATTATCACTATTAACGTCTGGTTATGTATAGTAAGCATACAACGATATTAACCTGATTCTCATAAACTAAATTAGTATACCGGTAAATAATGAAATAGCTTTGACCTCTCTGTTATCAATATTTCCACCAAGTGGTATGGCTGGATGGTGAGCTGCCAGCTAGTTAAATAAATGTTTACCATTATGCCTACCAGTACTTGCCAGGGTACTGTTATCAAAGCACTTAAAGAAACCTTAATCTTATGCTCAAATTTAAGGCCTTATACTGCTTTAACAACTAAACATTCGGTGCTGGTATAATATTGTAGGAGTTCACTACTGAATCATTGTTAATAATGCAGATCTATTTACCACCTTTTGTAGAAGTTTATAAGAATTATAAAGAATTTAAATTTGGATGATTTCCGTATGTGCTTAGATAAAACAGTACTCTGGGGTGGTATTCAACATTGAACTTACTTGACTAAAGGATAAGAACAACCAATCGGATCACACCATATTAAACTCTAGGCCAGTAACAGGCGATATGATTGGCTATCCTTATTCTCCAATTAAATAAGATCAATATTGAATACCACCCCTTGTATCTGGCATTGAAAGGTAGGCATCAGCAAGTAGATGTGTTTATACAGTAGATGTATCATAAGCCATATTGGCTGGCACTTTAAATAGGCATTAGACTATGACAAACACTTTGTATAAGTGGGAAGTATTATAAATATACTTTATGTACATTTATACTGCAAACACAAAACTAATGGACCAGTCATGCATGCTTTGCTTGTGGAAACTATTTTATAAGGACTTATTTCAGGTTGATTCTGGTACAAATTTTCCCATTTATATTGACTTTTTTGACACCTCATTCCTGATGTTATACATTAATGTCCATGTAGGAGAGTTGAAATTGATATATACTGTGAAAGAACAATTTAATATATTCAAACATAAATTTAATGAGAGGATCATGTTAATATCTTCAAACTCGACCATGATGATGTTTAGGTTAATATCTTCAAACTCGACCATGATGATGTTTAGGTTGAAAACTTCAAACTCGACCATGATGATGTTTAGGTTGAAACCTTCAAACTCGACCATGATGATGTTTAGGTTGAAAACTTCAAACTCGACCATGATGATGTTTAGGTTGAAACCTTCAAACTCGACCATGATGATGTTTAGGTTGAAACCTTCAAACTCGACCATGATGATGTTTAGGTTGAAACCTTCAAACTCGACCATGATGATGTTTAGGTTAATATCTTCAAACTCGACCATGATGATGTTTAGGTTAATATCTTCAAACTCGACCATGATGATGTTTAGGTTAATATCTTCAAACTCGACCATGATGACGTTTAGGTTAATATCTTCGAACAAGACCATGATGAAACCTTTGTTGTTACTTGATATCTCACTTTGTTGAAGCAAAGTGTCTCTGTTGTACATAGAAATAAAATGTCAGGAATGTGCAATGTGGGTTTGGATATTTTAGTTATTAAAATGTGTCACTAATATGTTGTTGTTTCATATAATTTCTATATGTTTGAGTGTGTATGGACCTGAGGTGGTGATCACAAAACTTAGAATATTCTTAAAATTTGAACGTTTCCTTAAGTGTATCAGTTAAACAGGAAAATCAAGATTATCAATTTTTTACATAGTTTAGAAGCATTATGTAAAGAGCTACAATAATCACAAAGAAAGCATATGTTATTCTTCGTTTCTTGGGAAATATGTGAAGCTCAATTTTCTAGTAAGTCAAACTATTTAAGTATTATCTTAAGATGCTTAGTGAATACCAGTCCTGGGTTGGTATTCAATAATGATCTTATTAACTTGAGAATAAAGATAGCCAATCATATTGCCTGTTACTTACCAAGAGTTTAATATGGTGTGATCTGATTGGTTGTCCTTATCCTTAAGTCAAGTAAGATCAATATTGAATACCAGCACAGAGCTTTGAAACTTGTTGTTACATACAAAACATTCTGTATGGTAAGATATCATTGATGTCAGCATTTGTGTTGAGTATCTCAAAGTTGTGTTAGCCCTTTAATCAGTGGCCCTGTATTATCAAGCCCCATCAGTTTTCAACTGTTATCTTCAGGTAATCTTTCAACCACAGTTATTGTGTTTCTGGGTGATGTAAGTTATGGTTGTGCCATCCACATGCGAATCAACTATCAGTTGTTTGCTGAGGAGCAAGTTAGTTCTGGGTGATAATTAAAATTAGTACTGGGTGATAATTAAAATTAGTACTGGGTGATAATTGAATTTAGTACTGGGTGATTATTATTCCAGGAAACTGGTTTTGGAAAGAGTATGTTATAACTGGGTGATAATTAACAGTTAGTACTGGGTGATAATTAAATTTAGTACTGGGTGATTATTATTCCAGAAAACTGGTTTGAGAAAGAGCATGCTATTACTAGGGGATAATTAAAATTAGTACTGGGTGACTATTATTCCAGGAAACTGGTTTGGGAAAGAGCATGTTATTACTGGGTGATAATTAACAGTTAGTACTGGGTGATAATTAACAGTTGGTACTGGGTAATAATTAATTACAAAAAAAAAACTGGTATGGGGATGAGCAAGTTAGTACTAGGTGATAATTAAACACCTCGTTGTTGGCTGAGCACAGTGCCTTACAATGACGCATTGTAGACCAAGCACAGTGCCTGACAATGCCGCATTGTAGACCAATCACAATGCCTGACAAAACCTCATTGTAGACCAATCACAATGCCTGACAAAACCTCATTGTAGGCCAAGCACAGTACCAGACGAAGCCTCATTGTTGGCCAAGCACAGTGCCTGACAAAGCCGCATTGTAGGCCAAGTACAGCACCTGACAAAGCCTTATTGATGAGTGAGTACAGTGCCTGACAAAACCTTATTGTAGGCAAAGTATAGTGACTGACAAAGCCTTATTGATGAGTGAGTTCAGTGCCTGACAAAACCTCATTGTAGGCCAAGCACAGTACCTGACAAAGCCTTATTGATGAGTGAGTACAGTGCCCGACAAAACCTCATTGTAGGCCAAGCACAGTACCTGACAAAACCTCATTGGAAGCCAAGCTTTGTGCTTGACAAAACCTTATTGATGAGTGAGCACAGTGCCTAACAAAACCTCATTGTAGGCCAAGCACAGTGCCTGACAAAGCCTCATTGTAGGCCGAGCACAGTGCCTGACAAAGCCTCGTTGTAGGCCGAGCACAGTGCCTGACTAAGCCGCGCTGCTCGGCGAGCACAGAGCCTCTCAAAGCCTCGTTGGCCGAGCACAGGGCCTGACAAATTCTCATTGTTGGCCGAGTAAAATGGCCTGACTTAACCTCATACCGGTAGTTGACAGCGTACATTTTCTAACAAAACCTTTGTTAACCGAGTTCAGTAAAAAGAATCCATTGTTGGCTGAGTACAGTTTCTGACCAGACTACATGATTGATTGAGTACATTGCACCAAGTCTGCGAATCAGGTGTCTGCTGACACTCTTAAGTTAATAGAATCACTCAAGTGAGGAATACGACACATCTGAATAAGAAGACTGAAAAGTCGTTTGTCTTGGCCCAAAAAAATTGTTAGAAATCTAGAAAATGGCATAAAGTTAGAAAATAATTTACCCTTGCAGAGAATAGCAACGTCTTGTTGCACAAATGAGGAGAACTCTGAAAATTTCAATGTTAATTAAATTTCCGATCACTTGTTATTTGCTGACATTCCTGTGTGTCCTTTGTCGTGGTGATTGGCACTCCAGTTCTGTCTTATTTAATTTGGCTTGAGATGTGGAATAGTTATGTCAAGCTTTGTAGCATGTGTAGCATGTCATTTTGACGAACACGCGTTGTAGAATTATATTATAGCAGGTACTAGCATCGGACGTACTGTAGAGCGTACGAAATATACTACTCAAAATTTGGTAAAGGTCAACAAATTATCCTTGTGAATATTTTGCAAATCGAATAAGATGAAATAATGGAATTTCTATAAAGCATAATTGACAACCATGCGATCAAAATGTCCGCAACAACAAATGAACACAAATATGAAAATTCTAGATCGACATTGTACCCGAGTCGTGATTAATTTATCAAACACGGCGAATTGACTTTATAGATGTTATATAAGTCTATAGCACATTAAGTCAATGAAGAAAAAAATGAATAAAGCATCCAATGGCACAGCCAAAACACACGGTCAACTTGCGCTGGCAGAAAAAACTTTATACGTGACACAAGACTCAGCAAAACTCTAGTGGAACATTTTAGCTTGGCAACTTACGAAACTCGCATAGACAACCATTTTATTATACTGACTTTCTGTCGGAGTGACAGTTTCAATTTCATCATTCACTGGCTTAATAAACAGTAATCGTGAAAGATTGGTAAACATTGTAATTTATAAAGGCCGAGATGATCACCGCTGACAGAGATATCTTTGATTGAATCTACATCATCGAGTTCTCTCCCTTTGACCACTGATGCTGTAGAAGGTGGTTGTTCTCTGGTGAACCTTGGTCGTCCATGTAATTCGTCCTTATGAGCCTGCTGACTCTTACTATGGTTATGTTTGACTGATCGAGGCAACATGTTTTCGGAGTAGGGTATCGTGCTTTTGTAGCTGTTAAAATTCAATGTTGTCTTATTCATTTTATGGTTTTCTCCGGTCTCACAATTCAGCGTCCGGAAGCGACCAGGGTGTTTTCATGCTATTTTATGCAATAGAAAATATAAGCGTCCAAGAATGTATTTGTATTAATTATTATGTATATTAGAATGTACATGTAGTTCATGAAAATTAAATGTTCAAATAAATCATAGAAACCCGTACGATTTTTGAGTTAGCGAAGTGCCCAGTCGTAACTACTCGGGTCTTTCTCGTCACTATCTGTTACTTGTACCTGTGGTTGAGTTTTTTTCTTTTAATGCGCATTGTTTTTGTACTATTCATGCACTGTTATAACGGTCTAGTACCGACTCCCCTGTCCGATTTGTTACTAGTACTTTATCTCTTGACAAATACTTCGATAATGATTTTTTTAAGAATTACAACTTTTCGCATAATATTGCCCGACTGAAATTAGGTATACATGTAAAACATGTTTCTAATTGTTTTCAGACAGATTGTTATTTTGCAAATGTCACGTGCACTACACTAATCTGCGTCCTGAGGCTGCAGTAACATTTCAAAATCCCCCCAGTAAAGAACATACACGCTGCATTGTTTTACTCTAGTACCAACTGGCAATTACTCGTCTTTTATAGGTCAGAACAACACAGTACAGGCAATAATATCCATTTTCGTAATGATGAAATCAATGTGTCCCATATGTATGATACAATCCTTAGTGTCAATCCAATTACCTAGTAATTGAGAACAACTTTTACTGCGCAGACAAACGACCTGTCACATGTTCCCTCCATCAACCAATCGGAACGGTCCGTACGGCATTTATCGCTTCCTGACGTCGCCAGATAAAATACCTCGGCAATCGGAACGGTCCGTACGGCATTTATCGCTTCCTGACGTCGCCAGATAAAATACCTCGGATGTACGTAGGCGCTTCACAATGTAAGAATTTTGCTCATAATTCTACGCTGCAGGAAATAAACCGCGGAGTGATTACCAAAATGGCTGACTTTGGTAGCGTCTGCAATAAGCCATTACAAGATTGTGGAAGTGTGGCGTGTTTCGTTTGATTTAAAAGAAGAACAGAACATATGTTTGTACAATATGTATCGTTACATCGAACTGTTGACGTCTTACCAACTGACGATGGCAATTTGGGCTTAATTTTCCAGCTTTTTCAGGTGACTATGGGAAACAAAAGTGGGTGGGGGATGGTAATTAAACCTTTCTTAAGGTATAGCGAACAGACTTATACCACATGTATGCTATCACTTACGCATAACACCAACCACCCGTGTGAACATAATAACCTGTTGGAATAGTTTGTTACTCGTCGTAATGAAAACTCATGTAGCATGATACAGCTCCCAGGCTCCAGGGTCATGGTTGTCTATTTGCAATGGTGTTTTAACTGTAAAACCAGTCCGGAGTATAAATAGGCCTACTGGGAAAACAGGGTTTACTAAATAACTGCTATTTCAATGACATATGCGTGGATCAAGAGTGTGAGACCTGGTCTGGATCCCTTGGAATTTTGGAAGAAAAGTGGTTATCTTTACAATGATTTAGTGAAAGTTGTGATACTGTGGTCAGTGCACTGGATCAGGGTTCCATTCTTGGTCATGCGCATGTGAAAAATAAAATAATGTTAACATGCGTGGTTGATTTTCTTCCACATGCGGAGCTGTTGCTGGATTCTTGTGGAATGGCAAGTTGTTGTCCTTTAGCTTCATTCAGTAACTCTTCAGGCAGGTGTCCGTTGCTATGGTAATGATGTCAGCCTCCAGTCATTTAAGCATGATTGAAACATCTCAAGTAATTTTACGCCGATATCGGTTAAATTATAAAAAAATGAGGAAGAAATCAACATGATATTGCAAGAAGAACATCTGCAAGTCCCAAGTATGTCAAATGATGTCTGTAATTTGGCCGAAAAAAATCGTTTTAGTGCCGATGTTTCACTTTTACAAATCGCGCTTATTCACGGGCATGGCAATTCTTAGATCTAAAGTATGGATGCTTTATTCTCATCAATCGTCATAAACTCAAAGATATATTCCTGTCTGTTGACAGATTGAACATACTGCTCGAGGAGAATTTCATTTCATTTTATTTTTTAGTGATTTTGAATTTAGTTGCCATTGAGGTTAGGTCACCGTTAGCTAAGCATATCATATGCATGTATGAGTGCTTTTCAAGCCTGGTATACTTTTATCATTTACATGAAGTATGAATACTGGAATTTTTTAAAATTATTTTAAGGGCCCCCATTTTTCCCCAATGGCCCCCTGTTGTATAGTCTATGGGCCCGAATGGCCCCCTGTCATGGTGGGCTAGATTAAACACTGCATGTAGGTTTCACAGGGTAATGGAAGAATCTTTAAAGGTGCTGAAAAAGATCTTATCTTTCATGGAAAGCAAATAATGTCCCCCTTAGTGTGTTGTATATTTCATAGAAATCGACAAAGAAACAAAATACTTATGGCTATTTTATTTTCCAATGTTTACAAATTTCTTCTTGTAACTGTAGCCAAAAGTCACATGGTATTGCTACACTTTTATAATGATTATTATAATACTTCCAACTTTACAGCCAGGTGGTATATTCAGAGAACATACTGAATGGTGAACCTGACTCCTGAGTGACATTACCAGTTTTACTGATAAATTGACTGTTGTCCTTTTCAGCTCAACTTGCTTGTTATGAAAGTATGAGGACAGGCATGATTGAACCAATTTATTTGGCCCTATTAACATAATCTATGGTGGACTTGTCACTACAGTACATGGACTGCTGATGTTTTTCACACACTATGAATACTGTCCAGGTAAATATTTTTTACACTTTCAGCTGCATTTGTTTATCTTCATGTACTTTATGGTACATGTATTTTAAATAAACAATTAACTTATGCTTCAGTCTAGAATATGAGCACAATAATTTGAATAAGTCGCACAATATCTGATTCAGATAGTGCTCAGATTGTAATTTTTGGTTTTTAATTATCTGTTCCTGTGGTCTATGATATTATTTATTATAATCATATAAGTTTGTATTTATATCATCTATATATAATGAAGCGGTGTGTGCTTTGTTTGCGATTTCGTTGTGGAGAGGGGTTCTTGTAGATTTGTTGTAGCCTCTTCCTGCAGTATGTTATTAAGTGTCAGTCTGTGTTTGACAATTCCAAGTGTTGGTTGACAATATTATATAAATTCAAAATTGATCACAGAGTTTCAAGTTCTTTCAATATATATTTCATTCATAAAATATAATTTGTCCTCAGAGTTCAAATAATAAAGTGTAACACACAGTTATAAAAGTCACAAAGTACGGATATATGATTTAGTAATATTTTCCTTTAATTTAACACAAAGTTGTTTTCACAAAGAGATCTAGTTTCTAACTGATAAAAAGAATATTTAGTTTTTATCTGTTCAGAATTATAATTTAATTTAATTGGTCCATATGGTTGATTGGATTTTGTATTTGACCAATCAAACATCCATACGGTTGATTGCATTTTGTATCAAACATGGGATGCCAAAAGTTACCTAGTCGCAGGCATTAACTTAATATTTTCTCTGAAACTTACAATTATAAAATTTTATATTTTTACTTTTGGCAATTTCTATTGTTTTTCAATACAAAGCCTACTGGTCAAACTTTGACACTTGAAGGTAATTTAGTAGACAAAATGTCTATACCAGACCATCAGATATTATTAAACACAATACCTGATGTATTCTTTTTGAAACAATTCATTATGGCTGACAGTCTCTATCTGACCTGATTGATTTCTAGAAATATTGTATCAAACTTAACTTAATTTTATAAACGTTTAAGTATATTGAGAAGTTTGAAACATTTGTTATTTCAAGCTATAAAATTCATATTCCTGATGAAACAATAATCATTTTGATATTAAATATGTAAGTGTATTATGAAAATTAAATAAATGAGTACTTTATTGTTTAAAGTTGGATTTCAGTAAACAATACCACAATCATAAAATATATATTATAATAATATATTTATCAAAACTAATATATCACTCCAGCTTTCCATGTTGGAGCTGTGATCTCCCTCTATGAAGAATATATTACTAATTTAAATGTTTGTGGTAGGGCAATTTCTAATTAATTCTGCCAGCAGCATGTAAGCTGAAATTACAATTCACACTTATACTGGGTTTTTTTTTCAGGTCAGTTATAGAAGTCATGTGTGGCAACCAGTGATGCTATGTAGAAGTGGCAGTTAGTCATAGAACTTCTGATACAGATTCCAGGTTAGATTTGCTAAAATGAAATGTTCACCATATTATTTTAGTATTCCATAATTTTGGACCAGAGTATGCAAGAAATTTTCTGCAGAATTCTAGTCTAGATTTCAGAATGTAGTGAGTATTGTTTGAATGAGATCTTAGGGATTCATTATTAGTTTTGCAAATAACTGGGGCATGTACTCAGGAAATAGATTATTAAACACAGCTTTTTTGTACAAGATAGGTCTTGTGTTTCCATCCATTTTAGCTCAATGAATAAAGTTTGAGCTGGTGCATCATGAAGCTTGTCTAGAATTATTCTAGCTGCTCTTTTCTGGAATTTATGCAACTTATTTGATAAATTATCACCTCAATTGTCACAGATAGTGCAACAATAATCAAGGTGTAGCTAGATATAAGCAACTCATTGATATCTTGAAGTTGAAGTTGATGTCTTGAGAAAGATGTATACATGTACATACTTATTAATTACAGATGGTGTAATTTAAGATTTACAATGTCTATTTTCTATGTAATACATCATCTTACATGAGCTACTGTTTGTATAAAGTGGATCACTTTTTATTATATATTTGAAAAAATACGGTAGTCAAAATGCTGTTTGTTTTATTTACAGGCTTTGTTCACATTATGATTTAAAGAAGCTATATTGTCACAGTGCACCATCTTGAAGACCTGGAAATCTAACTCGACCATACCCTACTCACAATGGAAATTGAAAACCATTCTTCGATAAAACATCTAAATTTCTGAAAGGTATAATTCATTTGGAGCAACTACTTATTCTTATATCTATTAACCCTGTGCTCCATGGAGACTCATAGATGGTGAATTTCCATGCACATTTTTATGCATGCGCCTCTTTGTGCAAAATGCATGCAATTTATATCTATAATTTTTAATATCATTCCTTGAGATAGTGAAAATAACCATTTTATAATGAAAATAAGTGGACAGAGTATCTATGGAGTAAAGGGTTAATGTTCATATGATCATAATTAACTATTTGAGATGAAACAAAGCAGTATATTTTTCTTTTAGATGAGCAGCTTGATAGTATGGTATAATTTTATAAGTATACTTATTTATCATTGTAGTAATTAATTTAAATTTACTTTTTTTCAAACAAACCATTAATTTTTTATGCCTAATTCTTTATATATATAATTGATACTTTTATGATGTATGTTATAAATGTTTTACTAATATTACGTTTGATATTTCAGGTCACGTCAGTATTTCAGCCGTTAGTTTCTTCAGCAGACCCTGGCTTTGTAACAGTTTGAAGATCTAATTGAAGAGAAGACTATAAACTGAAAGAATCCAGCTTACTTGTTCCTCATTATCTTGGTCAAGCGTTGATATTTTGATGTAAAAGTTTGAATATAGGATCCGATTGAATAGTTTCTGGCAGGGTTGTGCCCCTTTGACTTTGAACATTTCTAATAATGGGTGATTTCTGATCATTATCTCATTCAGGCATTGATAGTTTGATTTGAAATTTGGAATATTGGTACATCATGAAAATATGCATGCCATTTTCTAAATTGGTTCTGGGCAAAAAATTATTGGAAAACATACGGCCCATCAAGTTACTTCCTTGCCAACTGGGACATGTGTGTCAATCAGAAACATCTAGTTAATCAAGCTTGCCACAATGTTTGTCTAGATGAAATCAAAGTATATTTTGAATATGGGTCATCTGAAGTAAAAAAACCGGGTCATAGAAAAACATCATGTATGCAATAGAGGCGTTTTGCACTGGACTGTCGTGATTCTTGGTTAGAATGTTTTTTAATGAAATCTAGGATGCTTTTTAATATGGGTTTATGTATAAGATCTCGTGGCTCTCTTGTTTAAGTATTTGATTTATAAATGTGTTTTTGTGTTTTCTTGGAAAAATAAAATGTTGGTCATGAAAACATTTTTTTTGATACAGTATAGCATTTTAACTCACATGTTACAAAGTGACAAGATGAGCTTTTGTGATTAGTCATTGTCCCTCATCAAACTGTTCCTGAAATTTCGCTTGTGACACACTAGAGAATACAACTTGAGCCTTATAATGAAACTTGGTCACAATGATAATCGTTGGGCCAAGGTAAATATTTGGTCAACTTGGGTAAAACACTAGGTCATTATGTTTAATCCTAGAAAAACCTTAAGTATGCATTAGAGGCTGCATTTTGCTTGGGATTTCCTTTAATTTTGGTCATATGAAAACACTTGCACCCCAGTCTATTTGTGCATATTGTCGCCACAAGTTGGATAGGATAATTTAGGAGTTATTGCCCTTTGATTTTTATACTTATTAGTTTTATCTTTGCTATTTCTCTGCTACCATTGGTCAGATTTCAACCAAACTTTGCATGACTTACAAATACCAAGTCTTATTGCGCATATTATTGGCACACCATTGTTGGACCATTGTATTGGAGTTATCACTCTTTATTTTTTATACTTATGGGTTTTTATACTTAAAGTTTTGTCTGCACTATTTCTCTGTAACCATTGCTTGGCTGTCAACAAAACTGGTGTCATCTGACATTGAGCATGTAGCACATTTGTCATCTGGTAGTGAGTATGTACATTTGTCATCTCATAGTGAGCATGTGCATATAACATTTGTCATCTGACAGTGAGCATGTGCATGTAACATTTGTCATCTGACAGTGAGCATGTGCATGTAACATTTGTCATCTGACAGTGAGCATGGGCATGTAACATTTGTCATCTGACAGTGAACATGTAGCATTTGTCATCTGACAGTGAGCATGTGCATGCTACATTTGTCATCTGACACTGAGCAGGTGCATATAACATTTGTCATCTGACAGTGAGCATGTGCATGTAACATTTGTCATCTGACAGTGAGCATGGGCATGTAACATTTGTCATCTGACAGTGAGCATGTAGCATTTGTCATCTGACAGTGAGCATGTGCATGCTACTTTTGTCATCTGACAGTGAGCAGGTGCATATAACATTTGTCATCTGACAGTGAGCATGTGCATGTAACATTTGTCATCTGACAGTGAGCATGTGCATGTAACATTTGTCATCTGACAGTGAGCAGGTGCATATAACATTTGTCATCTGACAGTGAGCATGTGCATGTAACATTTGTCATCTGACAGTGAGCATGGGCATGTAACATTTGTCATCTGACAGTGAGCATGGGCATGTAACATTTGTCATCTGACAGTGAGCATGTAGCATTTGTCATCTGACAGTGAGCATGTGCATGCTACATTTGTCATCTGACAGTGAGCAGGTGCATATAACATTTGTCACCTGACAGTGAGCATGGGCATGTAACATTTGTCATCTGACAGTGAGCATGGGCATGTAACATTTGTCATCTGACAGTGAGCGTGTAACATTTGTCATCTGACAGTGAGCATGGGCATGTAACATTTGTCATCTGACAGTGAGCATGTAGCATTTGACAGTGAGAATGTGCATGTGACATTTGTCATCCAACAGTGAGCATGTGCATGTAACATTAGTCACCCAACAGTGAGCATGAGCATGTAACATTTGTCATCCAACAGTGAGCATGAGCATGTAACATTTGTCATCTGACAGTGAGCAGGTGCATATAACATTTGTCATCTGACAGTGAGCATGGGCATGTAACATTTGTCATCTGACAGTGAGCATGGGCATGTAACATTTGCCATCTGACAGTGAGCATGTGTATGTAACATTTGTCATCTGACAGTGAGCATGGGCATGTAACATTTTGTCATCTGACAGTGAGCATTGGCATTTAACATTTGTCATCTGACAGTGAGCATGTAACACTTGTCATCTGGCAGTGAGCATGGGCATGTTACATTTGTCATCTGGCAGTGAGCAAATATTTAAATGAGCACAATCTCCCCATTAGCCCATACCCACATATCAAGTTTCTTAAGTGCATCTATTGTGGGTTGTCCTTGTGTTGTGTGGTCGTCCTTTTGGTCTGTTCTCTCTTCAAGGCTCTTGCTCAGAATTAGCTCTCATTTGAGTACTCTCACATCTGACTATTTTCAATGATTTAATCCAGCATTATGACTAAGCTTCATAAAGATAACCCTTAATTGTAACCTCTTGTATCTACAAGAGCAATATAGTAGATGGACATGGACGGATGAAAAGTGATCACAGAAAGTTGTGTTTCACTGTTTTGAGCAGTCTGTAGTGTAAATATGAAGTGTTATAGTATGTGTTTCCAGTACATTTTACTACATTCATTTATTTGGTAAATCAACATCACTTATGACCACTAGAGTATTACTATTACTAGAATTGGTTCTCAACATAATATTTTTTAATAGTAATATACTGGGTAGACAAATTTGTAGTTTCTCTACATTAACCAAGGTATATTTTGTTGGGGAAAAAACACTTGTAGTACTGTGGTGGTCATTAATATATTGGTAACTCTTTAGACAACAGGAAAAGCATTTAGATACTGTAACAATATTTATTATGTTAATTCACAACTAAATTTGATTCCTTCTGTCAATTTCCTGGTGCATCAAGCTAGTGATGCTTGGCTTCTGTTATGATTATAGTCATGAGCTATTTCAACATCACAAGGCATGGAAAACCACATTTCAGATGTAGCATCTTGAACATCTTCCACTCTAGTGCAAATATCTGCAAAAATAGTTGTAATGATAATTACAGGAACGTATCAACAATAGGTAAATAATACTAAGTTTCTAAGTTAGGGAAATCATATTTAATTCAAATGTAAACTACATATTGCCAGTTCATAATTTTTAATCAGCACTTTTTCCCGCTTGATTGGGAAAGGCACCGGTACCTGACAAATGAGTAAAATCTAGTTTTTTAATAAATTGTAAATTTTTAAAAACAAATTTAGCTAGAGATTTATCTTAATATTCTTATAATTGACAAAAATTAACATAAAATAGCTTCTGCTTGACAATGTGTTGTTTATAGTTTAAATGAATAAATGTAACTAACCATCCCTATTTAAACCTAGATATTTACTCATATCTAGAGCATAACACTGGGTTTGTCTGAGAAAATTTGGACCATTATTTTTTGGCCTACACTATCAGAAGCATTCAATATGACACAATTTTATCTTTTCATGTAGCTAGCTGAATTTGTCATGGAAAGTTAAAGGTCTGTGAATTTAATATTTGAAACTACTTGTCCGAATCTGCATAGGTAGGGCTAAGAATAATATTTTTTTCCCCTTCCCTACCTACCCAAGCAAAATATCACCTACACAAAATAATTTTAATTTTATTTTCATTTATTACAAATACATGTATCTAAAAATACTGTTTTTAAAGTTGGGTATAAAAATATGATTTGCAAATGTTCAAAATTAACATCGGTCAAAATAATAGAACTAGTAAACTGCACGGGAAAAACATTGACAATAACATTTTCACAAAAAAAACACCAACCGACCTACCTACTTAATCCCAATTGGCCTAGGTCAGGAAGGGGAAAAAACAATATTTTACTTTTGGCCTAAATTATGTTTTCCTTTATACCATTTAATTTCCTTGAATTATTAATACTTAAACCTGACAAGTGCTAATTTCACAGACTACTTTAATGAGTTTAAAAAGTCAAGATAACAATTTTTAGCATGGTTTTCATAGAAATAAA
The DNA here is from genome assembly GCA_947247005.1 of Spisula solida. Taxonomy (NCBI): domain Eukaryota; kingdom Metazoa; phylum Mollusca; class Bivalvia; order Venerida; family Mactridae; genus Spisula; species Spisula solida. The sequence goes on along the minus strand of OX365945.1, from coordinate 25,369,970 downwards.
GTCAAACTGCAGCTGTGTTAGTAAAGTTTTCAGGTTAATTTTTTGTGGTACAATATTTCTCAAAACCAAACTTTGAAAGGTATCCATTTAAAACTTGGAATACTTACAAGTTCACTTTCAAAAGGGCAATCCATTACAACATGACATATAACTCATTGAGTTATTTGGACTTGTTGTAAAAATTAAATTTCTTAATTATTAACTACATTATATTAAATAAATTATTATATACATTGTATTAAATTAATTATCAAGTAAAATTTAATTAGGATACTTAATTAACATGATAATTCCTTCGAATAGACAGTCTAATCTTGTGATATGAATCTAAGTTGTTACAATTTCCATTGGTCAGAGCTACAGATAAGCTGCGTATTGGGGTAATTACCCAATTAATTTTCTCAAAAACCCAATAGATTTTGATAGGAGGGAGTAAAAAAAAGCAAAGACAATCTGAAATACCCAAATAGAAAAGTATGTTACAGTGAAAAACAGTACAAAAAATATCATTTACCCTTTGACTTTTATTAAATACCCAATTAAAATTTGTCAAAACCCAATGAACATTGAAACTCGGGGGTAAAATACCCAATGAACTAAAACCTTATCTGTAGCCCTGATTGGTAAACAGTATTTCAGTCATAAAGAGATTCCCAGGTCACATATGGCATTATCCTGGCACTATACCAATTATGCTAAGTGTCAAGCAAGGGAGGCAATAACAGTATAGCTCAGAGAGTTTGACCTGAACCGGACCTTTATGCATGAATATATTACAAGGTTCTTGCGTTTAATATATAAATTTCTGCAAGCAAATCGTGCAATATTGGTCCTTTAGATTTGTGTTGGTATTAGTACTATTTCACATTGAGCATCTTTGTGATATGTCACGCTTATGAATACATACAACCAAAGTTATAAATATACTTTTTTATATAGACAATATATCAGCTGTTATTATGCTAATAAAAGGTCGAGAGTCGTGTCAAATTCTCGGGACTATACCACTGAAAAACATATGCAAGGATAAGATAATACCTGATACTGTTTTATAGTCATTAAAAACATCTGTAACTTTTTCAAACTCTTAGATGTACAGGCTCTGTAGTTTCACTGATCATTCAGGTCCCCATTGCAACCTCCGAGATTATTCACCTTTGGGCTTTGGCCTGTATGGACCAACCAATCAGTACCTGCAAAAATATGTTGTTAAAATTGATTACCAAATATGAAACTAATGAGTGTAGTGGCTGGAAACAGATAGATCGACTCATGAAAGGCACCCGGCTTACTCAGTATGCAGAGCTACTATTCTTGCCAGGGTTCCTGGGTTCAAGTCCCAATTCAAGTCACAGGTGCACAATTTCACCCTTTTAATACTATGCCTTAATTAAAGCTGGTGTTTGAAAGTTTGAAACCCGATGAGGTCCGATCTGAGTCTGATATTCCCTGTTGGCAAGCCATTGACTATAAATAAGGGTATTAATGGTATACCTTCTGTCTGTGGTTACCTAGTAGAAGTAGCTTGGCTAGTGCCTAGCTGACAGGGGTTCCATTTGAGTTTTGACCCATGACATTTCCAAAAGCCACATTTTATATTTTGGTTGGAAGGGCCATGGTATTTTGCCTTTAAAATGGTAAAATGTACTTTCAAATTTAGACTTTGAAGTTTAGTCAAAGGTATCAAAATGACCCTAGCAGCTAGTTGAACCCTTAAGCTGGCATTACAAAACTATGACAAGGGGGCTCGATATTGCCAGTAAGTGCATTGGACCACGAATGAGACATCATTATAAAACAGAAATCGAGTAAATCACGACAATTAATTAAATAACTTACATTTTTCCACTGACAGTTTGTCTAGTTTCGTTTTTGCAGGCAAAAACAGACTCCATGTGGCAGATCACGCTAAAAATCAGCCTCTCAATGTTTCAGCGAGTAAATAAACCATTTTGGTTCACCACACTGCAACAATGCGTACCTAAATCATTAATTTTAGGCGTTATACAATAGTTTCTGATTTTGACAGACGTCGCCGTCAATAGCCGTCTCCATCTTGAAAGTAGTCCGTCGACGTACATCCGAGGTATGATTCTACAGCAGAATTGTACGAGGTGCTCCGAATGTCCATCAACAGGAGGTGTAATAAGACCATACCAGACACGTACCTAATGAGCCGTTCAGGCGAATACAATGATTCTACAAATACATTGTACCACATCAAAACTCCAGCAAAATTTCAGAATATATGGATTTTAAAATGTAATTCAGGGGTTTTTAAGACATTAACAAATAGTACATGCACATGCAATTCGTTGTTCGTATGTATCTTTTAACCATGTAGTACTACATAGGGATGGAAACACAAAGTGGTGCTGCTCAAACATTACGGATACGGACAGCGAACTAGGCACGAACACGAAGTAGTGTATCGTGTTTTTATGCCCCCGTATCGATAGATCGGGAGGCATATAGTGATTCACCTGTCCGTCCGTCCGTCCGTTCGTCCGTCCGTCCGTCCTGGTTAACCCAAATTGACCGTTTCTTCTAGCATCATTATGGCTTGCTACAAAGCTTCCAAACTTGCATGGATGTTGTATATGAACACTCTCCACACACCTGTATCACCTGACCCCATTTTGACCTTCACCTTGACCTAATTTTGGACTTAGACTTATTTATGGACAAGGCTTCCACAGGGGGCATAAGCGTTTATTGAACGCAGTCTTGTTGTAGCTGTTAAGGTTCATTGTTTTCTTTGAACCATTTGAACCGTACATAGCGGTAGAAGCACAAAGTGGTACCAAAACATTTCTGATACATTAGATAATTAGCAGTTCAGATCTATTTCCAATATATTTCCCAACTACAAAAGTCAAGACAGGAGTCAACAAAACAACAGAAGAAATTTCAAGAAACAAAATATATGTAACAAAATATTTTCAGCGAACATATCTATGTTGTTACGTTATCCCTAGGCTTCTAGTTTTTTCCTTTTTAAAAAGTACTATGCTAAATTCTTATCGTTGTTCCTAAATATTTTATTGGACAACGTACATACGGCATATGCCGGTACATTTGTATATTAATGATAAGGGTGAACAATGAAAGATGACGTGAGATGTGTATGTATGTCGTTATGTAACCTCTCCTCATTATGAGCAGGATATTCACAGTAGATGTCTACACGTCGCACTAACTAGGATATTACTGTCAATGAGCGACTTGAAACAACTTATTTTGTCCCATTGTTTATGCCTGTACAATGTAATACATTTTGTTCTATTTGGTGAAGATGCGAGAACGTGATGATTATATTCCTATAGAAGAAGATTGTGGTTTTACAGGCACGCGCTAGCGCTTTTTCTAATGAGTCTCCTTGCTCGGGATATGTTTGACAGCATGTAGCTGTTCACTTTATTTCTTTCTTTTTCATCTTTGTAGAACTTAGTTCCACATCCATCAACAATGATTTCATTTAAACTTTATTTAATCAATCAAATCTCATTAGTCGTTATTTTGACCGGGGTCACGTTTATGCAGAGCTACCAATTTGTAGTGATCGTTTTGTGTTTTTCATGCTCTGCTGGACTGATATTCACTAGGCATCTTAAGGGAAAACTTAAATATTTTGACTTAAGTTACAAAATTGAGCTGTACATATGTCCCAAGTAACGAAGAATAACGTGTGTATCCTTGTGAGCATTGTAGCTCTTTACATAATGCTTTTAAACTATGTAAAAATTTGATAATCTCAATTTGTCTGTTTAGCTGATACACTTGAGGAAATAACCTATGCATTCTTTGTAAGCATTGTAGCTCTTCAACTAATGCTTTTAAAAATTGTAAAAACTTGATACATGTACATGTAATTTCAATTTGTCTGTTAACTGATACACTTGAGGAAATGTTAAACTTTAAAGACAACCCTTAAGATTTCCATTAAGATGTTTTCTGAATACCACATCGGTCTGGTGAATGCTGTCTTTCCTGTCCGATCTGTTGTTATAATCTTTTTCAAAACTAACAACTGCTATCTCCAGTTCCTTTTGAACCCCTTCTTCAAGGCTCTAGCTGTCTTTGACATTTTCACACATTCAAACCACCATTTCCTGCAACGAATCATCAACCAATATCAACATACTATTTCACAAGCGTCTGACAACTTTCCCACATGTGGATGGCCTGAACAAAGACGATGTCTCAGAAGAGGAAACCCGGAAGTTGATTCCATATGTACAGAGTGACAATCTTACTGTTTACTAAGTTTACGAACAAAACATTGACACGTGACCTTAACCCATTGACATCTACATCTCCCTTCTCCGTATGCATTCCGTGTTGTCTCGTTTTTTTCCGAAATATATTTAAGGAATATCAAATTTAAAATACGTATAGAAAAATCATTAGGTTTTCATTAAATTCCTTTATCCAAGGAAAACACGAAACGTCCCCAATGAATAATAATATATCCCTGTTCTTGTAAAATCCAAAACGATACATGTACGTTTGTCTTAGACTTTCTGCATATACGAGAAATGTTGTCTTCAACGATGCATTCATATAAGTAATTGTACGTTTCCGTTTCAAGTAAGGGTGATAAATGCTAAGGAACACGGTCTGCCGAGACACATTATTGTCAAATGAAGTCATGAAATGTCGTCTAGCCGGATTTTATCTCTACAGGTGACGGTTAACATTTCCTTAATCACCGCCATAGGACAAATCGTTAATAATCTTTTTCAACTTAATAGAACAGATGATGGGACTAACTTATGTTGCAATTAATCAAGCAAGCGGAAAGTTCCGACAGGGAATGTTTCTGAAACGCTTCTGACGTGAAACGTTTAATTCCGATAATTCGTCGAGAGATAACACCTTAGTACATGTAAAGCTATTACGAATCTGGAATATTTGTTAGAATGAAAACAACTGCTCATCCCAGTTCTCAGAAACCCAGATACATTATTTATACCTTCACATTAGCTAGATACCCTTTTGGATGCTGGACTCCAAGACGCGGGGCGTTTGTAGGACGTATTTGGCACTCGCCTTGCTCCCGGGCGGCGGGCGTGCTGTAATTTTAAAAATGTTTGAAATTGGTAGAGCATGCGCCTCGGGGACAGGGGTTGTGGATTCGATCGCAAGCTGCCATACTAAACTATTAAATCTATGTAAATGTATTGTTGCTGAAACTGCGAATACAGTATACATATCCATGTATGACCTGGCATGCACAATGCATGTTCACCATGAAACATAAATGATAATGATGATCCTTATTTTGATGTAAAAACACTTCAACTACTCGCACCAGAAGAAATGAGTTTGATGTACGGAATGAGAATAAAATGATCTTGTCAAACAGCTGAGCAGAAACATTTCATGCATCTAATTGCTCTTATAGGCGCTATTTCTGGAACACAGGTCTGGAGGCATTGCACAATGTAATAGATTTTAGTTTTAGTTAAATTAGTTAAGTTGGAATAGTGCAAAATGAATTTTTGATACGTTCAGGGCACGTCCACGTTTATTTTTTATATGTAACACTCTACAGTGAAACCTGTCTGTAAGCTAAAGGCTTTGTTTATTGTACATGTAGTGTAACCCTAAAGCTGGGTTCACACTATCGCGTTTGGATCGACGTTTACCGACGTTTTGGCAAACGGTCAGCTCCGCTAGTAAAAGTTACTAAACGTTTTGAAAAGTTGATGATAGCTAGTGAACGCTGAGGAACGTTGAATTCGTTGAAAAATTTGGAATTAAATGCTGAAGTAAATTGTGTTCCGTTTGTAAACGTTCCTGAACGCTGACTTAAGTTGATCAAAGTTCGCTTAAGTTTAACTCCGTTGGCAAACGTTTGTTGAAACGCTGGTGTTGTCGATGAATTGAGACTTGTGTTGTTTTTGCAGAGGTCAACGGGTTCGTAACGCAAGGGCTGGCGTAAGCGAACTTTCCCCAGCATAAATGATCGTTGGTCCAACGTAGGCCAACGGGATTCAGACGCAATGAGCGCGAAAGGAACGAAGTGGTAAGCGCAGACGAACATTCCATAACGTTTCCGTAACTTAGGTTAACCTTGTTCAACGGATCATGCCGTTAGGCAACTCGTTCGTCTGAGTCGGACTAAGTTAGGGATAGCAGCACACACGCTATCCTGCGGTGGAAAACGTTCACATACGCTGATGAAAAATAACTCCAACAAAGGCAAACGTTGTTAAGCGCTAGTAATACTGTTAAACGCAATCAAGCGTTAGGAAACGTTCCTAAAATTAGCGTGCGTTGGATACACAACGTTCGTAGTGGAACCAAAATATTCCGCCTCGCGAGCGTAATGTTACCGACATTTGGGCTTATTTTTTGACTTCTGAAACGCTGCTCAACGCCGGTACAAATGTAATTAGTGTTAATAGTGTGAACCCACCTTTAAATGGTTCGGCCAATAAATACCACAATAAATACCACACATTGGAACGCCACGAAGTGATATGTGTTGGCAGGACTGGCGGCCTCTCCCAACTTTTTAAATACTATTGAAAATGGTGTGGTGGTTTTAAATCAATAAGTAGTCTTTGCAGACAAATTTTGAAATAGTTGTCTTTGTCACAAAGTGGTTTTAATGCAAGTTCGACTGTGGTGAAAATTCAAACATTTAGAATTTTCCTTTGAGGGTGTATGTGTGTGTTTAATGACGTATTTCGCAGTAAATATTGGTCGTGTAACTCGTTTATTCTGGTCCGCCATCAGCTTAGATAACTTTGTCGACGTACATATTTAACATTTCTTAATTACACACACGAAGATCATATAATTGTATGCGTATATAATAGTACGTGCTTTGGTGAATAAGGTATTGGTTTTCTCTGTACATTGTTGTATTTTTAAACCAATTAAATTCTTAAAACAATACGAAATGTTATATCGTATTCAATTGTTTATATACAAATGGCATCCCTAAATAGAACGAGGTAATTTTAAATGTCGCTGATGATTTTAAATAACGATGTATGATTAGTTGATGGGGCGTTCCTTCGTTCAACAATTACATGTGGATCACACATACATTATTTAACAGCTTTCATGACATGTTCCCGTTCAAAGTGAAGTCCCTGAAAGTTTCACCTTGATAAGGGACAAGTGTATAAGTCATTTCATTTTGTCAGATTTAAGAGGTTCAATATGTGATGCCATGTGTTGGTAAATGTGTGGGAAGGCGATACTCGGAGACTTCCGACCAACGTCACTGAGCTGTTGTAGTGTTGTATGCCATATATGGTAGAGCGTCAGGTCGGGTGGGATCTCTCACTTTGGTTTTATTTCACGGACGTGTTAAACGATTGGTTTCGGTGTGGCTGTGATCGATCGCTATGGGTATCACATGCGATACTAACATTTTCTGTGACTTTCGTGTTGCACCCTACGTCTTTTGACGCTTATTTACAATCAGTTAGTGTGTATTTATTAAATTCAACATCCTTTTTTATATACACGTGTTCGACATGTACTTGATAAAGCACGCTGTACATTAGGGTGTTTCATTTTTTGAAGTTTTTCTCTGATCACCTAGATAATTAAACCAACTGTTCTCTAGTATCAACAATATTTCCAGACTAAATTTCAGCTCAATCCAAAAATGTCTTGATCCCCCCTACCGAGTTGAAATTTTGACCCAAAGACGGCATGTAGGCATTTTTCACTCCGAAAAGGTTTCTTTAATAGCCAATGCCACCAACATTCTTTTGTTGTATTTGTGTAAGATGAATGATTTGTGGTTGTTTGAACCCATTTATGTCCATATTTTATAATATAAGGATCCAAATTATATACTGGACCAGTTCATTTCATAGCAAAAAGGGGTGTTTTTCTGAAAATTAGAGAAAATTTGAAATTATCGAATATTCTCAATTTACAAACTTTAGGGGCCCAAATTGAGAACTGCTATGTTTTTAAACACTTTATAATGTACTAATGTGATTTTACATGACTCTATAATTAAAAAATTAACTATATACATGTACCGTAAATAATCGGCCATAAGTCGTAGGGTGACGTTTGGCTAAAAAGTCGAGATTTTCATAAGTCGCCGGTAGACTTTTCAATTTTTTGTGAAAGCTGAATGTTTGTCCCCAGGATCAATGTGCATTCTTTTAGCATATACAATTACTAGTAACTGAGATAAATAATTGAATCCAATTCACGAACATTTTTGTTATATTTACAAGTTATGACAGAATAGTAATAGCATGCAAAAGATTGTTTTGTCTTAATGTTGGAACTTCAAGACGATATATACTGTTTATCAATCACCCCCCGTTCAGCAACATCATCGCCACTTTAAGGTTTGTCACAATACCTCGCATTGTTGTGCTTTCAAATATTCTCCACTGATCATGAACATTTATTACCATGACGTAAAAGAGAAACCACGACTTGCCAAGCAAAAAGAGGAAGATCAAGGGTGTCTTAGAAGGAAAGTATGCGTGCGATTGGAGCATCAACAGGTGTGTAGCCATCAGGTCCCATAACTCGAAGCCCAATCATGGTGGAATTGCATACATACTGGCTTGAAGGAACCATGTCCATGGAAAGAGAACTTTATTGCATTATTTCTAGTTTGGTGTGAGAGGGCTCATGATTGCTATAATGGGCAGCATAGCAAGCTTCAATAACAATCTGACAGAGTGTAACACACTAGGAGCTTTAATTCCAATAGATCCCAAAGTGCCACAGACCGGTATCTTAAGCAAGCGGTCACCCAGGTACTTGTTTTAAAATAAGTTCACGTAGTTATCGGTGGTTGGTGGTTTCAATGTCAATTTGAGATAGAAGGGGCGCTTAAATGTCACTTGTATCTAGGCTCTTGCTAGTGAGAGGGGGAGAAACATTCAGGCCTTTTCTAATGGGTGAACATGTACCTGAGAGAAGCTTTATATATAATCGATTTGTGAATGGGTCAGTAACTCTAGACAGTTTTACAAATATCAAATATACAAGTTGTGGACCAATATAATCAGAATGTCTAAATTGACTGACTTGAAATGGAAAATACAGAGTTTCCCAAATGAAACACGTACTCAGCCCAAATGCATGCTTTGTGGCTACAGAGCATGGAACCAACGGTGACCTAAATAATGAAATAAGTGGAGTTTATCATAAATATTTCTTGGAAAACCAAGGAAATGTGAAGATTCGGGTCCTTGAATGTTGTATGAGAAACATGTTATCATACGTTGAATGCACTAGCTTGACGCTTGGGTCAATAATTCTGTAAGCACTGGCTTTGGGATTTTCTCTTTGGTCGCACCCTGTCCATACATGTAGGTGGTACTGTTATGATGCTGTATGAATAGAAGGTCGCATTTATGTGTCTGTCACTCAACTCATCACTCAATCTATCCCCCCCTGTCAATTTTTTATTTTCATTTATAACAGTTTATGTATACTGTTATAGAAAGCATGAGTGCATCATTGCCGTCCAAGTTTTAAGAAACGTTCTATTATATTGTTAATTTTGTATAATACATTGATTATACCTGTAAAATCAAGTTAGTTCATCATAAAGTATTAAAAAGCATGACAGTTCTGACCAAAATTAGATGACTTTTTATAAGAGCAGGGTGATTTGGACCTGGAATGTTTGCTAAGGGAAAAACTTCAAAATTATCAAATGTTCTCTAATTTTCAGAAAATCACCACTTTTTGCTATAAAATGAACTGATCCAGTATGAAATTTGGACCATTCTATTATGAAATATGGACATAAATGGGTTTAAACAACCTCAATCCATTCATCTTACACAAATACAACGAAATAATATTGGTGGAATTAGCTATAAAAGAAACCTTGTTGTAGTGAAAAATGTCTACATGCAGTCTTTGGGTCAAACTTTCAACTCGGTAGGGAGGATCAAGACATTTATATATTGAGCTGAAATTTTGTCTGGTAATATTGTTTATACTAGAGAACAGTTGGTTTAATTATCTAGGCGATCAAAGAAAAAGTTCAAAAAATGAAACACCCTACTGTACAAAGTCTTTCTTCTTCCCATTCGCTATTACACTGTCTGTCCAGTTTCATGGATGAACTTTGTCGTCAACATGAGGTCCTCCACATCACTGTGTAGATGAAGTGTTGTCAGTGGGCCATGTTGATATTCTCTCCTGATTGTATTGTTTTCAGTATTGGAGCACATATGCTCTGTGATTGTCTTGACCACAATGACAGACTGCTGTTGGTACCATTTTCAACCAAGCATATGCCTGCCAAAGCGTCATTATTGGCCTAATAAAGTGCCTGACAGAGCCTGAATGTTGGCTAAGCGCAGTTTTTGAACAAACTCATTGTTGGCCTAGCACAGTGCATGACAAAGCCTTATTGTTGGCCAAGCACAGTGCCTAACAAAGCCATATTGTTGGCCAAGCACAATGCTTTAAAAAGCATCATTGTTGGCCTAGCACAGTTTCTAACAAAGCCTCATTGATGGCCTAGCACAGTGCCTGACATAACCTCATTATTGGCGGAGCACAGTGCCTGACAAAGCCTCATTGATGGCCTAGCACAGTGCCTGACATAACCTCATTATTGACGGAGCACTGTGCCTGACAAAACCTGGTTGTTGGCGGAGCGCAGTGCCTGACAAAGCCTCATTATTGGCGGAGCACAGTGCCTGACAAAGCCTCGATGTTGGCAAAGCACAGTGCCTGACAAAACCTCCTTAAAGGGCGCACAGTGCCGGACATAACCCCATTGTTGGGCCTAGCACAGTGTCTGACAAAGCCTCATTGATGGCCTAGCACAGTGCCTGACATAACCTCATTATTGGCCGAGCACAGTGCCAGACATACCCTCATTGTTGGCCATGTGCAGTGCCTGGCATAACCTAATTGTTGGCCGAGTACAATGCCTGATATTACCTCATTGTTGGCCGAGTACAGTGCCTGACATAACTTCATTGTTGGCCGAGTACAATGCCTGACATAACCTCATGGTTGGCCGTGTGAAGTGCCGACATAACCTCATTGTTGGCCACGTAAAGTGCCTGACATAACCTCATTGTTGGCCGATTACAGTGCCAGACATAACCTCATCGTTGGCCGAGTACCTTGCCTGACATAACCTCATTGTAGGCCGAGCACAGTGCCTGACATAACCTCAGTGCCTGACATAACCTCATTGTTGGGTGAGTACATTGCCTATCATAACCTCATTGTAGGCCGAGCACAGTGCCTGACATAACCTCATTGTTGGGTGAGTACAGTGCCTGACATAACCTTATTGTTGGCCAAGCACAGTGCCTGGAATAACCTCAGTGCCTGACAAGGCCTCATTGATGGGTAAGTACAGTGCCTGACATAACCTCACTGTTGGCTGAGTACAGTGCCTGACATAAACTCATTGTTAGCCGAGTACAGTGCCTGACACAACCTCATTAAGGCCTTATTGTTGGCCGAGTACAGTGCCTGACACAACTTCATTGTTCGCCGAGTACAGTGCCTGACAAGGCTTCATTGTTTGGTGTGTACAGTGCCAGCCAGACAAAGCCTCATGTTGGGTGGGTACAGTGCCTGAAATTTCCTCATTATTGTTATCGTTCTCTGTCGGACAATACCTTAGTGTTGGCCGAGTACAGTTCTGGACATGGTTGATCAAGTACAATGCACCGAGCCTGAGAATCAGGTTTGCTGACACTGTAAAGTTAATAGAATCACTCAATGAGGATTCTGATCAGTAACATAAACTCTGAATTAGGCTGCAAAGTAGTTTGGCTTTTCCCAAGAACCTGGCAGAGAAAAGCAACCACTTGTTGAACAAATGAGGAGAACTCTTGAATATTTCATTGTAAATTAAATTTTTAATCACTTGTTATTTGCTGACGTTCCTGTGTGTCCTTGGTTCTAGTGATTGGCACTCCCAGTTCTGTCTTATTTAATTTTGCTTGAGATGCGGAATGGTTATGTCAAGCATTGAGGCATGTCATGTTGACGAATTATAGCCGGTATTAGCATCGGATGTGCTATAGAGCATATGAAATATACTACTCAAAATTTGATAAGTGTCAATAAATTTTCTTTGTGAATATTTTGAAAATTGAATAAGATGAGCTGTTGGAATTTTTATAAAGCTTAATGTTACATCTGCAATACTGTAAGCAAATAAAGATTGCTTCAAATGTTGATGTCTGAGTGCTGATAAGACCATACTTAATTACAATAAATGTTAAATAACCCGTTATCGACAATGGTTTAGCTGTGGTTACAATAAATCTACACGTTACACGTTTATTCAAATCAAATGATATTTATAGCCATGTGAGCGAAATTTCAGCAACAACAATTCAACACAAATTCTAGTTCGACAGTGTGCCCAAGTCGTGATTAATTTACCAATTACATCGACGTGATTTTAGAGATGTAATGTAAATCCATAGCACATTAAGTCAATTAAATTAATGACAAAAACGGTATAAAATAGTCAGTGACAAAGCCAAAACACACGGTCATTTTATGCTGGCACAATGTACTTTATACGTGGCAAAAGAATCAGTAATACTCTACAGGAACGTTTCAACTTGACAACTTACGAAACTAACATTGACAATCATTTTATTATACTGAATTCTTCTGTTTGAGTGTCCGTTTCAATTTCATCATTCACTGTCTGAATACACCGCAATCGTGAAAGCTCAGCCATTTCCGTTTGTCTGAGGCTTAGGTGATCAGAATGAATACACCACTGACGGAGATAACTCTGATTGAATTTCCATCTCAAAGTTCTTTCCCTTTGACCAATTATCTTCGATGTTGGTGGTTGTTCTTGTAATGCTTGGTCGTCTTTGTGATTGGTCCTTGTGAATCTGCTTACTCTTACTCTGGTTATGTTTTCGAAGCAGGGTACGTGTTTTAGTTGATGTAAAGATTCATTGTTTTCTTATTCATGTTTTATGTTTTTATTTGCTACGTGTACCTGTGGTTGGGTATTTGTTTGCGTATTCCTTTTTGGACCATTCATGCACTGCTGTTTCGGTTGAGTAATGTCTTCCCTGTCCGATTTGGTACAATCTCGTGAGACAAATTTTGCGATAATGATTGTTTTAAGAATTACGACTTTTCGCAAAATATTACCCGTCTGAAATTCGGTATATAACATGTTTTTGTTCTGACAGATTGTTATTTTGCAAATGTCACGTGTATTACACTAATCTGCGTCCTGAGGCTGCAGTAACATTTCAATATTCCCCCAGTAAAGAACATACACGCTGCATTGTTTTTGCTCTAGTACCAACTGACAATTACTTGTCTTTTATAGGTCAGAACAACACAGTACAGCCAATAATATCCATTTTCGTAATGATGAAATCAATGTGTCCCGTATGTATGATACAATCCTCAGTGTCAATCCAATTACCTAGTAATTGAAAACAACTTTTACTGCGCAGACAAACGACCTGTCACATGTTCCTTCCATCAACAGGAGGTGTAAAGAGAATATACCAGACCCATTTCTACATGAATGATGAGCTGTTCCGGCGAATACAATGATTTTACAAATACATTGTATCACAACAAAACTCCAGCAAAATTTCAGAATTTATGGATTTTAAAATGTAATTCAGGTTTTTTGAGACATGAAGAAATTGTTCATGTACATACAATTCGTTGTTCGTATGTATCTTTTAACCATTTGAAATGAACATGTATAGTGATGGAAGCACAAAGTGGTGCTAAAACATTACGGATACAAACAGCGAACTAGGCACGAACACTTGGCATTTCAGATCGATCTTCAACATGTTTACCGACTACATATGTCAAGAGAGAAGTCAACAAAACGATAGAAGATATTTCAAGTAACAAAATACATGTAACCCTTAGAGAAAAACAAATACTTTTAGCGAACATTACTTTGTTGTTATGTTATCCGTAGGCTTCTATTTTTACCTTTGTAAAAAGTACTATGATATGTACTATTCGTTGTTCTCCTCAATAATTTAATTGATCACGTACATACGACATATGCCGGTATATTAATGATAATAGTGAACAATGAAAGATGACGTGAGGTGTGTATGTATGTCGTTATGTAACCTCTACTCATTCTGAACAGGAAATTCACAGTAGATGTCTATTCATCTTTGTAGAACTTAGCTCAAAATCCATCAACATTGGTATTATTCCAACTTTATATTTTATCAATCAAATCTCATGTTTCGGCATTAACTTTTGACTGGAGTCACTTTCATGCAGATCTACCAATTTGTCGTGGTCTATTGTGTTTTTCATGCTCTGCCGGACAGATATTCACAAAACATTTTAAGGGAAAACTTAAATATTTTGACTTAACTTAGAAAATTGAGCTGTACATATTTTCCAAGTAACGAAGAATAACCCATGTTTTCTTTGTGAGCATTGTAGCTCTTTACACAATGCTTTTAAACTATGTAAAAACTTGATAATCTCAATTTGTCTGTATAGCTGATACACTTGAGGAAATGTTAAACTTTAAATAAAACCCTTAAAATTTCCCTTAAGTTGTTTTCTGAATACCACCCCGATCTGGTGAATGGTGTCTTCCGTGTCCGATCTGTTGTTATCATCTTTTTCAAACATTACAACTGCTATCTCCATTTCCTTTTACACCCATTCTTCAAGGCTCTAGCTGTTTCTGACATTCTCACGCTTTCAAACTACCATTTCCTGCAACGAATCATCAATCAATGTCAACATACTTTTCACAAAAGTCATTAAATTTCTTTATCCAAGGAAAACACGAAACGTCCCCAATGAATAATAATATATCCCTGTTCTTGTGACATCCAAAACGATACAAATACGCTTGTCTTAGACTCTCTGCATATACGAGAAATGTTGTCTTCAAAGGTGCATTTATATAAGTAATTGTACGTTTCCGTTTCAAGTAAGGGTGATAAATGCTAAGGAACACGGTCTGCCGAGACAAATTATTGTCAAATGAAGTCACGAAATGTCGTCTAGCCGGATTTTATCTCTACAGGTGACGGTTAACATTTCCTTAATCACCGCCATAGGACAAATCGTTAAGAATTTTTTTCAACTTAGTAGAACAGAGGATGGGACTACATGAATAATGAGCCGCTCAGGCGAATACAGTTTTTTACAAATACATTGTACCACAACAAAACTCCAGCAAAATTTCAGAATTTGTGGATTTTAAAATGTAATTCAGGTTTTTTTGAGACATGAAGAAATTGTTCATGTACATACAATTCGTTGTTCGTATGTATCTTTTAACCATTTGAAATGAACATGTATAGTGATGGAAGCACAAAGTGGTGCTAAAACATTACGGATACAAACAGCGAACTAGACACGAACACTTAGCAGTTCAGATCGATTTTCAACATGTTTACCGACTACATATGTCAAGAGAGAAGTCAACAAAACGATAGAAGATATTTCAAGTAACAAAATACATGTAACCCTTAGAGAAAAACAAATACTTTTAGCGAACATTACTTTGTTGTTACGTTATCCCTAGGCTTCTATTTGTACCTTTGTAAAAAGTACTATGATATGTACTATTCGTTGTTCTCCTCAATAATTTATTTGATCACGTATATACGACATATGCCGGTATATTAATGATAATGGTGAACAATGAAAGATGACGTGAGATGTGTATGTATGTCGTTATGTAACCTCTACTCGTTCTGAACAGGATATTCACAGTAGATGTCTACACGTCGCACTACCTAGGATATTACTGTCAGTGAGCGGCTTGAAACAACTTATTTTTTCTCATTGTTTATGCTTCTACAATGTAATATATTTCGGTCTATTTTGTGAAGATGCGAGAACTTGATGACTATATTCCTATAGAAGAAAATTGTGGTTTTACAGGTTTTCTCGTATAAATCTCCTTGCTCGGGATATGTTTGACATCCTGTAGCTGTACAGTTGCATTTCTTTCTTTTTCCATCAACAATGATATCATTCTAACTTGATTACATTTATACAGAAGAAGATTGCTTTTTACAGGTTTTATCGTATTCATTCATAAGTCTCCTTGCTCGGGATCTGTTTGACTGACTAGATGTTCAGATTCATTTCTTTCTTATTCATATTTGTAGAACTTAGCTCAAAATCCATCAACATGGGTATTATTCCAACTTTATATTATATTAATCAAATCTCATTTTTCGTCATTAATTTTGACTGGAGTCACTTTCATGCAGATCTACCAATTTGTCGTGGTCTATTGTGTCTTTCATGCTCTGCTGGACAGATATTCACAAAACATTTTAAGGGAAAACTTAAATATTTTGACTTAAAGGGCGGGGTAAAACTATAAAAGCCAGCAAGCCAGAAAAATGGCCACTTGGTTTGAACTCTCTTGAGCTGTCTACCGGCAGACACAGAGAAATGAAAATTATGAAAATTTAAATTTTCTAAAGACACAGTGCATACTTTTTTTTGAAATTTGGTATACTTTTAATTTAGAACACAAGCTAAGATATCTGAAAATTTCATTTCATTGTGACACTTATAAATGTGTTAATCCAAAAATCTTTTTGAAAACAGTTTAAAAAATTCAAATCTGACAGTTGCTTGAGTGACAGTTGAATAGAGGTTATGACCTGTCTAGCAGCCAACTAGATTCCTATAGAATTGTAAACTTTCTCACAGCAGAGGTCAGCTAAGGTTTTGATATTTGAATTCAACTGTACCAACATAACACCAGTTCCCCAAACCTTTTATCTATGCAGTAGACCAGATGCTTTTACTAGAGAGAGAATGTTTATAAACTTAGCCGACCCCAGTCCAGTGCTGTAACAGGGTTGTAAAACTCCACCCCTCAATACATAAAGGCTTAATGGCCATCCACCCGGCTATTTGGGTTCATGGACCCCGGTCTTTAAGTTAGAAAATTGAGCTGTACATATGTCCCAAGTAACGAAGAAGAACGTGTGTTTTCTTTGTGAGCATTGTAGCTCTTTACACAATGCTTTTAAACTATGTAAAAGCTTGATAATCTCAATTTGTCTGTATAGCTGATACACTTGAGGAAATTTTTAAACTTTAAATAAAACCCTTAATATTTCCCTTAAGTTGTTTTCTGAATACCATCCCGATCTGGTGAATGGTGTCTTCCCTATCCGATCTGTTGTTATCATCTTTTTCAAACATAACAACTGCTATATCCAGTTCCTTTTACACCCCTTCTTCAAGGCTCTAGCTGTTTCTGACATTCTCACGCTTTCAAACTACCATTTCCTGCAACGAATCATCAACCAATATCAACTTACTTTTCACAAGCGTTTGGCAACTTCTCCATATGTGGATGGCCTGAACAAAGACGATGTCTCAGAAGAGGAAACCCGGAAGTTGGTTCCATAAGTGACAATCTTCCTATTTACTAAGTTTACGAACAAAACATTGACACGTGACCTTAACCCATTGACTTCTACATCTTCCTTCTCCGTAGATATATTTCTTTATCCAGGGAAAACACGAAACGTCCCCAATAAATATTAATATTTCCCTGTTCTTGTGAAATCCAAAACGATACATGCACGTTTGTCTTAGACTCTCTGCATATACGAGAAATGTTGTCTTCAGAGATGCATTCATATAAGTAATTGTACGTTTCCGTTTCAAGTAAGGGTGATAAATGCTAAGGAACACGGTCTGCCGAGACAAATTATTGTCAAATGAACTCACGAAATGTCGTCTAGCTGGATTTTATCTCTACAGGTGACAGTTAACATTTCCTTAATCACCGCCATAGGACAAATCGTTAAGATCTTTTTTCAACTTAGTAGAACAGAGGATGGCACTAACTCATGTTGCAATTAATCAAGCAAGCGGAAAGTTCCGACACGGAATGTCTCTGGAACGCTTCTGACGTGAAACGTTTAATTCCGATAATTCGTCGAGAGATAACACCTTAGTGCATGTAATGCTTTTACGAATCTGGAATTTTTGTTAAAATGAAAATAACTACTCATCCCAGTTCTCAGAATCCCAGATACATTATTTATACCTTCACATTAGCTAGATACCCTTTTGAATGCTGGACTCAAAGACGCGGGGCGTTTGTAGGACGTTTTTGACACTCGCCTTGCTCCCGGTCGGCGGGCGTCTGTAATTTTAAAAATGTTTGAAATTGGTAGAGCATGCGCCTCGGGGACAGGGGCTGTAAGAGTAGGCCTACATGTATAACAACACTAAACATGTCATACCCCGTTACATACGTCGTTAACAACAATACAGGATGTATTTCTAAATCTACTTCACTCGTTTCAGTAATCAAACACACACCTGATGATGATATGTCGAACATAATATTTTGTTTTCTCAGGTGGAATGTACTGTATAATATTGAACATTAAATGATATTTGCCTGTCTTTTTATGTTAATTGCAAACTGTAACTAGATGCTTACTCGTGATTAGGCCAAGAAAAATTAATATTGTGCTTCTGATAACATGCTGAAAAAGTCGGGGGACCACTTACACACGTCTTTGTTCTTGCTAGCGTGTTGTTGTTGGCGATCAAGAACATGCGAATACAGTATACATATCCATGTATGACCTGGCATGCACAATGCATGTTCACCATGAAACATAAATGATAATGATGATTCTTATTTTAATGTAATTACCCTTCAACTACTCGCAACTACGGAATGAGAATAAAATGATCTTGCCAAACAGCTGAGCAGAAACATTTCATGCATCTAATTGCTCTTATAGGCGCTATTTCTGGAAAACAGATCTGGAGGCATTGCACAATGTAATAGATTTTAAGTTTTAGTTCAATTAGTTAAGTTAGAATAGTGCACAATGAATTTTGATACGTTCAGGTCTCGTCCATGTTTATGTTTTATATGTAACACTCTACAGTAAAACCTGTCTGTAAGCTGAAGGCTTTGTTTATTGTAGTGTAACCCTAATGCTGGGTTCACACTATCGTTTGGACCGATGTTTACCGACGTTTTGGCAAACGTTCAGCTCCGCTAATAAAAGTTACTAAACGTTTTGAAACGTTGATGATAGCTAGTGAACGCCGAAGAACGTTGAATTCGTTGAAAAATTTTAACAAGCAAAAACTTTGTCTACGTTTGGAAATAAATGCTGAAGTAAGTTATGCTCCGTTTGTAAACGTTCCTGAACGCTGACTTAAGTTTATTAAAGTTCGCTTAAGTTTAATTCCGTTGGCAAATGTTTGTTGAAACGCTGGTGTTGTCGATGAATTGAGACTTGCGTTTATCTAGCAGAGGTCAACGGGTTCGTAACGCAAGGGCTGGCGTAAGCGAACTTTCCCCAGCGCAAATGATCGTTTGTCCAACGTAGGCCAACGGGCTTCAGACGCAATGAGCGCGATAGGAACGAGGTGGTTAGCGCAGACGAACATTCCATAACGTTTCCGTAACTTAGGTTAACCTTGTACAACGGATCATGGCGTTAGGCAACTCGTTCGACTAAGTCCGACTAAGTTAGGGACCGCAGCACACACGCTAACCTGCGCTGGCAAAAGTTCACATACGCTGATGAAAAATAACTCCAACAAAGGCAAACGTTGATAAGCGCTAGTAATCGCTGTCAAACGCAGTCAAGCGTTAGGAAACGTTCCTAAAAGTAAGCATGCGTTGGATACACAACGTTCGTAGTGTGAACCAAAATATTCCTCCTCGCGAGCGTAATGTTACCGACATTTGGGCTTATTTTTTAACTTCTGAAACGCTGCTCAACGCCGGTACAAATGTTCATAGTGTGAACCCACTTTTAAACGGGTCGGCCAAAAAATACCACAATAAATACCACACATTGGAACGCCACGAAGTGATATGTGTTGACAGGACTGGCGGTCTCTCCCAACTTTTTAAATATTATTGAAAATGGTGTGGTGGTTTTAGATCAATAAGTAGTCTTTGCAGACAAATTTTGAAATAGTTGTCTTTGTCACAAAGTGGTTTTAATGCAAGTTCGACTATGGTGAAAATTCAAACATTTAGAATTTTCCTTTGAGGGTGTATATGTGTGTTTAATGATGTATTTTGCAGTAGATATTGGTCGTGAAACTCGTCTATTCTGGTCAGTCATCTGCTTAAATAACTTTGTCGACGTACCTATTTAACATTTCTTAATTACACACAAAGATCATATAATTGTATGCGTATATAATAGTACGTGCTTTGGTGAATAAGGTATTGGTTATCTCTGTACATTGTTGTATTTTTAAACCCATTAGAATGCTTAAAACAATACGAAATGTTATATCGTATTTAATTGTTTGTATACAAGTGGCATACCTAAATAAAACGAGGTAATTTTAAATGTCGCTGATGATTTTAAATAACGATGTATGATTAATTGATGGAGCGTTCCTTCGATCAGCAATTACATGCGGATTACAAATACATTATTTAACAGCTTTCATGACATGTTCCCGTTCAAAGTGAAGTCCCTGATAGGT
Organism: Spisula solida; assembly: GCA_947247005.1. Lineage (NCBI taxonomy): Eukaryota > Metazoa > Mollusca > Bivalvia > Venerida > Mactridae > Spisula > Spisula solida. Next base: position 25,349,516 of record OX365945.1, on the reverse strand, counting down.
TCACCTTGATAAGGGACAAGTGTATTTATAAGTCATTTCATTTTGTCAGATTTCATAGGTTCAATATGTGATACCATGTGTTGGTAAATGTGTGGGAAGGCGATACTAGGAGACGTCCGACCAACGTCACTGAGCTGTTGGAGTGTTGTATGACATATATTGTAGAGCGTCAGGTCGGGTAGAATCTCTCACTTTGGTTTTAATTCATGATCTGTTAAACGACTGGTTTCGGTGTGGCTGTGATCGATCGCAATGGGTATCACATGCGAAACTAACTTTTTCTGTGACTTTTGTGTTGCACCCTACGTCTTTTGACGCTTATTTACAATCAGTAAGTACGTGTTTATTAAGCAACATTCTTTTTTAGATCCACGTGTCCGACATGTTGTTTTAAACTTCCAAGTACTAGTACTTAATAGAACACGCTGTACATAGTGTTTCTTCTTCTCATTCGCTATTACACAGTCTGTCCAACTTCATGGATGAACTTTGTCGTCCACATGAGGTCCTCCACTTCACTGTGTAGATGAAGTGTTGTCAGTGGGCCATGTTGAAACTCTCTCCTGATTGTATTGTTTACAGTATTGGAGCACAAATGCTCGGTGATTTGAATGTCCTCACCAAAATGACAGACTGCTGTTGGTACCATTTTCAACCGAGCATAGGCCTGACAAAGCGTCATTATTGGCCTAGTAAAGTGCCTGACAAATCCTCATTGGCGGCTAAGCACAATGCTTGAACAAACCTAATTGTTGGCCAAGCACAGTGCCTTACGAAGCCTTATTGTTGACCAAGCACAATGATTTAAATAGCTCCATTGTTGGCCGAGTACAGTGTCTGACAAAGCCCATTGGTGGCCTAGTACAGTGTCTCACAAAACCAAATTATTGGCCGAGCACAGTGCCCACCAAAACTCATTGCTGGCCTAGCATATTACCTTACAAAGCCTCATTAATGGCCTAGCACAGTACCTGAAATAACCTCATTATTGGCGTTGCTCAGTGCCCGACAAAGACTCACTGTTTGTCCAGCACAGTGCCGGACAAAACCACATTATTGAATGAGTACAGTGTCTGACAAAGCCTTATTGTTGGCCAAGGACAGTGCCTGACAAAGCCTTATTGTTGGCTAAACACAGTGCCTGACGAAGCCTTGTTGTTAACTGAGCATAGTGTCCGACATAAGCCGACATTTTTGCAGAGCACGGTGCCTGACAAAGGCTCGTTGTTAGACAAAAACATTGCCTTACATAACCTCAATGTTGGCCGAGCACCGTGCTTAAATGAAAACGCCTCATTTTTGACAGAGTACAGCGCTCGAATAAGGCTCATTGGTGGCTGAGCACCGTGCCTGCCAACGTCTCATTGTTGGCCGAGTTCAGTGCCTGACAAAGCGTCATTTTTGACAGAGTACAGCGCTCGAATAAGGCTGGTTGGTGGCCGAGCACCGTACCTGCCAACGTCTCATTGTTGGCCGAATTCAGTGCCTGACAAAGCGTCATTTTTGGCCGAGCACAGTGCCAGACAAAGCCTCATTTGTGGCCGATCACAGTGCCTGACATAACCTCATTGTTGGCCAAGCACAGTGCCTGACATAACCTCATTGTTGGCCAAGAACAGTACCTGACATAACCTCATCGTTGGTCAAGCACAGTGCTTGACAAAGCCTCATTGTTGGCCAAGCACAGTGCCCGATACATCATCATTGTAGACCGAGTGCATGTCAAACAAAGCCTCATGGTTGATCGAGCACAGTGCCTGACATATCCCCATTGTTGGCCAAGCACAGATCTTGACAAACACTCTATGGTGGCCGAGTACAGTGCCATACAAAGCCTTATTGTTGGCCGAGCACATTGCCTTACAAAGCCTCATTGTTGGTCAAGTACAGTGTCTGACATAACCTCATTGTAGGCCGAGCACAGTACCTGACAAAGCCTCGTTGTTAGCCGAGAATAGTGCCTGGCAAAGCCACGTTGTAGGCCGAGTACAGTACCTGACATAACCTCATTGTTGGCCGAGTAGAGTGCTTGACATAACCTCATTGTTGGCCGAGTACAGTGCCTGACATCACCTAATTGTAGGCCGAGCACAGTGCCTAACATTGCCTCATTATTGTCACCGTACTCTGCCGTACAATACCTCGTTGTTGGTCGAGTACAGTTCCGAACATGATGGATCGAGTGCATTGTACCGAGTCTGAGAATCAGGTTTGCTGACACTGTTAAGTTAATAGAATCACTCAATGAGAATTCTGATTAGTAACGAAAACTCTGAATTATGCTGCAAAGTAGTTCCCCCAGTAGTTCTTTCCCAAAAAGCGTTTGAACGGTACTAGAAATCGTAAAATAGCGTAAAATTAGAAAATAGATTTCCTTGCAGAGAAAAGCAACGACTTGTTGCACAAATGAGGAGAACTCTGAATATTTCATTGTAAATTAAATTTCTAATCTATTATTTGCTGACGTTCCTGTGTGTCATGGGTTCTATTGATTGGCACTCCCAGTTCTGTCTTATTTAATTTGGCCTGAGATGCGGAATGGTTATGTCAAGCATTGTTGCATGTCATGTTGACGAATTATAGCAGGTATTAGCCGGTATTAGCATCGGGTGAACTATAAAGCATACGAAATATACTACTCGAAATGTGATAAGTGTCAACAAATTTTCCTTGTGAATATTTTGCAAATTGAATAAGATGAACTGATGGATTTTCTATAAAGGGTAATATTACATTATTCAATACTGTAAGCAAATAAAGATCGTTACAAAAGTTGATGTCTAGGTGTTGATAATGTTTGTGCAACATTCCAGCCTCTGTGATTACAGAATGCAGTCCGTTTTTGACATCGTGAGTCTTGCACAATATGAGAATAGAAAGGGGACAAAACTTCCCATATTATTCTTGCCACTTTGGTCACTGCCAATAGTGCTTATCAGTTACCTGACAGTTTGTTAATGCATACCAAATTCACCACATAAATATCACGCAATTAAGCAGCAGATGTATTGGTATTTTAATATTTTCCGCGAAATGTTTTTGATCGTTTTTATTCAGTTAACGATAGCCAGACATGCATATTAATTTCCTGACCCTTATCAAAATGTGAGTAGTATATAATTTAGTAGTAAATTAATATTGCATGAGATAAATACAAGTTCACCTTTAAAATGCGAAACATTTAGATTTGGCGACTTACGAAACTAGCATTGACAATCTGTTTTATAATAGTGACTTTTTCTGTCTGAGTTTTAATTTCAACATTTGCTGTCTGGATACACCACTGACAGAGATAACTCTGATTGAAACTAAATCACCAAGTTCTCTCCCTTTGACTACTTGTCTTTGTTGACTGATGCTGCTAAAGGTGGTTGTTCTTGCGATGCTCGTCCATGTGATTCGTCCTCCTTCGAAGTAGTGTATCGTGTTTTTGTAGCTGTTAAGGTTTATTGTTTTCTTAATCATTTTTAAGTTTGTCTCTTTGACTCATACCTGTGGTAGAGTGATCTTTCTTTTTGACGTTTTCTTGTTATGTACCATTCGTGCACTGCTGTTTTGGTTGAGTTTTGTCTTCCCTGTCTGATTTATTAGTATCTCTCTTGACAAATGTTTCGATAATGATTATTTTAAGAATTAACACTTTTCGCATGATATTGCCCGTCTGATATTTTGTATAACATGTTGTTTTTTTATGACAAATTGTTATTTTGCAAATGTCACGTGCATTACACTAATCTGCGTCCTGAGGCTGCAGTAACATTTCAACATTCCCCCCAGTAAAGAACATACACGCTTCCTTGTTTTGCTCGAGTACCAACTGGCAATTACTCGTCTTTTATAGGTCAGAACAACACAGTACAGCCAATAATATCCATTTTCGTAATGATGAAATCAATCTGTCCCATATGTATGATACAATCCTTAGTGCCAATCCAATTACCTAGTAATTGATAACAACTTTTACTGCGCAGACAAACGACCTGTCACATGTTCCTTCCATCAACAGAAGGTGTAATTAGAACATACCAGACACATTTCTACATGCATAATGAGCCATTCAAGGGAATACAATGATTTTCCAAAATTATACATTGTACCAAAACAAAACTCCAGCAAAATGTCAGAATATATGGATTTTAAAATGTAATTCAGTTATTTTAAGACATGAACACATAGTACATGTAAATGTTATACATACAATTCGTTGTTCGGATGTAGCTTTTAACCGCTTGAACTGTACTTAGCGATGGGAGTACAAAGTGCTGCTACAACATAACGGATACCAATAGAGAACTAGGCAAGAAAACGTAGCAGTTCAGATCGATTTTCAACATGTTTTCCGACTACAAATGTCAAGAGAGGAGTTAACAAAACAGTAGAAGAAAGTTCAAGAAACAAAATAATATTATATGTAACCCTTAGAGAATAACAAATACTTTCAGCGAAAATATCTATGTTGTTACGTTATCCCTAGGCTTCTGTGTTTTTTCCTTTGTAAAAAGTACTATGACAAAAACTATTCGTTGTTCTCCTAAGTAATTCATTGGATCACGTACAAATGACATATGCCGGTATATGTAAAGGGTGAACTATGAAATATGAGGTGAGATGTGTATGTATGTCGTTATGTAACCTCTACTCATTCTGAACAGGATATTCACAGTAGATGTCTACACGTCGGACAACCTAGTAAATTACTGCAAGTGAGTCGTCTGATACAAGGATGTGAGAATTTGATTACATTTCTATAGAAATATAGAAGAAGATTGCGTATTACAGGTTTTCTCGTATTCATTCATGAGTCTCTGTGCTCGGGATCTGTTTGACTGACTGTAATTGTTCAGTTTCATTTCTTTCTTATTCATATTTGTAGAACCTAACTCAAAATCCATCAACAATGGTATTATTTTTCAATAAAATCTCATTATTCGTGATTAATTTTTGACAGGGGTCACTTTTATGCAGAGCTATCAATTTGTGGTGGTCTTTTTGTGTCTTCCATGCCCATGTACGTACGTCTAAGAATTTCTGCATATACGATACCGGTAAATGTTGTCTTCAAAGATGCATTCATATAAGTAATTGTACGTTTCCGTTTCAAGCAAGAGTGATAAGTACTAAGGAGCACGGTCTGTCGAGACAAATTATTGTCAAATGAAGTCACGAAATGTCCGTCTAGCCAGATTTTATCTCAACAGGTGACGGTACACATTTCCTTAATCACCGCCATAGGACAAATCGTTAAGAAAGTTTTTTCAACTCAACAGAACAGAGGATGGGACTAACTCATGTTGCAATTAATCAAGTAAGCGGAAAGTTCCAACACGGAATGTCTCTGGAACGCTTCTGACGATAATTCGTCGAGAGATAACACCTAAGTGCATGTAATGCTTTTACGAAGCTGGAACTTTTGTTAGAATGAAAAACAGCTAGATCTACTCATCCCAGCTCTCAGAAGCCCGGTATTTATTTATACATTTTTCGTTCAAATGTTTTTCGTAGCGTCGGACACATTAGCTATATACCCTTTTGGGTGCTGGACTCCAGTGACGTAAGGCTTTTGTCGGACGTATTTGACACCACTCTAGCGTCCGGGCGTGCTGTTAGTAGAGCATACGCCTCGGGGACAGGGGTTGTGGGTTCGATCGCAAGCTGCCATATTAAATTGTTAAATCTGTGTAAATGTCTTGTTGCTGTGTTTCTGTAACTTTCAACAGTAAGAGTACATGTATAATAACACCAAACGCGTCATACCCCGTTACATACGTCGTTAACAACAATACATGATGGGTTTCTAAATCTACTTCACTCGTTTCAGTAATCAAACACACACCTGATGATGGTATGTCGAACGTCAGACTTATTTTAAGTTTGTTTTCTCAGGCGAAATGTACTGTTTGGTATTCAACATTAAATGTGCCTGTCTTTTTATGGTAATTGGAATGTGTAACTAGAAGCTTACTCGTGATTAGGCCAAGACAAGTTAATATTGTGGTTCTGATAACATGCTGAAAAAGTCAGGGGACCACAAACACATGTCTTTGTTCTTGCTAGCGTGTTGTTGTTGGCGATCAAGGGCATGCGAATACAATATACATATCCATGTATTACGTGGCAAGCACAATGCATGATCTCATTGAAATGATAATGACGATCCTTATTTTGATGTAATAACACTTCAACTACTCGCACCAGAAGAAATGAGTTTGATGTACGGAATGAGAATAAAATGATCTTGTCAAACAGCTGAGCAGAAACATTTCATGCATCTAATTTTTCTTATATGCGCTATTTCTGGAAAACAGGTCTGGAGGCATTGCACAATGTAATAGATTTTATTTTTAGTTAAATTAGTTAAGTTAGAATAGTGCAAAATGAATTTTTGATACGTTCAGGGAACGTCCACGTTTATGTTTTATATGTAACACTTTACAGTGAAACCTGTCTGTAAGCTAAATGCTTTGTTTATTGTTGTGTGACCCTGAAGCTGGAAGCACACTATCGCGTTTGGACTGACGTTTACCGACGTTATGGCAAACGTTCAGATCCGCTAGTAAAAGTTAGTAAACGTTTTGAAAAGTTGATGATCGCTAGTGAATTCGTTGAAAATTTTTAACGAGCAAAAACTTTGTCGACGTTTGGAAATAAACGCTGAAGTAAGTTGTGCTCCGTTTGTAAACGTTCCTGAACGCTGAATTAAGTTGATCAAAGTTCGCTTAAGTTAAACTCCGTTGACAAACGTTTGCTGAAACGCCGGTGTTGTCGTTGAATTCAGACTTACGTTTATCTAGCAGAGGTCAACGGGTTCGTAACGCAAGGGCTGGCGTAAGCGAACTTTCCCCAGCGCAAATGATCGTTGGTTCAACGGGCTTCAGACGCAATGATCGCGATAGGAACGAAGTGGTTAGCGCAGACGAACATTCCATAACGTTTCCGTTAACTTAGGTTAACATTGTACAACGGATCATGACGTTAGGCAACTTGTTCGTCTAAGTCGGACTTAGTTAGGGACCGCAGCACACACGCTAACCTGCGCTGGCAAAAGTTCACATACGCTGATGAAAAATAACTCCAACAAAGGCAACCGTTGTTAAGTGCTAGTAATCGCTGTCATACGCAGTTAAGCGTTAGGAAAGGTCCCCAAAAGTTAGCGTGCGATGGATACACAACGTTCGTAGTGTGAACCAAAATATTCTTCCTCGCGCGAGCGTAATGTTACCCACATTTGGGCTCATTTTTTGACTTCTGAAACGCTGCTCAACGTCGGTACAAATGTTCATAGTGTGAACCCACTTTTAAACGGGTCGGCCAATAAATACCTCACATTGGAACGCAACGAGGTGATATGTGTTGACAGGACTGGCAGCCTCTCTCAGCTTTTTAAATATTATTGAAAATGGAGTGATGGTTTTAAATCGATTAGTAGTCTTTGCAGACAAATTTTAAAATAGTTTTCTTTGTCACAAAGTGGTTTTAATGCAAGTTCGACTGTGGTGAAAATTCAAACATTTAGAAATTTCCTTTGAGTGTGTGTGTGTGTTTAATGATGTATTTTGCAATATATGTTGGGCGTGTTACTTGTTTATTTTGGTCAGTCATCTGCTTAGATAACTTTGTCGATGTAGACATTGTAACATTTCTTAATTGCACGCGGTACTATTATACTTGTATGAGTATATAATGTTATGTAGTTTAGTGGATGAGGTTTTGGTTTCTCTGTATTTTTAACCCAATTAAAATAATTAAAACAATACGAAATGTTATATCGTATTTATTTGTTTATAAACAAGTGACATACAATTTTAAATCTGTCTGTTGTTTTTAAATAACGATGTATGATAAGTTAATGGAGAATTCCTTCGTTCAACAATTACAAGTGGATCACAAATACATTATTCAACAGCTTTCATGATATGTTGCCGTTCAAAGTGAAGTCCCTGAAAGGTTCACCTTGATAAGGGGATGTTATATAAGTCATTTCATTTTGTCAGCTTTCATAGTTTCAATATATGATGCCATGTGTTGGTAAATATGTGGGATGGCGATTCTTTGAGACGTCCGACCAGCGTCACTGAGCTGTTGTAGTGCTGTATGCCATATATGGTAGAGCGTCAGGTCGGGTGGGATCTCTCACTTTTATTTTTTATTTCACGGACGTGTTAAACGATTGGTTTCGGTGTGGCTGTGAACGATCGCAATGGGTATCACATGCGATACTAACATTTTCTGTGACTTTTGTGTTGCACCCTACGTCTTTTGACGCTTATTTACAATCATTTAGTATGTATTTATTAATCACCATCCTTTTTTATATACACGTGTTCGACATGTACTTTATAAAGCACGCTGTACATAGTGTTTCTTCTTCTCATTCGCTATTACACTGTCTGTCCAGTTTCATGGATGAACTTTGTCGTCCACATGAGGTCCTCAACATCACTGTGTAGATGAAGTGTTGTCAGTGGGCCATGTTGAAATTCTCTCCTGATTGTATTGTTTACAGTATTGGAGCACATATGCTCTGTGATTTGATTGTCCTTACCACAATGACAGACAGCTGTTGGTACCATTTTCAACCGAGCATAGGCCTGACAAAGCGTCAATATTGGCCTAATAAAGTGCCTGACAGAGTCTAAATGTTGACTAAGCAGTTAGTGAACAAACTCATTGTTGGCCTAGCACAGTGCCTGACAAAGCCCTATTGTTGGCCAAGCACAGTGTCTAACAAAGCCATATTGTTGGCCAAGCACAATGCTTTACAAAGCCTCATTGTTGGCCTAGCACAGTGTCTGACAAAGCCTCATTGATGGCCTAGCACAGTGCCTGACAAAACCTCATTATTGGCGGAGCACAGTGCCTGACAAAGCCTCATTGATGGCCTAGCACAGTGCCTGACATAACCTCATTATTGGCGGAGCACAGTGCCTGACAAAGCCTCATTATTGGCGGAGCACAATGCCTGACAAAGCCTCGTTGTTGGCAGAGCACAGTGCCTGACAAGCCTCATTTAAGGCCGAGCACAGTGCCGGACATAACCCCATTGTTGGCCTAGCACAGTGTCTGACAAGCCTCATTATTGGCCTAGCACAGTGCCTGACATAACATCATTATTGGCGGAGCACAGTGCCTTATATACCTCATTGTTGGCCGTGTGCAGTGCCTGGCATAACCTCATTGTAGGCCGAGTACAATGCCTGCCATTACCGCATTGTTGGCTGAGTACAGTGCCTGACATAACCTCATTGTTGGCCGTGTGCAGTGCCTGACATAACCTTATTTTTGGCCGAGTAAAGTGCCTGACATAACCTCATTGTTGGCCGAGTACAGTGCCAGACATAACCTCATTGTTGGCCGAGTACCTTGCCTGACATAACCTCATTGTAGGCCGAGCACAGTGCCTGACATAACCTCAGTGCCTGATATAACCTCATTGTTGGGTGAGTACAGTGCCTGACATAACCTCATTGTAGGCCGAGCACAGTGCCTGACATAACCTCATTGTTGGGTGAGTACAGTGCCTGACATAACCTTATTGTTGGCCAAGCAAAGTGCCTGGAATAACCTCAGTGCCTATCAAGGCCTCATTGTTGGGTAAGTACAGTGCCTGACATAACCTCATTGTTGGCCGAGTACAGTGCCTGACATAACCTCATTGTTGGCCGAGTACAGTGTCTGACACAACCTCATTGTTGGCCGAGCACAGTGCCTGACAAGGCCTCATTGTTTGCCGAGTACAGTGCCTGTCACAACCTCATTGTTCGCCGAATCCAGTGCCTGACAAGGCTTCATTGTTTGGTGAGTATAGTGCCCGACAAAGCCTCATTTTGGGTGAGTACAGTGCCTGACATTTCCTCATTATTGTTACCGTACTCTCTCGGACAATGCATCATTGTTGGTCGAGTACAGTTCCGGACATGGTTGATCGAGTACAATGTACCGAGCCCGAGAATCAGGTTTGCTGATATTGTTAAGTTAATAGAATCACTCAATGATCAGTAACATAAACTCTGAATAAGGCTGCAATGTAGTTTGTCTTTTCCCGAGAACCTTGCAGAGAAAAGCAACGACTTGTTGAACAAATGAGGAGAACTCTTGAATATTTCATTGGTAATTAAATTTCTAATCACTTGTTATTTGCTGACGTTCCTGTGTGTCCTTGGTTTTAGTGATTGGCACTCCCAGTTCTGTCTTATTTAATTTGGCTTGAGATGCGGAATGGTTATGTCAAGCATTGAGGAATGTCGTGTTGACGAATTATAGCCGGTATTAGCATCGGATGTGCTATAGAGCATACGAAATATACTACTCAAAATTTGATAAGTGTCAACAAATGTTCTTTGTGAATATTTTGAAAATTGAAAAAGATGAACTGATGGGATTTTTATGAAGCTTAGTGTTACATCTGCAATACTGTAAGCAAATAAAGATTGCTTCAAAAGTTGATGTCTGAGTGCTGATAAGACCAAACTTAATTAAATGTTTGTGATACAGTCCAGTATATGTGCTAACAGAATGCGGCCCGTTATTGGCATCGTGGGTCTTGCACAATATGAGAATAGAAAGGGGACGAAAGTTATTTCTTGCCACTTTGGTCAATGCCAATAGGGCTTATCAGTTATCTGGAAAAAGACAACAGTTTGTTAATGTATACCAAATTCACCACATGAATATTACGAAATTTAGCAGCTGATATAATGATATTTTCATACTTTTACGAAGTTTTCTTAATCGTTTTTCTTTAGTTTACATAAGCCAGACATGAATATTTATTTCTTGACCCTTATCAAAATGTAAGTAGTATATAATTTAGTAGTAAATTAATATTACATGAGATAAATACAGTTTTACGTTTAAAATGCGAATATGCCGTGATTCGTCATCTTCAAGAAATTTCAATGAATGTAAAATAACTAGTTATCGACAATAAATTGTAAATAACCCGTTATCGACAATGGTTTAGCTGTGGTTACAATAAATCTACACGTTACACGTTTATTCAAATCAAATGATATTTATAGCCATGTGAGCGAAATTTCAGCAACAACAATTCAACACAAATATATAGATTCTAGTTCGACAGTGTGCCCGAGTCGTGATTAATTTACCATTTACAGCGACATGATTTTAGAGATGTAATATAAATCCATAGCACGTTAAGTCAATTACATCAATGACAAAATCGGTATAAATTAGTCAATGACAAAGCCAAAACACACGGTCGTTTTATGGTGGCACAATGTACTTTATACGTGGCACAAGAATCAGTAATACTCTACAGAAACATTTCAACTTGGCAACTTACGAAACTAACATTGACAATCATTTTATTATACTGACTTCTTCTGTCTGAGTGACCGTTTCAATTTCATCATTCACTGTCTGAATACACCGCAGTCGTGAAAGATCAGCCATTTCCGTTTGTCTCCGGCAAATGCATAGAGGCTTAGGTGATCAGAATGAATACACCACTGACGGAGATAACTCTGATTGAATTTCCATCTCAAAGTTCTTTCCCTTTGACCAATTATCTTCGATGTTGGTGGTTGTTGTTGTCTTTGTGATTGATCCTTGTGAATCTGCTTACTCTTACTCTGGTTATGTTTTCGAAGCAGGATACGTGTTTTAGTTGCTGTAAAGATTCCTTGTTTTCATATTCATGTTTTATGTTTTTATCTGTTACGTGTACCTGTGGTTGAGTATTTTTTTCTTTTTTGCGTATTCCTTTTTGTACCAATCATGCACTGCTGTTTACGATAATGATTGTTTTAAGAATAACGACTTTCGCCAAAATATTGCCCGACTAAAATTCGGTATATAACATGTTATTTTCTGACAGATTTTTATTTTGCAAATGTCACGTGCACTACACTAATCTGCGTCCTGAGGCTGCAGTATCATTTCAACATTTCCCCCAGTAAAGAACATACACGCTGTATTGTTTTGCTCTAGTACCAACTGGCAATTACTTGTATTTTATAGGTCAGAACAACACAGTACAGCCAATACTATCCATTTCGTAATGATGAAATCAATGTGTCCCATATGTATGATACAATCCTTAGTGTCAATCCAATTACCTAGTAATTGAGAACAACTTTTACTGCGCAGACAAACGACCTGTCACATGTTCCTTCCACCAACAGGAGGTGTAATAAGACCATACCAGACCCATTTCTACATGAATGATTAGCTGTTCAGGCGAATACAATGATTTTACAAATACATTATACCACAACCAAACTCCAGCTAAATTTCAGAATTTATGGATTTTAAAATGTAATTCAGGTATTTTAAGACATGAACAAATAGCACATGTACATTCAATTCGATGTTCATATGTATCTTTTAACCATTTGAACTGTACATAGCGATGGAAGCACAAAATGGTGCTAAAACATTTCGGATGTAATAGAGTATTAGCAGTTCAGATCGATATTCAATAAGTTTCCCGACTACAAATGTCAAGAGAGGAGTCAACAAAAGAGCCTATTTTCATGAAAATCAGGACTGGTCATGATGGCCAAACTGAAGTTGAAAAATCTTGTTTTTCCATAAGCAAAGAGTAGTTTTCAGACAGTTTCTTATTGTTTTCTGAAAATATCGATTTTGTACCTATAAACTTCTCATCCTAAGACAGCGTAATGTCGTCCGTGCTCCCCCCGGTTTTATTTTCCGCAATTAAGTTAATGGAATATCAAATATTAAAATAAGAATAGAGACAATCATGAGGTTTTCATGCAATTTCTTTATCTAAGGAAAGCACTAAACGTCCCTAATGAATAATAATAATTTCACATTCTTGAGAAGTCCCCAACGCGACTTGTATACGTAAGTCTTAGAATGTTGCATATACCGGTAATGTGTCTTCAAAGATGCATTCATATAAGTAATTGTACGTTTCAGTTTCAAGTAATGTTGATAAATGCTAAGGAGCACGGTCTGCCGAGACAAATTATTGGCAAATGAAGTCACAAAATGTCTGTCTAGCCGGATTGTATCTCTACAGGTGATGATAAACATTTCCTTAATCACCGTCGTAGGGCGATCGTTAAGCAAGTTTTTTCAACTCAACAGAACAGAGGATGGGACTAACACATGTTGCAATTAATCAAGCAAGCGGAAAGTTCCAACACGGAATGTCTCTGGAACGCTTCTGACGTGAAACGTTTAATTCCGATAATTCGTCGAGAGATAACACCTTAGTGCATGTAATGCTTTAACAAATCTGGATTTTTTGTTAGAATAAAAACGACTACTCATCCCAGTTCTCAGAAACTCAGATTCATTTCAAGTTATTTATTCATACCTTCACATGTTTTTAATAGCGTCGGACACATCAGCTAGATATCCTTTTGGGTGTTGGACTCCGAGACGCAAGGCGCTTATATGACGCATTTGCCACTTTCCTAGCTACAGGGCGTGCTGTTATTTTAAAAATGTTTGACATTGGTAGATCATGCATCTCGGGGAAAGGGGTTGTGGGTTAAACTGTTAGATCTGTGTAAATGTCTTGCTGCTGAGTTTCTGTAACTTTCGACAGTAAGAGTACATGTATAATAACACCAAACGCGCCATACCCCGTTACATACGTCGTTAACAATACATGATGGGTTTCTAAATCTACTTCACACGTTTCAGTAATCAAACACACACCTGATGATGGTATGTCGAACGTCAGACTTATTTTAAGTTTGTTTTCTCAGGCAAAATGTACTGTATGGTATTTATCATTAAACATAATAAAAAGTAGTGCTTTTGGTGTTAATTGGAAACTGTAAATAGATGCTTACTCGTGATAAGGCCAAGACAAATTCATATTGTGGTTCTGATAAAATGCTGAAAAAGTCGGGGGACCACTAACACACGTCTTTGTTCTTGCTAGCGTGTTATTGTTGGCGACCAATGATATGCGAATACAATATACATATCCATGTATTACGTGGCTTTCAAAATGCATGTTCACCATGAAACATAAATGATGATCCTTATTTTAATGTAATTACACTTCAACTACATGCACCAGAAGAAATAAGTTTGGAGTACGGAATGAGAATAAAATGATCTTGCCAAACAGCTGAACAGAAACATTTCATCCATCTAATTGCTCTTATACGCGCTATTTCTGGAAAACAGGTCTAGAGGCATTGTAACATGTAATAGATTTTAGTTTTAGTTAAATTAGAATAGTGCACAATGAATTTTTGATACGTTCACGGCACATACACACTTTGGTTTATCTGAATGCACACTACAGTAAAACCTGTCTGTAAGCTAAAGCCATTGTTTATTGTAGTGTCTTCCCTATCGAAAGGATCGGCCAATAAATTCCTCACATGCGATCATGATATGTGATGACAGGACTGGCGGTCTCTCTCAACTTGTTTAAATATTATCGAAAATGTTGTGGTGTTTTTAAATCAAATTTGTGGTCTTTGCAGGCATATTTTGAAATAGTGGTCTTTGTTCACAATTGATGTTAATGCAAGTTCGACTGTGTTGTACAATTGTATATTCAAACATTTATAAGTTTCCTTTGCGGGTATATGTGTGTGTGTGTGTGTGCGTGTGTGCGTGCGTGTCTCTTGCAATAAATGTTGGTCGTGTAACTCGTTTTTTTAGTCAGTCATCTGCTTACATAACTTTATCGACGTACACATTGTAACTACTCTTATTCATTTCTCAATTACACACGCAGATAATACGTATATATTATAATGTCGTTTGTTGGATGCGGTATTAGTCTTCTCTGTATTTTCATCCAATTAGAATGTTTGAAACACTACAAAATGTTGTATAGTATTTAATTGTTTGTATACAAGTGACATACCTAAATAAAGCCTATGTCCCACTGAGGATTTCCACATTGGCGATTTCACATTTCAATCGGGAGAACATTGCAGAGGCCAAAAATGTTCAGTGGAACCTAGACTTAAAACTAAGAAATTCTAAATATGTCTGATGATTTTGAATAACAATATATTATTACTTAAAGGTTATTCCCTTCGTTCAACAGTTACATGTACATCACAAATACTGCTTTCATGACATGTTCAAGTTCAAAGTGATGTCCCTGAAAGATGCACCTTGATAAGGGGCTGGGGTGGTATTCAATATTGATCTTACTTGACTTAAGGATAAGAAAAACCAATTAGACCATACAATATAAAACTCTAGGTCAGTAACAGGCGACATGATTGGCTATCCTTATTCTCTGGACAATTAAATTAAATTAATATTGATACCACCCCGGGTGTATAAACACTTCAATTTGTCCGTTTTCAGAGGTTCACTATGTTATGTGTTGGTAAATGTAGGGAAAGGCGATACTCAGTGACGTCAGACCAGCGTCACTGAGCTGTTGGAGTGTTGTACGTCATGTATGGTAAAGCGTTAGGTCGGGTGGAATCTCTCACTATGGTGTTATTTCATGTTCGTGTTAAACGATTGGTTTATGTGTGGCTGTGAACAATCTCAATGGGTATCACATGCGATACTGACATTTTTTGTGACTTTTGTGTTGCTACCCTACGTCTTTTGACGCTTATTTACAAAAGGTAAGTACGTGTTCAATAATTCACTTCCTTTTTAGTATGTGTCTTCGATTATGAGCGTGAAGTTGGCAACTCAGCAGCCAATCAGCGGGAAGTTAGCAGCCTAGGCTGCTCGGCTGCCAACTTCGCACTGCCAGGCTGATAGGCTGCCAACTTCACGCTGCTAGACTGCTAGGCCACCAACTGCACGCTGCTAGGCTGCTAAAATCAAGCTGCTAGGCTGCTAGGCCACCAACTTCACGCTGCTAGACTGCTAGACTGCTAGGCCACCAACTTCACGCTGCAAGGCTGCTAACTTCACGCTACCATGCTGCTAGGCAGCCAACTTCACACTGTTAGGCTTCTGTTGTCGAACTTTTTCTTGAGATGAGATGCTTTGGGTGATCGGGGCTCACTCATGTGCATTAATAGCTATTCCACTGGTTCATCTTTTCTGCCGTATATTGAAAGGGTGTAATTATAATGACAATAGCTGTTTGTTGACGCTGAAAGTTCATCTCAAGAACACGGGTACGTTTAACTGGTCGCTATGTATGGTCGAAATATTGCTAAAAAGCGATTTCATGACTGATACTATGACACAAAGGTTGTACATGTACTGGTATTGTGTACTACAGGAATGGAAGTATAACTTCATGATGAATACTCAGATACTCTGTGCCAAGTATATACATGTATGCGATTAGATAACGTATAAATTGGTTTCCAAGTTGGAGTATATCATGGTTTCCTAGGTGAGTATATTTTATCATGGTTTCCTAGGTAGAATATAACATAGAGCATAACATGGTTATCAAGGCGGAGTATAACATGGTGACCAAGATGGAATATCACCTGGTTTCCATGGCGAAGTATATCATTGTTACCAAGGTGGAGTATAACTTGGTTACGAAGGTGGAGTCTAACATGGTTACCAAGGTGGATTATAACATGGTAACAAAGGTGGAATATAAAATTGTTTCCAAGGTGGAGTATATCATTGTTACCAAGACAGAGTATACCATGGTTTCCAAGATGGAGTAACATGGTTACCAAAGTGGTGTATAACATGGTTACCAAGATGGAGTATACCATGGTGACCAAGGTCGAGTTAACATGGTTACCAAGGTGCTGTATAACAGGGTTACCAAGGTGGAGTATGACATGGTTACCGAGTTGGAGCATAACATGGTTACCAAGGTAGAGTATAACATGGTAACCTAGGTGGAATATAACATGGTTACCAAGGTGGAATATAACATGGTTACCAAGGTGGAGTATGACATGGTTACCGAGTTGAAGTATAACATGGTTACCAAGGTAGAGTATACCATGGTGACCAAGGAGGAGTATAACATGGTTACCAAGGTGGAATATAACATGGTTACCAAGATGGGTGTAACATATCTACCAAGGTGAAGTATGACAAATTGACCAAGGCGGAATATAACATGGTTACTAAGATGGAGTATAACATTGTTAAAGGTTGAGTATAACATGGTGACCTAGGTGGAGTATAACATGTTGATCAAGGTGGAATATAACATGGTTACCAAGGTGGAATATAACATGGTTACCAAGATGGAGTAAAACATTGTTACCAAGGTGGAGTATAACATGGAGACCAAGATGGGGTATATCATGATTACCAAGGTGGAGTATAACATGGTTTCAAAGGTGGAGTATAACATAATGACCAAGGTGTAATATAACATGGTTACCAAGATGGAGTATAACGTTGTTACCAAGGTGGAGTATAACATGGTGACCAAGGTGGGAGAATATCATGGTTATCAAGTCGGAATATAACATGGTTACCAAGATGGAGTATAACATGGTTACCAAGGTGGAGTATAACATGGTTACTAAGGTGGAGTATAACATGGTTACCAATGTGGAGTATAACATGGTTACCAAGGTGGAGTATAGCATGGTTACCAAGATGGAGTATATTATGGCTACCAAGGTGGAGTAAAACATGGTTCCCAAGGTGGAGTATAACATGGTTACCAAGGTGTTGTATAACAAGGCTTCAAAAAAGTTGTATGACTTGGTTCCCAAGGTGGAATATAACATGGTTACCAAGGTGGTGTATAACATGGCTTCAAAGGTGTTGTATAACTTGGTTACCAAGGTGGAGTACAATATGATGACCAAGGTGGGGTATAACATGGTTACCAAGGTGGAGTATACCATGGTTACCAAGGTGGAGTATAACATGCTTACCTAGGTGGAGAATATTATGGTTACCAAGGTGGAGTATAACATGGTTACTTAGGTGGAGTATACCATGGTAACCAAGGTGGAGTATAACATGCTTACCTAGGTGGAGTATATTATGGTTAACAAGGTGGAGCATAACATGGTTACCAATGTGGAGTATAACATGGTTACCAAGGTGGAGTATAACATGTTGACCAAGGTTGAGTATCACATGGTTTCCAATCTGGAGTAAAACATGGTTACCAAGGTGGTTAACACCATGGCTTCAAAGTGTTGTATAACTTGGTTACCAAGGTGGAGTATAACATTGTTACCAAGGTGGAGTATATCATGGTTATCAAGGTGGTGTATAACATGGCTTCAAATGTGTTGTATAACTTGGTTACCAAGGTAGAGTATAACATGGTGACCAAGCTGGAGTATAACATGGTTACCAAGATGGGGTATATTATGGTTACCAAGGTGGAGTAAAACATGGTTACCAAGGTGGAATATAACATGGTTACCAAGTTGGTGTATAACATGGCTTCCAATGTGTTGTATAACTTGGTTACCAAGATGGAGTATATTATGGTAACCAAGGTGGAGTATAACATGGTTACCAAGATGGAGTATATTATGGTTACCAAGGTGGAGTAAAACATGGTTACCAAGGTGGAGTATAACATGGTTACCAAGTTGGTGTATAACATGGCTTCCAATGTGTTGTATAACCTGGTTACCAAGGTGGAGTATAACATGATTACCAAGGTGGAGTATAACATGTTTACTAAAGTGGAGTATAACATGATGACCAAGGTGGAGTAAAACATGATGACCAAGGTGGAGTAAAACATGGTTACCAAGGTTTGGTATAACATGGTTACCAAGGTGAAGTTTAACATGTTGACCAAGTTTGAGTATAACATTGTTACCAGGGTTGAGTATAATATACCTTTATAGACAAGGTTGACTACATATTTTGACCGAATTTGGTTGAGACATTATTAGCATTTCGGTGAACTTTCTTAGTTAATCACCGGCTAGAATGTTCAACAGAAGAAAAATCATTGTCGAAGTTGACTAAGTCTCGAATCAATTCTGTCAAACTAGTGTATGTAATGTAAAATCATTATTTTTCGAGGGAGTTTAATTTTCGTTGATTTCGTAGTTGAACTCGACCACGAACTATAACCCCCACCATTAATAGACATCCACAATACAGAGCATAGGTTTATCCTTCCATGTTTTGTAATCCACGAACATAGGACCCCACGAAAAAGTATTTTCATCAAAATCTACGAAATTCAATACCCACGATTATATGTGATTTTACAGTTTATTGTAAACCAAGACAAACGCAAGAGGTTTCTCTGTGTATGCTTTATTGAAAGATGTATCTTTTAAAGACCAATTTCAGATCATCTGGACCAAAACAAAAATGCTTAAAAATTTATACATCGAAATAATTTCTAGGAATTCCAAAAATACTAAATATACAAAAACTTCGAATCATGTTATAGACCTATCACTATGTTTACTTATATAGGTCAGTCACCCATTTAACAAATATTGATTAATTTCATTCTGTAGTACTATTTATTTGCTATTTCGCTAAAACATGTTAAGAGTAAATTCGTTTATTTTGCTCAGAAAACAAAACCAAAAAGCGGACGAACTAAATAAACTTTATCTTTTTTCGCATTAGATTAATTGGCGATTGTTTTCCTTAAAATGTGTTTTCTCAAACATAATTAAGTAAATATAATGATTTAAAACCTGATTTAGCTATTCCAAACACACAACAATAACGTTTGAATGTTGATAATAACTCAAGTAGGATATAAAGAACCAAAATGAGATTTTAGACATGGTTCCGCGAGCACGTGGCCTTGGTCACATGGCATCTATCCCTCGCTTCTTTTTTATATTTTACTTTTCCTCATTTAAAGGATCCAAATGAGTAAATATTGGTTTTTTTAACGCAAACCTGATTTACCATCAAACACATTTCATGCATATTTCGTAAAATTTCGGCCGACGCTTTGTCAAGAAGAACGCGTAAAGGAATAAGAGAACTATTTCGATGTCATAGAATAGAACATAACTCATTTATTCACCTATGTTTGATATGAAAGTATCGTGTTACTCAAATCCTTTTTTAAAACTTAATAATTAAATTATTACATGTACATATTTGACATCATATACATTGTTACATAACGGAAATAAACAAATGATTATGATGTAGTACGTGACGTCACGCTGACAAACAATGTATGATAATGCAAATTTAATGTGGTGTTGCTTTTTAAAAAACGTGATTTTGAAACAAACTGTTGTTTCTTGATCCTTTGTGCCAAAATAGATATTATTACAAATAAGTTATTCGTACATGTTGATAATGACGTCACACAGAAGAATATGTTGCACGCATCGTACCGTTTACGGGTCAAGTAACCAATTATCTACCGAGATCGCATATATTCTGTCTTGGCTCACAATAAGTTTCTGACTTTTGTCTCTGCGAGTTTGATTATGTTTATGAAATACACACACGTTAAGATACAATCGACCCTAACATCTGCTGCATTCCTTTACGTTGTGAGAGATCTGACTACTCCCCGAAGGAGGTCATGTTCACTTCTCTGGCGCACAATGGCGTCACGTAGCCTCAGCAGTCTTTCACCGCACTTTCAGATTTGTGAAAGCAGCGATTTGATTGGATGACGTAAAGTTCACATCGACATAACCCCATACGGAATGTCGTCAGATCAGAGTAAAGTAGTGAAGCGTAGTAACGGTCTGATTTTAATGAGATTGGCTAAGATAAAAGTTTCTTACCAGCAGAACAAGCGCCATTTCCTGTCAATAAGTATTTCACAATCTATACACGTATGTATGCACGAGAAGCACGAGCAGCACAAGTAGCACATGGTTAAAACTCAATTTATAATATTTGCCTACTTGTCCAATACTAATAATTTAGCAACATGTTTAATATATATATGCAATTATAATGTAAACATAAAAATAAAAAATATCAAAGCACGTAAATTGTCATGATACACCGAATAGTAAATGAGAAGCTACCTTAATAATAAAAATACAGGGTGTGTAAAAAGTTCGTTCACAAATTCAAATTGATATGAATTTTGATCCAAGCTAGGCATGCACACCGTATACCAACATTTCTAGTTTCACAATAAGAAAACTAATAGAACATTGATGGACATTCTGAATATAAACTTCTGTAGTTTGTTTATACGTTTCTTGTAAAAATAAAAATATTTGACACTTGAAACGTTGTGAACGAACATTTTAATACCCTGTAGATACAAAACAAGTGTAAGATGACCCTAATTATCAAATTTTAAGAACTGAGTTTCGGAACAGAAAGAAACGAATCCAAGTGCTGTAACACTTATTATATTATAATGTATGCTTCTTGCTCTGAAGAATACCAAAATGTCACAAACGTAACAAATATGTGACTTCGATATTGATCTGCAATTCAAGAATAACATCCCGTCTATATGAACCTTATCAATATGATTTCCACACAGTCGACCATTATGATATGAATAATTTATATGCAAGCTGATGTTTTGATAGCAAGGGGTTTCAACAGAAACTATTGAACTGTTTTAACCCTACATGTGTTTTATTTGAAACATCAATACGGTGCCACGTTTCAACTATTCAACTGTTTACCGAACTATTCGGGCTGTGTTTTGGTGCTAAATATAGTCTGGTCAGGGTCGATTATCTGCGCATGTCTGGTTTCTCAAAGCGCCAAAACACATATTTGCCGTTGAGTAGTTTCAATATGGCGCATATGAAACAAGAATGAAAGCTAACTAGCGATAGTTCGACCATAGTTTAACCATTGAAGGGTTTCGTGGTCTCTAGTTGAACTAGGGTGATCTTGGTTAGCGACAAAACCCAGCCTCGGTTAATACCTTGTACGAAGACGGTGTTTGCACATGGTCGTCTCCAAAGCTACTGTAGCCTCCGTAGCTCAATGGTAGCGCGCTTGCTGTCTAATCTGGCGACCCGGGTTCAAATCCGGGTGGGGCACACATATATGCCTGCCATATTTCAGCATGAAGCTGACTGGCAAATAAAGGCTATGCTCGGCAGTTACCTTGTGTTGTACTTTTGTTTGCCATACCGACGTGAAATCAATATGACCTTATCTTAATTTTACATTATCATTATATACGCAACTTGCACACGTGTAAGACATTGGACACCATCGCAATTGACAATTAAAGACCCAACTGTCGCTAGTGCACTAGCGAAACATAGAAGGGGTTTATCCAATTACGGCATTCTATAATACGCTTTGAGAATTCATTTTATTAAATAATAATAATGACTTTATTTATAGAGGTACCACAGTTGGGCATGACCAATCTTCTCTGTGAGTCTCAATTTTACAGTGCTTATTTCTTTCAAAAGTTTGGAAAAGGGCTTTCGGATGGGAAGCATTTATACATTATTATGAAACCAGCCCCAGTGTCATAGTGTGGCTTATATAGTATAGTTACCCCCATTTAATTAAATGCTCACTAACTCGAGCATCGTATACAACAAACATCACAAAATGTCCAGAAAATAGCTGGTACATTGTACATATACACTCAGCAAAAACAAAGAACGTTATCTTAACGTATAGAGTATGATCGAGCCATCAACCAAGGAAACAAATCATGGCTGTCTTGGAACGTCTGTTTATATGATTTTGAAGGATGAGATATTTTTCTGTAAATATTGAGTCACCCCTTGGGACTCTTATAAAGCTCATCTATCACTGAGATGTCTTCCTCGCGATCTTTGGAACATTTCTTGTAATCGCCCCTAAATATTGCTTTTATTATCAAGTCATATATTATAAAATGGTTGCCAGGGAACGGTATGTAACAGTTGTTGTGTTTACTTTGAACACGTGTTTACTAAGGAACATCTTATGCTGTATTTCAGAATGAAAAGGGACGACCAATTTTATTACGATTACTTAGTGATACATATACCGTTTGTTATAAAACCTTTCGTTTATTTAGTTTATCTGGGTTTACACTGTTCTCCAACCCAACTGCCTTCAACAAATATTCAATCAAATACGATTCGGACAATTAACCTAGTTTTCCAGGAGTTCGTCATCTAGCAGTTCTAAATCTCCTTTCCACACGTAACTGACATATTCTCCATATCTAAAGGAACATAGTGTTACACATGTCACATGTTACATGTCACGTGTCTAGACCCATGAATAGAATCAGAATGCACTGCCGACGGCCCTCGCTGTGTGGGACTGCCGACGGTCCCCGCTGTGTGGGACTGCCGACGGCCCTTGCTGTGTGGGACTGCCGACGGCCCTCGCTGTGTGGGACTGCCGACGGCCCTCGCTGTGTGGGACTGCCGACGGCCCTTGCTGTGTGGGACTGCCGACGGCCCTCGCTGTGTGGGACTGCCGACGGCCTCGCTGAGAGTGCAGTATAAGTATATAGCGTTGAAATATGCTATTTCAATAATGTATATTATAGTTATTTAATTGTACTTAAGTCTTAATTGTATCCTCTGATGATTAAATATCGATTGAAATTTTGTTATGACGTCACGAGTTGCCAGCAACAAGTAGTTAGCAATAGTCAAATCAGGGGAAAACGAACACGCATACGCAAAAGTCACGTGATCAACCTTGTCACCCAATATTGAATGAATACTATACATCATGTAACGTACACACTATCGAAAAGCCATATTTTCATGAACATATTTGCATGCACTAAAATAGTAATAAAAATACGATTGAACTGCCATTTTGGGCCAAATTATATTATTGTATTAAATAATAAACGGGTGTAGCAAGTTAACATGGTATATCCGAAATGTGCCAATACAAATGTTGGACAATAATCGCTCCGTGGAAATGAAACACTTCACTAATCATTAACGTACATCATATGAAAAGTTTAGTAAATACATGTATTGCCAAAATCGCACTAATCTTACAAAGTACATAGTTTGTCACTTGGCTTAAAATGAATAATGTTTTATTTAGAATTAACTGTTCTATAATATACAGTCAATTCCCAAATGTTCCAGACCTGAAAATATCATAAACCGACCATTTTCTTGTATTGAGATATTTTGAACATTTTTTTTCTTTAAATTATGATTCTATTATTTAAGACATGACTTACGCTACTAGGACCGTACACTAGATGTGTTTCTTGATAACACATAACTTACAGCATAATATGCAATATACAAGGCATATTTTTCTACTTAATTAACAGGAATATTTACGTTAATTGAAAAACATAAACAATCATTAAATATATATAACAAAAATATGTTAAGCAAAGAGACACAAGCTGTCTTAGAAATCACAGACACATGCTTCCGAGATAAGAAAGTCAATGAATACAAGAGTAGTGTACCTAAAACAAAACTTATGTTAAACAATTACACTGATCATATGCACAACATGAAATGGCTAACAGTCACTCACACACGTACACAACGTTAAATCATAAAATATGGCATTTCCTTTTTTCTTAGAGAATCAACTTTTCAAGAATGTAGAGGTTTAGGACTAAATAACTGTCATAAGTCACACGAATAGACTCTTCTATACAAAATATATATAATCTTCTTGTAGATCAATATTAACGCTGTCCGGATGCTAGTTGATATCCGAAAACTAAAAACTAGTCACCGGAAGTCACATTTCGGCATCTAGACGACGAGTCCCCCATCAATGATTTGGGTCAGCATGTTTGACGTATCCCACCATTCTCCCTTAGGCATACCAAGTTTGACCAATGGTCGCATGTCGTTCTGTAGTACGGCGTATATAACATCCTCTAAATTGCGCAGGGCGTCGGGCGTGATACCAACCATCATAGCTATGTCTTCCAGGCTAGTTCCAACTGGTAACAAAAAAAGTAGTATATAACGTTAATTGATAAACTTGTGCTCGTACATAAATTAACGCAACGTCGTTTAAGGAATTGCCCAGTGGTAAAAATAACTAGATTTCTTGTTAAGTACAAATGAATAAATTAACGTAACGAAGTAAAACACTGCATGGTAACTAAGAGGATTTTCTTGTAATTTAATTAGTACAAATGTTAATTAATAAAATGTACATAAATCAAATAAATAATCTCCCATTGGGAACAAGAAAGAAACAATATTTCTTGTATAGTACAAATGTTCATTATAGATAAATGTACGACAAGTAAACATAACGATGATTATGTCTACACAGACAGAGTTTTTTTTAGTTATTTATGATAGATTCTACACAAACTTAGTAACGTACGTTAATTACAAGTTACGTAAATGTTACTACTTGTGTGGGAGGAGTGGATAAACATTATAACCATACTTCTATAAGGGAAAGTACATGCGAACTGATTATTAATAAGATGTCTACCCACGACCTTTTCAGCTCATGTTGCAGTAATGATAATGATGGCTGACTACCTTTTAATTAGCGTAATTCGGAGTAACTTTATCGTTGCAATTCCAGAACAAACCTCAACATCAAATGAAAACCGTAAACATTAGGGCCGGGTACCACCGAGAAAAGGGTATACCATGTTATTTGTCTAAAAACACGGTATACCACTAATTTTATTATAAGGCTTTCATACACGTATATGGTATAGTGCTCAGAACATAATTTAGAAAAAACTCGGTCAGGCTTTTTTAAGAACGACGACAAAGTCTTGATACTTGACAAGAACTTGAAAAATAATAAGACTAAGTAAAATTATAATTTGAGTTGAGAAGGACTGCTTGATGCTGGACTACACAGCAAATAATTACGAGAAAGTAATTACATGTATTGTAGCATGGCAATTTAAGGGATTCCAATGTGGACAGTATATATGTATGGTATAGTTTGCTGTTTCGGTTGGTAACTTCAAAATAATTAGAACTAGGGAAAATGTTGATATAATTCCGGAATTTCGGATGGTACCGCGGTAGCATACCGCAGGAAAATGATACCACGCGGTTACCAGCCAGTTTACCGTTAATTCCGCGTGCATATATTGCACATACACACACCAACAAGTATTGTGCAATTTGGAAATATTCTGTAAATGGAACAAATAATGGTCGCCAAATTAATATTGTTACTTGTAGAGAAATGATTCGAGAAACGTAAATTGCCCATACAAGAGGCATTCATTGCTGAATTATGCATGCATTCTATTTAGGAGGCATGCTAGCAAAACAAGTAACAAGCGAACTTCACATGGCTAGAGCATGTTATTTGCAAATTTATAGGGATCTGCTTGCATATAGAAGTTTTTTCGTCTAGTTATTTATGTCATTTCTACGGTTCAAAGGCTTCAATAATGAAGTACTGTCGTTTCAATGGAACAGGTTCTTATTGGGGATTTGTGCATGCTATTTTCTAGAAATTGTTTAAGAGCTGCATGTGAACTTGCAGTCTTAGAACGGCCATTTAAATATCTTTGCATTTCAATGGGACTATCAAAACTATTTTGAATTCATTGATAGAAGGGAACCGCCTTACTCCAGCATAAATCGCAAAAAAGGCAGACTAGTTTTCCACTTTCTCTACACTCTAAAGAATAATTTTAAAATTTCCGCCCCCTTTTAAATTATATTTGAAATCGTATCAGAATGAAAGTGTTTCTAACATGTGATTATATATCACAGCACCAAAGGCACATGGTTTCAAATTATCTGAGTGTACCCTATCTAGAGCTGTGGCCATGTTTTGCCGCAAATGATATGACGTCACAAGAACTGATATCCGTGTTTGCTGTGACAGATGTAGCCGGGATACGTCTTATCCGTTGCATCTTAACATGACCGCTGTACTTCCCTCTCTATGCTTGGGTGCGCTCAGATAATTTGAAACGATGTGCATATGACCAACACGCATAAATATGCTCCCATGAGATTTGATCACATCACAACAGAGCTTGTTTATCAATGATGCTGTTCAATGGAGTTAATGATATTGTATCATTTGTTCAATGAACTCGTGAATTAGTAGTAGGGCGTCCGTCTCGAGTGCGGGAGGTCCCGGGTTCGATCCCATGCCGCGTCATACAAAGACGTAAAGACTACCACCAATTCCCTCGCTAGACGCTCAGCATAAAAGGGAATCTGGCTTCTCTTTTCTCATACAATCGAGGCGATGGATAACACCAGGAATGAGGTGCCGAGAGTAATTGATATAAGTTGGAAAAATTTGTTTCACAATCGACATTAGATAAATTAGTTTAAGTATTAGTTTATACTTATCATTTAAAGGGACTGCCTCACATATCAAAAATAAAATAAAATTGTCTAATTTTCGCGTAATTTTGGTATAGTTGCCTGTATATCCCATAAACAACCACTTTGACATCTAAAATAACTTGAGAAACTTCGGCATTTCGAAAAACGAACCAAATACGTCACTGTGTTTACGCTGTAGTTTGTTGATGTTACAGTTCAATCATGAGTGAATTACATAATTCACAAAGCATGTTGGAAGGAAACTTAGCGATTTTTTTTCAAGAAAAAAGTGAGAGTGGTTAAAAGTGCTTATCTGCACCAAATCTTTTATAAAGCAACTGTCAGTGGCTTTCTATTACATCAATACTTGGTTAGATTGGACAATTACGATACACAAATTTTTTAGCCCAATCTGTGAGGCAGCACCTTTAAACTATACTAAGTATATACGCGTATTAACGTACCTGCCAATGAATGTGCAACAAGTTCCATATCTGCTCCACTGAATAACTTCTGTTGCATCCACTTCCGGTTGCGTTTCAAGAATTTGTAAATAGTTTCAACTGGTGGTCGTCGTCCTGTACAATGTAAAGATAAATATATAAATATGGTATGCATACATGGTGACATTATATTTTTAAAAAAAGTTTGTACATGTACACATACAAACATTTCTGGTCTAGTCCTTCTTTCTATGCTCAGATACAATACAGTAGCGCACAGGCAATCCAAAGCAACACAGAAACGACGGCAGCACCTAGACAACCACACAAGAGTCAGACATAGAACGAACAATCCATATCCTAAAACTTGATATTTCAAGCAAGTCTCTCTATATACTCACTCACAATGAATGGCATACTGTGGACTTTTATAACTATTTGAAAAAAATGGATAGTAACCAACCAGTCCAGGATGGCAGCAGTCAACAGACGCAAAATAACACGAAAGGCACAACAAAGGAACATACAAAAAGACAAATCACAAACCGCAAGCACAAACAACGTTGACAAACATAAAAATGAACAAGAAATATGACAGTATTTATATCAGTTATGTAGTTATTCAGTTAATTTTAGAACATTGTTGATTATGCGTAGAATCAAGCACAGCCAGTCGGTTTTTGGCGGTGATTTTGAGAAACCAGTTGTCAGAACCAGTTTTCTGCAAGGGTCGACAGCTAGAAATCAGTTGATGGTTAAGTTTCTTGTTTGGTGCACTGCTTTACATCAAGAAGTAGCATTATTATATTCTCATATTTACATTCTGTAGTCTAGATAACGTCATATGATGTCTGCTACATGTTCGGTTGTTGATAGGTGCTGAACAATTTGTGAATTGGAGAAGAGAGCGCTAATACCATTATATATTGCGTATGAATGACAAAGAAAATTTAAGAAGACATGACGAGTACTATTGGTGATAACTGTCTTGCAAATTCTAGAATTAACAGTGAGGGAGGGCCACCGCTGAAGATAGACCACGGTCAGGTCGCTCTCGAGATGTGACAGCTGGACCCCACTTTCGTTCGGCACATAATACGGTAATAAATTATCGAAGAGACACCATAAAGCACATTGCTAATTTGTGCAATCCAATTTGCCTGATATGCTTGGTATGAGATAACTGTTTACAAGATGGCTTCTCAGACTGACGAAATCAGATCAAAAGATCATCAGACTATGTTGAATATTCGTATTTGGACGTTTCTAGCACAACACAGACCATTATTGTCTAATTAACATTGTGAATGAGAAATCAACATTATGATTAACATGAGTCAAACGTACAATGCAAACAGTGGACGTCAAGAGTTATCTCCCCTAAAATAACAATCGGCCTCATGGTAAGGATCGTTGTCCTCTGGCTTATGGGGATGTAAGGGTGTTATCATGATAGATTATCTTCAGGGAAGTCATAACATTACCGGGTAACACTATGTTGATTTTTGTTGAGACAGTCGTAAGTGTGCGGTCATTCGGATTTTCCTGTCTAATTGGCCCATGACATACGGCTTCGATGGACTATGCCGATGAGTTAAAGCAATTAAAAAAAAATAGCCGAAGAGACACTGACAGTGAAGAAAGTACACAAAATGTACAAAATACTTATGCTAAGGACAATTTTCATGTCCACAACTAACACGTTACCGTAGCTGAAACTGCAGAGAGTCTTATTTTGACACTCTGCCAATTCCACAACAACGCACATTACCCTAAGTTTGTACCCTCTTATAAATATTTACTTATTCCCAAAACACTTAAATCAGAACGGTGAGGGATGCATTGTAACAAGAGATAATGTGTCATTGGGGCCGTTAGCATTTTTGGACCCTCATGACAAAACGATCTTTTAGAATGGCGGCATAATTGAACCGTTGATTGAACAAATGCATTTAGTTGAAACACTGAGGCTTGATTTCAAATATCATAATTCGTTCTGCTTTTAATGATAGGTCCGAAAACGATTCTATATGTCCTGATATACCTGTAAAACTTGGTATTGGCAGCCTTTGTAAATATGTCAAATATCATTGAAAATGATCATATATGGGATATTTTGGTGGACCTTTCGGACAAGATGTTAATACATTGTAGTGATATTTGATCGCAGGTAGTCTTTTACAGTGGTTTGACTGTATATGGATATAACTTGTAGAGATATGATAGGAAATAATTGCAACATTCAGACTACATATATTGGGAGATAGAACACGGGATTATTACATTACTGATATTGCTTTAGGAAAGTTGATCACTTCAAATGAAGTTATTATAAATAACATATGCTAGACACAAGAGTATATCACGACTCATGTAGCTTTGTAGTGGATGACGTCATTGAGATAATTCACTGCTGAGATAACTTGTAAATGATGACTTATATTATCCAGGGAGTTTCGATTCTATTTCCATGGGTCATTTTTATATAGTGCTAAGTTTTCCAGTTTTAGCCAAAACAACATAAAAAACGGACCCTTTATTCATAATCCTAAGCGTAAATGTTTTTTTTTTGATGGTCAAATGGGGATTTTTAGACATTCCTGCGGTGAAAGGGTCAAATTTAAGGGTCCAACGAAACCCTTTTTTCCCATAAAAATATAAAATATATGCGAATATATTATAATATATGTGTAGACTAATGTTCCCCATAATCCCTTGTACATATACAAGTAAGGTGATTTCCGTTGAAAAGACGAGGTACAGAACAGACAGATCACAGGAATTCGAAATTATATCTATACAATATCTATAGCACTTGATCCATTCAAAATAGCTATATATACACACATATACAAACATAATAAAAGCATCGAGTGATTGTTTATAGATCGTCTGATATGATATTTTAAGATATACCTATAATTTCAATTTCATGTGGACACATTTAGTTAAACCTAGGTCCCACTGAGGAATTCCACATCGGCAATGTTTTCCCGATTTTCTTCGATACCACCCGATTCATTACAATTCTTCCGATATCACAAAATATCTCATGACTTCCCCGAAGCTTCCCCTAGAGTCCTATGAGGAACCTGTTCCCGATGTCCTGGTAGCTCATTAATTTCAATCGGGAGTACATCGCCGAGGCAAAAGATGCTCAGTGGGACCTAGGCTTTTCTTAAGTGAACATGTAGAGATCGAATACTGTCTTGCTAAATCAGTGTATACAGAGCTCAAAAGGCTTTGCTTCTTCTGTTTTTTTTATCTCATGAATAAGAAATTGAACTGGGCTTTTCGTTGCAGCTGTTTTGAAAAAAGAATTAAGTTGCTGAACAAAATGACTTTATCCTAGAGCAACAATTTTGAAGAGCAATATGTTGCTCTAATATTCTGGTACATGTACATTCTTAATTCTTTCACCAACCTTTTAGTCGTAACATTTCCGTATAAAAAGTGCAAAACATTTCGGCTTTAGCATATAATAACACGATTTTGCAGCTGTTCTTTGAATGCTTGCAAATTATCATGAATAATTAATCATTATTGGATGGTAAGGGAAGCAAACTAAGTTCATGCATTCAGTATTTTGTCGTCCCAAAATTTCTACTCTATTTATCAATAAATGATTAAATCGTTGCAACATGAAACGTAAGGTCACGTCTCCCATGAGGCTAGCACCCGAAAGCCGACATAAGTTCAAACGTTCAGCTTAGGGTAGATCAATGCATGATATATGAACGGCTTTTACTAATCCGCATGATTATCCATTTGACTGACATTTGCTGAGCAAAACAATGGCAAACGCATTACTCGACGGATTTGGCTTCGGTGTGGGTCAGATAGGATGCAGAGCGACTTTGGCATGATGCGGAGTGTTCGCCATACAAACCAATCGTGTAATGTCACATAATTACAGAATCAGTCTTGCAGAAAATGCCATTACATGGGAATATCTTTGAAAATGAACGAATAATCATCAAATATTCATTGCTCATATAAAATGACCACATATCATGGAACAAGCAGATGAAATATTCATACACTGGCATTCTCTGTGAGTTATATGACGTTTCACGGCACAGGACACTAACTCGCTTTACTGTAAATCATATTACCAGATGTACCACAACAAAACTGTGCCACGCTTGTGATGTACGTATGTTAATGTGTCGGCAATAGGGAGGATGTGAAAAAACGCTTATGGGAACATATATTGCACGTGTAGCTTCCCATAGATACACACGTTGCAATTAATATTCGCTTGCCAGTCCTGCATGGTCCATTGATCTTTGCGCACATGTTCTGGTACACGTTCTGTTTGTCTTTCTTAATATACCACAATCACGAGTATTGCTCCCTAATAATAACCAATGTCCCTGTTACACTACAACGTCAGTTAGAAATTGAACACAAAGATATAATTGACGGCGCGAGAACGCGCCCGTCATATGGTATGAATCGAAAAATGTCTCCATGTTATTACGTAGCCGTATACGTGCCCATGTATTTACGTAACAGTATTATTAGGCTACGTTATAGCTTCGTTTCTAAACTTTGTTACCCCTTTACATCACTGTCTATAAAACGCTTGTTATGTATCTGGAAGAAGATATCAAAATCTTCATTGTCACAGTAGAACATGGCCTCTCTGACCTAGTGACTGCCTATAGCACTCGTTATAGTCTGAAGGATGGTCTTTTAGAATATATCGCTGGTTTAGAATGATAAGACTCATGCATTTTTAAAATCTACATCTCAATGCGCTTCTTATCAGCCTTATCTGGTCATGTTGACAAAACTGAAGTTTAAAAAAAGCTTGTAGGGCAGTTTTCAGACAGTTTTGTTTCTTGTTTTCTCAAATTATTGATTTTGTACTTACGACCTTCTAATTCTAAACCAGCTATATCAGGAAGTGATATCATGCTGTTTCTAAAAATGTGCTATCGACATCACCATGTTATAACTTGGAAAACACTGTTCGGTGTGTTTGATGTCTGCACACGTTAATATCAATGGTATGAAATACTTACTTGCATTACACAGTTCTTTATCTTCGTCGAAATGATCGGGGCAATCTGGATGGTCATCACACACAGAGTCTAACGCTATACACACACCTGATGACTGGCATAAGAACGGTTGATAAGCTGGGCATGGGTTACCTGCAGATAAATATACAAACATAAATATTTTGTTCAATATTTGAAGTCATCAATACATTTATATTTCGTGCGAAACTATTTATTTGAGCCTCATTAATTACGTACGATCGTGTGTTTTCGTTATCATACGACAGGATGTTAATTTTTTAAACTCATCAAAATAACAGACACTAACAATTATGATCATAAGTTAGAAATGCCGAGCATAGCCTTTATTTGCCAGTCAGATTTCTGCTGAATATGGCAGGCATATCTGAGCCTCCACCCGGATTTGAACCCGGGTCGCCAGATTAGACGACAAGCGCGCTAACATGGATCATTGGGAAACCCACATAAATAGTTTCGCACACTATTAGTACATGGTTGATTGTGTTTTGCGCGTTATATTGTGTCAATTTTTTGTTTTGCATTTAGATCTAGCTGTGCAAGATGTAACAAACATGATATACTTATGAAGAATACATTTTACTATGATAGTTGCAGAAATGTTTCAACCGCTTTTCTAGGCTAGTTTTTCAAGACATTCCTATATTTTGGGGAAAATGCCTAAAAGCCGAAATCTGCATTTTACAACAACAGTCTGGTTTGTATTGATGGTTTTAGTTACACTTTCTACAAGATGACTTTCCGTCGGCATCTTCATTGCAAACATCGAACACGCTCATCTAATTCAACTCAACGTCATTGATCTTTTTAAAGCTAGTTCTTATTTCAGTCTTTGTGACAGATCTACATTCATTTCTCACAATAACATCCATTTTATTTTCCAATTCATTTCTCCCTGGGTATTGTCAATCTGCGACTATCAGAGAACAATTCAGTGACACGGTTTACAATTGATTCAGATAAAAACGCTTATTGTTCAAGCGGAAGACAGCTCAGTATGTGTTTCCGGTTGAACGGTGTTAACATAAAAACACATTCGATACAAATGTCGTTATACATTCCTCCGGTGTTGGAATAAAAAGCGTCAGAATTGAACTTAGACAAGATGTGACAATATTCCATTTACTGGTGAAATACATGTTGATTCTAAGCTATTACATTGATTCCTCGAGTTTTGTAGAATATTCGTACCACTTAGATATAAGCAATGTTGCTTTACGTAACACAGGAATTCGAAATTTTATCACAAAACTAGTTTTTTTCTTATAATGTATAGACGAAACCTGCGAGTGCAAAACCCAACCGTAACCCTTCAAACAAATTTAGACCGGACACTGTTCCAGATACACTGTTCAGAGTGTTTGAGAAAATACGATTCTGGTGAACAACCGTAAGTGGATGCCACAAACTTCAAAAATCTTCAGCATGAGAACAGTAATGCAATGCGGAAAGATTCCATACGTGCATGACACACACATAGCGCAAGTTGTACATTGTAGTTGTAAGGCAGTTAAAAGCAACCCAGTTAAAGCTTTCATTTTTGCACGCAATATTTGTTGAGGATATTTGCTATAGAGCAATTTCAAGACATCGTAAATTCGTGAATTCCAAATTATTGACCATACGTCAGATGTGTAAACTGAGAATATATTAGACTACTAAAAGAATAGTAACTTGTTGTTTTGCTTGAAAAATAAATTGGCGTTGCGATCTCCACCAGGGTTTCTGGTAATTTGAACAGGACACTCTCTTTTACGTACTTGTGGTGTAAATTATTCGTGATTTAATTTTATGGTCGGGTTCATCCACACATTAGTATGTTGGTGGTCTATTGCCACAGGTTTGTTTATGCGTCTAGCATGGTAGAGAATCTAAGACTAAACTGCCGCCACTGGCTAGTCTGCTTGACAGATTAAAAATCGAGCAGAATGCGTAAGTCTCTTCAGTAAAAAATCTTTACATCATTAAGACATTTGCAGTTCCTCCCAGTGACAGCATACGATACGGTAAACTAGCATCTAGCAATCCTAGACTAAACTGAAAAGGATCTCGCAATAGCAAAGGTCCCCGAGATAAAGTGTGTTGGCTCAACCATGTGTACACGCCGTAACACTAATCATCCTTGCCCCTAGCTGACTAGATCACGGATAACCGAACTCTAATATATAACCATGGATGGAATGGGTTCTTCAACATTGGTATACCACTCCATTCTAGAGGAAGATAACCTTGATGAAGAAATAACCGGCCATCCAGGATGTTGGTTCAGTAAAGGGGTAATCTATCCGTCCTGTAAAATCATACGGTAACTGATTACGGAAACACAATTAACGAAAAGCAAGTGCTTTAACCACTTGACCACGATTCTGCCTCACATCCCATAATAAGAGAAGAGAAGTCATTACGCTCTTTTTAATCGCCGAGCATCAAGCAAGTTCGTTTTTAAATCGTACGTTACATATAAGACGTCCCGTCCCGCCTTCTGCGCTTAAAACGGACACACTACCACTATGCTATAGTGGACCCAGATTACAGTACAAGTTCATCAAACATAACAGACACATAACAAAACCATGTTCTGCAATCATCGATCATTCTGTGATTTTTTTTCTAACATGGCTGTGTGGAATCACTAATGATGCCACATCAAATGGATGAAAGAATGTGTGAACCACATTCCCAATTAGAAACACCCTAATGCGACATGTTTCGCACCTAAACGCAAATTAATGTCGCTGTTTTTGCGTATACATCTTGATCACTTGACATGCCATGAACATAATTCGCGGGTTTCTTCAGCGTTGGAATAAAAATTGATAATGGTTTTACAGAGCTTGCTTTCTCTGGTATTTTTTGAAAGTATTGTAGGTCACCGAATAATACGACGATAACTCCCAAAGGGGTGATATTCAACTTTAATCTAGATACTAAAGAAGTTCGCTTAAGAACATCTTTTATTAGAAAAGAATTATTTGCCTGACAATACGTTAGTTCGATCGGGTTTGGTCAGTTTGGGTTGTCGATCCGTTGAGATCGTTCATTCCGGAGACCAGTAACACTAGCCAGTTTGCAATCTGTATGAACCCCATAAACCTTAATTATCTTAACAAGAATTATGCTGATCGGAAAAATCTATCAAATTAATTATGTTAAAATTATATATATCTGCACTGGTTTTGAAAAAATATCATGTCACTTGACGATCACCTGGAGCACGTCACATACATTAAAGTAAGAACGTGTATGTTTGCGAGTTTGATCAATTCGAACGACTTCCTTGATATGTTTGTACTACAAAAGTTAAGTAAGCACTACGAGTATACAGGGTTTCGAATAAAAGGTTTACAGAGATTACAGGTTGATATCCAGGAGGTATTTGTACGAGGATGCCCCAGAGGGGATTTTGTACTTTCATGGATAAAGAAGAAGAAGAAGAGGAAGGAGGAGGAGGAAGTAGAAGGAGGAAGTATGTATATCAAGTTATTTCATGAAAGGACTTACGTAACCAAATTTGAGTTTCAACTAAATGAAATAGCACTGAATAAGTTAAAGAAAGAGAACGCAAACGCGAGGTTGTGTTATTGTGTTGAGGACGCTGCCCGAGAATAAAATTAATAAGGCATCCAAGCGTTGCGTTTTCTTTGTAAGTTTTATCATAACTAATCACTCTTCAGTTAGCACAAAGGATACATGAGTATTCTAGTGTATATCCGTGGTTAGCACCAACGTAAATTGATACAATAACTAAGTCCGGATATGTCGCTATAACTTTGACGATCCCAAAAATGTCGAAAAAAAACGCGTGTCGACTGTATTTAATATTTCAAGTAAGACCCCTAAGAAGAATAATTATAGCAACAGTTTTCGATTGGTTGACGGTGATAAGCGTCATAGGTCGGAGTATTCCAGAACAAGACTATCAACATTTTACAATATGTTCCATATCTCGGTAG
Organism: Spisula solida; assembly: GCA_947247005.1. NCBI lineage: Eukaryota > Metazoa > Mollusca > Bivalvia > Venerida > Mactridae > Spisula > Spisula solida. The sequence continues at coordinate 25,313,061 of OX365945.1, read as the reverse complement.
AAATTACTTGTACATGTGACAGGATGTGTAATTCACGGACGATGACAACACTGTCTTCCTTGTCGCCGTTATCGTGCCAATCTTTCTAGATATACGACCTTATCGAATTAGCATCGATTAGCTGACAGTAAGAAGCGAAATGAAGAAATATTATCTAATCTATTCACCGTTAGACAGACTTCCTGCTAATTCGAGATATTCATTATAAATGATGGACTCCCAAGAACCTGTGGCATAAATCGAAAATTACGTACAGTATACATGCCGATGAATATGTGTTACAAGTAAATCAAGCAAACTTAATTAGAGAATACGTATAGCGCTTTAAATACAGAATTATAAAAGCAATTAAATGTTCCTGAACGTAATGCACAAAATCGATGTATAGTTGATGTATTAAATTTGTTTTCGATTTGTTTTATTTGTATGTGCTTATACCAGTATGTTATACTATCTACAAAGAAAGTTCAGCTACTCACAATCGTCTTAAGTACAATGCAGTACATTAGTGAAAATGTGTTTCCGAGAATATTATAAAACTACGATACATGTATATGGCTTCATGGATTAAGAATTTTCTAGTGTCAATGCTTCGGTTGAGACACTGGAATCACTGTTAGCTATTCGAACGCCTCAGAGACTTTTTATGATGGAAGAAGCACCACATTTGTCATGATGAAGCCAAAGATAGACTGACATGACAAAAACAAGGTAAATACTAAGTCACCTACCCTCCCTCAGGATGCTTCCAGTTCTACATATATAATGGATAGGTATCTCCATACTAACACCGTAAAACAGAGTTACATCATTCTAATTCAATTACTGTCCTGCTTCTGTTACTGTTCTCACAAACACACACACAACCTCATTATTCATTGAGTTTTACACCCTCTTTCCGTACTGCGTTGGTGGACAATCGCACTGATCAATTATCTTGGAAATACCTTGTCTATCAGTATACTAACTTGTTTACCCCCTTTGTCACACCCCTTGTTAGTTGTACTATCGTTTAGTCTTCGTCGATTATGAAACAAGTTTTTACACCTTCTATTAATCAATCTCCACTCCTTTTTGCTGATGACACCAATGATACTAGCCAAGGGTACGAGAACAGAGAGGTAAACTATCCCGTTTTATGATGAACGTCAAGCAATGGTGGGGCTAAAATGAATACAACAAATCAGGCAGGAAATGTATATTCCACTCGCCAGCCCAACATAACCGGAGCAAGATACAGGGGACAAGAACGTATCACATGGACCAAAACACACCACAAGAACAAACCACAAATCAACACCCAACAGAAACACTGTAAATGTGTCTTTTGAAGTCTCATTCTGCACGCATAGTTACATAAGGACGCATACAAAATGAAAATAGATTAACAAAAAGGCACAGTGACAAACATTTGTAAAGACGAAACGAAAATTGCAAGAAGCAGGAAAAGGTTGCCACTAGGTGAAAACTGTAAACACAGGACAAAATTGTTGAGATATGTCATTTACGGGACATTTAAGTTAACGTTTTTAATACTGGTTCATATAATCTAGTGTGTGATTTCATTGATTTTTGCTGACCTTAGCACCTGAGACGAGTCAGCAAGGCAGCAACCTGTATATCACGCAGTAGCATGTCTATTGTTTGTTTTGTTGTAATGATTAGTATGCAATGTACATGTACGTCTGTGTGTCAACAGTGTATAATATAAGTCAAGCACGGCACATAATCAGTGTTCATTGTCTCGTATGGTTCAAGATTGGGGTACTGAACAAGTCACAAAATGGGGCGCACTTGGTTGGTTGTCCTTGTGATATGTGATCGTCCTTGTACTCTTTGTTTTGCCTTTGGTTCTATCTGTTTCTGTTGAGTGCTGCCTTCCCTTTCCGATTTGTTATTGTCTGTTTTAAGTATAGAGATTCAGAACGCGTGCTTACAATAGTTCTATCTGACGATGTGGTGTTGCCATAATTCATGTTGGCTTACGAAATGTCAAATAGTTTGCACTTACATAACTAGAAAAACGATGAGGATGACAACAACAGACAAATCTATCTCAACAATTAATGTCCTGTTAATTAGAAGAGTATGTCCGCTAGCAGAGTGGCTTTTATGACCTACAAACCGCGTTTGTTACAGATTATCATCCAATGTAACTGTGTGTCGTTCAGAAGTTATTAATGAAAACATAATTGTGTGTTGTTGCCATGCCCAGGACGGCGTCTCGGTACATAGATACGAATGACATTTCCCCCAATCTTTTTTTCTGTGTATCTGTGTCTGTCTAGAGGCGGTGTTGTGTCCCGTACAGTATACTTCGCTTCAAACACATGTGATAAAACCGTAACACGTGACTTGCGGTATCCCAGGGCGAAACTTGCGACAAATACTCACAATCGATTGTAACTATGCCGACACCAACCTCCGGTTAGCTTATCCGCCAGTATTGCGACGAATTGTCGACAAATTGCTTTTATAAACTCGCTCATAAGTATCCTTTTACTGTGAAATAACAAGGGAATAATATACATGTAGATAGAATGGAATAGGAAAGTCTTAGAGAGGTTCTCTTCTATACCTAACATTCTAAATAGAACATGTTATTAACATGGAAAAGCCTGGATACTGCCTACAAATCCCTATGATAGCGGAGAGACATTGCACCCTACGGCGACACATCATACAACTTACAATGATAAAGTATTTTAATTTATAATATGTACTTAGTGCATTCCCTCGAGTTGTTGTATCTGGTTGGTATATTAATACAAGTCTTGTAACCGCTTTTTATTAAATGTCGTTGGCCAGTCGCTTGCGGACGAACATGCTATATCTGGTTGATAATTAATTCCAAGTAAACCGGTTAGATCAAGCTAGGTCAACTGGCCGCCTCATATGGCAGAAAAACAGGTAACAGCGATGTATACGTTATGAACCAATCGTTCGTTTGGGTTTGGTTGGTGATTGCCTACCGAACATATCTACCTCGGATGTGACACTGACTAGGACTCTCTTCGAAAACATGTATATCTCATCGGGGAGCTGTATTTGTACGATCAGTGATCCTTGTAACAGGATGCTGAATTCGAACAAAAGCATGTATCTGTTCGAATACAGTTCCATATTAAAAAAACGTGTGGAATGTACAATGTTTCGGTCTTTGCTGCAAAATGGCCTCTTCGATAGCCTAGTGGTAGAGCGTTCGCTTTGAGTGTGGGAGATCCCAAATGGTACCAGAAATTCTCTTGCTTGACGCTCAGCATAAAAGGGAAACTTGCTTCTTTTCTCTAATACCCTCGTGGCGATAGATAACATCAGGAACGAGGTGTCGAAAGTGATTGATATAAGCTGGAAAGATTGTTTCACAATCAACCTTAAGCAAAAAAGTACAAACTAAACTAAGATAAAAAGAATACACTTGGGAGCTGTATTCTAATCAAAGCATGGTATACTTAGACATACTCCCAATTAGCTGTATTTTAATCAAAGCATGTCATATTTAGCCATACTCCTAATGAGCTGTCCTACAAGAGAGTCGTGTTCGGTGTTATGTGTGAGGATGGTATTCTATTTCTAATATTAACTATTACTGACTCTGATTTTGGTAATTAATTAAGGTAACGTGAACTATTTATGACATCAATACAATTCATATTGTAATGTCTAAAGGTCAAATACATTGAATAAGAGTAATTATCTAGTGTAATGGCTAATTCCAGCCCGCATCAGAAAAACAGTATAATGAGTTACCTGTCTTTAAAAGCCTGTCAACCAATATATCAAATTGGACAACGTGAACATTAACAAGGCAAGTAGTAGTTTAAAACAGGTTTATGTTATACCAGTATATTGTAGAACTGAATATTGGAAAGTAATTATACTATTTTTCACAAAAGGTTGTAACTTAAGGTGATTCCCAACTCTTACATTTTTCTGTACAAGAGGTATCAAACACCTGCTTTTTATGAAGAACACACTCATGCTTGTGATTGAACAAACCCATAACAGTTTTGCTCGGCTAGTTTTTAAGATATTTTTAGATTTTAGGAAAACCCCCTAAAAACTGATATTTGCATTTTACCGAAAAAGTGTGACATTTTATTTCATGAAACTTGGCATGCACGAAATTTCGTATATACGATATCACACGATACTGTTTGTTTTAGAATATGCATGTTATGTATATTTTTAAATGATATTTTAAAATATGAGATTTTTCATTTTTAAGTGATACGAAAAAAATAGTTGAACAACATACTGTTTTCGTACATGCAACCAGTAGAGTAACTATTATATAAGTTTTATCCCAAATTTCATGGCAGTTGCTCGGCTAGATTTTTTTTATTGACAGTTTAGTGATTTCGGAAATGTCGAAAACCAGGAGAGTTTACAAAATACATCAACGTTTTGAATACGTTGTATCCAGTTTTCGCGATAATTTGTTTTTGAAAAAAATGTGTATATTTCAAGATGAGCCCAGTTTTAGCAATATGCTCTTTTGCATTAGCTAGTCTATATTCTTACGAAATAAATGCAAAGAACCTTCATCTAATGTAGTCGGGATGCTAAACAAATATTAAAACTTGGATACAATTTTGTTTTGGCGCATTATAAAACGTTTCACATACGTTGTAGCTAGTATTCGCGAGTGTACATGTTGGTGTTTCAAAGTTTGGAATAAATGGTAAATAATATTGCAGCTATAGCTTTATTCTGCAAGCTTGTTATAGTATAATATAGTAATATCTATGCAGTAAATTCGTGATTGTACGACATGAGAACATGCTGACGAATCAATTTTTAATTTTTCGTACTATTTCATCATGGTAGTCAGACACTTTCAATACGTCTTATTTACACCGATTTCTAAACTTCCGCTCAAATGAAGAGTTAGGAATCACCAAAACAATTTCTTTCGTTCGACTGAGACAGTCGTAGTGGTCATTCGGTTTTATCCCTGCCTTACTGGTCAATGGCCTCCGACTTCGAATGATGTGTTTAACCGTTGGTAAATTTCAGGAATACAGCACCACGTATAGGACGGACAGATATTTGTAGTAAACGGTGTTAAAGCAGGAAAGGTGTGTACTCAAGAAAACCATCAAAATATCAACAACATAACTACAGTAAATGGTTAAAAGAAAAAAGTTTAAATAATAAAGTTTCATTGAAAAACACTGGAATATCAATATTACTCGTATCGCACATCTATGTCAAAACAGTTTGCGTCAGGCTCTTTACCCAGACCATAAGCTCTTGTCCATGTTATAAACTTTAACGGGAAGGTCGACTGTCAATATATATTTTTCTAATTTTATCATTTGCACATTTTTGCTGACTCTTAGTAGTGTTTTGATAACATTTTACAAATTTATGACAACAGTCTACACATACGGCTATCGTTGTTGGGAGTTTGTGAATCAGTGGGCAAACTTTCAAAGATGACGCACACACGTACAGTCAGAATCAGACAGGCGTACTGCGCATGCGTGATCGGTATGAGCCAATCATTTAAATACATATCCTATTACGGATAAATATCGAGGAATCAGTACCATAGAAAGCAATTTCCTGCCAGATAAAACCACTTATCGTTCATCGAACAACTTACATACGTGTATCAACATTCGGAAACATCGGTTTTTATGTAATTACAAGTAGTGTGTCTTGCTAAATGTTCAAACTTTGTCTGGTTCTCTGATCTATTATACCGTCGAATGGACCGTTTAATGACATTTTAACCGAATTTGGATATTTTCATTTGAATATAAGTCTGCTTTTCTCTACGTGTCGCTGTGTGTACGCTCAAATAGACATACACAAAGAATAGTTCCCAACTGTGGTCATGTTCAGACAATTCAACTAAACTACGACTTCATATTTCATATCTAATAATAGTATTCGTAATTTAAGTGACTTATTAGTCGACTACAATGCACCTGTCTTAAGCGGTCATATCAAGGATAGTCAAATGTCACGAATGTTGTTTTTTAAATCAGGTGGCCACCACATACAGGTAAAAATGTATCAAACGATTTGTTTTTTAAGAAATAAATTAACTGCCAACGCCGATGGTTACCATTAGCACATGCTTGACTGAATTTTGGTAAACTTATAGATTAACAGTTAAACGTGATATGCCTTAAACTTGTAACACATGACACATACCACCATTACAATTCCAGACTGCAAAGGTAACCAATTTTATCCCAAATATCAAAACATTTTCATTTATTTCACACCTGTTAAGAAAGACCGCCTGTCATTTAAGACCACTTTTCATATTTTTATGATTGGACATTACAGACAGGTTCGATTGTATTATGTATCTATGACTCTATATATTTGGAAGTTTACAACCAATTATTCCAAATTCAGACGTAATAATATTGAAACATGCCATTTGTATAAATATAAATAATTCATTTAATTTTACACATAGGAAACAAACATAAAGTTGCGTACGTTGCATGTTATCTTGCTAAGCATCTGTGGTTTATCGATAATGTAGAGCACTAAATTGTTTTCAAAAGTCGTATTGTTTCACGTGTTGGCTTACAGAACATGAACAAAAGGTTAAATCTACGGCGTTGATAAACCATAACGAGCTCCGTTCTTACATTGGTTATCAACTTATCATAGTTAACATTTGGTTCGATCCACTGCACTCCGTATTTACAATCCTATTAACTTCATCGTATCTACTCATGATTATGCGTATAGGAACCTGCGAGCCAGCGCGGTCTACTTAACAGAAAATTGTTTCCTTCCGGTAAATTTACTCCAGAAAAAAAGTTTGAAACGATTAGTAGCCTACTGTTATTGCAGACGCTGTGGACGGGTGGGTTTCATCAAAGCGGCTCTATTCAGAGAATTTTCACGTAATTTGTCATTATCTGATAGCCGATACATTCTGCTTGTAAGGCATTTACTTCACAACCAATTTTCATGGTAATATTGCAAAAAATATCTCCGCTTATATACATTGATTACGACCGAGACTCCGCCAGTTCTGATTGGTCGACGATGTATTTAATGCCACGGCTCATTTCCACTAATTCAATTTCATTTTTGCGACTGTTTCATAAAGCCTCGCCGTATTGCCATTATCCATGTCAGCCAAGTCGCACTAAATGAAATGTGACAACTGCTTTCAATATGTCTACTCTAATTTCAATAAAAATATGTCCTCGTGAATATAAATTTGTTTCTTACAGATTGCTTCTATTTTGTTCTATCAAGCCACATTACACCATAATGTTAGGTTTTTTGTTGAGCTGAGAATATTTTCTTGTTCATTTGTATTTCAAATGTTGTCAAGAATTAATCAAACAACAACAATAAAAACAACAACAACGACAAAAGACAGCAACATCAAAGTATGATTTTCATGTAAGAAGATAATAGATAATCGGACAGAAGCATAGGCTCATGGTTTCAAATAATATCAGTTTCAAATTATCTCAGTTTCAAATTATCTCAGTTTCAAATTATCTGAGCCCATGTACCCTTTGTACAGAGAAGACTGTACAGCGGCCATGTTTAGCCACAACAGATATGACGTTACGAATTATGGTACCTAGCTTTTCTACAGTTGTCACAGCAAACACGGTTACCAGTTCCTGTAATGCCATATCCGTTGCGGCTAAACATGGCCGCAGCACAACCTTTTCTCTATATAAGGTACATTCGGATAATTTGATACCAGAATTTGAAACCAGGTGCCTTCGGACAGAATTACTCAACTTGAACAGCCGATAACAGAAAACCTAAACCATAATGTAATCTGAAGACAAGTATAGTCGAAAGCTTTAACAGTCTGTGTTATATCATGCTTTAACAGAACGCATATAATATGACATTTCATATCCAAACACTGTACACATTAGTGCAGTACTCATTTCCAGTGTAGTATTGTGGCAATTTTACCTTTTCCGGTGCAGTAATGTGGTTATAGCACTTTACGACAGGTACTTATTCTCCAATTTAAACAAACTACGTATTTTAGCCATTTGGAACACAGTCAAACATGGAAGGAATTTAATCATAAAATGTGAGGCATATGGTGACATATCAAAAAATACGGGATACTTCGTTTTTTGGTTTTACCACTAAAAACGATTTCTTATGATACACTACTAAGATAAACTATAATGACGGAAAGAAACTGAGTTAACCGAACGCGATTAAACGGACACGACCGATAATTACCGAAGCGCGCGCAATGCTTTATGGGTCTTCAAGTCATAATTCGGCTCTTTTTAGACTTGCCTATCGAATTTTGTATGCTCTTAGGGCATAGGAATCTACTAAATTTGACCTTGTATGGAAACACAGTTGGTCAGAAGGCAACACAATCTTCATATACTTTGTGTTTACAATCATCATAATTAGGATTAAGTTTTCAGATAACCATGAATGTTTTCCCCACTTGGTGCTACTGTTTCTGGTGGGAATTTGAGATAAGCCGGTCATCTATACTTGATTAGTTTAGCACACTGGCGTACGCGCATGCGTAATGAGCGCTGAAGCCACGTGGCACCAAATACATGCCATGTTGTTTGTAGAAGATAAAATTGAGTTGAGATTAGTATACAATATATTTGCTTTATTCCGGTTTGTTTAATGGAATGAATCGAGCCATAGTCATGCTTTTCTAATCATTTTTATAAATATATAATTTCCTTTTAATACTAAACCAAACAACCATACACTATGTTTGGCTTTGTTTTTTCTGTCGAGAAAAAAGACACATATTTGCCAATTCATAGAGTTGCACATAACAAGCACTCCGCACCGGAAACGTACTAATTGCCCGTTGCACACTTTTGTTAATTATAGAACTTCTAGATGTGTCTAGGCGGAATGAATTGATTGGAACACCACCTCGTACATGTATGTGTATAACATACTGGTTAACAAATAAAGACAGTGAGGCAGTAAAAGGGTGACTACGTACATGGTGTCAGAGTAGTTCATTCAAACAGTTTCATAATTATTGCCAGTAAGAAAGATAAAATATACAAGGTGACTGCACTGTTCTAAACTTTCTGACATTGAATGAATTCATTAGTGTTGAAAGTTCTTCAGTATACAGTACTGTGCATAGTGTTCATACTATTTCATATTTCTTTAAAAAAATTATTATAGGCGAGCACATTTGACCTGTCACTTATTAATCCTCGTGCGTTTTTGTTTTTGTACCGTAAGAATGTTTTGGTTAGTTAAAATAACAACGCTGATTGAACAACGTATAAGCACGTGTATTCAAGGATGACAAGTTAAATATGCTAACTTTAACATGACTGTGCTTTATTGTATAAATAAAAACTACGTAAATTGGGATATCAAGAAATACGTACATTTTTTAGATTATTGTGTTAAATAAAGTGTTTTATATCATTAATTACATCATTCATGTTTGTGTTAATGTAGTAGCCATGCATGCATGCATGTATGTACATACTGCCACATGGGCCTCTGGCCTGCCGGTTGTTTGAAAGGTAAACTAAAAGTATTGTTAAGTTTAATATGAAAATCACGGAGAATGTCAATTCTCCACTTCATACTCGGTTCATATGCGACGGTTACAAAGCGATCGCTTACTAAAACAAGGTGCAGTATCAACATCCTTCTGTACATAACCCAGGAATTTTACACAATCAGTCTAAAACATAGTCACTGCGGTATATAGGTACACTGGATGTTGCGAATAAATGAGTAATGTAGTCATAATGTTGTTCAATACTCCGCACACAAACGAGATACTCATCCGTACATAAACGAGATACTAAGCAATACTCGGTACAGTAAAAACCAATACTCTGTACAGTTACTTGTATGTGTTTTAGTAAGTATCTTTGTTGTACTTTCGTCATAGATAGACTCATCACACAAATAATGCTCAATTAAAAAATAATTATATCTTGGTAATAAACTCATTCCAAACACATTTGAGGCATTACGATTAACTTTTGAGAGTGAGCAGCCGCCCTTTTCAAGGAAATTAAAACACTTAAACGAAAACCTGCTATAGTTTGATGTCTACTATGGCTATATAAATATCTGCAGATGCCTAAAACCATTTGAGATGCACGAAGGAATCAGCCGTTTGGAAATGATCGTGGCTGAACTTACACTCGGTTCCAGTCCAATGTCGCGAAAAGTAATGGTAATACTCAAATTAACGTGCAATATCCGTTGTACGGTATAGCGCAGTGATAGTGAACTACTCGTATTTAATGAACTATCGAAAATAGAATTTTGAAAATATGCATGAAGGTTCCAAATTTTCATCAAAGTTTGTAGAATGAACAATGTTTCATACTACATGTAACACATTACATTGATGTACATTCTGAATGTTATCTGTTACTCTTATTGATCGCGCGAAACTTAAGTAAACTAATCCTACGAGGTATAGTTAACCTAGTAGGATGATCGTTTCCGTACGTTATTGCTAATTGAACCAACAAACTCTCATTTGAAGTACCCGTATGTAGACACGGTGACGTCATCACTACTCATATAATAATATAGCTACACTTTTTCAGATTGAATAAATTCCATTAGTGTAATTGTTTCAGTTATGTTCTGTAAATATGACTTTTTGATATATAAATACAAATGCTACCCATGGGCAGTCGTGGAATACGCACCCATCAATCTGGTTGTCATAGTGATGAACTTTACATTCTGACACACGCACTATGCTGCCATAATAACGTTAGCTATAAAATGAATCTACAGGGATGTGTTAAATCTATATTAATATAATGTACGATAAACGCATTATGTTAAGTGAGTACATATCTAACAACACACTTGTATAGTCAACACTTCTTGCGATAAAACGTATGTGTCTGTTACGAACAAACATTCACTGTAGGTACACTAGCAATTCAAACGGACTCGTCCCCTGTGATTCGGTAAGAAACCTGTCCCTTAAATCCAAAGAGGAAATGATCCCTGGGGTACAGTAAACGAACGTCTACTGTGTTCCAGTGAGGAACAATCCTCTGTGTTCCAGTGAGGAACAATCCTCTGTGCTCCAGTGAGGAACAATCCTCTGTGTTCCAGTGAGGAACCATCCCCTGTGCTCCAGTGAGGAACAATCCTCTGTGCTCCAGTGAGGAACCGTTCACTGTGTGTCAAAGAGGAACCGTCCTGTGTGGGCCAATGAGGAACCATACCCTGTGGTCTAGTGAGGAACCATCCCACGTGATCCAGTGAGGAACCGTATTCTGTGGTCCAGTGAGGAGTCTCCACTTTTTGCGCAGTGGAACCGACCCCTATATATCTAGAGCATCTGTCGCGGTAACTCGAAGTTGTGGATTCGATACCAGGCCGTGATACTATATATTAACCATGCTACTTGTTAAGCTCCTTTGCTTGACTCCCAGTATACAGGTACATGGACACGACTATTTGGCCAAATGTTAGTCTCAAAGATATACAGAAGGTATTGAAAGGTTGCTTTCTATTCCATATAATTGTTTAGTTCAGGGAGCAGAAAGTAAGATTATGTTTTGTGGAATCAAATCTATTTTAGTACTATACCCTTGTTGATGTTGAACGAACAAAATATGAAATTTATACAACCTAGACATGATAATGTCTACACATACATTTTAACATATTCCCATAGGTTACTAGTATTCTTGCAGTTTGTATTCACATACTGGATTTTCCTAACCTGTGTTAAACGAAATCGCGTAAATCACTACATGGAATATAATATAACGGTTTCCTTGAAGGTATATTGTGAAACCTCGCTAATTCACATATACCGACGTTATTTCATGACCGGAATCACTTTTAATGGCCATCCCGGGAGATTCTTGTTGCTGGTATGGTGGCAATAATATTGGAATTAAAGATAATGAATATAGACTGACTAATCTTAACACGTATTTCTAAGAAGAAAACACTCGACGTCAAATCTTATTTTCAAGTTTTACATACAAGAACGAGTAATGTATTATCCTATGTACATGTAATTGCATTTTTAGCATGAAAACATTGAACGCGAGGTGTAAGCTGAATACTTTCAAAGACATCTATATTCGGTTACTGTCCATGTATAGTACGCATAGGAGATTGTATCGGTAACTGTATATAGTTTAGAACATTTGACCTGGAACTAATGAATCCTCGTGTGTTTTCGTTAGTGTACCGTAAGAATATTTTAATTAGTAAAAATAACAACTCTAATAGGACTATGGATAAGCACGGATATTCAAGGATGTCATGTTAAATGTTCTAAGCTATAACACACTTTTCATTTTTGACGTGTACAAATCAGTGTCACCTAAACTGTTTGTTTTGATGGATCCTTCTGTACCATTTTTGCATGTAACATACACCTTATCTCGCTAAATAGATACATTATGTATGTGCATACTCGGTCACTTAGACCTGCAATCCAATCCCTTTTCCCGTGTGCATCCGTAGCTCAATGGTTAGCGCGCTCGCCGTCTAATCTGGCGATCCGGGTTCAACTAAGGATGAAGGCACTCATATGCCTGCCAGGCACTCATATGCCTGCCAGGCACTCATATGCCTGCCATATTTTAGCAGAAAGCTGACTTGCAAATAAAGGTTATGCTCGGCTCGACACACTGGGTCGTTCGGGCATGTGATTCAAGGTGTTCGTACGAACACACCATATTTGAGTAGTGTGGTCATATACATACGTACGTTTACCATCATGGTTCGAGCACTAGAATATGTCGTACAGTCAATGGAAAATCAATGTTTGTGTGTTTACATGCCCATATCCTCTTTTTACATTTAATACATTTAATATTGTTTAAGTTGTAAATAAGAACATTACGGCCATCTATGGAAGTGTGGGGTCTATTGGACCCGAACTTCATCTTTGCGAGCCCCGTTTTGTAGGAGTGGAATCTTTATTTATTATATATCAGTCTAACATACAATATATAAAGATATATATTATTACATACAATATAACAGACAGACCGAGATTGATAAGAAAAATAAAATATTAAAACTTCTGACCGAACTTTATAACGTCCAGTAAACATGTGACGTTTGTCGGTGATTGAACTTTTTTGCTGTAAGATCCATGCCTTGTTAAATGAGAGTATTTAAAAACTACAAAAATCGTTCCAGATTAATCACATTTCATCACAATTTCATCACATATTTAACAAACTTAATGGAAAATAGAGTTCCATGACGTTATGTTCTATGCATAATAAGAACCCGGAGGAGTTATGTGAAGTTACGGGAGATTTGTCTCGGACCATTCCTGTGAGTTTCTTAAACATTCTTCGCTAGTTGTATCAAATACGTTAAATGGAAGTTTTGAATTTAATCTTTTCATCGTCTCCTGAGGTTCCTCGGGGACACGATGCGAAAATTCAATGTCTTCATTACGTAAAAGTGTGTTTGGCGTGGCGATACTGTTACAAATTTGAAATGTAAATCAATAGGTCAACTATGACGGTTCCACTATCAAGGAAAACATTGCCCATACGAAAATAAATTACATGTACTCAGATAAATTCTACTTTAAGACATGTATCTTTTCAGTCAACTGTATGTATACATACTTAGTACTAGCCCCGTTGAGTCACCAGTCGGCTGGTACACTCGGAGTCGATGGCAGTCAAATCATACCGGCTTTTAAATCATCTGAGGTATCCATTCATACATCTGGGTCAAGTGGAACATTATGAGTTATTTTTTCTCACATATATTACACATTAGCGCAGATGGGGATCGAACCCCTAAATCACAAACCACACACCCTAACCTCTAGACCACCGATCTCTACTCCATATGACCATCATAATACTAACATGGTGGTTCAAAGAATGTTAAAATAATAAGTAAGGCTAAACACATTTCTATTGTGGTTCTTGTAACATATTGGAATAATATAGTCGGTAGGTAAGAAAAATGTTATTGATTAAATGCACTGGAGAATCAACGACCCGTGTTTAGGATAGTTGCAAAACAATATGATATATTAGGTTACAAGAACCTCATGCAATATCTTTATTTTTGACCGTGTGATGGAAACACGCTTGATAATTCATTTAACATCGCAATTGCATGACAGAATTATAATTTAGGTCAATAGCTAAAGCAAACCCCAGCACTCTTATTGATTGTGTGGAACTTTCAAGTTGGAATTTTGCAAGACCTGCTGACAATTGAACTCTGAATCAGTTAGCATTTACATAATTATACGAGCAATGACTGGTAGAATCATTTGCACAAGTTTGTAAAATACCCTTAAATTTTATCACCATACACTTTAATTAATATAGTATAATTATATTCCATATAGCACAAACCACAGGAGGTAACAGAACTCACCGCGGTGGTTTTAATCAACAATTCAACTTCCGACGCATTTGATACCTAGACAACACACACGTACTTTCAGGTGTTTACCTTTGGAGTATAAATACAATGGATGCCTTTAAAACACATGATTGCTACATATAAAAAGTCAATCATCGATTAGATTAATTCATTTCTTTTTTTATGAGTAGGCCTACTGATTTATTAGTATCGTCCAACAGCGTATACATCTGGGAATTTGACAAATTATTGTCGTATGATAATGTAATTAATATATGTTATCAATTACATCATCAAAAGCAACGCACCAGTAGCATAAATGAATGATAATTCAATTTGTGTATTGATTAGTAATTGTTTTTTTTAAATTTTATTACAACGAGACGTTTGAAAAGTCATGCAGTACACTTAATTCATAATTCTATACTTTTATTATAAAATACTGCAACCCACTCAAGTCAAAGCCATACAGAATCAGCGACAGTGCCTAGCAACTCACTCAAGAGACAGACATAATTTCTTATAGCGCACCCACCATCTACATCCGCATAAAGATGAGGAGTATGGATATGTAATGTACACATCTCTTGTGCAGCTTTTTGGAATAAATATTAAGATGATCTCCCTTGATAATGTGCCTCATTAAATAATTAAATTGTCTCCCCTTCGTGCTAAATATATCAAATACTGATAAGTTGACATTTCTAGACATCCTAGCAATTAGTAACAACCATATTAGCGAGCTCTTCCGCAAGATACTTTAAACGACTCAAACGTTAACATTACCATAGACACCGAATCGGAAGAGCACTACGTTCATACGGGAACAGTCGAGTTCATCCGGGAATATACTCGAGTGCTTTTCAGACGGAGTGGGTGGGATGTCCTCTTCTATCAAACTTAACAATGTACATGACTTTCCTATTTAGTTATTGATCTTATTTTATAAGTATGCTTCATGATGTAATTACGAATCATGCACCGTGACTATGCCTTAAATTCTTAATAAAATTGTACAATAATTTTATTTTGCATATGTATCGGCCATCAAAACTCCCTCACAGCGATAACCTCACGTTGCTACTTATCCAACCTTAAAGACTGAGCTGGGTTTTGGCGGGAACTATAGTCTAGTCTGGTTCGATTGTGTGCGCATGTCTGCTTTCTCCAGACACCAAGCCCCATACGGTTTGGGTTTGAGTAGTTTCAAGATGGCGCTGATGGAACAAGTGAGCTACCGTTAGTTCGACTATAGTCCGCGGTCTCTAGTTGAACTATGGAGACTATGGTTAATGCGAAACCCAGCCTATTTTAGATCAATGCGTATGTGTTGCAGAGTCAAGTTGTTTAACGACGGGTCGAGTTTACGTACACGTTTATTTACATTTTGTGCATAAGTCACGATGCGGGAAGCATTAAACAAACATTTGTCGAATTACTTTAAGAACATTTTTGCATCAACACGATCATGACATTAAAGAAAACGCCAGAACGCATTCACAGGTACTGGAAGAAACTGGAAGAATCGAAATTTAATTATCCGCACACATCAGGCGTTTCGTTCAAAAAGGAAAAAAACTGACTCAATTGCACTTGTTGTGATAGCATCCAAACACTAGCAGATTGAACACAGGCGATGTGATGAATACCCTAGGCAATGTTAATCTAATTTCCCAGTTTAAATATTACTGATCATTTACTGTGTAATCTGGTTATAGAAATCCATTGTTGTGTCTTGAAAACGAGAACTGAATTTCTTTAAATTTTGATTCTCAGACGTAAGACGTGGGCAAATTTATGTGTTTATTGAGATCGTTGAACTGCGATCCAACTTATCAGGGGTTACTTATCAGAGGTCATCTATCAGGGGTCACTTATTAGGGGCCGCTTTCATGCAGAATTAGCAATATGTACACTGTTTTTTTTTATACATTTCGCGCTGGACTGTCTCGGTTGAGTGATGCCTTCACTGTTCGAATTTTAGTTGGTCGAAGAAGGACTAGTTTTAATTATTATCTTTTATCAGCTCAAATGCATTCAAATCTCTTAGTCAGAGTACAATATTATATGTTTCAATGTCTTTGATTTGTTATTATCTTTCATCAGCTAACATATCCTAAACTCCCTAAGTCAGTGTATGATTCGATATGAAACTTAATCTCAGACAACAGTATTTCTTCAAGAGAAACTGTTGTTGGCACATGATATTAATCATATTTCTGTCAAATCATGGTATGTAAACTTACGCTACTTAAAGACAGGTATTATATGCAGAATATTGTGTGTCACCACTAGTTACATGTGTGGAATAGAACACCTATCATGCTATAGTACAGAGAATTTGACACGATCCTCGACATACTATTAGCCTTATTCAACAGCTGATATCTTGTCTATATTCATAACACCGACTGTTAGTTGTCACTAGCGGGGAGTATCAAGAAGACGCTCGAGGTGTAATACAAAACAAAATCCGATGGACCGAGATCGAACAATTGGCATACATTATTCAACGCAAGACAATTGAAATATATGCAAGCATAAAGGTCAGGATCTAGTCAAATTCTCTGTATTTTACAAACAGGCATAATTGTTTAAGGCCGTTCGTGGCAGTTTTTTGTGAGATATGTAGAATTTGTTTCCAAATAATATAATTTGTTTAAACTTTGTATTTAGACAGTTTATCATACTAGAAACAAAAATAAAATAAATGAACAAATTACCCTTAAAAAGCACGGTGATCCATGATTAGTTTTGTATTCTTTTATTTTTAACATGCTTAAAAATAAACACATTCTTTTATAAGGGTATCCATCATCTCTCATTCAATAAAACTGCATTGAAGGCACATAAAATAGATTCATAAGGCAGTACCAATAGTTTTCATTGACACAACTATTCATGTCTAAAGTATTGTTACTAATATGTGGTAATATTCAAACATTTGTGTCATTAAACACAAGTTTCATTACATTAAACAACGATGTGTTTTGCAAATACCGTCACAAAAAGCGTTTTAATTCATTAACAATTATTTATCAGACTTGTGGGAATGTCTTGCAAATTGCTTGTCTTTGAATCATTGTTTTACTCTGTATTTTCATAGTTAATCGATGAAATGTTATTTCAACAATGAAATCAATATAACGGAGATATTAGTATTAGGGACATCTTTAAATACGTTACTCACGGTTCTTGTATCACCACGGGGTCCAAACTCTGTCAAATGGAAATTGCATGCCTGACAAATGTCTATAGGAGTTACACGAAGGAATGGATGCCTAACAAATGTCTATAGGAGTTACACGAAGGAATGGATGGCTGACCGAATGTCTATAGGAGTTACACGAAGGATTGGATGGCTGACCGAATGTCTATATGTGATTGGATGCCTGACAAATGTCTATACGGGAGTTACACGAAGGAATGGATGCCTGACAAATATCTATATGGGAGTTACACGAAGGAATGGATGCCTGACAAATGTCTATAGGAGTTACACGAAGTAATGGGTGCCTGGCACATGTCTTTGGGAGTTACACGAAGGATTTGATGCCTGACACATGTCTATAGGAGTTACGCGAAGGATTGGATGCCTGACAAATGTCTATAGGAGTTACACGAAGGCATGGATGCCTGAAAAATGTCTATAGGAGTTACACGAAGTAATGGGTGCCTGACACATGTCTTTGGGAGTTACACAAAGGATTGGATGCCTGACACATGTCTATAGGAGTTACGCGAAGGATTGGATGCCTGACAAATGTCTATAGGAGTTACACGAAGGCATGGATGCCTGACAAATGTCTATAGGAGTTACACGAAGTAATGGGTGCCTGACACATGTCTTTGGGAGTTACACGAAGGATTGGATGCCTGTGGAGTCAACACTTTACCTTGTAGAGATCTAATTCTTGTGACTCCACTAGACACACGTCTGGATTCTAATAGCACAACTGTTCGGTGTACATGTGTAACTGTTTCATCATATGCTCGATTACATTCCCCTGCCATTATATTGTTCAGATTTTAATCATTTAAGCAAACTAAAAATGTTGTAATATTAACAAAATGATTCCATGAAACGCATAAAATTTAAAATTGACAGCTTCACAATGACATGTATTATGATATACGCAGTTAAATGCGATGGAGCAACAAATGTGAGCTTCGATTACTGGTGTGTCTATACATTCCCTCATAACTCATCCCATCATCCATGTATCATGAATGATAATTGTCATAATTGCTTGTTGTATATGTAATACAATCAGTTTGCAAGGACCTGTCACAATAAAGGTTATAAAATTAACTAATCTATGAAAGATTAATGAGCATTTACATGACTGATTTGTGTGATTTATTGATGATTTATTTACGCTATATTTCACTTTTTCAATTAGCAACAGATGCGTTGAGCCTGTCAAATGCAATAAAGGAAATCGTATACTGGTACAGATCATAGGAGTAAATATTTGATACATATTGGGTGAAATTTTCATTTGATTGTAGAGATAATTTCGTATCGAATTGCCATGTAATTGTATACGTTTGAACACGATGTCTGTAGAACGCTTTGATTCGCCTTTGGTAGAAAATACTAAAATGCAAAACTATACCAGAAACTGCACACACATATATGAACAGAGTGTCCTTTACATACTTGTTTACAATTGACATTGCACCAAGAACTTACGGCAACCTCAAACTTACGTTCACACTTATATATTAATTAATTTCTTAATTATTCTTTAAAACTATACATTTGGGACTGATACGGTTTGTAAGAACAATACCGGTAATTTATACTTAATCGACCCTTAACCGCAGTGTAAGCAGGTAATTAATTATACAGTATTTGTATTTGGACGTAAGTTCAAGTAAACTGTGTTTTCATAATTATGCCAATTGATGACCGAGTTGACTAATGAAATGGTTTAATTTTGTTTGAAAAGACATGGCACATGCTGGACATGTTGGCATAATGCAATGGGTTCTCTTGATTACCTTCGATGAAAATACATGACAGAGCGTTGTCTGCTATATCGCCTGGTCAATTGCATTCATACAAAGTCACAAAAAGTATGAGACTGATTGTATGAAAAGAACTACCAATCAAATCACATCGGCAATTTCCGTATATATTCGGGAAAAAGGCTGTATTTAAAAGTATGCATATACTAAATTTTTTGGTACGTGTTACGGACTGTTTACGGTTTATTTCGGTAAAAGTAACTTCCCCCGAAAAAAAAGGGAGATAACTTTTAGTGTAAGAGTTACTTCCCTTGGCATTAGCCGGTTAAACTAACTTCTTCTAAAAATCAGGTAGTTGAACAATTTGGGTAAATTTCCGTAAATTTATAATTCACGTGTTTCCTTACAACAGACTGTCCGACGATATATCTATAACATACAAGGGATGATCAAAATATTTGGCCGGATACAAACGCCACATACCAAAGAATCTACAGATACGGTCATGCATACTTATAGATGGTTGATCAATTACCTTTGAAGAAGCAGAACTGAAGAATATTGATCAATCCTGGGGAAAGTTGAGGTCCTTTGTTGCTGCCGCCTACATACCAGAAGGTGGGAAGTAAGTATCTTGCGGCAAACGGCAAGGAATACCTTCTTCAACTTGTAAATAATGTACTCGATTTTTGAATTACTTTTTAATTTAATTACGTTTGTGCTTTTATAACTACTTCGCCCACATGCTATTCCTAAAGTATAGTGTGAAAACAATGGCCAATGTTATTCAATTAAAAACCATGTATGTCATACATTTACTTGTATTTAATTTACGATTACAAACGTGGGTGTGTTATGTACATGTCAAAAGATCCACCAATCAGAAAGCTCTCAATCACATGACTTTCATTTCCGTTCATTTATGACACCTAATTTCAAACAAAATAATAATAATAGAAATTGACACCGATGCTGATATCAGATATCCGGTTGCCCTTACCCCGACCCAATATTACGTACAGAATCCCCGAATCTCTCGTGCTGTATTCATGTTATAGCTGTATGTTACTTAGTTATTCCACGATTATTAATATTGACTTTATTTTATACCGGACGCGATAAAACCATAAGCAAACTTCATTGTTCTCCAAGTAAGACCTTTGTTTATACAAAAATGCCATTTTAGTATCGTACAAATAAAATACACCAGTTAGTTGATACAATTATACGACCTTGTCCGTATCAGATGGCACATTATGGATACTATCGAAACGGTATCTGACAGTTTCCAAGCCAGAGCGTGATAATAACCGATTGCAGTGTTCAGAAATTACCGGACTCCGTGTCTTTAATTCGTCGCTTGATTAGGTACCATAATGCACTATGTCAATTACGTCATTTTGGCGGTTGTTTGTAACAATGGTTTTGTCTCATTGAGCTGTTTCATAATATCCTAAGGGTTTCATACGGAACGCATGCAACGTGAGTTCATCGCAATTTCACAAAGCCTTAAGTCGTTAAAAACACTGTAGAGAAATATTTTAACTATGCCAACTTTTAGACACCAATGATATTGCAAGAATTACACCATGTGGCGTGAATCTTGCCATATCGTTGGTGCTTAAAAATGGAACACAGTGGAAAGTATTGTTTATGAACGACTTAAGACTTTGTGGAAATCAAGTGACGGATTGTGTCTTGTCCCTCATACATTGCGCACCCTGTCCAAGAAATTTCTGACTGTATTTTCAAAAGAGTAACCGGTAACGCCAAGCTGACTCCTCAGCCACCTCCTCCTCAGCCACCTCCTCCTCAACCACCTCCTCCTCCCCAGTTAACGCGGGCCTAAAGATGGGTTCACACTCTAACGTTTGGACTGACGTTTACCGATGTTTGGGCAAACGTTCAGCTCCGCTAGTAAAAGTTACTAAACGTTTTGAAAAGTTGACGATCGTTGGTAAACGCTGAAGAACGTTGTATTCGTTGAAAATTTTTAACATGCAAAAACTTTGCCGACGTTTGGAAATAAACGCTGATGTAAGTTGTGCTCCGTTTATAAACGTTCCTGAACGCTGAATTAAGTTGATCAAAGTTAAACTCCGTTGGCAAACGTCTGCTGAAACGCTGGTGGTGA
The DNA here is from genome assembly GCA_947247005.1 of Spisula solida. NCBI lineage: Eukaryota > Metazoa > Mollusca > Bivalvia > Venerida > Mactridae > Spisula > Spisula solida. Next base: position 25,291,613 of record OX365945.1, on the reverse strand, counting down.
TAATGAATTTAGTCGAACGTTTATCTAGCGGAGGCCAACGGGTATCCAGCGCAATGAACGCGGTAGTAACACAAGGGCTGGCGTAAGCCAACTTTCCCCAGCGCAAACTAACGTTTGTCCAACGTAGGCCAGCGGGTAGCAACGCAAGTGGATAGCGCAGACGAACTTTCAATAACGTTTCAGTAACTTAGGTAAACTTTGTGCAACGTTTGGCACCCCGTTCGTCTAAGTCGGACTAAGTTAGAGACCGCTACACATACGCAAACCTACGTTGGCAAACGTTCACCTACACCGATTAAAAAAGATACAACGCAGGCAAACGTTATTAAGCGCTTGTAACCGCTGTCAAACGCAGTTGAGCGCTGAGAAACGTTCCCAAAACGTTAGCGTGCGTTAGATACACAACGTTCGCAGTGTGAACCCAATTATTCCTCCTCACGAGCGTAATTTCACCGACGTTAGGGCTAATTTTTCTGACTTTTGAAACGCTGATCAACGCTGGTACAAACGTTCATAGTGTGAACCCAGCTTAACGTCCACCAAGTAATGACCGGTTACTCCAACTTGCCATTAAAATATGAGTGCTACTATTTTAAAATTACTGCAAACAAATGGAAAACTATTTACGTAAATAATTATGACTGAAACGTTTTGAACATCATTTTCCATCACAAGTGCACGTTAAAATATGTTATGTCGTCAGATCACTAGTTTTCCTGAACTGACATACATGTGAACCAGATGTTCGTGAAGTTGGCAGGCTAACGGCCTAGCGGCCTAGCAGCGTGAAGTTGGCGGCCTAGCGGTGAACCAGTATTGATTTTTTAGTATAATGTCATACATTTTATGGATTTTTCACTGGTATTACGAGATATCTCTTTGTCTGAATCATTTATGATCTTGCTCTACTATTGCTCTAACTATTAGGAACATTTGTAATGGTTCAGTCGTTCCAAAATATTTTATATGTTGATGGTTATGTTGCATTATCTACATTCTTGCGTCATATGCATCTGCACACATGTAATCTCAAATTAAGTATTGCAATGAACAACTTCTCCCATATAATTTTCCGTGTCTTGCCTGGGTGGTATTCAATATTGATCTTATTTAATTGGAGAATAAGGATAGCCAATCATATCGCTTGTTACTGACCACGAGTTTAATATGGTGTGATCTGATTGGTTGCCCTTATCCTTAAGTCAAGTAAGATCAATATTGAATACCACCCCTGGAGACATTCTCGTATGCTTTATTTTTATATATAACATTATAGAAATCAATATAACGCATTGCATGTTTGCTAGTATACATAATACGGTGCATATGCAACACTTACTGATGGCAAATGCACCATTCTGTGATGTTTGATTGAGTGTTGTTGTAGCTATACCTTCTTGTCTTTCATGAACGATTCTTCGTCATATGCCAATGGTAACTGATAGCCTTGTCAGTCTGAGATATTACTTATTTTCCATGTATCCTATCAACCAATACAGCCGTTAGCTGAACCACATCAATTAATGTTTTGTGAGGACGGTTATCAAATTAGTACGCCGCCTAATCACAATATACGAGTCTTATTTTTCGGACGTGGAAAGTGTTTTAAATATGCATGGCTGAATCGATAGACTCGTTTGCTTATGTATGGTGTACGGCTGGAATAATGAAATAAGTTGGAAAATTGTCTGAGCTTGATGTGACGAGATACAAACAGTTAATGGTATAAATCATGCGGTCTGTTTACACAATGTCCATCTCACGTATAGTTAATGCCGGACACTCACAATAAAATCATTTGTCTGTAAATTCCTTATATTAGCCATACAACATGGCAAATGTTTTCATTCAATAATGTGTTTGACATACCAATTCTTATATAGGCGTAGGCAGACAGATACTGGTATCGTATTTCACGTATAAATAGTGTAATTTGTACCGGCACTGATATTGGCAGGGTTATGACGCTAACCCTGGTTACCACAGTTCAACTAGAGGCTGCGAAAACCTTCAGTGGTTAGACTATGGTAAAACCAACGCTAGTTTTGTTTCAGTCTTGTTTCATCTGCGCCATCTAGGAATCTCTCAAACGCATGAGTTTTGGCGTCTGGAGCAGATAATCGAACAAGACTAGGCTATAGTAAGCGCCGAAATCCACCCCCTTGTGTGTGGTATATATTGAAGTATTATGTTGTAATTGCGGTATTGTGATATATTAAAACGTGTATCTGTGATATATTGAAGTAATGTGGTATATCGAAGTCTTGTGACATATTGAAGTATTGCGAATTATTGAACCCATGATTATGATACATTGAAGTACATTGTATTGTGATCTATATTAAGCTTTCGTGATATATTGAAGTATTGTGATGTATTGGGTAATTGTGGTATATTAAATATTTTGGTGTATTAGGTAATTGTAAAGTATTGAGCTTTTTTGGTCTTAAGTTGTTTGAAAAAGTGTGAAGCACATTACTAATCATTAATGCTTGGTTGATGGAGCGTTTGCTTCTGATTGTAGCGGACAATGATACCACATACATACCTCGTACCACGTGCTGGTATCAATGTGCCGAAATACGTCATTATATATCACGTGATTTGGTCACATTGTTTCGATGAGTCGACACTTTAAGATTTGTTGCATAAAGAATGAACTATGCATATTATATAGGCAAATGACTGAAAGCTGATGTAATTACCAGAACATAAAAACGAACAACCTATTCAAATATACATAAACACGCCATGTTTTCATTTCTTCTACCAGATACTAAAGCTTAACTAAACAGATTCCAGTTAATCGTGGCTGAGCTATTCTCGATGTATATGCATTGTTAATGAAATGCGACGATTAATTCAGTATGAAAATGAGGAGTTACGAAGTTGATGTTTTTCTTTGAAGTTTTACGATGATGGACGTACGTGAACGTTCACGGTTGCAATTTCATTATATATGCATGTCAATTGTTGAGCACAGCAGAATGGATAATGCTTAATCGTGCATGTCAAATAAAACAATACGATTGGTAGGAGTTATATATTCCGTATGATTTCACTTCAAACATAGAAGCCGTACGTGATGGAAGGCAATAAGCCATAATACGCTGATCTGTGTACACGTAATGCACATTAAGCCTACATGATATTTTTTGTAAAGAAATTACTTAAATTAGTATATGCCACAAGGAGCAATGCCGCGTAATAAACATCAAGCATTGATGATGTTATACATTTTTTGAAAAGAAATTACTGAAATTATTATACACCGCAGGGAGCATGTCGATTGTCGATAGCACTATATTGGTATTGTAGGTATATTGCCAATGCTATAATGACACAAACGCCATTTACAGTAAATTGTACATCGTTTTCCTGAGACAGTTATATACCCTAATAGGTATGTGGTCAACTACGCCGATCATGTACATGCTATTGATCTCACCAATGAAATACATGTATTCCCTAAACAATGCATGAGTAGGTCTATTTAGGCGATACCAGAAGGATGACCGTACCTGTCTGTTGTTTGGGTCAGTGTGACCACAGTGAAAGCATTTCAGAAATGCGCAATAGATAACCTTTTTCAATATCAAATAGTGAAAAAGAAACAGAAATAATGGGTTTAATGAAATTGATAATAAATATACTAATTAACATTTGTTTCTGAAGGAGTCAATAAGATATTAAAATGTTGAAAGAAAGCAATGGAGTTTGTTTGGTGAATTGCCCTTCCCAATAATTATAGACATGTTTGATATATCAATATATATCATCTATATTTTATGTAATTAGGATTCTGATTGGTACGAAAAGTCAGTATATTTCAGTATTGAATTCCCGAAACTATGACTCCGCGAAACCGTGACTCCCCGAAACCGTGACTCCGCGAAACCGTGACTCCGCGAAACCGTGACTCCGCGAAACCGTGACTCCGCGAAACCGTGACTCCCCGAAACCGTGACTCCGCGAAACTGTTACTCCCCGAAACCGTGACTCCGCGAAACCGTGACTCCGCGAAACCGTGACTCCGCGAAACCGTGACTCCGCGAAACCGTGACTCCGCGAAACCGAGACTGGGGTCAATATAACATTTATGGCATTTTAGCGATGCCATTGCCAATTTCATGTTTGATAAATACAACGTGGTGTTGTTAATAAATAATGTTGTTTTGCTTTGAATGAGATACTTTTGTACTTTTATTATCCCCTTTATTTTGTAAACGGTCGAAAATTAATTGTAGTGGAAATAACCAGGTACATACATGTACGTTCGTAGTAACAAATCAACACTCTGGCCATCCTGCAAATTACCATATAGCAAACAATTGCTTACAATGACGCAAGAAATAGGACATGGCTAGATATTCGTTGACCCCACCTATTTATTTTTTATTACGTATACTGAACGTACACTCATACTACTCATGTCGTTTTATTGCCGATTTTGCACCGTTCCCAACATTACCACCTTTCCCTGAATGCATTAGGGAAGACGTAGGCAGGTTTCGTGATAATTAAACGATTTCACACCAGTCTCATTCTATAGAAATGGATTAAAAAATCTACTGGAATTCTAACAGAAATAACATGGAATTAAAAGCGAACACCTAAAAATGCATCTACATTCGTCAACTGAAATGAGCAAGAAATTCGGTCTGTAACTCTTGCTTGTGGACATAAACGTGTTATATTGAAGTTACTAATGTATTGCGTTTTCATACCACTTTCATTATAAAAAAAGAACTATGAACTAAAGTAAAACAGTGGCACGAAATTGCGTCAGGCAAACTCTGCTCAATCATTTAAGGAACAGCAAATTGCATGAAAATATTAGAGGCTCACATTCCCCAATGGGTTTTCCGTTCTACACTTTTCCAAGAAATTTGTTTACGGTACACTAGTTGACATTCAGAGTGTCGCTAATATCGTCAAAAAACGGACAAATCGGATGTCACTTGACAAAATTAGAAATCTTTATATTCTTTTTAATGGAGAACTAGAAAAAATTTCCGTTCATGTTTCCTGCTAGATGCTCGTTTCTTAAAACAACTGTCACAGAGAAGAGACAGCAGCATAAAAAAGTTACTTTGATTTTAACATTTTGTCGTCCAAAAAAACTCATCGGTGTTAATCAGAAAGCAACAGAGGCCAACTGTTGTTCTTGTGGTGGTCAATGACGTCAATCATTTAAGCAATAGCAATTTATGAGGAAGGGGTGATATTTTAATTTCGTAATCAACATTGCTGACACTTGGTCAGATAATAGATTGGCACAAATACAAAACATTACACACATTAATTAAACCAAAGGAAATACTTGATCGAAATATCCTAGAATATGTAACGTCATCATGACGTCATTACATAATACCTACATTTTCATTGGCGGCATTATTCATGATGCACTTCGTATAGTCGTATACTTGACATCGTGAGTCATAAATCGTGCTGCCAAATAAATCGTGCGGCCGATGCGACACGGTCGTAAACTCTATGCGAAAATTGAATTCCAAGTGTTGCATCAGTTAGAGAGACATTTGTAGCTAAGTCATCAAACCTTCCATCAATAGCGTATGCAATAAATGTCTACAGAAGCGTGACAATATTATTTTATGTGAGTGTAATACACCTACACAATGTCCAGAAGACCGATAAAGCAAGGCCATATTACACAACGTGGGATTAAACTTCCAAGAAATGAAGCAATACTTACGCCATAGTATGCAAATTTATTGTGCATATTGTCCTGAATTACTGTTTTATTATACACACATGTCTAGTATAACCCTTAACATGATTAGTTATTATGTAAGAGTTTTGAACAGTAACCCAACTCCATTGTGTGCTACAAGTTATTTTTGAGGATATGCAAGACGATTTGACGGTGTTTCTGTATACGTCTGTATCAGGAGCCCGTTGCCTAACCAAACAGCTACCGAGCTAACAGACCGCTGCGCAGCAAAGCGCTACCGAGTAGTACCGAAGCGGTTCGCTGCATAAGAAGGCGCTCAGTAGCGCTCGCCCTGCAAAGTGCTGAGGAACGGTATCCTATCGCTGGTAACGTGTCGTGGCATAAATGTAGAAAGCGCTTCAAAAATTAGTTAGGCAACGGGCTCCTGTTATGAAAGCTGTTCTTTTTGATGAGGAGATAACTGTATAACATGAATAAAATATCAGCCACGAACCACACATTGCAGTTAACACTGGAGTGGGTGCAGTTCTTGTGTTATCTGATTAATTGGATGGTATTAACAATTGCGATTGTGCATACATACATACTGAAATAACAGCCTTATGCGTGTATATCACGACTACTGTAAGCAATTCTAAGATTACATTAACGGCCAATGTGCAAGTCTGAAGCCGTCTAGAAAGTCGTTTGGATCGAAATCCCGTGCGATAAGATGAACTACTTTATTTAGGATAGAATTCTTACGCAAATCTTATTTGAGTCTGTAATAGTTGTTGATTTGTTATCTACGCGTTCGCGACTTCATCTGGATAATTGAATCTGAAATAGTCGTTCTACCTCGCCATGAAGTGATCATTGAATGTGTCCCTGATTTACATAAATGACCAATGTTCCGCTGAACAATCGAACGTACAAATTTATATTTACTCCTCACACAGCAAAAGTCAACGAAGGTTTCGTGTCTGACAGTTTCTGTCTCGATGCTGTCGGATGCTGTCCCGATTGTGTAAGCATAAAAAAGTAAATACGCCACTACATTAGACATACGTACATGTATCATCTCTTTGGACAAGTTATATTGTATCGTTATCCGTATTAACAATTTGATGCTTGCGTGCTTCAGCATTAAGTTCTTGCTTGCCGATAGCGTGAAAACTGCAGAAAGCAAATGTGCAACTGCGCCACTAATTTAGACATTATTTCAGTTTCTATAGACTTTAAGCATTTTACCCACATCTATATATTCAAATTGATGCATGCCTGATGCAGTATTTACTACTTTCCTGTCGATTGTATAAGAGCCCAGAAAGCAACTGGGCCATTAAATTAGAGAAGTTTCACTTTCTATAAAGTAGGAACATTTCACCTACATCCGTATTATCATGCTTTGATGCTGTGCTAAGTGTTTGCCTGCAAATTTCTTGAAATGGAACAAAATCTTTCCTTTTTCCGTGATTGGGACTGACAAGTATAATACGATTTTGAAACTATAATGCAACAAGGTGCATTAACTAAAACATTTGAATCAAACTCCCCCAAACGTAATACATGTGCCGTATTTAAGCTCTTTCCGCGCAAACAGACACAATTACATAATATTTCTGCTTCACCACCGTCTATTTTCTTGCAACGGAATCTTATTAAAACAATAGTCTTGGGAATTCTTCCTTTATCCTATAATGCAGTCTGTAACAGATCCCTTTAATCATTTTTGAAGACGTCTTCTCAAGTTAGACTGGGAATTAATATATGCCTTCCAGGTGATAAGTTCACTCAGCTTTTGTGGAGCGCTCTCCAACGTCAACAAAAGCTCGATATCGATTTTAATTTTGCTACGAAATAGAAAAAAGTTAAAAGTTCTGGATAACCATTACAGATTGTCGCAAAATTATATGATCATAAATATAATACAGGAAGAGAGTGGTGTTTGCTTCTACAGCACCCAAGGGGAGTTCGTGCTTGAAACATCATGATCGTAGAACAACTGCTTACATCCAGAAAAAACCCTCTCACTAATGAGACAATCAACATAGCATTGCAACAAACTAGAAACAACAAATATTGTAATGTTATTACCAATATCCTACCGAAGCGTCTTACAGAATCCGATTTGGTGAAAATAGTGTTTGCCGAACACGAGGCTGAATTAATCATAAGTTGTGAACTTGTCAGACATTCTATTGTCTTTATGGGGGTAAATGTATATGAATTTAATCTATATTTCTGTTGACATTCGATACAAGTTGACATTCTATGTCAACGTTATGGTGTTATGGGGGTAACCCATATATTATATTTAGACAATGCCAATCTAGGGCATACACGTGTATGAAATAAGAAACAAAAACACGCTCGATGCATGTCAATAAAAAATGGCTTAATATGATGATTAGAAATATAATTAAAACACGGTAAAGCATGTGCTTACGCTCAACTTGACAACTCGAACGATATGCAGGCATGCAATCAATCAATATAGCAACCAATGCGGTGTAGCGATCTTGTAAATTTGCAACACGGCTTCAAATGTAGAACATTTCCGTATATTACATGCGGCGATCCAGGATGCTACCTAAGAAAGGGTTCAATGGTTGCATTAATGAAATCAATAATTTGCAAATTAAAATCTCCTTTTTTATTGAGTTTATTTGCTGATAGGGAGTATTATGGGACTATTGTTACTACATGTATCCTGGGAAGTATGAGGCTTGATCGTGGAAATACTTGATTCTTATAACATAAATTCCTCTGTAAGTAATTAATGGTACCTGGGGACTACAAATCCCTTCCGTCACGTGGCCGATTTTTCTAATTTCCTCCTCTACTCCGGTCAATAACAATATCTTCAGAATTTGATTCTCAAGCTTGTGATATCACGCTTTCAATCTGGATTATAGCGATGTCTGCTTCGACAGACCCGAAGGTTTTACACACAAACTTATAGTAATTGCTTCAACTACCATAACATATTTGCAACAGTATTCTATCAGCTAATCTATATCAATGTGTCAAGTTGTAGGAGGAACAGGCTATGGTAATGTCCGTACACCCGAGAAGTCTTGAAACAAGGTTACATTGCGCACAGTACCAAACCTTCACATTAGCTCAGTTCGCGTGTCTGCATGTTATGTCAAATTGTGCTTCAAAACATTATTATTAATAATTCAACACTTTCTGACAAAACCGAGCTTTCATGAAGCCCTTGGGACAAATAAAAAATGGCTTGAGTTTTGGAAGGATGATGAGATAAACAGAAACGTTGCTGTAAGGGTAAAACTGTTCCCGGGGAATAAATCGCAATTAAAGACATGGAACAATCTGCGGCCGGTCAATGAATGAATGGAAATGTACTACCAGGAGGGGACTTAATTGTTAATGGTGCTTTGTGGACAACTATACTGATTGAAATCAATTTGAGTTAAGGGTTTGTTTCGCGTGATGTTTGTACTTTTTTGCTCATTAAGTTTTGTTTGGAATGTGATTATTTGAAGCACACTTTGGTCGCTTTATATCGCGGCCCACTTTATGACAGACACTTATGTTTTGAAAATTTAAAAATAAACATGATAATTACAGATTTTATTTCCGCTTGTAACATCACTTCAGTTACGGTGCGCTATAAAGACCGATACACGTTTCATATAAACTTTCTGTCTGTTTGCATTTGCGGAACGTTACTGAACTTATATACTACCGGTTCTGCTATGGGCGTCTATATGAACCAAGTAACGCCAAAACAAGCATCGAAGCCCATGTAGTTAATTCAATGTAATATAAATGAAAGTTCTCATTAAGAGATACACGGCAGTTACAAAAACAGTGTGGCAATACCACGTGACTTGTGGCTACAGGTCCAAAAAGCTTGACCATTTCTTCCAGCATCCTGTGAAATCTGTTTTAAACCTTTTCTTTTCCAGGGTTTCACAGGGTGCTGGACAAAACGGCACAGCTGCTGAAATAGATCTTATATTTCATGAAAAGCAAATAATTTTCCCCTTAGCATAGTGTAGTATATATTTCATAGAAATCGGTGAAGAAATAAAATATTATGGCTAGGTTTGTTTTCAAAATGAAGCAAATTTCGTCTTGGACCTGTAGCCAAAGTCACGTGGTATTGCTATACTGCATAAGTGAATAGAATTAAGTAAGTCGATCACCGCATTTAATGCTTAGGGACCCCTATAATATCCCCAATATTTGTCGGGGAGGCGATTTGGACACTAAAAAAAAGATTTACTATAAATTCGTTCATATTCATGATACCACGTATAAAAGGCCATTAAATAAGTGGAAATTGACTAAAAGGCTACTTTTGTGCGGGCAAACTTTTTAGATTTTACATACCTTGTTAAATCGAAGAAATATTAATTAATAAATCGTGGGGAGTTGAATCCGTGTTTACGGTTATCCATAAAGTACACGTTTAATGGTGCCAAACAAATGCAAACTAGTTAACATAATCTGACATTATCAACCCCGAAGCCTATCTCCCGAACGCCCCCTATCTATCAACTTAAATTAATACTCAAATATAAGCAAACCAATTTGAGACGTCACATTGAATTGCATTAGTAACATCACAATATAAATTGACGTTATTCCTCGATAACAATTCATCAATTATCAGCTGAATAAAACATCACATGTAATTTGGTTGAAGATATATAACCTGTCAATATCATTGTCCATCAAAACATTGAACATACAAAAGAAGACCATTAACCTAAGCTGATGCTGTATCAAAGAGAGGGGTGTATACTGTTTAGCGCAGTACCAACCGTACCGCTTCTATAACAACATCTGACATACAACCTCTTCGCACCAAACTATCGGATATGATGTATGAATAGTCAATGGTATTTAATTGTTTAATTGATGTGACGGTAGTACTGATACTCTATCTTGCAATATGTGTCTTAATTTATCATCAATCAATGTAGTCATATAATTGATTGGCATATTAATCACAGTGTTGACATCGTCAATATAAAAAAGAACCACCAACGTGAAGTTATTGATGCATGTTTTGAAAACGTCAAGAAGACAAGCACTCGGTTCTTAATACAATTCCAAATGCTCTTAAACGAATCACGAATGTGTTTTTGACATTCCCTTCGCGAATTTAGGAAGGAGAAAAATAACAACAGAAAAAATGCTGGATAAAAGTACATGATAATTGTGTTGTACTTGTAAAAAACAAACTGTTGACATGGAAATTCGAAGACTCTTTTTTTAAAAAAACTTGAGCAATTATTAAAACTCGTTAATCATTGCTGTAATTATTATATGTGAATTCTGACAAACAAGAAAAGGTGTGAAACGATAATAGAAACTCTCAAACACTATAACTCATCTTATTATATTTCAAGCATTTTTACAATCAAATTCTGCCAGCACTTGTTCTCCAGATGTGTCAAGTCGATCTTCTGGTAGACATATAGCAATAAACTGAAAGTCAAAAAGTAGCAGGCACTCTTAATTTTTTGAATTTTGTTAAATGTCTGGTTCTATCATTTACATTATTTTGTCATATACATTTAGTTGATCTAAATACTGCATAAAATGTTTTTTCTTACATCAATGTTTGCCATTTTCAAAAATGTTTTCACCTTTGAGATTTTATTAATTCTGACATTTCTTCCGTGCAAAGGTGATAAATCACGAAATATGCCATTGTCCAGATTTCACAATAAAATGCAATGAACACATGAAAACGTGTAAATTTTAAAATGGAAACCTTAACATTGTACTCATACACGAAAGAAACAAATGGCATATGTAATAGTAAGGTCAAAACACAATGCAACTTGTGATACATGAATATAAATGCTAGCCCACTCCAATATCAATATAGCAAAATCTACTAACTGAACGCGCCTACTTTCTTTTAGCTGTCAGTATAGTTCCACGCGCCTGAGCGAGCGGAAGTAGGTTGTAGTGACATAGATATGTAAATTAATCATTCAACCAAAAAATCAGGCAACCTTTATCAATGATTTTTAAGATGATTCTGGATTGCAAGACGATTCCAGACATATTTATTGTACATGACAAAACAAGTGTCGTCGTCCTACTGTATTACCTAATCAACCTAATGTGTCCAGCCATGTGAATATTTATCTGTGTAGGTTTCTCTATAACAAATGGTTTCTCTATAACAAATGTTAGTGTGCTATTGTGCCTATATGCTAAATTTTCATCTGGTTGTTAACAATTTATTATCATATTTTTGAAACGTCAAATCGAATTGCATGTTGGCTTCACCTGTTTGTTCCTTGAATGCTCCTTCACAAGCATCTGACAATTTCTCCACACGCGGAAATCATTACCGTAGACTGTGTCACGAATTTACAAAACCTCCTCAAAATTGGTACCAGATCTGCCGGAAGACAATCTACATCTTTACTTTCTTTACTAATTAGGTCAGGATCTCTTTATACTACAAACATTAACATGTGACGGAAAACATCTTAGAGAACATCTTGTTTGTAAGCCTTCCGTCACATGTTCCATTCGAACATCCAATAAAATAACAGTGCGCAGACAATTGCACTTTGAAGTAATGCCGCATTTTATTGTCATATTATGGATACATATAAAATATGTATTATTACGTATTTAATCGCCTTAGAATCGTTCTTGGATTGATAGTTTATATATTATTTAAATGGAGATAATTATGTGCATACGTATTTGCAATGGTGTACAGAAGATGGCGTAAACGATGCATTGAGATTGTTTATTCAACTAAGTCGTTTTGCTTCCAGGGTTACACTTCCGTGGGATTTCCATTATTTATTCTTAAAATATTAAACGAAAGATATTTTCATCCGTAATCACGTAAAAGCTTTGCAATAGCTTCATTGACGTCTGTTAGAGAATTATGTAGCCAGGCCACGTGTCCTGTGGGAATCGCCACCATAACGAGTGTTTTGTTTCCTGTCCGAATCATACATCAACCTCGCGATTTATGTCATCGGGATTCACTCGAGAATACCAAAAAGTGCTATTATTTAAATGTTTGAAGGCGAAATCTGAGTTTAACGCTAGCTATAGAAGTCAGGGGACACCGATTAAACACAAGGGTAAATGGGGCGAACGTATAGATGACAATTTTCCGTCAAATGTTTATATGATATTATTTCCATAACGCCGAAACCAGTGTACTTCTGGATTTCCCAAAAGAAAATTAAACTGATTTATTGATATAAATTGAGAAATCAAATACGACAGGATTCTATCCCATCCTAGTGCAAATGTATTTGATGTTATTCTCTGGTATCTGATGATATTGCCAAGGGGTTATGACCCCGTCATGTACAGACATTTGTTGTTTATCAAAGTCTGACCGGCAGCATTTGAGTCATGATCTTATTATGGATATATACGCAGTGACATAGGCCAATCAACATTGGACATATCATTTTCATAACACCCACCATTTTAAAGGAGTTGAACAACAAATGACCATGAATTATTTTTAATTAAAAATGTTCAGACTATGTTTCTTAAAGTCGTGCATTGCAAGTACTCAATCATGCAGGGTAAGGTTGCAAGAAGATCTTGCGGAATTAATGTGAAAAGTCAATAGTGTCTCTACAAAGAGCTTTATATGTGAAATAGTGACAAACATAACACATTATGACAAACAATTGTTGCGAAAAGTGAGATTGTAGCTTGTGTTTCAATCAGAATTTACGATTGATACATTCTTTAATACAATTGCAGTGGTTTTAAAATATTTTATATTTTGATGGTTGTCTGGCACTCAGTGTCTTGAACGTCTTTGGTATGTCTGGTGTACTATAGCACCTATGACCTCATGCGTCTCATATTACACATAGTCTAGCATCTGGACTTTAATTATTACACGTAATAAAATCGATATGTGTTTGTACATACTAGTTAGAAAGGTTAAATTAAGACGGGATGTGTGCTTAATAAATGGCGGGAAATTATGACGCCATCACGGTTTCCATGGTAACCTACAGGATTTCAGATGTCCACCCTCGCTAAAATTAAACTTCAAGCATCCCTCTACACGAATAAACCAAGAAACTCTCTGGACCTTTTTTTCACACTAAAATGTCCAGATGCTAGACTAACAATGTCTAACAACAAGATCATCGTTGCCTGTTTTACATTCTCATGAAAACACCAGAATAAATTATCTGTCTTCGAAAACCATTTATATTTTATCTCGTGTTCAATGTCTATATTTTATCCATTTCCTAGGAAAATTGAGTTGTACTCCTCATGATAAATACATTTTGATAACATATCTGACAACTGCTGACATTTTGTGAAAAGACGAGGTTTAAATTTGTTTGGTTTTGCTGTTGGATTGAAATATTTATTGCCGTATAAAACGCGATCATATATGTGTACTATCACCAAGATACTGCAATATCAATAAATTCAAATGTTGACATTGGTGAATGACGTTTGTAGGTATATATGCTTACGTGGGTAAATGACACAGTAACCTATCGGGCGCTGATTAATCAACTTAGGGCACGTAGCACATATAGCAAAAACAATCTCACCAGAGCTATTGTCACGGACGTGTATGAGCTTGAAATCTGCGGACACAACAACATGTTATGCAAAGAGGAATATTGATACGAGCACTGGATTCTTTGAACGATAAGGACACGTGACAAATGTTTTGCACAGCAATATAGCACCAGGACAAAATGTCAGCGACACTTGGGAACTTGTTACGTAAAGGAATATAACACCGGGGCAGTTATTCACCAAGCATCTTAGTTGAAAACTAAACTTTTTCACTTTAAGTTAAAATTTCGGACTGTACATATTTCGCGCACCCTGAAGTAAATCCGCGATTCCTTTGTGATAACAATACCTGTAGCTCTTTACATAATGCTGGAAAACTATGTAAACAATCTTTATTTTCTTGTTCAACTAATACACCGTAGTAAATTTTAAGAAGTTAAAACTGATGTCTTTTAAGATGCTTTGAGAATACGACCCCAGGGCTATTGTCACGGACGCCGGTTGTCTTGAAGTATACGGATACGCCACATGATTCATATACACACCAACATGAACATTTCGTTGAAGTAGCCTTTTACAACATGGAATTACCTGTACACACGCCGTCATTCCGTTTATCTAATAGAAAAGGTCGTCTGAGCTCTCGCAGTCTTGTAAAATCAACACTTAGTCCGTATGTACATGTACTTAGCACACTGACCACTAATAATATACACTGTAGTCTTCCTAGCAACCGCATCTGAAAGTAAATTAATGTATTTATATAAACTTGTTTATTTAATATCGCTTGCAAAAACAAGCGATTAACTACAACGTACACTATGACTGGTTGCTTGCTTTGCTAGTATTTTAGGTGAAAATTGAACCTCGCCGAAAGCGGGACATAAACCAACGACTGTTTGCTTTGGAGTAAGGCGCCCTAGTACCCCTCTACTACAACTTGTCTCCATGAAATACATACGATATTAAACCATATACATCACCGTATTTTACTGAATTGAAATAATGTGTTATGTTGACATTTGCAAAAGAACGAAACGTGTTGGAAGGAAATTCGCTCAACTTACAACATTCAACATTTTGACTGCTTGACAAGTTTTATATTGCTGAATGTCGTGTGTTGAGCCAGCGCGATATTCATATATTTGAATGCAGTCAAACGTCGTATATCGAGTCAGAATGCTTATTTGAATGTAGACAATCGAGCCAACTTTGCACAGCGAACACAGTTTCGTTTGTGTACTTGTATTTTCATGTGTGTAAAACCATATTTATGAGCCTTGAAACGTTTGTTACATTTTGTCACCTCATTTTTTTTCATTTAAACATGAAATGAGTAAATAGAAATATTTTGGCTTGACTTTGACTTTGAACGGCGGAAAGGAACACAGTATGTCTAGTGTCGTATTGAATTTCATTGTAATATCTATAAACATTTAACGTACATGTATAAGAGTATTTCAAAATATATTTCATTTTACATTCAGATTGCAAAACTATCTGACACGCCCCCTTAACACGAATTCATTTTTATCGCCATGTTCTTTGTCAAATGTGGATGAATGTAAATGGTTTCATTCATTTCTATCATTGATGTGCTTCTCGTTCTCTGACATTGTATTGTCAAGTAGTAGGTATAAGTCAATAAATCAGTTAATGTAAAATTAAACAGTTCGTGCCATACAGGGTTCTGGCCACAATGGAATAAATTCATTTAACGTGCGGAACTTGTATTTTTATATTGCTTTGTGTAAAGTAGACTGTTCTAATGTTCGTTCAGTCTGAAATTCACAGAAATAAATATTTTATACATTTTGGTTCGAGTCAATTTGCAAATATCAAAAGCACTTGCTATAGATATTGATCTTACAGTTGTATACATATAACCAAGTTAGGCGAATTTAAGTGACATGCATTCTGGAACTTACGTCTAATATTTCATTTTAACATTTTATTTATTTCAAAATCGATAAAGTATTAAAATCTGTACTGACTTGAAGGTAGTTGAAGCTATACTTATTGTTGGCAAACAAGAACATACGATGACACACCTACGCTATAAAAAACATAAAATAAAACATTATATTTTATCTCTGATAAGCTTATCTACTTAGTTGCTTCGCAGATAGACACGCCTCTTGTAGTAACCGCGACCATACCGATTGCACCAACGTGACAACTCCAAAATATATTGTTTAAAAGACGCAAATATAGTCGTTGCTAGTTGTGACTGTAATACATAAAAAACATAATATTAAGTCAGACAGGGAAGGCATCACTCAGCTTAACCAGCCGAGCACAGAAAACATAAAAAACACACAAGGTACAATGCCCACCTAAACCAGCCGAGCACAGAAAACATAAAAACAATGGGGTTTTATCTCTGATAATTGCTAGGCGTCGTCGTAGTGGGGGCATTGGGTCTGAATCCCCGCCAGGCTTTAGAGTTCATATAAAACTTATAAAACATTAAGGATGCATCGTAAAAAAACCTTGACATGCTTTCTAATATCAAGGAGAGCCAGCTTGTATGTCCCAACGTGGTTCTCCGAGTGAAACCTGCAATCCAGAAATACCGACGCAGAAATTGTCCGTCGTATAAAAACAACGATTCCCAAGAAACCATATGAAATTCGTACAAACGTCAAACGTCGTTCTAACACGCATCATATTATAATGCCTGTCTGGATTAATTGATGTATTGAATGTGGAGATGGTATGACGTTTGCAGCCGATTCGTGCGCCAGTAAACCATATGATTAATACATAAATGTCTGAATGCTTTGGCTTGCAAGAGGTCTAGTCTTTCATTTATGAATATTATTCTACAGTTAATGCACTTTTTCGTCTTCATATCTCGGACATTATTCAGTATTTACACGGATGTATGAGGTTTTATTAATTATGCGTCCATTTGTAATTCCGTATGCCTTTTAGATAACCATATAAATGACAAAATTTCGGTACTAAATCATATATATCATTTCAAAATGACGTTTTCCTAACAACGAATGACGTTTTCCTAACAAAGCACCGGTCAATATGTTTACCATTGACGACACGATACAAGCTATAATCCAGCTTTACTTTGTCTGAGACAAACGTTCTCGTAATGTCCACACGAACCCTTTAATAGTCTACCAAGGAATATCCGCTTATCTTTACTTTATCAAAAACATGAAAATAAGGAAACAATGATACATGGAATTAAATAAACAATAGTTGACCAATGTTTGTTGAACCCAATTTTCCTTCCGTTTTGTTGCTTTTCCTAAATATGCTGGAGCCCAATTGAACTGTCAAAACACACAAGTTTGAAAGTACATACATGTACCAAATAACTTGATCAGGAAATAAGGAAAATTTCATAATATAGATAACTATGTATCTTCTGAAACACATATATACACTGTTGCGTAATTGTATGTTTATTTGAAAGATACACAATTTAATAAAATACTTTTCTGTCTTCCTCTGCTTTTCTGGTTTGGAGATGCTATGAAAATGAATTATAGAGATAGGAGAGGTCTTCAATGACATTCGTCTGATTTACGCCACAAAATATTGTATTCTACACATCTTTGTCAGATAATCGTTTTGTATAAATTGTTATTTGTTATAACGGATGAACTATCAAGGATATTTTTGTAAACTCGATTGAAGCTACGTAGTAATAGAATAAAGTGACCTTATCAGCAAAGTTATGAATATGCATTAGTTGCCCCGAGAATGAACTGGTTGCATTTAATCAATATCATTAAAACAACATTGTAATGATTAATTCAGAGAGGTTCAAATACTATGAGCTTTCTGCAAGTGTTGTTTTAAACACGAATGCATAACGATAACAATCAAATGAATTGATAAGCTTTTCATCAATCTAATTAGTTGGACGTTAGATTAGACACACGCTAATAACTGTTCTAGTATGGTGTGGTTAAATGCGCAGTAAGAAGAAGCACACGACCAACACTCTAAACTAAAATGTATAGTATCGAAAAGGGGAAGCGGTGGCGGGTTGTCCGCAATTTTCGTTCTGCCGTTCTATTGTCCACAACACAGGGCACCAAGACCACAGCGACGTAATGAACGAAATCACAAAGCACCAGGACAATAAGCTCACACATGAAAAACACGTTAGAGGCGCGTTGAATGTATCTTCTTTCCGTTCTGTCGTTCTGGCACTAACAAAACAAAGTTGACCATCACTAAACGATACCGATAATTTCACTTTCCATTCTCAGCTTGGTACGTCTTCCATACAAACCAAGACTGTAAGAGCTTCCTGTTCAACTAAAACATACGTCACACCTAGACTAAACTTAACCTTCAATTAACCATTTCAAAACTAGTGTGTTACCCAAAGGTCACGCATCCAGCAATAGGAAATGTTTTGTAAGACCACTACCACTACTTGAGTAAAATCAAAGACTAGGATATAAATGGATTTCAATAATGATCTGTGCTTGACCGTTTAATTGCGCATCATTTTCCATTAGTCTTAGAATGTCCTTCATGCATATTTTATTGTAGTGTCTAGAGATGCATCATATGATATGGTATTGTTCTAATCAAGTTGGTGGCCGCAACGGTACCAGGTTATCCAATCAGATAGCGGTGCCCATCTCTAATTCATAATTTAGACACGTAGTATCCAATATACGCTCACTGTAAGAAAGAAATCTAAAAAATGGAATACGAAATGAATGCGAGTAATTGAATGATATGTTTCCGCCAGTTACGGTGTTTTTTTTAATCTTTTTTAATTATCTATTGTATGTATCAGAAACCATAAGCACATTTGTTATCGAGACTATCATCCTGATCGGCCGACGTCCACACATGTTGTCTAGATCTCCAACAAATTATTTGATGGTGTTAACTGTGTCGGATATACAATGCCATAGCGCTGTATGCGGAATGCTCAACAAGCGTCCATATTCCATTATACAGCGACACTCTGTTGGCAATCCCATTCCTTTACAATAAAGAAGGGAATGTGGAATCACACTTTTAAGGAGAGTGATTAGGTGCGTATCACACATTGCAAAAGTCAACTTCACTTGACGACAGTTTACATTATCTCTAGGGGAAGGTATCAGTTTGGTTCTGAGAAGTTACGTAATTGATTATTTAACACTAACACTTTCTACCTTTCAAACAATCTACTACTATTATATTTCTAACGGGTGAACTTCATCTTCAATAAAAGCGAGTTATTGTTCCGTGGGCATCAGAAATTGCAAGTAACATAAAAGTGTACACGGCTTCTTATATAGAGATGAAATTGGAACTTGCCAAATCGATCTATCAGGCTAATGTTGCCAGGTGTGACCATTCCCAGCAACATACAATATAGCTTTCGTGGCTCGAATACATGTATGAATGTTTATTGATTGTCAAACACAGTTCATTGATTGTTGTACTAAAAATTATAACTGTGTGGACTCATAGTATAGTAATATACTCTGTTGCAGTCATCTACTTACATTAACCAAAATAAGTAAATAACTTGCATACGAGTATGCCACCAAAGCGTGTTCAACTTCATATTTTTGGGTTTTTGGAGTTGTAATACTCGCTTAGATTTTTATTTGGCCAGATTAGGCCCATGTAGCTATTAAGTTTCACTTTGTCTTGTTCACGTTTCCGTTTGTCATTGTGAAGCGTAGTCAGTATTTTTTATTTATTTTGCGTGTGTTGCTTTTTAGCCTCTTGTGCTCCTTTCTGTTGAGTGCTGCGACTGTCCGGAGTGCTGTGGCTGTCCGGAGTGCTGCGATTGTCCGGAGTGCTGCGACTGTCCGGAGTGCTGTGACTGTCTGGGAGTGCTGCGACTGTCCGGCGTGCTGCGACTGTCCGGAGTATTGCGACTGTCCGATTTGTTTTTATCTTCTTGATATCATGATTTTCTTCAAGTTGATGGTGAAGCAAAATAGTTGATTAATGTTACTAATTCAGGATCTTGTTAACATTAAAAGCATGTTGAGAAGATAATGTTTCTTCCGTGACATTATTTCTGATCGCATCCTCTACATGTGGAGATGGTGTCTGTTGTAGCGGAACACCAATTTCGAATTGGCTGATAATTACATCCTGAGAAACTGGTTAGGTTCACTGACCACTCCGTGTCTATTATAACAGTTACTGCACATTAGTTGATAAATCAAAACACGTTAGACATATAAGACACGGACGGGGATCGTCACAAGGTGTAGGAAAACAAACCAGTTAAGCAATCAAACAGTTATAAGAAGGAATGTTTGTAAACGTTTTGTCACGAATAACGTTAGATATTTTTATACTTCATCTCAGGATATGAGGACAACAGAAATACGTTTTTATAGAAAAAATGAGATTTTACAAAACTGGGTTTTTCATCCTTGGATCATAACAAAAAAGAAAGCTTGATTAACACAGTGCTTATAAGAGGGTTTGGACAATTCATGTTTTTCTATATCTTTGTCTATAGTCAAAAAGATAACAAATCGGACAGGAAATGCAGCACTTAACAGAATAAAAGTCACGAAAAACACAAAAAGGAACACACCAAAAGTTGTCGATTACTTGCAGAAGAACAAGTTATTAATTCCTGGTTTGGTAAAATGTCTGCCGTAAACGACTGAGAAAAGGTGAAAAAGCAACATAAAATCCGACAACTCTAAAACTGGGTAACTGAGCCATTTGTGCGTGTTGTCTTGGCCGTATCGTGTGCTGACACTATACGGAGGTGTAGTACCCAGGAGCATTTTCCATATAAATTTTTAATTTCAATTATGAGATAATTAAATTGTTTTTTTTTATCTGGTGAGTTCCCCTACAGCAATATACACCAGAGTTTACACTGGCTGGGATATTTGTTTGAGAAATATGTAGCCAAGCGACCATGCCACCCTAATATCCATTAATATATCCAATGTCTGAGTCTACTGGTTCTGGAAAATGTCACGTGACCTCGAAATAATATCTCGTCACAGATCGGTGAGGACAGAAATTGGATAATATAGGTCATGCTTGACATAGAAAGATACGATAACCCTTTCCGAAAGCTATAACAGAACTATCGGGGGACCAAATTATTAATGGAGTCTATTTCTTTATGACGTAGACTATATTATATAATATTATAACCCGATTTAAAGAGATTATTGAGAAACTAACGCAACACTCGAGACATTATTTAAATTTTCTCTGAAAGCGAGAAGTTCTTAATATGAATGTTAATGAATAAAACGTTCATTAAGGTCTGGCGTACATTAACATTGTCCGAGTGTGTTGGAGAGTGTCGCAAACTGGGTGGGCCATAGGATATCAAGTGATCGAATTTTCTGCTGGATGAGGAAGTCAAGTAACGGAAATACAAATAGTGTAAAGAAGGCACATGTATATTTTCTGTATGCTCCTCTGTCGGGAAACTCAAAGAATATTTATCAAATGAAAACAGCAAATATTATTTAAAACAAAAATGTAAACCACAAACCGAACAACAAACTACATGATCAGTTGGAGTATCGACAACTGTAACAGCAGTGTCAGTACTAGTAACAGAAACGGTAGCAGCTGGCTAACATGTTAGCCGTTAAAAATAGGTTCCATAATGCTTTACTTAATTGACTCACCATGGTTTCAAATATTGGAAAAGTATCGCATTAACTAAATCAGTGAAAGCGGTAAACTAAACAGCGAGGGGTAATATAAAATCAGGCTCAGTATAACCCTGGAATTATTAGGGCCTCGCAAATATTTTTGTGGCACCAAATAGAACAACCATGTCCGTATGTCTGTCTTTCCGTCTGTCCGTCATAACTTGACAACCATTAAAGATTGCAACTTTTAACATATACTCACAACAACAGTACGCTATGTTATGGCAAGTAACACAGCTCTAGCTGTAATATTAGATTAATTAATAAAGTTTGACTTATACCTCTACACACTTGGACACAAAACAATAATATTAGATTCTAATTTAGTTCTGTCTTGAGCAATCGTTATTGACTCGATCAGAATGACGTAGGGACAGGGCAGTGTCAATGATACCAATATCGTTATTAAATTGAATTAAACATGCAAATTAAGTAAGTAAAACGTAATTTGAAACACAAGTCAAAGTTCATCTTAGTTTTTATCATGTAAATTAAACCTGTAGTGTCCAAGAACTTTGATGGTAATTTAGAAGAATCTGAATTACTTTATCTGAGGCATCACATTTAGAGATATGACCTTATATATTGTGTCTATGCAACACCACTATATATCTACTTCTACACTTTTCTTCAAACAACCCGACCATTCGAACATGCTACCACGGGGCCCAGATCACTACAATGAGTGCTCTAGTTTGAAATCGATTACAGATCACCGATCGAAACTTGAATAAGTTCGGTTGGCATGAAATTGTAACAAAGGGGGATAACCTTTAAGTTATATACATGTATGTTTCTTGTATTTAATCGAGATAAAATATAAGTAAAAATACGTTTATGTCCATAGTAAAGCAAGTTCAATCGCTGGCCTTTATTCTTGATGATATTATACTGTCCCTTGTTACGAGTGTTTAATGGTTCCTTTTTATAAGGTGAAGGACCAAGCCATGCATTCTTTTATCTCGTCTATGGTTAACTAGGTCATTCAGCGTAGGCATTCCGCCTTTTGTTTGCTGAATCTTTTCTACTGGGTCATTCAGCTAGTTATAATTTATTATAGTTTTCGACAGCTTGTACTTGGGCGGATCTGCGCTTGTTTGGTTGGGCATTGTGCTTTGTGTGCTTTGTGTGTTTTTAATGTTTTCTGTGCTCGGCTGGTTAAGTTGAGTGCTGCCTTCCCTGTCTGACTTAATATAATCTTTTATCACGCATTTGAGGGGGCGGTTGTACCCTACACGAACGCTTTCCCACTAGGCTAGCATATATTCATTAACACAGTACGTCAACTTCTATCTATATTTAATCTGATCCTTAAGCATTTGAACAACACGAAGATTGTGCTTACCACCGTTAAAGTAAGCCCATTTGTGCTGCATATGCATATATACACAAAATGATCGTGCAATGTTTGTCCCCGGGGAAATGCAATATCCGTAAGTGATGGATCCTGTCTTATTATCCGAGTATTTTCTCTCAAATGAGTCTGTCAGGAAAACAACTGTAAGTGTAGAATACGAATTATGATGAGTACATTTGTTAAGTTTAGTCAGCTGTCTGCAGAATGTCGTTACTTTCGATCTGTGTTCAGCAGGATTATCTCGGGGTTCTTAGAAACACAAGAATACATATGTCGTGTCGGGTGTAATTATTACAAAGCGTATTTTGTTAGCTTGTAAGCTCGCTATCTGATATAAATACAAAACCTTCAGACTAACGCTATAATTATTCTATACAGAGTGTTAAACCATTCACAAAGTTTAGGTTTGTCTTAATTATGTTTTTAATTCTTACATATTCTAAACAAGACTTTACAAAATAAAGATATATATACTTTGCCCCTGTGGTTTACCTTGTTTATATTAGTTTGCATTCGACAGAGACTGTCGTGTTTGCGTGATCCGATGTTTCCCCGTTAGATTGACCCTTTGTCTCCAAATTCGTGGGATGAGACAGTAGTGCCATTCAAGGGATACCCTAGCCTTTTCCGAATATACTTACTGGTTCTTTAACGTGCCCGTATACATCACCGATATACATGGGACGCCCAGTTCATTTTTAATTGAGTGGGAAACACTGACATTCGTCGCCCCACGATATTATGTAGCGCTCCCTTAACAATATAGGGACGGTTGTAAAGATAATGACAAAACAAGTGAATAAACTCGTTTGCTTCAACAAGTTGTAAGTGTTTTGTGTATAACACTTCCAATAGCTGCATTTTCTATTCCGTGTGTTCTTTGTTTGCCTTTCGTGCCTTTTTGTTTCTGTTGAGTGCTGCCCGTATGTCGTATTTTATTTCAACATAAATTACTAAAACTGGTACTTGATTTGATTTTAAGCTCCAAACACGTCAACAACAATCATAATTTTCAAACTTAAATAATACAAAAAACATAATATCTCATTATTCGTCAATTTATTTCACCGAGTCCACTTTCATGAAGTGTTAGCAATTTCTATACTTTTCTGATTTGTGCCTTCCTTATTCTGCTATTTCTGTTGAAAGCTGTTTTCCTTGTCCGTTTTGTTGTTAATATTGTGTCTGTTTAACTGTATACGTGTGGATAATGTCTTATTGACCAATAAGCGCGTAAGTTCTTCTGTACAAAACATCTTACTGCAAACATAAAATCTTAATTGTTTCGGTCTTTCGGAAAAGCAAAACCTGCCATTTGTATTGTATATGCTTAGAAATAATTAAACCAAGTATTTCTGTTTCTACTCACTAATAAACATGAAATACGAAGCAACGATCATTTTGCGCTCTAGTAACAAGAGTCCGTACTAATGTGCTTCAAGATTCGTGCAATTATGGCATCATTTTCTTACTAAAAATAGATCAAGTATAACAATACAACCATTAAAAACACACTACTGTAATAATACGCGAATCAGGAACTTTAACATGTCACTTACATAACATTGCCATAGAGACCAGACCACGCACGTTACTTAACCAAAGCTATTGTATTTCAAACCAAATATAGTTAAAACGATGCTAACACATCGGACAGGGAAGGCAACATTGAACAGAAACTGAGAAACACAAAAGGCACAACAAAGAACACACGGATTGCAAGCGCAAGTCACAAGAACAACAAAGGTCACACACACTTGTCGCTTTGACCTATTGCCATCAAAATCAATAGGGGGTCATCTACTGTTGATGACCAACTTCCATGTAAAGTTTGATGATCCTAGGGCAAATGGTTCTTAAGTTATTGAACGGAAACCATTTGGTCTTACTGCCGACCATCCAACCGACCGACCAACGGTCCGACCGTGCAAAACACTATACCCCCTTATCAAAGATCGGGGGGGGGGGGGCATAAAATGGACAAGCTATAATATAATCCTGCAGCTATATATATGTACATGACTTTAAATGGTTGTAAGCAGAAAGGTAATACAAGTTCTTTATACGAGTATGTAACAGAGCTCAAACACAAATGTAAAGAAAATCGCGTCTCTCCTTGGTATGCAGCCGATTTGTTATAAATGTCTACCAAAAGGTGAGGTGGCCTTACAAACACATTTATCTCGTGTAAACTGTGAGCCTCGTGGTGCGTCTTGTCTGGGGGAAGAACACACCCGTCATATTTCGTTATTGTTTCTCTTGAAGAGTTATGGAAAACTTCTAACACCGGCTCTATTCACGTCAAAAGTCTAGATATTGTGACAAGTATTGTTCAAATTTCCCATAGGAAGGCCCAACTTTCCCTGCAATATCTCGCCTGCCATGTGTGTGGGTGATTTTGACATCCCTATTACTTGCTCCACAGTGTTCTCTATTTTCTACTTGCAGGTGTGCCTTATCAGTCTAAACCAGTGGTATCCATTCATTGACCTTCCGGTGTCATTTCAGAGTTACATCAGTTTTCCCGGTGTTTTAATAAACCGGTAACGGAATGGAAATGTATACTACTTGTAGTAGTTATTTCAATCAGAATTTCCAGTATTGGACTTACGGAGTTCATTATTTACATTACTGAAACGTTCAGGAAATTGCGCCAAAACGCTAAACAAATAGGAGTGCTTTTATCAACATGGGTTCCATAACCGTTCCAAAAACGGATACGAAAATGTAGTACTAGCAATTAGTAGTAGTTTAATTTCCATCTTGTCTAAATAGGCATTTGGAATTTTAAATAGAATTAACTATGAGGTCACTGTTTTTGTGTATGACGTCCTTAAATAGTGACTCCAACTGAATGTTTATATTCCTAGTAGAAAGTCGCAAAAAACTATAGGTAGTTTATCCAGAAAGACAATAAACAATAGGACTGGGTATGCAACACTCACAGAAACAGTAGAGCACGAAAGGAAAAAAAACAAAAGAAAACCCAGACCACACGTTTTAGCCATGAAGATGAACACGGAAAAAGGAAATTTAACAGCTTCAAAATCCTACATTTATGTGCAGGTCAGACGTGTAAACAAAATCAGTGCGTTTTAGGGTTTTATGTTTTTTAATGAAACTGCATTTATTTTGTCGGGTTGATGATTGGTTTTCATAATTATGTTGATGCCGTAACGGTTGAAAGTAGTCTGTAAATGTTATATATCTTATCTACTCATTGTCAGATTCTATTAATTGTATTGTAGTATATTCGCAATAAACTAAATGAAGCACAGCTGCTCTGTAACAAGTTCCAATGATCGTTAAATGGAAAACGTCATTATTTTAGAAATGTAAAACTTCATTATTTTAGATACTGCTGGAAATGTCCAAGCAAGTAATGAAATTATTGCATCGACGAAATAAAACTCCCAGGATGCAACAAAATGCCAAAATTGAAGTAATAAATTCTGCTATATTGAACGTTAGCATGTCATTTGAAGTACCAACTCTCCCGAAATTTCTGACAATGTCTTTTTTTATTTTCACCTCAGTGGACGTAAAATGCCAATTACTAGCGACTTAGCGTATTTCTACAGTAATCATCTAGAATACAACTAGACTCTTTGTAACATAGAAGGGTTCCAGTGCGGTGAAATACAATATTGTAAAGTCGCGCGTTTATCTCAGGCATGACATTTTCAGTTATCATATATAAAGGACAAGGCTCACGAAATTTAAAATCTAGCCCTGTGTTTTTTAAAGCAAACAAATGCATGATCTTACAAATTTGTCCCATATTTCTAATTTATCTATACAATGCTTTTAAAATAACCTAATCGTGCAACTTGAATTTCGAATTTTCCTCGTAATCTTCCGAGCTTCTTACTATTGGCACAATGTATCAATCTAGATCAACGTTTAAACATGCTCATTATTTTAGAACCAACCACACGTCCAGTTGGTATATGTGATCACACCTCTATTATCTATATCGTCTGTATCTCTTTCTTCATTTTATCAATCTGTCAACTTCTCCTCTTTGCGACTACTTGCGAAAAAGGTAATGGCAATGTAGCTAACCGTATCCAGGGTGATAATAATTTATGATGCTGTTTGATGCTGGATTGACATGTGTATAATAATATACACGACTTGTTTCTATGACTTGGAATGCTAATTAAAATTCAGCAAGAATGCTTAACTGAGGATGACTTTTATAGTTGTTATAGATACATACCACACTGGTGGCGCATAAATTGATTATAAAGTACAACGTTGATGGTAAGTATATGTGTTGTAATGGACATACACTATGGAGACGCACTATGGACACACCTACGAAAGATTAAACAATTCCGTGAAGGAGAGCGTTCCATCAAGACAAAAACACGGACAAACCGTTTGTGCATTCAACGCATTGTACGAACAAATGCTGTCAGTCGAATGACATAGCTATGGTGCCTTTTACCAGAGTTGAATGCCCTATTATTGTCCACGCTGGTCACTCTGGATGGTTTATGCCCTGAGCATGTCTTAATTTTCAAGCTCGTTCATCTACTGGCGATTACCATTTATGAATGGAAATAACTACTTAAAGTGGATAAAGGAGATGGTGAATGAGATGCTGATAATACCTAAACTGCCCATTCGTTCAGTTCTGACAGTAGACAATGCTCCCTGTCATAACTTTCAAGAACAAATATTCCTACACAGGCTTCAAGAAAAAAGCGACATTCAGGCTTGGCTTTGAGAGGAATGTGATAACCTTTATACAAACTATACTGAAAGCAGAATTGTTGGAGTTGTAGAAGAGGAGCATGATAACACCTAAGTACATACTCGACACTTCTGAAACATTGACATAAATGACAGAGACCTCCAAAATACATCGGCCCAAATCCTCACTTTCTACTGTTACTAGTATATGGAAATTATGGACTCATTTCACATCAAGCTTCCAACAATTGGCACACGAACCTTCAAATTTGTATGAGTACATTATATAAGAAAATCAGAGTCATACCATTTACAGCGATTCTAAAACTTTTAAAACACTTTTGACACCTGAAATGAGAACTTGTAGTGGTTTAGTTTCATTTTCATTTTGATTTTGTGTTGGACATTAAAACGTATGCTTGTGAAAAAAAATGTATACGGAATACTCAGGTATTGCAGATACTGAACACAGTTAATGATTAATAAACATAAAATTACAATTGCTAACATTTTCTTCAGAGACTTGTTGATTAACTATAGCAATTAGAAAAAAATACATTCGTAGATTCTACTTAAATTGTAAATCATGCGAACTTCGATTAAATCTTTCCGAGTTTGTATTAAGACAGAATCGATAGAGCCACATGTAGTTTGTTTTTGAAACCACGTGTCGACAAGGGAATTCGATAATTATGAAAAATGTTGACACGTTAAAATCGTGAAGCAATATTTCCTGATATTCCCAACAACGAAACGTGTGTAAAATATAATTAATTTTAGAATTATCGCAAAAAACTTAGACAAAATGGAAGGAGAAAAAGTCTGGAAAGCCTTCATCGAAAGTGAACATCTTTGGAGGCATGTTTCTTGCAAATTCAGACGGTTTTTACATTAATAAATTAGTTATTCTTTGGAACACAGATATTAAAAGTGGCACAAGAGATGCCCATCCTCTCGTCCTTAGATATTAGTACAAAAAATGAAGTACTAGAACATTCAAAGTATTTGACCATTATTGTGACAACCATTATTTGTCCTTCGGTATTAGTGCAAAATTCGGAAGGGAATGTAGCAACAAAGACTACGGCATTTGTGTATTTTTTGTTAACAAGTCTTATGATGATCTCAATATTATTAGACGGGAAACCAAAGTTTACATTATTGAAACCCAAGGTCTTAACCGTACATGGTGATTAGATCTGGCGACAAATTACCGATCAGAGTCTAGTGACGACTCTGTGATGTCAATTCGTTTGATAAATGTGTAGAAAAAGCACTGATTGGCTTAACTAAAATGACGTCTACAAAAATGGTAAGAATTAACTGTATCTGGATATGGCAATCTTGTCCATCTATTTCTGCAGAATAAGAAGATTAACTTTCTTGCGAGAAGCAAATATGTACAATTAGTCAATTTTGAGGACATCATTGCCGGGTAAGATTGCTAGTTAACAGACTCCTTGCGTTTTTATTACATCTGGAGAACGACTGTAATACGCTGCGTATTATGACACTTTTCATTGTGAATCTGGTAAATATACGAACTGACAACAGGCATGTGGTTCGGATAGTGTTTCATTATGATTGACGACATGTTGTTCATCTCATCCATTGGTGAGCTACATAATATTGTTCAATTTATTCAGGTGATGGTATCTTTATTAAAGTCGTTGGCTTGGCTGCAGCTTCTTGTGTAAGAGATAGGGCAAACACTTCTTAATAATAGAATATGATCAAACTTCGATAATGAACACAGTATCATGTTAGAAACAGAACATTACTTAAATAGTCATAGTTCTCGAATTAATTTATGAGTTATCTGCCCTTGAAACAAGCGTTTTTTCTCCAAATATATGTATTCAAGGGCATGTAATTAATAAACAAGAACTGTGACCTGCTCTTATTTTTGCTTTTTTTCAACCAATTATTTTATTGAGAAAAAAATTCCAAGAAACTGCCGCGAACGCCTTTAAAAGATTACAGACTGGCTTCTCAATCAACAAAGTGTCAGGGTAATGTTCCCTAAACAGTTTAAAGATAACTTGAAATTAATTGTTCTTGTTGTGTTTATACGGGCACGAACTAGTTAGTTATTGTAAACACACGTGATTGTCTGATCGGAGGAATTGGACTGTTGCCTAGACATGTGTAGAACGTGCTATGTTAGGTTCTGATGAGACATATTATGGAAAGGGGAAACATATGGAATAGTCATGTCACTATTTAAGTATATTAATAGTTTGTACTTATATTGGGGTTCGACCATGTAGTGAAGGGGTCCATCACCTAGCAATACTTGGTATGAAAGCATTAGACTAAACGGTTATCGCAACAACCCCGAAATGAGTTACACAATCTCCAAGTTAGGAAAGTAATGGACCATGAGCGTGAACGAGGGA
This sequence comes from Spisula solida, assembly GCA_947247005.1. Taxonomy (NCBI): domain Eukaryota; kingdom Metazoa; phylum Mollusca; class Bivalvia; order Venerida; family Mactridae; genus Spisula; species Spisula solida. Next base: position 25,261,298 of record OX365945.1, on the reverse strand, counting down.
AACAAATAGAACATACACTGGCAGGAACAGTTTTTTTGGCTAGAAAAGAAACACAAATCGAAGTATATCTAATATAATATGGCTATTTACAGTCATATAATTTCAATTAAGTCCCAATAAATAATTGAAATATCCAAACTGTAATATTTTTAAAAACATTTCGCCAATGAATTCATGAATGCGCAAAGAGAAGAACAAAACAACACTCCAAGCACTTTGAACTATCCCCCTTACATACTTGGACCATTACCAAGCCGATATGCTACGTATAAATTATTCAAAGCAAGAATTTAATGCCATTGAGAAATGCCGACCACTTGAATTGATTCTTTTGTTCTGTCAGATATGAGTTTCCCATTCATGAAGTATTCGTCTGGTGTTTTGTTGCAGAATTTGCATTCAGCACATACATATGTGTTACCATTATGAATACGAACGTTATTTGCTTTGCAAATTCAGGTTAACGCACTACAAAGTTTTCTTCAGTAATGAAATGTTAATGATTGGCCTTCAGATTTAATTGCATATTTCTTTTTTATGAAATTAGAACTGCATTGATCTTGAATAGTACCAACTTTATCGTCTCCGTGGTTACTTATTATAATTCTATTAGTGATGCGAAAGGTATCGAGTTATCGGTGTGAGCGTATTTTGTTAGGAAACAAAGCCAAATAATACGTATGTTCATTGAAATAAATACGCAAGCTTGACCCAGACACCGTAACGAAACACTGATACTGTGATATTGTGATTGAGTGGCATTACATCATTTGTTATGCTGTCATGTTCGCGCAAACGTTGAACTATAATTGAGAAAGGCACAAAGCGTAGAAAAGTCAACAAAGGAATAAAACATTGCAGTGACTGAACTTCCTGAAGGTGATAAAATCAATATTGTAAATTCAATAGATGTAAGGGTTTTCTCATTTATATTCGACAATGGTGTTCAATGCTTATATCATGGACTATGATATTCTATACCCGTTAATAAATTTTTATTTACATGTATCTTGTCTGCTGACTTTTAATTGTGTGCATTCTTGTAATACTGAAAGCTTAAAGTCTTTCTCCCGTTTCATTCCACATTTTAATTAAACAGGGTTTGTTACAATGTGTCTGATACTTCGGATTTTATAACCAAGTGTTATACAATGTATATACCAGCATGTAGTGAAGATGCCACGTCAAACCTGTACATACAGAATGAAGATAAATTAGACAAAAAAAGCCAAGCAGAAACGTATGAATAACAGGCAGATGACACAAATTATTGAGAAGCAGAAAGATAAGAATATAAAGCGATGAACAAATTAAAGATACAGTATACGGTAAAGAATGGTACAAACACCGGGAGGACACATTAAAGAGTTAAATCTCTGCATAAGAGAGCAAGATACTCAATAAAGATGAGAAACCAAAGAAAAATATTGATATTATCTGTCATGATCATTGTGTTCGTTCTTCAAGATGTGATGCTAACTAGCTCTCTTCCACCATTGTCTAAAAAAGCCTAAAGCATAAGATGTAACCTTCTGACATGTTATCTATATTTAATGATATAGTGATATGCTTGATAGATGTCTCTATTGCGTGACCCTATGTCGTATTTACAATGCCTTTCCGCAACTAAGGTGAAGTTAACCCAATAGATTCTAAGCCCATACACATGTATCCTGTTGCATTTAAATGAAAACATCTTTTACTTAAAAGTATTCATCTGCAACAGGTATACAAAGTTTCAGCTGGATAATCCATTTCTGAAATGCTGTTTTATTGTCATTCCTATGTATAATGTGCATATACTGGACAAGAGCCAAACCAAGATATTAATGTGCATAATATGTTTCCGTCAGAGTACTTTTAGAGCCTTGGACATAATCACAAGGGACACTGTCTGGCAAAAAAAAAAGGTTCTGGAAGTTCAAAGAACCTTTTCACTTTTCACAAAGTCGCGTTTAATGGCCGCTTCGTGCGAAGGAAAATTCCTCTGCCACAACATGGCATCCTACAGACCCGTTATTGACCGCGATTGCCAAAGAATGTCGTCTATTTGTGAAGGAATTTACCTTTGTAAAACATGGCATTTACCAATTTTCCCATTTATACATCAATTTGAATGTTAGGAACTTGATTTATCAAGAAAATGCCGCCCATTTCTAGTTGCGCTTATTTTGCGTTTTGCAATCAAACTTTTGTTATGTTTGCTGGTCCATATTTGGTTATGAATCTGTCACATGGTTACCGAATGATTTTTTTTATAGAAAATCGAAAATGGAATTTAGCACTCAACCTAACCAGCCCACATTTCGTTGATGGCCATTACATCTTCAAACGATCGATTTTTATGTTTATAAAATGATTTCAACAATTGTTCTTAACAATTTACAAAAGTATGTGTCGGCGTCTCAAAGCAGTTAGTGGTATCCAAACTGCACTTATCTTCCTGAATTTTGTAATTTGATTGAACTTTCATCAGTACCCAAAAACTGTTTTGAGGATGTTTCGGCATTCCGATGGCGTGCATGGGGCGCATGTCCAAATGAAATTACACCTCTTTTAGGGTTCAAGTAGTTGATGAATAAGACATTGCAGTATCCCTGTTTACAGTATATGCGCAATTAAATATGGCATTTGATCCAACATTAAGAGCACGACTATTCTTTATTTTGGTCAAGGAAAAGTGACTTTTTTTCAACCAGTGTACACGAGTAGACAATGCTTATCGACCTATTGTGACCTTTAGATTGGTTTTAAATTGTTGGGTATCAATTTTAAACTAAAACAGGCCTCTTTGCTATACAGTTCACTATATTTTACAAATTATTGGTACAATAAAAATATAGCCCAACATATATTGACCTTATTATATCGCTGTTTTATAGTCGAACAGCTAAGAAGAACGACCAGTTCACCATAACCCGTTAGTCAGGATTACGATCCAGTTTTAATTTGACATTTTGAAAGAACCGGACAATTCCCCCAAATGACGGTAAGCCGACAATCAAATAGGTTACTTTCCGTTAGATAAAAGACTTAATGAAACCATGACATTCATCTTTTTATTACTGTTATTCTTTAACTTTTCTGGACTCCAGACAGCTAAAGCTAGATATTAAGCCGTTTTACTGTTGAAACTAGGTCATTATGCTTGGGCATTCAACTTTTTGATTGCTGAAACTAGTTAATTCAGCTGTTTGACAGTTCATTTTCTCGTTCGGTTATATGTTGGACATTTGTCTTGTATGCTTTTATGTTTTCTGTGCTCGGCGAGTAAGTTGAGTGCTGCCTTCCCAGTCGAACTAGATATTATCATTTTACATTATTTCAAGATGTGCTACTGTCTTCCTTGTCAAATGGGTCAGTTGCAAACCATGCCCCTAATATACAATATTATTTAAACAATATGAGGGACATGATCCCTTTGTTGCCTATATTAAAAAGGCTGAAGATTTAGTAATGCTTGATAGTAAGCGAATACTTGTAAAAGGAAAATGTTTCATAAAACAAGTTCGAAAATGATTTGAACATCAATTTATTAAATGCCAATTAATGAGATATCTGAAAAAAACCCCAAGAAATATATGTCAATGATACTGATATACTACACGAAGATATATGTTTGTAACATACTTTATAGTAAATACTCGTTTTTCATACGGAATAAACATTACAACCCCCAACGGAATGAGATCGTATTTCCTATACCATTTGTTGTTCCTACTTAACTGTTACTTAAGCTACATGTGTATGTCTTAAATATTGGATGATCTTTGTTTTACATGAATATAACAGTATAGATACATGTCTTTGTGTATGAGTTTGAGTGTGTTCTAGAATATTACATGCAATCATATTTGAGCATTTTCTAGTCCTGATATTAAGTAACTTTTTAGGACTCCAAACAGCTAAAACTAGGTATGTCAGCCGTTTTACTGTTGAAACTAGGCCATTCAGCTAGGGCATTCAGCTGTTTGATTGCTGAAACTAGTTCATTTAGCTTTTTGATAGCTGGTACTTCGGCAGTTCATATTCTCGTTCGGGTATGTGTTAGGCATCGTGCTTTGTAATTGTGGTATGTGAAGTTTTTTATGTGATCTATGCTCGGCTGGTTAAGTTGGGTACTGCCTTACCTGTCCAACTTTATATTATCTTTTTGTGTCACAGCATGTTTTGTGGTTGCATTTAATTAGGTTTATTGTGATAAAAAAGGCATGTGCTCGTTTATATGACACACTCATTTTAAAATTCGATTTAATAGGCTGGTAAGTCAACGAGTATGCGATTGCATATGTCACTAAAATGATCAATAAACACCTACCATTGCAGTCGACTGTTATCCGGATTAGATATGACCACTGATGTTGTTATTTCTCAGTTACTAACATCTCAATTCAGACATTCACAATGGTTTATGATCAACGGATAGTTATCGGGTCTTTTCGGTGTATTCGGCGGAGTGATTTGGCCTAATCTGGCCTCATTCACACATAGCTAGTCATTTGTACATTGTTCTTAACTATTGTACCTTTCATGCTCTGCTGTTTCGGTTGAGTGCTGCCTTGCCTGTCCGATTTGTTATTATCATTTTACATATGCGATGGAAAATGGAGATTTCAATCCTGTTTCAACCGGAACATTATCATAACCATTTTCAGTGTTAGTTGTAAATATTTAATATTTTGAGGACAATATGGAGTTCAGTTGACATTTGAGCTAAAAATGTGCGTAAACCTCCTAAACATCCAACCTTTCTACTCCTTTAACTGACTAAATTACCTCACATGAAGTATACGTTAATGTTGAATCTTAACCGTTGTGGGATTCCATGTAAGGAAGGACATGGAAGTCATTGTAAATCATCACATACACCACGCCTCACTACTCTACAGCTATGAAATCATGACTCCCTAGGGTCTGCAATGTAACTCTAAGTCACTTATGGAAAGACAAAAAAACTTAAAATGTTTTCAGTTCTTACAAAATGTCAGAAATATCGAATGACATTATAGTTCTTCTTTTAGAAAACCTGATAGCTGGAAATCAGATACACATAGGTAGTTTATGTTATACCATTCATTCTACGTGACGCCTAAAGTAAAACTACCAAATCGTGAAAGTTAATTTGGACAGTTTTGAATGGAATGCGAATTGTCGTTCGCCAGACGGCGGATATAATTCTTAAGACGAATTAAGAATCCCGCCGCAGTTACTATTGCCTCGATCCAGTCAAAACACATTCATTTTCTGAGACCTTTGAGAAAAGATAAAACTCCAACATGTTGATCAACAAAGGAATTTACTTTGACAACGGTGTATTCTTTGCTAGTATTGTGTTTGAAAACTGGGAGACTTTCACTATCGATTGAAAGCACGTGTTAGTTACCATGGGTCCATGTCTTAACATTCGTACCGTACGACTATTTTGTTAGACGTGAATTTTGAGTTTATGCTCGATAACATAAATTTAATATATAAAAAATGCAGTTTTTTACTCTTTATCAATGATACAGTTACCTGTGGAGCAAACATCTCTGACATAATTTTCATTACCATTTTTAAGGTGGTCTTTATCCGTATCAACCTATTACTGGTGTGATGATATCACATTGCTACTGGTTATTTGCGCAAACATGTTTGGCGTTTACCGAGTGGTCTAATGCATGTGTTCTTAACATTGCAAGGCGATGGCGCCATATTGTGTAGGTTCGAATCCCACTATAGATGCACATTACAAGCATAATGATGTCAGTAAGTGTGCTATTGAATAATACATTCGTACACCGTAAAGTGTATGCAATATGTACTTCACAGATACGTATTGGACCAATACTACTTCTGGTCTGGTCATAATGGTATCCACTTCATACAGAAAGGGTCCTTAAACATTCCATTAGCGTTAGTTATCGCGTCAATCATCGCCACACTCCTGGTGGAATGGTGCTAAAATAGAGGCTTGTGCAGGATTGTTTGATACTGTGAATCATGGTTAAGGTTTATAATGACCAATTGTGGCGTTCGTATGTATAAGATTGACGACAAGTTGGAACCAAGCATTAATGTCTCCAAATGACTGAAATTATTATGTCTGCAAAACATATAAGCAAAACCAACAACGGTATGCACATCGATTGTACATACAATGCATTGCGTCCGGTCTGTTGTTTGTTTACAATGTACTTTCCATAGTAAATGTCCAAGGTATGATCAGAAGTACGATATAACCGACAAGGCCACCAATGACCTGTTCAACATTTGTTACGGATAGCTTGATCTGAAGAAGCAACATACCTCGTAGTCACAATTCAACAACATCCCCAATTTCTATCATTACTGTTATATGATATATAGTTACAATACCGCTTGTAATGTTGTAATGGCGGGTATATCTTTATTAATATAATGTTTTCAAACTTAAACAAGCTACAATTACGTCATCATCACATTCAACACGACAAAGTAAAACAGTTAGCTTGTTCCGTTCATAATTGATATTGCGCATGCGCACTAGTGCGACATATCGATTTCTAAATTTCATTCACTAGTTAACTGTTCAATTATTCGTGATTAGCTTCGAACTGAACCATTAACAGATGCCTAAAGTATAGCAATGCCTAAACTAATGACAATAAAAACTATAAACATTGTCCTAATAGCTTACTTTGTGTCAGTCGGAATTCCATCCGAAGACTTTGTGTAGACAACATTAACTTAACTCGTAGTAATAGGCAAAACAAACACGTCTTATTGACTGAATTAAGACAGTATTATAGTAGCGTACTTGCCCTCGTCTTTTGCAGACAGGAGGTTCCTTTTGCAGCTTAGAATTCATTATGTTGCTGCTACTGAAGATGCCAGCATATTGAACACATTTCATTGTCTTATAATTCATATAGCCCAGACTCATTGAACGCAGAATTGGATATAAATCAGATAAAATTGTATAGAATAGCTCCTTGTCATGTAAACAGTGATCGTTGCGGTGGTTTATGGGTAATAACTGTTATTGTTTCGTTTCAGCGATAACAGTATTTCAACGAATCATTGAGTTATTGAACGTTATTTCATTTCATGATCGGGAATATTAAGTGATTTAACTTTCTGAATCAAGCTTCTAAAAATATTGTCTTAGCTTTTTGGTGATGTGTGTCACTTTACCTAATATATTTGATGTGTAGCCCGTTGGTTAAAGCAGTTGGTAACGGCATAGGCTGTCATCTATGCGGATTTGGGCTTGATCACAGGATGGGTTTGTCATTTTTTTCCAGGACATTGGCTACTGTCTAGTTTTCAATATGTTTTGTACGTTCAAAAATATAACAAGAGGAAAGGTACTGTAAAACTAGTGATGATGAACCACCTCAGTCGCTGGAAAAGTACCACGAGGTCCAGCAAAGGATGTATGCTGAACGCATGGCTTTAGAAGAACGTAGGGTCAGCGCGTTGGAAACTTTGGTAAAGTCAATACAAAACAAGAATCAGGGTTGAGTTTTAGACGTATGTGTTCAAACGGCGTGCTCAACTCTCCCGTAGTTCCTTTAGGTGCTTTGTTTAAAGGTGCTGCCTCACATATCGGGCAAAACTTTGTTTATCTTATTTTCAAACCTAACCAAGTATTGATGTAATGGAAAGTCACTAATGGTTGCTTTATGAAAAAGCAAATACAAAATGTATATTGTCCTCCATTCAGAAAAAACATTTAGGTAATATAGTGGGGCCTTACGATGATAAGTACATTATAAGCATTATGTCTTCGAAGATTTTCTTTATGTATGTATGTATTGAATGCATTTCTGTTCGTAGATTAGTACCGCTCTATCTCTCAATACTTCGACTAAAAGGTCTTTTTCAACAGCTAAGAATATTGTTTCACAATTACTTGAATATTAAAGTTTTATTCATTCAAGTTCTTTAACTGTGAAAACATGTTTTCCTAGCTCGTGAACAAGACCTTTTGGTCGAAATTTTGATAAATAGAGTAGTACTTTCCTACATACAGAAATACATTCCAAACATTTATGTGGTCGGGATAGTCTTTCTATTATTTTGTTTTAATGACCCCAGATTCGTATGTATAAACATGCATAACTTCCTTAGTTTGCCCGTGAACGTTATCATCTAATTGTATTGTTTGTTTCACACTAGGATCACCAACCATCACATCAACATCACACATTACTATACCAATTATGATATTAGTCGATGTTTCCTGGTAAATTACCGGCCATATAATAAAGATCATTGTATTCCCAAGCGGAGGTAAGTAATGATCAAGCTAATTAATGCCGTACCAATGACCGCACAAATAATGACCATCACTTCTAATTATAACTAGGTACTAGTACTTCATTAATTATTGACTCCATATATGTCATACTGGTATAAATTGGTTCGTAAACAAGCATTATAGTGCAACGGATTGTGAGTATGATTAGCCATTGTACCACGGATGTCAACGTACCACGCAATAAAACAGATCAGCAATGCTTGAAAATAGCACAAGCTAATGGTGTAACAGGTGTGTGTGGTCGCCAAGTCTTTTATTAAAACAGAATAAGCTAACGGTGTCACAGGCCTGGGTGGTCGTCAAGTCTTTTATTAAAACAGAACAAGCTAACGGTGTCACAGGTGTGTACGGTTGTCAAATCATTCATTAAAACAGAACAAGCTAACGGTGTCACAGGCCTGTGTGGTCGCCAGGTCTTTCATTAACACATAACCAACCTACAGTGTAACAAGTGTGTGCGATTGTCAAGTTATTTCTTAAAACAGAACCTGCGAACGGTGTCACAGGTGTATGCGATCGTCAAGTCATTTATTTAAACAGAACAAGCGAACGGTGTCACAAGTGTGTGCGGTTGTCAAATCACTCCTTTAAACAGAAACAACCTACAGTGTAACAAGTGTGTGCGATCGTCAAGTTATTTCTAAAAACAGAACCAGCTAACGGTGTCACAGGCGTGTGGGGTAGTCAAGTTATTCCTTAGAATAAAACCAGCAAACGTTGTCACATGAGTATGCGGTCGTTAAATCATTATAACTCTGACACGTAATATGAACTAGTTAGCCGAGAGTTTAGCGCGAAAACACAAACACACGTATGTCGCTATATGAAAATCACATTTCACTTTGAGTGTTACTTGTTGACATTGCTTAAGAGTGGATGCTATTGTGTTGCTTGCACCGGTTGTCAATGGTTGGTACATAGCTACGCAAGTTAACATTATCAAACTGTTAGAATCGTCAGAAATGTGTAATTTGCACATTTCAGGCATCGCATACTTGTTTAATACAATACAGTCAATATAATTAGTGTTTGGACTGTCTAAATTGCTTGGAATTTATACAAGGAATCTGCCATGTTCCAAATACTGATAAAAAACTGTCTTACTGTATTGTACTACGGTACGTCTAAAGTAGGAAAGTCAAACTTGAAGCTTTTTTAAAAAATTAAATATGTTACTATCTTTCACATAATAAAATAATTCTGAATTCTGTTGTACACAACATAATCCATTGCCGTGGTCAGTACATACAGTTACTTATATTCGTCTGTTTTGCAGTGTTAACGGTTGAATCGTAACATCCAATGTGCATTACGTTTATATGCATTGATGCAGGACAAAGCCAACTAGCTATGGGCATGCAGGGCGAACGTGGACGTTCCGTAATAGTATTACTTTCTTCAGAATTTAAGGGTAACCATACAAAATGATATCCGCCATTTTTTAGCCGGATCATTTGCGTTACGTCAGCCGGACCGGCGTCGTTAAACCGGACCCACCACGTTTTGCAGATACAGTGTGTAAATATGGTATAGTTTATGATATATCATGTAAACTATTTGTAGCAAAAGAATATCACTTTTACAGAAATAGCATGTTAGATTAGTAACCTATTGATGTTTAGTATATTTGATTTGTTAGAGAGGAGTGCCATGTGAAGGTAATGAGACAAACTCCATAAATAGTAGTCATGTGACCACACTACTACGTAATATGCATTAACCTTCTGCAGTTTATCCTAACATTATTAAGGGTTGTATATTGATTTCTAAAATGTAAATGTTTGACGTCAACTTCATTTAATTTCAATTCAAAAACGTACATTAGTCGAAGTACACAAAGGGTAATTTCAAAGCATGTTTATGAAAAATTGAGAGAACGGGTTCAGTCTTCAGGCTTAACCAAGGTAGTGGTCTGAGTCTGTATTAAGATAATAAAAAATAAGAAAGGGGAGGCAGCGTTTAACAGAAACAGTCGAACCGAGAAAACAGAAATAACACAGGCAACAAGCACATGACACAATGCCCAACACGAAACTGAGTGAGAAAAGGCAACTAAACCGCTGCAAGTGCTAATTAGTCCCCTACCGGTTTTTGACCGGAGGGGACTATAGGTTTGCCCTCCGTCCGTCGGTCAAAAAATCTGAATCCTGACATAACTCAAACAGTTTCCAAGCTAGGTTTATGAAACTTGGTATGTGGACAGAGGGCAATAAGGGGATTATGCACGTCTAAAAATATTATGTGGTTGCTATGGCAACAGAAACATTGAAAATGGCTTCAGACCGGTAGGGGACTTCTGTATTGCTTGCAATTCTCAATTACTTGTTTCACCTATGATAAGTCCTTGCACGTTTAAGAATCAGTGTATCTGGTACAAGCCTAAGGTAACACGATGGTAGTTAGCAAAGGAAAGTCAGTAAACGAATAAGGGATGATTGAAATAGTGTTATAGAATGTCGAACACGTCATACTAACTTTTCGTGTGATGATGTGAGAACTTTGTGGTTCGTTCCGTGACCGCTTCATAATCAAAAACGAAATGAAAATGGTACAAGTGTTTCCACAGCTTTGTAAGGGAGGGGGGCTTATTTCACAACTCATATATATCACCTTGAGGTGATGGAGGGCATCGAAAGTGATCAATTTAATTGTAGAAAACGTTTCACAATCGACATTAAATAATAAATCTGTATGCATCAAATGTTCATATATTTCTTGTCAAAACAACATACACAGAGATATAAGCCTTCGATCTTACTAGTCTTCTTGAAATTACATTTTTTTGTCAAATGTTCATAGCCAGAAAAGGACCGTTTACATACGAGTAGCACTCAACCTAGAGGTAATGTCAGAACATGACCATGAACATGTATGGCTTTGAACATTTTTCTGTTCATCGTTTGAGCAATGTTGTTGGAAGTACACGAAATATTACGGGTTCGTTTGTACTGGATCGAACTTTTCTTCTTTTAAAGGGCCATACTATACCAGTGTATATGAATGAATATTTTATCGCTTCTAGATCAATGTAACAAAGTCATGGTGATCATGGAATATTTACAGAAAACACATACATGATGCTGCTTTAAAAGTATATACAACATGTAATAAGGTGTCTGGCATCGTTTTTGTTAACTTTTTAAAAAATGTAATATCAAACCGTACAGGGAAAGAAGCACTTAACGGGAAACATAGAGAACGTCAGACACGATAAGAAACAATGTACAAATTGCTAGCACGACATAAAAGTGAACCCATTGAAAATGACGAATAATGAGATTTGATGACTTCTGACTGATTATTGAAGATTGAAAATTATTATTGTGGACGTTTTCTTGGAGCTTAAAATCAAATATAGCACCATTTTCAAGTTACTTATGATGAAGTAATTTCGCTGTTATATGGGTGTTGGTAGACAATTTCCTTCATGTTAGCTATGCACCAAATATTGATCGAAATTAAGGGTGGATGTGAACGCGCATTGTAATACTGTTACTAATCAAGTTGTATTAAATTGTCTTAGTTCTTTCGTTAATTGAGTCTATATCAGTGTGCTCCAGGCAGAAACAAATCTGTAGAAAGCCACAATGTATCGCAGATATATTCCTTGCACAGCTTGATTAACGTTTTACATTCTAGTTTTTGTAACTGCAACGTCAGGTAGTTCTGTATAAAATATCGCTCTGGTGCCAGTGTAAAGGGGTCAAGCTACTGATCAGAACATCTTTATTTTCAGTATCAATGCATTTACAAAATAATGCAAATGTAACGGGTTTAAGCTATTACAGGTATGATAACGGACAATTAGTTCAAGTTTCCCCTCATCATTGTGTTGCTTTATTGTGTTGCTGTTACAGTTGTTATAGTTGCAGTTACTAGGGTAGTTTTCTAACAATTGTATCTCATAAAATATACATAGAACTGCTTTTTTGAGTCATGTAATTGACTAATATCCTTAGATGTCTCATCTCATTTGTCACATTTTACCCACATGTAAAGACAGGTAATGTAGCATTTGATTGAATATTCACTTTACTTCATTGATTAATTAAGATAAAGCAATATAAAGTTAACCATCTCTATGAAGTGTCTGATGTCTTTCTGAAATCGTGCTCAGACCGAGACTAATGATACGAAATGATATATCTGCATGTTGAAATAGAAGTCAACAATAAAATGCATTTGCAGAATGTTTTAATAGCCACCTAGAGAGATGATAATTCCGGTGTAATTATCATTTTAATTGAACATTAAAGAATAATAATAGCTTGTATGAAGAAGATTTATGATGAGGTCATTACTATTCTAAATGTTGCTCTAACCTAGGTACATCTGATGGCATCAATTATAGATATTAATGTGATACATTGTTTGTAACTACACAACCATAAAAACACAGTTGACAAGAGTGTCTCACAACTACGGAAATGGGCTTTGCAAGTGTTACACTCCGGTGACATTTTGTTTCATACCTCGCTGTGTGTAGATGAATTATTCACTTAACATGCTAATTATTGTCCAATTATGGGAATTACAACATGTCCATTATACGATTTTGAGTCAGCTATGCACTATTCCGTGTAGAATATCATTTGGAAGCCTACATTGACGATACCACACAGACATAATGTTAGGGTATTTTATGGAACGCCATAGCTGTCTTTTGTTGACGCTCGTCATGTTGACTTGTCGGTAGGACATGTGAACTTCTTAGTACAATTTGTTAATATGTCAAACCACATTGTTGACTTGTCAAACTATCATCTGAATATGTCAACTTGCCCTGTTATATTGTTAAAACAACGTCTTAAATTGTTAAAAGAATACAATAATATCTCAAGCCATCGTGTTATACTGTTAAATCACATCGATAAATTGTCAAATCACCATTTGTATATGTCTACGTTACATGTTAAATTGTTGAAAAAACGTTTGATAATGTTAGAAGAACGTGTTAACTTCTCAAAGCTTCGTATTATCATGTTAGACTTTAACTACAATAATAAATTGTTAAACTGTCATTTGAATATGTTTATATGCGTTGTTGAATTGTTAAAACAACGTCTTAAAATGTCGAATGAGCATGCAAACCTCTCAACACATCGTGTTATACTGTTAAACGGCAGTGGTAAATGGTTTAAATATCATTTGAACATGTCTATACGACATGTTAAATTGTTACAGCAACGTCTTAAATTGTCGGTAGGGCATGTGAACTTATCAGTGCAACATTATTGTATGTCAAGTCACACTGTTAAACTGTCCAAATATCATGTGAACATGTCTATAAGCCATGTTAAATTGTTAAAATAGCTTCTTATTATGTTCAATAACCATGTGAACTTCTTAATAGAACGTGTTATATTGTTAGACAACAGTGGTAAATTGTTAAAATATCATTTGAAGATGTCTATATGACATGTTAAATTGTTAAAATAGCTTCTTATTATGTCCAATAACCATGTGAACTTCTTAATAGAACGTGTTATATTGTTAGACAACAGTGGTAAATTGTTAAAATATGACTTGAAGATGTCTATATGACATGTTAAATTGTTGAAATAGCTTCTTATCATGTCCATTCAGCATGTGAACGTCTCAATAGAACGTGTTATATTGTTAAACAACAGTGGTAAATTGTTAAACTATCATTTGAAGATGTCTATACGACATGTTATAGTGTTAAAACAATATTTTAACTTGTCGACGAGGCATGTTAACTTCTTAATAGACAGTGTTGTTGTTGTTCAAATTTGTTTGACGTCATCAATAACGTAAGTTCCTCCCGCGTGCATATTGAACAATTTCCGCCATCTCTTTCATTACAATGTTATAATCCTGCAGCTGCGCATATGTGATTTAAAATGTTGAAAACAAAAATAGAACAACGAATTTGACCAGGGAGGAACGAGCGCGAGTGGCACAAACAATAAATACGAACACAAAATTAATGTTAGCTCTGCATGAAAATTATAATGGTCTCAATGACGAATTATGATTTTAGATATTCTTAGCTTGAACTCAACTGCCATTGTTGCATTATTCCAAAACATATTCATTTTTTTGCTTTTTAACAAAAAGTATAAATATTCGAATGAAAATTTTGTTATGTACAACACCATAATTATCATTGTGACGTAGTAAGTTAGTTTGTGCTATTTGTAAAACTAAGATTAGCAAAGTGTATTCATTGGTTTTGGGGAGCATGTCAAGATTATTAGCAATATACAAGATCACGATAAATTTTAATATTCAGTACATGCATATTGCTTAACGTGACATTGTATTTTTTCTAATAATTCCACATACACATACGTATCTAAATATATTTCTTAACTACTAAATTAATCCTTAAAGATTTAATAAAATGCATCACACGTTTAATATATTTATCAAAGGCTCGCATTATAAAATAGTACAGTCATGAAAGTGATTGTCAATTTGCTAACCGTTGGACACGATTTGTAATGACAACTTTTTCATATATAATTTTTGAATAACGGTATTTTATAGATACATGTAGGTTAAACCTAAAATAGGTACTTAAATGTCTAAATTAAATTTAAAAAACGACATTTAGAAAAAAATTGTTATTATTTACGAATATGTTGCTAACATTAGCAGTTTTCATACACGAAAATAAAATTACAAAAATAAGTTCCCTTGAGTTTTGTTCCTCATCTTGCTTTGAGCATTGTCAATTAACTATTCAACTACATATATGAGAACCTACTATTAATTCTTATCAGCGCATGCTCTAATCAAATTGTTTTTCGCAATTTAATAATTGATACATGGAAGTGTTGGAAATATTTAAAACACAATTTAATTTAGATAAGAATAGGATAACACGTTGATTTGTTTAAGATACCAGACCGACTAGGGAGTAGGCATTCAACATCACTTAACTATCTGATGCACGCAGGTTATAAACGCCCACAGACATGAACTCCCGCATAATTATATCATCCACAAAAGTATGATGCTGTTGTTTTGTGTTTCTATGGTATCTGTGTTGATTGACTATGTGTAGGTAATTAAGGTCATAGTACAAACAAGCAAATCTAGCCCCAAACTCCTACGCAGTGATCTTCATTGTGACCTCCCTTGACGCTACGCTGTAGAAGTTTGGTCCAGCCGGGATATTGGACGTCTAATTACAAATATTGAAATAGTAAAATATCAGAAAGATGGCAGATATTTAGTTGGACAAATTTCACAGTGTTTTCTCAGTCTCTGAGTCAGTCATATACGGCGGCCAACTCACTTCACCAGTAACTATTGTCATATAATTACCTACCAACTACTGCAAAGTCCGGCAACTAATACAACTTCTTTAATTGTCTTAAGCATGCACAACGCTACAGGATTGTACTTTTTGCAGCGTTATGCACTTAGCCCAGATTGACGCGTGAAAGTAGGACGACTTTGTATCTATTCAGTTGCATTTTGTTCATTTTTTGTTTTTGACATTGTGGCTTGTGGTCTGTAACTTCTCTTCCTTTGTGTTTTCTTTTCTGTACAGTTTGTGTTCTGCTGTTTCTGTCGGATTTGTTATGTTATAGTTAGAACATATTAAGTAAATTTAAATGATTAAAAAGGGCGGAGCGAGCGAAGTAACTAACTTAGAATATAACATTCTACATTCTGATTGGCCGATAGAGAGTAGCGCCAACACATGACGTCAAGTCTGTGAAGAGACAATTTTAATGATTAAATTTTCATTTATCCGGCAAAATTCGACGTTTTCATTGGCTCATAATGTAGGTTATATTCTAATATATTTTATGACCACATTTTGTCTGGTTTATGTAGCTAAACTTAACACTATTATGCCTCCTCTTCTGATATAAAAAACGATAATATTAAATCAGACAGGGAAGGCAGCACTCACAACAAAAACAGCCGAGCACAGAAAATATACAAAACATACAAGGCACAATTCCCAACACACAACTGAACGAGTACATGATCCGCCCATCAGTTTCAGCAATCAAAAGGTTGAATGCCCAAGCTGACTGACCCAGGCTCAACAGTAAAACGGCCGAAATACCTAGATTAGCTGTCAGAAGTCCTAACAACTTGCAACTTCTTTTCAGTTGGATGACGTATCCATAGCCATTGTCTCATAACGACGAACATTTGTCATGAAAAAAAGATTAAAAATCTTCGAACAGATCCATTCTGTAAATTATTCGCTTAACAAAACAGAAGCATCTATACGTAGGACAGACTTGCATATCGAAAGTGTCTAGACATTTTAACAAGGTGTACCGGTAATATATTTGGAATGACAAATGCTAAAAACCAGTCTAACCAGATACGACAGATGCCAAAGTACATGTACAAACTGGTATCATCCCTTCGGTCTAATTCCGTTTGAAAACGTCTCAGACCAAATCAGCTTGTCCGTCGGGAAGCCGAACAAAAAAAGCCAATTGTTTGACTCTCATAAAGTTCTCTAGACAAGTCGGGTACAGCAAAGCCACATGCACCATGTAAACACCAATTCAAACTGAGTAATGTCTAGAGCGCCCGCTTCCAGAGCGGTTTCGGTCCGTTATAGCGTACTGGTTGGTGTTTGATACTCAGCGTGAAAGGGAAGCTGACCTATCTCCTCTAATACCCTCGTGGTGATGGATACCATTAGAAATGAGACGTCAAAAGTAATAAGCATAGTATATACGTAGAACTTGTTTCAGAATCAATCTAAAATCAATTACTAGAAACCAAGTGTTAATACAAGTAGTAAGATTTTAATCAAAATCAAATAAACAGGTCAAATATAAATAAAACTAACATAAAAAGTAATCTCATGTCAATATTCTCTCATGAATAATTTACTTCAAAAGATATCATCCAATGAGAGGAGAAGTTCGGTTGTCCGTAACATATAATGACTCTCCTTACTCACATTACCAAAAACAAAAACAAGTCATTAAACGTTCTAGTACGACTATATTAAACCTCTGTAACAACAGTTATGCAAATTCAAGAAAGTCACGACCTGTTGGAATTAAAAGTAGGACATTTTTTAGGTTAATATTTGTAATGTTTAGTGAATGAAGTTTCGTGTGTTTTCGTTCTTGAAAGAAATGAAATCAAGACGAAGTGAAGTTATCACTAAAGGTTAGGATGTTTACATTGCGATAAAACTATATTAACTGTAATCAAACTCCGTAAAGGTGATACTATGTGTTATGTGTTCTATACAGTCAGAGAATGTACGGAAACACAAACAGATTCTAATCCCCTGGGTCTCGTAGATTTTCTTTCAAAGCGATTCCCTCAACGTTAATAAGTGTTCTTTAAAGGGATCGATGGAACGATGTTAGTTCACTAATTGATGGTATAGACCAAATGACTCTTGACAGCAATCCTCATATTCACGTTAATCACTGACATTCATAGAAAAACTGATTAACTTTTATCCTTGACTATTTTCCATTAATGGTAATATAAAAATGTACCCAAAACATTCATACGTGAGATTAAAATTATATGAAAGCGTAAGACATTAGGGAATCATGTAGTAAAAGATTTAAATTACGGAATAGATATGTTTATTCCAACCGATTTCTTTGCCTTGGTTTGTTTGTAAGTTTGTTAGAAAATGAATTTATCTGGACATGCTTTGTGATATCACATTGGTTGATTGATTGCTTGCTTGCTTGCTTGCTTGCTTGATTGATTGATTGATTGATTGATTGATTGATTGATTGATTGATTGATTGATTGATTGATTGATTGATTGATTGATTCATCACCTAAATATCTTAAGAATATGTATATACATGTACTCTAATTTAAGGTCATACAGTAACAGTATAATGACAGGGGTAAAATGTCCATGGCTTGAGTTGTTATGGATGTGACATCGACAAAATTTCAGTTGCATATACATGTAGACTAACCGGTGACACTATTCAAACACTAGGTTTCCTAACTGAAGGCAAAAGAAGGATGAAAACAAAGTATTATCGAAGGATCAGATGGTATGTCGCATCCTTCATTGCTGAAAGATAATAACAAATCGGACATGGACAAGGTAGCTTTCAACAGAAACATTAGAGCACAATACGCATAAAAAAGAAACCGCGTGTGCTATACTAACCAACACTAAGAGAATTTTGCAAGGAAGTAAATCAGACGTGAATTAACTTCGTTTCAGCAAGGATCTAATGGCACTCCTTTTGTATAGTAGAGCAGACGTGAAATATATGCGAACAGACAAAACAAAGTGCACTTGTACAACTCAAGTTCTTTGTTTCTGCAATCAGAAATGGAAATTTAATTCCCTTCGTTTGTTATCAAGTATAAATTCGAACTTTCTTGTTTGGAATAATTATCTTGTCTGCTGGTAGTCATAAATTATGTCACGTGTTTGTTTAGAATTAAAATAAATAAATCAAGGGAGTGTTTCTCATTAAATAAAACACGACGACGTGTGGATACGTAAATATAGACGCTTGCTGAACTTTAAAGGTGCCGCACTAGTAATGATGGTGAAAATATCAGGTTTTGTTTTTAAAGAACCAAAAACTTTTGTAAATATTTCTCAGAACAAAAATAAAAATCGGACAGGGAATGCATCACTCAACTTTAACAGCCGGGCACAGAATACATACACACAACACAGATCACAATTAGATGGATGACACAATGCCCAACACACAACTGACTCAGTTCAATTTAAAACAATTATAAATAAATAACTATGACTCTTAGTCATAGAAGAGTCATAGTTATTTATTTATTTATCATATATTCTTTCCTATTGAGAGACAATGCAAAATTTATAAAACAATTATGTATATATTGAATGATTAAGAGTCTTTTTATCTCGCAAATTCACATCGGAGGTCATGAACTCTATAAGAATTGGTTACAAAAATAGTGCTCTAATATTTCAAATAGTAGCTAAATCAAACAATAACCTAAAACAGTATATACGCTGAACAATAGGTGTGCATTAAAGGTGCACACTCAGATAACAATCAAAATATGAAATATATAACCAAAAACAAAATAACATCTTAAATGGTTTGAAGAATGCTCGTATTCTTACTAAATTCTATAAAAAATTAACCTGAACATCTCATCTTTATTCGTAAGTACCTGTATATGACACAGTATGTTTCGTAAGGTCTCTTTTCCCCAGGTAGACTAGTTTAAAGGGGCATGCCCAGAAACTGGATCTTGGTTTGAATACAACAAAATTGCGTTTATCACTTGTAAAACCAACTATTACCGAAAAGTCAAGAAGAATTTGACTTAAAAATTTACTCTATAACGCGGTCTTCGATGTTTTATATATCGATTTGAATAAAAGGCTGTCAGCCTTATATTGACGACAACGATATTTAGTTATTCTTGAATTTTTTTTTAAAACTAGCGTGATATTTCGTAACATTTTTACAGGGTTTTCATTACTAGTATTTGACTTAGGTATTAAAATGATACCAATTTGACTGCTATTCGAGACACTTCAGTTCCAGGGCATGCCCCTTTAACCCAGTAACAGCTTTTAAAATCATAGCCTTATTGGACTCTCAATCGTAATTTCGCAACATCTACGATACTGATAATATACTCTGAATTATTTAGTACATGTATTTACATGTGCTGACTCAAAGAAGCATTAGCTAACGTATATAAAAAATGATTTTTTATCATCATTTGAACTTCTATACCTTTAAAGTGTTATCAACGAATCAATTCAATCTAATAATTCTAACCACTATCCCATGGAGTCTTTACCGGTGTGAGGATGGGCTGCTGATTCAAACCATTCTACTTTATGGAAACCACAAACCGTGTCCTTACTATTGATGATTATCGTGTATAAGTCAAAGCATGTAATTAAATAATCAAGAGGATTTCAGCTTTTCACAGTGAGTTTGTTTCCATGTATTCTATATGAATCCCCTGATACTATTTATAACGCATGTATTCAATTATTTCGAACTAGATTTCTTTTAAGCGTAAATATTCTTCATATGTTCATACTCTTTATGGTTATCACACACCATGTAATGTTACTTCACTCGAATAGCGATTGATCAACTTTCTTATCAACGTTTGGTTTCCTTTGAAGAATATATGATATGTCTATATTTGTTTTAGTAGTAACGTTATGAAGCTTTAGCTCCACATCGATTATCTAGATCGAACCGCATTTATAAACGGTGCATGCCTACGTGTCAATGTTCGTCTGGTCATGTCGATGGCCCCAACAGTAAGATCAGACAGAATCGACCAAAGTGCCCAGTACATGTACATCAATCTGATTAAAATCTTCTCCCTAATAAATGTTTCTCGGAGGATCTGACGACGGCCAGTAGCAGTTCATGTACATTGACCTTTCCTATTAGCCATTCAATGCTAACCAAACTTTCAAACATTTTGAAAGTGTAAGTAGAAAAGATACAGTTTTTCTGTGTGTAGATCTATTTAATTTTAAATTTAATTGCCATTTCCACTTAAAATCTCATCTTAGTAGATTCTAGATCTATCTCTTAAACTTATCAGTGTTGATCAAGTCAGACATTTCGTATGCCATAAAATTACATAATTCTTATGGATTTCTCACCGGTAGAATTTTTTATTTTCGTTTACATCGGTGTTATGCGTGAATAATGCTTTTTGTTAGACAGGTGTTGTCGCGGACGCTGTCCGCATGCGTCGTAGACGTCACAGTGACGTCACAGAAATGTAGAGTCGGAAAAATGATCGGTGGATTTCCATGAAAGAACATCAAAACAAAATTAACTACATGTAGATTTCTATACTCTTTCGAATGCAATCGCGGTTGTTTGAAAATGATAAAAATGATAATAAAATAACAAACACTTTTGAGAAGAGGCATACTCATGGCTTTGACACTTTTTTAATTCAAATTTAATTCAAGAAGAAGGTTAACTCGTAAGAATAGCACGGTTGTGAGTCCAGCGTTTGAACTATTTTTGTCACCTGTCTTCGGTCAGGATATTATTAAGGGATGTGTTTTGAAATACGTTTGGAATTCTGCAATTTTTAATCTCGATACATCTTTAAATTGCCTTTGAAGTCGACATGCGCCGATATTATAATTGTTACGTAGTGATAAGCGATCTGTACGCCCTAGCGTCTAATAAATGCCGAGTATTCATGCAATACAAGTATATTGACAACGTTCTTCAGTGCATATTAAAGTCTGAGTATATATTTCGCTGTAATTAGCATTCTCTAATTAGAATTTTGATTACATTAGGGCAGTAATAACAGTAATACCGTATAAAGTCTAGAAAGATACGAAAACCATCGGTTCGTCCTATCTAGGGACAATTTTAGTGCGGAATAATGCAATTCCGCCGATATAAGTGAATATTGATAAAATAATTTCGCAAGGTATAGCTGAAAGACAGACGGATAATTTTCACCTTATACATAAATAATTGATTGTAATTTGCCACCGTAATGAAAACTGACATAACCATATTAGCGTTACCTTATATGTACACGGAACAAGCCTACCAATAACAACATAAAATTATTTTGATTTTCGTATTGGGTGCTAATTAACCTTTGTTCATTTGCACCCTCTGAATAAAACAATAACACATTACTCTTATAGTATTATGTATTTATTGATTTCAGGACAAGGGTTTCATTTTACTCTTGAATTGACCCTTTCACAATTTGAATTTTTCAAAAACCACATTGTGACCATCGTGTTTCAGAATGAACGGTCAAGTTTTCTTTCAACGATAGCAACTTTGTCCATACAATGGTAATGTCCAGAATAAAATTATCGTCTGAATTGACCCTTGATATTCAGCCCCTTGTGAAAACGCTACGCATGAGATGATGAAGGATAGTGACCCTGACATTGTCCTCATTGATGGACAGTTTCTTCAAGGTTCACTGTGACTATGAACTACAACGACATGAGTTACTGACACACCATCTCTCTTAGTCAGCAAATGTTATCCAATCACAAGCGGCAGGTTTCATACGGATAAAATCATCGGAAAAATATTACAACATTTGTCCCGAAACTTTCCGAACATCCCTCGTACTACATATGTTTTATAGTCACATATTGTAAACATCAATGCATGGTGTATTTCGTAGCTTTGGTCTTAAGACAGGGTTGACTAAACATTCAATAAAGAATTGTTAAAAAACGTTGTATCCTAGTCTCACCAAGTAGTTTACACAAACTTATATTTTGTTTGTATGTGTACAGTAATGATCAACAAAATAGGATTTCTTGAATCACACACGAATCTGCCTCGTGATAGTAATAGTAATGCACCTAACATTATCGTCACAAACCCGAACTGGTCCCAATCTCCTGAAGCATCTCAAGTAGAAATCTCAACTCAAATTGAGATTTTGCTCAAGTCAAGAGTATAAATATGAGATCATTCTTAAGTTTAATGCTCAAAATATTTACTGTAATAATCTCAGAACAATGTATCTGTTTTGTGGTGCCAACTTTCAGAGTCTTGTCCCCCATGGAAATTATCTCAAAGACACATGACAGTATTTGAGATTAATCTCAGCTCAGATTGAGATGCTTCGGGAGATCGGGGCCTGGTGTATCATGTGTGTTATCATATAGCACCAGCGCTTAACGTATCAAAGTATAACTATAATCATTACCTAGTAGGATTCGTTGTGCAATTACAATATTCTATGTGTAGGCTATTTTACAAATAAAGATGGTTTTCATTTCGCCAGACAATATTTATACAGTTAAATACTAAGCCTGCGTTTAGAATGGTAAAAAATGTTGTTGTTGTTTCAACATCGTCAAACAGCTAAAACCAAGGCGCTTACAAGGTATAGGGATAGGTTTACAACTGCATGTCTGGTATTCACTCCGGGTTATTAAGGTTAAAATCGTCGTTGCTTTGGAAACGTTCAATTAAATCAGTTGTGAATTGCTAATTGATGTTGTACTACTAGTAGTTGATAATGAACCTTGGTGTGGTTCTCTTTTATACAAGTTGTTGATTAACATGGGCAAGGTCCTCATTTTTTATTAACAAAAGAAGCAAACGCACCTTAAACGCACACGTAGCATGCGTTTTTAGTATCGTTGGATGGCACAAAGGAACATTATTTAGAATATAACCTACATCATGAGCCAATGAAAACGCCGCATTTTGGCGGTTAACTGAAAATTTAATCATTAAAATTTTCTCTTCACAGACTTTACGTCATGCGTTGGCGCTACTTTCTATCGGCCAATCAGAATGCAGAATGTTATATTCTAAGTTAGTTAGAACATATTAAGTAAATTTTAATGACTAAAAAGGACTCGCTTCGCTTCGCTCGCTCCGCCCTTTTTAATCATTAAAATTTACTTAATATGTTCTAACTATAACGAAATGTACAAGTTGTTAAATTAACATGGACAAGGTCCTCTTTTTTTATTAACAAAAATAGCAAACGCACCTTAAACGCACACGTAACATGCGTTTTTAGTAAGACCTAAGACCTATGGATGGCTTAAAGGAACATTATTATATGTATTACATCGTATTCTGATGTTGAATTTGTTAAAGACGAAATAGAACATTAAAAGAATGTTGCTAAACTTGTACAGCATTCGGACACTTGTAACTCGTAATGCCGGTTTTGTTTTTATTTTCCTAGTTTGTTGATATTATCCGCTCTGATGAAAAACCCTGACATTTATATTAGTGCTTATATAATTAACGTGAACCTGTCAAATACAATATAACATTTCATTAATCATTGGTAATAATTACCAAATACTACTACGGTATATATATAAAGCGTCCATGTTAGAAACAATTCTAGTAAATGTTTAGACGTCGTTTATCTTCAGTTTCGAAAACTGAGAACGTATTTTTCCATTTCAAAGTATGTTGGAAATTTAAGTTGTTGTGGAATGTGTATGCAGCAATGGGACGCGTAAAGTACAGACTTTGTCCCGTAGATACAAAGATAAACATTTATGTTCGTACTAGGCAATGAGGAAAATAAACTACATTATTGCGAACTTCACGTTTTCATTCTAGGCAAGAAGATGAGAATCTTGATAATCTAGGAAAAATGAACGTTGTATAATTACTTCAGCGTTAAAAAAAATGGCAGAGGCTTACTGATTATTCTCTGGTGACGAATAATTCGCAAAATTGCCACTTTTTGTCAGGAGAGAGACATTGCTATTGCGGCATTCAAGACTACGCAACACGTTTAATATAATTAAAAACACGACTATGTTGTAGTTACCGATCTCTCGAATATTGTTTACTAATTGCGTTAAGTTAAACGACATAAAAAAACTCAATCGCATAATTTATATAAAATACAAATTCACATCAACTAAATTAATCTGCATCTGTGCAGAACGTTGTAGTGTCATACTTGACCACTATAAAACGGTGCGCAAGATTGTAGACAAACATGAAAGAAGCGGTCCAGTAAAGTGCGTAGTGTTGCAAAAGAGAAAAGGATAGATGTGCTCGTCAGATGTATGTACCCATCAGTAGAATTATTTATAACAAATGTTCATAAAAATGTGACTAGATTTCTATAATTACCGGTATTTAAATTCACATAAAATGTTAACTTGCGCCGGTGACTTGAGTCGGTATATTATTTCGTTCATCTCAGAGTATTGTAACTTTGTTCAATGTATTTTTGCAGCACAAAATGCGACACCATAATGTGGTATTACAAGAAACTTACGACGGTATTTCATTTCATATACATACAAGTACCTTATAGTGTTGATAAGTTTAGCTAACTTAATCAAACTGCCTGAGGAGAATCGTCCGCTAGTTTATAGATATACCGTTTTATATAGAAACACCGGGCGATTAAAAATTTATATCGTTTTTTTCAAGGAAACATAGCAAAAAGTGTAATAGTTTACGTACGTTTTTGTCATTTTTGAAATAAAATTAATGTTTTTGTTATGGATTCAAGTTCGTCCGACTCTATAACATATTGTACAGAATAATATAATAAAGTACAAATGATTTCCATAAATAAGGTTATCAAAACTATCCCTATACAAGTGTTATATGGACAATATAGAAAACTAGTTTATCGTGCGTGGTTTGCTCGGGTAATATTTCAAAATGCGGCAACATAGTTTCTAACTGAAGAAATTCTTAATTTTGTACTCATTAGACACCATCCTATTTCTCATTAAAATTATTATTAAAGTAGTAAAAGGTATTAAACGTACAACTAAAAAGCTAAAAGTAAAAGCTGGTAATCCGTTATAGAAAATTTCAACATTATATGAAACCCCAGAAATGTCTATTCCATGTTTTGAAACATTTATGTAATTAGCCGAGGCATAAAGTCACGTGATTTTATAATTTTTGCCCGTTAGGAGAAACCTGACAGAATTCGTTACTCGGCAACGAATATTAAATTTAAGAATAAACGACGGGAAAACGTTCATCTTCCCCTAATTCCAGGTTAGTGCCCCCAAAGTGGAATGAATTTTCAAAATAGTTTTAAGGGTTTGCAAGTAAGGTGTGGCATTGTTCACCACAGTTTTAAATATGTTCCCAATCGGTAGATAAATATTACATTGCAAAACCTTCTTACGCAAGTAGATATAATAGCTACAAAATATATTTTTCTAATAAAAACAAAATACTTACGGATCTGTGACAGGTGTTTAAAGTTTTTCCAAGCAATTTATAAATTATGTCCATGTTTAGTTGTTCTGCAAGCACGAATATATATTGAACGCCAAAAATATAATAACAAATATAAGTCTCGGAAATTTTTTTCGTTCTCCCTTAAAAAGCAACTCGTTGATGTTTTATATACACACGTGATAGTTAAGTTTCAACCTGCGTTCAGTAAGTCATACAGTCCATCTGTGTTTTTGAAACCTTTATGCCGATAGTCCCTATACCCACCCACGATATTGTCACAAATCCCGCCTATGGAATGATGGGATATTTTACGGATACAGCGCGTGCGTGATGGCAACAAGCGTTTCTGGTGACACGGAGGTCTATCAGTGTCGCTACAACGCTCACTGTGTATCGATATTACGTATGACAGTGGTACTTCAATATTTGGTCTCATCCACGATCAATAATATTTCGTAAATGATATGAAAAATCTGATTAAAGTATACATTATTAATAAAACCACTTGTCTGCGAGTGTGTGTCTATGTGTACACGTATCATATTATTGATAGAATGTGCTTACTGCATGTATAATATACAAACACATGGAGACGTCACTGAAAGCAAGTAAAGTTCCACTTTAAAATACCACTTAAAAATAGTACTTTTTAACGCATGTAAACAAGGCCGTATTGCGAAACCAAAATAAACCTAAGCTAATATTTTCTAGGGTTCATGTTGAGATTTTTTTTTAACAAAACATGCTTAATTTGGCTATTTCTCAAAACTTTTACCGTGGTAAGTTCATCGAAATAACCAAACCCTTTATTTTAGACCAATACTTATAGTCAAAAATTAAATCTACATTTTTTGTTAAGTCTTAAAAACCAGATATATTTTAATATACTACTCTATTTATCTAAATAAAAAACATAATACAGATAATACGTTGATGTGTATTTTTAGTATTCTAGGGACTTAAAGTCGTGAACAATGAAAGCTGGCATCGATTTGTTTTATTTAATATAGGTTTATTATTGGTATTATCTCCTCCTTGTGTATTGAA
Source organism: Spisula solida (assembly GCA_947247005.1). Lineage (NCBI taxonomy): Eukaryota > Metazoa > Mollusca > Bivalvia > Venerida > Mactridae > Spisula > Spisula solida. The sequence goes on along the minus strand of OX365945.1, from coordinate 25,234,325 downwards.
TACTATACTTGATACTACTTATGTCATAATATTATGACGCGAATTTAGAAAACACTACATAATAAGTAAACACTAAACTATTGATACATTTAAAACAATTGGTGAAATATAAAATATATAATTCAAGACGACGAAGCGGACTTGGAATATCCAAGACATGCCACTGTTGCATAATTCATTAGGACAGCGGGTGCTCACGTAGGATTAGTGCTTGAAGATTAAGTAACGCTACTTGATTGTTGATAAAAAAATCATCATTTGGTACTAATTACCGAATAAACATTAGAATTGATTCTTTTTCCCGTTGTCGATTATATTGTCGTGGAATTAATACTTCTGGAGCACTTTTTGTGTGGTTTGACCTTAAATAGATAATGTTTATATATCGACGAGGCTGATGTTGACGATATAAATAATTTTTTTTTATGTATATGTCATTATCTTGTTTCGAATGCTAGCATCAAATAACCAAAAAAATTACACCCCTTAAAACGTACAGTGCAAGAAATAAAGATTTAAGGCAGTTAAGAGAGACTACACCATGAATGAGTTTTTGAGAGTGTTTGATATAATAGTTAAGGGTTGGAAAAGACATGTACATATATGTACTTCTACTGAAAATGACTCACATTTAATTACAATATTTAGGAAAGGAAGTCAACATAACACCATTAACATAGAAATATAACGTAAAATCAAACTTTTCATTGACAACACATTGACCACTTGCAACTACTTTTCTTTTTCAAACGTGGATATAATCACATCACGTGTAAAACCTTCCGAAAAACCTCGATGGCCGTTGTGCTGCACTTTTATATTTTTATACAACCAGTGTTCTGCAAATATTTATATATGTACAAAACATCAAAGTGTAGCTTTGGGAAGGTTTTACGTCATGAAAATGGCTCATTGATAAATAACATTTTTTGCTAAACATGACACGCTTTCAATATACTTGTCAACATATTACGAGGGTAATTGTAATATATATGCTTACATTTTTGAAAGACAGTGTTTGGTTATTGAAAATATAGGAGAGATTTTTAGGAAAATGCATTTTTTATGTTTCTTTACGAAACCCAGGGCCAAATTAAACCATGTCCTTTATATATTTGATCGTTGTCAAAAGCGTACATAGTTTTCAGTTATGTGAATGTATGTGTTTCAGATCGACAAAGGTGACAATATGTGGTAAAATCAGCCACTAAATTATTAATGCTAATTCAGTAATAGGCGGTCAATAATAGGAAACGTAATTCTACTACTTATATTACGGAACAAGTTAGTAGTATAAGTACGTATATATATTTGGCAAGTCAAGAAACGAGAAAACGAGTGCGTTGATGTATACTATGCAATTTTCAAATTCAGTTTTTTGAAATATGATAGAAATCATGTAGCAAGTTTAATGTTGAGATCTTTATTAACCTTTGATGAAACAAATAAATTAAAGGTATTTTAGGAGTTCAAACTATTGATACCTTAAAGGTACATGACATACTCGATGAAACTATAGCGATTAAACTACAGTTACTGATTACGCAGAGACGTCAGATTCTGCATATACCAATTATACTGGTAGAGAAAGTGAGACTATAATGCTTGAGGCGGAATTAATTAACGGTGTCAATATATATCATCCATTGTATCTGCTATTACGATCACACACATGATTCAATCATTAGTCTATATTGGCCTTTTGAAATTGGATGATCACTAAATTGTTCATACATACTATAGTACGGATATACAGTGCCCACCAAAAATAAGTATACAGTAAATAATTGTTGCAAAATTAAACTTGGTTAAATTATTCAATATCTGTTTTATCAGACGGTCACAATTATATTAGTTTCTGAAACAATAGTTACTAAATGAGTCAAAATAGAGATAGAAATAAAGATGAAGATGTTCTGAAATAAAATAACCATGCAATCAAAAAGGCTGATTTTTTTTATCTTTTTGTGACAAAGTTACCATTCAAGAGGGACAAAGAAACTTTAGATTTTGTACCTAGGGTACCATATATGGTATGGCCTTTCCATATAATAAATAAAAAATATTCCTTTTCTTCAAATATATTGTTGCTTCACTGTTCTGCAAATATTATCATTACAGGCAAGTAAGTGGGCAAATAACATTTGTATACTTATTTTTGGTGGGCAGTGTATATCATTATGTGTATATAAGTATATGATATCTTCGTCAAACAGATTAATTTGTTATAGTCTCTATTGGCCTTTTGGAATAGTATGGTCTCTAAAAGTGTTAATTCATAATGTTATTTTCATTATTTGAGCTATAAATACAATGTATATGGCCCTATCTTCGTAACAGATTAATTAGTTATAAATAGGGCATTCATCTCCATAAAAACAATAGTATAGTTAAATATAGTAGCTAGCATCGTGCGAATAATTATTATTAGTCACTACCAACGTAATAACCTCTGCAAAAGTATTTCATGTACGTCACTTATCATATCACCCGCTATTTAGCCATTCTTTTAGAATTAGACATGTAGGTTTACACAACTCGTTTGTCTTGTTTTGCATAGTCTGACTTACTGGTGCTGATGTATTACTGTGTGTTATAAGTGTCGATTATATTCATATAATGTCATTATGACAATTGATCATTCATTTATCAGATCATCAACACACAACTATTCAATTGATCATTATCATGATAAAGTGGCGCTGCTAATGATGCTGCTAGTGAGGCTGCTAGGCTGCCAACTTCAAAACACAGTTCTTTTTTGGAAATAAAAACACATATATTACATAATAATTATAAAACAATGTCGGTGTGTCATTTTAAGAGCCACTTGAGAGCTAACAGTACATATTCTCTTGTGTTCACGTAAGCTATGTCCAGGTGTTGGCGTGTTTAATGACGTAATGTGAGATGATGGCATCTGTTTCTTTCCTGATGCAGGTCCATGAACAAATTTTTGGAATATAGTCACATCCCAACTGGCTGGAACTGATCACTGAACAAACTGATTCCATCCGGACATTATTCGTACAGACTGTGACATAGCCAGACTATCTCTTTCTCCACAATTTGAATTATAGTTGGGAATTAGTTACGTTTTACCTGTAGATGGACGGACGGACTGGTGGACGGACTGGTGGACGGACGGACCTCAATCATGTCTGCAGTGAGCTGTAAAATCTAATATTTGTTATTCTGAAGTGGTTAGCTAGGTTAAATATACGCGATTTCTTAAATCAAGAAAATCATTTCGTGAACCCTTCGATTTCGCGAATATTATAATAATAATGACTTATTTGACAATAAATCGACAATATCTTCGGCATATTCACTTTTAATGATATGCTCTTTAATTTACACTGGTAACAAGTGCTCAGTCGTATTGACAAGTTTTAAGTTATCTCCAGCAAGCTTTACATGTAGATATCATTATTCTGTTTTCATTAGCAGGGTAGCAATACCACGTGACTTTTGGCTACAGTTACAAGTAGAAATTTGTAAACATTGGAACACAAATATAGCCATAAGTATTTTATTTCTTCATCGATTTCTATAAAATATAAGCCATGCTTAGGGGAAAAGTACTTGCTTTCCGTGAAATATAAGATCTTTTTCAGCAGTTTTACCGATTTTTCCATTACCCTGTGAAACCTACACGTTCCACGGTTTGACAAGGTAATGGACAAAACGGCACAGCCGCTGAAAAAGACTTTATATTTCATGAATAGCAAATAATGTTCCCCTTAGCGTGGCGTATATTTCATCGAAATCCATGAAGAAATAAAATACTTATGGCTTTTTTATTTTCCAATGTTTACAAATTTCTTCTTGTAACTGTAGTCAAAAGTCACGTGGTATTGCTACACTGTTAGGCTAAACTAGAATAAGAATAGGTCATTCAGCACTGTATGAAAAGCAATGATCCAACTTACTGCCTACGATAACCTTCTTCATTAACGCGTATATACCGTGAATAGCATATGAGTACGAACGTGTCAAATACCAATAGCTACGTATATAGTATATTAGTTCACGAATTGAACCATTATTTATTGTGTACTTCTACACACACAACAACTATCAGCTAACAAACTTAAGTAAATGAACAGTACATACTGTAGTAGTGGCTTAGTTAGCGACATTAAATATTTGTAAACGTGTTTCGCGATTTCACAAAATTCGCCAGCGATTCCTCTCGAGTATATTCTGGCCTAAAACACTACCAAGAAATAAAAATAATCTCTATTATTATACCTCACGTGACCTCTCAATGTATTTTTCCCATAGACCTTCAGTGTGATATTTTGTTCGATCACTATGTGATATTTTGTTCGATTACTACTATATATATACTATGTAATCAAAGCGCTGGTAGCGCTGCAAACCTGGGGCTAAACTTTATTCGCATGGGAAGCAGTTTACTGACCAAACTGAAGTAAATATAAACGGATCAAAAATGTTTTGTAGAAAATGCACGTCCTCTTTTACTGCCAGTTATGTTGACCTTAGAAAGTTATAGGGTTAATCTATTGACCATGCTTAACTTGCCTCTGTATATTGTTTATGTACTACAAGTAATAAACAAGATATCACAGAACCCCATTATTGCCCCCTACCGCTACCACATACATGTACAGTCATATTGAACTACATTCACCATATCGACATTACAGGGTAAAACCCGTTTTCCGGGATTACGGAATTAATTGAGCGACACTATGCGTTATATTCCGAATATACGTCAGGGTGGTGGCTGCATAAAGCGGTGCAAAAATCGCGATTATATAACATTATTTGAGACAAATTATAAGAATTTGTAAAAAGACTTACTTGAACACAAAGACAACATCATTTTACGACCTCGCCTACAATATTTTCGCTTAAATTATATGTTTAACTTGAAAAATGCATATATTTTCTCGCCACCGGTATCGAGCTACGGAAGCGGCAGTATAGCATAAAATGCAATACTTCAAATATAAAGCATTTTTAAGGATAATCATTGCTAAAGTTTCAACAAAAATGTTAAATGGATAATGTGCAATAATTGTTTTACTAGTATATGTGTTTCATGTTTAAACGTTGAAAAAGAATAATTATGTACACTCATCATAGATCTACTAATTTTCCAAGATCACATAATGTAAACGTATTGATAGGGGAGGTAAGTAGTCTAAGAATGATGCAAACGGCATTTATACTCCTACGCAGTTATCCCCTTGCAACTTTTAAAGGCCGGGAGAACTATTTTATTACGCATGTTGTGTTGTTGTGAGGACTATTTTGCTTCAATACTATTTCTTTTCCACTTTTACATGTAACTGTCATGTTAAATAGTGATGTTCTGCATTTTTAAAGGCGTGTTAGTGATATATGAGTGGAACTATTTCTTTTCGCATGTATACGCTTGTTAAGCAATTGGGAGTTTTGGTAATTTGGATTTGGCAGTCTGCCAATTCTGGTAGGCTAAGAAAGTGGTAATATAACTATGGCCTTGGGGCTTCCGCCCCAGCCCAAAAACGAGACTGGGCTATTTATAGAAATTTGTACCATTTGAGTCCGGAAAACACCCTGCTATATAGAGAGTATCCGTATCTATTTATACATTTGTGTAAATTTCACATGCTATTTTTAGTAAATCTTGTCAATTTCATCGGTTGAAATATAACTGCTCGGGTGACAGTATATAAATAACACATGGCTGCTCGGGAGACAGTAAATAATACCAACCCGAGAATAGTTATATCACCCGAGGCGAATGACTATTCTCGGGTTGGTATTATTTACTGTCACCCGAGCCATGTGTTATTTATTTTATTATACCGAACAAAATTACAACCATTTTGCGAATTAAAATATCAACAAATGTAAGCAGAATTTAGATTGCCGTTATGATAATTTTACATGTACAATCTCAGTCCGTATAAGTGTCGTATGATCTTGTGCTATTTTTAGTAAATCTTGTCAGTTTCAACGGTTGAAATCGACAAGATTTACTAAAAATAGCATGTTAAATATACCCAAACATATAAATAGCATACGGAGACTCTCTAGCAGGGTGTTTTCCGGACTCAAATAGTACAAATTTCTATAAATAGCCCAGCCTCGTTTTTACTAGTAGTGATCGAACAAAATATCACATAGTGATCGAACAAAATATCACACGGAAGGTCTATGGGGAAAATACATTGAGAGGTCACATGAGGTATAATAATATTTCTTATCAACCTCGCTGCCACGTGCTATTTATATAATATATCCGTACGCCAAATGTCTGCATGTTGTTTGAAATTGCGATAAAACCTTGACCAGCAAACATTTTCATCTATACAGTATACATATTACTAGTTTGTTACATAGATCAGGAAAATGTATAAAAAACACGTCAGAATTAAACAGTAATTCTAGTAAGTTGTAGATGTACAAAGGAATAGCCGCAATATAAATTACAGTTACTTTCTTCAATCGACTATGGAGACGCTGTAAAGTGATTTATGAACTCTTTTTTTCTGAGCAATACAATTTGTTTTCATCTCAAGTGTCGACACATTTCATGTTATGGCGACTCCGTATATACATGTTATCAACGTGTATTGTGATTGTGTGCAGAGAGTTTAGCCTGAACCTCAACCTTCTATTTGCATAATTTAATAGCTGATATCTTGTCTATTATGGCTGGGTACCGCGAAGTAAAAGATATCGGCCCGGAGGTTAACACGTTTTTTCCTCAAATACCACGGTATATACCACGGTATGCCACCAACAATTATAAGACGAACAACTATGGTATAGTGGTCAGAATATAATGGAAAGCGCTCAGTCAGACTATTCTTTAAGACAAGCAGGTGTAGACTATGTAAACTAATAACTTGAATTTAAGGTACGCTTGGTGCTTGACTGCACAACAAGCAATTACGAGATAGTAATTATAGTAGCATGACTTCAATTTGGAAAGCATCTATGGTGTAAGGACAGGTTATTTAAGAGGCGAGGATTGTGTTGATGAAGTACCGGAATTTCCGATGGTACCGCGATGTAGTATCGCGGCAAAATGATACCACGGTTACCGGTGTACCGCTAATACCGCGCACCTCTATTGTCTATATTTATAACCCCGATTTTATGTGTTCGTAAGCGAAGAGTATAATATATTTATAAAGTACATAACATTTAACTAGGCGCTAATCAATCTTCGAGTGTGATTTGTTATTGTGCTGTAAGACTAGCTAAATAACAATTTATTTCTAAAAGGTCGAGCGCGTATATTCACGAGTGTCATGAAAAATATTACAAGCTATATCACGAAAGTGTAACACAAATATAAAATACCGATATTACACATTTTTTTTCGCGAAACAGTCAACGAAAGAACTTTGCATATATTCATTCATAAAGGTTAGGGTCAGGTCAATATCTCCGCACTATAGTTATTGAGAATGTCACAGCTCATCTTACTTTACATTTCATATTTAAATCAATACAATATAACATCGATATATCAATAAAAACATCATGCAATTTCCTGTGGACAATTAATTTACATTTCGCCGTTTCGCTAATCAAAGTACAAAGATTTAAAAGTTACATTTGTATGTAGTAAATCAATAAATAGTCAGGAAATTGAGTAATATGACATTTAACTACGATATGAAATATACTCGGAATGGACTGGAATTGACAGAGTGAAAAAAAGTATGTTTACACTGCTAAGGATTTAATGATGTAATAATTTTACATTGATCAGAGTATATATGTTACAGACTATCCTATTTGGTCTTAAACTTGTTGTTATTAAAATTAATGAAGCAATGTGAAAATAGAACAATGTTCTCAGGTTTTACCTTAGAATGTAATCGCACTTAGGCAGTTAGTGTCAACGAACGTCAGACAGAAAAGTTGTAACATGAGTGGAAAATATCGGATGTGTAACGCATGAGAATCAGACAGACAATTAGTGTCCAGAAAACTGCTATACATTAATTGGACGATGCAAGACAGGGAAAGCACGACCGCACAGCGGTAATAGAATCAGCGTCAGCACACAATACCCAACCAATGCTTCTATTTATAGAAACTAACATTAAATTGCTTGTCTGCAGAAATAAATAGTAGAAAATCGGATAGGGAAGGCAACATTCAGCTGTCAAAACATCAAAAGCCCAAGTTTCATTTGTCAAAAACATCGAAAGCCCAAGTTTCAGATGTCAAAACATTGAAAGCCCATTTCTCAGCTGTCAAAAAGCTGAATGACCTAGTTTCAGCTATGAAATGGCCCATTCCTTTGTTTCAGCAATAAAAAGCTGAATGCCCTAGTTTCAGCAGTAAAAAGCCCACAGTGTTGAAGCACAAGCCATCTTCAATCCCAATACATTACCAACAATTGTGATTTACAGTATGTTTCGGAAAATGAAAACAGAGGTGACCTGATACAATTTACAAGGACTATATCGCTAATGGAAAATTATATCCTGACAATTTGGACTATCCATCTATCGGACAGTCGGAAAAAAGGCTTAACTAGATATGCACACAACCGCACACGTCAGAACAATAAATTCACTAAATTGACGTATAAATTGAGCAGGATGTGCAGCTGTCCATACAACATTACTCAAGAGTGCAATATCACTGTTTGATATTCCTGTTGATCCGTCGCTTGTCGGTGGCCCTGGTTTTTTACTCGGATTTAGGTGTGTTTTTTAAAAATAATATTGTAGTCAATTACAGCGATCTGCTGACCAAACTAGCTGTCATTTTCCAGAAAAATAATATACTAACAAATTAAGTCATAAACAAACTGTTTGCAATAATATAGCTAATGTTTATAAAAAATGCTCATTTCACCATCAAGTCAACAACTACTATACAATATCGTACCATTAACATTTCAAATCAATGTATTCTTTATTTTCAAGATAAATTTACTATTATACAGGTCTCCCAAACAGTAAACGCACACACACATGTACACATGACACTGAAAAAGTGTATTGCTATTGTGGAAAAAAAACTGAGGTGAATAAACCATTTTTTTAAATCTTTATACCAGACAAATGTTTAACAAATTTATTTTCTGTCGGTTAAGCGAAGCGCAAAAGACGACGGATAATGCTTTCCTGTGATTGGTTAGAATCTTGTGATTGCACCAATCAGGAGTTGTTATGTTGGTAACCATAACGCACGAGTTGTCGTGCGTAGTGATTGAAGGTATGTAGTCATTCAGCTTTGGGCACTAAGAGCTTACAAGACGTATACTTTTTGTTCATAAAAAACGTGGAAAGATGCGTGTTATGCGCTATAAATTTGTTACATGTACTTTATGTGTATGAGATGATGTTGGTATTAATGTGTATGCATATATATGAGATGAACTGATGCTGATAGGATGATGAATGTATTGATAATAGAAAGTAAGCTAGCTTGCCCAATTGCTCACTACAATTATACTATATAATAAATTATGAAGTATTTGTTGTTATATGTAGTAGACCTATTGTATAGATCTGTGGAGATCACAGAAATGCAAACATTCTACTACCCTTAGATAAACGTTGACATTTTATCGGAAATTGCAATAAAAAACCACTTAAATAATACACTTACACGGAAAAGAAACGCTAGGTCGAGTTTACGCATGTATTAAGTATTGTCTTTTAGTAAGAATATGAGAACAAATTGCACTTACAATAACTTGCGTCTGGTTTCTGATTGAAGAGTAATATAGGATGTTGAAGGGTTCCCTCGATATCTGTATTCCAAATGCACTGATTGTGATAAGTGGCTCGTCAAAATGAGTATGTCAACGTTGCCCCCGGCACAATAATATTTCTTTTCTCTACAAAGCTCGAAGTTTATCTACAGATTTCGGATGCTGGTCAGTTGAGGAGAATACTGCTCTGACGACGGGGAACGGTCAGGTGCGGACTTACATACAGGTAATGTGTACTTAAATTAGCATCCTACAATAGATTCATTACCATTTGGCATAAATATGCTGTTTTGTGAATACCCAGTGAATAAGGAGTCGTTCAGTGACAGTATGGAAACAAACCCTGATGCCATGACATCACTCACGTACTACCAGACATCTTAACGCCTACTTGCCTGCACATTCCTTATATAACGCATAAATATCGCTTAGGCTTGACCACCTGAACGTCTGACAGCTGCATCATTTTAAATAAGGTGTACTAAGTCGTATTAACACATTATCTGTACGGATCTAAACATCAAGTTCTGAATAATGAGCAATTAGAATACATTTTGTTGTTTGTTCTATCGTTATTTCATGGTATCAACCGGAAAAAACATAAACTTCAATAATTAATTCCAATGTGATGCGTGGGGAAATATTTGTCATACCTTTCAAATCGATATGGTCAATACATTCTAAACTCTATCTAAAACATTATCATTTCATTTGGAAAAGAAGGGTTGGTAATAAAGTAATCCTTTCGTTTCATTGTTGGTTTGGTTTGGTTTCCTGACTCTATAGCTGGTGAAGTTTGATTGACTGAGGCGACAGGCTGTTGGAGTAAGGTCTGATATTTTGTGGCAGTTCAGTTTTTGTGTTGTCCACTTACATGTATGCCGGCGTGACTTGTACTTGTAATCTGTATGTTCCCTTTTTGTGTTATCGTTTTTGTTGCGTGCTGCCTGCCATGTTCGATTTGTCATTATCTGTTTGTCTTAGCTGCAAAGTGGTTAGACCTTTCTTCATCAAATGTATTGGACACTTCCTAGACATTGTGTCAGATATTGCTCAGTTATATAAACAAAACTTTGAGTGAGTGGGAAAGCAATGACAGGATGATAAATATCTCAATCTATATCGTACTGATATAGCTATAGATGCTTAAATCATTTCGATACATTTCTCTCAATTCTAAGTCAGACTATTATCACCATTTATAATTCTGCGATTTTAACATGGCTGGCAATTTAATCTGTGTAATGGGCGCTAAGAATGTGAATATTCTTCTGATTCAACACTGCCGCATGTTATATGCATTAATAACAATTCAAATGTTAGGCTGTATACAATTATGAAAGCATTTGCCAATTGTTCATAACGAGATTAAATACATGTCATCCGTTCGAATCCTGGTCGTGGCAGATCATACACCCTTCTATTGAAAGTTGATTTTCCTGCACAAGTGGATAGTTTGCTAGCTCATTGTGTGTTCATTTGTCCGTTTGATTGAGGTCGACTGAGACTCACTTAAGTACAATGTACCTGGTCAATCACCTTCTGCCAAATTGATCAACGACCTCCGGCCTTGAAGGGACAGCCGATTGATTACCGATACGTCACCCATTTGACGAAATCCGTCACTAAACAAGTCGCCGATTAACAGGTACGTATATTGTCGTACTTAATTTGTAAGTCATTTGTCGATTTATCTGTGAATGGTTGAAATCATATTATGATCATGTCCGAATAACAAACATGCGTGTCAATAGCGGTCAGTCGATCACATCATCGAAGGCGTACGTAAATGTGTGACTGGACCTGTTAAACAACAAATAAATATGCTTTCAACTAGTCCCTAACCTGTGTATGTTAAATTGTTTAAATGCACTATTATTCAACTGTTAACATATTTTGATACGAAATATGTTTAATTCAAACACCAAGATGTGGTAGACGACTAACACGTTGATGTTTATTATTTCGGAAAAAGCTATCTGAATCTCGTGTATCCCACGTACAAATCGAGACTGTTTACCGACATCGAATCCTGACAACTGCACTTCAGACGATGTTGATAATATCGTATTCTGAAATCTGGACATCCATCAAATTATGATCTGACATAAAGGTTTATGGACCGATGCGTCTGACTGAACTTTAGTGGCAGATAACTCTATATCCCGATAATGTTTAACGATAGACGATATCAATATGCGGAGGAGTCTCTTATGTGATAGCAATATTATTCTAAATAAAAGCTCCGAGAGCTTGTTGTGTCGCCTGACGAAGTGCACATTTATCATTGAAAACTATCCAGTATTGGGCAACACATCCGACTCACAAGAGTTCTCTAGTAATCTGAACTAAAAATGACAAAGTTATGCTCTGGACAAAAAAGCCCTGATAAAATCAATCAAAGGGGGACCATTCAATAACTGCACAGGGTAAGGTTATGATTCTTGTGCACTGCACTTTAAATAATTGCAAAAAAACATGCATGTCACATATCGTGTTATTCAAGCTTATAGAGGCAAAGATATGCTCCGGACATTAAATACGCTAAATTCCATCAAAGGGAAATAATTTAAAAACGGCACAACATAGAGTTATGGTTCTTGCGCACTGCACTTCATGTCACTGCAAGAAACATGCATACTTATATAGGATGTATTCAAACTTATGGTAACAATGTTATACCCAAGACAAGAAATGCTCTTCTAAAATCTATCAAAGGGAAATAATTCCAAACAGCGCAAGGTAGAGTTGTAGTTCTTGCACACTGCAATTAGACCTTTTCTAAAAAGCATGCATATCAAGTTTCGAGTCATATAAATACATGGCTTTGTTATTGTTTATAGCGCAAACATTATTTAAACATTTTCTATTGTGCTTGACGCATTAGGATTCTAGAGCTTGGATTGAGTCATAAAACACTGACTTATCTATTAGCAAAAGCACACCCATTGTACATGAAACCGAATATACAAATGTGTTTTCAATTTTGATCTGAACATGTCTTCGCGGTGAATGTCTTTCAGGTAGCTGGGTATATCATTCCACCATTTTGGGCCTGTAACGGCCATAGATCTGTCTGCTAAGTTTGTTCGCCGTCTAGGAATTCCACAAAATGGTGACAAAGAAATGTGCTAATAAAATCAATCAAAGGGAAATAATTAAAAAAACAGTACTAGGTTGAGTTATGGTTCTTGCGCACTGCACTTCATGTCACAGCAAGAAACATGCACACAATTTTGGAGTCATTCATACTTATGGTGACAGAGTAATGCCCCGGATAAGAAATGCTTATAAAATAAATCAAAGGGAAATAATTAAAAAATGGCACAATTAGAGTTATGGTTCCTGAGCACTGCACTTCGACTGTTTGTAAGAACCATGCATACAATGTTTCAAGTCATTCAACGTAATGGTAACAAAGTTATGCTCCGGACAAGAAATGCTGTAATAAAATCAATCAAAGGGAAGTATTTGAAAAACGATGCAAGGTAGAGTTATGGTTCTTGCGGACTGCACTTCGGCTTATTACAAGAAACATGCACACCAAGTCATTTGAACTTAAGGTGACAAAGTTATGCACCGTACAAGCAAAGTCGGAGGCCTCAACCGCCTCCGCCGACAAAGTAATCCCTAGATATGTCGACTAAGTATGTTTTGCGACATTATAATGAAATTCTTTAAACAAAAATGATAGATGGCTAACAGTCATACTGTCTTTCACTACTATTTAAAATAAAGCATGTTAAATTATTCGGTAAATTATCTGTTTACATGTATACTTTGTTGTACTGATTGTACTTGTAAAACTATTAACTTCATGAATGCATGGCACTTTTCTCTTACCGTATTATATGTGTGTGTGCGTGTGTGTGCGTGCGTGCGTGTGTGTGTGTGCATGCGCGCGTGCGTGCATGTAAGTGTATATATGTACATGTATATAGTTTACCTAAGCAAATGTTATGTGATGCATTCATTGTATGAAAATGACAATTAGCATTATATGTCGTAAACGTTTAGTCTGTCACAATTACACTAGGTGAGGCTAGTCTACTTTCGCTTTCGTTATTGAACCGATTAGCCACACATGGTCAGTGTAATAAAACGACAACATTTTAATTTCTACCATTTCAAAATGCTCTCGTGTAATAGAAAACTTAAACATTTTCAAACCTTAACATTAATTTTCTCTTTGATTATATGAATTATTTCATTTTTAGTAACTTCTTTTAAATATTCCAAAACGCCGTTTATGGTCGTATACCCAGTGTCACTGTGACAGCTAAATTGCTATTGTAAATGTGTTATGCATATGTATCCTGTATTTAACAGGACTCTGCAATAATGAAATAAACTGAAACTGAAACTGAAACTGAAACCTTTTCGGTCGACACAAACACCACTCCTTTTCTAAACACAGCCATTGGGCTGGTACGGTGGTCGATTAGGTAATGCTCTTGATTACGGATCTGGAAGTTCCTGGTAATCTCGACCAGGGTCACTTGGTCATTTTTAAAACGCGTTTCGGTGCTATTTCGTCTTGGACCTGAAGCTACACTTTGCTTTAAGTAGGCTGAACTAGAATTAGAATAGGTCATTCTGCATTGTATGAAACGACAACGTTACGATGAACTTACTGCCTACTTATCCTTCTTTCTGACTTTAAGATCATATATTTAATAGCATTCGAGTACTAACATGTCAAATGAATATATAGCAACGTATAAGTTCACTCCAGTTACAGTCGTAGTGTTCACGACTTGAACCTTCATTCATTATGTACGTTTGAACACACAACATCAATCAGCTACCAAAGCTGAGTAAATGAGCAACACATACTTTAGAAGTGGTTAAGTTAGCGGCCGTTAAAATATTGACCAATGTCGCGATTTAACACAATTCGCCAGCGAATCCCCAAGGTATATTTTGGACTAAAATAACTAATAAACAATTAAGCAAATCTCTAATATTATCCGCACACCAAACGTCTGCATGCTTTTTGAAATTGCGATAAATACTTGACCAGAGGAAATATTCACTTATACAGTATACAACTTACCAGTATGATATTTCTAATATCATATTTCTTAACACTTAAGAACAGTCATTCTAGTAAGTTGTAGATGTACAAAGGAATAGCCGCAATATAAAATCACCGGCTCATTGTTCAATCGACTATGGAGACGCAGTATAGTGATGTATAGACACGTTTTTTTTCTAATTTGAGCAATACGATTTGTTTTCATCTAAAATGTCGGCTCATGTCACGTTTGAGCGACTCCGTATATACATATGATCAACGTGTACTTTGACTGCGCATGGAGATTTTAACGTGATCTTCAACCTTCTATTTGCATAATTTAACAGCTGATAACTTGTCTATATTTATAACCCTGGTTTTATGTTTTCGTAAGCGGAGAGTATAGTACATAACATTTGACCAAGTGCTAATTAATATTTGTGTGATTTCGTTATTGTACTATAAGACTGGTTAAAATAACAAATCTGACTGAACGAGCTTGTATATTCGTTGGTGTCATGTAAAGCATTTAAAAGATGTTCATTGTGTAATACAAACATAAAATTGATATAAAAGACCGATATTGCACAATTTGCTCGGGAAAAATCAACGAAAGAACCTTGTAATATATTCATTGATAAAGGTAAGGGTCATGTCAATATCTCCGCACTATAGTTATTGAGTTTGTCACAGCTCATCTAACTTAACATTTTATATTTTTATCAATACAATATAACATCGATATATCACGCAATTTCCTTTGGAGTATTAATTTACATTCCACCGTTTCGCTAATCAAAGTACAAAACATTTAAAAGTTACATTTGTATGTAGTAAATCAATAAATAGTCAGGAAATTGAGTAATGTAACATTTTTAAAACTACGATATGAAATATACTCCGAATAGACTGGTATTGACAGAACTAAGATTTTAATGATGTGTAATTTTTACATTAATAAAATAATAAACATGACTGTATGTTTCAGAATATCCTTTGGTCTTAAACTTGATGTAATTAAAAATAATGAAGCAATGTGAAAATAAAACAGTGTTCTAAGTTTTTACCTTAGAATGTAGTCACACCTTGGCAGATAGCGTGAACGAAAGTCAAACAGAAAAGTTGTACCATGAGAGAAAAATATCGAAAGTATAACGCATGAGAATCAGACAGACAATTAGTGTCCAGAACACTGCCATACATTAGTTGGACGATTTAAGACAGGGAAAGCACGACCTCACAGCGGTAATAGAATCAGCGTCAGCACACAATACTCAACCAATGCTTCTATTTATATGACCCAATATAAAATCGCTCGTCTGCAAAGAGAAATAAAAGGAAATAAGACCGGGAAGGCAGCACTACACTTAACCAGCCGAACATAGAAAACATAAAAACATCACATACCACAATTCCTCAGTCCGACGCCCAAAACATATCTGACCGAGAATCTGAACTTAAACGCTGAAGCTGAAGTTTCAACTGTCAAAGCATCGACAGCCCACAGTACTAAACCGGTGTATGTAATACTGAGCCATTTTTGAAGCACAAGCCATAGATTCATCTTACATCACCAATACAATTCCAACAATTTTGATTAACTGTATGTTTCGGAATAAGAAAACAGAGGTCGTCTGTTATCTTTATCGTTAATGGAAAAGTTTATCTTGACAAATTAGACTATCCAGCTGTCGGTAATTCGGAAAAAGGCTTCACTAAATATGCTCACAACCGCCACACGTCAGAACAATCAAATCCACTAAATTGACGTCTACTTTGATCGGGTTGTGTAGCTGTCCATACAACATTACCCAAGTACCTTATCACTGTTTGATAATCTATGTTTGTCCGACGCTCGTAGGCAACCTAGGTTTTTTATTCGGATTTAGGTGGACTTTTTAGAATAATATTTAAGTCATGTACAGCGATCTGCTGACCAAACTGATAAATAATCTACCAACCAATTAATTCGTCGACAAGCTAATTGTACAAACAATATTACAGCTAATGTTAATTAAGAAATGCCTATTTTACCATCAAACCAACTATACAATGTTACGTCATTAACATTTCAAATCAATGTAGTATTTCTTTGCAAGATACATTGACTACTATTCAGTTCACAGAAACAAAATACGCACACACACACACACATGTACACATGACGCTAAAAATGTGTTAAGTCTTTTTGCGAGAATGAAAACTGTAGAGGATAAACCATTTAGAATCATTTATATCAAAACGAGTGTTTTACAATGCGTACATTCAACCTCCCTTAGATTAACGTTGACCTATTTTTGGAAATTGCAATAAAAAGTTCTTAAATAATATACTGAAACGGAAAAGAAACGCTAGGTAGAGTTAACGCATGATTCCAGATACCCGGTAATATGTCCAGTAAGAATGTGAGAACAATGACTATAAAAATATTTTGTATCTGGTTTGCGATTGAAGAGTTGCATAGGAAGTTGAAGGGTACCCTCGATATCTGAAATTTATAGAAGTGCGCTGCTTGTGGTAAGTGACTAGTCGACAACAAACGGGTTCGACACATATACCTACACTGATTAAAAACTGCTTTCCTGAATCTATTTTGTTTTACTTCTATATCAGGGGGGGGGGGGGGGTAAACACGTGACCATAATTGGAAGCAAGATGGCTTCGTAGACGCGAATATTATCGTTTAGGGACTATTATTTCAAGGTTAGTACGGAATTTAAACATCTTACATACCCTATCATATGGTACTCAAAACACTTTCCAGCGGTGTATAATATGCATGTGTGGTACGTTTATTTTCTGAGAACATTAAGACCAAAATTTCGAGTCGAGCACAAAACGCCGTGGTGTATTTCACGTTATTGATGAATTTTAGTATTTTTGTGACCAAAACGCACTTTTGTGGAGTATTTAAAGCAACAAATTACTAGAAATAGTTTATAATATATGTCAGCACAAGTCATTAGCTCATATTTATCATATCTACGACATTTATCAATTTTGCATAAATTGGTGCATCCCACGCTGAATAAAACGATGGTGCATTTCACGTTAGTTTAAGATACACATGTAATAATTCACCACAATTTCTCATACATGTAATTGGTTCCTCTTGCAATGTTTTTTTATTCTGTTAGAACAAAGGTATTAATCTAAGAACGTTTGTTTGTTTGTTATTTGGATATGGCAAATGGATACATCGGGATGTTGTATAACAGATAAACAATAAAATATGCATGTTTTGAAAGTCATGAGTGAATGATAAACCGGAACTGTCTTAGTATGTTATTGTACTTACAGTGTTAGTACTTGTTGTCTAGCTAACAATATATCATTTCTTAGATCTGATTGAAGACATGAGAACAGCAAGACTAAACAGCGTGTGTGGAAAGGTCATTAGAACTTAGAAGCATATCGGGTCTTCGTGATCACATGAGACGCCACAGACGGCTCATCTGTGTTGCTTGTGTCCGTGGAGAAGAACCCGTTTTAAAATATTAAGTTGGTACTGTTTAGAAGCGTGGAATTATGTATCACACATTCATGTCCGTGTTAGAATACAGTCCAGGAAACTAGTTTGTCAAGTCGTGGTTTGATTAGTCATAGATGGACGTGAAATTAAATGTAGAAACATGGATGCAATTATTTTTGATACGTCAAACTACTTAATTATACGCATAACAAAGTAATATAAGTGTTTGCACAGAGACTGGTTTGAGCTAATATGTTATATTGCATTAAATGTCCCTTTGATTTGTTTCAATACATACGTGCCTTATGATAAAGGTATCACATTATTTATATGCAATTTAGTGGAGGAAATTGCTCGATTAGCCAAATCGGAGATTCCCCTTACCATTTGCCCGATCGGGAAATTTTGCTCCAAAAATTGCCTGATCGGTCAATAGAAACGCCCACCATTTTAAAAAACTAATCTGTACATAAGGATATTTGACATGGAGATGATCGGATAGCACCTTTATCCTACCGTTCATAATTATTTTACATTGTCAAGATTCCGATTTTTTTGGTTTTTGTTCACTTTCCCGTTTTGGCAATTTAAATTACCCGATCGGGCAAGTAAATATATTTTGAATAGTAGAAAGTTGCCAAAAACGGGCAAGTAAACCCAGTGAATTTAGACCGGCAAAATTGGTAGTTTTTAAGACTATAAATCTCAGAATCTATTGACAATTGAAGGGAAATATGAACGATAGTATCTTAGATATACCTTTTGTGATGTGATACATGTGTTCAGATTATCGGCAAAATTGGTAGTTTTTAAGGCTAGAAATCTCAGAATCTATAGACAATTAAATGGAAATTTGAACGATAGTAGCTTCGAGATACCCTTCGTGATATGATACGTGTGTTCAGATTTTCGCTTGGTCAAATATCTTTATGCACTGGTCAGTTCCTCTGACGTTTGTTTAAATTGACCATTTTATTGCCCGATCAGGCATTCATCCGAGCAGAATTTCCTGATCGGGCAATTTCCCCAACTGGTAATTAAATGAAAATTATATTGATTTTTAATTGACACATTCCATTGAAGATATCAACAATTTTTGCTTAGAGTTGATCACAAACGCAACGGTAAATATGTTCGTATCTTAATTCGAAGGGAGGTAATTTGAAAAATACCTAAGTTTAACTCAATTTGCAATAAAATGCTTTAGACATGGTTGATATCAAAATTGATTTCCTTAACAATAGTACCTGTATTGATGTTTATAGCCAGAAAACAACAGTTCAACTGTATGGAGTTATTGTTTTGATAAACATAATGCTTTTTGAACAAAAAAAAATAGTTATTCCCCGTCATGTTCAGAATTAGTGTTGCTTTGTATGGCATTCTTTAATAGGGTGAGCAGTCAATAGCCACAATTTTCTACTTGCATATTTTTTCATTAAGCATTGTCATATAAACACATTAAATGTGGATACTTTTTATTTTGCTGATGATTATGTTATAATTTCCTGTGATTGATAAATTTTATATGTGATTACTCGAATGCGTTGTTTAATAAACAAAATCACTGTCAAATTGTATTTGTTTATTTCACATTATTCCTCGTATGACAAGGTTGTATAATCAATAATCAGGAAACGATCTAGAAGTCTTTAAACGGTGGTGTGCTGCAGCAAGATTTTCGGCGACGAGGTCTTTGTAACTTCGTTCACGCACCATCCTACAAGAAAAAATGTGTTCAAGGGGTTATATTTATGTAAAGTAAGCCCATGACAACATTAGCATTTGTCAGTGGAGGAAATTGCCCGATCGGGAAATTCGGGAATTCCCTTAACTACTTGCCCGATCGGGAACTTTTGCTCCATAAATTGCCTGATTGGGCTATAGAAACGTATACTTTTAAAAAAAACTAACCTGTGCATATGGATGTTTGACATAAAGACAATCTGATTGCATATTTCGTACCACAAAAGATTTATCTTAAATCTTACCGTTCAGAACTATTTCACATTGTCTATATTCTGAGATATACTAAGTGTTTTATGTTCACTTTGCTGATTAGGTAAGTAAATACATTTTGAATAGTAGAAGTTTCCAAAGCTGACAAGTTAATACAATGAAATTAGACTGTGGTCGAATAAGGCAGTTTTTAAGGCTATATATCTCAGAATCTAGACATTTCAAAGGAACTTTGAACGGTAGTATCTTGAATATAAACAATGTGATATGAAGCATTTGTTCAGATTATCGCTTGGTCAAATCTCTTTATGCAAAGGTTAGTCTTCAAAGGTATAAATGAATTGACCATTTTTCGCCCGGTCGGGCAATTTTTCATTTCTGTAATAAAATACATGTCAGCGTGAAATGCACCATTCTTTGTTGTGGATTGGACGTGAAATGCATCATCGTTTTCATCTGCGTGGGATGCACCAGTTCTTCCAAAATTTATAAATCTCATAATATAATAAATATGATCCAATGACTTGTGCTGACATACATTATAAACTATTTCTAGTAAGTAGTTGCTTTAAATACTCCACAAAAGTGCGATTTGGTCACAAAAACACTAAAATTCATCAATAGCGTGAAATACACCATGGCTTCTTGTGCTCGACTCGAAATGTTGGTCTTGATGTTCTCAGAAAGTAAACATACCAGACAAGCATATTATACACCGCTGGAAAGCGCGTTTTAAGTACCATATGATAGGGTACGTAAGATGTTTAAATTTAGTACTCACCCTGAAATAATAGTCACAAAACGATAATATTCGCATCTACGCCGCCATCTTGTTTCAAATTATGGTCACGTGTTTATCCCCCCTGCTATTTTTTATTCAAAAGATTCAAGAACAGGAATGACACCGCATCTTGTTTAACGTTCATCCTACCCTTGAAAATGCTTGAAAACACACACTTGAAAAAAAACTATTTCAAACAGCGTATCTGATTTTATCATATATTATAGGAAACCATTGTAGCACTTGCGTGTGATGTGAAATGAGCCATATAGTCACCTAATTCAAATGCTAACACTAAAATAAAGGCAATTTTTGCTTGAAAAATACAATATTTTATTCAAAATGTCAACGATATCATTATTGTATTTTATAATACGAACTCATCGAATATACTTTATAATCAGGCTTGAAAATAGATGCTGGTGTATGTTTACGAGAATACACCTTCATATCGATGTGTAATTTCGACGAAGAAGTCGCCATGTTTGCTCCCTCCTGTCACCGCAGTAAACGTACAGCAATTTTTTTTCAAACATAGTAATCAACATAATCAATTGTCAGATCGAATAATGAACTTTATTGCGTTCATAATATATCATCTTTACAAATGACCATACGATATTAACATAGAAATCCAAGTATTTATTACAGCTGTCATCTTGTTGTTTACGAATTTCGCGCTTTGTAGCAAATTTATATCCATGCACCAAAGATAAATTAAAGTAGTACGACGGTTTATCGACGAAACCATTATGATGCGGTGTTCATAATGTGTCGTTCATAACGAATGATGACATCGAATACAATATATTACTTACGGTTTAATTTAAGTCCCAATGAAACATCAATATCATCATTTTCCTTTCTCAACACATGCTGCACATGTTAGCGAATTGATAATCTGAGATGTGTTACGAGGCTTCCTGTCAAACGTTAATTTATCAAAATTAAAAAGCAATATGCGGTTTTTAATAATCCTCATGTTAATTATGATGGTATAATTAATGCAAACACTGTTTTGTAATCCGATTGTCTTGATCTTTTCTCGATCACATACAGTTTGTGTAAAATCGGTCATTACACGGCTGTCAAAAAATATTTCAATCAACACGAATAGTCCGTGCAAATGTTACAACGTGCTGGGTAAGTTAAGGTATGGTATGGGGTTACTGCCATGCTATATTATCGTCTGCAAGTAGTTTTTTGAGTAATATTTAACCATTTTAACTCAAAAACTGACCAAATACAGCAATTTTTCCCATGTTAAAAGAAACGGGTTAACGGACGGAACAAAAATTACCAGGGACCAGTACGACTAAAGATAAATAACCCATTTCTTTGGACACAGGTATATAAAGAAATAAAATACAGTGGAAAGGAATATGTTTCTACAATATGTTTATTGTTGAAAGAAATACTTAAGCTTTAATTAGTTTTCCATAAATCTATTTCAATTCTCTCGTCGCAACTTAAACTTGTCCAAATAATCAAGTTTTAAGTCTTATAGACCCGATAAAATCGGTAATGTAGAAACCCACAACTATCTGGTCCATCAGGCCCACCATACCCTAAACTGTTTAGGATTTATTAAAAGTAGGCCTTCACACATACACATGTGATAGATTTGAATTCATTTTGATGTATTTTATTGTTCAAAATAAAGGCACTTTGACTGATTTAATTTAAATAAATGGCCAGGTATGAACTTGATCTAATATTTGACAACCAAAATTTCTTTTTTTTCTAACATTTTGTTACCAAATAAATGACACTGACATTTTGAAAAATGTATACCTATTATGTAATTAATAAATACATTTTTATAACAAGTAAATATAACCAACACACTGATTGATATAGATTATTTGAACTTTAAGCTACAAAATGATGTATAAGACTAATGTGTTATTATGCAAAACGGGTATTTAATTCACTGAAGAAGAATACACATGTTCGCCCACATTTGTCTGTGAAGATGTTTAAGTGATTCCATGTAACAAGGCTGGCATTGATGAGTAGAAACGCATAACATTTATTTGTTTATTTCAGAACTACATGTATTGGCGCGTGGATCTACAAGTGCCCGGTGGACCGCATGAATAGTCGACTTTTGTTTACATTTGTAACACTAGTTCCTTTTGAAGAGTGCTAACTTAAGATTTTCAGGATGAACACCCATGTTTTTTGATTGGAATAAAGTCAAAGAACGAATCCATGGTAGTGTTATTGCTGAACTTTTTCTGTGTATATCAAGATTCTGGTGTAAACTTGACTGAATTTACATACGCTAAAGAAATGCCATTTCCAGTAGGTCGACACCAGTATGGAATCAAACCCTGACACCAAGACATCACACGTGTACTTTCAGACCTTTGTTTGCAGTAATCAACAAAGTATGTCTTTGTTATGTATCAAAATATTCTATCGTGCAGACAAGAAATTTTAAATACCCACTTGCCTACATTTTCCTTTGACTACCTATAAATATCGCCAAGGCTTGACCATCTAAAATTCTGCCTGCTGTGTCATTGTATATAAGGTATGCTAAATCGTATTGACACATTGTGAGTAAGTAGAACATATAGGCTCATCTGAACTTTAAGTCCTGAATAATGAGCAAATAAAATACTATAGTTGTTTTATCTATGTCTATCCGGCCTTTACCGTTATCTCATGGTAACAACCGGAAAACACATTATAATCAATAATTAATTCCAATGGGATGCGTGGTGAAATTTTGTCATACGTTTAAATCGATATAGAAGAAGGTGTTTGGTCAATACAATCTAAAATCTATCTAAACATTATTGGAAAGAATGAAATTAAGTAACCAGTTTTCGAGGGCCGCTTCCAGCAACTCAGCTGTTCAGCTACCCTTTGATATTTAACTTCCCTTGGTCATTGGGCTACCTGCATTCGAGTGTCCTAGTGAAGACTTTCTCTCCTGGTTTGTGTTCAGCCAACATCGAGATACGCCCCCAGGAATATCATACATGCGAAGACACCAGCCTCACATGTACCAAAACACATCTTGATCGAGTGGAATTAAGTGGATTATTCTTGCTCAGAGATAATAAGTAGTGTTACAGACGTGGTTCGAACCTAGGACCTCTCGATCCCAAAGTTCGCGCTCATCCTCCAGGCCACCGCTCCCCACATTATCACATCACATTCCATTGGTCATTAAGGGTTGGTTGTGTATACATGTTGGCTTTATTTCTTGACTTTTATCCCGGTTATGTTGATTGACTGAGGCGAAGGGCTGTTTGAGTAATCATACATGTGTCGTTTTTTGGCCGTTCAGTGTTTTTCGGATCCATTTACATGCTTGGCGGCGTGACCTGTATTTGTAATCTGTATGTCTTTTTCTTCCATGTCCGATATGGCATTATCTGTTTGTTTAAGCTGCAAAGTTGTTAGACCTTTCTTTATCAAATCTATTGGACACTTCTTAGACATTGTGTCAGATATTGCTCAGTTATATAAACAATACTTTGAGTGAGTGGGAAGGCAATGTCAGGATGATAAAAAACCAAATCTATATCAGACTGATATACGTATAGATGCAAAAATCATTTCGACACATATCTATCAATTTTAAGCCAGACTATGATCATTTATAAATCTACGATTCTTACAAGGCTGTCAATTGAGTATGTGTAATGGGCGCGATGAGTGTTAGAAAGTTCTTCTGATTCAACACTGCCGCGTGCTATCAATTTAAATGTTAGGTTATAAGAAATTATGATAGCATTTGCAAATTGTTCATTTAATATTAACAGGAATGGCATATCATCTCATTCGTTTGAAGCTTGGTCGTTGCAGATCATACCCTTCTATTTAAAGTTGAAAACAATCTTCATTTGCATGCACATATGGAGAAGTTGCTTGTTTCGTGAGGAAGTATTTGTTTGTTTATGTGTTCGTTCGTTCGATCGTTTGGATTTGGTCGCCTGAGACAGACGTATGTGTCTGGTCAATCATGTTCCCCCTGCCAGATTGGTCATCGACCTTCGTCCTTGAAGGAGACAATCGATTGATTACCGATACGTCACCCATTTGACGAAATCCGTCACTAAAGAATCATAAACAAGTCGCCGATTAACAGGTACGTATATTGTCGTACTTAACTTGTAAGTCATTTGTCGATTGATCTGTGAATGGTTGAAATCATCTTATTATCATGTCCGAATAACAAACATGTGCGTAAATAGCGGTCAGTCGATCAATTCATCGACATCGTATGTAAATGTGTGACCGGACCGGTCAAACAACATATAAATATGCTTAATTCAACTTGTCCCACATCTGTGGTATTATATAAAATTGTTTAAATGCACTATTATGAAATTGTTAACATATGTTGATACTAATTATGTTTAAACCAAACACCAATGTGTGGTAGACGGCTGACACGTTGAGGTTTATCAGTTCGGAACTGTCAATCTAAATATCGTGTATCCACGTACAAAATGAGACTGTTTACCGAAAACGAATCCTGACGACTGCACTTCAGACGAGGTAGCTAATATCGTATTCTGAAATCTGACCATCCATCAAATTATGTTTCTGACATTAAAGTTTATGGACCGATGCGTCTGACTGAACTTTTGTGGCAGATAATTCTATATCCCGATAATGTTTAACGATAGGCGATATCAATGTGCAGACTCTCTTATGTGACAGCAATATTATTCTATAAAACGACTACACTTTGGGCTGGTACGGTGGTCGATTTGGTAACGTTCTTGTCTACGGATCTATATGTGCATAGTTCGAATCTAGGCCAGGGCGCTTTGTCATTTCTAAAACGCTTTTCGATGTTTCCAACTAAGCTAGAGATGAAATATACATGCATAGTTGTTAAGCTTGGCATCCTAACGTGCTATGTACATCATCATACAAATCAATCCAGGACGGCGAAGAAAATCCGGTCCCGTCTTCACAAAGTAATATTTTTAGTAGCAAGATCAAGCTCAAATAAATGTCATTTAAAACCGAGGAATATAATGTTAATATTAAGCATGCTATTTTATACAGATGGATAAATGATTATATAGAATATTAGCATTTACTTGTATCCTCAATTTGAAAGACATCTCGTAAAATAAGTTATAACAATGTTAAGGTTATTAGATTTAATCCTGGATGTAGAAATTGATCCTGGTTTTTCAGGATCTGTTACAGTGTCAAGAATAATAATTCAGTTTTTTCAGCAGGAAAATGATATTCTGAATAATTTGAACATGTTTACTAGAAGCAGTTAGGTGTATGTCATGGTTATAAGTTGTATTGTCAAACGTTATCAAACCGATGCAAAAAGTTGAAAATTATTTTCAGGACCAAATTGTATCCAGATCAGTTAAGATTTTGGGAAAACGGAGCCTGTACATGTATATATATATAAGAATTAATATAAAGAATTCACTGATAACATCATCTAAAACCATATCGACTCAACATCACATGTTTAAAGGTCGTGATAGTGAGTATATATGTTTTAGATATAAAATCGAAATTAATAATTTTACATAAACGAATATTGTTGATGCATGAAAACGGTAATTGAATATTGTACTGGTGGGTGATTGATGCGTTTGTTGCACGTTCTGATTTTCATGGAACTGTTGCCAGTGTGTGTTTATACATATAGCATTATGCTTTCCATTCATCAAACGAACGTTTATGACTTGTTTGTTATTTATCGTTCAAGCCAAATGAAACTGAACTCACAGTATGCTTTTAATACTGCAATGGCAATAACCTCGTTATAAAATCGATTCTTCCGGAATACATAACGTTATCAATATGCAGTAAAAATAGTAGTTTGAGGTGTATACGCTTATAAACAGAACCAAGGGATCTTTCCTGGGAAACAAACCATTGAAATTACACCAGCATATGAATTCAGCTGCCGACTAGCATGACATTTGAAATTGCACTTAATAAGAATATTTATCCAAGACTTTAATCAAACATGTAAATTTCGTAACATTTTAGATAAATGATGTTAACAGATATCACTTGAAGAAAAAATTAATAGTCTGCTAAAACGGCAACGTACTACAAATAACAACTGTATTCGAGTGGTGTGGGACAGAATGAAAAATGGGGAAAATCTTGTCTAAATGCATTGAATAAGCAGCAATGTTTTGTTACTGAGTAATACAGTAGTTCATTCATAATAACCAGGCTTTCACTAAACTAAAATAAATTGTCTTTAATGTTTTTAATGTGTTTTACATCGTTAAAATGGAGAACACATTTTTTCTTATTTCCTTATCGAATCTTGAAGAGTGACTTATTGGGATATTTTCCTTCACTTGCAGGTAGAACTAGAATTACCACTGTCGTGAACAGGGCCCCGTGGTAGCATGTCGTAGAAGTATAGCGGGGTTGCATAATTATCAGCGCTATAAGTTTCTGTACTCAGACACAATAACAAAGTCATATCTCAAACTTTCATGTGTTGATGCCTGATATAAAGTAATTCACTCCCTTCTAAAATTCAATTAAAGTTGTTTGACAAGTGCAGGGTTAATATTCTACATAGAAACCATGATGAACTTCGACTTTTATAAAGTTTGGAAATATCTTTGACAGACTAAAATTGCACACTGAATTCATGAAATCATGACATTGGTTTCATTGACATTGCCCTGTTCCTGATCGGCGAATATTGTTTGCAAGATGGAAATACACAAAACAGAACGGTTTTTCATACAATATCAAGGAGACATTGTATATGGTGCTTTGCTGACTTTCATTGTTTTGTAGTAATGGACACATTCCGGTTTATTCTGGATACCCCCTCGTAGTCTAAACACACTCCTATATTAACCTTAGATCAGTCTGCCGGATATTCATTAACACCAGTATATCCTGATGTAATGATCCAACTACCTGGAGCGTTTTTGTTGACATGCCAATATTGGCCAGCTATTTGCCTAAACAAGTTTCTGTCAACTGAGTCATATGCCTTGAAGGCCCATAAAGTTAACTGCCTATTTTCTCGCGTGTATAGAACAATGACGATGGTTAAGTTAGAATATGATCAGTTGTACGGGAGGTACGTGTCCCTATTATATTTGAACATCGAATTAAACATCCGATATTTTGGATATTTTTATGATTGCAAAACGATAATGAGAAATCAGACATTGAAGGCATCAGTCATCAGAAACATAAACACGAGCACAAACTTGATCTTCGAAATTATCCGTGTATATACACTCGGCAAAACTTATAAGTACTCACTTGTTTATTTGCCCATAGCTCGGTCAATACGTGTTTGATCTTGCTGAAAATTTCAACATTTGTAGATTGGATGTGTGGAATTACAGTACAATCAATGTTTTTAACATCTGATTAAAATGGTCACAAACAGAATATAACAATGATGACAGCAGCAGAATCTAAAATAACAAAACAATGCCTTATGTTCATCGGGTGATTGTCAGGTTGCTAATGCTCATATGGCCCCGCTGCGCTGATACAGTTGGGTGTCAAGTCTATGTTCTTATCACGGACACAGTAATAAGGAAAACAATGATAGGAACAAGCACAGTTTAGTTTTAGAATTATCGACTTTGGATCAAAAATGCAATTTTGGACATGGTTAACTCCCCTTGACCATAACATTAAAAAATATTTTTAAAAGTAAAAAACCACCATGTTGTTGTGTGAAAAATCGACTGATTTTATGTTTTATTAATTAGACGATAAATCGAAAATTCAAATTTACTATACATAAAAATAATTTGCACTTACGCGTCAATTTCTCGGCCATTTTACGGGTTTTGGTGTTTCATGGTTCAGTGAACCTGTGTATTTAATTTAATACCATGTACATGTTCACAAAATTTCATGCAAAAATAACAAAAAAATAAAAAAGTTATAACGGTAAAACCACGTGTGTACTTATAAGTTTTGCCGAGTGTACAATTTGTAAAACATTATACTTATTCTAGATCAACGTGCGGGAATCTGCACAGTTTCAAATCAAAAGTGAATTACTATATGCAAAATCACATAAATGTATTATTCATCAACACTGCACAATTGCCTAAACTAATTTGGTTTCGTTTAAAACCTCCTGACAAAATATGTTAGTAACCTTGTACATACGCAACGATGACGAACACAAGCACAAATGATGCAACAGTAGGGTTTAGGGATTCTAAAGTTTAAATTTCCATACGGCGGCAAATTGACATTACTAGTTTTTTTTTATTTGAAGGAAGTCCTTGATATGTATCATTCTATACAAGTCGATATACATTGAACCGTTACAAGCTACGAGTACAGTGACCAAAAGAATGGGACGACCCGTAACTAAGTTTTGGAACTTGTCATTCAAATCATTTGTCACTTGCTTTATTATTGACAATAAATTATGTTTAAGTTAAACTTAGATAATGCAAGAAAATAACTGAGGTAAAATTTGACGAGTATTCACGAAGCCAACGTAGTGGGAAAGCATTTTGCTATATTCATCTTTTATGACGTCATAACCTATGGCGTTGTTTATTTCTTTGTTTATTATTATTATTATTAATCCTGATGAAGACTTGAGAATACAGTCGAAACGTTGAGCAATTCCTGAGTGTGTCTTGTTTTACTTTATTTATGGTAATAATCAATAGAAATACTCGTATATTTATTGTTGTACCTTAATTACTAGTAATTAAATAAGACCTTGAATTGTGTTCCATGCCCTTGGAACGTGCTTGTTTGGAAGCAGTTTAACAACTGTTAAATTGCAGAATACTATTACATTCACTAAAGCATCATATAAAATATATGCTTATTACAGTTTCATTTTATCTCTGGCGTCATCAACGTGCGACAGCTACTGTTTAGGGCTATTTGACACCTGACATTATGACTTGTAGCTGAATACGAGGGTCATTCAATAAATTTGTAGAACGAGTTCATCATTTTGATACCCAAAAATGACAAAGAGAAATACAAACTTCATCAAATCAAACTACAGCCCTTCGGACATTCGCTGTTAATGTCTTTCATGTAGCTGGGTAGATCGTTCCACCATCTTGGGCCAGTAACGGCAATAGATCTGTCTGCTGATTTTGTTCGCCGTCTAGGAATTCCACTACATTGTGACACAGTTATCTTCTAAACAAAAAATGAGCTCTTAAAATCAATCAAAGGTAAATAATTGATAAAACAGTGCAAGGTAGAGTTATGGTTCTTGCGCACTGCACTTCGGCTTATTACAAGAAACATGCATACCAACTTTTGAGTCATTTGAACTTATGGTGACAAAGTTATACTCCGTACAAGCAAAGTCGAACGCCGCCGCCGACAAAGTAACCACTAGATATGTCGCCTTTTCAGGCGACACAAACACCACTCTTTTTCTAAACACAGCAATTGGGCTGGTACGTTGGTCGATTGTGTAACGCTCTTGACTACGGATCTGGAAGTGCCTATTGGGAATCTCGACCAGGGTCACTCGGTCATGTCTTAAACGCGTTTCGGTGCAATTTCGTCTTACACCTGAAGCTACCCTTTGTTTTAAGTAGACTGATCTAGAATTAAAATAGGTCATTCTGCATTGTATGAAACGGCAATGATCCAACTTACTGCCTACGATATCCATCTTTCTGACATTAAGATAAAATATTTAACATATTTAATAGCATTTGAGTACTAAAATGTTAAATGTACCCATAACAAGGTATATAGTATATTATTTCACTCCAGTTAAAGTCGCGGTATTAACGACTTTTGTCTTTTCTACTGGGTCATTCAGCTAACAATAATTTATTATACATGTACTTTTCGACAGCTTGGACTTGGGCGGATCTGCGCTTGTTTAGTTGGGCATTGTGCTTTGTGTGTTTTTAATGTTTTCTGTGCTCGGCTCGTTAAGTTGAGTGCTGCCTTCCCTGTCTGACTTAATATAATCTTTTTGTACCTTTATTCATTGTGTACGTCTGAACACACATCACCAATCAGCTACCAAAGCTGAGTAACTGAGCAGTACATACCGTAGAAGTGGTTAAGTTAGCGGCCGTTAAAATATTGACCAATGTCGCGATTTAACACAATTCGCCAGCGATTCCCCGTGTATATTTTGGACTAAAATAACTACTAAGAAATAAAACAAATCTCTAATATTATCCGCACACCAAACGTCTGCATGCTTTTTGAAATTGCGATAAATACTTTAACAGAGGAAATATTCACTTATACAGTACATGTATACAATACTCTGTATATACATGTGATCAACGTGTGCTTTGATTGCGTGCGGATATTTAAACGTGATCTTCAACCTTCTATTTGCATATTTAACAGCTAATATCTTGTCTATATTTTTAGTCCAGTCAGGATAAAAATCCAGTGACGCAGCGGTCGAGTCCACTATAACGGTGTAAAGCCAATTATAAAGGCTTATACTGTACAAACAACTATAATTTCAATGCTATCACATACTAAACGTCGCTCTAACTGTTTAGACAATGGTTGTGATTTTTATGCGTACACATGAACTGCAACGTCACTGTCACTATATCCTAACTGGACTATATAACCCTGGTTTTATATTTTCGTAAGAGGAGAGTATAGTACATAACATTTGACCAAGCGTTAATTAATATTCGTGTCTTTCGTTATTGTACTATAAGAATGGTTAAAATAACATATCTGATTGAACGAGCTTGTATATTCGTGGGTG
The DNA here is from genome assembly GCA_947247005.1 of Spisula solida. Classification (NCBI taxonomy): domain Eukaryota; kingdom Metazoa; phylum Mollusca; class Bivalvia; order Venerida; family Mactridae; genus Spisula; species Spisula solida. The sequence continues at coordinate 25,202,685 of OX365945.1, read as the reverse complement.
TCATGTAAAACATTAAGATGTTCATTGTGTAATACAAACACAAACTTAATATAAAAAACCGATATTGCATAATTTGCTCGCGAAAAAATCAACGCAAGAACCTTGTAATATATTCATTGATAAATGTAAGGGTCATGTCAATACCTCCGCACCATAGTTATTGAGTTTGTCACAGCTCATCTAACTTTACATTTTATATTTTTATCAATACAATATAACATCGATATATCAATAAACACATCGCGCAATTTCCTGTGGACAATTAATTTACATTCCACCGTTTCGCTAATCAAAGTTCAAAGATTTAAAAGTTACATTTGTATGTAGTAAATCAATAAATAGTCAGGAAATTGAGTAATGTAACATTTAACTACGATATAAAATATACTCAAAATAAACTGGTATTGACAGAGTATTAAAACGTATGTTTACAGTACTAAGGTTTTAATGATGTATTTATTTTACATTGATCAGAGTATATATGTTACAGACTATCCTTTGGTCATAAACTTGTTGTAATTAAAATTAATGAAGCAATGTGAAAATAAACAGTGTTCTAAGTTTTTACCTTAGAATGTAGTCACACCTTGGCAGAAAGTGTGAACGAACGTCAAACAGAAAAGTTGTACCATGAGAGAAAAATATCGAAAGTGTAACGCATGAGAATCAGACAGGCAATTAGTGTCCAGACCATTTCCATACATAAGTTGGACGGTGCAAGTCAAGAAAAGCACGACCGCACAGCGGTAATAGAATCAGCGTCAGCACACAATTACCAACCAATGCTTTTACTTATTTAACCCAATATGAATTTGCTTGTCTGCAAAAAGAAATAATAGGAAATACGACCGGGAAGGCAACTTAACCAGCCGAGCAAGGAAAGCATAAATACGAGGAATGATCCATATATAACGAGAAAATGCTTATAATTTTGTTATGATCCGTAAGATTTTACTCAAACTTTGACTAGTAGTAATAACATACATTAGCAATGTTTCCCTGAATGTTCATAATTACAGCGACATCATGCTTAAATTTATGGTTGCTAAGGTAACACTCGATGCGCCAAGGCGGGGCATTTTTCGGAGTTTTCACCATTTTCACGCAAATTAAAACCCTCACAGTTTTAATGTAAGCAATAGCACCGTGATGACAATTGGTACTTTGGGTCACGTCAGACTCATCTGACTGATGATGACGTCTTACACGGGCTGTGTTGTCATTCGTTACGTCACGCACGTGTTATCGTTCCACGATAGCAAAATTACCGAAGACAAAAGAGTTTCAATGAAAGTTTTAGTTTTGAAGAAAACAAGTAATAATAATATTGTGCACGATATTCAGTAATCATTTCGTGATCATGTCGTGGTAATAGCTTCGATTTGTGAACATAATAACATATTAAAATTGGACTGAAAAAGGCTAGTAATCTAACGCAAAGTAGACGTAACGTGACGTCAACTTTAGAACTACGCACGAAAAGGTTAGATGCTTTGAATTAAATTCCTAAGGATGGCTATCGTGAGACTTTTTCAACTTTGTATGGCATTGGCGAAGACGTACACATATTAAAGGATGATAATCTGAAAAGTTTTTAAAAATTTATACAGTAAGGCCTAAGGTATGTGATCGTCAAATTGATCAAAGTTGAATTCTGAATAACGTTAAAAGGTGCAAAAATGACGTTGCCCCGCCTACCGGTTTCATAGGTCGGCAAAAATGTTCCAAACAATTTATTTTTCGATATATTTGAAAATTATTTCGTTCGTGTTCTCCTAAGATATGTATTTACCCCCACATTAAATATTTTTAGAAAATACTTTGTAATAACAAAATTATAAGCATTTTCTCGTTATATATGGATCATCCCTCGTACATCATATACCACAATTCCACGGCACGACGCCCAAAACATATCGGAACGAGAAAATGAACTAAATGACTGAAAGCCGGAGTTTCAACTTTCAAAGCATCGAAAGCCCACAGTACCAAACCAGTGTATGTACTACTGTGCCATTGTTGAAGCACAAGCCTTAGAACCATCTTACATCAACAATACATTTCCAACAATTTTGAATTACTGTATGTTTCGGAATAAGAAGAAGAATACAGAGGTCGCCTGTTATCTTTTCGTTAATGGAGAAGTTTATCTTGACAAATTAGACTATCCAGCTGTCGGTAATTCGGAAAAAGGCTTCACTAAATATGCACACAACCGCCACACGTCAGAACAATAAAGGCCACTAAATTGACGTATAAATTGATCAGGATGTGTAGCTGTCCGCACAACATTACCCAAGTGCAATATCACTGTTTGATAATCTGTGTTCGACTGACGCTCGCAGGCAACCTAGGGTTTTTATTCGGATTTTGGTGGGCTTTTTTTGTCTGATCCATTTACATGCTTGGCGTCGTGACCTGTACTTGTAATCTGTATGTCTTTTTGTGTTATCGTTTTTGTTGCGTGCTGCCTTCCATGTCCGAGTTTTCATTATCTGTTTGTTTAAGCTGCAAAGTGGTTAGACCTTTCTTCATCAAATGTATTGGACACTTCCTAGACATTGTGTCAGATATTGCTCAGTTATATAAACAAAACTTTGAGTGAGTGGGAAAGCAATGGCAGAATGATAAATAACTCAATCTATATCAGACTGATATACGTATAGATGCTAAAATCATTTTGACACATATCTATCAATTTTAAGCCAGACTATGATCATTTATAAATCTGCGATTTTTACAAGGCTGTCAATTGAATCTGTGTTATGGGCGCGATGAGTGTTAGAAAGTTCTTCTGATTCAACACTGCCGCATGCTATCAATTTAAATGTTAGGTTATAAGAAATTATAATAGCATTTGCAAATTGTTCATTAAATATTAACAGGAATGGCATATCATCTCATTCGTTTGAATCTTGGTCTTTGCAGATCATACCCTTCTATTTAAAGTTGAAAACAATTTTCATTTGCATGCACATATGGAGAAGTTGCTTGTTTCGTGAGGAAGTGTTTGTTTGTTTATGTGTTCCTCCGTTCGATCGTTTGGTTGTGGTCAACTGAGACAGACGTAAGTGTCTGGTCAATCATGTTCACTCTGCCAGATTGGTCATCGACCTTCGTCCTTGAAGAAGAAAACCGATTGATATCCGATACGCACCCATTTGACGAAATCCGTCACTAAAGAATCATAAACACGTCGCCGATTAACAGGTACGTATATTGTCGTACTTTGTAAGTCATTTGTCGATTGATCTGTGAATCTTATGATCATCATAGAATAACAAACATGTGCGTAAATAGCGGTCAGTCGATCAATTCATCGACATCGTATGTAAATGTGTGGCCGGACCGGTCAAACAACATATAAATATACTTTCAACTTGACCCCCATCTGTGGAATTATATAAAAAAAATAAAATGCACTATTATGAAAATGTTAACATATGTTGATACTAAATACATGTATGTTTAAACCAACCACCAATTTGTGATAGACGGCTGACACGTTGAGGTTTATCATTATGGAATTGTCAATCTAAATCTCGTGTATCCACGTACAAAATGAGACTGTTTACCGACATCGATGCCTGACGACTGCACTTCAGACGATGTTGATAATATCGTATTCTGAAATCTGGACATCCATCAAATTATGTTTCTGACATAAAAGTTTATGGACCGATGCTTCTGACTGAACTTTTGTGGCAGATAACTCTATATCCCGATAATGTTTAACGATAGGCGGTATCAATGTGCAGACTCTCTTATGTGACAGCAATATTATTCTATAAAACGACTCCATTTTGGGCTGGTACGGTGGTCGATTTGGTAACGCTCTTGCCTACGGATCTATATGTGCATAGTTCGAATCTAGACCAGGGCGCTTTGTCATTTCTAAAACGATTTTCGATGTTTCCATCTAAGCTAGAGATGAAATATACATGTATAGTTGTTATGCTTGGCATCCTAACGTGCTATGTACATCATCATACAAATCAATCCAGGACGGCGAAGAAAATCCGGTCCTGCCTTCACAAAGTAATATTTTTAGTAGCAAGATCAAGCTCAAATAAATGTCATTTAAAACCGAGGAATATAATGTTAATATTAGGCATTCTATTTTATACAGATGGATTAATGGTTATATAGAATATTGGCATATACTAGTATCCTTCATTTTAAAGACATCTCGTAAAATAAGTTTTTATGTTAAGGTTATTAGATTTAATCCTGAATGTAGAAATTGATCCTGTTTTTCAGGATCTGTTGCAGTGTTAAGAACAATAATTCATTTTTTTCAACAGGAAAATGATATTCTAATTAATTGGAAGCAGTTAGGTATGTCATGGTTATGAGTTGTATTGTCAAACGTTATCAAACCGATCCAAAAAGTTTAAAATTATTTTCAGGACCAAATATTATCCAGATCAGTTAAGATTTGGGAAAACGGAGCCTGTACATGTATATATATACAAGAGTTAATATAAAGAATTCACTGATAACAACATCTAAAACTATATCGACTCAACATCACATGTTTGAAGGTCGTGATAGTGAGTATATAGGTTTTAGATATAAATCGAAATTAGTAATTTTACATAAACGAATATTTATGATGCATGTTAACGGTAATTGAATATTGTACTAGTGGGTGATTGATGCGTTTGTTGCACGTTATGATTTTCATGGTACTGTTGTTAGTGTGTGTTTATACATATAGCATTATGCTTTCCATTCATCAAACGAACGTTTATGATTTGTTTGTTATTTATCGTTCAAGCCAAATGAAACTGAATTCACAGTATGCTTTTAATACTGCAATGGCAATAACCTCGTTATAAAATCGATTCTTACGGAATACAGCACATATTCAATATGCTGTAAAAAAGTAGTCTGGGGTGTATACGCTTATTAACAGAACCAAGGGATCTTTCTTGGGATGAAAAAAAACTATTGAAATTACACCAGCATATGAATTCAGCTGCCGACTAGCATGACATTTGAAATTGCACTTAATAAGAATATTTATCCAAGACTTTAATCAAACATGTAAATTTCGTAACATTTTAGATAAATGGTGTTAACAGATATCACTTGAAGAAAAATTAAATAGTCTGCTAAAACAGCAACGTACTACAAATAACAACTGTATTCGAGTGGTGTGGTACAGAATGAAAAATGGGGAAAAATCTTGTCTAAATGCATTGAATAAGCAGCAATGTTTTGTTACTGAGTAATACAGTAGTTCATCCATAAAAACCAGGTTTCACTAAACTAAAATAAATTGTCTTAAAAGTTTTTAATGTGTATTACATTGTTAAAATGGAGAACACATTTTTTCTTATTTCCTTATCGAATCTTGAAGAGTGGCTTATTGGGATATTTTCCTTCACTTGCAGGTAGAACTAGAATTATCACTGTCGTGAACAGGGCCCCGTGGTAGCATGTCGTAAGAGGGGGAGGGGAGGAGTGTAGAAGTATAGCGGGGTTGCATAATTATCAGCGCTATAAGTTTCTGTACTCAGACACAATAACAAAGTCATATATCAAACTTTCATGTGTTGATGCCTGAAATAAAGTAATTCACTCCCTTCAAAAATTCAATTAAAGTTGTTTGACAAGTGCAGGGTTAATATCCTACATAGAAACCATGATGAACTTCGACTTTTATAAAGTTTGGAAATATCTTTGACAGACTAAAATTGCACACTGAATTCATGAAATCATGACATTGGTTTCATTGACATTGCCCTGTTCCTGATCGGCGAATATTGTTTGCAAGATGGAAATACACAAAACAGAACTACATTAATCTGTTTGTTTTGTGTGCAAGTATTAAGGGGAATCAGTCAAAAATTATTAAAGTTTTAAGGAGTTGTCGCCCTTTGCTAAAAATGTGTATAATGTTTTTGCTCCACATACATTATTCATTGTCGTAGTCAATAGAAGTAAGTATAGCAAGTTTCATTTGGATATCTCGAACCATTTTTTAACTTTGACCAATTTTATAGTTTTTGAAGCTGAAAAGGGGCATAAGTCAAAATTTATCAAAGCTAGAGTTGTTGCCCTTTGCTAAAGATAAGCGTATTATCACTGGCAATAATTATAGCAAGTTTCATTTGAATATCTACCATCGTTGTGAAGTTACGAAGAAAAAAGATGAAAAATGAGTAAATTTATATTTAACAAAGGGCCATAATTCTTCCAATATTGTAGCTAGAGTAATGTAACTTGTCATAAAATAGTGTTTTGGTTATGTGAGCTTATGTTTAAAATCTCAAGTTGATATCTTCAATGGTTTTCAAGTTATCAAGAAAAAAAGCTGAAAATTGATGAAAATTTGAATTTTACGAAGGGCCATAACTCTTCTAATATTGTAGCTTATGTTTGAAGTTTGAAGTCAATACCTATAATGGTTTTCAAGTTATTAAGAAACAACTTGAAAAATGTGGACGGACGGACAGACGGACGGACGGACGGACAGGGTGATTACTATAGGGCAGGCAATAAAAATTTTGCGGGGCCCTAATTATGTTCCTTAAGAAGCAACACCACATGTAAATGTTACATGTGTGGTCTAGAAGTAATATCTAGATAAATGGTAGACTTGGTCATATCGTCACTCTCTATTTAACATTTTCGGAGTAGATGTTATGAGATTAGATTCAGGTAATGTTCAATCCCGATTGCAATTACTCAGTTGCGATCCTGTCCAAGACGTTGAGATCATTTGAAATACGAGGGGATATCCAGAATTATCCAGAATGATGCTATATTTTGGATAAGTGATATCATGACACGAGACGAATTGTTGTATAGATAACCTTTATTTTAAAGAAATAATTGGTAAGAAGCTGAAAATATAAAGAAATCATATTCAACTATATGCCTTACTTGCCTTAACAAATATAAGATTGCTTGTTTACAATATTCAAAACGAAAGTTGTACGATCAAACGAATCCTATTCGAAGAAAAAAGTCTACATAAGAACAGTTATGATAACAAAAATACATAATGTCTAACTAAGATACGAATATCTAATAAAGATCGAAAAACAGCAGTACTAGTCCGGCCCCAAACCCAATATACCTTGCATTGGAGTATAAAGTTTTTTTCTTTGCTGATTTTAGTAGACAAGACCTTCCGAATGGAATTTCTGACGGGTGACATTGTGTCACCCTTGAGCATTTTGAGAAAATTGGGGTAAAAGTTCCAAAATATAAACGAAACTGCGAATTTTTGGAATCGGTGAACTACATTGTTATCTATAATCATATTTTATAATAAATCACATTTATATGTAGTTATTAAGTTGCAGTTGAAGACTGCAATATTTTAGTGCCGTGCATTTATGCAAAAGGAGGTATTTTTGGGGTAAAACGTTAAAAAGTGCGTGAAAAAGTGCGAATTTTCGGAATCGATGGACTATAACGTCATAAGCCATTATATTTGGTAAATAATCGCCGAGATAGTTTAATAGTGACTTGCGATGACAATATTAAACACCTTACGCTAGGCTTTTGTACAAAATGTGGAATTTTGCGGGTAAACACTATAGAATATAACGGAAAGTGCGAATTTTCGGAACTGATAGACTTCAATGTCATGGATCATTTTGTTTGGTAATTACAATTATTGTAATTACTATAATATGATCTATAGTAATGTGTTATTAATGATAACAATCATCTTAAGTCATGGTATGGTACAAAATATATAATTTTAGGATAGAACATTTGTCACGAAAAGTATGATTTGTGGGAATATGTTTACTTCGCTGTTATAATTAATTTAACTTGATAGAAAATCACGATGAGAGGTACATATCATAATGCAGTTCAAGTTATCTATCATCTAATGCAATGCTTTAAGCTAAATGCGATGTATTGTGGTAAAACATCACTAAAATTATATGAAAATTTTTGATCTACGGACAAATCAGATTTTACTACATAAAGCCAATGCCGGCCTTATTATTATTATGTCCACCATTATTGAACATACGAGGTACCCATTAGAACCGAATTCATGCATCACAAGTCATGCCCTATCGAGTACTCACCACCACTGAGTACAAGCTTGCTTAGGCCAAGTAGGGTATTAAAACCAACAGTGAGTCCACCATTCAATGTGCTATAAGTACAAAAAATCTAAGACCTACTGAGCACTGACCACCATTTAATAAATCCATGCCAGAAAAAATGTAAACCTATACATAGCCATATAAAGTACTCGCCACCACCAGCCATTCCTCATTTAATTGGGTACATGCCACTGCTGCTTATGGTATTGGATACCTTCAATTTCCTGGCACAGTACGCAATTCGTTACTCTTTGTGGTACCTGGCTCAGCAATTTCTGGCCATATACGTACGTAACCCAACCCTGCATGACAGTCACCCCTAGCGCTATCGATATATACTGCTGTGTACAGTCACTTCTCGATAGCCTAGTGGTAGAGCGTTCGCTTCAATTGCGGGATGTCCCAGGCTCAATAACAGGCCTGGTCATACCAAAGACGATATAAAATGCTACCATGGAGTAAATCCCTTGCATATATAGAATATTAGCATAAATGGGACGCTGGTTTCTTTCTCATACTACTGTAGCGATGAATAACATCAAGAATTAGTCACCAAGCGTGACTATTTAATATGAGTTGAAAGCACTTGTTTCACAATCTACCTAACATAAACTACATTTGTATATAGTGTCAATTCCTGGAGCCCACATGCCACCTGACAGGCACATGCCTCCTGTGGTACCTAGCACTGCTCTATTAGATACCAAATGCTATCAGACACAGTCATTCATGGCTTTATATGATACCCACCACTGCTTGGGTCTGCCATTTATTGGTCTACGGGCTAATAACACATCCTTTCCCAGCTCCAAAGGTTAGCATAGCAATTTATTACCTAAAAGGGTTACCTAATACTGTTGGAAGCATGGTAATGTTTATTCCTGAATTTATAAGGATTATACATTACCTGTCACGCCATCCCTGGTTGAATATTGCCTGACAGAGTCATTCCTGACTTCATTAGATACACAATACTACTTGACGCAGCCATTTGTAAATCTATATGGTATCAAATAGTACATTTGACATTTACGTTACCGAGTTTTGGAGGGCCACTTTCAGAAATTCAGCCGTTTAGCCACCCTTTGACATTCATTCGGCTACCTAAAGATACCTGCGTTCCAGTCGCCCTGTGGAGACTAGTTCTCCTCTGGAATGTGCTCCGCCAAAATCGAGATACGGCGTCCAGAAATATCGGACATGCACATCATCACAAGAAGGAATTTCAATTCACACCTTCGTCGAGTGGGCATTGTGGGTTATTCTTGCTCAGAGAAATTAAGAAATGGTGGGATCGAACCCGGGACCTCTCGATCCCAAAGCGTGCGCCCTACCTCTAGGCTATTCCTTGCTTAATTCGGACAAATACATGACCTAAAACAGTCATTTCCTGGTTTAATTGGTACCCAACACAGTTTGCAACTGATCTTTGTTGCTCTGTGGGGTACTAATTATATAACATACACTTGATTAACTTCATAGGGTACCACTGACTGTCATTGATATGTACGACCCACTGACCAGAAACGTATAGATTATAGGCCAAGGTCATTTATAGAGTGGTTTGTCTGGTCGAGTGTCAGTAATATGATCGTATGGATTAGTAACCTTGTACTGCTGTGAACAGCCATTCCTTGATCTGTTTGGGATGTTCTGACTCTACCTGGCACAGTTCGCCTTGTTTTGTGATGTCTAAAACTGTCATTCCAGACTTTATATGAAATTAAACACTGCATAGAATAGCCATACCATGCTATATATGATACCTAGCACAGCTGTGAACAGGTATTCTGGTTCTATGATGGTGACAAAACACTGCCTGGTATACCAGTATAGTCATTCCTAGCGGGATAGGATATCAACTATTGCGCCTGACGCTGCTGTTGATTTAATTACTGCATGGGGTACTCAGCACTATGGAGAAGTCATTACTGGCTCTATTAAAATCAGTATTTGTCTTGCACAGCATCATCTCCTAGTTTATATGGGATAACACATACTAGTTCTGTTGGGCGTTGCTAGTAATATTCTATGATGTAACTTACACACAGCTAGAATAGTCATTTCTATGACCCGGGATACATATCATATAAATATCTAAGGGCAATAAAGTCTACGGATTCCAAAAATCACTTTTTTCGTTTATATTTTAAAACATTTTATCCAAATATATCATATTTATCTCAATAACATTGCACATAGGTTTGATATCTTAAACTCTACATGTTAACAAGTACATGGATTTATGATGAAATAAAACGATAAAAGACTGTGTAGTCTACCACCTCGAAAAATTTGCCCTTTTTCTTTATATTTTGAAGTTACAATGTATACCCTAAATTATCACACTGGCACAATAGCCAAACTTAGGACGTTTGGTATCAAAACTGTTAGGTTATTAACACCATTCATATTGATTAATCACAGAGAAAAGATACATGAAATTGTTCCTGTTTTACCTATTCTAAAAAATGCAGTTTTCCTCCATACATGTACTATTTAATGTTTTACACCAGAAATACCTCATTTCGTACCATAGCTTAGCTTAAGATGCTTGATATCTTAATGGCAAGACACTTTAAAATAACCACAGCGATTATTTACAAAATATAATGTCCAGTGACGTTAAATTTCATCGATTCCGAAAATTCGCCTTTTTAAATGCACTTTTTAACGTTTTACCCCCAAAATACCACATTTTGTACGATAGCCTAGCTTAAGGTTTTTAATATCTTCATCGCAAGTCACTATAAAAGTATTACAGCGATTATTTACAGTCCACCGATTCCGAAAATTCGCACTTTTCCATGTGCTTTTTAACGTTTTACCCCATAAATTACTCCTTTGGCATAAATGCACGGCACTAAAATTTTGCAGTCTTCAACTGCAACTTAATAACTACATATAAATGTAATTTATTATAAAATATGATTATAAATAACAATGTAGTTCAACGATTCCAAAAATTCGCAGTTTCGTTTATATTTTGGAACTTTTACCCCAATTTTCTCAAAATGCTCAAGGGTGACACAATGTCACCCGTCAGAAATTCCATTCGGAAGGTCTTGTCTACTAAAATCAGCAAAGAAAAAAACTTTATACTCCAATGCAAGGTTCGGTCAAATTTCGGGGATTTCGGGCTGGACTATACGAAAAGGTTGTGCGAATCGACTTGAGGGCGAATGTCACTTTACACAATGACTCCGCACCAATAATATGACGCATGTGAAAACAAAGTAGTGGCTTAATACAAAAGATAAATCATTTATGCTACTGCAAAACGTTAAAACTTACACTGTTGGAGCTCTAATCGTCCATTATGTTCTATGAAATAAGTAAAACAACGAAAAGGTGGTTAAATACCAAACAGGAGCAAATCCAGCACAAGTATACTTTTTTAAGATGTTTGGAAGCTCATTGTTTTGTTACTACAGCAACCCACTAATGCATGAACGGAACCAGTCATATGTATTTTAATCGTACGTAAAAGGGTAACGGTTTTTCATACAATATCCAGGAGACATTGTATATGGTGCTTTGCTGACTTTCTTTGTTTTGTTGTAATGGACACATTCCGGTTTATTCTGGATACCCCCTCGTAGTCTAAACACACTCCTATATTAACCTTAGATCAGTCTGCCGGATATTCATTAACACCAGTATATCCTGATGTAATGATCCAACTACCTGGAGCGTTTTTGTTGACATGCCAATATTGGCCAGCATTTTGCCTAAACAAGTTTCTGTCAACTGAGTCATATGCCTTGAAGGCCCATAAAGTTAACTGCCTATTTTCTCGCGTGTATAGAACAATGACGATGGTTAAGTTAGAATATGATCAGTTGTACGGGAGGTACGTGTCCCTATTATATTTGAACATCGAATTAAACATCCGATATTTTGGATCTTTTTATGATTGCAAAACGATAATGAGAAATCAGACATTGAAGGCATCAGTCATCAGAAACATAAACACGAACACAAACTTGATCTTCGAAATTGTCCGTGTATATACACTCGGCAAAACTTATAAGTACACACTTGTTTATTTGCCCATAGCTCGGTCAATACGTGTTTGATCTTGCTGAAAATTTCAACATTTGTAGATTGGATGTGTGGAATTACAGTACAATCAATGTTTTTAACATCTGATTAAAATGGTCACAAACAGAATATAACAATGATGACAGCAGCAGAATCTAAAATAACACAACAATGCCTTATGTTCATCGGGTGATTGTGAGGTTGCTAATGCTCATTTGGCCCCGCTGCGCTGATACAGTTGGGTGTCAAGTCTATGTTCTTATCACGGACACAGTAATAAGGAAAACAATGATAGGAACAAGCACAGTTTAGTTTGAGAAATATCGACTTTGGATAAAAAATGCAATTTTGGACATGGTTAACTCCCCTTGACCATAACATTAAAAAATATTTTTAAAAGTAAAAAACCACCATGTTGTTGTGTGAAAAATCGACTGATTTTATGTTTTATTAATTAGACGATAAATCGAAAATTCAAGTTTACCATACATTAAAATAATTTGCACTTACGCGTCAATTTCTCGGCCATTTTACGGGTTTTGATGTTTCATGGTTCAGTGAACCGGTGTATTCAATTTAATACCATGTACATGTACACAAAATTTCATGCAAAAATAACAAAAAATAAAAAAGTTATAACGGTAAAACCACGTGTGTACTTATAAGTTTTGCCGAGTGTACAATTTGTAAAACATTATACTTATTCTAGATCAACGTGCGGGAATCTGCACAGTTTCAAATCGAAAGTGAATTACTATATGCAAAATCACATAAATGTATTATTCATTAACACTGCACAATTGCCTAAACTAATTTGGTTTCGTTTAAAACCTCCTGACAAAATATGTTAGTAACGTTGTACATACGCAACGATGACGAACACAAACACAAATGATGCAACAGTAGAGTTTAGGGATTCTAAAGTTTAAATTTCCATACGGCGGCAAATTGACATTACTAGTTTTTTTTTATTTGAAGGAAGTCCTTGATATGTATCATTCTATACAAGTCGATATACATTGAACCGTTACAAGCTACGAGTACAGTGACCAAAAGAATGGGACGACCCGTAACTAAGTTTTGGAACTTGTCATTCAAACCATTTGTCACTTGCTTTATTATTGACAATAAATTATGTTTAAGTTAAACTTAGATAATGCAAGAAAACAACTGAGGTAAAATTTGACGAGTATTCACGAAGCCAACGTAGTGGGAAAGCATTTTGCTATATTCATCTTTTATGACGTCATAACCTATGGCGTTGTATATTTCTTTGTTTATTATTATTATTATTAATCCTGATGAAGACTTGAGAATACAGTCGAAACGTTGAGCAATTCCTGAGTGTGTCTTGTTTTACTTTATTTATGGTAATAATCAATAGAAATACTCGTATATTTATTGTTGTACCTTAATTACTAGTAATTAAATAAGACCTTGAATTGTGTTCCATGCCCTTGGAACGTGCTTGTTTGGAAGCAGTTTAACAACTGTTAAATTACAGAATACTGTTACATTCACTAAAGCATCATATAAAATATTTGCTTATTACAGTTTCCTTTTATCTCTGGTGTCATCAACGTGCGACAGCTACTGTTTAGGGCTATTTTGACACCTGACATTATGACTTGTAGCTGAATACGAGGGTCATTCAATAAATTTGTATAACGAGTTCATCATTTTAATACCCAAAAATGACAAAGAGAAATACAAACTTCATCATATCAAACTACAGCCCTTCGGACATTCGCTGTGAATGTCTTTCATGTAGCTGGGTAGATCGTTCCACCATCTTGGGCCAGTAACGGCAATAGATCTGTCTGCTGATTTTGTTCGCCGTCTAGGAATTCCACTACATTGTGACACAGTTATCTTCTAAACAAAAAATGAGCTCTTAAAATCAATCAAAGGTAAATAATTGATAAAACAGTGCAAGGTAGAGTTATGGTTCTTGCGCACTGCACTTCGGCTTATTACAAGAAACATGCATACTAACTTTTGAGTCATTTGAACTTATGGTGACAAAGTTATACTCCGTACAAGCAAAGTCGAACGCCGCAACCGCCGCCGCCGACAAAGTAACCCCTAGATATGTCGCCTTTTCAGGCGACACAAACACCACTCTTTTTCTAAACACAGCAATTGGGTTGGTACGTTGGTCGATTGTGTAACGCTCTTGACTACGGATCTGGAAGTGCCTATTGGGAATCTCGACCAGGGTCACTCGGTCATGTCTTAAACGCGTTTCGGTGCAATTTCGTCTTAGACCTGAAGCTACACTTTGTTTTAAGTAGACTGATCTAGAATTAGAATAGGTCATTCTGCATTGTATGAAACGGCAATGATCCAATTTACTGCCTACGATATCCATCTTTCTGACATTAAGATAAAATATTTAAAATATTTAATAGCATTTGAGTACTAAAATGTTAAATGTACCCATATCAAGGTATATAGTATATTATTTCACTCCAGTTAAAGTCGCGGTATTAACGACTTTTGTCTTTTCTACTGGGTCATTCAGCTAACAATAATTTATTATACATGTACTTTTCGACAGCTTGGACTTGGGCGGATCTGCGCTTGTTTAGTTGGGCATTGTGCTTTGTGTGTTTTTAATGTTTTCTGTGCTCGGCTCGTTAAGTTGAGTGCTGCCTTCCCTGTCTGACTTAATATAATCTTTTTGTACCTTTATTCATTGTGTACGTCTAAACACACAACACCAATCAGCTACCAAAGCTGAGTAACTGAGCAGTACATACCGTAGAAGTGGTTAAGTTAGCGGCCGTTAAAATATTGACCAATGTCGCGATTTAACACAATTCGCCAGCGATTCCCCGTGTATATTTTGGACTAAAATAACTACTAAGAAATAAAACAAATCTCTAATATTATCCGCACACCAAACGTCTGCATGCATTTTGAAATTGCGATAAATACTTTAACAGAGGAAATATTCACTTATACAGTACATGTATACAATACTCTGTATATACATGTGATCAACGTGTGCTTTGATTGCGTGCGGATATTTAAACGTGATCTTCAACCTTCTATTTGCATATTTAACAGCTAATATCTTGTCTATATTTTTGGTCCAGTCAGGATAAAAATCCAGTGACGCAGCGGTCGAGTCCACTATAACGGTGTAAAGCTAATTATAAAGGCTTATATTGTACAAAAAACTATAATTTCAATGCTATCACATACTAAACGTCGCTCTAACTGTTTAGACAATGGTTGTGATTTTTTGCGTACACATAAACTGCAACGTCACTGTCACAATATCCTAACTGGACTATATAACCCTGGTTTTATATTTTCGTAAGAGGAGAGTATAGTACATAACATTTGACCAAGCGTTAATTAATATTCGTGTGTTTTCGTTATTGTTCTATAAGAATGGTTAAAATAACATATCTGATTGAACGAGCTTGTATATTCGTGAGTGTCATGTAAAACATTAAGATGTTCATTGTGTATTACAAACACAAACTTAATATAAAAGACCGATATTGCACAATTTGCTCGCCAAAAAATCAACGCAAGAACCTTGTAATATATTCATTGATAAATGTAAGGGTCATGTCAATACCTCCGCACCATAGTTATTGAGTTTGTCACAGCTCATCTAACTTTACATTTTATATTTTTATCAATACAATATAACATCGATATATCAATAAACACATCGCGCAATTTCCTGTGAACAATTAATTTACATTCCACCGTTTCGCTAATCAAAGTTCAAAGATTTAAAAGTTACATTTGTATGTAGTAAATCAATAAATAGTCAGGAAATTGAGTAATGTAACATTTAACTACGATATAAAATATACTCAAAATAAACTGGTATTGACAGAGTATTAAAACGTATGTTTACAGTACTAAGGTTTTAATGATGTATTTATTTTACATTGATCAGAGTATATATGTTACAGACTATCCTTTGGTCATAAACTTGTTGTAATTAAAATTAATGAAGCAATGTGAAAATAAACAGTGTTCTAAGTTTTTACCTTAGAATGTAGTCACACCTTGGCAGAAAGTGTGAACGAACGTCAAACAGAAAGGTTGTACCATGAGAGAAAAATATCGAAAGTGTAACGCATGAGAATCAGACAGGCAATTAGTGTCCAGACCACTTCCATACATTAGTTGGACGGTGCAAGTCAAGAAAAGCACGACCGCACAGCGGTAATAGAATCAGCGTCAGCACACAATTACCAACCAATGCTTTTACTTATTTAACCCAATATGAATTTGCTTGTCTGCAAAAAGAAATAATAGGAAATACGACCGGGAAGGCAACTTAACCAGCCGAGCAAAGAAAGCATAAATACATCATATACCACAATTCCACGGCACGACGCCCAAAACATATCGGAACGAGAAAATGAACTTAATCACTGAAAGCCGGAGTTTCAACTTTAAAAGCATCGAAAGCCCACAGTACCAAACCAGTGTATGTACTACTGAGCCATTGTTGAAGCACAAGCCTTAGAACCATTTTACATCAACAATACATTTCCAACAATTTTGAATTACTGTATGTTTCGGAATAAGAAGAAGAATACAGAGGTCGCCTGTTATCTTTTCGTTAATGGAGAAGTTTATCTTGACAAATTAGACTATCCAGCTGTCGGTAATTCGGAAAAAGGCTTCACTAAATATGCACCGCCACACGTCAGAACAATAAAAGCCACTAAATTGACGTATAAATTGATCAGGATGTGTAGCTGTCCGCACAACATTACCCAAGTGCAATATCACTGTTTGATAATCTCTGTTCGACCGACGCTCGTAGGCAACCTAGGTTTTTTATTCGGATTTTGGTGGGCTTTTTTTGTCTGATCCATTTACATGCTTGGCGTCGTGACCTGGGCTGGTATTCACAAAGCATCTTAAGTGAAAACTTAAATATTTTGACTTAAGTCAATAATTTGTGCAGCTCATATTTCCCGCATTTTGAAAAATAATCCTTGTTTTCTTAGTGATTATAGTAGCTGTGTACCTAATACTTCAAAACTATGTAAAATATTAAGCATGTTGATTTTCTTGCTTAGATGATACACTGTAGAAAAAATTAAGATTTTAAGAAATTTCTAAGTTTTCTGCTAAGATGCTTTGTGAATACCAGCCCAGTACTTGTAATCTGTATGTCTTTTTGTGTTATCGTTTTTGTTGCGTGCTGCCTTCCATGTCCGAGTTTCATTATCTGTTTGTTTAAGCTGCAAAGTGGTTAGACCTTTCTTCACCAAATGTATTGGACACTTCCTAGACATTGTGTCAGAAATTGCTCAGTTATATAAACAAAACTTTGAGTGAGTGGAAAAGCAATGGCAGAATGATAAATAACTCAATCTATATCAGACTGATATACGTATAGATGCTAAAATCATTTTGACACATATCTATCAATTTTAAGCCAGACTATGATCATTTATAAATCTGCGATTTTTACAAGGCTGTCAATTGAATCTGTGTTATGGGCGCGATGAGTGTTAGAAAGTTCTTCTGATTCAACACTGCCGCATGCTATCAATTTAAATGTTAGGTTATAAGAAATTATAATAGCATTTGCAAATTGTTCATTAAATATTAACAGGAATGGCATATCATCTCATTCGTTTGAATCTTGGTCTTTGCAGATCATACCCTTCTATTTAAAGTCGAAAACAATCTTCATTTGCATGCACATAATTATGGAGAAGTTGCTTGTTTCGTGAGGAAGTGTTTGTTTGTTTATGTGTTCCTCCGTTCGATCGTTTGGTTGTGGTCAACTGAGACAGACGTAAGTGTCTGGTCAATCATGTTCACTCTGCCAGATTGGTCATCGACCTTCGTCCTTGAAGGAGACAACCGATTGATATCCGATACGCACCCATTTGACCAAATCCGTCACTAAAGAATCATAAACACGTCGCCGATTAACAGGTACGTATATTGTCGTACTTTGTAAGTCATTTGTCGATTGATCTGTGAAACTTATGATCATCATAGAATAACAAACATGTGCGTAAATAGCGGTCAGTCGATCAATTCATCGACATCGTATGTAAATGTGTGTCCGGACCGGTCAAACAACATATAAATATGCTTAATTCAACTTGTCTCACATCTGTGGTATTATATAAAATTGTTTAAATGCACTATTATGAAATTGTTAACATATGTTGATACTAATTATGTTTAAACCAAACACCAATTTGTGGTAGACGGCTGACACGTTGAGGTTTATCAGTACGGAACTGTCAATCTAAATATCGTGTATCCACGTACAAAATGAGACTGTTTACCGACAACGAATTCTGACGACTGCACTTCAGACGAGGTAGCTAATATCGTATTCTGAAATCTGGACATCCATCAAACTATGTTTCTGACATAAAAGTTTATGGACCGATGCTTCTGACTGAACTTTAGTGGCAGATAACTCTATATCCCGATAATGTTTAACGATAGGCGATATCAATATGCAGACTCTCTTATGTGATAGCAATATTATTCTATAAAACGACTCCATTTTGGGCTGGTACGGTGGTCGATTTGGTAACGCTCTTGTCTACGGATCTATATGTCCATAGTTCGAATCTAGACCAGGGCGCTTTGTCATTTCTAAAACTATTTTCGATGTTTCCATCTAAGCTAGAGATGAAATATACATGTATAGTTGTTATGCTTGGCATCCTAACGTGCTATGTACATCATCATACAAATCAATCCAGGACGGCGAAGAAAATCAGGTCCTGTCTTCACAAAGTAATGTTTTTAGTAGCAAGATCAAGCTCAAATAAATGTCATTTAAAACCGAGGAATATAATGTTAATATTAGGCATTCTATTTTATACAGATGGATTATTGGTTATATAGAATATTGGCATATACTAGTATCCTTCATTTTAAAGACATCTCGTAAAATAGGTTTTTATGTTAAGGTTATTAGATTTAATCCTGAATGTAGAAATTGATCCTGTTTTTCAGGATCTGTTGCAGTGTTAAGAACAATAATTCATTTTTTTCAACAGGAAAATGATATTCTAATTAATTGGAACATGTTTACTAGAAGCAGTTAGGTATGTCATGGTTATGAGTTGTATTGTCAAACGTTATCAAACCGATCCAAAAAGTTTAAAATTATTTTCAGGACCAAATTTTATCCAGATCAGTTAAGATTTGGGAAAACGGAGCCTGTACATGTATATATATACAAGAGTTAATATAAAGAATTCACTGATAACAACATCTAAAACTATATCGACTCAACATCACATGTTTGAAGGTCGTGATAGTGAGTATATAGGTTTTAGATATAAATTGGAATTAGTAATTTTACATAAACGAATATTTATGATGCATGTTAACGGTAATTGAATATTGTACTAGTGGGTGATTGATGCGTTTGTTGCACGTTCTGATTTTCATGGAACTGTTGTCAGTGTTTATACATATAGCATTATGCTTTCCATTCATCAAACGAACGTTTATGATTTGTTTGTTATTTATCGTTCAAGCCAAATGAAACTAAATTCACAGTATGCTTTTAATACTGCAATGGCAATAACCTCGTTATAAAATCGATTCTTACGGAATACAGCACATATTCAATATGCTGTAAAAAAGTAGTCTGGGGTGTATACGCTTATTAACAGAACCAAGGGATCTTTCTTGGGATGAAAAAAAACCATTGAAATTACACCAGCATATGAATTCAGCTGCCGACTAGCATGACATTTGAAATTGCACTTAATAAGAATATTTATCCAAGACTTTAATCAAACATGTAAATTTCGTAACATTTAGATAAATGGTGTTAACAGATATCACTGGAAGAAAAATTAAATAGTCTGCTGAAACAACAACGTACTACAAATAACAACTGTATTCGAGTGGTGTGGGACAGAATGAAAAATGGGGAAAATCTTGTCTAAATGCATTGAATAAGCAGCAATGTTTTGTTACTGAGTGATACAGTAGTTCAATCATAATAACCAGGCTTTCACTAAACTAAAATAAATTGTCTGTAATGTTTTTAATGTGTTTTACATCGTTAAATGGAGAACACATTTTTTCTTATTTCCTTATCGAATCTTGAAGAGTGACAAATGGGATATTTTGCTTCACTTGCAGGTAGAATTATGTCCCTTAAGAAGCAACACCACATGTAAATGTAACATGTGCGGTCTAGAAGTAATATCTAGATAAATGGTAGACTTGGTCATATCGTCACTCTCTGTTTAACATTTTCTGAGTAGATGTTATAAAATTAGATTCAGTTAATGTTCAATCCCGGTTGCAATTTCTCTGTTGCGATCCTGTCCAAGACGGTGAGATCATTTGAAATACGAGGGGATATCCAGAATTACCCGGAATGATGCTATATGTTTGGATAAGTGATATCATGACACAAGACGAATTGTTATAGAGATAACCTTTATTTCAAAGAAATAATTGGTAAGAAGCTGAAAATATAAAGAAAACATATTCAACTATATGCCTTACTTGCCTTAACAAATATAAGATTGCTTGTTTACAATATTCAAAACGAAAGTTGTACGATCCAACGAATCCTATTCGAAGAAAAAGGTCTACATAAGAACAGTTATGATAACAAAAATACATAATGCCTAACTAAGATACGAATATCTAATAAAGATCAAAAACAGCAGTACGAAAAGGTTGTGCGAATCGACTTGAGGGCGAATGTAACTTTACACAATGACTCCGCACCAATAATATGACGCATGTGAAAACAAAGTAGTGGCTTTATACAAAAGATAAATCATTTATGCTACTGCAAAACTTATAAACTTACACTGTGGGAGCTCTAATCGTCCATAGTAAGTAAAACAACGAAAAGGTGGTTAACTACCAAACAGGAGGAAATCCAGCACAATTATACTTTTGTAAGATGTTTGGAAGCTCACTGTTTTTGTTACTACAGCAACCCACTAATTCATGAACGTGACCAGTCATATGTATTTTAATCATACGTAAAAGGGGAACGGTTTTTCATACAATATCAAGGAGACATTGTATATGGTGCTTTGCTGACTTTCATTGTTTTGTAGTAATCGACACATTCCGGTTTATTCTGGATACCCCTTCGTAGTCTAAACAGTAAGCACACTCCTATATTAACCTTAGATCAGTCTGCCAGATATTCATTTACACCAGTATATCCTGATGTAATGATCCAACTACCTGGAGCGTTTTTGTTGACATGCCAATATTGGCCAGCTTTTGCCTAAACAAGTTCCTGTCAACTGAGTCATATGCCTTGAAGGCACATAAAGTTGACTGCTTATTTTCTCGCGTGTATAGATCAATGATGATGGTTAAGCTAGAATATGATCAGTTGTACGGGAGGTATCCCTATTATATTTTAACATCGAATTAAACATCAGATATTTTGGATCTTTTTATGATTGCAAAACGATAATGAGATATCAGACATTGAAGGCATCAGTCATCAGAAACATAAACACGAGCACAAACTTGATCTTCAAAATTGTCGGTGTATGTACAGTTTGTTAATTATAATAATTATTATAGATCTAATTGCGGGAATCTGCATAATTTGAAAACCAAAAGTGAATTACTATAAAATCTCACATAAATGCATTAATTTTGGTTACAAATTGTCAAATTTTCAGACAGGAAATATATTAAAATGATTTACTCACTTTCATTAAATGATTTAGAAACTAAATCAAAATTAACTAACTGGGCATCACAGGTAACGTGAAATTAATTTAGTTTCTAGGAATGTGACTTTCTGGTTCCCATGTGCAATCATAACCCGAAAACCTTGCCATTTTACTAAATAGTGATGTTCCTAAAAAGAAAATATAAATTTCAATATAATACTGTTTGAGTTGAGGCGTTCCACTCTGTATTTAACACACATTCTCGCATAGTCTCATAGGCGAATAGGGAAATAAATGATTCAACAAACCATTCACTCATGTACATTCAATTTATGACGATTTTTGTGGTATTTGTTGAACGATTTAATCTTAAATGGTAATATTTAATTAAAATTGATAAAACTTAAATATCATAGATATAATTTATATGATGATATGATTTCATACTACCGGATTATATAACTCTTTTATTAATTAAGTAATGTCTAATTTTATTCTTTGAGAACGTATTATACTTTAAAATAGTTGTTCAACGTTTATGATACGCCATAAAAAGCCCAGAGCGAGGATGATGACTACATGCAGGGAATTCACAGTGGGTACCGTAATAAAATAAGTAACAGGGTTATTACGTAAGCTGTATCAGTTAAAAAATGGAACAAAAAACGATATTTTGGGACAAAACAATGAAAAAGGACCAAATTCTTTCTAAAATAAAGTTTTACAACTTACATCACTGAAAGATAATTTATTTTCTTGTACGAAGCCGTTCGCATACGGACGATGTGATTTTTATTTATTCCCTGTGGAATTGCATTAACGTTTAGCACCAAGAAGTTTTTATGTTTCTATAGACGGAATATAAGGCTAGTCTAAGTGGTCGGGATCAACGCCCTTAAAGGGCCCAACATTAGGCCTAACAAGCTAATAAAAAAGAAGTTATTCGCGCAAGGGTCACTGTCACATCGTCATTTCCGATGACCCTTAGTCGAATTGTTGACAATTTACCTACTTTCACTTTCGGGCAGGTGTGTAGCATCCGGGTGAATCGAGTTTTTAGCAGTACTGCAAGTCAATAATGTCTCAGGGACGGGGTATAGTGACCATATGAATTTCTCCTAGCCCACAAAAACCTCGTGGTAGCGGAAAGGATATCTGCCACAACTTCTTATATAGACTTAGTTAATAATTAAAGCATATTGTTTGTATGTTAAACTGAATACAACTCGCACGCTCCGACTGACGGTGTGTGAATGTCCCTACAATTGTCAATCTGCGATCCCCTGTATCGTTTACAATACAATGCTGCTCATCAAAATTTGCTTGTGCAACTTTAACACACGACCACTACACACTGTTTGTACTCCTTTCGCCATCTGTAACAGCTCTTGGTTGTCGGCTATGTTTTTCCAAGACCCGTATATAGTTTTGAAAAATACAAATGTCGATATGTCAGTGTAGCGGTTCCGTTAATATCAGTATTTCATGTTAACACGAGAACAAAAAAATACATCTAGATTTAAGAGTACGTTGCACGAATAATTGAACATTAATTTCCTACAAAGCACCTTATCGAGAAAAAAGAGGTGCAATGCGCATCAATTCTGAGCATTAATTCTGCGAAACTTATATCAATAAAATCATTCAGATTTTAGATCACGACTCATACATTTTTTGTTTTTTTATTGACTGCAATTTTCATTTCCATGCAGATATTTTTATTGCATGCTCCACTATAATAAGACACGATACGACAAAATTGAGTTTTGTGTTTAGTACGTTAATGCGTAGACGTACTCATTTCATTTGTAGTCTAGGAGCTGGTGACGAGGATTTCAATTTTGATTTACCCCATCTGGTAGAAAAAGTCTGTTGGTATTTTCGAATAATATAGACATTCAAGCTTTAGAAAAAGGTGGATGCCAGATCTGAAAGTGGTGCAGATTTTTTTAACAGGGGCAACAACTCTTGCTATCCAAGAAATTTACGAAACTACCCGGTAACCTATGTTCTAGTGTGGAGTTTTTGTTTATATATGTATTGCCATATATTTGCATGGATATTGTTCATTTGATAATGTGCTTCAAAAGAACATACAACACGGACCAGTTTGAGGTCAAGGTCAAGGTCAGTGTAAGGTCAAAGTGTGAAAAATAGCTAAAAATGAATATTTACTCTATATTTTTCTTTGTATAGCATGTGTTTTCAATTCAATATGGTTAGAAACGTGATAGTTATGTTCGTTAGTACATATTCTGTCATTATAGGCCATTTGTTTGATTCAAAATATAAAAATATTGTCAACACAGCCATTTTATGCAAATGTATGTTGGCCGAAATGGCAATCTTACGAAGACCCTAGGCATTTTGTGATCTTATGTGATTTTTTTGTTTACGTATGTAGTGTCTTATATTTACATTTATATTATTCATATGGTTATATGCATCAAATGGACATACGCCTAAGACAAATGTGAGGTCAAGGTCAAGGTCATTTTAAGGTCAAAGTGAACAAAATAGTTGAAAAAATAAAAAAATGAGATTTTCTCTCTATTTTTCTTAATATAACATGTGTTTTGAATTAAATTTAGGTTATTAAAATGATAGTTGTGTTGGTAAGTAAATATTCTCTAATGATAAGCCATTTGATTAATTAAAAATGTATCGTTTTTGAAAAAAACCAGCCATTCGATGCTTTCCGAGATGGCATTCATACGAACATCCCTGGCATATTATGGTCTTATGTGATTAGTTTGTTAACATATGTAGTGTCTCATATTTTGATGGATATTATTAATTTGATTAAATTCATCAAATGGACATACACCTTAGGCCAATTTGATGTCAAGGTCATTTCAAGGTCAATATGTGAAAAATAGCTAAACATTAATATTTCCTCTCTATTTTTCTTATTTTGACATATGTTTTGAATAAAGTTTGGTTATGAAAGTAATACATATGTGGGTCAGAACATATTCTCCTATCATTATAACTATAAGTTATTTGTTTAATTAAAAATGGTATTAAAATAGCCATTTTACGTATCAGGGTGTTGGTATTGTTGCATTCGTAGTACTAGTCGTTTTCAATCAAAATTGACATATATCTATAATGATATAATCATATATTTGTATAGATATTATGGACTTTATATTATTTGTAGAATGTTCCCTTAATCTATTGACATGATCAATGTCATCTTAGGTCAACAGTACATTTTATTGTTCATGCAATTTTGATTTGCCTCACTTTGTATGAAATTGCAATTGGCTTTACAATAACCTGACTAAACAATTATGTGATGAAGTCCACGCATGTATACACTACTCATTGATGTTAAAACAACCAATTATCTGTTTTCGTAACAGCCGTTAATCCTTTATATACACCATTGACTCAAAGGGGGTCTGATACTTAATGATACAAACTACATGTATCAATTAACCTAGGTATATATAGGATTCCGAGACCCTTGAGAAAACCCATTATCATCTTCTATTCGTAGCTATCCAGAACACTGTTACTATTAGAAACATTCACGCAGACCCAATGGCGTGCGTACCAGCACATAATACAACTATTCCGTTGGGCAATGATATATTCACCGCTGCAATGTGCAGAGATATCAGGCCTAATGTGACACTCACCACAACATAATTCAGCCATCCATGCCCTACAGAGTATCACCGGTAAGTATATAAGTCATATGCCTCATGAGGTAAGCATCAATGCCAAGTACATGCATCTTAGACCCTATGCGGTACAAATCACTGCCAGCTGGTACAGACATATCAGGGCCTATGTGGTAAACACCAATACAGGGTACATACATTTAAGACACTATGTGGTACGCTTCATTACAAGGTACAGATATCAGAAGCATAATGTGGGTACACATCACTGCAAGTAATATGCATCTCATGGACATATGCCACACGCGGCCACTGTAATGTACATACAACCTATACTAAAGAAGGTATTTACCACATGAGAATATAATCATCCCAGACCGTAATGTACTCGATAACACCTAAGAATACAGCCAGACCCTATCTGTTACATACAAAACATCACTATATTGTAAAGACACCGAAGGTAAACTTAGATACTAATGATCAACACAACAAAGTATATCCATTCCATGCCTATGAGATACTCATCACTAAATAATGTATTCATCTCATGCCGGACACGTAACCATCACTGAATGCAGCTATCCCATGCCAAACGGGTACATACTATGTAAAGCAGCGATTTTGACAGTGAATGCGTCTTTAATTATAAGTCCCTGTTTGGTAACCAACAGAACAGAGTATAAACATGCATAGCTGTATACAATGAAATCACAACCACACACAACAGCCATATAATTATATTACACTGTTGTCACTACCTCTGAATACAACCGCACCAAGTTTTTGTGGTACTCTTCACCACCAAGTACTGACAAACCGGGTTCTAAGGAATATACTCGTGCAACACCAGTTCCTAACCACTACTAACCACTGTATATAAATGTTGTCATCCCAGACTAAGTAGTACCAACGCTGTGTATAAGCACCTAAGGCTGTATTTTGTTATACACCACGATATAATACTCTAGAAGCCATCAAACAGCGAAAGTCTTGTACACATCATCACATAATTATGTCGTCCCTGGTCCTACAGGACACTAATCACAACCAAGTGCAGCCATCACATACTCTTAAAGGTATTCGCCACAACAGGGTACAGACACACAAGGCCCTGCGTGATAGATACCGCACATTTGCGACCATACCAGGCCGTAAGGAGTGGTCCCAACATCGAAGTAGAGTCAATCACACGTCATGTTTGGTACTCACCATTGGCAAGTACAGCTATTCAAAGTCATGTTGAGTACTTTACATCGACTTGTATTGCCATTCATCGCATTAGAGCCTAAAATTGTTTGATACTGTGTGAACGTTAACAAAGCCTGGTATATACAGGGTGTAAAAAGTAAGTTAACAGTTTCTCTACCTATTTATCAAATTCATATGTTCTCCTATCACAATGAAAACTTTACTTAGTGTGGTACCTACCTATCACTGGTACAGTCATTCTGGATTTTACGTACCACTACAGAGTTCAGCTATAGAATGCCAAATGGGATACTCACAACCAATTAGTACAGCCATACATCTGGCGTTATTGGAGATGCGTCACGGCAAAGTACAGGTACTTATGTCCTATGATGGTACTCACTATCACTGTGTTGAGCTATCCCATGCCCTATTGGGTATTTACTAATACATTGTACAGTTATTCTAGGATCACCACCCAGTGCAGCCAAATGTACCAGATCATTAGGGTTACCAATCGTCGCTAAATGCAGATATTCCAGGCCCTGTGAGATACTCAACACCATCGTGTACAGTCAGTCAAGGTCCATCGGATACACACCAGCATCTAGTACCGACACATCAGACCTTAAGGGGTACAGACTTCGACTTACTGACCTCATAACCAATGAAATTCATCTACTGTTCTATAAAATGTGTCAAGGGTGAGGATCCTAGTACCAAGGATTGGTAGGGTATTACTCAGAAACCGTGTGATCATAACCGACATACAGACCGACCGATCGGCGTATGTAAAGCAGTATAATCCCTCATCAAAGATGGTGACATAATGTTTCCAGCTGAAAGAATTACACACCTAAGTATACAAACAAAATACAGTGTCCAAAGTGCTTCATATTACATGTAACGAACAAATGAGACAAAACTTGAATTGTTCAAGCATTTGTAATTTGTCCTTTAAATGATATTGGCCTTGACCTTGAAGTGGTCATCATTTTATATCCACTTAAGAGTAAGATATTGAGTTATGTAACAATGTTTATACTAACATTTAATGATACTGACAGAAATAAAACTCATATTTGAATACAAGTGTACATGTATTTGAAAGCAGCTAGCAATTAAAGAATGCCATCTCGATCAGCATGAATTTGCGTTAAATGGCAGTTTTACCAATTTTTAACATATATTTTTAAACAAATAACTTATAATGAGAAAATATTTGCTAACCACTACATCTATCACTTTCACAAACAAAATTGAATTAAAACATACGCGAGAATAAGGAAAGTAGAGCGGAAATATCAATTTGTACTTTTTTAGCTAATATTTTCACATTGACCTTGATATGACATTGACCTTGACCTCAAAATGGTCTAAGGTGTATGTCTATTTGATGAATTTAATCAAATTAATAATATCCATGCAAATATGAGAGACAACATACGTAAACGAACTAATCACATAAGGTCATAATATGCCAGGGGTTTTCGTATGAATGCCAGCTCGGAATGCATAGAATGACAGGGGTTTTATCAAAAATGATGCATTCTTAATTAATCAAATGGCTTATCATTAGAGAATATTTACTTACCAACACAACTATCATTTTAATTACCTAAATTTAATTCAAAACACATGTTATATTAAGAAAAATAGAGAGAAAATCTCATTTTTTTTATTTTTTCAACTATTTTGTTCACTTGGACCTTAAAATGACCTTGACCTTGACCTCTCATTTGTCTTAGGCGTATGTCCATTTGATTCATATAACCATATGAATAATATGAATGTAAATATTAGACACTACATACGTAAACAAAAAAATCACATAAGATCACAAAATGCCTAGGGTCTTCGTAAGATTGCCATTTCGGCCAACATGCATTTGCATAAAATGGCTGTGTTGACAATATTAATATATTTTGAATCAAACAAATGGCCTATAATGACAGAATATGTACTAACAAACATAACTATCATTTTTATAACCAAATTGAATTGAAAACACATGCTATACAAAGAAAAATATAGAGTAAATATTCATTTTTAGCTATTTTTCACACTTTGACCTTACACTGACCTTGACCTTGACCTTTAACTGGTCCATGTTGTATGTACTTTTGAAGCACATTATCAAATGAACAATATCCATGCAAATATATGGCAATACATATATAAACAAAAACTCCACACTAGAACATAGGTTACCGGGTAGTTTCGTAAATTTCTTGGATAGCAAGAGTTGTTGCCCCTGTTAAAAAAATCTGCACCACTTTCAGATCTGGCATCCACCTTTTTCTAAAGCTTGAATGTCTATATTATTCGAAAATACCGACAGACTTTTTCTACCAGATGGGGTAAATGAAAATCCATTTTAAGCCTCTTTTGAAATCTGGCTCCTGGACTATTGCGAAATGTTACTAAAATAACAGATCTTTATTTTTTTAATACGATATGGTAATATCAAATACAAACGACAATAATAAGTTTAAACCTGACCATATTGGCAATGTAATGCCTAGTAGAACCAGGATACAGCCTGTGTTTCATATATATACATATATATAACATCATAACAGGGCAATCTATGACAACGTGGCTGGAGGTAATGAGGCTTAATGTATCATTAGATCAACCTTTATTACTATTTGAAAGAACCTCAATATTTATATTTTAGAGTTCGTTAAAGCAAATATATCCTATTTTATGATCTTATGTTTTATTGTGATATCCAGGCGGTAGTCAATTATTGTCTTTCATAAATGATATTAATGTTTTTTGATGACTCTGTATTTGAGCGGTGACCGCAAAAATTGTCTTATTGTGTAATTTACATTGGGTATTCGGGCGTTTTCAACACGTATCCAGTCAAGTACTTCAACCTTTTGACTTATATAGCTTTACTGAATCAAATATAAACGAGTACTAGCTACCCCAATAGTAAGTCCTTTATGTATGTCTGCAAAAAGAATATAGAACATTACCAAGCATTGTCATTGTGCCATTTCTGATAAACTATGTTCATTCAGTCTGTGCCCTTCTGCAATATCGTTGTCTAATTAATCTTTTATTATATTTGAATTATAAATTTAAACAAAACCGCAATATCCATATTTTCTTGGTACCTACCGATCCCGGCAGCCGACGCTCATAACAAAAATTGGTTAGACGTAACGATTGTTTTTGCGATGTTGCCACAAAATCTCCCGTCATATTGACATTATTTTGAAATACAGACGCACAAACAGAAACAAAGACAAATCATCCTTAATCATGACTGGCATTAATAAATAACATTTGATTTTATATTATTGGGCTTTTTATCTTAAACTTTGGTCCAAATATTAGGTTTACTACCCCATAACTAAGAAGATCTCATAACTTTGTTTGGACAACTTTAACTCCTTTTTATTATTGCATGTCAATAATTAATCAATCTAAGTCAAATCTAGACTATAGTAGAGCTCGCAGAACAGAAAGGAACATCTCTTTTATTTAACCCAATCATGTACAAAACATCCAAATGTGAAATACACTTTATGATATATAACGAGGCTAGGATAACACCCAAGTTGTTTAAATAAGTTGTAAATATGCATGGTAATAAATTCGATATCATAGTTGTATAACGTTCGCTTCGATTACAGGATGTTCCGGGTTCGATCCAAGACCGTGTCATTCCAAAGACGAAAATAAATTGGACCAGTATTTCCTTATTAGACATTCGGCTTAAAAGTGAAGCTTACTTTCTCTCATATTCTTACGGCGATGAATAATATCGGGAATGGGGTGTCGCGATTGATTGATATACTATTAAGTTAAAAACACACCATTGACCTGAATAAATTAGTATAACTAATAAATATATAGTTACATCAAAGTTTTTACATGAAACGGTGTTTGGTACATATGAACCAAGCGTTCTAGAGCATTGTTTGGACCGAGATTAGTAATGTTCAGTGTAATATACGTTGGCAAATATCAAATCAATTGCAAAATTGCTGACCAACAAAACTAATGCAAACACCGGTATTTAATATCCGGTACTGTTATGGTACCTCATATCTATATTTGGAATGTGTTTGCGTAGGGTGCCGCTTATTACCCAATGCATGAGTGTCAGTCGCTGATAAATAAGTTTAATATGCAATTTTCAGCCAATTATTACCATGTTACCTTTGGTAACTCTGTTGGCCATTTGCCACTAGGATATATGAAGGCGTTATATTATTAAGCTGAGTACCTAATGGTATGTATGGATTGCCATAGCACACCTAAACATTGTAACCTCAAATTAGTAGGAGTGTGCAAATTGACAATATTATTGGTAGCATGTGCGTTGATATTTTAGGATTGCCATATATTAATACTGACTAATTGCCTAGTAACTAACTTTATCAAATAAGACATTCCGTTAAAATAATTTCTCAGGTATTTGCATCTTGCTGTTACGAAGGCATTCCAACAATTGACAGTTATGTAGCAAATGACCTTTCAATGATCTTGCGGTTAGTACATTTGTACTTTCATAAGGCATGCAGCTGAGGGAATACAACACAAAGTTCTTAATGAACCTTAGGTTTATATATAAGGTTGGTCACTTTTTATACATTCAGACAAGAAACAGTAAAATATAAATATTGTGCACCATCATTAAGTTTATTATCATTTGTTCACGTTTATATGCCATCATTGGAACTAAATATTTTGTTTGGTCCTATTTATCACTGACAAATGGAATTTGTGAATATCCGCGCATGCGCACTTGGTAACGCGATCCTCCTAAATCAAAAGTCACCAAAATCTCATTCGCCATTTTCAATGAGGTTATTTCATGCAGAGTTAGCAATTTGTATACAATGTACTGTTCTTTATTGTGCCTTCCGTGCTTCGTTGTTTCTGTTGAGTGCTACCTTCCCTGTCCGATTTGTTAGTATCTTTTTAGTCCCCTACCGGTTTTTGACCGGAGGGGACTATAGGTTTGCCCTCCGCCCGTCTGTTCGTCAGTCAGTCCGTCAAAAAATCTGGATCCTGACATAACTCAAACAGTTTCTAAGCTAGGTTTATGAAACTTGGTATGGAAATAGGGGACAATAAGGGGATAATAAACGTCTAAACATATTTTGATTACGACCAAAATTGTGGTTGCTTTGGCAACAGAAACATTGAAAATGGCTTAAAACCGGTAGGGGACTTCTGTATTGCTTGCAATTCTTAATAGCTTGTTTTACATGGGAACCAATATATTTATTTAATCTTTATTTGGCATTCATCAATAATATATCTTTTGTCAATCTGAAATCATACATCAATGAAGTAAGGGACAATAAGTACAGAAACTGTTTTTGTATCAACCTAGATAACAATGTTTATGCAATTGAGTGAAATGACGTAACACCACGACACGATGTGGTGTTATATATACTCTTTATTTCCACTTTTCAGTGATTTAACATTATAACATGTGATATATGATTTACATAATTATACAAGTGCGAAGTAACAAATTCATATAATGAAATGCATATTTACAGTCATGATTGATATACAATGTATATGTAATGATTTCGTAAACGAAAATCACATATAGATGAATGCAACATTATATTTTATTATACCTCACTTTGTTCTACTTATTGTGCGATTCTAAAAACAAATAAGAAACATATGTTGTTCGACCATGATAAACTGGTTGTCCAAAGTATTGAAAGTCATTTCACTATTTAGAAGAGGCTTTTTGACAGCTGAAATTTGGACTTTCAGCGGTCAAGTTAATTTCTCGTTAGTTGTATGTTTGGCATTGTGCGATGTAATTGTGGTATGTTTTGTTTTATGTTTTCTGTGCTCGGGCTTCCATTTCTGATGCTTATTGCTTACATAGCAGGGATTTTACTGGTTATGCACATAAAGAATACTTTTCTGCACTAAACGAAATTAAATATTCAATCGTATCAAACATAACTCAAAGCATTCTTTCTTCACGTAGAGCATTGTATTGTATATATTTTGCGCCAATCGCGTGTCTCCCATTTTAGCGATTGAATGAAAATAGGTCAACGTCTAACGGCAAACCACAGATAAATTGCCATTCTTGAATATGAATTGTTTTATAAATGATCTGGATAATTGTATTACAATAGTTATACTGTAAATTAATGATCGATCGCCATTCACTAACACAACAATATGAACATGTATCACATACCAATCACAACATCCGAAACTATCAGTCTTCCTTACATTAAAGTATAATTTCGACATTATCAATCAACCGAAATTTGAATCTGTATGTGGAGTAATTGTATTATGAATGTGTTGTTTATTTCTTGCCCTGAATACAATACGTTTGCCCGTTTCAAAGCATAACATTGACAGTATGAACCTTTGGGAAAAATGGAAAAGTCCGACCGACTGTTAAAATATTATATTTAAGATATCTATAGCAGTAGATACAAGACATATTTTTGAGATAGGAGAAATTATATTGTAAAATAATTCGCTGGTTTAGAATTAGAAGGTCGTAAGTACAAAATCAATATTTTGAGAAAGCAAGAAAAAACTGTCTGAACACGACACTTTACTTGTGAAAAACAAGTTTTTCAAACTTCAGTTTGGTCAATAATGAAAATAGGCTCATAAGAAGCGTCATGAGATGCAGATATGCATGTGTTGTATAAGGTAGTACTTACGACCTTCTAATTCTAAGACAGCGAATTGGTGCGTTAAGAAAAACGTTTTACAATAGCAACTATTTGGTATGATAGCAAAATCGTATCAAACGGTTATTGGATTAAAGTATTGCTTACTTGGAATATCAGCGGTTTCTCGATCACTCGTTTGTTGGGCATTCACAAATACCCAAGTGATGATACGGTGTTTCGTGAAAACTCGTCTCCCTATAGAGTTTGTCTCATTTTAACTACGTATGCTAATATTCTTGAAAACAAAAAAATACAAAACAGGATGTATGT
The DNA here is from genome assembly GCA_947247005.1 of Spisula solida. NCBI lineage: Eukaryota > Metazoa > Mollusca > Bivalvia > Venerida > Mactridae > Spisula > Spisula solida. The sequence continues at coordinate 25,169,110 of OX365945.1, read as the reverse complement.
ATATTAGTTAAAAGGCAGTAATCAATCCCTATGTTGGATATCGGTAATTAAAACGACCGTAAACTTTAAGCACACCCATGGTGATTATATTAGCTGGTTAAATGTTCACCATCCTCAAGTTACAAAGAAGACATTATTAGATTATGTCTGCGAGACTATTTTATGGACATGCAGGAATGATCATCAACCGTATCTTTCACAAGCATCATACAATAATTGAGAATTTATCAGATCTGTAAATAGTTGGAAATACGAGTTCGTGAGCACAAAAATCAGGACCTCAAGTTACTTAACGAAATTTTGTGTGCGTGTTATTGGCTACCCATGGATTGTAACTCGATGTTCTTTCTATCTAAATTCACTACAGTGGTGCATTGAACCATGAAACAAAAAAAACCCCACGAAATATGTACAAGGAATTGAGGGGTAGATGCTTAAGAAATAAAAATATGTTTGCGTATTTTGTCGGACAGGAGTTCGGATGCAGAAAAAATTAAATCACGAGTGCGTAGCACGAGTGATTTAATTTTCCGCATCCGAACGAGTGGTAAGAAAATACCCAGAATCTGTTATTTTAATAAGGTAAAAAGTTTGACTTAAGACGATGCCCTTAAATTCTCTATAAAGCATGAACAGCATACTAGTAGCAATGTTTCGGGTTCACCGTAAATTACATACTACTAATTTTACAGTCAATGGGAAGTAATTCTGGATAGCGATTGAGTGGATAAAAGTCGAATTTTCTAAATCTTAATTGAGCTTTATCATGATTTAGTTTTCTTTTGATTTATTTCTGTCTCTATGATAAGCACACCTGCTCACAATCTTTATCAGCAAAATAAGTACACATCTGCATAAGCAATCTTAAAAACGCAGAAGGACGTACGGCATCAAAGTTGTTTTTGTTTGTGTCACCATTTTGTTCTGAACAATATCAGGCATTGTAAGTCTCAACAAATCTCGTACTAATTTATCATGGTAGTAGGACACTTTCGAACTTCTTAGATACACGCAGTTGGAAATGGACGTATTATGTGAACAGTCTTGATGTAGACGGGTATGTGGGCGGCGGTGTCCAGTATTCTGCCTTACACAAATTAAAATTGCTCCAATTGATCGAGTGACCTTCTTTCAACAATAAGTAATCCCAAGTAAAATAACCACGTTTTAACAGATAAAAAGAATTATGCCCCTAGCCAAGTGACCTACTTTGAACAATTAGTAATCGCAGGTTAAATTATAACGTTTCAGTAGCAAAATAAATTATGCCCCTAGCCAAGTGGCCTACTTTGAACAATCAGTAATCCCAGGCTAAATTACCACGTTTCAACAGCAAAAAAGAATTATGCCCCTAGCCGAGCGACCTACTTTGAACAATTAGTAATCCCAGGTAAAATAACCACGTTTCAACAGCAAAAAAGAATTATGCCCCTATCGAGTGACCTACTTTAAACAAATAGTAAGTCCAAGTAGAATAACCACGTTCCACGAACATAGTGGAGACAAGGGCGCAAGGAAATGAGAAAACTAGCAACCAAAAAAATACACCCATAACTGTTCAGCTACGTGTGAACTTATAAACGACCCGGATAGGGTACGAATAGCGCAAACGAAACAAATAGTGGACGAATAGTGAATGCGAATAAAATTATTCCTATAGCTGCATCGAAACGGCCCCGGTCAAAATGAGGAATACTTAGAAATTATGACATATTGTAGATTATTTAAGATTAAAAAACTCCACTTCAAACTGAACTGGAGCTAAATTTAGATTCAATCCCATATTTTAATAATTAAAACAAATACGAAACTCCGGACAGAAGCAATCCCAACAGAAACAGAAGGACACGAAAGGACACATGAAAACAAAAAGGCACATACAATGCACAACGTAACTTAAACATGTGTAGACCATGCCCAACATAAGAATACGACTGCATAACAAAACGACACAGACAATGTCCAGCGTAAAAATATAGCAACTATATAAACACGGAATCCCGTCCCGAAAATCTGCCGCCTCAGTAAGTCAAACTAAAACGGAACAAGAGCCAAATGACGAGAAACCACCAACGAACATTACACACCACAAAGACAATCTACAGCATACACATAGTGTACATTAAATTTAAAAGATACGAAGCAGCCTTGTGCTGGACAACGAAATTGCAGAATTGCACATGCAAAATGAACAAAGTTTAACAAAAAGGCACAATGGCGAAACATGTTTTGTATTTTTTGTATTTTTACAATAAAGTGGACAATACTTTCATAGAAGAAGGTTACTAAAGGGCACCTGCCTTGGTACGGACAGCGACACATGTCACTGGGGGCTTAAACGTTTTACAGTGCACCAAACCTCACACTTACCCAATAGGCAACCTTATAGAACATTTCAGTGTTAATAAAAGTTTCCCGCCATGTAATGCCCTCTAACAAAAAAGCCACAGTGACAGTCCGATTATAAGCCTCCTTGGAACACAGCCCTTGAATTGCCAAACAAATATAAACTTGACATTGTCTGTATTCTAATTAAAACAGTTTTCATTTGATCGTCTTCGAACTTGGTGATGATGTTTATGGGCATATTATCTAGGCCAGGTTTGATTTTAAGTTTTCATTTACCATTCCCCAGACGGGCTTATTTGGTGACATTTCACCTGTAAATCAGAACGACATTAAACTATTCGTGATATATGGATCTATAAACATTCTAATGAAAAACGTAAATACCTAAAATGTTGTTTTTTACATTACAAAAACATTAGAATTTAATAAACAGAATCTAATGAACAAGACACTAGTAATGTTTATTATCATACCACAATCTAATTTCATTTCTATGAAAAAGTTACACAAAAGCAATCACCTACTAATAAGAACAACATAAATACTCGACATAAAAAGATTGTTTCATTAAGATCAGGATTCAGGAATTGTATAACAAATATAAAATATGTGACATTTCAATAGAACTTCAAAGAAAATAGCAAGTTTGCTCTGCTATGTCGAGAGGTCTCGGACAGGCGTTTCTATCAGTCAGATATAATGTCTTCGAGGTTACGGAAGTGAATATAAGCACGACACTTTTCACTATCATTAGCTTTTTTAACAGTCTAACTGAATACACGTTTTAATCTTTGGCTAAACTTCATTGATAATCTGACTACTCAATCACCTGAACATTGAAACCCAGACGGAATCATCGAACATATGCCAGAGCCTAACTGATATAGAGTCAGGAATATAAACAAAGAGATCAACAACGTCATGAGTATGACGTCATAAAAGATGACGTAACGTTTTGCGTAAAACACGTTACAAACGTTTTGGCGTAAAATACAAAAGGTTAGATTCTACATATATCATGTATATCTTAAGTAACCGTAAATAATATAACAATGTATGACAAAGCACACTTATTAAGGAAATAAACCTTAAACAGAATAACATATGATCATAATAATAATGTCAATAAATACAGGATCAAATAGATTCAGAATCACTGTATACGACAAAGTAGACAAAAACAGTGATAATTGTATTGTTTGACATTAAGAAAACCACAGCCTAGTGTTACATTGTAAAATAATATAATGAAATGAAGAGGCGTATCAGAATTCAAGCCTTTAGGAAACACCGTATCAAGTTTAAGAATCCAATATGTTTCTTGAAGAAGCCTCTTCATATCATCATGAACAACATCAATTGGCATAAACTAAAGTCGTTTAGATTTCTTTTAAACACCAGATGCAATATTTACTATCACATACTGATAACGACGTATGCAAAACTTAATAGTATGCTCCCACCACAGTAAAACGTGCAGAATTTAATCCGATTGCTGCCAGGGTGCTACATTTGTAATATTGGTAACATACACATACTTCGGGTCGGGGTAGAGACGGCTTGTTTCATGTTATACTTTTTTAAATGTTATACAAAAATATAGTGACACCGTTATATTTATTTGTATACACGACAATTATTATCGTCAGCGATGGTTGATTGTGCAGCATTGCTTACTACGCACCATGCAATTTGATACCAACAATCGAATAACATTCTGCACTTATTACTCTAATCAACAAAGGATCAAAATCACAGGTTATTCAGCGCAAAAGTGTTGGATACGGGATTTAGTCGATGGCAATACTGTGCTGTGATTGGCTTTTTGCGGCTTATCGTGGTCTAATACATGTTATTAAGTATATGACATATGCATTTTTGTAGTTGACATTACTCTTAAGTTTGAAAGTACTACATGTATTACATTGAGAACTTCTGAAATAATCACTTTCAGTAATATGAGAACATCTTGAACGATTACAAGTAAAGTTAACATCAGACATCTGAAAGTTAGTTTTTACTAGAATGTCCTTAATATTCGTAGGACATTCAAAAGCCATTGTAGGCTTACAGTGGTGTAACGTTTTAACAGTTGGAATGTCGGACAAGTGAAGTAAATCTCAATATTTATTAAATTAAATGCTGTTGCCAATATTAGGAAGAGATGTGTAGTATTCAACAACAAAGGGTATAATATGCTGTTCATGTTTTTAAGTTTTTAAGGGCATCGTCTTGAGTCAAACTTTTCACTTTATCAAAAGCCTTATTGATTACAGATTCTTGGTAGTGTCTTACCAGAAATGTTTGACGAAGTTGCTCAATATTAGCACAAAAAGTATTTGTATTTCAAAATTTCTTATTTTGTCTTATATAGTATAGACATATAAGTACAAATAGTATTCGATACCCGAGACGATATCAATATTAGATTCAAGCTCGACCTCGTCGGGTTGCACTAATAGTTTAGATCAAAGTGCGAATATCATATCGTGGAAAAAGAGGGTAACTGTTGTCTTAGATTTTTGTTAACCGATTTGTTATATAAAACTAACAACGTAGGTGTAGTGCAAACTTCGCACAGATATACATGCTGTAATTGCTCCCCATTCTACGTTACTTTAACACTCTTACTAATAAATTACTGCAACAAGACTATCGCTTCCTTAAACTTCGTAAAACCTTTGCAACATTTTATAGGCGACATATTGATCTTTTTTCTAAATACGGCATTTATTTAAAGACTCTTCTGTGACAGGGTCTATTTCAACCTGAAATTAGTAGAGGATATGATCCTTTAATTTTGCAGAGACGGCATGCTTAGTAGTGGGTCCTTTTTCAATTCGCCATTATGCTTCCCATTTCATTGTGCGATTACAGGACAATATGCAGCCAACCCTTAAGCCTTTTCCGGCGGAAGGTGTTATTGCTTGTCTGTTACATTATCTTGTCGTGTCCTTATATGTTTCGCTCTCTTGTTGTGCTGACTTCTGATAGGTCATTGAGTACTTTCTGTGCTACTCGATAGGTGATGTTAATATAGTGTTTTAATTTTTACATTCGCTTATTACCTCTCAATGTGGCATTTTTGTTAGAGGGCATTACATAGCGGGAAACTTATTTACACTATCATGTTCTATAAGGTTGTCTGTGGGGTAAGCGTGAGGTTTTGTGCACTGTAAAACGTTTAAGCCCCCGTTGCCATCCGTACCAAGGCTGAAGCCGCTTAGTCTTTCTTCCGTTATGTATGCATTGCCCACTTTATAGTATAAATAAAGTAAATCAAGACAAACTCCAGGATTGTTCAACGTTTCGACTATATTGTCTTCATCAGGAATAATAAAAATAAACAACAAAGAAATAAACAACGTCATGGGTTATGACGTCATAAATAGATATTTATTTATAGTATAAATAGATAATTACAAAAATATAATTTGACCATTTTGCAGTTTGATGTTTTGATTCTGCAATTTCGTTGTCAAGCATAAGGTTGCTTCTTTCAAAATGGCCTGTACAGTGTACACTCAAGGACTTTAAAAACGCCTCACCTAACACAAAGCCCAATATCGGTGAAATTATTTATGTCATTGCAATATAATTTTACATGAGTAATAATTGATATTTTCTTTGTGTAAATCAGTTCAGTTTGTAATAAAATGTTGTCTCGTTATATTCTGGAAATCCTGCAAGCGCACTCATCCTATGCAAAAGTATGGGATTTTCAATCCCGACTAAGGGCGCAATTTATCCTAATATGCGGGATCACAATTACATATAAGATTTTAACAATAGTTGCTACATGTGTTCATATTCAACCATTACCTGTCATTTTGTTTAAAACAAGCGTAAATAAAGTTAATAACAATAGAATGTCTATGCTTTTCACATACATTCAAAATCATCAAGTTGTAAGTTTTATAATTTTATTACTCAATTGGAAAATTCATAATCCTATCCTTTTCAACATGTTTAAACGCGGTGTGGTTAGAGCGTGTGTTAAAGTAAACCAGCATTCTGAAAACTTGCAGATGCTTAAATAAAAGGATAGAAAACGATTAACGAGTGTATTCGACCAATTAGTTTGCATGTGTACTATCTCGCAAATATGAGCGCAATAAGCGTATAATGACTCGCATAGCCTGTATTGAAAATCACCCCTAGGGTGAATGCGTCTGCATGATTCCTAAAGAATAATGAGACAAACTACACTGATTTACACGTATGAAAGATCAATTAATACACAAGTAAAATTATATTGCAATAACATACATACTTTGAGCGATATTGGACTTTGAATTAGGTAAGGCGTTTTTAAAGTCCTTCGGTGTACATGTAATGGGTATGTGGTGTGTGTCATCCGTTTGTTATTTTCTTGTCACCAGGTTCTTACACCGGTTAAGTTTGCCTGACAGAGTCGGCAGACTTTCGATGTGGGATGTCGTGATTTCGTAATTGTGGAGTGTGATGTTTTTAAGTTTTCTTTACTCGGCTTCCCTGTCTGATTATCTATTATCATATTACTTACAATACTTGCACTACTATACTTGATGTGTTTGCTTTACTTACTAGTCTATACTGTTTTAACTGTGTCATAAACTCCTCCCTATCTTAAGTCTAAAACTTCGTACGTATTGGTACTGTTTTATCAAAGCACTTACAAATATAGTTAACTTACGTTCGGCTCAGATATTGTATAGGGGTCGTTGACTCAAAAAAAAATTTATATTGAACAACCCTTTACTACGATTTGTAGCCGTAAATGAGCTATAAAGAATTTAAATGTGAACATAAGTTTAAGGTTTCCGTAAGTACTTTGATCAAACAGCGACATTTATACCCCACTATACGAAGTACAATAATGTTGGGGCTATAGTGGAGTCATGATTAATGGCGGTCGGTCGATTGGTGTTTTAGTTGATTCGTCCTTGCAAATTTTGTTCGCACTATTTTTTTTGTAAAACTTGGTCGGATTTTAATGAAACTTTGTATGATTTATGCACTTGGGCAGATACATTTTAAGACAGTTTTTGCTCTTTATTTTTCCACTCATAATTTTGTCCGCGTTATTTCCCTATAACCATTTGTCGATTATTAAGGAAACTTTCCATGATTTATCAATAACAAGTCTAGTTTATAATTTTACACCACCCGGTAATGAAGATGTAGTTTGTCTTCTTTTTCTATGCATTTTAGATTTACAAAATTTGTAGTCAATCAAGGAGGTACATATTGCGTATTGAACCCGGAACATCCGACTTGTTGGGGGGTTTCTGAAAGGCGTCTCAGCCAGTCAAGCCTTACAGCGAAATGTCTGTAAGTGATTATAAACACCAAATTAGTCACCATCGTCAGACAATTTATATCCTCTAATTGAATCACTTAACACACGGTACTGGGTACATTTGTAATTAATAACACTCGCTGTAAAACGGAAGTTGATAAATGTATTTCATTAGAAACATTGCTGGCTTTACCAATCCTACATTCTTTTGTGATATGAAGAAACATATTGGATTCATAAACTCGACGCGGTTTTTCCTAAAGGCTTGAATTCTAAAATACTGTTTTATATTCTTAATACGCTCCTTCATTGCATTATATTATTCTGCAATGTAACACCAGGTTGTGCTTTTGTTAATGTCAAACTATACAGTTAATACTGTTTATTCCTATTTTGTTTTATTCACCTTTTACACAGTGATTCTGAATCTTTTTGATCCTGTATTTATTGACATTATTATTATTATTATCATATATTATTATGTTTACGGTTTATTACTTTAAGAGTAATGCCTTGTCATAAAATAGTATATTCTTTGGGGTTACTCACGATATGTATTATATATTTAACCTTTCGTATTTTTACACCAACCGTAACGTCATATTTTATTACGTCATAACTCATGACGTAGTTCTTTTTGTAAATTGGCTCTGCCAAATATGTTATCCACTATAAATAAAGTCGTTACTATTATCTCTTTGTTTATAATCCTGATGAAGACTTGAACAAATAGTCGAAACTTTGATTAATCTTGGAGTTTGTCTTGTTTTATTATTTCAATTATTCGACACATTTACGCATTGTCATATACCAAATTATTCGTTATGTAGTTGTCTAAATCGCTATAATATCAATTGGTTTTCACACAGAATAGCATAAATTATTAACCGCTTTCTTTTAAATGACGTTTAATATTTCACCGAAAGTGACGAGTTTAACATCATATCGTCAAAAATCACGGGTGTAAAAAAAAACAAAAAAAACAGTGAAATGTTAACACCAAAAACTGAAAGTTTGACAATATTTGCCGAAAACATTGATAAGACGCACGATTAGTAGGCAACTGTTTTTTTTAAATGTTTATTAATAAAATAATTATGATTGCATTGTTAAATATTATTTTTGTTATATCATATATATTTAAATTCCAACGTAGTCAAATATAACAAATAAAGACCTGCATGAACAAAAAACCCCAGAGAAGAGTGGAAATCTCTAGTCATTGCCATATGCGCCTCCGGCCACAACAGGGACTAGGTAGGTAGGTAGTATGGACAATACGTTTTGAGATAATAGCAATAATGCATGTGGAGAACATTTGGAGGACGAATGTCCTACTCACGCGCTTTCGCCATGCGCTGTGCAACGACTTATATCGAACATGCGCTTAGTTGTGCAGCTAAGTCTATATTCGAAAGTGAATATATATATTCCCTCGGGACTCTGCAGGTGTTATAATACGGAAAAATATGTGTAAACCCTACAATACAACAGTTATATTGTACATCATATAACATGAGCGTCTTCCAACGTGACAGAATAAATGTCCGTATTGAAAACCAGACACCTATTGACTTCAGGTTCACTGTATCAACGGTCATAGTCAAAGCAGAGACCTTTCAATGTGTATATCGTGTCAGATCTTTAATTTTATAACTGATTGATCATAATACTTCTTAATTTGTACAATTCATACGACGAATGACCTCTTTAACAATATAAGCGGATTTAGCTTATTGGTAACGCACTGGGCTGTAAATCCAGAGGTCGTGGGTTCAATCCCTGGCATTGGAACTTGACATTTCTGAAATATTTATAATATGTCCCGCTATATCTGGCCGTGTGGTCTGCAAAGTATCTGGAAGTGCCATACACCGGGCACATTAAAGAACCTGGCTGTCTATTCGAAATAAGAGCTAGGCGCACCTCTGCAGCGCCGGACATGCATGTATCTAGTGTTTCTCTCTCCCTTCAGGGGCTTTCTCTCAGTCTGTCCCTCTGGTCAGATCATGCTGTATCTGCACTTGTAGAGGATGCACCTGCGCCCTTGTGGCTGCAACATGGGTAAAGTGCCTTTGAACGTGCGTTCCAATGAAAAGGGCGCTATATAAATATGGTATATTTTTTTAAGTACACCGCACAACATGGTTGTGACATTCCCTGCACTTATAACCAAAGTTAACATACTGACGCACTAGCCAGGTAAATGTCAACGGTTTATTAGTGTACAGAATATTATCGATTATCAATTAATGGCGCAATAATAATAAACAAGTAATTAAGAAGTGCAAGCAATACAGAAGTCCCCTACCGTTTTGAGGCCATTTTCAATGTTTCTGTTGCCATAGCAACCACAATTTGTGTCAGAAACAAAATATTTTTTACGTGCATAATCCCCTTATTGCCCCCTATCCACATATTAAGTTTCATAAACCTAGCTTGGAAACTGTTTGAGTTATGTCAGGATCCAGATTTTTTGACGGACAGACGGACGGAGGGCAAACCTATAGTCCCCTCCGGTCAAAACCGGTAGGGGACTAAACACGTCATTCTCTTCTTATATAACAGACGACTATAGTTTCTTATCTTCTAGGTTTTCAAGGGAGGGGCTGATATATAATGGTAATAGGCACAGCTGTGTGCTCAAAAACATCTAAACAAAGCAAACCATCAAGAATAGTCGCCGTATCAAATTGTTCATTATTTGTCAGTCATACATCACTATTATTAAAACGAATGTGTAATTGAAACGAATTATACAAATTATAGAAATTGGCAAATATTGTCATCAGTCGTACACATACACGTCCGAGTAGGTGTGCGTTACGCAATCCTTTATATACTCGTAAACGTGCTAAATTGATACGCCGTAAATTAGCCTCTGATCTTTTTTGCTTTATTATTGTTTAAACCAACCAGCATCGAAATACGTGAGGTGATCAAACAGAAATGAGACAAACAAGAAAAGTTGTATGCCTATTACAAAATATACACTCTCTCTGTCTGCTGAGTTTCATAAATATTCATTTATAACTTGAATAGATATCAGCAGTTTTACAACCTTGGGTACAGTCACCCGCCGCACACAATTGACATCAATGACGTCATGTACGTAAACGGTTAAAACTATTCGAACGCCACTTTGCTTTAATAAATCGCAAATCTCTTTACGTATTACATAAATTTACCATTTATTCAGTATTTAGCAAGAAAGAGTTTTTTGTATAAAAACATTTTATTTGAAAAGAAACCCATCAAGAATATGTTAATTAATAATTCGATCATTCTCATTCTAAAAAGCGGCTTCCGTGTATGCCATCCGCTTTGGCGAGTGACGTTCAAATTGATCGCACATCTATTGCATGTTGGGCCTCTACTTGATATACTAAAGTTTATTTCCGTCAAAAAACAGTTTGTACTAACGATATATAAGTATACTTTCGGCAGACCTCTCTCTCGATGCCCGATTCATCATTTTAAATGTTTGTTCAGACTTTCTCCTAGTTTGTGATAAAACTGTATATTTTCAAGCTGTGATTTTTCGCCGAAATATGACGTGGTTTTCGAGTCGGGTACTGTTAGTTTTCTCGTCATATATATCTCGTCGAAATATGTAGTACCATTAGCTCCATGTTTAGACACAAAAGTTGCGATATGAGTGGTAATGTTGCTGACTTTTTCATTGATGCGAAGAATTTTATTTCCCCATACTTAGTTTCTATTTTTAATAATATTTTTGATAATGGGATCTACCCAGAAGCTTAGACTAAAGGTGTCATTGTCCCTATTCATAGAAAGGGAGATAAAACAAATCCCTCTAACTACAGGGGCATAACTCTAGTTAATATTATTTCTAAGATATTTTCATTATCACTCAGGAATATAATAAATAAATGGTTTGAAAATGAGAACATACTCAACGATGCACAGTTTGGATTTCGTGATAATCGTAGCACAGTTGATTGTGTATTTATTCTTCACACTGTTATACAAAGATTGTTATCTCAGAACAAAAAATTATATTGTGTTTTTATTGATTATGAAAAGGCATTTGATACTGTTTTACATGACGCATTGTGGATTAAAGTTGTTAATTCTGGTTTAAGTAGTAAGATGTTAACTATGCTGAAGTCTTTATATGCTAATGTCAAATCATGTGTTAAGGACATGGCCAGTATGAGGTTTTCCGAAATGTTTGATATTACACTTGGTCTCAAACTATGTGAACCACTTTCACCTCTTTTATTTATTTTATTCATAAATGATATTAGTGAGTGTCCAGATGTTGAAAATTTAGCACCGAATGATATAAGTAAACTGTCTCTGTACATGTTGCTCTTTGCTGATGACATAGCTCTGTTTACAACAGATCGCGATAGTTTGCAAGCCCAACTGGATGCAGTACATACTTATTCTTCTAAGTGGGGTCTTAAGATAAATGTTAGTAAAACCAAAATATGTTTATTTGAAAGACGTAAAACAATTAATCGTTTTGTGTGGAACATAAATGGTATACCAGTTGATATTGTTGATAACTTTTGTTAAGAATTAAATTTAGTCATAATGGACGATTTGAAAATGCTGTAAAAGCCTTGAACGATCAAGCTTTGAAAGCTTACAACCATCTTCTTTCTATTTTTAGCAGAGTTAAGTGTGATATGAAAACTAAACTTGTATTGTTTGATTCTATGATTGTTCCTATTCTTTTGTATGGTAGCGAGGTTTGGGGTATATATGATATGAAAGAGGTAGATAAACTACACATAAGATTTTGTAAACATGTTTTAGGCGTTCGTACTCAAACCTCAAGTGCGGGAGTCCTTGGAGAGTTAGGACGGTTTCCACTATCTGTTATGTGCAAGTTAAGAGCACTTAAATATTGGTGCAAGATTAAGAACTCCCATGCCTCGCTAATACAAAGAACACATTACGAACAAGTTAATGATGCTCGTTTTCACATTTTGAATGTTAAAGATAGTTGGTCTAAGGCTATTAAACATATGATTGATTCACTTGGCTTTAACTATGTATGGAACTTGGATACTATTAATCAAATGTGTTATTATTCTATGCGACAACGTATATACGATCAGCATGTTCAGCATTGGGCTGATACTATTAATTCACAATCTAAGTTGGATTTTTACAAACAATTTAAATGTCAATATAAGTCTGAAAAATATCTAGATATCAAGATGAACGACAAGTACTAGCTAGCTTTAACAAAGTTTCGTCTATGCTCACACTCTCTCGAAATTGAAGTTGGTAGATACACAAATATTGCCAGCTCTGACCGTAAATGTAAGCTATGCAATACTAATATGATAGAAACTGAATATCATTTCATGCTATGCTGTCCATTTTATTCTGACTTACGTATTATGTATAATATTCCCAGATCATGGAATACTTTGAACAAATTTGTATTTTTAATGTCATCGAATAATACTACTACCATTAAAAATATAGCTAAATTAACCTAAAATGCTATGTTAAGACGCTCTGTAGCCATTGATGCAGTTGCTTCGTAATTTGCTATTTATCTCTGTTGGATACTATGCCATATGTTTGTATATTACTTATATGTACTTGTGTATATTTGTTGTAAATTGGCCAAAGGCATATTATTTGCCGATTTTGCTAATAAAACTTGAAACTTGAAACTTTAAAATTGACAAATGTTGCAGGAATAGTTAATACAATATTAGTCATATGCTTTTCCATGTCAAACGGCGAAAACTGATGTCGTTTTGATGTGCAGCGATATAGCGCGACACCTTATATTTAACGTTATATTAATAAATCACTACTTATAGTAAAAAATTATATTTTACACGTACAAATCGGCATTAAATGCACCTAAACGAATAGTCGCATTACTTTTTGATCGCCCACGTAGTTCATATTTATCAAATATTTCTTTCATCTACTCATCAAAATACCGAGAGACTCATTCACTTTATGTTATTAGACTGAACTATTTGTACTCCGACACACCCACTGATAACATTCAAAAAGTGTACTTTATTTTCGTAAGCGGACATTTTTGTGAGTTAAAAGAAAATTCTTGGCACAAAACTTTTACTCAGAAAACATTTGCCGTAAATGGTCAATTAGACGAAAATTGTGACACATATGTGTATCAGTTAAATAAACGACATAGCAACTGATTGCATAAAGCATAAAACATGGAGCTAGTAAATTGTAAAAACACACAGCGTGGATTAATATGCTGCATTACTGTAAAAAAACATCAAGTTTGCGGTGTTAACTTTTAATCAATGTCTCGGTTGAACTATATCATAAAGTTCAATCCTCATGATTTATGTACACCCATACAATTATATAACAATGGCTTTTTTATTATCCTCAGAACAGGGAGCAAAATTCATCTTAATTCAATGATTTTACAGTATAATTATCAGTAGCAATTGAAACAAAACTACGAACCATTTTAAAGCCTTAAACATGTATTGTGCAAATTGACTATCAATTACAAGAATACTGAATTATGTACATCAACCGAATATTGTGGCTTTAACTGTTTTCCATATTTTCATGAGCAGCATTGGTGACTTCAGTACACCATTATATTAATAAATATGAGCCGTTCTCCAGGAAAACCGGGCTTAGTGACAAAAATATGAAAATCATGATATTTATGCATTAGAAAGACAATACTCTTTTGAACAGTTCCAAAAATTATGAGCAAAATATAACTACAAATTACAAAGTTACAGACTTTCAAAACTAACCACTCCCCCCTACTTTGTTAGTATCGTAGCAAACGTCATTCAAACGGTATTTGGCGTTACGTTAACAAGAAGTTCATAAATCAAGTATTTGATGAGTTCTTGACGTAAACTTTTCAAAATTGTATCATATTTTAGAATTATATTCTGTTTTTAATAATACATAATATCTAAATCGTGAATTTTAGATTTTAGAGATGTGTAGCTTCTGTTTTCAACCACTAACCCCTCGTTTTCTCAATATGGATACTCTTCAGAAATTGGTCACCATAGCAACGACAGGAAATATTTTAACATGATTCATGAGACAAAACAAATCTAAGACATAATTCTATGTTATCCAAGAACTTGAATTTAAATCAAAGAGCATGACCTTTTTGCCATTTAGAAAATATCACAGTGTGGTAGCCTGTATGCCCAAAAATGTGCCGAGAATTAAAGATGGTGGACGAAAAACGCGAGCAAAGTAAGTGTCTTTTGTTTTCAACCCAATCTTTTCAAAAATGTCAACCTCACTGTGTGGTAACCTGTATGCCCAAAAATCCGCTGTGGATTCAAGATGGTGGACGACTAACGCGAGCAAAGTAAGTGTCTTTTGTTTTCGACCCAATCTTTTTAAATATGTCAACCTACATTTTGAATGAATTATGAAATGAAAGAGCTTAAATTGGCGATTCAAAAGGGACTATCCGTTTGTAATGAAACGCGAACGTATTTCTGTAAAGTTTAACTGAACACGACGTTTTGTGAAAGTTGAAAAGTGAAACGAGAGACAAGAAGAAAAGTGACGATATTTTTTCCAGTAAGAATACCAGTGCATCAATAATCGCCCAAATCTGTAGAAATGGTCCTACCCGTCACACGTACCCATTGTTTTTAAGAACAATTTGTACATTCAACTGAGGCTGCATTAACTTTATCTTTTAAAGGGACTGCCTCACGTATTGGTGTATTGCAAAAATATTCATGTAATTTTGGTATAGTTTCCTGTATATGCTATAAACAACCACATTGACATAAAAAATAACTTGGGAAACATCAGCATTTTGTAGTAATTTAGCGTGTTTATACCCAAAATTCTATAGGGTATTAATACCCTATAGAATTAGCTCTACTATCACTTAAATTTCCTGAAATTTGTTTCCATTCGATGAAAACGAATTGCAAAATGAACCGAATACCTCACAGATGTTTAGTTTGTTGAAGTTACAGTTTGATCATGTGTGAATTACATAATTCACAGAACATTTTGGAAGGAAACTCTGCGATATTTTCAAGCAGAACAATATTAAGTGCCACATGTCAAGAGTGATTTAAATTGCTTATCTGCCATAAATCTGTCATAAAGCAACCATCAGTGACTTTCTATTATATAAACACTTGGTTAGGTAGGACAATTACGTCATAAAAATTTTTTAGCCCGATCTGTGAGGCAGCACCTTTAAAGTCGTAAATGATTTCTAACGTTGCCATGTGGGCCTTCATGAACTATAACGACAGGTGAGCGACCAAGTGTGTTTCGTTTCTTTGAATGAGTTATGAGAGTGAAGAAAAATGCCAATAGACTAAAGGCTTGTATTCATATCCTGATTTTGAAAGCGTTTCAGTTGTTCCGAAGAGACATTGGGGAGGTTGCAAAGTGAATATGTACGACAAAGTGTATGTGTAGCAATCCGTATACGTACACGTTTCAATTGAAACAAGAGAAGTTACGATGCGAACATATACGACTACGTGTTCGTGTAGCTCCCTGTACATGCGTTACTACTTCCACATATATTTTGAGTCAAAACAAAATTCTAACGATTTCACGTTACATGCATATATTGATCCTGCCTGTGACGAAATGCTCTTAAATTACACGTTACACTTTACTTTTCCCCACCCATCTGCTGTATTTTGGCGAAACGACGCAAACAACGTAATTTAACGTAATTGTAACAATTAAGTCATGTAGTCAGTATTTAATACTTCTCGATCTTTTTAGAAGACGAACTGCGAATTTTAAGACGTTCATTAACTATAAATTATACAATAACTGTTTTTATCGCCATGGAGATTAATAAACTAAACAATATATTTAATAAAACATAGACAATTATAGTAATTGTCACTAATAATCACACGGAGAGGTACTATTTATATTTAATAAAACATAGACCGACCATTATACAATGTAGTAATTGTCACTTTTAATTACACGGATAGGTACTATTTATATTTAATAAAACATATACCCTTATAGTAATTGTCACTTTTAATAACACGGAGAGGATCTAGTTTAATAGTTTATTTAAGTCTCATCCATATATACATGACAATTATTATAAAACAATATATCACAGATAAAAACATGTACATGTATATGGCCATTCTATATAGAATTACAAGAGACTCAGTATGTGAAATCGCATAAATACATTAAACTCACAATTTCATACACATATAATTTTAACACATATCAAAACGATATTAATTAAAACTGAAACAACTTTGGTAATCGATCGAATTAAGAGAAGCAATAAAATGAATTGAAACTTAAAAAAACTTGAGAAAAGAAAAGCGCATATATAGTTAAAAAAACTAGAGACCCGATGATCAGATCATCGCGAGCTGTATTAACAAAATTGTTTCAGGCGATATAAAATAAATCATACGGAACAAATAAATTAACTAGAGGAACTATTTATCTGTTTTACGCGATGGTTATTAAAACTACGAGTTATTGTCATTATGTTTATAATGTTGAACGAAATAGTGCTGCTCGATGTTAAAGACGGAATAAATGTCATTGTAGTTTGCTTTATCCTGTTGAGAAATGGAGTTGGTCATGAAAACCTTTTCAAAAATATAGTAGCAATATTAAAGTATAAAACCTATATGTTTAATATAAGGTCTTGAAGATCCAGATTTCCGAATCGGTTGGTGTCGTCATCACCTCCAGATATCATCTATGTTTCATGTATTACATTATTTTATAGTTTGTCACAATGGCGGTTTTGTCAGGAAGCATTAAGTGGCGAGCACTTTTTATTTACTCAGTCCTGTTCCATACGAATTTACGTTAAAGCCCCCAGTGACATTTGTCGCTGTCCGTACCAAGGCAGAAGCCCTTTGGTCAACATTCCTCTATGTATGTATTGTCCACTTTATAGTAAAAATACTAAAATACAAAAATATTTCGCCATTGTGCCTTTTTGTTGAACTTTGTTCATTTTGTATGTGCCATTCTGCAATTTTGTTGGCTTCGCATCTTTCAAAATTGCATGTACACTATATAGTTGTTGTAGATTGTTCTTGTGGTGTGTGGTGTCCGGTTGTTGTTTTCTCGTCACATGGCTCTCGTTCCGTTTTAGTTTGAATGACTGAGGCGGCAGGTCACTTTCAGGACGGGATGCCGTGATTTTAGTGCTTTGTGTGTTTTTAATGTTTTAGAATTGAAGCGTACCTTGGCGGAAGCCCAACAGTCTAACTTTCATATTTAATAATACTATTTCTGTTTAACGCTGTTTTGTTGTTTGTTCTTGTGGTGTGTTGTCGATCTTGTCATTCGTTCTTGCACGTATACAGTTTGTGTCGAGTGTTGTTTTGTGGTTTGTTCTTGTGATGTATTGTCGTTCTGGTCATTGATGCTTCCTTGTCTGATTGCTCTTACTGAGGATATATTTGGCTTGCAGAGGCGGCGGGCTATCGGATTTAATTGTCTCGCTCTTTTAGCTGTTCAGTTTCAATTCTTTCTGTTCTTAAGACTAGTGTTTGCTTTGAGATTTTCTTTATTTTTGTGCGTTCTTGTTGTGTCTTCGTGCCCTACTCCTTCTTTTGAGGGCTGATTCTCTTTCCAACCCCTAGTATCGCAGTTAAACATAAATTATATAAGTTACATAAACATAAAATGGTGCTAGATCGGATTTTAAGCTCAAAAATCGTCAATAATATTTTTTAACTTTAATAATTAATAAAACGTCATTAAATCTCTTTCGCAATTTTCACCAGGGTCCACTTTAATGCAAATTTAGCAACTTATACAGTCACGATCTGTGTTCCATTCGATTCGTGCTCTACTGTTTATGTTAAGTGCTGCCTTCCCGAAATTACCTCTGTCCGAGTTGTTATTGTCTATTTGCAAAACAAAACGGTCACCTATTCGCTGAAAAGAAGCTGATCTAAGGTGTTCCTAAAACATTCCATTTTAGTCTATCAAGTACTATATATTAAATGTGAAAAGGCATATATCTAAAATACTTTTGTGTTAGTGTTTTTTTTATTATATAAAGAGAACACTTCGGTTGATAATGACCGACCTTATTCAATTTTAAGCTTGGAACATTATCGTAATATTCCTCCTTTTATGGTTTTATTCACACCCTAAAGACAATCAGTGTCCTCAAAAATGAGAACAATGAACAAAAGCGAACTAGCAGTACATGTATGTCAGTGCGTGAGTAGTTTAAAGCAGTATAAATTCAATTGTTGTGATGTGAAAAATACCGATGGGGAACATCAAGCGAACGATAATAGGTACAGCGAGTGTTCCCACTACTTGCCCTCTCCCTCTAGAGTAGTTTCAGAGAACTAAGCCTCACATGTAGTACTTTAAAAACTCTTTTAACGACAAATCCAATTAATGAAGTGATATAGTTACCGAGAGGGCGTGGGTTGAATTATATATTGACACGAGAAATTATCGCGCTACTTTAAAACTTCTAACGGTTAACAACGTTGACAAAGTATTGTTACAAGACCCAGCCTTTTTGAATGGAACTTTTATGCCCGAGTTCTGTGTCGCCTGTTGTTTGAACTGATGATAATGAGGAAATTAATAAACTATTTTTTCTGCATTTCTGGCACAGTTTTCGAAGTTCTAAGGCTTCCTGCAAACCAATGTTCCACGGTGACAGGGTATTGTTCCAAGACCAAATCTTATAAAATGCAACTACGATGTCCAGGTTTCATTACTTTTGGACGTTTGAAAATAACAATTACCTTTTACAACAGCAAACTAAACCTTTTCAGTGAAACGTTTTAGACAGTGTATGTCTATGATCAACTCAAATATATAGTTAAAAATACATGTAGTGCATTCAATTTAGGAAATGAAATGAATACGTAGCTGTGCTTTGTTGTGTAACAAAATAAAGACACGTGTTTGGATGCGTAGTTATTAAGCACGATGATTTAATGTACGCATTCAAACGAGTGCCTATATTTTATAACACAACAAAGCTCAGCTTCCTATTATTATTTTGATTCTAACATCGTCAATGCTTTGCACAACAAGATACGTTGACGTCAAACTACTTTCTTTCCTAGGAACGTTACCGTCACCGTTACGTGATTTGTCATAGTATATGACGTCACACATGACGTCATCAATCAGCTATGTTTTATCGCGGTAATAAAAAATAGTAATCTCAATAAACGCAAAGAAGGCAAATCTCACGTGCTGTGTTAGAATTAAATTTATAAATCTTTAGTGAGTTTGCGACGTCCACATATTTTAGGGTCCATTCCGTCGATTATTGTTATAATCGTTCAGATTGAAGGCTTCAGATTCTGGCCGACCACTATCTGCATCCATGTGTAGGCTACTGCAAACAAACTCTTTGTGATAGTTGACAACCAAACATATCGCTGGCGTAGAATGAGAAGGTCGTAAGTAGAATCAATATTTTGAGAAAACAAGAAAAACTGTCCGAAAACTACTCTTTACTTATGGAAAAACAATTTTTTTCAACTTCGGTTTAGTGAACATGGCCAGTTCTGATTTTCATGACGATAGACTCATAAGAAGCTCCTGGTGATGTGGATTTCAAATATGCATTAGTCTTATAAGGTCGTAATTCTCAATCCAAGTGGGTTATATTTATAAGCGGGTGTTCGAGTCATTCTGTGTTTATTTATTCTAGTAGTGATATGGGTACTGTTTTATCAAAGCACTTACTAAAATAATACCTTATAATGCTTTTACATCCACAAATAGGGGACATTTATTGTTTGTAGGAGATCATTAACTTAATCATTGTTAATATTCCATATACCTTTACCAGAATTTGTAGCTGTTAAAGAATTATAAAGAATTCAAATTTGGACGTAAGTTTAAGATTTCCGTAAGTGCTTAGATAAAACAGTACCATAATATGTATGGTCTAAGTGCGCCCAAGATAATGTGATGTTTATAAACATTAATCGGTTTGGTCAACTGTTGCAAAATTGGTTTTACAAATTACTAAAGTAAACAAATAAGGTCAGTATTGTACAGTCCAGTTGGGAAATTGTGACAGTGACGTTGCAGTTTATGTGTACTCAAAAGATAACAACCATTGTCTGAACAGGTAGAGCGAATATAGTATGTTAGTTTATCTAACATTGAAATTATATTTGTTTGTACAGTATGAGCCTTCATAATTGGTTTTACACCGTTATAGTGGACTCGACCGCTGCGTCACTGGACTGATTTTTTGCGTACACATAAACCGCAACGTCACTGCCACAATATCCTAACTGGACTATAAAACATCACTGATCATCAGATTAATCCACCTTTGTGGAATATACCAAATTTTCCCGCCTTTCACATTATCCTGGGCACACTACACATGAATAAGTGTATTGTATAGCTGAGCATATTTGACATGTCGCTCATTAACCGTCGTGCGTTTTCATTCTTGTACCGTAAGAATGTTTTGATTAGTTAAAACTGTGATTGGACAACGGATATGCCAGGATTTCATGTTAAATGTGCTAAACTATAATAAATGTAGTATGATCTGTCAAAGGTATATTCAATATGTGCACTGTCGCGTATTTTGTTCTGGTTTGAAATCTTAAACACAATATCATGAACGTATTCCTTGTGACTTGCTTGAACCCGTGCACTGACTTTCGACAGACAAGATGTTGTGCGTTAGTGCTGACCAAAGCGCCGAACACGCGACATGGCGGATATTTCTGGATTTACACCTGTCAAGTTTTATGTGTCGCCGTTTCCTGGTTATTTATGTCGCTTGCAACCAGACGATATTTCCCTTAGATTATTCACCTTTAGATTAATTCAACGTGAGATTCATTATCCGGAAATAATTCAGTCAAGCATTCATGAAAGTTAATCGTCAGGAAATGTGACCTACGAATCACAGGTGGATATTGTATATTTTACCCACTCAACATGCTGGTATATTAAAGGGTAAAACGATATATCCACCTCAGGATGTATAACGGTAATTGTGGGCAGATGTTGAAAATCGATGTATAAACATGTTCTTTTAGCGCATCAACAAGACAACTTACTTCGTTAGTTCTGTCAATCGACTATTTAATAAGCGCGATATATGACCAGCATTGTCAGCGCTTTCTATTTGAATATGTATTCTACATGTATAGAAGTGCACATTGTTGGAATTAGATTTTCAAAGCTGTATTTTAGAGAAATAAAATGATTGAGAAACCTTCACAATAACTGATGGACGATAGAACGTCGAAAGGACTCGTACATTCAAGTGATGACAATCCACGAAACCGTGATACAAATTACATCATTGTTTTGAATGAGTATGAGCATTTAAGGTTTTGGCATACTTGAAACTTGTTAATTTGATTAAACGCCTATTTTTATACAATTTACATATTCAATGGCGTTGTTCAATCATACAAAAAATGTAAAATATACTGGTTAAAATATCACTAATACAGGTTGAGCACATTATAAACAACAATACATTAAGTCACATTACAAACTAAAACATAAACTTAATTATGAGTCATTACAATAAAAGGTAAAACAACAAGCAAGAAATTCTATCGCACATAATTGACAGCTACATCTTAAAAAAACGTATAAAAGTCTCTAAAATATGTTTTCAGCTTCCTCTTAAAAACCTCTGAAGACTCGGACAACCTTATGTCTAAGAGGAGACAATTTAATAACTTTGGACCAACTGGTTTGAAACTACGGTCGTTGAATGTCTTTCTTTTGTTAAAACTCAGCAAACATGATGATCTCAAACCCGATCGTCTTGGAGTAATTTTTGTAAGAAGTTCTGTCAAATAAGAGTGGTGCATTACCAATTAACAATTTAACATCACAGACAAAAGTTTGAAGTTAATTCTGGCTTTAATAGGCAACCAGTGTAAATCATACAGTGCATCTTTAGGTATCATATTTTCTGCGATTTAAATCTTATTTTGCACACATGTTTTGTATACGTTGCATTTTGCTCAAATCACTATCGGCTATACCGTACAAATGGGAAATAACAAGTGATTAAATTAAAATTTCAGTATGTTTTTTGAAATTCAAAGTTTCGTCTAAAATGGTCCCAATATATCTTCTGGTTTTGTTAGATTTGATTTCCTCACCAGCAATATTAATCACAGTAGTGGAACACTTCTTCAATTGAACTCTGCTGCCAAACATAATGAATTCAGTTTTGGAATTGTTCATTTTGAGTTTGTTTTCATTCATCCAAGAATTAATTGATATGGCACAGTCTTCCAGTTCTTTGATTGAGTATAACTCACTGTTCACTGAATCTGGCCGGAAACTTTTATTGGCAATATGGTCGTCAGCAAACCCACAAACAGATATACTTGGTGGAATAATATCAAATAGTGTACCAGCATAAGTAAGGTAAAGCAACGGACAAATAACAACGACCTTAAATATAAATAGAATTTCACATTTTTGTTCACATATTTTTATGACTTTTATTAAACTCATCGTGTCGTATTGTTTAGATCCTCTAATTGTTCGATAGATTGAAATGTTTGAATTATAACAATAAACGTAACGCTGTAACTGTACTAAACTACGACGTACCCATTAAGCCTGTGTCACATCAGCTGCACATTTCCATGGTTGCACGATTTGTGAACGCCGCGAGTAAAATTATATTCCAACCAAAACGCTGCCCGTGACAAAATCGAAGGCATCCAGACAGCTTACAATTACAATTACATGTTCTTGGGAGCAACGCGGTGCTTTCAGTTAGAATATATGGACTCCATCACATTCAACTAATGAGACGAATCTCTTCCATACAACATACAAAGTTTGAACATAATTTTCTTCCCTATTTCTTGTAAACGAAACCGCTGCGAACTCCTTAAATTTGACCATACAACTCACCAGATATTCAACTGCTGAACTTTCAAGTGTCACACATTTCAAATTTCAATTGTAGCCATTTGGATAAAAAACGAAACGATTAACACAAAAAGATAGGGAATTTATTGTGCACGTTTATATCATTGATATTATGTACAATGTATAAGCTTATCGAGATGTTTAATACCATATAAGAGTGCATTCGTTTGCGGAGTAGAACCAAACATGACAATATAAAGTTTATAACATAAAGTTATACTCGCATTTGAATTTTAAGACGAATATACATTTTTTGTATTTACATCTTACCGGTTGAATTGTGTAATTGGCTAACCATATCCGGAGGTGCAGGTGTGCGTGTATTTATTTAATTAAACAAAATGGCGGCTAGAGGCAAACAAAAGAATGTAAATAGTAAAATCCGTGCATCCGTACACATTTCGAACTGAGAACGGAAAAAACGGGTATTGTATGCCGCAAACGAAGCGTACAACGAAGGAATATATCGTCAAAAACCTGTGATTGTTAAACATGTTTGCAGGTTACTTTCCTTGAACGTAGGGCAGTAGTTTCCCTGTGTGATTGCCGGTTGTTATTTCTGTTTTCTGTGCTCGGCTGTTTAAGTTGACCACTGCCTCCCCTGTCTGGTTATATACTATCATGATCATTATATTGTCAGTTACAAGTTGTGAACATATATTGCATGTAGCAACAGTTGACATTGTCCTTTACAGTAAGGTTGTGTACCACTCACTATAACACCATCACTTGTATTGTACACATGATTATATTATAAAAGTACATACTACTGCAAACCATTAATGAGTTTTAGCATCACCTAATAAAATAAGTTGCACGTGTATTTTCCTGTCTATTTGGAGTATAGGCATTTGCTTTGTGCTGTTTGGTCCTGTTCACGTGTATTCAGATTGTGTAATTCTTGTTCTATTTTTGTTAACTTTTTGCTCTCCCGTTTCTGCGGGTTGTTGCTTTGCCGAACATGCAAAACATGTGTACTCCATATCTAATATTGGACAGATTAATTTACACCTCAGGAAAATTAAAAATTATTCTATTAGTTCAAGTAATGTGTATAAAAGTGGATATTTTCTGAACGATACAGCCTGGGCCGAGCGAACTAATGAAACAATATTACAATCAGAAAAATATACATTCCCCATATGACATAAAAGCAGTAGGGGTACAGTTAACATGAATTGCGACAAAATAAGGCATAGTAATTTAGTAATCAAAATGGTTAATAATAATGTTAATAATTTCTATAATTTGAATAAGATTTATTTCAAATTTGCATATTTTGATAATCATATACTTGACTTGTAAAACTAGTAGTCAATCAACATTATTGTTCGCACAGCCTAATTGGTTTTAGTTCTTCAAGTCAAGTAATTTTCAAAGTACTCTTGAAAACAGCATTTAACTTGAACTACACTCAATAACTTTTAAAACGCCTCACCTGATTCAAAGCCCACTATCGCTTTAAATAATTATGCTATTGCAAAATCATTTTAAATGATTGTGTATTAATTGATCTTTCCTACATGTAAACCAGTTTAGTTTGTAATATATTGTTGTCTTGTTATTTTCTAGGAATACTGCTAGCGCACTCACTCATCCTAGGCAAAAGTGTTGGACTTTCAATACATTTCGTGCATATAAAACCATCCAGTGTCTTACGAACAATTACTACCTGGAAGACTTTTTACAGCCGCCACACAGCAATATGTTTGCAATATTTTTTTTCTATATTTTAGTTCAAGTAAGCAAAAACATTGCTGATGTTTATGTATAATATATCATTACAATGTGCCTTACTTGTTTGTAATTGTCTATTATTGTAAAATGAGTACTCTTATAACGCCTCCAGAGGCTGTTAATGCGTAGTCTACTGCAAAAAACAACGCTACTATATTTAGTGTCACTTAATCGTTGCCAGGTTCATAACCAAAATGCCATATATACTTTCTGAACATTTCTTGTGATAAATTACTTGTGTCATTAAGCTAGTTAGTAGGTCATCCCACTATACGGGCCTTTCAACGTTTTAATACTGTTATTTAACTTTTGAGACTAAAGGCTGCTATAACTATGTAGTTCAGCAGTTTTACTGTTGTTACTAGGTCATTCAGCGTAGGCATTCCGCCTTTTGGTTGCTGTATCTTTTCTACTGGGTCATTCAGCTAGTTATGTTATAGTTAGAACATATTAAGTAAATTTTAATGATTAAAAAGGCCGGAGCATTTCTGCATTCTGATTGGCCGATATAAACTAGCGCTAACACATGACGTCAATTCTGTTAAGAGAAAAATTTAATGATTAAATTTTCATTTAACCGTGAAAATGCGGCGTTTTCATTGGCTCATAATGTAGGTTATATTCTAAAATTTATTATACTTTTCGACAGCTTGGACTTGGGCGGATCTGCGCTTGTTTAATTAGGCATTGTGCTTTGTGTGTTTTTAATGTTTTCTGTGCTCGGCTGGTTAAGTTGAGTGCTGCCTTCCCTGTCTGACTTAATATACTCTTTTTTGTGTGTGAAGTATCAATGAGCAATTATTGTAGAAATGTTATTAGATTGTCACAGGTTATAATGATGATGTATGAATTAGTAAAATGTGTAGGCACTGACTATATACAATAAACGTATCGTCTACTTTAAGAACGTGAGTGATGTTTTACGAAAGAAAGGCGGAATAAATTTCAATGCCAAATTCACGTATATTGCTATTAAAATAGTAAAATACTTGAAATGAAATCATGAATTCGTGAATTAAACAAGACATTTCACAATGATTCCACTTCAATATTTCATGATTTCGCTTCAATATTTCACGATTTGAAATCGTTAGTTTTAAAGTTGAAATGTCACCGCCAGTCTTTCGAGATTTATCTTAAGGTGGTCTTTTTCTTTTACTGTCTAATTTGAACTCCGTAGAAATTCATATTGCTTGTCTAAATAACATTTATACCACGTGGAATGTTACCATATTCATTTTATGATCTTTGAGACACATTAGCAGTCTCATTTAAGTTGTAATATACTTAGATATAAGGTTTGGAGAAAGACCAGAAGTGTTAGTAATCCGAATGATGTCGAAGTGTCAAAACGCGCATATACAAAATCAAAGCTGAGCTACTACTTTTCTTGTGTGTATTGTGTATTTTACTTAATACACAAATCAAATATCGATCAATATAAATGGATTAAGTTCACCGAATTTAACCATTATATATCGACGGTGCCGAACCAAAACCTCGTAACTCAATATTTGGCGCGAAATCGTTTTTTCCATCATCCGTATCTGCTAGATGTACCGCGCATTTCTGTCTAGTCGCCATCTAAATAGCCAATGGCGTTACATTGTTACAGTCAAAAAAACAAAATACTGTATTTTGATTGGATCCACAAAGGTAAATCGAAAACTCCGTATATGAATTTATTATTCAGTAATTTTCATTGAGTCATGTATTACGCAAACCAGTATTGAAATGCATGTACGGGGTTTTGCTTTTAACAATTTGTTTCATAAGTCATTAACTAAATTGAACAGGTTCTTCCTCTATACTCGTTTTTCATAGAATTAAAATCTATGCTGTTTATACGATAGTACGTCAATAACTTCATCGTATGAAGTTTGGTGATCGTACCCTCGTCGTACAAATCTCAAATACACTCGCATATACAGTAATTCATGTGTATGTTAGTCGTACGTCCATATTTCAGACGACGTACGGCACGTATACGATCGTCGTACTATGTTTAGAGCATATGGTGTGACATTTTAATCATCTGAAATATTGATCAGCTGTATGTGACGTTTACGGACATCAAAGCGAAACTTTAGTTGAACTGAGTAATACATTAAAACTACATGTATGCGTATTAGATGTTTGTGGAGTACAATTAAAGGGACTGCCTCACAGATCGGGCTAAAATTTTTGTATTATGTACTTTTCCTACCTAACCAAGTATGTATGTAATAGAAAGCCACTGACAGTCGCTTTATGAAAGATTTTTGGCAAATAAGCAATTTATACCACTCTTTATATCGGGCACTCTGTATTTTTCCTTTTAAAAATAGTGCTTAGTTTCCTCCCAACATACTTCGTGAATTTTGTATTTCACACGTGATCAAACTGTAACATCAGCAAACTATAGCGTAAACATCAGTGAGGTATTCGGTTCGTTTTGCAATTCGTTTCCATCTAATGCAAAGAAATTTGAAGCAATGTAAGTGATAGTAGCGTTAATTCTATAGAGTATTAATACCCTATAGAATTTTGGATGTAAAAAGCTACAAAATGCCAATGTTTAGCAAGTTATTTTAAATGTCAGTGTGGTTGTTTATGGTATATCCACACAACCATACCAAAATAACGGGACTGGTTGACAATTTTATTTTATTTTTTGCAATACACCAATACGTGAGTCAGCAACTTTAAATGAGTATTAACCAAACGGAACTTGTACCAAACTGTACTGGCATTTACATTTTACAGCAGTCACTCTTAGACTGAAACAAATTTATCTAGACATATCGGTTCATGCCCACAAACCATTGCCTTGAATTTATTGTCAAAATATACCCATCCAAATATACACAATGTTGTCAAGGGGTCCTATATAAGGTCAAATGGCACAACAAAAATCTCGAGAACTAAAGTTAGATTTATCTGACAGTGACACAATAATAGGTTCTCTTGTGGGAAAGTGCGCAAACAAACGAAAAGGAATATAACCAAAGCACAACAAGTAAATCATAGTGCGACCCATGATGTAACCGAAGTAATCAATGTACCAGAGACTGCAGATCACGCTAAAACATTGAAGCACCGACCGTTACTGTAACTGTATATCTAGCTTAACATGATGGAGCCCTAAATATAACTCTAACTGTAGAGGGAGCGGAGGCCTAGAGGTAGGACTCGCTTCAGGATCGGGAGGTCCCGGGTTTAACCCCCATCTGGACCACTGCTTACTTTCTCTGAGCAAGAATAACCCACATCCTCCACTCGACCAAGGTGTGAATTGGTACCTGTGTGAGTGATGTGTCTGAACATGTTCGATAGACCTGGGCGCCGCGGATCGATGTTGACTGCACACCCACCAGGAGAGAATTAGTCTCCCCAGGGAGACTCCAACGCAGGTTTCCATAGGTAGCCCAATGACCAGGGGAAGATAACATTCCAAAGGGTGGCTGAACGGTTGGACTGCTGAAAGCCGGCCTTGAAAATGAGTAACTTAACTTTATTTTTTAGATACCTGAGGCTTTAGAACATGCTTAACACATTGAAGCCCCAAACTGGACTGAAACTGTAGATCTAGCTAAACATGATTAAATTCTGAATATACCTGAGGCTTTAGAACATGCTTAACCCAGTGAAGCCCCGACCGTAACTGAAACTGTAGATCTAGGCAAACATGATGAAGCCATGATTGTACCTTAGGCTTTAATAGAAAATGCTACACATGTTGAAGCCCCGAACGTAACTTAAACTGTAGATCTGGGTAAACATTGCTAAGCCCTGAATATACTTGAAACTATAGAACATACTAAAAATGATGAAGGCCTGAATTTACATAGCTGTAGAACATGCGTATGATGGTGAAGCCATGAATATAGCCAAAGCTTTAGAACACGAAACCACATTTGCGTCCGATGTTATGGATTATTTGGTAAGTCTACAACTTACAGGGAAGGGTAAAATTATCATTGACAATGATGTGTGTGGTAACCCAACCTCAATGCCACATTAATTTAGCGTTATCACTTACCATTTTTGCTTCAGACCATGTGATAATTGCAGACACATCTTGAAGGGGGGCACACCTCCATGGATGGTGACAATGTGCACGTACACATCCAGCAAAAGTTGAAAAACTAAAGACATTTATAAGCCGTATCAGTATGTAGAAGTCATGAAATGTACCCCCACCCGAGCCAGCCATATCAAGTTCTGAGATCACACCTTCTCCAAGTACTACTCCAGAATTACATGGTACACATAGATTATGTCTGACGTAGGCGTTGGATCCGCGGTTGTAGCTGACATCAGGCAATATTTACCAAATGGGAGCATAATCAGTACAAAACTGGTTACCATGAGACGGTGTATGAACATATTCGCCGATCACGCAAATCATTTGATACTGATACGACAGATAGCGTTTCACGATTACGAATAGCACCGATGCCAATCAAGAAATCCATGTATGAACACTTAAGTAATTCGAAAGACCTCCACCCGTTTTATGACAATCTAATCCATACTTGATATAATTTGGAATTGACATGGTTTGTTAAAAAAAGCATTTTAAACGAACTCATATGATGACATAACTAATTTTGTCTGTAATTCGCTGAATGACATACTAGAAATGTTTTCGAATTTATACTTCTTTGTAAAGACGTCGTGTTTAATGCATTGACTGGACCAGCTGCTTCATTATATATATGACAAACTCGGGCGCCGTCAAAGTAATGTGTCATATGTACAAGTTTGGTACGAACTCATCACTACCAGGGCACCAGTTTTAGCTCTAGATAGTATCTGAACACTGAATTTCAGAGTGTCATAGCATTACATGTCCACTACATACGTGATTATAACAAGTAATGCCAAAGCATAAACGAAAGCAAGAAATAGAACCCGTTACTTTTGACATTTAAAAGAAAGGCCGAGTCAAAACCCTGTATAAGCACTTATGAGTTAAGGCGAAAACGCCGTAAGTCGATTTTCAGCTGTTTAGACACGGTTATTGTTTAGAGTCTTTTTTTACATGAAATGTAGTTTACAATCATGTCTGAAGACATTTTGTTACCAGACGTTGGTTTTATTTCAACGCAGTAAATACGTTTTTTTCGTCTCCTGAAAAGTTGTCACTTTTCAGTTACTGGTTTTGGGTTCGGCACCGTTGATATGTTCCCCAGCGTATAAATGCCTGTACGTCAATCTAGGATGTTGGGATTGGATTTAAATGGTTGGAGTAAAAACCACAACAAAGTTAAAAGCATATATAAAAAACATGACAAGTTGTACATATTTATTATTACGATTAACTTTCCTAGCGTTCGCATACACTTTATTGCCAAATGTTTGCCCATATTATCTAAAATCAATGAACATCGTTTGACTTTTGTGAGAAAATATACACCGACTTCTTTTACACATCATTTACATCATGATCGGGCACGTTTCAGTTAAATAATTGTACATATTATAACATTTCAAAGTTTTATTGAATATATAGCATGACTATGTTACTTTAAATGCAACCAATGAATTAAGATTCCTGAAAAGTAATTTCCACATTGAATTTGTTTTCCATGTTCAATTATATAGCTTGTAATGTATTGCAGTTTTAAAGTGTTTAGAAACAAAAAATATATCGATTGGAAAGTTCCATCCATTTGTGATAACCTAAAACCTACGAGAGCTATAGTTGCTTTGGTTACCAGTTGCTAGGCGACGAAACTTTAACACAAACCATAGTGTCTGCTTTTTACCAAGTAAACAGGCGGCTGGTTTTTAATTGTTTTCTTTCTAAATCATTCTTTTAAATCCAACTATTGCTTAAAGTGGTTTAGTGTAGACTCTATAATTCTAATGCTGCGTTTACAGTCAGCCACGATAGCCACGATGACCACGATTGGAAAGTATCGTGGTGAGCGTGGGGGATCGGCGGAGGTCGTGGAATTGAATCGTAATGATCGTGGGGGAACTTGGTTGGATCGCGAGCATCGTGAGCATCGTGTCAAAATTTTTGACAGTAAAAAATTTGACCACGATTGTCCCGATTCAACTTTGATCTTGAGAGAGCGTGATGAAACGTGCTAATCGTAGCGGAGCGCATTAAAACTTATCAGGCCTTAACGTAGCGTGTCAGACCTTGATGCTTCATCGTAGGGGAAACACGATGCGTTAAGTTGCATTACGATTCCACCTCACTATCTGTTACGTTTCGTCAAGATATATAGGATACTATCAGTAATTTAATCACGATGCGACAAGGTCTGGTATGATCATCCTGATTTGCTCCCATGCGTTTTGGCGCTCTCCTAAGTCTGGGTAAGTTCCGATGCGTTTCAAGCATTGTTGGGCCGATGTGGGACGATTCGTCGCGTTGTCGCAGCCAAACAACGAAGGAAATAATCTGCTAGAAAATATCAGATTGTCAAACCGTCCAACCAACACCAATAACCATAAGTTCACGCAGCCAATGGAAAGACCATCTACTCCACCTTCACAAGAGGAATTGCCATATTAGACTACCACTCGGAAAAAGTCGGGATAGCAACCTTCTTCAGTAACATCCAAGCAGATAATATCACTGAGTACCTGAAAGCCAACCTCTTCATCTTTGAATAGCACAGAGTCGACAACAATCATGACCATCCGGACCAATGATATTTTGTACCATGCAAACATAATGGATACAGTTCGTTCAAATGACATTTGCCTACAAGTTCAAGCATCTACCAATACCACCGAAGTGGGACATGTACAATCCCTCGAGCTACCTGTGTGTGCTGGCTTTTGGGGAGTTATTATGTTGGCCATTCAAAAAACCCTATAACATGTGATACATTGCATCGCTTATTAAATTCGTCTGCAATTAGTTTTCATTCTTCAAGACAAGACAAGAGAATATATCACCTTGAACAATATAGAAGAAACGACTATGTACATGTATATGAAGGCATAACTTATAGTAAAAGTAATTTATCGTAAGTGATAAGAAGTTTGAGGATGAGTGTCAGCTCCAGTCCATGTGATAGGGATTCGCATTTAGTACATTTTCTCTCCATGTTTGTTGCTATTCTTTTTAGATTATCATCAAATATACGTATCATCCTATAAGTTGACGAAGGTGCTAAATTCTTTCCGGCCCCATACCTTGTTGCCACTGTTGAATATTAGCCATGCAGGAACACATAACTATTGCGAAATCGACATCGTCATCTCTTGAATGCAAAGCTTGTTCCTTTGTGGAATATTTAGAGAATGGATTCATCTCCCATCCTATGTATACATTCAATCGTACTCAAAACGTGACCATCTTGTCAAGTCGTGGACATTAATCGTAGGAGAGCTCAGCATAACTTGAAGTGCGTACGAGAACGTAATAAGACGTAATAAAACGTGATAGCATATCGTGGTTGTCGTAAGAGAACGTAAGAGAACGTGATGTAATTCGTGGCAGATCTTGACATGAATCGTGTTGGTATCGTAGGAAGCGCAATCAGTAGGAACACAACGTAACAAAGCGTAGGACAGCGTAGTAAAATTAAATTTGATACAATTAATCGTGGAGCTCCACGATATTGTCGAATCGCGGACATCGTGGGCATCGTGGTTGACTGTAAACGCAGCATAATGGTGAATTTAAAACGATAATTTGAAAAGAATGATAGTCGAAAAACTGTCATATAAGCGAGAACGTTATGTTTATGTCAGGTTCTGTAGTTGCCTAGAAACGGGTAACCATAGCACACGATTTGTTTCAGAGTTGTAATGCAAAATTTTGATTTTCGAATTGAGCTTTTCATGGACTTCAGTGTAATGTATTATGCAGGTACCGAAGTTTTCTGTTGAAAATGTTCAGTATAAGCATTTAATTCGTGCGTTGTACCTGAAAGTTTAGCTCAAATCGCGATAAAAAATTGCAATAAGTCGTACACATTAAATTTTAATAATCGCAATTAACATACATAATCAATGTAGTAAACCACATAGCCGGTTTGTTTTTCACATCTATCGCAATCAAAACACAGTTTGAAAATATTTGAAAACATGCAAATTATAGGTTAATGTTATATCTGCTATAATATGTACAATTATTGAAACGAAACGTGCCCAATCACCATGTAAATGATGTTTAAAAGTAGCCGGTGTACATTTTTCTCACAAAAAGTCAAACGATGTTCAGTGATTTTATGAAACATGAGCAAACATTTCGGAATAAAGTGTACCCGAACGGTAGGAAAGTTAATCGTTATAATAAATATGTACAACTTGTCATTATGTTTTCGTGTATAAGCTTAGTATTTCAAATTATTCAACCAATCTTGTTGTTTTTTTACTCCAACCATCTAAATCCAATTACAACATCCTACTTTAGATACATTCGTTTGTACGCTGTGTTCTACTTATGTTGTTTTCACAAGCATGCTCGCATAGTTCGGACAGGGAATGCAACACTCAACATAAACAGCCGATCACGAACAAACAAACTAACGCTTATTTCGCAGATTGATGTGCTTACCAAAATGGTCTTTTTCGCCAAAACCACGAAATTTTGTCCCCATTGAAATTAGAAATCCCCCTGAGTTCAAACCCGTATAAATTGGCGCTGATGCAACTATGAAACAATCTTCACCCTTAGGTCAATAACTCTAGCATGATAATGTGCGTTTTACGAAGAAGCCATTAAACGCGATCTTCTGATACGGGACGCGGTTAAGGTTCCCCACCGTTCGTAAATCCCTGACACCCTTATCATCCGTGACTTTCAGCTGTTTTCCAGGATCTAAAATTACCGTGCCGGAAGAATATCAAGCTGGTGATAATCACTACGAACTTCTATTTAGGGTAAGGATATCTTACCCGAGGGGGCGAATTTTAACCAGGGACGAGGCTTTTTCGAAGCTTTAAATGATACATTTAATATGCGCTTCAGTAAACTTAGGTACTCATACATAATTTCTTAAAATGTAAATATTTGACACAAACTGTAAAATGATAAACAATAGTTTGTTTGTATTGCAAAATGCACCAAGATCACCAGTAGAGATATACATGTATGTCATTTTTATATCGATTTTGTGCGTTTGTCTCGTATGTCTATCAAGATGTAACACTGTTTGTCTTCTTTTGTTTTCCTTCACCGAGAGTCTGATTTCAATTAAACTTTAAAAGAATGCTCGGAATCGACCCTTGTGCAAAAACTTTGCCCGCGATATGGCCGTTAGTGAGACAAACAACGGATATTTGAAAATCTACCCATAAAGTATCATAGCAGTCGATCGAATCAAAATCGCTCTATTCGTATATATTATACTGACGGAATGCAACGCATTTTCCCCTCCAACAAAATAAAAGTCACAAGCGATCAAGTTAGCTCATTCGACGAAGATCTGGTGCACCGATCCAAGTGAGTAGCTAAGGAATGTCACTGGTTCGTAAATATTATAGCACAGTTAATTTGGCATGATCCTGACCTTTATGCATGAATATATTACAAGGTTCTTTTGTTTAATATATAAATTTCCGCAAGCAAATCGTGCAATATCGGTCCTTTGGGTTTGTGTTGGTATTACACCTCGAGTGCCTTCGTGATACTTTCCGCTTATGAATACATACAGCCGGGGTTATAAATATAGACCATGGGCATGTTCGTAGCGTCTGTTCCGCATATGTGCGGGATGTTCTACTCCGAACAACTTACGAACAAAACGGAACTGTCCTGCACAGTGTGCCGAATGTTCTACTCCAAACACCTTACGAACAAAACGGAACAGAAAGTAAAATGTTTAAGACGACCAAAATTGTAGTTGCAAACGTAATATTGGAGAAAGAAATATGCATAATGATATATTTAAATGTGACTGTTTGCCCGCAATGCCCCATAATTGGAAAATAAACTATTATATTCTATTTTATGACACAAGCGACCATTGTTCTTGCTGTAATCACGTGACTGTTCTGGCTGCACCACCTCTGTGGCGGGCACAGAAAGAACATGTTCCGAACAGTGTTCCGGTTTGTTCGTAAGTGTGTTCCACTGTCCGGAATGTGCGGAACAGCGTTACGAATGCGCCCCATATATCAGCTGTTGAATTATGCTAAGTCGTGTCAAATTCGCTGGACTTAGCCTGGATTACCTGCCCCTTACACTTTGTGATAGAGCCAGGCGCCGACGAACTATGAAAGCTCGCATATGGAAGAAAACTTTACATACGTTGAGAATAAAAAAACGATTAAACGTGTTACTAATGTAAACAAAGCAGATATTTGAATTTGTGTTGTATAGTTCGATTTCGAGCATTGAGCCGTGACTGCACTTTTAAGGTTTTAACCACTAATCGATAAAGGTTGGTATAGGTCTGAACAGTACGATAAGTAATACAATTAAAGCCAATATTGCATTTGTCTGGATGGTCGTGACGGTAAAGCGCTTGATACATTGTAATATAACTTTTGTCCGACCAGGGCGTGTTCGAATCCCACCAAAATAATTTTTAATTTTTATTATATTTTTTTAATGCACACAACTTGTAAAATCCGTGTTTTACTAGTATATGTGACAAACCATATTTGTAACATGTATATTGTAGAACGTTATGAAGGCTAATCAACCGAATATAGGATGCCAGTATGCTCGAATTACACCAACGATCGAAATGAGTGAAAATGATAAATATATTGAATCGACACCTTTAAATGGATAAATGAAAAATATAAACACAATCTTTAACTTCAAATAACATAAAGCAATGAATTTAAAAAATGAGCGAATCGGGTAATCGAACCAGCGACTTCTGGGTTAGAAATTCTGGACGTTGCCGACTGCACTAAACTGTAATCTGGTTATTAGCAGATATCTGTAAGAATCATATCATTAAAAAATGCGCTCCGAGCTTAATAAATGATAGTCTACCAGCCAAAATCGACTAGTCGGATAGGTCATGGCTCAGAGTTCAAAATTGAACTATAGAGTATGATACATGTTATAAAATTCGTAAAAGCTACTGCATTTTGTTCTAGGTGAAATAAAAAAAACAATTTTGGCTAGCAATTGTTATGGTCAGGTATGATCTTAACCGATCGAGGTTTGGAAGCGGATCACCGGCGGTACCAGCGCTATGACTGGACTTGGAACAAAATAAGGCTGATTAGTAATCGAAAGGATTGATATACATGTTTATAAAATATACTAAAGTAATCCGATTGATTTCAAATTTGCACATTTTATGCATTTTATACTTGTTTAACTAGTGATATATCAACACTGATGTTTGAAAAGTCTAAATGGCTTTAGCTGTACAGGAAATCTGCCATGTTCCAAATACTCTTGAAGAGGGCATTTTACTGGTACTATGCCATATACAGTGTTATTGAATTTTGCTGGTGGACGTGTTAAGTGGGAAAGTCAAATATGTAGCTATTTTAAATATCTAAATATGTTGTTTTTTCACAGAACAAATAAATTCAGAATAATTCATCATTTGTCGTTTAAAACTATGTATTTTAGATGTATAACGTCATATCCCTGATACTATAATACGAACAACAAAAATAAAACAATGGTGGTAATTTCATGTAAGCAGAATTACATGAATAGGACAACAGGTGTGAGTTTTCTTTTTTTTTGTTTATAATGAGGGTATAACATTACCCCATCCACTTTTTAAAAGTTAGTGCCGAACATAAAAAGTCTTGTAAAAATATACATGAGGCAAAAAGGATTAAAATCCTCCGACGAAAGAACCATCATGTCATATTCTAGAAATGTTGACATATTCAGAATAAATTAGTGAAAAATTCGCTAGACTAAGTATGCATCCAGTATTCATTAGGATGTATGTGTGGTATTTTGGGTTTCGCGTTTGATTCATTTGTATAGCTATAGTTTAATAATAATTTAGCGGTTTCAAAATTACAGATTGTCATTTATGAGTACAATCGTTTTTAATCGCATTTTAATGCTACATATTGCCGTATGATACGTTTACACAGTAAAATACGTTAACATCTAAATCATGATGTGATACAGACAGGATAAAAAAGTCATTACATACTTTAGTAGATTTTATGCAATAAACATATTACTTCAAGATTTCGTATCAAACATCACAAACATTACTGGAAAATACCAATGTAATTTACGTTACTAAAATTGTTACTTGATGTATTCTTGGAAGTACATGTCACCCTTATAACCATTCAGTTATTTCTTCATTGTAATTACGTTGACGTTCTTATTCCCTTTCTTTAATCAACCACTGCTTTTCTCTATTATATCATGTTTTTGTTCTGTCTACTCAAAATACTAAATTATGCACAAGTGTGGCTGTTTTATCCTGTCTGTGTCACACCATTGATTCTCCGTTAAATGGACTCATTGTGGTGAGTTAGAAATTAGAAATATTGGAACCATCTTAAATAAGTTAAATGTAATTAAAATGGCTTGTTAATGTCAATACTAAACATATGATATCTTAATCAAAGAAATTAAGAGAACTATGGTTATCTTGTCAAGAAAGAGAACTGTGTATCCGGACGGAGTATTCCAGCCAATCCCAAAAGAACCACCCTGAATAACGACAAGGTATTATGTTAATAAAAAGACTACAGATATAGTCTTGATTAATACAAAACTCATCTTAGTTATATTATATGATAATTTGAACACCGTGATACTCTATTTAAATGTTTCGAAGCAAGGCTTGAATCACGCACATCCATCCACATAACAAGCAGAAGTTGGCTATGTTAGAGTAATTGTGATAATAATAATATTCCTGAAAGTCTGCGAGTGTGCCATAAACAGACGCAGACATATGCAATGGACTCCTAAGAGTTCCTAGAGGCCAAAACTATCATTTTCTCCATTGGCACCGAAATTCCTGAAAGTCCTCAAGTGTGTCATTAACAGTCGCAGACAGATGCAGTAAACTCCTAAGTGTTCCTAGAGGCCAAAAATGTCATTTTCTCGATTGGCAACAAAGTTCCTGAAAGTTTGCGAGAGTGTCAGAAACAGTCGCAGACCGATGCAAAGGACTCCTATGGAGAACAAAAGTGTCATTTTTGTCAATTTGCACCAACATTCAGGAGAGACTGCGATGGGTGTCCGAAACAGTCGCCGACCGATTGAATGGACTCATAAAGGTCCCTTAAGGTCAAAAATCCCATTTTCTAAAAAGGCACGAACATTCCTGAAAGTCGATGAGTGTGTCAGAAACAGTCGCAGACCGATGTAATGGACTCGTAAGGGTCCCTAGATGCCAAAAATGTGATTTGTTCAATTAGCACCAACATACCTGAAAGTCTGCGAACATGTCAGAAACATTCGCAGACCGATGCAATGGATACCTTAGGGCCTCTAGATGTCAAAAATATCATTTTCTGAATTGGCACCAAAATTCATGAAAGTCTGCGATAGTGTAAAAAAACAGTCGCAGACCGATGCAATTGATTCCTAACAGACCTTAAAGGTCACACATATAAAAAAATTAAATGGCACCAAAATTCCTGAACGTCTGCGAGGGTGCCAGATATAGTCGAATACTGATGCCATGAAATCCTAAATCTAATGTTGATGTCAGAGCTGGCTTTGTATTCAAACTCAGATCAGTATTCACACACATTATTTGCGAATGTCGATGTCAGAGTTGGGTCGGTATTTGAAGTCGTATATTGCGAACATCGATCTCAGAGCTGAATCGGTATTCGATTCTAGGTCTGT
The DNA here is from genome assembly GCA_947247005.1 of Spisula solida. Classification (NCBI taxonomy): domain Eukaryota; kingdom Metazoa; phylum Mollusca; class Bivalvia; order Venerida; family Mactridae; genus Spisula; species Spisula solida. Next base: position 25,130,135 of record OX365945.1, on the reverse strand, counting down.
GTTCGCTGTCGGGTTACATCGAATGTCGATGTCGATGTCTGTATTCAAACTCAGATCTGTATTCACTAAGCTCATTTCACGAATGTCGATCTCAGAGCTAGATCGGTATTCGACCCTATGTCTGTATTCGCCGTCGGTATTCGTAGAATGTCGAGCTGGCTCTGTATTCAAGCTTAGATATGCATTGACCCAGCTAATTCCGCGAATATCGATCTCACAGTTGGGTTGGTATTCGATCATAGGTCTGTATTCGCTGTCGGCTCACATCGAAATTCGATGTCAGACCTGGATCTGTATTCAAGCTCGGTAGTCACAGGCCTACATTTGCGAATGTCGATCTCAGAGCTTGGTCGGTATTGGAACCTAGGCCTGTATTCGCCGTCCGTATACATTGAATGTCGATGTCAGACCTAACACTGTATTGGAACCTAGGTCTGTATTCGCCGTGGGTATACATTGAATGTCGCTGTCAGTTGAGTCGGTATTCGATCCTAGGTCTTTATTCGCCGCCGGTATACATCGATTGTCGATGTCAGGGCTGGGTCGGTATTCGATCCTAGGTCTGTATTCGCCGTAGGTTTACATCGAGTGTCGATCTCAGAGCTGGATCGGTATTCGACCCTAGGTGTGTATTCGCCATCGGTAAACGTCGAATGTCGATGTCAGAGCTGGCTCTGTATTCAAACTCAGACCTGTATTCACCCGCCTTATTTTGCGAATGTTGATGTCAGAGCTTGGTCGGTATTCGATCCTAGGTCTGAATTCGCCATCGGTATACATCGATTGTCGATGTCAGAGCTGGGTCGGTATTCGATCCTAGGTCTGTATACGCTGTCGGTTCATATCGAATGCCGATGTCAGAGCTGGCTCTGTATTCAAACTCAGATCTGTATTCACCAACCATATTTCGCGAATGTCGATCTCAGAGCTGGGTCGGTATTGGATCCTAGGTCTGTATTCGCCGTGGGTATACATCGAATGTCGATGTCAGACCTGGCACTGTATTCAAACTCAGATATGTATTCACCCACCTTATATTGCTAATGTCGATTTCAGAGCTGGGTCGGTATTGGATCCTAGGTCTGTATTCGCCCTCGGTTTACAACGAACGTCGATGTCAGACCTGGCTCTGTATTCAAACTCAGATGTGTATTCACTTACCTTATATTGCGAATGTCGATCTCAGAGCTGGGTCGGTATTTGATCCTAGGTCTGTATTCGCCGTGGGTATACATCGAATGTCGATGTCAGACCTGGCTCTGTATTCAAACTCAGATGTGTATTCACTTACCTTATATTGTGAATGTCGATCTCTGAACTGGGTCGGTATTGGATCCTAGGTCTGTATTCGCCCTCGGTTTACATCGAATGTCGATGTCAGACCTGGCTCTGTATTCAAACTCAGATCTGTATTCACCCACCTTATTTTGTGAATGTCGATCTCAGAGCTGGGTCGGTATTGGATCCTAGGTCTGTATTGGCCATCGGTCTATGCATTAAACTGTGGATACGTAGCAGTGACGATGATTGTTAAGTCTTTATTACTTCCCTTTAAAATAAATTTTAAATAATCAATGAAAAACTATGGTAAATTTGCAATGTATTTAATTAGAACTCATTTATATTGGTCATTCACTATTAGTTACTAAATAAGAAAGAAATAAAACAGTATGTATTCATGTTGCTTTTACAGATTTCATGCATTTAACAACAAATATAAAGCATGTAAAATATATTGCATTCTTGGTTTCTGGCTGTCAATAATATTGCATCCCAGCTCGGTATTCCCCTCAACGTATTTTGACGAACTCAGAGATGGATCTGTATTAACACTTGGGTCTGTATTCGCCGTCGGTAAATAATGATTGTCGATGTCAGAGTTGGGTCCGTATTGAATCCGAGGTCGGTATTCGCCGTCGGTTTACATCGAATGTCGATGTCAGACCTGGCTCTGTATTCAAACTCATATCTGTATTCGCCCACATTATTTTGTCAATGTCGATCTCAGAGCTGGGTCGGTATTCGGTCCTAGGTCTGTATTCGCCGTCGGTATACATCGAATGTCGATGTCAGAGCTAGGTCGGTATTCGATCCTAGGTCTGTATTCGCCGTCGGAATACATTGATTGCCGATGTCAGAGCTGGGTCGGTATTCGATTGTAGGTCTGAATTCGCCGTAGTTGTACATCGAATGACGATGTTAGACCTGGCTCTGTATTCAAACTTAGGTCTGTATTCACAGGCCTGATTTTGCGAATGTTGATGTCAGAGCTGGGTCGGTATTCGATCCTAGGTCTGTATTCGCCGTCGCTATACATCGAATGTCGATGTCAGAGCTGGGTCGGTATTCGATCCTAGGTCTGTATTCGCCGTCGCTTTACATCGAATGTCGATGTCAGAGCTGGGTCGGTATTCGATCCTAGGTCTGTATTCGCCGTAGTTCTACATCGAATGTCGATGTCAGACCTGGCTCTGTATTCAAACTCAGGTCTGTATTCACAGGCCTTATTTGGCGAATGTTGATGTCAGAGCTTGGTCGGTATTCGGTCCTAGGTCTGTATTCGCCGTAGGTGTACATCGAATGACGATGTCAGACCTGGCTCTGTATTCAAACTCAGATCTGTATTCACAGGCCTTATTTTGCGAATGTCGATCTCAGAGCTGGGTCGGTATTCGGTCCTAGGTCTGTATTCGCCATCGGTGTACATCGAATGACGATGTCAGACCTGGCTCTGTATTCAAACTCAGATCTGTATTCACAGGCCTTATTTTGCGAATGTCGATCTCAGAGCTGGATCTGTATTGGCCACTGGGTCTGTATTAGCTCACCTTATATTGCCAATGTCGATTTCAGAGCTAGATCTGTATTAGCACCTAGGTCTGTATTGAATGTCGATCTTCGATTAACGATCTCAGAGCCAACTTCACACACCTATAGTTATTACTATATTATACTATAACCAGCTTGCAGAATAAAGCTATAACTGCAATATTATTTACCATTTATTCCAAACTTTGAAACACCAACACTCGCGAATACTAGCTACAACGTATGTGAAACTTTTATAATGTGCCCAAACAAAATTGTATCCAAGTTTCAATATTTGTTTAGCAAGCATCCCGACTACATTAGAGGAAGGTTCTTTGCATTCATTTCGTAAGATTATAGACTAGCTAATGCAAAAGAGCATATAGCTAAAACTGGGCTCATCTTGAAATATACACATTTTTTTCAAAAACAAATTATCGCGAAAACTGGATACAACGTATTCAAAACGTTGATGTATTTTGTAAACTCTCCTGGTTTTCGACACTTCCGAAATCACTAAACTGTCAATAAAAAAAATCTAGCCGAGCAACTGCCATGAAATTTGGGATAAATCTTCTATAATAGTTACTCTACTGGTTGCATGTACGAACACAGTATGTTGTTCAACTATTTTTTTCGTATCACTTAAAAATGAAAAATCTCATATTTTTAAATATCATTTAAAAATACATATAACATGCATATTCTAAAACAAACATTATCGTGTGATTCAGTATATACGTAATTTCGTGCATGCCAAGTTTCAATAAATAAAATGTCATACTTTTTCGGTAAAATGCAAATATCAGTTTTTAGGGGGTTTTCCTAAGATCTAAAAATATCTTAAAAACTAGCCTGGGTTTGTTCAATCACTAGCATGAGTCTGTTGTTCATAAAAATCAGGTGTTTGATACCTCTTGTACAGAAAAATTGAAGAGTTGGGAATCACCTTAAATGTATTTAATATTTGCCTGAAAGGCGTGGTTTAGTGACGACAACGAATGGCGCCGACGATGTACTAGATATTGACATTTCGTGAAGGAAATAAGGAATATATATAGAGGATATTTGTGTTTTTCGGTGTAAGATCGAATGTTATTTCACCGAATGAGCAGCTGACGCAATATTTTAAGTCAGACGCTCACGAGCTGAAATAACATTCGAGCTTACACCGAAACACACAAATATTATATTTATTTAATGCGTTATTTAAATATTTCTGAACCAATTAGCTACTGATTGAATTTTATTGTCCCGTATGGCGCCTCTTAATGCTGACGTGACGTCATTTTCAAAGCGCGCGCTGACGTACGATCAAACAGATCACCATATAGCAGTCGATTTCCGACGTTATAATTTCCACTTATATCGTTCACTTAATTGTAGTTTAAGTAAACATGTTGACTTTGATGATAAAGTGTATTTCTGGTGGAAGAAAACGACTTTTTCATTTTGTATTAATTCGCTATCTAGATATTCTAATACAGCAGCCACTGTAAGCAAGCTAACCGTTAATAATTTGAGTAATAAACTATTCCGAGTTCATGTTTGATTATGATCATGTATTAAGTTTTATTCACAATACTTACTGCATAAATAAATCACTACCGATACAATACATCTTAAATATTCGGCTGCATTGCCTTCATATAGGTGATTTCGTGAGCTTTCCACTGTGAGTTCAGGACAGACAGTATCATTTTGAGTTTATACGTCAATAGGCTTAAACAAAAATTGGGGGGCTCCACGGGGATTTCAAAAGTACAAAATGTAGTCTGTTTGAGTGAAATTATCGCCAGTGAAATTATCGGATTATAATGCGCTGATATCCCGCGGTAAACCACTCGTTAGAATATAACCTACATTATGAGCCAATGAAAACGCCGCATTTTCGCGGTTAAATGAAAATTTAATCATTAAAATTTTCTCTTAACAGACTTGACGTCTTGCGTTGGCGCTAATTTCTATCGGCCAATCAGAATGCAGAATGTTATATTCTAAGTTAGTTAGAACATATTAAGTAAATTTTAATGACTAAAAAGGCCTCGCTTCGCTTCGCTTGCTCCGCCCTTTTTAATCATTAAAATTTACTTAATATGTTCTAACTATAACTTAGCATTAAATAAAGACTAATATCAGGCGAAAGTGAATATTTTCGATTGCATAAGGTACATATATTCTTTGTCAAATGAGCTAACTTGATCGCTTGAATATTTTGTTTTGTTAGCACTGGCTACTGGATTTCACTTTGGAGGGGGGATGAGTCGCATTCCTGAAGTATAATATAAAAGTATAGAGTAATTCGCTATCATATTTTATTGATATAATTTCAAATTCCTGTGGACAAACGTATTTTGGTTTTTTAAAGCAAAAACCTACCATTTAAATTGGTATATAAAACAGTAAAATACATAAATGCTATGTTTTAAAAAGGCAAAATATTTCACAAGATGAAGAAACCATCACAGCTCAGAGGGTGTCGTACTGCTGCATTTCAATGTTTATTCACACGCGAAGCGGCTTTTAAACTGGACTTTCTAATAAGGTTGTTAAGCTGTCCCAGCATCAGTATTCACACGACCTTGTCCCTAGTGATTTTTATCGGTTTCAAAGACTAAAAATACATTGTCGAAAAAAGCACGTCAAGATATCGGTTTGGCTCTTTTGCTGAGTACGCCAATTATGTTCAGTTTCATGCTACTTGTACATTTGTACGTTTGTTCTTGTGATTTGTACTTGTACTCTGTGATATTTCAGGTTTGTTGTGGTCCTTCCCTGCTGTTTGTTGAAGCTGCAATCAACAGAAACAGTAGGGCACTTAAGGCAAAACAACACGAAAAGAACAGAAAACAGATTACAAGTCACAAGGGTTGCTTCAATTCGTCATAATTTCTCATACAACTTAGTTGGAACCCGTCACTAGACAAGTTCCCAGCAGTAAGGGCAAAGACAACTGAAAAATAAATATTGCAAACCAACGCAAACGCACGCCTACAATAAGGAACAATTACGAAGCTATAGCACTTAGAATTAGCTCTTGTTATTCTACATCTATAGTATACGTGTACAATGTTGGTTAAAATCACGTTTTACTTCATAAAATTGTAACTTCTTTACAAATAGTTTCGTCATACCATTATTTCATACGCCTCTGTTGGAAACCTACAGCTTTACTGTATTCAAACTTTGTCCTACCATTAATCTCACCATTCAAACACCACTTCAGTTGTACCGGAAACTGTAGGAGTGTTTAAATGTCACTGATTTCAATTTCAAAGGCAGTTTTTGCGATCTTATATAATTTCTGCGAAGCTATATCTTGTGCTATAGAAAAAATACATAGTTACGCGATGAAGTTCCTGATACAAATGTTACCATATTTTACAGTTCAATATACTGTGTAAGTGAACGTACAACAATGTATAGCGTAGATAATTTCTGCTCGCAGACTGTTTATTTCAGTACAATAATTTCAGTGCAATGACCTCTGAAAAGGTAGACCGTCTGTGTACTTGAGAAAAGACTTTTGTGACTAGTAAATACTTTTTATAAAGACATTATCCTGATGTTTTACATCTGTATAGAATCTGCATTATATTTTAGGTAGAGAACTACAATATGGGGCTATCTTATTAGCCGAGGGCACATACCCTGACATTGAATATGATTACCGAGTGTTTGGGTCTCTATCTGTTTGATTTCATAGTACAACCACAGTGTATATTGACCTGACATGCTTTTTGCATGTAATTAAAATTCGACCCGTTTCAACAAACAGGATATCGTCCTTTTGAACACATTACGCCAAGGGTATTGAAATTGATAAATGCGTGTCCATTAACTTCCGTATACGATATTGATAGAATGCACTGAAATAGCGAAATTATCGCACTTCTTTCTTTGATAAGCAAGACCCTTCCCTGGACTTAGATGACAAATCTTATATTGCACGCATTCTCAAAATTTGGGCCAATTGCCTGTCACAGCTACTTTAGTGTCCTTAATAACGTATATGCGCGTACGAAAGTGCTATCGTTAGTTTTTAGTGTTAGGACTATATATTTCCTCAACATTAAATACTATATACACTTGAAATTATGCTTTTTGAAACATTTGCATGCTTACAAGATACGACACCCTGCTCAAAATCGACTGTCACAAGCATAAAACGTAAACTTTAAATGTTTCTTACAAATAGAAATAGATTTTAAGCCTTAAATTGTGTTGTTTATATGTATGCTTATAGGTTGGGAAATGCTCCAATATATGTGCGAGAGTGACACTGACTTACATAGTTCATATATTTTTGACAGTCCTCGTGTCACATATATGAGGTATTTTACGTGACACTGTTTCGTTGATGTGATTGCTAAGTGAAGTTTTGCGGTAATTCATCAATTCAATAAACCAGACTGTTCACAGATATAAGTACTATTGATAAATACACATATTTTACAACAAAACACGCCCAAATCTTTTATAATTCAGTTTATTTCATGTATAAACGAGTTAGGGTATTTCATGTTGTATCCTTACGTGACGCCCATAAATCGCATATTTATTGCGGTATGGTCATTTAGTCCTTGTTATATGTCTGAGGTATTTCGAATTTAACTGCATGAAAAATTACATCACCTGAAATTGGCAATAAATGAGAAAAAATGCACCCAAAGGCTGTAAAAGTTTTACGTGACTGTATACTTACGTGACGCTTTTTTTTTAAAAAACGAGATGACAGCACTAACAGTGACATGAACCATACCTTATACTGTGCCATTTGTACGCATTTGATGTTAAAATCCGGTATGTACATGAAAAAACTTTGGAATTTGAATAAACATAAAATTTAGGGTATGTTTATTCTGAATGACCTATAATTTGCTGTCCAACTGAAATTTTTATTTATTGACATTTGGGGTATAACTTCAGTTTATTCTTGAACGAAAATGATGCAACGTAATTAATATTCTAGAACTAAAGTCATACTGAGTGTCTACCGTATGGTCAGCATGTTTTTATTCGTCACGTAAAATACAATTTAGTGTCACGTAAAATTTAAGTTCAATATTTGAAATTCCTTATTAATGCACGCTTGATTTTTTGCATTCGAGCACTGAAAATGTTATTTTAGTTTTTGATATCTCTTAATGATTAGTATTTGCATAGTTTGCATGTTAATCAAACTGAATATTTGACATTGGAAGTTGGAAGAATAAGGAAGTAAAATTTCCAGTTCATGTAGTTATATTAAATTTGATAGATTATTGCAGTTATTAATTTTGATGAGAAGCAATGCTGCCTGTGACATAAATGTTATATACACTAGCATATCATCGTTCATTTTATGACAAATTGATGCATATAATGACAGCAAATGTGTGTATAATCACGTCACGTAAAATACAAAATAATTCCACAGTTGTTTGAGCCAATACAGCAATAAATTGTTGGCATATTGGCAATGATTTATTGTCTTATAGGCTCAAGTTATTGTGATATGATATGTTATTTAAATGTCATTGAATAAAAACGAAAGTTTTACACAATGCAAATTTGATCAGCCCGTGTCTACTGGAAAATGGATGCGATTCTTCAAACTTTCTGATGACTGAACAGGGCTCTCATAGAATCAGTAAACCAAATATGAACATTACATGTACAGTTATGGGAGATATTTTAGAAATATTATGTGCTATTAATATGTTATTTGCACAAGTTTTGCTTCCGGATTGATGGTTTGGTGTGTGTAATTTATTGTTTAGAGCAGGGTTCAAAACTGGTATTTTACGTGACAGTCAATACATGTTACATGAAAAAACTCTAAAGCATGTTTAACGTGTTAACCTTTTTTTTTTTGTATGTCTTAACGGAAAATCATGTTTTGTGTTTCAAAACCTATCAGATTATGTTTCTTATGTTCTAGTTTCGTATTTAATGTTCTTTTTATTAAATATTACTAGTTCACGTGACAACATCTTGTTCAATGCGTTAACTAATCACTAGAAGCTATATCGTCGTGTATTTGATTTTTTCTGGTACACTCATGCAAATAGTTCGATAATATGATGCCAGACACGCCACTTCAACAAAACATGTAGCGTTTTATTCCAGTCTTGGTTGATGACTTTCTCTTGAATTTTACGTGACGATTACTTCTGTACAAACACACACCTGTATGTATGTACGTAGCCAGTAATTTTTTAGATACTGTCCCAAATTGTTAAGTAGTGCCATAGGTTATGACTTAGGTTTTTGAATATATCACTAAGACTTTTATGAATTTGTAGTACTAATCAAAATATATAAGAAACTAAATGAGTGTTAAAAAGAGTGAAAACAAAATTGAATGTAATAATGAACATACCGGTTTCATAAATATACTGGCAGTTTATTGTTTTCATACAGATGGTATGTGTAGATAAGTTGTATTCGAGTATTAAAAATAACCAAATAATTACTGAACATCATTGTAGTCTTCTTTAGGTTAGACAGTATATCATATATGCAGTCATAACGTAAAATACACTGGTGAAAACACATGCTTGTTTCAAACAACAACATAGAAAAATGCATGTGTTTATTGATGTGGGCATGTATGAAAAATGTTGCTAAAGATGTTCGACTTTCATGTCAGATAGATGTTTTTAATGAACTTAAAGGTCAGATTTTTCATACCTGTACCATCCAGATTGGCCCAAATTTTTAGAATGCGTGATTGACCAATAATATTCACTAAAGTTAAATTCTTCCCCAAAAGAGTATAGTTAATCAGCTATTTAAGACGTTTTTATCATTACCTAAAAAAATGTAGCGCACAATTTCCGTTGTCGTTAATGTTGAAATGGCCTACATGTTTTGCCGTTATTGTCTAACTGGAAATATGTACGTAGAAAATAAATAACAATGTCTCCTTGTTTGTCCTCTGTACGATAGGTAAACACAACACTACTATAGCGAGAATTGGATTGATTGAGTACAATGTATACTTTTGTTAAGCATGCATCTCGAATTTTTTCTAACACAATATACTCCTTCCACATAATTATACCATCTGTAGTATGTCACTAATAAAACATCTACATAACGTAAACAATCCTTTTTTAAACCCTATAATGATTTGAGTCTCAGAGACCAAATAATGTTCAACTTGGTAAAACCATTTGCATAACTTCCCCTAGTCTGGTTCCCGATCTTTACAATCTACGCAGTAAAGCTAATCTAATGGAATATGAGATTGGGTAACGGGAACCAGACTAAACTTCCCCCACAATGTTAGTAAAACAGTACCAGGGTTTGGTAGCTCACCTCTTTCATATACACAGTATATTTTGTACACCACTTTTAACCAACTGAATTAAAAGTATATATACAGTGCCCACCAAAAATAAGTATACAGTAAAATTTGTTGCAAAATTAAACTTGGTTAAATTATTCAATATCTGTTTATCAGACGGTCACAATAATGACTAGTTTCTGAAACTACAGTTACTAAATGAGTCAAAATAGAGACAGAAATGAAGATGAAGATGTTCGGAACTAAAATAAACATGTGACCAAATATGCTGAATTTTCCATCTTTTTGTGACAAAGTTACCATTCAAGAGAGACAAAGAAACAGTAGATTTTGCACCTAGGGTACCAATTAATGTATGGCCTTTCCATTTATTAAACGAAAATATTCATTTTCTTTAAATATAGTGTTTCTCCACTGTTCTGCAAATAGTATTATTACAGGCAAGTAAGATGGCAAATAACATCTGTATACTTATTTTTGGTGGGCAGTGTATATGTAACAGGTGAACATGAATACAAGACAAGCGAGTCTTGTTGCCCATCGTTAGTAATGGAACAGGTTTCCGGGGCGCATTCTGACTCTAGTATATAATCACAGTCATTTTCCTGAACACCAACTGTACATTCCAAACTATGCGATTATAATAACCTATAAGACCGGGATATCAATTTATCTAATTGCATCAAATGAATTAGTCAAAACAATTCTGCATTGACAGAACACAATCATTAATAACTTGAATAATTATCTTTGGATGAATGAATCACCCATTAAAGGTAATTCCTTATTTTATACTATGATATTAACGCTTATTCAGTCTAGATAAATTAGGAAAGGTTTCGCTTATTCATTAAGTACCAATGTCAATGCGTGCTACATAATTTGACACAGTAAACTCCATCGATCGACATCTAGAATTTCTTCGTTTTTTGCTTATTATAGACACACTGTTTCGGTTCTAATTTAGCCTAATCACACCACCCGCTCTGGTGTTGTAATGCTTTTGTTGATTACTTCAGAGAAACCACCAGGTGCGTCATCAATGCTTAATGGAATCTACAGGCAGCTATAACCTAGCATTTCTACACGTATAGTCGCGGTTGAACATTGTAAGGTACATTAGTTCAGATTGGGTTGGTCCGCATTTTGCAATCCATACAATCTTCAGTGTGTGGAGCAACGTGACTTGAATGGAATATAACAGCTCTACGAATGTTGCGCCTCCGTAGAAAATTGACATGCAAGCGACTTATGCTTTCGTATTTAAAAGTTGTGATTTGGCATACTACGCATAGGAGTATTCAGTCGAAGAATGCTTCGGTGCGTTAACCAACAAGCTTCATTCGGTATGCTTAAGACTTCGCTCCCTTGCTGTCGGTCATCATACCCGTAGTCAACATTACATTTATAACGATGATACGTCTTGAACTCCAGTATAATTAAGCTCAAGTATACCCAGCCCTAAGATACATACATTACGTAATTGTTGACATACAAGGCAATGTTCCGGGAAAAGCGAAGAAGCATTTATATTTTCGGCATTAATCGTAGAATTCTTATAAATAGTTTCATAGAATATTGCAAAGGACAGGTCCATTATATATTGAACGCCCCTCGTACGTGAATCGATAAAGATGACTTCATGAAGATTATAGCACCATACGTACTCCATTGTTCATAACTTGTTCCTACAGTCAGATTCTAAGAAATCAAAGCATCCGGTCTAACCAGGTACACTAATGATTTTTCGACACAATTAACTCCGTTTCTCTGAACAATGTACCAAATATCATTCGGAGTTTGGTAATTAAATACAATGTATCATACTGCAAGGCATTAACAATTAAATACTGTAATGTACAGACAAATCATACAATCAAAAAAAAGTCATGATATATATAAATTATATAATATGTACTATAGTTATATAGCACTTTTATCATGTAATAGGTTAATAGCCCGTACAAACAAAATTAACACACTGTAAAAACTATTTGAAATAGATCAAGTCATGCAAGCATTTTAACAAATATATACAATTATACTGTTTACAATTAAGGGATCGAAAGCTAGCATTTTCAGCTGACAAATGTAAACAAAAATAAACATCGCATGTTTCCAATTTGGCAGCAGCAGACGAGGCGGCAGCGCTGCGAGCCACCCACACAAGAGACAAACATAGATCTTACCATTCGTATTCCCCATGAAAGGATATTTAAAGTTTACCTACCCCCGTAAAGAATGAAATACTACCTGGCTTTTGACATTACCATATCACCATCAGGGGGAGGAAATTGCTATACAGAATCCTTATATAAAGTCTACAATGATTATATATTATAGTTTCCTGAAACGAAGGCTATTGAACTTAACGTTTTAATTTTTTTTTTGAATCTCAGTTTGAAAGTATCTTTTGTCAATACAAAATCAAAAAACATTAATTGTCTTGGATATTGAACTTCGTGGTTTAGTTTTAATCAAGTGTTGTCATATAGATTGAAGGAAGCATCAGTTGTTATGCATTGTAGATGTCAAGTAATCGTGGTTATTCTGAATGCACAGTAAGCAAATTAATTGAAAAGCCTACTAATGACTTTACAGTGGATTTTATTTTCTAGATTTTTCCATTCTGATCTGGTTTTAATTTGAATAGGAGTTTTTGTTCATAACGCACCAAGCGACTGTCAGGTGGTACTGAAAACGCTATTTTGGTATTCGTATTTAGTGTCACCAATCGTACGCAGGTGTGTTTTATGTCTGTTCCAGTTTGGGAATATTATTGCCATGAATTCTCTCCCGGGCATGCTTTTGATGCATGATGTGTCGTGTGTCAAACATGTCAAAGAACAAGAGAATTTGATATCACATGAATCAGCAAATTATTTATATTCATGGATACCTTCAATCATCAATATGTTATATATACATTACATGGTAAAACAGAGAAATTTAATCCTAACCATGTTAGGCGAATCAATTCAACTACATTGATAGCCAATGTGATGAGGTGCAGTTATAGACGAGGTCACTAAAGACACTCTTAACACAAAAACGTCTCAGTTTATTGATGCCATACTATAGTGTAAGTCGGTGTACAAAAACAAACAATAAGTGCGATGCGATGCAGTACAATGTTGGTCTAGAGTATATGCTTTTTAGTCCCCTACCGGTTTTTGACCGGAGGGGACTATAGGTTTGCCCTCCGTCCGTCTGTCAGTCCGTCAAAAAATCTGGATCCTGACATAACTCAATCATTTTCCAAGCCAGTGAAACTTGGTATGTGGATAGGGGGCAATAAGGGAATTATGCACGTCCAAAAATATTTTTATTCTGCCAAAAATTGTGGTTGCTATGGCAACTGAAACATTGAAAATAGCTTCAAACCGGTAGGGGACTTCTGTATTGCTTGCAATTCTTAATTACTTGTTATTGTAGTTTATCCGGTTATTTATTGTGAATAGTCAAATATCCCGACGAAATGCACCACGTAACGGCTTGAAATCCGGAAAATAAGTACATTTTCTGTGATGTAAAAAATAAATGTAATAGACTAAGAGAATCATAGTCGTTTATTTCAGACAAAACAAAACCATCCCAAATACGTACAACATGTGTCACCTGCATTATGTTTGCATTTAATTAATTGACAATGTAGTAAATGGGATCGTATGAATGTGTGATGTAAAATGTTTTATACTGTTTATACAGTCAAACATCTAATTAAAGAAGTGTCGAATTCCGCATAGGAGCAGTTTACATGAAAACATTCTCACAAAATATTATTTACATGGTATTGTTTCTATATCTAAATCTGGAAAAAGTTTTATTTAGTTCCGGAGTATCTGGTTTATTTAGTTTCAGAGTATCTAATTTATTGTGGCTATCTACTCGTTCAAACAAAGAGCCTGGACATTTGATCAAGGGGACTACAAGTCTACGCCAAGCAGCAACAATATTCGTTAAGCAGTTACTATTTGATCATAATAGTGGTCCAACAAATACATCCCAAAGTGGTTAAAATACGACAATCGGAACATCCTTGGATTCACAACGGCATACGTTAATAAATAAGAAAACGAAAACGTGCATTCGATAAAATCAAAATATCTCAAAATCCTATACGCTGGCAATCATACAGACAACTTAGAAATAAAACAACCGACATGCTCAGACATGCCAAATATCATCTATCCCTAAATATAACAGCCAGATCTCAAGACAACATGCTATTAGATAATAATCAAACAATTCATAGCACCCACTAAGATACATTACATGATACTGGAAATATAATCACAGACAACACGGACAAAGCTAATCTTCTGAACAACTTCAAACAACTCAAACACAACGATCATGATAAATGACTCCCACCTCTACATGCACACCGAGATGCAAATGTCTCCTCTTACATCCAACTAACAACAAAAAAGGTTGAGGGTACACTTAAAAATTCTTTAGTACAGACAAATCAGACAGATCTAGACAACATTTGCTGTAAATATTTAAAGAACTTTCAGATGGCTTAGCAAGTCCTCTTTGGTAGGTACCATATCTTTGGTAATAAGGAAATGTCAGCGCTTTTCATAAGAAGAACGATCCACGCACGTACAGTCTCAAATTACAGACCTATACTTAACGGATTTAAAAACGCAACACTGGGGTATGTTGTTTAATAGTAGACAATTAAAATTTATACTGGTATTGGAATAGTGCAGATTAAAGGTAAATGTATTGGCGTCATTTTGGTACGAAGATGATAAAATGAGATGATTATTAACAAATATATAGTACAATCAATACGTCGATCCAGAAAACAAAGTCGCATTCTGACCAAATTTGCTTACATGGTTACCTCCCCTTGACCATTAAACATTATGAAGGTCTATGAGACAACGATTCTGTGTTTCCTGCAACAATGTTTCTGTGTCATATAGATACATTGTAAATAAAAGTTGGATATGTCATTTATTATATTCAATTTACTTTATAGTTTGTATATAGAAGTTAGACTAGCCTTACGTAAACATTCGATCTGTTATCACCTTCAACGATAAAACCAATGCGCCGATTAACAGGTTACTTTTGTTTTCTGGACCAATGCCTTATTCGTGCGATAATTTAGTTAATAGTCGTTGGATTTCATTAAGTTTGGTATCAAAATGACGACATTGGCTTAGCCTTTGAGAATATACAAATACATTTTATATGGGAATTTGTTTTCCTAAAATATACCAACATACCCAAATGTCGCGTTTTTAAATCCGTTAACAATATATCATTACTAAGCACAATCAGTAAAATACTTTTCGTTCTCTATGATTCCACTTCCAATATAAGTGTCTTCATCTATTACTCTTTCTACAAAACTCTAGACGATGGCAAAGCGGCGAGGGTTGTTTTCTGTGACATATTAAAAGCATTTGACCGTGTTCGGCGTCGAGGTCTTCTTAATAAACTGGAATTAAATAACAAGTTCGTAATGACAGCAGGCATGTTGTTGACTTAAATTATAAAAAAGTGGTCTGAGTATTGACCACTGGTGTGACCGATGTAGATATTGGCTGTTGAGGAAGAAACAAATGACACTCCAACTTTCAAAGGACAAGGTTCACAAATGGCTTATTTTGGCCCTGTGATTTTTGAAAGAAATAAAATGCATGTTCCTATAAATCTGTCCATTAACCAACCTTTTCCTTTGCTTATATTGTATTGTGGTATTTTTAACTCATTGACATGCTTCTGAAATGATGATATTCAATTTTATTAAATTGGGCTTAAAATACAATTAGATAGGCGAGTCATTTAAGCTCAAAAATAGGGCCAACCTCAAACTAATTGCAACACAAAGAATTTTTACATTTTCATCATCTACAAACTATTATACACTCTAGAAAAAAAGTCCGAAGTAAAAATTTTGCTGGAAAGTTGGAAAAAATCAACATGTTTAAGGCCACTTTTGACAGCAAGTTTAGCATGTTCTTTTATTCAAAGTACGAGGGACATTTTAAGTTCTAATAATGCCTCTGTTAGTAGTTAAATATGTACTAAATGTATAAAAAAGTGCATATTTACTGAAAGCTACAACCTTCCTCTAGCGAAATCAAATAATGATATTATCATCGGAGAGTTTAATATTAGCCTGTATGACATTATACATGTAGGGGTATAACCTATTGAATTGTCGACAAATTGAGTCATATTAGCACTTGGAAGGGGTAACATAAAGGTTAATCATTTCTATAATTTCAAACCGATTTGTTTAGAAATTACACATATCATGTATTATATACATGTGTATCTAATAGTAAATGAAATTCTTGTTCAGACTGTATAAATGACTGAAAATGTAGATGAATAGGGCCGTGCCCAAAATACTCCCGAATATATTTCTGTTAGCAAAACCGTGTCCTCTCTGTTACTTTGTCGCTTTTAGCTGGATTTTAAAATTGCTTGGTACACTTGTTCACACGTCAGGACAGTGTGTCATGCGCAAGACCCATGTTCCTAGCTCAAATGTCAAGGTCACACTTAGAGGTCAAAGGTTATTTAGTTATGCACGTCTTGTCCGCTATGTAACATGATCGTTACTTACTGGATTTTAAAAATCCTTGATACAACTGTTCATCACATCAAGACGATGTGCCATGCTCCAGACCCAGGTCTCTAGCTCAATGGCCAAGGTCATACTTAGAGGTCAAATGTTATACAGTCATGTAAGTCGCGTTCGCTCTCTAACCTTGTTGTTTCTAACTGGATTATAAAATTACCTGGTACAAATGTTAACCACATCAAGACGGTGTGACATGAGCAAGACATAGGTTCCTAGCTCAAAGGTCAAGGTCACACTTAGATGTCAAAGGTTTTATAGTCATGCAAGTCGCATTCACTCTGTATCTTTGTCGTTTCTTACTGGATTTTTAAATCGCTTGGTACAAATGTTCACCACGTTAAGGCGGTGTGCCATGCGCAAGACCTAGGTCCCAAGTTCAAAGGTCAAGGCCATATTTAGAGGTCAAAGGTTATAACGTTTTTGAATACCTTCTTTTAAGAAACTTATGTTCCGATTTCAAAATAATTTGGCACACATGGTTCTTTGGTGACCCTCTAAACTAAATACATAAACAGCGCTGTGGTTCGAATAACAACATGGCCACCAGGGGGCGTGATACATTTCCAGTATAGATATCATGTATTAAAAAGCTTGAACATCATTGTTTTGAAAATCACTGCTCTAAATTGTAATTATTTTGGCACAAATGGTCATTGGGTAACCCTCTTCCACAAATCTGAAAATAATTTTGATTAGATTTTTCAAAAACATGAATATTATGGAGTGAGCACATTTTCCCTATATTGAAGCACTAACATTGACAACTTTCTCAGTCTTTTTCTCAAGAACCAGCTGTTTGATTTCAAAATAATTTAGCTCAAATATTGCTTTTGTGACTCTCTACCAAATTCCTTAAAACAATTATGGTTCGTCGAAAGAAATTGTCGCTAGGGAATAAATTCTAATTTTTCGTAGTAGTTGTAATAGAAAACATTGAACATTTTCCTCGCCGAAACTGAATATCTGATAGAAAACAAATGTTACAGGATTGTTCCTTGGTTGAATCGTTTACAATTAAAACGCATTAAAAGTAAAATGCTCATACAGATCAAAAAATAAACCCCACAAAAGAAACAAAGATCGCGAAAACATGTGACAATTCAATATTATGAGCATATTTCGAAAAGCCAATGGAATTTTGTCTTAGGACTTTTTTTTCACGGTTAACATTAGCTAGATGCACAATATAAAAAGATAAAACTTTGTGTTGCAATTAGTTTGAGGTTAAAAGTTAAAATGACTCGCCTAAGAGTGGTGATTTAAAATAATGCAACAATGAGATAGAAAGTCGTGATTATACATTGCAATATGGTTTTGATAGCATTGTGATTACAGTTTGGAGTTGTTTCATATCAATTGAAATATTAACTATGAAAATGTATTCGTCAATTATTAAAAAATATTGTTTTTAAAATATCCATTACATGGTTTTGTGCGAAATGTAATCTATTTTTGGGTTCAAAGTTTAATGCAATTAAATCTGATAATGAAATACCGGTGATAAATTTATAATGACTGTTGTGATTTACGTACAGGTTTTCAATCATATTATTTGTGCACATATATCAATCAGTTCTGTTAATAATACGTGTTTACAATCGGTTATGACTGCCTGATTGTAATCAACGCCATCAGCTATTTAATCAAATTATTATATCTGATAACAATTTTATGGTTACCGTAATTACTAGACCTATTTTATTACGCGTTACTGGAGCAAATTCATGGTTAATTCATAAAGCAACTAAATTAACTTTAAACATGTTTAATATGAACTTTAACTTTAATAACATAAATATAGATTTTACATCAAGCCTTATCATGCCATATTGTTAAATACGGTTAATTAAATGGTGATTTATAATGATGACGTCAATACGTACTTATAACAAAGACTTGCACAGTCAATGTTGAAAAAAATGGGGGGAAAATGCTGTTTCCAATGATATTATCGCATGCAATTTATTTTCGCGTCTCTTTTGTAGTATTGTCAGATTGACAGTTTGACCTGACATTAGCGTACTTGCTAAACGACTGAGTAAATGCACCATACCTACTGTCATTAATAACTTAGAGTTATAATTCCACTATAATTATAGTCGTGAATGTACGCATGTAGGATATATATATACATGTCAGTTATAATTGTACATTTATGTTTTCATGTCAACCTTATTATACATCTATTGTTTTAGACGTACATGTAAACAATTAACTCCCTCATATATTTCAGGGGATCGTGCGAGCCTGTCAATGGATACGTGACCTCCGCCATAAGTGTATGTCTTATATACACTGGCCAGAATACACTGGACAGGACTCTGGGCAAGAGGACCGGGAGAGAGAGCCACCCAGGAGTAACTGGAATGTCATAATGTTATGTCTAAATTATATTACTGTAAATAAATATATTGTTGGAACTTAAATACACTGAGTTAGTAAATACTTGGAACCTACAATACTACACAACGTGTTTATGGTGTTCGTGACGAAAAATTGGATTAGCGTTGGAACAGCGGTAGACACAACGAGGGTAAGTGCTTACATATTTATACTTTGTTAAAGATGGCGGTAGCTAATGATGAAACCTATTTTAAAGCAATTGGGGGAACGATGAACGATATCACAAGTAACAGTACAATGTTTCGATGGCTAACTAAACCAATTTAATAAATAGATATGGGCAGTAGGAAAATGTGGCGTAATAATTAATTTAACGGGATAGAAATTATATTATCAGAACTTGCTTTAAAAGTACTAAATGTTTAGACCATTTTGTGGTTAATTATTTAGAGGACACATTCGTTTTCAGTAAAAATTTGGGGGATCATATGCAGCTTATACAAGCTATTTTTGAAAAAATACGCCAGCATAGTTTAAAATTAAAATTAAAGAAATGCCAATTTTGACAAACAGAAACAAATTACATAGGATTTGAAAGTAATAAAGCAGAGGTATCAGGCAGCATAGCAATATGGAAAAACCATAAGTTAAAAAAACAAGGAAAATATACGACTCGGATATACACAGAATATATTTCAGTGTATACGGTAATTGCAGGTATATAATTATAATACATGAAGTTTAAGGACTAAAATATTTTGTGGATAATTATTGTATAAATATCTTATTTTTGGACATGATAATTTTATTAACTATAGATAGTACAGATATACTTCAATAGAATAAAGGTTAATGTTTGAAACAAAATGCCATGATTTATTTAATTCATTATTTTTGTGTTAATGCTTGTACGCAGCATTTTTAGATTTTTCTTTTTTCACATCAAAGCACTTCTTAGCCTAGCTTAATTATTTGGGTAATAAGCGCGTGTTCTGTGTATCAAACACATATTTTTTTTTACATAACAACTGACTTGTCAGAAAAAAAAAATAAAAAAATCTATAAAACGCACAGAAATGTTGTAAGTAAATAATGCATATGCATGACTGCTATATTTAATGCATTTTTCATGTTGTATATTCTTGACATGTGGCCACGATGAAAAAATACTTATTGTAGTACGTGATTGTCAAGTTGTCATAAGTATTGTGTTATGTACAATACACATGTTTGATAGTTGTACGGAGTGAATTGCACCATACTGTTGACATAAAGATAAGTGAGTGTGTTTCATGGTTACAGTTAATAAATAGCTGCAGGCACCATTGATAATATAATACACTAATAAGCGTGTTATAGGCGTGAATGAATAACTATGTGTAGTAATTTTGGGAATATGATGATGCATTATAATAAGTACATTGTATGTGTGATTTAGAGATTTGGGAAACGTAATAGTACATTCAATTAGTTACTAATTGATATTGTGATTAACAATAGCATTAATATGTTATGCAGTACAAGTTTAGCGTTAGAGCGATAAATTCAAGGACCGCATGTATAAATCATGTAATAAGATGACTCGTTCATTATGAATATTACGTTATAATTATGACATGTGTCATGTATTGTTACAAATTGAGAGTATAGGAAGGCATCATAGTAATTCTGTTGAAAAACCTTGAAAAGTATATTTGACTTGGGGATGAAAATTTCACAGATGATAATTAAGGACTTTGGGAATAGTCGGTATAATATGCTGTTAGCTGTTGGGGTTTTGGGCTGGGAGCATTAATATTGTTATATTGTAAATGCAAATTTTGTAAGCCTACCAGCCATATACAACAATGTATAAATTATGTTAGTACATTACCACAGCACAGAGATGACCAACAGATTGGAAGATGAGAATATCGTCACCAGGTGCATGATATGCACAGGTATCGGCTTAGGAGACCAGACACTAGGGTCTAGTTGTAATTATTCGAATTGATGATTAGTAATTAGTGTATGTATGTATACCAAGATGACGGGATGAACATCACAAAACACCCGAGGGCACATACGTACATCATTGTAAAAATATGTATCGGACAGGTTGAGTATTTGAGTATTATAGTAAAATACTTTTAATAGCAATCATTTTATATTTAGTATAATTATTGTTTATTTTATTGATTTTATATTTTAATATATGCGGGAAAGGGATTTTTTATATACTATAATCATTTAGTATTGATTGATATGATAGTTACTTATAGTATGTTCCATTTGTTTTAATCATTTCAAAGGAAGTCTATTGACTGATTCAATAGTAAGATATAACAGTTTATTATATCAATATTTTAAAAACAATACGTATACTGACAGTTATTTAAACTATTGTCAACATGACAGGTGTATACAGACAAGACATAGACACATGTACAGATAGAATACTGTAGATCTGATAAATACGCACATACGATTATACAAAATTTTAGTGACATTTTTTTTATATACTAGATATACGATTATATGTAGACACACAATTTACATTTCAATGTTCATAGTTACGTGGAAAGAGTGTTTGATCCATAAGGTGGATATATTCACTAAAGATTGTAGATTCGGTCATCATAGGGTGATTATGTTATTCAAAGATGCAACATATAGTAAACAATTATATTCACTAATTCACTAATCATTGGGGAGTAGATAATCCCATAGGGTAAAGGGTTAACACCTTCACTAAAAATTGGGATTATTAGAACCCATAGGGTGTTTATATTATTCATAGTTGGAAATTCCATGGAAATCCCATAATAACAATTTGAGATTCCAGTACATGTATCCCACACTATATTACAATCTTACATATATTAACAATTGGCAGATCCATAAGATATATGAAGCAGATCAAAAATACATGATTTAGTTGATTAGGTGACCACTCATTACCACTAATATTTTTAAAAAAATAATAAAATAAGCAGAGGAATTTTTTTTTTAAATTTTTTTTTTTAAAAAGAAAAGAAGGAAATTGTGTAGTATTGTCAGATTGACAGTTTGACCTGACATTAGCGTACTTGCTAAACGACTGAGTAAATGCACCATACCTACTGTCATTAATAACTTAGAGTTATAATTCCACTATAATTATAGTCGTGAATGTACGCATGTAGGATATATATATACATGTCAGTTATAATTGTACATTTATGTTTTCATGTCAACCTTATTATACATCTATTGTTTTAGACGTACATGTAAACAATTAACTCCCTCATATATTTCAGGGGATCGTGCGAGCCTGTCAATAGATACGTGACCTCCGCCATAAGTGTATGTCTTATATACACTGGCCAGCATACACTGGACAGGACTCTGGGCAAGAGGACCGGGAGAGAGAGCCACCCAGGAGTAACTGGAATGTCATAATGTTATGTCTAAATTGTAACTGTAAATAAATATATTGTTGGAACTTAAATACACTGAGTTAGTTAATACTTGGAACCTACTACAATACTACACTTTTCACATAGTTGTTCCAACGGTTGTACGTAACAAGCAACTAAATTGATCTTCCGCCTCTCGACTGAGTTCAACGACATAAATTATACGTTCTTGTTTTTTATATTAAGATATCACATATAATATGTCAGTGTCGAGAGTTGGTTATTTCATTATTACAAACGTAAGCGACGAACTTATTTAACTACGCTGATAGATTAATATATCTCGGTGTTGCATTTTCAAAAACAAAGTTCAAACAATATCACCAACAATACCTGTTACAACAATTCTTTTTATATAATGCCAGTGTTGACATTAACTTCTGATGACTATCCGTCTTAGAAAACACATAACCTGGTGAAATTGACATTCAAGGACAGCTGTCGAATTGTTAGTGTTTACAGGTCAGACACATTTACGACTCGAGAATTTTACAAATTTATTTTGTAATTGGTGAATTGTCCAATATCTAAACTCGGTATGATGACCGTTTATGAATTTGTTGAGAAATTCCGACACTTCGACTATGTTTCTCTTGTTTCAATATTACTATTTATTGTGTTTTAAAGATGGAGAGTCATCATCAAAGGCAATAATGCCGTGCTGTTCGATGTGCATGTCATGTACCTACAAAATAAATTCCTTATTTCTGAACTAGAAAACCCAGATTTTCAAGCCAGTGTTATAACTCTAGTTTAAGTAAAAACTAAAACAAACAACTGTTCACATCCTCACATCCTCACATCCTGATGTTTCTGAGCAGTTTCGTGGTCATATACGTATATAAAATACGTGTGGAGAACGTTGACCGCCCGTCCAATCACCCGTCCATTGAATTCGCCAACCAGAAAATAACTATACCAGGCAAAAAGAGAAATGTCTTCTATATAGAGTGTTTGTTTTGTACCTGCTAGAACTCAATAACTGCACCATATTTTCAATTCATGTTTGCTGGAAAACAGAACCACACCTTAATACAGTAAAGTTCCGCTAATAAGACCACTTTGATTTTTTTGAAATCATGCAGATTTTGCAAGTTTCAGGTCCCAAAGTACTAAATTTAGAACAAAAAGGTCCGCTAATAAGACCGTTTTGCTATTAAGACCACCTTTTTGACCGGTCTTATTAGCGGAACTTCACTGTATTAAGCACATCTTAACGAATTGAATGATGATACCATGATAAGTGTAGCTACCAATTGCCGTCAATCGTAGACATGTAGCCCGTGTGTTTCATGTTTTGAGCTGATTGAGAAGAAATCACGAGAACATACTATATGCGCTTGATACAATTCTAAGTTTCAGTTAATAGTAGTAGTTTTATGATGTAAAATTTGCTATTCATTTTTCATAATTATTGTTACATAACCAATCACGGTTTCTATTGTTTAAAATTCAACTTTTTAATAATATTGCTCAATCTCTGAACACATGTCAATTTTGAGGTCTTAAGTTTAATACCTTGTTTCCTGAGATGTTATCACTTTCCTATCAAGCCATATCTTTCAAACCATGTTGCAAACTTTCTTTTATTAATTTTACACCTATTGTTTAATTGTCAAAGATTGAAGTCTTAAAATAGTTATGTTTGACTGTTTTATTATTAAGTGTTAAAAGCCACTTCCTTTGAGATCAATTGCTCTAGGTGTCACTGTCTGCAGACTTTGTATATAAGTCAAGGAAATCTTATTAAAAGTAACTAGGAATTTTAAGGCGTTAGGTTGTGTTAGTTAGGAGTTCCTAACTAGCACATAAGTAGGACTAATATGGAGTACCATATTAAATAGTAACTTGAGTTCAAGTTAAAATTTGATTATTGGATTACCAATTGATAATAACTTTGTGACAATATGCATTATAATAAACTTTGTGAATTATACATTTGTTGGGAAACTGAATTAAACATCTAAAACTGTACCAAGTTAGTTATCCATCAACAGTTGGAACTTATATTATTACATCAACATTTGAAGACATTTATCTACATCAACGTTTGGAAACTTGGACCAACATCAGCAGCAGCATTCGGTGAGCGTGGCTTACATTACGCGCCACCACATAGTCAACACAACAACACACCGCAAACCGCTTCATTATAGTAGTATTATTGTTAAATTATTCTAGTTCTAGTAGCCGCAAAATTATCGCTATGTATTACATATGTTTTAATGTAGGCGTTCCTTTTTGGTCTGGTATGTTTTCATTATTGATAACCATGGTTAATCATTTGAAATTTGTGATGCTTATACTCTGGATTGCTGATGGTTGTCAAATGGTTTACAGGAAGGTTCAGAAGAAACAGCATTTCAGATCTAATTTATTTCACAGACGTGTTTGAATAAAACTTGTCTCTTGTGAAACTAAATTGATTTACAGACAAAGCATTAGGTGGATTTTCATTGTCAGTGTCTCGCTGGTTGTTCTTTGAACATAAAAAGAAAGATATATGGATAATGTTTGGGATAATCAGGAACATATAGATGATGTTTATTTAATTGTACAATAGTATTACGCGAAATAAAGTAAAACGTGTCTGTTCTTGGTCTCTTAACTTGATTACATTAGTTGACAAAAGTAATGCAATCTATCTAGACAATCGATTTCATGAACACTTTGCTCAGCAAATAGGGAAATATTGTATACGATATACATAAATTATATGTATATAAATGATAGGATGCGCTGGTGAAATGTGATTACGTTTTTCCTACGCGTTAATAAAATTTATTATTAAGGTGAAATGAGATAGCTGCATTACAACTAATGTTGTACAGATTTTTATGAGATGTAGTACTTGTTTTATGTACGCTGACTTTGCCTAGACATCTTAACGCATTCGAAATGCATGAATATTGCTGACTTAAAATGAGAAGGTCGTAAGTACAATACGCTGTTATGAGAAAACAAGAAAACACTGTCTGAAAACTACTCTTTACTTATAGAAAAACAAGCTTTTTCAGCTGCAGTTTTGTCAACATGACCTGGTCTGATTTTCATGACAATAGGCTCATAAGAAGCACATTGTGATGCAGGTTTCAAATATGTATGGTTCCTATCAGGTCGCATGTGTCACTTACGTACTTCTGATTCTATGCCAGTGATATATAGATCGAAAACGAGTATCGAGCCGTGACTGCATTTTTAATTATAAACACTTGGCACCATACTCTGTGCTCGGCTGTCTAAGTAGAATGCTCTCCGATCTTCTAATATCTTTTTTCTATAAACTAATTACCGAACAGTTAAGACTCAGAGGTCAAAATTCATCTATAGTTGATTATAAATTGACAAGCACAGTAAAAAAATGCGTAATAATCAAAATAATAATCATGTTGTACATGTGAATGCTCAAACGAATCACGAAGCAACATAACCAGTCAACTGGAGAATAATAGTAATATGAAAGAACACCTTGATATCCAAATAATTAAGTACGTATATAATGCATTTAAATGAAGTCATTAATTGACTCCTCTGCAGACGCATCGTAGCCACGCCCCCATAGTTACGATGATTCGTTGTAATTACGCAAGTCAAGCTATCTTAAAATGGCGTCGAACATAGACATTTAGCACGCTTATCTTTGCACAATTCCACTAAAATTTCGCTATAATTACGGTTTAAAAATATATATTGTAAAACATAATTATGTGCCTCATAAAGTAAATAGATCTACGGATTTGTATTCGATAATTTCACGGAACTATCTACAAACACTAGCGTATTTTGTCGCTGGCATAGATGAACTGACTGCGAACATCTGGAAACTTTTAATTACCTTTAAAATTTCCACGTGTTCGCAGTGAGTAAATCCTTCGTAATTCTGCTATTCCAGTGTGTTTAGTAGCCAATTATTGAAACAAATCGGTGGATCTTTTTATCTTATGTGGCAAATAGAAATATTTTATATTTTTTAAATCGTGACTTTAACAAAATATTTGGTGGAATCGTACAAAGATCAGCGCGCTAAATGTCTATTTAGAAGATAGCTTGACTTGCATAGTTACAACGAATCCACGTTACTATGGGGTCGTGGCTAAAATGCGTCTGCAGAAAGGTCAATTGCATCAAGTTCCATACAGCCAACGGAAAAACTTTCAATCGCGGGGTTCATGCACGCTATCTGACTGAAAACAATAGCGTATCAAAATAGTTAGAGTGAAAAAACCTACCTGAGTCGACGCTGTTGAGGGTTGAAAATTGTGCACTGCACCACTTTTGGTCACGTGGTTCCCCCACCGTGTTATATATGTATACATATTGTTCGTACTTACCTCTTTGTGCCTTGGGGGTGGCTACGTACTTTGCATGTAGCATGTCAATAAAGAATCCTTTAATCAGACAGAACAAAAAAGAAACATTAATAATTCACTAATGGTTCTGCTCTTTCAGCTTTAATAATAGGTAAACGTACTCTTAATAATAAGTTTATTAACAATTGGTCTGAATTATGGATGTCAACCAGCCAAAAACAGTGACATCAAAACAAGGAAATGATCAAGTAAAATTGTTTGTGTCCATTAATTGTGCTCTGGCTATGTGTAATTGTGAATGATTATTGTAGATCAAAGTCATCGCTTGTTAACTGTTACAATACTTCGACAGAGGTTCTGTTACAAGTCCATATTCCGTGTCATGTAGTGTCATAACGAAATGACATATATTTGCAAACAGTTGTATACCTATTCAGCTTAGGTCGATTTTAAGGCAAGTTCTTAATACTTATAATATAAGCATAAATCATCCTCAGTTATCCACCCCTAGTATTAGTATTCTCGCGATGTATTAAACCTATTAACACACAACAGTATGAAACTTCTATATACAGTTGCTTTTGTTTGTAAAAAGGAAGTCTTTAATTTGTTATAAACGAAGCAGTTGTTTGAAAACCTGCCAATGTGCCTTTTCTGACAGGGACCTGTGGATGGTATTCAACGCCATGAGTATGAAGGTGAAACTAGCTTTCCCTTTAGACTGACCGTCAAGCGAGGAAAACACTATAATTGCCTTTTATATTCCGCCTTTGGTAAGACGCGGTATCAAACCGGGAACCTCTCACATTCAAATCTGACGCTCTAACACTAGGCTATCAATAGGATTTGTTTAGAAACCAGTACAGTCAATGCAGTATTGTGAACAGAATTCAACATGCTGCCATCTGTACATGTTGCAGTAGTACTTAGCCCTTCAAAATCGATATCGACTCGAGTCTAGGAAATTTCGTGCAAATGTTATACATTGAAATTGTTTTACTGGATGGACACACCGCGTAATTGGAAAGCCTTTTTATCTTTTTATTACCTCATAATGTCCTTTCTGGCTTAGTACAATGCTTTGCTTGAACAAGGCAAACGACGAACATTTGTGTTCATTAAAATGAAAATAAATCGGACATAGAAGGCAGCATCAGTAACAGCAGAACACGAAAACTTGAAACAGCTACAAAACTACGACATCCCACTCCAACAGCCTGCCGCCCCAGTCAGTTACACAAACCCGGAGCTAAGACCAGATGACAAGAACAACACAAGAGGACGAACACACAACAAAAGGGAACTCACGAAGCAACATCAACCGGAAACAGTGCACACCAATCTCATTAAATTCAGCTCCTTCTTGCTGTAGGTTTACCGAAGGAAGATCATTGTCCTTTTGTCAAATTGAGTACATATGCTCCCTGAAAAAACGAAGCAGTCCTATGCCGGACACCAAAACTTCAGATAGGCACACACAAAATTAACACCCACAACAGGACAGTGACCAAACTTTAATAGTTCACATTGAAACTAAACTTAGTCTATATAACTTCTATATATGACTTGTCATTGGATATACATGTATTATATTCACACGAGCATTAACAATATCAACTAAGTTGGCGTCGACGTGAAACCTGTAATACAATATATTGGTTATTACTACACCTAGCACATTGCACCTGCTTCCATACCATAAACATTCACAACAGTTTATCATATTACCTAACATTGTGTTAATGCCATATTTAGTTTACGTCCGCTAATGTGTGGAATGAACAGTGAATCTGTCCTAATAGGCGATTCTGTTTGTTCAAAATTCGAAATAATTGAAATCGTTTACCGCCGCGATAGCCTAGTTGAAGAGAATATGCAAATTCCAGAAAGAAATGAAACTGTATTTCTATAAACTTGTGAGTGGTGGTAAAAACATGTACATAGTTTCATGTTTTGAAATAGCTGAGTAGAGTGGTCAACTTGAATATTCGCAATTCAAGAGCTATCTGCAAATTAATCGTTTCCAATGAATAATCAGTTAACAAGAAGGACTTAAGCCAGTATGACATCATTATTAAAGCTGTTTTTATTCAAACCATGACAAAGGTACACGCAAATCTATGTTTATGGGAATAATAAAGCATGATTATGTAGTGATTGGAGAACATACACGTCTGATTGAGACCTTTATAACAAATCATCGACCTCCTTACTGGTTTCTGGTGATGTTTTTCTGCATTATGTCTTGTACAATGTTGTATGATGATGATATTGTAAACGAATTTACCAGTAATGACAGTGATTACACTTTCATCACTTTTCCTGCCATTTGGTAATATTCCTTGTTCATTTGGATGCTTCCTGACAACCATTTACACCACTCTTTTATTTTACTGTAAAGCGTAAAATCTATTTCATTCTATACTCTGCACAATAAAATGTACCCAGTCTTCATTTGTTAATATACCAATGCGCATTAAAGAAGTAACTAAACAAACGGAAATAACGAATCAGGCGGGAGAGGAGCAGTCAACAGAAACAGCAATGTACGAAAAACACCAAAAGAAACACACAACAAAGAAACATCACATGCCTCACACACAGAGGTCACAATGAAAAAACACGTGAATGATACACGATTTCTATCTCTATAAAGATCCATGTACTATATGCAGTGGAACCGTTGCCTGAAACAAAATACATAATTATGTGGACACGCAAGAAAACACTTTACAACTCAGTTTGGCTGCAATAAAAGCAAACATACTTGGTCTAGTTCATATCGTTGTTTGCACAGCTAATCCTTTGCCGACTTCATACTTCTTCATCACTATGGACAAAGTAGCAATTGGCGTGATTGAAATCGTTGATGGAGATGATGTTTAAAACTTAGATGTTCTGAGCATATTGACATTGTTATTAAGGTTGGTTTACTTTTTTCGTCAAGATGTGTATCATTGGTTGTGTGGGCGAAGTATTGCTGAATGTTTTCAGACCTTTCAAAATAATACAGGGATTTTAATACAACAACATATGTCTGAATTATCAATGACAATGCTATGAAGCACTTATATATATATCGATTTGTGTATATGAATGTTTATTATATGTTTATGAAAATAAATACTGTTTAAACCAAGCATCTATAGTAGAAACCTTGTTTCCTCGTTGCCAATTGAAATATACACTTTGTATGTATCCAGTTTACACTATCAGGGATGTACCTAGGAGTTAAATAAACATTAGCACAATTCATTGTTGGCAGGTGAACTATTCAGCAATGAAATAATAATAATTCGAACAGGGATAGCAGCATTCAAAAGAAACAGCTAAACACGGAAGGCTAAATAACTAAAATAAGTAATACATAGATCACAAGCACACAAGAAAAAAGCACAAGAAAAAACTGAATAGTTCATGTTACTTTTATTTTAAAATGTCACTCTGAGAACGCGTTAAAATAGGTCAAACAGCTAGCGCATTCAACTTTTTGATTGCTGAAACTAGGCCATTCAGATGTTTGACAACTGGGACACTTTGGTGAATCATTTTCTCGTTCAGTTGTGTGTTGGGCATTATGCCTTGTATTGTTTTATGTTTTCTGTTGTCGGCTGGTAAAGTTAAATGCTGCCTTCCCTGTCCGACTTAATATTATCTTTTTTGGTGATTGTGGCGTGTGATATTTATATGTTTTCTTAGCTCGGCTTGTTAAGTTGATTGATGCCTTACCAGTCTAACTTTCTAGTATCTGTATTTAGTGAAAAGGCAAATTGAATGTGGAGTACATTGTTTGGAAGAATTATTATATGGGAACGAAGGTACCAATCACTGTATAGCTGTATATAAGTTTTAAATGTATGTACTCGTATATCTGCAAGAGACTAATGCTGTAAGTACTAAAGAATTAACAATAAAACATACGGCAGAATGCTTTTATATTCATTTGTATGACGACTGCTACTTTGTGTGTAGCATATCTGTCTGTTCCTCAATATTCCGTACATGTGTTTCCGGATGTGCCACAAAATCACAAGACATTTTATTATGTGTTAATATTGCAGATACTGCAATGTTTCTCTGAGAAACAACATTCAAATTGACAGAGAGAATCATACTGACATTGTTGTCATTGTTGACACCAAACTGGTTTATTGATATGACGTTTAATATGTTTCTTTGACATATACGGTTCGCAAAAAAGGTACGTACTTCATTCGACAAAGTACTTGCTGAAGAATAATTTAATAAACTAGTTATAGTGTTCAGATTATACATTAAATATATTTTATTACCAAATATATATAATTTCCATGAACATGTATGTATTACAATTATTCACAGTATATGCATGTGTTTAAGGGGTCGAGCACCAAATTCCAAAACTTAGTTACGACTCTCCCATTAAACAGTGTTAAAATGTTTGTGTTTTGAAAATTACTTAATCTATACCAAGATCAAAGCGTGTTGTAGAGTTCGACTCATTAAACAACATACAATTGCTTCTGGAATTGCATATCTTGCAGCTTATAAGTACCCTGTTAAGCTCGAGTTTAATCACAAAACGTACCCTGACTATGTCATTGTGCTGTTAATTACTTCAGAGAAAACTCTGCATATTACAATCAAGATGCACAGCTGTGTACCTAGCATATTGACTTGACTGGATAATGAAAGAGGATACACTGAAGAGTGAATTCAACAACGTATGTACATGTTAATTAAACGGAAACTAGGAAGGTGATGCAGTATGTTATTAGACTACAGTACATGTATTAATTCCCAATGGAAATAAAACGGTAATTACTGCAGTTTCAATGGGTGTGGCCTTTGCGGATCAATTAAGGAGAATGTACAAGTATATGTCAATTTCTGAGAAATAAAGGCATCATTGAAATAATGTTCAAGTTGCTTTTTGCATTGTAGAGCGTAATGAAAGCAGTAGAACGCTGTTTGATTTCGATCCATTGTTCTCGGAACCTGGTTTTGCTTTGGCTTGCTTGCTGTTTTGGATAAACTATCAAAAAGCAGTTGTTGCCTACTTTGTGAGGGCAAATGAAATTATATGTTGATCAGCTAACGTAGCAAATTATTTGAGCTTGTTGGACGAAAACTGTAATAGCATATGCATAAACTTATATGTCTATTGTGGAAACAATGTGAAACCTTACATGAAATTGGTTTTAAAACAGCGTGTAAACATATATTTACTAAGCTAAAATCTTAAGGCGAACTACAACAAATATTTATTATCAAATTCCATCAATAATTGCCTTGATGAACATATTCTGACATTAACATGATTGTATCTATCCGAATTGCGTTCACACAACTGACTTATTGTTTCTAGTGTGTTCTTATGTGTCCGTGTTGACGTTGAACTGGACAAATCTGTGGTAATACTAATTGATTACTGAAGTATCACAGGTGTGAACTGTAGCGAAGTATATGCATTATCGTTGAAATGGATATCTGAAATATTGCACATTAATTCCACAGTATAGAGCCTTTGTATAATAAATAGCGAAATTGGTACATGATTGTTTCGCTGTTTACGTAATATATACACCACAATTTCGCATAACAATTACAAATACTATTACTGTAACCAAGCAGTTATGTTAGTTCATATATTAACATATATTTATAGCACATAATTATGAATTAAATGATTTTGAGTAAAAAATCTTTACTCATTTCGTGTCTTATGTCTTCTTTTTGCCTCTATTGCACCGTTTTAATATTGAAAATGAATTACATCTTATAAATGACAATCTAATCACTGACAAACCTTTATCGTCGAGTTCCTTGAAAGTCTGTCAGAACAGTATTTCAATACTTGAAGATAATTGGACTGGTTACATCGAGGGGAATACATTTTTTTTCTCAAACGTAGAGACAGTTTGTGTTGCAAATACATATTTCAAAAATTTAAGAACTTCAATACAAACATTTTGGAGAGTTGTTTTCCGTACCAGCGCCTTGTGTACAAAGTAGCTTTGTATATCTTTGGGAGAGATACGTTTGTATGTTTCTATGGTTCACTTTTCGTTCAACTAAGATTTAGAAAGTTGACAAGTATATAACAGTTCATTCAAAAGTAATGATGGAAGTACTGATAAACGTACCGATTACGCATAGACATATACACGCATTTTGCAGGTTAACAGTATTCTTCCTTACACGGACATAAAGACAAAGATAGTTCTCTCGTGTAGATAAAGTTTCCTGAACAGGGCATTGCAGCAATTGCTGATGCATTCAACTACTATGGTGTTCGTTCATATGTGTAATAAAAATAGAATGTCACAGAAAGATGTCATGTCATTTAATTTTCATTTAATTTTCTAATTCAGACGAATTTTGCGAAGAATAAAACACTATACAATATAAATGACAACAGATAGATTATTTCAGTAACAAACTGAAATATTATTGACAAACCCTGAAATAACCGCCTTGAACATAGGTAAGCGTAGGTAGGTCCTATGGCGTTCAATCTTACGCAGTGCATAACCATGGTTTAGTAGCAAAAGTAGACTATATTCGTCAGTATTAGGAAGGTTTCGGAGGCATGTGTGCATACGAGTGTACATTAATACAACATATTACTATTTATGCAGTAATAATAAACCATATTTGTTTGACGTACATGTAGTCACGTATTCCTTTTGTATTGATTGGCTATCATTTGTACTTGTTAAAAAGCACATTGGGTTGTTCAGTTTTACTTTATTTTATAGGATTACTTTACTGTAAGCTCTTTTTGAAACCGCAATCGTCAGGTTTGTGTTGTTTTCACACGTTCGTGTTTCCATTCACTGTGTGGTGGGAGTTCCATACATTACGTTATTGTGTCCCACACTTATTCATAAGGATTACCTCGTATCAAAAGTCCCCGATTCTTTTTATGTCGGTCGTCGCATTTTGCAAAAAAAGTCGCGACCCAACCTGTACCCTCAGGCACCGTCATATGCATTCGGATAGAGATCTGGCACGATGATAGCCGGGTACCGAAAAGTAATCGTATATTTTGTAACGTGCTAAAAACAAAAACCGTCGTCCGCGGTCGTCTTTATCTATGATCTGTTGGTTTCGACTTAATCGGAACAAAAACAGAAATGGGGGCAATTCGGGACGACAATAAGGCATATCGGAAAGTTTTGTTGATCGGAAACAGACTTGTCAAAACTGAATGGGAAAAAAACAATGCTTAGTGAAATGGAGTACACGACGCCAAAAACACCATACATTTTGAAAATGTGCACCAAACAGTTAATACCATAGCGAATGTGATGCCAGATAAAGTACATCTATGAGTAATCATTCCATTGGCCTCGTCTACATTATTTCTCATGAATGGACGACAGTTACATGTACTTGGACTTTCAATCAAACGATATACATTGTACAGAATGATAGTTTTGATTGACTGACGTAATAACCAGATGCTTTACCCACGTTTATATAAAGTTCAATACAACACTTCCTGTCTAACATGTCCTGTTCATACAGTAGCCTAATAAGACGTTTTCATGTTTACTGGTCATAAAAGTTGCAAGTCTGATTGATACAAACAATGGACGTCTATATGAACATCTGCAATACTATACTGAGCGATTAATGATATTTATTCTCATTTCATAATGACTATTTATACGACAGATCAGCGTTGTAGTTTTCTCAAAATCAGATGCAATACAAGCGTTCGAAAAAAGGCACTTATCCAATTATAGTAAATACTTTACATGTACTAACAATTTGCCGCCATACAGAAACTGCGACAATCACTAGACATCCATTCGTGAGACAGACACATCAATATGTATGTCCATTTTACGTTAACCGAACAAAGGCGATTAAGAAAACGACGTGCAAATATCAAAGAATCGTCTGATCTGCTGTTAAATTTCAAAAACGTTATATGTTGCATTTTTTATGCATTGCCACAATTTCGTCTTTTTCAAGGTATCTAGCAAGCCCTTTTGACAGAGACCAATGTGGCAAGAATAACATGGAAATTTGTGTCCCTTTTCTATTCTCAGAATGTGACCCAAAATGCCAAAATAATGGACTGTTTTCTGTTATCTCAGATGCTTGAAAACGGCACATACATTTTAGTGAAGTTGGACTTAGCAGCGCAATGTCATCATTAATGAAGCAATATGTATTCGTTTAAAATATCGTACATGTAACCTTATGATTCTGATTATTCTATAAGTCCATCGCATTCAATTTGCAAACTATTCACAGGGAAAACAGTTTAATCTTATCAAACTTGAGACTATACTAGTACTTTGTGAAATGTGTTTCAGGCCTTGAATCTAAGTTTCAATCAATTGCCATTCTAAACTTTTAAAATCTGGTTTTCACTACACAAAAATAAACAGGTGCATAATTTAATATGCACACTCATGTTGATATTTCGGCAAAACCTTAGAGATAAAAGACGTTTAGAAAATATTGACGACTGCCCGCAGAATGAATCGGCCTTCAACAACATTCTCCAAGCTTAATACTCGATAAACTTGCTGGTGTTTTGTTGCGGTTAAATATTCAAGATCTGTGGTGTTGATGCTGTGATATATTTGCAATGCTTGCTTGGTGATTGTCAGATGGGTTACATGTATGTTGCTATATTTGCCTGATGAACCACCACTTCTGATCTAATTTATTTGACAGACATACTTGAATAAAACTGTCGCCGTCGGTACTAAATTACTTTACTGACAAAGCAGTAGACGATTTCATCGTCAGCATCTCGCTTGCTGTTCTTTGAACATAACAAGAAAGATTATGGATATTTTGAGATGATCAGGGACACAGATTTTGTTCTTCCGATAGACAACTTGATCAAATTAGTTTGACAAAAGTTATACGACCTGTCTTAATAATCGATTCATGAACACAAATAACCGAAAAGAAGGAAATTATGCGTACATCTTATATAAATGATATGATGCGCTGGCGAAATGTAATTACGAATTCCGTCGTCGTGTCGGTAACATGCATTATTAAAATGTGACATATGTATGAATTTTTAATGTAACCCAGTTTTATTTGGTGAGATATAATTTACTTTACGTTTCTGCCTAAGATAAGCTGTCTTCGAAATGATACTCCAAAACTAATTAGGAATGCAAGTTTATATGCTAATAAATTGACAAACAGCAGCTGAGTTATAGAATAATGCATGCCAGTTACTCTTAATTGATGTATACTAAACGGATTTAAAAACGCGACACTGGGGTATATTGTTTTATAGCAGACAATTCAAGTTTATGCCGGTAGTGGAATAGTGCAAATTAAAGGTAAACGTATTGGCGTCATTTTGGTACTAAGATGAAAAAAATGAGACGAGTATTAACAAATAGATAGTACAATCAATACGTCGACCCTGAAAGCAAAAGTCGCATTCTGACCAAATTCCCTTACATGGTTACCTCCCCTTGACCATAAAAACATTTATTTGCAGGTCTATGAGACACCGGTTTCCTGCAACAATGTTTCCGTGTCATATAGACACATTTTAAATGAAAGTTGGATATGTCATTTATCATATTCAATTTAGTTTCGAATTTGTATATAGAAATTAGACTAGCCTTCCGTAAACATTCGATCTGTTATGTTCAACGATAAAACCAATGCGCCAATAAACATGTTACTTTTGTTATCTGGATCAATGTCTTTTTCGTGCGATAATTTAATTAATATTCGTTGGACTTTATTAAGTGTGGTATCAAAATGACGACATTGAATTAGCCTTCACGAATATACAAATACATTTTATATGAGAATTTGTTTTCCTAAAATATACCAACATACCATAACTGAATCACGATCATCTAAGCGCTTGTTCAGGTATTTAAACTTATTTAATTAAGGATGGAGCTCGTTGTGTTAATTATTTAGTCTAGTGGTAACGTTTCTAATCTCAACACAGACTGTCCGGGTTCGAATGCCATTAGAATCATTTTTTATTTTTATTTTTTTCGCGAATTATTTTTCCGCACACTTTTCATAAAACTGTATTTGTAAGTGTATTACTTACAACCAGATTGAACCTGAGTAAGCTGCACATTATTAAATCGAAATATGGCTAAACGTATCGTTTTAACGCAGCAAGGACGATACATTGTGTCTAATGTATTAGACTTCTGTACACGAGAGGCATCAATGGAACTGCCGGTGATTCCGTTGTCCTGTCCAAGGAAACAAACTACCGCGATGACAGGGGTAACAGAAAGGACGGTTTCACGCATAAAGGCGAGGAAATAGCAAAGACGTAACAAAATCTCACTGGATTCTTTTGTTGATGATGATAATGACAGTGATTATGACGAGGTGGATGGTGATAGTGATGATGATTTTGCAGATTTCTAAAATGATTCTGTCACAAACACTGCTGATGAACAACATTAATTCATATACTTAATATAATTATCAATGTATACGTACAGAATATTGATTTATAATTGATTGTTCTAGATACATGAAATAAATTATTATATAATAAATATACAGAATAGAGAAAGTATACGAATGAAAAAAAAATGTAACAAGATAATCAACGTATAACGGGATACACTAAGAAAACAAGTTTACTAGAACTGAAGAATACAAATCATTACCGAAAAAAAATGCAAAAAAGTGAGACTCGAACCAGTAACCTCCATCCATAATATTATTGTAATTCCACAGTTTACCAACTGAGCCAGCGAGACACATGTAAATTCGTCTCGTATATTTGCTCATATTGCGGAAACGTAATACGAAACAAGCGTTTATTGACCATGACTGTAAATAAGCATCCCTTGCTGTTGAAAATGAACACATCGGCTAATTAGCATGTGTAAATGTTATTGTGCGCTATATATATCTTGGCCGCGCTATACCGATGTGATTTCTTTGAATATAAATGTGAAGTCTATATTCAAAGTAAATTCCTATACATTCTGCATGCCAATACATAGCATAGCCTTTATTTGCCAGTCAGCTTGATTTTAACCCAGATCGCCAGATTAGACGGCAAGTGCGCTAACCACTGAACTACAGAGGCACATAATATGTGTCAATAGTGTATGTTGTAAAGGCCTTTGGGTGTTATTAATGTACAGTCATACTGGTACATTTACATAACGTGTAGTGATTTGTGTGAACAATTTTAAAAATGATAATAAAAAGTCGGACAGGGACGGTATCAGTCAACCTAACCAACCGAGCACAGAAAACATATACAATACATCATATACACTATCACAATGCCAAACACATAAATGGACGAGAAAATGAATTTCCAAGTCCCAACTGTCAAAAAGCTGAATGACCTAGTTTCAGCAATCAAAAAGCTCAATGACCTAGTTTCAACAGTAAAAAGGCTGAAATACCTTGTTTTTTGCGGTCAGAAGTCTTCAAAGAATAACAGTTATAACAAACACATTCATGTAATGATACTGGTCAAACTTCTAAACCAACTTAGTCGACACTGTATGTAAGTATACACATTATTGTTACACGCAAGCACATACTGTACATATCATACATTTTATAATACACATATATTGTGTATACCGCATTGTACCTTTGGGGCGATTTACATGCATTATGCACCTTCTAGTCGGTACAAAAAGTAGCATTAACGCCATTCTAATGTTGCACATGATATTCGTCTCCGTCGTGTATACATATTGAACTTATTGTTTCCGGTTGAGAAATGAAATATGGCTGTTCCAAAAAGATTTTACTCGTTGTACTTGACAAACAGAACGATAGTTTACGTCAATTTCGTTTCTATACTTATTTCTATAATTATGTTGTCAATACTGCAATTCAATGTGTTACATAATGTAGCGTGCGCAAATTTTATGCTAGAACTGTTATCAATTATATGCAGTATATGGTAAAACCAAACGACAGATTTACATGGGCAGAAAAAATCATAAATGACTGTGCAATTGAAAGTCAGAACAGCATCTACATGCAATGAAGAGACGGTCCTTGGCAGATCGCCGCAGTATAGTATGTGTTCTTCGTACATGCGCACATAGTTATTTGACAGACGGTTAGAATCAGGCTGTATTCATTGTCATTGTTGTCATTGTTGAAATAGAATTGATTTATTGACAATAAATTTAAAGTTTTCTTTGCCATCAGTTATATTTGCTATTTCTGTAAAGGTCATATATTCATAAGATATATCACGCAGTTGCTTCGTGTAACTGTATGCTGGGAAGTTATACGTATTAGTTTAGCATACTATGGCGTACTCGTATATAACACTATTATAGACATACGGATACGTAACATAAATGCCTTTGTGTTACTCAATGCTGTGAACTTATACGCATCAAATTAGCATACCATGACGTATATAACATGGTATTGCCATAAATGTTCCACTATGTGTTTAATTACTAGAAAATGGTGGCAGATCTGATTTTGTACTCACAGGTTGTCAACAATGATACTGTTCACGCAGTGTAGCAATACCACGTGACTCTGGCATCAATAACGGCATCAACTTAAGGAACAAAGTTGTCATCGTTTAAAAACGGACAAAGTGTAGCTATCTGCAGCTGGGCTGTTTTTTCCAGCACCCTGTGAAACCTTAGGAAACAAGACGGCTTGGAACTGTAGTCCGCTTACATACCACTTCCACGGTGTCATAGGGTGCTGGAAAAATAGCCCAGCCGCTGACAGAGGTCCTGCAGTTAGGCTGGCGTATGTTTCATAGACATCGGGACAGAAATAAAATACTTTCGGCTAGTTTCGTTTTTCAAGTGGAGCAAATGATGACAAATGTGATGCTTTTAGTGACGTAAGAGTCACGTGATATTGCTGCACACTGAATCATCGTGACACAGCACTACCTCATATATTACTATACAAAATATTATATGTATGTATTTGCTGTACACATAGTTATTGCATTCTTCCGAATATGCACAGTATAATAATTGAGTTATATAAGCTGAAATATAGATCCGCGTCTATAACACCACACCTTACGATACACAAGAGATGAAAAACTCTCGTTAAATATTCACGATAATGTAATTGCTGCAGTCCTTTAGGGAGCTTGAATAATGAAATCAAAATACAAGATTATTGTCAGGAGATGCGTGCTGACTTGTTTATTATCGACATGAGGCTGTGTATTCACATATGACTTGATTTGCTAATGTTTTGCGTACAGACAGTAAAATAATCATATAAAACTGGAATGTTCTACAGATTACGACACATTGTCATGAATCTGACATAACACGATGCTTGTCATATATTGATTTTATGATTGTGTTTTGTACTCACTACTGAGGAAAACGTAATACCCCAATCACACGACCGTCTCGAATCAGCCGGAATGGGCCCGAATGAGTCGGAATGAAGAAAGAATAAACATTCGAAACACATTCCGAATGATAACTCGAATTGACCAAAATTATTACAGCTTTGTCAAAATGCCGTTGGAATACTTCAAATACCATTCAAATACAATTCTTATATACTTCGAGTATAACTCGAATACACTTCCAGTCCGCCTGGAATGATAGCAGAGATTGTGCACGCATATGTTTTCAAAATACGGTAAACACAAGCATCGGACCGTTTTGCACGGGATTACGCACGTGTTGTGCACGGGTAGTGTGTTTAATATCAGTACCTATCATGGCTTTAAGTAATGTTTCGAATATAGTCAGAATGCCGTAAGAATATTTAAAATGTAATCAGAATGTCGAATAACAGTGTATTCATTTTTATTTTAATATGTATTTTATTTCAAACGAAATAGGTTTAGAGCATGTTAAAACATTCAAACTGGCTCGAACATATGGAATGTACTCGGAATGCAATCGGAATACATTTCGAACATACAAGAATGTACCACGAATTACTATTCCTACGGCATTCCGGCTCATTCCGACTCTCGTGTGGTTGGGGTATAACGTACGTGTTTCTGTGCTCCCGGTCGTAGTAACCATTTATAAAACGGCATGATGGGAAATATTAAAACGATATAAATTTAAGAAATAATGAATATGTACCTGTGTTTTATGTCATATGGGTCATATGTTCTTAAGTAATATAATGTGTCAGGCATGTGGTCTCAACATACAACACTTTTACTTTTTCACTTTTTAGTTTTTTTATATTCCAGATCATTTTAAGATGATTGATAATACAAAGCTAATACTGTAAATTGAAACAATACAAATAATACATATACATGTTCATGTTTACGGTATGAATGTAATGTCACTGACAAGTGTGATAAAATAATGATAATACATCATCAGATTTGTTTTTGAGTTAGTTATATCATCAATGTTGTACAATTGTGTTTATCATTTTAGCCTGATTGTTCTGTGTTTGTTTTTGATAACTTATTACTACATTGTATATTAAGTTCTTCAAGTATAGATATAACATCATTCAAAATTAAGCATTCTACGACTTGTAGATACAAATTACACTGCTGACGTTCTATTTACACCCGAGACATGTTACGTCAGGAATGTCCGAGGGTCCCGCATGAGAAAGTCACGTGTTCCTTTTTTTAGAATCGATTAAGTAAGCTTCAAAAACTGTTACGCTAGCTAAAACAGCGCTAGCTAAAACAGCGTTGCCTAACAAACCAATGATGAAATTACTTGGACCAGTTACTTATACCCCCATCACACGAGAGTCGGAATGAGCCGGAATGCCGTAGGAATAGAAATTCGTGGTACATTCTTGTATGTTCGAAATGTATTCCGTCTGCATTCCGAGTACATTCCATATGTTCGGCCAGTTTGAATGTTTTAACATGCTCTAAACCTATTTCGTTTGAAATAAAATACATATTAAATTAAAAACGAATAAACTGTTATTCAAAACACTCTGTAT
The DNA here is from genome assembly GCA_947247005.1 of Spisula solida. Lineage (NCBI taxonomy): Eukaryota > Metazoa > Mollusca > Bivalvia > Venerida > Mactridae > Spisula > Spisula solida. Next base: position 25,088,447 of record OX365945.1, on the reverse strand, counting down.
TTATTGATACTGTCCAGATAACACGGCGTCGGAATGAGCATGAATGCCGTAGGAATAGCAATTCGAGGTGTATTCCTTCATGATCGAAATGCATACGAAACATTCTGTCTGCATGCTGAGTCAATTCATAGTGCATTCGATATATTCCGGCCCATTCCTGTGTCCACTTCGAATGTTTTGCGCATGTTCAAAACTTTCGAGATACATTCGAAGTCGGGTGAAATATCGAACGGCTACCGAAGTGTATTCTTCCGACATTCTGATTAAATTTTAAATATTCTTACGGCATTCGGACTATATTCGAAACATTACTTAAAGCCATTATAGGTACTGATATAAAACACACTACCCGTGCACAACCCGTGCATAATCCCGTGCAAAACGGTCCGATGCTTATGTTTACCGTATTTTGAAAACATAATTATGCGTGCACAATCTCCGCTATCATTCCAGGCGGACTCGAAGTGTATTCGAGTTATACTCGAAGTATATAAGAATTGTATTTGAATGGTAGTTGAAGTATTCCAACGGCATTTTGACAAAGCTGTAATAATTTTGGTCAATTCGAGTTATCATTCGGAATGTGTTTCGAATGTTTATTCTTTCTTCATTCCGACTCATTCGGGCCCATTCCGGCTGATTCGAGAGTCGTGTGATTGGGGTATTAGAAATAAATATAATGTTAGATATATTGACATTAAGTGAAAACCTCACAAAACAGATTGATTGGAATTTTTTACTTAGAAATAAAGACGACATTATGAAGAAATTAAATTAAACATGACAAATACAAGACAAAAACTGAAAATGTCGAGTGATGTCGATAGCCTCGTTCGTAGTAGAGCATCCACTCTGAGTGTTGGAAGTGCCGGGTTCGATCATATAAATGGCGAAAAAACCAATTGTACTGATATTAGTAATTCCCTTCCTAAACGTTTAGCACAACGAGAAGCTGGTTCTTCTCTCTTATCATACTGTCATGGCGATGGATGACACAATGATATGTAAAAGTCGAAAACAAACTTGTTTCACAAACGACCTAAACTTATTAATTATGTATAAACCGAGTGTCGTGCACATTTATATATCTTACATGCCCTTGAAATTCCGACAGCGCTATGGAGTTAAGTTATTTAAAATTGTGAACTAAAGATAAAGGTTTCATCAAGTGGACATCGCATCAGAAAACTGTGTATGGTTTAGAACAAATATATATCTACAGATTCATCATGAATACTTTAGTTTATGTTTCGTTCGTTTTACTCGGATACTGTGGATGTACATCTGGACTGTTGGACGGTGGATTGCAACCATCATTGGAACAGAAGATAGATCTGTTAACCCAAAGATTTCAACAATTGGAGCAGACAGTGAATACCCTACAGCATGCTTTGCCAGCGCCTAGTGACGGTAAGTTTGTAATTATTTAAAAAATATATATTAATGATACTCTGATGCGAGTTGTAGTGTCGGCTAGGTTTGGTTGAAAAATACATATTTTCTCATATTTAAAACTTCTTTTATAGGTTTCTTTGTACATTTATCTCGTTAAATGCACTCAGAGAGGAGAATAATAAGTATGCCTAATGTAGGAATGTCTCTTTAAACTTGGTAGCTCAATATAATGTACAAAGAATCCACCACCAGGCCACTAAGATATTATTAACTCCAGATAACCATCACATTTTTAGATGTGAAAGGTTTTTAAATCACTGCAAAAGGTTTAAAAACATGTTTCAATAATAAATAATAAAAAGATGTTTGAAATCTCCTTTTTCATTGTAAGTCTATTATCAGACATGTTTTGTAAAACAAATATTTAACAAACCCCATTATAAAACATTTTCATAGAAGTTACAGAGTTTTCTCTTAATATCTGCAATACTTTCTGTGGAAACAAAACCAAAGATTTGAGAGGCGATTATGATATTTTTTTTTTAGATATTTATTTTCAAACAGAAGGCTTGAAGCCCAACAGTTTACATATATGTACATAAACACAAATGACATGATACAGTATATATAGAAAATGTGGTATAAAGCATGCTCAGAATTATTTGGATGGTAATGGCAGTATTTTATCTTTCAACAAAATCAGTGACTATATGAACAAAACAATATAACAGAGAAAAGCGTCCACATGGTTACACAAATATGGTACAGTCGCGTAATTTAAAACTTTTGAATACATAAACTGACAACTGCTTGATGGTATGATGATTTTCTGATGTTAAAAGTTCAATGAATTTTGGTATATTTGGTCTTTCCCAGAAATATTTATCAATGTATGTTTTACGTAAATTATTGTAGAGAGAACATTCTAGTATAAAATGAAACTCGTCCTCTAATGAATTACAAATTTTACATTTTCTTTCATTTCTCGGTATCTTGTTGGGCTTAGTCCATCTTCCGCTTTCAATTTCTAATCGGTGACTTGACATTATAAGTTGGGTAAACATTATTCTATATTTTTTCATATCAATAACATCTAAATATGATTTAAAACCAAAATTACCTAATAAACTATAAGTGCTTGCATGTGAAGATTCGTTAATTTCTGCATTCCAATTTTGTATAAAAATATCTTTTATTCGTTGTGAAAACAAGTTGATAAAAGCAGTTTTATTTTCTACTCCTTGAAAAAACCATACATGATAAAACCCCGTAATTTGTAAAATATTTCTTACTTTTGATGCCCAGTTTACAGTATTTGCATTGATTTCAATATCGTTGATCATAAGATTATAGGTTTGTTTTGTAAGTTTTCTGTCTTCCGCGCGTGTTATTTTAAGCCAGAAACGAATTATATTAACTAATCTATTTTGTTTTAAAGGTATTCTCCCTAACTCACCGTATATAAAATTATTCTGGGTTTGTTTTTTTACGCATAATAGTTGTTTACAAAACTGTAAATGAATTATCTCTGATTTATCCGCATTATGAAATCCCCAAATCTCGGAACCATAATTTAATATCGGCACTATAAGTTTTTCAAAAATATCCAATGTATGGCTAATCTTTAATTTATTGAATTTATTTAAGTACATTTTCATTTTATATATTGCTTTTAATGCTTGTCCGCTTAAAGTTTCGAATAACTTTTGATAAGATCCATTTGTGGTAAATACAATACCCAAGTAAGTAAATTGGTGAGCAATTTCAACAACATTATTCTTATAAGTAAAAGGTTGATGATTGTGAGAACCACTTCTACCCTTTTTAAATACCATTATTTTTGTTTTATTAACATTTACAATTAGCTTCCATTTATCGCAATAATCGGATAAAATATCTAAACCCTCCTGAAGTCCTTCTTGACTATCAGAGAAGATAACGATATCATCCGCGTAAAGTAATAAGAGTAATTTTAACAAACCAGTGTCTACACCTTTAAATCCATTCAATGATAAATAATCTTCTAAGTTATTCACGTACATTGAAAATAGGAACGGACTTAGACAGTCACCCTGTCGTACACCTAAAAAGCAATCAAATGTATTACTAAGTTCATTATTTAATTTAGCTCTAGACTTTACGTTTGCATATATTGATTTTATTATATCTAACATTCTCCCAGTGACTCCAAGTTGTATTAATTTATAGAATATATTTTCTCGGACTAGATAATCGAATGCTTTAGTAAAGTCTATAAAACATGTGTAAAGCTTTTTGTTCTCATTAATGATATGATTAATTAAGCCCTCTAATACAAATATATTATCTACAGTACTCATATTTTTTCTAAAACCTGCCTGTGCTTCTATATATATATGATAATTTTCTGCCCATTTATTGAGTCGATTATTTAAGACGTGAGTAAACAATTTGCCGAATGTGCTTAATAATGTAATTCCCCTGTAGTTTTCCGGTTGGTTAATGTCGCCTTTTTTAAATAGCGGTACGATATATCCCTCGGACCATGCATTATGTATATGAATGTTTTATTTCTGTAGGACCAATCGCATTTACTGCAAGACTCACAAACACCATCGGGAATATGGGTAGCCATCAACACATAGTCTTCGACGATGTCATTACAAACCTTGGAAATGCATACAGTCCTCTGCATGGGGGTTTTACCGCTCCTGCGAATGGTGCGTACGTTTTCTTCGTTGTGATCACAAATGTTCCGCAACATTCTGCCAGCATTGAGCTCATGAAAAATGGACAAGAAGTTGGTAAAGCTTTGGCACATGGTTCAAGCACCAATCCAGATTTATATGTAACATCAACAATAGCTGTTACAGTTCATCTCACCAAAGGTGATCAAGTTTGGGTCCAAAACGAACATTCATTTTCAGGAGTAGAAGAACTTGATGGAAATGGGGGATGGTCTATGTTTTCCGGTCATCTTATCGCTTCAGATTAGTACCTCATTTGGGAGGCAAAGTCAGCTACAATTTCTCTATAATACTGAATATTTGGAATAGTGCCATAAGTACAGTCATATTGAACCACGAGCAGCTCGTTGGTAAATGTTTCAGAAACAGGAAACCATGAAATAGGAATATGTTTTATACCTCATTAGGGGCAAAGTCAGCTACAGTTTCTCAATTATACTGAATATTTGGAAAAGCGCCATAACTACAGTCATGTTGAACCACGAGCAGCTCGTAGGTAAATGTTTCAGAAACAGGAAACCATGAAATATGAATATGTTTTAAGATGTACATGTACTTCTGAGGGTGGGTAACATATTCGATAAGCCACTATAGATGTATGGGTTAATATGTATTGGGTTTTGTATAGATGCGTAATAAAAGATAGATAAACTAGCTGATCATGTTGGGCTTTTGTGATCACATTGGCTAAACGTTTTTAAACATAATTAAAGAGCCAATGTGATAAAAAACCTGGAAATATTCTCGTATATATATCCATGTTGCAACTAGAAACAAGAATATATTCTGCTACGTATCTACATAAGTACTGCGCGAATTGTAATTGGTTTGAAAATGATACGATCCTCGCATTACAAAGTAAAGGTATGATACAAATAAAAGGAAATACATAGAAACAGAAAACTGCTCGTCATACCTGATGCATACATGTGATGTCCTATCAACAAGTCAATACCCGCGCATGGTTACAGTTTCAAATACCGTGTTTAACATCACTCTTTGTCATACCTCGTATTTATAGAGGTATTTATATTAGTTCGAGGAAAACGTTAATATACGAGTATCAAATGTGCGCAAAACGGAATGTTAGATTAATAAATGAACTTTTGCAATTTGATCTAAACCGAAGTGAGCCGCATGAGCATACCACTTAAATTTATATTTAGAATTTCATCTACGATGCGCTTATAAAACTGATATGCGTGACCATGCAAGCAACCCTGTTCAAAAATGGATAACCTTTCAAACAGTCTTCATGCGGAACACTTTAGAATCGGTTAATATAAATATCATCATTCCCCTTTGCAACATATAATTTTCATCGTTTGAAAGGGAGAGAATTAGATGAAAATTACTTTCCTTTGAACCTGTTTAGCCATCAGGTGGAGTGGTGATCACGTGAAGTCACGTGATTATCCGCGCCAGTTTTTCATTCAGCGTTGTATGTCGAAACAACTATTACGATTTTATTTAAATCATTGAAAGATGATATTCAGGCGAAAATATACTAATTTAATAACAAAGTGTTAGCTACTTATATAACATATATATATGAATATTTGTTTGAATTGAACAACTTACATGTAATCTGATCACATTCATTTTTCAGCGTTAGCTGTCTAGCTTGGATGTTGACCTACTTTAACAACCAATGAAATCTTTATAAATTTCTCAGGGATGACTGAAATTCCACAATTTGATAGAATAAAATATTGTATTCTTTTCACAAAAGGTTATGCTCGATTTAAAATTATTGCACTGCTCTCTTGTGCTAAACTTATAGTACTATACTGGCCTTTCTGCTATATCATAGATTTAGTTCGGCAGTGTACAAGACAATATTACAGAGTTGAACTTGACATGACCTCTTGCTTTACAAGTCAGAAGGAGAAGCTAGCAACTATTGGAGGAATTTACAACTATAACGTATACTTCATCAGTACAGTCTTCTACAGATTATATTATATTAGGACCTGTTCTTAAAATAGTATGTAAACTTCCTGGTTATCTGAAGGTCGGTCAAGAAATGTAAACAAGAGATGTTTCAGTGTTAAAAGTACTATATTGTTTTGAATTGGTTTTAAACTTCTAAACACAAAAATAAAATGCAAATAATTAGTTTGTTGGAAATAAATGTTTGATCACATGAATTCTCTGATACTGAATAAAGTAACATTATTTTGTATCTTGTAAAACAACATGCATAATAAGCAATATCTGTAACCATGTTTTATCATAAGCTTTCACCAAACTTCTTGAATCAATAGATCATGTACTTCAAAATCAACACCAAACATAATATTTTATAATTCAGATAGACTTAGGGTATGCACTTTAGTTTTTTAATGAGAAGAATACAATAACGTGAAAATGCACGTTTCTAGGTTAAACTGCACACATGTCATTGACCATTCTTTATTTCGTATATAAAGTGTGCAGTCAACTTAATTATAAATTGATTGAAAAAATACATGTAACAATTGCAGACTGTCATTAAACTCAACGCTGTATATCTTTTTTAAAGATATTTCTTGTTTTTTATGTGTTGGATTGAAATTAAATATATACAGTACATGATATGTTTACAGTGGTATAATGCATGTTATGCATGTATTTATTTGTATGGTTTATTTTATTTTCACGATTTATAATTATATGATAATTATATATTCACAGTTGTTCAGTTGGTTGACATAGACCGGGGTCCAGTATAGCCAATGAAACATCTGCTTAAAATCATATTGGTAAAGTGCATTCAAAGAAAACATAAACTCGTCATAAATGGATTCGATATCAAATTGTGTTCCATGCGCATTTCATACATCAAAGGCGCTGTAGTGTAGTTGATACGCACACTTCCTACAGTTTTCAATTTTATACTGAGTTTGGGTGGGCTTGGGCACCAACCGACCCTCGGGACTCTGCAGATGTTATAGAACGAAAAAGCATACGTTAACCCTACAATATAATTGTATCATTATTGTACTGTAGATAAAATAAAACAATTGAAAAGATACAACGTGATAGATAAAGAATGAAAACATAACACCCAAATAAATCTACATACCTCACTACGTGTATCTTTGTATTAGTAACAAATGGAAAATAAGGTATGTATAACAAAAGATAAAAACTTGTATATCTTGGATGTATTGTTATAAGTGTAGATTTAAAGAGTGTATCAGTAAAAGTGAATATGCTTAAGATTGAACAAAATTGAACATCGAAAATGCATTTAATTTTCATTTTTATTTGTAAACAAAGGCTAGTGTTATCTCCTGCGCTCTATAGTGGTGTTAAATTTGAAAGCGATGTGAACATGAATAAACAAGTCATGTTATTTATGTCGATTGATAAATTCCACTGAATACACTTGAAATTATACATGTGTACTGAACGGGATCGAGTTATCAATTCGGCGTCATTTTTCGTGTGTGAAGCGCATGTATGGAATCTTGAACCCTGAAATTAGAATGTATGAGATATATACTGGTACCTGAAATTTGACCGAATAATAAAAAAAATCTCAGTTATATGACACCTAGTAAAATGCCATCTATTCATAAGTTCAATGCTTTGTCTATGATAAATGAACTAGAAATTAGACAAGTAGTAATATATGATTTAACTGTAAGGAGTGTTTTAGGTTTCAAATAGGCTACCTACTGACGGCCTTATACGTACCCATTCAAACATCACAGACGTATGATGTTCACGGGGATTCCAAATAAGTTTGGTTAGCAAAGTAATGTTCCGTATGCTGATTAGTAAATCGCATGACTAGCCGTAAAAGTAGCCATTACTGATCAATGAGTGTTCCGTATCACCACCATACAACAATATACAGTACGTTATGTACAAATACCATTAACGGAACCCAGTAATCAGGTTAATGATTAGTTATAAAGATCTCAATCAAACATATGTTCTCCAATGACTACACAATCATTTTCGGTTTTATTTCCGATAAAACATAGCTTTGCGTGTACCGTTGTCATTCATATTGGATCAAAACTATTAGCTCTTCTCCAAACGTTTTTCGCTTCGTCGTCAATGTTGAACAAAATGTATTATCACAAGTTATCTTCCAATCATACAATTAGGCAAATTGGACACGAACTTAAAGCACTTACATTGCTCCAAATGCTTGAAACAAAGAATTTGAATCATGCATGCATACACCAGTCGCTCTATCAACCGTTGTCATGTTGTTTACTCTATAAGAATTGACCCCAATGAATACCGAAACGTTGCAGAATATACAGATACTAGTTCATGTAGAGTAAGTGCAGGTTGTTAAAGTGGTACTCTCTCTATTTTCTTTCAAAAACATCTACGTCATCAGCACTGTGCCTGCTTGCTTCTTGACCAGTTTTATACATTCGTAGTTTTGTATATATTTTCAAATACGTAACACATTCTTTGCTATACCGAATGCCAATAAAATACGTTAATTATTAAAATGTGTATGCAAAAATAGAAATAAAATACTAATTAAACACAAAACATAACGATCATTTTGCCATAACTATTAACATGTTGTATCAGTGTTCACTTTTGTGAAACCATTTACATGTATAAGTCCGAAACCAATATAATATATTGACAACTTCTTCCGTTTGATCGCCCCTATAAACTCGATTACGAATACACAGGAGTTAAATGTACACACAGTCATTGAATATGCCAATGATAATAATAAAATGCTAACTGTAAACGATGATGTATACGATTGTGCTGGATATGTTACTAATTTAATGCGTCAGCATTTGTCTGCTATCTTCTGTTATAGTACCGTCGATCACAAAAGACGTTCTCGGTGATGGATGGCATCCTCTTCTTTGTCTTGGAATCCGTAAAAGACTATACATTGTTAGCCTGCAACGTGCTGAGGTCTAATCACCATTTTAATATATTTTTGTTTTATTCATACCATGTCTTTCTAAGTAAGTGTTTTGTTGATAGTGTTCCAACCAGAACATTAGGCGTAGATCATCATGTCGTTTTTTAAGATGTTCCTGCATGGGATGATATCGTATCACCACGTGATTGCGATTGACCAATCAAATTCGTTGATTTAGCTACTTATTTGTCAAAGAGGTGGGGTAAAGTCCAATTTCAGAGCTCGGAATATCAAAGCTTTCAGAGATATTTTGTTTTAATTATCCAGCTGTATGGACAGCAATATATCTATACTTTTGGAGAGATATGTTATTGGAGTTAAACTATCATACACTAGTTTGTTATTGAAAGCATGTTATTCATTTAGTAAAAATATATGTTTCTGTGTGTGTTGTTATGAAGAGACATATCCATTTTAGACTTACAAATGTTTTATCAAAGATAAATTGATGATAGTGCTGTTAGAATTATGGTAATATGCAAAATATATCGGTACTTCCACAAACGATATACATGCTGCTCAAAATGCTGCTCCGGGAAAACAACTGTTTCGCGTCACAGAGATGTTTCTTTCAAAGTGAGACAGTTGTTAAATTATATATTTGCAACACTCACGATCTCTACAGAGGAGAATAAGTATACCCCTTAGATGTTAAATATCCAATTATTTACACGCATTGATTAATCGTTCTGTCAGGCGATATCGGATATATAAGCTTGTCAATGGTAAGATACCAAGCCTGTTTCAGGTCTAATGTGTTCTACTGCATCAGTAACAATATTAACCACGTAATTCTCCTCGTTTTCTCCACATAAATCCACAGATGATCATTATTAAAGTCGCATGGATACACATATAAATCTGCTTTACGGCACTACCATTTGTTGCCAAGTGTTTTACATGGCAGAGATCGTACGTCAAATTGCCAGACTACATGCCATCAATACGTACGCGAAGTATCTCGTTTACATGCTTTGGGAATGTGTTCTTTAATGATTATGTTTTGTTCGTAGACATTCTTGTGACGTCGAGCCTTGTATATCTCTGACGGGCGACCTTTTATAAGGAACCCTTACATGTATGTAAGTTCAATAGCCCGTAGAGTTATCAGTTCACTATAGGGGACTTTGAAACAGAAGATGTACAATATAAACAATGTGAGCATAAGATGCTAGCCTGATTGTCAGTAAAGTCGTTAACATGTTACCGGTATCATACAATTTTGCGACCTCCTATAGAATCGGTCGCTTTACGAACCCAGTCTGGAGTCAAATATCCACGTGTGAATCATGAACAATTTATATTAGAAGTTGGAAATTAATATACTTCCTGTTCAAATATATATTTTTTAGAATCTTCAGATTGTGGTCGATCAATGCAGAAACACAAACCTTAAGAAATGTACTGGTAATCTTAGTTTTCTGTCCATGTCGTGACGTCAATACATTGCAATTTTGATAGCAAGACGGGTGATGTCTACGTGATGTTTGCTTCTAGAATTATTATCATACATCAATTGCTTACTTCCGATGCGACTTTCTTTTATTTAAATTGAGCATGCAAGCAAATGTGCATAAACATTGTAACAATTACTTTCTCTATTCCCACAGGAGAGCGTGTCTTCTCCAGCTCAATATTATAACAGAATGTGCCAATCAGCGACTTGTTAGTATATTTCTTCCTATAATTGTATGAATAGTCTGTAATTAGTAATTAGTTAGGAGCATGCTAAGGATGGATTTCAGAACCTGTGCTATAACGACTGTGCTTATTTTCAATAAGGCACTGACTGGTCTATTTATTCCAAATATCAAAAAAACATATCGGACATGGAAGTCGGCATTCAATAGAAAAAGTATAACACATGGATAACACATGGATATGTACAAGTTCAAAGAACATACTTAAAATGAAAAAGAAGTTATATAACCGTGCAGATGCCTAAATGTTTGTAATGGTTCTAAGCAAAACAGATAATGACAATCAAACAGCGGAGAAATATGCACGAAAAACACAAAAAGAACATAATACTAACAAAATTACCAAGTTTTAGAGTTTCGCTTTCTAGTAGCGTCATCCAATACAAGTGAAATGTGTCATCTATCTGTCTTAGTCAGTCGACATGTCATTATCCCCCGCCGAAGGCGGAGGGGATATGGTAATGGTAGGCGTCATTCCGTACGTCCATCAGTCCGTCCGACTCTTCTGTGTGCATCACCTCCTACATTTCATAAGGGATTTTGATAAAACTTTCGCAGCTGTACCCTCAGGTGCCATAGCGCATATTGTCATGGTTTTTAATTTTGACCATTTTGACAGAATGATGGCCTATTGTTTATTTTGTACATGTGAAGCTCTAGAGAAAACAGAGAGAGTAAAATTAATGTCGCCATTACCAATATAGTTTCACTCAATAACGTTCGTTTGTAAATATATATTATTGTGATACTTGCAGTGTATATAGCTTAATATGTGAAGATGTCACTTGCAGTAGATAGAGGTCTGATAGGTGTCAATGTCTAAAATAGATAAACTGATTTTGCTCAATAACATTAGTTAGGAATGAGATTTCATGATGAATCTTGCTATGTAGGTAGCATTGGTAAAGACAACCATTGGGATTGAAAGTAGGAATGGTTAGACCAATGTCACCGTTATCCTGGTTTTCGTGTAATGTCTTCTGCTTGTTGTCTTTGTTATTTTGTATGTAATAAATTTAGAGATAGAGCAAATATTTTGTGCATCTCAAAAATTTCTTATGGGATTACAATTTACAATTATTTTTTCCTTCGGCGGGTCATGTGGCTGCCTGTGACTGCTTCTTGTTAACATGTGAGTGGTATAAAAACTTTGTGTATCTAAAACACTCATCTTTACCTTAAGCAATGACATCATATAGTGTGTACTTGACCAGGGTTATAACCAGGCTAATTGTTTATATGTGGCGTGTGGGAATTCTACTGAATATTTCCCTGTACAAATTATTATTTTATCTCATTTGGATAACGCACTGGCCATATGATGTGTCTAATTTGAATGAACACTAACATAAGTCAACATGTTACAATCACCAGGCTCGTGGTCACAAAGAATTAGTTTTCAGGACAAGACTCGATCTACCGAACTCCGCGACTACTTTTTTCCTAGAAACGTTACCGTCACCGTTACGTCATTTGTCATACTACATGACGTCAAACGTGACGTCATCAATCAGCTATATTTTATCGCGGTAATAAAATATGGTAAGCTCAATATACGCAAAGAAGGCAAATTTCACGTGCTATGTTAGAATTACTCATAACATGTAAAATTAAATGTTAAAATAAACTGCACGAAACTTGTTCTCTGTGGTTCATTCCTATATCATACATAGTGTATTTCTTGCACTTGTATTCATTTATTGATTAATGGAAGAAGCCAATTAACATTAAGTTTAGCATTTAACATTGTTTGCATTTATACTTACATACCCATATACAGGGTGATCCAAAAAACATGTCCCACAAACAATGCCTATTAACTGCGCATTTTGGTAGTATATTTATTGTTTTTGGTATTGACAGAAATAATAGGGAATTAAGTTTTATGTGGAATATGAAGAAGACCGTCATATATTGTCATAGTAACGCCAATCACGTCATCACCGATGTATGTACTTTGATACGAAAACGTGTGTAGTTTGGATGTGTTCATTATCGTTAATTAGTATACATGAAATGACAACATATTCGAAGCAATAGTACTTACATGTTTTAAAACGTTTACAACAACAATGACTTTTTATGTTCCCGAAAATTCGGGGTGCCATATAGTTGCTGCTTTGTCCGTCCGTCCTTCCGTCCGATATTTTTGTCCGGGCCATAACTTGAAAAGTATTAGAGATATCAATTTGAAACTTCATAGGTGAATAGATCTTGGTTATGGGAAGTGCAGTGCACAAGAACCATAACACTTCTTTTAATTTTTTTTAGTTATTCCCCTTTGTAATTTTTCATACTTAATTTTTGTCCAGGCCATAACTCATACAGTATAAGAGATGTCAATTTGAAACTTCATAGGTGAATAGATCTCAGTAAGGGGAAGTACAGTGCACAAGAACCATAACTCTTCATTGCATATTTTTTTAGTTATTCCCCTTTGTAATTTTTGGTACTTTATGCTTGTCCGGGCCTTAACTCATCCAGTATTAGAGATATCAATTTGAAACTTCATAGTTGAATAAATCTCATTAAGTTATAGTGCTGTGCCAAAGAACCATAACTCTCTTTTGTATATTTCTGAAGTATTTCTTCTGTGACAAACATCCCCGGGGGAGCATTACCCGTCACTGACAGCTCTTGTTTACTTAAGTTAAAAGATGGAGCTGGACAAATTAAAACGAAGAATAACCCATTGTGTCTTTGTGACTGTTGTAGTTCTTTACATAATGCTTCTAAACTATGTAAACAATTGACATTATTGATTTTTAAAGTTTTCCCTTAAGATGCTTTGTGAATATCACCCCTGTTCTCAAAGCGGACACCACAATTAGTAGACGAGTAACACGGTCAACAAGCCAGACCTTTAACATACAATATATAAAATAGTTTGTTCATTTTACATTGCATATCAAATTGGCTTAGTACATTGCATATCAAAAGGGCCAGTCAAATTGCCTTTATGTTTATGAAACACCAACTTTCTGATCAGAGTACCTCCCGACTTCTATCCTTCTATGCCAGGTGTAGCAAACATGTTGGCATTCTTTAACCATTATTTAACTAGTTGGCGACTCACCAATCTGTCATATCAAAACGATCCATGACAGGAATTGAACCTTTGACGGTCAAGAAGACGGTAACGTGCGTAATTGTTTTAACCAAAACTAGGTATCTCAGCCTTTTTTACTGGGTAGCTACGGCATTCAGTTTTTTGATTGCTGAAACTAGGTCATTGAACTTTTTGACAACTGAGACTTGGGCAGTTTTCTCGTTCAGTAATGTGTTGGGTATTGTGTCGTGTAATTTTGGTATGTAATGTGTTTTATGTTTTCTGTGCTCACTGGTTAAGTTAAGTGCTGCCTTCCCTGTCCGACTTTCTATTATCTTTTCTTGACAGCAGTTCGATTTTATATTTAAATTTTTGTTAGCGAATCATTAGAAAATCATATTACATTTAATCACACAATCCCACAATAATAAATACTTCACAACGTGTTCCCTAGATGATATTCGAGTAATTTGATTGCATTTTATCTCAGTTAGCGAGTTCTGCAATTACATTCGGCCGAACCAAATTATATCTATGTTTAGAGTATTCGGAAGGGTTGGATGTAAATAGATTATTTGCACTATTATCAACCCTTTACTCCATAGATGCAATGTATGCCATGTACTTAACGTTTTTCCGAAGAATGAATATGAATCACTCAACACCAGTTCAGTGTGACGTAATGGTGGCACTCAACACCAGCCCAGTGTGACGTAACAATGACACTCAATACAAGTCCAATGTGACGTAACGGTGGCACCGAACATGTTTAGCAATCCACAAATTTACATTCCCACGAAAATTGCATTTTTTATAAATCCACGAAATGAAATTGCCAACCAACAACGTGGCATTACAGTATTTGTTACACTGATTTATCTAATGTATATTCTATAATCAAGCCCGTTCCATGAGAAGCCGAATATTGGTGAATCTAATTGTTAATTTCGCGGTTATGTATAAGTTTGTTTTTACATATGTCTTATAGTATGTAGTTCCCCACAGACACCATCTCAGACAGCTTTTCCGAGGCCGTAATCTAGTTGCAAATGATCTTCATATGTAATACAATTACATCTATGTCTCAGCAGACTATACCGTTGTGTGAGTTCATAGCGTTAAATTAGTGAAAACTATTTAAGCCTATTTGCATAGTATTAAATACTCTTTTATTGAATCTTGCGAGTGTATCCCTAAGAAATTTATTTACCCCGTTCTGCATAAAAAACATATTTGCATACCATTATACCAAATTAAAACAAAACATAGAATGCAGCAATTTTACTACAGTACATACGATTTTGTCTTTTTGACATTTGATACTTTCTTGTAACTTAGTGGTGGAGTAGGAAATTCATATCAAAACAATGTATACTAGTCAACATTTCAAACACAACACTATATTTAACAGCTCATATTCAAATAATCAGTGAATAGAAGGAAAGGGAATTTTACACAAAATTATAAATATCACTTCATCAAAATTATTTATATTGTTATATCAACTTCAACGAATGCTGTACCAGGACGAAGAAATGCATACTGATTACGCTACGTATCCAAATTAACTACCTGGCATCACAGGTAACTGTATCATTAATAAAGAGTAAATAATAAAAACATTGTTTTTAATAATATCTAAGAAAGTTTTATAGCACGGAAATTGACCACACAGTCACTGAGGTGCAGTTTGTGTTTAATAAATATTTCATTAATACTGGATTTTTACATGAAAATGATATAGGACAAAAGTTAGGGGGTATAAATGATTGGCCCTTAACATTGTTAACGTGATAGAAGTAGGCCATATAGTTGGACATGACGTATCGCTCCGTCCCTTATTGATAAATGACAGTTGTCTTCATTTCAATCATTAGTACACGTACTTCGCCAATGTCATCCATAGGGGGTGTCGATATCTCAGATGAAAAGAAATAAGTCATTGGCAAAGTGTGACAGTTGTTTGTGATTGTTATCAGTTATCTATTGTTTGCAGAATTTTTGTTTAACTCCTCAACGGTATCTGTATCATTATTCCCGTCCTGTGCTAGGTAATGTTCGAGATGTATGCATTAGTGGTTGAATATTTGTTATTTCATTTACTAGTACCATTCCTTAATAACATGTATGTTCTGGTCTACTTTCGTTATTTCCCTATTTCACTCCTGTTATTACCTGGTCAACTTTCATTATTTTCCTGCATATTACACTCTCGTCATTACCTGGTGTATTTTCGTTATGATCATATTCCACTGTCGTCTTGACATGTTCAGATTGGTAACTATTGTCACATTTGGTGAATATCCTAAACAATTAATGTAATTGAAAAAACGTTCTTCCCTGTAATAGTTAAGAGCTGTCATGGAATTTCTGTAGGAGGTCGTTCCATTTGAAATGTACTTAAATAGTCGCATTTAATGAAATACCGAAACAGAGTGTTGCTTCTCCTTAGAACAACGGTGATTTATTTTTATTTCCCATGAAACAATTCTGGAATGATCAGCGCTATTTTTTTCTGTTTATATGATAAAACAGGATTAAACATTATATGACCAGTATTAAATCACATCCATTAAATAGTTGCAACTAGCGGGCATTAAACATATTGTAACATTGTTTTATTCAAGTAGTTATTTTCTGTTGGCGGAACAAAATCTGGAATGATAAGCGCTATTTTTGTCTGTTTCTATGATAAAACATAATTAAACATTATATGACCAGTATTAAATCACATCCATTAAATAATTGCAACTAGCAGGCATTAAACATATTGTAAGATCATATTTTATTCAAGTAGTTATTTTCTGTTGCCGTAAAAAACATATATTTATGCATGAACAACTTGTTATGGGACTACATGTACATTCATTAAAAGTACATCGACACAGTAATAGAAGACGTATACAAAAAAACGGGAATTAAACAAAATTTAGAACTCTATGATATGTTTATATTAATTATTATGTTTAGGCATCTGAAGTGTTTTCTGCACAATCATATTGATCGGTCGGTCGGTAGACCCAATTCATTTCGACTAATAACACAAGAACGGTTGGGCTTAGAATCTACAAACTTTATGTGAAGGTTGGTCATCATAATTAGTTGACCCCAATTGAGCCTAAAATCACCGTGACCTTTGACGGCAAAGCGGTTTCTGACCCACTGCGTAAGAAGGTAGGACCTACGATTTTCAGGGTTTATGGTGATCATGAGTAGTTGACTTCTACTAATAATCAGGCCAGTAGGTCAAATGTAAAGGACGTGGTGGACATTAAAACAAATATGACTCTTTGGCTGCCATCGGGGCATACATGTTTTGCAAACATCTCTTTTTTTCCGATATCGAATTATTTCGATTTTTCGTTTTTTCGATGTTGGTATTGTTGGTCAATGTGTAGGCAATATATCAATCATTTAGGTAAACACATTGTTTTGAATGTGCATTTTATCTGGATTAGAGTGTTTACAGTTCACTGCTTACACAATGCAAATTACGAAGTATCAACTTATCAGATATTTGTGTCAAAAGCCTTCTTAATTAATGTTGTACATGTATTAACATTGTTGCCATAATATTCACGGAAAGGTGCAAGTGCAATAGTTGTACAATTCATGAGAGCACAAACACGTAGGAGTAAAACGATTAATGCATTAAGTAGTATATATATTTCAAATTACACACATAAAGGGGAGAATTATATTAAAAATAGCTAGAAATATAATTGAGGCAAACTGTATATGAAACTATATTTTGTATGAAGGGTTTCGTCACTCACTCTCCTCATTAAAATGCGAGTGTATTAAAGTGCATACATATAACTATCCATTACATCAATACTGCATGCGTAACACATTAAGTATGACCGCATTGCATGTGTTTCCTATTTCAATCATGTTAAAAGCCACCAAGAGACTAATTCTGAACAAATACTGTCACTGTGATGAACATTTGATGATGGACTTGCTAATGTGTAGCATTTAACTGACATATCACACATTTATTATGGATGTACAAATGCTTTCATGTGTTGAAATAAAATAACCAAAAAAGTACATTGAAGAGAACAAGCCTTTTGAAATGAATGCCACAATTTCGATGTGAAAGAAAAATATTGCAATTATTACTGGCCAGTGTACTGAGCCATAATGACAAAGGGAAGCATATGGAATGTCATAAGAAATATGAACACCATTGTGACAACATCTATACCAGAATTTATGCCGGTGACGTAATGTTAAAATACTTCAATCAACAACATTTAAATGAAACAATACCAAAAGGTATTATTCCCATTGCACCATTCATTAATGAAGCATTAAAGACAAAAAATGCAATTAACAAATTATATCCTGGAGTGTGATTGAGTTTGCATTATATTACACATATATGTCAATGTAACATTCTAATATCTCGATGTTTTAATCATATTAATAGTTTTCTGCTTTTTGATAGTTTTTATGCGATAATGTATCATATGATTAAATTTAATTAACAAATGCATTAAACTGAGGATTAGAAATATGATGCAAAGTGATCCAATATTGAACAAGAATAAAAACAAATAAAGAATTTCATGGAAGCATCGCTTGCGGAACATACAGCACGCCTTTCGTGCTATATAAAAGTATATATTACTACTAATTATATTATTCATACCTTACATCAACGGAACTAGTTATTATGTAAAGCCAAACATTTTACATCAAACATAATTATTTGTTTTATGGTTTCTGAACGTCATTGGTGTACGGGCTTTTAAACGTTTATACCACTATATCAAAGTTGCCATTACCTATTTATATTTTAATCATTTAAGTACATGTACTTAAGTTGATTTTGACGCTGACTATGATAAACCAATGAGTAGGTCTGCTGTAAACACCGAAATATTTATGATAGTATTCACCATCGTTTTTACAATAGGTCAATGTCATATAAACTGTTCCAAATTATTTATTCAAAACAAAAATATGTAGCATAATATAGACATTGCTTCAGAGAAGGAAATTTATATACAGTGTACTTTTGGTCAATATCGATATAATAATATGCCTTTAGAATTATATAACACGAAGGATTCAGAAACTCACAGAAAACCCTCAAGGAACTCTCATTTATATATTACACACTAATAGACTTGGTGATTATTCATAGTCGTGCGCTTTTCGCTCAAACACTGCTTTGCAGTAGATGCATTGTGCGACTGTGCGTTTCCATGTAAAAGGAACGTATTTATGAACGCTTTATAAATTATATCTCTAAAGTTCTGTCTGCACAACATATCTGTAGAACCTACGGGTTAAATACTTGTCCGTTGGTTCTAGTATTTGAATAGCAGGACCTTGGTGGATGAAGATAATCACAAACATCTCTTTTGTCACTGATTATGTGTGCTTTGCAGTAACAGGCTTCTTAGAATTTCTGGTAGCGATTTTATGATTTTCGTGCTTCAGTCTTGGTTAATGATATGGGCCAGTGATTAATTCTCTGTTATACAAAGGAAAACCATTTTTTGAAAGAACTGGGTGAATAACTTTAATATAATACTGATGATATTTTGGTCATCACTTTGGTATCCAATGGGTAAGAATATAACGTATTTATGAAATGTTCTCCGGAAAGAATTGTTCTTAGGACCATTTACGAGTTTTATATAGTGTAGCTATGTACAACACGGTGAAATAAAAAAAATGATCAGTATGTTGATGTGTGCACATGTATAAGTAGGTAGCTTCACAAATCTAGCCGTATTAGCATTACTTTAAATTTCACAAATTTCCCTTTCAGCCATCCCACACTTACTTTGCATCGCTCATTCGCAACACACTCTGATGTCGTGATTTTTCCTTTAAAGCTTTAAATCCTAAAACGAACCTCCTCTGACATATAAGATTTTCACAATAGTTTCTACGCGTGTTCAAATTAAACAATAACCTGTCATTTTGTTTAAAACAAGCATTAATAAAGACAATAACAAAAGAATGACATTCAAAATTATCAAGTTTTATTAGTAAAATTGGCAAATTCAAAAAAATCCCTTCCCTTTAAACATGTTTAAATACGCTAGGTTAGAGTGTGTGTAAAAGTAAACCAGTATTCTGAAAACTTGCAGATGATTAAATAAAAGGATAGAAAACGATTAACAAATGTATTAGACGAATTAGTGTGCCTACACCACCTCACAAATATGAGCACATTAAGCGTATAATGCCTCGCATAGCCTGTATTGAAAATCTCACACGTTTGCCTAGTGTGAGTGCGCTAACAGCATTCCTAGAAAATAATGAGACAACATTTTATCACAAACTAAACTGATTTACAGGTAGGTATGGTCAATCAATAAACATGTAAAATTATATTGCAATAACATAAACGCTTTGAGCAATATTGTACTTTGAATTAGGTGAGGCGTTTTTAAAGTCCTTGAGTGTATGCATTTAAAAAGGTATTGTGTAACATGTTATGTTGCCACCAACTTTCGAATCAAGTTTCTGCAGGCCCACTCGGCTGAATAGAACGGATGCATCTTTAAAAGTAGACTTTACTTTTATGTTGATGTATATACAAAAAATAGCCATGTACTAGCCTACCATGTTCTGTTAATATTTGTGTTGACAATTCTTTGTTTTATATATATATATACATAAAATTCAGCATTAATGAACTACTACATGTATTTCCAGAACAATATTGATGACCGAAAGTTCGGTGAATGTTTAAGGTTTGTAGTTAATATATAAAACGTCTTTGTGTATCTTTGATTTCATTTGGTATAATTGACGAGGCCATTCATTGTTGGTCAAACAAAATCATCGAATTTATTTATCAATTCAGTACCAGTCTCTATTGTGTGTTTTGTTTTTTCATTTTTTTTCATTATTTAAAGGTTCTGTAATAGACCATCTGATTGCTTGATCTTAATTTGAAAGGTAATTGTTCTCTCGCTCTCTCTATCTCTCTCTCTCACACACACCATTTCCCACCGTTTGTCATCAAACTGTAATCGAGTAATGTGCATGATTGCTTGGAAAGAATTAAATGTTAATGACATCCAGCTAACTCGAGGCACCGTTATCATAATTTGTCACCGTGTTGATATTTTCTGTGAAGCACCAGATTGTTACACAGTCAAGTCGTTCTTGTCTTAATAGTGATTTTAAAACAAGGAACGTGGGAATACCATGAACATCAGTCATATGACAAAGACAATTCTGCTGACATTGCACAATAAGATCAAAACACCAGGGTACTGTTTTATCAAAATACTTCCGAAATTCTTAAACTTATGTTCATATACAAATTATTTATAATTCTTTAACCTATGTTAATTGTGATTAAAGGTTGTTCAATGTGAATTATGCTTCAGTTAACGGACTCCTAAAAACCATACTTGTCAGAAAAATGTATGTTTCAAAAATGCTTAGGAATTTAAGTTAGAAGAAAAGTTTAAGAATTTCGAAAGTGCTTTGATAAAATAGTACCCCAATAAACGACCTCACATGTTGCGATGCTGCATTACGCTTCTTTTGTATTATTTTCATTAAATTACAACGGAGGAAACAATAGTATTGGGGCGATGTAGTTAAAACAACACTGCGTTCAGTAAACGCTTATGCCTCGGTGCAAGCGGAAGCCTTGTCGAAAATTACTAGCTAAGCTAAGTCGATCAGGATCCATAATTCTGTTGACATGTTTGATGGTGTTACATGGCTTTGACAATTATGTCAGATGTTTATTATTATGGTTAACAAGTATGCCAAGTTTGAAAGCGTACAATGCATTATTTTGTGAAAAGATTGCGTTGCACATCGTACATGGCGCCTCGGCATACGAGGGACGTTCGAAAAGAAATGCAATTTATTCTATAACTTTTTATTGACAGAACCATTTACAATGAAACTCACAGAAAACCTTCAATGAACTCTCCTTTACACATTGTACACACATTTAACCTTTACATTTAAGATATAAGGTATGTTTTGTCATCTGCAAAAGGTACTACACTCATGCACTGTAATATTATTTTTTTTTGTAACTTTTTATTTTTCACATGTAGTGTTCAATACATACACGCATAAATAGATTAAAGAATAGATATACATATAACATGCTAACATTCAATATTATAGGCTATAGTGTCTACACAACAATAATATAATCAATGCTAATATGTTTGGTTCTATCTAAGCAAGTCAAATACTATGTTTTATAAATAATTCTAAACTGTAGCCATTGAAGTTTTGAATCTTTTGTTACTTTAAAAGGAGATGCGTATACATGTTTCCAGTAAAATTAATTGTTATTCAGCTCCCCATTCCATTTTGCTTTTGACTTAATTTCAGACTTGTTAAGAATAAGAATATCTTAAAATACCCTGCACCCTTTTTGTGTGCTCATAATGTATGAGATATATAGTGGCTGTACTGGATTAATCAATTTCTTTATCAAGGTCTGGTCTAAATTAGCCTTATTCATAAAATGTCTAATCGAGTTAATTAATCCTCTATATTGCAAAAAGTTACATTGTATATTTAAAGTGTTTCTGACAAAATCAAATGAGTAAAAGTTCCCGTCATTATCATTGCTTAGAAGGTCGTTAACTAACAGTATTCCTTTTTCTAAGAATTTGTTATAGCAAAAGGTTTTACCTCCGATTTTGAAGATTTTATTATACCATAATGGCGATAGTGATAAATCTTTCAGTGTGTAGACTTTAACATTATTTGTCATAATGGAGTAACCCTGAAAAACATGTTTCCAAAAAGTGTTTCTGACTGTTGGTATTTTAGATTGTACGAAGTCTCCACCATAGTTTGCAATCTTATTAAGAAAAGGGAACATGTTTTGTACTAATGTACTGTACTTTGATTCACTTAATAATATGCGCCGAATCCAGTTAATTTTAAACTATACATAAAGTTTTCTATGTCCATAACACTCAATCCCCCCCATCACTGTAACTCTGTGTTATGGTAGATCTTTTTACTTTGTCAGGACCATTTGACCAAAGAAAGTTAAAAAATATATTTTTAATTTCTAATATGGTTTTTTAGTCTGGATTCGGTAAACTTATTATTAAGTGATTAAGTTTGGCGAGGGCTAAGGATTTGATAACAATATTTTTTCCTATTGGTGTGAGTAATCGTTTTAACCAAGCTGCTAGCATCGTGTTGATGTCTTGTATTTTTTTGTCATAATTTATCTTTAAGGTTTCATTTAAATTGGTAGAAAAAGTTACTCCTAGTATTTTGAAGGTGTTTTTTTCCCAACTTAAACCTGCATCTAGACATAGTATTCTTTCACTATTTTTCATTGAGCCTATCCAAATTGCTTTGGTCTTATCTACATTAACAGCCAGTCCGGACATTTCTGCATAGAATTTTAACACTAATAGAGTTTGACGAAGAGATTGTTCTGATCCATCTAAAAATAACGATGTATCATCAGCATATTGCGATACTAGAAATTCTATTTCAGTTATATTTATACCTCTTATGCTATTGTTTTGTTTGAGAAGAATAGCTAAAATTTCTGCACATATGATAACAAGAGGGCCCAAAGGGCCCTAGGTCGCTCACCTGTCGTACTAGTAGTGCATGCACACCCCTATGGTGATCCTACACATTTTCTGAATAAAAGTTAAGGAAATTCAGCCTCTATTGCAAGTTTTTGTATGATTTGACCATGTGACCTAGCGTTTGACCCCAGATGACTTAATTAATATCAAAATTAACCTAGATTGTGTTGAGATGATTATTAGGACCAAATTTCATAAAGATTAAGTCGAAATTGTAACCTCTGGTGACTACACAGGGTTTTTCTAAGATCTGACTTATAATTTAAACAAAATATTTCCTCCATATAACTGTACAAATACATGCTATAAAGACAAAACAATACCTAAACACTTAAAAAAATAAAAATAAAAAAATAAAAATTATGGTTCCAGTGGGGGTTGAACCCACGACCATCAGGAAAATGTACAAATACATGCTATAAAGACAAAACAATACCTAAACACTAAAAAAAATAAAAATAAAAAAATTATGGTTCCAGTGGGGGTTGAACCCACGACCATCAGGAAAATGTACAAATACATGCTATAAAGACAAAACAATACCTAAACACTCAAAAAAAACATTATGGTTCCAGTGGGGGTTGAACCCACGACCATCAGGAAAATGTACAAATACATGCTATAAAGACAAAACAATACCTAAACACTCAAAAAAAAAAAAAAAATTATGGTTCCAGTGGGGGTTGAACCCACGACCATCAGGAAAATGTACAAATAAATGCTTTAAAGACAAAACAATACCTAAACACTCAAAAAAAATAAAAATAAAAATTATGGTTCCAGTGGGTGTTGAACCCACGACCATCAGGAAAATGTACAAATGCATGCTATAAAGACAAAACAATACCTAAACACTCAAAAAAATAAAAATAAAAACTATGGTTCCAGTGGGGTTTGAACCCACGACCCTCAGGAAAAAATGTCTATGCTCCCTACAGCGCTTTGATTTCCACTTAACCATTACAATTCACACCCTGCTTAAAATACTAGAATATTTTGATATTAGACCTTTACAAAACTGCTGTGAACCCTGATACACATTTTCATTGGTTGATGAAAGTTTACTTGTATGTATAGAGTGTAGAGAGTTACAGCAGAGAGTTTAGTGACCATGAAGACTACATGTTGAAAGGTTTAAAACAAGGTTTTTCTATAATTTGACCTAGTGAGCTAGTTTTTGACCTCAGATGACCCAATATCGTACTTGACCTAGATTTGGTTGAGATGATCATTGTGACCAAGTTTCATAAAGATTAGGCCAAAATTGTGACCTCTAGAGAGGACACAACCCAATTGTTGACGGACGGACGGAAGGACGGACAGACGGACGGACGACGGACGAAGTGTGATCACAAAAGCTCACTCTGTCACTTTGTGACAGGTGAGCTAAAAAGGTACGGGGATAAGGGGTCTCCTTGGCGACAACCACGAGATATATTGAACCAATCTGACATATGACCGTTAACTATAACACATGACATTATATTATTATAGAATAGCTTGATCCAATTAATTAGGTTTGGACCGAAGTTGAAAAATTTCAAAGCTTGATACATAAAATTCCAGGAAATAGAGTCGAAGGCCGCTGCAAAATCAATTAATAAAATCATACCCGGGATGTTATGTTTTTCTGTATAATACATTACATCATAAATTAGTCTGATATTATCGCCAATGTATCTACCAGGCAAAAATCCACTTTGGTCTTCACTAATTATCTTTTTTAAGACAGTTTTTAATCTGGCTGCAATAGATGCTGAGGCGATTTTATATGATACGTTTAGCAAGGAAATAGGACGCCAGTTTTTAAGAAATGCTTTATCCTTATCCCCTTTAGGGATGCATGTAATGACGCCTAATTTTTGTGTAATAGATAATTCACCTGTTCTAAAGCCTTTATTGATAGAGCGAACCAAAAAATGGCCGATATCACTCCAGAAAAATTTGTAGAAAGATGAAGTAAAGCCGCTGCTACCTGGAGATGAATTATTTGACATATTTTTCAAAATAGTAAGCATTTCCTGATATGTTAAATCTTTTTCTAAAAGTTCTTGGTCTGTGTCTGATATTTTTGAAACGTTATTTGCATTCAATAATTCAAATAGATCTACTTGTTTTACTTTTCTCTCTGCATAAATATATTTGTAATGATCTTGTGTTTCTTGAAGTATGTCTTTTTGTTCAGTTAATAGTGTTCCGTCTTTTGAATATAGTTTATTCATCATTTTAGAGACAAAGTTTCTATTTTCTAGGTTGCAAAAATAATTGCTTGGTTTTTCTCCTTCTGAAATCCATTTAGCTCGTGATCGTATCATTTTACCTTCTAACAACTTTTTTCTTAAATTTTCTAATTCTATGCGTTTTTCATTTAACCTACTATCATTAATATTGTTTTCACCCTCTAATACTTCAATTTCTTTGATTAACTCGTCTTGTTTTGACCTTTCCTGGCGCTTTTTGAAAGAAGAGTAAGTAATAGTATAGCCCCTTATGTCATAGTTACATTATTAGTTATAAAGTGTAATATTAGCAAGTTGCCATTGTCATTTGTTCATGCACTGTAATATAGCTGACCACATAGGTTTCCTGGAACCGTACCTATGGTCTTATGCATGCAACTTAAGTCTAGGAAATTATTTGCTTAGGATTAGGTCTACAGAATAGACTTGGTGATAAAGTATTCTCATATGTATTATTTTCAAAAACTCCATTACAGTAGAAGCCCTGTGCGAAGAGGCATTTTCATGAGAAACGTGTATATGGTCTATTCCATAAACAATTTGACGCTATATGAAATATTTCTGAAGTTTTCCATGCACACAATATCTATAGAACCTTCTTGTAACATATGTGTCCATTGGTTCTGGTTTTTGAATTGCCAGCCCTCTGTGGATGAAGAAAATCAAATGAATCATTTCCATCAGTTACTTAGTGTGTTTTACAATTACGGATTTCTTAGAATTTCTGCTAGCCCATATATGATGTTTCCGCTTCATTCCTGGTTAATGATAGTGAGCGTGTGTCCCTTCCTTTATTATACTACGTAAAAACTTCTCTTGAGAGTACTGAGGGTATAACTTTAATATTTTCTTGGCATTTAAAATAATATGATGTTTAGGCACCACGTAATGAGCATGGTATCCAGTGGGTACAACTGTTGTTAACTTCAAGAATGTTCTTCCAAATGAAGTGAAATTGGGATAAACTTGAGATTGTACAAGCAGCTAACTTTTAATATTGCAGCTTTGAGACGAATATCATACTTTTTATCATTATTGAGTCTGATTGTTGTTGTTTTCAGTTGACCACATTTGTTGTTTGCTTTCAGATGATATTGACCTACTTTGAAACATTTAATAAAAGTGTTACAATGCTGAAAGACACATAACGATGTCCTTTTATCTAAAAAAGTTCATCATGTATAAAATTTATCACTTAAATTAAGTTTAGACCTTTCTTTGATATAAGGCATAATTTCAGTCAGTTTGACGATACGTTTTTCAAACGTCTTTTAGCTTAGTATAAATTAGTAAGTGTTTATTAAACATACATTATGCCCAAAGTAATGCATGAATTTCAACCACATTTTGCCCAAGTACAGACAATGGGCTAATGGGTACACATGCAAGTTTAAAGCACGAAACCCCTAAAACTACAAAGATATGCATGGAATTGCATTTCTGCTCGAACACCTCTCGTAACACGTTTGTATTGCTGAAACAAGGTCATTCAGCTGCAATTTTGACATTCAGTTTTTTAATACTGTTATTTTTCAATTTTATAGAATTCTGCAGCTAAAACTATGTATTTCAGCAGTTTTACCGTTGGAGCTGGGTTATCGAGATAGATGGGGCAGTCTTTTTTATTGCCGAAACTAGGTCATCCAACTGAAATCTTGACAATCAGCTTTTTAATACTGTTATTTTTCAACTTTATAGGACTTCTGACAGCTAAAACTATGTATTTCAGCCGTTTTACGGTTAGGGCTGGGTCATTCAGCTTGGGCTTGCAGATTTTGTATTGCTGGAACTAGTTCATTCAGCTTTTCGACAACTTGGACTTGGGCAGATCATTTACTTTTTCGGGCATTGTGCCTTGTATGTTTTTTTATGTTTTCTGCGCTCGGCTGGTTAAATTGAGTGCTGCCCACATTGTCTGACTTAATATGTTCTTTTTGCTTTCTTTGTTTGTTTTTTCTTGTACGATGCGCTTGCACACCAATGTTACTTATAGGTATATACAGAGCGATAGAAGTGTTCCACTTCTGCTAATTGAAGGGTGAAATTTGTAACTGTTTACACTACTATGAACTGCATGTAGGGTGTAATTAATATATAATTATCTTCACAATCCTCAAAATGTGCAGCAATTATCCTTGTAATCATAAACTGTGTAACGTATCGGTATGGAATTATAGGCAAAGTTAACACATTTGTACGGTAAATACGTACTCCATTCAATTATTATACGTAATAACGGAATAAAGGGTAGCTTAATCTTTCCCAAGAGTAGAAAGTACGACGACGTTGTCACATTTTACTGAGAACTGCACCCTTCTGAACATAAAAACAAATCCCAGACGAACATAAAGTTCTTGGTTATGCCGTATTGAGACATTTTTGCATATCGTTTGGTTCAATTCGTCTAAAAAAGAAAGTATTTAGATTTATTAAGGTAAACGCATTGCAATTCATTGTCTTGATGTTGAGCAACGTATATGACTTGCAATGATATGTATTCCATGTGCCCTCAAATGTAAATTGGCACCCTAGACAATGTGGGTTTATTACACATGTATTTATGCAATCTATTTTTATTTTATGCAAATTTAGACATTTTAATTAAAGTCGCGCAAATACAGTAGAACTTCGATGCCTCGAACAGTACTTGCCTCGAACACCCTAGATGCCTCGAACTGGTTCTTCGGTCCCGGCAAATCCCTTCTTTATTCATATAGTGAAACAATAGATCACTCGAACAATATCTAGGTCGAACACTCGAACTGATTGGACGGTCCCTCGCTATGATTTACCTGTAGATGGGTCGAACAATGCAAGTTTTCGCACCTTTCATTAAGTGTTGAACTCAATTGTTCGACCGCGGGTAGTCGCCGACAGGTGTATTAACAAGTTATGATAATTACAGATGGATACCTAACAATAGTTCGCATTGTATAACGAGTTTTTGAGAAACTTAAACACTTATAGATCCATTTAATAGCTAAAGAAGGCCAACCAGGAAATTATAATTTAATTAATTTTTGTTAATAAAATTCAGAAGCAACCACATATCAGAATAAAATAATCATTTTTAAAAGTTCTCATACGTTAAAAGTGTTTGTTTCAGTATCATTTATTTATTGTTAGTCGAACTTGACATCGAACATGATAATAATTCGTGACTCGCTGCTTTATATAAATGCGCTGTGTAACAAGTTACCTTAGTAAGACTTGTAAACATTGCCGAAGATAAATCGGATTTCAGGTTAATTTTGTCTAAATATATTATGTTTTATTATTATAATGAATAATGTTAAAATGATACACGTGCATTATTTAAGTAAAGTAATTATGCAATGCACACACGGATTTTCATGCCGACATCAGTTCGAACTTATATTTGAATACCATAGATGCCTCGAACACCCTAGATGCCTCGAACTATTTTCCCGGTCCGAAGGTAGTTCGAGGCATCGAAGTTCTACTGTAGTATAACCAAACAAAATGATTAAATGCAAATTATAGATTTAATATTGTTAATATATTTATGATTTGTCGCACAAATAATATGATTTCCCTACAATGTTCACAATCATAACGAATTCATGAAAACGATACAGACGAAGCGTAATTCGACATCGCATTACAAGTTATGTTCAATAAGTTTTTCGGCGTTTTTTTACATACCATGGGTAATGTGTCGGGTTTATTTTCAGTCATATATGGCGTCAATATCACCCAATCTGTGAGTGTAATGTTTGCATAAAATGGCAGCTCATTAAAAGTGACATGAGTCTAATAATCATTCAAATATATCACAGATAATTGTTTCATATTGCTGTAAATTGTTACAATTTATCAAAAATGCATGAGAATATCTGTGCGCTGCAATAAAGTATCTAATCATATTCAATAGACACATGAATAATCACAATGTTGCTATCGTGGATAAATGACCAATCAGAGTAAACATTGATCTGTTATTGAAACATTTATGAAGGTACGTTGATATGAATACAGCCCGATCCCGTTTATCCGAATTTGTCAGCCCGATCCGAAATTAATTGCAATATAAAAACAGACCTTAGAACAATCAAATTCGTAATACTACATTTATTTGTATGTTTTGTTTGCTTTTAAATTAGCAAAAATGCAATGTATGTCAAATTTTTTTATGTACATATACACAACTATAACAAATATGTTCCAGATTTTATATATATATACAAAATAGAGGGTGAATATCGGAAAAGCTGTGTATTTCGGATGGCAGCATATATTCAAATACTTGTCAAGAGAAAAGGCATGCATTTACGCTATTCTACAATGTATATATTCATAATGTAACACTTGTCAATCTCACAAACAAAAGTAAATATAATTATGTTCCTCATGCCTTAATAAAAAATATACTGTATCCGGTAGAGCTATATATTTCGGAAAACAACACGTATTCGGGCATCAACAAGTATTCGGATAACTTGCCAACAAATAAGCGATGTTTGAGAAATAAGAGCGTTACATTTCTATACAATATTTATTTTAAGTCGACTTTTAAATTATTCACACAAATGAATTCTAATTCGTTATGCCAATATCTTATGCTTATACTCTTAATTATGCGTAAATCAATTTGGCTTGGTTCATCACCCCTGTCACATCAATCAACATGTCAACATGTCAGTGAATACGGCATTATTCTGCGCACAAGTTTATCATTTATGCATTGCGTTTTCAATCACAAGACTGTCATTTCATGAATTTTAATTTCGGGCTCTGAAATCTAAACCATATCCTACCAATTTATTTTAACTACGTAAACAACTGTTTTCAATAAAATATTTATCGTTTTAATATAATAATCCAATTAGCATGTAGTGGCTTCAATGTATGTTGGAACAATACAGACGATGTTCTATTTCAAATTTTGCAAAATAAACTGGACTGGAAATGTCCCTAACGGTTTTATGATTCATGTAATATAGATACAAACAATTGTCATTTAAAATAATTTTAGACCCTGGAAAAAACATAGGTTTTCTCACTTAGGCAATATGTACGTATATGTTGAAAGAAATATGTCCATGTGTGTATATACTATAAAAATGTTACCAAGAATACGTTTCAAGTTGTTTGATTTTATAAAAAGATTATATTAAGTCAGACAGGGAAGGCAGCACTCAACTTAACCAGCCGAGCTCAGAAAACATTAAAACACACAAAGCACAATGCCCAACTGAACCAACCGAGCACAGGAAACATAAAACACATAAAGACACAATGCCCAACTAAACAAGCGCAGATCCGCCCAAGTCCAAGCTATCGAAAAGTACAATAAATTGTAACCAGCTGAATGACCCAGTTTCCACAGCAAAATGACTATAATGCCCCGCTTTAGCTGTAAGAAATCTTAAAACGAAGAAGTGCCAAACACACTGCCGACCAAGAAAATTAAACGCCCCTTGTCTCATTGTTAAAAAGCTGAATAGAAAAGATTCAGCAAACAAAAGGCAGAAAGCCTACGCTGAATGACCCAGTTACAACAGTTAGTCTCAACAGTTAAGTAACAGTATTAAAACGTTGAAAGGCCCGATTTGAGCAACAAAAAATCTGAAAACTTTAAGACGAGTGACCCAGTTTCAATAAGTAAAATGACGTAATTGAAAAAATCTAGATATGACGTAATGAACAAGTCATTAAGAATTGCAAGCAATACAGAAGTCCCCTACCGGTTTAAAGCTATTTTCAATGTGTGTGTTGCCATAGCAACCACAATTCCCGTCAGAACCAAAACTAACGGACTGATGGCAAACCAATAGTCCCCTCCGGTCAAAAACCGGCAGGGGACTTAAAACTACATTCAATGACCTCATGGGACAGAACACTACATCCATAACTCCACAGCTGTACAAAGACTCATGAACGAACCAGGTAAGATGCGAATCGCGGGGACGAAATTGTTAGAGGATTCCTGCTTCCTGTCGTGGTTGAAGATCACTCGACAGATTACGTTTCAAACTTCTTAAAGCAAATTAGAAATAACGACATTCTTGCAAACACATGCAATGTGGATGTTTCAAAACAACTGTAAAGCCATCTCGTAAGACTATTTTTGACAAGTCTCTAAGATGATTTAGCTTCGGCAATATTGCATATGACTATTTTATACATCAGAATATTGACCTTCTTTGTTGAAGGCATGGTACATGTCGCTGGTTTAATTTAATCAATGTCCTCTTTATCTGTCTCATTCAATCAAACTAGAGGTATAAATCTCAAATAAACTCTTTTGTGATTATTATCATAACAATATTCGACCCAGTCAAATTCGACTGACGCGATTCGGTTATATATGTCCAGACAAGACTTTTACGGAACACGGCTTTGCATATGCGCGTAAAGTCGGCAGTCTAGCAGCCTGACAGCCTTGCAGTGTGAAATTAGCAGTCTAACAGCCTTAACAAATTCTATGTTTCGAGTTGTAATATATGTTAATATTAGGACAAATGATTCGGTTTGTATGTTAGATCCAAAACGGGTATGAAATATAAATACACATGTTGCAAGTTGACGGTTAAAAGATATAGGCTGCTAGGATGCCAACTTCACACTGCTGGTCTGCTTGACACCTATTTTACACGTAAAACAAATTGCAGTGCAAATAACTAAAATATTTTTGTGTTCCTTTGTCCCACCACCAAGCCGAGTTGAAGCAGTAAATTAAGTGGTAGTTTTGAGGGAAAGTACTTCTCTGCTGATCGAAAATGTCGACTATCGAGACAAATGGTTTGGTTTGTATGTTACGTCAAAACCCTGTATCAAACTGTAACATGTAGTCACATAATACACTGAGAAAACGGTCGGTGGAAGCGAACTTATAGTAGGTGTGTAAGTATTGTTTACACATATGTCATGTGTATTATATATTTTGGTTGAAGTACGTATTGTTGCTTTTATTCTAATCTGATTGTTTAATATGGAAACAACACACCAACTGGGTAATACTTGACCAACTCGGATATTTCTTCAAATAAAAAACTCCTATCTAAACGATAGATATTCCGATAGCAATGTTTTAGTTTATCATTATTTTCAATGACCTACACTCTCTAAAGACATCATTTCAATAAATTAGTTATGACAATGCAGAATATGTGTCTAGCCTTTAGGAACAATAATACCCATCTGCTTTGAAAGCTTTCAATAAGAGATCCAGCCTCGCGTGTGTCTTTCAGTTAATGTCTAATTTATCCGTCTCACTTATCCAGTCGACTCAGTAATTGACAATTCGTGATGAACATATTTTGTCAATTTATAATACATGTTATACATATTGCAAGGCACCGCTTCCATACTACATACTACTAATTTCGATAATGAGTTCATGTAATAAAACATACATGTATACTTAACGGATTTAAGAACGCGACTGTGGGGTTATGTTGACTAATGCCAGGAAAACAAAGTAATTACTTGCATTTATATACGGCATATAATTCACTTAATACTGATCCGATTTAAAATACCGGGTAGCAAAATGATGGCATCCAGTTCACTGAATAAATCGGAAATTATAGATGTACTGAATGTGTATAACATTGTTGAATCCTGAAAATGGAATGTCTTAGGTACATACTGATACCTAGAACTTTGCATTCGGAAGAATAATAATATTATCTGACATCTAGTAAAATTCCATCTTTTCATAAGTTCGACGCCTTATCTATAATAAATTAAGTAGAATCTAGACAAATGGTTAAATTAGATTTAATTTTTTAGGTCCAAATAGGCTACCTACTGACGGCCTTATATATGTGCTTAACAGTGCCTATTTAAACATCACAGATATATGGTGTTCACGGGGATTCCAAATGAACATTGTTAGCAAAGTAATGTTCCGTATGATGATTTGTAAATTGCATGAATAGCCGTAATAGTAGCCATTACTGATCAATGAGTGTTCAGTATCACCATCATAAAACAATATACAATACGTTATGTACAAATACCATTAACGGAACCCAGTAATCATGTTGACGACTTGTTATAAAGATCTCAATCAAACACATGTTCTCAAATGACTACATAATCATGTTTGGTTTTATTTCCGATAAAACATAGCTTTGCGTGTACCGTTGTCATTTATATTGGATCAAAACTGTGAGCTCTTTTCCAAACGTTCTTCGCCTCGTCGTCAATGTTGTATTATCACAAGTAGTCTTCCAATCACACAATTAGGTCAATTAGACACGAAATTAAAATACATGTACTTACAATACTCCAAAACTTGAAACGAATCATTTGACATAATCATGTATATACCAGTCACTCTATCGTCCGTTCGGTTTGTTGTTTACTCTATAAAATTGACCTTGATGAATACCGAAACGTTGCAGATGATAAAGATACTAGTACACATATACAGTACGTGTAGTTCTTTGAATTGTGAATGCTCAACATTACATTCTTTGCTATGCTGAATGGCAATAGATGCGTTCTTAAAAGGTTTATGCAAAACATAAGAATATAATTTTTTATTATATCATTTCGCAATAACTATTAGCATGTTGTATCAGTATTCACTCGTGTGCATTCAAGTACATGTATATGTCCGAAATCAATACAGTACATTGACACCTACGAGGGCCGTTCATTTAATACCCGGACGATCGTTATTGCTGAAAAACTAATAGACTGATATTGATGAAAACGTACAGGAATACATTCACACCATTACTATATTCGCATACGAAATTTCAACTTGCTACGACGAAGGGTTAACATACTATAAGTATTTTAATAAGTACGTGTAACGCGAGTCGACCCAAGTCGACGTCAAAATATTGTGACGTTATGCCATTTTCGCTCCTAAAACGCGACACTGTTTCGTTTTAGAGCAATAAAGTCATTTGAGCACACCAATTTAACATTTTAAGATGTTCGGTTGTGATGTTAAATGCTATATCCACGATGATTTGCATGATCTCGAATTTACAATATGAGTTTTTCTTCAAGTAGTGTTAACCATCCAACAGGTGTTTAACCGACGACACTTTCCTGTTTCTAACATGAGATTGGCCGGGCCTCGGATCATCGCGGGATGATTCTTGTCATCGTGGAACCGTTTAAAAGCAGAAATCCCCTGATACAAATATTCCCATAAGGCTTCTCTAAGATAGATTCTTTAGTTTTGTAGGTGTATGACCAATACTTTTACGAAATTGTATCATAATCCGTTTTTTCTAATAAATTCCATTCCATTGCATTATTAACGGAAACACACCCGTTGTCACTAAACAACATTTCAAATACAGTAACAGTACAGAAATTACAACAAACGTTATAAAAACGTTACGTAGATGTAGACATTACGTTATCAAATATTTTCAGTTAAAAATAGGCAACTATACCACGAACCCTGCCACATCAACACTCTACAATTCACAAAGAACTTGGGTTGGGCCGGGTAGCCCTTTGTTGGGTTACTATAGTAACCACAGTTTGTGTTCGGTTGGATGAAATTATACTAAGTTTTGTCAAATAATCCAGTTGGTTTGTAAGTCTTATTAAACGAAAATTCATTACCATTGCAAGTTTCAATCAAGCGCTATGGAGATAGTCCGGGTATTAAATGAACGACCCTCGTACTTCCGCTTTCTGTTTGATAGCCCTAGACTCGATTACTGATGCACAGGGGTTATATGTACACGCACACATTGAATATGCCAACGATAATAATCAAATGCTAACTGTAATGCATACAATTGTGCTGGATATGTTACTAATTAAATGCGTCAGCAATTGTCGGCTCTGTCAATCACAAAAGAGGTTCTCGGTGGTTGCATCCTCTTCTTTGTTACCTAATTGTCACAGAAGTGGAGTAATGTCAACTTTCAGAGTTCGGAATTTCAGATTTCTACACTTTTGCAGAGATATGTTATTGGAGTGAAACTATCAAACACTAGTTTGTTATTGAAAGCATGTTATCCATTTAGTAAAAATATGTTTCTGCGTTTGTTGTTATGAAGAGACATATCCATTTTGTAAGACATACAAATGTTTTGGAAAAGTTGATGATATTGCTGTTAGAATCATGGTAATATGTAACACAAATATCGGTACTTCTACAATGAAATACATGTATTAACTGCTGTTCAAAATGCTGCTCCGGGGAAACAACTGTTTCGCGTCTCCGAGTTATTCGTTTCAAAGTGAGACAGTTAAATTATATATTTGCAACACTCGCGGTCTCTACAGTGGAGAATAAGTATACCCCTTAGATGTTAAATATCCAATTATTTACACGCATTGAATAACTGTTCTGTCAGGCGATATCGGATATATAAGCTTGTCAGTGATAGGATACCAAGCCTGTTTCGGGTCTAATGTGTTCTACTGCACCAGTAACAATATTAACCACGTAATTCTTCTTGTTTCCGCCACATAAATCCACAGATGTTCATTATTAAAGTCGCATGGATACACATATAAATATCTGCCTGGAAATACGGCACTACAATGTGTTGCCAAATGCTAACATGGCAGAGATCGTACGTCAAATTGCCAGACTACATACCATCAATACGTACACGATATATCTCGGTTACATCCTTTGAAATATGTTCTTCAATGATTATGTTTAGTTCGTAGGCAGTTTTTTGACGTTCGTTGAGCCTTGTATGTCTCTGACGGGCTTTTAAAAAGAATCATTGCATGTATGTCAGTTCTATGTACCATAGAGTTCCCAGTGCCCCATAGGGGACTAGGAAACAGAAGATGTATTATATAAACAATGTAAGCATTAGATGCAAGTCTGATTGCCAGGAAAGTCGTTTACATGTTACCGGTATCATGTTAACCTCCTATAGAATCGGTTGCTTTATGAGCCCAGTCTTGAGTCAAATATCCACGTGTGAATCATGAACAATTTATATTAGAAGTTGGAAATTAATTCCCTGTTAAATGATATAGAGTTTAGAAGCTTCACATTGTGGTCGACCAATGCAGGAACACCAACCTCAAGAAATGTATTGGTAATCTTAGTTTTCTGTATATGTTGTGACGTCAATACATTGCAATTTTGATAGCATTTGATAGCAAGGCGTATGATGTCTACGTGATGTTTGATTCTAGAATTATTATCCTACATCAATTGCTTATTCCGATGCCGATTTCTTTTATTTAAATTAAGCATGCAAGAAAATGTGCATGAATATTGTAACAATTACTTTCCCTATTCCCACAGGGGAGCGTGTCTTCTCCAGCTCAATATTATAACAGAATGTGCCAATCAGCGACTTGTTAGTATATTTCTTCCTATATTTGTATGAATAGTCTGTAATTAGTGATAGACAGTCTTGTATGTGAGTCTTCTTATTCAGGAGCATGCTAAGGATTTCAGAACATGTGCTAAAACGACTGTGCTTATTTTCAATGATTTATTCCAAATATCAAAAAACGTATCTGTCATGGAAGTCGGCATTCAATAGAAACAGAGGGACACGAAATACACAGAAATAACACAATGTGTCACCTATCTGTCTTAGTCAGTAGACATAGCATTATCCCCCGCCGAAGGCGGATGGGATATGGTAATGGTTGGCGTCATTCTATCTGTCCATCAGTCCGTCCGACACTTCTGCATCTCCTCCTCCATTTCTTGAGGGATTTTGATTAAACTTTCGCAGCTGTACCCTCTGGTGCCATAGCGCATTTTGTCATGGTTTTTAATTTTGACCATTTTGTCAGAATGATGGCCCATTGCTTTTTTTGTACAAGTGTAAGTAAGTGTAAGTGTAGAGAAAATAATTTCTTTCTGATGGATAACTTAAGTTCGGAATTAGATATGACAATGAAACTTGCTGTGTATACAGCTTGTGTGTAGATGGCACTTCCAATGGGAAGTAGGGCCAGTGGGGGTCAAGGTGAAGGTCACCGTTGCTAAAATATAGAAAAAACATTTATGCTCATTTTTGTAAGGTTTTAGATACCATGATTAAACTTGCTAGCTTTGTAGGTAGCTTGTGTAAAGAGACGACACTTGATTGAAAGTGGGGTTAAGGTCACCAATACTAAAATAAAATGGAAAAACTTTCACTCAATCAATATCTTTCGTTAGTAATGAGATATTATTGTGATACTTGCAGTGTACATAGCTTATGTGAATATGTCACTTGCAGTAGATAGAGGTCTGATGGGTGTCAAGGTCAAAAATAGATGAATTAATTTTGCTCAATAACATTAGTTAGGAATGATATATTATGATGGATCGTGCCATGTAGGTAGTATCATTTGAGAGGGATTGATAGTAGTATCAATTGGGATTGATAGTAGGACTGGTTAGTTCAAGGTCTTCATTAATCTTGTTTTCGTGTAATGTCTTCTGCTTGTTGACTTACTTTATTTTGTATGTAATAAATTTGGATATGGAGAAAAATATTTTGTGCATCTCAAACATTTCTCATGGGATTGAAAGCAAACGTTCCAATAACTTATGTTATAATATTGTTTGTGTTCAATCATTTACAATATATTTCCTTCAGCTAGGGATGTGACTGTCTGTGACTGCATCTAGTTAACATGTGAGTGGTATAAAAAGATAATATTAAGTAGGACAGGGAATGCAGCACTCAACTTACCAGGCGAGCACGAATGAACGTATACAAGAAATAATGCCCAACTGAACAAGTACATGCTCCGCCAAAGTCCAAGCTGTCGAAAAGCTGAATAAACTAGTTTTAGCTCTTTGTACCTAAACACTCATCTGTACCTACAGCAATGATGCCATATATTGTGCTTGACCTAGGTTATAACCAGGCTGAAACACACCAGTATCGGTAGATCGCAAGCATAGAAAATGTGGTTTGCGACGTTGTGTGCACCTTGTGGCGTAAGTACTTTGCTAGACTGTCGCTGGACTGTCGCTCGACTGTCGCACGAAACCCTAGCGAAAATGCGCATAGTATTTATCTTTTCAGTTTACATATTATTTAGTTTATCAAAATAATAAATATGCTACTTACATCTATCTAGCGACGAATCCTACCGCTAAATACATTTTCTATTATATTTTCTGTCCGAGGTTTTTGTCATAGCTTTCATTCGTGTCTTCCTACATGTACTTGTTCTTATGTGGCCCGCGGGAATTCTACTGAATAGTTCCCTGTACAAATCATTATTTCATCTCATTTGGATAACACACTGGCCACATGATGTGTCTTATTTGAATGAACAATAACATTTGTCAAAATGTTAATAACACCAGGTCCGTTATCACAAAGTTGTTTAGTTTTCAGGACAAGACACGAGCTATTGAACTCTGCGAAATAAAGATAACACGTGGTCACAAAAAAGTTGTTTTCAGGCGAAGACTCGAGCTATCGTATTCCGGGAAAAAAACATACCACGCGGTCGCAATAAATTAGTTTCCAGGACAAGACCCAAACTACCGAACTCCGCGAAATAAAGATATCTCGTCGTCACAAAAAATTAGGGTTCAGGACAAGGCTCGAGCTATCGTATTCCGCGAAATAAAGATATCACGAATATAAATATATTCACAGTACAGACTTTTACTTTTGGTAGAATGAGGATTTATTTGTCTACTGCGAATGATTTGATCCGTCTATGAGTTAAATTAATACTATCAAGTTCTGCTAATAGTTGGAAAACTGTTGGTCAGTTATTGATGTATCCATCATGTCTGTGATTCATTTCTATGATGTCATACATAACATGTTACATTGATAATTGTGTGAAATTTACACATAACATGTTACATTGATAACTACGTGAAACCTGTTCTCTGTGATTCATTCCTATGATATCATACCTTGTATGTATTTGTTGTAAATGTATTAGTTTTTTCATTGATTAATGGATGCAGCAGATTAACATTTTGCATTTATACTTCCGATAGGTTAGCATATTAAAATGTCATCCTTAAATATCCGCGCGTATCCGTT
The DNA here is from genome assembly GCA_947247005.1 of Spisula solida. Taxonomy (NCBI): domain Eukaryota; kingdom Metazoa; phylum Mollusca; class Bivalvia; order Venerida; family Mactridae; genus Spisula; species Spisula solida. Next base: position 25,048,913 of record OX365945.1, on the reverse strand, counting down.
GCCAAAATCAGAGTTGTTATTTTAACAAATCAAAACATTCTTACAATACAATAACGAAAACACACGAGAATTAATTAGCGACAGGTCAATTGTGCTCACCTATAATTCAATACGAAAGTGTGTATATTTGGTTGGTTCATTATCGTTAATGTTTTTACATAAAATGACAACACAATCGAAGCCATTATGCTTACATGTTTTAAAACGTTTACAACAATTATTACAGAAGAATAATATAAATGTCTTAAGGACAAACACACTCGGTATTCCAAAATTGTATCAAAAATACTAAACCGCCAGGTTTGAAGTCCCGGCGACACTATTTCATGTTCAAGTTTCAAGTTTATTCTTAACAAGACTTATGCAATATACATGCGATAATAACTTATCAATACACATACAGAAACAATAACAGAAAAACCAAATGAAGATTTTCGTAGCACGTGGCCGCCTTCATCAAGTATGGGAAAACTTAAATATTTTGACTCAAGTTAAAAATATGGAGCTGCAGAAATTACCGATGTAACGAAAAATAGCCCGTTTTGTCTTTGTGATTATTGTACATCTTCACATAATGATTCTAATTGAAATTATTGATTTTCCTGTTTAGCTGATACACTTACAGAAATGTTTTGATTTTAAGAACTTAAGTTGCTTTGTGAATACCACCCTTCTACTCAAGGCGGACACCACAGTCAGTAGACATGTAGCCCGGTCAAAATAACACACCTTTAACATACAAAAAACAAAATTGTTTGTTCATTATACGAGGGTTAATCCATATCTAATGCCCTTGTCCTTTGAATTTTGCTAAGAAAATATTTAGAAGAATTCTACAATTACTACCCAAAAGGTGTATCTTTCTGTTCTATATTTTGAAAATTACATAGCTTTTCGTCAACAATTAACTTTTTATCATCTTTGTAGTAATATTGGTTAATAAAAGTAAATACCAGTATTCATTAAACTGCAATTACGATACGATTACTGAATCCTTATGTTTCCATCAGAACTTTTAAACAAAATTTAATCATTTGTTGTCTACGAGTAAGACTGTCAAAAACAAGGGAAACCACCCTTATTTATACCAAAATGATGCTTGTTGGTTTACACACCAATAACTACATAATTATCAATTATGTTTTGTTTGCAAATTCTTCCCAAAAAATGTTGATGGTCTATGGCATACGTCCATATATAATATGCCAAATTCAAACCAGTGAAACTAATATAAATATTCATTGAAAAATAGCATGCTTTTGGCGCTTATTTTGACACCTATTTTCGCGACTTTAAAATGATCTTATTTTGTATAAAAATAAAAATGGAAATCAAGTACAACATATCATGTTTTATGGAATGCATTTACATTATTTAAGGCATAATTGTTTGAAATAAGATTATTCCCCGAAATGAAATTTTAATGGACAGTTATTCGGAAAAAAGGGGTAGTGTATATTACTAAGCCTTGAAATAGACTACAGAATCAACAGTCCGGTAATTAAATTTTATTGAAATTTTCACAAACTATTGCGAACTAATGGATAGTTCCAGAAACGTAAAAAGATTTCTAGATATCAACTAATTTTCTAATTTGTGACAAAAAAGCAATTACATATCGAACGTTCCTCGTATATAGAAAGGACAAACCGAATTTACTTAATGTTTATGAAACACCAACTTTCTGATCAAAGTACCTCCCAATTCCTACTCTTCAATGTCAGGTAGCAAACATGTTAGCATTCTGTAGCCATTATTTAACTAGTTAACGACTCACCAATCTGCCATATCGGAACAACTCATGTCAAATTGAACCTTTGACGGTCACGATGACGGTAACGTGAGTAATTGTTTTAACACAAACTAGGTCATTCAGCCTTTTTACTGTTGACACTAGGTCATTCAGTTAGGGCATTCAGCTTGTTGACAGCTGGGACTTGGATAGTTTCTCGTTCAGTTATATGTTGAACATTATCTCGTTTAATTGTAGTGTGTGATATGTTTATGTTTTCTATGCTCGACTGGTTTACTTGAGTGCTACCTTCCCTGTTCGACTTTCTATTATGTTTTTGACAGCAGTTCGTTTTATATTTAAATTTCTGTTGGCAAAGCATTAGAAAATCAAATTACATTTAATCACACAAGCCCACAATAATAAACACTTCACAACGTGCTTCCCAGATGATATTCAAGTAATTTGATTGCAATTTATCTCACTAAGCGAGTTCTGTAATTACATTAGGCCTCACCAAATTGTTTCTTTGTCTAGAGTATTCGGTAGGGTTTGTTGTAGATAGAGTATTTGCACTATTAGCAACCCTTTACTTAGTACATATATCGTATTTTGTTTTCCAAGAATGCATATGGATCACTAAACACCAGTCCAGTGTGACGTAACGATGGCACGCAACACTAGTCCAGTGTTGTGTAACGGGTAATGGTCACTGTCAACACCAATCCAGTGTGACGAAATGGTATATATCTATTGTATATACATGCGCAAATGTTCTTTGCAATTGCAGAACATAGAGATCTGATACATAGGCTTTAAAAGTGTATACTTTCTGTTTGCACACTCTGTTCGTGTTACGCACGTTAAAATCTTTTTTTTTTCGGAGGAGGGGGTACAATATTCGCTGATTTGATTGAACTCACACTGGAAAGATAATCCCAAGGTATAGTAGTAGTGGGTCTCCCAAATACGGAACTCTGGTTTATAATCCACAAATTTAAATTCCCACGGAAATTGCATTTTTTAAAAAAAACACTCTAAATTAATTGCCTATTTGTTACAGTATTTGACTATCTGTTACACTGTATCTAATGTATATTTTATATTCAACAACGTTCAATCAGAAGCCGAATATTGGTGAATCTAATTGTTAATTTCGCGGTAATGTATACGTTTGTTTTTAAATATGTCTTCTAGTATGTAGTTCCCCACAGACACCACCTCAGACAGCTTTTCAGAGTCAGTAATCTAGTTGCAAATGATCTTCATATGTAATACAATTACAACCATATGTCTCAGCCAGCTAGACCCTTTTGGGAGTTCATGGCGTTTAATTATAGAAACTTAAATTATGCCTATTTGTATATTATTAAATACTATTTTATTGAATTACGCCAGTGTACCCTTAAGTAATTAATTTATCCAGTTCTGCATGAAAATTACATATTTGCTTACCATTATACTAGAATAATACAAAACATAGAATGCTGACATTTTACATCAGTACACACAATATTGACATTTTGACATTTGATCCTTTCTAGTAACTTCGTGGAGTAGGAAATTCATATAAAAACAATGTATGCTAGTCAACATTTCCAACGCAACACTATATTTAACAGCTCATATTCAAATAATCAGTGGATAAAAGGAAAGGGATTTGACACAAAATTATGAATGTCGCTCATCACAAATATTTATAGTGTTATATCAAGTTCTACGAAAACTGCATCAGGACGAAGAAATTAATATTGCTAGCACTTGATTAATATTCTATGTATCCAAACTAACAACCTAGCATCACAGATAACTGTATCATTAATAAAGAGTAAATAATAAAAAAATATATAATTTATAATATCTTAGAACGGTTTATAGCACGGAAAATTGACCACACAGCCACTGAGGTGCAGTTTGTTTTTAATAAACATTTCAATATTACTGGTGTTATTTTAAATATATTTAGATAATCGGGAACTAGAGAGCTTCATCTTTAATTTGATATCCCTAGTTTAAAAGTCCGTCCATTAAAAAGAAAATAAAACCCTTAGGGCGTGTAATCACTTTCATTTTTCTTGTTTAGAATAGCATTGTCGTTTCTATTGAATGCACCTCAGTGACTGACTGGACACCGTGGTATACATTTCATGGTATAAATTTTTAACTAGTTGATTAATTTTGCATGGATGTAGTTCTAATGATATTGTCTATGAATGTAATTACTTTATGAAGATATCGAACGCCAATTCTTGTCTATGATACCATGAAAATCTAACCACTTTAGTACAAATACACCTTTCTAAGATATTATAAATTTACTCTTAATCAATGATACAGTTACATGTACCTGTGCCAGGCATGCCCTCTTTTGTAAAACAGATTGGTGCCAACGTCTCACTGAAAAAACAGTTTGCGTCTAACAAAGGTAATTGCAATATTTGCAAACTCCTCATTTAGAGCCTGATATAATGTTTGAGGCTGTACTTGACGTTTCATCGGGTTAGTTTTAGCCGATGATGATGTCATAACAGTTTGCACAAACACAGTTTAATATACCTCGTATGTAGAAGCAATATAGATCTATAAAATAAATAACGTATATCGCGGTACTATTTAAGGGGCCATTGACACTTTTGAAACATCACTACTCACGTTATTGTTAATTTTCGCAGCGAATTCATTTTTTAACGAATTCAATTGACAAAACACGAATTTTTCAAAATTTGAAAAAACGACTTCTAAAAAGACAAAAAGTACACAAAACTGGCGATAAAAAAATAAATAAAAAAGATAGGTCGCGGTACTACTTTTTGCGCAACGACGTGATTATTGTCCCACTCTATCATAATAATCGCAGTGAAATTGCGTATTTATAGGAGACACACTATCTGCATCGAATGCGATTGCCATTCATCGAAAAAAATGACTGTTTGCAAGAGTCCTAATTCCTGGGTTGCATTGATAGTAATGTAGTCATGTTATATAAACAAAATGTTCGCTTTCAATTGGTATATGAAAATGTCAAATTAGATCAATCGTTTTCTCATGGCATTTGGTTGAAATGGGGGCAGATAATATGAAACACCAAGTACTATAATTTGGTTTGAGATTTTATTTGTGTTCCTTCCCTTTATTAACGTTGTCACTAATTCTATGGTATATTTCATAGAAATATCTAAGATAACATGTTACTTTTATATATGATATTGTGAGAAAACTAAACAGCTAGTACTTCCAAGCAATGTTGTGCTAACTGGAATTTTCATAAAGAACTGTTTAACTCCTTGAAAATACAATGGTTCACTCAGTATGTTCTCAATAATCTACGAAAAAGTCTAATTCTAGCTTAGATATGTCTATGAAACGGGCAACTGGTTTGATGGCTATTCGTAAAATAACTAATTTATTTGGTAGTGTTTGAAAATTCCACTATAAAATTTCCATTTGTCAATGCACATCTTTAGATCATAATCAGGGTAGAGGAGCAGACACCATTCCATATACTGGAAATCTTCCCAATGTGGAGGGAGCACAGTTGAAAGCTTGACCCAAAGACACGGTCTTTGAGACCAAGCTGTGTGGAGATACTAGCGAACTACAGAAGTCGGTGCAGTTCATCATCACATCCAAACTGACGATATAAACGGCCGTAGAGAATGGGATACAAGAGAAGAAGAAGAAAATATCATAGTTCATATATTATATTTAATGATGATCAGTATTTTCTAAGGGCCTGTGTGGGAAGATGTTATGTTATCAATTTGTCGTACAATGCAATTACTGAAACATATGTTGTATCATGCCTATTGTTAAACGAGGAGATGTAGGTGTTATAGTTGTTGTAAAGTGTGGAGGAGTATTTGGAGACTTACGTGATGTAATAAAACGTTCATATTTCAGTATAATACATGTAGACTATGTCACCCTAACTGTATTAACGCCACATAATCTGATATTGCAAAGCCCGTGAGAAGAACATGGTTAACAAGATTGACACTGATCATAAACAAGTAATATGTAGCAATGTTACAACGCAACAAGTGAGAGAGGAACATTGACTAGTGTGTAATAAAGGAAAGGTTCAGGATGTGTTCAAAATGTAATAAAAGTAATTACACAATTGCGACAATTAATTTATTCTTAGGTATCTTACTAGGTCTTAAACGATCGTAACTATACATTAATATAACTATACGTTGGGTACATACACATACCGTAAGTAAAACATCAAAGGGTGGTGGAACGGCTGAATTGCTGGAAGCTGTCCTTGAACACTGGAAACTTAACTTTTTGATATATGAGGGGTGTTTGAAAACAAATGCAACTCCATGCATATCTTAATAAGTTCTGGAAGTTCGTGTTAAACTAGGCATTTCTACACATGGTTACAATATGGTTTATATCTATTGATCTGCCAAGAAGTATTATATGTTAAAAGTACTAAGCCTAAAAACATTACTTTGAAAAATGTATTGAAAAAATTAACTGAAATTCAAGCTAACATCAAAGCGATTAAGCGATATATATATATTTGGAACTTAATGCGTTTTATAGACACCGTAAGGACTGGTGTCTTATTGCATTGTTACTTGTTTACTTAATGTTTCAAAGCAGGACAAGAGCACATTAAAGACAACAAGAATACTGGTCTTACTTTATATGTCCAGAAAATATTGAAGTTATACCCCAAGTACTTTCGAAGAAAGCCTTTACGTATTATAACGGAGTATGAAACACAGACTCGCTTTCATTTACAAGACTGAAGCTGAAGTATCATATATTTGCTACCAGATATTTTAGGTAGCCCATAATTGCAAAACACACAAAGTGACGAAAGAGGTGCATGTGACCTTTCTTCACTTACCAAAGTCCATCTATTCCAATACTAGACCAAATGGGCAAATACAAGCATGTAACCAGTAAGTTCTTAAGATATAGTGTACTAAAACAGTAATATATATGGCATCTACTGTACAGCATTTACATGTCTAAACATGATCCGAGTTCCATTTCTTTTCGAACACTACGCGTGTTTTCTGCGGGCTGCAAATTCTACAGATGTGTAACTCCGAGGCGATATAACATTTCAGCGTACTTCATTTCTTCAGCAATAAATTGTCAAACAAAATGAACACACGGATTACTTTGTATTATCCATATTTTGTTTTTGTGCATGGTGGTCATAAAGCTTGGCTCATTTACCGTTTTTGTCTATGTCTATAGAAGTAGAAGACGTCTTGTAAAATACGAGTTCAGTTTCTTGATAACTACGATGGTTATTATTTAGAAGCTTCGACTTTTCGAGAATTGGTCTCAGAAAACGCTGACGAGAGAACCGGTTCGAAGTCAATAATAATAAATAAACTGCTTAGTTTGCGTCTTCGGACAAATTGAGTCTATAACCATGCACATACTGTATCTTATTCAAAGTTATTCCGCGATGGCAATATGAATAGATTCTGATGTTATCAGAAGTATGTGTCTTTAATTAGAGTTGTAAATGGATGTGAAAACGTCATTAGAGAGAAAAGAAAACGCAGCGGGTCGTGTTCTCAACCTTGTGGGACACCAACATTTGTGTTTGACCGATTTTATAAGAAATTTAATTACAATACACGTTGATTGTGACTGTATTAACTGGATGAGAAACAGTGAAGTAGTGGTCAAAGTAGGTCAAAAAGGTTATGTCTCAAGCTATTGTGCAAACTCGTTATGACAAAGGCTTTATATATGTCGCAAAAGACGACACGATACTCACTGCCTTCTTCTAGTGCACGGTATATACCGCTGTAGATAAATTAATTGATGGATTGTTGCTTCTTTCTTAATAAATACCCGTCTGGACGGAAATTGTAGGAATATTGATTGACCATAGCTTATAAATTGTAAATGTGTTGATGGAAGAAGCGTTCCAGTAATATTACGTAGCTGCCAGATTCATTCAGTATAGTCTAATAGTATACTTTATAAGCGGTTTATTTTGCGACGTAGAAATACCTGTGCCTTTCAAGAATTTACTAAATTTGCTAATACTTCATCTAGCGTAAATTTTAGCCAACATAGAACTACAATTAGAAAGTTTAAATTGCACGCTAAATGTCTTAATGTCGGAAATTTGTAACTTTTTAACCCCGTATATACAAATCGACTACAATAGTAAAGGCAGAAGTCTGACAATTCTGCATACATAGACTTTGGAATCTTGTAGATATTGAGTTAATTACAGACGAGAAATGTTAACACCACCAATTAGATTATTTTGATCTTAAAAAAGCAACAAAAAAAACAAGCCAGCGTATGTTTTACATTGATGTACATGGTTTCTAGAGACTTTTCGATTGTATCGTGCCTGCATGAAAATATGGGATGTTCAATTCTGTTCAAATATTAGTGGGGTACCTCTCGCTTCGTCCCTTATTGATAAATGACTGTTGTCTTCATTTCAATCGTTGGTACACATACTTCGCCAATGTCATCCATAGGGAGTATCGATATCTAAGACGAAATAAAGTTAAGTCATTGGCAAAAGGTGACAGTTGTTTGTGATTGTCATCAACTCTCTATTGTTTGCAGATTATTTGTTTAACCGCTCAGTTGTGTCTGTATTATTATCCCCGTCCTGTGCTAGGTAATGTTCGAGATGTATACATTATTGGTTGACTATTTGTTATTTTATTTACGAGTACCATTCCTTAATTACATGTATATTCTGGTCTACCTTCGTTATTATCCTATTACGCTCTCGCCACTACCTGGTCTACTTTCGTTATTTTCCTATTACACTTTCGTCATTACCTGGTCTACTTTCGTTATTTTCCTATTACACTTTCGTCATTACCTGGTCTATTTTCGTTATTTTCCTATTACACTTTCGTCATTACCTGGTCTATTTTCGTTTTTTCCTATTACACTTTCGTCATTACCTGGTCTAGTTATTTTCATATTCCATTGTCATCTTGACATGTTCAGTTTGGTAACTATTAAGTCACATTTAGTGAATATCCAAAAAATATTCAATGTAATTGAAAATCGTTCTTCCCTGTAATAGCAAAGAACTACCATGGGAACTTCTGTAGGATGTCATTCCATCGGAAATTACTTAAATAGTCGCATTTAATGGAACACCGAAACAGAGTTTTGCTTCTCCTTAGAACAACGGTGATTTATCTTTATTTCCCATGAAACAATTTTGGAATGATAAGCGCTATTTTTGTCTGTTTCTATGATAAAACAGAACTAAACATTATATGACCAGTATTAAACCACATTCATTACATAATTGCAACTAGCGGGCATTAAACATACTGTATGATTATTTTATTCAAGTAGTCGTTAATTTCTTTTGGCGGAACACATAATTAATAGTGTAGGAAATACCTGTTATGGGACGACACGTATATTCGTTAATAGGTACAAGTGCAACAACACAGTAATTGAAGATGTATGCCAAAAAGTATATTATTTTGTGTCTAGCGGGAATTTAACAAAATCTAGAGCTTTATGATATTGTTATGTTAATTATTATGTTTAGGCATCAGAAGTGTTCTCAGCACATTCATATTGATCGGTCTGTCGGCAGACCAAATGGTTTCCGATTAATACCCCAGAACGATTGGGTCTATGATCTTCAAACAATGTAGAGGTTGGTCGTCATAATTAGTTGACCCCAATTGAGTTTGAGGTCATTAGGTTCAAAGGACAAAATCACCGTGACCTTTGACGGCAAAACGGTTTCTGATCCACAGCGTAATAACTTTTCAGGGTAGATAGATAGATAGATTTTATTCAGTATTGAATGTACATTCATGGATATATAAATCAACATGTATAACAAAACAATGTATACATACATGCATTTATAAATAACCATGACAGGCACACCAACACTAAGGATTACACAAAAAAGAGATAACTCTTATTTCCATTGTGGTCCTTTAGTGTTGGTGGCATGACATAGAGAGGCATACTTATGTAAGTTATTATGTATTATTGACTATTGCACAAATAAATTAACTATATTGTATCACAGATAATCGGAATCAACAGTCAGGTTATGTTAAAAGGCAAGTTAAAGTTTAAGAAGTACAAATACTGAAAGTCACTATCAAGCATAAATTAATAACTACATGTAAATGAATAAATTAAAATAACAGATTATCAAGATAATAAATAAAAATAAATAATCAATTAAATGATAAAATAGATGTAAATATTGAATCTCTTAGATCTTAAATAAATAGATAAATAAATGAATAATCATTTTGACACACTAAAAATTTATATTAAATTGTCTAAAAAATGTTTTTTAACTTTGGCTTTAAAAACAGGCAATTTCTCAGTCAGTGCTATACTAGCAGGCAATTTATTCCATAGGCAAATACCTGAATAGAAAAAAGTTTTTGTGCCAAACCCTTTAACTTTAAGAATTGCAACCCCCCCCCCCCCCCCCTGTTCCCTGTATGAATGCACAGAATCTTGTGGCGTGAAATTGTCACCCATGTAGTCCGGGGCTATATTATACTTTATTTTAAAAACATGGCACAGAATGATCTGGTCTACACGTTTATTGACAGGTAACCAATTAAGTAATTTAAAATGTTCACTTCCTATGTGTGACCTTGCATCTAAATCAAGCACAAACCTTATTAATTTATTTTTGGTTGTTTGAAGTTTTGATTTAAGTGACTGAGTGAGACCATGATACAACATAGTGCAGGCATAGTCAAAATGACATTGAATAAGGGCCATGACAAGGAGCTTCTTGGTGTGTTGAGTAAGGTAACCTTTTTTACGGTATAAGTATTTTAACCTAGCATTAGCTTTTTTAAGTATAGATCGGGCCATAGTATCAAATTATAGGGTCTGGTCAATAGTTGCCCCAAGATATTTAACAGCAAAAGTGGGCTCGATAGTTGTACCATTACATGTAATGTCAAGAGTCGAGTTTGACCTTAGTCTATGTTTAGACCCAAATAATATGGACTCAGTTTTATCAAAGTGAAGTGATAACTTGTTATCAACCAACCATTGGCTAACAAGATGCAGGTCGTCTTTCAAGGAAGTTTCCACAGAAGACTTGCTTTTACCTGATACAAGAATGCCGGAATCATCTGCATATAACAAAAGCTTGTTTTTAACCACAGCTGACATGTCATTAACATAAATTAAAAATAAAAGTGGACCAAGTATGGAACCCTGTGGAACACCACATGTTATTGGGGCAGTAGCAGAGTGGGTACCAGAGACATCTACTAATTGTTGTCTATCAGTTAGATATGACTTAAACCATCTTATAATATCATCACCTAGTCCTGCAGCTTTAAGTTTCTTGAGAAGAATGTAGTGGTTTACAGTATCAAAAGCCTTTTGGAGGTCTAGCAGAACCATACCAATTATATGACCTTTATCCATTTCCATTCTAATGAAGTCTGTTAGATGTGTTAGACAGGTATCTGTAGAGAATCCACTTCTAAAACCGGACTGAAATTTATACAATAATTTGTTTTCCCTAAAGGAGGATTCAACTTGATCATATACAACCTTTTCATAGATTTTTGACACAATGCTGAGAATTGAAACAGGGCGGTAATTACCAACTGAAGTTTTGTCATTTTTCTTGACAATAGGAACAACCCTAGCTGATTTTAGATCCTCTGGTACCACACCCTGAATCAGTGACAAATTTATGACATGGGCAAGTGGTTCTGCAATAATGGAAGCACCGTCCTTAATAAAACGGGAAGGAATACCATCTAAACCTGTAGCTTTGTTAGCACCAAGCTGAGATAAATACTTCAGAACCTGACTTTCAGACACTAGTGGGCTTGTGTTGATCATGAGTGGTTGACTTCTACTAGTTTTCAGGCCAGTCGGTCAAAGCTAAAAGCCGTGGCGAACATAAAAACAACTAGAACTGCCACAGACTGACTAATGATCCCCCCACATACCGCTTTGTCACAGACGTATGTCAAACAACATCCATAAAGACTGTCGCATGGTGGACAACAGTTATTACAGTACAGTACAGTTATTTTTAAATTCAACAATATTTGATGAAGTCCAGACAACATAAATTATGGTCATTTCTGACCTTTGAACTCTTAAGCGTGACCTGGACTTTTGTGATATTGACATACTTGTCACATCGTGTGGAAGGGGTGAACAATTGTGCCAGGTTATTTTAAAATCCCAAAATAAATGGCGTAGTAACGGCCAGGACAAGCTATATAAAGACCATTTTTTACCTTTGGACTCAAAGTGTGACCTTGAACATTGCGAAAATGACGTAATTGTTTTGCAGGACACACCATCTGCTAGTAGTGAACAATTGTGCCAAATTATTTTCAAATCCCATAATAAATCACTTAGTTATGGGCCGGACAAGCTCAATTATGGCTATTTTTTACCTTTGAACTCGTAGTGTAACCTTGACCTTGAACATTGAGATAATGGCGTAATTGTTTTTTCATGACACACGGTCTGCTAGTAGTAAACATTTGTGCCAAATTATTTTCAAATCCCATCAAAAATGGCCATAATTGAGCTTGTCCGGAGCATAACTAAGTCAATCCCATAATAAATGACTTAGTTATGCTCCGGACAAGCTCAATTATGGCCATTTTTGACTTTTCAACTCCAAGTGTGTCCTTGACTTATAAGATATTGAAGTAATTGTTTCGCATGACACATTGTCGGGTGGTAGTTAACATGTATGCCAAATTATTTTCAAATCCCTCAATAAATGACTTAGTTATGAGCCGGACAAGCTCAAGTTTGGCTATTTTTGACTTTCGAACTCTAAGTATGAACTTGACCTTTGCGATATTGATGTAATTGTTTTGCATGACACACCGTCTGGTAGTAGTGAACATTTGTGGTACATTATTTTTTAAATCCAAATATAAATGACTAAGTTATGCTCCGGACAAGCTCAATTATGGCCATTTTTGACATTTGAACTCCAAGTGTGACCTTGACCTTTGAGATATTGACGTAATTGTTTCGCATGGCACACCGTCTCATCAAGGCGAACAAATGTACCAAGTTATTTAAAAATCCTTCAATGCACACAGAAGATACAGCCCGGACAAACTTTAGGACCGACGGACCGACAGACCGACGGATGGACAGACCGACCGATAAAGTGACTACTGTATAACCCCCCTCCCCTACTTCAGAAGTGGATTATACATATGGCTCTTTGGTTTTCGTAGGGGCATTTATGCTATGTTTTTTCCCAAAATCGAATTTCCACAATCGGTGTACTTAATATGTATTAGTTTTGGGTTGATATTTATTTGTACATGATTGTTGTTCCCATTACTAATATACATAGTTCATGATTAATTCACGTGCTTACATTATGTTGTATCGTGTTGTATCCAGTATGTTTGGTTCCAGCCCAATATCAAGCCATAAAAGAACCTTGTTCTTTGAGGTAGGATGAATATTGCCAGAGCTATGACTCTTGTCGTAGAAATACGTTTTTGTGCCAAACACCCTTCTAATTTTAATATTAACACTGTTGCGATAATATTCATGGAAAGTTGCAAGTGCAATAGTTATACATTACATGTAGATGTAAAACAATGTATTTAGTCGTATATTTATTTTAAATTTCATACAGAAAGGGAAGAATCATATGTAAAATAGCTCGAAATATAATTGAGGTAAATTGTATATAAAACTATATTTTGAATGAAGGGTTTTGTCACTCACTCTCCTCCTTAAAATACGAGTGTATTAAAGTACATACATGAACTATCCATTACATGAATACTGCATGCGTAACACATTAAGCATGACCGCATTGCACGTGTTTCCGATTGCAATCATGTTGAAAAGCCACCAAGAGACTAATTCTGAACAAATACTATCACTGTGATGAACATTTGATGATGGACTTGCTAATGTGTAGCATTTAACTGACATATCACTAATTTATAATGGATGTACAAATGCTTTTATGTGTTGAAATCAAATAACCGAAAATGTACATTGAAGAGAACAAGCTTTTTGAAATGAATGCCACACTTTCGATGTGAACAAAAAAACTGCAATAAATATTGAAATATTGGCCATTGTACTGAGCCATAATGACAAAGGGAAGCATATGGAATGTCATAAGAAGTATGAACGCCATTGTGATAACATCTATTCCAGAAATTATGCCGTTGACGTAATGTTAAAATACTTCAATCAACAACATTTAAATGAAACAATACCAGAAAGGATTAATCCCATTGCAAATTAGCACCATTCATTATTGAAGCATTAAAGACAAAATGCAATTAACAAATAATATCCTGGAGTGTGATTGAGTTTGCATTATATTACACATATATGTCAATGTAACATTCTAATGTCTCGATGTTTTAATCATATTAATAGTTTTCTGCTTGATTTTATAGTTTTTATGCGATATGTATCAATAATTAAATTGAATTAACGAATGCATTAAACGTGGGATGCAAAGTGATCTAATATTGGACAAGAGTAAAAACAATAATGAATTTCATGGAAGCGTCACATGGGCACAAGTAGCACTCTTTTCATGCTTATAAAGTCAGCATATTACATCATTAACATTAACGGAAGTAGTTAGTATGCTAAGCTAAATATTTGACTTCAAACATAATTATGTGTTTTACAGTTTCCGAAAGTCGGGCTTTAAAATATTTATACCATTATATGACAGTGCTCATTACCTATTATTTATATTTTAATCATTATAGTACATGTACTTTAGTTGATTTTGACGCTGACTATGATTAACCAATGAGTAGGTCTGCTGTAAATAACTGAAGTATTTATAATAGAATTCACCATCGTTATTACAAAGTGTCCATGTCATATTAACCGTTTCAAAATTATTTATTCCAAACAAAAATGTTTTGCATAATATAGACATTGCTTCAGAGAAGGAACTTATTATTTATATACAGTGGACTGTTGGTCAATATCGATATAATAATAAGCCTTTAGAATTATATAACAAGAATGATTCAGAAACTCACAGAAAACCTTCAAGGAACTCTCATTTATATATTACACACTAATTTCACTTTTGAATTCAAAACTGAATCATCTTTTTTTATGCAAAACGTACAACACTCATGTACTTCAATATGGCTGCCTACATAGGTTTCCTGGAATCGTGCCTACGTTCTACCAAATGCGATCGAAGTTTAGGAAGTTCCAAAACAAGGTTTAGGAGGTTACAACTATTCCGTAGGGAAAAGGTCAAATTAATAGACTTGGTGATAAGTCATAGTCGTGTGCTTTTTGCTCAAACACTGCTTTGCAGTAGATGCATTTTGCGAATATGCGTTTCCATGTAAAAGGTACATATTTTTGGACGCTTCATGAAATATTTCTAAAGTTCAGTTTGCACAACATATCTGTAGAATCTTCTTCGGGTTAAAAATTGCCCGTTGGTTCTGGTATTTGAATAGCAGGACCTTGGTGGATGAAGCAAATCACAAACATCTCTTTCGTCTCTGATTGTGTGTGCTTTGCAGTAACATGCTTCTTAGAATTTCTGGTAGCGAATATATGATTTTCGTGCTTCAGTCTTGGTTAATGATAGTGAACTAGTGTTTAATTCTCTGTTATACAATGTAAAACCATTTTTTTGAAAGTACTGGGTGAATATCTTTGATATTGTCTGGACATGTGAAATAAGAATGATACTGATGATGTTTTGGTCTTCACTTTGGTATCCAATGGGTAGGAATATGACGTATTTATGAAGTGTTTTCAGTAAAAGATAGGTCTTAAGAACATTTACGAATTTTATATAGCCATATTTATCAAGCTTGAGCTATCGCCCGCTGCAAGTGAACTAGGCGCATTATATAAGTTGATTGTGAAGATATGAACAACACGGTGAAATAAGAAAATAATCAGTATGTTGATATGTGCACATGTATAAGTAGAAAGCTTCACAAATCTAGCCATATTAGCATTACTTTAAATTTCACAAATTTCCCTTTCAGCCATCCCACACTTACTTTGCATCGCTCATTCGCAACACACACGGATGTCGTGCTTTTTCCTATAAAGCTTTAAGTTGAGATTATTAAAGATGACATATCTGTCATATACAATCATGTGGTTATCGCATTATTTCAGAGTGAGGCGAGAAGAATTAAGAAAAAAAATAGTAAAACATAAGTGACCGCGAAACATCCATGGCGCAATTTTACGTATGATCTGCGTCCATTATACACAGGATAATACCTCTTGCAACCTCCTGGAATGTCGTTATAAAATAAGAAACAGTCAACGATGTGGACATATCATAATTATGCCTGCGTATGAGACATCGATATTGTCAACCCGACGGCAGAATACAACCTCGATGCGAACATTGTGTTTCGAGGGTTGATAATCTCAATGTTTTCGCCTCTGGGTCACATTTTGCCCTCGGGTTGTACACCTGTGCTGTTATGAAACTTTACTAAATATTGTTATACACAGTCACAACAAAACCATACATTATTATATGCATTTAAAAAGGTAGTGTGTAACATGTTATGTTGCAACCAACTTTCGAATCAAGTTTCTGCAGGCCCACTCGACTGAACGGATGCATCTCTAAAAGTAGACTTTACCTTTATGTTGATGTATATACAAAACATAGCCATGTACTAGCCTACCATGTTCTGCTAATATATGTGTTGACAATTTTTTTTTATATTTACGGTGATACGTACATCACATTGAGCATTAATGAACTACTACACGTATTTCCAGAAAAATATTGATGACCGAAAGTTCGGTGTATGTTTAAGGTTTGTAGTTAATACATAAAATATATTTGTGTATCTTTCATTTTATTTGGTATGATTGACACAGCCATTCATAGTTTGATAAACAAACTCACCGTTTTGATTTATCAATTCAATACCAGTCTCTATTGTGTGGTGTTTTTTTCAATTTTTTATTCATTATTCAAACGTTCTGTAATAGACCGTCTGATTGCTTGATCTTAATTTGAAAGGTAATTGTTCTCTCGCTCTCTCACACACACACACCATTTCCCACCGTTTGTCATCAACCCGTAATCGAGTAATTTGCATGATAGCTTGGAAAGAATAAAATGTTAATGTCATCCAGCTAACTCGAGGCACCGTAATCATAATTTGTCACCGTGTTGATAGTTTTCTGTAAAGCACCAGATTGTTACAAAGTCAAGTCGTTCTTGTGTTAATTGTGATTTTAAAACAAGGAACGTGGGAATACCATGAACATCAGTCATATGACAAAGACAATTCTGCTGACATTGCACAATAAGATCAAAACACCAGGGTACTGTTTTATCAAAACACTTACGAAATTCTTAAATTTACGTTTATATTTAAGTTCTTTATAATTCTTTAACATATCTTTATAGTGATAAAAGTTGTTCAGTATCAACATTTACACTTAACTAGCTTATATTACTTTATTACGTTCATGTATTTATTTACTCATAGCTCGGCTAATATGTGTATAATTTTCCATATATGTAGCTAAGATATGTGGCATGACAATCAAATTCATTCCATTATACTCTGATAACACTCTTTACAACCACAAAAAAAATGATGACACACGTAAATTTGATGCCGTGCGCCCTTCTGCATTTTTCAGATTGTTAATTCAAATGTGTACTTATTTTTCTGATAAAGTTCGTGAACAAGTTTAGAATGAACAGGTCGTAAATACAAAATCGATATTTTTAGAAGACAACAAGAAACTATCTGAAAACTACTTTTTACTTATGGAAAAACAACCCTTTTCAACCACAGTTTAGTCAACATGACCACTTCCGATTTTCATGAAAATAGGCTCATACGAAGCGACTTGAGATGCAGATTTCAAATATGCATGAGTCTTATAAGGTCTTAAGTAGTACCTACAACCTTCTTATTCTAAGCCAGCGAAATGTCTGTGCTTATCATGGAGGCAGAAATAAAGCAAAACAAAGATAACATAATAAGCTCAATTTAGATTTAGAAACTTCGACTTTTTTCCATTCAATCGCTATCCTGAATTACTTCACTTGAATGAAAAATTAGTAGTAATTTTCGGTAAACCTGAAAAATTGCTAATAAGCAATTAAATACCACTTCGTTGCTTAGTGGTAAGCCGTCTTATTTTGTGTTTTTGAATTTGTCAATGGATCGATTATTCCAATTGGCCGTACATCAAAAAATAAGTAGCATCTACCCATCAATTCCTCGTACATTTTCGTTTTCTTCTGTTTCATGGTTCAATGCATCACTGCAGTAAATTTAGATGGAAAGAACATCGAATTACAATCCATGAGTAGCCAATAACAGGCACACACAATTTCGTTTTGAAATTTTAATATATAAAAATGTTATCTTGATTTTCATTGGTGTTGCGTTTTCAAAGCCGTTCAGTGTAGTATACATAATTATGTATTTCATTTTATTTTTGCACATTTTATAAAGTATACATTCATGCTTTCATTACAAAATTACAGAGAAGAAAGCAATACATTGTTATACATGTCTATATCAGTCTATAACGATGAATCAATTTGCGTTCATGATATTATTCCTAATACAACATGCTTTATAAACGTAAGTACAAAGTCATCTTACGCCAGATTCATTCTCAGAGTTAAAATAGTTCCATCAATTTATACAAAATACAAACTTGGATTTCTTCTGAAAAAGCAGGATATATATTTGTCTTAAATCTTTATAAAATGTACATTCAAATATAATCTATAAATGCAAAAGTGTGTATGCATTGACACATTGCCAAATTTATATTTGAATTGGTTCTTATCCATTGGTCATGCTGTGGCCCAGTGATCACAACATTATTACATATGAATATCAAAGCTGACGGTGACGGATGGTCAATATTCATTTGATTGTCTTATTACTTTTCGCTTATCATAATCATGCGCTGATTTCTATTAGTACTGAATGTTTTTCGATAAGCTCCAAAAATTACGTGCATGTGTATCGTTTCAGACAACCGGGGAGCACAATACTTTTTATTGTGAAATGATAGCGTTGCACCTCGTGAATGCCGCCTTGTGTTCTTTGTTGGTTTGTTCATGTACGATGCGCTTACACACCAATGGTACTTGTAGGTATATACAGAGAGATAAAAGAGTTCCACTTTTGATAATTGAAGGGTGAAATTTATGTAGGATGTAAGGCATATATTATTTTCTTCACAATCATAAAAAAGTACAGCAACTATCCATGTAATCATAAACTGTGTAATATATCGGTATGACATTATAGGCAAAGTTGACAAATTTATACGGTGGATACGTACTCCACTCTATTATACGTAATAACGGAATATAGGGTAGCTAAATCTTTCCCAAGAGTAGAAGTAACGACGACGTTGTCACATTTTACTGAGAACTGCACCTTTCTGAAAATAAAAACAAATCCCAGACGAACATAAAGTTCTTGGTTATCTCGTATTGAGACATGTTTGTATATCGTATGGTTCAATTTGTCTCAGAAAAGGAAGTATTAAGATTTATTAACGTAAACGCATTGCAATTTATTGTCTTGGTGTTTAGCAACGTTTATGACTTGCAATGATAAGTAGTCCATGTGCCTTAAAAATGTAAATTGGCACCCTTGACTACGCTGGTATATTGCCCATGTATTTATAAAATATATTTTGATTTTATGCTTACTCATGACATACTGACCTCTACCAGCGGAAATAATTTCATACCATTCAATGGATTTCACTCACATGCTGTTTCCAATACATTATAGCACTAATAAATAGCTCTTCTCATCAACGGTACCGGGCTGAATTCATTATAATCGAGTTGTACTCTACTTGCATTACCAGACTGTTGTATTTTGTGACATAGTACCTAGAAGACATTCCTTTAGGACTTCAATAACGATTTGAAGGAATATATGTTGTCTTTACCGACGTACGCTGCAGTTTTTCGGCAAACATTTCTCAAAATTATAACTTGTTCAAACTATGTATATATGGTCACAGTATCATTTTCGAAAACATAATTTTGCAATAACTCCTTAGGTCACCATGCCTGTTTAGGAAGTATCGACATTTGAATATGCATAATTTATATGAAGAATATTCGAGAAGAATACATGTGTAGGTACATATACTTCCTAAACCAGCACAGAAATCAATTTTGCATTTTTCTGCTTCTAACATGACTAGACAATCACAATAAACGAAGTTTGGAGGAATTCTATAATTTGAAAATATTTGCCCTTGCTCTTATACTGGAACTGCGGCAAACGGGTTAAACAATCCATACAATTCAATTTCAATGACAGTTAGTTGGTTTAAACAGTATTCAGATGAAAATCATATACTACCACAATGACATAGACCAGATAAATAATGCATGACAGTTACTCGATAAGAACGGTCGCGTCATTGTCGTTTTCTTTCATCTACAAAGAAACTACTATCATTTTATCTTCAAATACAAAATATTGCAAAATTATAGAAACATAAATGTTAAAAGAGAAACTGCATATGCACTGTACTGGGCGTCATTGTCTGTATAAATTGATTACCGTACTGACAGAATGCTTTGAACTTAAATATTTTATTTGAACCTGAACAATGAACGTTTTACGCTCCCTAAATAAAGCATACTGATGATCTATATTTGGACGTGTGTTCCATGCGCGGATATAGACTGGGACCGCGATCCGGATCCCTCCCCCGGAAATTTGACACAAACGCGGTTATCTTATATATTCATACTGGTTTCTCTGGCCTAAGAGTCTGATCTAGACAACCCTTTCGGAAATATAGCTGATAGGGTTCCCTCTGAAACAAATAGCCGGTCAGACACCTTCCTGACAAACAAATGCTGTTTCGAACCCCTGAGAAATATTTCTCAGAAATATTTCTCAGGTATCTGCTCAGGCGTTAAACGTCTTCATGCACATAGGTACAGAACTATATGAAATATATCTGTTTATAATCATTCATTTAAGATAGTTAATTCAGTAATCAATTTGCAAATGTGAACAGACATGAACTGAGCAATGGCGCCTGTTATCTGATGTTTTTTATGTTGCTTTATATTACATTTAAAGACGAAATATTGTCTACGTCGACGAAAGCGAACCACAGTGATGCGATCTGGCCTATCAACAAACTGTCAACTGATTTCATTTTGGATTCGACCGTCTTAAAGGCAACGTATATATTGTATATCCTTCGAACCGTAAAACAATGACATGGATGCCCCACCTGCCTTTTGACATAGTCAAGGGTCATAAATCCAATGCATAGTAACAGCAACACTAGTGAACGAAAGGTTACAAAAGGACACATGTCAAAGACAATGTCCAATGCAAACATAAAAAGCTAATTAAATGTTATTCCAATGGAACAATAATAAGCATATTTGATGCGCAGAACTGAATAAAAGTGTATGTATAAGTTGTCAGTACATGTGCAATGCCTTATGTACGTAATTGTGTGGAGTTACTGGTATTCATGTAATCGTGTCGTATTATAAGATTATGTACATAAACTCATATAGTCAGTCTAGTCTACCAATTTCCATTAAAAAAACAGATTTTTGTGTTGACTGGATTCAACATGGCGTGTGCTTGCGGTCTGCGAGTTTTCTTTGTGTCATTTTTGTGCTTGTCTTGCTCGGCTGTTTCTGTTGAGTGCAGCATTCCCTATTCGATTTGTGTTTGCCTTTTTTCTAAACATAAGAAAATAAATTACAATGTATTGTATGACCTCAATACATCTGAATACTTTCTGTTTGAGAATATACTCTGATTAGAGTGAGGCGTTCACTGAAAATGATGATGATGATGATGAGACAAATTGAACTTTACGAGTTGCAAAAATGTCTCAACACAATGCCAATTAGAAAAAATGTCAGCAAATAAGTGCTACTTTCCTGCTCAAAATCGAAGTAATATATCTATCTTATGAACATGTTTCATAACATTTCCATGCAATAGCTACACAACAAATGCATTGCAATGACGAATTTATTGGATACAGTGTGTATGATCACAAGTAAATAAGGCATTTAAAATAAAATCGCACACAATGTATAACTAAGCATAACATGACTAAATGCAAATCATAGGTATAATACAGGGTGTTTAAAAATAATGTATACGGTTTCAGTGTCTGTTTATCAAATCCTTACATTCTGCTATATATCGCAAAGAACATTACTCGTATAATGTTTAGAGAAATGTCAATTTTCTAAAATAACCTTATTTTGTCCATGACGTCATTTTGTAGTAATTAACGACGTTTTCATGATATCTGCTGCTTGTTGACGTTTCCCTTCTTGCATTCGTTCTTTGAAACTATCGATTACGTTTGAAAATGTGTCTAAACTGATCTTCTTACCTTCTCGTTTGGTGTTCGTCAGGAGCATAGGTGTGTCCGTTGGCTTCAAATTGTACACTAGCGATAGCACAATTGAAAGAAATAAACCCAACCCGTTACTTGCCTGAGTTAAACAAGCTCATTCCTAAACACCACAGGTGATTTGTTTTGAATGATGCATAGTTCATGCAAGATGTGCCAGGGCCACACATTGTACATAAGGTGTTGGATGAATTAATTGAAACAATTGAAAGACGGCTGTCTGCTGACGTTTCCCTACTGCAAACGTCCAAAGTAATTTCCTGTAAATACCACTGTGGTGTGACATGGGCAGCCCACAGCCCGGATCTTTTCTTGTGGGGCTATTTCGCTAAATCGCTAGTGTACATCACAAAGCCAACAGACCCGTCTGTGCTCACGGGGATAATCAAAATAGAAGGGAAGAATATCCATTTGACACATGTGCAAATGTTATCAATAGCTTAAAGAACGAGTGCAAGAAGGGCAACGTTAGAAGGGAAGACATCTTGAGAACGTCATAAGTTACTGAATAGACGTCTCGGGCAAAATAGGTAATCTTTACGATATCAGAATGGAGAGGTTTGATAAATAGACACTGAAACTGTACATGTATACATTCTTTTTTAGATACCCTGTATAGTTTATTTATTTATGTTTTAGCGCGTAAATAATATGGTTTATCTACAATGTTCCAATTCATAATGAATTCATGAAAACGATGTGGACAAAGCGTAATTCGACATCGAGTTACACAATGTTCTATATGGTTTTTTTTTACTATGCATGGGTAATGTGTCGCGTTTGTTTTCAGTCATATTTGGCGTCAACATCATTCAATCTGTGAGTTTTATGTTTGCATAAAATGGCAGTTCATTAAAAGTGGCATGAGTCTAATAATCATTCAAATATATCACAGATAATTGTTTTATATTGCTTTAAATTGTTGCAATTTATCAAATGCATGAGGATATCTATGCACTGCAATAAAGTATCTAATCATATTCAATAGACACATGAATAATCACTATGTTGCTATCGTTGTTAAATGACCGATCAGAGTAAACATTGATCTGTTATTGAAACATTTATTAAGGTACGTTAACATGAATACAGCCCGATCCCGTTCATCCGAATTTGTCAGCCCGATCCGAAATTAATTGCAATAAAAACAGGTGTAATAACAATCCACTTCGTAATACTACATTTATATGTATGTTTATTTTTTGCTTTAGTAAAAAATGCAATAATATCAAATCTCTGTATTTACATATACAAAACTATAACAAATAGGTTCAAGATTGAATATACAAAACAGAGGGTAAATATAGGAAAAGCTATGTATTTCGGATGGCAGCATATATTCGGATACTTGTCAAGAGAGAAGACATGTTTTTAAAGTACGCTATTCTACAATGTATGTATTCAAACTGTTACACTTGTCAAACTCAATAACAAAATTATCACATGTATAGCCTAATCATGTTCCCAATGCATTAATCAAATAATATCTATGAAATGAAATTATACTCGGCGGTGGTATATATTTCGGATAACACAAAGTTTTCAAGTATGCCGACACATAAGCGATATCTGACTGCATCAACAAAGAAATATGAGCGTTATATTGCTATATACAATATTTATTTTAATCAGACTTGTATGATTGTGAAGCCCTTATATTTCTCCTTGATAACATTTTTATAGACAAATTATCGGTATTCCAATGGGAACAAATTGCGCACCGCTTGTCACAGATCTGTTTTTATACTGTTACGAACGCAATTTTCTGATGAAATTACAGCGTTAAATAATACTTCCGATACCTTGATGACATTTTAAATATTGATAATCCTTACTTTTCGACTTAGATCATAGAAATTTACCGTGACGAGTTAACACTAAACAGAGCTAATTCATCCAATACACACGCATCATTAACTTGCAATAGAAGCAGGTCAAATTGTTAGTAAAATTTACGACAAGAGAGAGGATTTTAATTTCGATACTGTAAATTACCCACACTTGGATGGAGATGTTCCACGGTCAACTTCATATGGTGTTTACGCTTCTCAATTAATCCGTTTTGCTAGAGCTTGTTCTCGAGTGGAAGACTTAAATACTCGAAATATTTGTATTACTAATAAGTTACTGCAACAAGGCTATCGCTTCCATAAACTTCGTAAAACTTTTGCAAAATGTTATAGGCATAATTCAGGTCTCATTTCTAAATATGGTGTTAAGTTAAAGACACTTCTGCGACAAGGTCTGTCTCAGCCTGAATTTTATGGTGATGTGCTTTACAAATTTCGAAAGGTTTTGGGTCATAGTCACTTTCATGGTGTGTTTATCAAGATTATAAAACGTTTTCTGAGTAGAGGATATGACCCTTTATATTTTGCAAAGGACTGCATGCTTAGAAGTGGGTCCATTTACAGCTCGCCATTATGCTTCCTATTTCATTGTGCGATGATTGGACAATATACAGACTCTATGATATGCCTAACATCAAGCCGTTTTGGACGACTGGCATTGATGCATGTATGTTACATTGTCTTGCCGTACCCTTGTTGCTCTGACTTCTGATAAGTTATTGAGTACTTTCTGTGCTACTCGATGGACGTTATTTATATGATGTTTCATGTTTTACATTCTTTTATTACTTGTCACTGTGGCCTTTTTGTAAGAGGGCATTACATTTCGGGAAACTTTTATTTACACTGTAGTGTGCTATAAGGTTGTCTATTGGGTAAGTGTGAGGTTTGGTGCACTGTAAAACGTTTAAACCCCAGTGACATTTGTCGCTGTCCGTACCAAGGCGGAAGCCCTTTGGTCAACCTTCCTCTATGTATGCATTGTCCACTTTATAGTAAAAATACAAAAATAGAAAAATATTTCGCCTTTGTGCCTTTTTGTTGAACTTTGTTTATTTTGTATGTGCCATTCTGCAATTTCGTTGTCCAGCACAAGGCTGCTTCGTATCTTTCAAAATTGCATGTCCACTATATATGAGTAGTAGATTGTCCTTGTTGTGTGTGGTGTCCGGTTGTTGTTTTCTCGTCACATGGCTCTCGTTTCGTTTTGGTTTGACTGGCTTAGGCGGCAGACTTTCGGGACGGGTTGCCGTGTTTTCAGTGCTTTGTGTGTTTTTAGTGTTTTCTGTGCTCGGCTGGTTAAGTTGAGTGCTGCCTACCCTGTCTGACGTAATATATTTTTTTTGTAAATTGTTCACACACACGAATTATAATTACTTTTAAATATGCGTAAATCAATTTTGCTTGGTTCATCACATCTGTCACATTTGTCAACATGTCAGTCAACACGGCATTATTCTGCGCACAAGTTTATCATGTATGCATTAACTGTTCAATCACAAGACAGTCATTTTAAGAATTTTAATTTCGAGCTCCGACATTTAAAGCATATCCTACCTATATTTTATTTAACTAGATACGTAACTTTTTTCGATGAAATATTTATCGTTTTAATAAAATAATCGAATGTTTTTTTAGCATTTAGTGACTTCAATATATGTTGGAACAATACAGGCGATGTTCTTTCTCAAATTTTGCAAAATAATCTGGACTGGAAATGTCCTTAAAGGCTTTATGATCCATGTGATATTGATACAAACAATTGTCATTTAAAACAATTTGAGACCCTGAAGAAACGTAGGGTTTCTTACCTAGGCAATATGAACATATATGTTAAAAGAAATATGTCCATGTGCGTAGATACTATATAAACATGTTATTACAAAAATACGTTTCGACCTGCATGGTTTTATAACTTTTATCTAAACACTCCTGTTTTGGTCGTGGTAGTACATCACTCGAAAGATTACGTTGTTTCAAACTTCTTAAAGTGAATTAGAAATAACGACATTCTTGCAAACACATGCAATGTGGATGTTTAAAAACAACTGTAAAACCATCTGGGAAGAACATTTTTGACAAGTCTCTAAGATGAATTAGTCACGGCAATATTGCTTGTAAATTTTATACATTAGGACATTGACCTTCTTTGTTGAAGGCATGGTACATGTCGCGTGTTTAATTTAACCAATGTCCTCTTTATCTCATTCAATTGAATCAGGGATATGAGTCTCAAATGAAACTATTTCGTGATTATTATCAATGCTATTCTAACCAGTAAAAATCGACTGACGCAATTCGGTTACAATGTCCAGACATCACTTTTACTTACTGACTGGACATGTAGAAACGCAACACGGCTTTACACATGCGCGTGGCCTAGCAGCCTGACAGCCTGGCAATGTGAAATTGGCAGTCTAACGACCTGAACAAATTCTAAGCTTCGAGTTGTGATTTCTGTTAATTTTAGGGCATATAAGAAATACAAATGCACGTGTAGCCAGTTTTCGGATTTGGACGAGTTGAAAGTGGTAGGCTGCTGGTCTGCCAACTTTACACTGCTAGTCTGATTGACACTTATTTTACATGTTCAACAAATTGCAGTGCAAATAACTAAATATATTTGTGTTCTATGTCACGCCGCGAAGCCGAGTTGAAATAGTAAAGTTGGTGGTAATTTTGAGGGAAAATACTTTTCTGCTGTTCGAAATTTTTGACTATCGAGAAAAATGGTTTGGTTTGTATGTTACGTCAAAACCCTGTATCAAACTGTAACATGTAGTCTCATAATACACTGAGAAAATGGTCGGTGGAAGCGAATTTATAGCATTGTGAGTATTGTTTACGCATATGTCATGTGTATTATATATTTTGGTTGAAGTATTGTTGCTTTTATTCTATTCTGATTGTTTAATATGAAAATAACACACCAACTGGCTCAACGACTATTTCTAATACTTGACCAACTCGGATGTTTCTTCAAATACAAAACTTCTATCTAGACAATTGACATTCCGATAGCAATGTTTTTGTTATCATTATTTTCCTTGACGCACACACTCTAAAGACATCGTCTCAATAAATTAGTTATGGCAATGCAGAATATGTGTCTAGCCCATAGGAACAATAATACCCATCTGCTTTGAAAGCTTTCATTAAGAGATCCAGCCTCGCGTGTGTCTTTCAGTTAATGTCTAATTTATCTGTCTCACTTATCCAGTCGACTCGGTAGTTGACTATTCGTGACGAACATATTTCGTCAATTTAAAATACATGTAATACATATTGAATGGCACCGGCTTCCATTTTTTTATTCTACTACTTTCGATAATGAGTTCAAGTAATAAACTTAAAATTTAATTTTGGCGGCACTTATAGCGACCGTGATGAAATTACTAGTCTACTTACGATATAGAATACATGTATACTTAACGGATTAAAAACGTGACTATGGGGTTATGTGACTATTGTCAGGAAAACAAAATAATTGCTTGCATTTATCAAAGATCTAAAAATACATATATATGTATTTTAGATCTTTGCATTTATATATAGCACATTTAGATAAAGATATTTTCATCTAGTACAAAATATATTCTCTCTCCATCTGTTGCGTTTCATAAATATGTATTTATTACTTGTAGAGATATCAGTGATTTCGCAACCTTGGGTACAGCGACTCGCCGCATCCAATTGACGTCAATGACTTCATGTACGTAAACGGTTTACTGTTTGAACGTCACATTGCTCCAATAAATCGCTCATGTGTCTATACGTGTCTATAAGCGGATTTAGCTCAGTGGTAACCTGCTGGGCTGTCAATCCAGAGGTCGTGGGTTCAATCCCTGGCATTGGAACTTGTCATTTGTGAAATATTTATAATAGTTCCCGCTATATCTGGTCATGTGGTCTGCAAAGCATTTGGAAGTGCCAGGAAGCTGTGTATCGGTGCTATACACCGGGCACATTATAGAATCAGGATATCTATTCGAAATAAGAGCTAGGCGCACTTCTGCAGCGCCGGACGTGCCTCTATCCAATGTCTCTCTTTCCCTACAGGGGCTTTCTCTCAGTCTGTCCCTCTGATCATACTGTATCTGCACTGGTAGACGATGCATCCCCTTGTGGCGGCAACACAATGATGTAAAGTGCCTTTGAACGTGCGTTCGCATGAAAAGGGCGCTATATAAATCTGGTATATTTATACGTATTACATAAATTTACCATGTAATCAGTATTTGGCAAGAAAGAGAGTTCGTTTGTATAAAAACATTTTAGTTGTTATAAAATATCAAGAATATGTTGAATAATTATTCAATCATTCTCATTCTAAAGACGAACCTCGTGTATGACGTCCGTCTTGGCGAGTGACGTACTAAAGTTTATTTTCCGCCACAAAAATTTTGTACTAACGCTATATAACTATAATTCAGGCAAACTTCTCTCTCGATGCCCGTTTCACCATTGTATATGTTTATTTAGTTTCGCCTAGTTTGTGGTAAAACTGTTTACTTTCAAGCTGTGCTTTTTTGCCGAAATATGAAGTGGTTTTTGAGTCGGTACGGTAAGTTTTCACGTCATATATTTAAAACAGACACACTTACATCAAAACCGTTTTAATCAAGAGTTATTCGATGTTTTAACGTCATGTCCAGTTAATTTGACAAATGTTTGGAGGAATATTTAATAAAATATTAGTAATGTGCTATTCCATATCGTACGGCGAAAACCGACGACGTTTTGATGTGCGGCTACATAGCGCGACACCTTATACTTCACGTTCTATTAATAAATCACTACTTTTTGTAGAAAATTATATTTTACACGTACAAATCGGCACTAACAG
The DNA here is from genome assembly GCA_947247005.1 of Spisula solida. Classification (NCBI taxonomy): domain Eukaryota; kingdom Metazoa; phylum Mollusca; class Bivalvia; order Venerida; family Mactridae; genus Spisula; species Spisula solida. The sequence goes on along the minus strand of OX365945.1, from coordinate 25,020,079 downwards.
TTGGGAGTCCATCGGCACAAAAGTCGCTTATTTTTCATGGTCCATGGCATTTTTTAGTAGAAATGTTTCAATACCATATTTGAATACCAAATTTAAATGTAATCTATATAATGCTGATCAAAAACGGTTCGCTATGTTTGTCTATTAAGTGTAATAATGTTGTCAACCTGATCAACATCTAAGTCTCTAGCAAATGTCTGAAGTATGACTTGTGTCTCTCTAGTGTTGATTTGTAGTCAAACCTAGTTTGATACTTGCTAAAGAAGAGTATGAAAGGTATTAAAATAATTATCGGATGGCATGATATGGATGTATATAGAATCACCACCTGGGCCATTCAAATATTCAAGTCTGTATGAAAGTTGGGCCATCAAAGAAAACCAAACTGTGAACTGCACATATAGTTATCAGAACATATCCCCTAACGACTACCTATCATTGTTGGGTTTCTCTCTTTTACGGGATGTGAAACTATTTTTCTGCTTGAAAAGATATGACCTTCTGTTGGATATTAGAAGAGACCTGCATTCAGATGAGACAGAGAGTTGTACAAACTTGATAATGACTCCTGTTTGTTAAAGCTCTATAAAACAAGGCTTGAAATACTTCCGCCAAGAAGTTAAAAAAGAAGTTAAGTTACTAATATTCGAGGGCTGCTTTCAGCAGTTCAGCTGTTCAGCCTACCTTTGACATTTTGACTTCCATGGTCATTGGGCTACCTAAAGAACCCTGCGTTCGAGTTTTCCTGGGGAGACTACTTCTCTCCTGGTAAGTGTGCAACCAACATCTATATGCGGCGCCAAGAACTATCGAACGTGTACAGACACCGCCCTAACAGGCACCAATTCACACATTGGTTGAGTGGAGCATGTAGGTTATTCTTGCTCAGAAAAATTTGAGCAGTTGTCGAGACGGGGATTGAACCCGGGACCTTTCGACCCGAAGCGCGCCACCCTACCTCTAGGTCACTGCTCCCCCAGTGATGTGAAGTGATGCGCTCGAACTGCACACCGCAAGAGCAAACTACCAACCAGGCACTTATATACGGATACAAGCCGATGCATCCATAATGAATACAGAAATCAAGACGTGATCTACTAATTGTTCAAACTGCTTGCATCGAACTGAGAAGGTGTTTGTAAATTCACGTGCAAATATATCAACAGCGAATGTTCACAATCAATCTCAAACTAAACATCGACATTGTAACTTGTCTTATTTATACATATATACACTATTACTTCATGAATGATTGTTATTGTCTTAAGCAATTAAGTGGGTATATGCACCTTGTGTTTAATGATCAAAGCTCCTACGGACGGGCATTGGTACCTGCTGTTTCTCGGTAGATGTTATAACATGAAAAGCATGCTTTAAATCTATATTCATTCTAATTTAAACAAGACATGAATTAAAATATCAATCTGGTGCTGTATGGAAATATATTATTATGTAACAGTATTCATGCTTTAAAATGAACCAATCCCCACCTATTTTGAGCTTTTACAAAGGAGCAAGTAAAAGTGTATGAACAATTTGCAATATCATATTGACTATCGTCATCTTTTTATATTCCTATAACATAATTTGAACCTAACTTTAATGTTTGCTCTTATTTATCATACTAAACTCGAAATTACTACTTGCAGCTCACGTGTATGCCTACGTGTAGGTAGCTCATTCCTCCTTAAACGAATGTAGACATATTTTAAATGAATTGGAACATTTCAAAACCAATATAATAGTTGTTACTTGTAATCCCATTTAAATCAATGCAAACATAATATTACTTATTTATAATACTTTTGACGCTATTATGTAAGTTTGGGCTCATGTGTCATTTTACCCCCACCCATTTTAAACAAACGTGTGCCCTTAAATCAAAGAGAAAGTAAGTGACAAGTTAACATATCAATAGCTTAGTATCTCACTATTAAATAAGAATCATTTAGGCTTTCAAATTGCAAAAATGACGACATTATAACAAATATATGGTTCATACACGTCAAACTTTTATGAAAACTATTGCTAATTTTAGGTGTTCTCGTCAATATTCATGAGTTACAAATGCATGAATTTATAAAAAGTTATTTTTATCAATAGCCCAGTGCATCAGCTTCATTTTGATACCATTTGTAAAACATTTGATCGAAAACTGACACAGATATGATGATATTTCGAGTGAGATATATAAAAAATGCACTCATTTGACCTTTGACCTTATTCTGAGAAAACGAAGCAAAATCACGGATGGCATCCGGCCGTTTCAGATTACACACATATCAAAGATAACATATAGCATAGATGCCACATTCTACTCTCCGATGCCATGGCTCGTCATATTGTCTCCGTTTGACCTCCCGACTATAAATGCACCTAAACGAATATGATATTTTTATGGTTTCAACATGTAAACTGTACAAATTATAGCATTTGTCTCATTTCTTATTGATCCACTCACGTATATGTACTGAACGTTATCTAGATCGAGTAAACAATTCTTTGTCGCTTTCGTTATTGGGACTAACGTTGTGTGAAGCGCGGTAATGAAGTTGTTGAATCCTGAAAGTAGAATGTATTAGGTACATACTGGTACCTGGAACTTTGCATTTGACCGAATAACAAATAAAATATCGGCCAGTTATCAGACACCTAGCCAAATGTCATTCATTCATAAGTTCGACGCCTTGTTTATAATATAGTAAGTAGAATATAGACAAGTGGTTAAATTATATTTAACTGTAAGGAGTGTTTTAGGTTTCAAATAGGCTACCTACTGTGTGCCTTATATATGTGTGCTTAACGTTGCCCATTCAAATATCTCAGAAATGTGAAAATGTATGGTGTTCACGGGGATTCCAAATGAACATGGTTAGCAAAGTAATGTTCCGTATGATGATTTGTAAATTGAATAGCCGTAATAGTAGCCATTACTGATCAAAGAGTGTCCAATATCACCATCATACAACAATATACAAAACGAAATGTACAAATACCATTAACGGAACCCAGTAATCATGTTGATGATTTGTTATAAAGATCTCAATCAAACATATCTTCTCCAATGACTACATAATCATGTAATTTCCGATAAAACATAGCTTTGCGTGTACCGTTGTCAGTTATATTGGATCAAAACTGTTTGCTCTTCTCCAAACTTTCTTCGCCTCGTCGTCAATGTTAAACAAAATGTATTATCACAAGTCATCTTCCGATCACACAATTAAGCAAATTGGACACGAAATTAAAATTCTTACACTGTTTAAATTGCTTGAAATGAAACATTTGACACATGCACCAGTCGCTCCATTCTATAAAAAATTACCCTAATGAATACCGAAACGTTGCAGATGATAAAGATACTAGTACATGTACAGTAGGTTGTTGAATTGTTCTTCGTCATCAGCACTATCTTACTGTGCCTGCTTGCCTATTGACCAGTTTTATACATTCGTAGTTTTGTATCTATTTTCCGAAACCAATGTAATAAACTGATAACTACTTCCGTTTGATCGCCCCAATAAACTCGGTTACGAATGCACAGGGATTATATGTACACACAGTCATTGAATATGCCAATGATAATTATAATGGAATGCTAACTGTAAACGATAATGTATACGATTGTGCTGGATATGTTACTAATTGAATGCGTCAGCAATTGTCTGCTACCTTCTCGCACCGTCGATCACAAAAGAAGTTCTCGGCGATGGTATCCTCTTCTTTGTCTTGGAATCCGTAAAAGGCTATATATACAACGTGCTGAGGTCTAAGCACCGATTTGAGATATTTGTTTTGTTTTACTTTTATCATATTTTTCTCAGTAACTTTTTTGTTGGTTGTGTTCCAACCTGAAATTTAAGGCGTAGATCATTATGTCGTTTTGATGATGTTTCTGCATTGGGTGATATCATGACACCCTACGAGATTGCGATTGCCCAATCAAATTCGTTGACTTAGCTACTTATTTGTCACAGAGGTAGGGTAAAGTCCAATTTCAGAGCTTGGAATTTCAAAGCTTTCTGAGGTATTTTGTTTCAATTATCTAGCCGTACGTACAGCAATGTATCTACACTTTTTCAGAGATATGTTATTGAAGTTAAACTATCATACACTAGTTTATTATTGAAAGCATGTTATCTATTTAGTAAAAAAATGTTTCATGTGTTTGTTGTTATGAAGAGATATATTCATTTTGTAAGACATACAAATGTTTTATAAAAGATACGTTGATGATATTGCTGTTTGAATCATGGTAATATGTAACACAAATATATGTATCGGTTCTTCCACAAGGGAAATAAATGTAACTACTGCTGCTCAAAATGCTGCTCCGGGGAAACAACTGTTTCGCGCCACAGAGATGTTCGTTTCAAAGTGAGACAGTTGTTAAATTATATATTTGCAACACTCACGGTCTCTACAGAGGAGAATAAGTATACCCCTAAGATGCTAAATATCCAATTATTTACACGCATTGAATAACCGTTCTGTCAGGCGATATCAGATACATAAGCTTGTCAGTGGTAAGATACCAAGCCTGTTTCGAGTATAATATGTTCTACTGCACCAGTAACAATATTAACCACGTAATTCTTCTCGTTTCCGCCACATAAATCCACAGATGTTCATTATTAAAGTCGCATGGATACACATATGTATATCGGCTTGGGAATACGGCACTACAATGTGTTGCCAAATGTTTTACATGGCAGAGATCGTGCGTCAAATTGCCAGACTACATACCATCAATACGTACGCGATATATCTCGGTTACATTCTTCAATGATTATGTTTAGTTCGTAGGCAGTGTTGTGACGTTTGTTGAGCCTTGTATGTCTCTGACGGGGGAGGTATTGTAAGGATCCCTTGCATGTATGTAAGATCAACGGACCGTAGAGTTCTGAGTGCCCCATAGGGGACTTTGAAACCGAAGATGTACCATATCAACAATGTGAGCATAATATGCAAGTCTGATTGTGGAGTCAAATATCCACGTGTGAATCATGAGCAATTCATATTAGAAGTTGGAAATGAATACACTGTCCGTTTCCCTATTAAATGATATAGAGTTTAGAAGCAGAAACACAAACCTTAAGAAATGCACTGGTGATCTTAGTTTTCAGTCCATGTTGTGACGTCAATTCATTGTAATTTTGATTGCAAGGCGTGTGCTGTTTACGTGATGTTTGATTTTAGAATTTTTATCCTACGTAAATTGCTTATTTCCGATGCCGCGTTCTTTTATTTAAATTTAGCATGCAAGCAAATGTGCATGAACATTGTAACAATTACTTTCCTTATTCCCACAGGAGAGCGTGTCTTCTCCAGCTCAATATTATAACATAATGTACCAATCAGCGACTTGTTAGTAAATTTCGTCCTATTATTGTATGAATAGTCTACAATTAGTGTCAGACAGTCTTGTTGAGTCTCATTATTCAGGAGCATGCTAAGGATTTCAAAACATGTGCTAAAACGACTGTGGTTATTTACAATAAGGCACTGACTGGCCTATTTATTTAAAAGATAAAATAAAAATATCGGAAAAGGGATTTTATTAATATTTTACAAAAGTACAGTTATGAGGTTCCCCTAGCGCATATCGTCAGGATTTTCATTTCAGCCATTATTGACAGAATTATGGCCCTTTGTTTGTGTAGGATGTAGATAAAACATTCTTCTGTGTGCAACTACTCCGACATTTCTTCAGGAAGTTTGATGAAACTTGCACAGATGTACCATCAGATGACATTTTAACGCATATTGTCATGTTTCTTTAATTCTGACCTTTTGTTTATTGTGTACATATGTAAGCTATAGAAAAAACAATTTCTTTCTGATCGATAACTTAAGTTCGGAATGAGAAATCACGATGAAACGTACAGTGTATATAGCTTACGTGAAGATGTCACTTGCAGTTGATGGGTGTCAAGGTCACAAATTGATAAATTGATTTTGTTCAATAACGTTAGTTAGGAATTAGATATCATGATGAATCTTGCTATGTAGGTAGCTTTTGTGAAGACAACAGTTTTAATTGAAAGTAGGACTGGTTAGATCAAGGTCACCGTTAACCTGGTATTCGTGTAATTTCTTCTGTTTGTTGACGTTGTTTGTATTGAATGTAATAAATTTTGATATAGAGAAAAATATTGTGTGCATCTCAAACATTTCTCATAGGATTGAAACCAAACTTTCACATAACTTATGTTATACATATTGTTTTTTTTGTTATTCAATTTAAACATATATTAGTACAGAAAGATTACATAGCTACATCAAGAATATAAAACGTCATATGTATGCATTGTAAACAACACTCATAATATATATACAAATGTACATAATCTCCTTATACTATTTATCCCCACTTTACAATTATGGTTGTTTGTCGAATAAAATATGTAATATTGCCGAAGTTGGTTGTTAATACTTCAACAAAATCGAATTTACAAAATAACACTACAAAATCAACCGTGACCTCTGGTTCTAATTGTATAAAACTCTGTATCTGTTAACAAAAACATCCATTTTGTCATTTTTTAAGGCCATTTCCCGTTCAATAGTTATTCTTGTTTTAAGGTAGTTTATGAAGTGTTCAAAACATAATATCCCTAGCTTTTGTTTCGTATAAAAAAAAAATACTTCATTAATATGATAATATAATTAATCAAGTTATAGTGTACATGTTTTTTCGTAATACCAAAACTTACTATCGTATAATCAAACATAATATCAATATCTTTTTCCCTTAAGTATCGGGATAACATATTCCACATATTCTGCGAGTGACAGCATGACCAAAACAAGTGTTCTATACTTTCCTCATAACTATTACAAAAATAACACATACTTGATTCTACTATATGACATTTTAATAGAAGTTTATTTGTAGCAACTACGCGTTTTAAGTATTTGTACTGGAAATCACGCAGTTTGGTATCTATAGTTGCGCTGAAAGTATATCTGTAAACAAGTTTCCATATAATATCATTGCTATTTAATTCGTATTTCCATTTAGTTTCCGATTTAACATTTCGTTCGCCAATATTTGATATAAGAAACTTATAGTATTGTTTACACGGTTTTTGTATTTTTGATGTTATTTCCAGAAGCGTTGTTGGTCTATTGCGTGTTAATGTTTCCATGTTTATTATATTTTATGGCGTTGCTGGTATATTCGCAATGAGCTGGTGAAATTTTAAGAACTCGGTTGCTGGAATATTGTAGGTAAATGCGAACTGTTGAAATGTATAGAACTTATTTATGCGAAAGTCATATAAATGTTCCAGGTATTTTACTCCATTGTCATGCCAAGTTTTCCAAAATATTGGTATGTTATTAACTTGTATATGTCTATTATTCCAGAGTATGTGATTTAGTTTATCTTCAAAACTGTTTTTTACTGTATACCAACTTGTGAGAATGTCTTCTAAAAATGTATTTTTTATGAATAGTTTACGTATTTCAATTTGTGAGAGTTCCCCTTCGAATATTAAATTACCACCATATGGTTTGAGTATTGACTTGTAAATATGTTTCCATTGTCCGGTATGTTCTTCATCTATAATACGTTTAACCCATGAGGCTTTTATTGAGTATAGAAATTTTCGAATGTCTGTTAGTTTCAAACCCCCTATATCATAATTCTGTACTAATTCTATTCGTTTAATCTTTTCGGGTTTTCCATCCCATAGGGAGGAGAATAAGTTTTTAGTTATTGGGTCTAATATGTTATCCGAAGGAGAAGGTAATACACAAAAGGCGTACACTAGCTTTGGTAAGGCAAGGGTTTTTATCACAATGACTTTTCCCATCATTCTTAGTTTTCTGTGTTGCCATTGTTTTAAACAATTATTAAAATCCTCTATTTTTGCATCAAAATTATTTTTAAAGTTGAGATTGTAATCATTGTAGAAATTAATACCTAGGGTTTTTGCAGATTCTGAGTTCTATTTGAACCTCTTATTCTTGCAGTATTCAATATTTTATGTTTTTAAGGAGCCGGCCCTCAAAATGACCGATTTGTTGTTATTTAGGTTTAGGCCAGATATTATTCCAAACTGGCTAATAACATATACAAGTATTTCAAAAGAATCTTTTGAACCGTCATTAAAATATGTTGCGTCATCCGCGAATAAGGTTTGTTTTACTTCATTGTCGTGCATCGTGATACCTTTTATTGAATTATCACACGCTATGTAATGTGATAAAACTTCCATGCAAATTATAAATAACGAGGAAGACAAAGGACATCCTTGTCTAACCCCATTTAGTATTGTAAAATTTTCAGACATATATCCATTGTTAAGTATCACGCTACTTATATTGTTATAGAACAACTGAACCCAACAAATTAAACCGTTTCCAAAATTGAAATGTTCTAGGCATTTGAATATAAAACTATGTTTAAGGGTAGCATATGCTTTTTCAAAGTCTGAAAAGAAGAGTAATCCTGGTTTATCGTTTTCATTTAAGTAGTCTAAAATTTCAAAGATGAGCCTAACGTTTTCACCTATGTATCTTCCTTTTATGAAACCGGTTTGTGAGTTTGCTATTATAGTACCTATAACTTTTCTTATTCTGTTAGCTATGGTCTTGGTAGCAATCTTATAATCCACATTTAGCAATGTGATAGGGCGCCAATTTGATGGAACAGTAGTATCTTTATCCGACTTTGGTATTAATGATAGTACCCCTTGCTTTTGAAGGTCTGTTAAATGCCCACTATCAAAAGAGTAGTTAATTGAATCAATATAATATGATTTTATGTCATTCCAGAATACTTTATATAATTCTACCGTAATACCATCTGATCCGGGACTTTTGTTATTTTTCATTTCCATGAGAGCTTTAAAACATTCATCTATAGTCAACAAACCTTCACATACTTCCTTATCTTCCGTTTTTAGTGTTTCTATTGGCTCATTGAAGAAGTCAATATTAGGTAGTTTATTGTTACTATTATTCTGATAAATGTTTTTGAAAAAGTTATAAATATTGTTTGTATTAAATTATTTACCTATATGTGACTCCTTCTTGTCAGTGGTATAAAGCCTCCTTGTACCTAAACACTCATCAGTACCTAAAACATACATCTGTACCTAAAGCAATGGCACCATATAGAATACTTGAACAGGGTTGTAACCAGGCTGTAGACACATCAATACCGGTACATCGCAAAACATTGAGAAATTGATTTGCCACGTTGCGTGGACCATGTGCGTAAGTATTTTGCTGAACAGTCGCTGGACAGTCTTACGACTGTCGCACGAAATCTTAACGAAAATGTTCATAGTATATATATTTTACCATAGACATAATTATGGTGTAGAGTATCAAAATAATAATAATGCTACTTACATCTATCTAACGACGGGTACTACCGCTAAATACATTTTTCTATGATATATTCTGTCAGAAGTTTTCAGCATCATGTCTTCCTATTTGATAATATGTGGCGCGTGGGAATTCTGCAGAATGGTTCCCTGTACAAATCATTATTTTATCTCATTTGGATAACGAACTAGACACATAATGTGTCTAATTTGAATGAACAATTACATAAGTCAACATGTTACTGCCACCAGGTCCGTTATCGCAATGAATTAGTTTTCAGGACAAGACTCGATCAAGCTACCGAACACCGCGAAATAAAGATAACACGTTGTTACAAAGAATTAGTTTTCAGGACAAGACTCGAACGAGCGAATTCCGAGAAATAAACTATTGCATAACACGTGGTCACAAAGAATTAGTTTTCAGGACAAGACTCGAACTACCGAACTCTACTAAATAAAGATAACACGTGGTCACAAAGAATTCGTTTTCAAGACAAAGTCTAGCTATCGAACTTCGCGAAATAAAGATAACACTTGGTCACAAAGAATTAGTTTTCAGGGCAAAGTCAAGCTATCCAACTTCGCGAAATAAAGATAACACTTGGTCACAAAGAATTAGATTTCAGGACTATATTCGAGCTACCGAACTTCGTGAAATAAAGATAACACATGGTCACAATGAACTCCGCGAAGACAACACGAATATAAAGTGATTTACAGTACACACTTTTACTTTTGCTAGAATTAGGATTTATTGGTCTACTGCGAATGACTTGATCCGTCTATGAGTTATATTAAAAATATCAAGTTCTGCAAATAAATTGGAAAACTGTTGGTCAGCTATTGATGTATCCGTCATGTCTGTGATTTATTTCTATGATGTCATACCATAACATATCACATTGATTATTGCGTGAAATTTACAAATAACATGTTAATTTGATAACTGCTCGAAACTTGTTCTCTGTGGTTCATTCCTATGATATCATACATAGTATGAATTTGTTATACATGTATTTATTAATTGATTAATGGATGAAGCAAATTAACATTAAGCATGTAACATTGTTTTCATTTATACTAACATACATATATACAGGGTGATCCAAAGAACATGTCCCACAAACAATGCTTAATAACTGCGAATTTTGGTACAATGCAGTATATTTAATGTTATGGTATTGACAGAAATAATAGGGGATTAAGTTTATGTGGAATATGAGGAGGACCGTCATATAATGTCATAGTAACGCCAATGACGTAATACGAAAACGTGTGTAGTCTGGGTGTGTTCATTATCGTTTATGTGTAAACATGAAATGACAACATAATCGAAGCAATTATGACATTTTGACTTAAGTTAAAAATTGGAGCTGCGCAAATTGCTCATGAAACGAAGAATAACCCATTGTGTCTTTGTGATTGTTGTAGCTCTTTACATAATGCTTCTAAACCATGTAATCAATTGAAATTATTGATTTTTAAAGTTCTCCATTAATATGCTTTGTGAATAACACCCCGGGGCTCAAGGCGGACACCACAATCAGTAGACGAGTAGCAAGGTCAACATACCACATCTTTTACATACAAAATATAAAATTGTTTGTTCATTATACATTGCATATCAAATTGGCTTGATACATTGCATATCGAAATGTCCAGTCAAATTGCCTTAATGTTTATGTAACACAAACGTTCTGTTCACAGTACCTCCCGATTCCTTTCCTTCAATGTCAGGTAGCAAACATGTTAGCATTCTTTAACCATTATTTAACTAGTTGGCGACTCACCAATCTATCATATTAAAACAATCCATTACTGGAATTGAACCTTTGACGGTCAAGAAGACGTTAACGTGCGTTATTGTTTTAACCAAAACTAGGCATTTCACCCTTTTCACTGGTCAGCTATGGTATTCAGCTTTTTGATTGCTGAAACTAACTCATTCAGCTTTTTGACAACTGAGACTTTGGCAGTTCATTTTCTCGTTCAGTAATGTGCTGGGCATGTTAATGTTTTATTAATGTTTCTGTGCTCGGCTTGTTAAGTTGAATGCTGCCTTGCTGTCCGACTTTCTATTATCTTTTCTTGACTGCAGTTCGATTTTATATTTAAATTTCTGTTAGCGAAGCATTAGAAAATCACATAACATTTATTCACACAATTCCACAATAATAAATACTTCACAACGTGTTCCCTAGATGATATTCGAGCATTTTTATCTCACTAAGCGAGTTCTGCAATTACATTAGGCCGAATCAAATTATATCTATGTTTAGAGTATTCGGGAGGGTTGGATGTGAATAGATTATTTGCACTATTTATGAGCAACCCTTTACTCCATAGATGCCATATATGTCATGCACTTAACTTTTTTCCGAAGAATAAATAAGTATCACTCAACACCAGTTCAGTGTGACGTAAAGTGGCATTCAACACCAGCCCAATTTGACGTAACGGTGGCACCCGACATGTTTAGCAATCCACAAATTTACACGAACATCGCATTTTTTATAAATCCGCGTAATGAATTGCCAACCAACAACGTGGCATTACAGTATTTGTTACACTGACTTATATTTTATAATCAACCACGTACCATAAGAAGCCGAATATTGGTGAATCTAATTCTTAATTTCACGGTAATGTATACGTTTGTTTTTACATATGTCTTCTAGAATGTACTTCCACACAGATATCATCTCAGACAGCTTTTCCGAGGCAGTAATCTAGTTGCAAGTGATCTTCATATGTAATACAATTACAACCAAATGTCTCAGCCACCTAGACCATTTTTGGAGTTCATGACGTTTAATTATTGAAAACTAATTTAAGCCTATTTGCATAGTATTAAACGTTATTTTATTGAATCATGCAAGTGTACCCCTAAGTAATTAATTTACCAAGTTTCGAATTAAAATTACATATTTGCTTACCATTAACATGAATTAAAACAAAACATAGAATTCAAAATTCTTACAACAGTAAATGCAATTTTGTCGTTTTTCTAGTAACTTAGTGGTGGAGTAGGAATCCATATCAAAACAATGTATACTAGTCAACATTTCAAACACAACACTATACTTAACAGTTCATATTCAAATAATCAGTGGATAGACGGAAAGGGAATTTTACATAAAATTATATATCACTTCATCACAATTATTTATATTGTTATATCAAGTTCAACAAATGCTGTATCAGGACGAAGAAATGAATATTGCTAGCACTTGATTACACTACGTATCCAAATTAACTACCTGGCATCACAGGTAACTGTATCATTAATAAAGAGTAAAATATAAAAACAGTATAAAATTTATAATATCTTAGAAAGGTTTATAACATGGAAATTGACCACACAGTCACTGAGGGGACCCTTAGGGTGTGCAATCACTTTCATTTTTCTTCTTTAGAATAGCATTGTCGTTTCTATTGAATGCACCTCAGTGACTGACTGGATACCGTGGTATAACTTTTTAACTTGTTGATTAATTTCGATGGGATTTTGCATGGAGGTAGTTCTAATGATGCTGTCGATGAATGTAATAACTTTATGAAGATATCTTGTTTATGATACCACGAAAATCTGACCACTTTAGTACAAATACACCTTTCTAAGATATTATAAATTTTATTCCTAATTAATGATACAGTTACCTGTGTCTGGCATGCCCTCTTTTGCAAAACAGATTGGTGCTAACGTCTCTTGGAAAATATTTATCGTCTAACAAAGGTCATTGCAATATTTTCAAACTCCTGATTTAGAGCCTGACATAATGTTATAATGTCTGAGGCTGTACTTGACGTTTCGTCGGGTTAATTTTAGTCAATGATGGTACCATAACAATTTGCAGAACATTGTTTAATATATGCAGAAGCAAAATAGATCTATGAAATAAATAAAGTATATCGAGGTACTATTTAAGGGCCCATTTGCCCTTTTAAAACTTCACTACGCAAGAAAATGACGATAAATTTTCATTTTCACAACGTATTCATTTTTTAACAAAAACAATATATTTCGTAAAACAATCAACTGTTTTTGGTATAAATCTACAAACACATGAAACATTTCTATTGACTTTTGGAATATCTTAGAGACTCCCATAAAATTGACAAAACACCCATTGTTTAGCTTTAATTATGCCATGTGAGCTTTATTAGGTTATGCGGTCACATGACATGGGACTACTTTCGACCTCAAGTTCAACCAAGTCATTTAGTGTTGAAGGCGAATCTAACATAATTATTGGAGCGGGGTCTGATATATTTAGATCCTAAATACATCACGGGCCTGATTTATTCTATTTATCCTGTCACTGAACCTGTTTGGTAGGGGAACATACTCGTATTGTTACTTAAAAAACGGAAAACGTCACGTACTGTGTGACGTCATTTAGGTTTTGACGTCATAACAACTTCTAATTTCTAGAATGCCATTTATAGATTTGGAGAGATTCGACGTTGAAACACAAAATGTGTTTACATGTAGTATATGTTACGTTAAATTGTAGGTTTGTGTTTATTGATTGTATTTGAATTGAAGCGCGTTACTGAATTCTCGTTGAGATTTTCAGATTTCCCTTTTAATATTGAGCTAGATTTCATTTGGAGACCTTGGAAAGCTATTCGGAGACCTTTCGTCTCCGAAAGGCTTATTCGGCGAGCCTTACTTTCTCCAACTCACCCAATAAATTCAAGTAATATAAGACACTAACCTAGTATTCTCTATTTACCCCTTTAGCATAATAATAGCACTTAAATTGCGTATAAGAGACACATTATGTGCGTCGAATGCGCTTGACATGTATCGACAAAAATGACACATTGCAAGAATATTAATTCCTAGGTTGCATTGATAGTAATATAGTCATGTCATATTTAACAAAAGTTTGAAATGTTCGCTTTCAATTGGTATATCAAAAGTAAAAAAGTATTGTTTTGTAGGTCTCTCTTAGCCTAGCAGCTGGTAACCAAAGCAACTGTAGTACTCATAATTTTTTTCAGGGCATCACAAGTAGATGAAAATTTCAATTTAAAATGCTTAAAAACAGGTTATTTCATGCAATACCTTACAACCTATATATTATTAATTTGGTGAAAAAAGGTTCGACGCATTTTGTTATTTATCCATTAGTGTTATGTGCATATAAAGCCATGAATGACTGTGTCTGATAGTATTTGCTATCTAATAAAGCAGTGCTAGGTACCACAGAAGGCATGAGCCAAAAAGTGTCAGTTGGCCCGTGAGCTCCAGGAATAGACACTATATACAAAAAAACATTATGTTAGGTTGATTGTGAAACAAGTTCTTTCAAATGCAAGGGAATTACTCCATGGTAGCATTTTATATCGTCTTTGGTATGACCAGCCTGGAATTGAGCCTGTGACATCCCGCATTCGAAGCGAACGCTCTATCACTAGGCTCTCGAGGAGTAACTGTACACAGCAGTATATAGTATCAATAGCGCTAGGGGTGACTGTCATGCAGTGTTACGTACGTATAGAGCCAGAAATTCCTGAGCCAGGTACCACAAAGAGTAACGAATTGCTGTGCCCGGAAATGAAGGTATCCTATACCATAAGATAAGCTGCAGTGGACTGTACCCAATTAGATGAGGAATGGCTGGTGGTGGTGGGTACTTTATATGGTTATGTATAGGTTAACATTTTTTTCTGGCATGGCTTTGTTAAATGGTGGTCAGTGCTCTACAGTAGGTCTTATATTGTTTGTACTCATAGGACATTAAATGGTGGACTCACTGTTGGTTTTAATACCCTACTCGGCCTAGCAAGCTTGTACTCAGTGGTGGTGGGTACTCTATAGGCCATGATTTGTGATGCATTAATTTTGGTTCTAATGGGTAACTCGTATGTTCAATAATGGTGGACTTGGTGTTGATGAGTAAAACAAAATAATAATAAGGCCGGAAATGGCTTTATGTAGTAAAATTTGACGTGTCCGTAGATTAAAAACGTCCATACAATTTTAGTGATGTTTTACCCCAATATATCGCATTTAGCTTAAAGCATGGCTTTAGATGATAGATAACTTGAACTGCATGATGATATGTAACTCTCACAGTGATTTACTATCAAGTTAAATTATTTATAACAGCGTAGTAAACATATTCCTAAAAATCATACGTTTCGTGACAATTGTGTATGTTCTATCCTAAAATTATATATTTTAATTACCAAATAAAATGATCTATGACATTGAAGTCTATCAGTTCCGAAAATTCGCACTTTCCGTTATATTCTTTAGTGTTTACCCCAAAAATTCCACATTTTGTACCAAAACCTCGCTTAAGGCGTTTAATATCGTCATCGCGAGTCACTATGAAACTATCACAACGATTATTTACCAAATATAATTGTTTATGACGTTATAGTCCACCGATTCCGAAAATTCGCACTTTTTTCACACACTTTTTAACGTTTTACCCCCAAAATACCTCCTTTTGCATAAATGCACCGCACTAAAATATTGCAGTCTTCAACTGCAACTTAATAACTACATATAAATGTGATTTATTATAAAATATGATTATAAATAACAATGTAGTACACCGATTCCAAAAAGAAGCAGTTTCGTTTATATTTTGGAACTTTTATCCCATTTTTTTCAAAATGCTCAAGGGTGACACAATGTCACCCGTCAGAAATTCCATTCGAAAGGTCTTGTCCACTGACATCAGCAAAGAAAAAAACTTTATACTCCAATGCAAGGTATCATGGGTTTGGGGCCGGACTACTTATGTGGCTTTAAGGTACAGAATACTGTGATTATGGTGATGTTTGAAGCGAAGTCTTAACATCATGTTCCAAGCATTGTTATCAGGTGGGAAGTGTGGACAATGTGAACCATACATCATTATTCTATAAACTGTTTAAATACGGAATAAAAGGCAACATACTAAGAACTTTAATAAATGGCTACAGTGACATCAAAAGTGCAATCCTTGTTAACGGAGTGACGTCAACAAGCTTCCCTGCTCTTCAAGGTGGCGTACTGTCAACCTGGTTCTATCTTCTCTTCATAGATAAACTGTTATGTGATCTTGAAGAGTCACAACGCGGTGCGTATATAGGATCTATACGTTCTGGTAACCATACTCTTGCTGATGACTTAACATTGATGTCACCCAATTAGACCTCGCTACAATACAAATAGATATAGTTACCAACTATGCTAACCAATGGGATTATAAACTAAATGCTAGTAAATGTAAATTGATTGTATTCGGTGGAAACACATCCCAGACACCATCTGTGCGTATTGGCAACAAACAATTGACATGTGGTGAATCAGCAAGTCATGCTGGTATCGAAATTCATCATTCAATGAAATGCACTCAGGCCATTACTGCAAGAATTTAAAAACCAAGGGCGTCTCTATTTTCATTACTTACAATCGAAAACAATACAGGTGATATCCACCCTCTAACCTTAGGCTCTATCATCAAAGGGTGTCAGTGCCAATCGCACTATACGGTCCTGAACTCGGGAACACCATGGCAATTTCAGATATACAACATGCAGAACGATGTATCCGTCTTTGTGCAAAAAGTATACAACACCTTCCTATACGAATAGAACTGACAGTGCACTAAGTATTCTCGGACGGAGAAAATTATTATCGTACAAATTGACCTAAGGAAATTAACATTAACTGTGTACAATGCCAACATATCTTCTTTCGAGAAAGATATTTGATTATCGCCTACAACTATTTGCCATACGGGGATACAAAAACCAAACTGGATTCATTCCGGATTTCTACAGAATACTGCAGAAGTATTCACTCACTTATCACTTACTTAAATATCTGGAAAGTTGTGAATTCCCAGCACAATCTGTGTGGGTTCGAACTATTTATACAAATATCAACAATTACCACGATAATGCTTTGACTGAAAGAACACTTAACGATTCAGACTACACTAGACTTCTAGCTTCCCAAAGCGAAATAAATCCATCTCCGATCTGGCAATCAGCAACCAACCGAAACCAAATTATATACGCAACGACCACAGCGTGGGTGTTAACATGTGCCTACAACAGAACAGTTGACCAATGTTGTAATTTATGCTCAACTCAAACTTTAGATGTATATAGACATGTGATCGCCGAGTGTCAACACCCTGTACCGAAACAAACACGTATAAACTTCATTAAAAATGTGGAGCATAAGTACTCTCGTGCATTCAGTATCCACCTATTGCACATATACGGAGAGGACTTTCTCCTGAGTTTATTTAGCATGGACACCTTAGTACAGTTTAATCTGAAAGTGTGCTAAGAATATATGCAAGATGTATGCAGTTTTATACATTCATCACTACCACATGTATTTACTTATAATGCCTAATGTATTGTTTTTCACTGTTGTATTGATAATTTGTAACTGAACTGTATAACTTCATTTTATAATGTCTTACATTATGTTTCGGTAAGACATTAAGTAAATGAATCGTTTTTGCAAATGTTAAAATGCTTAGACATATATGTCTGTGATGAGTATACTATGTAACATTACTTTAATAATTATTGATATCCACATTGTACATTTTTGCATTTCGTTTCGGCAAGATTATATAATATAATGTTGCATTCATCTATATGTAATTTTCTTTTACGAAATTATTATATATATATCACTCATGACTGTAAATATGCATTTCATTATGTGAATTTGTTACTTCGCAACTTGTATAATTATGTAAAATCATATATCACATGTTAATATGTTAAAGCACTGAAAAGTGGAAATAGAGAGTATATACAGACCGACATTCATCACGGACGTCGGATAAGTGTTTACATGTACATATACGTGTATGTTATATAGTAAATTGACTAATCATTTCATAAGTTTATTACATGAATTCATTATTATAAGTAGTAGAATGTGAAATGGAAGCCGGTGATTTTCAATATGTAGTACATGTATTATAAATTGACGAAATATGTTCGTCCCGAATAGTCAATTACTGAGTCGACTGGATAAGTGAGACGGATAAATTAGACATTAACTGAAAGACACACGCGAGGCTGGATCTACTAATGAAAGCTTTCAAAGCAGATGGACATCATAGTTCATATGGGCTAGACACATATTCTGCATTGTCATAACTAATTTATTGAAATGATGTCTTTAGAGAGTGTGGGTCATTGAAAATAATGATGGACAAAAGCATTGCTATCGGAATATCTATCGTTTAGATAAGATTTTTTTATTTGAAGAAATATCCGAGTTGGTCAAGTATTGGGTATGGTCAGTTGTGTTGTTTCCATATTAAACAATCAGATTAGAATAAAAGCAACAATACGTACTTCAACCAAAATGTATAATACACATGACATATGTGCAAACAATACTTACAAACCTATAAGTTCGCTTCCACCGACCGTTTTCTCAGTGTATTATGTGACTACATGTTACAGTTGATACATGGTTTTGACGTAACATACAAACCAAACCATTTGTCTCGATAGTCGACATTTTCGATCAGCAGAGAAGTACTTTCCATCAAAACTACCACTAACTTCACTGCTTCAACTCGGCTTGGCGGTGGGACAAAGGAGCACAAAAATATTTTAGTTATTTGCACTGCAATTTGTTTTACGTGTAAAATAAGAGTCAAGCAGACCAGCAGTGTGAAGTTGGTATCCTAGCAGCCTATAGCTTTTAACTCGTTCAAATTCGAAAACTTGCTACATGTGTATTTGTATTTCATACACGTCTGGGATCTAACATATAAACCGAATCATTTGTCCTAATATTAACAGAAATCCCAACTTGAAACGTAGAATTTGTTCAGGCAGTTCGACTGTCAATTTCACACTGCGAAGCTGTCAGGTTGCTAGGATGCAGACTTTATGCGCATGTGTAAAGCCGTGTTTCGTTTCAACATGTCCAGTCTGTACGTAAAAGTCATGTCTGGTCATACATAACCGAATGGCGTCAGTCGATTTTTACTGGTTAGAATAGTATTATGATTATAATCACAAAATAGGTTCATTTGAGACTCATGTCTTTGGTTTGATTGAATGAGACAGATAAAGATGACATTGATTAAATTAAACACGCGACATGTACCATGCCTTCAACAAAGATGGTCAATATCCTGATGTATAAAATAATGATATGCAGTATTGCCGAATCTAATTCATCTTAGAGACTTGTCAAAAATAGTCTTCCCAGGTGGCTTTGCAGTTGTTTTGAAACATCCACATTGCATGTGTTTGCAAGAATGTCGTTATTTCTAATTTGTTTTAAGAAGTTTGAAACGTAATCTGTCGAGTGATGTTCAACCACGACAAGAAGCATGAATGTTTTAGATGAAAGTTATAAATCCATACAATTTGAAATATACTCTTTGTAAATTTTTTGTAGTAAATACACACATGACCATATTTCTGTCAACATATACGTGCATATTGCCTTAATTGGAACATCTACGTTTCTTCAGTGTCCCAAATTGTTTTAAATGCCAATTGTTTGTATCAATATCACATGAATCATTAAGCCGTTAGGGACATCTCCAGTCCAGTTTATTTTGCAAAATTTGAAATAGAACATCGTCCGTATTGTTCCAACATACATTTAAGGAACTATATTTATGCCAATACGATTATTTTATTAGAACGATAAATTTTCTATTGCAAATAATTATGCATCTAGTTAAAATATCAGAAAGATATGCTTTAAATTTCAGAGTCCAAAATTAAAATTCATATAATGACAGTCTTGTGATTGAAAACGTAATGCAGAAATGATCAACTTGTGCGCAGAATAAGGCCGTGTTCACTGACATGTTGATTGATGTGACAGGGGTGATGAACCAATCCAAATTGATTTACGCATAATTAAAAGTAAGCATAACATATTGGCATAACCAATTAGAATTCATTTATTTAAAATCAATATTGTATAGCAATATAATATCGTATTTCATTGTTTATGCAGTCAGATATCGCTTATGTGTTGGCATACTTTAATACTTTGTGTTACCCGAAATATATAGCGCTGACGGGTATTATCGTATTTCATAGATACATTTTGAAATCAATACGTTGAGAACATGATTATACGTACATGTATATAATTTTGTTATTGAGTTTGACAAGTGTAACAGTTTGAATACATACATTGTAGAAAAGCGTAGATACTTGCCTTTTCTCTTGACAAGTATCCGAATATATGCTGCCATCCGAAATACATAGCTTTTCCGATTTTTACCCTCTATATTGTATATACAATCTTGAACATATTTGTTATAGTTTTGTATATGTACATACTGAAATTTGACATACATTGCATTTTCGCTAAAGCAAACAAAACATAAATATAAATGTAGTATTTCGAAATGGATTGTTCTTACGTCTGTTTTTATTGCAATTAATTTCGGATCGGGTCGACAAATTCGGATAAACTGGATCAGACTGTATTCATGTCAACGTACCTTCATAAATGTTTCAATAACAGATCAATGTTTACTCTGATCAGTCATTTATCAACGATAGCAACATAGTGATTATTCATGTCTCTATTGATTATGATTAGATACTTTATTGCAGCGCACAGATATATCATCATGCATTGTTGATAAATTGTAACAATTTAACGATTTTGGCCAGTAAAGTAGCATTCTTATTTGCTGATATAATTTCTAATTCGCATTGCGTTGAGACATACTTGCAACTCGTAAAGTTCCATTTGTCTCAAACAGAAAGTATTCAGATTTATGAAGGTCAATGGATTGCAACTTATTTTTCTCATGTTTAAAAAAAGGCAAAACAAAATCGGATAGGGAATGCTGCACTCAACAGAAACAGCCGAGCAAGACAAGCACAAAAAACACGTGTACCGACAACTTATACATAAACTTTTATTCAGTTCTTCGCATCAAATATTTTTATTATTGTTCAATTTGAATAACATGTAACTAGTTTTTTATTGTTTGCGTTGGACATTGTCTTTGACTTGTTTTCATGTACCCTTTATTAACCTTTCGCCTACTAGTGTTTCTGTTGTGTGCTACATTTGCCCTTGGGCGACTAAAACAGGGCATCTGGGCTTTATATTTTGTATTTGAAGATAAAATGATAGTAGTTTCTTTATAGATGAAAGAAAACGACAATAACGGGGGTTATTATATGAATTTATTCTGAATACTGTTTAAACCAACTAACTGTCATTGAAATTCAAATGTATCAATTATTTTAAACCGCTTGCCGCAGTTTCCAGTCTAAGAGAGGGGGCAAATATTATCGAATAATGGAATTTCTTCACACTTCGTTTATTTTGATGTCTAATCATGTTAAAAACAGAAAATGCAAACTTGGTCGCTCTGCTGGTTTAGGAGTTATATGTACTTACACATATATTCTTCTGTATATTCTTCAAAAATAATATGCATATTCAAGTGTAGATAATTCCTAAACAAGCTTGGTGACCTAATAGTTAATGAAAAAATTATGTTTTCGAAAATGATACTGTGGCCATGTACATAGATTGAACAAGTTCTTATTCTGAGAAATGTTTGCCGAAAAACTGCAGCGTACGTCGGTAATAACAAAATATATATTCCTTTAACTCCTGATATAAGTCATAAAGGAATGTCTTCTAGTTACTATGTTACAAATTACTATAGTCTGGTAATGCCAGTAGAGTACAACTCAATTATAATTATTTAAACCCGGTACCTTTGATGAGCAGAGCTGTTTTTACTGCTATTAGGTATTGGAGACAGCATGTGAGTGATATCCAGTAAATGGTATGACATTTAGTCCACCACTGGTAGTGTTCAGTATGTCATAAGTATTCAAACGATAAATATAGATTACATAAATACATGGGTAATAAACCCACATTGTATGGAGTGCCAATTTACATTTGAGGGCACATGGACTACATATCATTGCAAGTCATAAACGTTGCTCAACATCAAGACAATAAATTGCATTGCGTTTACTACATATCATTGCAAGTCATAAACGTTGCTCAACATCAAGACAATAAATTGCATTGCGTTTACCTTAATAAATCTAAATACTTTCTGTTTTGTGACAAATTGAACCTTACGTGATGCAAACATGTCTCAACACGACATAACCAGGAACTTTATGTTTATCTGGGATTTGTTTTTATGTTCAGGAAGGTGTAGTTCTCTGTAAAACGAGACAACGTCGTCGTAAATTCTACTCTTGGGAAAGATTTAGCTACCCTATATTCCGTTATTGCGTATAATAATTGAACGGAGTACGTATTCACCGTATAAATGCATCAACTTTGCCTATACTTTCATACCGATATGTTACACAATTTATGATTACATGGATAGTTGCTGTTCATTTTGAGGATTGTGAAGAAAATAATATATTCATTACACCCTACATGCAATTCATAATGCACTTCTATCGCTCTGTTTATACCTATAAGTAACATTGGTGTGCAAACGCATCGTACATGAAAAAACAAACAAAGAAATCAAAAAGATAATATTAAGTCAGACAAGGTGGGCAGCACTCAACTTAGCCAGCCGATCACAGAAAACATAAAAACATATAACGCACAATGTCCAACTGAACAAGTAAATGATCCACCCAAGTCCAAGTTGTCGAAAAGCTGAATGAACTAGTTTCAGTAATCACAAAGCTGCATGCCCAAGCTGAATGATCCAGCTCAAACCGTAAAACGGCAAAAATACATAGTTTAGCTGTCAGAAGTCCTTTGAAGACAAACAATAACAGTAATAATAAGCTGATTGTCAAGATTTCAGTTGAATAACATAGTTTCAGCAATAAAAAAAGACTGCCCCAGCCGAATGACAAAACCCCAACCGTAAAACGGCTAAAATACATAGTTTTAGCTGTCAGAAGTCCTATAAAGATAAAAATAACAGTATTAAAAAACTAAATGTCAATATTTCAGCTGAACGAACTGATTTCAGCAATATAAAAGACTGCCCCAGCCGGATGACCTAGCACAAACCGTAAAACGGCTGAAATACATAGTTTTAGCTGTCAGAAGTCGTATAAAGTTGAAAAATATCAGCATTAAAAAGCTGATTGTCAAGATTTCAGTTGAATGACCTAGTTTCAGCAATACAAAAGACTGCACCGACTCGATAACCCAGCTCCAACCGTAAAACGGCTTAAATACATAGTTTTAGCTGTCAGAATTCTATAAAGTTGAAAAATTACAGTATTAAAAAGCTGAATCTCAAGATTTCAGCTGAATGACCTAGTTTCAGCAATACAAAAGGCTGAACGCCCTAGCCGGATGACCCAGTTTCAACACGTTTTATGCCAGGGCGGCATCCACGATGTGCCACGCAATCGTTTTACAATATAATGCATTGTACATACGCTTTCAAACTTGGCATACTTGTTTACCATAACCATAAACATCTGGCATTGTCAAAGCCATGTAGCTACCAAACATTTCAACAGAATCATGGCCCCTGATCGACTTAGCTTAGCTAGTGATTTTAGACAAGGCTTCCACCGAGGCATCAGCGTTTACTGAACGCTGTCTTGTTTTAACTACATCGTCCCAATACTATTGTTATCCTCCGTCGTAATTTAATGAAAATAATACAGAAGAAGCGTTATGCAGCATCGCAACATGTAAGGTCGTTCATTGGCGTACTATTTTATCAAAGCATTTCCGAAATTCTTAAACTTATCTTCAAATTTAAATTCTTAAGCATTTTTGAAACATTCATTTTTGATGACGGGTATGGTTTGTAGGAGTCCGTTAACTGAAGCATAATTCATTTTAAACAACCTTTACTCACAATTAACATATGTTAAAGAATCATAAAGAATTTAAATATGGACGTAAGTTTAAGAATTTCGTAAGTCTTTTGATAAAACAGTAAGCTGGTGTTTAGATCTTATTGTGCTATGTCAGCAGAATTGTCTTTGTCATATGACTGATGTTCATGGTATTCCCACATTCCTTGTTATAAAATCACAATTAACAAAATATCGACTTAACTTTGTAACAATCTGGTGCTTTACAGAAAACTATCAACACGGTGACAATTTATGATTACGGTGCCTCAAGTTAGCTTGATGTCATTAACATTTTATTTTTCAAGCAATCATGCAAATTAATCAATTACGGTTTGATGACAAACGGTGGGAAATGGTGTGTGTGTGAAAGAGAGCGAGGGAACAATTACCTTTCAAATTAAGCTCAAGCAATCAGACGGTCTATTACGGAACCTTTAAATAATGGGAAAAAAATATAAAAACAAAACACACAATAGAGACAGGTATTGAATTGATAAATCAAAACGGTGAGTTTGTTTGTCAAACAATGAATGACTGTGTCAATCATACCAAATGAAATCAAAGATACACAAATACGTTTTATATATAACCTACAAACCTTAAACATACACCGAACTTTCGGTCATCAATATTGTTCTGGAAATACAAGTAGTATTTACAGTCAATTAGAATTTGAGATGTATCGTTACATTAAAAAAACACAACATTATGCGATTTTTTACTCCACAACATGGTGATTTTTAATACATTTTGAATTTTATGGTCAAGGGGAGGTATCTCTTCAGAAATTGCATTTCAGGGCAAAAAGTAGGTAATTATAAACCTTAATTGGGCTTTATTCTTATCATTGTTTTCTTTATTTCTGTCTCCATTATAAGTATATACACTTAAACACGAACTTGGTCAGCAAAGAGCGTACATAGCTGCAATACCATCCTGACAAAGGCCTGATGAACACACAAAAAAAACGTGTGACATTAGCTTTTGCTGATGTCATCATTTGTTTTTCTGTTTGTAAAAATTGTTTGCCGATTGCAAAAAAAATGAATAGAATTGTAATTCCAAATATCAATGCTACATTTGTAGAAAATTTCTACCAGATCAAACAGGTATTGACTGATTTATGGGTAAATAATACATACGCACTTATAAGATTTGTTAATTGTACATGTAAAATCAACGTAACATACTAGTTTCAGAGATGCTTCCGTTCTGCAGTTTGTGCCTTTACCCCTCCCCAGATACTTGATTCGAAAGCCGGTTGTAACATAACATATTACACTATACCTTTTTAAATACATATGATAATGTGCTCTTCTGCATGGCTTTAAAATGACTGTGTATTATGGTATTTGGTATAGTTTCAATACAGTACAGACGTTAGTGCCGTGTGGCGGCTGTAAAAGTTTCTCCGTACTTCATTAGTAATTACCTTCCCTTATGGTTATAATTAAATAAAAAACCATGCAGTGTGTCATTCATTTGTTGTGGAGGTCAGTATTATATATATAGATTGTTTGAAATATTCTTAATGGAAAACGAATGGTACGCTCTGTGTCGGCCTCTGCCTCTTCCACGAGTAGCTAGGCGTATGACATTTGTATAATGTCCACATCATTGACTGTTTCTTATTTTATAACGACATTCCAGGAGGTTGCAAGAGGTATTATCATGCGTATAATGGACGCAGATCATATCAAAAATTGCGTCATGGATATTTGGCGGTCGCTTATTTTTTACTATATTTTTCTTAATTCTACTCGCCTCACTCTGAAATAATGTGATAACCACACGATTGTATATGACAGATATGTCATCTTTAATAATCTTAACTTAAAAGCTTTATAGGAAAAAGCACGACATCCGTGGGTGTTGAACGATCAATGCAAAGTGAGGGATGACTGAAAGGGGAAATTTGTGAAATCTAAAATAATGCTAATATGGTTAGATTTGGGGAAGCTACATACATGTACACACTTATTTCACCGTGTTGCTCATATCTTCACAATAAATTTATATAATACGCATAAATCACTTGCAGCGGGCGATAGCTCGATCGTGATAAGTCTGACCATATAAAACGTGTAAATTTTCCTAAAGAACCATCCTTTACTGGGGTTAATTATGTAACTGAAAATTGTCATTTGTTTGCTACTTAAACAGGGCATGCATTTAGGTGCTGACAATATCTCATTTATACGAATATTCCTTCCCACAGGATACTAAGTTTATCAAATGATGACCAATATATCAACTTCTTTCAAATGCCTAAAATATATTAAATTTATTCCCCCAGTACTTTCGTTTTTACTTTGTTTAACAGTGACTGAAACACAGGCTCACTATTATTAACCAAGACTGAAGCAGAAATATCATATATGCGCTACCAGAAATTCAATGAAGCCCGAAACTGCAAAACACAAAGTCAGTGACGAAAGTGATGTATGTGATTTTAGTCATTCAGAAAGGTCTTGCTATTTAACCCGTTAGTTCGACATATATCTGGTGCAGACAAAACTTGAGAAATATTTCATAAAGCACCCGCTTTTTACATGAAAACGCATCTCCTTATCATGCATCTACTGCAAAGCAGTGTTTGAGCCAAAAGCACACAACTATGTAATCACCAAGTCTACTAATTTTGACCTTGTTCCAATGAATAGTTGTAACGTCCTTACCATTTTTTGGAACTTCCTAAACTTGAATCGCATTCGGTAGAACGTAGGTACGATTCTACGAAACCTATGTGGGCAGGCATATTGAAGTACACGAGTGCTGTTTGTACCTTTTGCAGAAAACATAAGATAATTCAATTTTGAATTCAAAAGTAAATTAGTGTGCAATATATAAATGAAGGTTCCTTGAAGGTTTTCTGTGAGTTTCTGAATCATTCTTGTTATATAATTCTAACAGCATATTATTATATCGATATTAACGAACAGTACACTGTACATAAATTTCCGTCTCTGAAGCAATGTCTTTATTAGGATACACATTTTTGTTTGAAATAAATAATTTGGAACAGTTTATATGACATTGACCTATTGTAATAACGATGGTGAATTCCATTATAAATACTTCAGTTATTTACAGCAGACCTACTCATTGGTTTATCATAGTCAGCGTCAAAATCAACTAAAGTACATGAACTTTAATGATTAAAATATAAATAGGTAATGACCACTGTCATATAATGGTATAATGTTTTAAAGCCTGACTTTCAGAAACCGTAAAACACATACTTGTGGTTGAAGTAAAATATTTGGCTTTACCTACTAACTACTTCCTTTAATGTTAGGGATGAATAATGTAAATAGCAGTACTTTGCTTCCTTTATATTGCACAAAAGGAGTGCTACTTGTGCCCATGTGACGCTTCCGTGAAATTCATTATTGTTTTTTATTCTTGTTTAATTTTAAATCACTTTGCATCATATTTCTAATCCTCAGTTTAATGCATTTGTTAATTCAATTTAATTATGGATACATATCGCATACAAAACTATAAAACCAAGCAGAAAGCTATTAATATGATTAAAACATCGAGACATTAGAATATTACATTGACAGATATGTATAATATAATGCACACTCCAGGATATTATTTGTTAATTGCATTTTTGTCTATAATGCTTCATTAATGAATGGTACTAATTTACAATGGGAGTAATACTTTTTGGTATTATTTCATTTAAATGTTGTTGTTTGAAGTATTTTAACATTACGTCAACGACATAAGTTCTGGTAGTGATTTTATCGCAATGGTGTTCATATTTCTTATGATATTCCATATGCCTCCCTTTGTCATTATGGCTCAGTACACTGGGCAATATTAATTGCAGTTTTTATGTTCACATCGAAATTGTCGCATTCATTTCAAAAGACATGTTCTCTTCAATATACTCTTTTGGTTATTTTATTTCAACACATGAAAGCATTTGTACATCCATAATAAATGCGTGGTATGTCAGTTAAATGCTACACATTAGCAAACCCATCATCAAATGTTCATCACAATGACAGTATTTGTTCAGAATTAGTTTATTGGTGGTTTTTAACATGATTGAAATCGGAAACACGTGCAAGGCGGTAATACTTAATGTGTTACACATGCATATCTAATGTAATGGATAGTTGCATGTATGTACTTTAATTGCTCGTATTTTAAGGTGGAGAGTGAGTGACAATACCTTCATTCAAAATATAGTTTTATATACAGTTTGCCTCAATTATATTCCGAGCTGTTTTAGATATGATTCTTCGCTTTCTGTATGTAATTTAAAATAAATATACCACTAAATACATTGTTTTACTTCTTCATGTATATGCACTCATGAATTGTACAACTATTGCATTTGCAAATTTCCATGAATATTATCGCAACATTGTTGATATTAAAATTAGAAGGGTATTAGACACAAAAGCGTATTTCTCCGACAAGTGTCATAGCTCTGGCAATAATCATCCTACCTAAAAGGACAAAGTTCATTTATAGCATAATATTGGGCTGGAACCAAACATTCAGGATACAACACGATAAAACATAATGCAAGCACGTGGATTTATCATGAACTATGTTTATTAGTAATGGGAACAACAATCATGTACAAATAAATATCAACTAATACTTATTTAGTACACCGATTGTGATGCTTGTACATTGTATCTTTTTATTATATATGATTTCTTGATCATTTTTGGCATTTGTTCATATAAGTAGTATAACTGTAATATCTGATAAGTTGATACTTTGTAATTTGCTGGGTGTAAGCAGTGAACCGTAAACTCCCAAATCCAGATAACATGCGCATTCAAAACAATGTGTTTGTGCAAATGTATGATACATTCCCTACACATTGTCCAACAATACCAACATCGATGAAACGCAAATCGAAATAATTCGAATTTGGAAAAAAACAAAGCAGAAATGCCCCTACGACAACCAAAGAGCCCTATTTGTTTTTATGTTCACCACGGCTTTTAGCTTTGACAGACTGGCCTGAAAATTAGTAGATGTCAACCACTCATGATCAACACAAGCCATGAAAAGTTATTACGCTGTGGATCAGAAACCGTTTTGCCGTCAAAGGTTACGGTGAGTTTGTCCTTTGAACCTAGTGACCTCAAACTCAATTGAGGTCAACTAATTATGACGACCAACCTCTACATTGTTTGTAGATCATAGACCCAATCGTTCTGGGGTATTAATCGGTAACCATTTGGTCTACCGACAGACCGATCAATATGAATGTGCAGAGAACACTTCTGATGCCTAAACATAATACATGTAATTAATATAAAAATATCATAAAGTTCTAAATTTTGTTAAATTCCCGCTAGACACAAAATACTTTTTGACATACATCTTCAATTACTTTGTTGTTGCACTTGTAACTTTTAACGAATATACGTGTCGTCCCATAACAGGTATTTCCTGCACTATTAATTGTGTGTTCCGCCGAAAGCAATTAACCACTGCTTGAATAAAATAATCATACAGTATGTTTAATGCCCGCTAGTTGCAATTATGTAATTGATGTGGTTTAATATTGGTCATATAATGTTTAGTTCTGTTTTATCATAGAAACAGACAAAAATAGCGCTTATCATTTGAGAATTGTTTCATGGGAAATAAAGATAAATCACCGTTGTTTTAAGGAGAAGCAAACCTCTGTTTCGGTATTCCATTAAATGCGATTATTTAAGTAAATTTCCGATGGAATGACCTCCTACAGAAATTCCCATGGTAGTTCTTAGCTATTACAGGGAAGAACGCTTTTCAATTACATTGAATTGTTTTAGGATATTCACTAAATGTGACTTAATAGTTACCAAACTGAACATGTCAAGATGACATAATGGAATATGAAAATAACTAGACCATGTAATGACGAAAGTGTAATTAGAAAATAACGAAAGTATACCAGGTAGTGGCGAGAGCGTAATAGGATAATAACGAAGGTAGACCAGAACATACATGTAATTAAGGAATGGTACTCGTAAATAAAATTACAAATAGTCAACCAATAATGTACACATCTCGAACATTACCTAGCACAGGACGGGGATAATGATACAGATACAGTTGAGCGGTTAAACAAATAAACCTACAAACAATAGAGAGTTGATGACAATCACAAACAACTGTCACCTTTTGCCAATGACTTAAATTATTTCATCTTTGATATCGACACCCCCCTATGGATGACATTGGTGAAGTATTTGTACCAACGATTGAAATGACGACAACAGTCATTTATCAATAAGGGACGGAGCGATACGTCATGTCCAACTATATGACCTACTTCTATCACGTTTATAGTGTTAAAGGCCAATTATTGATACCCCCTAATTTTTGACATAGTTCATTTTCATGTTATGTTAAGAAATATTAATGTTACTAATACGAGAGGTACCCCACTAATATTTGAACAGAATTGAACATCCCATATTTTCATGCAGGCACGATACAATAGAAAAGTCTCTAGAAACCATGTACGTCTATGTAAAATATACGCTAGCTTGTTTTGTTTGTTTGCTTCTTTAAAATCAAATAATCTAATTGGTGGTGTTAACATTTCTCGTCTGTAATTAACTCAATGTCTACAAGATTCCAAAGTCTATGTATGCAGAGTTGCCAGACTTCTGCCTTTACTATGCTGGTCGATTTGTATATACGGGGTTAAGAAGTTACAAATTTCCGACATTCAGACGTTTAGCGTGCAATTTAAACTTCCTAATAGTAGTTCTATGTTAGCTAACATTTACGCTAGATGAAGTATTAGCGAATTTAGTAAATTCGTGAAAGGAACAAGTAATTCTACGTCGCGATGGTAACCGCTTATAAACTATACTATTAGACAAAACTGAATGAATCTGGCAGCTACGTAATATTACTGGAACGCTTCTTCCCTCAACACATTTACAAGTTATAATCTATGGTCAATCAAAATTCCTACAATTTCCTTCCAGACGGGTATTTATTAAGAAAAAGGCAACCATCCATCAATTAATTTACTTACAGCGGTATATATCGTGCACTAGAAGAAGGCAATGAGTATCGTGTCGTCTTTTGTGACATATAAAATTATAAAGCCTTTGTCATAACGACATTGCACAATAGCTTGCGACATAACCTTTTTGACCTATTTTGACCAATACTTCACTGTTTCTCATCCAGCTAATACAGTCACAATCAACGCGTATTGTATGGAAATGTCTTATAAATTGGTCAAACATAAATGTTGGTGTCCCACAAGGTTGAGAACACGACCCGATGCTTTTTCTTTTCTCTCTAATGACATTGTTAAAGACACATTATGCTGATTACACCAGTTTATATTCATATTGCAAGCGCGGAATAACTTTGAGTAACTAACAGTATGTTCATGGATATAGACTCAATTTGTCCGAAGGCGCAAAATAAGCTGTTTCTTTATCATTATTTGCTTTGAATCGGTTCTCTCGTCAGAATTTTCTGCGACCAATTTTCGAAAAGGCTAAGCTTCTAACTGATAACCATCGTAGTCAAGAAACCGAAATTATATTTTACAATACATCTTCTACTTCTATTGACATAGCCAAAAACGGTAAATGCGCCAAGCCTTATGACAACTATGCACAAAAACAAAATATGGACAAATGCAAAGTAATCCGTGTCTTCATTTTGTTTGACAATTTATTCCTGAAGAAATAAAGTACACTGAAATGTTATATCGCCCGGAGTTACAAATCCGTAGAATTTGCAGCCCGCTGAACTAAACGAGTGGTGTTCGAACAGAAATGGAACTGGTGATCATGTTTAGACATGTGAATGTTGTAAAGTAGATGTAATTTAAAAGATGCATTTTCAAGGGAAAGATACCACTGTTTCATTTCATTAAAATCCGACCCTTAATGAAATAGTACTCAAATTTGTTTTAGTACAATATATCTGAAGAACTTATTGGTTACATGAATGTATTTGCCCATTGGTTCTAGTATTTGAATAGCAGGACTTTGGTAAGTGAAGAAGGTCACATGCACCTCTTTCGTCACTTTGTGTGTTTTGCAATTGTGGGCTACCTACAATGTCTGGTTGCAAATCTATGATATTTCTGCTTCCGTCTTGTAAATGATAGCGAGTTTGTGTTTCATACTCCATTATAATACGTAAAGGCTTTCTTTGAAAGTACTTGGGGTAAAACTTCAATATTTTCTTGACATATAAAGTATGACCATTATTCTTGTTGTGTTTCATGTGCTCTTGGCCTGCTTTGAAACACAAAGTAAACAAGTAACAACGTAATAACACCTTATGGTGTCAAAAAACACATTAAGTGTCAAATGTGTATTTATCGCTTAGTCCAAGCTTAGATCTGTCTTTGATGTAAGCTTGAATTTCAGTTAATTTTTGCACCGAGAGGGTACCGATATGGTTATACACCGTGTTCATGTATAGTTACGATCGTTTAAGACCTAGTAAGATAGCTAAGAATAAATTAATTATCGCAATTGTGTAATTACTTTTAATTACATTTTGAACACTTCCGAAACCTTACCTTTATTACACACTTTGTGTATGTTCCTCTCTCACTTGTTGCATTGTAGCATTTCTACATGAGATACTCTTCCTGATAATTACGTATGGTTATTACTGGATAAAGTATCTCAAGTTACTGAGCAAAATGAGGAGTTTTTTACTTGTTTATGATCAGAGTCAATCTTTTTAACGACATTCTTCTCACGGGATTTGCAATATCAGATCATGTGGCGTTAATACAGTTAGAGTGACATAGTCTACATGTATTATACTGAAATATGAACGTTTTATTACATCAAGTAAGTCTCCAAATACCCCATCCACACTTTACAACACCTATAACACCTACATCTCCTCGTTTAACAATAGGCATGATACAACAGATAGTTCAGTAATTGCATTGTACGACAAATTCATAAGATAACGTCTTCCAACACAGGTCCTTAGGAAATACTGATCATCATAAAATATAATATATAGTTACGAGTACTATGATACTTGCTTCTTCTTCTGCTGTATCCCATCCTGTACGGCCGTTATACAAAAATGTATATTCAGTTTGGATGTGATGATGAACTGTACCGACTTCTGTAGGTCGCTGGTGTCTCTGCACAGCTTGGTCTCAAAGGACGTGTCTATGGGTCAAGCTGTCAACTCTGCTCCCTCCACATTGGGAATATTTGCAGTATATGGAATGGTGTCTTCTCCTCTACTCTGATTTTGATCTAAAGATGTGCAAGGATATAGTGGAATTTTCAAACACTACAAAAAATAGTTATTTTACGAATAGCCATCTAACCAGTTGCCCGTTTCATAGACATATCTAAGCTAGAATAAGACTTTTCCGTAGATTATTGATACCTTACTGAGTGAACGATTGTATTTTCGAGGAGTTAAACAGTTCTTTATGAAAATTCCAGTTAGCACAACGTTGCTTAAATGTACTAGCTGTTTAGTTTTCTCACAATATCATATGTAAAAGTAACATGTTAGCTTAGATATTTCTATGAAGCAGGCCATAGACTTAGTGACAAAGTTAAAAAAGGTGAGGAACACAAATATAATCTCAAACCAAAGCATAGTACATGGTGTTTCAAAGTATATGCCCCCATTACAACCGAATGACATGAGAAAATGCTTGATATCATATGACGTTTTCATATGATACCAATGGAAAGCTAACACTTCAAACTTTTGTTCAATATGACATGCCTATATTACTATCAATGCAACCCAGAAATTAATATTCTTGCAATAAATCATTTTTGTCGATAAATGGCAAACGCATTCGACGCAGATAATGTGTCTCTTATAAGAAGAAAAAAGAAAGTGATTGCACGCCCTAAGGGTCCCCTCAGTGACTGTGTGGTCAATTTCCATGTTATAAACCTTTCTAAGATATTATAAATTTTATATGGTTTTTTATAATTTACTCTTAATTAATGATACAGTAACCTGTGATGACAGGTAACTAATTTGGATGCGTAGTGTAATCAAGTGCTAGCAATATGCATTACTTCGTCCTGATACAGCATTTGTTGAACTTGATATAACAATATAAAAAATTGTGATGAAGTGATATTTATAATTTTGTGTAAAATTCCCTTTCCTTCTATCCACTGATTATTTGAATATGAACTGTTAAATATAGTGTTGTGTTTGAAATGTTGACTAGTATACATTGTTTTGATATGAATTTCCTACACCACTAAGTTACAAGAAAGTATCAAATGTCAAAAAGACCAAATCGTTTGTTTTCATTTGGTATAATGGTAAGCAAATATGTTATTTTAATGCAGAACGGGGTAAATCAATTTCTTAGGGATACTCTCGCAAGATTAAAAAAATAGTATTTAATAATATGCAAATAGGCTTAAATTAATTTTCACTAATAAAACGCCATGAACTCCCAAAAGGGTCTAGGTAGACATAGATGTAATTATATTACATATGACGATCATTAGCAACTAGATTACTGCCTCGTAAAAGCTGTCTGAGATGATGTCTGTGGGGAATTACATACTAGACGACATATGTAAAAACAAACGTATACATTACCGCGAAATTAACAATTAGATTCACCAATATTTGGCTTCATATGAAACGTGGTTGATTATAAAATATACATTAGATAAGTCGGTGTAACAAATACTGTAATGCCACCTTGTTGATTGGCAATTCATTTCGTGGATTTGTAAAAAATGCAATTTTCGTGGGAATGTAAATTTGTGGATTGCTAAAAATGTTGGGTGCCACCGTTATGTCATATTGGACTTGTGTTGAGTGTCACCATTACGTCACACTGAACTCGTGTTGTGTGATCCACATTCATTGGTCGGAAAAAGTACATGGCATAAATTGCATCTATGGTGCAAAGGGTTGCTAATAGTGCAAATAATCTATTCACATTCAACCCTCCCGAATACTATAAACATAGATACAATTTGGTTCGGCCTAATGTAATTACAGAACTCGCTGAGTGAGATAAAATGCAATCAAATTACTCGAATATCATCTAGGGAACACGTTGTGAAGTATAAGATTGTGGGATTAAATGTAATGTGATTTTCTAATTCTTCGCTAACAGAAATTTAAATATATAAAATCGAACTGCTGTCGAGAAAAGATAATAGAAAGTCGGACAGGGAAGGCAGCCCGAGCACAGAAAACATAAAAATATCACATGTCTCAAGTAAAGGAGATTATGTTCAACACATAACTGAACGAGAAACAGTCTAAGTCCCAGCTGTCATAAAGCTGAATGCCCTAACTGAATGACCTAGTGTCAACAGTAAAAAGGCTGAATTACCTTGTTTGAGTTAACACAATTACTCACGTTACCGTCTTCGTGACCGTCAAAGGTTAAACATGGGTTGTTCTGATATGTCAGATTGGTGAGTCGTTAACTAATTAAATAATGGCTACATAATGCTAACATGTTTGCTACATGACATTGAAGGGTAGGAATTGGGAGGTACTGTGATCAGAAAGTTGGTGTTTCATAAACATTAAGTCAATTCGGTTGGCCCTTTCTATATACGAGGGACGTTCGATATGTAACGTCATTTTTGTCACAAATTAGAAAATTAGTTGATATCTGGAAATATTTTTACATTTCTGGAACCATCCATTAATTCGCAATAGTTTGTGAAAATTTCAATAAAATTTAATTACCGGACTGTTGATTCTGTAGTCTATTTCATGGCTTAGTAATATACACTACGACTTTTTGCGAATAACTGTCCATTAAAATTTGATTTCGGGAAATAATCTTTTTTCAAACAATTATGCCTTAAATAATGTAAATGCATTCCATAAAATATTATATGCTGTACTTGATTTCCATTTTTATTTTATACAAAATAAGATCATTTTAAAGTCGCAAAATAGGTGTCAAAATAAGCGCCAAAAGCATGTTATTTTTCAATGAATACTTATATTGGTTGGATTTTGGCATATTATATATGGACGTACGCCGTAAACCATCAGCATTTTTTTAGAAATAATTTTCGAATAAAACATAATTGATATGTAGTTATTGTTGCGTGAACCAACAAGCATCATTTGGTATAAATAAGAATGGTCTCCCTTGTTTTGACAGTCTTACTCGTAGACAACAAATAATTAAATTTTGTTTAAAAGATCTGATGGAAACATAAGGATTCAGTAATCGTAATTGCAGTTTAATGAATACTGATATTTACTTTTTTTACAAACCAATATTACTGCAATTTTGCTTAAAATGAACATAAGGCAATAGTACTCGAGTATACCATATTCTAATTTCCATAAATTACTTAATTGTTGACGAAACGCTATGTAATTTTCCAAATATAGATTAGAAACAAACACCTTTTGGATGGTAATCGTAAAATTATTCTAAATATTTTCTTAGAAAAATGCAAAGGACAAGGGCATTTCATATCGAACAACCCTCGTATAATGAACAAACAATTTTGTATGTTAAAGGTGTGTTATTTTGACCGGGCTACTCGTCTACTGATTGTGATGTCCGCCTTGAGTACAAGGATGGTGTTCACAAAGTATCTTAAGTTCTTAAAATCATAACATTTCTGTAAGTGTATCAGTTTAACAGGAACTTCAATAATTTCAATTAGAAGCATTATGTGAAGAGCTACATGTACAATAATCACAAAGACAAAACGGGCTATTCTTCGTTTAATCGAAACTTTGAGCAGCTCCATTTCTTTAACTTGAGTCAAAATATTAAATTTCCCATACTTGATGAAGGCGGCCACGTGCTACGAAAGTCTTCATTTGGTTTTGCTGTTATTGTTTCTGTATGTGTATTGATATGTTATTATCGCATGTATATTATATACGTCTAGTTAATTATAAATTTGACACTTGAACGTGAAATAGCGTCGCCGAGACTTCAAACTGGCGGATTAGTATTTTTGATCTAATACGTCCATACAATTTTGGAATACCGAGTGTGTTTGTCCTTTAGACATTAATATTATTCTTCTGTAATAATTGTTGTAAACGTTAACATGTAAGCATAATTGCTTCGATTATGTTGTCTTTTTATGTAAAAACATTAACGATAATGAACCAACCAAATATACACACTTTCGTATTAAATTATAGGTGAGCACAATTGATCTGTCGCTAATTAATTCTCGTGTGTTTTCGTTATTGTATTGTAAGAACGTTTTGATGTGTTAAAATACCAACTCTGATTTGGGCAACGGATAAGCGCAGATATTTAAGGATGACATATTACATGTGCTAACCTATACATCGGAAGTATAAATCCTAAATGTTAATTTGCTGCATCCATTAATCAATGGAAACTAGTACATTTACAACAAATACATACAAGGTATGATATGATAGGAATGGATCACAGAGAACAGATTTCATAAAGTTATCAATGTAACATGTTATGTGTAAATTTCACACAGTAATCAATGCAATATGTTATGTATGACATCATAGAAATGAATCACAGACATGACGGATCCATCAATAACCAATTTATTAGCAGAACTTGATAGTATTAATTAAACTCATAGACGGATCAATTCATTCGCAGTAGACAAATAAATCCTGATTCTACCAAAAGTAAAAGTCTGTACTGTGAATATCTTTATATTCGTGGTATCTTTATTTCGCGGAATACGATAGATCGAGTCTTGTCCTGAAACTTATTCTTTGTGACTATGTCATATGTTTATTTCGCGGAGTTTGGTAGCTCGGGTCTTGTCCTGGAAACTAATTTATTGCGCCACGTGATATGTTTTTTCACGGAATACGATAGCTCGAGTCTTGTCCTGAAACTTATTCTTTGTGACGACGTGATATCTTTATTTCGCGGAGTTTGGTAGCTTGGGTCTTGTCCTCGAAACTAATTTATTGCGCCACGTGATATGTTTTTTCACGGAATACGATAGCTCGAGTCTTGTCCTAAAACTTATTCTTTGTGACGACAAGATATCTTTATTTCGCGGAGTTTGGTAGCTTGGGTCTTGTCCTGGAAACTAATTTATTGCGCCAAATGATGTTTTTTTTCGCGGAATACGATAGCTCGAGTCTTGTCATGAAAACAATTTTTTGTGACCACGTGTTATCTTTATTTCGCGGAGTTCGATAACTCGAGTCTTGTCCTGAAAACTAAACAACTTTGTGACCTGGTGTTAGTAACATGTTGACTAATGTTATTGTCCATTCAAATTAGACACATCATATGGCCAGTGTGTTATCCAATTGAGATAAAATAATGAATTGTACAGGGAACTGTTCAGTAGAATTCCCGCGCGCCACATATTAACACGTAGGAAGACACAGATGAAAGCTATGACAAAAACCTCGGACAGAAAATATAATAGAAAATGTATTTAGCGGTAGGATTCGTCGCTAGATTGATGTAAGTAGCATTTTTATTATTTTGATAACCTACACAATATGTCAACTGTAAAAGATAAATGCTATGCGCATTTTCGCTAGGGTTTCGTACGACAGTCCAGCGACTGTCCAGCAAAGTACTTGTACGCCACAAGGTGCACACAACCTCGCAAACCACATTTTCAATGCTTGCGATGTACCGATACTGGTGTGTTTCAGCCTGGTTATAACCCAGGTCAAGCACAATATATGGTACCATTGCTGTAGGTACAGATATGAGTGTTTACGTACAATGAGCTAAAACTAGTTCATTTAGCTTTTTGACACATTGTACTTGGGCGGAGCATGTACTTGTTCTGTTGGGCGTTATGTCTTGTATAATTTTATTCGTGCTCGCCTGGTTAAGTTGAGTGCTGCATTCCCTGTCCTACTTAATATTATCTTTTTATACCACTCACATGTTAACTAGATGCAGTCACAGACAGTCACATCCCTAGCTGAAGGAAATATATTGTAAATGATTGAACACAAACAATATTATAACATAAGTTATGTGAACGTTTGCTTTCAATCCCATGAGAAATGTTTGAGATGCACAAAAGATTTTTCTCCATATCCAAATTTATTACATACAAAATAAAGTAAGTCAACAAGCAGAATACATTACACGAAAACTAGATTAATGGAGAACTTGGACTAACCAGTCCTACTATCAATCCCAATTGATACTACTATCAATCCCTCTCAAAAGATACTACCTACATGGCACGATCTATCATGATATGTCATTCCTAACTAATGTTATTGAGCAAAATTAATTCATCTATTTTTTACCTTGACACCCATCAGACCTCTATCTACTGCAGGTGACATCTTCACATAAGCTATGTACACTGCAAGTATCACATTAATATCTCATTACTAACGAAATATATTGATTGAGTGAAACGTTTTTCCATTTTATTTTAGTATTGGTGACCTTAACCCCACTTTCAATCAAGTGACGTCTCTTCACACAAGCTACGTACAAAGCTAGCAAGTTTCATCATGTTATCTAAAACCTTACAAAAATGAGCATAAATGTTTTTTCTATATATTAGCAACGGTGGCCTTCACCTTGACCCCCACTGGCCCTACTTCCCATTGGAAGTGCCGTCTGCACACAAGCTGTATACACAGCAAGTTTCATTGTAATATCTAATTCCGAACTTAAGTTATCCATCAGAAAGAAATTACTTTCTCTATAGCTTACGCATGTACAAAATAAACAAAATGGTCAAAATTAAAAACCATGACAAAATGCGCTATGACACCAGAGGGTACACACAGAAGAGTCCGACGGACTGATGGACAGATGGAATGACGCCAATCATTACCATATCCCATCCGCCTTCGGCGGGGGATAATGCCATGTCTACTGACTAAGACAGATAGGTGACACGTTGTGTTATTTCTGTGTACTTCGTGTCCTTCTGTTTCTATTGAATGCCGACTTCCATGACAGATATGTTTTTTGATATTTGGATTAAATAATTGAAAATAAGCACAGTCGTTTAAACACATGTTCTGAAATCCTTAGCATGCTCCTAAATAAGGAGACTCACCTACAAGACTGTCTATCACTAATTACAGACTATTCATACAATTATAGGAAGAAATATACTAACAAGTCGCTGATTGGCACATTCTGTTATAATATTGAGCTGGAGAAGACACGCTCTCCTGTGGGAATAGGGAAAGTAATTGTTAATATATTCATGCACATTTTCTTGCATGCTTAATTTAAATAAAAGAAATCGGCATCGGAAATAAGCAATTGATGTAGGATAATAATTCTAGAATCAAACATCACATAGACATCACACGCCTTGCTATCAAATGCTATCAAAATTGCAATGTATTGACGTCCAAACATATACAGAAAACTAAGATTACCAATACATTTCTTAAGGTTTGTGTTCCTGCACTGGTCGACCACAATGTTAAGCTTCTAAACTCTATATCATTTAACAGGGAATTAATTTCCAACTTCTAATATAAATTGTTCATGATTCACACGTGGGTATTTGACTCCAGACTTGGCTCTTAAAGCGACCGATTCTATAGGAGGTCGCAAACTTGTATGATACCGGTAACATGTTAACGACTTTCCCGACAATCAGACTAGCATTTTATGCTCACATTGTTTATATGGTATATCTTCTGTTTCAAAGTCCCCTATAGGGCACAGATAACTCTACGGGCCATTGAACTTACATACACGAAAGGGATCCTTATAAAAGGCTCAACGAACGTCACAAGACTGTCTACGAAAAAAACATAATCATTGAAGAACATATTCCCATAGCATATAACCGAAATATATCGTGTACGTATTGATGGTATGTAGTCTGGCAATTTGACGTACGATCTCTGCCATGTATAAAACTTGGCAACAAATTGTAGTGCCGTATTCCCAAGCAGATATACGTGTATCCATGCGACTTTAATAATGAACATCTGTGAATTTA
The DNA here is from genome assembly GCA_947247005.1 of Spisula solida. NCBI lineage: Eukaryota > Metazoa > Mollusca > Bivalvia > Venerida > Mactridae > Spisula > Spisula solida. The sequence continues at coordinate 24,979,023 of OX365945.1, read as the reverse complement.
TGTGGAGGAAACGAGAAGAATTACGTGATTAATATTGTTACTGATGCAGGAGAACACATTAGACCCGAAACAGGCTTGGTATCTTACCACTGACAAGCTTATATATCCGATATCGCCTGACAGAATCGTTATTCAATGCGTGTAAATAATTGGATATTTAACATCTAAGGGGTATACTTATTCTCCCCTGTAGAGACCATGAGTGTTGCAAATATATAATTTAACAACTGTCTCACTTTGAAACGAACATCTCTGTGACGCGGAGCAGCATTTTTAGCAGCAGTGGATACATGTTTTTCTTTTGTGGAAGTACCGATATGTTTTACATATTTCCATGATTCAAACAGCTTTCATCAACAACTTACCTGTTATAAAACATTTGTAAGTCTTACAAAATTGATATGTCTCTTCATAACAACCAACACATGAAACATATTTTTACTAAATGGATGACATGCTTTCAATAACAATATAGTGTATGATAGTTTCACTCCAAGAACATATCCCTCCGAAAGTGTAGATAAATTGCTGCACGTACAGCTGGATAATTAAAACAAAATACCCCAGAAAGCTCTGAAATCCCGAGGTCTGAAAATGGACTTTACCCCACCTCTGTGACAAATAAGTAGCTAAGTCAACGAATTTGATTGGTCAATCGCAATCACGTGGGGTTACACGATATCATCCCATGCAGAAACATCGTTAAACGACATAATGATCTACGTCTTAAGTTTCTGGTTGGAACACCATCAACAAAAAACTTATTTAGAAAGATCTGATCAAATAAATATCTCAAAAGTGTGATTAGACGTCGTTGCAGGCTAACAATATATAGCCTTTCACGGATGAGATGAGGATGAGAGGATGCCACCACCGAGAACCTCTTTTGTGATCGACGGTGCTAGAACAGAGGATAGCAGACACTTGCTGACTTATTAAATTAGTAACATATCCAGCACAATCGTATACATTATCGTTTACATTAAGCATTTTATTATTACATTTGCATATTCAATGAGTGCGTGTACATATAACCCCTGTGCATCGGTAACTGAGTTTATAGAGACGATCAAACGGAAGTAGTTATCAGTTTATTACATTGGTTTCGGACTTTTACATGTACATGTATTCACAAAAGTGAATATTGATACAACATGTTAATAAATAAGGCAAAATGATCCTTATGTTTTGTGTATGTATTTCTATTTTTTGCATACACCTTTTAATAGTTAACGTATTTTATTGCCATTCGGCATAGCAAAGAATGTGTTATGGATTTGAAAATAGATACAAAACTACGAATTATAAAACTGGTCAAGAAGCAAGCAGGCGCAGTAAGATAGTGTTGATGACGTAGATGTCGAGAGGAACAATTCAACCATTTACACGTACGGTACTTGTTATAGTATCTTTATCATCTGCAACTTTTCGGTATTCATTAGGGTCAATTTTTATAGAGTAAACAACATGACAACGGTTGATAGAGCGACTGGTGTATGCATGCATGTGTCAAATTCTTTGTTTCAATCATTTGGAGTAGTGTAAGTATTTTGAGTTCGTGTCCGATTTGCCTAATTGTATGATTGGAAGATAATACATTATGTTCAACATTGACGACGAAGCGAAAAACGTTGGGAGAAGATCTAACAGTTTTGATCCAATATAAATGACAACGGTAAACGCAACGTTGTTTTATCGGAAATAAAACCAAACATGATTATGTAGTTATTGGAGAACATATGTTTGATTGAGATCTTTATAACAAATCATCAACATGATTACTGGGTTCCGTTAATGTTATTTGTACATAACGTATTGTATATTGTTTTATGATGGTGATACTGGACACTCATTGATCAGTAATGTCTACTATTACGGCTATGCATGCAATTTACAAATTAGCATACGGAACATTACTATGCTAACCATGTTCATTTGGAACCCCCGTTAACACCATACATCTGTGATGTTTAAATGGGCACTATTAAGCACGTATAAGGCCGTCAGTACGTAGCCTATTTGAAACCTAAAACAATCCTTACAGTTAAATCTAATTCAACCACTTGTCTAGATTCTACTTAATTTATTATAGATTAGGCGTCGAACGTATGAATAGTTGTCATTTTACTAGATGTCAGATAACTGGTCGAGCGATTGTTTCATTTTTCGGTCAAATGCAAAGTTCCAGGTAGCAGTATATACCTAATACATTCTACTTTCAGGATTCAACAATGTTATACACGCGCTGTACATATAATGTTAGTTCCAAATAACGAAAAGCGACACCGAATTGTTTACTCGATCTAGATCACATTCAGTACATATATAATTTCAGATTTATTCAGTGAACTTAATGCCATCATTTTGATACCCGGTATTTTAAATCGGATAGGCATTAAGTGAATAACATGCCGTATATAAATGCAAGCAATTATGTTGCTTTCCTGGCAATAGTCAACATAACCCCACAGTCGCGTTTTAAATCCGTTAAGTATACATGTATGTTATATCGTAAGTAGACTAATAATTTCATCCTGGTCGCTATAAGTGATGCCAAAATTAAATTTGAAATTTATTATATGAACTCATTATCGAAAGTAGTAGTATGAAAGATGAAAGCCAGTGCCATTAAATTTGTATTACATGTATAATAAATTGACGAAATATGTTCGTCACGAATAGTCAATTACCGAGTCGACTGGATACGTGAGACAGATAAATTAGACATTAACAGAAAGACACACGCGAGGCTGGATCTCTTAATGAAAGCTTTCAAAGCAGATGGGTATAATTGTTCCTATGGGCTAGACACATATTCTGCATTGTCATAACTAATTTATTAAAATGATGTCTTTAGAGAGTGTGGGTCATGGAAAATAATGATAATAAAAACATTGCTTTGCTATAGGAATGTCAATTTTTCCAGATAAATGTTTTGTATTTAAAGAAATATCCGATTTGGTCAACTACAATGTATAAGAAATGTTTATTGAACCAATGGTGTTTTTTTATATTAAACAATCCGAATACAATAAAAGCAACAGTACTTCAACCAAAATATATAATACACATGACATACGCGTGAACAATACTCACAATGCTATAAGTTCGCTTCCACCGACCGTTTTTTTCAGTGTATTATGAGACTACATGTTACAGTTTGATACAGGGTTTAGACGTAACATCTAACTAAATCATTTGTCTCCATAGTCGAAAATTTCAAACAGCAGAAAAGTATTTTCCCTCAAAATTACCACTACTACAACTCAGCTTCGCGGCGTGACCTAGAAACACAACAATTGTTTAGTTATTTGCAATGTAATTTGTTGTACGTGTAAACGGTAAGTGTCAAGCAGACTAGCAGTGTGGTGTTGGCAGCCTAGAAGCCTACAACTTTCAACTCGTCCAAATCAGAGAACTTGCTACGTGTGTATTTGTATTTCATACCCATCTGGGATCTAACATACAAACTGAATATTTTGTCCTATTATAAACATAAGTCTAAACTCGAAACGTAGAATTTTTCAGGCTGTTAGACTGCCAATTTCACACTGCGAAGCTGTCAGTCTGCTAGGATGCAGACTTTATGCGCATGTGTAAATCCGTGTTTCGTTTCTATACGTCCAGTCTGTACGTAAAAGTGATGTCTGGACATTGTTGCCGATTGGTGTCAGTGGATTTGTACTGGTTAGAATATTATTATGATAATAATCACAAAAGAGTTTCATTTGAGATTCATATCTCTGGTTTGATTGAATGAGACAGATAAAGAGGACATTGATTAAATTAAACACGCGACATGTACCATGCCTTCAACAAAGAAGGTCAATATCCTGATGTATAAAATAATCATATGCAATATTGCCAAAGCTAATTCATCTTAGAGACTTGTCAAAAATTGTCTTCCCAGATGGCTTTACAGTTGTTTTGAAATATCCACATTGCACGTGTTTGCAAGAATGTCGTTATTTCTAATTTGCTTTTGGAAGTTTGATACGTAATCTTTCGAGTGATGTTCAACCACGAGAAGAAACAGGACTGTTTTAGATAAAAGTTATATAACCAAACAATTTGAAACGTATTCTTTGTAACATGTTTATAGTATATAAACACATGGACATATTTCTTTCAACATACACTTGCACATTGCCTAAGTTAGAAAACCTACGTTTCTTCAGGGTCTTAAATTGTTTTAAATGACAATTGTTTGGGACATTTCCAGTCCAATTTATTTTGCAAGATTTGAAATAGAACATTGTCTGTATTGTTCCAACATATATTGAAGCCATTATATGCTAAAATGATTATTTTATTAAAACAATAAATATTCTATTGAAAATAGTTATGTATCTATTTAAAATAAAATATTGGTAGACATGCTTTACATTTTAGAGCTCGAAATTAAAATTCATAAAATAACAGTCTTGTGACAACGTAATACATAAATGATAAACTTGTGCGCAGAATAATGCCGTGTTCACTGAACTGTTGATAGATGTGACAGGGGTGATGAACCAAGCCAAATTGATGTACGCATATTTTGAAGCACACATACTATACGAGGGCCGCTTAAAAAGTATTAATCAATGGGCGATAAATCATTATCATTGCCTCTGACTATATAAAAACTGTACATTTTCTTAAAGAACAATCTCTCAGCTAGACATTCGTGGTATTTTCATCATTTAATATGAAAGCATTTCCATTTTATTGATATTCAAACAGGACATGGTTTAAAGCACTGGCCCAAGAATAGCTCATAAATACGTTAGAAATTTGTGCTATATGGGCTGATACGATTTCTGAGCGTTGTTGTCAAATGTCATTCAGGCTTACTGAAATTAAATTGATATCATTTGCAATATATATCATTGCACTTTTAAAAGGCAATCCATAATTTTGAAAACAGTAAATAATTATCAAACTATAGCAATATGAACAATCACACCGAGACTCCAAACTACCACACTTACGTACACCCTAAGATATATACATGTACTAGGTAAATAAACACTAATTTATTCTTAATATGTCAATTTTTCTAGAATATTATATGAAGTTTCATTCGTCGGGCGATTTTAATCATTTTTACCTCAATTTTATTTTTTACAACAAAATTTTATGTTCGAGCCCAACTTTTATGATAAACAAAGAAAATTCACCACAGTTGTCTATTTCATGTAATTCTTCTTATATAAAATTACTATCTTGTGTTTTTATTATTGTTTTCTGTATTATTGTATCAGGGATATTACGTCATAAATCTAAAATACGTATTTTTTGGTCACGTGATCATGTTCTTTGGGCTGTAGTAAATAACAAATTATGAATAATTCAGGAGATATTTATCATGTGAAAAATGGTAACATAATATAAATGTGTAAAAAAGCTACATGTTTGACTTTCCCAACTAAGACGTTTAGTAGAACTATGCAGCATCAACGTACAGGGTATAGTCCCAGCAAAATGCAGTTTTGTGAGTATTTCGAACTTAGCTGATTCCTTGTACAACTAAATCCATTTAGACTGTCCAAACAATAATGTTGATTCAGCTCTAGTTAAACAAGTATATGGTGCATACAATCTGCAGATTTCAAATTAATCGGATAAAAATTATAGAAATTATGACCATTAATATCAACCCCTACGTCTAATAATTTACCTTATTTTCTCGCAATTCCAGTGTTTCATACCCCTATTGGTTCAATGTCATATGCCTTGGGTGAATGGATATTTTACCGATTGCAATATTGTTTTATTGGTTAGATAGGCAAAGGTTGTACCTTTCAGAAAATGTCCACTTTTATACACATTGATTGAATATTAAACGTATTGTTGGCCACTGATTAATACTTTTTAAGTGGCCCTCGTATTGACATAACCAATTATAATTTATTTGTATCAAGAATTGGCAAATCTACTAAAATAAATATTGTATAGCAATATAAGAATCATATTGCATTGTTTATTCACTCAGATATTGCTTACGTGTTGGCATACTTGATTACTTTGTGTTATCCGAAATATATAGCGCTGTCGGGTATAATTTTATTTCATAGATATATTTTGATTTATACATTGGGAACATAATTATACATGTATATAATTTTGCTATTGAGTTTGACACGTGTAACAGTTTGAAAGCATAACTTGTAGATTAGCGTAAATGCTTGTCTTTTCTTTTGACAAGTATCCGAATGTATGCTGCCATCCGAAATACATAGCCTTTCCGATATTCACCCACTATTTGTATATAAAATCTGGATCATATTTATTATAGTTGTGTATATGTACATACAGAAATTTGACATACATTGCATTTTCGCTAAAGCAAACAAAACATACATATAAATGTAGTATTACAAAATGGATTGTTCTTACGCCTGTTTTTATTGCAATTAATTCCGGATCAGGTCGACAAATTCGGATAAACGGGATCGTCATCTTTCCTTCAACAGATCAATGTTTACTCTGATCGGTCATTTAACAACGATAGCAACATGGTGATTATTCATGTGTCTATTGATTATGATTAGATACTTTATAGCAGCGCACAAATATACTCATGCATTTTTGATAAATTGTAACAATTTAACGCAATATGAAACAATTATCTGTGATATATTTGAATAATTATTAGACTCATGTCACTTTTAATGAACTGCCATTTTATGCATACATTACACTCACAGATTGGGTGATATTGACGCCAAATATGACTGAAAACAAACGCGACACATTACCCATGCAAAGTAAAAACAAGAGATGTTTGTAAAACACGTATGCCCCCATGGCAGCCCAATAGTCAGAAATGGGGAAGGTCACAGTGACCTTGACCTTTGACCTCAACATCAATAGGGGTCATCTACTGTTGCTGTCCAACGTCCATGTAAAGTTTGAAGATACTAGGTCAAAGCGTTTTTGAGTTATTGAACGGAAACCATTTTAATAGCCAGAAATAGCAAAGGTCACAGTGACCATGACCTTTGACCTACTAAACTCAAAATCAATAGCAGTCATCTACTGTTGCTGATCATCCTCCATGTAAATTTTAAAGATCCTAGGTCAAAGCCTTTTTGAGTTATTGAACGAAAACCATTGAAATAGTCAGAAATAGTAAAGGACACAATGACCTTGACCTTTGACCTACTGATCTCAAAATCAATAGGAGCCATCTAGTGTTGCTGACCAACCTCCATGTAAAGATTGAAGATCCTAGGTCAAAGCGTTCTTGAGTTATTGAACGGAAACCATTTAAATAGTCAGGAATAGTAAAGGTCACAATGACCTTGACCTTTGACCTACTAACCTCAAAATCAATAGGGGTCATCTACTGATGCTGACCAACCTCCATGTAAATTTTGAAGATCCTAAGTCAAAGTGTTCTTGAGTTATTGAACGGAAACCATTTTATACGACCGACCGACCGACCGACAGACATGTGCAAAGCAATATACCCCCTCATCAAAGATGGGGGGCATAAAAAGCCGAAAAACATATAGAACATTGTTTAACTCGATGCCGAATTACGCTTTGTCCGCATTGTTTTCATGAATTCATTATGAATTGGAACATTGTAGATAAACCATATTATTCACACGCTAAAACATAAATAAATATACTATACAGGGTATCCAAATAAGAATGTATACATGTACAGTTTCAGTGTATATTTATCAAACCTCTCCATTCTGATATCGTAAAGAAAATGTGCACATGTGTAGACAAAAGATGTTAGTTTTTTCTGGGACCGGTATTTGGATTACAACTTGAATAATTTTTAGAAAAAAATAAACTTATTACGATTTTGCCCGAGACGTCTATTCAGTAATTTATGACGTTCTCAAGATAAACTATTGATAACATTTGCACGTGTGTCAAATCGATCTTCGTACCTTCTCTTTTGATTATCACCGAGAGCACAGTCGGGTCTGTTGGCTTTGCGCTGTACACTAGCGATTTCAAATAGCCCCACAAGAAGAAGTCGCGTTGATTAAGATCCGGGCTGTGGGCTGGCCATGTCTAAACCACAGTGGTATATCCAGGAAATTACTTTGGACAATTGCAGTAGGGAAACGTCAGCAGGCAGCCGTCTTTCAACTGTTTCAATTAATTTATCCAACACCTTATGTACAATGTGTGGCCCTGGCACATCTTGCATGAACTATGCATCATTCAAAACCTGTGGTGTTTAGGAATGAGCTTGTTTAACTCAGGCAAGTAACGGGTTGTCTTTATTTCTTTCAATTGGGCTATCGCTAGTGTACAATTTGAAGCCAACGGACACACCTATGCTCCTGACGAACACCAAACGAGAAGGTAAGAGGGTCAGTTTAGACACATGTGCAAACGTAATCGATAGTTTCAAAGAATCAATGCAAGAAGGGAAACGTCAACAAGCAGCAGATATCATGAAACGGCGTTAATTACTACAAAATGACGTCATGTACAAAATAAGGTTATTTTAGAAAATTGACATTTCTCTAAACATTATACGAGTTAAAATATTAAAATTGGTCACAGAAAAAAAACTTACACATCTTTTGTTTATACATGCGCCAATGTTCTTTGCGATATATAGCAGAATGTAAGGATTTGATAAACATACACTGAAACCGTATACATTATTTTTAAACACCCTGTATTATACCTATAATTTACATTTAGTCATGTTTTGCCTAGTTATACTTTTTGTGCGATTTTATTTTATATGCCTTATTTACTTGTGATCATACACACTGTATCCAATAAATCTGTCATTGCAATGCATTTGTTGTGTAGCTATTGCATGGAAATGTTATGAAACATGTTCATAAGATAGATATATTACTTCGATTTTGAGCAGGAAAGTAGCACTTATTTACTGACATTTTTTCTAATTGGCATTGTGTTGAGACATTTTTGCAACTCGTAAAGTTCAATTTGTCTCATCATCATCATCATCATTTTCAGTGAACGCCTCACTCTAATCAGAGTATATTCTTAAACAGAAAGTATTCAGATGTATTGAGGTCATACAATACATTGCAATTTATTTTCTTATGTTTAGAAAAAAGGCAAAAAAATCGAAAAGGGAATTCTGCACTCAACAGAAACAGCCGAGCACGACAATCACAAAGATGACACAAAGAAAACTCGCAGACCGCAAGCACACGCCATGTTGAATCCAGGCAACACAAAAATCTGTTTTATTAATGGAAATTGGTTCACTAGACTATGTGAGTTTATGTACATAATCTAATCATACGACACGAGTACATGAATACCAGTAACTCCACAAAATTACGTACATAAGGCATTGCACATGTACCGACAACTTATACATACACTTTTATTCAGTTCTGTGCATCAACTATGTTTTATTATCGTTCCATTGGAATAACATTTAAATAGCTTTTTATATTTGCATTGGACATTGTCTTTGACATGTGTTCCTTTGTAACCCTTTGTTCACTAGTGTTTCTGTTACTATGCATTGGATTTATGACCCTTGACTATGTCAAAAGGCAAGTGGGGGCATCCATGTCATTTGGACACATTTCTAGTTTATTACCTTTTTAGATACAGTACCCAGAAATAGTTTCATGGTTCGAAGGATATACAATGTATACGTTGCCTTTAAGACGGTCGAATCCAAAATGAAACCGTAAGTCAATATCAGTTGACAGTTTGTTGATAGGCAAGATCGCATCACTGTCGTTCGCTTTCGTCGATGTAGACAATATTTCATCTTTAAATGTAATATAATGCAAACCTAAAGCAACATAAAAAAACATCAGATAACAGGCGCCATTGCTCAGTTCATGTCTGTTCACATTTGCAAAATTGATTACTGAATTAACTATCTTAAATAAATGATTATAAACGGATAATTTTCATATAGTTCGGTACCTATGTGCATGAAGACGTTTAACGCCTGAGCAGATACCTGAGAAATATTTCTCAGGGGTTCCAAACAGCAATTGTTTGTCAGGAAGGTGTCTGACCGGCTATTTGTTTCAGAGGGAACCCTATCGGCTATATTTCCGAAAGGGTTGTCTAGATCAGACTCTTGGGCCAGACAAACCAGTATGAATATATAAGATAATCGCATTTGTGTCAAATTTCCGGGGGAGGGATCCGGATCCCGGTCCCAGTCTATATCCGCGCATGGAACACGTCCAAATATAGATCATCGGTATCCTTGATTTAGGGAGCGTAAAACGTTCATTGTTCAGGTTCAAATAAAATATTTAAGTTCGAAGCATTCTGTCAGTACGGTAATCAATTTAGCAATTTATACAGACAATGACGCCTAGTACAATGCTTCTGCGGTTTCTCTTTTAACATTTATGTTTCTATAATTTTGCAATATTTTGTATTTGAAGATAAAATGATAGTAGTTTCTTTGTAGATGAAAGAAAACGACAATGACGCGACCGTTCTTATCGAGTAACTGTCATGCATTATTTATCTGGTCTATGACATTGTGGTAGTATATGATTTTTATCTAAATACTGTTTAAACCAACTAACTGTCATTGAAGTTGAATTGTATCGATTGTTTTAACCCGATGGCCGCAGTTCCAGTATAAGAGAGAGGGCAAATATTTTCAAATTATAGAATTCCTCCAAACTTCGTTTATTGTGATTGTCTAGTCATGTTAGAAGCAGAAAAATGCAAAATTGATCTCTGCGCTGGTTTAGGAAGTATATGTACTTACACATGTATTCTTCTGGAATATTCTTCATATAAATTATGCATATTCAAATGTAGATAATTCCTAAGCAGGCACAGTGACCTAAGGAGTTATTGCAAAATTATGTTTTCGAAAATGATTCTGTGACCATATATACATATTAGTTTGAACAAGTTCTAATTTTGAGAAATGTTTGCCGAAAAACTGCAGCGTACGTCGGTAAAGACAACATATTCCTTCAAATCGTTATTTAAATCCTAAAGGAATGTCTTCTAGGTACTATGTCACAAAAAACGACAGTCTGGTAATGCAATTAGAGTACAACTCGATTATAATGAATTAAGCCCGGTACCGTTGATGAGAAGAGCTATTTATTAGTGCTATAATGTATTGGAAACAGCATGTGAGTGATATCCATTGAATGGTATGAAAATATTTCCGCTGGTAGAGGTCAGTATGTCATGAGTAAGCATAAAATCAAAATATATGATATAAATACATGGGTAATAAACCAGCGTAGTCAAGGGTGCCAATTTACATTTAAAGGCACATGGGCTAATTATCATTGCAAGTCATAAACGTTGCTAAACATCAAGACAATAAATTACAATGTTTTTACCTTAATAAATCTTAATACTTTCTTTTCTGAGACAAATTGAACCATATGAGATGCAAACATGTCTCAATACGAGATAACCAAGAACTTTATGTTCGTCTGTGATTTGTTTTTATTTTCAGGAAGGTGTAGTTCAGTAAAATGTGACAACGTCGTCGTAATTTCTACTCTTGGGAAAGATTTAGCTCCCTATATTCCGTTATTACGTATAATAATTGAACGGAGTACGTATTCACCGTATAAATGTATCAACTTTGCCTATACTTTCATACCGATATGTTACACAGTTTATGATTACATGGATAGTTGCTGCACATTCTTAGGATTGTGAAGAAAATAATATATTCCTTACATCCTACATAAATTTCACCCTTCAATTAGCAAAGTGGAACACTTCTATCTCTCTGTATATTCCTACAAGTATCATTGGTGTGCAAGCGCATCGTACATGAACAAACCAACAAAAAACACAAGGCGGCATTCACGAGGTGCAACGCTATCATTTCACAATAAAAAGTATTGTGCTCCACGGTTGTCTGAAACGATACACATGCACGTTTTATTTGGAGCTTATCGAAAAACATTCAGTACTAATAGAAATCAGCGCATGATTATGATAAGCGTAAAGTAATAAGACAAAAAAGCATATTGACCATCCGTCACCGTCAGCTTTGATATTCATATGTAATAATGTTTTGATCACTGGGCCTCAGCATGACCAATGGATAAGTACCAATACTGATTAGTTGATACTAATTTATTACAGGTTGATTGTAAAACCACACGTTCGGTAACTCATATCTATTAAACCAGCGACACCTTATTCCTGATGTTATCCATCGCCACAAGGATATTACCTACAACAATCAAAATTACAGTTTAACAGTTAATTTCAAATATAAATTTGGCAATGTGTCCATGCACACACACTTTTGCATTTATAGATTATATTTGAATGTACATTTTATAAAGATTTAAGACAAATATATATCCAGCTTATTTTTAGAAGAAATCCAAGTTTGTATTATGTATGAATTGGTAGAACTATTTTAACTCTGAGAATGAATCTGGCGAAAGATGACTTTGTACTTACGTTTATAAAGCATGTTGTATTAGGAATAATATCATGAACGCAAATTGATGCATCGTTATAGACTGATATAGACATGTATAACAATGTATTGCTTTCTTTTCAGTAATTTTGTAATGAAAGCATGCATGTATACTTTATAACATGTGCAAAAATAAAATGAAATACATGTGTATACTACACTGAACGGCTTTGAGAACGCAACACTAATGAACACCAAGATAACATTTTTATATATTAATATTTCTAAACGAAATCGTGTGTGCCTGTTATTGGCTACTCATGGATTGTAATTCGATGTTCTTTCCATCTAAATTTACAGCAGTGATGCATTGAACCATGAAACGGAAGAAAACGAAAAATGTACGAGGAATTGATGGGTAGATGCTACTTATTTTTTTATGTACGGCCAATTGGAATATTCGATCCATTGACAAATTCAAAAACACAAAATAAGACGGCTTACCATTAAGCAACGAAGTGGTATTTAATTGCTTATTAGCAATTTCTCAGGTTTATCGAAAATTACTACTAATTTTTCATTCAAGTGAAGTAATTCAGGAAAGCGATTGAATGAATAAAAGTCGAAGGTTCTAAATCTAAATTGAGCTTGATATTTATCTTTGTTTTGCTTTATGTCTGTCTCCATGATAAGCACAGACACTTCGCTGGCTTAGAATTAGAAGGTTGTAGGTACTACTCAAGACCTTATAAGACTCATGCATATTTGAAATCGGCATCTCAAGTCGCTTCGTATGAGCCTATTTTCATGAAAATTATGTTGACTAAACTGTAGTTGAAAAGGGTTGTTTTTCCATAAGTAAAAAGTAGTTTTCAGGCAGTTTTTTGTTGTCTTCTCAAAATATCGATTTTGTATTTTACGACCTTTTCATTCTAAACTTGTTCACGAACTTTATCAGAAAAATAAGTACACATCTGAATTACCAATCTGAAAAACGCAGAAGGGCGCACGGCATCAAATTTACTTGTGTCATCATTTTTTTATTGTGGTTGTAAATAGTGTTATCAGAGTATAATGGAATGAATTTGATTGTCATGCCACATATCTTAGGTACATATGTGGAAAATTTCAACAAAATTAAACACATATTGGCCGAGCTATGAGTAAATAAATACATGCACACAAAAAAGTCATATAAGCTAGATAAGTGTACATGTTGATACTGAACAACCTTTTATCACTATAAACATATGTTAAAGAATTATAAAGAACTTTAAAATAAACGTAAATTTAAGAATTTCGTAAGTGTTTTGATAAAACAGTACCCTGGTGTTTTGATCTTATTGTGCAATGTCAGCAGAATTGTCTTTGTCATATGACAGATGTTCATGGTATCCCCACGTTCCTTGTTTTAAAATCACAATTAACACAAGAACGACTTGACTTTGTAACAATCTTGTGCTTTACAGAAAACTACACGGTGACAAATTATGATTACGGTGCCTCGAGTTAGCTGGATATCATTAACATTTTATTCTTTCCAAGCAATCATGCAAATAAATTACTCGATTACGGTTTGATGACAAACGGTGGGAAATGGTGTGTGTTAGAGAGAGAGAGCGAGAGAACAATTACCTTTCAAATTAATATCAAGCAATCAGACGGTCTATTACAGAACCTTTAAATAATATATACAAAATTGGAAAACAACAAAACACACAATAGAGACTGGTATTGAATTGATAAATCAAAACGGTGAGTTTGTTTATCAAACAATGAATGGCTGTGTCAATCATACCAAATGAAATCAAAGATACACAAATACATGTTATGTATTAACTACAAACCTTAAACATACACCGAACTTTCGGTCATCAATATTGTTCTGGAAATACATGTAGTAGTTCATTAATGCTCAATGTGAGGTACGTATCTCCGTAAATATAAAACAAAGATTTGTCAACACATATATTAGCAGAACATGGTAGGCTAGTACATGGCTATGTTTTGTATATACATCAACATAAAAGTAAAGTCTACTTTTAGAGATGCATCCGTTCAGTCGAGTGGGCCTGCAGAAACTTGATTCGAAAGTGGCAACATAACATGTTACACAATACCTTTTTAAATGCATATAATAATGTATGGCTTTGTTGTGACTGTGTATAACGATGTTTAGTAAAGTTTCAAAACAGCACAGGTGTACAACCCGAGGGCAAAATGCGACCCAGAGGCGAAAACATTGAGATTATCATCCCTCGAAACACAATGTTCGCATCGAGGTTGTATGCTGCCGTCGGGTTGACAATATCGATGTCGCATACGCAGGCATAATTATGATATGTTCACATCATTGACTGTTTCTTTTTTATAACGACATTCCAGGATGTTGCAAGAGGCATTATCCTGTGTATAATGGACGCAGATCATACGTAAAATTGCGTCATGGATGTTTCGCAGTCACTTATTTTTTACTATTTTTTTCTTAATTCTTCTCGCCTCACTCTGAAATAATGCGATAACCACACGATTGTATATGACAGATATGTCATCTTTAATAATCTGAACTTAAAGCTTTACAGGAAAAAGCACGAAATCAGTGGGTGTTGCGAATGAGCGATGCAAAGTAAGTGTGGGATGGCTGAAAGGGAAATTTGTGAAATTTAAAGTAATGCTAATACGGCTAGATTTGTGAAGCTACCTACTTATACATGTGCACATATCAACATACTGATTATTTTTGTGTTGTTCATATCTACACAATCAACTTATATACTGCGCCTAGTTCACTTGCAGCGGGCGATAGCTCAAGCTTGATAAGTCTGGCTATATAAAATTCGTAAATGTTCCCAAGACCTATCTTTTACTGAAAACATTTCATAACTACGTCATATTCCTACCCATTGGATACCACAGAGAAGACCAAAACATCATCAGTATCATTCTTATTTCACATGTCCAGACAATATCAAAGTTATTCACCCAGTACTTTCAAAAAAAGTTTTACTTTGTATAACAGAGAATTAAACACTAGTTCACTATCATTAACCAAGACTGAGGCAGGAAAATCATAAAATCGCTACCAGAAATTCTAAGAAGCCTGTTACTGCAAAGCACACACAATCAGTGACGAAAGAGATGTTTGTGATTTTCATCATCCACCAAGGTCCTGCTATTCAAATACCAAAACCAACGGGCAAGTTTTAACCCGTAGGTTCTACAGATATGTTGTGCAGACAGAACTTTAGAAATATTTCATAAAGCGTGCATAAATATGTACCTTTTACATGGAAATGCATATTCGCACAATGCATCTACAACAAAGCAGTGTTTGAGCAAAAAGCGCACGACTATGAATTATCACCAAGTCTATTAATTCGACCTTGTCCCTATGGAATAGTTGTAACCATCTAAACCGTGTTTTGGAACTGCCTAAACTTGAATCGCATTCAGTAGTACGTAGGCACGATTCCACGGAACCTATGTGGGAAGCTATATTGAAGTACATGAGTGTTGTACCATTTGCAGAAAACAAAAGATAATTCAATTGTGAATTCAAAAGTAAAATTAGTGTGCAATATATAAATACAAGTTCCTTGAAGGTTTTCTGTGAGTTTCTGAATCATTCTTGTTATATAATTCTAAGGGCATATTATTATATCGATATTGACCAACAGTACACTGTATATAAATTTCCTTCTCTGAGGCAATGTCTATATTATGCTACACATTTTTGTTTTGAATAAATAATTTGGAACAGTTTATATGTAATTGACCTATTGTAATAACGATGGTGAATACTATTATAAATACTTCAGTTATTTACAGCAGACCTACTCATTGGTTTATCATAGTCAGCGTCAAAATCAACTTAAGTACATGTACTTAAATGATTAAAATATAAATAGGCAATGGCAACTTTGATAAAGTGGTATAAACGTTTTAAAGCCCGTACACCAATGACTTTCAGAAACCATAAAAAACTAATTATGTTTGATGCAAAATGTTTGGCTTTACATACTAACTAGTTCCGTTAATGTTAGGTATGAATAATATAATTAGCAGTAATATACTTTTTATATGCGTGCTGTATGTTCCATGAAATTCATTATTGTTTTAGTCCCCTACCGGTTTTTGACCGTACGGGACTATAGGTTTGCCCTCCGTCCGTCAGTCCGTCCGTCAATCAGTCAGTCCGTCCGTCCGTCAAAAAAATTGGATCCTGACATAACTCAAACAGTTTCCAAGCTATGTTTATGAAACTTGGTATGTGGATAAGGGGCAATAAGGGGATTATGCAACAAAAATTGTGGTTGCTATGGCAACAGAAACATTGAAAATGGCTTAAAACCGGTAGGGGACTTCTGAATTGCTTGCAATTCTTGATTACTTGTTTATTCTTGTTCAATATTGGATCACTTTGCATCATATTTCTAATCCTCAGTCTAATGCATGTGTTAATTAAATTTAATTATATGATACATATCGCATAAAAACTATAAAAAAGCAAAAAACTATTAATATGATTAAAACATTGAGACATTAGAATGTTACATTGACACATATGTGTAATATAATGCAAACTTAATCACACTCCAGGATATTATTTGTTAATTGCATTTTTGTCTTTAATGCTTCAATAATGAATAGTGCTAATTTGTAATGGGATTAATCCTTTCAGGTATTGTTTCATTTAAATGTTGGTTATTGAAGTATTTTAACATTACGCCAACGGCATAAGTTCTTGAATAGATTTTATCACAATGGTGTTCATATTTCTCATGACATTCCATATGCTTCCCTTTGTCATTATAGCTTAGTACAATGGTCAATATTAATTGCAGTTTGTTCACATCGAAAGTGTGGCATTCATTTCAAAAGGCTTGTTCTCTTCAATGTACTTTTTGGTTATTTTATTTCAAAACATTAAAGCATTTGCTCATCCATAATGCATTTGTGATATGTCAGTTAATGCTACACATTAGCAAACCCATCATCAAATGTTCATCACAGTGACAGTATTTGTTCAGAATTAGTCTCTTGGTGGTTTTTAACATGACTGAAATAGGAAGCACTTGCAAGGCGGTCATACTCAATGTGTTACGCATGCAGTATTATTGTAATGGATAGTTACATGTATGCACTTTAATACACTCGAATATTAAGAATCAGAGTGAGTGACAAAACCCTTCATCCAAACTATAGTTTCATATACAGTTTGCCTTAATTATATTTCGAGCTATTTTTTATATAATTCTCCCATTTCTGTTTGTAATTTAATATACATTGTGTATATATATTACTAAATACATTACTCGTTTTACTCCTACTTGTTTGTGCACTCATGGATTGTACAACTATTGCACTTGCAACTTCCCATGAATATTATCGCAACAATGTTAATATAACATTAATTAAGAAGGCTTTTGACACAAATATCTGATAAGTTGATACTTCGTAATTTGCTTTGAGTAAGCTGTGAACCGTAAGCACTCTAATCCAGATAAAATGCACAATCAAAACAATGTGTTTGCCTAAATGTATGATATATTGCCTACACATTGACCAACAATACCAACATCGAAAAAACGCATGATGTTTGCAAAGCGTGTATGTCTCGATGGCCTGATTATTAGTAGAAGTCAACTAATCATGATCCCCATAAGCCCTAAAAATCTTAGGTCCCACCTTTTTACGCTATGGATCAGAAACCGCTTTGCCGTCAAAGGTCACGGTGATTCCAGGCTCAATTGGGGTTAACTAATTATGATGACCAACCTTCACATAAAGTTTGTGGATTCTATGCCCAACCGTTCTTGTGTTATTAATCAGAAAGCATTTGGTCTACCGACCGACCGAAAACACTTCAGATGCATAAACATAATAATTAATAGCGGACTATACGTTGGGCAAAGCCCAACGGATAAGATCCGGTTTATGGTAACACCTGTGCACGTGGTTTGGTCAGAGTTTGAATTCACTAATGGATCTAAAAATGTGTGTTAAAATCCCGCACTGAAGCAAAGATACTAGAAAATGGCTGCCAATAGAATAACAAAAAAAATTAAAATGCGATATTCGGCAGCTCATAATTTTCTTTTATTTTTTAATGATGTTTAAAAATATTCCAAAAACTAGCGTAGGCCCCTGTCTAGAAAAGAAAATAATTATCAGTCTTCCATGGTTGCTGTGCAACCAATCTTTTATATGGGGAGGGTTATTTCCTAAATGTTTGGACACAAAAAAGGCAGCCATTTTTTTGCCCGCTTCGGAAGGAAATTTTAACATTTTCAGTGCATAAACGATGCTACAAACTGTTATGAGACACATGATTACTCTGAGATAACGAATTAAGTCGAGCGGGAATCGTTCATATGCGCGAAATATCAACCAATCTTAAGAAAATCTAATAAAAAAAGACACATGTTTCGGTTATTTCCCATCGCAAAGTTTGCAATACAATTAATTAAAGTCCGTTTCGGGTATTTACGTATCTGGACCGGACGGTGATAATCCACATCGTAGTTCATCGGACACAATAAAACCCGTAATTTTCCGTCTAAATCTCTTTTATGTTGTGACGATTTGCAGGGTATATTTAACAAAAAAAGGTGATTAAGATTAAAGAAGTTTGATATTTAATCGTAATATGATTAATTAAAGGAAATAGCCTTTTCTTTTAACAAAAGTACTATCTGGTATGCTCATGCAACCCATTAAAAAAAGGTAAAATATCAAATAAGGCCTATTTGAAATCAGTTGTTATCTGTGTTTATATCTAATTATTCATTTTTAAATTAGTTACCCCTGAATTAAGTAGACCTAGAATTAAACAAATTGAAAAACGTGTATTATCCACAGACAGATATATTTTCATTTTGATCGGGCTGACAAATGTTCATTCGGACTGACAAACGATAGCAGGTTTGTATCGTCTTTCGTTACTTTGTACCCAATATTTCGTATCAAACCGCTATCGAGCGCTTTCTTGTGCAACGAACCGCTTCGATAGGTTGCATAGACGTAGGAAAGCGCTCGGTAGCGCCTTTTGGTAACGGCTTGCTCCAGATTCGTAACTTCGTAACCAAACAATCTTTTGTGAAGTTATGCGTCACCAAAAATCCAGTACTAGATAAGCATGTTACAAATAATGTAGGACAACTGACATAGTCCGCTAAAAATATGCTGTGCATTAGTTCATATTATAAACTTATCATAGAGTTCTAAATTTTGTTAAATTCCCGTTTTTTTGCATACATCTTCAATTAATGTGTTAATATACTTATTACTTTTAATGAATGTACATGTAGTCCCATAACAAGTTTTTCGTGCACTATTATATGTTTGTTCCGGCAACAGAAAAAAAACTACTTGAATAAAACAATGTTACAATATGTTTAATGCCCGCTAGTTGCAATTATTTAATGGATGTGATTTAATACTGGTCATATAATGTTTAATCCTGTTTTATCATAGAAACAGACAAAAATAGCGCTTATCATTCCAGAATTGTTTCCTGGGAGATAAAAAAATCACCGTTGTTCTAAGGAGAAGCAACACTCTGTTTCGGTATTCCATTAAATGCGATTATTTAAGTAAATTTCAAATGGAACGACCTCTTACAGAAATCCCATGGCAGTTTGTTACTGTTACAGGGAAAAACTGTTTTCAATTACATTAATTGGTTAGGATATTCACCAAATGTGACAATAGTTACCAATCTGAACATGTCAAGACGACAGTGGAATACGATCATAACGAAACTACACTAGGTAATGACGAGAGTGTAATAGGAAAATAACGAAAGTAGACCAGATCATACATGTAGTTAATGAATGCTACTCGTAAATGAAATAACAAATACTAGTAGTCAACCACTAATGCATACATCTCGAACATTACCTAGCACAGGACGGGGATAATGATACAGATACAGTTGAGCGGTTAACAAATAAATCTACTAACAATAGAGAATCGATGACAATCACAAACAACTGTCACCCTTTGCCAATGTCTGCAAGATTCCAAAGTATATGGTTGCAGAATTGTCAGACTTCGGCCTTTACTATTCTGGTCGATTTGTACATACGGGGTATTTCCGAGGGTTATATAGTTACAAATTTCTGACATTCAGACATTTAGCGCGCGTTTTAAACTTTCTAATTGAAGTTCTATGTTAGCTAAAATGTACGCTAGATGAAGTATTAGCGAATTTAGTAAATTCGTGAAAGGAACAAGTAATTCTACGTCGCGATGGTAACCGCTTATAAACTATACTATTAGGCAATACTGAATGAATCTGGCAGCTACGTAATATTACTGGGACGCTTCTTCCATCAACACATTTACAAGTTATAAGCTATGGTCAATCAAAATTCCTACAATTTCCTTCCAGACGGGTATTTATTAAGAAAGAAGCAACAATCCATCAACTAAGTTATCTACAGCGGTATATACCGTGCACTAGAAGAAGGCAGTGAGTATCGTGTCGTCTTTTGTGACATATATAAAGCCTTTGTCATAACGAGTTTGCACAATAGCATGAGACATAACCTTTTTGACCTACTTTGACCACTACTTCACTGTTTCTCATCCAGCTAATACAGTCACAATCAACCGTGTGTTGTATTGAAATTTCTTATAAAATCGGTCAAACATAAATGTTGGTGTCCCACAAGGTTGAGAACACGACCCGCTGCTTTTTCTTTTCTCTCTAATGACATTGTCACATCCATTTACAACTCTAATTAAAGACACATACTGCTGATTACATCAGCATCTATTCATATTGCAATCGCGGAATAACTTTGAGTAAGATACAGTATTTGCAGGGTTAAAGACTCAATTTGTCCGAAGACGCAAACTAAGCAGTTTATTTATTATTATTGGCTTCGAACCGGTTCTCTCATCAGCGTTTTCTGAGACCAACTCTGGAAAAGGCGAAGCTTCTAACTAATACCCATCGTTGTTATCAAGAAACTGAACTTGTATTTTACAAGACGTCTTCTACTTATATAGACATAGACAAAAAGGGTAAATGAGCTAAGCCTTATGACCACCATACACAAAGACAAAATATGAATAAATACAAAGTAATCCGTGTGTTCATTTTGTTTGACAATTTTTTGCTGCGGAAATAAAGTACGCTGAAATGTTATATCGCCTCGGAGTTACACATCTGTATAATTTGCAGCCCGCAGAAAAAACGCGTGGTGTTCGAAAAGAAATGAAACTGGGATCATGTTTAGACATGTAAATGCTGTACAGTAGATGCCATTTTAAAGATGCATTTTCATGGGAAAGATACCCCTGTTTTATTTTATTAAAATCCGAATATTATTGTTTTAGTACAATATATCTGAAGAGCTTACTGGTTACATGCATGTATTTGCCCATTGGTTCTAGTATTGGAATAGATGGACTTTGGTAAGTGAAGAAAGGTCACATGCACCTCTTTCGTCACTTTATGTGTTTTGCAATTATGGGCTACCTAAAATGTCTGGTAGCAAATATATGATACTTCAGCTTCAGTCTTATAGGCCTTAAACGGCTATTTTCAAAAATCAATAACTTGGTAACCTATTTGAAGAGTCGTGGATTTTGAGCATTTTAGTTGAGTCCCAAAGGTTGAAAACACCATAAGTTGGAAGAAAACGAAATATAACCTCCAGTTGGTTTGTTTCGAAAGAATGAATTGTAAACAAAAATTCACAATTTATAATCTAAGGGAAGTAACTCTTGCAAAATTAGTATTTTGTCATCCATTCATTTTACTTAAATAACTATTTCGACAGATACATTTCACATCACGTCGTCAATTATTGGTCATTTGTGAAAAATATCCCAATTTCTTTTTATTAGTCTATTTACTGGACGATCGGAAAAAGGTCTTGTGAGTGATAACATTAGCTTTAAGAATATGAATGTCAAGTATATTACACCAAAATATTGAATGCAGAAGTCAAATAACCCTGCATCCATAATCTTGGAATTTTGAACCCTGAGGTATCATAGCGTTGAGAACAGACGAGAAATGTTAACACCATCAATTGGATTATTTGGTCTTCAAAAAAGTTAAAAAATAATGCCGGTACAAAATTGTTCATTTGGATTCTACCTAAATTGCAAAAATATAATAAAGAGTGAGTATATATGTTACTTGGCACATTACATGTATGTGGTTGTCTCAGAGACATTTCGATTATATATCGTGCCAGCATGAACATGTCCGATGTTCAATTATGTTCAAATATAAATGACAATCAGCAATCAGAGTATCGAGTCTGTTTAGTGCTTATCAAGAATATATAACACGTTTTCAAGAAATCTGTCGTAATAAGAAGAATACGGACAATATTTCCTATATAAGTTTGATCAATGAGACGTTATTGCAGGAATAATGCTTTCAATCAAAGCAACCGATACATGATGTTGTATGGCAGACATTGTGGAAATTAATGTAACGCAAAGGAGGGAAATAGGAGAGGTAATATGTCAAAGAAGGATAAAAGACAGTGCTCAACTTGTCAGAATAGCAAATAAACATTACTTTGGGTAACAGATCTATAGGTATGTTTAATTCGTTATGGTCGATTCGTATAAAATTTCCCTGGGAAATGACTGATAACTCGTTGTATACTCGTAAGATGGTAAGATAATATTTAGTTAGCATTAGCATCTATACAAATGTATATGGGTTTAAATAACAATTTCAATAAAAAAACAATATATCTCTATGAACATGTGCCATTGTTTTAAATGACACATATGTTAGATTTGACGTAATGAGATATTACAACAACATTATCAGTCATCGTTTGACAACGAAAATCTGTTTCAACTTTCAGAACATGTTATTTTCTTTGAAAGGTTAAATTGAACAAGGTTGTCTAAACGACGGCTATATAATCCGCGTTGATCCATAATGAACTGTGACCTTGACTGTATAGCAGTCAGCTTGGTTGGAACTTGGTTCTGCACATCGCTTCTTGGCATTTCTTTGAATGATTAAATTGAAAAAGGTGGTAGTATACAATCATTATTATGTATGTATTTTATTTCAATGATGTATTTACAATAAATACACGTATTTTAAAGTCTCTCAGTGAATATTTCTACCTAATACAAGACGTTTTGTAGTTTCATCTATTCTTTACACGCGAATTAGAAACGAACTAACTTGTCGATTATTTCACATTTAATATCTTGTCTGTTCACGTTTTACAAATATCGATTACGTTCGTGTTACTTAAGAAACAGTCTAACGAGGAGAAATTTATGTTCAACTTAGGAGCTAGCACTCACATATGTGATAGAGGGTCTGTGTTGGTAATAATTATATAGGGAGTGCTTTTAAGGTATTGTACATTAGCGCTATACTATTGGTAACATGAAAACCTTAGTGTTCTGTGTGTATGGTCTTGTGTTCGAGAAAACTAAGCTTTTAGTTTCAGGGGTCTGTAACTGTTTTTCTTAAATATGTGACAGCAATTTCTCTAGTAAGTTTCTGTTACTTTGGCTTTTTTGTTCTACTCTGGTTGGGCTCAAGTTAGACCGATCTATTTTTTCCTTTGGATCGATTTCACCAAACGAGTTGTCTCCTTCGAATATTTCGGTCTTAGCAAAATTGTTGGGTACAAGCTAGATAATTGTTTCTTTGGATTGTTTTCACCGAACGTAGCAAAATTAACAGTGCATTTATATATAGTCAACTGCTTGTGCATTTTCTTCGAGCGTTACCTTCGTATTTAAAACCTCATGTAATGGTATGCGATGTGCATTTGATTTTAACGTTTCAGACAAAATAAAGTTAATAAATTCATTTTGATTCTGTAGTCTCATGGTGGTGTGTCTCACGAACTTTATTTTACCGTGTTGACATATCGTCACAAAAGCGATAATCATAATAAATGTCGTCGAATTTGTGCACTTAACTGCGTGTCCAGGGAGAACAAAGAATGCGTTTGCATACTAGAGAAATATTTGTTCTATTGCAAGAGGCTGGGACGTAAATCCAATTTATTCGAAGAATGATTAATATATATACGTACCTTGAAGTTTGAACTGCATTTATTGTTGCAGACAAGATACGTGTGTCTAAAGAGGTGACCTCGACATCTCTCTCGTTGGCGTTGATTTAACATAACAGCATTGCGTACATCTTCATAAACTACGCTCATGACGCTGTAATCCACTAATGTCCCAGTACTGTCATACAAAATCAAATTTACGTATGGAGTTCTTCATACCCGTCCTAAGGGGAAACTATACGCTAGATGCTGGGGTAAAATCCTTCAGTTTTGCCAAGTTGCTTACTGACGTTTGTCCCAAAGGATGCCGTTCTATCCTTTCTCGCTAATGAAATAAATGTTATATTTATTGGTATCGCCATGAATGTTGTCTATATATCAGACAAATTGAGATATCCCCAGAAAATCCTGCAACAGTCCAAATATTGGTTTCTATGGAGAGTTACGTAGCATACGGAATGATGACACGGTACAATTCTAGACAGAAAACAGTTACTTAAGTTCTGCATCATTGCATGTTGAGGGGGTTTCAATAAAAGAAACAATGTATGTAATATATATTTATGACTGGATTGTAGATTAAATAATTCTATTAACTTGTTTTTATCGAGCATGAACATGCTGTCTAGACAAGGCAGCTTGCAAATACGGATGAATCAAAGTTAAGAAGAACAACTCGGTTACCATCTGATTAAAAGGGGCTTCTTTACACCCATACCTTCATAGCGATGGATACCATCTGGAATGAGGTGTTGTGAGTTATATTATCACCGTATGTCCACTGTTTAATATATTACTTACATTATACAGGTACTCAAAGCATGTTCATCATCTTCGTACAGAGTAATACATATAATTATAAAACAATTGAGATAAATGGCCTGCTACGCAGTTTGCATTAACACGCGTTTAATTTTACATGTCATTTGTCTGCATTGAGTGCAATCGTGAAAGCTCGGCCATTTCCGTTTGTCTCCGGCAAATAAAGTCTATTGCAATGCATACACGCCGAGGTGATCAGAATGCATTGAGTGTGGTACAGTGCAAACAAATTAACCTGTTTCTCGAACCTTCTATTAGCATGATTTGCCTGTAATTTATTTTCGTTGTTCTCATAAGCGAGAGTATTACGAAAGTGTACAAGATGTACTATAAACACTAATCTTAATCTCCGACAAGGCCCGGCTTTCTCGCGAAATTTGTTATACATGTATTCCACATGCAAAACCTTGCAATATATTCACGCATAAAGGACGAGGATCAAGTGTAATTGTTCGCACTATAGATGTGTTAAAATTCGTTGCTATGGAATAAAGGGATGCGAATCCAGTTATTTTTGTTTGTGTTGATCATGGTGTTGATGGATTATAAACAC
The DNA here is from genome assembly GCA_947247005.1 of Spisula solida. Taxonomy (NCBI): domain Eukaryota; kingdom Metazoa; phylum Mollusca; class Bivalvia; order Venerida; family Mactridae; genus Spisula; species Spisula solida. Next base: position 24,953,273 of record OX365945.1, on the reverse strand, counting down.
ATTGTACTGCATTGATCGATGTGATATCCAGAATTGTTCAATTTCAATGTGGATTAATACACAATCGTAAATGCTCCGTCATTTCCGTTTTTCCGTGGTGAATATAATCATTGCAATGCGTAAAGGCTGAGGTAATAGTGATTCCCAGCGCTTGCCGACACGGGCAATGTGACGTATGGTGATCCCTAACGCTTACCGAGACGGGCAGTGTGACGTAGCTTACCGAGACGGGCAGTGTGGCGTAGCTTACCGAGACGGGCAGTGTGGCGTAGCTTACCGAGACGGGCAGTGTGGTGTAGCTTACCGAGACGGGCAGTGTGGCGTAGCTTACCGAGACGGGCAGTGTGGCGTAGCTTACCGAGACGGGCAGTGTGGCGTAGCTTACCGAGACGGGCAGTGTGGCGTAGCTTGCCGAGACGGGCAGTGTGGCGTAGCTTGCCGAGACGGGCAGTGTGGCGAAGCTTGCCGAGACGGGCAGTGTGGCGTAGCTTGCCGAGACGGGCAGTGTGACGTAGCTCGCCGAGACGGACAGTGTGACGTAGCTTACCGAGACGAACAGTGTGGCGTAGCTTACCGAGACGGGCAGTGTGGCGTAGCTTACCGAGACGGACAGTGTGGCGTAGCTTACCGAGACGGGCAGTGTGGCGTAGCTTACCGAGACGGGCAGTGTGGCGTAGCCTGCAGAGACGGGCAGTGTGGCGTAGCTTGCCGAGACGGGTAGTGTGACGTAGCTTACCGAGACGGACAGTGTGACGTAGCTTACCGAGACGGACAGTGTGACGTAGCTTACCGAGACGGACAATGTGACGTAGCTTACCGAGACGGACAATGTGACGTATGGTGATCCCTTACGCTTACCGAGACGGGCAGTGTGACGTAGCTTACCGAGACGGGCAATGTGACGTAGCCTACCGAGACGGACAGTGTGACGTATGGTGATCCCTTACGCTTACCGAGACGGGCAGTGTGGCGTAGCTTACCGAGACGGGCAGTGTGGCGTAGCTTGCCGAGACGGGCAGTGTGACGTAGCTTACCGAGACGGGCAGTGTGACGTAGCTTACCGAGACGGGCAGTGTGACGTAGCTTACCGAGACGGGCAGTGTGGCGTAGCTTACCGAGACGGACAGTGTGACGTAACGTGATCCCCAACGCATTCCGAGACGGGGAATATGTGTATAATGTATATACCGGTAATAAAGAATAAAAATTAAACACATGCGATACATGTGTATTCATGAGACCTGATTGTTAAAGTTCCTATACCATTTAGAATGTTTTCCTACATTTAGATTGAAAATTGTTTTAACATTCGTTCAGAATACGGGTCGGAACATTTAACAGTCTTGTAAAGTTTACAAGAAAGACAATCTACAAAATGCAAATTGATATAACTGCTTACAGTTGTCTCTCCTAGATTTCTCATACTACTGAGTCATACAGAAAAGCAGTGTATAATGCTCTCATTATGATATACTAAAAGTACACGTTTATCATTATAGGGACACCATACTGGATGGTTTCTTCATATAGGGACACCGTATTGGATGGTTTCTTCATATAGGGACACCGTATTGGATGGTTTCTTAAAATAGAGACATCATACTGGATGGTTTCTTTACATAGGACACCGTACTGGATGGTTTATTCATATAGGGACATCAAACTAGATGGTTTCTTTACATAGGACACCGTACTGGATGGTTTCTTCTTATAGGACACTATACTGGATGGTTTATTTACATAGGGACACCGCACTTAATGGTTTTTTCAAATAAAGACATCAAACTGGATGATTTCTTCATATAGAACATTATACTGGATGGTTTCTTCATATAGGGACACCGTACTGGGTGGTTTCTTCATATAGGGACACCGTATTGGATAATTTCTTCAAATAAAGACATCAAACTGGATGATTTCTTCATATAGAACATTATACTGGATGGTTTCTTCATATAGGACACTATACTGGATGGTTTCTTCATATAGGGACACCGTACTGGATGGTTTCTTCAAATAGGGACACCGTATTGGGTGGTTTCTTCAAATAGAGATATCATACTGGATGGGTTCTTCATATAGGACACCGTACTTGATGGTTTCTTCATATAGGGACACCGCACTTGGTGGTTTCTTCATATAGGGACACCGCACTTGGTGGTTTCTTCATTTAGGGACACTATACTGGATGGCTTCTTCATATAGGGACACCGCACTTGATGGTTTTTTCATATAGGGACACTATACTGGATGGTTTCTTCATATAGGGACATTATCCTGGATGGTTTCTTCATATTCAGACACCATACTGGATGGTTTCTTCATATAGGGACACCGTACTGAATGGTTTCTTCATATAAGTACCATACTGGATGGTTCCTTAACATAGAGACACCGTACTTGGTGGTTTCTTCATATTGATACACTATACTGGGTGGTTTCTTCATATAGGGACACCATACTGGATGGCTTCTTCATATAGGGATACTGTACTGGATGGTTTCTTCATATTGAGACACCATACTGGTTGGTTTCTTCATATTGAGACACCATACTGGTTGGTTTCTTCATATAGGGACACCATACTGGATGGTTTCTTCATATAAGTACCATACTGGATGGTTTCTTAATATAGAGACACCATACTGGATGGTTTCTTCATATAAGTACCATACTGGATGGTTTCTTAATATAGAGACACCATACTGCATGGTTTCTTCATATAAGTACCATACTGGATGGTTTCTTAATATAGAGACACCATACTGCATGGTTTCTTCATATAGGGACACCATACTGGATGGCTTTTTCATATTGAGACACCATACTGGTTGGTTTCTTCATATTGAGACACCATAATGGTTGGTTTCTTCATATAGGGACACCGTACTGAATGGTTTCTTCATATAGGGACACTGTACTGAAATATTGAGACACCATACTTGTTGGTTTCTTCATAAAATGACACCGTATTTGATGGTTTCATATAGGGACACCGTACTGGATGGTTTCTTCATATAGGGACACCTTACTGGATGGTTTCTTGATATAGGGACACTATAGTGGATGGTTTTTTCATATAGGGACACCGTACTGGATGGATTCATCATATAGGGACATCGTACTGGATGGTTTCTTCATATAGGACACTATATTGGATGGATTCTTCATATAGGGACAGTACCATGGATGGTTTCTTGATACAGGACACCATACTGGATGGTTCTTCAAATAGGGACAATACCCTGGATGGTTTCTAGATACAGGACACCATACTGGATGGATTCTTCATATAGGGACAATACCCTGGATGGTTTCTTGATATAGGACACTATACTGGATGGATTCTTCATATAGGGACAATACCCTGGATGGTTTCTTGATACAGGACACCATACTGGATGGTTCTTCATATAGGGACACTGTACTTGATGGTTTCTACATATAGGGACACAGTATTGGATGGTTTCTTGATAATGAGTCACCATATTGGGTTGTTTCTTAATATAGAGGTACCGTGTCGGGTGATTTCCTCATAAAGAGACATCGTACTGGGTGATTTTGCAGATGCCCGAGCGTCGGCGTTGGCGTAAAAATGTGTATATGTTGTTAACCATAAATAAAATAGATATTGATGTTTATCAAATTACAATCTTCGTTCATTTGTCGAAAATCGTTTTACGTGACGAATACTTCCGTGACGTCTTCAACATTGTGACGAGCTGTTGACGTCAATGCTTCCTCTTTTCCCTGAATATATTTATTTTCATGTTCTTCTTTTGTTCCAAAAAAAACATTCTAACTTGAAGTCGGATCTAAACATGCTATATTAAAAGTAGTTTGAACTCGATTGAATAGGTTTGAAACAACAAATAAGAAAAACTGTAAGTTACGTGTATTTCAAATTGGATGCTTTTTTACCATTTTCACCCATTAAGTATGTGAAGGATATCAAAATAATTCTCAAGCTTATGATCTGTCTTATAAATTCTATAACTAAGACATTTAGTTGATTCATTTACATCACTATTCCAATTCTGGGCAAATTGGTTATTCAAAGATTGTTCGATATTATGAAGTAATAAGTTTCTAGAATACTGGTAGTTTTGATTTAGTCATACATATATGTAACTTAATCATAATACACCACTTTCCACCGCTCTAGATCTGGAATTTTTTATAGTTTATACACAGTTGTCGGAGGGCTATACTGGATTCAACATCTCTCATGGGCCGTCAACAGCGGACCCCCAACCGATTTGGATGATGGTATCGGATATAGTGGATTCACAGTGGAAACTACAAATACTCCACCATCAACTGTATCTGACGGAACGGAATCAGAGGATTCATATCTAGGTGCTGTACCGAGAACAGGCAGGCGGGAAGGGTGTAAAATTTTGCCCCCTATCCCGGACCGAGAGACAGAGGCCGAGATGTCGGCGAGTGTGATTGAAATCAAGAGAAACTAGAACTGACACCAGGCTGAGGGTAACAGATCATGAAAATCAGCGGCACAAACTAGTTAACAGAAATGAAACACTCAGTGGACCATATTGAAAATTGTTATTACTGTCAAATATGTAATCCACAATAAATAAAGTCGTTATTAATATTATTATAATCCTTATTTATCTAAAATTGATTTCACATTACTTAACCATTGATACGATTTGTTACTCGTTCGCACATTTTAATTTCTACCATGTCACCTTGTGTAACAGAAAACTTAAATATTTCAAACGTTAACATTAATTTTCTCTTCGATTATAAGAATTATTTCAATTTTGGTAACTATTTTAAAATATTCCAAAACGCCGTTTAATGTCGTATACCCAGTGTCACTGTGACAGCTAAATTGCTATTGTAAATGTGTTATGCATATGTATCCTGTATTTTACAGGACTTTGCAATTATTATTAAATAAACTGTTAACTGTAAGCATCGCAATCTCTCTAATATTGCACAACAAGACAACCGTACAAAATATAAGCATACTCGATTATAGCCATGTTTTGTTCTGCATGATCTTAAAGAACTTGACGATCTCGTATACTAAACAGAATATGATATTAAGTAAATGTCGAGTCTTTGTATGTGTTAAATGTCTCGCTATCATGTGGTTTAATCTCTGTCAGCTGACATTATATTGACAAAAGCTACGACTACGCAGCAATTGTTTATAATCCAAATGATTGCCTTTGAAATTTTAATGAGTGTTATTTTCTCCAATTCTAATCTGTTTTCGTAAAGATGTGTTATACGGCTAGTGTTGATGCTAGTGCGTCCATGATAACGTGGTATTTACGAACATTAACCGTCTTTCAATTAATAAACATCGATAATATAAACACTAGACAGTCGACTGACCGCTTGTTATCAGTGTAGATTGAAAGAGTATGCATGCAATTATGTATTCTGTATCACAGACATGTCTGGAGAACGTTTTAAGTGAAAATTAATTGGAAAATGGAATACCCAATTTGCACGTGCATAAATACTGTGTGGTCATTCAAGCGTGACGGAAAAAAAACACAATAGTTTAAAAATAAACACTTACGATACTCTCATGGATACGTAGAAGAGAATAGTTATTTCAAGCCAACAATTAAAAAATGGGATTTTCAATTTTGTAGCCAAACTTTTGACGCTAAGTATATAATGATTGTACTGTTAAGATTTTAAATATATGAGCCAGTCTCCAGGAAAACCTGCTATTTTGACAAAAATATTGACTTTAAGATTTTCCGTAGTATTACAGGATAATGTTATATAAGCAAATTGCAAAAGAAATTATGTTAATATCTTGAGTTTTAAGGAAGTTACAGCTGTTTTTGTAGAGTCACTATTCTGAGCTTTTTGTGTGACGTCGCAAACGTCATTCAAACGTTATTCGACGTAACTGAAATAAGTATTTCATTATTACTCCACTTGATCAATTCTTGACATAAACTGTTCAAAATAGTACCAAATTCTATAATTATGTTTCACTTTTTAAAATATATAGCAAAATCGAAATTGTTTGCATTCAGAGAAAGGCTACTTCTGTTTTAAACAACTAAATCCTCGTTTTTCTCAATCGAAATACTTTTCTGAAATTGGTCACCATAGCAACAAAGCATGTGTTTTCGACATAATTCATAGGAAAATTTAAAGCTAAGGTATAGTACTATATGGGTCAATTACTTAAAATAGAATCAATAGCTATGTATTTTTCCTTATTTTAGAGCTTTATCAAAATCTTGTTATATATAGTAATTACATAATGTCATTATAGCAGGTTTTCCTGGAGACTGGCTCATATATAATCGCGAGATACCAAGTCATTGAAATGTAATGGGAGACTTGTCATTTATATAAAGTTCAATTTCAGTCTTAATGAACACGTATACGTGGCGGTTCTCTAAGAATTACTTGTTCAGTATTTAGAATCATGCACTTTCAAAAGCGTTCTCGGGTTTTTCTTCCTGGTAATAACTAATAACATACGTATCGTGATGTATTTCTTAGAAATTCATTTGATAAATTATATACGTGTGTCTAGTATCAAATGGTAAATAGTATAGATTGATAGTTTATGAATTAGTAAAATGTGAAGCACACAATATGTCCTTTAATTTTTCAAACATCGTCTAACGTGCATACCAAAGCATGATTAAACTATTTGAGTAACTATAGATGATACACTATCCTTTGCAAAGCATCGTCAGAGAAAGAAAACGCACCAAATTCAATCAGTGGCCCATATATAGGCACAATATCGAAAGGAACCTAAAGTGGAGGTTATCATTGTGACCAAGTTTCATAAAGATCAGGGCTGGTATTCACAAAGCTTCTTAAGTGAAAACTTAAATATTTTGACTTAAGTTAAAAATTTGTATAGTTCATATGTCCCACAATTTGAAGAAAAATCCATGTTTTCTTAATGATTATAGTAGTTGTTTATATAATGCTTCAAAATTATGTTAAATATTAGTCATCTTGATGTTTTGCTAAGCAGATACACTTTAGAAAATTTTAAGATTTTAAGAATTTTCTAAGTTTTCTGCTAAGATGCTTTGTGAATACCACCCCAGACCAAAATTGTAACGTCTAGTGTGTAAACAACCAAATGTGGACAGATGCATTATATGACATCGTGACCTAGTTTTTGACCCCCCACGTGACCTAATATCGACAGGAACATAGATCTGGATGAAAATGATCATAGTGACCAAGATTCATTGAGATCAGGATGAAATTGTAACCTCTAGGACCTCTGTGGACGAACGGACGAACGGACGAAGAGTGATCACAAAAGCTCGTCACTAATGGCAGGTGAGCTAAAACAATGAGTGGTGACATTTGAATGTTCAACCTTTTACTGTCTTCTAACCATAGCTAATATCATGTTAAAATTTTTTTCAGAACATTGCTATTTGTTGCGATATGTATAAACAAGAGGACCAAGATGGCCCTAGGTCGCTCACCTGTGCACGTCGATCGAGTAGAACCATATTCAAACTGAACCTTGATTTCGGTTACCATGATGCAGAGTTCTGATTTCAAATAGTATTAGCTAATTTGAGTGGACAACTGATGGAACATTGTTACCAGTTTGTTATGAAATTCAACATGTACTTTCAGATAAAAATATTTTACTTTAGATATATAGAGAGAAATGTATCCCACCCATTAGCGGCCATTTTTTGAAGAATCGTAACAACAATTTTGTAAGATAGTCACCGAACAACTATTTCTGTAGATTTATTTAGATATCTGGCTAATGTTTGATTTTTTATGATTTTCAAAGGTTTTTTACATCGGTTGCCATGGCAACCAGAGTTCATCATGGATTACAATTCTTTTAGCTGCCTTTAAAAAGGACGACCATTTGAAAGAACATTGTTACGAATTAATAATAAATTCAACCAGAAGAAGATTTTAAAAGATTTTTCTATAGATACATAGGAAAAAAATAAGCCCACCCACTGGTGGCCATGTTTTAGCTCACCACCTGTCACAAAGTGACAGAGTGTGCTTTTGTGATCACTCTTCGTCCGTCGTCTGTCCGTCCGTCAACAATTTGCTCGTGTAGTCACTAGAGGTCACAATTTTGACCTAATCTTTATGAAACTTGGTTACAATGAGCATTGCGACAATATCTCGTTCAAGTGCCATATTGGGTCATCTGGGGGCTAATAACTAGTTGACAAGGTCAAAATCCCAGGACTTGCATGCGCAACTACTACAGGTGGGCGACCTAGGGCCCTTTGTGCCCTCTTGTTGACGAATCGTGACAAAACAATAATTAACAACTATTTCTGTAAAATTATTTTGAAATCTGCCAAAAGTTGATTTTTCCCATCTTATTTATAGATTTCAATTCTTTTAGCAATGTTTTGGAAACGATCATCAAAGGAACAGTGTTTCTAATTTATAATGAGATTCAACCAGTACTTTTAGAGAAGAAAGGTTTTCTAATGTTTTCCTAAAGATACATAGGGAAATACTGGCCCCACCCACTGGTAGCTATATATGTCTTTTGACGAATCACGATAAAAATGTACATTTGGTAAGAGGGTCTACATCCAACAATCATTTCTGTAAACTTATTTTTCGAAATCTGGGGTGGTATTCAATATTGATCTTATTGCATTGGAGAATAAGGATAGGCAATCATATCGCTAGCTGTTACTGACCAAGAGTTTAATATGGCGTGATCTAATTCAAGTCAAGTAAGATCAATATTGAATACCACCCTGGCCAATGGTTGGTTTTTTATGGTTTTTAAGTTTTTCCAATCGGTTGCCATGGCAACCAAAGTTATTTATAGATTTTAATTATTTTAGCTATTTTGAGAAAGCAACATTCCTGTGAAGTTTGGTTGAATTTAGCCAAGTGGTTTAGGAGGAGAAGTCGTTTGAATGATTTGTTGAAGGACACACGCACGCACGATCGAAGAGTGATCACAAAGCTCACATTGTCACTACATAATATGAATGGTTGTAGAGTTTGGGTTGGTCTAGAGGGGCTGTGCATAACATGACGAATACCCGTGTTAAAAACAACCGTGATATTTTATTCTACGACCGATTTTAACTAGATATCCTCGACGCTCAAGCCAACATGGAGTACTATAGATGCAACTTAATATTTATGTGCAAAAGTGTCAAGTTTTTGCCCGAAATAAAAATTGGCTGGATAGCAGTTGAGTCGGTTTCGGACAAAAACTGGGACATTTTGCTGAAAATATTAATACACTCTGGCAAGTAGGTTCAGTAGACCGGGAATTCTAATAAAAGTGAGTTTCCTCGTGTTTCTCATGCACGGTAAGGATAAATTATAACAATTCGTAAGTTAATTATTGGTACGTATTTTCACAACTTCAACAAAATGCTTGATAGGAGTTACCTACTGCTGAGTAGCGGTTGGGGTCGTGATGGTTACGAAATGTGAATAGTATCAAAGCAATAAGTAAATAGACGTTGCAAGCTTATATATAAGGTGGTACCTAAACATTTACTAGTACATAGAATTCCAAGTCAAAACGGATGGGGCATAATTCATCAAAATGCTTAATAGAGTTACCTTCTCCACTGTAGAGATCGGTGTCATAATGGTAAGATACAAGTATGCCAAGTATCAACGCAAAATGTCAATGAACTTAGAACAATGTGAGATTGTTCTACATTTGAACATACGCCAACGCCGACATTCGGGTGACTGTTAAAACCCCTCTTATTCTTCAAATATGAGAGCTAAACATGACTCTTTTCTATAGCATTTTGGCAGTATTTAAAGGTCCGCTGCTTGTGCGATTCTCCCTGATGTCCACAAACTACATGCATGTAATAACTGTATGTATTAATTCGGTTTTGAGAAGAAGATATAAATTTGACCCTGTGTACTCTACTTGAATGAAAAGTACTTACCCATATTGTTGTGACCTTTTGACAGGTATTCATCATTTTTTCTTGCATAGGTATGGCTTCTTGTTGCATATATCGCTGGTTTAGAATGAGAAGGTCGTAAGACAAGTACGACCTTATAAGACTCATGCATATTTGAAATCTGCGTCACGAGGCGCTTCTTATGAACCTATTTCAAGAAAATCGGAACTAGTAATGTTGACCAAACCGAAAAAGCTTGTTTTCCATAAGTAAAGACTAGTTATCATACAGTTTTCCCTTATTTTCTCAAAATATCGATTTTGTACGTTCAATCCTCTCATTCTAAGCCTGCGATATAGTGTCACTGTGATGCTTCAATGTTCGTAATACCACGGAATTAAATGTGATAAATGGGATACAAGTCCATGGTAATACCTAAAAATAAGTAACATTTTGGCAAAAAATGTTATTTAGTTCATTACTTTTGAACTCGTGTTTTTTGTATGCACGATATATTGTTGCTAAAACAACACTTTTTGGATTATGCTTTATTAATAATATATTAATTATAAATAGTTCAGCAAACTTTTGCAGCCTAACTTGATGTACCGCCCTTAGATCGGTTGAAATATTGCTTCAGACACGTATTCCGACATCGCCAAAATAGTATGCACAATTCATGTCTAGAAACGTCTCAGAAACTCAAAATATAGTTTTCTACACAGGAATGCGTCGTCTTTGAATCCCCGCTTTGAGATAGTGATCCAAATCCGTGTATTAGGAGATGATTTCGAGAAAACAATATCACGGATTTTCATGTACTGAGCAGTACAGCTCGTAACTTTCGTAGAAATATTCCGAATTTTAATGACCATTTTACCACCCCCCCCCCCCCCGCGAACTGGATAATGGCAATGGTAGGCGTCATTCCGTCCATTCGCCAGTTCGTCCGACTCTTCTGTGTGCAACTCATCCTTCGCTTTTTGGAACTTTGGAGAAACTTTCACAGAAGTACTGTTAAGAGGTGCCCCAGCGCATATTGTCAGGATTTTATGTTTCAACTTTTTTTGACAGAGTTATGACCCTTCCTTGATGTTATGCATATAACCTCTTCTGTGTGCAACTCCTACATTTGTCCAACCTTACACACGTTATGTGTTCCGTAACGAGGTGCCCTAGTACATATTGCATATTTCAACTATTTTTAACAGCATTATTTGTACCTATATAACATAGAGAAAAACTGTTCTGTGTGCAAGAGAAACAAGACTGCGTTTAATAAACGTTTCTGCCCTCATGGAAGCCTTGCCCATAAAAAGCAAAGTCAATCAGGGGCCATAATTCTGTAATAATGTTGGATAGTGTTACATGGCTTGGATAATGTAAGGGGCTTATGATGGTAAACAAGTATGCCAAATTTTAAGGCAACACCATGATAAACATGATGTAAAACGAAACTGGCAATTTGGTTTAACCAAGAATTAGACGCTTAATAAGTCTAAGTCCAAAATTAGGTCAATGTGACGGTCAAAATGAGGTTAGGTGATATAGGTGTGTAGAGAATGTTCAAATACAACAACCATGCAAGTATGAAAGCTTTGTAGCAAGCCATATTAATGCTAGAAGAAACGGTCAATTTGGGTTAACCAAGAATTTGGCCCTCCAATAAGTGTAAGTCCAAATTAGGTCAAGGTGAAGGTCGAAATGGTGTCAAATGATACAGGTCTGTAGAGAGTGTTCATATACAACATCCATGCAAGTATGGAAGCTTTGTAGCAAGCCATAAAAATGCTAGAAGAAACGGTCAATTTGGGTAAACCAGGAATTTAACCCTTCAATAAGTCTAAGTCCAAAATTAGGTCAAGGTGAAGGTCAAAATGGGGTCAGGTGATACAGGCATGTAGAGAGTGTTCATATACATCATCCATGCAAGTATGAAAGCTTTGTAGCAAGCCATATAAATGCTAGAAGAAACGGTCAATTTGGGTTAACCAAGAATTTGGCCCTTCAATAAGTCTAAGTCCAAAATTAGGTCAAGGTGAAGGTCAAAATGAGGTCAGGTGATACAGGCGTGTGGAGAGTGTTCATATACAACATCCATGCAAGTATGGAAGCTTTGTAGCAAGCCATAATAATGCTAGAAGAAACCGTCAATTTGGGTTAACCAGGACAGACGGACGAACGGACGGACGAACGAACGGACGGACAGGTAATTCACTATATGCCTCCCCATCTATCGATAGGGGGCATAAAAATGTTCTGTGTGCAACAACTCCATCCTCCCACATTTCTCAAGGATGCTTGTCCAAACATTCACAGAAGTACCCTTATGATATTGTCAGCATTTTCAATTTTAACAAGTTTTGACAGAACTATGGCCTTTAGTTTATTTTGTACTGATGTTTGACACAGAGAAAGATTATTCTATGCACAACCAACTCCTGAGCAGCGTAACATAATTATGACCATGACATATGGAGTCTTCTTCTTTTCACATGCTTGCCTTTCATAGTACAATATCCTTTTCACTGCACTAACATACGGCAGAGTGATCCAGATTTAACCAGACTGTGTTGATTACTACAATACTATTTGTCTTAAAAACAATACAGCATCAGTCTGGTTAATTCTTGACCATTACTCATATCAAGCGTGTTGGAAAGAACGGCACTTCAGAATTCCGTAGTTCAAATTGTAGAAGTTCAGTCTCAAAGTCACACTATCCGTGACATATATGCATCGCACAGTAATAAACAAGAGTGCCAAAATGTCACAAAATACGCCCGTCTTGGGGCATGGTGTGTCTCAGGGCATGGTGAATGAAAAAAACAAACAATCCAACATTTTTTTTAATTCAAGGACCATAACACAAGAAGGCCAAGGCTGATTTGGCCTACAATTGAACTTGTCTTAGATATTATATCCGTAAACATTGTCACCAAGTTTGAAGATACTCAGATGAAAACTCTTTGCACTAGAGAACAGACAAGGTAAATTTCACATTTATTTTGGTAATTATAGGATAATAACCAAATAAGGCCTAGGCCAATTTGGCCTATAATCAAACTTGGCCTAGATATTATGCCCATAAGCATTGTCACAAAGTTTGAAGACGATCGCATGAAAACTGTTTGCGTTAGAGCACAGACAAGGCCAATTTCTTACTTATTTGGTAATTAAAGGTCCATAACCCAATAAGGCCTAAGCCGACTGGTCCTATGATCTAACTTGGCCTAGATATTATTCCCATAAGCATTGTCACAAAGTTTGAAGATGATCAGATGAAAACTGTTTGCACTAAAGAACAGACAAGGTAAATTTCACATTTATTTTGGTAATTATAGGACCATAACCCAATAAGGCCTAGGCCGATTTGGCCTAAAATCGAACTTGGCCTAGATATTATGCCCATTAGCATTGTCACAAAGTTTGAAGACGATCGCATGAAAACTGTTAGCGTAAGAGTACAGACAAAGCCAATTTCATACTTATTTGGTAATTAAAGGACCATAACCCAATAAGGCCTGGGTCGATTTGGCCTATAATCGAACTTGGCCTAGATATTATGCCCATAAGCATTGTCAGCAAGTTTGAAGATGATCGGATGAAAACTGTTAGCGTAAGAGTACAGACAAGGCCAATTTCATACTTATTTGGTTATTAAAGGACCATAACCCAATAAGGCCTAGGCAGATTTGGCCTATAATCGAACTTGGCCTAGATAATATGCCCATAAGCATTGTCAGCAAGTTTGAAGATGATCGGATGAAAACTGTTTGCACTAAAGAACAGACAAGGTAAATTTCACATTTATTTTGGTAATTATAGGACCATAACCCAATAAGGCCTAGGCCGATTTGGCCTAAAATCGAACTTGGCCTAGATATTATGCCCATAAGCATTGTCACAAAGTTTGAAGACGATCGCATGAAAACTGTTAGCGTAAAGAGTACAGACAAAGCCAATTTCATACTTATTTGGTAATTAAAGGACCATAACCCAATAAGGCCTGGGTCGATTTGGCCTATAATCGAACTTGGCCTAGATATTATGCCCATAAGCATTGTCAGCAAGTTTGAAGATGATCGGATGAAAACTGTTTGCACTAAAGAACAGACAAGGTAAATTTCACATTTATTTTGGTAATTATAGGACCATAACCCAATAAGGCCTAGGCCGATTTGGCCTAAAATCGAACTTGGCCTAGATATTATGCCCATAAGCATTGTCACAAAGTTTGAAGACGATCGCATGAAAACTGTTAGTGTAAGAGTACAGACAAAGCCAATTTCATACTTATTTGGTAATTAAAGGACCATAACCCAATAAGGCCTGGGTCGATTTGGCCTATAATCGAACTTGGCCTAGATATTATGCCCATAAGCATTGTCAGCAAGTTTGAAGATGATCGGATGAAAACTGTTAGCGTAAGAGTACAGACAAGGCCAATTTCATACTTATTTGGTTATTAAAGGACCATAACCCAATAAGGCCTGGGTCGATTTGGCCTATAATCGAACTTGGCCTAGATATTATGCCCATAAGCATTGTCAGCAAGTTTGAAGATGATCGGATGAAAACTGTTTGCGCTAGAGTACAGACAAACGCCGCCGCCCGCCCGCCCGTCCGCCCGCCCGCCCGCCCGCACGCCCGCCAAGGGTGTTCACATAATACGTCCCGTTTTCAACGGGCGTATAAAAATCTTCACAAACAAATTCTAAAACGGCAGAGTGATCCAGATTTAACCAGACTGTGTTGATTACTACAATACAATTTGTCTTAAAAACAATACAGCATCAGTCTGGTTAATTCTTGACCATTACTCATATTAAGCGTATTGGAAAGAACGGCACTTCAGAATTCCGTAGTTCAAATTGTAGAAGTTCAGTCTCAAAGTCACACTATCCGTGACATATATGCATCGCACAGTAATAAAAAATCTTCACAAACAAATTCTAAAAATCAGAATTAGAGTTGAAATTTATTAAAAACTCTCATAATTCGTAAAATTTATTTCATATATAAAACAGGGACCTTACAAACAGTTACATATAACATATCTACAATCAATAATATAATAACAGACGTAACAACCAACAGACATCACTTCAAATTAATATCATTAACAGAACAAAGACTTCATAAACAAACCAGGCCCTGATCTCCAAAAGCATCTCGCATACCAATTCTTGATTTTGCTCAGAATCTTAATTTTAGACAAATCGGAAGTTGGGAGTACAACCAATTTACCTGTAACGAACTCATAACAATGCTTCAATTGATACTTAATTTGAGCACAGCATGGAAATTTACACATAAGTATTTGACCTAAAATTTTGCTAAAAGATAATATTAAATGAGACAGGGAAAGAAGCACTCAACTTAACCAACCGAGCACAGGAAACATAAAGACATACAAGGCACAATGCCATACATACAACCGAACAAGAAAATGATCAGCCAAGTCCCAGCTGTCAAAAATGTTCAGAAATCAAAAAGCTGAATGCCAAAGCTCAATGACCTAGTTTCAACAGTAAAACAGCTGAAATACCTAGTTTTAGCTGTGTGAAGTCCTAAAAAGTTAAGTATTAACAGTATTAAACAGCTGAATGATATGGTTTCAGCTGAATGACCTTGTTTTAGCAATAAAACAGCTAAAAGCCCCAGCAGAATGACTTAGTTTCAACAAGTTTAATGCCTTTGATGCTTCGGAGATTGGACCAGAAGCACCTACAGTACAGATCATACATCGCTGGCTTAGAATGACAAGGTTGCAAGTGCTACTTACGACCTTAGAAGACTCGTACATATTTGAAATCTGCATCACAAGGCGCTTCTTATGAGCCTAATTCGTGGAAATTGGAACAGGTCATGTTGACCAAACTGTAGTTAAAAAAGCTTGTTTTTCCTTAAGTAAAGAGATGTTTTCTGACAGTTTTTTTCTTGTTTTCTCAAAATATTGATTGTGTACTTACGACCTTCTCATTCTAAGCCAGCGATATTACCAGCTTCTTGTGCCCAAAATCAATTTCTGCAAGAAAGTCGTGCTATGTCAGAGATTTAGGTAAGTGTTGATAGTACAGATAGTACATATGAGTTATACTCCCTGCTTATGAAAATAAAGATCAAAACTTAATTGTAGACAAAAATTTATTGTTAAATTATGTCTAATAGACAGTTCGAGGACTAGCATAATTTGTTTGCACTATATAACGGTTTCCTCTTTTAACAAAAGGACAGTTGAAGCACTATGAGCTCAACATACAGTTACCTGCATATAAACACTGAGTGTCATTGAAAACGCAACATTTGAACTTATATAAAATTCAATTTTTATCAACTAAATCGCTATCCAGAATTACCTACCCTTGACTGTAAAATAATAAGTAATTTATGATAAACCTGAAACATTGCTACTAAGCATTTTTAAAACTTAAATACCACTATGTAGCTATGTGGTAAATTGCTTATTTTGTGTTTTTTAAATTTGTCGATGGATCAAATATTTCAATTGACCGAACATAAAAACAGTTGGCATCTACCCATAATTCCTCGTACATTTTTTCATTTTTCTTCGTTTCATGGTTCAATGCACTACTGTTTTGCAGTGAATTTAAATGGAAAGAACACCGAGTTACAATCCATGGGTAGCCAATAAAATGCACACAAACTTAGTTTAGAAAATCAATTTATGAAAAAGTTATCTTGATTTTCATTAGTTTTGTGTTTTCAAAGCCGTTCAGTGTATATATATTTTAATCACAATTTTGTACTGAACACTTGAATACATGATACCCTGTACAAATTCACTATTACCATGAAAAAGCCAAAATAAGCATAAAAGTTGACGTTGCCATACTTTTACATATATTAAAATTGCGATTTAATGTTGTAGCAGTAACTAGTTTATATTCTTATGAAAAAATGCCGAAGAACCTAGTTTCCCCTTAAAAAGGTACAGATAGTTTTTAAATACTGGATTGGGCCTCACATTTGAAAATACTGTACTGCTGTAGTTATCACATTAACTTATTGGCTGCTGCATTTATCTGATGCTCTTGCTGCATTTATCTGATGCTCTGAGTTTTTTTTAATTTGACTGTAAAATGCATCTTATATAAATAGAACTTACTAACAAAACTTTTTTACATACTGTCGATACAGCCGAGAATTTTGTGTAGAGTTGGTACAAGCATTTTATTTACTCAGGTAAAATTTTATGCCTCTTTGTACAAAAGATACAATAAAATCTTCATTTTATATGAATTCTTTACTGCAAACAATATTGGGCAGCTGTTCACTCACATGGGTTTGGAATGAGTGTATTACCCTGATATATTGTTTTAACTCTGCATTCTGTTTGTATTGATCCCATATGTGTAAATCCAAATTTCAGAAAAATTGATTGATGTACAGCAAAGATACACATCTAAACAGATATAAGCATGTGGACAATGTTTTCAATTGAGGAAAACAGCCCTGCTAATAACATAAAATCCAATCATCAGAAACCACTACACAAGCAAGCTTTTAAGTTATATACAAATTTAAATTGTTCTACAAATTGCTATCTCATTTTTGCATACTGTATTTACCTTCTCAATTGTATTGAGATAATCATTTGAAGTCAGTCAAACATCTAAATGTAACATAATAAAGTCATAAAATATACTAACACATGTTACAAACAAAAAACATTCAGCTGACAGTAAAAAACCTCAATAATAAGACTGCCCTGTGGACCCTTGACAGATCAACATACATGCATAATAAGACCTCAATAATATAACCGACCTTGAAACCCTTGAAAAATCCACATACCGTAAAACGTCAATGATAAGACTACCCCTAGGACCTTTGAAAACAGGTGAGTTACATTTGTATCTATGAATAATGATATGATCTTGAAAAGTTCACTGCCCTTGTTATACAATTCCCTCCCACACAAGTGCCCCATGCCTATTAAAAGATTTAGGCTAAAACATTATAGTGGGGTTTCAATTTTGTTGTTGTCTTATAATTGACATGGTATTATTATTGAGGTGATCTTTAAGCAAGCATTTACAGTTCACATATTGAAAATATTAATTTGACTTTGAGCATGAACATTGTTGCCAACATGGTATTACATGTAGTTTGTTTCGTCTCTGACAATGTTGAACACATTAGCTTGATCTTCAGTGAACTAGAAATCCTTCAATAAACACCACAGTTCATCCATATCTACATTGTTTGTCCTTGCAGACAAGATTCATAGAATAACTAATATCATTCATAGAAAAAACCGATTCTCATATTTGAACAACCAGTACATCAAAAGGAGACTAAAGTCACAGAAAAGAGACTTAAGTTACACAAAGTGTAAATATGCATAAAAAGAGACAAAAGTGGCACAAAGTGCACAACTCACACAAAAAGTATAACTTGCACAGCTGTTCCTCTAGACCCTGATGTTGTTATTTTATTACATATATAACAGCTACATTACAACCACAATAAAAATAAATGCTGTATATAAATAGTACAACTAAAACAAAAGTTAAAACTGGAAAATAAAACGGTTCCTATGACAACTAAAAATTGGTCATCTCCTGAATGAAAAGAATGAGCTAACAGTGTTATAAGCAGAAGATATAACACCACTGGCAGATAATGTAGAATCTGTCATGTCCTGAGATACGTAACCAATGTTTTGCATGGTAGAATCTTCCTGTGGTAAAGGTACAGCGGGAATATTGTCCGGAACACGTTCCCATTCCGCGGAATCTGGCTCATCATGACCAGGAAGCATGTCGTCATCACTCTCCTCAGAATGTCCGTTAGAATCTTCCACAGAATCCATCATATCCTGCATGACATCAAACGATCCATTCCTGAATATAGAATCAAGCAACATTATATAACAAGACTGCATGACATCAAACGATCCGTTCCTGAATATAGAATCAAGCAACATTAGATAACAAGACTGCATGACATCAAACGATCCGTTCCTGAATATAGAATCAAGCAACATTAGATAACAAGACTGCATGACATCAAACGATCCATTCCTGAATATAGAATCAAGCAACATTATATAACAAGACTGCGTTCATTAAACGCTTACGCCCTGGTGAAAGCTTTGTTCAAAATAACAAGCTTGTTCAATTTAGGGACCATAAATCTGTTGAAATGTTGGAGAGAGTTACATGGCATTGAATGCCAAGTTTGAAAGCAATGCCTTGATGAACTTTGAAAAAGCTTGAGTTTCAACAACATATGAGATGACACTGTTACTTGGGGATTCGACTCCCTGATTTACGTCGTAATAAATGGGCCACGGCCATGCAGTTTAGAGTGTATGTGCGCAGTTCGTCGCCTTAGTCTAAAAGTGTCCTATCTACCAATTTCACTTTTTCGAGAAAATGAGGTTTGAAGATTCACATTCAAATATCTTTTTAACGTTCCGTCCGAATTAGAACACATTTTAGATTATAATTAATATATACGAATACATAATTAGTTTGGTATTACTTTTATGATTTGTAAAGGCAAATTCATGTAATTAGCAAAATTAATTTGGAGATAGAGCAAAATTTCCAGAAATTTTGATATTTTTTCACTCTTAAAGTGCGTTTATGGAGATAGCGCAATATAAGGCAACTTTAAGCTGAAAAACAGTAAAGCAATGCAAGTTAAACTAATATTTAAGCTAATACTATTTATACGATACTTATTTTGTTTATAGTATGATCGTTGGTTAAATGGCTGGATATTTTGCAAATGATTTTGACATTGTATGCATTCTCTAGTATGATTGTATGGTAACCTAGAGTTTTAAGATGACTATTAATGTGTGTGGATGGATGGACGGACGGACTGACATTATAATTTGATGTTCATCATCCTTATTTAAGAGTTCTATTCGAATTGAAACTCGTTTTGTGTTTTTCACACATTCGTTTACACGTTTAATTATTTTACATGTACCATCTCGCGTTCATTGCCTTCATCACTTTTATCAGAATGCGACAAACAAGGAACACCCTGGTCTTACCTCACTGTTTAAATGTCAATTCATAAGCATTGCAATATTGCTTGAGTCCATACTCTCTATTATATTCTATTATAGAATGTACCTCCTGAAATTCCACGACTTTCAAAATTTTAGTTAATACACAAGTCGTTAAGACCAATGGGAAAGCAACGATACAGTCTTGCCAAAGACACGAATTTTCGGCTTTAAGATCCAAACACTTTGTACCTGTCCTGGCCACCTTAGTCAATTAGTACTGGTTAGTTAAGCAAAAAAGATATTTTAAAAGTTGTCTCTGATGTTTTTATTCAATACTGATGAATTACATACTACGCAGTATTATTTCAGTAAGTAAGGAAGGTAGAAATAAACATCTATCGCAACTTATTCGCGACGATTCCAGTGTATAACAACACAGTATTTTGAAAACCAAAACATGATCGTATATACTTATACTTGTTCTAGTACATTGACATACATTGTGTCAATAAGCAACGCCAATCTGTACAGATCAAACATTAATAACCTATCCGAAAAATAGCTATCCGAAAATGTGTCTAAGTACCTTAAGTACCTAAGTACTGATTAAAGGAACATTGTGACATTCGACAGATGAACTAATATTATGATACGTATTCTAATTAAATATTTAAACAAATAACACTTACATTTTCAAAATGCACTATATCTTTTACTCATTCTGGCATTGGTTCAAAGAAATTTCTTCTCCAGAAGTTAACAATAAATCAGCCATTTTCCAAAATATTTCTGGAGTCACGTGGGCAATTGAAGCGCATTGATTGGTCCATACCATACGACAAAGTACACGCTAATAGCAGGTGAAAAACGGGAGATAGAGCAAAATACGACCCGCTAAATCGGTTAATATGACGTATATGCATGACATCAAGGGCTTAAAAGATAGAGCAAAGTAAGGCTAATCGAATGGTGTATTTATCTCATTTTTGGCAAAAATGGAGATAGGACACTTTAAGAGTGAGGCGACGAGTTGCCTAGCACTGCGAATAGAAGGTCTATCAAAATAATGAAAGTCAGTCATTGATCACATAGAAGATTACTTTGAATGTTTATGTCCATGTTTGAAAGACTAATATTGTATATAAGAATTTATGTGTTAGTTGGCATTATATATTGAATGACCCTCGTAGTTTATGACCCTGAATGACCTAATATCGAACTTGACCAAGATTTTTGGTGAGATGATCATTGTGACCCAATTTCATAATGATTGGGCCAAAATTGTGACTTCTAGTAACTACACAAGCAATTGTGGAGGACGGACGGTGGACAAACAGTAATCACAAAAGCTCTCCGGTCACTTTGTTACAGGTGAGCTAAAAACATATGACTCATACAAAGGGCCATAGCTCTGACTAAAATCCTCGGACCTAAAATTCCTAACATTATGAAATTACCAAGTATTCATGCAAAGTTTCATTGAAATCTGACTAATGGTTAAGGAGAAGAAGCGATGACAAACTTTGTTACATAATACAGACAGACAAAGACATCAAGACATATTTATACATATATCTACATGTAATAAAACAATAATTATATATGTTTGAATGATAACTGATAATTTGTGTGAATTTTGACCATAGCAGTTTTTCTTTTTCACCAAAACCAAGAAATTTTGTCCCATTGAAATTAAATGATTTTCAGCATAGCAATTTACTGATATAACTTAAGCTGATGTGTAGCTGAAATATTGCAAAGTTTTGCGTATTATTATTTATTAATTGACGTCTGGAAAAATCTATATGCCCCACAAACATTAAGTCAAATAACAACTTACCTTCCAAGTTTATGATGTTTCAAGAGAAGTAGTACATTATACAAGGTATGCTTGGGCTCTATATTTTCTGTATCCACACCTTGTGAGAAACATAAATATAGAACGTTCTTGTTGAGCCGGGCCACAAGGGCATTGAACTGTTTCTCGGGTAACTCACTAACACAGAAATCACTGAAATATCAATACAAAACTTCAACACACAGTCAACTAGAAATGTTTTTGACACAAAAATGTATGTCTCCAACAAAGGGACATAACTCCGGCAAAAATCATCATTAAATCAAGTTTAAGTAACTGTATTTTACTGCATAATAATTTATAATGAAAATGTTTTACATTTACACAGCATACTGGACAACCTTCGTAAATCCAAGGTTGTGATGCTCGTTAAGAAATATAACTTGAAGAGTTTTAGACACTAAAACATATGTCTCCCACAAAGGGCTATAACTCATGCAATATTCATCTGATCTCAAATTCCTAACAAGATGGACAACCAGGCTCGATACCAGCTACTCATGAGAAGTTTCATTGAAATCTGATCCATGGTTAAGGAGGACAAGCGCTGACCAACTTTGTGATATTCATGCAAACAGACAGACATCCAGACAGGTGTACAACAAAAACAATATGTCTCCCCAACTATGTGTGGGAATCTGTGTGGGAGACCTAAACAAGTGATGTTTCTAAAACATGTATGCCCCATTGCAACCAAATGGTCATTCATGTTAAAGGTCGAAGTGACCTCGACCTTTGACCTTTTTACCTCAAAATCAATAGGGGTCAACTACTGTTGCTGACCAACCTCCATGTAAAATTGGAAGATGCTAGGGCAAAGCGTTCTTGAGTTATTGAAAGAAACCATTTAGTCTACCGACCGACCAACAACCGACCGACATGTGCAAAGCAATATACCCCGTCATCAAAGATGGGGGCAAAATTATTATTATTAATAATATCTCCAACATTACAATGCTTACCATATATTCTTATAATCATTGTATTGATTTTTATAACAAAAATACAGCCAAAACATGAATTTAAAGCATTTTGGCATCAGATTGGGCAAACTCCTCACAGAAGTTACCTCCCTTTGCAGACATGACAATACAATTACAGAAGCTGCATGGGAAGTAACTGCTGTGCGAAAATGGAACATATAATTACAATTCGTAATGTACCATACATAATGATAGAACCAAAATCACAGCTTTCAGACACCAAACCACTAACTGGTTCAAATTCTAAATTGTAAGCTTGTTTACACAACAAATGCTAGTGGTACACTGTCTGGGGTCAAAACATACACTTAGTTCATCAGTGCAAGTTAGATATTCTGAAAACCGATAATCCTGATAATTTTCAATTTGTAAAGAGAAAAAAAATCGAGAAAACTTACAGACTTTTTGGAATACTTATACCCTAAAATCTAATAAATACCTGAAAACTTTCACCCAAAACATGTTTGTATTTTTAAAGCACCATGAAAAAGGTATAGGTAAAATCAGACTGCCACAAAGCAAATAAAGTCGAGCATGTACAGTATATACATTTACATACATATTGTTATAAGAAGGGAGAAAACTGTGTGCTAACCTGTAACATTGACGTTTAGGAAGACCAACATTGAGTATATCTGACAATACAGCCATCAATTGTGATGTATAACACAGTCCAGCTATAATACTGTTGGCTGGGTTACCAGGACTAACAGTGTCACAACTTCCATCTTCATTTGTTCGAGCAACTGAAATTTATCAATAAATCTTATAATAATATATACATCTTTATTATATAAGCCAAATGACACAGAGGTATTCAACAGGTGTTGACTTGGGAGTAGGGGTTTTGACCCTTTAAATTTCCAAAAAGCCACATCTTGACGCTCAAGATTTTGTTTTGAAGGGTCATTTTCTCTTAGAATCATGGGTATTTTGCCTATAAAATCGTAAAATTAAGTCAAAAGTATCACAATGACCCTTTAGATGCAAAAGCTAGTGGAACCCAAGATGCAAATAGACAAACTGCATTTTCACGTATTTTCATATACACTGAGTCACTGACTAACACTCCACTAGCTAATTTTTGTATGCAAACTGCAAAATGTAAACAAAACTCTTGTATGGGTTCCCTGTCCGACTTACTATTATCTTTTTACTATTATCTTTTTACCATACTATATTTACTCATCAGATTATATTGAGAATACTATATTTACCCATCAGATTATATTGAGAATATTCTCCATGAGAAGGCATTGTAGGTTCAACAATTCTATACTGACTACTGGAGTATATCCACCGACCTCGTACATACGCTGTCTGACTGGCTTCCTGTAGTGCTTCACGAACATCATCACTAGCACCCATAGTTACACTGTCACTGTAATCATATACATACATTATATAGAACATCATCACAAGCACCCATAGTTACACTGTCACTGTAATCATATACATACATTATATAGAACATCATCACTAGCACCCATAGTTACACTGTCACTGTAATCATATACATACATTATATAGAACATCATCACTAGCACCCATAGTAACACAGTCACTGTAATCATATACATACATTATATAGAACATCATCACTAGCACCCATAGTTACACTGTCACTGTAATCAGGTACATACATTATATAGAACATCATCACTAGCACCCATAGTTACACTGTCACTGTAATCAGGTACATACATTATATAGAACATCATCACTAGCACCCATAGTTACACTGTCACTGTAATCATGTACATACATTATATAGATGATCTTACATGAGTGCTCATTACACACTGTAACCATGTACATACATTATATAGAGGATCTTACATGAGTGCTCATTACACACTGTAACCATGTACATACATTATATAGAGGATCTTACATGAGTGCTCATTACACACTGTAACTATGTACATGCATTATATAGATGATCTTACATGAGTGCTCATTACACACTGTAATCATGTACATACATTATATAGATGATCTTGCATGAGTGCTCATTACACACTGTAATCATGTACATACATTATATAGATGATCTTGCATGAGTGCTCATTACACACTGTAATCATGTACATACATTATATAGATGATCTTGCATGAGTGCTCATTACACACTGTAAGCATGTACATACATTATATAGATGATCTTACATGAGTGCTCATTACACACTGTAAGCATTTTCATACATTATAGCGAATTTTAATGTCGCTTTAAGTCAACGTGTCACATGGTTTGGTCAGAGTAAGAATTCACTAATGGATCTGAAAATTTGTGTTACAGTTTCGAAGTGACAGAAAGATACTGAAAAATGGCCGCCAATAGAGTAACAAAAGTTATCTAAAATGCGTTATTCTATAGCTCATAAATTTTCTTTTATATTTTAATGTAGTTTAAAAATATTCCAAAAACTCTAGTAGGCCCATATTTTACACACTTTAATAAGGGAGATAAATACTCTGTTGCTTCGTATAGCACTTTGATCGACCGCCATCTTGGAACGCTTCGAAACAGAGAGAAAACACAGAATATGACAGCCTGCATAGAATCAGTTATTGATCAACTGATTACGCCATGAAAGTACTTGTTCTAAACAAGGAAAGTCGTATTATTATACACACAATCAACGTAGTTATACAGTGAAATGAAAGCAGGTTCGTATCATTCGTTTCGTCCTTCATTACTTCGTACCCAAAAATGTCACAAATTTTCTACTGACTGTACATTTATGAATCATATGATCAGCAATCGTTCTGTACTGGATGATCATGTTACTAATAATAAAGGACTTCTGACAAGTGTCTACTGGTGTGTTTCAATACTGACATGTAGTCCAAGGTCTTTGATGATGATTATTCCATTTCATTAAAAGGTCGACGTCAGTGTAAATAAAATACCATTTAGTTATGGTATCCAGAACTAACTGACATGTAGCTATGAGAATTTATCAAAATGAAGAATTTAATATTTAAGATAAAATTCGCTAAAATAGGCTGTGCCTTAGTTCATATTATAGATGATCTTACATGAGTGCTCATTACACACTGTAATCATGTACATACATTATATAGATGATCTTGCATGAGTGCTCATTACACACTGTAATCATGTACATACATTATATAGAGGATCTTACATGAGTGCTCATTACATACAAGCAATGTAAGATTATAGTTATCACATACCCTCAGAGAACATTCATTATCATTCAAAATGATGATGTATGTTGCATAGGTTTCAACCAAAATGAAGCGGTACAATGAGTGTGACGTCTTTACGACATTGGAATTATCCTGACGCCATGGATCATTGCATGGATTGGCTAATGTCAAGTCAGACTAATTAAAATATTTATTGCACAGACTGTGAGTGGCAAGCAATATTTCTGGCATGGTTTTATGGCACTGCTAAACTGCAGGTAATGTGATAAATTGATAATCGATCAAGAGTTGTCAATTGATATAAACATTTATTAAACAAGTTCTGGCAATATTCTGGGAGTTTTATTCTGTGTTAGTTATGTAATTTGTTGATGATACAATCACCTTTTTTGACAGATACTAACTAAAGGTTTACTTAACTATTTTAGGGACATTTTTCGTTTTTGTTTATGTGAACAAAGTGGAAGTGTGCATATACATGACCAAAAATTTTAATGTGCATGAAATTGATTGAGGTTACACACAAACAATATTTCTTACCCTTTACTTTTCACTTCTGATACAGGAAAGATATAAGTGATTAGATCAGATATATGTTTCTGTCGGAGATCCATCAGCTCTTTCTGTTTATTATCCAATACTTCACGTTTCCCGCTCACTCTGTCGCTGGCAGAGTTTATATATTCCTGAATCCATCTTCTTTTCTGGTCATGTTTTTTACCCTTTGAATACCGTACATGATTCTCACGTCGTTGTCGTTCCTGCTTCATTTTACCTGGTAGAAATACAGGTCAATCACTGACTGCGTTAACTTTGTACGATCACACAGTAAGGCCAAAGTTTTTTAATTTTAGGTTGAAATTATTTTGGAAAATTTAGCTGTCAAGAGGAGAGAATGGAATAATTACAAGCGGTACTTTGAGAGGTGCCGCCCCTAGGTTGCTTGTAACACAATGGCTGATGAGCAACCTATGGTCTTTCATGGTCTAATTGTTATCCAGACCTCTCATCTTTCGCCTGCTGATACCTTTTCTTTTTTATTATAATGATGTTGTTAAATATATGTAAATTACTAAATTAAATTTTAATGTTTCATCTCTAGAAAACGATCGAATACGGTCAAAATATTAAGATATAGAGTGATTTAGTAACAAATTTTATTGTGATCCCCTATTCGGGATATTTCATAGCAAGATGTTGTTTAATGCTCGCTTTTACAATAAACTTTTATTACATCAAAATTTGTATTGAGGCTACGTAAATATCATATAAATGTATAGTCGTTCCTGTTTTGACATTCTGTTCTAAAATATTGTAAAAGTTTTGCTAATCGAGACTTATGCACAGAATGTAAAATATAAACTTGAAATATTATTTAATAAAAACAGTACCTGCAGCGATCATCCCCTTGGTTGCAGCCAGGGATTTCTTCAATAATTCAATGTTGCGTTTGCATTCATCAATTACAGCTCTCTGTGCATATAAAAAACAAGCACTTATATTTATTCAATACATGTTTTACTCTTATTCAAAATTATAAGAATCTAGTGGTTTGAGTGTCAGCCTCGGAAATGAGATGCAGCAGGCTGCAGGATGCATGGATCTTTTAATTTTTTTTCAAAAACAAATACATGTTGAAGTCAATACTAGTTACAATGTATGCAAAAGTAATATTATGAGCCCATCCCAGAGTGAAAAGGAGATGTTTATAAAACATGTATGCCCCATGGTCAGAAATGTTTAAGGTTGGATGGCAACCTTGACCTTCTGACCTCAAAATCAATAGGGGTCAACTACTAATGGTGACCAACATACCTATAAAGTTTGAAGATCCTGGGCCCAACCACTCTTGAGTTATTGACCAGAATTTGAGAAACCCTTTGGTCTACATGTTAGAGTGACCGTGACCTATGACCTCTTGATTTAAAGTTTGAAGACCCTGGGTCAAACTGTTGTTGAGCTATTGATCTGAAACCATCTTAACTTTATATGTCAATAGGTTGACAGGACTTTAAAGCCAAAATCAAATATAATTATATAGTTTGAATGTTTACTGAACGACATTCTAACAACCAGTAGTTTCACCTAATATAAACAAAGAGGAGTATTTATATGTCATCAAATGCGGAACATTGGCTATTTTAGAATAGAAATAATGAATATGTACCTGTGTTTTATCTTTATAATAAAGCACAGTCACTGGTTTGGATGCGTATATTAAATCACTCATACTACGCACTAGTGATTAAATTACCGTGCATCAGAACTTGTTATTAAAGATAAAACACACGTACAAGTTTATTATTTCTTAAGCATAGCACTAAAAGAGGGAATAGTTTGTGGGGTGGAAAATGTGGGGATAATGATGATATTCCAGGTGTAACATATAAACTATTACCTTCTGATCTCTAGTCTGTATTTGAGCAGTTTCTAATTTGAACCTGAAAACATACTGCATCATTAACAAAGAACTAAATTACATTCAACAATCCAAAAAAATAATATCAAAACTCGAAAAATGCGTTTTATTTTTTTCAAGTGCAGAAAATCCAGATTTCTTGATTATTCAAGAATTGAAGAACCCTGCTGAGACAGTCCATATCAAAGTCCAGAGAATATTCAGGGGTTTTACTGAGGAATAATGCCCAATCCTGAAAATATGACGCCAGTCTGTTTTGGTGAAATTAGGACACATCCCTACACCAAAACTCAGATTCAAATACTGTTCAATTGTTAAAATTCAGCATATGAAATTTCAAATGGCCATTTTAAACTCAGTCAATACTTGGTATTTTTTCATCAAATAACTTTTATTTTCTGCAGAAAAAATCATTCTTTCTAGTGAAACAAATCTGGATTTCCAGATTATTCTTGAAATGTAGAACCCCTGAATATTTTCAAGTAACAATTTATGTAGGGGTAAGACAATCCAATTATGGAAATGGAGTAAACAGACAAGGACACCGAATCATTCTTATATTTGTCCAATAAAGCTGTACATGAGATCTTTACACATTCTTAGGCTCATCTAAACTCATCAGTGAAAAGTCAAGGCGTCTCCCGAACATTTTTTTCTTTCGCCACTCTTCTTTATGTTTCTGTTCAGTATGTTCAGGGGTGTAGAAATGAGTCAGAAGGCAGCAAAATCAACTGGCTTTTTGAGCATTCTTGTCAGTTACTTTTAATTATTTTCTTCTTTTTAAATATACACTGAGCGGCTTTGAAAATGCAACACTTACACTTATGTTTTTACCCATAACTCGGCCAATATACATTAAATTTTGCTGAAATTTTCAGCATTTGTAACTAAGATATATGGCATAACAATTAATTTCATTCCATGACAATCTGATCAGACCCTTTACAACCACAATAAAACGATGACGTCATAAAAAAAGCAAATTTAATACCATGTGTCCTTCTGAGTTTTTCAGATTGTTAATATCGATGTGTACTTATTCTTCGTATAAAGTTTGTGAACAAGTGTCCGTGCATAATCATTGAGACAGAAATAAAGTAAAACACAGATAAATATAAAGTTCAATTTAGATTTAGAAAAATTGAATTTTATTCATTCTATCTCTATCTAGTATTACATCCCCTTGACTGTGAAATTGGTACTGGTAGTATTTTTCGGTAAACCAGAAACATTGCTATCAAGCGTTTTTGAAACCTTATGACCACTATGTTGCGGGGGGGGGGGGGGGGGGTAAATCGTCTTATTTTGTGTTTTTCGAATTTGTGGATTGATTGACTATTCATATTGAACTTACAATAAAAAATAATTGCATCATCCAATCAATTCATCTTACATTTTTCGTTTTTCCGTTTCATGGTTCAATGCACCATTGTAGCGAACTAAGACGAAAAAAACATGGAGTTTCAATCCATGGGAAGCCAATAACACGCACACAAAATTTCGTTGAGAAATATTAATAAATAAAAAAGTTATTTTGATTTTCATTAGTGTTGCGTTTTCAAAGCCGTTCAGTGTAGGAAGAATTTAACCCTCAAATCAACCGCTTACTTTGAAAGTTAAACTGGCTACATGAAAACATTTCTAAACCCTTGTATGTACAGTACATCTTTCTTTGATATATTTACAAGTACTTGTTATAATTAGTAATTTCTATTTTCTGTTTATAAGATACACACAATATGTACCGAATTGTAAATACATGCAATTTCCAGATGCCTGAGGTAATAAACAATACCAAGCAAATGTGAAGTTTCTGGGATCTAGCACTATATATTATTAGCACTAAATATTATTAGCACTATATTGTTAGCACTATATTATTATATTGGGTATTTAGTGTACCCAGGCCTTTCTCTGCACTGCAGTAATCAGGGGCCAGTCTATACAAATACCTTTACATATATGGTACTATACTTCTGTGGAAGTTGATGATCTTATCAATTAGCACCCCAGGAGGTGTTAACTGGCCATGATTAGATAATTAGCAAGTTTAAGGGAGTTTAAATACCAATACAGTCTTATACAGATATGCATATACAAATGTAGATAGATATGTCAAGCTTCAATTAGATTATATTGTGTATTGTGTTTAATAAATGCTTAAATTGTTAATTTCTTTATTATCAACAGAATATTGTCATGTTTGGTGTTGATTTATTCAGTATTTCATAAGTAATAAGATGGCAGTGCTAAAATGTAGATTTGAAGTCTAGTTTTATAGAAATTGTCTTTTATTTGTTTTGCTTACTCCAGTGCATGTGCACTATGTTTTACATAAAAGTGTTAAATGGTCAAAATCTTTATTTTTATCAGAATGTGGTTATATTTGGTGTCTATTAAATCAGCATTTTGTTAGGAATATGATGTCATTGTTAGTTTGTTGATTGGAAGTTTAGTTTTATGGTAATTGCCTCTACAAAATATTAGTGTATTGAATTTTGTTGTTTTACTTGGCTTAGTGTGATGAGTCACTGGTAGACATCAGGCGGTGCTTATCAGTGTCTCAGATCTGTCAATCTTCAGAATGCACTGACTGACCAGTTGACCAGAGGCTTATCAGCCAATCAAATCTTTTTATTAAACATTGTCCACTGACCAATTAGAGGTTATGTAAGATTACTATAAATAAGCTTGAAGCTGTTTTTTAGTCACTCTCTGCTGCCAAGGAAACTGGACTAAAAACTAAAACTGTGATCATTTACTGGTATTTAATTAATTATTTTTAAGACACTTAAGAAATTTCTGGAGTTTTGACAATTTGATGTACAATTAGATTTATACTTAGATTATTTTAGTTGGAAATATTTAGACACTTAGAGTATTTTTGGACTTTCAGCATTTTGTCATAATTTGGGTTTATACTTAGAAATTTTAGGACAATTGTACACTTTGATAGCGCTTTTGATAAATATAGTAGACTTTGTTGGTTGTGCAATTGTGAATATTTAATGATTGTTTCATCACTTATAAGCCATGTGGCTCTTATTTCTCTTTGCAATGGTCTTTAACTTCGTAACTTACTGGGTTATATTTTTTACAATTATCTTGAGTTTTGGACTATACTTGTACTTCTATTTTTCCCAAGAAACTCGCTCCTGCAGAGTCGTATGCAGAATATAGCTGTTGAACTTAAAACTGTAGATCAATAGGTGTATTTTGAATACTTGGCACTTGTATATACTTGTACATTTTATTTGGTATTTCTTGTATTTTGATCTTGTAAATACACATTGATTTTTGTATCTTTGTTATTATTGCTTTTAATGTTATCATTTTTCCTAGTTTACGACCAACATTTAGGCTGCATTATTTCGTTTGTCTCGTTTGTACGATTTCGACCTTGTATAGAATTAAAATTTGTTCAGTTTATTTGGTACGACCAACATTTAGGCTGCATTATTTCATTTGTCTCGTTTGTACGATTTCGACCTTGTATACAATTAAAATCTGTTCAGTTTATTTGGCATTTGTCGTACTTCTTTGATAATTTTGTACTTATTGGGTTCTGGCTGACCCTATATAGCCAGTGGTGTCATCCTGACGAGAGAACCGGCTCGAACGAACTAAGAACCCTGGGCGCTAAGTCCGGGTTCGCCACACAAACTTGTGATCTCTCGATTGTTTATCAATCTAGAGTTTCTAAGTTGTTTAGGTGAGAATATGTAGAGCTCTAATATTCGCCATAACTTTCACATGTGTTTTGTCGCCATGTTTCTCATTTCTTTGCGAAAGTCTCGATAGTACAGGGTGTATGGTGGAAAGAGTTAATGAGTTGTTCTTATCCACATTGATCACATAACTATAAGCTCAGCCAGAATGAGTGATACATTACCTTTCCAACACATGGTCTCTCTCTGTTATAGTCATCTCCCATTTTCTGTGTAATGAATCATAGCTGAAAATTTAAACGAAACAAAATTTAAAGCACTTAAGGACTGGTCGAAGGTATGAATGGTTTCAGTCAGTCGGACACCGAGTAAGTCAGAAACCATGATATGAAAGAGGGCACATCTTTGGTCTTCTCAGTAATACCTTTAGAGGTTATGTTATAGCCTGTCAGCGATAGGTTAGTAACTAATGCATTGTTTATTTACACAGGAAAGAAAGTACCACACTACGTATATATAGTCTTTGAGGGGTGCACCTATAAATATTTTACCCCATGGGAAGTGGCAGGCCAGACCAGGGGAATTAGACAACTTCTTTGACAATGTTATTTTTTGAGTCTAACTCTCCCCAAAGAGCCAAACATTTTGTCTAAATCACCACACTGGGAGATGCTTGGTGTATCAAATGGCATGCCATCTTTAAATAGTTGTCGTTTTTTGCGGTGTCTAAATTCCGTGATCTGAAATTTAAATCTCGGGCCACTGTTATTCCTGGCATATATCAACGACCTGCCAGCAAGTGTAACATCATCAGAAACAAGACTCTTCGCAGACGATAGCCTCCTCTTCCGACATATCCAAAACAACAAGGATGCAGAACTCCTACAAAAGGACCTTGCAGCACTGGAGAAGTAGGAGAGTGATTGGCAGATGAGGTTCCACCCCGAAAAATGTACAGTCATCCATATAATTATGTAAGAACAAGAGATACCTAATCAACACTCAATACAAACTCCATGGACACATTTTAACAACTGAAGAAGACAGTAAATATCTCGGAATTACCTTCAGCAACAATCTAACCTGGACGAAACATATCAACAACACAGCATCAAAGGGGAACAAGACACTAGGCTTTATAAGACGCAACTTAACAGACTGTACACCCAAGGTCAAGGCTGCAGCTTACAGCACCATGGTGAGGCCGATCCTAGAATATGCATCCACCGTTTGGGATCAAGTTACAGCCCAAGATGCCCACACCCTAGAACAAGTTCAGCGGAAGGCAGCGCGCTTCACCACGCAGCAATATACAGACCGTATGCCCGGCTGTGTATCACAAATGCTTGCCAACCTTGGATGGCAACCACTGCAACACCTGGCCAGAATCACCATGATTTTCAAAATCAACAACGAACTAGTCGAGGTACCAGAGCACCCACTCCACCAGGCAGACTCACGCACAAGGGGAGTTAACCGCTTTAAGCAGCTAACAGCGCCAGAGGCGGCATACAGGACATCATTCTTCCCAAGAACGATATCGGAATGGAACAAGCTCCCGGCGATGGTCACAGACAGTACCGGCATAGAGACATTCAGAGCTGCAGTGATGTCTCTACCAGTCGGCCACTAGATCACCAGTCCTTGTACATAGTTTTAATCTGTAAATACATATACAACTGTTTTGTCGGGCATGACAGATTTTATCGCTGGGTACTAGACATTCCAGAAGGATTTCTACCCATTTAACGGAAGAAGAAATCCAGCCTAAGTCTTTTTACGGGGACCCGGAACCATTTTGAACTTCAGCATGTCAAATTCCTATCTGTCTGGAATCGTCTTCTGTATAACATCCCGTGTATGTCCGCCGCTCCCACCGGGGCAAAATATTGATAGGTGCATGGGGGTTATCACAACTGGGAAACTTTTACTTCTAATCTTTTAGTTTTACTTTTTTGAGATTGTCCATGTATCTTCTTCCCATATCTTTCATTTCTTTTTTTTTTACTCATGCGCACCGTGATATAACAGTTGGTTTTGACAAAAAAATGATAATATTCAAAGATTAGTAGATTGCGCTCTACTCTAGGGCGCGCCCTGGCCCTAGTCAAACCATTTTGACGCAATCTATACAGGGATGCCCGTGTAGTGGCTGGACCGTCAGAATTTTAAGCAGCCACTTGCAGACAGCTTATCTGTCTAGCCCTGGCCCATGCCGCAAGTCTGACATGACTCATGGGCTCAAGACCACCTTTTAGACTAATTTAATTATCAATATAATCAGACCCCTGTCTGAAATAATGTATGATTGTGTTTAGTTAACAGATCAGCATTATAATGTTTTACTATGTATATCTCCCTTTCTTTACCTGTCAGGATACGTCGCATTTGTATGGATGAATTTGCCACTTTCGACACATCTTTGACAATAAAATGGTCTTTTAGACTCAGAACATAGAGGACATCTTTCTACAGCCACGGATAAACCACCAGTACTGTCGATCAAAGTCTGGGTATAAAATTCTAAAGGGTCTTTCCTTTCAGAACAGCTGATTTCTTCCATAACAAAAAATTACGTCATGTATATTTTGTTTACTTCCGTTTTCATTTTCGTCAACCGAAAGATGGCGCTACAATATTGGTGCCCAGCCTCATTATTAAATCATGACGCCGGGAACCAAGAAATTTTGTCAGAAGCATTCCGACAATCCAAAATGGAGTCGATTTCTCAAAAAAACGGACGTTCTAGTGACACTTTTGATCCAAAACCTCTATTCCCAGTTATGTCAGGAGGTGGGAACTTGCCATCTAGTCGCCCTTGTTTGTTTCCTTCTGCTCAGACGGCTGTCAACAAAGCCAAATGCGATAACGGTGAGAAAATCGTAAATTACTAGATGAGTTTTGCGATTCGCCCTTTTTATTATCGTACCCAAAGATCTAAAAACATATTTTTAGATCATTGTCGTACAATATATCCGTAGGAATAAATGATTTAGTCTGCAGTTCGTTACTTTGTGAGAAATGGTCCTGTTTCACACTTTTGCAAAGTGTCTTCTATATATAACCTATCTTTAAACGGTTGAAAAGTATCAATTTCCTTGTTGATCTTAGTCGAAATGTTTAAAGTTGTTCATCTGGCATCATCATTTTCAGTGATCACATCACTCTGAGAAGAATATCCTCACAAATAGATATAAATACTACTTGCTGTATTTTCCTCAATGGGAAAGTCTGCAAAGGCACGAAATGTATGCTGGTATGTCTTAATGAAACATATAAGAATCTGTAGCATTCATGACATATCTATAATGAAAGACAGTAACAAACAAAACAATATGCACACATGTCTGAGGTTTAGTGATGAGTGACTCAGTGAGGTTTATCAGGTTCAGTGTTTTCCACCCAACTAGAGATGAACTGGTTGGTTACTGTCAGAGTCACCTGTATTAAGCGTACTGGGATTCCTTGTAAAAACATTCATCACAACTCTTCATTGATTTCAAGTCTGCACTTTCAGATACTCGAAAAGAGGCGTAAGATAGACAATTTTATAGTAATTAATAATTATGTATGCCTACTGATTCTACATACCTTAATTTGCATTTGTCACATATTAACTCAACAGTTCACTTTGTGTAACAAACTTTCCTCTTTGACCAACGTTGTTTCGATGACTAAGGCATTCTGTACTGTGATAAATACCTCATAGATCACACCTTTGATCCTCATACATGTGCTGAATAAGCTGAAAAACTAATGTCTTGTCAACAAGCCATTTGCCACCAATAAATGCCATTGTGTTAAGTGGTTTTCAAGTAACCAAAAAGTCCTCTTTATATTGAAAATCTATCTTTTAATCTTCTCAGCTACTTCAGTAGTCCGATACCAATGATAGGAAATGGTTTGCATTTGGCTAATAAATAAAGATTTTAATGCTGTATTGCGATTGTAAAATTTGTTCATTGTGAGAAAGTAAGTACTTTTTCCTAAATCTACCTCGTGGCCGAAATAATCAACATGTAAATAGTTACTAATTGGTTAAAAAGAAAATGTATAAGTTTCAATATTTGTCATGAAGATTTTATTGAGGGTCTACCTGTAAAAATAACAAGAGCGTTCCTCATTTCAGGACAGGATTGGTTAGAAAACAAAAGTTTTACTTCAGTAACTGCCCAGAAAGTTGTGGAATTCCAGCATGAACTCAAACAACTTAAAAATGAATCCATAGTAGATGATGTGAAATGTAAAGAAGATGTAAGCGGACCCGGTGTTACAGCAAAATTGGAGACGAAAACAATTCAAAACTACGAAAAGAAGAAATATGTAAAATCTGAACTCTCTGACAAAAACAGTGACTCATATGCAAAGGCGAAGCGTAAATCTGACGATACAAAACGATCTGGCCATAAGAAAAAGAAAAGAAAAAAACATTATGAAAGTGATTCAGATTCTGACAGAAACAGCAGGAAAAGATATACTTCCGACGAGTCAGATGTAGAAGTAAAAAAGAAGAAAAAGTCAAAAAAGCATAAGAAAAAGAAAATACATTCAAAAGAGGCAAAAGGAAGTGAACCCAAAAGAAAAAAAGACTATTTGTAAGTGATAGGTTTTTGAAATAATTTAGTACCATTTTCTGTATCTGACATGATGGTTTGAAAAGTCCATCAGAGATCAATTTTGACTTTTTCACAAATATTGAAAAACAAAAATTTATGTGAGCATTTGTCATGTTTGTCTGAGTGCATGAGTAAATATATTCAACAAAAAAAATAGAAGTATCCAATAGGAAGCTCATATTTCTATTGGCACTTCATGTTTTGCTTTATATGATCATTAGACTAAAAACACCCAGTAAATATTATTATAATTTTATTTTAAAGGGAGGTAATTTGAAACATACAAAAGCTTAAATCAATTAGCTTTAAACATTTTCATAGCAAGTCAAGATTGGTTTCCTTAACAGTGATACATGCATCTTTACAGCATTAAAACAGATCAACTTTCCATAATCAGGATGTTGCATAACACTGTTTAAACAAAATCAGTTATTCCCCTTTGTGTTCAGTTAATGTAGTGTTGCTTTTCTAAGATTCATTAATAGTGTCGACAGATTGATAAATTATTCCTTCATTTCTAGACACACAAGGACTAGTCGTCTATTTACAATGTATAAGTATTAATAAAGATCTTAGAAAAGTTATTTTCTATAATTAACTAAAATATTATGTCTGTTCTTTTATTTCTCAGACCTGGACTGTTTGAAAGCAAGCAGATATTTGCTGATGATGTTGCTGACATTGCTCCAGAACATGCATTCAAACTTGACCGAGCACCAGACAAGAATAGTTGGAACTATGGTTCTTTGTACAGTGGACATATTGCTAACTACAAGACTGCATGTAATCAGTGTGTTGGTAGTGACAGAAAATGTTTAGTTTTTATGAAAGATTTAAATAAGAAACAGAAAGATAAACAATCAATTGATAGATATTATAGTAAAGAAAATAGGAAAAGAGTCAAAGAAACTATAAGTGATGTTGTTGCTACAGTTACTGATTCCAGTCGTTCTGATCTGTGGACAGATTATGTCCACATGGTGGATTTGAGTGATGACATCAAACCTGATAGGACTGTGGATGTCCGGGATAAAGTATTAGATGCAGCTACTGCTCTGTATGTGTTGGGTGAAGGTAAACCTATAGTTGGTAATTCCGATATAGAATCTACTCTGTATGATCCTTTGAGGCATAAAGTTAGTGAGTTTAATAAGAAGCTTAGAGAAACTCCTCAGGATATAGGATTGTGGATGAAATTTATTGAGTTTCAAGACAGACTTAGTGATGTGAATATGGTTGGAACAGATTCAAAGGAGAAGACAACTGCAAGTGGTATCTTTGAGAAGAAGCTTAGTATCTTAGATAAAGCTTTGGCTTCTAATCCAGGACATATTGAATTAATGCTTGCAAAGATCAAGTTAAATGCTGAAATTTCTGATTCTGTCAAAGTCAATAAGGACGTTGAAGATCTTTTATTTGTTCACCCAGCTAATGCTCAACTTTGGAAGTATTATCTCACATTTAACCAGTCAAGACTCTCAACACTTGCAGTGACAAAAATGACGAAACTCTACCATAAATGTTTCAAAACTTTATTTGGAGTTTTAGAAGGGAGAGTGCTAACAGCAAGAAAGCCAAATAACTTGGAAGAAGAAATTATTGGTAATTCGCTTTCCTTTATACATGTAATGGGTTAAACTTCATTTACTCTAGTTGTGCCAACAAGGGCCAGGCACATTGATTGATCTAAAAAAATATATTTCAGGTCTTAGTCCTTGTATTGACTAAGACCCCAAAAAATATAACTAAAATTATTTTAAAGAATTGGTCCTGCTCCTGGCATCTGTGTGTACCCATGCAGTGATGTTTAATTAGTATTTATATATTACTTGAACAAATTAACGTAATCCTCTTACCTTCTATTAGCATAATTTAACAGTTGATTCATTGCCTATATTTAACTTCAGCATATTTATGTTTGCACAGGCTGATTGTTTTGCGAAAATGTGCGATGTGTGCTGTATAGACTAATCTAAATAATTGGTAACACAGAAAATGAGATATAACAAATAAGAAGCTTGTAATATATTCATGCATAAAGGTTGAGGAACAGGCCCCAATCTCCTGAAGCATCTCAAGTAGAAATCTCATCTGAAATTGAGATTTTGCTTAAATCAGAGTCAAAATTTTACTGTAACAAACTCAAAATAAAATTTCCATTTTGTTAAGTTAATTTTGAGTCCAGCCTCCCAAGGATACTATCATAAAGATAAATGGTAATATTCGAGATGAGATTTAGCTCAGATTGAAATGCCTATAGATGTAGATCAGGGCAAGGTTAATTTGTTCAGATAATTCATTGCTGATAATTATGCTCTTAGGTATAAGGTATCCTGTCTAACTTCACGATATGAACTTTTTCAGGTATCTTTATTCAATACTGCTACTTCCTCAAACAGGCAGGATGCAAAGAACATGCAGTAGCAGTGTTTCAAGCACTTCTTGAGTACAATTTCTTTGGTCCTGATTCGCTGAAAACTGCTACAAAGGAAGTGAGAATGTCAGCTTTCGGGGAATTCTGGGACAGTAACTGTGCTAGAATTGGCTCTAGTGAAGCGCTTGGTTGGAGTAAATGGCTTGATAACGGCAAACCTGAAAACTTTGTCTGTTCAAATAATGGTATGACAATGAAGGTTTATTATTTTCTATCAATGGATTATAGAGATTAGTGAAAATATCAGTGAAAATAATTGTGAAATTATCATTTTGTTATTTTCTATTTTTTGTTTTAGAAGCTGGTTCCATTACCATACAGAAAAAGATGCGTAATGTCAATGGCACCGGCGCCGGGCTTCAAATTATGCGTAACGTCATTATTGCGCCATAATTGTCATGTCGTGGCATTCTAATTTCAGCGACATCTTTCCAATTAAGGCAATAACTATACCATTATATTAGGAGAAATTGAAGCATAAAATTATAATAAACAGAAAGTTTGTTGATTTTTGTTGAAAGACCAAATTTTATTTCACTCATGATCAAAGAAAATTAAATTTTCGACGCCACTTGGAAAATATTGATTTCTGTGACCACTCGGTTAAATAAAATTCGATCTTACACCAAAATCAACAAATATCCTCTATTTATTTGGCAATCA
Organism: Spisula solida; assembly: GCA_947247005.1. Classification (NCBI taxonomy): domain Eukaryota; kingdom Metazoa; phylum Mollusca; class Bivalvia; order Venerida; family Mactridae; genus Spisula; species Spisula solida. The sequence continues at coordinate 24,913,586 of OX365945.1, read as the reverse complement.
AAAGACATTTATTTTAAACATTAATATGTGATGGACATTGTTAACCCTTTACTTCATAGACTCTAAACTTGTCCTGAAAAGAAACTAGTTGTGTACATCATCTCCATATCAATTTTCACCTCCTTGATAGCCTAGTGGTAGAGCGTCCGCTTCCAATGCGGGAGTTCCCAGATTGACCATAACTCAGTCAATACTGGGTATTTTTTCTTCCTATGACTTATTTTAAGCAGTACTTTCTTTCTCGCGAAGAACATCTGAATTTCCAGATTATTCCAGAATTGTTGGACCCTGAATAGTGTATCATTTGTTATAAATATATTATTTCTTTGATATTTTGCTAATTGCAGAGAATCTAGAAGAACTGGAGGAAAATATCATTGAAGAAAAGCTTCCAAAACATACTACATGGTTAAAGATTGAACATTTGAGAGATAATCACCATTGGTTATCATGGCAACCAGGTCAAGGTCAAACATTGGACGATTGTGGCGAAGAAGACTTAGAAAGTCTGTTCTTGTTTGATGATATTGCACCAGTGCTATTTTCAATTTCTGAAAAGAATCGTTTACCGTTTGTATTATCCTATCTCAAATTTCTGGGGTTTCACTCGGAGATAAATGTAACCAGTGCTGAGAAACCAGAAAACATTCTCTGTGAACACTTGAACGACGTCATGTATTCCACTGATAAAAACTCCATTGCTCATAATATGTTAAAGATTCAAGACAGAGAATTGCCCAGAAAAATTGCCACACACACGTTGAACCAGTTGATGCCTTGTTTCGCAGATGATGAAAAATCTCAAATAACCTTGACCTTGACTCAGGTCCAGTTGAGTAAATATTCCAGCATTGATTTATCCAAGCAGGACAAAAAGGAAATGAGGAAGATATTCAAGAACATTCTAAAAACAGAACACAGTAGAAAAGACCTACATGTGTGGTGTTCATACATAAAACTTGAACGATCCATCGGTAAGCCCGGAGAAGCACAGTCAATTGTTGAGACAGCTTTAACTATGCATAGTGGAGAAAGTATTGAGATTTTTAATGAACAAACAAATGGCCTGATCTCTGTGTTTATCCAATACTGTGAGATTTTACTGACTATGGACCACAACTTACCTCATAAGATGTTAACAAAAATTACACCTGTCTCCATGGAAACCAAACTCAAGGTCATGTGTGTATTAGGATTACTTGCAGAAAGTGAAAAGTTTAACCCAAACGATCTGCAGATCCTTTCAGATGCTGCTGTTTTAAGAGTATCTGCGAAGTATGCAACGTTATGTTCTACTGCCTGTGAAGCAGTTTGTTCAGGAATGCCTGCAGTGCTTGATGAACGATTGAGAACTCTCACTTGGTGCTATTGTTTATGTTTGTTCTGTAAAGGAGATATTAATGCCAGTCTGGACTATTATTCCAAGCTGCTGTCACAGATTATGAAAACCAAGGGAGAGAAGTTTAAGCAACTCGAGCTAGAGTTAACTCTTGACCGACTAAGATTGGTACTGTACTACTTATCTACCTCTTCCATTTCTCTACATGTCCTGCGGGAACATCTTGATACAGCCTTGGAGAAGTTTCCTGACAATCCAATCATTCTGTCCTTGTTTGTGGATGTTGAAAGAATGTCTAGAATCTCTGGTCGACTCAACAGATACTTTGATCGATGGTGTAGAGTTGGTGACTCGGCCATACCTACTGTATATGCTGTAATAAATCAGTTTGCTCTCCAGCAACAAGCAGGGTCTACAGGTATGCTCCTTTTAGGCCATAGGGTTTCTGGGGTCCGTTTTAAAGACATATCTTAGCTAAGATTTGACTTTTTCATATGCTAGCTTGAGTAAAGTAAAACAGCTAGTACATTCAAGCAAAGTTATGTGAACTAGAATTATCTCAAATAACTGTTTTAACTTTACAAAAATATATGGATGCCCTTAGTATGCTCTAAATAATCTTCGGAAATTCCAGTCTTATGAAACAGGCCCCTGTTGATTAATTTAGAATGCATCATGGCATGTTTTTGAGTGCACTTTCACTGGTTTGCGCATTATTCAAACACAGTATTAAGACCAACGCTATAATGAATCCAGTTTAAAGGGTCTCTAGTGTCTAGTCTTATTATAGATTTTACTATATTATTTTTCATGGTTGTATTTCATTGTTTTGGATCGGTTTCAGGTACAAGTGGTCTGATACACAGGGGCCGTACATGGTTGGAACACTGTCTCTCTCGCAGCAATCTACAGCATTGTGTGTTGCTATGGAGAATTTACTTACAGTTAGAGGTATAAACAACTTCTCTTATATACTGTAGTAATGCATGCTGATAAACATCCTACAGATAATGGTCTTTCTCACGAAAAATGTTGGTGTATTTTCAGTTGATTTTATACCATTTACCAACAATCTTACAGCTGGTTATGTCAATCCATTTGGTAGACCAAAATTAATAGTTCCCGTTCAGTAACTTAAGGACACTTTGTCCTAGGATCCTCAAACTTTAATAGAGGTTGATAATCAACAGACTAGACAACACCTATTGATTTTTAGGTCAGTATGTAAAGGTCCTCTTGACCTTTACCATTTCTGAATATTGGGCTGCCATGGGGGCACACAAGTTCTACAAACATCTCGTTACTTACTTATTTCAAACCCACATGTAGTTTAAATTATGTCTAATTTATTTTAGGTTGATTATGAAACAAGTTTTACCAATTTGGATTAATCACTCTGAACACCTCATTTCTGATGTTATCCATCGACATTAGGGTGTGAGAGGAGAGAAGCCTGTTTGTCTTATTGTATGCCGAGTGCCTAGCAAGAGAAAAACTGGTACCATCTGTGGTAGGGCGCGGCCTGGGATCGAACCCAAGACCTTCTGCACTTGAAGCGGACGCTCTACCACTAGGCTATCGAGGAGGTGTCAGCTTATTTGTATGAAATGTACCTGGTACTTCTTAACAACTGACATAATTTGTATGTTTCAGAAAGCTGCGGCAGATACTAACAGATTGAAGGGTGTGTTTTATCGTGCTGTTCAACATTGTCCATGGGCAAAGGTATTTATCATAAATGACACTCTATATCAAGAAATTATACATTAAGGCAGGACAACACTTGTAACTCCCACCAGAATTGCTTAAGATGGGCTAATGTCAGTTTATATTTGGCAAGACTCTTAAACTTGCTTGATGGTCTTCATGGAGAATCTTAACCTAGTTCTAATCTCACGAGGCACACATATAGGAAATCACAGTGTGCACAGAAAATAGTGCAGCAGATAACTTATTGATATGTTGTCAAATGCGGAATATTGGCTTTATTAGAATCAAAATACTGAATATGTAGTCACTTGTTCAAATGTGTACATTAAATCAATCGTCGGATGCGTACATTAAATCACTTTTGCTATGCACCCGTGATTTAATAACTACTCATCATACCTTGTGACTGTGCTTTATTCTACAATGAAACACAGTTACATATTCATGATTTCATTGAATTGACAGATTTCTTCTTGCAGTGTTAGCCAAAAATTACGTCACATGGTATGTCCACACTGTCTCTTATACCAATACCTTGTTGTTACAGATTCTCTACATGGATGCTATACACCTGTTTGGTGATGAGGAATTACAACAGATTGTGGATCTGATGACAGAGAAACATTTACATGTACAGATACCTGTGGAAGAACTAGACATCTTAATGAGTTCATGATATACCGGAGTGTGGATCTTATGACAGAGAAACAATAACTTGTACAAATACCTGTGGAAGAACTAGACATCTTAATGAGTTCCTGATAGAGAAACATTTACATGTACAAATACCTGTGGAAGAACTAGACATCTTAATGATCTCCTGATAGAGAAACATTTACATGTACAAATACCTGTGGAAGAACTAGACATCTTAATGAGTTCCTGTTAGAGAAACATTTACATGTACAAATACCTGTGGAAGAACTAGACATCTTAATGAGTTCCTGATAGAGAAACATTTACATGTACAAATACCTGTGGAAGAACTAGATATCTTAATGAGTTCCTGATATACAAGATTGTGGATCTTATGACAGAGAAACATTTACATGTACATATACCTGTGGAAGAACTAGATATCTTAATGAGCTCCTGATATACCGGAGTGTGAATCTTAATTATGACAGAGAAACAATTACATGTACAAATACCTGTGGAAAACCAAGATTTCTTAATGAGCTCCTGATAGAGAAACTTTAACATGAACATACACCTGTAGAAGAACTATACATCTTCATGAGCTGATATACTTCCATCTCCTACTTATAGTGGGGAGGACAATCATACTGATTTTGTGCTGGAAGGATAACACAAAATAAACACATGTTCTCCTTAAGCACTCGTACAATTTCAAACTGCATATGATTACTTGGTACCTAGCCTTGTTGTGAATATTGTCAGGAATGTTAGGTTTAATGATATTTGCAAGAATTATGGCCCTTTTTGTCAAAAAACCCTTCTAGTTGTTATTCAAACATGTTTATTTAAGTAAATGCAGCTCAGTTATGAGGTATCGGGTCAGAATGACCCACTTACAAGAACGGCCCATTATAAATGTACCAGAAGGGCCCACACTTGAGGTGTACCTAAACAGCCCACTTTCAAAATTGGGAGTTTACCAACAATTACACTCAAATAATATAAATATTTGAGCTGTTAAGTGCAGACAACTAACTACACCACAGTATTTTATAGTTCATTCCATAATAAGAATACATCATTTCAAATCACAATTAAACTTTATTTTATTAACTGGGCCTTCTTGGTTAGTGGTCCGTACTGGGAAGTGGGTCGTTTTGACCCTGATCAGTTATGATACTCCCTAGAAATGTTGGCAGCATGGAGACGTGGAGTGTGTATATTTATTTTGTATGTACACGCAAAGTTATCATATATTTACATAAGCTTTTCTTAAAAGCTACGCATTCTATAGAAGTGCATTCTCGGGCAAAAGCATTTGGATGCTGAAAAGAAAATGAAGAAATCGCTTTTGATCTCTATTCAACTGTAGAAATGTTTGTATGTATACATTTTGTTCGGTAAACCAGAACTATTATATATTTTGTGTATTAAATACAATGTTAAGATGTTCAAATATTGAACATAAGATTAAATTGTTTGTTTTGTCATATATCGTACATAGAGGACATTGAATGAGTGTTGGTTTATTATTGTATATCCTGGACTAAATCCTAACCAGTACTAACCTTCCAAACGGACATAACAACTTCTCCACATGTGGAAGAAAATCAACATTGTCATGTCAGATTTTCTTAATGAAACATCTTAGAGAAGTCCAGATTACACAACACTTGTACAGTAATGTAGAGATTGTGTCTTGCTTACACGAACTGGGAAACACATATACTCGGCCTCAATGAAAAGTAACCACCCTATTGACTCTTATAAACTCAGTACAATGAGAAACGTAAGTCGTAATGTAATGGGCGTTTTCTACATACAATCGGGATATAGATAACAAAACAGATATTCATCTAAACGTTTACTATTCCTTAAGACACATCACCAATGAGTTCTTGGAACGAATTAATATCCATGAAAAAAATGTGATATTAATGAAACATGTACACCAATGGTCAATAGTGTGTAATGTCAAAACATCAAAATGAAAAATGGAGGATTTTTGTAAAGAATGAAATTTTCAAAATAAACGACTTGTTTACATACCCATGGTTCCCAATGGTGAGTCTAGCGCATTTAGTCGCCAACCGGAAGCGATTCCTCAGGTTTGCAACCCTGATATAGACATCCTGTCTTTGCGTAGTAACATGCAGACTATCGGGTGTTGGTCTTTCTTTAACACTACCCGTTGCATTTTAACGTTGCAGTAGACGGGATACCGTGTCAAGACTACGGTTAAACCGTCATGTGACGTCAGTTTTATTGAGGAGACAAATAACCCGGTTACAGACAACATCAGACAGCCGTCCCATAGTTCCAAGTGATTATATTTGAAAGATGAAACTTTATTTAACAGTGGCCGTCCACTATCTTCAGGGATATAATGATTTCTGCACATAAATTATTCATGCAGACTGGTAGCACGTAAATCTCGTGTTTTTACAAGTAAGGACAATACCGGGCCATTTAATGCAAAAACAACGTGTTTTTGTAATCACAATGTGTAAAAAAACGTTTGATCAGTTATGCAAAATATTATGTCGATAGGTACTGAACTTTTCCCACAACATCAAAAATACTACCCTAAAACCACTTACGTTTCTTTTTGTACAGAGTTTATTTTAAAATTCACGTTACACTGTGTTAAAAGCCGAATATGACTATGTTTTGACCTTACAGTGTAGTCACAGCTATCCTATAAAACTTTTGTACCAATAGGTCATATTGTATACAAAATACAGAGGTTTATATATAAGTGGTGACTTTTCAGCGACACCCAGTATATAACAGCAATTACGTATACATGTAATGTACACATTTTTCCTTGACAAAGTTACTCCAAATTATAAGATGTTTCATCTATACACAAAATGCTGTTTGCATCAACTGAAATTATTAAATATTCTGCTATGCGTGACGTGCAAAATTAATAAACAAAGATCAAACATTTTCAAATATTTTTTATTTTAGAAAAAAATTCATTCACCTTAACAATATTTATTAATGTTAACAATGTTAGATATGATAAAATATGCACACAAAACATGTTTGAAAATGATGGCGAGATCAATAATAAACAAATATTTCACAAACATAAAATATTCACCATTACGAAATCAGGTTGTTGTGAAACAGAAGCTCCTAGTTCGACAGAATTGGTCAGAGACTTTAGCATATTGTATGACCTTCCGCTGTTAATCACTTTAGTATTTCAATAAAATGAACGTTCAGACATTTTTATAACATCAGAAGATGGTCACCCACAAAGTCCTTGCTGAAGTTAACTCTGTCTCAGTGGAAATCTGTCAAACTCAATGAATTTGAAAAGCTGATGAGTGAACACAAGAAGAAGTATAAATTTATTCTATATGTATAGTACGGAAAATTTGACCAGACCTTCTATTAGCATAGCCGATATAGTATCTATATTTATAACCCCAGATGTATGTTTTCATAAGCGGGGTATCACTCGAGGTGTAATACAAACACAAATCTAATGGGCCAATAACTTCAATGTAATATATTCATACATTAATGTCGGGATCATGTCAAATTCTCCGTACTATAAGAGTTGCAAAATTTGATAAGACTGTATTTTTCAGACCTAAGTACATTCAGTAGTGAAAAGAAAACTTCACAATTAGCGTACATCCTATTCAACAAATATGCTCTACATATACAGTGCAACAAGTAATTAAGAATTGCAAGTAATACAGAAGTCCCCTACCGATTTGAAGCCATTTTTAATGTTTCTGTTGCCATAGCAACCACAATTTATTTTGGAATCAAATATTATTAGACTTGCATAATCCCCTTGTTGTCCCCTATCTACATACCAAGTTTCATAAACCTAGTTTGGAAACTGTTTCAGTTATGTCAGGATCCAGATTTTTTGACGGACGGAGGGCAAACCTTTAGTCCCCTCCGGTCAAAAACCAGTAGGGGACTAATAAAAAGCTATTTTCTAAAAGATATTGGAGCACACACATAGAACAAGTGATGTGATAATGTGTCACATAATACTGTTAACATACATACAACTTATTTTATTCATTTACTTGAGAGTGGGTGTTAACAAAATATCAGGTGACCAGTCAATGAACACATATTTAACAAATGATTGACCAATGAAAACATACTTTACAAATGAAAACATACTTTACAAATGACTGACCAATGAAAACATGCTTTACAACTAATTGACCAATGAAAACATGCTTTCCAAATGATAGACAAATGAAAACATGTTTTGCAAATTATTGACCAATGAAAACATGTTATACAAACGATTCACCAGTAGGGAACATGAACACTGTACATGGTCTTCATAATTATCATTGAACTGAATTCTAGTAGGAGTCAGTAGGAGTCCTGGAAAGAATGGACTTATTTGCAGAAAATTAAGTTACTTTACGAAAAAAAGTTAATGCCTTTGAAATTTCATAAGCTAAAATGTTGCAATAGTACAATGTTTGAAACAGAGTTTAGTTGTAAGAATGTGCATTGCTGTTACCCAAAACAGACTTATCTGCTATAATGCAGATAGAAATGCCATACAAAACCACTCGGGAGAGGAACTATAAAACCATCAATGTATGTACATATATCATAAAGTCACCAGGTATATTTACAGTCTAACAGTACACTGTATGTCACAGCTGCATGTACAATAAAACATAATGATGATTATACAAGGTCATCTTTCACTATTTCACATAGCCAACTACTGTAAAATCAGAAATGTAGCGGGGATTTATCGTTGCTATATTTGCAAACTTTCTATTTCTGTTAACTTGAACAATGGCAATAAAACACAGAAAGTAGTTTAAATTTTCTAAGTTTGAAAAATCGCCAAAATTAACCTTGTGAACTACTTCAGATTAACAAAGTCGCGAAAAAATTTGATAGTAGTGCATTTTGTACATGCACTTTCAAAGATTGCAACATCCTAGTCCTGACAAGTTTGATATCTAATCAAATTTTACATGCTTGCTTTTATTCGAAGAAAATCCACCACCACCTGAACTGAACCCACCAGGTTTATTAAAACCACCTGGTGACTTATTAAAGCCACCAGGGGATTTATTGAAACCACCAGGCGATTTATTAAAACCACCAGGCGATTTATTAAAACCACCAGGCGATTTATTAAAACCAGGTTTAGGACCTTGGTTGTCCCCAAATTTATTCCCACCAAAGTTTTTTCTGTCACCGAATTTGTTCCCACCAAAATTTCCCTTATCTCCGAATTTATTCCCACCAAAATTTCCCTTGTCCCCAAATTTATTTCCACCAAACTTTCCCTTATCTCCGAATTTATTCCCACCAAAATTTCCCTTGTCCCCAAATTTATTTCCACCAAACTTTCCCTTATCACCGAATTTATTCCCAGCAAAGTTGCCTTTGTCCCCAAATTTCTTCCCATTTGAGTTAGGCCCCTGCCCAGAAAATTTATTTGGTCCAGGTGAGTTACTCTTGAAGTCTTTCTTTTCACCTTGATTGGCCTTATTATTAAAGTTTGTCTTCTCTGGACTTTTACTTTTGTCGGCACCTTTGCCATCCTGACCTCCAGTTTTATTTAAAGCTGGTTTACTGCTATCTATAAGCTTCTGTAAGTCTTTCTGTAAGGGGTTTGTTTTTGCAGCGTTCTGAGATACGTCTGGCTTCTTTTTCTGCGGTTTGGAAGAATCATCCTGAGCTGCCTTGAATGGATTTTTACCCACATTACTTGGTGTCACTTTACTCTTCGTCTTCTTCTCTTTCTTCTTTTTCTCTATCCTTGCAACCTTATTTGGGTAGGCACGGTTAAGGTAAATAGTTAAAGCATAACAGTACTATCAGTATCATATATAGAGGATCTTGCAAGAGTGCTCATTACATATTCAAGTTTTATTATACGAGTGGACAAAATTATATGACAGGAGTGTCATATTGTTTTTGTCGACAAGTTTAATAAAACTCGTATATGAGCACGAATGTTAGATTCTATTTATCACACTACCTTAGGAAAACGCCCATTATTGTTCAAAATGATGATGTACGCTGCATATGTTTCAGCCAAAATTCAGCGGTACAAAAAACACAACGTCATGACGACGTTGGTATTATCCTGACGTCATTTACAGATCAATGCATGGATTGGCTTACGTCACATCAAGCTAATTTAAATATTTATTGCAGTCTGGGAGTGCAGAACGATATTTAAGGCACGGCTTTACGGCACTCCTGGACCGCAGGTTATGTGATAAATATATTCATAAACAGATCCACTCATGCATTATAACCCTGGTGTATAATTAATTCCGGGCCCAGGAGTGTGGCAGGTTGTGGGTTCGATTACATGAAGCAAAATACTGAAGCCTCTTAGTATGGTACTTATTTAACACCTTGAATTCTATTATTATATACCAGTAGACTACTGAGAACTAGAAGGATTATTGACAAAAAAAGTCTCCCACCAAGGGCTATAACTAAGGCAGAACTAGCGTTTAAGACAATATTCACAACTAGGCTTGGTAATCAGTATTCATATGAAGTTTCATTGAAATCCAACCAATGGTTAATGGGAACAAGCGCACACAAACTTTGTGGCATCTGTAAGACCGACATCCAGCACAGATTCAATATGTCTCCCCCAGTATATCAGGGTGGACACAAGTCATGGTATGTGACGTCAATTTTGGCTAACACTACAAGTAAAAATATGTAAACACAAAAGTTTAAAACAAGTATTTTATTATCAGACCGATTTCAACGAGATATCCTCGACGCTAAAGTCAAGAATGAATCCATGCCATTTAAGATTTATGTGCAAAATGTCAAATTTTTCCCGGAGGCCAACTCAATTAAGGTCCAGGCAGTTGGGTCAGTTTCGGGCAAAAACTGTGACCTTTTGTAAAATACCTATTGACTTGCGTTGAAAGTACTTAGTCTCCGCTTCAGCTTCAAGGGTGCCTTGTTAAAATGGGTCAAAGAATAAAATAAATACGGTTGTTTTAAACTTTGTGCTGATATATTTTTACTTGAGTTCTTGACCAACATTTGCGTCACACACCAAATGGTATGTTGACCCTGTATATTTGGAAGACAACAATTGTGAATGATTTCCTATTCATCAAAGGATATGTTATCTTTGTTCTTCTCTTTCTTAGGTGCTTTCTTTTCCCCAGGTTTTCCTCCTGAACCTTTCATTTGTAGTTGGCCGGTACTTTCTTCTACCCGTATCTTGCGGCCCTTCAGTTTACTCTCATGCAGCTTAAGAGCGAAGGTTGCACCATCAGGGTCCTGTGTATAAAGTCAATAATTCTAGTATTGTATCAATGGACCAGAGGCCAGATGTTTTCATACATACTGGTATGTATATCGAAAATTAAATTGACCAATGATAGGATTAACATTTTTTTGGTTGAAAATATATTGCATGTGTTTGCATAATCAAAATTGAATGGTTTCGCTTGATAACCTCCAACTAACCTCCAGAAATAAATGGGCAGAGAGCTTTCTTAACACTGGTGTCTGGTCAATTGCATAAGGTACAGAACTTTAAATTTGAAATAAGTCAATGTATTTTAAACATGGAAAAGAAATTGATTTAAACAAAACAAACTCTAGTCTCGATTTAACATATCGACTTTATACATGGAACAGAACAGAACACATTATACCCCAGACGCTGTAATACAACGAAATATTGGTACGATGAATTCCATGAAATTTAAATTGCATGTCTGGTGTTTATACTAGTTTTATAATTTCAATACGAATGACTCAAACACGCAATTACCTAAAATAGTCAAGACCTGAAATGTTAAGTCATGGATTCTGTAATCTTGTTTCGTCTATTAAAATGGTATCCACACTATGCCTTAAGATTCCTCCGGAAAGGTATAACAACAAATATGCTCAAAGTCTGTGTACTTGAACTAGATGACATATCAGTCTTGTACTAGAATATGTGCTTATTAAATATATAAGTTTTGTTTTTATCATTAAGCAGAAGATGACGTTGAAGCGAAACAATGACTAAAATTCTTACGTTAAAATTGACAAATCCGAAGCCTTTACCGACACACGTTTTCTTGTCTCGAATCAAGCGAACACAGTCAATATCTCCACAGTCACTGAAGTGCTTGTGGACAGCCTCCTCCTCTATATCTGAAGTTAGATCAACAAAAAATGTTATACAGTCATGCAAAATGTGTTCTCTATTAACAGGTTATTTATCATTGGAAATGGTCTGATGAAAGATAAAAGTGATGGTCTTCATAGACAGGTTTTGTAACCATGGCCTTTGTTTATAGGTGATTTTCGTAGAAAAGTTTTGTAACCATGGCCTTTGTTTATAGGTGATTTTCGTAGAAAAGTTTTGTATCCATGGTCTTTGTTTATAGGTGGTTTTCGTAGAAGTTTTGTAACCATGGTCTTTGTTTATAGGTGATTTTCGTAGACAGGTTTTGTAACCATGGCCTTTGTTTACAGGTTGTAGTTCTGAGTTGACAGTCATCAGGAAATCTGTCTTGCAAGAATTCTTAAATAAATTTAACCACATGTTATCATCTACTGGTCCACTATGGAGGAGATGTCCTACTTATCAAGCATATACAGTAAAACCTCAATAATATACCACCTTTTAGACCTGATTTACAAATCCAGCGCACTATCCACTTGACTGGGGCCGTGGCTTTTAAATAAGTAATAATACTACATGTATAAGTTGGATAAACAAGTAAACTTACCAAATGGTAAATTACCCAGAAAGACAGCACTCTTTGTATCTTTCTGAAATGAGAAGTTAGGATTAGAAATTAAAATTGTTAAATCTTATAATAAATAAAATTATTTCTTAGTATTGTATTTTCTAGGATAAGTAAGCCTCTACTTATTGAAGGGCGATTATTACTCATAATTCTTTTAGAACAATAAATCACATGTCAATAACTTCAAGCCTATACTTAGTAAGGTTGCTGCCATGTGTGTAATAACAAAGAGCATCATGTCTAAAATTTAATCTCGGCGTTTGCTTTAGTGGAGGGTACATGTATCATGATTATGCAGAGGTACTAAATTAACACTCCTAGTAATTTAAAGCTCAAGCACCGCACAAGTTTCTAATAGAAATAGATATATTTCACTAAAAAGCTCGTAATACATTCATGCATAAAGTGGTTGACAACCACATTAATTTGTTTGCACTTTGCTACAAGAACATGAACAATATGCATTCAGTAAAGGCTTCAATTCTACATAACAGGATTCAGGAATGAGATTCAATAAATACTCTAAGGGTTTCTGACAAAAAAGTATGTCTCCCACAAAGGGTCATAACTCCAGCGAAAATCATCCAACCCAAAATTCCTTCAATATGCACAACTGGGCTAGGTACATGTACAAGTATTCATGTGAAGTTACATTGAAATCTGCTTGATGGTCTTAAAGTAGATCTAGCATGGACAAACTTTGTGACATCCATCGTGACAGACGTCCAGCACTAAATGAGATTGTCTCCTCCACTATATGTAGGAGACATAAACACACTACCTGATGTTCTCTAGCAGCCATGTCCACCCTTAAGGTTAACTTATTCACCTCCTTTCCATTCCTAGATAACAAAACAGTAACAAAATGTGAAAACGTAGTACTATAATCCTACAAAAGAATGCAATGTAATCTCAAATCAATCTTCTAAGAATCAGAGGATATGCAATACCTAGACAAACAACATCGGTCAGTTTTTTTCCATATAGATAGTATTTCCCTTGATGTATTGCAATACAATATATTACCAGTACATTAGCCTCTATTCCTATAACTTCGTGCATTCCTACAAGTTCGTGCATTTTAGTAAAACGTAGATTGCTTTGCTAATAATCTCATTTCCGAGCCTGAATTAATTTTAAATTACCAACAAGACATTTATCCAGCCGAATAATGCAAAATAATTGACAATAAACAGGGTTGGTTACGTTTACGGCGAGTTTTGTCCGAGGACAGATTTTACTGTTTACATAATCACCGGTACCGGTCGCGAAATCTGGAGACATTTGTTAATCTCAAAATTCGCATTAGATGCGATATATTTACGAACGGAAAAAGGTGTTAATTAACTGACAAAATGTCAAACTTGATGTTACAAAGCTTTTTATTATTAAAATCTTTCACGTGCGTTCTTAATGACGTCATCAGTTTATGTGCACAAACTTACAGGTCACAAATGTTTATATCAAGACTGCAGACTGCATCTAACATTGAGGCCGATTTTTCAAGTTTTTTGCAGTTTGGCATTCAATTTGTGTTTGAATTTTGTTAATAGACATATAATTGATATTGTTTATCACATGGTTGGTCCCAGTGTATTTGTTTTTGTGCAGATGCACCGATTTCAAATCTAAGATGCACGAACTTGTAGGTGTAGAGGCTACATATCAAATCAATATGCATACAACATAAGAAGTCACTTCAAAACAACAAACACATAATTGTTTTTACAATATTATATATGATGAAATCTATAACTCAAAGTACCGGTATATAAAATTTACCATGTGCATGTTACATCCAGTTCCAGGTAATTTGCTAAACATAAAGCATGTTCTAACATTCCTATACTCATGATAAGTGAATTCAGACCACTCATAGACCATGAAGTATTAAAACATCTGCCTTGATAGCCTAGTGGTAGAGCATCCGCTTAGAGTGTCAGAGGTCTCAGTTCTATCCCGGGCCACGATATACCAGTCGTTAGAAATGGTACTGTTATATTTCCTTCGCTTGACGCTCAGCATATTTGGTTCCAGGTAACTGCTGGTTTGTACAGTGTCAGAATAATGTTACTGGGTAGTCTATATAATTTATGAATAATGACTATAATGTTGGTCCGTTGGACTTTAATTAAACAATATTTTTATTTCAAACACATTCCCCCAGTCATATGGTGGGTACTTACATAACTAGAGCTGCTTTCGCAGCTTCTGCAGTCTTAAATCTTACAAATCCTACACAGTTCTTTCTCCCTGGATGAAAATCCTTCCTGGAAAAAGTACATCAAATATTGCATAAAATATATATAGAGATAGAAGAAGTTTATTTCGAATTCAAATTAAATCTACATAATAATAAATAAATTTGAAACGCAACTATTCAGAAGATAAATTCAGAGATTGCAAACATCTGCGTAAAGCCAGCCATACGTTCAAGGAAGCTAGCTAATATTTTACGTTAAATAAACAAGATATTCATCGCTTTAATCCTTCGTTTGACACAAACAATTTGACCGTGTAAAACCAAGTCCCAATCAGTCCCAAGCCAATTTTGTGTGTCAGGGACTCGGGATTCACACCAAAATGAAACACTGCCTTTTATTTAGATTAGTGTTTATGGATCAAGTTAATTTGTTCGCATTATTAAACATGAGAAGATTTCTAAATACCCACTTACTTGAGAGCTATAACTTTCTTGGGCAGGTTTGGATCATTTACTGGCTGAAAACAAAATAACATTTTCTGAAATGCTAAACATCAAGTGTGACATATTTTTCTTATCCTATAAAACAATAATTCTTGACCCCTGTAGATGTGCAGATATACTCCTTTCAGAAAATGTTGTTATTAACTCATGTCATGGTCGTCTCTATTCAAGTTCAAGATTTTGTGGATATGCAGAAAAAAATCATGTTTCTTTTCGTAAACATAATAAAATATATCCCACTATACAAATAAATATTCATATAGTTACAAAAATACTACATGAGACTTTGGTATTACTGTATTATACTTACCAGACAGCGGAAGCGTACACTTTCTATTGCTCCACATCCAGCAAATAGTTTTCTAATATCCTGAAAGAAATAAACCAAATCACAATAAGTGATACAAGTAGAAATGAACATGTCAAATACATGAAGCAAGGAGATTCCATGACAACAAGGTTTTCTAACACCCATCACTCAACGCAAACTGAACTCCAGTGCAACTAAACTTCACAAGCTGACAATTATACAGTATACAAGTAAACATTCATGACATTATTTAGATATGTAAAACACATATAATGATTTATCACATGTTTGACGTCGCGGTAGCGTAATAAAGCCATTATTCATTTTTTATAATACACTAGTGTAATAAAGCTATCACGCGACGTATTCAAAGGCTAGGCGACGTCGTCAAAGTTGCGCGTTTATTATAGTGAAAAATACGTAGCTATTTTATGTTTTGGCCGGAAAAGGCTAACATATGATAAAAAGAACATTACATTTGTGACTTTCCATATTGAATTTATTAAACTCGTTGAAAAAATCGATAAAATGCTCGGCAGAGCCTCGCATTTTATTATTTTATTCAACTCGTTTAATAAATTCAATATGGAAAGACACTCATGTAATATCCTCTATATTTTAAACATAGATTTATGATTAAATAGAAAACATCAAGGTTCCTAAAACATTGATATAAAAGGTAACTTAATATCCATTAACTAATAGGTCAGTGGAACATGTTTATCTATATTGGTAACTGCACCCAGACGAGGTAGAAGGTATTATGTTCCAATCTCATCACTTTCCAGCAACAACGTGGGTGAAAGTTTGAAAAAATTTCTGAAAAATCTGAAATCCTCAAAAATCGACAATTTATAAAGGGAAAATAAAGAAAAACAAACCTTTTGGTATTCTCAAAAACCTGAAGTTCAGGCATGTGCCTGAAAAATTTCAGCCATGTAACAATCCCACTCACTGACCTGCCATAAATGTACATTTCACCTACCTTTTTCTTAGATTCCAAGGAAACATTGCCGACAAATATGGTTCTATCATCCGTAAGCTTAGCTTGTTTGTCTCTTCTTGGTCTTGTATCTTTGTCAGCTTTTGTCTTCTTACTAACCGGCTCATCTTCATCTGAGTCATCTACAACTTTCCTGCAACAATAGTGACGATACATAGCTATAGATGACATTGTAAGATAAATGACACTTATGATGCACGAGTTGCTCTCAGACTCCCTATTACAGTCAGGTCTCGATACAAACACACCCGATATACTGACAAATTCACTCTTTGTATCAATTCAATATTCCGACATATAAATTACAATACATTACGTCATTTTGCTTGGTAACAAACAGCATTGTTGTATAGAGACCAGATTGAACATCAAATATATTTTTCCTGTACCATAATTTATGCCATTACAGCTCATAAATTTTTCAAACAAATTGATGGTAATTTTGTTTTGCGTTTGACTCAAGACAAAGTCATAGTGCTTGGCCATTCAGTTTATCCCTGGCTTATTGACCAATGACCTCCGGCTTCGACGGAAGAGACAGAAAGTTTGTGTGATACAAGAAATCAGGAGGCGCTGCCCTAGCTTTTTCCAAATAGATTCCTCGGTTCTTTAAAATGCCTGGTGTTAATTGTAATGTTTTTATATAAATTATTACCTTTTCTTTCCTTTCTGTGCCAAGGCTTCATGAACCATGCCTTTTGGAGGACGAAATCCTGCATCTTTGCTGACATCAACATTTTGTTCTTCATCACTGTCCTCATCATCATCTTCGTCATCATCATCTTCATCGTCACTGCTACCATCGTCTACTTCGGGCAATCCACTGTCAATACTTGCCTCCATGTCATCAGCAAGTTCAGCATCATCATCATCGCTGTCATCATCATCATCGCTGTCCTCATCATCGCTGTCACTTTCCTTTACAACAATGTCGCCCTTTTTCATCACTTTAACAGCATTATCATCACTTTCATTATCACTGTCATCATCACTGTCACTTTCATCGCTAGATTCATCCTCATCCGCGATATCATCTGTGCTCTGTTGTAATTTGCTAACATTCGACTGCTCCAAATCACTGTCTTCCTCACTAGAACTGTCATCTGAATCACCCGAACTTTCGTCACTATCGTTTCCACCTGTATTTTTCAAGTTTTTCAAGGCTTTGAATTTCTTAAAATCAGACTTTGTTGGTTTTACGGACACTTCTTCCATTTTACGCTTCTTTCCTTTGCCAGGAGCGTTTTTACCACTGCTGGCTTCTTTTTCTACACCACTGTCCACAGATGAAATGCTATCAGACAGTTTAGATGGGGTTCCATTCTTTTGTGCCTGAAAAAAGGATTAAAAGTAAATCATCCGACTAAGATAATCACAGTGAACATACAATAACCCTTTACTCAATAAAAAACCTACACAATCCTGATATGTGTACACATCTCATGAACAAATTTAGGAAAAATATCGAGGACGATCTCCCTCCATAAAAAATCTGTATCTGTAATTGGATGCTTTAACTCCATACTCTCAGGTTTTATTAGAAAATATTGAAATATTGAAGAATTAACATATCTTAGAATCAGTATGGAATAAAGCTTTAACAATTTTACATAATTAAAAATGTTACATTTTAAGCTCAATCTTGTTTTGTCATTAAATGTTGTTACATGGAATGCACAAATGCAGTATTAATTCACATGTAGAATAATTTTTATTAATACAAATGCATATAAACAAACGTTACTTTCACAATGAATCATGGAATTAAAGAGGAATTGGAGTCTTATGTTTATTTTATTACTGATTTGCAAATTCTAATTCAATAGTATGAATTATTAAGCTTAAAACACTACTGTATTCACACACGGTCAATTGAGCATAGCTTATAGTTTCTTAATTCTAATTTCTAGACTGGGATAAATAATTGTTCTATGAAACAAAAGTTGAATAGATTGTCTACCTTCTTATCATTCAGACGTTTAAATAAACCCCTGGATTTTTTATTCTTCTTTTTCCTCTTCTTCTTTTCACTACTACCAGTCACTGATTTATCCACCTCTCCTGTTCCACCTGAATTAGGAGTAGTTTTCATGTCAGTTTTTTTAACTGGTGATGGTGTCTTCGTCTGATTTGCTGGAGACGGTTTTTTGCCACTTTCAAAATTCAATGACTTGTTAGCAGTTTTGGGAGTATTCTTGTTTTTCTTTCCCACAGAAGTAACATTTGGGGTTTGATTGTTGTTCTTTCCAGTAGAACCAACATTTGGGGTTTGGTTTTTGTTATTTCCAGTAGAAACAACATTTGGGGTTTTGTTTTTGTTCTTCCCTGTAGACACAACACTGGGAGTTTGGTTTTTGTTCTTTCCAGCAGAACCAACCTTTGGGGTTTGGTTTGTGTTCTTTCCAGTAGAAGCAACATTTGGGGTTTGATTTTTGTTCTTTCCTGCAGATAGTGCATTGGACTTATCCATTTTTTTATTTTGTTGAGGCGTAACCATAGCATCCTCTGACTTTTTATTAGAGTCACCTTTCGACGGTTTAACTTTCTTCTTTTTGTCAGAAATTGCACCCCCAGTAGCAGGTGAGTTTTTTGGAGTCAACATTTTTGACAAATCACCAGCCTTGTATGCAGCCATATTTCTGAAGTAAACAATTCATCGAAGTAAAAATAAAGATTAAATAAATTTCAATAAATATCTATTCTAATGGATATATAGGGAGTGACCAAAATAGAACAGAGCTACTGGCAAGCTATCACTGAATGAGACAGCCCCAGATACTGCTATGACAGTGTCATTAACAAAAGCTACTGGTTTCTATCAGACAGCACAATCCAGTATTATTTTATGTGTTTGACTGAGAAAGTAATAAGTGCACCTATAGTCATTAGGTTTAATCCCTGCCTAATCGCCTAATGACCTATGGCCTCGAAGGGAAGAGATGGAGAGATTGTGTGATACAAGGAATCCGGTACACTAGCTCTTTCCAAATAGACTCCTTGCATCTTTAATTTGCCCAACCTCATTAAAATCAGACCCTAACATTTGCTTCATTTCTTTTACGCTGTTTAGAGATCTGACTACACTCGGTAAGAGGTCATGTCCAAATGACCTCTCTGGTGCACAATGACGTCACATACCCTCAGCAGTCTTTCACCGCACTTTCAGATTTATGAAAGCAGCAATATGATTGGATGACGTAGTTCACATCGACATGGCTACATAAGGAGTGTCGTCAGATCCTGTATCAGCGTAAAGTAGTGAAGCGTTATAAGGGTCTGATTTTAATGAGATTGTAACTTGCCCAGTATATAGCATCAATACAGTGTACGCATCTACCTCGGTGTTACCAACTTACCAACCAGTTGAAACACTAAAAAGGGTATGTTTCTGAAAATTCTACTGTGGAGTCATAATATCTAAGCGATAATTATGATAATATAACATGGCTGAATTATAAGCATGTGGAATCCAACACCAACTTGTGACAAAGTTTCCAAGTCTGCAAATTGGGAAGTGTATTGGTTTCTTATAGAATTCGACCCCCCTTGACAATTTGTGACAGGATTATTCTGTAAAAGGAAATTGGCTACAGAGCAAATGACACAAAGTGACACATGAATGTCTTTCATCTCTTACCTAGTCTTAGGGCATCAAACCACGGAAATACATTAGACGGAAAAGCAACTCATTCGACCCCCACTATATTTCCTATATAGGCCGCCATACTGGAATGAAATATCGCGATCGGCTTACTTGTACGAGACTTAACGAGACTTGGCGAGATTCTCAAGTTGGCGCTATTTTTCCCCGCTAGCCGCCGCCATCTTGGATTATTTCATCAATTCAGCCTAATTTGTCAATGAGATATTTGTTTTCATTTAAAGCAACTCTTCGTCAAAATAAGCAAAGATGGGAATTTATTGGTCCCTTATGTGTTTGGAAAGTTTTTGTATAGATAGTTTGGACGATTCATCTGTCAATTGTGACATAGACCACATTTTCTGTGACCTATCCTGATCGATAAATTTTCAATCGACGGGTTTTGGATTGCTTCCGATATTTACTTTTTTAAATCCCTAAGGAAACTTATTTACGACTGTTTTTCTTATAAATCAATATTTTTGTGATCTTTGGGGTGTCCTCTATTTGTTGAAAATGATCAAACCACTTAGTTTTGTGGTTTTGACACGAAAAAAAGATTTCTTTTGGATAAGTCATGTTCACAATTATCGTGCTTACCGAAGCGCGCAATGCATTATGGGTAGTCAGGTCATACTTAGGCTATTTTTCGACCTGCTTATCCGTTCTGTGTATATCCGTGATCAAACCCATGGCCATGGGAAAGCAGTATATTTATTATTAAACAAACACCGTCGAGTAAAAAAATGATATTTATGTAAGTGGATTAACTGACTAACTTTCCATAAGAGTTTTGTTGTTGGTAAATGTTAGATATATGCTGTTATTATGAGTATAATTCCAAATATCCGAAATATGTTTACTTCCGAAACAAGGTAATTTAACCATGCGTGTTACAAAACATGAAGAACACTTAATAATGCAAACAATGTACCTTTTATAATGTAGTTGTCTCTGCTTTAGATGTAAAGCTTTGTATATTATGAAAATGTGAACACCTAATTGATATAAAACTTAAAAGAAAAAATATTTTTTACATGCTGCTTTAACGACACAGATAAAACCCGTCTTGTACGTGCTTATCGGTTGTGTGGAAAAGCCATACTCCTGAAAGGTACGGGCGATGTGCGTACAATGCCGTTATAGTCAGTTAGTGATCAGGTTGGGAATGGGCCCCGATAAACCTTAAATGTCTTTCAAAGCAATTCACAGGGAATTGATGCATAATAATTTTATGTTCAAAGTTGGCCATATATCAGTATTAGAATTGTATTGCAATTTGGCTTTATAAGGTCAAAGATCATACATGTAACATTCTCTCGTATTCTTTGATAAGGTGCCTAGTTCTCCGAATTACCTTTACCGTCTGTATACTAATAGGATGTATTGTTCTGATAACTCTTTGTAACCTAGTATGCTATAATTATAAAAGTACTTACGACCTTCTTCTTCTAAGCCAGCGATATAGACCTACCATTGTCATATGTTATAATTATGTATACAAATTGTGTTCATATGACATAATGGGCTTATATATAGTTGATTTTGTGTCTTTCACTTGTGGGCATGATATCCAAGTTCAGTTAAATAAAATTTGCACGTGCATAAATTTATCTGAAAGCGCTTGAGTAGGTGAATCCATTCCCACAGCCCCCAACAATTCCAGACAACCTTAGTTGTTGGATTTAAAATATTGTGCGACCCTTTAATGACACCAAATCATGCTGCCGTATGCCCTGGACTGTTACGTGGTTTGCAGATCAAATCAAGACAACAATGCATATTTTTCTAAAATTATCAAGAGCTGTTACTAACTTTTTTTAGGAAAACTCTTGCTTATTCAGGTCCCAAACTCTGGAACACTTTACCACTACACATAAAACAATCAGGGCTGTCTTTAAGACATCATACCTCAAATGGTGGTTCTCTGGTGGGAAAAACTTGATAAATATGTAATATACTTGTGTCACGTAATATATAAATGTAGTTTTGTTCTTTATTTTATAAATCAATTTCACTCAACTGTTCTATAAATTGTTGGTCTAGTTTCATTTGATATGTTTAGTAGCTTAATTAATGCACTGCTGTTAAATTTAATGTAAATATCATTCTGTAAATGTTATATTTGTTCACATTTGTTGTAAATTGTATGTACATATATCTTGAGGCTCACAGGTAAGACTGACTTTGCCAACTGTGTTGCCTCATTAAATAAAGTCTTTATTATTATTATTATTATTATATACTACAAGCATATTGCAGTGAATATGTGAATATTAAGTTGTCCTACGCCACATACCTTTAGAGAACATCATGAACGACTAGGTGTGCTTCCGAAAGGGTACCTTAATTATATACATCAAAGAATACGGGAGATCTTATGTATGATCTTTGGATACATATATCGGCTTTTCGAACTCCATATATATACTAATACAACGAGTAAGTTGGAATTATATATATTTTTAATGTTTTGAAAACTTGTTGAAACTCGGCGTTTGTCGCGTAGGAAAACCATCCCTTAAACCGTATACGAGCACGTGCTTTTCTACGCGCAAATGCTAGAATACGTAACAAGTTTAATTAGACTGCAAGTTGGCCAAAAATAAGCTAATAATTAGCTTCATTATATCAAAGAATACGGTGTATGATCTTTGATTATATGCTCATACGTCAATATGTGAAATTTCATGTAAATAAATCCAAGTAAAAATTGTCAACTAAAAATTGTGTTTATATTTCAAAATCTCATGAGTGTTCATCACGTGTCAATTTCAGCATGTTATGTGCTCTTCAAGACGCTCAGTAATGCCGAATTCGTTCATGGACAATGAATGTTGGTGCGCATCTCATGCACGTGTGCAAAACATGCTATATTTTTTAATTACCCAATACATCGAATGCACCGATTTTAGCTGCAAAACGGCCAAAATAAATCAATACTTATCTGCATCTCCTTTTCAAGTATCGGCATACATGCGAATTTCATGCGAATAGGTCCACTTGTAGTTTTGACAAGAGACTAATTAGTCGCTTTTATCCATAGTCTCTGTTTTGACAAAACAGGAATGAAATATAAACTGGCGGTTTAGTACCTTTGTGTATGTTTTAGTAAATGTACTCCTACCAGGCGCGTAGCTACCTGTACGCAGAATACGCAGCTGCGTACACATGCTTCTCAAAAAGTGAAAAAATAAATGATCGAAAAATGCAATAAAACTGATGCCTAAGCCCTCAGGGGGTAAGCCTTTAGTATTTTCAGCATTTCTTAAAAACACTTTTAAAAACCTCTATACAAACAAAAAAACCTGGCTTTTTCAGTAAAAATAATGTTAAAGATGATGCAAAAAACACGCAAAACGCACCAGAGACGTTCTAGAGAACAAATATTTTCAGGGGGAGCATGCCCCCCCCCCCGACCCCCTAGCCTTCTTTGCGTACACATTCAAATCCCTCTAGCTACACCCCTGCCTACAAACCATTTCATACTTATTTAAACCCATTTTGAATACTTTAATGAATAATAAAGAATCTAAACGGGTACGTAACTTTAAGATTTTCGTAAAAATACTATCCTGGCATTGAGATCTATTGAGAAGCAGGCGTGATCAAAAAGATAATACAACAAATCAGGCACTCGACAGGACTTGGTACTCACTTACATGGACACGGATGGAAAGAACCGTCCACTAAGTGTGGCATGCTGCTCAGATACAGGATAATTTTTTTCTAGTTTAAATGTATTAAGCTTTGCATTTTTCTAGCCGCTCAGTAGATATATAACTTTGGCAGTCAATATAATCAAGCATCGAACGAATATGTGACGTAACTTTATCATTGAACATTGCCAAGTTCAGAACGATCGAGTTTGTGTGATAGATACCGCTTCCACAAGCAAAATTTGCAATGTTTTCCCTAACTCAGTAACGGTAACTTGATCATTGGACATTGTGCACCTATCAATATTTTGCCGCAGGGCGTCGGACAGATCCAGGGGAATCAGACATTTCTCTCTCTCTCTCTTTTGTCTGAATTCCCACAGTGGGGGTTCACACAAGGTGTTTTACATGGCCCGCCATCTTTAAATGGTTGTCTGCATTTTTTGCGGCGTCTGAATTCACAAATATCGGGATCTGAAATCCGGCCAAAGGCTATTTCCCGGGACCTGGAATCATTTGGCGTGTCAAATTCCCATTAAATTTTGTCTGTAATCGTCTTCTGTCGGTTTGTGTGGTGCGGTCGCCTAAATTGCTTAGAAAAACAATGCATTTTTTTCGAACTCGCTTTAATCGCACAAAAACTTTCTGATGGAATAGTATTAAGAATGACTTAGTACGGCATACAGCTCAGCAAATCAACGCATTTAGTAACCTAGCTCGCTTCGCTCGTACGATAATTTTATCAGTGAATATCTCAAGTAGACAACAACATGAACAAGTGTGTGATATATTCTGTCCGTATAGAAATATATTCTTTATAGCTCGAACAATAATCGCAAAACAGTTTAAATATGCAGTTTTTTACAGCTGAGACGTGGGCAGTAAGTATTTTGCTCGTTCGCTTATGTGTTGGGCATTGTGCGTGTAATCAGTGTAGTATGTGATTTGTTTATGTTTTCTGTGCTCGGTTGGTTACGTTGAGTACTGCCTTTCCTGTCCGACTTCATATGATCTTTTTATATGACATGATCCTCAGATAAGCAATGCATTTCCCCTCAAAACATATCGGGGCAATAAACCCCAACCTCCATTAGAATGAGGGATGCACCCGATTCTCTAAACGTCCCGGACCGTCTCCTCTCGCTAGCTACCATGATGCCGCTCTGATGAACAATACATTTTTCTGCTCACACAACAACATTGTTTGTGAATATTATAAAGTTAAGAACGAGTTGGTGTAGCATACTTCTCATATTAGCAAAGCAATTTTCTGGTTTGCTTCACTCGCACAATTACTTATATTAACAAATTGACTGACGGAACGATTTTGTGTAGCATATTAAAGATGCTCATAGAACGATCACGAGCTCATATACAAAGACATTGCTAATTTCCTTCTTACATCCTTTGAATTCGTATGATACCAAAGATCTAAACACATGTATTTTTATATCTTTGATACCACGAAGTTTTATATGTGCGTGATGATACTACAAGTATCAGATGAGTTTGAAAAGTAAAAGATTATGGACTACGATTAATCAGTATGTTTTGTATGATTATAAATGCACCACAAAACCTGTCCTCGGGAGGATCCATTGTTTTCTTTTTGTCCAGGGAAAGGGGCATATGCACGTCAATATTTTTGCCACCCTAACAATTAACTATATCAATCCTCACAATAACCGCCCCTGGATTAGACACGATGTATACTGTACTATAGTTGTAAGATATGCGATAGGAAGTTGTTTTTAATGCGACTCCAATGCTTTTCAAAACTGGCTATATAAGGTATTCTGGAATCAGTGAAAATATTAGCTGGTATTATGGACTCGCTAAAAATTAAGAAGTATTCGGGATTCATAGGGGAGGGGAGGTGACACCCTCCATGGATCTTTATTATCTAATTCTCTGCACCCTCATCTAATTCGAATTTATAGATCTAATTTGATCAGCAGTAGGTCATGTGGAGTGTTTGATTAGTCAAGCCTGCATGGAGTCTATAATCACTGATTTTCAATAACTAGGTCCATGCCATGTTCCGTTGTTTTATTAACAAACCAACCGCTAGAAACCTAACAAATATGTCTCTACAGAAGGTTATTACATCAGCCCAAACACTGCGATAAAATAGTCTCTTCCATCGTCCATAAAAAAGTTCAAATTTTCAAAACATCTATCAAAATTTAAACCTTCGTTATTGTCGCCGACTCAAAATACCTAATTAAACAACGTTTTCTTTTAACGAGTTACTCATTGGAGACGGTATTTTTTGTTTTAACATCAAGCTCAAACCTTCCTTTCAATAATTCATGAGGCAATCTGATGTCCATTGCCAGCTATAGTGTCAAATATTGATGCGTTTCATGTGTCGCCAATTTTTTCAATTTTAAAAAACCTTCGTTATTGCCAATTAATATAGTGTAGCAAACTAAGAAATAACTTGTTTATGACAAATGAAACATCATTATGTATACCACAAAAGACTAAATAAGACTATAGGAACGCAGGCATATACGCATTATTTATTAAATCCCGAACACCGTGCATCATAAAATATTAACCTTTACTCAAAAGTAATAGCGTAAAACTTTCGTGATCATAAAGGATGCACATTAATTCTAAAGCTGACTCCTGATAGGCTATTTATACAACCAGATATATCAACTTGGTGTAATAAAAACGAAATTTATGTTTAATACAGTGTTATACATTAAACTAATTTCAGTTTTGTACACAGTTTAAACCTTCGTGATTTAAACTTTCGTTGCCAAAATTCGAAACTAACGCTTAAAACGCAGAAGATTACAATTATATGACTTTTTGTCAGTCCTATTTGAAGTGTACACTTACTTGAATGCGAAATCTCCGAGAGATGTCGTAAAACTTTGCTTGTATTTCCAAATAGAGCTGTGAGTATTTTTACGTTACTTTCCAACGAAAATATTTTTTCAATAAGATCGACTGAGATAGTATCTAACTATGATATTATTCGCACAATGTAACGTTTTTCTAAGACATACATTTACATAAGAGAGTACGGCTTCCTTTTTGTATAACATTTGTGTTTAAATCTATGAAACCTTCGTTATCCTGCGATAACGAAGGTTATATCACTGCATTTGGTGAGAAAAGTGATATTATAAGGTGTATGTACACATTTTACTTCATTGCATTTAAAAGTATGTTACATGGGTATGAAATTGGTACCATTACCTAATTCGCAATGTGTTCTGTTATTATTTGTTGAAGAGTAAACAGAGCTACGGTAAAATATATAATAGTCTTCGTGTTCTGCAAGTGATTGTTAGAACAGTTATCCTATTATACTCACGCAATATCAACCTAAGTATTGCTATTGCATAGGCTTATATCATTTGTTAAGTTTTATAGTGCATTAATATAATTACAGCCTTACGATTTGGTTTATAATTACGATAACGAAGGTTTCATAAAGATAACGAAAGTTTTATTTATTATATGCGTTTTTATTACTATGACTAAGAGTAATGCTGAAATCCAAACGGTATATTGTAAGCGCCTGAAAGAGCAAAACAATGAAGACTACCTATGACTGGAAAGAGAGAGAATGTGCCGTAATTATGTACGTTCCTCTAAACTGCCAGAAAGAAGGTGAAAAAGGAGAAACAAGTAAAACAGAAAAAGCTGAAAATGACAGCTATGAAGACGTTAGCAATGTACAAGAAGAAAGGGAAACCGGCATTGTGGTTGAAACAAAATATGCAGTTGGTGATCATGTTACGGCTGTGTGCAAATATAGCTAGTTTATTGATAACATTGTTAATCAAGACGATGAAAAGCATGAAGTATATTTTATGAAAACAAATACGGAGTTTTTCTATTGACCTAGACATAACGACATAGTTTGACGGAAGTCTTGTTAAATATTGATAACAGTAGATGCACCAAGGGCTACTCGAAAGTCAAAGTCATTGTTAAAAAGTAGTGGTAGTGACAGATAGTGTATTTTGAACATGTATGCGGTGTAAACTGAAAAGTTCTGATGTCACTAAACCTTCGTTATCAGCCAGGTTTTGGTGTTGACGTTTTCAATTAGCCTGTTTGGTATTATGTTTAAGTTTTGTTACCAAGTGTCTCTTGTACATTTCAGCATGCTTATTAATGTACTTACAACTCAAATACTTACCAATGTTCCCAAAATAATTGTGTACATGTTATATTCTGATTCTCAGGAAACCTTCGTTATCATTGTTATTTTACCGTCTGTCTCCATGTTATAAGTATGTTGCATTATAAAAATGATATCACAACGTGTTTTGTGGTAAAATGAAATCAGAAACATCCTAGAAACGTGTTTTATGTTTGTATACGTTTGCCAGTTTGACTTTTAAGTGTTGTTCTGATTAATTGCTGACATTTCAGGTATGACATTGAAATACGTTTTCTTCAACTTTTTAATATGATAGCACTAGATATTTATTGTAAATGCATGTTATTCATTGTTGTACTTGTTCATCCTAGTTCTGAACATTAAACAATTCTTTAGATTAAAAATATGTTGCTTCTTTTGGATTTATCCATTATAACACAAAACCTTCGTTATTATTTGGCTGATTGTTAATGTTTGGTCTTCTTTATGAATTATATGTAGATAGATCGAAAATAATGGTTCACTTGAATTCTATATACGATGAACAAGTTGCATTTGGGTTGATGCGCGATCACACAATCAAGCATTGTCTGTTTCAATGAAAGTTAAAGCAAGCATATACTTATATTTATTTGATTTACAGCCAAACGATTAGTGCAAATATAACGGTAGGAATTCAAAATTGTTATTTGATCATTTCGTTCAGACCTGATCACATTTTGAATCGCTATACATCATAATTGCGATTACAGTTAGTTACGCAATATTTTTGATATAGTTTTTCAATTAAGTGTGCAATTAACAACATTGGGCTGTGATAACGGAGGTTTTGTAAGTACTCGAATTGGTTTCTACCTACCTGTGTTTGCATGATCATAACATAAAAACTACGAAAGTGTTGCATTCAAGATTTTCGGGCATGGTTACTGGATGATATATCAAACTTTTAAGGTAAGTTCAAACTGAATAAGGGAAGGTCGCATTTTTAGTTTTTTTCCTTACCATTTGGACCTAGTTATTGAAAATCAGTGAATGTAGATTATTATATTTTGGACATAGATATGACACCCCTGTATATATAGATTATATAGACACCATGCAGGCTTGATTAATCAAGCACTCCACAGATCCTGCTGCTAGTGCAGGTGTGATTTGTGCAACTGATAAAAAATAAAGTGTGATTATTTAAAGATGGTCAGTCAGAGATTACATAACGGTGTTAATGGTTGTAAATCACCATTAAAATCTCATTAAATTAGAGCATGATGATTGAAAATAAAATTTGACTTGAAACACTGATAGTTAAATACGTAACATAATTAAGATACATTACATGTTCAAATCAATTAAATGTAACGTCCATGTTATTGTCACAAGAAACTGGTGTGAGAAATTTAATCTGAATATCGTTGTCGTCTTGTCCCATTCGTCCAATTTTTACCTGTTAATTGTCGCCCCCTGGCGGCACAGGTTGACAAAATAACCCGTATGTCAAATCACAAATATGGCGTTTAACTGACAGGAAATTGGTCCAAAAACATCACTTACACCGAGTTATTCCGATTTATAGCTGGTATTTTTCTTCTTAAAATATTATTGTTTTGTATTCCCACCGTAATCAATTAATTAATCTGCGCCGGAAATCAATGCTAATTGTTACTCACCTGTACAAAGGTGTGACCCGAATTCGGTTTTGTCCAAAATCGTTTTAGTTCAAATTAGGAAATTGCTGTCAGCGTTGCTTTGCCAGCGCATTTTCCTTATATGGTTTATATAGTGTTATATGTTATTGGACCATGTTGTTTCCATTCTCTCATGAATAATTATTTGATTAGTGGAAAGAAACAAACCAAATTTAATGCGACTTTTGTCAACAAAGAATATTTACAAATTACAGTTGACTGTTTTAAAGGTCTGTTATCTTTCATAATGAGCAATTTGTAATGATTTAATATCATGCTGTAATCGAATGCGGTGTAACGTTTTGCAATTGCATGTATAATTATTATGGAATTAATGTTTATATGAGCACACCTGTATCAAAATTTATTCAAATGCAATTGACATCTGTGTCGGTATGAGTCTATTCTCCATATCGACATTACTGGTTAAATTTTCCGGGATTACAGAATTAATTGAGTGGCAATGTGCGAGATATTCCGAATATACGTCAGGGTGGTCGCAGCATAAAGTGTATAGAGCAACCAGATACAATAATCGCGATTATTTTAGCCAAATTATAAGAATTTGTAAAAAGTCTTACTTGAACACAATGACAACACTATTTGATGACCTCGCTGACAATAGTTTTGTCTAAATAATATGTTCAACTTGAAAAATGCGTATATTTTCTCGTCATCGGTATCGAGCTACGGAAGCGGCCGTGTAAAATAAAATGTAATATTTCAAATGTAAAGCATATTTTATGATAATTCTTGCTAAAGTTTAAAAACTAAGATGTTTCATGATTATGTGCAATAATTGTTTAATACGTTTTTCAGGTTTAAACGTTGAAAAAAGAAATTTTATATTCCCTCCTGCTATACGGCCTATTGCTTGCTTCCCCCCTGACCGTGAAATTTTGAATACGGAGAACCAGGTTTTATCCTGTAATGTCGATATCGAGAATGACCTGCTTGATCATTGTTAATCAATACACAGCATCCTAAAATCTGCGAGTCCCTGACAGACCTGTCTGGCACAATCTAATTCATAATGACAAATTTTCTATATATTCTTTTTATATCATGTTTTACTAATGACCAAGCATTGCAAAGTAGCGGAGGGGATAACGCTCTACTGTACAGATTGTGCAATTTCTGGTTCGATATCCATAATTCAGCCTGATTTTTCTGTGTGCCACCCTTACACGGCAGGCACCTATTAGAAAACTAGTTTAAACATTTTGATTGATGCCAAGAAATGTAGAGAATTTGACTGATGGGGAGCGATGGCTGAGAGGTAGGGCGCACGCTTTGGGGTCCAGAGATCCCGGGTTCGATCCCCATCTGTGCCACTGCTTAAGAATAACCCACAATGCTCCACTTGACCAAGGTGTGAATTGGTACCTGTGAGGGCGGTGTCTGAACATGTTCGATATTCCTGGCCGGGAAATCTCGATGTTAGCTGCATACCAACCGGGAGAGAAATAATCTCCCCAGGGAGACTCAAACGCAGGTTTCCTTAGGTAGCCCAACGACCAGGGGAAGTTTAATGTCAAAGGGTGGCCTTCAAAAGTGGTCACTGAAGTGATAATGTATCCACTAGGGGTGTAATGATACGCTCACCTTGCGGTACGATACGTATCATGGTACTGAGTACATGATACAATACGTATCGCGATACAAATAGTTTAACATGAAGACAGGATAATGAGCATCTTTACTGTTTAAACTTTATAACATCACAGGCTTTTCCCTTACAATCAAGCAGAGGCTTTATAAGACCTTTTCTCCAAGGCAAATGTGTTTTTCCTAAATAAAATCTGTTCACCATATTACATGTATCAGTCCGTATTTTCCCTAATTGAGGCCTTAAATGAAGGTAAACAGACTTCTAATGAATGCCAACAATAGCCCCATTTTAGCAACCAACGGTCACCTTGAGTTTCACTTCATTTATCATACTTCCTATAAAGTTATTTTAAAAACAAAATTAACGTATTCGTTGTATGAGCTATCAAGGAGTCCACGTTTTTTGTCTGTCGTATTTCGTATTTTCAGTCCGGATACGTACGGTCCCGAAACAGACTTTAATCATTCCGCATAAATAAAAATGACTCCCGAAGTCGCCGCGAGTTTCACGCTCGACGATAACAAATGCATTATTGCTTCAGTGGTAGCGCATTCGGAGTTTATCAAGAACAATGGGCGACGTCCCTACGTTCGATAGATTAATAATGTCAAGCAAATGATACTTAATATAACCTCATTTTAACTAGATAATGAGTAGAGGTCGTATCGTAGCCGTACCGTTCCGGACCATCGTTGTACCGTGAACCGTACCGAGATCAAACAAATTCGGTATTCCGTCCGACGGTATATCGTTACACCCTTAGTATCCAGTCATTACTGGACCTGCTCTGAAAAAGTAGTAAAACATACAGTATTACACATTTTGGTGGAACATAAGATTAAAGAATTATGGATTTCGCAGAAATATGAGGCGAGAGTAGTATATTGGACTTCTTTGGCTTCTTTGAAAAATTCAATTGTCCTCAGGCACCTAAAATACCATGTTGTTTAAATCATGCATTAGAATTCCACAGCCCTGATATTATAGTCCTTACACTGGATCACAAGTTATCAGTTCCAGTATCCAGTACCAGCATATTAAGTTGGCTGAGAATTTATGTTGCAAAATATCATAATTCAATAAGTTCTGCATGAAATTTTGTACGTAGTCTGGTATTTATTATTATTAATTATTATAGTATATGGCAAGTAACATAGTTACGAAAGGATAGTACCTGAGGCCATTCCCCAGGGGCAGAAGAGAGAGATTATGGCCTTTATCAAGTAAAAAGTGCTTAAACCAGCCTTTAAATTATTCTTCTAAAACATTTCAGCCATTCTTGTCGATCTCCTTTAGCATAAATCCAAGCATTGCCCATGGCCTTAAATTTTTTCTGGGGAATGGCCTGCAAAATACTTGAAGGGTACCCAATCACAGATTATACACAATGCTCCAGAAATGCAGTACTACTGCATTTCTGGAGCATTGTGTATAATCTGTGATTGGGTACCCTTCAAGTATTTTGTGATTGTGGGTCAAACTCCTAATTAATTATTTCAAGCCCCAAAAATAGTCTCTCTTGTAACATGTAATACAAGTAAGACTAATTAAAAGTTTATAACTTCTGGTGCTAGTTTGAGACTACTGGCTAACATTTGTACTAAGCAACACCACTAATAGTTTGATACAATCTTCTTGGATCTGTAGGCAATTTATGCTTTGATTTCTTAAAATATAAAATAGATAATTGTTCTGTTAACATGTAAGAAGCCCGTTAAAGAAGCCAGATTTATAACTGAAGCCAGTTATAAAAAGCCAGATTTATAACTGGCTGGTTTGTTCTGCCAGGAATATTGAGGTACTTCAAACATACAAGGGACTGATTTATTGTGCAATTCTGGCGTGTCTACCTGGTATGCCAGGCCTCTTGAAAGTCTCATAAAGGGTTTTGTTAATGAGAGCTGACTTCCTTGAAATAACTTCAGAGAATTATAAGCAACATGGAACATGGAACATTCTTCCAGTTAACAAACATGTGTAATACCAGATGCAGTCAATTAAAGTTCAATTAACAGGAGACTGGTTTGATACAATTTCTTGTGACCTTGTTATATCAATATAGCTCCAAAAAGTAATTCAGATGAATGCTTTTAAATTTCAAGTAGTACTGAATGTTTCCTGTTATTATAAATATGCATGTTAATGGAATAAATTTGTCATGCGCTCAATTAATTTTGTTTCA
Organism: Spisula solida; assembly: GCA_947247005.1. Classification (NCBI taxonomy): domain Eukaryota; kingdom Metazoa; phylum Mollusca; class Bivalvia; order Venerida; family Mactridae; genus Spisula; species Spisula solida. The sequence continues at coordinate 24,880,212 of OX365945.1, read as the reverse complement.
TGATGAAAGAAATGCATTAGATGTTGCTCTGCTAATAATCACAGAAATCCCAGGACCTCAAAATTCTCATATTTCTTGACTTCCGTACCAAATGTATTGTGTGAATTATAAATCTTTCAAAATATTTCTGGTATCGTTTCAGTTCTATTGATCTACTACAATATGTACAATAAAGTGGATAAATGGTCATTTTACAAGTTTTTCTTTCGGTTATAAGGGGTTTTATGAGTCGTGATCTGTGTACTATAGTGTTTGTTTTGCACTTGAGGGTCCTACTAGATACCTACACCATATGTTTATTATATTAATTGATTTATGGTCCCTCAGCTTTGTATTTGATTTGCATGTTCAATGAGATTGCTATATCGGCACTTTGGTGCAACAAAGTTGTACCTCTCTACATAGTATATATAGTGAGATACAATTTTGTTGCACCAAAGTGACGATAATTTGATGTTTGTTTTTATTGGTATAGATTAACCCCTTACTCCATAGATTTAAAACATACAACCTATTAACAGCATTTATTACTCTAGTTATATACTGCCTGACCCAGTCTGTGAAATTAGGATTTAAAACTCAACTTGTCTGAATCAGCAAATGTGCATAATGTTCCTTTATACTCTATGTATAATGATAATTCATGCAGATGCAGAAATTACTGGTCCAAACCAATAATTACTTGTATGGGAAACATGTGCTTATTTTGCAGCCTGCATCTCCTTAATGGTTTAAAATATTTAAAAGTAACTGGTTGTTGACTCTTGTAATGGGATTGAAGTTATGTATATGTGTTGAAATGCCTTTGCAATCTGTGAAATATTGTAGATTTGCATAAAAATGTGTTGCCATGGAGTTAAGGGTTGCATGATTTTGAGACCTTTGTTATTTATGATATATGAAACTATTTATTCCCTGTTGAATGTGTAATTTCATTTTAAGAAAACTTTGAAAGATTTGAAGTATGTGTATCATATTAATAAATTTTACCATGAAGCCAAATACAAAATGAATGGCCCATACAGTTAAGAGTACTGGTCAGGTCAGTGGTTTCCACTCTGACATGACTGGCTGCATATGATTCACATAGTAAGTTGTCTGACCTCTTTACAGAAGGCCAAGTTAGTATTGATTGAAACTTTTTAAAACAGTGTTTAAATGCCAACAAACAGATTAGGTCAACTGACTGACACACATTTAATGCAGAAAAAAATCAATGGAAAAACAGTGTAAAGCTGATTAAAATATCTCAGTAATTCATATGTCTATGTAATTCATGCTGTGAAATGAAAACCTAACCTTTATACCCTATGACCTATAACCTTTCATTATTAAAGATTTTAATCTGCTTAAATTAATTAAGTATACTATAATATTAAAATAATTGACCAAGCTTTTCTCCTTGCTATGAAATAAACTAAGTATAACTATCAATTAACTTACTTGTTAATTGTTCATTTGATGCGTGGATATACTGTAAACCAAGAAATTATTTTGTGCCATTTAATTTCGCGGAGTTTGCGAGTGGTAGAATTTCGCGAAATTAAGTTGCCATGAAAGTACTAAAAACATTAACCTAGGCATTGCGGGAAACTTAAAAACGCCAAAATTTGTAGTTGCGAATATGCTGTCTATCAGCAAAATGCAAAAGTTAGTATTCGCGAAAGTAAATTGGTTTACAGTAAATATATCTGGATGAAGAACAACATAAAACATGGTTTCCTGTGTTATTCTGTTACTTGGGCATTTAATTGAATTGAAAATGTGTCTGTTGTATTATTAAAACAGGAGTAATCACATCTTAACAAATTGAAACAATCACCTGTTGTCTGTAGTGTATGAGATGGTTGTGTACTGGTATTTGCTTGTATTCTGTTTGCTGGTTGGAGTAGACTCAGAGATCTAATTCCTCCTGGTGAGCTTCACAGTGAACATGTTAGATATTGAGTGAAGTGCATTCAGTGTTGTACAGCTGTACAGTTGAGCAGTGAAGGATTTCCCATAACATTTCTTGTGTGGTTGGAACTTGGATTTTCGTTTCCATATTTTTGCTGTGGAGAGTTCCGTTCTTTTGCTTTTAATTAAGCTTGGAGCTTGATTTATTTTCTGTATTAATTAGTGATTATACAATGCAATAGTACAGGTACCCCATTATTTTATTTTACCTAAGACTTGTAATTTATCATATTATAAGTATCTAGGTCTTACCGTCTATTATCGTCAGAGATATAAATATATATGTTGCTGTTTCTTTAAAAAAATAAAAAAACTGAAGTTACAATAAAAAGTCACTTTGTTTATGTTTAATTGATGATTTATCTGTTGAATGCAAATGATTTAAATTATGCAAAATAGTGTGTACCGATAATAATTTACGGTTTTATGTAGAAGTGGACACTTGGCTTTCCTGTTAACTTTCCATTGTTGTAAAACTTGTACGAAATGTTTCATTCATCAAAATGTTTTATACATCCTCTGGGTATCTGATTTCTCCTCTACAAGCATTGTAAAGCAATATTTGGCTTGAATAACAATAATTCTCTGAATCTGGTTAGAAATTGTTTTTTGAACTTTAATATTTCTAGTAGAGTACAGTCGTACAGTCTGTATTTAATCAAAAGCTCATGCGTACGTTTTCAAAACATTTATGAATTATGACAGTGTTTTAATAACATTGTCGAATGCAGGATTTGTAGACAGGAATACAATAAAATGTTATATTCCCAGAATGAAGTAGAATTTCTAAAGCATTTTAGTGATAAATATTAATACTTGTGTGCGCTTAGATTCTATTTTTTTATGAACTTTCATTGAAATTTATCAATGACTTGGAGATTCTCCTTTAAATTTCTCTAAATTTGCATTTTCATGATATCTAAAATTTATGAAAATAACTAAATTTAATACCTCCAGAAATGAAGTGATTTTACAGTATTTGAGGGTCTAGTGAAGACACAATGCATCATCTGGTTTAAGATGGTTGCTAAGTGGAAATAAAACACACTTGACTGAGTATCATAATAATGTCTACCGGCAGCCTCTTGTATACATATTGTATAACCAGATTTAGTTGGATCTGCACCAGTACTGCTGCCCAGTTAGTTCTTTGCATCAATTGATAGTTAGATATATAATAGGTTAAAGCATTATTATATATAAAAAGTGAATATACATATTTCGTCTTATTCATTTCAATGAATCAAAACTGTTTAAGGATGCGTTTTGTGGAGTTGCTTCGGTGCAATCGGTATGGTCGCGGTCATTTCAGTGATAGACGCCGTTGTCGTTGGTGTCGTGTGTTTGAATCCCACTAGCTGAGGCTTCATGTACAAGTTTATTTATAAAAAAATTTAAGAATGGCAAGCTATAAGTATGGATAGAATGTTATTGTATCTACTGTAACTTGTGGCTGTCTTGGTTGCTAATTACTAGATTAAGAATTTGATAAGATCTTAGAGAATGTACTGGTGGTTGTTAAGATAACTCTCTTTAGATAGTATTTATTTCGTGAGATGTCACATATCCTAGATGTAAAAGTATGTATGTATGAGCGGATAAGCACTGTGTAGTGTTTTATGTCTCACTTACCTGGTTTCTTTGTGGAATGCCAAGTTTGCAATAATTGAGACTGCTTTGTCTGATGAGGCATAAAGTGTTTGGTATTTTAAACGAGTATTAATATCTTAAATTTAAATTAAAATATTAAAAATGGTTATTTGATTTATTTCAGAATATGTAATCTGATTTATTCTGCTGAAGTACTTACTGTTAATAACTTTCATTTTAGCTGTTATATTTTTAAATTTAATAACTTGGGATGTTCCTTTTATATGCTGATCATAGTAATAGTTTCACTTGCAGTGATTGAGCAGAAACTGGCATCAATAGGGGTCTTTATCAAATACTTATCAGTAATCAGATCCTAGTGGTGGCATCCACCAGGGTATTCCGCTGTCTTATACCTGGGTCAAAAGTCCTACATCAGGCCCTTCCCTAGTTTTTTAAAGCACTTTTTACATAATAAATGCCATTATCTCTCCAATAACACAATGCTGACCCAAAATATTAGCACCCATATTGATTTAAAGGCACCCTACTAGGATTAAAGGTGCTGGGGGAAAACCAAATCTGGATTTAAGGTGCTGGGGTACTACAGCGCTTTCTGCCCCTGGTTATCACATGATCAGTTTGTTGGCTAAACAGGCTGAAGAACTTCGGGGCATTGCTGGACAGAATCAAAGTGTGGCTTTATTAGTGACAAAGAAAGCTTGACCATCTGTATGATCCATCTTGCCAGCTTTGTCCAAGATTTAATGCCGAACATCAGCTGGGATCTGGTGTGTGCATAATGCCCAGACACCGGGGACGCTTCCAGTGTCCTTGTGACTAGTGATCTAGTTATAACTTAACTTCTACATTCAATCCTGATCAAGCTGACTTTGTGTTCAATAATCAGTTAATCTGCCCCAGGATATAACCGTCCTTCAAACTGTCTTGTTTATAGTTCTACATTTTCATACTCATATTGACCACAAATTCTCTAATTGCACCCACACTGAGTGCAGTTTACTTAATTTACTTAAATTAATTATTATTAATTGAAAACCAAATTTTCATAGTCTCTTGAAGTTCAGTCATTAATAACCTCATGATGAATATAAAATATTGAAATACAAAATATAAAAATTTGTTTCAAAACCGACATAAAATAAGTCACTGAAAAATGTTTCTTATAAAACATGCAATAAAAAACAAATGCTAAATTGACATATTATCATAGTTATATAAAATATTAACGCAGTTGTATAATATGCAATATAAAAATTCAGTATCATAAAACGTCATGCTCGTATTACATTGCTTTCAGATTTTTATACCACATAAATGTAACAGTATAAATTGATGGTTTTATTACTGACTGCATCATTTTCTCGTCTACCGTAAACTGATGGCCCGTTTAGATAACAGTTTAATACAGTTATATTTAAATTTTAATACAATTATTTTGTGATACAAGTTTTATTATACCATCTCAGTCGCCAATCAGTTTTTTATATCCATCAGATTAAGCATTTTCAATTCCTCTGAGCAATTTAAAAGTGGATTTTATTCTGCTATCTTAATTGATTCCATTTATCGCTGTGCTATTAAATACTATATTATGATATTAATTAAAATTTTATCAGTATTTAATGTTAACTTTGTCAGTTGTTTTGTCACATATTGGGAATCCAAATTTAATGAACTCTTTGTGCATTCATTTTCAATGAAAAATGACTTTGTTTTTGGACACTGAATAATTAAAGTGATGTAATAAAGTAGCATGCCATTATCAGAATGAGGAAGTAATTCAATGCTCCATATTATGTAATGTTACCTCTTGTAATATGAACGGAGGAATCCGTAACTTAATCCTTGTTGCCTTGATATCCTGTATCTGGCTCCATGAAAAGTTTTTAAACTTTTTTGTCTGAATTGGTCGGATGAGTAAATGTTCCCTTCATCTAATAGAAAAATACTGGATTTTTTGCGGAGCCTGTTACATGTGGAGCAACCATTCATTCTAGTACAACTAATTAGACCAAGTTAGTAGGAGTTGGGTCCTCTCCACACTTGTAAGCTAATTGAAAGTTGATAGGGTTACAATGTGAATGATATACAGGGTATATATTTACTATTATTTAGGGTTGCAATGAACTCTTGGTAGATATTTCTTGAAAAAAAATGGGAGTAAATGCCATTGAATTCTTTAGCAAGCAAAGCCCTAAGGCAATGGTGCTAATGAAACTACCGTATGATTGACCCCTTACTAGACTCCTCCTCTCCCCCTTCCACCTGCCTGAAAATCTTGTATACAGCTAGGTTTCTCATGATGAGTTAATACTAGTGCAATATGTAAGGGTAAAATTATGTCATTATGACTTTGCCCTAAAAGTTCAAACTATCAGAAGGCAAATATTTGCCACTACTGACAATGGACTGGAATCTAATTTAATTTTAAAAGCCTTCTCAAAATAACCCACTAAGAGTCTGGTATTCCTGCTGTATAGAAATAACTTTAATCAATTAAGTTGCTTTAAACCTCAACTGATTTAATCTTTTTCCTATCAATGAATGCAACAGTCAAGGAACACTCTACCAGTATTGTTACCGTTTAATTACAAAGCAGGAGGCTGTCTAATAACTAATGGTGATTTATTCATTTAATGCTGATGGTCGTTTAAGACAGGTGGCTACTTAATTCAGATGTCCACTTAATGATTTTGTGACACTATTAGTAACTACTTGTTCTCTGAAAGAGCCACAGCAACAAAATTCCTAAACACCAAGTCATTTATATTCGCAATATCATAAACATCACACTAGGGCTGTGGTCCTCTGGTTGGTATGCTGGATTTATAACACTGATACAGTGATCGCTGCAAACAGGAGGAACACAAAAATTGTCAGTATTATAAAAGTCTGGCCTCTGTCCAAGATGTGATCATTAGTTCTGATGGCTGGAACTGAAATATTATCATATAGTCTATATGGTTATCATTGTACTACAGCTATTTTATCTTTGTTTACTGGGGCTGTGTAATGTCAAATAGACACAGTAATGTCCATACAATGCAATGTAAAAGGTTAAAGGTAATCGTACAAAACCAGCTAATTGGTATTTAATTAACAAGGACAAACCTGAATGGGATAGTACACTGACAGATAAAACAGTTGTAATTAAATCAATTTGATCTTGTGTAGTCAGTCAGTTTCTCATGCTACCCTTGTGGCTTGCTTTAGTTCAAATATATTACTGTGTCTGTCTACATCAGTTTTATATAAAGTGGAAAACTGTAAATAAAATATTTGTTTTTCACTTTAGAAATGTAACATTAATTATCAATCTTTGAATTGTATTGAATATAAAAGAAACTATATGAATTTAAACAGTTCCACAATTTACTATCAACAATGACACCGAAGTGTAAATGTAGTTACACAATCAAAGCAGGTTATGTTATAAGAATTTGTACAGAGCTGTTTTGATGATATTGACTAAAAATAGTTAGAATAAAACCCACATGATGTTTTCTATCAACTGCATGTATCTGCATTAATTAACTGTTGATGAGTCAGTGTGTAATACTCACTGTTAGTCATTGACTGCGGATGATTTCTATACTGTTAGTCAGTACGACTATGTCAGATCAAGTTGTCATGGTTTAGAGAGTGTGTCACATTTACAGTATAAATTATTTTATGAGTGAATTTTGTCCTTAAATGTGCCTGACACCTTCTGGTCGATTATAGTTGACTGAAGTTGTCAACTCTATACTTACTCCTGCATCATTATGTGTTGATGGGAGGAAGTCATTGTTGAACTGTTGTCAAAACATAACAAACTGAACTTCTACACAATATAAACAAAATAATGTTAACAGGTTTTTAAAACCTACTTTAATATCATTCATACATTACCTTTAAAATGATTGTTCAGATTATTATAAATGTTGATAGCAGGCCTGCTTGAGAGATGGCTAAATTTATCTGCTGGACCTAGCCTCACAAAGAAAAAGGCTTCGTGAACCCAACTGTATTGGTCTGTTGAATAATATTTCAATAATAAAGTTTGTATTATTACTCCTTCACAGGATGACTGAGCCTGATATGTTTATCTCTGTTAGCTTCCGAAGCTTAGTAATAACGCCATGGTTCATTTATCACACATTTTTGGAATACGAAGCCCAATATTCTACCCTTGACCCCAGTCATTGTTACGGATAAAACTCGGCGAGTCTGGCTAACACATTTATGGTTAGCCCATTGGAACTTACTGTATACCAACAAAGCTGTCATGTTCAGTCATGTTGACTTGTATAGCATCCGATCACTTTGTTATTCCACCATCAAGTACTGGTACCCATATATGGAAATATTGACAAATGTAGCTGTTAATGAGTATCTAGGTAGCTATCTTAATGTCAGCTATATTCTCAGGTCTGTAATTTCATCCTGTGATATATGGAGCAAACTGGTATTTATGTTTTATGCTTGAATTGTTTCTGGTAATTTTATAGGGGCACCAGCATGTTATAATAATATACTTTTCACGGTACCCAGCTTCAAATTGTCTTCATAGAATCTGTATACAGGTTAAAGGAATTGTATCATAAGTTAAGAAATATAAACTATTTTTAAGAATAGAAATAAAATTTAACATTATTGTGCTCATTCTAAATATACTGTACTGTTAAATCTTTCTTAGGTTATCAGACTGTCAGTCAAACAGTAAGAGAATCCTAAAACAATTATTCATGTTACTTTTATCGTTAGTTATGGTAAGCCTAGTGGTAGAGCATCAGTTTTGTATGTTCATGGGAGGGACGGGTTTGTTCTGCCACTGGTCAAGTCGTACCAGAGACTACAAGTAATGCCTTGCTTGGTTTTATACCCAAGTACCTTGCCAAGTCATTCATATTACAAGTTGCTTCACAATCGTAATAAATGAGTATATAACTAAATTAATAATACTAAACACTCTGACATGTATTATGATCATAATCATTTATTAAAAATTAAGCAAGCGAAAGTTTAGATGTGTATTACCCTGCACTGGATTGGACTTTCCTTGATGGCATTCATTTCACATTGACCTATTATTACCTGTCCATACTCAAGTTATTGAACTAATTAAAAATTCTGTGGTGACATTCCAATCATTTCTGTTTAGATAATTCAGTGTGCTAATTAACCGTGAGATATACAAATTGTCACAATTGCTCACTTAGACTGAAAGTTCAATAGTCAATCTTTTGAATACAAAATCAGCTTAAAAGTTGCAATAGCTTTATAAGGTTATAAATAAATAAACAGGAGAAATTCAGTCAGTTATACCAGTGTGGTATATTGTATTGTTAATCTTGGTGGGAACGGCAGGAGCTATAGTAGGCATGTGGTGTGTACATCTTTCTCTGGGGTGATACACTGCAGCATATTTATAGTTTGTGCAAAGATAACCAGGAATACTTAACAGTCAATTATGTACAATTATCTATTTGATACATTGAAGGAATTTCATTGTGGCTGGAGTTCTTTTATGAACATTGGAATGAGTGCAATTTTAAATGGCTGTAATCTCGGATTATTCTAATGTTTGAAAATTGTATGTATCGAAAGAGTGTACATTTTGTACTTGATTATATACTAGTATAATTTAATTCGGACTATGTTATTTATGCAACATTTGTGAAAGCATGATTTTGACTTTGTTTTAATGCAACATTTGTGAAAACATGATTTCGACTTTGTTTTTATGCAACATTTGTGAAAACATAAATATCATCCATGATCAATTTGTGTCAAAAATTAGGCAAAAATAGCTTATTATTGTTGTTTACCTATTCAGAAATAATATCATTATAATTATTTGTATAAGATAAGTTTTCATTTATTTTATTGATGGACTTGACAACAAAACCAAATCCCCATGATTTATTATCTTTCAAAATATGGAGCTAGGGGTTAACCTTATATTTTCTTATCCACAAATTTACGTACTCACAAAATAACAAATTTTACCAAAATCCAGGACATGAAATGCTCACAAAAATAAATATTTTAACAGTACTAAATTTACACTACAATTGCTGCCAAGAATGCAAGATATGCTTTGCTTTCATACTTAATAAATGATAAAATTTATATTTTATATTGGTCTATTATTTTCATGATTGCTCGCTTACATTTAATGAAACCGTTTTTGCAGCTGATCATAAATGATTAGTTTCACTGCTTTGTCTGCATCTGCAAATTCCGTTTTCTAACTTCAGAATTCCATGTTTGGTATACTGTAAAATCATTAATATTTGCGATGGATTAATTTTTGTTGATTTCGAGGATGAACTAGATTGTGAAATTAATGAATTGATCACAAAAAACGAAGCAAGTTATTTTTCTTTCAATATTTTCAATCCATTAATTTAAGAAAAGTCAAAATTTCCATATTACCGAAACCCATGAAATTTAATACCTGTGAAAGTTAATGATTTTACAGTTAACAGGAGAAATTTTGGAGGGATTCATTCTTGCTTTATTTACGAATTCTATATGTTTGTGAAAATTTAAGCTTTTGAACTAAATTAATCGCAGTAAAATGCATAAAGTAGGGTTTTCCAAGTAATAAGAATGCAAAAATTAACGTCGCAAACTACTTCAGATTCAGAACATACCGGTAATAATAATAAAAAAATTGCAAAATCTTGACCTTGCATAATTTTGCTGTATATATTAAAACTGGTAGTAGTCCTTGATTTCTTACCTACTCTAGTAGGTCTAGGGATCTACAGTGCCCCAAGATAGAACCCATACATCTGATGTAACATAGAACTTCTAGACAAACTGGGGATGATCGCTTGGTTTTATCGAAGATGATGTTCTAGTTTGGATGTTTATGACATAATTATTGCCTTTGACCCAATACACACACAAAAACAAGTTTAATAAAAATGCATAATTATATGTAGTAAAATGGTCATTTGTCCTACCTGAGTTGAGAAGGGACCCAGTATGTGCTTTTGGGACCCAGTATCTTATGTGGTCTTGGGACCCAGTATCTTTGGTGGTCTAAGGACCCAGTATCTTAGAGACCCAGTATCTTTGGTGGTCTAGGGACCCAGTATCTTAGAGACCCAGTATCTTCGGTGGTCTAAGGACCTAGTATCTTTGGTGGTCTAAGGACCTAGTATCTTCGGTGGTCTAAGGACCGAGTATCTTTGGTGGTCTAGGGACCCAGTATCTTTGGTGGTCTAGGGACCCAGTATCTTTGGTGGTCTAGGGACCCAGTATCTTAGAGACCCAGTATCTTTGGTGGTCTAAGGACCTAGTATCTTTGGTGGCCTAAGGACCCAGTATCTTTGGTGGTCTAAGGACCGAGTATCTTTGGTGGTCTAGGGACCCAGTATCTTTAGTGGTCTAGGGACCCAGTATCTTAGAGACCCAGTATCTTCGGTGGTCTAAGGACCCAGTATCTTCGGTGGTCTAAGGACCCAGTATCTTTGGTGGTCTAGGGACCCAGTATCTTAGAGACCCAGTATCTTCGATGGTCTAAGGACCTAGTATCTTTGGTGGTCTAAGGATCCAGTATATTTGGTGGTCTAGGGACCAAGTATCTTTGGTGGTCTACGGACCCAGTATCTTAATAGCAGTCTAGAGTTTCAGTATCTTAGGAATCTATGTTTACGGGTAAATTTACTCATTTTACTCATTTAAATATTAAGGCATTTATTTGGTATATTTTAATAATTCTTGTTATTCTGCTTTCAGATTAATTAACAATGTTCAAAAAGAAAAAGAAGCCAGAGATATCTGGCCCTCTCAACTTCGAGCATCGTGTACACACTGGGTTTGATCACCAGCATGGTCGCTACGTTGGTCTGCCATCACAATGGCAGAGTGTTGTTAGTACAGAATCATCGGATCGACGTCGACCAATGATTGATCCATCAAGTATCACACCAGTAGAGATACAACCATTGAAGGTAACTTCTGTAATATTCATATGTCTCCTAGAGTTGCACATATAGTGGAGGAAACATATTGATTTATACTGGACAACTGGATGTATACCAGGATGGAAGTCACAAATTTTGCCCATGTTAGTTCTCATTACCAAGTTGTCAGAATTCAATGAAATTTCACACAAGTACTTGGTACCAAGCCTAGTTGTGCATTATATTGTTAGGAATTTTAGGTCAGATATTTTTTTCCGGAGTTATAGCCCTTTCTTAGAGACAAACGTTTTTGTATCAAAAAACCTTAAAAGTTATTACCTATTATGATCAAATACAATCCACCCCACCCACTCTACACTGATTGTAGAATGTTGTAGAAAAACCTGTCTGCAAAGTGACAATTTGAATATGGCTGTCTTTAATTGTTTTGCAAGTTCAGTATTCCATACTCATAGTGTTCATTACAAGATCAATAAGAACTCTTGTGTAAAATTTGGGTGTCTGTTTTAATCATTCAGTTAGAATTTATTTTGAATGAATTAAACACAACATTCCTTTGAGAAGTCAAGTTAATTAAATGTTGGCTTGAGGAAACACAGCAGGCATTTAAAACTTGAACTTGACCAATTAAGATATTTTTTAAAAAAGTATATAAGATTCAAACCTATAAATTTTAATTTCTAATCTGCTAGAATTTAGTCTAACCTTTCTTGAGCAGCCAGTCACTGGGTATCTGAAATGTGGCTGTCAAAACAGATATCTATTTAAAAGAGGTGTACTTAATATAAAATGACCTCTTAGAGTTCAATAATATTTGTTGCTTAAGACAGGTGATTGCTTTATTTAGCTGACAACTATCACAGGTTTCACTGTTTTTGGAATGTAACAGTTTATTTTCTCGTAAACTGCTGCCTGTCAGGTTTTCTGGCCCGCTGACACTGTATGCATCCATGCTGATTGCCGATTGCATATATTTCTAAGAAAATTGATCAAATCCAACTTGGCTGTCAATTGACTAGGAATGATGATACAATGCCAACATACTGCTGGCTGGGCAACAAATGATTTAGAAGTTAGAATGTTGTCTTGGCATTTAATTGTAGTATTGATTTCTTCTTTATGGTATTGATTATATATAAAACATCTGTTGAGCCTGATCTATTCATACATCTATCTATATGGCTCACTTGTCTGGACTGATTGCAATGATCCTCTTCATTCAAGTAGATGTTGTTGGCGGTTTTTTCAGTCTTTTCCCTGTCATCTGTTAAGTTTCTATATCCCAGCATCTACTGATAGAAGCGATTGTCCTGTCTGTTCATTTGTTTGTCCTTTCTTCCGTCCATCCATCCCATTTAACATGTTAACCAAAACTTTTTGAAACTCCAATATTTTCAAAGTCCGTCTTGACATTGCTTTCAAACTTGGCATACTTGTTAGCCATCATAAACACATTACATTGTCAAAGCCATATAACATTATCCAACATTTCAACATAATTATGGCACCTGATTGACTTCTAAAGCTACTTATTATGGACGAAGCTTCCACCGGGGCATAAGCTTTTATTGAACGTAGTCTTGTTGTTAGTCTGTCTATACATACCCTATGTTTAATTAAAGGAGACAACTCTTCAGTCTACTCATTTTTCAAGAAATTAATTCCCTTTGCACCCTCAAACATAGGGTTAGATAATCAAGCCAAAAATAAAATCTAGCTAAAATTGAAAACGAAATTATGATTATTGATTGAAAAAATATATTATCTAGTCGGGTAGCCAGACTATCTTGTTGTATGTTAATGTATAAAAAGTTAATTTATGTTTCTAGTTATTACTCTTCATTATGACCAGGTAATATTTCTACATTTCAGACAATTATCAGAGGTAATTCAACCACACAAGTGAATGGTTCACATCCTCCTGGTATGATATCTGTAGCACGTTCAAATTCATTACGGAATACCAGTCCACCAAGTCGGCGGAAATACCAACCACAACAGAATTACCCAGCTGTACCGGAAGATGGACAAATGGGTCAGATGGGAAATCGGGGTCCTCCTCCAGGAGGCAACCATCCTCAGTATCCGGGGCCACCACCTTACAACAGGGAAAACAGGGACCCATACCAAGATCAGTATAATAGACATGATCCGCGGGATCCACGTGATCCGCGTAACCATAACAACCAACAGCGAGATATGCGTGATAATCGTTATCCTAATGATTCACGGGACGGGCATCCGGATCCACGGTTACAGCCGTCGAGAGATGATTACAGGGGATCACATCCCAACAGTAGGGACCAAAGTTTTGAACAAGACCGACGGTCTGAAGATTCATTTAGAAAACATAATGACACTCACGATAGTAGTCGCGATATGATGATTCGACGTGATCCTCATGATATGTCACCAACCCGTCACAATCAGATGCCACCAGGTGGGCGGAGTCCGCCACATCAAATGCCTGGCTACCAGGATGATAGGTTCCATCAGCAATATCCTAATTCTAACGGAACATTACCACGGCAACAACAACAACACCCTCATCAAAATATGCAGGGATACAATTCTATGCCCAAAAATCCACAGCAGTATGATAGGGTATGTTTGTTTTTTTGAAAACTTGTTACATTAATAATTTATTGTATTGAACTAAAATCCAAATGCCATTAGCGATTAGGGAATGCATTTATCTGTTGGTTTCACATGAACTGAAATTGAATTGATTTCAGATCTACATTTTAATGATTTCAGGGCCCTGGCCCTCAGGTAGGAGAATTTCACATCATGTTAAAGAAAAAGAGTTAATTGAGTCAAACATATTTTCTAAACAAAAAGTAAATTCAAGCTTTCAAATTAGCCGCTCAATTACATTTACACATGAACAGTTCTTTGAGGGGAATTTCGGCCCCAGAAATCGTGAAATGAGGGCCCTGGATTTAGTTGTACTTAATTTACTATCCTAATCATGTATGTAAGAATTTTTATGTTCCCCTACCATTGGGACCACCATTCAGAAACAACAGTGTTAAGAACATTTTTTAGCACCTGTTTTCATAATGGTAACTGCATTAAGTATCAGATTCAGTCTGTAAGAATTGGTATGAGATTGTGTTCACTTTATAGTTCATACTCATGGGGTCTAATTTCATAAGTATTGCATTTCGATTTGTGAATCATTAAATGCTTAATACTAGCAATACAGTCATGAACAATCAATTTAATCTTGCCTGATCACATGGTTTTCTAGGTAAGCTATATTGCTTTACCAACACGTATTCTGTTAGTGTTGTTATCCATGCCACTAGATGTTCAACCAATTTATAATTTCAAAGGTTTAATAATCATTACTTTGTGTACAAATAAAGAATACTTCTTTTCGTGAAAATTTAAGATTTGTTTATCATATTGTTGATAAAACAATGCCCACATCATTGAAAACCGGAAATGCAAGTTATTCTCTATTTTCCCAGTATTTTTATCTGCCAAGCATTAATGTGTCAACCGTTTATTTTCTCAGCAGGGTCCAGGAAGTGCACAGCATAGTCCTGGTGGAAAACTCTCCAATCTACAAGTACCTGCCAATCAATACCAACAGCAACCCCCACATCCTGGACCTAGGGGCCAGGCTCCACAAACCCCACCTAAATCACCCCAGCATTCCTCACCATCACCCGGACCATTCCCAGAACAACAGCGCTTATCACATGAACAGGTTAGTATTCTAGTAGCTATATACTGTAAAATTACATATTTCGTGGGTATTTAATTTCATGGATTTTGATAAAAAAAGCAGTTTCGTTGGATAGTGAATTTGTGGATTACTAAACATGGAAGGTTAAAGCTATGTTCTGTAATTGGAAGGTCACTTAATCATGGGGATTAAAATTCTTGGTAGAGTTCAACCACGAAGTAAACGAAAATTCAACTGCCTCGAAAAACAATGATTTTACAGCACTATAATATTTAGGTTTGACTGCCATGTTAAGTGGGGGAGAAAATATTGATTTTGTTAGGATAGATGGATGTGAAAGTCTGTTTGCACCATTGTTCTGATTTAAATTCAACTTTCCACAATTATTTAGTACCAAGCATAGATGTACAGATTGCGAGGAATTTTGGGTTGGATGATATTTGCCAGATTTATGGCCCTTTGTTAGATGGTTATTAGTCCCCTACCGGTTTTTGACCGGAGGGGGCTATTGGTTTGCCCTCCGTCCGTCAGTCTGTCCGTCCGTCTGTCAAACAATCTGGATCCTGACATAACTCAAACAGTTTCCAAGCTAGGTTTATGAAACTTGGTATGTGGATAGGGGGTAATAAGGGGATTATGCACGTCTAAAAATATTTTGATTCTGACACAAATTGTGGTTGCTATGGCAACAGAAACATTGAAAATGGCCTCAAACTGGTAGGGGACTTCTGTATTGCTTGCAATTCTTAATTACTTGTTTTAATTTTCTTTGTGGTATTTTAACCCTTGGTCAATGTTGTACTCAAGTACTAAAGTGAATATATCAGCATTTGAAATAAGCTATTATATTTTAAATACTCAATTTTTTGTATGTGTTGAGTTGTCAGGCATTCCAGCAATCCTCCCATCGTCACGCTTGATTACATAAACAGCTGGTGTGCAATCATTGTGCATTAAGTGCACACCTTTCTGTCTGTCAGGTATGAAAGCTAACATATTCCAGGCATATTAAAATATTACCTTATTACTAATGACATTTTTTACTGTGAAATAGATCATGTCTAGAAGTAAAAACTACATTTTTTGACGGATTCTTGACAGCTGATAAACTTGCTGTAGTGAGGATGTCTGCCATTGTAACTGTTGGTGATAAAGTAACTGGATCCATTAAGGATGCAGGGAGGGAAATGAATCAACGTAAATCATGTTTGTGCAGTTGTGAAATCTCCAAATTATGAAACAGTTTAACAGTCCATTTGAAAAAACAGACCTATTGAAACTAATTAAATAATTATGACTCTGCTTATCAAATTTTCAGCTCATGTTATATACATTAATTATATTCGCTTATTGAAACAGCGATTGTATTGCTTGATTAGAAGATGTTTTAATTGTTACATGGGAATTGTTAAAATGTTCTCCCTCGAAGCCTCAGGTCATTGGTCAATTATGCTGGGATAAAACCGAATGGCCACGCACTACGACCAGGCCCGGATCCACAGGGGGGGGGACAGGGGGCCCGTGCCCCCCCAGTTGGCCTCAGAGTGACCATTTTATACAGACTAAAAACGTTAAAATCCTTAAAATATTACCAATTGATTAGGCTATGGGTCGTTATTTTGTGATAACAATCTCTGTATATTACATATAGCGGAAGCGAAGGCAATAAAATGTGCCCCCTGTTGTTTATCCAGGCCCTAATTACACCCAATCTGAATAAATTAGACGCTTTCCCAAATGATTTTATAGCGTCTGAAAGATCATGATTTATGTGATTCATTGATCTATGTTAATAAACTCTTCAATGGGATAAACATACATGTATATTTAAATAATTCCTTAAAAATGAACGTTGTCTGATTATGTAGCGAACAGTGAATTTTAATAATTTGACGCCTGATTTGTAAATTTCAGGGAATTGAAAGAAACTACTTTTATTTATTTTTTTGTTAAACTCGTCATATTGTGTGTTGATGTAGCAGTACAATTTTATTACCTTTACTTCTGATTTTAAAAGCTTAAAGGGCTGGAAATTGCATGATTTTAATTCGAAAATTTAAAAAATCTTCGACCGGAGGGGACACCCCTCCCGCACCCACCCCAACATAACATCAAAATAATTATCGGGGGCCCCCCAGTCAAAATTTTCTGGATCCGGGCCTAACGACTGTCTCAGTTGAACTTGAAAAAAAAAGTTAGTTCCAACACACACACATGTATGCACACTGGTATCTGGCTCCTGTATTTAAGGTTTGAGAAACAGGTAACAAAAGTGACAACTTGAAGTATCATAGAACAGTTTACACAACATTATATAGGCAATTACCACTTGTTTTCTCATATAATTTATGACTAAGGATATTTCATTGCAAAAGATGACTGTATACATATGGTACAGTCAGATCTCGATACAGTATACATATGGTACAGTCAGATCTCGATACAACGACGCTGTTTGTTTCCAAGAAAAATGTCGTTATAACGAATATGTCGGTATACTGAATTGATACAAAGAGCATTTTAATATTTTTGTCCTCAAATTTGATGTCAGTATAATGAATTTGCCAGTATATCGGGTGTCGTTATATCGAGATCTGACTGTACTTACATTAGTTGAGTTCTGTTAACTGTACGCACACTGTGCATTCAGCATTTTATAATGAAATATTAAACAATTATGTATGAAACACAACTTCCATCATGAGTGTATGAGTGTATAACTTTAATGTTCATATTCTGGCGTATTGTCAAATCTGTTTATCATTTTTGACTGTTAATATCTTGTCAGATGCATTATATTTGTTGCAGCTGCATAATGCTGATATAGAACTTATCATGTTGTAAATAGTTTAATTTTATTGCTGAATTGTTCTTTTTCGCAGTATATAACTATGTGATCAGATATATTGAAAAGTGCTGTAATAGATATAATCTAATTCAAACTGGTAGGGTTTTATCAGTTAATGTGGTACCGTTCGCTGCATTACCATTATGAGCTGAAACATTGGGAAAACATTTTGTCTGTAAAAGGAAGTATTTCCCATATAATGAAATTGTGGTACACAATCTGGGACGTAGCCAGGGATACACTCAAACGATTTAAAAACGCACCACTTGTGAAATGTCAATTTCATTGTTGAAAACATTGTTCTATGGTTCTTTGACTTCAGCTAAATAATCTTCAGTCGATGGGCAATGTGTTATGTAATGTTCATGTCACGAGTCTGAAATGAGTTATGCAGATTAACAGGGTGACCAATGTACATGAAAGTCACAATATCTAAATGGGAGAAAATCCTTGTACTAAACTATTTACCTCTTCATTGGTAATGATGAAAGTAATAATGCAATAGTATATTTTCCACTTATCCGTTGACACCCTGCATTCGATTAATATTGTGTGCAGTCATGCGGAACCGATTAAAGTGATTCAATGTGTTCATGTTGATCCCTGGCTCAGGGTCATACCGTTGGGCTGGGCTGATCGTAGTCGGTCTTTGACTGTACCATCCACAAAGAATCGCAGTTCTAAGCACACAATCGTCGTTTGGTGGCAGCTGAACTGCCCTGCTACGACTATATGGCTCATTTAGGCTTGCAGCGTAACCGAAAGCATCCAAACAAATATTTCGAGCTAATCGCAGCATAACATTATCATGAGAAAATATTGTTTATGTTGTTTTTTCAGTGTGTACACTTACAGCGTACCATTTAAAGCGAATATCGATCTGAAATGTTAGTGCGATTGCAGTGCATGTGCAAAACATGCAAAAACAGAAAAGTTGGGCTGGCGGGATATTCCAAATTATAACTTTCTATTTTCTGTGCCTAAGTTAAAGATTATAAGCTGGAGAGATACTCTAGACTATGAATTTCAGGAGAAAATTAATTTTGACAAAATTCAGTTATTTTTTATACTGGTGCGTTTTTAAATCGTTTGAGTGTACCGACATACGCACTAGCTTAACATTAATTTGAAAAGTAAAAATATAAATTAGCTAAACTGTCACTAAAGTCCCAAATTTTCAAACTCGTGAGGACCCCCAACCATATCCACCAACTTCAAGACATAAATTCAAGCCTGGCTACGCCCCTTACTATGTTTATTATATAACTTATTTATAAATTTTGTTTTGATATATATTTACAGTTCAGAGCGGCATTACAGATGGTTGTGAAATCAGGAGATCCTCGTGAATACTTGGATAATTTTATCAAGATCGGTGAAGGTTCTACTGGTATCGTGTGTATCGCCTCCGATCGTCACACGGGACATCAAGTGGCTGTGAAGAAAATGGACTTACGTAGACAGCAGCGCAGAGAGCTTTTATTTAATGAGGTAACATTTGAGAACTCTTCATTATACCCACACAAAACAAAGTTTGAGGGAGTTAACAGGAGTGACCTTGTAGGAGTCTGTCAGTCGTCCATCTGGCGGTCTGGTTGTTGTTTTATGGACAATATCTCCTGAATGGCTTGACCATGCAATTTGAATATTTTTTGTACAAAGTTATAACATCAAAGGGTACATGTCAAGTACGACTTTCACTACAAATCAACAAAATCAAAAAAAGTTATGGCCCCTTTTCAACTTTGAAAATGCTCAAATAATGGTTTCCAGACAATAACTAATGTCAGGTATTGCAAATAAAATTTCGCCTTGGTACACATGTGTAACATTAAAATATAGGTTGTGTTCCACTTAATCTTAATTTATTTTCCAACTTATGACCTATTTTCATATTTGCTGCTTGCCAAATTTTTCTTCGTTTAACTCAATATCTATATGTTTTAGGTTGTTATAATGCGGGATTACCATCACCCACATATTGTGGACATGTATGACAGTTTCCTGGTAAATGATGAACTCTGGGTTGTCATGGAGTTCCTTCAAGGTGGAGCATTAACTGATATAGTTACACATAACAAGTAAGTCTATACTACTAACTACAGTCAAGTTAGGATATTGTGAGAGTGACGTTGTCGTTTATGTGTACACAAAATATTGCAACCATTGTCTAAACAGGTAGAGTGAATATAGTATTTTAGGTTAGCATTGAGATTATAGCTGTCTGTATATATTAAGCCTTTATAATTGGTTTTACACCTTAATAGTGGACTCGACTGCTGCGTCACTCTATTCTTACCCTGACAACTAGACTTACAATATGAATTGCTGAGATTTAGCTTAACTGACACATGAATAGCATGGAAAAACTGATGCTATCTGCAGTGGATTTAGTCTCCACTCTTTTATTTTGTGAATTTTGTTAACAGGATTTATGATTTTGTGAATTTATGAATTCACAGTTGAAGGTTCCACGATACGTTTTCATGAAATTCAAGTACATTTACACAGATTTAAAAATTTGAGAGAAATTCTAGTCGCAAATAACAATAACTAAAAATAAAACATTGCAAATAATAACTGACATACCGTAGTGGAATACTTCACTATTTTAATTGAATTGAATACAGTATTATGTTCAATCTAAAGATATGCCTGAAAGTTGCAGGTGTGAGTAGTGTATGTACCAGTATTTTTGACTATTTCAGAATGGATGAGACCCAGATTGCCACAGTGTGTAAGGCATGCTTGAAAGCATTGGCATTTTTACATTCTAATGGTGTTATACACAGAGATATCAAATCTGACTCCATACTACTCGCCCATGATGGCAAGGTAACTATTTCATACTGCTCTTTTCTATCATGATAAACCAGGACCCTTATTCATAAACATTTTAAAAGCTGGAACTCGAGCTTAGACTTAAAATATGCAAAACTTGACTTGACTGGAGTTACTTTTCCATCAGACCCTTCCTTTGAACGTTTTAAGGTGCTGATGAAAAGGCTGGGGTGTGTGCTTAAGCTGTCCCACAAGAATGTCTTAAATATTTTAGAAAAGAAAACTACATTGTTACCCATAATTGCCTAAAAAAAATTACTAACATTGGGTTCAATAATTGTGCTCGAGATAATAAGTATCAATTCAATAATTTAAAATTTGTTGATATTTTTCAAAGATACATGGCAAAATACACAACAATTAAGCAGCAAGTTGTTTCTGGCTGTATGTTACAAGTTCTTGAACTTTAATTCTGAAATTACTATTTCATTGAAATGCTATTTAATCTAGTTAATTGGATACCATGAATTCGCTTATCTATTTTAAAAACACCTGGTCGGATGAAAATTGTTTTGAAATGGATTATAAACAATGCAACATCTAAGCACTATAGTCTGATAAATTCAAGTGTTATACTCTATCTTTTATTAAAAAAAAATCAGTGTTGCCATTGGTAACACTTCTGTTATTTATTCATTTTGTAATCTGAAGAAGACCAGTAAAGAAGTCGAAAGCTTATTATTTCTGTCTTCGTTTATTGAAAAAAGAGACTTATTTTGTCTATCTTTTATGACATACATGATTATGATTTATGCATTTACAGGTGAAATTGTCTGATTTTGGTTTTTGTGCGCAAGTATCTCAGGATCTTCCAAAACGTAAATCACTTGTTGGTACACCGTACTGGATGGCTCCTGAAGTTATATCTAGATTACCGTATGGACCAGAGGTGGGTATATACTGGGTAGTCAGTATAATGTTCTAGCAGTTCATGTATATATTTCCCAGGGATCTTAAGCCCTGAATCTCATGTGTGTAATGGTTAGTCAGCCAAAAAACAGCCAATGACTATAATTTTATTATAAGCCTTTATTAGGTCAAACTGGAATTAGTGGTCACCTTAATTATTAAACAACCATCATATAAAAGCCTAAAACTATAATTATATATTCAGTTAACACTTTGTACTAAACAGCCACTTGCTTTAGGAGGCCATCTTTGATATATCTCTTTACTGGCTGCTTAAGACAAATTGCAATACTGTATGACTTCTGTAGAGCACACCTTTTAGGAAACATGAAGTTTGGTTGTTGTACAGAGGTTGTTGCCCTGGAAAGGTGAAGTAATAGAAAATGGTTACGCAGGAAAGGGCTACTCTGAAGCGGTTGCACTGAACATTTAAAAGGGATTTGATTCTTAATCTATGTCATTGTCTGACACTGCATTTAATCACAAGTCTTGTTTCATAATAATAATTCTACTTGTGTGTATTACAGGTTGACATTTGGTCGCTTGGTATTATGGTAATAGAGATGATAGATGGTGAACCACCGTTCTTTAATGAACCACCTCTACAAGCTATGAGACGTATCAGAGATATGCCCCCACCCAAGATAAAAAATGCTCACAAGGTAAGCGTGTACTTTGTCTGTGAATATCCCTATATGGTATCAAGTAAATGTAGAAACAAGCCATGCTGTGGTGTGTTACCATGATTAGAGAAAGTGGTGGATTTATAGCTCGACTATTCCAAGAATAAGTAGAGCTACTGTTCTACCCCGACAACAATGGCGTCAGCTTGTCCTACCCCGACGACAACGTCAGCTTGTCCTACCCCAACGATGACGTCAGCTTGGCGTCTCCTCACATTTAAGTTTTTTGGCAAGTTTCTATTTCAGAGTATATCTGATATACTATTGAATGTACATCAATGAAACTTGGTATACAGACAGCTTATGTAAAAATCAGTTTCTGATTAAATGAGACATTGTGGTGTTAGGTAACATATGTGAAGACCCTTCTTAGAAATGAAATCACAGCTTATTGGGCATGTTGTTAAAAATAGAAAATCAGTTTCTGACAACATGCTGTAGTCCAGCGTGCATGGCGGCTGTCTTGCGACTCTCTTGTTTTATACGCCTGTTAAAAAACAAGACGCAACCCTGGGCTAGTGGACGGGCTGCGTCCAGTAATTTGTCTACAGTTATTATTCTATATTTATTTCAATTTTCCTCGTGTGAATGACATTTGAAAACAGTTTAATGTACAAAATTAATGTGTCTAGCTTTGTAAGGTTTTGATCAAGAGTAATCACCCTTGAAATGATCGTGTTGCCAATGACCGCATATAAATTTGATTGGCGTATCTTAACACATAAGATACTAAGTATTGTTACTTATTCAATGTTTCGAGACAATGAAATACTTGTATTATATTGCAGGTGTCTCCGAGGTTGCAAGGATTTTTGGACAGAATGTTAGTGAGGGATGCATCACAGAGAGCTACTGCTTTTGAACTATTGCAACACCCGTTCTTGCACAATGCAGATAAGCCTAGTTGCCTAGTTTCACTCATGAGAAACTTTCGAAACAGCCCTTGCTGATGGCATTGAATGAAAAAAGCAAATAATGCTGTGAGGATAATTTGAAAGAAAATAGAAAAACAAATTGATGTATATAATCTGGGGTGAAATATTTCTACACAGTGGAGAACTAATCAAAATGCATTACAGATTTTATATCGGAGAAGTGATTACAGATTCTTTTAATATTTAAAAATAATACATTCGGCATTGTAATGACTATCATGTATTCCTGACAAATTCAGGCAGTTTCTGTTGCATGTTTCTTGAGCAGCTATTCAAGTTTATCATGATATTTATACACTCTGGCAGACTTATATGCAACATGATAACATGTAAAAACTTAAATAACTTTCGTATTAAATACATACTTCAAATTGTGAAAAACATATTTGATAAGGAAGCTTACTAATAATTAGCAAGGTGCTTGTTTAATTGTCATATCCAATGTGCAAACATATCACGATAACATATGCTAATGTCTATTGTATTGTTTGTTTCATGTTCGATGGTCTTCTAAACATTTAGGTTTCTTTTTCATTACTTCATGTGTAAACATTTTTTGTTACTGTTGTAGCAATTTATCTCTGAATTGTTTAACTACCTAACATTGCTAATGTTGTTTCAATAGCAATGATTTTATGTTTTATCAAAATAACACTTAGTTTCCTCAATATGGTTTATATTGAACAATAATAATGGTTAATACTGATATGAACAATATGAACTTAAAAACATCTACTCCTGTATGACCATTAACCTTAATGGCACGTATTGTATCATTTCCCACCATGGTATTGAAAACTTTGTATGATAATCATGTGAGACACGGCCTTTATTCTGGCACTTGTCACATCATATCTTTATAAATTCAGAAATGTATTCAAACGTTATCTATTGATATAAATGCCTTTTACACATGTATGGTCTTGAACTTGTCACTGAAACACCTTCTTGACATGTTTATCAAAAATGGAAAATGAAAGTTTTTTGAGAGCCAGAGGTTACGTTCTTTCAAATGCATATGTTCAGTTAAATTAAGTTAAATTTCGCCATAGTGTCACAGACCATCCAGAAATTAGAACATTTCTGAAGAAAATAAAAGTTTTTTGATGAAATATTTTAAAGAATGGACAAATTTATGGTCAATTGAACTTTCATATACTGAATTTTGACAATAGAATTATGTTAGAACTGAGTTTTGGTGTATGGGTGTGTGCCAATGGTACTGAAACCGACTTGTGACTTATTTTTAGCATTGGGCAGTATGCCGGAGTAGGAACCCTAAGATCCTGGTTAATTTATCTGTGTTGATGTTTATTTTGTTCACTGTAAACTCTTTATGTTGCTATAGTTATTATTATGTTTGTAGATAGACGGATGGAACATGTAGAGCTTTGGTGCATTCATACTGTACAATGTCCTGTCCGTAAAGTTATCAAAGTAGCATTTATTTAGTGTGTCTATGTCCTTATAAAGGTTATAGAGGGTGTCCTTCATATTATAGATGTTCTGTTAAGATTGTATATTAGTGAAACAATATGTGTCCTAAATGTGCTCCTCAATCAGATATACGCTATTAAAGATTTGTCACTCAAGGGCTGGTATTTATAAAGCATTTCAGTAGAAAACTAAGAATTTTCTTGAAATCTTAAAATTTCTTTATATATAAGTGTATTAGCTAAATAATATAAGCCAGATTTTTAATTCTTTACAGAGATTTTATGCATTTTGAAGAGAGCTACGATAATCACTAAGGAAGGTATGGGGTATTCTTCAATTTCCGGGAAATATGTACATCGCATTTAAGTTTTCCACTAAGATGCTTTATAAATACCAGCCCAGTACAAATAAAGAACTGTAAACCATCGTCACAAGCTAAAAAAAAGAATTGGAGTGAACACTGTCAAGAAACCTCACTGGAACGTTCATCTACTTACAAAGTTGTGCATCTGGGGGTTTTGTTAGCGGGTACCAACATTTTTATCCGAGTTATGGATCTTGTTTGTAAATCTGTATTTTCCATGATCCTTGCCTGAACTTTGAATTAGACACATCCTGTTATAACCTTTATTTTAATCTGTATTTTGTTTCCCATTCCATTGTACATATTATACATGCATATATCCCTATCTTGTAAATAACACGAGAGTATAGATACGCATACAATTAATTTTTATAGAATATATAATTTTATATTAAACAAAATTATTGCTTTTTTACATACTACGTTTGTATGTCCTTTATAAATATTGTTTTTAACATACATGTTTCTGTTTTACTAAAACTGTCTTTTATGTCATGCTTAATTATGCATAAAGTGTTACTCCTGTATATATATACATGTATATTGAAAGGTTTATTTACAACATATTCTGTTATTCCTCTATGTGATCCCATGTTGAATTATTTACGTTCAGTATGTGTTGTATATCAATCAGAACCATATAACAGATGTAATAAGTTAATGAAACACAATGACATGTGTTATTTTCGATAACTCACCAAGACACAGAATGTGATGTTATAATTGCATCACAGTAACAGAAGCTACTATCACGAGTATATAAACTAGTTTTAAAACAATCATAAAACATAGCCAAGTTTTCGTATCATTAGAAAACTGGGTTAGTGAATCAGTCATGTTTGAGCTCTTGGTCAGTATTCTTTGGCCAGTTGTTATGGGTGTATTGTGGGAATTTCCAAACAATTGTTCCTGATTCTGATTTTCGTCTGTGTTATTGATCAATATTATATTAACAACTACTGTACAAGTAGGTGTCACAGTGGAGCCCAATCTCACTTTACATGTTAAAAACATTGTCATATAAATTGTAAAAGGTGTGTAAGCCGGGAATGTGTTCCTACTTGTTCAATTAAATGTAGACAACTTCGCAATTGTTTCCTGATAGCTTGAATCGTTGTCCAGATGTTTTGTCTTGATATAGCCGAGTTTGACATGAAGCTGGATCACCTGGTTGTGAATATACCGGTGCGCTCTGGGGTAAATCTGAACAATGCTGTAGACACTGTGCATTTAGTTGTTCCTCTTACATAATACTGTTGGCCATTCCATTGTATATGTACACTTTGACTGCTCCATGGCTATTATAGGTTGGATGTAGAGAGGAAAGCCACTAAGATCAAACCATCATCGTCTATATACCAGGGTACTGTTTTATCAAAGCACATATGGAAGTCGTGAACATACGTAAAAATTTAAATTCTCTATAAATCTTTAACAGCTACAAGTTAAGGTAAAGGGTCGTTCAATATTGATTATTATTCAGTGAACAAAGTCCTACACCCAATATCTGTCCCCTATGTGTTGGTGTGAAAGAAAAAAGAAATTAGAGCGTACCTTTAAGGTTTCCGCAAGTGCTTTGATAAAACAGTACACATGTACTTTTAGATAAGACTGATATGATTTGCGAAATGTTTACTAGAGCTTATTGTAAATGTGTACAGACATGTTTAGATGACAAATTTTCAAAAATATTAAATGTGTGAAGAAATTGAAAAATACTGACAAAGTCACTGTAAATATGTACAGCACAATTCAGCCTTCATCCATCACTCAGCCAATCTGAACAAAATGATATTCCATGCTTAATTACATATATATGATACTGCAAAATCACTTATTCCTGTGAGTATTAAATCTTGTGGATTTTGGTAAATTAATTTTCATGGAGTTGTATTAGTAAACCACATTAAACTGTGACCCGTTAAAGATAACAAGTTATCTTTTAAATATAATATGGGTTCAACTTTTCTGTAATATCCGATATGGATGTATTATTGTTGTTAAAGTTACGTATCTGTTACTACTGGCATATTCGTAACTATTGTTTGTTTCGTAAATTAAACATATTTGTATAATAAGGAATCTTGGCTCCGATTCTTAGACATATCTTTAGACATAATTCGTCAACATACTATGAAGCCTCTTGTTATATAAAATTTTATTGTTTAGTTAAGTTTATGTTCTTTAGATATGAATACATACATTATTATGGCATTTGGCTATTAAAGAACTATACCACTTATACTAAATACATAAATGAGGTATGTCTTATGAAACGGAGCCCTGACCAAAATTAGTAAAAGAAAGTGGGCTGTTCCAAATTAATGAGATTTTTGTACAGATTACTAAGGATTAAAAAAATAAAGCAGTGAGCAATGAATATGTGAATGATTACATGAGACACAGTTGATTGTGATTTTGTATATTAAATGTTACATAATTTCAACAAGAGTATGCAAACGGTTGCAAATATTGCATTAATTAAGGAACAGCCCTCGTCATTTCTGCTCTATCATGCACCCAATAGTGAGAATTGTTATATTGTCCATTTACAATGTAGACAGGTTGTTCTAACATTATCTGTGGTATTTTATCATTTTATCTTGTGAATGTTTTATTACGATCATCTTTGATAAACCTTTCTTGCATGTTCTGTTTATTTGAATACATATATCATGGCCTTGTTTTAATGAAGCATTTGCATTGTATAATTAACATGATACATAATGTACAGACATATCTTCATAATCTATACCAGATGGTTATGGAAAAATAAATATTTTATAGCAATAAACATACTTCTGTTTTCATTCAGGTATCTAAATAGAACAACTGAAGATACCTCCTCCTCGATAGCCTAGTGGTAGAGCGACTGCTTCGAGTGCAAGAGGTCAGGGGTTCGATCCCAGACTGCGTCATGCCAAAGACGAAATAAAAATGGTACCAAAAATTCCCTTGCTAGACGCTCGGCATGAAAGGGAAACTGGCTTCTCATACATTGTGGTGATAGATAACATCAGGAATGAGGTGTCGAGAATGATTAATATAAGTTGGAAAAACTTGTTTCACAATCGACCTTAAATAAATTTGTATAAACTAAGATGAGATGCATAATCTGGAAGTCCTTCACTAGGACTGTTCCAATAATGCCCCCATGGTTCAAACTAGCCCCATCCAATTTGGCTGTCTGTTCTCACGAATGGATATTTACATGTCTGCTGTATATGGTCAAAACAGTTTAATGCAGTTTCAAAACAGTAATATAATGTGTCTTTCCTTTTATGTGGTAAAATGTATCTGCGTAAAGTTCTATTATTTGTTCCATACTGCAATAAGTACATACATGTATAGCAATCACAACTGTTTGTGTCAATGCCAAAGATCCCTTGGGTATATTAAGCTGATTTGATCAAGCTCAAATTTCTGCTGAACAAAACATTGCTACTCACTATGCATAGAAAAACGATCTGCGACTGAGCTAAATGATATTGTTAGATAAAACAGCCTCATGGTGTGTGATAATTATGCCTAGCTGTAAAGCATTCTATTCTGTATTTGTTGACTGTGAAAGAATCAGTTCATCATCTTGACCAAAAAGGCGTAACGTCAAAAGTTGCGACCCATAAGTGTAACACAATACACGTAACGTAATTTTTTTTGCAAAATTCTATAGTTTGTACATGATAAAAGGGGTCACCTAAATGCTATAATTTTACATCAGGCATAATTTTATTTCATGTTATATTTTTAATACATAACATATATTAACATTAAATCATTTTTAAAATGTAAAACAAACACTATAAAAGTACATATTATTCGCTTTAATAACACCTAAATATAAGTGTACAGTACGTGTTTTTCTTTCCATTGGCGTCAATTTTTTTAAGGTGGGACAATTTTAAGTACTCACTCATCTGTACATAGAAATGTCATCATTGCAGGCATTATAAAGACAAAACCATTATTTTACACAGGAAAATAAGCGAAATTGATAAAACATATTAAAATACAAAAAGCAAACACGGAAAAGTGTTTATTTTTGTATATTGAAATACTTGGAGTATATTTTTAGTTATTTTTCTTAAAGTGGGACAATTTTAAGTACATGTACTCATATTCCGGTCACTACAAACAAAGCAAATGCTTATATTTCGTTTATTACTACTTATACAGGTTCTGTGAAGAAAGCGAACAAAACTTATCTAACAATCATTAAATTTTATGTGTTAATAAATTATTGTCATCATTTTAAAGCTCAACATGCCTTATTTTTTAGCTATTTTAAGGGAAAATGACATTACTCACTAGCTCCGGAAAACACATCCATCTCGTTTATTAACGTATGCACAACGGTCAAAATTACACCACTAACGTATTCACGTTCCAAGATAACGCATGCAAAATTTGCTGAATTTTCAGTTCCGCTCAATAGTTTTATATGATCTTTGCCTATTTCAAGTATTTTGTTGAAATAATGCCCCTTTCAAAGAATACTCAGTTTTATATGATCTTTGCCTCTTTCAAGTATAATTTGTTGAAATTATGCCTCTTTCAAGCACTTTGTTGAAATTATGCCTCTTTCAAGCATTTGGTTGAAATTATGCCTCTTTCAAGCATTTTTGTCGTGTCCGCTTGCGGTGAGCGAGACTTAGTCGCCACTTTTGGTGTATGTGCGTGCGTGTGTGCGTGCTTCCGTGCGTGCGTCCGTCCGATTTTGTCCGGACCATAACTTTGTCATGCTTTGACCAATGTTGCTTATATTTGGCATGAATGTTCACCTCCATGAGGAGGAGTGTCATGCTTAACCCTCAGGTTCCTATCTCAAAGGTCAAGGTCACAGTTAGAGGTCAAAGGTCAAATTGAGCTTGTCTTGACCATTACTTTGTCATACATTGACCAATCTTTCTTATATTTGGCATGAATATTTTAACCTCCATGAGGCAGAGTGTCATGCCCCACCCCCATGTTCCTATCTCAAAGGTCAAGGTCACAGTTGGAAGTCAAAAGGTCAAATTGAGCTTCTCCTGACCATTACTTTGTCATACATTGACCAATCTTTCTTATATTTGGCATGAATATTTTAACCTCCACGAGGCAGAGTGTCATGCCCCACCCCCATGTTCCTATCTCAAAGGTCAAGGTCACAGTTGGAGGTCAAAAGGTCAAATTGAGCTTGTCAGCACCATAACTTTGTCATACATTGACCAATCTTTCTTATATTTGGCATGCGTATTAACCTCCATGAGGCAGAGTGCCATACCCAATCCCCAGGTTCCTATCTCAAAGGTCGAGGTCATAGTTGGAGGTCAGAGGTCAATTGAGCTTGTTCGGACCATAACTTTGTCATACATTGACCAATCTTTCTTATATTTGGCATGAATATTTTAACCTCCATGAGGCAGAGTGTCATGCCCCACCCCCATGTTCCTATCTCAAAGGTCAAGGTCACAGTTGGAGGTCAAAAGGTCAAATTGAGCTTGTCCGCACCATAACTTTGTCATACATTGACCAATCTTTCTTATATTTGGCATGCGTATTAACCTCCATGAGGCAGAGTGCCATACCCAATCCCCAGGTTCCTATCTCAAAGGTCGAGGTCATAGTTGGAGGTCAGAGGTCAATTGAGCTTGTTCGGACCATAACTTTGTCATACATTGACCAATCTTTCTTATATTTGGCATTAATTTTTACCTGCATGAGGCAGAGTGTCATGCCCAACCCCCAGGTTCCTATTTCAAAGGTCACAGTTGCAGGTCAAAGGTCATATTGAAGTTTGTAAGGATCATTTCTTCTTTATGCATGGTGGGATGAGATGTAAATTGGCATATTTAAGTTGGTGCTTTTTTGAACGTGCGCCGAGGCTCGACATAATTTGCCCGAGGGCACGAATTTCTAGTTTTAAATTATGCCCCGACATAGAAATACATGTTCAAGTTTTAGGTACCTTCCAAAATGTTCTTGAATTTCTTCATTGACACATTGATTTGATCCTACCACAGGAACTTGCACTTATAATTTTAATTTTTTTTTTCAATAGGCCTACTGTACTATTAAAATATAGATTCTATATTTTAATAGTGCAGTAGGCCTAGTAAAAAAAAATATTTTTTTTTTCAATTTTTGTTTTCATTTTTTTTTCAAATTATAAATGCAAGTTCCTGTGATCCTACGCACACTTGTTTGCCATCATGACCCCAGTCTTTACATAGAGGGTAATGTTGCAGCTTTTTAAGATTTTTTTGAAAAGTTATTACCTTTAAGTGGATGTAGAGACTTGAATCCTGATAAGCGCCCGGCTAGCTCAGTCAGCCGGGCTCCAGACAAGTAACACCTTGGGTTAAATTGTAGCAGCTGTCAAACTTTAAATGAACATTCTTTTTTAACTGTAACTTACCGTCTTTTATCTTTTACACTAATAGCAACTATAACATAATTATTTCTTTAATAACTATTGCTGTCTCTGACAGTGCTACCTGGCAATCAATGGGTGGGTGTGATGAGAAGATGTAGATGATGTGAGTTCAAGTCCCATGCTGATGCAAAGTCTTCTTTTTTACTTTAGTGGTGTCAGAAGTGTTTGAAAGTCTCATGCAAAGTAGAGCTCCAAGAAATGGAAGGGGAAGTGTGTAGTGCAGAACTTAGGGAATCTAGAATATACCCAGGACATGCTCTCTAAATAGTATAGAATACCCCTGAGTCATGCAAACTTTTTCCTTTTCCATTTACTTTACTACCATTTTTGCTTAAATTCATTAAAGTAAACATGTTAAATAGAAACCAGTCCAACATTAATAGATCCTCCCTCCCAAAACTCGATGCACCATTTGAATTTTGGGAGTGTAGCCTTTATCCCTTTCCTTCTTTAACTTCTCCGTTAGCTAATTTCGTTGTATTTTAGACCGTCCCTTACAAGGGAAGCAACTTTTAGAATAATTTGATGGAAAGCATCAAAGTCAAAACATTACGGTTTAATTACCTTATCTGGCGTAAATGTGAGGGTCAAGTTGAAATTTTTAGTATTAAATTTTTAGTACTTAAAACATAATTGTTTTAAGTACATTATTTGCATTTTTCAATGAACAGTACTATTTTGTTTCAATAATTTCGTCCTAAAAAGTGCGAGTTGTCTCAATCTAACCACAAGGGAAGTAACTCCGCTCTGACAGGATTAATAATAAATTAAATAATATGCAATCCCAAATCTTGTCAAAAGTTACTGTCAGTCAACCAGTTTAGATTACCCCGCAAACGAATCTTTTTATTAGAATAATTTCCTTTGGAATTAATAAGCAGCAAGTTGGAGACCCTTACTATTCCTACTCTTCATCAATGACTTACCTGAATACATCTCACCTGAGTCCACCTCTTGAATGTTCGCTGACGATTGTGCGCTGTACCGAAACATCAAGACAGAAGAAGATGCCCTAGCCTTACAGCGTGACTTAGATGGCCTACAAAGATGGGAGAAAGACTGGCTTATGGAATTTCACCCCCAGAAATGCCAGATCTTACATATCACTAACAAAAGAAGACCCATCAAACTACCCTACAACATTCACGGACACATACTAGAAGAAGCAGAAACAGCAAAATATTTAGGCCTCAACTTCCAAAAATCACTCAACTGGAACCATCATATCAACACCATCACCAAGAAAGCCAACAACGCTAGATCATTCCTCCAGAGAAACATCAGTCAATGCCCCAGGAAGACCAAAGAACTCTGCTATCAGACCTTGGTGAGGCCACTAGTGGAATATTCCTCAATCATCTGGGATCCCTTCACTGATGCCAATGTACGGAAGTTGGGTGGTGCAGCGAAGATCAGCACGAATGGTCTTCTCACACTACAGAAGGACCAGCAGCATGACATCGATGCTGCAGCAGCTCCAGTGGCCGTCACTTCAAGAGCGCAGGGCACAAGCCAAGGTCACCATGATGTACCGGATTGTATACCAGCTGGTTGAAGTCCCTACAACACACCTCACTCCTATCTGCTCAGTTAGAGGTCATGGACTCGCCTACATGGTACCTTTCGCCAGAACCCTATGCTACCAGAGATCCTTCTTCCCAGACACCATTCGCCTATGGAACAGCCTTCCCCAGTCAGCCATCAGCTGCCCTACCATTGACAGCATCAATCACCCTACGCTAGACTCGTATTGGACGTTTTTAACCACACTATAAAAAGCTGAACTTTTAAATTTTCACTGTAAATAATGTACAGACACCTCTTTCACCGCCATGCGCCAGTACGAGTTTACACCAGAATGGTGTCTGTACTTTAATGGAAGAAGAAGAAGAAGAAGCTTAACCATCTAGCGCGAGGGTGGTCAAGTGGTATTTAATAAGCGCTTCTAACTGCTGATCCAAAGGTTATGGGTTCGATCCCGCCTCCAGCCGGGTTAAAATAGAAATGCTTTTCAGTGTCTCCCACCTAACATAACTAAAATTATTAATAGTGTTTAGGACGAGACTATAAAAACAGAAGTTCCGAATGATGCTTTACATCAAGCACGTACAAGAATCAGGGATGCTTCTGGAACTGTGGCATAGGACAGGATGATGTTTGTATATATTCTTGATATTGACATTACTGGATAAAACCTGTTTTTCCGGATTCGCAATTTCACGGTCAGGGGGGTAGACATTCTGAGCACCTCGTACATTTCTGTAGAATCATCACTACTGTCTGCCGCTTCCGTAGCTCGATACCGATGATGATAGGGCAATGTATATATTTTCTATTGTCCATTCATCCAATAGATTGCTGGTGGGCATTTTGCATATGAATGCGGTGACCTCTCCTATTATGCACTGAGCCCATCCCTATGAACTGAAGTGACTAACCTCTTCTAGGCTGGTGGCCTCGCCCATATGGATTTCTGGGTTGAGGAGAAATAAAAGCATATAAGTCAAAATAATGTCATAAAAGCATTGGTAAAAATTACTGTAAGGGTACAATTTCAGGGCCGGTGGTCAAGAAAGTGTGGGGGGCTGAAGGGTGTGGGAGGGGCGGTTTCCCTCATGCTGTTTGTGGTACAGAGGTCCTCCCCTGGATTTGTTGGTAAAAACAACATTTAAAATGCAATTCTTTGACTATGATTTACACCTGTCAGTTCCAGCAGAATTGTCATAATTGCTGGTGTTACAAGATTTTACCCAGCACCTTTACAAGGATCTCCCTTGCCGCTATGTTCTGTCAATTGAAACCATGGCCCACCCATCCCCTTTTGCCTTTCCCAACCAATGGTTAAATCCCTGCTCCCTCAGGGCCATACAGAGTCATAGCTATAATTTTTCCAGCATTTTGGCGTGAAACAAAAACCCTGCACCCACATGGAAATAAGGGGACACAGGACAGTTCCCCCTCTATCCCCGCCCTTCCCTGTGGTTGGGGGGCCTTGGTTCAATTGACTGGTGCATAACAGACAGAGCTCATAATCAACTCTCATTTTCTGCAGCAAAGTTGATTCTTTCAAATTCAGCAAATCTGGAATTTGTAGGATTCAGAAATACCTTATAATGCTGTGAGTAAAATATCTTCTTAATTCATTATAGATTAGCTTAGAAGTCAAACAGTTGTACAAGATAGCATCATGAAACAGTCGGGTGAAAAACATTCCACATGTGGAGTTTGTGGATCTGAATTTAAAGAGAATTTCCAACTGTTGGAGCACATGAAAACACATGCTGGAGAACTACCAGTTCAAAGTGATGTAAGCAGACCAGCATTCAGAATAAGATATACTCTAAAACGTCACTTATTACCATATGCTGGAGAAAAACCATACAAGTGTGATATTTGTGGATCTGCATTCAACTACAAATGTACTCTTACAAGTCATAAGAGGAAACATGCGGGTGAAAAACCATTTAAGTGTGACGAGTGTGAATCTTCCTTCGCATTCCGTGGTTCTCTTACCCTTCACAAAAGAAAACATGCCAGTGAAAAACAAGCTCAGTTCAGTGATGATGATTGTGCATTCACACCTGAAGATGATCTCAACTGTGACATGAAAGAAACAGATGAAAAACTATTCAAGTGTGATGAGTATGGTTCTGCATTCATAATACATACTGGTGAAAAATCATTTGAGGATAATCTATGTGAATCAGATTTTGCATTCCGTGGTTCTCTTACGAATCATATGAAAAAGCATATCTGTGAAAAACCACTTCATTGTAATGTTGATGAAGAAACAGTCACACCAAGTGCATTCACTTCTAGTACTGATTTAAAAAGTCATAGAAGAGTACACAAGACCGCTGAAAAAAGAATACACAAGACCGATGAACAAAGAATACACAAGACCGCTGAAAAAAGAATACACAAGACCGCTGAAAAAAGAATACACAAGACCACTGAAAAACCATTTAAATGTGATATATGTGAATCTGCATTCACTTCAAGAACTGGTGTAACAAATCATAAAAGAATACACAAGACCGCTGAAAAAAGTATACACAAGACCGCTGAAAAAAGTATACACAAGACCGCTGAAAAAACATTTAAATGTGATATTTGTGAATCTGCATTTAAGTATAGTAGTCATCTTATCCGTCATAAGAGAACCCATACTGGTGAAAGACCATTTCAGTGTCATCTGTGTGGAGCGGCATTCACTTCCAGTTGTGATCTTAAAGGTCATATCAGCAAACATACTGGTGAAAGACCATTTAAATGTGATAGATGTGGATCTGCATTTACTCGAAGAAAAGGTCTGAATTGTCACATAGTGAGAACCCATGAAAAACCGTATAAATGTGATGTTTGTGGACATGCATGCTCGGCCAGGGATACTCTTAAAATACATATGTTGACACATACAGGGGAAAGACCATTTAAATGTGATATTTGTGAATCTGGTTTTACTACTGGTAGTCATCTTATCCGTCATAGGAAAACACATACTGGTGAAAAACCATTTCAGTGTGATGTTTGTGAAAATAGATACATAGAAAAAGCTGACCTTGTTAAGCATTTGAGAAAACATACTGGTGAAAAACCATTTAAATGTGATACTTGTGGATCTTCATTTAAATGTAGAAATCATCTTAATGTTCACATGAAAATACATACTCATGAAAAACTGTTTACAAATGGATCTGACTCTGTACACCAAAGTGAACTTGACATGTCTATTATTAAAGATAAGCCATTTAAGTGTAATGACTGTGGATCTGCATTTACTCATAATGGTGCTCTTATTATACATAGGAGGATACATACGGGCGAAAGACCATTTACATGTAATATTTGTGAACGAGGATTTACCCGTAAAGGTAATCTCACGGAGCACATGAAAATACATTCTGGTGAAAAACCATTCAAGTGCGTTATTTGTGAATCTGCTTTTATTTGTAAAAGCTCTCTTACCAAACACATGAAGATTCATACCGGCGAGAAACCCTATCAGTGCCATGTTTGTGGAACTACCTTCAACTACAGTTCTAATTTAATCAAACATAATAGGACGAAACATACTAATGAAACAATGAAATGTGATATTTGTGGATACATGTCTACAGATCAAAAGGATCTTGCTCGTCACTTGAATGGACGTACTTTTGGGTCTGAGTCTGACTTGGCAGAAGACGAAAATGATCTTACTCTTCCAGGAGAAATGCATACTGAAGATGGGCCATTTACGTGTGATGTTTGCGGATCTGCATTCCGCTACAATGATCAGCTTACCTGTCACAGCAAATTACATTCTCGTACTCGTAAAAAAACATATAAGTGTGATGTATGTGATTCTTCATTTACTTCCAGTAGTAAGCGTAAAGTTCACATGAAAATGCATACTGGTGAAAAACCATATGAATGTGGTCTTTGTGGCCTTTCATTTGCTAATCGTAGTGGTCTTAACCGTCATATGAAAACATCTCAACATGGTAATGTGGTTGTATATCACATAAGTTAGTTATGTTTCAACTTGTTGGAACTGCATTTGCATGTAGTAAGCCCAAAACAGAATGCTATTGTGGTTCTTACTTCTAGTAACCATACTTGCCCTATTGTTTACCCTTCCCTGAACACTATAGGCATTTTGCTGAAAGTCACATGAGGGCCCTGAGTTTCATAATTTTTGGAGGCGAATTTCGGCCCCATTACTCTCCTAAGTGAATATACATTTTTCCCCTATTCTCTGAACAAAATCCCCTCCCCCAAAAAGTCAATAAGAGCCTTAAACCCTTAGTAAATGCTATTCATCAGTTGCTGTAGCTATTGTTATAGCTTGAAATTGACTTTTTGTTCATTTAATATGTATTGCTTTTATAATAGTTTTGGTATTTATAAAAGACAAAATTTCCCTTTTTCTTGAAAACAATGCGAAATTCCCCTTCCTGAGGGCCCCTGGCCCCAGTCACGAAAGTGTAGTGAGAGCCTTTGGACCTTGAATTTCCATTGCATAAAATCAATTAATTTTTTTTTTAAATTCTACCTATTTACCTTACTTATTTTCAGCGTGTTACCACAGCCATTATATTTGTTTTGTTGAAATTGTTCATATCATCTTTTGTTTATCAACAGACAATAATTGTTATATAACTCTGCAGCACTGCCACCACATTAAAGAAATTCGCATTTGATTTATTCTTGAAATATTCGCAGTAATTGGTCATCAACAGTAGATTTTGGTATAAGCCTATGTTGTTGGACCGGGACAATTTCAAAATTCTGAAACTGGTTTATTGTTTGTATGACATCACCGGTTAGTTGGCCACAATATTGAACATGTATGGGGTTTTCTTTATGATCATCATACCAAGGTACTTCAGAAGATGAAACCTTCTTGCAAGCAGTGTCATAATTAATATTTTAGTCACATTCAGGTCCATTGCAGGCGCTGCGAAAACTGTCTGTCCTTCAGTCCTGACTGACAAATTTTGATTCGGACTGACGGAAAATCATGTATTTTTATATTAGACGAAGAGAAATATTCATTCATTTTACCAATTCGGACTGACAAGATTAAAAACTTTTCGCGAAGCCTGCCATTGCTGTACATGCATGTAGTAATATACAAATGTATAATTTATTGACATTGGAGGATATGTATTGGTTCAGAACGATAAGCTGTTTTGCAAAATTGAAATCAGTTTACCATGTAATTGAATTGTATCTGATTCCCAGAGTAATCTTAACGGTCCTTTGTGTGTTGTATACCAATTGGTAGATTTTGGTATGTAAGTGCCTATCAATTAGTATTTATACCCACCACACAACAAGTTGTAAGGGGGGTATACTGGATTCAACTTGTCTGTCCGTCAGTCAGTCTGTTCGTAGACACATTCTTGTAGACGTAACTCCTCCTACAGTTTTTGCAGCATTTGCTTCAAACTTTAACAGATGAACAACCTCAACATATAGATGTGCATAAAGGAAAGAATTTGCGATGCGACGATTTTTGACAGAATTATGGCCCTTTGGACTTTTATGCACTATACAATATATAGTGAACATTTCTTGTGGCCCCAAGTTCTCTTACAGTTTTTGCAGCATTTGCTTCAAACTTTAACAGATGAACAACTCCAACATGTAGATGTGCATGAAGCAAAAAATTAGCTGCAATGATTTTTGCCACGCGGGGGGTATATTAGTCTGCCGAATGGCGACAGTTCTAGTTGTGTCCAGTGTTAAGTTTATCAGGTTGGACTTCAATATACCACTTCAGAGATATATAAGATCCCTAGTGATCTCACATGATAATCATTCTACATGCTATATTTAGGACTTGTATATTGTCTTGTATGAATTTGATGTACAATGTTGAAATCCTCGTGTTGTTATAATTAAAGGTACAGTTGAACTTGAAACGCCTTCTTAATATTTCCAACTCTTTCTTTATACATTCACATAGACATATTTGTATTTACCAACAGCCAGGATCAGACAAACTCAAGTAGTAACCCTTTTAGAGTCAAATGACAAACTCTTGACGAGGGTTTTTTCTACATATATACACATGGCCTTATGGAAACACCTTGTTCTACAGTCAAGACAGTGTTCCATAATCTGGAGGCTGTTTAACATGTTAATATGGTTTAAACTAAACTGTCCCTTCAATAGCCTAGTGGCTGAGGGTCCTATTCGAGTGCGGGAGGTCTCGGGCTCGTTCCCATCCACGTCATACCAAAGACGAAATAAAAATGGTACCAGTAATTCCCTTGCTAGACGCTCAGCAAAAAAGTGACACTGGCTTCTCTTCTCTGATACCCTTGTGGCGATGGATTACATCAAAAATGAGCTGTCAAGAGTGATTGTTTCTCAATCAACTAAAATAAATTGGTATAAAAACAAAATTAACCAGGCCTGCTTACCTTCCATAAGACTGATTAGCCAGTTGATTTATTGTCTATATACATGTACATCTAGTTTGAGTGCCACGTCTGGTGAACCTATCCTCTTCCTTTATCCTCTATTATCATTTTAGCTTAAATGAATTAAATTTAGCTTAAATGAATTAAATTAAACACGATTAATAATTTCAGTCCTACATCAATAGAGGTTCCCCTCCCAAAACACTCTATGCACTATTTGAATTTTGACAATGTAGTCTTTATCAATTTCCTTCTTTGACTACTCCGTAAGCAAATTTCGTTTCATTTTAGACCGTCCCTTTCAAGGGAAGCAACTTTAGAAAAATCTGATTCAAAGCACCCAAGTCAAAATATATCGCTTTAATTCATTATCTGGCGCAAAGGTGAGGGTCAAGTTGAAATATTTAGTATCCTTTTTATGTTGTTATTTAGACTCTAAGAGTATTTGCATTTTTCAACCAACAGGAATCTTTTGTTTGTATTTATCTTCGTCCTAATATTTTGTTGCTTACACCAAGGGAAGCAACTCCGCTCTGACAGGATTAATTGCAATCCAAAACGTCAGTCAACCAGTTTAGATAAACTCATCAAGACATTAAAATCTTTTAACTATAGTACTTTCCGTTAGAAGTGAGGGTGGTCCAGTTATTAGCGCTACTAACTGCTGATCCAAAGGTTGTGGGTTCTGAATCCCACCTCCTGTCTAATTTTAAATTTAGACTCTAAATGCTTTTCAGTGTTTCCCACCTAACATAACTTAAATTACTAACACTAGTAACCAGGTTGGGGACAAGACTAAATTTAGTAACGCCTTCGTGTAACTAAATTTAGTTACAAATGGTGACAAAACTGCATGAATTGTATTGGTTTGATAATTTAGCTTGATAATTGCAAGAAATTGACGGGGCAGTTTTCTTCAGTAACATAGATCTATAACATAGAAAACTTACAAAAAAATAACATTTCACCGTTGCGATTTTTGCATCAACTTATTTTAATTAAAAGGGAGATAACTCATATTATTTAATGCTAGCTGATGAGATATGGAGTTCTATCAGTGAAATAAAACCTATATCAGTCACTGGTTATCACCTACAATGTGACTGATATAAGCTCCGCCCCCTCACAGGGACTACTTTAATTTACCAAAATCTCAACACTAAAATGTCTGTAACTTTTTTATTACTGAACGGAAACATGTCATGTGGGGGTTTTTATTCTTAGTGAGACCATTTCCTACAAGTTGGTGTATGATTTAATGCAAAATTCTCAAAAAAGTCGTTTTCACCTATTCACCATAATCCAAGATGGCGGATTTTGAAGTGAAAAATATGAATGGAATAACATATTCATACGTAGCCTAACCAGAGTGGTAATTTGGCATAAATAGTACCAGTTTTGACACCATAAGAGCATTAAATAAATAGAATATTTGTTTGTTTTGATTGAATATGGTTAATATCGCATCTTGTAGTGATAAAATTTTAATATTTTCACTCGCGCTACGCGCTCTTGAAAATATTGAATTTTATCACTACACGATGAGATATAAACCATATTCAATCAAAACAAACAAATATCCTCTATTTATTTTCCAAATTTTATTTATGCAAAAACATTGTTATTTTACGTCCGATTTCAATCAGATTACCTGCAAAACATTTTAATTTATTCATTGTAACAACATACAAAGCAAT
This sequence comes from Spisula solida, assembly GCA_947247005.1. NCBI lineage: Eukaryota > Metazoa > Mollusca > Bivalvia > Venerida > Mactridae > Spisula > Spisula solida. The sequence goes on along the minus strand of OX365945.1, from coordinate 24,838,978 downwards.
TAACTAAAAATATTTTGATAGTGTATGGTAATATCACTTTTTTACAAACGTTACTAAATTTAGCGTTGTACCCAACCTGGTAACAGTCTTTCGGACCAGACTTTAAAACCGAGGTCCTGTGTATGATGCTTTATATCAAGCATGTATATGAACCAGGGATGCTTCTGGTACAGTCGTTCAGGCAGTTCCGAATCTTAGGCAGTTCCGGATCAGTTCAGTTTTTCCAATAATATGATGAAGTGAACCAATGTTTTTTTGCATTTTATATTTGTAGTCACTAAGAGAAATAAATACACCAAATATTTTGTTTTAAAGACAGTTTTTAAAAAAAATGTGGTTCATTTTGTAAATTTTGCTGATCTGGAACTGACCGAACACATTTGCAAAATATTTTTTTTAATTATGCAATATTTTTCGGGTTTTCTCTTGTCAGTCTGTTAGGATTTGGTTACAAAACAAATGTCAACCAAAATTTTGATTACATCTAAAGTAGTTTTAGTTTTATCTTAAAATGATTCTGAATACCCTGAGATGATCCTAAACTTCCTAAATAGGGGGGCTCACAAATTGTTGTAAAACGAAATATTTGCTTTCCGCATTTAAAGTAATCTTTGGTGACAAGAAAGTGGAAGGATTTCCCATTCTCAGTACACAAAGAATTTGAAAGAAAAAGAAAAATTTGAAAGATTATGGCCTAATGTGTTCTTAGTGATCCTAAACTGCCTTAACGTATGTACTGGGGAATCTTCTGTATCATGCACTATCCCCCTAAAACCTAAAGTGACCAACCTCTTCTGGGGGCCTCGCCCATATGGATTTCCGGTGGCTAGGATAAATAAAAGCATATAAATCGAAATAGTGTCAATAAAAGCATAGGTAAAAATTACTGTAAGCGTACATTCCAGGGCCGGTGGTCCAGAAAGTCGGAGGGGCATTCCCCCTCCTGCTGTTAGGGGTATGGGGGTCCTCCCCTTGATTTGTTTTTAGAAACAACATTTAAAATGCAATTCTTTGACTATGATGTACACTGTAATGCTATGGGCGCCAGACAGTTCCAGCAGAACTGTCATATTATAAATTGCTGGTGTTAAAATTTTTTACCCAGCTCCTACATAAAGATCTTCCTAAGCCGCTATGCTCTGTTATCATGCACACCACAATTCAATTGAAACCACTGACCTAAACCATGGGGAAGGATGGGGAATTTTACTTATACCTTTTTAAACCCCTGGTAAAATACCTGCTCCCAAGGACCATATACACATGGTAAAATCCCAGCAATTGCCTGGCCCTATACCTAATGGGTAGACTCACAGCTGTATTTCCTTGCTATTTTGGCGCGAAACAAAAGCCCCCCACACTCTAAAGACCCGTCCATCGCCCTTCCCCGGGGTTGGGGGGGGGGCTGTGGTTTAAAATTGACTGGCGCAAGAGCCCTTTAATTAGCTTACATTTTCTGCAGAAAAGTAAATTCTTTCAAGTAAAGCAGATCTGGATGTCAGGAATTTGTTGGATTTAGAATTTCCTTAATAATATAATGTAGATCTTTATCTTTCCTTCAAACTCCTTTTTTCTTCAATCCCCCCCCCCCTATCGTTTTTCCTTTTTCCTTTCTTCTTTTTCTCTTCTGATCAAATATCAAACCACCCTCTTTAAGAAACAATTCAGTACACATACTAATAACCACATGACAATTCAATCAAACAAATATTACTTATCTTGTGTTAATTGTTGTTGTTGTTGTGTGCATTGTACTGTTTTTTATGTATCTATATGTATCTGAAAACTGAATAAAAAGTAAAAACACAACAAAAAAAAAATAAAAAAATAATAATATAATGTAGTAAGTAAATTATCTTCTTTATTCATTATAGATTAGCTTGGAAGTCAAACAGTCATTCATGATAGCATCATGAAACAGTCGGGTGAAAAACATTCCACATGTGGAGAACTACCAGTTCAAAGTGATGTACCAGTAGGTAGACCAGCATTCAGAATGAAATATACTCTGAAAGTGAAACGCCAAATGACAACATATGCTGGAGAAAAACCATACAAGTGTGATATTTGTGGATCTGCATTCAACTACAAAGGTACTCTTACAAGTCATAAGAGGAAACATGCGGGTGAAAAACAGTTTAAGTGTGACGAGTGTGAATCTTCCTTTGCATTCCGTGGTTCTCTTACCCTTCACAAAAGAATACATGCCAGTGAAAAACAAGCTCAGTTCAGTGATGATGATAGTGCATTCGCACCTGAAGGTGATCTCAACTGTGACATGAAAGAAACAGATGAAAAAACATTCAAGTGTGATAAGTGTGGATCTGCATTCACTTCCAGTGCAAGTCTTACAAGTCATAAGAGAATACATACCGGTGAAAAACCATTCAAATGTGATCTATGTGAATGTGCTTTTGCATTCCGTGGTTCTCTTACGAAACATATGAAAAAACATATCCGTGAAAAACCACTTCATTGTAATAATGATGACGATACAGTCACACCCAGTCATGATCCTACTGGTCACATAGAAAAAACATTTAAATGTGATGTTTGTAAATCTGCATTCGCTTCAAGAACTGGTTTAAAAAGTCATAAAAGAGTACACAAGACCGCTGAAAACAGAATACACAAGACCGCTAAAAAAATAAGACACAATACTGCTGAAAAAACATTTAGATGTGATATATGTGGATCTGCATTCGGTTCTACAAACGGATTAAACAGTCATAATAGAATACACAAGACTGCTAAAAAAAGACTACACAAGACCACTGAAAAACCATTTAAATGTGATATTTGTGAATCTGCATTTAAGCATAGTAGTCGTCTTATTCGTCATAAGAGAACCCATACTGGTGAAAGACCCTTTCAGTGTCATCTGTGTGAACTGACATTCATTTGCAGTAGTGATCTTAATGCTCATATCAGGAAACACACCGGTGAAAGACCATTTAAATGTGATAGATGTGGATCTGCATTTACTCGAAGAAGAAGTCTGAATTGTCACATAAGAACCCATGAAAAACCGTATAAATGTGATGTTTGTGGACATGCATGCTCGTCCAGGAGTAATCTTAAAGTACATTTGCTGACACATACGGGTGAAAGACCATTTAAATGTGATATTTGTGAATCTGGTTTTATTATGAGATGTCATCTCCTCCGTCACAGGAAAATCCATACTGGTGAAAAACCATTTCAGTGTGATGTTTGTGGAAATAGATACATAGACAAAGCTGACCTTGTTAAGCATTTGAGAAAACATACTGGTGAAAAACCATTTAAATGTGATACTTGTGAATCTACATTCAAATGTAGACATCATCTTAATGTTCACATGAAAATACATACCGGTACTCATGAAAAACTGCTTACAAGTGGATCTGACTCTGCACACCAAAGTGAACTTGATATGAGAATGCCTATTAATAAAGATAAGCCATTTAAGTGTGATGACTGTGGATCTACTTTTACTAAAAAAAGTGTTTTTACTACACATAGGAGGATACATACGGGCGAAAGACCATTTACATGTGATATTTGTGGACGAGCATTCATCCGTAAAGGTCATCTCATGGATCACATCAAAATACATTCTGGTGAAAAACCTTTCAAGTGCGATATTTGTGAATCTGCATTTATTTCTAAAACATATCTAAACAAACACAAGAAAATCCATACCGGCGAGAAGCCCTATCAGTGCCATGTTTGTGGAGCTGCATTCTACACCAAGTCTGGTTTAACCAATCATAATAGGAAGAAACATTCTAAAGAAGCAACACTTAAATGCAATATTTGTGGATATAAATCTACAGATGAGTATGATCTTGCTCGTCACATGAATGGACGTACTGGTGAAAAAACTGGTAATTTTGTATCTGACTTGGCAGAGGATGGAACATATCTTATTCTTCCAGGAGACATGCATACTGAAGATGGGCCATTTACCTGTGATGTTTGCGGATCTGCATTCCGCTACAATGATCAGCTCACCTGTCACAGAAAAATACATACTCGTACTCGAAAAAAACAATTCAAATGTGATATTTGTGAATCTACATTTCATTCCAGTAGTAGACTTAAAAATCACAGGAAAACGCATACTGATACTGATGAAAAACCATATACCGGTACCGATAATATAAGTGCAAGGTATGTGGATGTGGATTTGAATCAAGTGGTCATCATAGAATACATATGAGGACCCATACTTAGTCTAGTGAAAAACCATATGAATGTGGTCTTTGTGTAACCTTATTTGTTAATGCAGGGATTCTACTGAGGCATATTGCCCAATCCTGAAAACGAGTAGCAAGTACGTTTTGGGTGCCATTAGCACACACCCCTACTCCTTAACTAGGTTTCAAATATTGTTTTATTGTTAATATTCAAAGTGAGATTATGCAACTTCTAATGACCATAATGTCAACATAACTTTGTCAATTCTTTGAATTTTTTATCAGATATCTTTATTCTGCAGAAATGATTATTCTTCCTAATTCCAGATTGATCAGAATTACAGGACCCGTGCTTATGGTAGGGGTCTTAACCATCATATGAAAATATCTCAACATGGTAATGTTGGTAATATATCACATTATCTTAATTTAGCAGAGCTACAGATAAACTTTTAGAATAATTAGGTAACCCAATTACCCTCTGTTTTATTTCTAATCGGTTATTCTGTGATTACAATCGCAAGTAACTGTATCATTGATAAAGAGAAAACATTTGTTTTATATAAAATTTATGTTATCTTAGAAAGGTGCATTTGTACTGAAGTGGTTAGATGTTCATGGTATCAAAAACAAGAATTGGCTTTCGATATCTTCATAAAGTAATGGCATTCAAAGACAACATCGCTAGAATTACCTCCATGCCAAATTCCATCGAAATTGATCAACTAATTAAAAAGTTATACCATGAAATGTATACCACAGTGTCCAGTCAGTCACTGCGGTACATTCAATAGAAACGACAATGCTATTCTAAATATGAAAAAAGAAAGTGAGTTCACGCCCTGTGTGTTTATTTTCTTATTCACGGACGGATTTTTGGGAGGCGTTTAAGCCTCTCATTACTACCATTGCCCATTTCTTAATACACAATTAACCGCCTTTAGGCTGCTATGTGAATCCGCATTCAAGTAGTTCCAGAAACTGTCAACATTCCCAATACTGCTACATATGTTTCTCCAAATTTTTTAACTGATTTAAGCCAATCAGCAACATTTGTTTATTCTAAGATCAACAATTATTGTGAAATTGTTCATTAAATCAATATTTTTGCAAAAAAAATCACTACACCGGCCAATACCGATATTGTTTCATAATATGAAAATGACGTGTTCATCAAATGTCCCGGCTGTATAGCTATTTTTATAAACTTCAGACTACGGTCAAGTGATGATTTTTACTGAGGCGCGGACTGATCCAATGTGGGTTTTACCCTAGTTTTAAAACTTTCGCTTTGTCAAATATGCCAAAATCTCAAAATATTCAAGGTTAAACACATTCACTCATTCAACTACATGTATACAATACCTTTAAACTCAATAAGATGATTCTAGTTCCATTTTGTCAAGGCATATCATCATTTCCAGGCAAACAGAAGTTTCAGTAAGGACTATTTGAGTGTATCCGATTTTGGGCCGCATATGCATAAATTTAGTGGTTTATGACCTGATTACAAGACGGTACTGTAGAATCTGATAAATAGGCGTGTAGTATTATTTTAAAGCCTTTTTTGATATACGCATTCAATACACGTATTACATATAAATTAATATGCACCTTTTAACAATTATTAAGATACCCAACATGCCTATATAGTCACATATGCCTATTTTGACATTCAAGACAAGATCGGCAGTAAGAAAACGAACATTAAACGTGTAAAGTCGGTTTAAGCTTTTAAAAGTAGCACTCCCATCAGCACTCTCAGTGCTTTGATTTAAATATTGATATCAAATTAAAGACGAAGCTCTCTAAATATCACCAGTATTTATGAAATGTTTATTAAAAACAAACTGCACCTTAGTGACGGTGTGGTCAATTTCCCGTATTATAAACCTTTCTAAGAATTATTATAACTTCTACGAAAAAAAAGTTTTTTTTGTTTACTCTTTATTATTGATACAGTTACCTGTGATTACAATGGAGTTCCAAAAACAATTTTACCCCAAGTTCAAATCAATTGGGTAATATTTATATTGATGAATATTCAAACATGTTCATTGCATAATGGATGATATCTGAAAATTCTGACAACCTTCATTTGCTCATACACTATTTAATGTCATGTCAGTACAAAAGCTTCATTTCATGATCACTGACCTACCACCAATGCTACATTACATGATCACTGACAAACCACGAATGTTACATTACATGATCACTGAATCACCACGAATGTAACATTACATGATCAATGAACCACCACAATAGCTACATTACATGATCACTGAATCACCACGAATGTTACATTACATGATCACTGACACACCACAAATGCTACATTACATGATCACTGTCACACCACAAATACTACATTACATGATCACAGACGCACCACAAATGCTACATTACATGATCACTGACACACCACGAATGTTACATTACATGATCACTGACACACCACAAATGCTACATTACATGATCACTGACCCACCACGAATGCTACATTACATTATCACTGACACACCACAAATTCTACATTACATGATCACTGACACACCACAAATACTACATTACATGATCACAGACGCACCACAAATGCTACATTACATGATCACTGACACACCACGAATGTTACATTACATGATCACTGACCCACCACAAATACTACATTACATGATCACTGACACACCACGAATGTTGCATTACATGATCACTGACACACCACGAATGTTACATTACATGATCACTGACCCACCACGAATGCTACATTACATGATCACTGACACACCACGAATGTTACATTAAATGATCACTGACACACCACGAATGACCTGTAACCAGGGATACTTGGTCATCCAATCTTTAATTGTACTGTTACTAACAAAAGAAGTCATGTTGATGTTTTTTGACGAATTTCATTCCATATGACTCTCGACACAGGACTGTGTTTGAATTAATAATAAGTTTCATCTATTATCTTCTTGTAAATAAATTCACCATCATCGTTGCCAGAAGCTGTGCAATGTCACACTTTGTATTGGTTACGGTTGTTTTTTCTGCCGCGAGCAGCCATGATTGGAAACGAAAGCGGAAAGTACGGAAAACAGGGTTGACACATCACCAATCATAAACTGGTTTAATATTTTATTTTACTCTAAATTTATCGAAATAAACGGAATGGAGAGCACTAGCTTTTTTAACCCGATTCTATATGAAGCATTCCAAATTTAGATAATCCACCAGACTACGGAATCGGAAATTGTGTAAATATGTAAATATATGCATTTCTTTACATTTGTTAAACTCGCGTTTTAAAAGTTTTATGTTATTCATATTTTATTTGCGTGATTGTACAGACTTCCTTAAAAATTACTGCTTTTTTATGAAAATTAATTGCAGTTTATCTATGGCTCTGAATTTAGTTATATTTGTTTTGTGAATCTGCATTCACATGTAGTAAGGCCAAACAAAATAATATTGTGGTTCTTGTAGCTCTACTTACCCTATCCTAAATATTTAATTGGCATTTTGCTAAATTGAAACCAGTTTCATCTTGTAATTGAATTGTATCCAATTCACAGAGTAATCGTCCAAGTCCTAGTGTGTTGTATACCAATAGGTAGATTTTGGTATATAAGTGCCTGTCAGTAAGTATTTGAGTCAAGTGTTGGCTTATTAAGTCAAGACTTCAATATATCACTTCAGAAATTTAAAAGATCCCTAGTGAATAGTAGTGATCACGCGGTGCAGAGCCATGACTATCATTCTATATTTAGTACTTTTGTATATTGTATTGTATGAATTATTTGTACATATATATGCTGAATTGTATAATGAAGGGTTAACACATGCTTTTTCGGGCTATAACATCTGCAGAGTCCCAAGGGACAGTTGGTGCCCAAGCCCGCTCCCAAGGGACTCTGCATATGGGTTTGTTTAAATATATAATTTAAATATTATAGAAAACTAATTAGTACTTAGAAATAAAATGGGAATAGCTGTTCATATGACGCTGTATAACCTCTATAGTCACCGGTGCGGCCCTGAAATGAGCATACCGTACGTAAAACTGTATGTTAACAGCGTGTGAATCTTTATGTTTACGCATGGTTTTCGTCCCGTTAACATATGGGCAAAATCACCGTTTTTATGCTATAATATATGATATAGATGTACGTAAATATATGTAAAATAATTTGTTGATTCTGGGCCGGTGGCCAATGTCAAATAAAATATTGTCATTGAATTGCTCATTTTGTTATACAATGCATTAAAATAACAGTTGATCTTGAAACGCCTCCTTATTTTCAGGGGTTCTCCTGCAGCAAAATGCCCAATCCTGAAAACGAGTCGCAATTCTGTTTTCAAGTGTCATTAGCATACCCCCACACCAAAACACAGTTCAAACATTGTTCTATTGTTAAAATCAGCTGATGAAATTTCAAATGACCATTACTTGGTCAATTCTATGAATTTTCTCACCAAATAACTTCCATTTTCTGCAGAAAAGATCAGCCTTTCTTCAGTGCAGCAAATCCAGATTTCCGGAATTGAATGACCACTGTATTTTACACTGTTTATATAAATTGATTAATCACGTCGGTCACTTGTTTACATAACATTGTGTATAACATTGCAATTTCTCTTATTAATGTATTATTTTAATTGACATTATGTGTATTAGTATGTAGCATAGTGAATAATGTATTGGTTTTCACTGCCTTTTTCTCAAATTAAATGTTTAAAACAACAAAATACAATGGTTTGTAATAGGCCTTTCCCGAAACTAGGTAACCTCCCTTTGAAATTGTCTTCCCTTGACGCCTATGCGCATGCGCCAGATCAATATATCAACTTCCGGGGTGTCTGTATATCGATGCAATCGTTATTCAGCCATTACTCCTAGCATTAGCGATCCGTTATACTTGAGATAAAAGTACTTTGTTAACGATGGTTTTGCTTTTCTTTTGTTGTCAGTTGAACGAACATGTAGGGAAGTGATTACATGGCCTGAAATTCTTATTGGGATAGTGAAGTTTCATTAAGATTTAAATATATTTCTCAGTAAAATATCTTATTCACGAGCGCTTTCAATATTTATAAGTTGAAAAGACTATTCAATAATGATTATGATTATACAGCAATATTATTAAATATTCGTTCAAATATTATTTTCGGTAACCTTATAAAATACGAATTAATCTGCAATATTTTTATGAAGATACTCACCAACTAAATTATTTTGACAATCATCCATAACACACGTAGACATAAACTTGCACTTATAAGTACTAAATAAATCCACCACCACGCAGACATATCATGGCATGCTTATTCACAATAGTGTTCGTGGTATTAAATGCAAAAATTAATATTACACTAATTATATTAGATTTAAACAATAAGTATTTTAATTAAAAGGTTATAAAGAGGGAATTTTGTAGCGAAAATGAACGCACTGGTGTTCGCGTTCTGAAAATATTAAATGCCTAATTCATGTATATAGAGAAAATTAAATGACAGTCCGGTATTCGTTTAAAGTGCCCCTATAAATACCCATATAAAAACATATTTTCAAAACCAATTAAGTGTCATAAAACCCATAATCTGAATTAGTAATCAGTGGAAAAGACCCCCTGCTATGTAATTGGTCATCTACGTGTCTGACACATTGTATAATTCAACATATGTCACCGCGGTGGCTATTTAATTGGACATATAGATGCATCCCTTCTGATTAAAGATCTGTATAATATCAGCGGGAGATTAATATTAGGGTAATAAAACAGCTCTTATCCCGGTGACTGTTAGATCATATAAAATTCAAGTATTCTTTGGATGAATATTTACGTCCATGCAGACACTTGTATTCATGTATAATTTACGTTGCGTTCGTATAAATTCATGTTTTGTACTTCCCGTTTGTTTTGAAGTATTGACAGTTGTTTTTTTCGTTCAGTGAAATTAAATTAACTTTTACCATGCGCAGTCGCAGCACATTTTCTCAGGGGAAGGGAGTGGGTGGGCATCCTAATAATTTATTCTCAAGAAAGATCGTCCGAGTCGGGCCACCATTTGCTCAAACGGATCAAACCAGTTTTGTGTTCTCAGTGGGATATCCTGATTAAATTCCAAGCCCTGCACAACTCATGTATTTATATTTACAGGACAACCATATTCAAGTGGGTCTGAGCCGCGCATAAATTAATACATGCATTGTGTGACTCATTCGCGGGATTGGGGTACTATGCCAACACCCTATCACACTATAGTGTTTACAAATTCGCGGGTATCTTATACGAATATGCCAACATCTTACAACCACGTTGACAATGTATATTGTACAATTTCACAAATACCATAATATAAAACTTAACATATATCAAAGTAGAAGTACGCAGGAGAGATTGACGTTGAATAATTTAATTACTTCACTTTTAATAATTAAAAAAACTATAGAGCACACGAAACATAATACAGTTTGCTTAATTTTACCAGATACTTTCAACGATTATTATCGTGATAAGCATATATATATTTTTTATTAACATTAAATTGCATACATACAATAAGCGAACAAACAATATCATTCGTATGTTTTCTTTAATTTCAATTTTTTTTGTTTACCGCCGTAGATTCTATACTTTGTTTCGAATAGATTTAATTAATTTCGCAGTATTCTAATGTAATACAGCAGTATGGGATACAAAATTAAAAGTTCTAACAGATAATACCAAAAAAATAACAAAAAAGAACACTTTTGTAAGCTAAATACTTAAAATAACTGCAGTTTGTTCTATGTTACTATATACCGATCTTATCAGGACACCCCGGAAGTGGAATTATTGAAAACAGGGGACGTTATCGAGGATTTACCAAGGGAGGTTACCTAGTTTCGGGAAAGGGCTATTGCAATGTTTGTGTACAAGTGACCCATCTGATTAAACAGACTATACATTCATGTAGACATATGTTTAACAAGTTAATATAGCTCAAACAAATTAACTAGGTGCTCGATCTTACCTTACAATAACCTGATTTGCCAGTTGATTTCTTGTCTATATAAATCTTCGGACTATGGCTCAGTTTCCATAAGTGGACAGAATTAGAAGTATGTACAAGGTGAACAATAAACAAACTAAATGACTGGTACGGCATGATTTTCTCATAGAATTTCAAGCATTCTGTAATACATTGTGTTTGTACTTTATAACTCAAAGGAATACTTTTCAGCTCAGAGCCGTCGCAAATAAAGACAAGCAATTTTTAAAAACAGTATATTAATTTGGTAATTTTATTTACAAATTTTATAATTATAAATTCATGGTTCAATGCAATGTTTCTTTAATAAGTGCATAATGTATAAAACAAACAAACATGGGGGGGGGGATGTGACGAAGTGAAATCATGCGGTCAAGTTAGGGGACAAGACAAATATGTTGGCCCAGCACGCTTATTAGAAGTAGATGAATGGATAAGTCTGAGATTTCTGGCACAAAGAAGACAATTCAGACTAAAGTTTTAGGGAAAACTGATACTTTACAAACCATTATATATAGTGCAGTTAAAATTAATGTTATTACAGGGTAGCTGCACACAATAGATTAGTACTCCTCACTGACATATAGTGTGCAGATACCACTTAGTTATGTATTTATTGACGGGCAAATAAAACATTAGTTTAACAAGAGATATTTGTAAAACCTGTATGCCCCCATGGCAGCCAAATAGTCAGAAATGGTGAAGGTTATTGAGCGAAAACAATTTAAATAGTCAGAAATGGTACAGGTCACAGTGACCTTGACCTACTGACCTCAAAATCAATAGGGGTCACCTACTGTTACTGACCAACCTCCATGTAAAGTTTGTATATTCTAGGTCAAAGCGTTGAACTGAAACCATTTTATACGACAGACATGTGCAAAGCAATATACCCCCTCATCAAAGATGGGGGGCATAAAAACATGAAAGTATAACTTAATATAACGTGGCAACATTGAACTGGAACTAACATTTCCTTGAGTGTTTTTGAAATAATAGTAGTGTAATAACATTTTTAACTGTTAAAGTAACAAAATATCAATATAAACATTCTTTGAAACACTTATTTATGGGTACAAGTTTGACAAAATCCATTCCGCAATAAGGAGGCAATGTTTACCTAAACCCAAAGTGATCCACTTTTAAACCAACTTTGCTATAGTTAAAACTGGCAATCACTATGATAAAACAGTTTCATTAAGATATGTGAGTAAATGTAGTCAAGCCAGAACCTGATCAAGACTAACAAGTAAATATACTGGTACCAGTGAAATGAGACATTTCAAATAAATCAAGGGCACACAACTCTTACAACCTGATTATCTGACGAGCCTAAAATCTTGTATTGAACCAGGAGTGGGCTGATAGGAGGGGACAGTATTACATATCAAACATATACATGTACATTCAGATCTATGTTATATGAGAACAATCACAGCAACATGGGACATGTATGACTCGAGCTAAATGATAATAGGTCAAACAATTCATTTAGGTCAGATAAATTCATTTATCACATACAAAGATGGGACATGATTCTGTTAAAATAAATCTTTGGTTACCAACACCCATGTAAGTGGAGCTTTTTACCTCTTAAAATGGAACATAATTTCATTATACGTATATCGGCACAAAATTTTAGTCTAGTCTTCTCCAAAAGGTGAGGTATACTAATCTATAGTGTGCGCTACTGTGTAATTAGGTTAATTTTGACAGGTATATACTTCACAATACAAACAGAGCTCTCCACAAGTCCCAGTGGTCAGCAATTTTCCTGACTACTGAGGGATTTACCAACGGCTGCATTTCTTAAACTGAACCAGGTTGAAAAATTCAATGTTTGAAATAAGAAATTAATGGTCGAATGACATGTAAACAAACAAACAAACCACATTTTGGGATGCACCACAGACTACTTTGTCACAATCTCTGGCTAAATTGTTATTAATTTATGGAGAGCCCTGTACACATAACACACAGATATTCATTAACAAAACAATTTGAATGACAAAACTGATATAAAAGCACTTGAAATATAAACGAAACCTTGATTTTCTAAAGGTGAGTTTCTGTCAGTGATACAAAGTGATCAATTCAGATCCTGTGAGAACCTAATCCAGTCCGTATTCAGTGTGATAGCAACATGATTATAACAACACATGAATATAGTTGTTTGTACCTTATGATTAAGGTATTCCCCATATTGCTACTAATTGGTACATTGTAGTATATCTATAAGAGTAATAAAGACCCTATCAAGTTGTAAATCATCCCGCTCAGATAAACAAAAGTACCGTAGTAAAATACATGACATTGTGATTTTCATGGAAAACTTCATTGATTTTATGGCCAATTTATCCTATGATCACTGTACATGTACTTGCATACTGACAAAGACCGTTGTTTTTAAATACAAAAGTTTGCTTTAATATCCTTCAAATTTCACAATTTTTTGCAATCGTCTGAGACAATTTTAAGTGCATGTTTTTTTCCCAGCCTAATTGGCCAATGACCTAAAGCTTTGAGGGAGAAAAAAATCCTTCAATAACATTGGGGCTGTTAATAATGTTTATCAACTAAAGAAACTGAATTTCCAATTCAAGTGCCTTATTCTATCACAACAGTGAACTTTAAGCAATGCATCTTCAATGCACTGAAAGTGATCACAAAATATCCAACAATAAGCCATTTAAGCAGCCACTAGTGGTTCACATAAGATTATCAAGTCTTAAATTTGAGACAAATGAGCATTAAACATTCTTAAATGACTAATAACATTTGTATGATACTTTTGATTGGTTAAATTATAACTTTTACATAGAAGGTACAGGGTGTTCAAAAAGTTCATTTGCAATGTTTCAGTTTATATAATTTATTGTAATTTGGACTATACTAATTAAACCATGAGAAAGATAATAATAACATATTATGAAAATTACTTGTTAATAACCAGAAAATACATCCTGGTCCTATACATTTAGGCAATACATGAAGCTACCAGTATGCAAAATTGAAGTTACATAATGTGCACCTGGCTTCAATAAAATGTTTTACTAGTACAACAGTTCAAATTCTGTGAATGAATTTTCTAAACACCCTGTATGTTACACAGCACCCATATTGCATAAAACATTGGTTGGATGATTTCTTACTGTTTACAAACAGCTTTTACATACAAAATAAAGTACAACCTCTCTAGAACACCAACCTTTTGGAACCACAAAGTTAAGTGGACCGACCATATTGAAAATTAGTCTAGAACCAAATATGTCATCCACAATAAATTAAGTCGTTATCATTATTATTATAGTTGTTGTACAGAGGTTGTTGCTCTGGAGAGGTAAAGTTTATAGTAATTTGGAACAAAATGATTGCTCGAAAGAGGTTGTTGCTCTATGGAGGGCTGCTCTGGAGACGTTGCACTGTACATACAAACAAAAGCACTATAGCATTCAATTAGACAATATACAATTCCATGTCAGTTGTTATACAAACAATTGACACAAAAATGTGTACAAAGAATAAATACAAAAATATCACATCAATTCAAAGAAAATCTAACATTGCCACAATAATATAAAATCTGGAGTTTTTGATACTTGTATCAGTGTAATGCCTAACTAGAACGGTTTTTGACACAAAATGTATGTCTCCCGCCAAGGGCCACTTTCTGTCTTCCCCACTATATGTGGGTGACATTATTACCTAGAAATCATGCACCGATATCACAGTAAATATTCAGTCAAAATAACAGGGTATTGTTTTATCAAAGCACTTACGAAAATATTAAAGTTTAATACGCTCAAACTTAAATTCTTTCTTTAACAACTGCACATTTGTCATGGACAAGGTTTGTAGGAGCTCATTAACTGAATCATTATTAGTATTGCAGCTCCATTTACTACACTTAATAATTGTAAACAAATTATAAAAAAATTAAATTTGATCGTAAGTTTACGTTTTCCGTAAGTGCAACAGTACCCAGGTGATTATCAATTATCTGATTATAACTGATTGTATAAATACCAGGTATGAGATAATTTGTCATAAAACAAAACTACACGTTGAGGTATCCAGCTTTAAGCACTTAATTAACCCTGTACTCTAGATACACTTTACAGCTTTTTGAGACAAATATCAAGAGTTACCTCCCTTGATAAGATACACCTTACAGCTTTTTGGAACAAATATCAAGAGTTACCTCCCTTGATAAGATACACCTTACAGCTTTTTGGGACAAATATCAAGAGTTACCTCCCTTGATAAGATACACCTTACAGCCTTTTGGGACAAATATCAAGAGTTACCTCCCTTGATAAGATACACCTTACAGCTTTTTGGGACAAATATCAAGAGTTACCTCCCTTGATAAGATGTAGTCCATTTTCTACAGCTTGTATAGTGCGGTGATATTAACATGATCCTGACCTTCAGGCATGAAGGTTCTTGTGTTGAATATTTAAATTTCTTTGAGCAAAGCATTCATTGTTTTTTATACACTGAAAAGACATTGAAACACACCACTCATTCAAACCACGGAAATATATAGTAATCAATGTTTATCGACAAAAAAAGATAAGAGGACCATGTTAATATCTCTGCACTCTAACTTGCTAAAAGGCATTTGTAAGACATCAAATGAAAATTGTTATTTTCTGGTATCCAGACCAACACAAAAAATTTGTTGCGATCCTGAATGTTTTTTACTTAAAATTGTTTTGCAATTGTTCATATTTTTCGAAGGGTATTTGGTCATTCTCTATGTAAACTCACAACACATTCCAACCTCATAATTTTCATGTTACGAGAAACAAACAATTTTTTGAGGCCTTATCATAATGTTTAATGATCTAGACCATAATGTATTTAAAATATCCTCCGGTACAAAACCTGCAATAAGTAAGAGCACATACAATGTACATAAATTAGACCTGTTCAAAGCACTAACATTCAAATCATGCTGTAGACACTAATCAGAGTGTAAATGGGGTTACAGTCCGGATATATTAACCCAGTCCTGACCTTACGCAAGAGAAAAATACAAGGACTTAACGCAGAATATATACTATGAGAACAAATAATAATTGAACTGAGATAAATAGAGGATATTTGTTTGTTTTGATTGAATACGGTTTATATCTCATTGTGTGGTGATAAAATTGAATGTTTCTATGAGTGCGTAAAAAAATCTACTGTCATAGTACATAATTATAAGTAGCACACTTTGTAAATAAAATTCTTTCCATGAATATTAATAAAAGCTACCGCCTAAGTATAATCTATTACTCGATATTTCAACATAAAGTAGATACTTGTACTTCACTAAACAACAAGTAATTAAGAATTGCAAGCAATACAGAAGTCCCCTACCGGTTTTAAGCCATTTTCAATGTTTCTGTTGCCATAGCAATCACAATTTTTGTCAGAATCAAAATATTTTTAGACGTGCATAATCCCCTTATTGTCCCCTATTCACATATCAAGTTTCATAAACCTAGCTTGAAAACTGTTTGAGTTATGGCAGGATCCAGATTTGGGCATATTTTCACTCTTTCTGTTGCCATAGCAACCACAATTTTTGTCTGACTGACTGACGGCAAACCTATAGTCCCCTCCGGTTAAAAACCGGTTGGGGACTAACTAGAGATTTCAACTGTATGAAGCATTTAAACTACTGGCAGTAATTTGAGTAACATAACAATGAGCATCAGAAACTTAAAATAAACCACTTGATCCACAATGAATAATCAATGTACATACACGTTAACTCAATGATAGAAACAACAAGCTGATACAGTAAAGTTCCCCTAATAGTCCTCATGACTACTTAAGATATTCCGTAACCATGCGATTTTTGCAATTTTACGGTTTCGAAGTCTTAAATTTAGAACAAAAATGATCAACTATTAAGATAGAGTCGCTACAAATACCACCTTTTGTCAAGTCTTATAAGTGGAACTTTACTGTCTCTTGTAAAACTTTTAGTAAAATCAAGCAGCTGTTATTTATATCATCATGCTGACTAAATATAATAAAACTTTCCTTTAACATAAACACTGACCAATTCCGTTACAATCCTAAATCTTACAACAATATGCTGTTCCTTTTACATAATTTCAAGTCTTGCAGCCCAATCAAAGGGAGACAATGTAACAACACTTCTATTCACAGCAGCATCATTACAAAATTATGCCTGCCAGAAGCATCCGTTTGCAATATCAATATGGACACCGCATCTTTCCAAGAATGTAAAGTAATGGAAATTATGATGAAACAAGCAACCAATGTATGCCGGAACTTGTCAAGTTACACAGGATATTCAGCATACCGGGTACTGTAGATATACGCCCATAAGTCAGGTAAAATTAAGTCAAACAAATTCCAAAAGCCTTTAAAGGTCAACTTGACTTGACCAATAACAAAAATCTGCTACAAGAAATACAGCTTACGACTTACAACGTCACTATCAAAGTATTTGGGGTCAATTTCTTAGCTAATATCAAACTTTTCCATAAATTTTTGAGAGCACCAACATTTTTGTATAGTTAAAATAATTATTTACGATAACTCTAGTACACATTACTTTGATTGAATGTACTAGCTGTCTTGGTTTGCTTAAAATAGCATATTAAAAAGTCAAATCTTAGCTAAGATATGTCTATGAAACAGGTCCCAGGATGGAACAGTGAATATTTTTGACTTTTTGAAATTTATTGAGTCTTTTTACCCGACTTGTGAACAGGTTTATAGGGTAAACTATTGGTTACACCTGAAGATACCTGACTTATGGACAGGTATTTACAGTAAACTGTTTGTTACACATTAAGATACCCGACTTATGTGCAGGTATTTATGGTAAACTGTTACACATTAAGATACCCGACTTATGGGCAGGTATGTACGGTATACTGTAGGGTACACATGGAGATGTACGGTTCTGATCTAACTATCTGGTTTGTCTTGTACTTCATCTTCATTATTTACAGATTCTATCTCTCCATTGTGCTGGTTGCTTTCCAACAGAGGTACATCTGAAAATACATATCAGTCAAGTTTATCAGTCAAGTTTATTAGCCTATACGAAAAATAGTACAATGCTATCAGAGGTTTTACTAATACCTGGGTCACAAATCACCCGGGACGCCAGACCATGTACGTGTTTCCCATGGGTACCTGATTGCTAGACATTGTGCGGCCGATGAACAGCAATGCATGTTAGTAAAGAGAATTTTTACGGGGTTTGGACTGATTAGACCAAAGTGTGCTGTTCGATGATCGGATGGCAATCGGATTGGTTTTGTGACCTAGGTATAATCTGGATTTGCTACTTTTACACTAGAAAGAATGAACTTTTCTGCAGAAAATGAAACTTGTTTGATGAAAAAAAGTAGTATTAGTATTGACTAAGTTCGGGTCATTGGAAATTTCATAATTTGTTTCTGAATTTTAACAATAATACAATGTTAGGGACCTTTGCTAATGGTACCTGAAAACCGGCATTATTTGTTCACATTATTTTTGCTAAAAATAAATTATATCATCTATACATACCTTCAGTAACTAAACTTCCATTAGATGAATTAATGCTACCAGCTGTTGCACGTCTGGACATATTGGAATGATGTGAGGATGCACTATCACATGTTTCTATGGTTACCGCAGTAGATGCATCACTCATACTCACATTGACTGTGTCTATAGAACCAAATACCTCCGATATACCATCTCTATTCATGGTACTGGTTGTAATAATAGAATGCCTACTTGTAGTCTCTCCATTCTGTAACTGTCCAGAACGAAAGTTAGTTGGAAGGCTAGGTAGGGGGCGATATTCCCCAACTTGACCACCTTGTCCTGATCTTTGAGTAAAATGATTATTATGTGGGTTATTTCCCCTTACAGCTTCCTCATATGAAGGAAGTGCCACCTGTGAGTTATCATATCCAATAAGTAACATACGATCATGTTCATCTAATGAATTACTGTGAACTCTAGAATATGGAGGCGGCACAGAGGAAGGTCTACACAGACGAGGTGGGTGGGGTTTCCTTCTTCGGAATACCATTATTACCATTATTAACAACAATACACCAAGAACACTACATCCAGTAGCTACAACAATTGCCAACGTACTCATGTGAGTTGTATTATCCGAGGAATCATCTGACTGGCCATCCTTAATCTCTTTCTCTGAAAAACATAACACATTGTTATTTCTACGTCCGCAATCATCACATTCCATTAATCAGTGTGAAAAATCAAGTGATCTAAAGTCTAAACAAGTTGGCAAGAGACGATTTTTTGCAAATAACAGTTTCATTGATTTTTCTTTCCATTTTCTCTTAGAGCGTAAAAGACAGCTTACCTTGCTGATTCAGTCAATGTGAAATACTACACAATACACTTATTTAACAAGTCATTAAGAATTGCAAGCAATACAGAAGTCCCCTACTAGTTGGAAGCCATGACTCTTTATATCATTTCCAATGTTTCTTTTACCACATTTTTGGTCAAAATCAAGATGTGTTTTGATGCACATAATCTCTTTATGGCAGGATTAAGATTTTGCAGTATTTTCACTACCGGTATTTCGGTATCAACAATCAAAGTATAAACAAGATACAAGAACTTTATAGATGTTTAAGTCAGAGCACATAAGTTTGTAGACCATGACACTAACCTTGAACACACATAGGCATGATGAAATCCCATTTCCCAGAAACACCACATGTTACAATGGACTGTCCCATCAGCTTGTATCCCTCGTTGCAGGCACATTCAACATGCATACCCACAAAGAATGGTTCACAATACTGAAGGTTACTTTTTGACTCACAAAAACAATGTCCATTATCAATAGTAGATACACTGGGACAATACTTGGTAGATTCTGCAAAATAAAATGTTTACACATAGAAGAAAATTCCACAAAAACATGTTTCCAAAATTTTCAGGATTTCAAAAGATTTGTAACAATTTCCTTTAAAGATAAAAATTGGCCTAAAGAACGCTCCAAAGAAATAAAACAAAGCACTACTATTTCCACATATCAGATGCCTGAAATTCAAAATTTGCCGACATTTCGGCTTGCAGTAATATCCACTAAAGGATTATTACGGCAATATGGAAATGGACTACAAGTGACGACACATAACGACAAGTGACAAGATATGTCAACAAATCCTGAGGCCATTAGGATGTGAATACTATAAAACAGTATTAAGAAGAATGAGCTGACATATTACCTTCAAATGATACACATTGTGGTGGATGGTGGGACCATTTTGATCCCTCCTGGCAAACTATACTAGACGGTCCCAGCAGTTTGTAACCATGATCACAGGAGTATGTGACCACAGATCCTAGTTTATAATGTGATGAATCTTCAGGTAGTCCATTCTGTAATATGTAACTACCATAACTGATCTTTGCTGGTTTAGAACAGATCTCCATGGATACTGAAATGTTAACAAGGGATTTATATAATAAACAGGGTTAATACACTAGGGGCCCAATCTCAAGGATCACTGTGGTCATTTTATACTGTTAGTGTATTACATGTACTAAAACTTAAATATTAAAGACAAGATACTTCAAGATGAAACATGCACGTAGCCATGCAGAGGCATACCATTGTACTTGCCTTGTTGAAAATTTCAGGATTTACCAAAAATAAGCATAAAATACTTGCCTCGGTGATTTTTTATCTCTGGATAACCTTATCAAGGGAAGTCATTCATGGTATAATACTATTGATAACCTAATCAAGGGAAGGCATTCATGGTATAATACTATTGATAACCTTATCAGGGGAAGTCATTCATGGTATAATACTATTGATAACCTTATCAAGGGAAGTCATTCATGGTATGATACTATTGATAACCTTATCAAGGGAAGTCATTCATGGTATAATACTATTGATAACCTTATCAAGGGAAGTCATTCATGGTATAATACTATTGATAACCTTATCAATGGAAGTCATTCATGGTATAATATTATACTATTGATAACCTTATCAAGGGAAGTCATTCATGGTATAATACTATTGATAACCTTATCAAGGGAAGTCATTCATGGTATAATACTATTGATCTCAAAAAGCTGTACTTGAGATGTGCAATAATCAAAATCATCTCTCAATAAATCAGAATAGTGCAGTGTAATAGAAATATGAAGTAAAGCATTTTAAAATACATGTAATCAGGGCTTTCATTTGACTGTATTTTGACTCTCAAATTCGAGAAAAGTGCCAATTTTAACACTTGAAATTTAAGCTTAAGCGTCAAATTTGCTATACAGTGTAATCTGAGAAAACCGAACACCCTTCGGACCGCCTGATTTGTTCGGATTTCACAAGAGTTCGGTATTGTGAAACTACAACTGTTTTGTTATCTTAAATGCGTTGTAGTTGGCCTTGATTGGTGTTGTTTAGTAACAGGCGCCAATATGTGCATAACATGTGTCGGGTGTTTAATGAGGGGCTTCTAATAACAAATATAAATACAAAAATGCCTTTTATTTATACCAATCGTTATAATGTCAACGATGATATCCGAAGTATCACAAAATAAAGTGTCATCGTAAAATTAAAGCATCGTGAAAATTACTAAAATTTAAGTGGACATATTTAAACACGATAGACCTAAAGAACATACAATTCATAGCATGACTTAAGATAAAAGCGAGTTAAACTATTTTATTCAATACGCTCTGCTGGAAGCACACAGTGTTACATGAAAGAGAGCTCATCGTAAAGAGTAAGAGTAAATATCACGCCTTCGTAATTATTACGTTACACTTATATCGACAAGATTTAAATGGGCAATTAACACCTTCGTAGCAGAGGCCTACGACGGTTCTCTATACAGTTGTTCACGCATTCCCTGTGGTTATTAAACAAATTGATTTTTTGGTAATTTGTTTGTTCGGTATTTAAGCTTTGATTTGTGTGTATTATTACTAGTTGGGGGACAAAGTAGCCGTCGGTATTCAGATATCGCAAGGTTCCGGTTTTTCAAACAGCTTTTACATTGAGTTAAAGAAGAGAAATTTCGGGACCAAAATATTTGGTCGGTTTGGACAACATTCTGGTTTTCCCACGTGTCGGTTTTCTCAGATTACACTGTACTTCTAATACACATCTAAAATACAACTATTTTGCTGACCCTTGAAAGGTAAGAGTTAAGAGCCTTTATACGCTTCGATTTAGGAGTCTATAGTAAGCCCCGAATAATTAATGTAAGATTTCTACGTACCACACGAAGGTAAGGTTCCAAGCCAGTCTCCATTGTGACAAATTAAGAGACTTAATTTGCTATTCACCATTGTATATCCTTCATTACATTGATAGTACACATACTGTCCCTCCACAAGTTTGTCCACACTTGATGGTTCTGAGTCACCCGTACTATAAGCTAGATGAGTGTGAGGTACATCAGGTGGGCTCCCACATACACTGACTGTAATATAACAATATAATGCAAGTCAACTTTCCATACAAAAACAAAATATAACCTAGAAGGGTTTTTGACACAAAAACATGTGTCTCCCGCAAGGGGCCATAACTCTGACAAGAATCATCTAACCTAACATTCCTGACAATATGCACAACTAGGCTTACCCATGTTGCAAGTATGCCTGGGATAAATAAAGTTATGTTCTGTTCTGCCTGGTTAATGGTATCAAGCATTCATGTGAAGTTTCATTGATATTAGACCAGTGGATAAGGAGAGCAAGCGTTGACAAACTTTGAGAGATCCATCCAGACTCACATCCAGCAATAGGTTTTCACGGTCTAGATGCAACACTGCACCAGAGTGGGAATTGTTTTTCTCTGAAATTGGGAAAATGGATAATCTTTCAGATTAGTACCTAACAAAGAAGGGGAGAAATATCTGTACCTGTGCATTCTAGTTTGATTAACCATCCTTCACTCGTCACCCAGTTCCTATCCTCACTACAGTAAACATTGATAGATGATAAATAACTATCATCTACTTTGATTGCATACTCATCATCACACTTTACATTGACAGTATCCCCAGGTTTAAATACTTCAGACTGATATTCATACTTGATACTTCCATGAAGAATAAAAGGTTTTCCACAAGTCGGTGAGTCTGTAATGGAATTAGAAGTAAACAATTAAACAAAAGGGGTACTATCTCCAAGACAATCAGGATATCATGTATTACTCAGCTGACAAACCAACATACAGTTTGTACCGTAAGGTCAATTGACATTATTTTGTCTTCCAGTATCACACTGCTGACAAACTATGTATTTTGTAACTTAACCATTACAACCTTGATTTACAGACAATCATAATGACACAAAGTAACTACCGGTACATCAGGCTAACTTTTTTCTAGTTTTGGACTGCCTATATGTATGTTACTTGAATTTGGTCTTTGATCTAGTTTTTACGATAAAATTCCTAAATCTGTTTATATGTTAATAAGATCTTTATTGTGCCTTATAACGAAACCCTACCATATAAAGCGCTGAATCATTTCCTTTGAACAAAATTATGACATTACCTGTAGCAACAGTAGACTGTCCATGGCAGTGTACAAGGGAAAGACAAAATACCACTATGCCCAATACAACTGATCCAGCCATACCAGCAAACATTACTCAGCTTGTCACCAGAAAATACTTCCTGCTTAATGTATCCTGAAATAAATTAACTTAACATTCAGACTCAAAAACAGTAAACTGTTTTATGTGAACACAAACTTAACTTTTGGTACAAATAGTCTAATAACGGTATGATTACTCTGTAACACTAACAGGGTGAGAAGAATGTGCAGCCAGACTGGGGCTCACATGCGCATTAGCCATTTCACACCAACCGTTCCGCACGGAAGATTTTGTACATGATTAAGTGATTTCTTTTGGAAATAGATAGCATAGTAAATTAAGTAATTAGTATTTGGAATGAAAAATATCACAAATTTAGCTTTTTTGATTAAAAAATATTTTTAGAGCTTTGGTCCCCCAAAGTGGCGTGAGGGCGCCCTGCGACGAGAAGAAACACTTTCATGCGCTAACTATACAGCGTTGTGTATGCGAATCTTGTAAACTTCAAATTACTGCGGTATCATCAGGGAGGTGGTGTGTGCGGGCACAGCTGTAACCCGTACCAAAATCTACTTCCTGAATATTGTTGGACACCTGGTGCAGTCACACCTTGTTTATAATGTAAAAAGATCTATATAAGTTAAAAATGCAGTATTATAATAACTTCTATTTACAGTGCAGATATAAGTCTAGTCTCTGGACTAACTATAATTCTATTTGTGGACTGTTAACTAGAATTTATTAATTTAGATGCATCCTTGAGCTGTTGAGATGCTGTGCTTCAATGCCGTTGTTATAGGCTACACAAAGACTATACAATATCGTCAGACACACGCCGGATGATACACAATTCAGTCAGAAGACAAAGAATGTACGTTAAGTAATCAAATCAAAACAAAACATACTTGTAAAGGATGAAGACAAGTAAATATTAGGAGATGTTAAAATACAATATTTTTTGTCTTTTATTTATTTCCTGTATTTACGGCGCATGCGCATAATTTCAGGTGTATGTTAAATTCCAGCGTAAAAGCCGGAAAATCCGGGAAATATAATTAGGTTAAAAACCACTAAATATAATATTGTAAAAAGGAATCCCAAAATTTATAGTATAGGCATCAAAATATTCATACATGTAGATTGTAATATTAACAACCAACCTCAAACCGGAAATCGCACAACAACAATCTTGATCAAACACAATATAAGTAACCCCTTTTTAAACATACAACATGATAAACTATTGTTATATACATATATACATATATGGACAATAGACCACAATTCAAGTGTGTAGCAAAGTTTGGCTGCAACAAGTTGTTTAGTTTAGGGATGTTATGAACATAAAATAAATAAAGAGATAGATATGATCTGGGTTTGAAACCTGACCAATAAGAAAAATTGTTGAGCGTATACATGGGTACACATAATGACTCAAACAAAAACAATAACGGCAACACCATCTCTCCCCAAAGATGCTAAAGCTGCCAGTATAAACTAAATGCAGTAAAAGTAGCTTTATACTATAAAGTAGATCTTAAATTATAACAATCATGAAGAATATGAAAATTGAATATTATAAATGATAAGTCGGATACATGCGAGTAGAATAAGAACAAATCAAAATATGTATTCTATGTTTGATGTATTCTATATACACCTACTTAGTATTTGATATGTATTAAAGGTAATATTCGTTTTGTTATTGATAATGTTTTGAGCGGAAGGTCACATTGTAAATAATCATATTAGAATGTACAACTTTTTGTGTTACCTTCGTTCAATGAAAATTAGGTTTTTATTATATCTTTACTGGTTTTGTTAACGTAAACTTGAGATAGTACATGTATAAAGGAGAGCTATCCGACATGTGGCATCTTTCGAGATCTTGTATGCCATGGTCATCTGGAGCTTGTTACTCATCGATTCTAATATTATATTATCGTCTCCCACCCAAAGTGGTTTATCATTGCTGATACGCTGTTGGCGTTGTCATATCTGTTAGCTCGGGTAGCTATTCTTTACACCTTCTCATTTTTGTTGATTTACATAGTCCTTGGTGTATGGGCTCCACATCGTTGAACAGCATTCCAGGGATGGTATGATTTCGTTTCACCATTGATATATGGACACCTGGACTAATTAGTCTCTTTATTGCTTACTCGCAGGTTTCGGCGTCAATAATAAAGATCAAGAGGGGGGCGTGTCAAGAATACTTCCCTGTATGACTCTACTTATATAACGGGTGCTGGTTCTGGTGTGGCTCTATCGACAGTGACATGACAGGAAGACATCAATCCATTTCAAAGTGTTTCCTCTGACCAGTACCATAGTGTAGAGGCTTGTCAAGCAGACGGCTGTTTTGATTAGATGCCTTACTAAAATCCAGGATCGCTAGATCGTGTGGGTTTCTCTTATCCATTGACTTAATGAGCTCGTTAGTAAACGTAGGTAGCTGGGTCTCACAGCTTTGTCGTCGCATAAACCCTGAAAAGGATTTAGCATCAAGTTGTTTCTCATTATGTCACTGACTATGATGTGCTCTGGACAGCGAGTTGCAGGAAATACATGTAGTGTAACAGTTCTGTAGTTGCTCGGCTAAAATATATTGCCCTTCTTGAAGACTGCAGATACATGTATTAGCCGTTTTCCATAAATCAGGAATTTCGCCGCTGGGGAGACATTTTTTGTATATAATAAAAATTAATTGTCATATATGGTACATGTTCCTGTGACAGGAGGCGCGCCGGTTGCATATCTGGTCTTGATGCCTTCTGTGGGTTTAGCTTCTGCAGCAGTTTCAGTACTCATGCAGTTGTTAAGTGGATATCTGACATGAGGGGAAACATGTCAGCTTTGTCAGTAGGTTCGCTAAATAGCATACACATGTCTTTCAACGGAGACGCTGTCTGTTTTTAGATACTTGATATAGCCCCAGAACTGCGAAGATTGTTCGTCAAAAATAATTTATGCATCTGCAGGTTTATAACAATTACCGTGAGTCTTATACTTCTCTGGACTTTTTGACACCTGAAATTAGGACTTGCAGTGGTTTAAAAAGTTTCATTTTGTCGTTCAGTTTTGCGTTGGGCATTGTGACGTATGTTTGTGTTTTGTGCATTCCATTTCGTGCTCCTTTCGTGTTCCACTGTTTCTGTTGAGGGCTGCATTCCATTTTTCATTATCTATTTGTTGGAGATTGCTGGTCAGACTCTGAGTCGCAGACGACTATGTCGATATACAATGAATATTGTATTGCCAATACGCATGGAGTTGAACTGTTCTATTTTCTGAGTAATGCTTTAACCCTTTCGCTGCCGACGTCGAAATGCCAAATTACGTCGACAGTGCCAAGCCTGTTTTGACGTAAACAAGTTGACGTCATTATATCGACGTTCAAAAAACTGCGCGGTATGGCGCATGTTACAACGTAATTAGACGATAATTAAAGCGCCGTGTATGCATTCAAGATATGTATCTTTTAGTTTAAATATAAACACACAAACTGAACAAAATGACATAAGCCTGACTTAATTAAATCTTTCGAATATCCATAGTTTAATGCAATATTTTATCCTAGGTAAGTTTTTCAAAATAGTTTGTTCTAGTAAAAAAACATGTTTCTTCATGAATAGTTACACACAATATGAGCACTCAAACCCTGTAAATAGTTCATCATAGATGCCTTAATTAACATGCGTTCGGACCATACATAGAACTATAAATCGAATGATGTGCGAGTATGCAGTCGAAATTTTAAAATTCTTATAAATCTATTACGTATTTAACATACATGTACCATCTTTCATGATATTCTGCTAAAAGCCGCTATGAACTGTTCGCCTTAATGTAATGTTCAGTTCAATCAAGAACGGAGTAAATAAGCTAGGGCCCCTGGTTTAATGATTTTGTACTGTATCTAAACATTAAACTAAAGGATTGGGTACGAGTACATATAGCCACGGCCTTGGTTTAGTAGATAAAGTGCGCTGGATTTGTAACCCAGCGATCCGGGTTTGATTCCCGGTCGTAAAACGTTGACAACAATATTCATATTGATTTTCCTCCCCATGTTGAAAGGTTGCTGGTTGCTTGTGGAATGATAAGTTGGTGTTTAGTAAGTGTTAGGGTAGTTTGGGTGTCACTGTTAGAAAACTGGTTAGGTGAATTGGCCGCCGCATACAACATTTGTTATAAATCTCCTCACAGAATATCAACGGAACCATAGCACCTACAATTAATGAACATTTTCAAAATATTTTTTTGACACGCATTGGTACTGTGTTTCATGGGGAGTACGGTGGATGTTTACAAAACACTCATATATACGAGAAGGGAGATAGTGTTCGCACGAAATATAGGTGTCTCGAAAGTCAAATTGGCTGTCCCTTTCAATAGGGGTGACGCTATAATAAACAAAAACTTTACCTTTACTTTTTATATTACACCACATAGAGACAATATTTCTTTATTTCGTCTCATTTATGTAGAGTGACTTAGTTTACTTTTCAACGAGTGTGGTGTAATGTTCTCTACTCATTGTAGTGCGACTTGTTTGAGTAAGCACTGCAACCCACTTCATTTCATTCAATTAATATTTTACCAATACAATGTACATGTAATACATTCGTCAGTACATATGTACTAGTAAAGAACTCATTAAACCGAATCAACACTACAAAGGGTGGTTGCAGCTTACATGTATATATTTAATTTTATTTATGGTTGGTGCTCTAGTTCTTGTCTTCTTCGTGTCTTGGTGATGCGATAAGCAATCCCTCAGTATGGCGATACAGTTTCACGGTGGTCGCTTGGGTATTGCTCTTGAGTCTTGACTATGGATTGAGACGACACTGGTTCGAATCTCGGCCGTGGCACTTGGTCATTTCTTATAGGCTTTTCAGTCAGTGTTTCCTATCCTATTACAGATAACTCACCACGTGTGTATATGTGATGTACACTGGGTACGTTGCTAAGTTGCTGACGAATTCCATACCAAATGGTTTCTTCGTTTAGCGTCCACCCTAAGTTCGTAACATATCTAGCTATCCTGGGAGATAAAACGAAGCCCTCGAAAAAAACAAGTCATACCGGCTACTATCCTCATCATTATATGGCTAATAAATATAGCTTTTATGCATTGTCAATCATAATAACTTACTGAAATAACTGAAAACGTGATTGTGTGGGAAAAAATACTGAGCTTAAATTTAGAGTAAATATTTAAAAGTACAACCAATCTTTACAAATCTCATTGAATAAGAGCTAAGAATACGCTAAAATGGTAAACATTTATTACTTAAATATTGTTGTTTTTCCCTCTCAAGACGCCCAAACCTATCCGTCCGCGGACGCTAAACGAAGAAAAATTTGGAATGGCCAAATGAGTCCATTCGAAAAGAGATAAGGTATTGAACCCTGGCTGACCACGCACTTACGACTGTGACGCGTCTCATAAATTATATCTAGAAATCGAACTTTGTATGTGTGACGATATAATTAAGCGATTGGTGAGTGAATTAATTTTGTATGGATGTAATGTTTTATGTCGTAGGACGAGATAGTGATTTCCAATTTGAGGTAATAAGTTCAACGCACAACATCTTTTTAAGAAGAATGCTATATGCATTTCTGATACAAACGATTAGTTTAAGAAGTAACTCGGCTCTTTGCGGCCTTCGCAATACCGGTAGCATCATCTCGCAATCTCGATTTAATTAAACGCGAAGCATGCAGGGAATCAAATTAGCTTCCCCAGTTTACATATCCCGTACAATACCACTTATTTAATGAACTGCTACTATACATACAGTCTAGATTAAGGCCAACAATTTTGTACGAATATAGCGACCATTGGGCGTAGGTCTAAGATCGAGACCAGGAATTAAGACCTACTCCACTGATAATAAGGCGTGACTTAGATATCAACGTATAGACCCCATCCCTCTGGTCAAGCAATGACATTCATAAAATACTGATCGAAAAAACGCTAGTACTTCAAGACAATGAATACGTGAATACTCGACTCGGATAGCGCTGGTTGAAGATCCAAAGTTCGCTCAAAATTAATAAGGATCATCACCACTAAATCTAGAAGTCAAGGGGGCACTGGATGCCTACTAAAGGGGTCGTTGAACGAATAGCGAATGTATTTTGACCAACACAGGCTCGTGTTAATGTAATGCTTACTATTAGGCTTTATAAACAGTA
Source organism: Spisula solida (assembly GCA_947247005.1). Classification (NCBI taxonomy): domain Eukaryota; kingdom Metazoa; phylum Mollusca; class Bivalvia; order Venerida; family Mactridae; genus Spisula; species Spisula solida. The sequence continues at coordinate 24,808,958 of OX365945.1, read as the reverse complement.
GGTCAATAGCACTTCCACTGGATAACAGAAAAGATGAATGTGCCTTGGATCTGTCGCTTGGTTAAGACCGAATACTGTCTGTTTTATGGTTGAGCACAAGTCTAAGATCGAGTACAAACTAAGGACTAGAGTTGAAAGCCTATGATTGGACATCAAACAAACAAGTGGCACAAAAAGTACGTTGGACATAAAATGAAGTTCTATCATTATGTGCGTAAATTGATCACATATGTTGTTTTTTTCAAATTTATTCCGAGGAAGTACCTCTTCTGTATGCTGTCATTCATAATACAAATATGCAACTAAATACATCCTACATAAACTGTTCATTGGTTGGTTACTTATTTGGGACAGTCATAATATACATGTAGTTAATGGATCTAACGTGCGTTTAAAAACATGGTATTCAGTGTGATAATAATCGTTTAATTAGTGTCGGGTCTCGTTTCAAAGACGTAGCTCTGTATGGATGATGCACAATATATTTTGTTTTATTTATAATTGTTGAATAATATGTTCCACAATGAACTTCCAACCCTGTGCCTAACTTTTTAGAAGAAAATATGACGCAGAATGTGAAGACCGATATGATTTTTTTCACAAATGTGCGCAATTGTACTATTGATTCCCGGAAACGCCATGATTGGACCTTCCTGTGTGTTTTTTTCCCGCGGGTCAAGTTCGTGATTATGGGGTACAATGTTATATAGAACATGTATGATAGCAGGCAATTTACGACATTCGTTTCAACAATATAGAGCCCTATATATATCAGTAAAGAAGTCGAGTTTGCTTCATTAATTGGTTTGACGTCATACAACGTTGCGTTGAAAATTAGCGCGCCTTGTGTGTATACAAGTATTACAAAATATACATTTATTTGTTAATTATTCAATGGAATTGTACTTAACTTTCGGTAGAAGACAATTAAACTCTAAAGATCATGATTCTTTCCATAGTTTATGCCTAATTAACGATATCCCGAGTCAAAATGGAGTGAAAATTACGCAAATTTCGTAGCATAATTACTGAATATCAAACACGAATATTTAATTACTTTTGCAATCAGACAGAAGAGTTGTCATTTTTGAACTATTGTAAATAGTTTATTTTTGTACAACCGTCTATTAACTGCATAATTAATCACTTTTCCGGTGGTCACTTTGGATGCGTGGTCCGCGAAATGGCGCCAATAATAACGTCGTCAGACGCATGACGTCATGTCCGAATTCCACCGGAAATGACGTCATAATGTTTTGACCCCTACTTGTTTACATCTTAACCCTTTCGTACGATGTTTAGATGTAATATTTCAAGGTTCCTTATGTGCATACAAAATAGGCCCAAAATAGGCCCGCGGCACTCAACGTAGTATAACAAAATAGGCCCAAAATAGGCCCGTGGCACTTGGGGGGTTAAGCTTATTGCTATCGCCGATTGAATAACTTCAGCTTTACTGGTATGTTTCTGTTTTAAATGAAATTGAAACACAGTCTTGTTTTCGTCATTTATATTTGCTATGGCGATCAGCTGGACATTAACTGTAATTCTAACATAGCACGTGAGATTTGCCTTCTTTGCGTATATTGAGCTTACCATATTTTATTACCGCGATAAAATATAGCTGATTGATGACGTCACGTTTGACGTCATATAGTATGACAAATGACGTAACGGTGACGGTAACGTTCCTAGGAAAGAAAGTAGTTTGACGTCAACCTGTCTTGTTGTGCTATAAATGGTAAAGCATTGGCGATGTTAGAATCGAAATAATAAATAGGAGTTGTGCTTTGTTGTGTTATAAAATATAGGCACTCGTTTGAATGCGTACATTAAATCACTCGTGCTACGCACTCGTGATTTAATTACTACGCATCCAAACACGTGCCTATATTTTATTACGCAACAAAACATAGCTACGTATTCATTATTTCTTAAATACAAATGTATGTAATTGCTCTGTTATGCAATATCCTCCTGGTTATAATGGTTGGGTCTGTAAAATATAGACCAAGTCAATACAATACAATAAAATCACAAAGGACAAGTCACTAAGAATTGCAAGCAGTACAGAAGTTCCCTACCAGTTTGAAAAAGAGTATATTAAGTCAGACAGGGAAGGCAGCACTCAACTTAACCAGCCGAGCACAGAAAACATTAAAAACACACAATGCACAATGCCCAACTAAACAAGCGCAGATCCGCCCAAGTCCAAGCTGTCGAAAAGTATAATAAATTATAACTAGCTGAATGACCCAGTTATGGCTAAAGACGTTTTAGTCCACCGATTCCGAAAATTCGCACTTTTCCATGCACTTTTTAACGTTTAACCCCAAAATACCTCCTTCTGCATAAATGCACGGCAGTAAAATTTTGCAGTCTTCAACTGCAACATAATAACTACATATAAATGTGATTTCTTATAAAATATGATTATAAATAAAAATGTAGTTCACCGATTCCAAAAATTCGCAGTTTCGTTTATATTTTGGAACTTTTACCCCAATTTTCTCAAAATGCTCAAGGGTGACACAATGTCACCCGTCAGAAATTCTATTCGAAAGGTCTTGTCTACTGAAATCAGCAAAGAAAAAAACTTTATACTCCAATGCAAGGTTCGGTCAAATTTCGGGGATTTCGGGCCGGACTAAGTAGAAAAGATACAGCAACTAAAAGGCGGAATGCCTACGCTGAATGACCTAGTAACAACAGTAAAACTGCTGAACTACATAGTTTTAGCAGCCTACAGTCTAAAAGTTAAGTAACAGTATTAAAACGTTGAAAAGCCCGATTTCAGCAACAAAAAATCTGAAAACCTTAAAACGAGTGACCCAGTTTCATTAAGTAAAATGACGTAATTGAACAAATCGAGATATGACGTACTGAATTGCAAGCAATACAGAAGTCCCCTACCGGTTTAAAGCTATTGTCAATATGTCTGTTGCCATATCAACCACAATTTCCGTCAGAACCAAAACTGACGGACAGATGGCAAACCAATAGTCCCCTCCGGTCAAAAACCGGTAGGGGACTTAAAACTACATTAAATGACCTCAGGGGACAGAACACTACATCCATAACTCCACAGCTGTACACAGACTCATGAATGAAGCCATGACCTCAAAATTAGTTTCAATGTTTCTGTTACCATGGCAACAACAATTTTTGTCAGAATAAAAATAACTTTAGATTGGCATTATCTCTTTATTGGCACCTTCCCACATACCAAGTACCTAGCTTGGAAACTGTTTGAGAAATGGCAGGATACAGATTTTGGACATATTTCCACTCTTTATGTCTCCATAGCAACCACAATTTTTGTCTGAATCAAAATATTTACATCCTCATACATAAGTGGTTAGTCAAGTTCCCAGACACTGGTGATGAGTACTCTGGTGAACGAGAATGAATATTTATAGACGTGCATTATCCCCTTATTGCCCCCTATTTACATACCAAGTACATGTATCATAAACCTAGCTTGGAAACTGTTTGAGTAATGTTAGGGGTCCAGATTTTTTGACGGACAGGCAGACAGACAACAGAAGGACGGGGGCAAACCTATAGTCCCCTCCAGTTGAAAACCGGTAGGGGACTAATAATTTTATATTATTTTGATGTAGAGTTTGTGTTGTCTCATTACTTTAGTCTATTTAGTACATATTTCTTGAAGATACTCTTTGTAGATTCTCTGTCAAATGTATGCTTCTAATAACAGTAATATATAAAACCTTAAAATAAATATGAAGCGTAACATTAACAATGTTCTGACCTTGTCAGATAAGACATAAACATACTTTTTCTCTGGAAAGCATTATAATTATTTGAGATGGGGCAATGTATATTGGATAGGTAGGTAAATGTCTAACAAACAATACTATTTTAGTTTATGTCTTAATTATTACAGGGCCTAGATCATAGGCGGATCCAAGGGGGGCGGACCCGGCGTACGCCCCCCCCCCTAAAATCGCCGGAGCCTAGGTAATTTAATCATAAATTGGATGTAAGAACAATATTGATATGCAATTTTTTTTCGCTCGCTTCGCTCGCGTCAATAACACAATAATAAATTAATGGATTTTTAAGTGAACTTAATGCTCTATGCAAAAAACAAAATATGGGACAGTGGGACTGATTGGTAGCATAATGCCAAACATCGGCTACAGAATTGCCGAGATTCTTGCACATTAAAGATGTCAGTAATACAGTTGACTTGATTTTCTTATAAACCTGTGATTTTCATTAAAAAATAAGATATCTCAAAATGCAGCCGACGAATTCCGTGGTTATATTTAAAAAGTCACGAGGCAGAAAGCCACTGGTCTCCCTAGTCGCTGGATCCCAAGTATTTCACATTTCCTCTTAAACAAAACTGAAGCCCTGGAGTTCGCAGAGTATGCTGCTCAGATAGACATTGCATTTTTTCTTCGTGACGAATTTACAGAAGCTATATATATATATATCAGTGAATATTATCCAGTCGATAATCGTTAGTCCTGGCTATGCTGCTCATATAAACAACGATTTTTTTTGCTCGCTGTAGAACTACGTAAATTCAATGAAAGCCGCCAAGTTTTGATTTACCAATGAGTTGGTTGGGTATGCTGCTCAGATAAACACTGATTTTTTTTCTAATTCTTACAATTACTACATCAGTGAATATAACCAAGTAATAAGGATGTGGTGTTTGCTGCTGAAATAGATAATTGCATTTTTTCTTGCTCGCTGCGCTCGCACAACCACTATCAGTTAATGTTGTCAAGTAGGGAATGAGTATGAGGGATATGCTGCTCAAATAATTAATTCATATATTCTTGCTCGCCTTGCTCTCACATTAACTTTATCAATGAATATTTTAAGATAAAGAACGAAATTGTGTGGAATGCTTCTCAGAGATACATTTTTTCTTGCTCGCTTCGCTCGCGCATTTTCTTGGGGGGGGGGGGGTATCAATACATGAATGTACGCCCCCCTAACGCCTAATCCTGGATCCGCCCCTGTAGATAGCACAAGTAATAGAATAGCTCCTGATTATTACCAGTAATCAACTTAAATGGAATGTATTTGTCCACTACAGTAGTTCGTTAAAAGAAGTCCAAAATTAGTTTTGAAATGTTATCGTTTGGCTTAAGCAATCTTTGAAATAAATAAATTAGAACAAAGCAATTTAGTTATCTCAACTGAGTGAGGACACTAAGCGCTTTTTGTATCCGGGTCGGTACACGATAATTCGTGTGTACGTAGGGTGGACTTTTCCATTTCCCATAATGTTTTGGTAGTGTGACGCCTTTAACTTCCGGTCAATGTGACAACAAAAAATAGAAGTGTGACTGATAAGGATTCCCACTGATAATTGTGACACTGCAAGCAGACTTATGTTAAGAGGAATTCGGTTTGCTGTCAAACGAAATCTGTTAGCATGTCAAGTTGTTCCAAAATCCCCTACAGAATTACGATGTAGCAATCCAACGACATTGTCAAAGAACTACAAAAAGATAAAAAAATACAAATGCACTCACCGTTGTTTATTTCAACCTTTTGATTGGAGTATGTCCGATCTATTGGATAAACTTTCTGGCGGAACCAAGATGGTACCAGACTATGCTGTTAAACCACCAGAGTGTGTTAAAGGCATGACGCATTTGGACAGATCTATGTTTGATAAAACAGTCAAAGTTCCCTCCATTGTTGTGCCAATCAATAAACTCAATATTGTTATGAAACATTTGAAACAATTCAAGTTTTTAAAGAGCCATCTTAAGCATGTAGTTGAATTGACACAATGTGATCCACAGTTTTCTACTCACAGAAGGTTTCTAATGGATCCAGAAAAGGTTCTGTCATTCGAGACTATTGCAGCGAAATTGAACATATTGGATAGTGTCGCATTTTCTGAGAAGGATTTTGAAATAATTGAAGTTAAATTGTGTTATGAAAATTGGAATTTCACCGAAATTATGCAGGGAATAATGCCAGATAACCAAGAGGCAGTCGCAGGATTTGCTCAAGTTGGCCACATTGTACATTTTAATCTACGTAGCCAGAGTTTGCCGTTCAAAAATATTATAGGTATGAACTTATTCAATTTTGTGTGCTTGCAATCAACTGAAACAGTTGTACCGGGTAAGTGCCTGATCATGTGGTTTATCCCTGTCTGATTGGCCAAGGACTTCTGGCTTCGAGGGAAGAGACAGTAACCTTCAGTGATGCAATTAAGGAGTCCGGGTGCACTACCCTACATGTAGCTCTTTCTAAATAGACTCTTTCATATGCCTGATGTATAGCACCAGTACATGGGAGTTGGTTGGGAAACACTGAAAAGCATTTCAGGAATGGTCAAATGTCCTGACCAAGATTTCGAACCAGGGACCTCTCGATTCACAGTCAAGAGCATTACCAACACAACCACAGTTCAATTTTAAAACTGCTTATTTTTCAGTGTTGTTGAAATTATTGTGCACATTTTGCTAATTTAGCAATATTAATAGAGAACTTGCAGTTGCAACTGATTGTGTTCACTTGTATTTGGCAATGTTTTACTTATAGTCTTTGCAGACATTTCTCTGTACTTGATGTTACCATCAGATTCTGTTCATTCTAATATTAATAGAAATATTTCCTTATTTGTATTTAGAATTATTAGTGTTTCTTAGCTATTTTAGTTAATATACCTACTAAGATCATAAATGCTGAACTTTTTGTGATTTTAAAAACCTTTTTATTTTTCGAAGTCTTGAAGTCAAGTTGTACTTAAAAAAATAATTATTTGAAATCTTTCTCCAATTTTAGGTGAAGTGATCATTGACAAGTTGGGATTCAGTGTGAAAACAGTTGTCAACAAATTAGATACAATTGACAACACCTACAGAACATTCCAAATGGAGCTGCTTGCTGGAGAAAACAATTTTGTAACACAAACCAAAGAAAATGGTGTCACCTTTGAATTGGACTTCTCAAAAGTTTATTGGAATACTCGTCTTGGTAAGTTACAGTAACTATTGGTTTAAATGCTTGATTAATATCAGATCACAGGTAGGCTACTGAACTGTTTTGATATCAATGGACTTATGGAGGTTGAACCAGACTTCCTTAAATTTGTCTGTCCACAAGAAATGTCTGATGAATCTGATTTTGTCCTAGCTCTAGTTTGGTGGAAGTATATACAGTACAGTTGCTTGTAATTAATCAGAAATCTGGCTGATCATTTGAAATTTGTTTACTACTTGCCGTTTCTGATTTATTTACCTGTGCAACCATATAATTTAATTAATAAAAAATTATGTTGAATTTCTTTACTTGTCATATTTTCAATACATTGTGTGTTTTCGTCTTATTACAGGTACAGAACACCAAAGAATGGTGGAGCACCTAACATCTAAAGATATCGTATTTGATGTTTTTGCTGGGATCGGTCCATTTTCTGTGCCAGCAGTGAAAAAGAAAAAAGCACAAGTTTTTGCTAATGATCTCAACCCTTCATCTTATGAGTATTTAGTTAAAAACGTACAGTTAAATAAATGTGATTCATCTAGGATTAAATGTTACAATATGGATGGTCGAGATTTCATTACAACAGTGGTGAAAGATGAACTGACAAAACTATATTCAGCAACAACTGAAGACGGCAAGACCGAATCTGAAAATGGAGATCCTCAGATAAAAACTGTGGATGACATTAACAGTATATCAGTGTTCATGAATTTACCAGCTTTAGCATACACATTTTTAGATACATTTAAAGGCTTGCTGCACGATTTAGGGAAACTAGATTTGGCAATACCTTTACCTAGTGTGCATTGTTACTGTTTTACAAATGTTCCTGAAGCAGATGATAAATTTGATGGTGATGTAGACAAAGAGTTAAAGCACCGGACAATGAACATAATAGGTTGTTTACACGAAGAAGACATTTCTGTGAGACTTGTACGAGATGTAGCTCCTAAGAAAGAAATGAAGTGCATTAGCTTTAATCTGACAGAGAACATTCTGTGCCATCTACCGGTAGGTGATGAAGAACAGGTTAATAAAGACTTGTACAATGAAACTGGTGAGTTCATAAATCATTTGAGCCTTATTCTTTCATTGCTAACATTACCAGGTCAGAGAATATCTTATTAATTAATATAGCTTTTTGCAATTTGACATTTCTGTAATGGATTGGTATTGTTTCATAATTGTATTAAACAGAATATAGGAGATACACATGTAAATTAGACTGCATGTTACATGCTTTTAAAACTGTTTAACAGACAAATACATGTAATGTGAACCTTTTTTTAACTTTCAAACTTGGAACTACCCTTTTTAACATGTTTAACAGACAAACGATTTTAAATTTTCTTTTAATTTTGAAATTGGAATAACCATTTGAGCTTAAATTGAGTTGGAATAATGTTGCCTTCTCTTGAATGTCAGACATAGTTTGTGTGTATTTCAGATGAACCTCCAACAAAGTGTCGTAAAATAGAAGGCAATTTATGAACCTCCAACGAAGAGTCATAAAATAGAACACAACTTGTGAACCTCCAAGTGTTGTTAAATAGAAGGCAACTTATGAACCTCTTAACGAAGAGTCATAAGATAGAACACCACATGTGAGCCTCCAACAAAGAGTCATAAAATAGAACACAACTTGTGAACCTCCAAGTGTCATAAAATAGAAGGCAACTTGTAAACCTCCAACAAAGTCATAAAATAGACGTGTGAGCCTCCAAGGAATAGTCATAAAATAGAACACAACTTGTGAACCTTCAACAAACTGTCATAAATAGAATGTGTGAAGTATAATTCCCTACCACATTCATGTGAAATATTGTAGAGTTGCACCAGTCAATATAATGCCCAGCCAGGGGGGGGGGGGGCAGCCGGGATAAAGGGGGAAATAGACAAACGAATCTTCCTGGCTGGCGGCAATTAGACAACCTTATCAACCTTGAGTCCAGGGGAATAGACTTTCGTCTGGAAATTTTGACACTGCGAAAGACGACAGTGCAGTGATTTTTTTTGTCTCTTTGGGAAAGGGTCCGTTCAGATAGGGAATTTTCGCGTCATGACAACTTGAAATTGGGAAATTCCATGAAGCAGAAAGGCCAAATAAAACAGAAAGAGAGATTACATGTGAATGTTTACTGGTTTCTTTGAACTTTTATGCTTGACCTGTTCATAACTTTATCAATTTATGTCCAATTTTGAAAATTGTTTATTTGGAATTTCTCCATTCAAATTTGGAAAAATTATAGCCTATTTGTAATTGGGAAAGGGTCTTACTTTTATTCGTGTTTTTATTAAGTACCCGGATGAGAAACTATGCCCCACGGTGGAGATTTAGACAGTAAATATTGTCTCCTGGGTGGGGATTTCGACGGCGGGCAAAATATTGACTGGTGCATGTTTTACAGTGAGATGTGGTAGAGAATAGAATAGCATGTCATCACATTTCAGTAAATTTCACCTGTGCATTAAAAAAATTTCATTATTCTGCAGTAAACATGCCAACATAATGTCCAAATGTGAAAGGAATTAAAATTTTTAAATTCTTGTAATATTTGTATTACATTGGGTGATTGTCACATGTCACAGCTGTGGTAAAGTAGTTAGTGCGCTGGATAACCTGGTGATCTGGGTTAGATTCCTGCTTGCGACAGGTTATACCCTTCCATCAAAATTTGACAACATATTGATTTTCCTCCACATTAGGAGAGGTGGCTGGTTCCTTGTAGGTCAAGCTATTACTGGTTAACTGTTAGGATACAGTCAAGGAAAACTGGTTTAGGTGAATTGTGTTACAGGACAAATATGTACTGTAGACTAGTTCAATGGTCCCAAGAGTGATCTTATTAAAAGGTTTTACTATACATGTAGTACAATTACACAATTAAAATTACATATAGAATATTCTTGACTGCCAGGAATATATTACCACATAATAGATCTATCACTCATTGTCAATTGATACAAACTTATATTAAACTCGTTCAAGAGATATTATTACCGTAAGCTCGCAAGAGGCTCGCTTAATTTACATTTTCCTGAACGAGTTTCTTATAAATACTGTAGCGCACAGACAATCCAAAGCCACACAGAAACGACGGCAGCGCCTAGCCATTCACGCAAGAGTCAGACATAGAGCGAACCATCCACATCCCCAATAAAAGGATATTTCAAGCAAGCCTATATACTCACTCCGCAATGAATGACACACTGTGGACCTCAAATTCTGTGCATAATTAGCCATAAAGGGAGGTAATTATAAATGATAACTACACTGAAGTTAAGTACAGGGAGACTTTTTACAGCCGCCACACAGCACTTAACACCTGCTGTAGTGATAAGTAAATACTAAGTTTGTATCAATTGACAACTCGTGTTAAGATTCTTTTTATCATATGACACTAAAAACACGAAAATACCAATCTTTCAGTGGAAAAACAGACTTCGTTATAATAATGACACTTAAAAAACCCATCATTTACCGGATATATTGACGTCAGTGATGTCATTGGAACATTATATGTACTTGTTATACTTGTCCGAATAAAGTCATATGAAACAAAAGCAAGGGAATCCTCAAATCAACCCACAGAAAGACAGTAACATCCACATAATTTGGCATGTCAAAACTAGGACCGGGACGAATACTCTATTAATCAGATACGATTCGATTGCAAGGTGAAACCGTTTTCAATTTTTGCAAAACCGCTAATCGTTCTAAAACAATACACATCCTACAATGCCAATGAAATGTATTTTACTGTGTGAATACAACATCTTTGACAAGAATATGCCTGAATGTGTTGATCGACACATAAACAAGCAAACTAGCTGGGTGGTTTTGAGTAACATGTGATACATTAATCCATGTACTCAGTCTGGTCATATTTAACAAAAACATCTTATTTTAAAACTCGAATGATAAAATAAAAACACATGAATTCTTCTGCTGAATGTACCTTGATATGGTCATAATGAAAGAAAACAGCATTTTCATTCGATTCGATTTCACATCAACGATTAACCGGTTTCAAAATATTGAAATCGTCCCGGTCCTAGTCAAAACCCAACACTGAACTAGTTCAAATTTTGCTTCAACCTGACAAACTACACTAAGTCTTGTAACCTCTTCCAACATGATAAAGCTGTAATATGGGACATCTTAATGTGAATTGATTTGGGTCCTACTATTGCATAATGCCCAATCATGAAAATAAGTCACAAGTCTGTTCATCAAAACTCAGTTTCAAATGTTGTTCTATTATTAAAATTGTATGCAATTTCAAATGACCATAACTCAGTCGGTATTTTTTCCTCAAAATACTTTTATTTTCTGCAATGTTCATGCGTTCCAACTTCCGGAAAAGTAGAACCTCTACAGCATACTTCAATCAAGAGAACTTAAATTAAATGATATTAATTAATGAAGTAGGGCCATGAATGAGCTTCCACCATTTGTCTTGTCTTTGCTGTTTTAGCTGGAAACCAGGGGACTATTATAGATAGGTAAAGTACGCTGCAGTGTCCATGGAGTTTCATAAGCGACCAAAATGTGAATTGTGGCAAGCTGGAATCAATGATTGAAACCATTGTTAAAATCTTATTTGTTTGCAGCTTGCACTTCCAAATTGCGCTATCAAGCTCTTTCCTACGTCTATCAATGATTTTTATGCTGCCCGAAGGGTGAGCATATAGTCGCTGCTTTGTCCATCCGTCTGTCACACTTTTGTCCGGGCCATAACTTGAAGAGTATAAGAGATATCACTTTGAAACTTCATATGTGAATAGACCTCATTGAGGGGAAGTGCAGTGCACAAGAACCATAACTCTTGATTGCATATTTTTTTACTTATTCCCCTTTGTAATTTTTCATACTTAATTCTTGTCTGGGCCATAACTCATTCAGTATTAGATATCAATTTGAAACTTCATATGTGAATAGATCTCATTGAGAGGAAGTGCAGTGCACAAGAACCATAACTCTTTGGTATATTTTTGGAGTTATGGCCCTTTGTTCTTTTATACTTACTTCTTGTCCAGGTCATAACTCCTACATTATGGGTATTGATTTGAAACTATAGGTAAATAGATCTCATTGAGGAGAAGTGCAGTGCCACAAAAACACAACTACCTTACTTGTTTCTTTAATTATCTCCCTTTTTCATACAAATTAATAGTTGGCCGGTCCCTAACTTGAACAGTATTGATGGCATTTGATTGAAACTTCACATAATGATAGAGACCTTCAAGAGGAAGTGCGATGTCAAACAACAATATTTTACATTATTTTCTTTTTTTACCTGTATCTGTAGTATGTTATTTTCCATGTTGGGACAAGCACTTGCTCTGGGGAGCATAATTCGGTTTTACCGATTCCTTGTTTTGCTTCTTTGGGAAAGGGTCCGTTCAGATTGAAATTGGAAATTTTCATGAAGCAGAAAGGCCAAATAAAACAGAAAAAGATACCTCTTGCCAAAATGTTCATAACTTTAGTCACCTCATGTCCGATTTTGATTTTTTTTTAAAATGTTCATTGGGAATTTCTCCCTTTAAATTTGGGAAAATTATAGCCTTTTTCAAATTGGGAAGGTACCGTTGACCGGTAGCAAACAAAGAAAAAAAAATTTACTGTCTATGCAACGACACGCTTCCAGTGCTCACGATAGCATACCATTTCTTAACACTTTGCTCGTCGAGCGCTTTCTCTTCACTTTTCTAATTTGTCCACTTCGTCGCGCTTTTTATGAAGCAAGCCGTTTCCTAGCATAGCGCTACCTAGTGCTTCGTAGCGGTTTGGTTAGGCAACGGGCTCCAGTTTACCGATGTCAAAGAATTTGCTACAGTATCCTTGTTTAAGTGTTCAAAACTATCAATTAATTTAATATTATTATTTATATAAAATGTGCGTTTTTAAAATTCCCACGTATCTTGGCCTAGCTCATTCCTTTTCTATTGTCTATCTTCAGGCTGGCCTCTTTCTTCGTCCCTCCAATGTCACAAATCTTAACAATATTCTGGCGTTTCTGTTGGTATCCATTCTAAGAACATGCCCTATCCATCTCTTCTTAACAATTAACCAATGTTTTAATTCATCATAAACTGCACACAAAGTAATCCATGTAACAAGAGTACTTTATTGAAATACTTTCGAATAGTCACTTATGTCAACTATTCACGTCCTTTAATTATTCAGAGAGGTACTTAACATTAATAGCATAATGACAAACTACATTACAAAGTTATATTAAAACAGCACAAAGACAATTGATAAGTTGTTTACAGGTAAATATAAATATGTCCATGCAAGTATGAAACTGAAGCCAAATGGTTATTGGTACAACATAACACCTACCAACACACCAGGGGGTCCTACTATTGTCAGGGGTTCTACTGAGGCCCAATGCCCAATCCTGTGCCATTAGCACACATCCCAACACTAAACCTCTGTTTCAAGCATAGTTCTGTTGTCAAAATTTAGCATATAGAATTTCAAATGACCATAACTCAGTCAATACTTGGTATTTTTTCATCCAATAACTTGCATTTTTTGAAGAAAAGTTCATTCTTTCAAAAGCAGCAAATCCGGAATTCCGGAAGTGTAGAACCCCTGTATTGTAAACTCATCATCTGGTGTGAGAAACTGATTCATATTAGGTATGGGTGAAATTCAAATTTGGAGGTTTGACTAGTTGTATTCATGTTAAATGTACCACTCATTGCCATGTGATATTTTATTATATACCAATCCATGTACTGTCATAAATACAGACTATATCACACAGTGGAAAACAACCAGACAGATTACATTTCCATATCAACCGTCAGGCATATTTGGTTTACTGAATCCATATCATGATTCATGCATGTACGATGTGTTATATGTCGAACATATGTCAGCGTCAATGACACAACGTTAACAATTACCTTATTTAGAACGCACGTCATTAATGAAGAAAATATGCCGAAATTCATGACGTCAATGAATACACATTTAATGCATACAAGCACTTTTCCAACTTGGGCATATAATAAAAGGAATATAACTGCAGTTGTGTTGATCCGTTAGGCCAATTTCCTCTTGTTGCTTGCGCTGTACAGCATCTCACTCAACCGTCTTTTGAGATACGGCATTACACATGCAACTGTATGATATACTGCCCAACAGATCAACACACTGCAGTGGTATAAACCTAACTGTCGATAAAGAGTATTTCAAGTGTTATCACACTTAATTGCTTCATTCTATTGGGTACCAATTGGTTATGTATTAGTCCCCTACCGGTTTTTGACCGGAGGGGACTATAGGTTTGCCCTCCGTCCGTCAAAAATTTGGATCCTGACATAACTCACAAGCTAGGTTTATGAAACTTGGTATGTGGTTAGAGGGCAATAAGGGGATTATGCACGTCTAAAAATATTTAGATTCTGACAAAAATTGTGGTTGCTATGGCAACAGAAACATTGAAAATGGCTTCTAACAGGTAGGGGACTTCTGTATTGCTTGCAATTCTCAATTACTTGTTAGTCCCCTACCGGTTTTTGACCGGAGGGGACTATAGGTTTGCCCTCCGTCCGTCAGTCAGTCCGTCCCTCAAGAATCTGGATCCTGCCATAACTCAAACACTTTCCAAGCTAGGTTTATGAAACTTGGTATGTGGATAGGGGGCAAGAAGGGGATTATGCACGTCTAAAATATTTTGATTCTGAAAAAAATTGTGGTTGCTATGGCAACAGAAAGAGTGAAAATATGCCCAAATCTGGATCCTGCCATAACTCAAGCAGTTTCCAAGCTAGGTTTATGAAACTTGGTATGTGGATAGGGGGCAAGAAGGGGATTATGCACGACTAAAAATATTTTGATTCTGACAAAAATTGTGGCCTCAAACCGGTAGGGGACTACTGTATTGCTTGCAATTCTTAATTACTTGTTTTAATTTATTTTGACAGCCAGTGATTTAATCGATATTTTCATAATTGATACTTTTTGAGCAGTTCAGATGGCAGAAAGTGACTATCCCAACTTCAAATGTTCTCATTCGGTCTGACCGATTGAGAACATTTGAAGTTGGAAAAATCACTTACGTGATATTTAGAGTGTAAACATGCCACATGATAATGACAGGCAACGGGAGATCACCGTAGTTTATCATGAGCTTTACCTGCTCTTGGTAAACTTATAATTAACTTTTAAAAAAGTGAACAAAAAGACCAACATCTAGTAATAATTACTATTATATATTTCACAATATGTGAGACCAAATAAATTTTCATGTCTGAATGTAATAAAACATGATTTCAGTAAGATTGTTAACTCGACTGCTGCAATAAATCACTGCAGATAGATGCTTATAATAGAGACATAATCAATATGACAATGCATTAAACATGTCACAAACATAAATTTATTGTTTATAATACAAGGGTAAATAAACTAACCCCCGATATAATAACAAACACAATATATGAAATGCTGCAGAATGAGAAATGTTAAACAAAAGCATTTATTATAAATATTTGCCAACAGTCATAGGTGTCTAAAAGATGATTATGTACAACGTTGATTTGAAAGTGAACCAATTTTTACAGCTATCAATTATTTTAGTGATGCAAGTTTTATAAATGTAGTATGTAAAAAAGTTAAAACAAGTTAACAGCATGAAATCAGAATGGAACTGTAAACAGCATGATGTGTTGGATAAATGGATAAAAAATACACAACAAAACTCTACAAAGATCAAGTGACCCATTAATTGACTTGGCTTGATAGGTCTCCCAACTTAATTTAGCTGCAATCAAGTTTGTCAGTTTTATTGAGTCTTTTGATTTGTTATCCTATCAAGAATTTGTGGAGGTAACTAGCCTAAGCCATTACTTGCACCGACAGCAAACAACCGGTCATATCACAGAATGGCATAGCCTTATTGGGAATGGAACCCCAGCCTTCATATAGATAGCACACTGCTACCACCTTTAGCTAACCAGGTATGAAATAATGTGGCTTTGAGAAAATGTTCACAAGATTTACAGATAAGGTGTGAAATTGGCCTCAGCACTATACCACGAATATTCCATATAAAATGTCCAGATGCAATTAAAAAAATTACTTAAATTTCGTAACAAATAATTTAACCTGGTTTTTTACATACAAAATGTAGCTCTTTTCAAGATTATAACTTTCTTTTCAAACATTATAACCAAATGACAAAGTACTAAACAAATACCAACTGTATCAAAGATACAGAACTACAGGTTTCCTTTGAGTGCAAAAAACGAGAATTATTACAATACTTTTACCCTTGCCATATAATACTTGGAATAGTTTTGAATAATTTTCTGCCAATTAGTGACCTCTGCCATGTTAACAATTGACTAAGTACACAGACAATCACAACATAGAACACCTTACCTAAATATACAAAGAATTTTTTGTACAGTAAAAAAGTAAACAAGATAGAGCTTGAAAGGATTTCCACATCTTCTCAAATGTTAAAATTACTCTAGTAATAAAACAAGCCATTTTCTTTCAAAGTACATACACATATTCATAAAATACAAAATAATTACATTTTCAGTGAAGTACAGATGTTCTAAACTAGAAATATACATAGTACACACAACAAAGTAATAACAATGCTCATTTGAAAACTATGTCTCTATGCCACAACTCATGTTTAAATTTATTGCACCGAATAGCTCTAACCATTTCTCTACACTATGTAATATTCCAGCAAAATTGTATAAATATGTTACATATGCCCATGATTACTGAAAAGAACCGTCTGTGCAGTGATAATACAATCACATTCAATTGTTTACACAAATGCATTAATGGAGGTTCCATGGCACCTTGATTAATAGCTCACACATTTCTAAGGTTCCTATTTCTCTTTTACACATCTCTACAACAGTTGCCAGGCATGTTTTTAAATACCTCAAACGACGGACAAACTTCTCAATGCAGTATTTCAATACTAATCATTCATAACTGCATTTAAATCCCACAATACTGTCACTGAGCAATGGTTTAAATCACCAAGCTGCCTTCATTTTTTGCCGTCTCACCCACAAGTACAGTACGTCAGACACCACAACGGGTTAGACCTTTAACTCTCCCAGTACAAAGGACTAACAACTCTCCTTTTTTGGCCTCCTATGTCTAGAAGCAACACAAGCGCAGTTCAATCAAGGATAAACCTTGATGCTCACACATACAACAGTTACTAGTCCTGCATGTCTTCCTGTATCTCGTGAGGTCCTATGATTCCGGGTACCGACAACTGGATCTTTTTCTTCTCTTCTTGAGCTTGCTTGATTGCCGTCTCTCTTTCTTCTAAGAATAAATCGCTGTTGTCTTCTCCAGCAAACTCCTGTAAACATACAGTTTAATAAAATTTTATAAACTAGAGTTTTGATCACAATGAAGAAGAATTTTCATCACTATTTAGACTTCAACAACCTGTCAATCAGTTGGACAAGACTGTAAAAATATATTCCAGGTTTCAAATCTATGTTATATCAATTATTTTTAAGTCAACAATGAAAATGGGATTAAGATGCTTAAAATTGATTTGGTTTTAGGACAATACCAAATTGCAAAAAACTATTTGCTAGTTTCTTAACGTGAAGTGTTATTGATAACTTACCCTAATTTGTACAAGGAAGTCTCGCAGATGTTCCTTAAAGTTGGATATATCTTGATTGAAACTAAATAATCCTTCAATGAAGATTTTGATTTGTGGTCTGTAAAAGAAAATCACAAAATTATCATTTTCGTCAACATGAACAAACACTTTAGTTTAAATGAATTTTAATTATTCACAATTTTTATTATGTCAATTACTACAATAACTTCAAGTCAACAAGTACACATGACTTTTGACCCACACAGATGCCCCTACTTCGGGCTTTAAGTATTTGTTTGAAAAACACCTGTTTTTTTCAAGTCCAAAAATAGCATTTATTACTTAACATAAGGACTGTACATACCAGTAATTTAATTAAATACAAGGTACTTACTCATTTAAATGTGGAAACGCTGCCTTGAGTAAGTTAAGTAAGAATGTCTGTATGTAAGCATTGTTGTCAGCTACAGTTGATGTGTTACCACCCAAAGATATAGCAATCTTTCCTCGTTCAACCAAACTAAACATGTACGCTAAAATTGTTGCCTGCATTGTCAAACCTGTAAAGAACAAAAATCAGATTGAATAACAGTGAATGTTTTCTTGTTAGAAAGTAAGACAAAGTTACAAACAGAGCACAATGGGCATTGGATCATTTATTTTTAAAATTTGGTTTTCTTGTTAGAAAGCAAGACAAAGTTAAAGTTTGTGTTAAGTATAAACAGGGATCCTATATTATTATTGCCAAATCCCCAAAATAAGATGCAAGTCTGTTTTGGGTGCCATTTCTTAGCAGACATCCATACACAAAAACTCTTGGTTACCATCATTGTTCTATAATATAGTCACAATTCAGTTTATGAAATTTTGAATGACCATAAACTAAGTTATTACTTTGTATTTTTTCCTGAAATAACTTATTTTCAGCAGAAAAGTTCATTTTTGACAAATCAGTGAAACTCATCGACTGTAAGGAATGGATCACCTAACCAATCATATTTAAAATTGAAGAAGGATAACAAGAAACTATTTTGAGCATACCTGCTGTATGAGAACTGTCAGTTACAACTGAGAATATATGTTGTAAGATATCAGTGAAAAAAGTTTGATAGAAGCTTTGTGCTGCGTTCTCCTCTGATGCTACATTCTGTAGTAAGACATACAAGATATCCAATCCAGTGTCTGCAACATTCCTCATTGTGTGCTTGAACGCCCAGATGATGGAGTCTAACACCAACTTGAACTGGGCAGCTGGGATATTCAGGAAGGCTGAAATGTGGTAATAAAGATATCAAGTGCATGCTACATATAACGCCTGGGTATGATCTCCAGGTTGTTTTGAATAATCCAAAGTAATCTAATAGACCTATGTTATGCTTGTGGAAATACACCAGCTTGAAACATCTAGCTTCATTCTTTTGAATCACACATCTTCGAAAACACGTTCAATTAGTCATTACAAGTCCCAGCAAATGTTGGGAAACAGACATTCGCTAGTATAAGGTTTTTTACTAGAGGTTGCCCGATTACCCCGATATTAACCAAGTTACATTTGCGAAGTATTAAGACCCTAAGCCCTCCATAGACATACTACAGGTGACTACATCAAACATTAGCAAGTTTTTATTGAATTATTCTGAATGTTATATGAGGGCAACACTTGTTTAAAGTCATTCAACGTTTTTACCATAAAACAAGTGTGTAGTTATATAAATGTTGAGACCCGTAGAAGACTATGAACAAAACAAGAAAGATTACCTTGGAAACAATGAGTATTCACAGACTGTAACAAAAGGAAGAAGTTGGTCCTATGTTCTGGGAATTCCTCAAAGTCTTTATTGATCATTTCTAGAGTACATTCAAAGACTGCATCAAATATCTGTGGAATGTCTTTGGTTATATGATTCTGCAAAAAGGAAGATAAGAAAATAGAAACATGTAAACAGTATGATTGTACACCAATGCAGCAAGTTTTAAGAATCCTGAAATCCCATAGAATAGTCAATTTATATCAAAACAGATTTTTGGACACACAAAATCTAGAAAACTTCAACCCATTAGGCTGTCATTTTCTATACTTTTATCATATCTTGATACCATTGGTCCTAAATTCAACAAACAGCTGCTAAATAAAGGTAAAGAGCCTAACAATAAATAAACCTATGTATTTACACAAGAGGGCCCAAAGGGCCCTAGGTCGCTCACCTGTTTTAGCAGTACATGCAAGACCTGTGATTTGACCTAGTGACCTAGTTCTTGGCCCCATATGACGCAATATCTCACTTGACCTAGATTTTGTTGTGATGATCATTGTGACCAAGTTTCATAAAGATTATGTCAAAATTGTGACCTATAGTGACTACACAAGGTTTTTCTATGATTTGACCTTGTGACCTAGTTTTTGACCCCGTATGACCCAATATCGAACTTGACCTAGATTTGGTTGTGATGATCATTGTGACCAAGTTTCATAAAGATTAAGTCAAAATTGTGACCTCAAGTGTCTACACAAGGTTTTTCTATGATTTGACCTTGTGACCTAGTTTTTGACCCCGGATGACCCAATATCGAACTTGACCTAGATTTTGTTGTGATAATCTTTGGGACCAGGTTTTATAAAGATTAGGTCAAAATTGTGACCTCTAGTGACTACACAAGGTTTTTCTATGATTTGACCTTGTGACCTAGTTTTTGACCCCGAATGACCCAATATCGAACATGACCTAGATTTTGTTGAGATGATCATTGTGACCAAGTTTCATAAAGATTAAGTCAAAATTGTGACCTCTAGTGTCTACACAAGGTTTTTTTATGATTTAACCTTGTGACCTAGTTTTTGACCCCGGATGACCCTATATCGAACTTGACCTAGATTTTATTGTGATGATCATTGTGACCAAGTTTCATGAAGATTAGGTCAAAATTGTGACCTCTAGTGACTACACAAGGTTTTTCTATGATTTGACCTTGTGACCTTGTTTTTGACCCCGGATGACCCAATATCGAACTTGACCTAGATTTTGTTGAGATGATCATTGTGACCAAGTTTCATAAAGATAAAGTCAAAATTGTGACCTCTAGTGTCTACACAAGGTTTTTTGATGATTTGACCTTGTGACCTAGTTTTTGACCTCGGATGACCCAATATCGAACTTGACCTAGATTTTGTTGTGATAATCATTGTGACCAGGTTCTATAAAGATTAGGACAAAATTGTGACCTCTAGTGACTACACAAGGTTTTTCTATGATTTGACCTTGTGACCTAGTTTTTGACCCCGAATGACCCAATATCGAACTTGACCTAGATTTTGTTGAGATGATCATTGTGACCAAGTTTCATAAAGATTAAGTCAAAATTGTGACCTCTAGTGTCTACACAAGCAAATTGTTGACGGACGGACGGACTGACGACGGACGACGGACGAAGAGTGATCACAAAAGCTCACTCTGTCACTTTGTGACAGGTGAGCTAATAAAAACCGCAATTAAATATAAACATTTGACGTACAATGATTACAGCCTACATGAGAAATCATATCAGAGCTCAGCTGCCCTCCATATAGCATCAACCTCTCTTAACCATTTTATAATATTGAATCATAAAACATCTTTAAAATATTGTGAATTAAGTATTTGACAGCAAATATAATTTTCAGTATTGTCCACATTTTGTTCCTAAAGTAACCATTTACTATAAATTTTACCTCCCAAACAACAACCACATTTTGGGTTTCCCAAAGGGTGTTGCTCTAGAGAGGATGTACTGAACATGTTAACAGACAACTTACCTCCAGTCTGTTAACTATTGTTGCCATGGTACTCAATACTTCTGGTTCTCTGGCTGCGGGTACATTTCTCTGGTAATCTAACAATACTGCCTCTAACAATGGAGGGACAAAGTTCTCAGCCACCATTGATGGATCACTGGATCGACTAACCCAACCAGATATTAATTTCAATGTTTCTTTTTTCACAGTTCTCATACTGCGTATTAATGGTTGTTTGGTAACACTTTCGCCATTGGTTGCTATAGCACTACTTATGTTCTCACTCATTACTTTATACACATTCAACATATCCAAGTATATACGTCCAAGCTGAAATGGTTCAATTGTAAGATGTCAGCAAAGTAATGAAAGATAGGGCAAACTGTTTTTTATCTTCAAACCTATAAGGGATGGAAACAAGTACACAGACCTTTACACTTGCTAATGAGGTACAATCACATACTCACAAACCTTTTTTAATAAAATTTTAAAACAATAAATTGGGATTGAGTTTCTTTCACTTTACAACACACAAGTTTTTCATGATAATATTGGTGACTTTTATGGGTACACTGACTTAACTGTTTGACAATTGATCAAACAAGGTATTCAAGATCTTGAACCTATGGCCAATGGCTTCTATAAACAAAGAGATTGAAGGCATTTAAACTGCTCCATGTTTTGTAGACATAACCCCATAATACGCTATTAACTTAGGCAAAATACTTAGGACAAAACATTTACAATGGTTTCACTCTTTTACTGTCAGAATAAAACAATCATACCTGGACTACATATGGATGCCCCAATGCCTTGCAAGCTCTAACATTTGTTTTAAGAATATTTCCCAACTGTTTAACAGCATCTCCATCTTTCAATACTTCCACATTTTGTGTAGCTTGATTGATGATACCATCCCACACTTGGTTAGGTAGCAACATGTAGCGTTCAATCAGGTGTTCCTGTGCAACCTGGTCCGTCTGTGCACTTATCATCATACCAACTGCTTCATAAAATGTATGAACCTAAAATACAGTAGCAAAATGTAGCCAAGACAAACAGAGCAATTGACACAGCAAAAGGAATCATCAGTATTATCAAGGGGAAAGAACTCCTAGTAATCAAAAGAGAGTGCATGCATACTGCACTTTCACACAAAATATGGATGGTATGTAAGTGGCTAGGCAACTGTACAGCTTATTGTTTGTGTATTATAGTATTTATAACAATGCATACATTGCTATAGCCCTTTTTGCCTTCTTTGGGTGGGTGACTGGGAAATAGTGTGCTCAACAGGGATGTCAACAGAGCCAAATAAAAAATCCTAAAAATCATATGCGGCTGACCATTCTTTCCAAACAAGAGGCCTTGAACCTCATATTTTCCATATATAAAGAGAATCCTTCAGAGCAAATATAATAGACCATAACTTTGCCATTTCTTGAGATAATTTCATCTAATATCTTTTATTTTGGTCAGAAACCATTGCTCTTTCAGGAATGATAAATCCAGAATTCCGGATTATTCAGGAAAATTGACACCCCTGGCTCAATCAAGTAAAATATTGGAATGTGACATAGCTAAGTTAGTTTGTATACCTGTTGAGGCTGTAGATCACAGATGATTGTGTTTATACCATTCAGAATCTCTTCAATAAATGGCATCACCTCTCCAACCTGTACTTGTACAAAATGTCGTCTACATTTCTGAGCTATTTTGATAAATGTATCACATGCCATGTCTTGTACACCGTCATGAGTTTCTAAAAGAATATTGCATTGTAGTCTATTAGCAATTATAGGTAAATATATAACAACTTATGTACATAAGTTAACACTTCACTTGTTTTTCAGGTACGCTACATTAAAATAGAGCGAGAAACACAGCGATGCCTCAAACAATTCTATATGGCCATGATGTGTTTTCCTAAATATGAATTCTCAAGAAATTCCAGAGAAACAATCATATAAATGATATTAAAAAATAAATTTTGCATCACTTGTGCTTTTATTATTTGCTTTTTTTCAGATCACTAGGCTCCAAAACACCTTAACAGGACTGAGATCAATTATACAAAATATAAATCCCTTCAATAAATTATAGGATCTTAATTAGTTAATTTTATTTAAGTTTTATTACAATTTATGGCAATAGTTTCAAGTGAATGCTTACCATGCATAAATTCAAACAATTTATTGACGACAGTTTTCAAGAATCTCCAATGCGCTCGCAAGAAACGTGGATATTGTCCAACAACGTACATAATGTTTGAGGCAACAATTGCCTTATTGTCCTTGCCACGTTTCTGTTCACACAGTCCTAACAAGTCTTTGATGACTGTAACAAGAAATCTTTTCTCGTCATCTTCATGCATTGCTCCACTGATTGAACCAATAGCCCAACATAACT
Source organism: Spisula solida (assembly GCA_947247005.1). NCBI lineage: Eukaryota > Metazoa > Mollusca > Bivalvia > Venerida > Mactridae > Spisula > Spisula solida. The sequence continues at coordinate 24,785,168 of OX365945.1, read as the reverse complement.
GCAAATAACAATAAATTACCATGTTTTATGTGACTGGTATACATTTTTACTGAAATGCATTCTTGCTCGATAAACCTTTATTTAAACTAGAAGGGTTTTATGACACAAAAGCAAGGCCTTAACTCCCGCAAAAATCATGTGACCTAAAGTTCCTGATTATATGCACACCTTGGCTTGGTACCCAGCACACTTAGTTTTATTTAAAATGGATCAATGGTTAAGGAGAAAAAGCGTAGACAAAGTATTTGACATCCATACAGCACAAAATCAATATGTCTCCCCCCACTATATAAGACCAGACAATGGATTTATCTAATACAATTGTAAGTTACTTACAGTATTGAGATTTTTCCATGACCATTCAGTTCCATTGACTTGATTGTGTAACTTTTCTGTCATGATAGCCTCTGTATCCGCATAATCCAAATGTGTCAAATATACTGCAAACAAACACAACATTATTGAATGATGGAATATACATGTATTATCAATGCTATGAAGTGCATACTACATAAAATAACAAAACTTTCATAAATATGTATGCTGATTAAACACTCCTGTTAACATTCATGGCCATTGCTAAGTTATTTTTCAAGAAATGTGTTACACAATATAATACTGATGCCCACACAGTCCAATAACAATTTCCCTATTGGTTAATACAAAGCGAGACGTCTAAGATGATCCGAGACTATTAAACTGTAAAACAACAAATATTTAAAGTAACATATGTATACCTAAAGTTTCTCTCATATTTTTGTAGAGATTAATGGAATCTGTATCCTTCATGAATTCACGTACGACCTCCCCCTGATCATTCTCTACTACTAATACCTCCTCTGGTTTTGCCATTCTTGAGATCATCACTCGTCTTACCTATAAGAATAACGTAAACCATGCATCAAAACCATGCTGCATTACATGTATAACGTAAACCATGCATCCAAGATATGCTGCATTGATTTTAGACAAAAATAATTAAATAGACATCTGACCTATATACACACAGTAATCAAAATCAGACACTAGATTATATGCTCACTGTCTCCATACTGATTATTTTATAATAATTGGTGAATGACACCAATAACGTATCCGCTTGGAAATCCAGCAAGTGTCAAAATGTATTTACATGGAGACAGGACAAATTCTTCAAAATAAGTTTCCATAGAGGAATAAATTAATGTAGCTGAACAAACACAGATATCAAACCATAGTTCGACAATTATTATGTAGTGTAGTCATTTTTTCTTCTTTTTTTATGTGCAATATCTGCTTTAATTCTAGGATAAATACTATAAACTTTAGGGCGATTTCAAACACTGAAGTTACATTGCAATATTGATTAACAATATTTGAAAATGTAGAAAAAACTTACACGGGACAGCACTGGATTATATAGTTGACGACGAATTGGCATTTCATTGTGTGTTTTGCCAAGTAACAATGGTGATGATGTGGCAGAAAATGGACTTTCTCTATATAGATCTGCTGCTAAAGAATTCCAATACTCTAAACAGATCTTAAACACTTCAACCTCTTCCACCATAGATATAGATATGAGGTAACTTAGTGACTGAAAAATACAAATAACATATTACAAGTTTTAACTAATGAAAGAAACAAATCAAGAAGAATTTTAAAGATACTACTTAAAACAGGATTATTGACCTGTACAATACATGGGACAGTTATTAGAAGAAAACTAGAGCTGTTACTGAAAATGAAATATACGACACAGCGCATGAACCATGAAATCATAAGGCTTTTTTTACCTGTTCAACAATGAAGTTGACCATTGAATAGTGAGATGGCAGGTAAGCAGAGAGCTGTGGTCAACAAGCACAACAGACAGATCATGAGATGTGTGCTAAAAACTAAACAGTAGCTTACGAGTGTACCATCACTGAAGTATATAAATACTTACCCCCATGAGATGCTCATTCAGGTCTGGTTTCTTTTCTATAAGTGGTGCATGTTCCTTCAAGAATGTACATAAGAACAAACTTAAATTCTGTATAAACATTTGTTCATCATCTGTACCACGTTGATAAGCATCTCGAATATTTGTTGATACTGGTAACATCTATATCAAAGAAAATAATAAAGCATTTAAGTGACTGTGCAATGTTATAATTAATACTTGATTTACATGAAGTTTGTTGAAGATATGACTATTATTTTTATCTTATCGATTAATTGGATTGTTTGGATCTACTAGTTTGAATTAACAAACGGGTGTAGTTTTCCTTTATACTATGTACATAATTACCATAGTTACTTGTCCGAATAACAACTCTCAAGTGCTAATTTTACAGACTGATTTTATATCAAAGACACAACTTGGGACCAAAATTGGATGTGACCAAGACAAGCAAGGTTTACACGTAGCATTAATGTGATATAGGTCTGTGATGAAATGAGATCAAATATGACATTTCTAAGATATCAAATGCCAAAACTTTCAATAATACACCAATTTGGCCTTCACGTCAAAAAGGCCAGTATCTCATACCCACACAGACTCAAATAATACTGGAATGGCTCAAGAAACGTAGATATTAGAGAGTAAACAATCAAGCTGTAAAAGACTGCATCAAGGATTGAAGAATACAACATTTTACAACAGACAGCATACACAACTTCATGATTCAAAAACTGCAGAAATACAAGAACTGACCTGTTTTAGTTGTGTTATGGTAAAACTGAAGAGTTGGATGAATTGTTCGTCATACTGTGATACTTGAACACTTGCTGCAATATGAAAAATATTTCCGTAAAATTTGATACTACAGAGTGAGACCTACAGTGCAAAAAAAACCCAAGGGCTTCAACTCGATAGCACTGAACAGGTAAACAGTAATTCAAATTATCTCAAATGTGTCAAACGAAGTAAAGGTCAACCAATATCTATTTCAGCAACGACTAGTCACATCAAGAATGTGGTTGAAAGATAGTCCCCAATTCTGGAGATCAACAGGAATATAACAAGGCGTGATCATTGAGTAGAGACTGAATTTAAATATTTAATATTGTAAAGTTTTACAGATCTGTCAAAAAATGCATAATTACATGGTAGCTGAACACTTAGTCTAAAGTAATCCTCACTTTTCGGGACAAGACTAATATATAGTATGCAACCACTGTGTAATTGTTTTATCTTTTTGACAGTTCAATAAAACTATTATACATGCCAATGTCAGCAAAATCAAGGACATTCTATCTAAATAACACTGCAGTAAATTTCATTTATCAGAAAATCATATTTCAGGATTATTCATTTAATCATGCTTCAAACTGTAAATACATGAATAGAATAATTGTACAATCACTTACCTACTTCTGTTAGGCACTTTAAAGTGACATTTCTAAACATAGGGACATTCAAAAACTGAAAAATAAAATGAAAAGAGAATAAGGGTTGCTGCATGAAAAGACATCAGGTAAATGAAACAAGAAAGCTATATATATACAATGTTAACAAAGAGCTCTGATTCTAATACACAGTATGCCATCTAAGTGTTGTCTTTCATTGCATGAAAATCCATTTAATCATTTAAATCTCCTCTGCATAGTAGTTCTTAAGGTATTCTGCAGACCCAATAAAACAAATAAGCCTAGACCATTACCCACCCTTGTAAACCGCAGAAGTAAAACCTGTAGTTCCAGTATCTAACTATAGCTTTTGTCAGTCATTAAAAAAACAAAACAAATACATGTGTACATTTAAATAAAAGTAGAAAGTAAAGTTAAATGTAGTTAAGTTTGAATAATTCCTAAGATGAGAATTTAGATGATATTAAACAAAGAACAACATTTATGCACAGCAATTCACCTTGTATATTAGTGTAGTGATTAGTTTTGTTTCAAAAATATATCCGAGTGGGATCCAGTTCAAGAAGCGAAGTAAGGTCTCCAATGTTGACCCGACAAGAGGGGCATTCTGTGAATTATCCATGACAAACTGACATAACTGGAATATCTGTGAAAATTCACTGCACATACTGTCCTTCAGATGTTTAGCTTTGGCTTGTGTCATTTGACCACTAGAGAAGTCAAATACTTCTTCACTGGAATACAAATAGAACAGGGTTCATAAGTCAGAAACATTCATAAATAATCTGACAGCAAACCAATATCATCATATAACATAAACAAGTGGGACATGAATGATAATAGCACAAGAAAACATGCACTCGACAACTCAATATATCATACTGATCTCATAATCTTATCATTTAAGGTTCATAATCTTATCATTTAAGGTTAATCAAGCACAAGCTGTAGACTACCGGTATAAACTGCCAAAATGGGGTTTGACTTGGTAAAATTTAAACTTGTAGTTCAATAGATTTACTTTCTGCAGAGCATATTTACATTGATGACAACAGGAATAAAATGTGCAGATTTTTCTTATAAGTCAACCAGACATCCTTCCATGTACTTGAGAGGTTGGGTATTTGGCAGGGGTACACACAACAACATTACATCAGTCCACAAATATAGCAAATAAAGCATATCTATATCAAATGAATACTCTTTTCATAAAGAGAAGTATATATATATTCAAATTACCTCAATAATTTTAAGATGGTCATATTGTTCTGGCAGAGAGATTCATTTGTCTTACTAGCACCAACGATATCAGATATAAATGATGGCCAGTTTCTTGGCCATTCATATTTTAGAATCTGAAATGAAAGCAAGACAAAATATGTTTATGCATATAAATATAATGAATATAACAAAGAAGTTCCAGATGTTTTTCTCCTGTAAACACGACAGTATTTCATAGCAGTGACTTCAACATTCGTGATTTTTTTCCTTCTTTGTTTGCTACCGGTAAACAGTACCTTCCCAATTTGAAACAGGCTATTATTTCTCAAAATTTTCTGTTTTATTTGGCCTTCCTGGTTCATGAAAATTGCCAATTTCAGTTGTCATGACGCAAAGATTTCCAATCTGAACCCGGACCCTTTCCCAAAGAGGAAAAAAAATCTCTGTCATTATTATTAAACAACCTAAACTTTAAAAAGGCACTACGTCTAGCCTAATAGTGCTTCCGTAGTGCTTACTCTACCACCTGACCAAATGGAATATTTAGGTAGGATGCAGACAAGGCTTTCCACCAAAGAGAACAGGTTTTGACACCAACAGGTTAAATGGTACTTGATTGACAACATTAATAAAAGTTTCCCCATATGATCACTTTGACCTCAACAAAAATGTTATTGTTAAATGGTGTATGTGATTGAATAATATAAAGCTACAAAACTATAGTTTTGTCAAAAATACAAGCAAATTTCAGTAAAGATAATTTGGATGAAGTTGATCTATCCAGGCAAAAATTATGACAATTATCAATCTCTTATAAACTCTTTTTGCAAAAATCTTGAAATTTATGAGTTAATGTTGGTATACCTGATTGAATGACTTCAATGACACAGAACTATCATGTTATAAGGAGATTCAAGGCTGCCTATTCCACTAATTTGGTGGTGCTTTGATAGAGGCATCGGACATTACTCGACTATAGTCTATCTATGAACTTACCTGCACAAGAATCATGTTAAGTTTGCCAAGGTAAGTTTTCTCCTTCTCTAAAGTTGATGCTTCTGATGATGTCTTGATAATGAGACCTACTATGTATTTCTTGATTCCTAAAGGACATTCAACAATTTTGTTAATTTTACAATCTGACGGAGTGAGGATTGTTTTCAGCTATAATGTTTAGTAATTCAACTTATTTAGTGAAAAACACTATTGAAGTTTGTTTCGAGATAATTTGCACGAAAAGCATGTTTTTGACATGTATTATAACTGCTGAAACCCGGTTCCAAAAATAAACATAATCTTGCAATGATAACCATATATAGCAAAAAAACTCACAATAATACATTGAAGCCAATTCAACAATATGTTGACGTTGTTGAAGCCTGAACAGTAAGTTAAATTCATTTTTCTTTCAAATTAAAAACATATTAAATTTGCACAACAAGTGTCACAGGATTTATTCATGAAGCATTTCACATCAAAAAGCAACAAAATACCTTCACACTGTGGCCTAGGAAGAACTTTCCAGCGTGTTTTTATAACATTTTCTAAAATCTGTAATGCGTAGTATTTTGTCTGTTGGTTACTTGAATACTCAAGAATGGTATCTACTCGTGTCCAAGCATCAGGATGTTCTTTCAAAGTTGTCAACACTTCTTGGGCCATTCTTTGCTGTAAGAATAATATCATAATACTTATTTGCATTTAATTGTGAAAGACTATTTCACAAAAAATAAAATTTAGCAATCACATTGTTAGCCCTTGTTACCTGTGTGACATTATGAGAAACCGTTTACTTGCGTAGACCGTACTAGCGACGGATATTCGGGTTTAATAGCCGTCAACAACAAGTTAGAATAACAAAAGAATTATTACCAGCTTAAGTTTGGTATAACTTGAGAACTCACATGCTTCATTTTTACAGCCTAAATGAACATCAACTAAAATCCACTGGACCATTGGTCCAGCTAGCTCGCTTTTTCAAGAGGTAGCATTTTGGTAGACTCCGTCTTAGGTCTGGTGCTTAAATTGGCTGAATGCATGGCCATGCAAACGCGGATAATATATCTGGGTATCACGCCAAATATTGAGCTGACTTTTGTTGAACCAGTAATGCTGAGATCATTATTATAATAGCAAACACTTACCCTCTGGCCATCTCCTGTGTACATACATGTCACAATATTATCCAAGAGACTTATATCTAACTTCTGGTTGAAGTCCAGAAGTTTTGCGGCTTCATCCGCCAACGTCCCCATCGCTGCAGTGGAGGGCATTCAGAGTATTATTTGTACCTGAAATGAGAAATATGATACATTTGGTTTTACAATACTTCACAATATTTACTAATACTCTGACTGCTGTAAAGCTTAGTATAAAGGCTGTAAATGATTAAGAAACTGTGTAAACTATAATTGACAAGTGACAAATAATATTAAGTTTTTTACAGTATAATGGGTAGATTTTTTTCAAATTACTTTTACTCTGCATAATGCATTGGGAATTTTTTGCTTGAAATTTGGAAAAAAGATATGATTTTCAATTTGGAACACAGCCCATTTATAACGGCTATAAATATTTACAACGGCTATGAATTCATCAGAAATAATACACTGCATTCCAATCATGGGCACTCTCGGGCATATAAATCACAAAATATGACATGTGTAGCCTTTTTCAAAAAGGCATGCTACTCTTGAAAATAAATTTGACAGGTTATTGCCCTTAGAAATTTTTTGTTTGCACTATTCTCTGCAAGCATTTACGAGTGTAAACCATCTTTACTGTTTTAGTTACAGTTGCACTCAAAATAATGTTTGACAGACCGTTTGCATACGTTTGTTATATCTTCTAGTTATAATATGTATTTTCTCTTTGACTTTTACTCTCTTTTTTTCCAATATTAATAACGTCAAATTAATCCTATCTCCCATCATCTTATAATTACGGCTTTTCAAGTGCATGAAGGGAGGTAGGATTCTTTAGACCTCTAGTCTTATTTATTTGTGTTACCAAATCAAAATCAAGCCTTATTTACTTTTGAAATTATTTATGTTTATTTGTTTCAACCCATTTTGTTTCATATGTCATGTTATATGACCCTTGATTGGAAATAAACTTTATCTTATCTTATCTTGGTCCAATTTCATTTTTTTTTATAAAGCCTATATAAACCAGGCCTATATATAGCTGTAGATTGATCATTCATATTATCTCAATATATGTTCGCAGATCAATTTTCAGGAGTTATTGCCCTTTGATTTAACTTGGGTTTTGTTATTGCCCTTTGCTTTCTATTAATTGTTTTTTGCACTATTTCAGTTACCATCGGTGGGAATTTGACAAAACTTCAGACTGATTTTTAGTTACCCAACTGTCAGAAAAAATCTGGTACATTCAATGATCATGTGATTGTTCTTGTGAAATTTTGAATTCTTCATTTCTTGACAAAGAGTTTTTTCAGTTTTTTTTAATGCACTCAATTTGTGACTGGATAAGCTTAAAGGGTTTATATTAGTTATGATTGGCAGAAATAAAGAATGTGGATAGATGTAGAAGATTTGTAAACGGAACTAGTTTAAGTCAGTTCAAACACGAAAGACCACGATTCGCAGCGCTCAACGTTTCTGCGCTCAATCTGAAAAACGTTGCAAAAACAAAAATCAAACTCGAATGGAAGAAATAAAATAAAACACGAACATAATTAGTGGGAATTCAATTTATTCAAGTAATAATTTTGTGTGAGTAAGTCAGATAAATGATTTAGTATGTTGGAATTTTTTGATTACGCGCCTCCGTTTTGAGATGAAGGCCGAGGTCACGCTGCTTGACTTCCGTTATAAACAAAAATAGTAAGATGGCGGCGCCCATGAGCTGCGTGAAGCTATGGGATTCCTCAAATATTAAAGAAACTCTTATATCCCCAAAAGAATCAGTTTTTGACGCCAACATGAAAATATATTTAAGATTTACCTATGTTTTCCAGCGGTCCTCTTCGCGATGCATCAATGTGTATTTTCTGGCTAAGTTTCTGAACCGGTTGGAACTGGAACATAACCGCCATACTCGTTTGGATCCGGAGATATTCGTGACATTCCGTAAATGAGAAAATACTTTGTTTTACTTTAGTATTTTATAAATTACATGTTTCCTATCTCGTTTTTGTATTCCGATACACTTTCTATACTTTGTACAGAAAATTAAAGTCGCATTTTAAAAGTTTTGTAAAATTAATTTCTTCAAGTTAAAGGTCGCGTGTCAGTTTTACAACAGGGACGTTGATTGGTTATTCGCACGGTTTAGAAAATTTGTTAGTTTTAGCAATTTGTGGTAAAATAAGCGCTAGTTATAGTATTATGAGCACATGAGCCGCAGAAATTGACATTTTTAAAGTATGCATACATTCAATCTATTGTCGGACGAAGTTTAATGACTTAAATGTTAAATTACATAATGGAAAACTTCCCGATCTCTAAAAATATCTACTAATGAAATTGCGTGTTACATTTGATAAGTTGAGACTAATAAATTTGCATATATTGCGTGTTCGTCAAGACCAATGGAAAATTACTACTTTTCTACTTTCGGTTTGAAGCACCTTAGCAACTGCTTGCAGGGGCGTAGTCAGCGATACGGATATACGCATATGCGTAACACTAATTTGAAAATTAAAAATATGAATATTCCCAAATTACATTGAAGTCTCAAATTTCCTCAATTAAAGTCAAAAATTTCCTCCTTAACCTGTTTCCATAACCACCAACTAAAAGACTGTGCGCAACATAAATTTAAGTCTGACTACGCCCCTGCCTAAGTCTACTAGTATACATTGTGTTGCCGCGCCGACCCGGATGCAAACTTTACTGTGAAATCTAACCCCACAAAAATTAAATAGATCTAGATCTAGATTCTAATGGTGGTCGTTAATTCTTAGCACTTTCTAGGTAACCCGTGCCCGTTGGAAACACCGATTTTCCAAGACCACGGAAATACATTATTCTGTGTATATCCGTGCCAAGACTAAATTGGGCTTTATTTCTACCCGGTCGTTGTAAGCACAGACACTTGAAAACGAACTCTATCAGCAAGCCGGTTGACACTGCCCTTGTATACACTCAAGGAATTTAAAAACGCCTCACCTGACTCAAAGCCAAACGTTGCTTGAATTATTTATTTTATTGAAAAACCATTTTCACGTGCGTGCTAAACGCGGGTTTTTCTAGGAACACTGCAAGCACACTCACCATAGGTGATAGACGAAAGTGTGGGGTTTTCAAAACCGACTATTGGCGCAATTAATCCTAATATGCGGGATGACGTTCGTATATATACGAAGTCCTTTAACGAGCCTCTCAAAAATCATGCAACTCATAGGCCTAAGATGTTCACAATACGGTAATATGAACAAATGCACTGCATCCAGCGGGGATTTCCCATCAGGTTTTTTGATAATCTGAACGAGGAAAAGAAAAATACTATGGAATTTGTTTGCTCAACAGAGACTATAGATCCTAGCCTCTGGCTGCCAGGCAGCACCGCATAGAAGACCAGACGAACAAATACTTCGAAAAGAGTGTTTTCCAATCTAGGAGACGGGTTGCACAGCTATTCCCTATAAAGAGTTATAATAGTTTCACACTCGTCTTTTATTTGCTATTTATATTTCAATTCAACATATTCACAAGTTGGCGCGCTATGCCGTGCGACGACGTCGCGTTAACGTGCGATGACGTCGCGTTAAATGATGTCATTTACGACGTCGCCATAATTATTCTTTTATTTACGTTGGATTAAATAAGATATGTATTTTTTCAATAATTTTCATGATTTGAATATATGTTAGGACTCAAAAGTTTCGTAATTTGAATACTTCTAATTTCAACCATTCACTTCTTTCGACTCCGCAATTTTCTAAACCGGAAATAACTTTTTCTAAAACGATTAGTACCGACTCGAAACTCTGAAGAACATAGGCACGTGCGTGTTACTGGTATGGGTATTTACAATAGCCCCTATTATACTATATGCGCATGTCCAATTACAACAATCACCTGTCAAATTTTAAAAAAAAGTATGAACAAAGTCAATTTTAAAAGAACGTCCACACATTTACATATAGAATCTAGAGTCAAAATCACCAAGTTTTAAGTTTTACTACTAAATTATAAAATTCGAAATCTAATCTTATCCTTTTGAACATGCTGAATTTTAACAGTTAAAATGAGGTAGGTTGGTGAGTGCGTTGAATCAAACCATCATCGTGAAAACTTGCATACTGAGGTAGGAAACGATCAACAAATGCATTGACTTTTTCGTGTCTTCACCGTCTAATAAATAGGAGCACAGTAAGTGTAATACTACGCATAGCCTGTATTGAATATCCCACACTTTTGTCTAGAGTGAATGTGCTTGCGGTATTCCTAGAAAAAAACGAGATAATATTTTATCAAAAACTAAATTGATTTATATATACGTAGGAAAGATGAATTAACACGCACGAGAAATTGGTTTTTCACTAGAATAATTTTAGCGATATTTGGCTTTGACTCGGGATCAGGTGAGGCGTTTTTAAAGTCCTTGAGTATAGTTCTTATAGGCTTACGTAGAAAGTATGCCCTGTTGTTGTCGCCATCAGCTCAATATGCTCAAAATTGCACAGCGCTGTACAGATTTTTGGCTAGTTCTGCAGCACAGCGCTATACAGAAATTGCATTTTCAGCGCTATACAGTGGTTTGTTTGTTATTGTTTACATTTTGCACAGCACAGTACAGTAGCCAAAATTCCTACCCTTTCAAACACCTTTCTTAGTGATTTTTATCAGACAATAATCATGATTGCCCTATAATTCAGTGGTTTTGTTCGTGCGTCATGGGCAAATCATGAAAATGACGCCAATATGGAGTTATGGGGTAAATTGAAATCTTTTTTCGTGGACATTTATACCAGGCATACGAATATCGCCCTTTCTATTGATTAATACTCCAAAAAATTAAAATCATAATTTATACCAAAAAATACCAACCCCCCCCAAAATCGTTGCGTTTTTAAATCGGTTAAGTGTATGTCTAGCTTTAATCGTGAACTCAGACTTTTTAAGAAATTGTGTTAGATATCTTTAATCACAAACACTTTGAATGTTTATTTCTATATTAATGCCATAATTTCATTCCGGGCTAACAGCAAAACATCAATAACGTCAAAATATAATATTATAAAGCGATGTGGCACGGGTGCAGGTTGCTAGTCAAACCATTTCGACGCAATCTATACAGGGATGCCTGTAGTGGCTTTAAAGCATCCACTTGCAGACAGCTTATCTGTCTAGGGTGGTTGTGGTAAGGTGGTATTTTTATTTTAGCTGTATCTTTTTGTAAAATGCGTTGTTTTACACAATATTTTCTGCACTTGAGTCCGGAAGGCTGTAGTTTAATGTGATGTAGTTTGTATTTCTCTGTGTCATTGGGTATCAAAATGAAGAACCGGTAGTTGTTAGCATTTGAATCAAATTCTTATACCTTTTGACATGAAAATGACAAAATTTACATTGAAGTCAGTGCAACCGTTTTTTGTCGAGCCCACTTGCTGTGACGGAGACTTAGCCACCACTTTTGGTGTATAAAAATACATGTGCGTGCGTGTGTGCATCCGATTTTGTCCGGACAATAACTTTGTCATGCTTTGACCAATCTTGCTCATATTTGGCATGAATGTTCATCTCCATGAGGAGAAGCGTCATGTACAACCCACAGGTTCCTATCTCAAAGATCAAGGTCACAATTGGAGGTCAAAGGTCAAATTAAAGCTTGTCCGGCCCATAACTTTGTAATGCATAGACCAATCTTTATTTTATTTGGCATGAGTGTTAACCTCTACGAGGCGGAGTGTCATGCCCAACCCCCAGGTTGCTATCTCAAAGGTCAAGGTCACAGTGGGAGGTCAAAGGTCAAATTGAAGCTTGTCCGGACCTTAACTTTGTCATGCATTGACCAATCTTTCTTATATTTGGCATGAATGTTAACCTCCACGAGGAGGAGCGTCATGCACAACCCCCAGGTTTCTATCTCAAAGGTGAAAGGTCACAGTTGGAGGTCAAATTGAAGCTTGTCCGGACCTTAACTTTGTCATGCATTGACCAATCTTTCTTATATTTGACATGAATATTAACCTCCACGAGGCGAAGTGTCATGCCCAACCCCCAGGTTCCCATCTCAAAGGTCACAGTGGGAGGTCAAATTGAAGCTTGTCCGGACCTTAACTTGGCCATGCATTGACTAATCTTTCTTATATTTGGCATGAATGTTAACCTCCATGAGGCGGAGTGTCATGCCCAACCCTCAGGTTCCTATCTCAAAAGGTCAAGGTCACAGTTGGTGATCAAACGTCAAATTGAAGCTTGTCCGGACATAACTTTGTCGTGCAATGACTAATCTTTCTTATATTTCACATGAATGTTAACGTCCATGAGACGGAGTGTCATCCCCAACCCACAGGTTTCTATCTCAAAGGTCACAAATAATAAATGAAATCAACTCAAATCGGAAAGGCAATCATTCCTTTATATTCTTATAGAATAAAAACATCAATATGAATATTTGTAACCATAGCAACCAGACTTAATGTAGAAATCAATAATTTTCATTAATGTTCTAACATTTCCTAGCAACCTAAAATTTGACAGATATGAATAATTTTCTGACACAGTCATAAAGCTTAGGCCAAAATTGTGACATCAAGCGTCTACACAAGCAAACTGTGGATGGACTGGGGAAGAATTAAGAGTGCAAAATCGCAAAAGCTCACCTTGTCACTTTGCGAGCAAAAACACGATGTTCCTTCATTTCATTTCTTTTACAGACTGTCCATTTTTATGCTTTTCTTCCTCCTCACTAGGTAGCATGGTAGTCGAGTAGATAACTTTTCACATTTAAGATGAGTTACTCGCATCATGAAAGCATTTTACCTACCATTTCTCCCATTTTTTATTGTAAACGTAATGGTACGTCTAAATATAAGTTAGGCAATTTATGCATTGCACATACAATGTACCACCAATACTGGTAAAGTTCTTTTTCATCAGGGGTTCTACTGAGGCATAATGCCCAATCCTGAATTTGAGTCGCAAATCTGTTTCGGGTGCTATTAGCTCACATCGCTACACCTTACCTGGTTTTAAACATTGTTTTATAATTAAAATTCAGATTATGGAACTGCAAATTACCATAACTTTGTCAATTCTTTGCATTTTTTCATCAAATAACTTTTATTTTGTGCAGAAAAGATCATTCTTCCTAATGCAGCAAATCCGGATTTCCGGATTATTCCAGAATTGTAGAACCCCTGTTTCATAGATATGATGGGACTTTTCACTAGACTTTCACAAGGTCAATATATAATATAACTCTGAATCATGTAGTTTTTACATTGTACCGTCTCATGGAAATAATTGCTGTGGTTCTAAAACATTTGATATGTTGATTGTCATCCAGGGGTCAGCACCTTTAACCCAAGCAATGTCTAACTAGAGCTGACAAAAAGGAGGAAATCGGCCTAAAGAAGGAAGAATCATATCCCTGAAATTTTTTCTTCATACACATCAACACATTTATCTGTGAAGGTTTGACGAGAATCCAGCCAAAACGGTTAAATTTTCTTCCACATCTACAGATGGCCAGACAAGCTGAATCCAGTATACCCCCCCCCCCCCCCCCAATAAAACTCAATGTGCAGGCCGCAGGCCGAGGACATAATAAACAAAGTCCACATCTTACTTGACATAACTTTATTTATTTAACAACATGTGTTTAATATATAATATCATGCCATATCTCTTAGCAATAGTTCAATGCATATAACAGTTGCAATATCAAAATCTAATCTGCAGCGTTAGCAACCTAACAAATGGTAGAAACATAAATTATGAATCTAAACTGCATATTTAGTGGTAGGTTATAAGTTTGAATTAATGTAAATGAAAAGTTTGTGGAATAAATTTTACATTCCAACAAAACAATTGTAAAAAACATGGCTTGTTTGTACCGTATGAGTCGATATTTTCATGAGTCAAAAAAATTTGTCGTGCTGAAACGTTAGATTTTGTTTAAATTTCTAAGTGGAGCTCCCAAAATTTACTCAAGAGGAAATATAAGCAACATTAGTTAATTTGCAAAAATTGCCAATAACTCCATGTCACCAACTTAACCACTTCTACAGTATTTAGGAAATAAAATGTTTGTGTGGTAAACATTTTGATATCTTTGTATTGGTGAATAGCACATGTGTGTCAAATAGTTGCAATGAATGAAACAACAGAAAATGAAATTATACGACAACAATGTCACACCACAGGAGTAGAGTACTTCAGATCACATTAGACATTAGATGTAGAGTACCCGATATAGAGCACATAGTATCCGATATAGAGCACTGTAGTATCCGATATAGAGCACTATAAATAAAGTCCTTCGGGTGAACCCTCATTCTTTCTATATAGAACATTTTCCTTGGCATTCTTAAAGTCATCGTTGGTAACCTTCATACGTCGTTCACGCAAAGCTAATAGTCCAGCTTCTGTACAGATAGCCTGTAACAATAACACAGATTGGTTAGGTAAGTGAATGCATACGTCAAACTCCATCTACATATTGGACCGAAAATTCAGAAAATGACCAAGTATTCAAATGTAAATTTAATACTCGCATTTTATACGGTAATTAAACAATAACAGTTTTTGACAAAAAGGGCCATAACCCTAGCAAATATAATCCAACCTACAATTCCTGACAATATGTACAGCTAAGCTTGGTACATGTACAGTCTAACTTGTACAAGCGACCACGCGTATTAAGCGACCTTTGTCTTAAACAACCGGTTTCAATTCCTCCCACCCATATTTGCTCTATTTTTCTACTTTAGTCTTACGCGACCAGCGACCACTGTTTCAGCACAAAATTGATTGGTAAAATTGCATTAAGCGACCAAAAATTATGTGTAAATAACTGGTCGTCTGTAGTGACAGGTTGTTAATTACTTTATACCTCGTCTTAAATCATTGTTTGTTCACACTTCGGAGTTTGTCTTTTGTTAACTTGGCCCCAATGAACAGCATTGATAACCACCGTTGTGTCCGTAGGGCATGTCATACAGATGATTTTAATCCGATTACACATATTATTACGGATTAATTGTTGTATCCTTTGCTGCAATCAGCTTGTTGTCACCGTCCATTTAGATTGAGCTAAAATCGGTCTTTTTCCGCTTTTTCTTCGAGTGCAACAACAATGTGCAAACAAAACTGACTTACATTAATAGCATTGTGTAATATATGAGTAAGTTTATTAAAATGATAAATTAAATGCATATGAAGGCGATGCATACAAGTATAGAATCATCATAAAACATTTACACACTAATGGTTATTAATTGCAGTTGAATAGTATTTGGATAGCCTAAAGTCGGAAATTTGTTAATTACACTCTATGTTTCTTTTATTTGTGTTAAACGACCATTCCGTTACACGACCGTTTTTAGACCTTCCCCAGGGTGGTCGCTTAATTCAAGTTATACTGTATATGAATACATGGTAAATATCTTACCTTGATATCAGCACCAGACAGATCATCTTTAGCCATAACATAATCATCTATTTTAACATCGTCAGCTAATGTCATTCTACTTGTGTGAATTGTAAAGATACGACGCTTGGTCTTCTCATCGGGTAAAGGAAATTCTATTTTTCTGTCAATACGACCAGGTCGAATCAAAGCTGGGTCCAGAGTTTCAATTCTGTTTGTAGCCATGATAACCTAAATTTGAAAGAATACCATCAAACCTGTGTTAACAACCGATACCACTAATACTGGACCATTTTCAATTTAATACAAACTTAGTATGTTTAGAAACACAAGTTAAGTTAGATTATTTGCTCACATTTAATGGCATTCCAATCAAATCTGTAAACAAAATGATTTTTCTAACGTAAATGTACGTTACATGTAACTGATATTTTTGACTAAATTTTATAGGCAAAATACCGATGTTTTTAAGAGAAAATGACCCTAATAACCAATATCTTGAGGGTCAAAATGTGACTTTTTGGAAATTTCAAGTATCAAAACCCCTACTGCCAAGTCAAATGTAACCCCTGTTTACCTTAACATCTCCCCTTGAATCAAAACCATCCAGTTGATTAAGCAATTCTAACATAGTTCTTTGAATTTCTCTTTCTCCTCCTGAGTTTGAGTCATATCTGAAAATACAACCATACCGATTTATGTCTGAACAACATACTTCATTTTCAGTCATATTATGGCAGACAGTTGACCTAACCAGTTTTCCTGGAAAACCACACCCAGAGCAGTGTTTTTTTGGCTAAAATATATGGAGATATTAGGCCCCTTTCCCCTCTGCGCAGAGTAGATATTTTCCCCCAAAAATTTCTAAATTTTCCCCTTGGAGTCTTGCTAGTTTTTTCCGCATAAATAAAGTAAATTGTAATGATAAATGAATGCAGAATGGATTGAAATAGTTTGTTTTGACCTCCCATGCTTAAAATACTACCGATAAACAATCATACTAGACATTTAAGGAGAATATAACAACAAGTGAAAATTCCCCTTTCAGCGCATTAATTTCCCCCCTCCTATGGGCCCGGACCCCTTTCCTCCAAAAGTCAAAAGAAACACTGCAGTGTAAAGAATGCGTCGCCTATTTACTTGTCGAAAAATTTTGTTTTGGTTATCCTGTGAATCCATTTAAAAAGAAAATCATATTTTTTTTAAATATACATGCACATTTGTTCAGAAATCAACAATGCTGTTCCCAAGAAAATGTCAATAACAAGATAATGCATGTAAAAGCTCACCTTTTTGTACCAATAGCATCTATTTCATCAATGAACACAATTGATGGAGCATGCTCCTCGGCCACACGAAACAATTCTCTCACTAATTTTGGTCCATCACCCTAGTAATGACAAGAACATGGTCAGAATCTGACAACCAGACATTGGAATCATCAACAATTCTGAAATAACTAACTGAATCCTTAACTGAAATATTGGAATCATGCTGCGTATACATTTACTGCGACTAATACCACCAATATGACCCTGCAATGTACTGCACATGAATCGAAATGCCTCTCAAAACTTTCTCGTGATTTTGGAATGACTGAGAAAGTTAACTCAAATTTCTTACATATTATTGTTTAAATCTCATCTCAACTACACTGTAAACTGACAATATTATTCTAACTATACTGAGAGCCAAGGGAGATATACCAGTACTTCGGAACAGTAAAGCAAAGAATTATTGATACATACTACCAAAACTGGCACTTTAATATAAATAACTCAAATAGAATATCAACATACTGTAAATTCAAAGAAACATTAACCCTAGAAAAATATCTCACATGCGTAAATATTAACAAATACAGAACTGCACTTTCTCAATTTAGGCTTTCGTCACATAAACTAGCCATCGAAATAGGTAGAC
The DNA here is from genome assembly GCA_947247005.1 of Spisula solida. Taxonomy (NCBI): domain Eukaryota; kingdom Metazoa; phylum Mollusca; class Bivalvia; order Venerida; family Mactridae; genus Spisula; species Spisula solida. The sequence goes on along the minus strand of OX365945.1, from coordinate 24,767,120 downwards.
ATACAAATATCCCAAGAACAGATAGATACTGCCAAAACTGTAACATGCATGTAATTGAAAACGAATATCACTTCCTTTTAGTTTGTCCAAAGTATAAAAATTTAAGACGAAAATATTTCACAACTTATTACTGCCATTGGCCGACGGCACAGAAATTTAACTACCTAATGAATACAGACTCTAGCAAAATATTAAACAATGTAGCAAAATATTTATATGTTGCTTTTAAAATCAGAACACAAATCCTTTAATTTTTAGATATTGAAATCATCACATCTCTTATTCCTTTATGTCTCTACGCTATTCTAGCATCATTGAACTTCTCTGTAAACCTGTATATATGTACATGTACTTTATTCATAACTTTGTTAACTACTGACCACACATGCTCATGTCTATGTATATATGTTGGCTATGAATATGCATGATGCAATTTTATGCCTGAATAAACTTTGTATTGTATTGTATTGTATTGTATGTCACGGTCTTGGATGAAACCAGAGACCTATTGCACCCGAAGCTGACGCTCTACCACTAGGCTATCGAGGTGGATTTTTACTTCTAAAGACTATAATCATAGAAACTTACTAAGTATTTTTGTATAAGTTCTGAACCAACAACTCGGAGAAAGGTAGCTGATGTTTGGTTGGCTACAGCCTTAGCCAACAATGTTTTCCCTGAAATGAGACGGCAACAATATATAAAGTAGAAATAATCAAATTAACCATTGAATATCCAGATGCTGCAACAGTTTGTTTAATAAATAAACGTATTCGTATTACCGTGAAGGTTGGATGTGAAACAACTTATCAGTCACAACACCTTACTCCTGATTGAAAATTTGGTTTAACACAACTGAGAAACATTAATAATGTTTCGGATGCATAATACAACTGAGAGAAACAGGTTTTAATTGATGAAAACAGTGTACTGGCAATTAACAATTTATATCAAAAATATTTCCATTGATCTGTACTGTGTGGTCACCTGGTAAGAAACTCAGTATTATGCGAAATTATTTAACTTGTGGTACTCATGAACATTCTTATGGTGTATTGTAACAAAAACACATAAAGATTAATAATAAAAAAATGATTCCAGGTAAATACAAATGGGACAATATCACTGATATTGTGATATTGTAAATAGAAGATATGCACCAACTTACTAGTCACTACTGCAACTGTAAAGTTTGGGTATCTATGAGAAGAAACAAACATACCTGTACCAGGGGCTCCATACAATATTACACCTTTTGGGGGCTTGATTCCCATTTCTTCATAATATTCTGGATGTGTTAATGGCAACTCCACTGATTCCTGAATAAGATATATCGGTAAATATTGAATAAACAGCATGTTCAGCACAGATTCTTACAAAGTTTGACCAGTTTTGAGGGGTGTAGTTTAATACAAACTTGATCAGGGAATAATTTATAATCGACAAGGAAGATTCTACAAGTCAAGAATATCTGGGATCTCTGATTATGTAATATGATGCTTTAACTGCTACTGGTCAGCCAAAGTTCCAAGTATTATTTATATTATTATTCGGCTGTTAAGTTGAGTGCTGCCTTCCCTGTCTGACTTAATATGATCTTTTTTATATGTAATTGGGTTATCAATTAGGTAAAACCAAAAACAGGTATGAATAATTCCTTAATTTTGTACAAAGTAAAATAAATATTTTGTTTTTATTTAAGCACCTTGATTTCCTGAATCTGTGTATCCAGCCCACCAATATCAGCATATGTTTCCTGTGGAGCTTTCTCTAACTTCATCACAGTAACCATGGGGTCGGTATCATCACCTAACACACCAACAACAGCATGCACCTGCAAAAAAAATGTACACTGATATAACCTAGCAGAAACCTGTGAGCTTAAATAAATTTAACTACATGTACTTGGACGTATTTGGTAATGTAGCTTCACAAAATATCAGCAAGTTGTAACTGTAGTGAGCACGAATAAATAGTTACTTGACTTGAACAACCGTACAAGCCAATTTTCACAGGCAGCCTTAAGTATGATCTACATTATATGAAGCTCAAGGAGTTTTGTCCAGTGAATTTGACACAATCCTCGACCTTCTATTAGCATAATTTAACAGCTGATGTTAAACTTTGTAACCCCGGTTGTATGTTTTCATAAGCGGGGAGTATCACGGAGACGCTCGAGTTGTAATACAAACACAAATCTTAAATACCGATATTGCACGACTTGCTTGCGGAAATTTCTATATTCAATGCAAGAACCTAGTAATATATTCATGCCTGAAGGCAGGCCTAGACTCTTACTATTTTGGCCACTGGCCCGACAGGTCAAAAGCGCCAAATTTGTAAATAGGACAGTTACTGGTCCTCCAGAATTTTCACTGGTCTAGGACCAGCGGACCAGTGTAAGTGTCGAGCCCTGGAAGGTCATTGATGCATTATTTCAAATAGAAACAAAACATTTAATTACTAACAGATGATGAGAGACAGTAGCTCATGCCCAGCACTCGATAGCATTGCATTGGTCATTAGCATTTCCTAGAAACTTGTACCACAAAATCGTAATGTGTTGCGTTACCTTGTGATTAAGAAGAACAGAACATCCAGGTTCTAATTGGTCCTTATCTACAAACGATAGGATAGATACATAGTGTTCACTGCCTACAGAGGTCGATACAATTGCGTGGTTGTCATCTATGATTTCTTCCAATGTTCCCACAGACATTGGAGAACCTCGTAGTTCATCAACCTTAGTTCTTTCTTCCTACAACCAACATAAAGGATGACATAATTATGTATTTATAAGTTTCAGGGGTTTCACTAGTTGCTGAAAATGAAGGATCATTTTGATACTTTTGACTAAATTTTACCATTTTATAGGCAAAATACCCATGATTTTAGGTGAAAATGACCCTTCAAACCAGTATATTGAGGGTCAAAATGTGGCTTTTTGGAAATTACAAGGGTCAAAACCCCTACTCCCGAGTCAAATGTAACCACTGAGTTTATTTATTCCGATTTAGCACTGTTTCTCAACAATTTTCAAGTTATATACAGTACCTAACCAGTTTTCTTGGGCTATATACTAACTTGCCCTTCCATCAGGAACCTGAAACTTTTCCACATGTGGAGGAGGACAACTTACATTAATGTCAAATTTTCATGGGTGGGTATGACCTGCCGAGATTAGGAAACAAACTCAGATCTCCAGGTTACAAATTATAGTGTAACTAACTGCAAGTAGTAGAACTGGTCATTTAGTTTTATCTGAACTCATTTATAACTTATTCCGCTTTGATCAAGAAACAGACCCATTGGTAACCTGCAGTTGCGACTAAACTCAGCACTGACCGAAGTGGATATCAAATCAAGAACCTCTAGATCAGCGACGTTTTAACCACTTTTCCTCAAATCCTTGTTGATATCATTACTCAATCACCTAATATAATTATAAGTTCAATCACAAACCTCATGTTTTTCTTCCTGTGGCTTCAGTCTTTCCTGATTCCTGATAAATTCTTCCTCCATTAGAAGATAATCCTTGATTCGTTCTAGTTTTAACAGCTTCAATCTACATCTTGTGTATGGAGTCACTAACAAAGATAATATAAACAATGAGACATATAAACAATAGAAATATAACCAGTGATTTTTTTCGCTTCTTTGGGAAAGGGTCCGGGTCCGTTCAGATTGGGAATTTTCGCGTCGTGACAACTTGAAATTGGGAATTTTCATGAAGTAGAAAGGCCAAATAAAACAGAAAAAGAGATTACATGTGACTGTTTACAGGTTTCTGTAAACTTTTATGCTTGACCTCTAGTAAAAAATGTTCATAACTTTGTCATTTTATGTCCGATTTTGAAATTGTTTTTTTTTTAATGTTCATTGGGAATATCTCCCTTCATATTTGGGAAACTTAGAGCCTTTTTTTAAATTGGGAAGGTACCGTTTACCGGTAGCAAACTAAGAAGGAAAAAAATCACTGATAACAATACCTGTGAACTTACAAAAGGAAGAGAAAGGAATGGCTTTTAACATCACAATCTTTTTTAAAAGTACATGTTCTTACTTACTTTCAGATTGACTAGTTAAACTTCCATATGGCTATATTGATGACGTCACTTTATGTTATTATTAATTTATCTGATGAAGGCATACATGTGTTAAAATGTTGTAACAGAAATAAATTAATATAGTGGAGTTAGTTTCTGTTTTATTTAAATACATGGTTATATTAACAGTTAAACCAACACAATTTCCTCTTTACTTTCCATTGATGGATTCTCAAAATTTACTAAATCCAATACAAAGTTCTGCCCTGATAAACTATGGTATAAGTGTTACAACTTGAGAGGAGATCAAAATTAGCCTGGAATGTTGGAAGTCTATATCAGTATTTATGCAAATTAGGCATTATTTTTTCAACAGTTCATACATCTAATATTAACTGCAAAAAAATTATTTTCAATTCTTGAAACGTTTTCTGTACTATTAACATGATTAAAATGTAGTGATTGCAGTGATTTTTTTGGCTATTTTTGGGGCCGAATATAGGCCCCTTCCCCTAGCAAAATAACCCTCATTTTCCCCAAAAAATCATATTTTTTTCCCAAAAAGTATGCATATTTTCCCCCTTTTGTGCTCGCTGGTTTCAAACCGACTACAGTATAGCTGTTTTAAAGTCAAAACAATGGATTTTCAAACTTGCAAGAGTCGTTGTCACATATGACTAGAGTATTATCACAATTTTAACCAAAACAATATTTTTTGATAATTCCCAAATTGCGCTAAATTTCCCAATTTTAAAGGCACAGGCTGTTTAATTTTGTTCAAGAAAAATCACTGGATTGACTATGAGAGTCAGACAATGAGGACAGCAGTACCTAGTGGTAGTTTACTGGCTGCATCAGGTCCCTTCATCTTCTTCTTTTTCTTTCCCACTCTGGTTGGTATAGGTGGTTCATACTTCTTCTTTTTCTCCTACAGAAAATCAACTTTGATTATTCCTTAGTCATTAAAACTAAAGATTTTTAGTGAACTGAATAATGAACAGGGAATGTCAAATATGCGAAAGACAACAGAGAAGTTTCTACAATTTAAAGTTATTATAACGAATGGATCACACATTTATTAAACCGCAATCCACCTAACAACTGAAATAGACTGGAATTGACTTTCTATAATTGGAATCAACCTATACTATGCAGTATCTACCTTGCATGCGAGAGTCATTTGGATGAGCACAATGTGAGTGACATATGCAAAGTCATTTGAAAATCTTTTAAGAATGAATGACAATTGACCGTAACTTTTTTTCCAGTGCTGCAAATCCAGATTCGTAAGACACCTGCAGCTGCAATAAACATGATTTTTAACCACAAACATGAAATATGTGTTTCATGTTCTTCCACTATTTCATGGCTATGGCATACAATTGATAATTGAATACTTTATAGGAAAATTATGCAAAAAGTATGAAATAAAGTGTACCTTATCATCCTTTTTCTCCCCACCACCACCAGATCCACCTGACTGTTGCTGACCCTAAAATAGATATAACAAGTCATTAAGAATTGCAAGCAGTACCTAAGTCCCCTACTGGTTTGAAGCCATTGTCAATGTTTTTGATGCCATAGCAACCACAGTGCAATGTTAGAATCAAAATATTTTTAAACGTGCATAATCCCCTTATTGTCACCTATCCATGTACCAAACCTAGCTTGGAAACTGTTTCAGTTATGTCAGGATTCAGATTTTTTGACGGACGGACAGACGGACGTTCTATCGAAACGGTATTTAGTTCTAAACGCAACGGTCCGCTATCCACGAGCACTCGTCTGTACTGGTTGGCGAGTAGTTTCCGACAGCGAGCAGTATCCGACATTTGCTATTTTTTCGTATTTCAGCGTAGCTTTTCAATTAATTTGAAGAATATAATTAAATAACTACATCATAGCAACAAGTGTGTGGCAAAAAAATACAAGTCACGTAAATAAAAAAACAATATCAAGAAATACACGAAATACAATGATAAATCTTCACCTCTTTTGCTGGGGGATCAACTGTGTATGAAATATGCGCATGCGCAATGAAACAAACAAGTTCATCTATTTATAGCCATGGGATTGTTTGAGTCATTGATAAAGCTAATTTTAGCTTACAACAGACATCAACGGAATCTGCGACCCAAAACGGAAGTCGGCGATAGAATAATATTGACAAAATACGTTATAATTGACGTCTAACTAATTGACGTCGGCGTTTTTTACTAATTGGAAAGCGATATGACTATAAGGCTTCAATCGTCGTCTGCGTGTTCTCTAAACTACGATAGACAACTCTTAAACGATACGTACAGCCGATAGGAGTTAATTCCCCTTGTGTTAGAGGCTCAATACGGGGAAAATAAAGTATTATTAGTAAATAAATGCGAAATGTCGGCTACTGCTACTCTTCATCCATATAACGGCCTAAAATAGTGACCCCTGTGTGGCCCCAATTACAGTACCTAGTGTTACGTTAAAAGTACCAAAAAAGTGACAAATATTTTGGACTTGAGCTCAGGATTATTAAAAGGTAAATTATTTTCTTCAAAACCACATCGTATCCTAGAAAAAGTGAGAAAACATGCAAAAATTGTCGGATACTGCTCGCCAACCAGTAGTATATAATTTTTCGGCTTTGTTCGCTATGTAGAGCTTTTTTCAAAGAAAGTTGTTTCATAGCATAGCGCTACCGAGCGTTGGGTTAGGCAACGGGCACCAGTTCATTGGATTTGAGGTTTAGTCTGACCAGTAGTTGCGTTCTTCCCTATCGGCTGGACCAGAGCTTTATAGGAACATGACTACAAACATTCAAAGGCTTAATAATAAACTTATCTTGAACTGGCAAATCATGAGATTCATGCTCATATCGTGGTGGTATGGGTTGTGGCGCGGTATCAGAAATGGCGCACCTGAGATTAGTGGTCTTTTCTTGAGTTTAAGACCCAAAATGACATACATTTCCAGTATATTTTTGGAAGGATGTATGGTTTTGGTCTGTAATGCAAATAAACAATGTTCAAAGTAAAATTTGGTGCTTTTAGAACTCGAAAGGTATGCTGTACCCATATTTGTTGTTATTTTCTTATGTCACTTTATTCCTCAAATATCTTAATCCCACAAATTTGTAAAATGAAATTTTAACTTCAAAATTTTTTTTGTAAAGAGCACTGGCATCCATGTTAACACCATGTAACATGATTAAAATGTCCTACACACTGTCAAACACAGGAAATGGTGTCCAGAAGGATGTAACTTTCTTATTAAGAAAAACTGAAAAAACTAGTCAAATTCTGAAATAATATGTTTCGAAAATTTTGTTTATATTAACTGTCATTGATATTTTCGGCATTCCCAAGTCAAGTTGGTGACAGATCAGACTATGCAGATGCCATGAATGCTTCTTACATGACAGTAATAGATCATTTAACACTTGTTTGGACATCTTCAAGTGGTCTTGGTGACTCAAACTGTATAATGGCAATGTTAGTAACCAGTGCAATTCTGTCTCGATACTAATTATTGATTTATTATCTAAGAAGAAGTATACAAAGTAAGCTAACTATTATATAAAAATGGACTATATAGCCATAAAATAAAATTGGAAACAACTACACCATGAATCCTTTTATTTTTTTACCATTAGGGACCTACAGGATAGGTGCGCCATTTCATATCACGCTGACCTGACATAATAAGCCGAGTGTGTCCTCATTGTAATGGTCATACGACATGCATTGATGGAATTGACTATTGATATTTAGTGTCAACATGTTCCCATTGAATTGCCCTATCATTGCTCAATCACTTTAACTATGAACGTTTTATATTTATAACAAAATAACGACGTAAACTGTTAAGTGCGCCATTTCCAATACCACGGGGATATAAGAATCAGAAAAAGTGACTTTTATTTTTAACACCACAGTACACATAGACAGGTCTATAAAATAATATTTAATCTATGTTAACATCAAAATACTTTTAAACGTTATGGAAATGACAATCTTTGAATCATATTATGATTCAACAGTGTTTATTTTTTTATTGTTCGTTACCCCACCCACCTAATTTAGCATTATGAATCAGCAGTCCTTGATAAAAATGACCAGAAATCACCAAAGACGTAAATTTGTGTACAATTCTAGACAGAATAGAACTAAAGCAGTTCTAAAGCATAATAATAAAAATGTCGTGTAATCTCTAGGCACTCGAAACACTTGTTTTAAGCAAATAATCTTACCATTGTGCGTTACCGGCAGTCAACAATTTTCTTATACAATTATCTCCCTTTACATTGAAAATAGAACATTAGGGGAGGTAACCGTGTTAGGTGACGACAGGGTCTAATCTGCTGACGGATTTGCTGAAGGTGTAGATCCTGACAAAGTGTGGAGTGATCACTGAGTTATGGAAAACAAAAAGTAATAACAACAGGAAATTAATTCTAAGATTTCACATGCAACCCCACAGCATGGAAAACTAAGATAAATCAATAGAATTGTTCGTCTAACCGCACGAGCGATTTGCATGCATTCACTATGGCATTATTCACGTGCAGGGGATTAGTCAGCGTTGAGGACTTCCGCACGTGCGTAACATTAATTTGATAAGTAAAAATATAAGATTGCCAAAATGGCATTAAGTCCAAAATTTTCACAATCATGAGGACCCCAATCATAACGACTAATAATAAAAAAGTCTATTCTAACTTCAAGGCTTGTGTGCGTTACATCAATTCAAGCCCTTGATGTATTCACGTGACTACTACATGTATATACGTTACACGTGCGTTTCGTGCATATCGATTTTCAAGAATAGATCTAGCAATAAGTATACATTTTTGCTTCGTCGTTATTATATCCGTAGGCACATAGAGGATATTTGAGAAATTACAAAATTATGCATATGATTAAGAAAAAAACCCTCAAATATGTCAGAAACTATAGATAGTCTCTGAATATACCCACGCACGTTTGATTAAACTTCGTGATATACAACATGTACCCTAAGAAAATATATACTTCACATTTGAAAACGTGACAGTCGGGGTGCGTTGATTTTTTACCAGGAAAACAAACAAGTTACTGTATTTATCATCATATTAAAGGTAAATTTAATGCCGACATGTTGGTACCAAGATATTAAAGATCAGACAAGTATTCAATAATGTGTTGCATAATAAAGATGCATCTAGAAAATAAAAAAGTCACACTGTTGACAAATTGAATGGTAATTGGTAGCGTATAGCGATTTAACCAGAGACTGTAGATAGTCCAAGTGATGCGGACTTCAGGTAAATGCAAAAAAGGCGTACCATTACTTCTTTTTGTGACAGGCTCAGCGGCTGTTGAACATTTGATATACTATTTACTTTATATAATTTACCATTAATGGAGCACGATTTATTTCGCGTTTTTACAAAAAAAACAAACAACATCAGTCGACCTCAATAAAGGCTGACCATATTCAGCTATGAACCATGGCACGCACTTTACTTGGAATTCGTGGTTGATCCTGGGAGAAAATATACGTTTCGTCTCAGGTTGATCTAACTGGGCGATAAACCTGTTATTTTCATTTTCTGAACTAATATCTTATCCATGTGATAAGTGCATTATTACTTATCCGATTTTAGATATTTGTGTATCAAAATGATGGTCACGAATTAAGTTGGCCTTCAAGACCATGTATAATAATGAAATATATGATTTCATATTTCTGGTACAAGACGACTTATCACAGTGTCGCGTTTTTAAATTCATTTACATTTAAATTCATTGACACAAGCGTGTAGTCCGAGCAGTTCTGACTATCCATTTCATGAGTTTTTATTATTTCAACATAGGGTACAACGTTTTCTGTGACTAAGAAGTAGTCAATTTTTTATTTGTGTTTCCCATCAAAACTAAAGAATGTCATATTCCTGGACTGAAGGTTGGTTGCAGTGAGGTTATCATCTTTCACAAATTATTGAAATGTTTTATCTCGGGTAGTTCCTCTCTGTAGTGAAGCATTCATATTACCACATACTACAACCTTATGGGTTTCGTGGTATAGCTGCTGTATGATTTCAGATATTTCATTGGATGTATCCTTGAAATCTGTGCCCCCCCATCTTCGAACTGGACGGCATATATGCACCAATGAGACAAATAGGGAATTCCGAGGTTGATAATTCAAGTACTGCCACTCGCTCTGATCCTATAACCATAACGACTCTTCAAGGCTTGTGTGTGTAACATCAATTCAAGCCCCTGATGTATTCACGTGGCTACTACATGTATATACGTTACACGTGCGTTTCGTGCATATCGATTTTTAAGAATAGAATCTAGCAATAAGTATAATTTTTGCTTCGAAGTTATTATATCGTTAACCATATTTGCATCGGTGTTTTACTGTCTCTGGATGGTTACGTTACACTAGTCCTGCAAACGGTACAATTAATAAGGAACAATATACTCGAGTATAGAGTGTTCTAGGGTCCGGAATTACAACCAATGTTCACACTCAGGACTCAACACTCAACTATTGAAAATGTAATATAATGCGCCATTATTTGTCTTAGATTATAAATCTAGATGAGGAAACGTATGAAAATGTTATATGAGTGTTTAAAATAAGATTTTATTCATTTTTTGCAATGGTGTACTATTTATAAGGTATAGATGCAAATATTGAATCTCTTGAAGTGCCAAACTCAGCACTCAGACTGATAAACTTACATCTATAGCTCACAGATACACTAAATATTATTAGGAAGTAAGCCAAATAGAACATTTGGTACCAATTCAAAATTATTACAATTTCTCGCTCTCCAAAAATGTCCAAAATAAACCTCAAAAGAATGAATTTCTATATTTGCGTGCTGGTTGCTGGGTGTAAGTATTGTTTGAAATTAAGGGCCCATGTGTGCTTATAGAGAATACCATGCCCTTCTGAACAGTTCCTTTTTTGTCATCACATTTTCCAAAACATCCGTAATTAGAACGATTGTGATGAAAAGGTTACAATTACGTGACAAAACAAAAATTATAATTACTCGTATACTGCGGAAGATTTTTTTTAATTCATTGATGTTTTGTCACGTAATAGTAAATGCGACAAATAGAGATATTGTGAGATGCATTTTCATTATAATTGTTTTGCTGTACGAGTAGGCCTATCGACAAACCGTAATATATTGCCTCAATAACGGAGCTGAGAGTATAAACATATCTACCCAGAGTATTCAAATGGGTACTGTTTTATCAAAGCACATATGGAAATCGTAAACTTACGTTCAAAATTAAATTCTTTATAACTCTTTAACAACTGTAAAATCGGGACAGATACGGTTTGTAGGAGGTCAGTAATTTAATCATTATTAGTATCGCAACTCCATTTATTCCACTGTGTAGCTGTAAAAGAACTATACATAATTTAAATTTGAACGTAACTTTAAGGTTACCGTAAGTGCTTTGATAAAATAGTACCCACATGGAGTATACTATGTAACCCTAATCAGTTGATATTGTACTAGTATTAAGATATCGGTCAATGGAGTAACATTAAGTGCAAAATGTCGGAGTTTGTTGGAAAAGATGGGGATGGAGAAGAGAAGCATTTTATCCAATATGATGGCTTGACCTATCCTAAAAGTGTTGTGGATCTAATGACCGATAAATGCTTTGAAACACAACTGAAATCATGTCGAGATCTTGATGTTCGAGATAACGACGTGTTTATACCTGCTTACGTCAAATCAGGTATGCAGTGATTTATTTTAAAGATGTACGTACGTTCGTTTCTCTTATGATCAATTTCTAACGTTACATTCCTAATTGAACTTCCAGTGTCAGCGACCCTGCGTACCGATATTTGCAATCTACATCTAATTTCATCATTACTTGTACATGTATTGTATTTTACAACCTTGTCTTTGATATCTTTTAGCCTAGTTCACAGGTAACTGTATCATTAATAAAGAGTAAACAAACACATTTTTTGTATAAAATTTATAATGTCTAAGATAACATTTATATTTTACTCTATCAATGCTACAGTTACCTGTGGCCTAGTTACGTTGCATTAAAAACACAACCTTTCGTAGCGGGTTTTTGTTTAATTTTAATATTAGACAACCCCTTCGAAGAAAATGTGTCTCAACGTGGATTCTTTAGTCAAATTGTTTCTCTGACATCATGGATGTAATGTTTTATTTTTGTACATGAGAACCCCATCCTTCAGACATTCATGATTTTGCAAACGCACGAACGGTACACCATAATCTGTTAGGTACAACGTTGACAATTAATTAATAAAATTTGGATCACCTTACGTCGAGCGACGTTGTCATTTGGAACCACGTTCGTTCAAACTACGGCCAATAATATCGATCAGTGGTGAATCATTTCGAAGGAAATGTACAAACATATTAGCCAGTCTACCGTAAACCTCAGTCCCGCTATTTTGACAAATAATTTGGTGTTGCTTTTTTATTATTTAAAAGAGTAATCTTAATGAAGCAAAATGCAAAAGAAATTTTGTTAGTATCTTGATTTTTAAGGAAGTTACAGCTGTTTTGTTGAGGCCCTATTCAGACGCTTTTTGCGTGACGTCGCAAGCGTCATTCAAACTTTATTCTACGTCGTTGTAACAAGTACTTTATATTTGTATTTGATCAATTCTTGACATAAACTGGTCCAAATGTTATCAAGTTTTAGAATGATGATTTAAGTTTTAAAATATACATCCAAATAGTTCACATTTAGAGAAAGGCTACTACTGTTTTAAACAACTAACTCCTCGTTATTCTCAATCAGAGTACTTTTCTGAAATTTGTCACCATAAGCAACGAAGTAAATGATTTCGACATAATTCATAAGACATTTTAAAGCTAAGATATAGTAATATATGGATAAATGACTACAAATTGAATTAATAGATATGCCATTTTTTCTTATTTGAAAGCTTTTTTAAAAACCTTGTTACATGCAGTAATTACATAATGTCAATATAGCAGGTTTTCCTGGAGACTGGCTCATCATATTATGTGTTCTGAAAGTTTTATAGACTTACAACGACGAATGAAGAAATAGAATCTAGGTATATATTGACCTCCCATCGTAATGTCATGAGCCCAGTAACATTAATCACTTATTATATTACGTCATAGTACATGTATACACATTGAGAAATGATGTCTTGTCCTGATGAATAAGTATTTATATTTATGTAGTTACATACACTGACCACAAATACCTAGGTATTACTGAGTCTTTGCTCTTGCTATCAGGGTAAGCTGATAACGGGTAGTGTGTCACCATTTTGAGCAAATCCATCAACCGCAGTAGTATTCTCCTCGGGAGTGCAATTTAGCGATTTCGATCATATACGTATATATAGCTCATATTACGATCTAGCCTTAGTTGGCTACAAATGGTACCCACTATACCGGTTGATTCCAGGCCACATTGTTGTGACTAGTTGTAGTATCATCCCCATGGTACTCACAAGTTTGATCGGTCTACGTCAAGAATTTCTGAGTTTCGCATATAACCCAGAACACACGCTCTAGGTTTCTCATGCAGACAGTCACACATAGCACACGCTCAATGTTTCTCGTACAGACAGTCACACATAGCACACGCTCCATGTTTCTCATGCAGACAGTCACACATAGCACACGCTCGATGTTTCTCGTGCAGACAGTCACACATAGCACACGCTCCATGTTTCTCGTGCAGACAGTCACACATAGCACCCGCTCCATGTATCTCATGCAGACAGTCACATATAGCACACGCTCCATGTTTCTCATGCAGACAGTCACACATAGCACATGCTCCATGTTTCTCATGCAGACAGTCACACATAGCACACGCTCCATGTTTCTCGTGCAGACAGTCACACATAACACACGCTCCATGTTTCTCATGCAGACAGTCACACATAGCACACGCTCTAGGTTTCTCATACAGACAGTCACACATAGCACTCGCTCCATGTTTCTCATAAAGTCAACACATGATTTAGTGAATCTGCGAATCAATTAATACAACACCACGACCATTTAGGAGCATTAATTCGTGTACATGAGCTCCTCAGAGGAGAAAAAGGCCTAAGCAAGTAAGTAAGATTAACAAACTAATCGTTGTTTTATGCATGTAGGTACCCATTGGACATGGGAAATAGTTACTATGTTGATCGGCAATACTACAGAACATTCGAAAAAACATAAAGAGGATTCAATGTTGGACTTTCAGACTTCAGAACGAATTGGCGATCTCCCTTCTCCCAGGTAACACTTGCTTTTATAATAACTGTACTTCATTACCCTCTTCTGTGCAGATGTTGGGCCTTCTATCCCAAAAGGACAGGTGTACTTGTGACTAAATGTTACCTACTCATGTGTAGGTGTTGGGGTCATGATGGTGAACAAGTATGCAAGTATCAAAGCAATATGTCAATGGACTAGAGGTTAAAAAACTTAAAATATAACACCACTACTCATCCGTCATCAGTATTTACCTCTGTTGGGTGCTCATCACTTGGTTGGACATTCGTCGGGTTATGCCGTGCGGTGTTATTTGTCGCTGTCCGTACCAAGGCTGGAGTCCTTTAGTCAACTAGAACTGCCACAGAGTGACTAATGATACAGTCAAATACCGCTTTGTCACAGTTGTATGGCAAACCACATCCATAAAAACCGTCGCACGATGGACAACAATTGTACAGTTATTTTTAAATTCAACAATATATGACAAAGTTATGCAGACGACATATATTATGGTCCTTTCTGGTGAACATATGGTCATTATTTATCTTTGAACTCCAAGTGTAACCTTGACCTTTGTGATATTGCCGTAATTGTTTCGCATGACACACTGTCTGCTAGAAGTGAACATTTATGCCAAATTAGTTTCACTTCCTATAATAAATGATTTAGTTATGGACTGTACAAACTCAACTTCGGCTAATTTGACCTTTGGAATCCAAGTGTGAACTTGACCTTTGAGATATTGACGAAATTATTTCGAAAGACACACCGTCTGGTAGTGGTGAACATTTGTAGAACATTATTTTCAAATTCTACAATAAATGACTTAGTATTGCTCCGGACAAGCTCAATTATGGCCATTTTTGATGTATCAACTCAAGTGTGGCCTTGACCTTTGTGATATTGACGTAATTGTGTCGCATGGCATACTGCCTGCTAGTAGTGAACATTAGTGCCCATAATCCCATAATAAAGGACTTAGTTATGGGCTGTACAAGCTCAACTACGGCCATTTTTGATGTTTAAACACCAAGTGCGACATTGACCTTTGAGATATTGACGAAATTAATTGTTTCGCATGACACACTGTCTGATAGTAGTGAACATTTGTGCCAAATTATTTTCAATTCCCATAGTACATACTCCAAGTGTGACTTCGTCATTTTAGATATTGACGCAATTGTTTCGCATGACAGGTAGTGGTGAACATTTATGCCACATTATTTTCTAATTCCACTATAAATGACTTAGTAATGCTCCGGACAAGCTCAATTATGGCAATATTTGACCTTTCAACTCAAAGTGTGACATTGACCTTTGAGATGTTGAGATATGGCACACCGTCACGTCAAGGCGAACCAATGTACCAATATATTCAAAAAGCCTTCAATGCTTTCAGAAGATACAGAAAAAGTGACTCCTATAAAACCCCCTACTAGAAGTGGGGTATAACTCAACTTAACTAGCCGAGCACAAAAAATATAAAAATATCACAAACCACAATTACACGACACAATGCCCAACACATAACTGAACGAGAAAATGAACCACTGAAAGCGTTAGTTTCTACTGTCAAAACATCGAAAGCCCAAGAGATGTCATTTACCTGATGGTCAATATAAATCTTTAAATACTGCAACGAAGGATAGTGGCAGGATGAGTCTGCATGTCTTGTATGCCAATTGTGTTACCATATATCTCTTTGAACTCCTGCATATTACATGGTTTGGAATACTCTACCATTAAGCGTTTCTGTTAATAAAAGAAGACTATTTTGTGATAATATTGCTTATTTTAGGGTGTTGAATTTACATTTTCCATTGCGTTATTTTCCACAACAAGCGATAGAGAAACGGTGCAAGATTATTCACGTGATGAGAAACCCCAAGGATGTGTTTGTGTCCTACTACAACCACTGGAAAGCCATTCCTTCATATGAGAAGGTTAACTCGTTTTCTTCTTTCCTTCCTATGATGCTCGGAGAAAATGGCTTTTGTAAGTTGACAAAAAAATGTACATGTAAAAAGTTGTTTTTCCATAAGTCATTAACTCAAAAAAAGTTTTATTGACGTGCTCTTACCAATCTGACTAAAATACAGAGTTTTTCAAACCGTCAGACTAGAACACATTTGAACAATGAATACACTTGAACAATAAAATGTCAATTAAAACACAGGACTTTCCGGAAAATTAAGTCACTTCTTAATTTTGTTGGCCCTTTCCAGTATAGCACCCCCTTCCAACTTCGTTGTGCAGGGGTATATAAATGAAATCATATTCAAATATCAAAATTTTCAGTTTTAGGATAGAACACACTATTTAACGGAATGGGCTAAATGTAGATGTTCGGCTCGGGATTTGCACATACAATTTCACGTTTTTACGAGCACAAAATATAGTAAAATATGTTTTTCTTTTCTTTTATGAGGATCGGTATGTGAAGTGTGTGCTAATACGACACAAAAGCTACACGATTCACCTGATTAATGACGTTAGATTTTAAAATAAAATTCCTTCCCTACGTTTAATTTTGAATCACTAAATGATAACATGTTAGGTTGGTTCCATTTTATTTTAACAGACAACAAGCAGGCGTGGTTTGAGTACGAACTACAATGGGAGAAGTGTGTCAAAGAAAATCCTACCTACCCAATTCTTCTTCTTTATTATGAGGATCTAAAGGAGGTTCGCTTAAGTCTTTACTGATCATAGAAAATTGGCTTAAAAAATATACCAGATTAATATAGCGCCCTTTTCATGCGAACGCACGTTTAAATGCATATTGTGTTGCAGCCACAAGGGCGCAGGTCATCCTCTACCAGTGCAGACACAGCATGATCTGACCAGAGGGACAGGCTGAGAGAAAGCCCCTGAAGGGAGAGAGAGAGACGTTAGATACAGGCACGTCCGGCGCTGCAGAAGTGCGCTTAGCTCTTATTTAGAATAGACAGCCTGGTTCTTTAATGTGCCCGGTGTATAGCACCGATATACAGCTTCCTGGCACTTCCAGATACTTTGCAGACCACACGGCCAGAAACATGTATAGCGGGAAATATTATAAATATTTCAGAAATGTCAAGTTCCGATGCCAGGGATTGAACCCACGACCTCTGGGTTGACAGCCCAGTGCGTTACCATTGAGCTAAATCCGCTTATTAGTATAGTCTTGTATATTTTCGGACGAGACGATGTGACATTTATATGCGACCAAAATTTAAAAGTTTCATAATCAAATTTGTAATTACGTTTTGTCCAGTTTGTTGTTTTAGCCTACCGGAGTATATATTTCCCCATCCGTCCGTACGTCAACGATTCATTCAAACAATATTGTCCCTAGATTCACTACTCGACTGCCAATCTGAACAACTGTTTGTTCAAAGTGAAAACATGTTTCTTTAAAAATTGTGATCACCTTAGCTAAACCATCCGTAAAAAGAACTCTTGAGATAAATTGCCAATTGCTGGCAGCTGAAAATATATCTGTCGCATTATTATGTGACAGAACTAGAAAGCTTGACCTACTGTAATTATACATGTAAAATGTTCGCAAACCACATTTTTTCTGTGAACCTTGGTCTGTCTTTTGGATTTTTTCAGGTTGGCTGATCGCTTGCCCGACTCTCAAACAGACAAGTAAAAGCATTTGTCGAACCTGCATCACTGACTTCTGACTGTGTTTTTGTTTAAAATGTCTTTGCGGGTTTAGTTAATTATGAAGTGTAAATATCGTAAATGTGGACGGAACCCAAGGACAGTCTGTAAACCTTCATTTTTGTCAATAATAACTGTAAATGGATCATTGTTTTCAGTGGTTGATGATGAACAAACCCATCATGTAGGACCGACGTACCTCGTTATCAATTGCGCCATCTTGAACAACTTCATCGACAATGTCGAACATAGTCTATTTTGTTGAGACTTTGCATATCTTGCTAACGATCGAACGGTAATGCATGGTACTGAATAAGATATTCTGTCCTTTTGTTATGCTGTATTTTGACTAATCTGTTTTCTATCGCAGGACTTGAAGAAATGGGTTGGAAGAATCGCAGAATTTCTTGAAGTCGACGTATCTGAGAACACTTTACAAGAGATAGCAACAAAATGTGATATTGAACAACACAGACAAGGATTTCTAAATAAAGACGAACATAGGGTCCATAATTATACGATAGGAGACAAACCATTGATGTTTAGAAAAGGTATACACTTTGGATCTTTTGATCGAGAAACATGTTCTAAAATAGTGTCTCCACACAGTTATGTTACTACTACAAGGCTGCATACATATAATTGAACCAAAAAAGCTACACAGGCCTCAAAATGAAATGATATACCGGTATATTGTCATACACTGTGTGGTTTTCACTTTGATGACCATGTCAATTCGTCCTAAAGCCCTCTTCCGTCAACTCGTAAAACAGCAGAATGACTTTCTATGATATTGCATAATCCATTACCTCTTGTTGTGGTACCCAGTTATCAATTCTAGCCGATGGTAAATCTTTCAAATCGATCTAGATATCAATCCATATTGTCGTAGCCTTCCTCAAACATCAGGAGTTTTGGTCTCATCGATTTGCTTGCACTTTCATTATTTGCGTTTTTTGGTCTCATCGATTTGCTTGCACTTTCAATAGTTGCGTTTTTTGGTCTCATGGATTTGCTTGCACTTTCAATAGTTGCGTTTTTTGGTCTCATGGATTTGCTTGCACTTTCAATAGTTGCGTTTTTTGGTCTCATCGATTTGCTTGCACTTTCATTAGTTGCGATTTTTGGTCTCATGGATTTGCTTGCACTTTCAATAGTTGCGTTTTTTGGTCTCATGGATTTGCTTGCACTTTCATTAGTTGCGTTTTTTGGTCTCATGGATTTGCTTGCACTTTCATTAGTTGCGTTTTTTGGTCTCATGGATTTGCTTGCACTTTCAATAGTTGCGTTTTTTGGTCTCATGGATTTGCATGGCTCTAGTATTAGCCTAATCTTCTCCGTCCCTATCTACGACTGGATCAGTCTAGCACTCCGTATGAACGACAGTAGAGCCTGCAGTCCGAGCAGCTTCAAATAAAATATCACGTTGAACATCATCTGGCCTATAATATATCTTGGATACGTCTGCAGGTCGGACGGTCTGTCAACGGAATACCTATCTACAATTATTACCCATACTTCTGCTTAAGATTCACTGCAAAACCCACCTGCTCTATCCCTTAAGTAAGCATATCTCTGCAAAACATAGTCCTGGCAAAGTAAAACATGGATTTATATGTGTGTATATAAATCCATGGGCACAACAATCCTGCCACAATTTACAAAACAGAGGTACAAATGTACCACCTAAGATCTCCGAAGTGTCATACAATCCATGATTACAAGTCCACAAAGGCATAGAGAAATTGAATAATATTGGTTCATCAACCGCCATCACCTTTCTCCATTTGAAATGATTTGTGCAATTAATGGGAGCACCCAAGGGCACTATTCTAGTTAGCGCTTGCATCAGTTTTGAAAATTGAAATCGTATCTTATTTTAGGAATGGTTGGTGACTGGAAGAACTGGTTTACTGTGGCCGAGAATGAAAGAATTGATGCATGGATTTCAAAACATTTAGTCGACACGGATCTTAAATTTCGTTATACATTGTAAACCAACGTATGCTACTGTGTGTGGGATATCGTTCAGTATATCATGCTCTGCTGTTTCTAATGAGTGCTGCCTTCCCTGTCTGATTATAATTATCTTCTATGAATGCTCCTTGATCATGATGCATTGCAATATTCATAGCATTTTAGTTGTTGTTAGCTGGAACCATTAACTTACCAGACTTCATGCAGGTGCTTATATTGTGTTGATTTTTCCTTGTCCGTCCGTTAGTCCATAGACCCTCTATATTCTTTGTCCCAGGTTAGTCCCAATATGTGATGTCGTCCATAAATTGAAATGCGATTGTGCTACAGTCTTCAAACTTCATATGAATATTAGTCACAACTTCATATGAATATTTGTCACATGAGTTGTTGTGCACCTACAAATGTATGTACTTTTATTCCGATCCGACCAGTATTACAGTTGTTGCCCATGGAATGATGAAATGTTATGACATTTTGCATGTGTCCTCGGTAACTTGAAAAGTAATTGTGCTACAGACATCAAACTTCATTAGAATGTTATTCAGCATGTGTTGTTGCGTGCCTATATATTTGTATTCATATCCTTGAAATGACAAAAATTTTCTTGTGTTGTTCATAACTCTATCTAAGCTTCAGTCTCCAAATGTTGTAGGAATATTTGTCAGTATGTTTAGTTGACAAACTATATGAATGATAATTCGGACCTGACTTGTATTATGCACCTATCAATGTTTTCCCCCAGGAGGTGGGCGGCGGGCTGACCCAGGGGAATTTGACATTTTTACTTTTTCGAAGTCTAAATTCCCACCCTAGAGCAAGGGCAATTTGTTAAAATCCCCTCACTGGAAGATGCTATACATACCCCCGGGATCAAAATTCCAGCCAAAGTCAAAATTTCCCGGGACTCGGCACCATTCTGTCTGTCAAATTCCCACCTATCGGGAACAGCCTTCTGTCAAAAGTCCCGTGTATGCCCGCCGCTCCCCCCCCTGGGGGAAAACATTGATAGGTTCATTAGCATAGTTTTGGCCCTTGATATGATGAACATTTGCTTTTGTTTCTCATAACTCTTATAAGTATTTGTGCTACAGTCATCAAATTTTGTAGGATTATCAGTCAGCAACACAAAGTAAACAAATTTATTCATAAATGTACATGGCCAGCATGTACATTTGAGTCAAATTCGGGTTCTATGGACACAATTCTAGATTCTGAAGGTTTTGCAAATACTTTAAATCTCCTAAAGGTAAACTATACCCATCTGAGCAAGTTACAACGAAATATAATAATTTTTATGAACAACTGTAATTAGACAGATTGGGAAGAAAATGCAGCAGGTAATATCTCTGTCGTATTATTGCGTGACAAAACTAGCAAAATACTGTATTTGTTAAAAAATTTATTGAAGTTGCGTCACATAATAGAGCAACATAGATACACCTATCATTGGGGTTTGAAAAGTGCAAACTGTCATTTCGGAATTGGAACATGTTAAATCTTGGAAACAGTTGCTATGCAATCATGCAAAGCTAACCTGGCAATGTCAATCATAAATAACAGAAGTCAAAATGTTGATCTGAGTACAAACATGTATTTATAAATTCTCATTATCTTTCTAAAAAGCAAAGACCTAAATATACACATATTGGACACTTAATTGAAAACCGAGAGAAAATGCAAAATAGCATGCAGCAGATTATGATATTTTGCATGATCACTTTTGTTCGTCAACCTTTTTTAATGACCAATATCTCATTTTGAAGAGCTAAGCTTTTCTACTGCATGATGTAACATATTTTTTTCTATCTCTTATAGAATTAAAAAAACTACTGTATTTTCTGATAAAATTGGAATTTCCATTAAAATGAGAGTAGGTCTGGCTCTTTGATGTTTATTGTTTAATTCCTTGACTGATTTCAATGAATTAGGTATCATTTTAAAGCAGAATAATAAATGTATTGCATAAACTTATTAGTTTTTTCCTATGTATATTAAAACAGGAGATATAAGGTATTAAGAACAAACGAGATTTCGCGAGATTTCAGAAAACTGCCGCGAGATATTGTGAGATTTAGTAGATTTTTCCAATCTGTGTATATTTAGGTCTTTGTAAAAAGTAAAAACAGAACTGTATACCAAATATAGACATGCGAAGATCCAGAGGAAGAACAGGGGATCCAGACCTCACCTGGCATTTTGACAAAATTATGGTTATTTTATACATTTACACTAAAATATCAGAGCTAAGAGTCCATTCAGGACAACTTTCTTGAGAAAATATCTTTTCAGACCCCTTCCTGAGAAAACAGACTTGGCTAGATCCCCTCTGAGAAAACCCCCTCTGGATCCACACATTTATATGTAATATTTATTATACATGATTCATGTTCTACAATTCTGATTTTAAAAACGATGAACAATGTACTAGCATTACATTCTAAACAACTAAAATTATATATATAGTATAATATGTCTGGAAACCAGAACGTGTATCAAAATTAAAAATGCATCTTATTACATAATTTAATTAAAAATTTAAAACCAAATGCATTTCTCCATATTAGCTCATCTGGTGCGAGTTTTATTCCTACAGTCATGACGTAACATAATTTAACTCATATAATAACAACGTTGTCAACATTGCAAACCATTATGTGTTTGCTTACAACATTGATACAAAAACATCTTTTTGTAGCTTAGCTGAAACATTTCCAGAAAAGAATTTATAAAAAGGGTCATAGGTCGCTCACCTGTCCAAGTACTACATGCAGACCCCTATGGTGACATGAGTAATCATTTACAATTTCTGACCAAGATTCAAGAAAATGCAGCCTCTATTGCATGTATATAAGGTGTTTATGTTGTCTTAACTAATGACCTTGTTATTAACATCAGATGACCCTTACAGAAACTTGACATAG
This sequence comes from Spisula solida, assembly GCA_947247005.1. Lineage (NCBI taxonomy): Eukaryota > Metazoa > Mollusca > Bivalvia > Venerida > Mactridae > Spisula > Spisula solida. The sequence goes on along the minus strand of OX365945.1, from coordinate 24,744,267 downwards.
ATTCCATCTAGACAAACAATCTGGCTAATTGTCATGAAGATCTAGTGAAAAATACAGCCTCTGTAGCATACACAAGGTTTTTTCTATGATTTGACCTAGTGACCTAGTTTTTGGTCCCAGATGACCCAATATTAAACTAGACCTAGATTTGTTGAGATGATAATTGTGACAAATTTTCATGAAGATTGGACCTAGAGGCCAACATGAACAACTTGATGTTCAAATCTGTTCGAATATATGTGGGACACTTCTAGGACATTGTAAATCTAAGTTTGGATGTCGGTCAAATGACTTGGAATGTCTTATCTTAAGAAAACAAATAACACATATAACATGAGCATATACATGTACATTGTGTTATGGGATGTAGATAAAATCATTTAATGTATTGTAAATTAGCATATTTAATAAATACATTTGGTGTTTACAAAAGTTCGGTTTCATACATTTTATACATGACTAGCATTACACACAACAATATAGATATTAACTCATCATTAACAAAGTAGATATAGTCCAGTGAATTTGACAGGATCCTTGACCTTATATTAGCATAATTGAACAGCTGATGTCTCGTCTATATGTATAACCCTGGTTATATGTTATCATAAGCCGGGAGTATCACGAAGACCCTCCAAGTGTAATACAAACACAAATCTAAAATACTGTTATTGCACGATTTGCTTGCGGAATTTTATATACTGGTATTCAACGCAATCAATTTTTAATAATATTCATGCATAAAGGTCAGGATCACACCAAATTCTCCGTGCTTTATATACACACACATATATATCTATTTTTATATATATTGGAAAACATAACATACATGTAGAATAAGGCTCAAAACTTCGGACAAACAATGCATCTAAGCTACTATTATTGTACAATTTTACTGTCCGAAAAATGAACATTGAAATCCATTGAACATAACGATTAATTTTAAGATTGCCATTGCGAATTTTAATTGAAATTGTATTTTTTTGGTCATTTAAAATATTTAATGCATACTCAAGCTGGTGAAAGGCACTACGTCATGTTGTTTGGATAGACAATCTGAGACTTAAAACATATCATACTCTAGTAGCTACTGTAATCCCAGGTACATGACTCATTATCGTCACAGAGTTGGTCCCATGTACTTAAGGCACCAAAACAAACCAATACCAATATCAATTTGAATCAGTATGCACCTATCTAAATAAAATACTGGCACCTATTTTAGACACTCAACAAAAATGGTAAACTAGCGTTTCTTCTCCCATACCCTCGTGGCAATGGTTAACATCAAGAATGAGGTGTCGAGAGTGATTTAATATAAGTTGAAAAACTTGTTTCACAATAGACCTAATATAAATTAGCATAAATTATAAACTACTGTATGAGTCACACTTATATGCACATGACAGAAATAAAACAATCATTGATTAATCCATTCATTTGTTAAATCAACACACATTAATATCACTTCATGTTTTAAACATACATTGATATCTAAGGGCTGTTCCAGGAAATAGGCCAAAAGGGACAGGAACAATTATTTGAGTCCAAATTTTCCCTGACAGATTTCATTTTCATTCTTGTCCCCAGACATTATTTCATGTAACAGCCCTTTAATAAGTAAGAACAATATTGATTTGATTAACAACTTAACATCCCTGATATTATATCAACAATATAACAATAAAAGCAGAACAATTTGAACAAGAGATGTTTGTAAAACATGTATGCCCCCATGGCAGCCCAATAGTCAGAAATGGTAAATCTCACAGTGACCTTTCCCTACTGACCTTAACATCAATAGGGGTCATCTACTGCTGATCAACAAGTTTGAAGAACCTAGAGTAAAGCGTTCTTGAGTTATTGAACAGAAACCATTTGGTCTACAGACCGACTGACAAGTGCAAAGCAATATACCCCCTGATAAAAAGTGTGGGGGGGCATAGTTAATATCTTGAGAGTTGAAAGCCAAACAAGAATATCTGCATGTAAAAAAGGCAGTTTATTGCTTTCAATTTTTGCTTTGAATAATGTATCTATATAATGTACATGGTTTGACTTATCAGATGAACTGCATAGTTTGAATACTTTTTTAACACATAAATACTGTGATCTTCCATGTGAGAACAAATGACTGAACAATGTTATCCAACATGTAGTAGAAATGTGAGAAGTATTAGCACCTACATTGTATGTCATGAATGCTGTAAACGTACAATTTTATGTTTATACAAATATAGCTATATAATGCTATTATGCAATAGTCAATACAGCTGTCGAATGCAGAAACAATAATGTCAATTATACTTCAAATAGTAAGTACAGTACAATTTGTGAAGAGCAACACCCTTTGGGAGCTGCAAATACTGGCCCTGGTACAGAGGTTGTTGCTCTTCATAGGTAAAATTTATAGGAAATAATATTATCAGCTAAAGGAAATTTTGAAGGTGTTGTTGTTCTTCAGAGGGCCACTCTGGAGAGGTTATACTGTACATTTATTTAGATTTTGTGAGTAAATGGAAGACTATTATAAGGTGAGTTACAAATGTAATTAGCTTTTCCATTTAAAATACACATTTATAGACTAATCCCTTACTTCATAGAAACCTAAATCGTTAGAAATGAGTTAGACTATGTACACCAATTAGGTGTAAAGGGTTTGGATGTGTTCATTCCTTTTCATAAGACATAAACAAGAATATCACCAAGATATGGTGCATTTAAGATATAAACAATAGTATAAATATATAAAATGGTGGTCAACATGCATCTAGCATCCAATAAAACATAATATTTCAACATTAAGCACATTTGCTACAAAATACTGTACAACATTTAATATTCGTTGTAGATTAATTATTATATGCAACTTACATACCATCCATGAAAATGAATGAATTGATAGTATCTAAAACACTGTACATATTAAAATTTCTGTAAGTACAAAATGTACCAGGCAAGAAACTAAATGTAAACTTGTAAAACCAAAGTCAGTGATGCTTCTTCACTGACTTCTTAGCACTAATAAACATCTAAATGTCAGTTTTTCAATCATAAAATAACCAGAACATACAACTACCTAGCACTTTTATACACCAGTAACCTTAATGTCAGTTTTTTAATCATAAAATAACCAAAACATAATGACTTCCTAGCACTTTTATACACCTAAATGTCACGCTTTTTTTCAATAATAAAATAACCATTTATTTATCCTTTCCAACGATTTCATAATGTTTCTCCATTAAGGTGTCAACAATAGATGGGTCGAATAAAGTGGATGTGTCGCCGAGTTCATCCGGTTTGTTGGCAGCTATTTTACGTAGAATGCGACGCATTATCTTCCCTGAGCGAGTCTTTGGCAGGCCTGGTGTAAACTACAAGCAAGAAATAACACATCACATCATTTCAAATATAGAACATGCTTAATACAACATGTTGTCATAGTAACGATGTTCTCAGCATCTGAGCCGAACAGAACAGAACTTTATTAATTCCAGGCATATATGCAACATGGGTATGTACAGTGATATATAACAAATCTATATAATATCATATGCAACCAGTCCAGATGCCATCTGAAATCACAATCTAATCCTTGACAAAAGTTCCAATACTATAACATCACTTTTAGTTATACAGTAAACTCCCTCAAAATCGGACTCCCTCAAAACCGGAATCTCCATAAAATCGGACGATTTCCTAGGTCCCGTATTTTCTTCTTATAAAGTTAACTTAAAAAGCTCCCGCAATACCGGACTCTCATAATTCCGGATTCCGGACGGCATTTTCGGTCCGCTGACAAGATTTTCAACGATAGTTACTTGCGGAATACCGGACGCGAATATTTGTCTCACCTGACGGAAAACTTAACGTGTACATTTTTCTTGTCTAAAATGACACTTTGTTAATTGTTAGTTAAAGAACGTGGCATAACAAAGGTGCGATTAACAAGTCGTGTTTTTAATGTTTACTCTTAAACGGTCTCGCGTATAATTTGCACAGGCGTGAAAAATACTTAGTGAAATTCGCCGCGATGAAATTAAATAATTGCCTAATTACGAACGTAATAAGAAAACGATCCTTCCATTTGATGTTTTGTTCTTGAGGTAGGTATTGCAACAAACATTTACTGGAACAAAGGATCGTTTAGCCCATCAAAATGTTGTACTTACGATAAACATTGTACGAAATCGTATTTAATTGATATGTCTCCAATTAGCTCACACTCGCATTTCGGGATTTGCATGATTGCACTGTCTATGTCATTGGATAGTTTTGATGGCTAATGAAAAAATGAGCAATTTGAGTACTCATCGATGATAGAATTGAAATATTTGCAGCTCCCTTAATGGTGATGCTCTACAAAGGTTGCACTGTACATGTAACGTAAACATGTATCATGAAACACACAGTGACGTAACGTCAAAAGTTGCTACCCATGCTAAAATTTGTTTGTGTGATAATTAAAAATGTGAAGTATTTAATTACTATTCATCCTATTTTCCTCACAAAAGTATCAAAATACACAGAAGTAATAGGGCTTTAAAAAATTATTAAAAGTGTAATAGTTTAATAACGTTAATACGTATAAACACACCAATTGCGTGTAAAAAATGCCGAAAAACCGTGCGTCATATGTAACATTTATTTTAAAGACGCAGTACCTTATATTACATTATTCTATTGAGCGGAACTGAAAATTCGGCAAATTTTGCATGCGTTGTCTTGGAACGTGCATACGTTAGTGGTGTAATTTTGACGGTTGTGCATACGTTAATAAACGAGATGGATGTGTTTTTCGGAGCTAGTGTGTTGCGTCATTTTCCCTTAAAATAGCTTAAAAATTAGACATGTTGAGCTTTAAAATGATGACAAAAATTTATTAACTCATAAAATTTAACGATTGTTAGATAAGTTTCGTTCGCTTTCTTCACATGATCTGTATAAGTAATAATAAACGAAATATAAGCATTTGCTTTGTTTGTAGTGACCGGAATACGAGTACTTAAAATTGTCCCACTTTAAAAAAATAACTAAAAAAATACTGCAAGTATTTCAATATACAAAAATAAACACTTTTCCATATTTGCTTTTTGTATTTTAATTTGTTTTATTAATTTCGCTTATTTTCCTGTGTAAAATAAGGGTCTTGTCTTTGAAATACCTGCAATAATGACATTTCTATGTACAGATGAGTGTTTCTTAAAATTGTCCCACCTTAAAAAAAATGACGGTATTTGAAAGAAAAAACACACACTTATAATAAGGTGTTATTTAAGCGAATAATATGCACTTTTGTAGTGTTTGTAATACATTTGAAATATGATTTAATGTTAATATGTTATGTATTAAAAATATAACATGAAATAAAAATATGCCTGATGTAAAATTATAGCATTTAGGTGACCCCTTTTACCGTGTACAAACTATAGAATTTCGCAAAATTTTGACGTTACGCGTATTGTGTTACGCTTATGGGTCGCAACTTTTGACGTTAAGTCAGTATATTCCCACAAAACCGGACCTCCCACAAAACCGGACTTTCGAACCGGTCCGGACAGGGTCCGGTTTTGAGGGAGTTTACTGTATATGTTAAAACAACTATTTCTATGACAATTTTTGGCAGTTACTTCTGTTTATGTCTGATTGACTTCCAGTGAATAGGATGTGCAAGAATACCCCAGTAAATCAGACAGCGTTGTACAGAGACTGGTGACATGACCTAACAGCCCAACATTTGAGGGAGCCTTAAACAAATGGGACACACAATGGATAATTCAGGGCCTGTATCCACAAACAAAATAGAAAAAAATATTTTTAAAGTTTGTTAACTCATTTTCTTATATTTTTGCAAACAAATCTTTGTTATTGTCTTAGATGGATTTGTGTCTATGTATTTCAATATGAAACCAGAAATGTCTATAAAGATAAAAATAGAAAATATTTTATTTCTAAATGAAATATTTTGTCTATTTTTTTGTGAATACATGCCCTGGAATATACATAACTCTGACACTAGGCATAAGGCACAAACACTGACACAATTAATTTACTGTAACCTACCATAATAACATCAGGTTGAGCAAAGGCAGTAAGTCGTTTCTTCACCATAGATCTCAATTCTTCATTCATCTGATCTTCCTGGTGTAGAACATCATCTTTCAGTACAACAAATGCATAGATACCTGTAATACAAACACAGTGTCTTTGTTAGTATCACCATCAAATTGATAAACGTCATTATGATCATCATGATCAAAATCATCATCATCATCAAAACCATCATTATCATAACAAAAAAAAGTTAAGTTACCAATTTTCGAGGGCTGCTTTCAGCAGTTCAGCTGTTCAGCCACCCTTTGACATTTTAACTTCCCCTGGTCATTGGGCTACCAATGGAACCCTGCGTTTGAGTCTCCCTGGGGAGACTATTTCTCTCCTGGTGGGTGTGCAGCCAACATCGATATGTGGTGCCCAGGAATTCACACCTTGGTGGAGAAGAGCATGTGGTTATTCTTGCTCAGAGAAATTAAGCAGTGGTCCAGACGGTCCCGAAGCGCGCGCCCTACCCCTAGGCCACCGCTCCCCTCGGCTCATCATCATCATCATTGCCAATACCATCCTATGATCAACAAAGCCAAAATCATTATCTCAAACATCATCATCATCATCAAAACCATCATCATCACCAAAAATAAAAAATCTACATCACAACTGTCAAAACAATCATCATCACCATGACAACCATCATAATTATCATCATTACAACTACCATCCAGATCAATACATATCCACAACATGTATTTACAGAAATAAACCGAACCTATTTCATTATCATTTATCATAATACGAACTACGAAAAGCAGTTAAGAGGTGAGATATCGGCCACATAATGTCTCGGCACAGCGCTTAGTACTATGAAAAGCACTTCAGATATCTTATTCGTTGCAGTGTATATAAAACATCTACTGGTCGGAGGTCCTGATCAATGTATATCTGTTACCTACCTTCTCCTTTAATTTCATGGGGAAATCCAACAACTGCTGACTCAGCTGTAAATTCATGATCATCCTACAAATACAGAGACAGATACATGTAGAGGTATACTACACAGCTAACGGAATAACAGAATCATTTATCACATAATTACCATTATCTTCCATGCAGTGTTTTTTTTTTGGCTAAAATATATGGAGATATCAGGCCACTTTCCCATCCCTGCTGCTGATCTCCAATTTTTCTCCAAAATGTTCAAAATTTACCCCTTGAGTCTTGCTCACTGAAGGTGATATAATAGAACAGTAAGCTCTTGACCCCAAATATCCATTAGCATGAACCCCTAAATATAAGTGCAGGCGTCTGAAGATGAGACTTAAGGCATGACTTCATTATAGCTCCCATACGGGTAATGTACTGTATGGCAAGTGCTATTTGCAATATTTTTATTTTCACTATGATTTGCAAATAGACTTCCACGCAAATTCATTCATCAACGTAAATATACTTTCATTACGTAAGTACCTATCCTAGAACCTTCAAACGCTTATCCATAAATCTGCAATATAAGTATGTTACTGAATTTGTGACATAAAGATTACGCAAATATAAAGTGATTTACTGTAAGAAATGTTAAAGTGTCTAAACTTACTATGATATCTTCTATCTCTGCGGTACCAAGTCTATGTCCGCTAACATTGAGAACATCGTCCATTCTTCCTGTAATCTGGTAATAACCATCTTTAGTTCTGTATGCACCGTCACCAGAGAAATATACACCTATAGATACAAAATGTATGTATAGTATACACCTAAATAACACCATAATGTATGTATATGAATATGTGGGTTAGAAAAATATACAACAGTCCAATGAAATGCTGAGCATAGCCTTTATTTGCCAGTCAGCTTTCTGCTGAAATATTGCAGGCATGTATATGTGTGCCTCCACCTGGATTTGAAACAGTGTTCGCCAGGTTAGACGGCAAGCGCTCTAACCATTGAGCTACGGAGGCCGCATAATGTATGTATATGAATATTTGGAGTAGTACAGATCTCACACAAGGTAAGATTGAATCACCATCTTAATATGTTACAATGTGTCATCTAATATAGATTTAACCCTTTACTCTATGGTCACACCTTTTGACTCATTTACTACATCTCCAGCAAACACATGTTTCTTCTGCATCCGTACATTGCAATACAGATATATACTATATGCTTCAATCTCAAATTATATTCGAAAATGGATATTTAGAGTAAAGGATTAAAAAGTATTATTATTTGTTATGTAGCTGAATTTGATAATAACCATTGCAATTTTTACGAACAAGCTTCTAGGTAACTTGGACAAAGAAATTGCCAAAAATTAAATAGGGTGATTTGTAAATTACACTTAAAGTACTCTTAAACCTAACTGTAAAGGTCACCTATAGGACAGCAATGCGATATTAACATAACTGACTATACCTGGGTAAGGATTATAATATGTGTCTAAGAATCGTTGATGGTCTCCATAGATTGTACGAGCCATACCAGGCCAGGGTTTTCTTATACACAAAGCTCCCTTAACATCCCCTCCAGTCAACTCAGTCCCCTAAACAGTAATGTATACAATATACTGCACTTCAAAGCAACGTACAATGTGTAATGAATATAATTTACCCATAATACCGTATATCGGGTAATTTTCGCGCGTACCTAATTTTCGCTTTATTCGCGTCCAAACCAATTCGCTAAAATTGAAATCAGCGAAAAATTCATACCAGAATTTCGCGATTGTCCGAATATGAATGTTTCTACTTTCGTTTTCGTCCACCGGCGTCGTAATATTAACGCGTGATGAAAATCGATAGTTTATACTAATTACTAGTACTATACGATAACACAATCCGTATAAATCATACATAAGCTTTTAGTAAAACTTAATTTAACTAAACCACCTATAAAGTGCAAAATTTAAAAGTTTAAACAATTATGTTGTTTAAGATGCTATTTCACCAACAAGCGTATTATCACGTATTCATCAGTTTTGAAAGTAAACAAACAGGGGCCAATTTAACAAAATAATTTTCCCGTCTATTGTATGTAACAATTGAAAATAAATGACGAGGTGTGAACTACATATGATATCTCTGTATTTTACCTGTGAAAATATCTTTTATACATATGACAACGAAAATCGTGTTTTGTTAATGTTCTACTCCAAATTAAATCCATGCAAAGTTTCGTGTTTAAATAGGTCTACAAGTATATCTTTTATTCGTATGACAACAAGATAGTTTATTTTATCAGGTCAAAATATAATATGCGCGGTACATACTGGTTATTAATAATATGCGATACTGCTGTTATAACAAAATACGCACACCGGTACCAACCGGTACATACTGGCTTTTAGTTGCGCTAAAACAATCATGTTGGATTAATCTCCCCTTACAAGATGGAAAACGCGAAAAAAAAAAAACAGAGGTTAGAAATCGCTAAAATAAGCTTTGCTAAAATTTGATTTTGCCGAAAATCGCGAAATTTGCAGTACGCGAAAATTACCCGATATACGGTATATTGATGGCAATCTGATCATATTAGGATAAAAATATAACAATGTCAAAACCTATTAAAAGGCCATTGAAATTAAAAGTTGAAAATATGGATATTTACTGAATAATTTGCAATACACTAGATTTGTACATATATGTATATCGAGTATTAAGTTGACCAATGAAAGAATTTAATTTTGGCTGTGAAAATTTTACACATTTTGCATAATCTGATGGATTTGCTCGACTACCTTTGGCATTGATGTTTGAAAAACAAGAGGCGGAGTGTTCCTTCCGTGTTATATACTTCCGACCAGAAATGAACATCCAAAAAGTATGGTTCAATTACCTTTTGTGGGTCCATGAGTACAGGGTCAATACCAAAGAATGGTCTCATTGGCATAGCAGGTCGGATTTCAGCTCCAGGGGCAGATGGACGAGGTGTAATGGCAATACCCCCAGTTTCTGAAACAATAAAATAATAGTAGATGATACATAACATTAGTTTTCAAATGCTCATACACAGGATAACAACTTGTTTGAGACATTTGTTTGTAGGACTCCAGCTTGAAGTTTTCAAATGCTCATACACAGGATAACAACTTGTTTGAGACATTTGTTTGTAGGACTTCAGCTTGCAGCGACAATATATATACAGTCAAACCTGTGTTAAAGATCACCTGTGAACAAATTCCACTACTAGTGTCACAAAACCTGTCTGCAAAGAGTTTCTTTATCTCCAATCTGACCGTTTTTAATATTTCTGTTAAGAGAGACCTTATGTCAACAAAGACCAATTTTGATGTTTTAACATGTGGGTTTTACTATTCACACACCATTGTTCATCTCTGTCAGCCAATTTGGTACGATACACCAATGTAGGTGCAACACCTCGATCTATAGTTAGCCCTAACATTTCGTCACATAATGCTTTGTTCAACGCACGGCAGGTTTTAACTGACAACATGGTAACTGTAATACTTGTATACAGAGTTACCTTAATAATTAGACCACCTTTAGGACCCTAAAAAAGAGGTCTTCATACATTTGTATTGAGTTCGTCTTCAGGCCCGGATCCACCGGGCGGTCACAGTGGGCCCGTGCCCCCCAGTTGGCCTCGGAGTGACCAATTTATACATCACAAAAATGTTAAAATCCTTAAAATATTACCAATCGATCTGGCTATGGACCGATATTTTGTGATAACAGCCTCTGTGTATTACACATTACGGAAGCGAGTGCAATAAAATGTGCCCCCTGTTGTTTATCTAGGCCCTTATTACTCCTGATCTGTCTGTATCATTCAGACGCTTAAAAAATGATTTTGAATCGTCTGAATGATCATGATTTAGGGGATCGCTGGTGTTTTCTACACTTGTCTATGTTACTATATAATGTGTGAACTGATCGATTTAATAATAGTGACACGATAGAGCTTAATTAAATTACATTTCGAAATTTTCTTGTTGATTACTGATTATGTAAGAATGCAATTTTAATATATTAATAATAATTTCACGTGAGTTTTTAGAACATAAAAGCTGCAAAAATGATTTTAATGCAAAATTGACAAAAATCTTCGCAAGGGGGGGGGGCACATTTATAAAGTTCATGTGTCTAGCGTTGAATATTTTTTTTATTTTTTAAAAGTCAAAGAGCGGAAATTTCATGATTTTTGATTAAAATGTTACAAAAAATCGATCTGAACCTGCGGAAACTTTCAGTTATATATCTTATATTGTTTATTTCATGGGTTATGTATTTTGATTAGTAGCAGTAGATAATTAACGTCTAAGAAAATTAAAAGTTCTTATTTGAAAAAATGGGGTAAACATTTGTATAAATACTTGCATAAAAAATTTCCGATGTCAGATTATGTAGCGTGAATTTTAATAATTTGATGCCTGGTTTGTAAATTTTAGGGAATGAAAGAAATTATTTTAAACAAGTAATTAAGAATTACAAGCAATACAGAAGTCCCCTACCGGTTTTAAGCCATTTTCAATGTTTCTGTTGCCATAGCAACCACAATTTTGGTCGTAATCTAAATATTTTTGAACGTGCATTATCCCCTTATTGCCCCCTATTCACATACCAAGTTTCATGAACCTAGCTTGGAAACTGTGAGTTATGTCAGGATCCAGATTTTTTGACGGACGGACGGAGGGCAAACCTATAGTCCCCTCCGGTCAAAAACCGGTAGGGGACTAATAATTGTTAAACTCATCGTATTTTCTGTTGATGTAGCAGTACAATTTTAGTACCTTTACTTCTGATATTAAAAGCTTAAAGTGCAGCAAATTGCGGTATCTTAAGTCGAAAAGTGAAAAAATCTCTCATACCCTCGTGGCGATGAATAACATCAGGAATAAGGAGTCAAGAGTGATAAATATAAGTTGGAAAAACTTGTTTCACCATCGACCTTAAATAGATTAGTATAAACAAAGGTAGTTGCTCTGCAGAGGTTAAATTTATAGTAAATATCAGCTTAGGGAAATTCTAAAGGTGTTGTTATAGAGAGGTTGTTGCTGTACAGAGGGTCACTCTGGAAAGGTTGTATTGTAAACCTGACAATTGTACCTGTTTGCCACCACGTGTCACATATATCACATCGTTTCTCTCCAACAATATTGTAATACCATTCCCACGCTTCTCTGTTTAAAGGCTCGCCAACTACAAATATACAATACATATTGCACAATAACTAATATTTCAAACAATTTTTTGCTTATGACAAAAGAAGCCAAATTAAAACAAGAGCTTTTTGTAAAACACATGTCCCCATGGCAGCGAATAATCAGAAATGTTAATTAGAATTGTTAAAGATCATGGCAATCTCAAAATCAATAGGAGTCAACTACTGATGGTGACCAATATCCCTATACAGTTAGAAGATTCTGGGCCCAACTGTTATCGAGTTAATGATTGAAAACCATTTGGTCTATCTATTTATGTTAAAGATCAAAGTGACTTTAATCTTTAACCTCAAAATCAATAGGAGTTGTCTCCTGTTGATGACCAGTCTCCATATAAAGCTTGAGGATCCTAGGGTCAAGTAGGAGTTATTTAACGGAAACCATTTAGCCTACCAACAGACAAACAAAGCAATACCGGTATACCCTTCATCAAAGATGGGGGGAGCATGTTAAGACAGATGCAAATTCATTGAAAAACAGAATCTCAACAAGGGCCACAATTCTGCTGAAACAATCTCAAACTGAAGCATTTCAAATTTTGCTGTAATAAACTCCACATAATGATTTTGTGCAATGATACTGAGTCTGATTTGGAATGAAAATAATCTCACGGAAATGCAACAACACCGTGTTTAGCCAGGTCACTTTGTAAGCGGATTTGAGATTTCGCTGTAATTGTAATTACAGTCAAGAGATAGTAGGTCGGTTCTACATACCACATCCAAGCTTCCTTAGAGACGATCTGTCATATTTCGTAACCCAAGAGTTTCCAGATTTCAGCAACAGACGTAAACCAGTTGGTGCCAGATATAAATGGTTGATTTTCAATCTTTCTACCATTTCCCAGTAACGTCCAGGATCTGGATAAACTGGTGTACTCTCAAACAACAGAGAAGTTGCTCCGTTACTTAATGGTCCATATACAACATAAGAATGTCCAGTAATCCAGCCTATGTCGGCCACACAACCATATATCTCCCCTTCTTTATAATCAAATACATGCTGTAACAAACAAAGACAGAAAGCAATAGCAAACTTCTTTTAACAAGTTACTCCATGGTTCCGCCTTTTCATGCCGTATCAGTATATTTGACTTCATGACTCCGCCTCTCTGGTAAATACATGATATAACATATGTGCTACATACTACAATTATTGAAAATAGTACACTGAGAACAGCATAAAACCTTCAGACCAAAACATGGTAAGTTAATTTTTTGTCATGAACCAAATGGTATGCAATGGATGTTCTCTTGAAAATAAACAACATAACTAAATTAATTCTGGAAACTGTTGCCCTGAACAAACTGGCTAAAATTAAGCAGAGGGAATATGTTTTATACTCTCCTGTAGCAGGTCCAGGAGTTTGAATTGCCAATTTCAATATATATGCAATAATTGTACAAATAGTTAAGGAGAACAGCCCCGAACAACTTCGTGACATCCATCTAGACAGACATCCAGCACAAAATCAATATGATAGATAGATAAATATGTCTCCCTAAAAAGAAATATATGAGGGAGATATTACAGAATTCTGCCCACTATATGCGGGAGATATAATAGTTTTCAGTATTAACTACTATCTGATAGGGTATGCGGGAGATATAATAGTTTTCAGTATTAACTACTATCTGATAGGGTATGCGTGAGATATAATAGATTTCAGTATTAACTACTATCTGTTAGGGTATGAGGGAGATATAATAGTTTTCAGTATTAACTACTATCTGATAGGGTATGCAGGAGATATAATAGATTTCAGTATTAACTACTAGCTGATAGGGTATGCAGGAAATATAATAGTTTTCAGTATTAATTTCTATCTGATAGGGTATGCGGTAGATATAATAGTTTTCAGTATTAACTACTATCTGACAGGGTAGGGACATTAAGATAATTATGAGACTTATGGTCAGACCCCATTTTCTATCTACATGTATTACATGCCAACAATCTTCATAATTCTGTAAATTATTATGAACAAATGCACTGCATCCAGCGGGTATTTCCCATCAGGTTTTTTGATATTCTGATCAAGGAAAAAATGACTATGGAATTTGTTTGCTCAACAGAGACTATAGATCTAGCCTCTGGCTGCCAAGCAGCACCACATAGAAGACCAGGCGAACAAATACTTCAAAAAGAGTGTTTTCCAATCTAGGAGACCGGTTGCACAGATATTCCCAATAAATAGTTATTATAGTTTTACACTCGTCTTGTATTTGCTAGATTCTATATATATTTCAATTCAACATATTCACAAGTTGGCGCGCTATGCCGTGCGACAACGTCGCGTTAACGTGCGATGACGTCGCGTTAAATGATGAGACGTCATTTCCGACGTCGCCATATTGTTTTATTTACGTTGGATTAAATAAGATATGTATTTTTTCAATAATTTTCATGATTTGAATCAGGCTTATATGCTGAAATGTTATGAAAGAATATGTTAGGACTCAAACGTTCCGTAATTTGAATACTTCTAATTTCAACCATTCACTTCTTTCAACTCCGCAACTTTTTCTTAAACGATTAGTACCGACTCGAAACTCTGAAGAACGTAGGCACGTGCGTGTTACTGGTATGGGTATTTACAATAGCCAGCGCTATTAATCCCCTATCACTGTAAAAACAGAAATGAAATTTTAACTAAAAACATTTATCAATGTTCTGAATTTCAGGAAGATATTTGAATAAACCACTAACCTTTGTAGTAAGATAGGCATACAGAAGATAGCCTGCCTGCGTATGTGCTATACCCTTAGGTTTGCCTGTTGATCCAGAGGTATATAACATAAATAAATAATCTTCACTGTCTAACACAGCCGGTGTATGTGTGTCTGGCTGGTTAGCTAACTCCTGAAATACATACGTACATACCATGGAATAATACAACACAGCATAAATGCAGATCTTGGTACTGCTTTATCAAAGCACTTTATGTCCAAATTTGAATTCTTTATAATTATTTAACTGCTCCAAATTGTGGTAAAGGAATATGCAATATGAACAATGATTCAGTCAATGATCTCCTACAAACAATATCTGTCCCCTATTTGTAGAGGTAAAAGCATTATAAGGAATTTAGGTTTGAGCGTACATTTACGATTTCCGTTAGTGCTTTGATAAAACAGTACCCCATTGTATACGACAGAATTTAACTTTTGACTCAAAATAATGTTGATTCACCCCTCTACTTTATGTCCATCCATTACCAAATATACGTGAGCTGATCCAAAAGTAATGTCACTGATGCTATTATATCGTCCACAATGTAAGAAAAACCAACCAAAGTTACATGAGTCTATTTTAAATATGATAGCAAAATTTCATGAAAATGCTCTGAACAGTTATTGAGATATAAGCATATACTGTTAAAGCAGAATCATTCGCGAGGGTTTAATTTACAAAAAAGTTAACAGTACAACAGAAAATTTGAACATAAGATATTTTTGTCAAAAATCTAATTAGCAGTTCAATTGCAATGAATGTGTACCTATATACAAACACCGTCTAAAGGTACAATGTTTAACACCTATGGCTATTGCTAGTTCCGTTTAGCTTGGAAACAATGGACTGAATACAATATTTTCACAGTTTTCTCTTTACACAATGAGACTGTATGGTTCGGCTTAATTGAGTACTAGTAAATACAAACAAGTTTAAGCAAACGGACAATTAAAATTCAATACGCTTTGGTGGATGACCGCTATAGTGTACAAACAGTAGTCATAATTATCGGAGTGATTATCACCCCTTGGCAACTAAATACTGCACCAGGGATATTGCCGAAAAAGTAGAATATTATTTTTTTCTGAAATTTGAAATCCGCAAACATTAACCCTCGCGAACTACTTCCAAATTAGAAGTTCGCAAAAATTTAGCCTCGTGAAAATAAATGCTTTGACAGTACATGATGCATTCTAACAGACATCGCCGCCAGCCAGCCGTCATAATGACGTTACTTCCATGGCACTTACTCCTTTGAACATTTCATCCCAGGTATTCTTCTTAGACTCCTGAATTAATGCAGCCATTTATTTGTCCTTTAAAAGTGCTCAACCCAACCGACACTCCCTATCGCCATGTTTAAAATATTTCTGTGTGTCATCTGGATGGTCCCACAAGTAAAATCTAACTCTATACACAATGGTCGCATTGCATTTACGGCGTCAGAAGCAAACTTGGTTTTCTTATCGAAGCTACCACATACCAGATTTCGGGCCATCTGTTGATATTGATTGGATCAACGACATCCCTTACAAGCTTATACTACATGTATTACGAGCCTATGCCGTCGCCGTGTGTATCATAAAGTTTCTAAGCTTACTTTAATAACTTGTAGAAAAAATGCATTACTGCGTGCAGCGTCTTTTTGGCACAAATCTGCATTGTTTTCGCTTAGTAATTAGTTTGTTGATCGTTTATTGCAAGTTTCATAATTGAGTGATGCCACTGAAATTTCAGCAACAGACAGTTGTAAGGTAACAGTTACGTCCGATAATTGTCGTCTGATTTGGCGGTTTATGTTTTAACATAATGTATGAAAGAAAATTGATATGATTATGAAAAACGTACGTTATTTTTATGAGCGGAGACATGACGTCATTGATATATTTTGAATGTTTATATAATTCAATTATGATAATCAAATACCGCAGCACGTTTCATGTTAATCAGAAATGAATTACTGTACATTTTGATATCGTTTTCATGAACCTACGCCCATAAACAAGCACACAATTGGAGCAGTGACATTACTTTTGGATCTACCCACGTATACCAATAATGAGTATTGAGGGGAGATAATCAAGAATGGAAAATGATTTACAGTCTTACACACCTTATAATCAAGGGAGATCATTCTTGATATTTGTTACAAAAAGCTGCACATGAAATATGTACATATTCTAGCCCATCTTTTATCAAAATAGTTTAGGATATATGGAGTAAAGGGACAAAGAACTCATAAAATATCGAAAACATAATTATTGCAATAGATAAACTTAGATGGTTATTTCAGTACTGGAGTACACCCAGGGACTAAATAAATGCCTACACATACTAGTATGTTTCAGGGAGCTATTATCTAAGGTAAGTATGATGCATTTGTTTCTTTGAAATGTGCATGTTACTTGGATTAAAATATAAGCCTTAGTATATGTTTGCTCTTGATTATATTTGCTCCATATTAAAATGCTATGACAATGTAAGTTTAAAACCCATGTTTTCGTGTTAACAACATACAATTCATGGATTGACCATTATCATAACCAGAACCATGTCATGGTTAAACTGAGATTGCATGGTCCTTGTACGCGTTCCACCACAAAGTTGCAGAACTACGCCAGGGACACAGATTTGAAGAACTACGTTGAGGACTTATCCAAGAGTGGTAAATGAGTAAGGAACAGATCACCTATAAGACATAGATATAAGGAATGCTGATGTGTCCAAAGAGCATTAAAAGTAACACAAATGTGAATTGTGCCAAGCTGAACTCCTACATTGAAACCATTGTTAAAATCTCACTTGATGACTAATGTCGATGGTTTTTGTTGCAGTAACCTCATTAATAACTACTGCTTAAGTGTGTATAAACAAATTTAATTAATAATAACATTGTCAATTTAACTAGTATATAAAATGTGTGTTTATAAAATCCCGGTTGTACATTAAAAGATAATGAAATTACCTTGTTTCATAAAGAAGTTGCACAAAACTTTATACCAAATAAATGAAATGACATGCAAATGAAGGAAGCGTCTTTACTAAACAAACAAAATATGTATCTGTTGCATTGATAAGAGTTATTATATCTACCTTGTCCAAACTAATATCAAGTTTTCCCATTGGCACATCCGCTCCAGTTCGTTGATATACAAACACTTGTCTAACACAAGGGCAAGAACTCACGGCATCATCCACAACTTTCTTTAATTCTATTGCCTTACCTCCCCTTAAACCCTGGTCTGCTGTTATCACAGTCTCGGCTTGAGCTGTAAAACATTGATCAATTCTATATACATTGATCATTTCTATATAGCAGTCACAGGGGTTCATGAAAAAATGTGCACTGCCCTAGTTCTTTCAGAATACACTCCTTGGTTCTTTAACTAGCTCAGAGTATAGCACCTTTACATGTGAGACTACCTCTGGGTTTCCAACCAGTTCATCTCTAGTTAGGTGGGAAACACTGAAAAGTGTTTCTGAAATTTCCAGTGCCCCGGCCACCTTTCAAACCAGGGACCTCCAGATTGGTAGTCAAGAGTGCTTGCCGCTCGGCCACCGTTTCACCCATGAGCACAACATCTAAATGTTTACATAACTACATATTGAATATTGATAATGATATGATAACATATAGGGTGGTGTGTTTGTTTTAATATTGGAATTTATCTTGATAACAAAGTAATCATTTGACAAAAACTTCAGGCAATGAGGAAGAATAAAATCAAATTAAATGATTAATCTTATCCTTATGATGTTGATAACATCTATTCAAAATTATCGTATTAAAACACTGATTATGCAGTGTATACAAACATTGATAAGCCAGGAATACCTTAACCCTTCTGAATTACTGTATGGAAAATTTAAACTGAAACTGATTTTAAAATCCTTCTGTGTATTACCGGGTACTACTATCCAAACTTATTTATCATGTTAGCGAAAGTATATTTCACAAAGGGTTAAATCTCAGGGGTCATTTAGATAACTTTGTGCAAAATCTTAACTGGTTTATACTAATTGACTTTAGTTGAATACAATAAATAAGCATGTGGAACTAAATGACTATAACAAAGGATAAGTTTATCTAATTATTTTTACCTAATTCATTTTAGGTTGATTGTGAAGTTTTTTCAACTTATATTTAATTTAATCACTTTCAAGACCTCACCATGAGGGTATGATAGAAGAGAAGAGAAGCTGAGCGTCTAGCAAGGGAATTATTGGTACCATTTTTATTTCATCTTTGGTAAAGACAAGGCCTGGGATCGAACCCGGGACCTCTCGCACTCGAAGCATACTCTCAACCACTAGGCTATCAAGAGACTAAAAAATCTAATAGTTAAAATATATATGAGCCATTTTCTATGCTTTAATGATATATTGACCCATCATTGAGAATCAAAATATGGATTTTTGGTAATTTAAGGGGTCGAAAGGTCATTTCAAGGGCCAAATACAACCCTGTTATAATCAGCATTGATTGTTGGGAGTATTAAATAGAAATAAAACCCCTGCTTTATTATGAATATCAACAAGTAATTAAGAATTGCAAGCAATACAGAAGTCCCCTACCAGTTTTAAGCCATTTTCAATGTTTCTGTTGCCATAGCAAACACAATTTTGGTCAGAATCAAAATATGTTTGAACATGCATTATCCCCTTATTGCCCCCTATCCACATACCAAGTTTCATAAACCTAGCTTGGAAACTGTTTGAGTTATGTATGAGGATCCAGATTTTTTGACGGAATGGCGGACAGACTGAATCACGGACGACAAACCTATAGTCCCCTCCGGTCAAAAACCGGTAGAGGACTAAAAATATCAAGAACGTAGGTGTTCATTTCCAACAGTTGGGTGTTTTACCATATATTTACATTTATGTCTATGATGCCTCACTGAGATTCATTAAAAAGACAAGTACAATACAACCTCTCCAGAGCGACACTCTGTACAGCAACAACCTCTGTATAATGACCAGTATTTGCAGTTCCCAAAGGGTGTTGCTCCTCAGAGGTTGAACTATACCTGCTTGCTTCAGGTAACCAGTTGACAAATGTACATAGTATAACAGTCAAAGCTGTGTTAAAGACCACAAACAAACACTGACCAGTACTATAAAACCAGGCTACAAAGACCACCAATTAAATCTTCCATCAGATCAATTTCAATTATATTCGTATTTAACCTGTTAAGAGAGACACCTGTCAAAAAGACCATTTATTGCTATTACTATAAATAGTGTTTACAGACAGATTTGACTGTATGGTAAAATGTATAGTTTGCCGGAGATAACACTAGCCTTTGTTTACAAATAAAAATGAAAATTAAATACAATTTTTCGAAATTCATTTTTGCATATATACACTTTTAATGATATACTCTTTAAATCTACACTGATAACTGACGGCCATTCGACCGTGCAGTGTTTATAATTTGCTTTGTTTGTTTATTGATAAGGCTAGAGTTATCCCCGGCGAACTATAATATACATGACAAGTATGTATGACATGCACTTTCAACTGATTACACAGCCAGATAACATCTCGAGAGAAATAATACTTAAGATAAAATATTGAATAAGTTTGTCTATTGCTGTTAGAGACACAGTAATGTCAGACTTATACTGGATATATTTGTAATGAGATCACAAAATAAAGAGTTTAAAATGCATGATAAGAATAAAGCACTTTGGTTTAAATGGAATTTTAAAATATCTAATAAACATTAAGTCTTGTGCAAACTTCCTAGATCTTAACAAGTTTCAAGCGATATTGTTTAGTTATAGGCCAATAATGTATGTCAATAAGTTTAATGTTTATTTGGCTTTAACGCCATTTCTCAACAATTTATATACGATGATCCATACACCTAACCAGTTTTCCTGGACTGCATTATAACCAGTTCTAACTACCCATCCACCTGAGGAGCCAGCAACTTCTCCACATTTGGAGGAAAATCAGCATTCAGATGTCAAGTTTTCAATGGAGAGTATGACTTACAGTGACTGGGATGCAGAACCAGGATTGATGGGTTAAAAATTTTGTGTATTAACTAACCACTGCACCATCACAGCTTAAGAAGTTGAATACAGTGTTTTTTGATGATGGGTGATAACTGATGAGATTATAAAGACATTAGCATCCCTATCACATGCTCCCATGTTTCAAGCAGCCTGACCTGTTATATTATTGCTCAATAAATCCCTAAGGGTGTTTAAAATATTTCCAAATTATTTAAATGAAAAAAATCAGTCTAAATCAAACCAGAAAGAAGAACCATTTGAATGAAAGTTACGCAATTATGTTATTATGGCTTTAACTCTCAAACATAAGAAGATGCAGTCAAACATGTGAATAAAGACCAAGTGAAAAAAAAAATGTCACCACAAAGAACAAGGTTCACTAATGGCTTAATTTGGCAAACTTAACCTATTTCAAGTAGATATTTAGAAAAGTATGCTTAATTTTTTGAAAGACAATGTTAGGCTATTAGAAACATAGGACAGATTTATAGGAAGATGCATTTCTATTTTTCGATAAAACTAAGGGCCAAATTAAGCCATAAATGAACCTTGTCCTTTCGTCACCCATCAGACCATTTTCTTTAATATTTAACCTAGAAGAGACCCCCTGTCAACAAATCCCACTTCTTTACTGTTGCTATTGGAGTTGTTTACTGACAGGTTTGACTTTACTACACTTACCATCCATGATCCGTCCAGCGAGAGCCTCAGCACTGAAGCCAGCAAACACAACACTGTGTATAGCTCCGATTCTCGTACAAGCCAACATGGCTGCCACAGCAATAGGTGATTGAGGTAAGTATATAGCAACTCTGTCTCCACGTTTCACACCATTGCTCTCCAACAAGTTTGCCATCCTACAAACCATCTGCAGCAATTCTCTGCGAATAAAAAAAGCTTTGTTAACAACTGACAGTCAAGGTTTTATATCAATATGAGTAAACAAGACACGCCTCAATAAATCCACTTGTCTGCTCGTCCTGCACAATTTTTTCCTTCTTTTTTTATATAGCAGGACAAGTAAGATTTTGGGGTTTTCTTTTTTGTCTATATTGCAGGACGATAAGTTTTGTTGATTAAACATGTTTTTATTACTAATCACAGTCTATAACAACAAGTGACTGTCGAAAATCAACAGTGCGTGGCAAAAACTCCTCACTACGCTCATATTTGCTATTAACGGTTACTCTGGCCTTGCGTAGAGAACATGAGAAAAAATATCTTAGTAAAAGGCATTTGCGCAAATATTATCGACGTACGCAATATTTACGGAAAACTTAGAGTTACGCTAGCGTAAATGCTTTGATAAAACCGTAACCAGGAGCTTGACTTATCCCTGATGTATGGATGTATGAGAATGAAGACAGATTTACCAGAAAGGGAAAGATAAGTTCATATTGTTAAGTCAAAATTGAATTTAATACAATATTTTAACTCACAACTTACTTGTATGAGACATACTCTTGTGTACCTGGTTCATCTTTCTCCCAGATTAGAGCAGTTCTGTCCGGGTGTTCGGCAGCATGTCTGTCTACACAGTTTACTGATAAAAACAACACAGTTATTTGATAAAATCAACACAGTAAACAGTAAATATAAGTGATAAAAACAGCATAGCTCACTTATAAAAACAACACAGTTAACTGATAAGCCCAATTCTGATAGGCACTTATGATTCACCTTAATGGTAAATTTAGTATTTCATGGTCCATGCTGGATGACTGATGAGCCTCTATTAGTTACTTAGTGTAGCTGTCACTGGTGGGATAAGACAACCATCTTGTTAGCACAGTCAAAGAATGCAATGCTAGTCGAACCCAACTTGACGCGTACAGTATCGCATTGTCCGGGGCTGGACCATCAGAAATAACAAGTAATTAAGAACTGCAAGCAATACATGTTTGAAGCCATTTTCAATGTTTCTGTTGCCATAGCAACCACAATTTTTGTCAGAATCAAACTATGTTTAGACGTACATAAACCCCTTATTGCCCCCTATCCACATGTCAAGTTTCATAAACCTAGCTTGGAAACTGTTTGAGTTATGGCAAGATCCAGATTAGGGCATATTTTCACTCTTTCCGTCGCCATAGCAACCACAATTTTTGTCAGAATCAAAATATTTTTAGACATGCATTATCCCCTTATTGCCCTCTATCAACATACCAAGTTTCATAAACCTAGCTTGGAAACTGTTTGAGTAATGTCAGGATCCAGATTTTTTGACTGACGGACTGCATGACTGACGGCAAACCTATAGGTCACAAACCACTAAATAAAATTGTTCTTTAGCTCAATGTAAAGTAACAATTGTCAGCCCCAGATAATATCATGTTAAAGTCTATGGCCAGTTCACAGACCTATATCATTGAAAAGCAGTATGTTGCAGCTACAAAATAAGACCAAAAAAAAACAGGGGGTCATGTTTAATATAAGGAAGATTTTGTTCGTCAAAGGCGGTAGACAAATTTTTACAGACGCGCGGACCGATCCAATGTGGGTTTTACCCTTCTCTACTTTCGCTTTGTCAAGTATGCCAAAATCTCAAAATATTCAAGATGAAACACATTCACTCATTCGACTATATGTATACTATACAATACCTTTATACTCAATAAGATGATTCTAGTTCCATTTTGTCAAGGCATATCACCATTTGCAGGCAAATAGAAGTTTCTGTAAGGACTATTTGAGTGTATCCGATTTTGGGTCGCGTATGTATTTAGTGGTTTATTACCTTAAGACAACATTTTTTTGCTATTTCAAGTAATATTTAGAGTTATTTCAATACTACAATGTACATGCAAGGCAAAATTACCAATTTCCAGACATATATAACATGATTTCTCAACATTTTGAAAAAATTGTAGACCCACCTTTAATAGGATTTCTTGGATTCTGCAGGCCATTTGGGGCATACTGATATGAAATTGAGTTTGAGTTTTGTATAAACCTTAAATTAAACACTTATTTCATGTTGGTTGCTTTATAAAGTGACTATCCTACATAATTATACACAAGAACCCATGTTTGATTCATGAATAAGGTCAAAATGGATATGAAAATGTCATTTATTATATTCAGAAATCCTCATTTTGTAGCATTTTTCACCCTAAAACTCAAAATTTTCAGATTTTGAGGCAAATTTCACTGAAAAAGATGCTTAAAACCACAGATAAATGCATTTCCAAACATTTCCAAACAAACCATTGACAATATGCCTTTAATAAATTTTGACCATTCTTAAGGTCACAAACCACTAAATAAAATTGTTCTTTAGCTCAATGTAAAGTGACAATTGTCAGCCCCAGATAATATCATGTTAAAGTCTATGGCCAGTTCACAGACCTATATCATTGAAAAGCAGTATGTTGCAGCTACAAAATAAGACCAAAAAAACAGGGGGTCATGGTTAATATAAGAAAGATTTTGTTCGTCAAAGGCGGTAGACAAATTTTTACAGACGTGCGGACCGATCCAATGTGGGTTTTACCCTTCTCTACGTTCGCTTTGTCAAGCATGCCAAAATCTCAAAATATTCAAGATGAAACACATTCACTCATTCAACTATATGTATACAATACCTTTAAACTCAATAAGATGATTCTAGTTCCATTTTGTCAAGGCATATCACCATTTGCAGGCAAATAAAAGTTTCTGTAAGGACTATTTGAGTGTATCCGATTTTGGGTCGCGTATGTATTTAGTGGTTTATTACCTATAGTCCCCTCCAGTCAAAAACTGGTAGGGGACTAAAAAACAGCCACATGGAGACTGCTTATCAATCTACTGCTATGCATACCGACAGCTTATCCCATAGCTGTCAAGGCCTTAGACATGGTCAGAGTGAGATTATGGTTCAAGGGGCTGTTGTAGGCTGGATGACTTCAATTCCTACTGGGTATGGATTACATGAACTGGCCTGAGGCCCTAAAATCGACCAAATACATGTACATGAAGAATGTTATGTAGTATAAGATTATAATCAGGGTTCTCAACAGTTTTAGTTTCAGAACTCAGAAAATTTGATTTTTCGGAACCTTACATCCTGCATTCTGGTGCACTTTGGAGTAAGTATCTCGTAAATTTACTTTTAAAATATATGCATCGGATTTGGTTAAAATGCGTGAGATTTGAACAGATGAGCGTGAGAGCTTGAGTTAGGGTTCAAATACGTGAGTCTCACGGCGATTGCGTGAGACTTGACAGGTATGTTATCCATCTACTGCCATGCATACTTGGGGTTTGAACATCTCATTGGGGCATTTCCCTGTGATTTATTTTACATCTACTATTTAAGTATGGGTGCAATTAATACATTTGTATGTGCAGTACCTGTTTTAAAATTGAAACGTGCCGTACGGATAGACAACAAATGCTGGCAGTGAAAAGCTAGCTCACTACTAAGGGTGATTTGTTGGACTTATGTAAACCATTCTACTCTAATGACAAACTACATGGTTTACAATTTGTGCATAATTATCCAATTACCTCCCTTTATGCAACCAACAACTGTTACATTATCGATGTACATACATGGCTTTTAATTGCTTAACAGAAAGTAGAAAACAACATAAAGTTCATATTGCCACTAGCAACGGTTTATAATCTATGTATTAAACTGTTAAATGAAGTAATGAAAGATAAAAAACGAAGCCAAACCTGAGGCATTTATTTTTCCATCCAGGAACCATCTGATGTGACCCTTGGACAGGTCACAATCCTTCACCATGCCAAAATCTTGGAACCATGTCAATCTAGATCTAGCAAGCGTACCCCAGAAGTAATCAGGTTTTTCTAAACTCATGCGATGCAATTCATCGTGCGATTTTAGACCATCTCCCTCGAATTCAGGGAATTCTGTGGTGGTGATTGGAGATCTGTTGCTGGAATATTGTCGCGTTGTTGCTACGATGTTTGAGAACTTTTGCAGAGGTTTATCGATGTGCGTTTTATGCAGAACACTTCGAAACGTTGATATCCAAATCTTCATGTTGAAAATATACGCTGACAACTCGTTTAACAGCAAAAAAAATCGTGTTTTCTTTTGCACAATTTTGTTGTTTATCTTTATAGGTCCTCGTGAGAAGAACGAGTCGTGAAATTAATATGAGCCCAACTTCCGGTCAAATTTAGGCGTACTGTCACTAAATTTCCTAAATTTTCTGCATATAATTTTAATATGTTTGATTACAGCTTTCTTTTTTCTGCGTTTTAGCAAAGACCTAAACATATTTAGGTCTTTGGTTTTAGCCTGTTTTAAAAGAGTCACTGTAAGGGAAGCAACTTTATGTTGATTGTGGACAATCAAGTCGTACGAGTTGTCTCCCATATGTCTGAAATGGATAACGTTACAATCCGATTCCATTTATGTTTCTACTTGTAACGTTACAATTTGATATTACAGAAAACGCGCATGTTAATCAGTTTCTAGTTTAAGCATACTTGATAGTTTTTTTAAGTTCCGATGATTCAGTAAAATCGATACAATAATACGTATATTGGATCAGTGTTTTAATTAATTGATTATAAATTAATTATTAATTAATAATTATATGTCAAAAAACCTCAAAATAACTGCATTGTGAGATCTTTGAATAATTATGTCTATTATAGAAGAAAATCAAAGTTGATTGAACATGATTTGCTTGTCTGGTCATTGGTTATGACTACTATAGATCTAGTACTGATCAGGAACACACGTACAAAACTGGTTACGAACACCCGGAACGGAGTACAAATCATGAAATGAGACACCAAGTCGTAGATAATCCGTATCTTTCTAAGACTGTTCTCAAAATTTCCATATAGAGCCTTTGTAGAATACTACCCATTTTAGCGCACATACTAATGCACTACTTAATAAGACCACCATTGTATAGAGACTTGAAGGCCGGTGTGCAAAAACGCAACACAAGTCAATGTACAGTTGTACGTGTATGCATTCCACTTCGGTCTAACGGGACATATCGCTGGCTTAGAATAAGAAGCTTCTTATGAGCCTATTTTCATGAAAATCGGAACAAGTCATGTTGACCAAATTGAATTGGAAAAAAGCTTTTTTCCATAAGTAAAGAGTAGTTTTTTTCTTGTTTCCTCAAAATATCGATTTTGTACTTATGACCTTCTTATTCTAAGCCAGCGATATATGCTGCAATTTAAGGTCGTTTTTCATAGTCTTGTAGCAGTCCCTTTGCCTGCTTTATCCTCAACATTGTGCAATGGAACATACTTCCTGCAAATATTGCACTTCTGCCAGACATGATCATACCCAGTCAGCACATTTTCTCACGCAATGCCTTAACTAATGTACACTTTTATCATTAAAAAAGTTTTTGATTGTTTAAACATTTTAACAGGGTATCCTTATCTGCATTCGTTTGCTTTTATGAAACGTTATATTATCTACCGTCACATGGCCAGCTGCACACAATTCTCGTAAAAATAACATTTGTGGTGTCCGTGCGAGTCTCTTGCAATGTTCTCTCGACTTCGAAATCTCTACGAACTCATAGACGACTCTGGAACTCGGTGAAACATTTTTACCGTGTTCCCACGCCATCAAGCTACGAATTATAATCAAAGTACTGAAGTACTCTTACTTGGGGGATAGCGCAAATCTTGGTAATCTATTAAAAATTACCTTAAATGGTATTGGAGTAATAAGTGTGAATATTGTGAAAACTTTTCAGAAATATCGATGACAGCTGACTCATTCAAATTTCATCTAACGAACCTATTTAGGCAATCCGACCATTAAAAACTCAATGAACTAGTTTCAACTATAAAGGGGGCTGAAATACGTAGTTTTAGCTGAGAAAAAATATTTAAAAAAAAGTAAATGGTAATATCATGAATATGCATAAATAATGTTTGACGGTAGTAAACACAAATAATATAAGTAATTGGATAGAGGATGAATAGTCGCAAAAAATAATAATAACAACTAAAACTTCAAAATTCCATAACTATAGCTACAAACGAACCGAATAGGGTACGAATAACGCGAACGATTCTTAGAGGGGACGAAACACTATGGTCTCGGATCTCGGCGCGAAATGTGTAACAACACCGCTTGGCAAAGGGTTGTTCTAACGATAGACGCAAAATATTAAGCCGAAGATCTGAGGTAAATTTAATGGATAAAACGTTGATCAATACTATTTGTCAATGCAAAATATAGCAAATAGTTAAAATAAATACATTACAGCTGGAGTTTGTTGCTAAACTGTAATATGAACGTTATAAAACCAACAGTGTAAATTTCGTCTGCTTAACCAGGTATTGTAACAGCGACATTTTTTATCAACCCTCAAAAACCATTATTCATTTTACAGCGCGCAGGAATTTATTCGCACAAAAACATTAACTCTCAGAAGAAACATTTCAACATTTCTCGCAATACAAATAAATAAAAAATAATTCAATTGCTAGGGACAAATGTTCTTAAAAATGATTGAAAATTATGATTTTAGTTTAGATTAGCTGGAACTCGTTTTTTGCTCGTATATACCTGTGTTACGATGTCCGTATCGACTCGAAACGGACGCCGTACGAATTTGTCAAAATCAACTCGTAAGGACCTCATACGGATATAATTTGACAGTTTCATGCGATACAAGGTACATAAATATTCGGTTGCGTTTTATCAATTTCCAATTAAACAGCATATACAAATACAACAGTATTAAACCTTAAGTTAAAGCATGTCTTTGATTGAGTCCATTGTCCTCACATAACATTTAGACCTTGAGCTGACAATTGACCCTGCTCCCCCCAGGGGGAATTTTCAACACTATGAATTTCTTAAACCTTATGGTAGGTGACATTCACAGACAAATGTTTGCAAGTTTCTGTTGGGGCTTTAACGGAGATTTGAAATACGTGACTACGCGATTTTCTACATAAATCACTATTTTTGCTTATATGATTATTATAAACATGCCAATTCTTTAATAAATCATATGAATACAATATTTATGTATGTTAAATGTATTTAAAATTGAAACTATCAGTTGTACAAATTATAACAGGCAAACAAAATGATATAATATCCGTAATTTACGTTACATTGAATAAAATTACTATAATATAAAAAAAACAGTCAATGTATATGACGTTTTTAAGTTAAGAAATGATGATACTGATTAGTATGCAGCCTAATAATGTTTATAAATATAGTACAACTACACAAGTAGTTAATTGATATGAAATGCCATGTAATTTACGTTACCTTTCAAAAATATGGGTTTTGTTTCAACAACCTCTCAGTTAAAATGTCGGTTTAACACGTACAGTGAGGTGACAATTAGTGATTTTAGGTGACAACTAAAGTAGAACAAGTAATTGTCAATGCGTGGTGCGGACCCGGAAATCCAAGATGGCGTCCAAGATGGCCACCATAATTTACGAATACCCTAAAAATTCCATGTTCTCATGGACTTTTGTTTATTTATGTATATAGTCACAAATATGTGCTTACATATTATTCATTTGATAATGTACATTAAATGGACATACAAAACTGACCACTTTGAAGCCAATGTCAAGGTCATTTCAAGGTCAAGTTACGAAAAATATGCCATATGGGATAAGTAACACTGCAAAGTACAGGCACCCCCGACCAAATGGGGTACATAACACTTGTCCAGTACAACCATCCAATGTATTGGGTACTCATCACCACAGAGTATAGCCATCTAATCCCATATTGGGTAGTCACTACCACTTATTATAGCCATGCACAGCCATAAGGGGTACTCTCAACAACTGAGTACAGTCAAACCAAACCCTATGTTATACTTACCACTACCAAATAACACCCATATCACACCCGACTGGGTCACCATCATATACCAGTCCTGAATGGTGTGCAACTACCACCGAGTACACCCATATCAGGCCTTAGGGGGTTCTCAAACCACGTAATAGGTACTAATAACACTGTCCATACATACATTCAGTAACCAATGGAGTACTTACAACTGCTTGGTAGAACTACTCCTATTAGGTTTTAACGACACAAGCTATACCTAAGGCCCTTTGGGATACTTACAACAAAAGAGAACAACAGCCAATCAAGACAATATTGGGTACTCACCACCATTAATTATAGCCATAGTAGGCCCTAAGGGATACTCACAACACCTGAGTGAAGCTATATACATGAAAGTCTCTACATGGTACTCACAATCACTCCGAGAATACCTGTACAAGGTCCTATGGGTTACTCACTAGTACAAAACTACAGCCATATAAGGCCCAAAAGGGTACTCGATCATCCCAAATAATTACAGATTTCATACCCCATATGGGTGCTCATAACCAATAAATAACAGTCTAACCAAGTTGTATACGGTACAACGGAGTCATGGCAACATAGTACAGACATCCAAGGCCAAATCACAGTTTATATTTTGCACTAAGTGTTACACATAACCATTTAGTATGGTCACAAATGACTGTGGTACTTACCACCAGCGGTAACAACCATACTATGTCCTAAGGGGAACTCGGACCAACTGAGTACTGCCATACCAGGTGCAATATAGCCACCATTGGCTCTATTGGGTAATTCCCCACCACCACATATAGTCATACTAATCCCTACGGGGTAGTTGTAACCACTAGATATAGCCATACCAGACCCTTTGTGGTATTTACCACTTCCAGCCTTCTTAGGCCATATGCCCTACTCACCACTGTGTACAGCCATACTATGCCTGAGGGATACTCACATTCACCGAGGAAAGCCATTTAGTGTCCTATTTGGTACTTAACACTGCCTAGTACAGCTGCCCTAGGCCAGTTTATGAACGCACCTTCATAAGTTTAACCATCTCCGGCCCAATTGGGTACCCACCTACCTATACAGAGAACAGCCATCCCGGGTCCTATTGACTACCCTATACCACTGAGAACAACCAGCTCAGGTCCCATTTGGTACAAACCACCTCTGCGTACAGTAATCCCAGGAGGCCCTATTAGGTACCCACCACCTCTGAGTACAGACATCCCGGGATATATTGGATGCCCATCACCTCGGAGAATAGCCATCCAGGTCCTATTGAATGCCCTAAACCACAAAGAACAGTCAGCCAAGGTTCTATTTGGTACCCAAATCCTCAGAGTACAGTCATCCTAGGCCCTATTGGTCCGGGTACCAACCAAATTTGGGTACAGTCCCCAAAGTCATTTTGGGGTACTCAACATCACAGATTAAGCCATCCCAGGCCTCATTTAGTACCAACCCTTACAGATTTCAGTCATCCTATGCCATATTGGGAACCCACCAACACAGATTTCAGTCATCCTATGCCATATTGGGAACCCACCAACACAGATTTAAGTCATCCTATACCATATTGGGAACCCACCAACACAGATTTCAGCCCTCCTAGGCCATATTGGGAACCCACCAACACAGATTTCAGCCCTCCTAGGCCATATTGGGAACCCATCAACACAGACTTCAGCCATCCTATGCCATATTGGGAACCCACCAACACAGATTTCAGCCATCCTAGGCCATATTGGGAACTCACCAACATAGATTTCAGCCATCCTAGGCCATATTGTGTAACTACCCCACTTATCAAAGCCATACACTGCCATATGATGCAGCAATTCCTGACTACATGTCGTATGTAACACATACAATACTGGCTCTAGACAGATATGGAAATATAAGCAAAGGCTTTAAACAATGAACAGTAAAACAGTTTACACTATTTTAAGAGTATTTAACCTTATGATCTTGAAATGATCTTGACCTTTCACTGGTCAGTATTGCACAACAATTCAGGTAGTTCATATACAATTATGCACCTATCAATCTTTTTCTCCAGTGGAGAGTGGCGGACAGACCCAAAGGAATTGGACAATTTTTCTTTTGGGGTCTAATTTCTGGCGCACCCTAAAGAAGGTTTCAAACTTATTTTCAAATATACACTGTAGTTTTCAATTCGTGTGTAATGTGCTTAAATAACTGACATACGATTGTATACTTGTATATAGTAAATGTTTAAAAGTCATGTGTGTGCACAGTGTTCTCATGAAGATATTAAATCGAGGGGCAATCTGTGTTCTACAAATGTAGTTTCATAGTTTGATAATTAAATTTGTGTGTGTGTGTTTTAAGTTAAATACAAATTGTATAAAGCTAACAAAAATACTTGTACGTTTGGGATTTTACAAAGATTTATATATATAAGTCAACATTGTGTTAGAATTACAGCATAATTATATGATAATTGTAAAGTTTGTAAGTAAGGTAACGTAAATTGAACATAATTTAAATACATGTGTTTAAAGTTCAAATGCAAAACTGCGATAAGAGATATTTTGGTTTGAAAATTAATTATTTTTTAGTGGTAAAGTTTATCTAAAGTAACAGAATACAAGGCTAGTAAATTGTAATTTTGTTTGATATTTAAATACATGTACATGTATAGCTTACATGTTTTTAGTTAAATATACAGTTTGAACTGCAAACCTATAATTGTTGAGCAGGATTAAATTGTTATTTTTATTTTTAATTGTTTTAAGTAAGTTTTTAAGACAATGAAGACATGAATTTTAATTTGTATGTTTGGTAACGTAAAGTGCAATGCAGTATTCCCGTAACATATGTTACAAGTTAGAGACTTGTTAATATATATAATTTAAACAATTATAAATATATAAAGTGGTATTACGAGTGTCGTTCATTTAATACCCGGACGATCGATATTGCTGGAAAACTACAGGACCGATATTGATGAAAACGTACAGGAATACATTCTCATCATTCCTTAATTCACATGCGAAATTTCAACTTGTTACGATGAAGGGTTTACATAATATTGGTGTTTTAATAAGTACATGTAACGCGAGTCGGCCCAAGTCGACGTCAAAATATTGTGACGTTACGCCATTTTCGCTTCTAAAACGTGACACTATTTCTCTATTTGATCATCGTTTTGGAGCCATAAAGTTACGCGAGCACACATATTTACCATTTTTAGGTGTTCAGTGGTGATGTTAAATGATGTATCCAGGACAATTTCGCATGGTTCCGTAATTACAATGTACTATAGTAGTATTCTTCAAGTAGTGTTTACCCCTCCACAGGTGTTTAACCGACGACACTTTCCTGTTTTTGACGTTAGATTGGCCCGTCCTCGGATCATCGCGAGGTGATCCTTGTCACCAAAGAACCGTTTATAAGCAGAAATCCACCGTTACAAATATTCCCAAAAGGCTTCTCTAAAATAGATTATTAAGTTTTATAGGTGTATGACTAATACTTTTACTAAATTGTATCATAATCGGTTTTTTCCCTAACAAATTCGATTTCATTGCGATATTAACGGAAACACACCCGTTGTCACTAAACAGCGCTTCGTGCACAGTAACAGCACAGAAATGACATCAAACGTTATATAGTATAACGTAGATGTAGCCATAACGTTGAAAAAAGGCAACTATACCACACACCCTGTCATATCAACCCTCTACATATTACTGAAAACTAGGGTTGGGCCGGGTAGCCCGTAGTTTGGTTACTATAGTAACCACAGTTTGTGTTCGGTTGGGTAAAATTTTACCAAGTTTTGTCGAGTTATCAAGTTGGTGAATACGTCTTATTAAACGAAAAATTATTACAATCGCATGCTTCAATCAAGCGCTATGGCGATCGTCCGGGTATTAAATAAACGGCCGTCGTATATGTAACGGAAAAGTGTATGATACAATTTGAATACTTGAAATTATTGAAGGAATGAAAAACGCACATACTTTGGAGAATGGGTGACATTTTAAGAATCGTTACTTAACATCTATCTCTTAACCTATACTGGCAATCTATACATCATTTTTTGGTTGACAGTTGAGCTTCGTAATGGTAACTTCATTATTTGAATGTCAGGTCATCTAAATTTGCAATAAAAACTTTATGCCAATTTATTTTTGTTTTTTAGGGTAACGTATGTTTTCCCATATCTATCTTATTTAGCATTGCATTTTGGCATTGAAATTCTATCAGTTTGCAGCTACTAGTATACACTCTTGGATAACATATGTAAACTTGGAATTATTGAATTGCATTATGGAACAATTTATCTTTAAAAATTACAAAAACATATATATATTTTGGAGGTAACGTATTTTAAAGCGTGGTAACGGAAAAAAGCCCCACCCGCCAGTTGCAAACTTTATGCCAAAATGTTCGCAACACCTTGGGGTTTCAAAAAAATATGGTCCACAAAATTCCCCCTGGGGGGGGGGAGCAAAACCCCCTCTGGCTCACGGTCTAATTTGTTACATAACATTTCATCATATTTCTCGGTCAAAAGATACAAAGTCAAGTTCCGCTGATACATATGACCAGACAAAAAGATAAGAATATGCAAAGATCTGTTAAAGATGATGCATTATCGAAGGCCTAAACTAAAATTATGTTCGTTTCCTAACCCGCTACATAGCCGATAAAACCGACCCTTTCCCAAAAAGGTTATTCGAGAAATTAGCTGAAGTCGTTCAATATTACTTGTGTTAAAATACATGTTGTGTATACATGTATGTAAAAAATAATGTTCGTACCTACCCGGCTATCCAACTCTAAATTACATGATTCTAGGGAGCGAAAATATTTTATTTTAGGCCCTATATTAAATAATGTATTTTATCAATGAAAGCATGTGTGAGCTGGGGGTGGTAAGATTATCAAACCCCGCCGAAAATATCTGGAATTGTAAGTACACGTGAACCAGTATCTAGTTAATGGTGATAAAACCGTACATACACGTATGTCCGTTATATAGTACAAATGTTGAATGTAGAACTACCGGAAGTTTAATTAGCCAACTATTTTACGGTCATTAATTGTTTTTATTTTTACAGATCAGGGCTGGTATTCACAAAGCATCTTAGCAGAAAAGTTAGAAAAATCCTAAAATCTTATATTTTTCTAAATGGTTTCATCTAAGCAAGAAAATCAACATGCTTAATATTTTACATAGTTTCGAAGCATTATGTAAACAGCTACAATAATCACTAAGAAAACATGGATTATTTTTCGAAAAGCGGGACATATGAGCTGCACAAATTATTGACTTAAGTCAAAATATTTAAGTTTTCACTTAAGATGCTTTGTGAATACCAGCCCAGAACAGAACAATTACAACATACGGATACTACACGAGAGGCAAACAATAATAAACATCTTTAAATTAGTCATGAATGTAAATAAAAATTCCTGTATTTTATTAAATTCTTTATCGATGATACAGTTACCTGTGGAAGAATGCCCCCAAAATTTACATTTCTGCAGATCTATATGATAACTTTACAACGATAGATAATTATCATTCCCCGTACATTTGATTGATTCGAACACTTTAAAGAAAAAAATCAACTTACTCTGACATATATACGCAATATCTGTTTAAATTGCAAAAACAATGTTGATTTTTTGTCGCAATGTTTGTGGTTTACGACCGTTATAACGCAAGGCAGATTCGTGATAAAACTGTTTTATATGCATGCAGGTGCCCTTCTGTGACTTTAATGTGTTTTCTGAGAGACATTTTAATCACTCATTTGTTGCGTTCTGTGGAAATATATAACATCACAGCACATGTGTTGTGAATATTAATTTGCTGCAATTTCTGGGGGCAAACATTGACTCGAATAATAGAATTTGTTAAAATGTGTATATGAACACACAGTCACCTATCCCCTTCACATCCATGCATTGATGAATAAACTTCATAAATGCGCCGTTTCCATTGTCTTAAGCGTATAAACCAAATCACTGTATGACTTATTGGGATACTATACAATTTAACTTGTATGACTTATTGTGAGCAAAAGCAAATTTTATTTCCGATTACTGTATGTCTTATTGGAAGACTATACAATTCATCGTGTATGCCTTATTGCGATAATCGGTAGTTGTGATACACTGTGGATATATTAAGATTTAAAAAATGTAATCAACTTTGTTATGAATATATAAATTTTACAAACAATTGTTTTCTCTCTCTTAATCAGTGATACAGTTACCTGTGGCCACAACAACACAGATTTCAGTTTATTTTCCTTGTACATGTATACTGTATTTGCAAACATGTTTTTCTTTGGATTTTTATTGTTATTCACCTATTCTCATTGTATGGTATCTTTCTGTAACATTTGTGTTAACCAAATACTGGATGATAACAAATGGAAAAAGTATCATTATTGACTCTTGTAGTATGTTTTATTTCTTGTACGGACAAGTACAAATGTACTTGTATTATAGCATAGTGGTTTACGACACATCACACACTCCGTCCGTTTATGCCCCGCCCCATTCTGCCTGTGGACATCAACTATTTGTCATGTCTTATATCGTATTTCCCCTTCTTTTCCTGATTAGACTGTTATTATTGTCCAAGATAAATCGTGTTTACGCGACAGTCTCAATTACTATAGTTCAATTTTGAACTCTGAGCCATGACCTATCCGACTAGTCCATTTTGGCGGGTAGACTATCATTTATTACGCTCGGAGCGCATTTGTTAATGATATGATTCTTACAGACATCTTGTTATAACCAGATTACAGTTTAGTGCAGTCGGCAAAGTTCAGAATTTCTAACCCAGAAGTCGGTGGTTCGATTCCCTGATTCGCTCATTTTTTTTAATTCGTTGTTTTATGTTATGTGAAGAGATTGTTAGTTAAATATTTTGTTTATATTTTTAATGTATCCATTGAAAGGACCTGTTGTCGATTCAACATATTTATCATTTTCACTCATTTCGATCGTTGGTGTATTTCGAGCATACTGACAGCCTATATTCAGTTGATTAGCCTTCAAAACGTTCTACAATATACATGTAACAAATGTGGTTTGTCACATATACTAGTATTACACGGATTTTACAAGTTGTGTGCATTAAAAAAATAAAATAAAAATGAAAAACTATTTTTGTGGGATTCGAACTCGCCCTGATCGCACAAAAGTTATTTTACAAAGTATCAAGCGCTTTGCCGTCACGGCCAACTAGACACTTGAAATATTTGGCCTTAATTGTATTACTTATCGTACTGTTCAAACATATACCAACCTATATCGATTAGTGGTTAAAACATTAAAAGTGCAGTCACGGCTCAATGCTCGAAATCGAACCATAGTATCAAAATAGAATCATTTAATAAAAAATTTTGAATCATGATTATGTTGATGTTTGCCTAGGAATATGTCACTACCCTCTGGTGACGCTAACCTTGAAATTTGTAGTCTGTTTGTAAAGGGAACAACGTCCTGTCGGTAGTGACTTATGTTACTTGTAGGCCAACAAATGGGTTGATGTAAACAACCGCAGGATTATTTAAACCTGTAACACTGAACTGAGTATGAACTGGTACATGCATTGCATGTTAAATTATTAACAAAGAGTGTGGTAACCGAACACTGTAAACTGATACTAGGACACTTAATTTCACATTTTGAAATATCTTGATTATGTATGTTTGCTACAGTTTACTTGTTTAAGATATATTAATAAGAATAAAATTTAATGTTGCTTGGATAGATTATATAATAATTATTTCATGAATTAAAATGGAATGAGTAGCTTGGATTAGTTTGAAAACGTGACTCTTGAAAAGGGCTGGTCATTATGAATAATGCCCCCTTACACGAATAATGGAAAAAACAGAAGCACATGTTGAAAGCGCGCGTTAAGTTTGGCTATTATTTTTTTGACAAAATACATTTGCTAATAATTTATAATGGCCAGCACCAGCCCTGCTTAACTGACAGGGGAAAACCGACGTCTAACTTATCCGTACGCGTATTCATAACGTACATGTAACATTTACTCACGCCGGTGTGTGCCACGTGTACCACCTTTCAAGCGTTTATAACGTGTGCACAACGTTATTAGTCTTAGTTATGCCAATCGTATACAAAGCTTGCAAGACTTTTCGTAAATAACCACCAAAATTTAATGCCTACGCCGGCCAAATGGTGATACTCAAGTAGTCCTTAGAAAAACTTTGGCTTGCCTTTAAATGGGGATATTTCTTGACAAGTGTGCACTAGAGTGATGAAATTGAGTTTACATGCATCGTAAATATGCATGTTATGCAGTGAAACTGGAAAATCTGGAATATTTTGGTATTCTTACGTTGATACCAAAGTGAAAGTAGGATAGGATAAAACCCGGATTGAATCAGTCCGGACATGTGTAAAAATAGGTAGACCATGTTTGATGGACAACATTTTTCTTAGAAAATACATGACCCCCCCCCCCCCTTTTTATTGTATTACTTTAAAGCTCAAAGGTACTTCTTTAAAATGATATATGTCTTCCTGCTGGCCATAGACTAAAAGTTGTATTGTAACTTTACATTGCTCTATTGTTTATTCAGTTTCAGGTAAAATAATGACATACAACATTATATTAACGCCATGAGTACTACAAACATAAATTTGCAATGAAACAAATGAGATTGCAAGCGTGTTGCACTCAATATTTACTTTTGACCATTTGTTCAAATCAATTGCCTTTATTATTTGATGGTAATATGTAGTTCGGTACCTCTAAAATTTGTGATTGAACGGGGAATCGAACTTGTTTAACCTGGGTCATACAGCTCGTACCATGTCCGTATGATTTGACGAACTCATACGAGTACATAGATTTTAGAATCCTTATAGTGTCCGTACCATCGTAGCATCTGGTCCGTGCTTGTACGAGAACCATCGCATACAAGTCGCGCGGAGCTCGCAAGGTGTTTGTATAACGGTTCGTACGCCTCTGCAGGACACTCGTGCGATGTTCGTACGCTGACCACTCGGTTACCGTTTTGATTGACGATCCTCGTAGTTTGCAAAATTCGTACGCACATTGTACGATACTAATACGAACTTCACAGAGATCGTGCTATATATGTGATCCGTACAAGTCGCTTCTGACTTCAAATATCCCAGCTCGTAGACTATTCGGGAGTTTGTTGAAACATATTTCACCGAGCTTCCGAGCTCTCTTCGACTTAAGAAAATATATACGATAGTCGAAAGAGTCTCAAAATCAACTCGTACGGTGCTCAAGCAATCTGATCATCTCGGCCTTGATGCATTCAGTGCAATAGACCGGAGAAAAACGGAAATGGCCGAGTATTCACGATTGGGTGCTCAAGGCATACTCCTAGCAAGCAATACAGCGCTTTACCCCTCACACCTGCACTGGCCCGAATAATCTGATACCGTGTCCTTGTTGTACTATACGACTAACTGAGAAGCATATAAAATATTAATAAGAATACATTGTATTATGGTCTAAATGACATACCAATTAGCATTATAAGTACATTGTGCGGTATTTTTTAACAACGGTACTTATCTTATTTCATGTTTTTATCATATATATGCTTATTCATTTCCGTTTTACATTGTAAGTCAGTTTAAAGCAGCACAGGAAGTCTTGTATGTCACTGCGAACCTGTACCATCCGGTGTGGGCTACTTATGTTGATCTATAGTATGCTCACGGCCATTCATCACATCCTTAGTACGTATTGTCCGTCATACGAGGATCATTCAATAAATTCGTAGTCAGGGTTCATCATTTTAATACACATTGGCAGAGAGACATACAAACTACATCACATTACAATACAGCCTTTCGGACACCAGTGCTGAAAATATTCAATGAAAGAACGCATTTTATAAGAATATACGGCTAAAATAAAACTACCACCTTACCGCGTCCACCACACAGCGTTATTATTATTCTGACGTCAGCGACATTATAGACGTTATAGACGTTTTGTTGTTTCTCGTGGTGTAATTATGTCATTAAAATGTAAATAAACATAAACATTCAAACTGTATATTATTAAATATATCTACCACATTATCTTATACAGTCGAAGTTAAGGATTAAAGCTAGACATAATGATTGTATATTGAAATAAAAGCACTTCGCATATTTCGACTGACGTTGTGTGAAACGTCCCTACGTGTGCCTATCTGCCTATCCCTGTATCATTTTCAATAGCATACAACTCTTCAGAAATGTGCCTTTGCCACTTAAACACAAGGCCACTGCATGCTGTATGTTCTGTTTTCGCTCCCTGTAGCAGCTTTTCGGGTGGCTGCTGTGTTTTAAAAGTCGCACGGATTTCCTTGCGTAACGTCGTAAACATTTTGACGTTAATGAAAACGTTACTCGCCTCGATCAATCAGTTTTTAATTCAACTTCAACGTCAAAATAACTTCATGATTTCGTGAAATGTCATGATAACATCTTGAAATAATCTGGCAGAAATATGGGAATGTAAATTAACAAATTCCGAATTTATAACTACATAAAGTTGAATTAATTAGAAAGGTACGTTACGTCGGCCGGAGCTGGTAGGTCGTTACCATGGTAATACAATAGCTGATGACATGCTACTGGTTTGCATAATTGAAGACAAAGTTGTATTGATTGTAGGTAATATGTTAATGTTTGTAATGATACAAGAAATTGTTATTTAAACGCAATTATAATCAAATGAGAATGATGGTCTACGAATATATTGAATGACCCTCGTATATACTTAATTATTATATTTAAGTGACAAAGAACCGGGTACTATCAAATGACTACTATATTGGGTTAATTATGTTAATGTATTGTCATCACATCCTTAAAAATGTAAATTACATCTCCTATTATAATACTACATTGTACATAAAAATGTACTATACATACTTATGTCTACGTCTCATAGCGCTATAGTTATACAGTCTAACACTAGCAGCCATGATAATTATATATCAAATGATTGTGGGTCATTGCGTAATGCCAGTGGCACTACAATCAATGATAAATAAATTATATCAAATACCTCCATACTTTCGTTATTTGTTCAACAAAATTTCTTTAACAAAATTATCTAGGTATTTGACATGGCTATGCAATATTTACAAGGGTGGCCTTGGGCTATCGAGGTCTAACGTAAACCGGTGTTTGTTTTGTTTTATTTTCTTTATCTTGTCGATACATGCGATACTAATCAAAGAAATTATACAGATTTATTGTTGACATTATTCCGATTGTTACCATAGGTACAGTCCGTTTCAGATAACTTCGCAGTGACGTTTTAGACGAGTCTAAGCCAGTAGGGAAATCGATATTATCATTATTTTAATTACATATCTTTATGTTATAATACTATACCGAGATAGTCTTTTAGTAATGTGGAATTAGTACCGACGGTAGTAATGAATTATTTTTACTAGTTTCCGTATGGGTTCGAATCGCACTCATGCTAATATTCTTTATCCTTGTTGTTTCATGTTGTTTTTAAGTTTATCTGTATTTTTTCGCCCGTTTTTCAATAGGTGTACTTTTTTTATTTGTCTTTTGATTTATCTATTTCATTTTTTACGTTTTATAATGCAAATCATTTTAAACAAATACAAAAATGTACAACAAAGCATTGCAAAACATTTCAAACACAAGAGGCCGATTTTGATTCTGATGCTGTGTCCGTCCCTGAATTCTTTCATATGCTAATGCTGTGTTAGTTCCTTCGTCGCTATAGAAGTATAACGTCTATAAGAAGTCTCTCCAT
This sequence comes from Spisula solida, assembly GCA_947247005.1. Classification (NCBI taxonomy): domain Eukaryota; kingdom Metazoa; phylum Mollusca; class Bivalvia; order Venerida; family Mactridae; genus Spisula; species Spisula solida. The sequence continues at coordinate 24,702,675 of OX365945.1, read as the reverse complement.
TTCCGTCTCGATTGCAATGTCTGTCGCCCAGTAGTTCCGCTCCACCTTCATTACATGAGCACAGCATGACCGCCAGTCATCTTCAGTTACAGATGCAATAGTTTCCCTGGTAAGCTTCAAGACTTCATTCTTGTTGAAGGACATATTTCGCGCACTATATATCCTTTGATGTTAGCCCTCACCAACTCTATGGCATTCAAATCTGCATGATAGGCGGACAGTCTGAGACAGGTATGACCATGTACTTGCAATCTCGTGTCCAATTAGTATGTTAGAGGTGGTTTCTGAACCGATCGTGATGGCAGGTTTGGCAGTAACTTCTCATCTAACCATCTAAAACTTCGCCGAGTTCATCTCATGGTAATCTCCACTGGCCTTCTTCTCCTGAAAAGAAGTTACGCACCTGGAATGAATCCCGATTCCGAACCAGCATGCACAACTATCACATGACTTCCCTTATTGAATGACACCTTGAGCGAGACATCCTCTGACTGCCAGGAGTTCGGTACTGTATGGGACGATCTAAATGATCGGACTACCCTGTTTCCGGTACTTCTTTATGCGACGTAGGAATTGTGCACGAGTAACATCGATGTCTGGCTTCTCCATCAGGACGTCTCTGTTACTCAGGGTTTTCTTCCAGGTGAATCCTAAATCGTTCAATGTTCGCATTCAATGTCTTTTTCCTCCGGAGTACTGGATCTTTTCTTGAAGAGCTTGTCGAATGTTATTAACTGTCGGGACTCTCTTCCGGCAGACAAGTATCTCGTGCACGGTACGACGAACAACGTCTTGGTCGAAACCATCAATCATCACCCTGTCTGAACGTTTCTTTCATTGAACCTCCGTTTCAGCAGCATGTTCTCTCCGATACTTGTAGAGCGTCCTTTCACTGGCACAGGTGTAGTGTGCGGTCCGTTCAACGGGGGATGTGAGAGGAATGTGAAGCTTTCCGGCTTGCTTTTCTTCTTTACACACCTGAAATAAAAAAATTGAATTCATTTAACTGAATGGTTAAACATTATTCGGCAATTCAAAATGCAGTAATGTCAGCGCAACGCTATGCAATGTCGAACTGAAATACGGAAACATAATTATGCTTGCAATAACCTTCAGAGCATTCTGCAGTATACAATTAGCATCATTGTTTACTGAGCAACGTTTTTCTTTACCATAACTGACGTGGATGCCACGGACATATTGACTAGACAGATCATATTTGACAAAGACCAGATAGGAATTTCAACCTGCACGCATTTCCGTGTGTTTTCGTGTATTCATGATTACAATGTGTTAACACATAGCTAATTGTCAGCCACTTCAAAACAAAATTAATTTGGTATTTTTCTATAACTTCTAGATATTGAAAGCTATATACTCAATGGCATTAATATACTATAGTATGGTTAAAATAATCAAACGGGAATAAACTCACAATAAATAAATCATTTAGACCTACCTGGATTCGAACCTACAGCCTGCAAAATCGAAGTTACCAGACAGCGTTGCTTACCACTGAGCCACAGGGACATATGAAAATAATACAATTATATAAAACTAATATCATTGTGTATGTAAGCCGCGTTACCTGAATTGATAGTTGTATCGATCCAGACAACATAAACAATTGTGACGTCACTGCGAAGTTATCCTACACTGACTATAGATGAACCACGAGTTTTGAGCCGTGACGGGAGATTACACTATTTAGTCATGGTGTGTGAATATAACTGGTTGGGATGCCTTTAAAATGCATTGATATATATTTTTGCATGACTTGTTATTGTCAGTATCCCTTGCTCAATCGGTAGAGAGCCTGATTATCAGGCTGAGACATCCGGGTTCAAGTTCTGATAACTGCACTTTTTTTCTCAACTACATTTTTTAAATTTCTTTTTTAAAGACATTGTTTAAAAGCCACTTTTTAAAATAATTATTTGCCTTTTTCATGTTTCGCTGTTTTTACTTCATATCTTTCCTCGGACACAGTAATATTTTATTTTTTTACTGAATTCAATACTTAAACTTCCATGCTCGTTTGATAAGTGCATTATATATATATCGATTTTTAGATCGGCCATACGGTGACGAGGCTTGGTAATTAAGAAATTAATTTTTACCGTGACACTAGAATTCGTATACAGAAATTGAGGAAGTTAACAAATGCTACGAAAATCACGTCCCGGCAAGAGGAGCTTTTAACTAGTTGAAGTCATCATCTAATTGCACGCGGCTACTAAGACTTACGACTAGGATAAATCGCTCGTTTTTTAAAACTTCCTTCCAGGAAATGCATATATAATTTCCTTGTGTAATAATACTTGAAAAAGCGATTTGAAAAAAATATATAAAAAAAGACCAAACCAAGGATCGAACCTAGAAAAGTAAGACTCATAAGACATCGCCGTATCCATTGGGCCACGTATTGAGTTACTTAGAGAAATTACTTATTTAACTTATATTGGTATTGCTTATATATACGTACCCTTTTTGTGTGAATCAACTTTGCTGCATAAATTAGTCACGGCTCAAAAAACATGGTTTATCTATATATTATCTTTGGTCAGTGACCTATAAGCCTTTTGTTATTATGGTAAACGATCTATAGTCCAGTCAGGAAAAAAATCAAGTGACGCAGCGGTCTAGTCCACTATAACGGTGTAAAACCATTTATAAGGCTTATACTGTACAAACAACTATAATTTCAATGCTAAACTAACATACTAAACTTTGCTCTACCTGTTTAGATAATGGTTGTGATTTTTTGCGCACACATAAACTGCAACGTCACTGTCACAATATCCTAACTGGACTATACTATAAAAACTATCTGTTGTTGTTCTTCTGCTTTTATAGTTATAGGGCGTAATACAAGTGTTATTTTACTTATTTATTACATAATTTTACGCGTTTTCTTTGGCAGTTGGCTTTTTGCTACTTCGTGTAACATTTAACAATTTATTTATTCTACATGTGTGTTTTATTTTTACTTATTTTTACGACTTTGTGCGAATTATGCATACATGTACCTATTACTGTTAATACCTAAATACCAAGCGCCAATTTAACTGTCTGACACCATTACCCGAAGCATTGCATGCGCACCTGTTCCTGATATCCGATGATCTGAAAACAGAATAAATGGATTTATTGTTTTCACGTTTTCTCAAAATATTCGCCCCTCATAGAGAACTATTTTTATTTTTTAGAGAGAACTTAAAGTATACCACGTTTCCAAACAGATAAACTGGTGAAGATACAATTGTTAACACATTAAAATCATCATAAGCTATAAGTGGATTTAGCTCGGTGGTAACGCACTGGGCTGTCAATCCAGAGGTCGTGGGTTCAATCCCTGGCATCGGAACTCGACATTTCTGAAATATTTATTATATTTCCGGCTATATCTGGCCGTGTGGTCTGCAAAGTATCTGGAAGTGCCAGGAAGCTGTGTATCGGTGCTATACACCGGGCACGTTTGTCTATTCGAAATAAGAGCTAGGCGCACTTCTACAGCGCCGGACATGCCTGTATCTAATGTCTCTCTCTCCCTTCAGGAGCTTTCCCTCAGTCTGTCCCTCTGGTCAGATCATGCTGTATCTGTACTGGTAGAGGATGCACCTGCGCCCTTGTGGCTGCAACACAATGATGTAAAGTGCCTTTGAGCATGCGTTCGCACGAAAAATGCGCTATATAAATCTGGTATATTTATTTTATTTATTTATAGGTACTAACAGTCAATACATCCTTACTGTGTTATACTAGTGCAGAGAATTTGACACGATCCTGACCTTTATGCATGAATATATTATAAATCGATAACGCGGTATATATAAATTTCCGTGCGAGTATCGTGGGTCAGCGGTATACTTCGGGCTAAACCGTAACTTATAACTTCTGTGGATTGTTTTCATAACACAATTTGAACTATTCAAAGCACGACAGCCCACATAGGCGAGTGGTTAGCGAGCCATACTACAGTATAGAAGTTGTGGGTTCGAATCTCTGGTGAAGTAATTTGTACTTTTTTTTCAATTTAAAAAAACATGTGTGTATTGAATTTAAACAAGCTCGAGAATCATGATAATATTGCTTTACATATACATGTACGGTGGTTGAATTGTGTATTTATAGGTTTTACTTCGATTTGCATCAGTTTGAAAATGTCGGACATACAGAACAGTCTATTTTTTGGTTCAAAATCAAAAGAAATTAGATACAACATGTCTGAGCCGTTTTTGAAATGTGATGATAAACAGGGTACGTGATATTTGTCCAGAAATGCAGATGTTGCTGGTATATACAAATTGTATATCAAACTATTTTGAAATAAAGATACTCGATAGAAAAGGTGAAAAGAAAAAAAGAAATCAAACAAATCAAACAAATCAATGGCAGTTCAATAACAAACACAAGTATACGACATGTTACCGATAAAACATTTATATTTTCTGTAAAACATGAAATAAAAAAATCCATCATAAGATGCTCACAGGGGTTGAACCCGGTACGCCAAGATTAGTATGGTGAAACACCCGAGTGCGCTACCGACTGAGCCAAGTATCTACATATATTTCGACTTTATTGTTTCGTAAGAAGTCAATTTAAATAATGTGGTATACACAAACAACCACGTGAATTTCCGTTATAATCAGTACGATTACAGTCGAAGTTAAACTTAGATATGTAATCTACCGTGAAATTATGCTAATAGCGGGTTCGAGAGTCGTGTCAATATCTCTGCACTATACTTCATAGAAATTGGTGTGACCAGGAGTGTTAACTATTAGTGTATCTAGTATGTATTTATATACAGTACAACCTCCCCCGAGCGACCTTCTTTAGAGCAACAACCTCTCCACAACAACGCCTTCAAAATTTCCATTAGGTAATATTTACTCTAAATATAACCTTTGTAGAGCAACAACCTCTACACCACCGCTAGTATTTGCAGATCCCAAAGGGTAATGCTCTACAGAGGTGCACTGTATCCATATATTCTGTAATTTATTGTTTGTAAATGACATGTTGTAAATTTATCTTAAATAAATATGTGTACATCCACTAAGTTCAGCGTTATATTATGATGCTAACATCGCTAACTGATTCAAACAGACACGCAGTATTGCAACGCACTTTGGTTTTGAAATCGCCACTAGCGTAATTAAATCAATGAGCGCACCTATTCATACATACATACAATTGTACATCATAAAAACGTACTTGTATGATCACAACATTCGAAACATCTCGGCAATTGTTGGCTGGGGTTTGGTGTTTGGTGCCTTATCATTGATTGCCAATTGTTACATTTATCACAACACGAGGAGTTCAATCAGGGTCCGTAATCACAACCAATTCTTACACTCAGAACTCAACTATTGAAAATTATTCTTTCTATGTTCATAGCAACCTTTTTTAGAACACAGTTGTAATAATGTCAAATTGGTACTGATTATCATTTTTGGCTCATTTTCTAGTTTAGTTTGGTGTTTTTGTAACCTAGAAATGTAGTTTATCTGTCGGAGTGGTGAGTGTGGCACTCAGATTCAATAATAACGAGTACATTTATACTTGATAAATAGCACACAATGGCAAAAATATATATCAAATGTTATTTTCAACACTCTAATAACACTTTTATTCATTTTCCTCATCTAGATTGGCAATCTAGGACAAATAATAGTTCATTATATAACATTTTTAATATCTGGGTGTTGAGTGTTGAGTGCTGAGTGTAAGTATTGTTTGTAATTTCGGACCCAGAGACTGTGAAAACTTTCACTTTGTCCGAACCAACTCTAAGTCGCTTTAAGTCTAGCCTACTCTGCGCCATCTTGAAACTACAAGATCGCAAATGTGCGTGTTTGCGTGTGAAGAATCCAAGCCTGTGCACTGATATAATCGACATATACCAACTCATAGTTCACGACAAACCCCAGCCTATAATTTATTTGGCGTACGTGGTGAAAAGGCCAAGTTGTTCCGATTGTATCTCTTGTTTGGAATAATTGAGCTGTATACCAGTGCTCCCGGTCTGTTATATACGTGTTGTTTTGTTATACGCTCATTAACAATATGTTACCTATCACCTTTCACAATAAAAGGTTAGATGGCTGATACTGAGCGAATCAAAAGTCATTCAAAAATTATGAAAAATATATAAGCAGATGACATCTAAGATAAATGTATAGTACTAAATGTTATTAAGTAGCTTTGTATCGTAAATCGTTGACAAATACAACATGTATTGTATTTCATAGAGTTTATATTAGAGTAAGTTTGATATATTACGATGATACAAGGCGATACTGTCACCCGTGACCATAAATTACCATAAATAACTAACCAATGTTGCTTTCGCCATAATATCGTACTGTAATATCACATATTTTCGTGGGTATTAAATTTCGTGGAATTTGATAAAAATGCATTTTCGTCGGGTCTTAAATTCGTGGATTACAAAACATGTAAGGATAAACCCATGTATGATATTTGATAGGTCGATTAATCGTGGGGATTAAATTTCGTGGTCGAGAGCAACAACGAAATTAACGATAATTCAACTCCCTTGAAAAACAATGAATTTACAATAAGTTGTAAAATAAAAAACTCGGGGTAATTTTAAAATACATCATCCGTTTGATAAGAAACATTATTAAGTCCTAAATGTCCACAAATGGTGGCATTCGGTTATTTTTTAAGGTCTCCTGATTCGAATGACTGCTCTATATTTGATCATTATACATATATGACACATTATATAGAGTTAGAAGTGTCTTTAGAGAAATATCCAGAAAATCTTACAATTTCGCTGCAGGCTTCGTCAAGGTTTTCTTAGCAGGTAAATGCTTGGTAGATTTCGAGTTAATTATAGTACGATAGTATCATAAATTGACTTTCATTGTATGACCTTCAAAGATGTCGGTACCGATTGTGTTATATTATAAGTACAGGTATGTTAAACAGGTGTAAAAGCGGACATACAATACATACCGTAAATTTAAAATACGAGCGATATACGTTTTTGAGAGGCGATAGCCTCTCTATACTACCATTGTCCATTTCTTAATACAATCTGAACCGCCTTTAGGCTGCTATGTGAATCCGCATTCAAGTAGTTCCAAAAACTGTGTACATTCCCATATCGGACTTGTTTCGTAATATGAAAATGACGTGTTCATCAAATGTCCAGACTGTATAGCTATTTTAGGAACTTCAGACCAGGCTCGCGTGATGGTTTTATCAATGAATCGTATATCGTCTACGAAGTCCTGTTATGCAATCATATGGTATGGCTATATACTATCCGCTTTCTATAGATGTCTCACGCTGTGAGGGAAGTGATTACAAGGCGGTACTGTAGGATCTGATAAATAGTCGCGTAGTATTATTTTTAAGCCACTGATATACGCATTCAATACACGTATTACATATAAAATAATATGCCCCTATTTACAATTTCTTAGATACCCAACATGCCTATATAGTCACATATGCCTATTTTCACATTCAAGACAAGATCGACAGTAAGAAAACGAACACTAAACGTGTAAAGTCGGTTTAAGCTTTAGTAGCAGCAACCAGATCGCCTTTCATCAGCACTCTCAGTGCTTTGATTTATTATACGGTTATAGATATCTTCTTAATACATGGATCATTCATTAGGGACGTATGCTAGATGTGACTTTAAGAAAACGAATCAATAAAAAAAAATCGACAAATGACTAGGCTATAACTTCGTATGTCTTCCGTAGGGAAATATATAGTTACTCTGTTGTTTTTTCACTATGTTTAAAACAACAGACTATGCTATAATTTTGATATAAAAATTTCAACTTCAACGAGATACTCTTCAACGCCACGAGGCCATCTACAGAAGAGGGAAAATGTAATCAGGAGGGTCATGATTGGGTCATAGATCGATTCCTGGGTACCATATTATATACATGTACAATCATTGCATTCAACCTTCTTGGTATAAGAGACATACTAAAAGCCTTAGTAGACGACACAATGCCAAATATCTAAACCCAAAGTATAACCGTTAAACTCTAGTTCAAACTTGACAAAATCATTTTGAAACCGGTGAAATAAAACTGCAAGTCGACTAGTCATAATTTTAGTTTCAATACAAGTGTAATAAAAACATATTTTTTGAAATATCGTTGTTAATACCTATTGATCAACAGTATTTCAGTCCTACGGGGACCTTGTCACTTGCGTAAAACCGGGTGTATTAGCAGTTCGTTCGAACTTACTTTGCTGAGCGCAATCGGAACGGTCCGTACGACATTTATCGTAGAAACGGCCGAGATGTTCCGAGTGTGCCTTACGTCCAACAAGGGATATATATTTTCGTTTTTTAGCCAATTTTTATATAGATAATATACAATTTTCTTATCCAATATAGCAGGTCAATCTTTAATAACGTTACGCCTAATTTTATGTTGGATATAATCATATTTATTCCCTCCATCTCGTTATAGCAAAATATACATTGCAATGTCGGGAAAACAGACATATAATAATTATTTTATAATCAGATTATGTATACAATAATACTAACCAACATATATGCCGCAACATACACATAAACAATACATAATGACGTTTAAACACATCAACATGTTTGATAATACATTTGTATTACATGAACACGAACATAGATTATGATTCACCGTTGTACGTACCGACCCACAGACGCCTATCACATAAGCATACACAACTCCGGTATATCAATGCTTCAAGGTTTTATTTCAAATTAGCATAATACATACCCTTGGCTATAAAACAAAATAACAGCAATAAATGGATCAATTAAGAATATATACAAGATAGATCTATCGTACATTAAAAACACCATTGTGATTTTAATGGATAAATGCAACATGACATTATAAACGTATACAAACATTACACGTCGCTTAATTATAATATTATGCGATTTTATTATAACCCGCTTGACCTATTTTCAAGTAGGATCAAGTAGTTCTTTAATTGCCCTTTATTGGTATTTGCTATCAAACTTTAGTCAGACGCATCGCTGGCTTAGAATTAAAAGGTCGTCAGTACAAAATATATATTATGAGAAACAAAAGAAAAACTGTCTGAAAACTACTCTAAACTTATGGAAAACAAGCTTTTTAAACTTCAGTTTGGTCAACATGACCACTTCCGATTTTCATGAAAATAGGCTCATAAGAAGCACCACGAGATGCATATTTCAAATATGCATGAGTCTAATAAGGTCGTAAGTAGTACGAACGACCTTCTAATTCTAAGCCAGCGACATGTCAACGTAGGTCCATGAAGATTCTAGATGCGCCGCTGACGTCTTGCATACTGCTAACTTACTGCTGATGATATCTACCCGAAATAAATCAACTTATAACTGAATTATGTATGTTATACATTACAGTCATGTGGAGGAAACGGTTAAACACCATCTTACAGCCTTCGCGTTCTAATAAAACGTAATAATGAAATCCCAGCTACTATGACTCTCTCAATGATTTCGCTGACGAAATTGTTCGTGATTGATATAAATTTGTGGTTTTATCTGTTCGCAATCTCAACACTAAAAACTTATGTTTGATATATCCAAAGTTTACTTAATTGATTAAATTTTGATCAGTGGAAGACACCACTATCATTTGATTAAGGGCATAAACAGATAACTTATTGTATTTTATATTATCGCCAGTCTCGTGTTATCGGAGAAGAATAAAATCAAACTTATCTGTATGCTTCAACAGGCAGCTTGTCTTGTACGAGATGGCGCTCAACACAAACACGTAGTTAAATATAGTGATTTTTACGACGTCTTTATGAACTTATTAAACATGTATATAAATATACATCTGGAAAAAAATTAAGCACCTCGTACTTCTAACAGCGGCTTAGTTCCGTAGCAAAATTTCTTATAAAAACCTCAAGTCTTTTAAAAAATGCTTGAAAAAATAATGAACTACGCAACATTAACAGTTAACCAGAAATTGCGATATAGTTTACAAAACTATTTGTATCATCTTCCCGTTACATAAACCGATTTCTTGTTATAATTTGTGTCAAGTTTTAAAAGTACCTGGAGCACGTTTATGCCGTCCGATGAAACCTCTACGTGTAGTGATGACTGTCATATGCATCTCACCCATTCGGTCAGGTTTCGAATTTGGTCAATAGTAAGCTGATCATGTTAGAACTGCTTCAGTGCATTCAGAGTAAGCACCCAATAATAATCCTTATATGCTACAGCGGGTTCAAATCAGGGCTTCTAGTTGGTCAGGGCAATGTTTTAAAATTAGAAAAGGTTTGGATAGTCTGTCATCATGTGTAAACGGTGGGGTTTAGTGTTGTCGATAAGTGGATAGTTGTTAAAATAATGCACTGCTGCCAGCTCTCCGACGTCGTAAATGTAACGTCAATCTGGCCTGCATGGTCACCAAGGTTATATTGTCTTCATGCGATAAGCAGTGCACATCATTACAGCGCCTCCGCGGAAGGAACTGTTGCCTTCTCCGTTTATAAATTGTGGTTTTGTTTAGGTCTTTTAGCCCCTTTTAACAGCTGAAACTATAATCGGACAAAGATAAATTGGCCGGGCTATATATAGTACCAGAACATAACCATTCTTGTTTACCTTTTGCAATTGAAGACCAATACTAGGTTCGAATCTGCGTACAAAAATAGCATACCTGATAAATCAGCTATAGACAGACGCGTTACCACTAAGCCACTGGGGCTATTGGAGTAATGAATGCTCAATTATTATATCTCGCAAATTTTCCGGTTAATTAGATGTGAAGGTCGCCGTTGTGTTTACTTACTATATGCTAAATTTAGCCCGGCCAATTTATGTTTGTCCAACTATAGGTCGTTCAGCTTTTTTGTTTTGACGGCTCAGACTTTAACTATTGTTATAGGAACATTTCTTACAGTGGTTTGATTAACACGAATTATCTCATTTACGCATTTCTAGATTTACAATTACGTACCCAGAAGTTATAAATAAAACTATACCACACATTTCTTGAAAAATGATTTATTTTTTTAACTTTTACATTCTAATGCGCAGACAATATCCAAATTGTAAATACGCATTACCATGTCATGTTTTATTTGGCCGTCACCTTGTAAACCGATTAGAATAAACAACACCATTTCATTGCTTTTAAAGGTGCTGCCTCAAGGATTGGGCTAAAATTTTGTATATCATGATTTTCCAACCTAACCAAGTATTGATGTAATAGAAAGCCACTGATGGTTGCTTTATGAAAGTTTGGTTCAAAAAAGCAATTTTAACCACTCTCGATGTCGCCCACTGTGTATTTTTTTCTTTAAAAAAGCGCTAAGTTTCCTTCCATCATGCTTTGTGAATTATGTAATTCACTCGTGATCGAACTGTAACATCAACAAACTACAGCGTAAACATCATTGACGTATTTGGTTTGTTTTTCGATTCGTTTTAATCAAATGCGAACAAAATTCAGGCAATTTAAGTAATAGTAGTGTAAATTCTATAGGGTATTAATACCCTATAGAATTTTTGATGTAAAAATACTCGATAACTAAACAATGCCGAAGTTTCTAAGTTATTTTTGATGTCAGTGTGCTTGTTAATGGGATATACAGGCAACTATACCAAAATTACGAGAATATTTCAAAATTTTATTTTGTTTTTTCAATAAAACAATACGTGAGGCAGTCCCTTTAACTTTGACACAACAATTTGTTATGGATTTGGCGCATTAAGCCGACGTGTAGCAAATAAGAAGTAGACCTATATTCCTCGAAGCGATGATTTATCTTACTGGCTTCATATTCTTACGTCTAGACGTGAAATCATTAAAAGTAACAAACATACGACCTCCACAAACATATCAGATAGAACTCTTGTGAATGACTGCTTTGAATGCGAATAATACGGTCATATATCATATCATTAGATACAAACGTATTTTTTATATTCTCTTGTGAAGTTATATGCATTTGAGCCTTCGAGAATAAACTAATACATGGGGAATGAATTCATAAATAACTCGTACTCTCTATAGCGAAATTTGATGCTTAAAACATGCTTTTCTTCAATGGAACATGATTTCATTCACTCGTCTAAGATCATCTTGATTTTCGATATGTCTCATCAACACTTTCAAATGAGCTGTCATGCGATACCTGGTAGGAGATATTTGACGGTTAGCGAAACATTATGAGCATATTAAGTTGAAATTTGATGTAATGTGGGTACAAATAATCATGCCGTGCACACAAACATCAAGGACTTACTAGTATCGCATAATATAGTAAACTCGTTTACAGAGGACCGTTTTCTTTCTCGATTGAGCATACAACAAGTAGGCTACTGCTGTCGACATCAGGGCTCGCAGTTCGTTTGTCCTGGTATTACGTTAGAAATTTATTGCTATAACAACATGAACATACCTAAAACATCGAACGTTCCGAAACCTAGATATCTTAAGTTTTCAGTTAAATGATCAAGCCGGGAACCAATTATGACGTATCGGCAAAGTAACCAATAGAAACCAAGCTTACAAAGCCTAAATTTCCATCCATGTTTAGCAGCCATTAGTATAGTAACGTAAATTTATATGTCTTTAGAACGAAAAATACATCATAAAATCAAAGCATTAAAGGTAAGCTATTGTGGTTATTAGAATCAGGAGTCACGCCGCGTGCATAATGCGCTTGATCTTGGTTGAAACATAATTGCAACATTTTTTTTTCTGATTTAGAACACACGTTTCATACACGCCTATCAATAATTGTGTATTCAATCATCTGGACACAGTTAATTTAAACACATTTCACATCTAACCCTGCCCCTGACCCCCCTGAGACTATATGGCAAAAATATTGATTGTTTAACTCGAGAATAGATAAACCATTTCTAATGTGCACGAGCATAAACCAAAACAATAAGTTTAACATTTGTATTTGACTTGAGTTCGTCTTAACTAGGTCATTCAACATTTTGACATCTGGGCCTTGGGCTTTCGATTATTTGACAGCTGAAACTTGGGCTTTCAGCGGTGAAGTTCATTTTCTCGGTCAGTTATGTGTGATACATTGGGCCGTGTAATGTATAAGTTGAGTGCTGCCTCCCCTGTCCGTTTTAACAAGCGTCTTCCAGTTTTTAGTTTTTACACCCTATTCTGATAAAAAGAACGAAACGAGACGAGTTCTGGCTTTTTAAAAAGCTGACGTTGTTCGCAGTCGAGTCTTATCATTGTGATTTGGCAGAATGTTGAGACACTCATTTGTTTCTTTATCTGGTATTTTATTTGTCTACATCATGGTCGGTTACATACACATCTGGTACAGAAGCACAGACAATCGCCATTCAAAGACACACACGTACTACTTTCATTACGATGGTGGAATGGGAATGCTACATTTTATTCGGAGTACACGTGTACTTGTAAACTTACGCTTTACATCTATGACGTTTTTGACCGAGGATTTCCAAATGATTTCGTGTTGCCAATGAACTGCGTTATTGCTAGATAATGCACGTACTAGGTTTTAATTGAAGTGTGCCGCTTTTCTGTCTATAATACAGTTGCACGCTGAATCAATCAAAGGTACCTCGGCAAGCCAAAATATAGTTATGAGGAGCTTCCACACATGTATCCACTATATAGATATCGACTGGCTTATACCTGGGTCACCTTTGACCCGACTACACCAAAGTACAATTATTACATTATACCTAGGTCACAAATTCTATCCGTATTTCGGTATAATCGGGCCAGAGTCTGGACGGACATAGGGGATGCCAGAGTAATTTTAAGTCTCTTTTAACATAAATGCATTGGTACTGCCTGGTCGGAGTCCGCGCGATGCATAGAAACATTCGGTATACATCGCATACACGAACATCCAGTTGATTTTCAACTCAAGTATTATTCGTTAGAACTTTGTTGGCAATATATTTTCTAACAGAAATGCATTGAACGTTGTATTGCGTTGCAATAAATATACACCCAGTTGATTAGAATGATACATCGCTGCCTAACACTCGTATATGTGGCTATAATTAAGAAATAACCTATGAAAACCATTGTATAATGCTATAATGGTTTGGAGTTCTGTCGCGTAGGAATAAATCTACAATGTGTACTAATTATTTTAGCGTCAGAACGACAAACCATTGTATTACAAAGGCATACTACGCCTTTTGAATATTTTATTTTGATTCTAACATGCCTAAGCGCACAACTAATATTTTGCGAGAGTATGTTGTTTAAGTTACTTGTGTTCCTGCATGACGTCATAAAACCAACTATATTGTGAGCCTTTAGCGTCGTGTATTGTTTAGAGCGGATCTTTTTATAAATACACATCCCTTTGCCAATTTAGAAGGTAATTATCCATCTTAAACAGCAAACGCCGAATTTCATTTTAAACCTGCCAATATAAAATAACGTTGTTCTTTTGAATGCTGACAAATGCTTGTTATACGTTGTTTGCACCGTGAGCAAGAAAGCACTGAAGACTTGCAAGCAATACAAAAGTCCCCTACCGATTTGAAGCCATGGCTCCTGAAGATTTTTTGGACGAATTTTCAATATTTCTTTGCAACAACAATACGTATTAATATGTTTGGATCAAAACATAATATTATTTAAACGCACATAACCTCATAATACCCATATTATAAGTGGACACTGTTGAGTTATGACATGGTCCAGATTTTTGTCGAACTGCGGACAGACTGACTTGCGGACAAAGGGCTAACATATACAGCTACCAGTGAATATGAATGTGAATATATGAATTTGTTTTTGCCTGTTCATTGTTTATCTTTGTAAAGATACATAGCGTGGTTAGAGTTGCTTTCATGGTGTATGTTGAATTACCAACGAACTATAATTCATACTATATGCCCTACGCATTCTCTCCGCCAAACTGTCCTGTCGTCATTTTCCACTGTTGTCTCTCTCACATTTAAAATACATAAATCATTATCTAAACTGACTGACTACCTACCTTACTGAAGCCTAGTGTGCCTATTTGTTATTGTCATATGAAAATTGCATTGTGTTACATGGGAATGTTTATTGGGAATGTTGACAGTTTCTGGAACTACTTGAATGCGGATTCACATAGTACCTGCGAGACCTGCGAGCCTTGAGCGAGCAGGTATATTGGATTGCATAAAGCAAAAAGTCGATAGAGGGGCACGTGACCTGTTCTCGATGGTTAACGATTTAAAAAAATGCAATTTGTAAGAATGTCGTGAACCAGACTAATTCCATTATTCCATGCGGATAACATCGGTCTTTGTCGCATTGCAATTGTTTATTTACCGAAGAAATCAGAACTGTCCGAAATTTCAGTGAGCGCTAGGCAATATTGAGACCATGGATCTAAACAGCAGGTGACTGCAGCTGCATAAGCACAGCGCTTCTCAGTCAATTCTCATGGAATTATCGGAATTGGTTTATAATCTTTGATATTGTTGAACACTGAAAACATGTCTTATGATAATACCTTTTAATGAACTGATACGAGGTTTCTTTTATAAGCATATAAATATTACATAGAACAAGGGAGTCATAATATGCAATTAAGTGTCTTGAAAATTGGTTTGTTATACATGAAATTATTTAACAATTTGTTGATAAATTTCGTATGTCAAATTATCGTGCATTTAGTTTTCCCAATTTGAAAGCTACCGGCCTATCGCGCTTATTTTTTTTCTCACAATTTTGAGATTTTCATGCTTAATTTTATACACATCAGCTGTTGAATTATGCAGATAGAAGGTCGAGGATCCTGTCAATTCTCTGTCAAATGAAGTCGGTACATCATTTGCTCGCAGGAACTATTTGACTTGTTATTGATAGCCGCCCTCGAGGTGGCTATCTTATGGGATACGAATTAAGATTCTCTCCTGGAGGTGAAAGGACAAGTGACTGCTAGTTATAATTCAATTAATAAATTCGCTTGCGTGAATTTTGCAGCTATTAATTGATGAGTATATAAACATATTTCAATGCTTATTGATCCCACTGTATTTACATTTTTTTGGATGGATAATGTTCGTAATTAAAATAAAAAAAATATTTCTGTTTTAATAATAATTGCTGATCCCTTTGGCCGTAGACCTGCTGAGGTGTCTATTTTTTTTATTTCTTCAAAACTACTGAACCTGATCGCTATAGTTTTATTCGTTTACAAATGATGCTGATGATTTCGCGTGAAAACAATAATAGTGTTTCATATGAATTTTCTTATTTATCAGTTATAGATAATGAAAATAAATTGCTGAAATTAACACAGTAAAAAAAATTCGTATCGCCTGAACTGGTCTATATAATTCGTTACTATAAATAGACACACTTATTCTGGTTGCTGGTCCACTTATTACTGATAACGAGTGAATCGAGAACCAAGCGAAGCGACTACTAAACGACGATTACTACTACCCGGTATCAATAGAAAATCCCGGTATTGACAGTTAATCACGCTGTGTGTTGCCTTGTTTACAGTACATTAATTATGTTGAATAATTGAAACATGCCAGAGGTGGGGGTTAACTAATTATAGATAGTGCGAATGGAAATTATTTAAACAGGAATTCACACTTGAAGAATATATAACATGTCAAATTCCTGCAAAACATAAATCTGCTTTGGCTAAATTTAGATGTGGTCTAGCCCCTTTGAGATTGGAGACAGGGCGATATGAAAATATTCCAGAAAACCTACGTATATGTCCAATTTGTAAAACTGATGTGGAAAATGAAATACATGTTTTGTTTCACTGTAATGCCTATCAAAATACCAGAGATATACTTTATTTTAAGGCATGTGAGGTAAATGTCAATTACTGGAATCTTAGTGACCACGATAAGTTAATATGTGTACTGTCTAACGTGAATATGATCAAAATAAGTGCCAAAACCTGTTTTATGATTTTAAAAACTAGAAATTACTTTTTATACAAATGATAATGTGTTTTTAAGGTTTTTTTAATACCTATATAATGCTTTAAATGTTAACTGTAATTAACTGTAATACTTCATGTATGCTTTAAGAAATCTATGTAATCAGTCCATAGTTACTAGACTTATAATTCAAAGTTTTGTTAAGATATTTGTGTCGATATACTTTTATGTTTCTTACTCATACTTAATACAATTTTAAACTTTGGACTTTTTAGATAGTTTTCAATTTTTGTCTCGTTTTAAAATGTATGTGTAAAATTGTGATTTTTGACACGTGATAACAAAAAAGAAATTTTATTTTGTCTTTTATGTTTAAGTCATTAGATTTTTTATTTAGTATTTAATAGGAACTAGTCTCTTATAACTCTGATTAGAGTGGCATTTTGGTTTGATATATGTAATTGTGTTTTATCTGTATTTGTATTGATGAGACGAAAATAAACTATAAAACTGTAAAATTGTGTACATGTAGTACATACCACAGGCGTCTTATGCCCCCCTCTAGACCCCTATACTACCCATTAAGGTACCCCTACCAACCAACACTCTCAAAAACAAGAATATTATGAAGGTTTTTTTATACACATCACAACAAATAACAATGTTCTGATCTAACTATTTAACACAATATTAGCTATGGTTAGGGGAGATAAGCAGCTAGAAACACTGTAAAACAATATTTGCATACATCGCTACTGACTGTGTTGGTGTACATACTTATTATTTGAACGTGTGTATTTTTGTCATACGGAAACTACCCGGTCACACCATCCAGGCACCGAACGAACCAGCAGCTACCTGGAACATAGTACGCTGAGCTTTAAGCAAGGGAAATACATCAGTACCTTTTAAACGATTTTGAATTTCAGGATCAAACCCGAGACCTCTCACACTCGAAACGGACGCTCTTCCAATAGGCTAACGAGGCGGTTGTGACACCATCATCACATGATCAACATAGTCAATACTGCAGGAAAAATGCAATTACATGTATGTATGAAACCACGAAATAATTAACTTATAAAACATAATAACTAGATTAGTCACATGATGATATAATTCATTGTCGCCAAGAAAAAATGAACCAAATTATAGAGTAACATCAATATACACGTGCATGTAATTACTCGTTCAGTAACCAGAAGTTTTTATGACGTAATTTTGTGTCGCCATGAAATAATGAACTGACGAAAAATCTAATGTCAGTAATAAGATAATAAAATTATCTAGTGTAGCAATACCACGTGACTTTTAATCACTAAAGACTACAAATCCAAGATTGCATTGAAATCGATGATGCAAAAACAAAGGCTATTTTTGTTTTCGTAGCGAAGCAAATTTCGTCTTGGATTTGAAGACTTTAGTGATGTAAAAGTGGTATTGCTACAGGTAAGTAAGTAAACGCCATAAAGCTTAATCAAGAGGAAGAAGAAGTTGATAGGCACGAAAAACACGCGCCATAAACATTCATTCGTGCACAAAGCGTGCCAATCGCACGTGTGGTTAATAGAGAAAAGTTCAATTATCAATTTAGGTTGCTTATGCATTAACGACGTTACCTGTGAAATTTAATCTCATATTATTGAAAATTAGATCTATTTTATTCAAATGTTTTGTTTTAAATATGTATACTTAAGAAAGGTCGTCTAGTGTATGTTTTAAGATGTTGTTTAATCAGCGTACAATCATAATATTGAAAATAAATAGTTTATTTAAAAAAAGTATATGTACCCTTAGAAATGTCGTCTAGTGTATAGTCTGTTATTTAATCAACATACAATCTTAACATTTTCAATAGGTTACGCATCATTAGGTAATAGTTTATTTATCAGAATTAACGTTAACTTGTTATCGTATTCATACTGGTATTACATTTACTGATAACAGACTGAAGGAATTTTGCCGGCACAAAGATCGGAAGGGAACACATAGTTGATTCCCTAACAGATAAAGCTGTCATTTTACCGCCATTGTGCGCAGAAATGACAGAAGACATTGTCTAGCGTTTAACACAGCCTTAGGTGGATAGCACAAACCAACGTTTTGTCTAACTTAAGTAAAAAGTAAATAATGGATGCATTTTAGCGCGGCTCTGTTTTTTTTTATATATTTTATTTATTATTTTATATGTAATTATATAACACGGTTAGATGACTCGTTAATAATTCAGTTGTTTGCGTTATATATTGGATAAATTATACCCCTACAATTTATGTGTTAATAGATATTCGTAGAACAACAGCTCTATAGCCGCATTTAACGCGAAGACAACATCGTATTGACAAAGGCGTTTCATGGTTGGATTAAGATAAAGCCTGGTATATAAATACAACGCTAAAGGATACACTACACTCGTATTGAACATATGCGATAGATCGGTCACGGAAGAAGCGCTAATCAGTTAATTTTACCAAATAATTTTAGTAAATAAATAATATATAAAAATGTGGGTGATTTCGTTAACTGTGATAACGTTGATTTGTAAGGCTACCGCACAAGGTGAGTGGGTGATTTTTCTTTTCTTTTTTTGTTGCTAAAATAAAGTACCAAATTATAAATGTACCATATCCATTATGTATTGATATTTAATATTATGATTGTCCAGTTGTTAAAGTAGTACCATACGAAATGTTGAAGATTATGTAAATGATGCTATACAATAGAGACAAGAAAATCTAAGTAATGTAAAGCTTCTTAAACAATGCACATCTACTTTAGAAAGTTTGTATCTGAATATGAATGTTTAAGTAGCCATGCACGTATAATATTATTGTGATTAATATGTTTTTATGTATGATTTATATCATTTTCTAGTAGCAAAAGGTGTTGTGTAAATGCCTATATATATATGCTAATGAATTGAACTTGGTTGTTCTGAACTCATTTACTCTAAGCTTAAATAACTAAAATACTAGCCATTGAATAGATATAAAAATCGCAATTTTTAAAGGGCGCAGTATTTTTATCTTAATAATTATGTACCGTGGATTCGAAATTGTAATTTTTGTTTACGTTTAACAAAATGACCATAATATTATATCGTATTTAATATTTTACATAAAATAACGGTTTAACATCATCATTATTTTTTTGCAACTTATTTTTCTTTTTTTCGGACGACTTGTTAATATTTACATCTGCTCTGCTCTGCTCTGCTCTGCTCTGCTCTACTCTACTCTGCTCTGCTCTGCTCTACTTTGCTCTGCCCTGCTCTGATCTGCTCTGAGCATTTAGAAGTACAAACATTTGTCAAAAGGACGTATATCATCATCAGAACATTTTCAGACGAATCAATACGTATATTTCTTTGATCAGCATCAGTAGTAACGTTATCTACATTTTAACCAAACTTTAGCGCAGAGGGACGCTCTTGAATGAAACGCAATTTTCTCACAAAATCATCAAACTAGTAAAAATAAGCGACCATGGAAATGTACTAATTCAGTAGTGCTACTATTGAAAAACAGACAAACGCATAATCTCTTATATGCAATTAGGCATACAGCGCAGTTTCACCCTGTTCGTAGGTACAAACATATTACATGCGCGTTATTACTGGATAATTTATGTGATTTTGATCTAACTTTGATATCCTTGAACTTACTTTACGGCTAGACTAGTAATCAGTTTTCTAAGCCAAGCTCATAAGCAGCATCCCCTAAATGAACACTTCTTGAACATTCGATCTTTGCATTACCTTTACGTAATGTTGCATATTTTTCGTATGTTGAATAGTTTAAAATATGCTTAAAGCGCGGTTTATCGACTTTACATGAAAAGAAAAATAATCAAATATATTAGGCGGAAATTTTTGATACAGTTATATACAATAATCACCTTGTTTTCGTCTGTGACATCAAAGCTGGGTATGATGTAATCGTCAACTGCTCATAATTATGTGCATTACATGACGCACGATTTCCGTGAATATAAATATAACTTTTTAATTCGTTATCTCAATATACACTAACGGCAGTATCCGGCTTCATGCATGTTTGCTTCAAAAATATTTTGTTTAGCTAAATTTACCGCCTCCTCGATAGCCTAGTGGCAGAGTATCCGCCTCGAGTGCGGGAAGTTCCGGTTTCAATCAAAGACCTCATCATACCAACGACGAAAATAACGGTGCGAGTAATTCCCATGCTAGACGCTCAGTATAAACTGGAAACTGGCTTCTCTCCTCTCATACCCTAGTCGTTGTGGATAACATGATGAATAACACCATGAAGTGTGTCGAGAGTAATTAATATAAGTTTGAAAAACTTATTCCCCAATCGACAAACTCTCTGTCCATGCGAATTCACTAACAATGGTGTACTAAATTATAAAGTCATCAGCAGTGTTTGGTATCTACACTATGTCTGACCAGAACCTTCACGTCTGTTAAGCGTATTTTGTCTTATTATTTAAAACTAAATGCTTTAGTTTGTTCCCGTTGAAGATTACAGAATACCGGAAAATTCCGAGCGATCCCGAGGAATGTCGAAGTGTCCGAGATCTATTAGTGTGTGAAATCCTTAAATGAATGTTTAGGTTGCCTAAATACGAGTTCAATTAGTAAACTGGCTACACAGGATTGTAACGTCACTTGACTCACCACTATAACACGTTATAAACTACGATACATGACATCTGGCCCCAAATTCCGAACCATCTCAGCTGCCTTACATTGCCTTCAGCTAAATCTCATCTCAAATACTGTCATACATCTTCGGGATCAATTCCATGCGAGACCGGACACAACCGTTTGGTCTCACAGAACAGACACATTGTTCTGGGTTTATTATAGTATAATTTCAAGAGCTACAGCTTCAGATTTGTATCAAGCTCAGACTCTGATTTGAGTAAAATCTAAACTTGATCTGCGATTTGTGCTTGAGATGCTTCAGGACACTGGGGCCTGAGTTCCGTCCGAGCGTTGCATCGGTTTTCAGTTCAATCATATCCATACGAAGACAGTACCAGTAAAACTCTCGGTCGGAACTGTGAAGCAATGTATCTGGATTACTAGAACTACCGTGATACTATTTATACTAAAAGTATCGGGATTACTAGAACTACCGTGGTTCTATGTTTTACTAAAAGTATCGGGATTACTAGAACTACCGTGGTACCATGATTAACTAAAAGTATCGGGATTACTAGAACTTCCGTGGTTCTATGTTTAACTTAAAGTATCGGGATTACTAGAATTACCGTGGTACTATGTTTAACTTAAAGTATCGGGATTACTAGAACTACCGTGGTGCCATGTTTAACTAAAAGTATCGGGATTACTAGAACTACCGTGGTGCCATGTTTAACTAAAAGTATCGGGATTACTAGAACTACCGTGGTGCCATGTTTAACTAAAAGTATCGGGATTACTAGAACTACCGTGGTACCATGTTTAACTGAAAGTATCGGGATTACTAGAACTACCGTGGTGCCATGTTTAACTAAAAGTATCGGGATTACTAGAACTACCGTTGTACCATGTTTAACTAAAAGTATCGGGATTACTAGAACTACCGTGGTGCCATGTTTAACTAAAAGTATCGTGATTACTATATTATCTACTGTAAACCAAGAAATTATTTTATGCAATTTAATTTAAAACTAAATGCCGCCATATTGGTTTTAGAAAGAAAATGTCACGTGACAAAAAAGTACTGTCAAAAAGTACTATCACCCTGCTGACAGTAAAAAAATGTTCAATCACGTGGTATATTGATCCGCTTGATCGTAATAGTAAGAATACTACCTGTTTGTCTATGGGAAATTAACATTACGAAAAAAGTGAGGGGTAATAATATCAGATATCATATTGGTTACGCAATATTCCCCCAGTGTCTAATATATGGTGCGAAACATGGTTGTTGTGAAATGCGGACGTGCGTTCTTTCACGAGAGACATTTAGCGTTTCATTAGTTCCTTTGTCGTACCTCATTAGCGTCATTTGGACTCAGCAAGCAACGGAACAAATGAAATATAACACATCCTATTGTTCCGCATCCCAAAACCGCGTCTGAGGGCGCACAGACGGGAAGACAGACGGTCAGAGGACAGGTGATGCCCAAACATGGGAGACTAGCAATGATTATTAGTCCCTTACCGGTTTTTGACCGGAGGGACTATAGGTTTGCCCTCCGTCCGTCCGTCAGTCAGTCAGTCCATCAGTCAGTCAGTCCGTCCGTCAAACAATCTGGATCCTGACATAACTCAAACAGTTTCCAAGCTAGGTTTATGAAACTTGATATGTGGATAGGGGGCAATAAGGGAATTATGCACGTCTAAAAATATTTTGATTCTGACAAAAATTGTGGTTGCTATGGCAACAGAAAGAGTGAAAATATGCCCAAATCTTGATCCTGCCATAACTCAAACAGTTTTCAAGCTAGGTTTATGAAACTTGATATGTGGATAGGGGGCAATAAGGGAATTATGCACGACTAAAAATATTTTTGATTCTGACAAAAATTGTGGTTGCTATGGCAACAGAAACATTGAAAATGGCCTCAAACCGGTAGGGGACTTCTGTATTGCTTGCAATTCTTAATTACTTGTTATATTCTAATTTTCACCTCATCTTTACTATTAAATCATATACTCAGCCACATATTTAGCTATAAATTGAACACTAATCACAAATGATTGAAAATCAAAACGACTGCTTCTCAGCATACGTATCTAAAGAGATTCTCTCAGTTATTAGTCCCCTACCGGTTTTTGACCGGAGGGCACTATAGGTTTGCCTTCCGCCCGTCAGTCCGTCAGTCAGTCAGTAAGTCCGTCCGTCAAAAAATCTGGATCCTGACATAACTCAAACAGTTTTCAAGCTAGGTTTATGAAACTTGATATGTGGATAGGGGGCAATGAGGAGTTTATGCACGTCTATAAATATTTTTGATTCTGACAAAAATTGTGGTTGCTATGGCAAAAGAAACATTGAAAATGGCTTAAAACCGGTAGGGGACTTCTGTATTGCTTGCAATTCTTAATTACTTGTTCCATATACGATGGTGATCAACAAATACACGGAAATGCTCTGAAATCTTTACTACGTAACCAATATTGAAAAAATCAGTAGAAATGGCAAAGAAACATAATGCAAAACAGTTACTGTCGTGTGAAGCATGTTTACCATAATTATTTTGAGGATTAACATTTTTAAAAAACACGGTGGACGGTGGGTGAACACAAAATCTCAGTAGGAACACTTTGTTCTCAGCCGTACCAATGTATCCTAAAAGTTCAATTTCAAGTATCCCGGGTCATAGAAATGACTACTACATGTTTGACATTTGATTCGAATTAAATCAAGTGCTTGAAAATGCATTCGGTATACAGTCAACTTGTTTTAAATTGAAATGATCAAGGCCTGAGATTTATTTCGGATGATTGCGCCCAATGTAAAGTGGACGCATGTAATAAATTGAATGAATACACATACAGTTTATAACATAACCTCTTTATACACTCCCCAAAAGTTCTAAACCGCCAGTTTATGTTTCATTCCCGTTTTGTAAAAAATGCATGTATTCACCAGAAATGTCGCATATCGATACATGATAAAGAGATCCAGCTGAGAATTGACTTATATTGTCCGTTTTGCAGTTAATTTATATACAAACTCTGTGTTTTATATACTTTATATCTTCTATACTTCATAAAAAATACGCAATCTTTTGAGAAGATATTATAGTTCATCTAAATGCATCAGTGAAATTCAATAGCATTAGGTATACAGATATATTAGATAATTTGTGAATTTTCACCATTCGTAAAATAGGTGCATGTATTTAAACCTAAAATAGAGCATGGTATGTGATACATATAATCAGTGGCTTCAATATGTTGAATGTACCTAAAAGTATTCGTGAATGCTGTGTAAGTTATACCATAGAACTATTACTAACAAAGCCCAACAGAACTAGTAAGTGTTATCTAATATAGACTAGGAAATGATGCTGTGCAAGGCAGTGATACATTTTAATAGAGCCATGAATTACCTTTTCCTTGTGTCGAGTACCCGAAACAGTTATCAAATCAAAAGCAGCACCAGGCTCAGTAGTTGGTATCCTATCCCGCTAGGAATGACTTCTGGTCCTGATATCCCGAAACATCTAAATCTGAGCTAAATCTCATCTCAAATATTGCCATGTGCCTTTTAGATAATATCCATGGAAGGCTGGACTCAAAAATCGTATCACAAAACTTGAAAACCATATTCTGAGTTAATTACAGTAAAATTTCAAGAGCTCAAACTTCAGATTTATCATAAATTCAGACTATGATTTGAGCAAAATCTCAATTTGAGTTGAGATTTCTAATTGAGATGCTTCAGGAGATTGGGGCCAGGTATACCAGACAGTGCTTTGTCATCCTCATAGAACAAGGAATACCTGTTCACAGTAGTGTAAGGCTGTTTCAGGTCATATATGTGACCTATTGAGCAAGTAATAGCCTCAAGATAGGGCGCACGATTTGGGATCGAGAGGTCCCGGGTTTAACCAAACTCTACGTCATTGCTGTTAAAATTTCTAAGAGCAAGAGTAACCAACAATGCTCCACTCGACCAAGGTGTGAATTGGTACATTTGATCAAGTGTCTGTACATGTTCGATATTCCTGGGCGCTGTATCTCGATGTAAGTTGCACACATACCAGGGGAGAACTAGTTTCTCCAAGGATTCTAGAACGCAGGATTCCTTAGGTAGCCAAATGAACATGGTGATTTAAATGTCAAAGACTCAACGGCTGAATTTCTGAAATTGGTACGAAAACTCGGTAACTTTTTAACTCAACGCCAAATGTAGTTTGATACCCTATATATTTATGGATGGCTGCGTCTAGTGGTATAATGTATTAAATGAAGTCAGGAATGACTCTGTTAGGCAATATTTAACTAGGGATGGCTTGACAGGTAATTAAGAATCCTTATAGATTCAGGAATAGTCGTTGCCATGCTTCCAACAGTATTAGGTAACCCTTTTAGGTAATAAATTGCTATGCTATCCTTTTGAGCTGGGAAATGATGTGTTACATACCCCATAGAACAATAAATGGCAGACCCAAGCAGTGTTGGGTAGTATAAAAAACACTGACATATTAAGCTCATTTAAAAAACTTGCAGTCCTAAGTAGATATACCGGGAGTCTCTTTCCGGTGTTTTCCTTTAATAGCTGAAGACCACTGGACACTGGTTGTGTCATAGTTTTCTATAGGGGCTGACACAACCATATTTGGTAGCCTGTCCTTGGTTTGAAGGACCATGATGAAGACGATATATTCAAGATGAAAACTATCGGCAAACTAACCTCATCGCTTCCGCAGTCGCTCTTGTATAGTTCGGGAAATACTGCCTCGACTCGGCATCCCTTCCGTTCACAATCGGCGCCTTCGGCAACTATTCGGCATGTTTCTTAACATGATCGGCATATCTTCCGTGTTGATAACTCATCCGTTCGTCATATTCGGGGAACTTTCGGCATTGCTTCAGCTTCCTTCGGGAACAGCTCGGGATGGTTAAAATGATTACGAAGCCTCGCAGAAGGCTTCCCGAAGGTGCCGAGTGAATGACGATGTATTCCCGAACATCCCGAACTGTTGCTGATGGGTTTCCGATTACGCCGAAGCACTCCCGAAGCACTTCCGAACAAGACCTTCGGAATTTGGATGCCGAAGATTTTTCGGTCCCGAAGTGTCCAGCAGGCTTCCAGAAGCGTACAGGAACGACACGGAAGGGTTCCAGAACGTCGCGAAGACATGCCGAACCATCCCGATTAGGCAAATTTAGCCTTCGGGAACCCTTCGGGGTCCTAGTGGACGGCAGGTCATACGCTCTATCACTGGGTTATCGAGATTTAAGCGAAGTTTGATGTTGTCTACTAAACATTAATAGTTATCACCAGCATTATCATCACATTTCAAGTATATTGGCTTTTGTCTAGCATTTATAAATGCTTAAATCTTTATAACTTCCCCACAAAAATATAATTCTTACAAGATTTAACATAAAGACAGCGTTTCATTTCAACTACTTAAGAATTGCTGTTATTATTGCGACCACCCCGTTTGTGCGTCTGTTTCAGTAAAGTGATTGGAAGTTTGTCTCCTATAACTTTGCTTATGAAATGATGGTAACGAGAGCTTAACCACAACCCACAGGCAGTCGTTAAAAAGTGGCAAATTAACGATTATTCGTTAATAACGATTGTTTCGAGATATCCGTCAAAACCCTAACGATAGGCTAACAATAGTCGTTATGCTAACGAGAGCTTCGAGCTACTTACCCCTGGCTACCTACTGTATATATAGGTACAATCGCACTGTATTATAATCGACACCCTGTGGTAATCGATATCCAGACTTTATTTTGGTATTTTATTTTTTTACCCTACTTCTGTCCCCGGTGTTAAGGCTAGGCTATATGATAGGTGGCCTACTTATATAGGTATGTCACAACAAACATTTGCGTACATATTGCGACAATTATCAGAAATTGAATTTGATAGCTGTGCTAAAAAAGTGAATAGATGTTACGCTAGTTTTTTCCACAAGGGAAATGGGACATATCGTATGACCGTTACATTATTGGCCTAATTCGCTGGATCAATTTGCTGACCTTCTGTAAGGTTACAGAAATGTTGTTTAATCAGAGAAACAAACAAACTGTAACTTGACTCCCCAGGGTTTATTTTGCAATCAGTCCTTATATGATATCAACGTCATTTGCATGACAACACGATCGCAATGCAAGTTGAGCACGGACTTGATATAACTATTGCATCGTTCAACATACATGTAATTGAAAACATTTGTCCGACAGTATTAAAAGTGCAGCATACGCTACGATATATATTTACTCATCATACTATACATAATTATAGTTTAGCTTGAACATCCTTTTATACAAATGTACTTAAATGTCTTAAAGTATACAAGTTGAAAATGAAACATAACTTTAATAATAAGCATCATATTTGTATTTTATTTTGATTGATCCCTACCCATCTTTTGTATGGACTATGTAGGGATGTATTGTCTGTTACATTATCCTGTGATATCCATAACATTAGGCGCGCGATTATTTCGTCGCTCGTTTTCTTACCCCAGGAAATCAGTAATTACAATATTACAACCATTTTGCAGACAAAATCACACATCCAGGGTTGCAATACATATGTACGTTGCTCTTACAGCATTCTTAAGTGCCGCATGGACATACCGGAAAAACTGCAATGTCAGCAATTCGCAGACAAGTATTTTAGTATACATTAGTCGCAAGGCTGATTCGCCATTTGCTTAAATCGTCCAGACTTTAGGTAAATACAAATTAAGTGGTATGGTCAAACGCCATTATATACTCGGTATTGTTAGCATTTCACACACCGTTGTTAGCACTAGTAGTTTGCGCTAACTGATCAAATAAATACAGCGTAAAATAAGTAAACAGAAACATCTATAATTACAGAATTGCGACGTATAGACGTTTATTTAAAAGTAGATACTAAATCATGGGTAAATATACGTAACGGCTTTATGATGTACAATAACAGAACGGACAGAATACCAGACAGCAATTGAATCTATTTCAAAATTAATTAGTTCAACAAATACGGTTCTATTTATAACCCAAGCTTTTTTTATTTGTTTTTATTATCCTCGCCGCCGGAAATCCATATGGGCGAGGCCCCTAGAAGAGGCTAGTCACTTTAGTTCTTGGGGGATAGTGCATGATACAGAAGATGCCCCAGTTCCAGAAGCATCCCTGGTTCTTTTACGTCCCGATGTAAAGCATCTTACACGGAACCTCGCTTAACGTCTCGTCCAAAGACTGTTAGTAATTTTATTTATGTTAGGTGGGAAACACTGAAAAGCATTTCTGTTTTTGACCGTTTGGAGTAGGGACCGAACCCATAACATTCAGATAAGCAGTCAGTAGCCCTTACCACTAGACCACTTGTCCACCTCTTTTCCAAGGTCCCGATCCACGACTGCGTTTATATCGTGTTTCGTAACATCGGATTCGTAACAACGGATTCGTAACATCGATACGTGTGATAACGACCCAGATCGTTCAGGTTCAGTCATTGTATGGGTATATAGTCCGCTAGCGAAATGCACTTGTTCACACACTCGTAATTGTAAAATAATTACAAAATGTATACGTTTAAATACCATTACAGTACGGCTTTTTTCCATATTTTAAGTGGGTGCGGTGTTCTAAATTGAAACCAATATCTTTATAATCACGATTTAGACCTGTTTTGCATTCGACTGACTGTATAGCACAGAGAATTTGACATGATCCTGACTTTTAACCATAAATATATTACAGGGTTCTTGCGTTGAATATATAAATTTCCGCGAGCAAATCGTGCAATAAGTTTGAATACATATAAGTAGGTTCTGTACGTCTTTAAGAAAACGCAGTCATTGTCCGACTGTCTGCGCCAGCTCTCCGACCGAATGTAATCAATTTTAAACCTTGGAGAAATTTATATCACTTCATTTATCCGTATATGACCAATAAACGACGGGAGGAATTTGCGATATTGGGCCAATAAATGCAAATTAGATACAATTAAATAAGTAGAATTTTAATACTGCTACAAATTTACATAAAATAAACCGGCCACAATGTTCATTGCAATGTATTAGTAAATTGGCACGATAGTGATTTTGACCAAATGCTAAAATACAAAGGAG
This sequence comes from Spisula solida, assembly GCA_947247005.1. Classification (NCBI taxonomy): domain Eukaryota; kingdom Metazoa; phylum Mollusca; class Bivalvia; order Venerida; family Mactridae; genus Spisula; species Spisula solida. Next base: position 24,673,007 of record OX365945.1, on the reverse strand, counting down.
CATGTCAATAGGATTCTAAACCACACGAATAAATGATAAGTCTAATCTATCAGGCAAGAAATTGCCCTTGTTGGAAATTCGAAGTCCTGAAGATAATTTATTTTTGTCCCAGGAAAAAACGACACAACCACAAGATATATTACAATTATGAAATAAACTTAAGTGTCGGTCGGTTAAGATGCATCTAGACAGTACATTTTGATGTCTAAGTCTAGGATGTACATTTCGCAAAATGTACATCAAGTCTAACACACGACATTTCCCACTAAACTCTTGTAACAAATTACAATGTACTTACAAAGTACATTTTGACTTATAGGTCAACATGTATATGCCTGACACACTATAACGCGTCGTTACGTATTTTTAGTACCCGTCACATTATATTGTCATAGTTCAATAGTAATCCGCATTTTCAACCAATCAAACACCATTATATAAAACACACCATACCTTATTTACTAAAAATAATGTCTTAACTTGTCCTAGTAAATGGATGGATAGTCAATTTATTGCCTCCAAATATTTTTACTACCATGACTTTATAGATTTTTAGAAAATTGCATTATACTAGTACATAATTGATGATTTTATAGAACACTTACCCACAAATATTATATAGTATATAGTACTGTATACACATGTCATTATTATATATGGTCGGATTAATGGTATATATCTAATTAACGATTTGATGCTTTGAAACACGCATGCATGGACATTTAAGCAGAATTACGTTAAACATTTTGTTCTAGTTAACATAATAATTATATTTTACAAAGCTTAGGCGCATCAAATGAAATACGAACACGCTAATGATAATTATTAATCCCCCGCCACGAAGTGGGAGGGGATTATAGGAATGGTCTCCTTCCGTGCGTCCGTGCGTGCGTCCGTTCGTAACAAAATCGTGTCCGCTCTCTAACTTTTTAATGCCTTGGCCGAATTGCATGAAACTCATACCAAAAGTGTAACTAATAAAGACGACCTGCAGAACGCACATTACAACCATGTCGGTTCCAGGTCAAGGTCACAATTCAAGGTCAAAGGTTGGAATCTTACATTCGTGTCCGTTCCATAACTTAGAAATGCCTAAGCCGAATTGCATGAAACTCATACCAAATGTGTAACTAATAAAGACGACGTGCAGAACCAACATTTCAACCATGCGGTCTCAAGACCACAGTTCAAGGTCAAAAGTTTGAATCTTACATTTCGTGTCCACTCCATAATTTTTTAACACCTGGGCCGAAGAGCATGAAACTGATACCAAATGTGCAACTAATAAAGATGACATACAGAACCCACATTCTAACCATGCCGGTTCAAGGGCAAGGTCACAGTTAAAAGGTCAAATGTTTGAACCTTACATTTCCCATCCGCTCCTTAAATTTTTAACGCCTGGGCCAAATTGCATGAACTCATAGCAATTGTGTAACTTATTGGACAATTTTACTGTTAATTAATGCGGCGGGGGATTATAGCCGACTTTTGGACTGCCTTGTTTACAAATGTACAAGGGGGAGTTTTGCCAAATGAAAAAATGGCCCAAATACTCTGGACTGTCAGGATGCCTGCTACGTGACATTATTCAATTTGGACACACTTGACACACTCCATTATACTACGGTGCAACTTCAAATGACTTGAGACGGACGTACAATTTAATAAGTGATATCGTTCGACAGATTAAAACAAACATTTTGTCCCGCATCTTTCAAAGTATTACATTCGATACAATTAATACTTCTACTTAACTGTAATACGGACCGGCGGTTGTCTTTCCATTTCGTATGCATATAAGATTACCCCACATTACACCGTCTAATGACCCGTTACGTTCTGTACACCATAGATTATGTGCAAGATTAATTGATTATGAAAACAGGACATTGTTGCCTACTGACAAGATTAATGTCAATATTGTAATGGATTCCTTTTGACAATGATGTGTTATACAGTATATATGGCAATTTTGCAATTTAATTGAATTTGTACTTGCATTGAACAATGCATTATACTGTCCATCCAAATCCTTTAAACAAATAAAACCCCAGTCTGTGGTATTTGAATACTGTAAAATCTCTTATTTATTAGGGGCACAAAATTTCGTAGATTTGGTTAGGGTAAAATTTCGCGGGATCGCAAATTTACGGATTATTATACATAGAAGGGGTAACTATTGTTCCATAGTTTGGTGGTCGATTATTCGTGGGGATTAAAGTTTGTTGACGAGTTCAACCATGAAATGAACGAAATTGTAACCTCCACAAAAATAATAATTTCGCAGTCACACTATCAATTATGACATCAAACGCGATATACGACATACCCAACTCGCACTGAAGGATAGCGTTATGATTAATATCATCAAACGCATTATAAGCTGTACATTGAATTTATTTAAGATCGTGTACTTTACTTATACTTCTACTTATGTTTTATGTGTCATATCATGATTTAAAAATAACTGGCCTTGCGGTTTAAAACTGCATCGATAATTTAAGTAAACACATGCAATATCAAATTTGATGAAATGCATTTTTCTCAATATTTGTAATCAGTGTGTAATAGCTTTAGACATACCAGTGACAACTGCATAAAACACACAAGGGCTACTCACACATAGACCATCTCAACATTATTGCCACTATTTCTGTTTTACTCTTCACTTAACCTTAGTATCGAGACCAACTCAACAAAGAGATCAATTTTCAAGGGTGGAAAAGGTGGAATTATTGTTATTAAAATTTCAACAGTGTTCACTGGGGGTGGGAAGAATGCCTACCAGGTGAAACATTGCATGCTAAATTAAACGGTTGCTAAGGCAGCGTTGTGTTACAGAGATATCATATTTGCTAATTGCTGCAACAGGTCAGAAGAGACTGAATTGTGTTCTAAAATGAGCTCTAACCACTTCGACATTTTAAATAGCAGCATTTTCTCAGCTATCGGTAGATAAGTGAGTGCAACAATGTCAAAGCATCGGGTAAGATAATAAAAGCCACTCCAGGGCTTTTTGCAGTTTTTAAAGAAAAAACAATTTACGATTAAAAAACGTCATGATGAGGCTGCGTATGTAATAACTAACATGTACGGCGAGACTGTGATTGTAGTTCTTTATTGCTAAAACATTATTTATGATTGATATCAAATCGATGTAGCTTCAACCTCAAAGAAATTATAGTGTTTTTGTCGGTACTATAAATCCACCGTGGCCTCGTTAAAAAGTTAGTAAGTACCACTGGCTGTGATAAAATTAATAATAAACAACAAACAGGCACGGGGAGTCAATGAACTTTTGAAACGATACACGTTGTTTGCTCCCAGGTATAGCAATATACATGCACGATAGGCTGATTGGCGCGTACCAACTGTTTTGTGAGTATAATATTCCGTAGCTGCAAGCTTTTGTAGTGGTTGATATTATACGACAACCCTCACTCGTTATTTCGATATTTAGAACGAGTAGAACATAATTGATCACAACAAAAATTGGACAAAAAGGACGAACGACCGTACTACTACTCATAATTCAATTCATAGGGACAAGTAAAAAATATACTGGCATTTCGAAAACTTCGACTTTAAGCCAGTTCGACAGAGACCTACCATATGTACAAAGAGTGAAACTCACTATACTGTATAATAAAAACAATATGGTATCTATGTAATCTGTTTTGTAATGTTCATTACCCACGGTTATTAGCTATGTAATAAGCTGGTGGATTATAAGATTATTGATGTTATTCGAGGTATTTTACCTTCTACATCAAGCTCTGACTTCATTAATAGAGTAAATTCCGGCTTTAAAAAGTTTATTAAGGTCGTAGATTATGTACAAAAATATCATTTGGAGAAAATAAGAAAAAACTCTTTACTTAGGGAAAAAACTAGCCTTTTCAGCTTCAGCTTTGTCGACATGATCACTTCCGATTTCCATATAAATATGTTCGTAAAATGCGCCATGCGATACAGATTTCATATATATAAATTTCAAAAATAAAAAATGAGTAATTAGAACTTCATCAAAAATGAAGTTTCATAAAAATCAACAATAAAATGCAACATATATTTATGTACATACATGTAAGTATGTAATATGAAACGTTATCAAATAAAAATAATAAAATGCACATTACAAGGACATGCTCTGTTTGTAGTTCAAAATCTCACGGTACAATAGTCATTTTTACGATTTTATCAAACTTGCAAAGCAAATTATACAGTGTAGCAATACCACGTGGTTTTTTACTACAGTTCCAAGTAGAAATTTGCAAACATTGGAAAATAAAATAGCCATAAGTATTTTATTTATTCATCGATTTCTATGAAATATACGCCACGCTAAGGGGGGAATTATTTGCTTCCCATGACATATAAGATTTTTTTCAGCAGCTTTACCGATTTTTCCATTACCCTGTGAAACCTACACGTTCCACGGTTTCTCAGGGTAATGGACAAAACGGCACATCCGCTAAAAAGATTTTATATTTCACGGAAAGCAAATAATGTTCCCCTTAGCGTGGCGTAGATTTCATAGAAATCGATGAAGAAATAAAATACTTATGGCTACATTTGTGTTCCAATGTTTACAAATTTCTACTTGGAACTGTAGTAAAAAACCACGTGGTATTGCTACACTGTTATATGCATTTACATTATAATTTAATGTATTTAATTTTACATACACATATTTCTCTACCTTAGTCCGTTTGCTATGGTAACTTATAACTACCGATATTAATAACGATTGATACGACATAGGTACATTATTTGCACATTAGGCCAGAGTTATTTGATTTTTCGTTACTCGGGCCATCCTGTCCAATTTACTAAAACAATATTTCATTACTTTGTTAACGAAATGTACTTCAGGTGCAGTGTACTATAGTCTTAAGATTAATTGGCCTTTTTCTTCAAAACAAACACTGTTGTTGATGGTTTTAAATTTGACTGTCATTGACTGATACTGATAGCCCATCCAACCAATAGTACGGTAGAAATATTTATATAACTAAAGTCTGAGTAACAAAAAATAAATATAAAATCAGGTCTTACACGTATAATGAATTCCCTTGTCAGTCGTATTCAGGAGTGTCATTCACAAAGCATCTTAGCTGAAAACTCCAATAGTTTGCCTAAAAAAGTTGGGATGCGCATAAATTATTTACTGCAAATTGTAGAATAACCCTCTTCGTGATAAACATATTTCTTGAAAGCTAGTGTAAAGAATAAATGACCTCTTTAGGAAATCTTATAATTTTAAGAAAATGTAAGTTTTCTACTAAGATGCTTTGTTTAAGGACGCACTGATATGGCATGCTAGATGTCGACAGTGATTCCGATTGGATATGTGTACTTTTAATCCAAACCGTTGAGTTGTCGCCCCTGAGTAAACATATAAAATTTGCAAAGTAATCTCCCTTGATGAAACCTATAATAAGCTTTAACTGCGATATGTTCTCCTTACTTAAATGTTAAAGTAAAACATTAAAACAAACCAGTTTTATACTCAGCATTATTCTAACATGACCTGCGACTTTGCCTATATTGACAAAAACAAGAAGAAGATGATTAAATGTTCAGTGTACCCATCATACTTTTAGTGACGTCACATGACATGCCATTCAGGTATTCTCTTTACAATGTCGGAGAGGTAAACACGTGGCAAACACTGTCTTAAGATATAAATGCATGTTGAAAAAGATTCTAAACTCCAAAACAGGGAAGGCGGCACTCATCTTAAACAACCGAACACAGAAAACATAAAAAACAACACAGTCCACAACTACTCGGCACAATGCCTAACACACAACTGACTGAAACCGAAAATGAACTGTTAGAATTGAAATGAGGTAACAAACTTGTGTTACGGACATTTTATTTAACAAGGGTGTTCGTTAGTAACCTCACAAGGCACACGGCATTCGTGACAGTTTAATTCATACGCGTCAGTAGCCCAAACCGTTATTAAATAGCAGATATACAGGCCACCGTTTTATATTTCATTACTGAATTGAACACAAGGTTGATGCATTTTACAACTATAACTCCAACGCGATAAATTGCAGTACAAAAACAATAACAATATTGCCTATAAAATCAAGGACCGTAACGCTTACCAATGAAAGCATTCAAACATTTGGCACAACATATAACGTTTTCATGCTCCTAAATATTCAGAAACAATAAATATAGCGGATTTTGTGTTTGTTTTTGTATTGCAATTTATCGCGCTAGAGTTATACATGTACATGTATTTACTAGTGATACAACCTTAACTTGTTTTTATACATGTTTCAGAGGAGTGTGTGGATAGTGGAAAAATATACTTACTGGGCAACAACTATGATTGTTCTCATCTACTGACTAACAAAGAACCATTATTGGGCATCTATGCAAATAGACAAATATATTGCGGTCTGGAACCATACGTCACCGATTGTTGCGAAACGTGTACAACAGTTCTCAAGTAAGTATAGCACAGAGAATTTGACCTGATCCTGACCTTTATGCATGAATATATTACAAGTTTCTTGCGTTGAATATATAAATTTCCGCGCACAAATCGTGCAATATCGGTCCTTTATATGTGTGTTGGTATTACACCTCGAGCGTCTTCGTGATACTTTCCGCTTATAAAAACATACAACCGGGATTATAATATAGACAAGAAATCAGCTGTTAAATTATGCTAATTAAAGTTCGAGAGTCGTGTCAAATTCTCTGGACTATACATGCATATAAATTATGCAAGTTACAATCGTAGAATCATCTGGTGTAATTTTATGTATCTTCCCAAACAACTTACAGTAGATCTAGTACCATATCTTTCAAGTACATAATCTTTGCCACCAAGAATTGTTTGTTAAAAAGAATTCGGTCGAAATATATTTGTTGCATTAAGCGTATGTTGGTGTTTATTTGGTTATTCATAATTCGTGATAATCTTTGAAAATAGCAATAATTGTATTATGTCTTGAGGCGAAACCGCGCCGCATACGTACGACGAAATGAAGAAATGGTACCAGTAATTCCCTTGCTAGACGCTCCGCATAAAACGGAAACTAGCTTCTCTTCTCTCATACCCTTATGACGATGGGTAACCTCAGGAATGAGGTGTCGATATTGATTAACATAAGTTGCAAAAACTTGTTTTACAATCGACCTGAATGATATAGTTTGACATTCACTAATCACTGGGTTGATTCCTGTGAATACAGGGTGTTAAAAAGTTCGTTCCCAATGTTTAAGTTTCAATAGTGTATTTTTCTAACGTCAGCTCGATATCAAGTTTTCATGTTAAATTCAAGTTTTATTATTGTTCTAATCTTTCTGGCATTATAGGAAGCTATTAGAGTAAGAAATTAAAAGTTTGTACTGCATATATAGCTCAGATAATGTTTAGTATGAATTTAGATTTTGCGAACAAACTTTTTCGAACACCCTGTATGTAGCACATCGTAACGTTTGATGATACTTTCTGTTTTCAAGTTGTCAAGACGATCATATAACAGTAGCAGAATCGCAGTTTGATTGCAAATACTTGCTCAAATATTACCCCGAAGATGAGAAGGTTGGAATATACCAACACCGTCACAGTTTATGTAGAAAGACGACGACAGAATGTTGTACAAACTGTGAAATCGTACTGAAACAGGTAACTTTATTTATTTGATATATTAAAAGCATTCTGTAACATAGTCAATTAACATGTGTTTTGTATATAACTGCACTTTTAGTTTAAAATTGTATTATTCGTATCACGTATCGTTTGCATATTTCTAAAACCAAACTCATATTCGTTAGATGTGTTCATATACATGTATATTTAGATATATTTTTCTTTCAACATAGTGAATAAAGCTATACATGCATATTTATGACAAACATGATGGAGCTTATGTACAAATTATAACGAAATACGTTATATCCAAACTCATATAACGAAATTTCGTTGTACTGATACAGCGAAATTCGGATATAGTGAAATAAATTTCAAGATCCCTAGGACTTCGTTATAACCGAGTTCCACTGTATGTATGTACTCTGACACCATTCATAATTTAACTCGACACTCTTATTAAAACGGATGGGGTGTTTTTATTTAGCCAAATCAAGTTAATCATCATATACCTAAACAAATGTTGGACATTATCTCTGACCTTTATGTGTATCATTTTAAAATACAAAATGTATAAAGAAAAGCATAATCCTTCCCATTTTTGCGAGAAACCTTTTACCAAGCAATGATAAATCCATTTTCTAAAAGTGATAACACAATGTCATCGGATAGGGAAGGCAGCTTTCAGCACTCAAACCCTTTGTAAAGCTTAAACACAACCGTTCCTAAGATAAATATAGCACATGTATTCGTAGGTGCACCATTAACATTAACAAGTTTGCCAACTATTTAACGCCTTATCGTAACTCATTCTGGTAACACGTTCAGCATCTTTACGATACATTTACCTTCCCATTCATATCAATTCTGTTTCTAATGAAATGCAAAGGGTTTTCTGCTCTTCATTACTTTTTGCAAATTGCTGGATTTTTTTCTTTCACGGGTAACTGCATCTGATACACTTTCCACACTAACACTGATAAACGGTCAAAATTCACATACATACAGGTGGTAAAAGCGCCTAAACAATCTAAACGTGATGCAAACCAGACGGCCCAATTTATTCTTATCATCTATTACAAATGATTTTTTTTAAAACCGAACCTATACAGACAGACAAAAACCCTCCCAGCGAGTATAAAACTGTAAATGTAAAGCCTGTAAAATGAAAGTAATCGAGGAAGAATATCATTTTGTTCTTATGTACCCAAAGCCTCGTGCTTTACGCGAATACACTTTACATAATATTACCATCAATGGCCCAACATAGATAATTTGATAAACTAATATCCATAAGGAGTAATCATGGACTCTTATGATAATTATGCGTATGTTTCGTACATAAATAACGCATAACTGACAGCAGGTGAAATATCACTTTCATATGCGTTGTATATTCTGTGTACCGGGTTTTACCCTTTTGTGTAAAACCCACAACTCAGTTGTTAGCTATAATGTAGGTTAGTAGCCTATACTAGACTTATAAGCTGTAATTATGTGTAATTGCACATTGTATATTATCACCAACCTGTTTGTACGAATCATGCCGAAATAGTGTTCAGTTATCCCGCATCTGCGACATACCGTACGTGGCCATGATGCCTTGTAAGTATACATTTTATATAGATGTTCTATCAACATTGCCATATCTATATTTTCAATTTTCAGCCAGAGCCGACAACAACTACCAAAGTTACACAGAAACAAACGACTGTCGTAACCATTGCACCGGTTACAGAAGAACTTCAAGGTATAATTTATGTTTATAATACAAAGTTATGCTTCGTTTGAGAGAACGCGGCGTAGTTATCATTCATAATTACCTCCCTTTATTGTTAATTATGCATGAAATTCGAAGTTCGCAGTATGTCATTTATTGCTGGGCAAATATATAGGCTTGCTTGAAATATCCATTATTTTGGTGATATTGATGGTTCGTTCTATGTCTGATTCTTGCGTGGGTGGCTAGGTGCTACCGCCGTGTCTGTATTGGTTTGGGTTGTTTGTGAACTACAGTAATTTATATGGTAGGGCTATCATTTATCATCGTTTGTTTATGGACAAATGTACTTTGTAAAGTTGTAAACATAAACCCTTGGCATGATGCTAAACTGTAAACCGTATCAGATGATACAGAAATTCTTTCTTAAATGTTTGAACTAGTAGACCCTATATAGAAATATAACTTATTGAACTGGACTTTTGATAAACGTCTTTACCAAATAATTTTCCTTGTATTCGGGTTAGTATAACGAGTTCGTATAATTATTCTTATAGTTTTAAAATTCAAATCACGTTATCATTGAGTCTGTTTTTTCAATAGAAATATATGTATTTTCGTGTTATTAGTGCCATATGATAAAAAGAATAAATGAAATAAAATATAATTTTCAACCAATTGACAACTCGTGATAGATCCTTTATAGAAATATAAACTACGTCTGATATGTTTCTATCATTTGTTGTGTATTGGGCATTGTGCCTTGTATGCTTTTATGATTTCTGTGCTCGACTGGTTCAGTTGAGAGCTGCCTAATATTATATGTATGCCTGTCCCTATTATACAGATACATGTTCCGTGAATTGTTTGTGGTATGCTGATGGTGCCCATGGTACATGTTCTTGGTTAACAGACAGCAGTAGTCCTGCATTTGTAATTAGAAAGATGTTATGTCGACAAGGTCAAGCACGTGATTGTGCAAGAAGTTGTCAAGTAGTAATGAATGAGGTAAGTTTACTGGATGTTCATTGTAATTCATGTACCGGTACGTAATTCATGTACCGTTGTGTAATACATGTACCGGTGTGTAATACATGTACCGGTGTGTAATACATGTACCGGTGTGTAATACATGTACCGGTGTGTAATTCATGTACCGGTGTGTAATACATGAACCGGTGTGTAATTCATGAACCAGTGTGTAATTCATGAACCGGTGTGTAATTCATGTACCGGTATGTACTTCATATACCGGTAGTTACTTCATGTACCGGCATGTACTTCATGAACCGGTATGTAATTCATGAACCGGTATGTAATTCATGGACTGGTATGTACTTCATGTACTGGTATTTACTTCATGTACCGGCATGTACTTCATGAACCGGTATGTACTTCATGTACCGGTATGTAATTCATGAACCGGTATGTACTTCATGAACCGGTATGTACTTCATGAACCGATATGTACGTCATGAACCGGTATGTACTTCATGAACCGGTATGTACTTCATGAACCGGTATGTACTTCATGTACCGGTATGTACTTCATGACGACTTTATTTGAATTAGAGCGTCATGAGCAGTGAAGTGCAACATAATTTCTTATTTCAAATGATTTGTTGAAAAACGTTTGTTTATTTTCACTTCTTTCCTCTGAAGTTAACAATTCCATAAGTTTGGCATGTTACGGTCTTCTCTAGTAATACTGATTGTTATAATACTATTTGGTATATTTTCTTCATAAATCGTTACTGTTTACAATGTATAAGTGATATTCGAATAAGAAATGGAATTCGTCTTCTTAAGAATTTAAACAATATTTACATATGCTTTCATTAATATATCAAGTAACATGCTTATGCCTTCAATCAGTTTCAATTTAATTTGTCTATGAGCGGCAACTATATATAGCTAACATTTCAAACAATTGTCTTGTTCACTCTATTGGTGTGATGATATAATAAGTCAATATTGCTTTCTATGAATTAAATGTTGGTAATACGGGATTAAAAACATAACATGTTTTAAACAACTAACAACTACAGATGAGCATTATCACTTGATTTGGGCGTTTTTCCTCCTAAGGCTTAAAAATAACTCGTGTTTATAATAAAGTGGTAAAATACTATTATTTCTTTGACTATATTCAGCCAGGTACGAGTACAATCAACATTGGAGTTAATTTAATTTTGTCCACATTTTCAGGCACCACCAACAGCAGCGATACCAACAACAGATACATCGACAACAGAAGGTATATAAACTATTCAACATTTTCGAGTATTCATGTTTAATGCTAACGAGCACATTAATGGTTTCTGTGCCATTGGCTACCGTCTAGTCTTCCATCTTAAATATGTAGTTGGCAAATAAAACCAGCGTAATACTAGTACCTGCTGGGATACAACTGTGATACTTTGCCAGGGCTGTTTGCAAGGCTGCAGTAATTGCTCTTGAAATAAGTAGTTACTATAGACTTGCGGGCAACTCTCGAAATTTAATCTGTCTAAAGCTCTTATTCTGGAAGTGCGCACGGTCAACTTAATGTGCTGCGATGTTTTAATTATGAGCAAATCATTCCCAGTATTACTATGCAATCCCAGACATACAGAGCAAACACACAAAGCAAATGTTTTCAATGTGAGGGTGATGTTTTTATTTCACGAGTACACGAAAGGTTACAATGTTACCAAGGTACAATTGGTTTATAAGAAGCGAATGCCCACCGGCAGTCTATTGGATGAATGAACAATAAACATATGCCATTCACCAATAGCTTGCAGATGGGCACATTTGCATATGAGTACATTGGTATACAAACATGATCTCTCATATTACTAGTTGTTTAGTTGAAACATTGAAACAATAGATGTATGGTTGGCGCAGTTGGACAAAACTTTATTATTGTTTTTAAACTGTAATTAAATGGCCTCGAATACTACTCACTCTATTATTATACTAACTGATCAATACGTAGTGCGAATCAACAGTCGATGTGTTGTCGATTACAAATACCCTTTTTTATTTTTTACATTCACCATACAAAAGTATCTGTTTTTTTGAGCGTCCAGCCCGCGGCATACATTCCATGGTTTCTGAACGAAGTTAAACCGCCATTTCGTTATTTTTATCTTAAGATGTCGTACCTCAGAATATGATAAAATCCCATTCGCATATTTCTCTAAGAGTCTGTATACACAACGGGTATATACTGAATAATTCAAAGTGATAATTCCAGTAGATCTTGGGAAATGTCAGAGGAACTCCATATAATCTATGAATACCTGTTTACTTGGGGGTATGTTTACCAAGTAAACTGTAAGCCACCTTACAAAAACATTTTGACAGAAGTTAAAGTTGAAATTTGGAAGCGCGTTTAAGTGTTTGTAAAATCGAAACTTATTATCTTAACAGTCTCAAATATTTCACAATGTGATGATCATCCGGAGTTGGGCACCTTTAAAGTAAAATGTTATAATTTAAATTGATGATTGATTATCACATGAATGGCTTATAATGTAAAGCTTTTAATGTTTATTTCAGGATGCACTGATTCTGAATATATCAGGGTTGGCAGAATTCCATACCTTTGTACAGACCTTGTTAGCATACAATCTAACATATACAATGATAGGGAAGAATTGTGTAATCAAGCTACAATTCGTGGCGATTGTTGTGCTTCGTGCGATCGTGTGGACAACGTAAGTATTGTATACAGAACAAAACATATACAGGGTGTTAAAAAAGTTTGTTCTCAAAATATAAATTCATACACATTATATCTGAGCTTTGTGCGCAATGTACAATTTCAATTTCTTACTATAATGGTCTCAATCAATACCAGTGAGATAAGAACCTAGGTAGAAGCATCTGAAATTTAAACCGAACATTTTACATTCTTCTGGCGTCAGAACTATTGAAACTTAAACATTGAGAACGAACGTTTTTTAACACCCTGTATATTTTATTTCAGACTTGTATATAGAATGACCTTCGTGATTTATTCTTACACATACGAACTCTAAACAGAGATGTATTTACATATGTATCACTTTTGCCTACTTATTACAGCGTTGTTATTATACATTGCTAAAACATATAACTGAGTTTTATTTATCGAGCTTAAAAGCAAGCTTCAAATTTATAAACATACTTGGTCCAGCGTATTAGTAGGCCGGGTTTTTTATATATAATTTTCTCAAATAATCATAACAATGAAAAGTTATAACAAAATGATAATCGTCTTTAAAGGGACTGTCTCACGTATTGGTGTATTGCAAAAATAAAATTAAATTGTCAAATATTCATGTAATTTTGGTATAGTTTCCTGTATATGCCATAAACAACCACATTGACATAAAAAATAACTTGGGAAACATCGGCATTTTGTAGTAGTTTAGCATGTTTACACCCAAAATTTTATAGGGTATATGTCAAAGATGTTCCGGCTTTAGTTTGTTAAAGTTACAGTTTGATCATGTGTGAATTACATAATTCACAGAACATTTTGGAAGGAAACTGTGCGATATTTTCAAACAGAAAAATACTGAGTGCCAAATATCAAGAGTGATTAAAATATCTTATATGCCATAAATCTTACATAAAGCAACCACCAGTGGCTTTCTATTATATAAATACTTGGTTAGGTAGGTCAAGACAATTTCGTTGAGACGTAATTATAATTCAAGAAGAAATGGAAAGGTCAAAATTCACACAAATTGTTAGAAATCATTCAAACATCAAACTTGAAAGCAACTAGGATATCCACTGTAAAGTGTAAACTTGATATATTTATTGGTAAAATGTTTCAATGGTGATTTGATTTCGTGATTGAGGTAATCATTGAATATCCATGAAATTAAACCCTATGGATATTTATGGTTTTACAGTACTTTAAACTGTTTGCTCCATATAGCCGAGACCTATATGTTACCTCTTGGTGGTCAATACTTATCTCAAGTTTACTGCAACACATGTGACCGGGGACAATGATACGATACTAGTAAATGCACTAGGTTCATCGAAATATAGCTAGCAATTTATTACGATTTATTTTTCATAATTATACCAAAATACTAGTAGCATTAAACAAGTTTACGTTTGTCTTGCAGATGAAACCTGAGGGAGTTATCCGTTATGGCGAAAACACTGTCATTAAGTCATCAGATAATATTGAAATCGTTCAGCCTGCTGGAGCGGCCGCACAGACCAGTGGTCAGTCACAGGATAAGGTGATCGCATACGATGATGCATTACAACAGATGCAGCAACAACAAAGGGAAGCAGAACAAAAAGTTCGGGATATAATGCAACGAGCAATGCAAGCTATGTTTTCCTGGTTCAAGACCATCAACCGTGGTTGATGTGTGAATATTGAACGTTTGTCGTATGAACAATTAGTTTAACGGAAAGTGAAATATCGGAAAACTGGAATCTATGAAACGCAAATCTGTTTATAAAAACTGATGTATTTTTATTGATCTCGAAATGGTGTGCTCTTGACGAATTTCGCAAACATATGTATTATCGCCATAACGCTTGCTGTAAAAGCATTGTAATTTGTTTTTACAATAATTGTTCGTACATTTGTTTTCATCGTTAACATATTTTCACATCACAAGGAAGCACGTCTATTATAAGTTATCGACTGTGACTAAAACTCTATTGCATTAAATTGCAGTACAAAAGTAATCACAAATTCCTTTATATCTACCGTGTCTAAATGTTTTAGAGCACGTTAACATTGTATGTTGTGTTGTGTGTTTGAACGCTTTCATTGAGTCCGATCTCTTATGATCTTTCTTCATGGTTCAATGTCATTTCGTGGTCCTTAAATTTAATAATTTGATACATAACAAAAAATTAGTCTTTTTTGTGTTTGATTTTGTAGTCTATCATACAAGAGTTACAAAAGTCGCCAGTTGTTTTAACAAGATGCATACTCTTATGTATTCAATCGAAAACTTTCGTCGACAAACAATCTGTGATCATTAGACTGTGGTACTCAATTATTTCGATGTTCTATGTATTTCTTTTCGTACCCAAGACTGAAGAGGACAATACTGAAATAATCGCTCAGACGATTAGCAGAAACGTGATTTGTCTGCTTAAATTGGTGATACCATTGATGTTATTCAATGACGTCCGTTTTCAGGATGGTCAATGATAATTATATTGCGTCACTGTAACGTTCAGCACTAGCATATTTAAATCGTTTAAATAACCGAAAAACTAACGAATAAAGAGGGTAAACAATAAGAATGGGATAGAAAGAAACCTTGGGTAGAACTCACGAAGCATCTTAGAAGAAATCTTAAACTCTTCCAAGTAAATTACCCAGTAGTGTATTATATAAACAAGAAAACACATATTTCATTAATTTTTACATAGCTTTGAAGCATATGTAAATAGCTAGATCTACTATAATCACTATGAAAACATGGTTGTGTTCAATATGCGGGAATTATGAGCGGTGCCATTTGTTTTACACTAAGTCAAAAACATTTCAACCGAGATGTTTTGTGATAATCAGCTCTGAAGTACAATGCTCTTACACGATTGTTTCAATCAATCAAAGTAAGAATGGTTTTGAGGTTACATTCGTAACTAGGGTAGTTAACATATAGAATACCCTACTTGTATCTAACAAGACACCTTTAATCATATTCGTATCGTAGAAAATTCTATCACGTCATTTTATCAAAATTCGAATTATCCGTGAGGAATTTTCAATGACCCTTATCAATTAAATTCTGATAATCGGTACATTTCAAATCTGTGTGGCGATATTTATTTCCGCGTAATTAAGTTGCGTGAGAATAGGAATGATGTGATACTCTGAATATTAGGTTAGACACCAGTAAATGTGAAGACTTTAGTAACAAAAAGACTCTAAAGTTGTATTTGATAAATTACTTTATTACGCAATAAAGCTATTTAGTATTGAAATCCAAAACAGACATGATATTATTTTATTTATTGTTTGTGTATCTCGTTATGTAAATATTTCGTTCTTTTACAAATGCAATACCATGGTACTTAAAACATTCTGCAGGACATTTGAATGCAATAAGTATCATACATCGACTAGCCATAATTCTAGTTTCAATAAAAAATGTAACTAAGTGTAATCAAAAATTCTTTTTTTGAAATATTGTTGTTAATACCTATTGATCAACAGTATTTTAGCCATCCTTGTCACATTCGTAAAACCTTGTGTATTAGCGGTTAGTTCGAACTTACTTTGCTGATCGCAATCGGAACGGTCCGTACGACATTTATCGTAGAAACGGCCGAGATGTTCCGAGTGTGCCTTACGTCCAACAAGGGAGATATATTTTCGTTTTTTAGCCAATTTGTATATAGATAATGTACAATTTTCTTATCCAATATAGCAGGTCAATCTTTAATAACGTTACGCCTAATTTTATGTTGGATATACATGTATTATCATACAGTCAAACCAGTGTTGAAAACCACATGCGAATATAGGAACTATTACAGAACATGTCTGCAACGACCATCACGTATGTCTCCAACGGACAATTCCCAGACAATACTTAACCTATTAAAACTAAGTCAACAAAGACATTGTTTGCTATTCCCATTTATGGTTTTATAGACATTGTTTGCTATTCCCATTTATGGTTTTTATAGACAAGTTTGACTGTAATTTCGTATACAATACAACGTCTCCAGCGTGGTCCTCACAAGAGCAACAACCTCTCTTAAGCAACATAGTCAGTTTGTTCCAGAAGTAACCATTTACATGTACTATCAAATGAACCCCTTAACAGCAAAAACAAGCTTGGTGTTGCACAAAGGGTATTGCCCTAGAGAGGTTGTATTGTATATAGTAATTAATAGTATTTACTACACATGTATAGTAACTTGTTACTTCTGGAACAAATTGATTAATATTGCTTATGCTAAGGTCACATTTGCTCTACGAGCTCCGTACGAGTTGATTTTGGTAAACTCGCACGGCGTCCGTACGGAGCCCGTACGGACACCGAAGACTCGTACGAGCATCGTACGGATTTTCTTAACTCGTACGAGAATCGTACGGATATCTTCCCAGTGCATCTCTATAGATCGTTCGTGGTCCGTACGAGTTGTGACCAGACGCCATGAACATACAAACACCGTTAGGATTTCAAAAATTATGAACTCGTACGAGTTGATAAATTCGTACGGATATCGTACGAGCTTTGTGACCCTAGCATTAGAGAGTTCGTTTCAATACAGATGATCGTTCAGAGGAGGTTGCACTGCTTTTTGATTTGATCATACTGTCTGTAAATATGAGTTACCTACCATAACAAATGTGTGGATATTTAACAACATGTAGCAGCAGACATAACTTTTATACGGACCTTTGTGTTATTTTTGTATGTATATTATTTGTAGATATGTTTTTTAGATTATATAAAATATTTTAATTAACACATGTTGAGTTTGTTTGTGTTTGACTGAGACAGTCTCAAGTGCCTGTGCATTCGTTTCATTCCTTCCGAAGTCTCAAGTGCCTGTGCATTCGTTTCTTTCCTACCGACAGTCTCAAGTGCCTGTGCATTCGTTTCTTTCCTACCGACAGTCTCAAGTGCCTGTGCATTCGTTTCTTTCCTACCGACAGTCTCAAGTGCCTGTGCATTCGTTTCATTCCTACCGACAGTCTCAAGTGCCTGTGAATTCGTTTCATTCCTACCGACAGTCTCAAGTGCCTGTGCATTCGTTTCTTTCCTATCGACAGTCTCAAGTGCCTGTGCATTCGTTTCATTCCTACCGACAGTCTCAAGTGCCTGTGCATTCGTTTCATTCCTACCGACAGTCGCAAGTGCCTGTGCATTCGTTTCATTCCTATCGACAGTCTCAAGTGCCTGTGAATTCGTTTCATTCCTACCGACAGTCTCAAGTGCCTGTGCATTCGTTTCATTCCTACCGACAGTCGCAAGTGCCTGTGAATTCGTTTCATTCCTACCGACAGTCTCAAGTGCCTGTGCATTCGTTTCATTCCTACCGACAGTCGCAAGTACCTGTGCATTCCTTTCTTTCCTATCGACAGTCTCAAGTGCCTGTGCATTCGTTTCATTCCTATCGACAGTCTCAAGTGCCTGTGCATTCGTTTCATTCCTACCGACAGTCTCAAGTGCCTGTGTATTCGTTTCATTCCTATCGACAGTCTCAAGTGCCTGTGCATTCGTTTCATTCCTATCGACAGTCGCAAGTGCCTGTGCATTCGTTTCTTTCCTATCGACAGTCTCAAGTGCCTGTGCATTCGTTTCTTTCCTATCGACAGTCTCAAGTGCCTGTGCATTCCTTCATTCCTACCGGGTTGACTTATGACGTCCGAGATCGAAGAAAGAGACAGTTGTGTGATACAAGGAATCCGATGACGTTACCATATATCACTCTTTTCGAATAGACTCATTGGTTCTTTAACGTGTCTGGTTTACAACACCGATACACACCTGGTGTTATCAATATTTACATGTACCATACATAACAGAAATTGAAGTTACTGACGGGTGGTCAATGCACATACGACTAAGGAGGGGGAAAGTCGAAGGTTTGACATCCGGTTACGGTCCATTCGTGAGCCGCTAGATTTTTTAATTATGAACCGAATTGCCAGGTGCCAGAAGTGTATGCTATGAGTTTGGGATTAAATGTTGCTAGACACCGTGACTTTACTTATACCCCAATTACACGAGAGTCGGAATGAGCCGGAATGCCGTAGGAATAGCAATTCGTGGTACATTCTTGTATGTTCGAAATGTATTCCGTCTGCATTCCGAGTACATTCTATATGTTCGGGCCAGTTTGAATGTTTTAACATGCCCTAAACCAATTTCGTTTGAAAAAAAATACATATTAAAATAAAAATGAATAAACTGTTATAAAAAACGCTCTGTATTTATTGATACTGTCCAGATCACACGGCGTCGGAATGAGCCGGAATGCCGTAGGAATAGCAATTCGAGGTGTATTCCTTCATGATCGAAATGCATTCGAAACATTCTGTCTGCATGCTGAGTCAATTTGTAGTGCATTCGATATATTCCGGCCCATTCCTGTGTCCACTTCGAATGTTTTGCGCATGTTCAAAACTTTCGAGATACATTCGAAGTCAGGTGGAATATCGAACGGCTACCGAAGTGTATTCTTCCGATATTCTGATTACATTTTAAATATTCTTACGGCATTCTGACTATATTCGAAACATTACTTAAAGCCATTATAGGTACTGATATTAAACACACTACCCGTGCACAACCCGTGCATAATCCCGTGCAAAACGGTCCGATGCTTGTGTTTACCGTATTTTGAAAACATATGCGTGCTAGATCTCCGCTATCATTCCAGGCGGACTCGAATTGTATTCGAGTTATACTCGAAGTATATAAGAATTGTATTTGAATGGTATTTGAAGTATTCCAACGGCATTTTGACAAAGCTGTAATAATTTTGGTCAATTTGAGTTATCATTCGGAATGTGTTTCGAATGTTTATTCTTTCTTCATTCCGACTCATTCGGGCCCATTCCGGCTGATTCGAGAGTCGTGTGATTGGGGTATTATACTACGTGTTAAGATTAGTTTGACCAGAGACACGGCAACAACACGATATATTATATCCGTCACGGAACTGATATTATAACTATATAGTGTTACAGTGCTTGGCAACACTTACACACCAACACCACCATCAAGGAAACAATGTTCGCTTCCGGATTGGGCAATCCATACACAAGTATTTCTGGTGGGTCTCTGCCCGGTCTTATTAGGAAATAGATGGCGGTTTTGCATGATATACCGGTGTTTAGATCACGGTTTAGAGTTCATATGCGTAGGAATTAATCACGAAGGCCGTAGTGATTAATAACTATGCATTTGAACGACAAATCGTGATCTATTCATCGGTATGTCACGCAAAACTGCGATATAATTGCAATTTAACACGTCTAGTTTGTGCAATTTTATACGGACTAATTTATTTGCGGAGTTATTTTTCCAGTTGCTATAGACAACTTCTGCTGTTCAAAGTATTGTAACGTCAGCCCCTCGATAGCGTAGTGGTTGAGCGTTCGCTTCGAGTGCGGGAGGTCTCGGGTTCGAACCCTGGCCGCGTCATACCAAAGACGAAATAAAAATGGTACCGGAAATTCCCTTGCTAGACGCTCAGCATAAAAGGGAAACTGGCTTCTCTTCTCTCATACCCTTCAATTACGTATTTCACGTTTACGCATATGAATTGATACATGCAATAACATATTACTAGAATAAAAATATAATCGAATAAATAAACAGAAACGCTACGCAATGAAAATTACGCAAAACGTCGCGCCCTACGACCACGTCACAATTCATGACGCAATGAAATAAACAGGACGTACATTTCATTGATAAAAACCGCAAATTATACGCGGGAGATAAATTAAACACCCGAATCATACCGTGAAATACCGTTTATTTCATCACGCTACAGCTCTATACGTTTACTCGGAGCAAAATAAGACAGTGTTAGAAAGCTTCATAGTGTTAGATTACATACTCGTATAGTATGACGCTTTTACCTGGTGGTAAATAAGTCATTTGGGTACACGTCTTACTATTGGATTCTTCTGTACATACATTATTAAGTGTAAGAAGTGTTCTGAGTATATAAGAAAGAATCAAACACGCAACCGAACACATACCCGTACCAAATCAGTTTTGAACTGCAGTGTCGCCCTCACGAAGTACCAAGGGCATTACCAGAGGTTCCAGGATCAGCAGGGATCGCCGCGGTGTTACACATTGTCAAATACTACTATACAAATTTTACGGGATTGTGGACACGATAGTATACTCAAACGCAAAGGAAACTGTGCGTGGGATATTCTGTTATTTTTCCAGACACCCATAAAAGAAAGTATACATGTATAGTGTAAAACAAATGTATAAAACAAATGGAAACTGGACAGCTTATAAAAACTAAGAAATGCTAAAGCAAGTCGTAAAAGAGAATACATTACAGTCTTCTTGAAGGAGAGGTGTGATGGTGGTCAAAAATCGAAATACTTCTGGCCCACACCAAACCCTTCCTATCTCAAAAATTCATCATGGAAACAGACAGCCAAATTATATTAAAAGACCTAGAGCAGACTAAATTAATATCAGACCAAAACATAGTAGCAGACAAGATGAATTCATTTTATGTAAATATAGCTAAAACATCGGAATAGACAATAACACCCCAGTAAATGAAAAACAGCTAATAGGCTGCCAATTTCACGCTGCTAGGCTGGTAGGCTGCCAACTTCACGCTGGTAGGCTGCCAACTTCACGCTGCTAGGCTGCCAACTTCACGCTGCTAGGCTGCCAACTTCACACTGCTAGGCTGCTAGGCTGCCAACTTCACGCTGCTAGGCTGCTAGGCTGCCAACTTCACGCTGCTAGGCTGCCAGGCCGCTAGCCTGCCAATTTCACGAACATAAAACATCCAAGCATTATTAAGATCCAAGAAAATACAAAGCCAGAATCATTCAGTTTCTCAAGAATTAACGAACTAGAAATCTAAAATGCATAAAAAATTATACACCACAAAAGAGGTGGATGCAATACCTCCAACAATAATAAAAGCTGACAGCCCTTCTCTTACGCCACATAGAACATCTCTAGTAAATTTAATCATAGATGAAAGTAAATTCCCGTCAAAATTAAAGCAAGCTCAAAACCCAAGTATTAAAAAAAGATGACCCTTTCATTGGAAAAAATACCGACCAGTCAACATCCTTCCTACAATATCTTAAATATATGAAAGAATTATCAGTTATTAATTAAATAAACACTTCAATTCAATAGTTCATCCTTTTTAGCAGCATTTCTGACCTCCTATGGATGCCAAACAACTCTTCTAAGATTAGTAGAAGACTGGAAAAAGGCACTAGACGAAAATAAACTATTAAAACTATAAAAGGTCTAAAATTAGATACAAGACTCATTATTTTTAAAACCTTCATCAGATCAGATTTTAATTATTGTCCCCTCATTTGGCACTTATGTAGCAAATGCAACACTGAAAAAAGTGAAACTTGAAATACAATACAGGGCCCTTAAAATTGTCTTTGACGACTAAACCGCCTCTTGTGAAACCCTCCTAAACAAAGTGAAAATGACAACTCTTCACTTAAACAGACTAAGAACCATAGCTATTGAAACCTTCAAAATCATTCATGATATATCACCAGAATACTTAAACCCACTTGTTACTAAAAAGACTCTTCTTACAACTTTAGACATGTAATTACATTAGAAGTTCCAAGAGTGAAGACTGTCAGGTATGGCAAAAATCATTTAGATTTGAGGCTGTCAGGGTGTGGAACAGTCTGCCAAATGACATAAGGTAGCACTTAACAGTTTCATGGGAGTTCGCATTAGGCCATGTAGAAAATTATAAATAAGACGCCAGTAGCCAAAATAAAATGCTTGTGTGTGTCTAGAGTAGCTATTTAACCATTTTATTCGTTACAGTGATATATTAACCCTGAGATATAAATTTTGGACCATTTCTTGCTTTGGCTAGTTTGTGATGAGTAATGTACATTAAAGTGTACAAAACCTGAGGGTAGGAGCATATAGTCGATTGTATATTAGATACTAAATACATGACCAGCACTATATTAATGGGTGTCATGTTACTCACAATGCATGCCAGAACAAGATATGCATATGCAAAGAGTTTTCAAAGAATAATTATGGGTCCTTAAGGTAGCATTTTAACTTTAACAAGCATCTGCAGGGGCAAATCATGCGAAAACCCTGTTTTGGGACGTTAGGTAACATTTAATCCGATACGGCCTTGTATCCATTGTTCGACAAAGTCACACACGTGCTTTATATGGTACAAATATGAAATGCCTACGATATAATTATATTGCTATGGTTATTACCTGCGAGCCTTGAGATGGTTGAGATCATAAACCAATTCCGATAATTCCATGACTATTGACTGGGAAGCGCTGTGCTTATGCAGCTGCAGTCACCTGCTGTTTAGATACATGGTCTCAATATTGCCTAGCGCTCACTGAAATTTCGGACAGTTCTGATTTCTTCGGTAAATAAACAATTGCAATGCGACAAAGACCGATGTTATCCGCATGGAATAATGGAATTAGTCTGGTTCACAACATTCTTACAAAATGCATCTTTTTTTGGATTTTGTTTTGAAATCGTAAACCATCGAGAACAGGTCACGTGC
This sequence comes from Spisula solida, assembly GCA_947247005.1. Taxonomy (NCBI): domain Eukaryota; kingdom Metazoa; phylum Mollusca; class Bivalvia; order Venerida; family Mactridae; genus Spisula; species Spisula solida. Next base: position 24,649,416 of record OX365945.1, on the reverse strand, counting down.
CCCTCCATTGACTTTTTACTTTATGCTATCCAATATACCTGCTCGCTCAAGGCTCGCAGGTAATAAGGAGAATTACCATTCAGTGTTAATGTCTATTCAGAGACTTATATGATATAGTTTTTCCAATTTGAAAGCTACCGGCCTATCGCGCTTATTTTCTCTCTCACAATTTTGAGATTTTCATGCTTAATTTTATACACATCAGCTGCTGAATTATGCAGATAGAAGGTCGATGATCCTGTCAATTCTCTGTCAAATGAAGTCGATACATAATTTGCTCGCAGGAACTATTTGACTTGTCCTAACTTGAGACATGCACAGTTTCCTTTGCGTTTAAGTATAGTACATGCGTTCGTATCTAAAAGGTGCTGAACAACATATCGCTATTACGATACTATTATGAAACGGTTATTCGCATGATCGTTTAACTTTATATCTCAACAAGTTTATAGTCTCATTTCCCAGCGCAGATGCATCCTAAACTTCTGTTAAATCATTATTTTTCGAGGAGGTTGACTTTTCATTGATTTTAACTTGACCACGAAATCTAACGGCCACGATTAATCGACCTCCTACATACAGAACATGAGCTCACCCTTATAAATTGACCTCAAAACAAGCGATTAAGACTATCATCAATGTGTCATACAAATAACCGCATGTATAGCACTTACGTACCTGCGTTTGTGCAAATGGTATGAGCCGTTCTCCAGGAAGACCGGGCTTAGTCACATTATATAGGACTTATGTAGTCATGGTCGTCGACTTAACTTGAAGTAATTGGATAGTATAATACTTTATTTTAGATTTATTTTTTCTCATAAATTATATTAAAATAAATTCTGCCGTTGCTATGGTGCCTCATTTCTGAAAAGTACCCATATTGAGAAAAAAGAGGGGTTAGTGGTAAGATTCAGGAGCTACTTTTCACTAAAAGCAAATGTTCATGCCTTTGATATATTAAATCAAAATCAGGATATTATTCTAAATTTTGAAACGTTTACGTCAAGAATTTATGAAATGCTGGGTTTCTGAAGGGCTTCTTAACGTTACGTCAAATAACGATTGAATGACGTTTGCGACGTGACTCAAAAAGTAGACGGGAGTGGCTAGTTCTAAAGGTCTGTAACTTCGTAAGTTTTTGTTATTATTTACTCAAATTTTCAGAAACTGTTCATAAAAGTCTGGTCTTTCTAACGACATGTTATCATGATTTTCATAATTTTTGTCACTGAGCCCGGTTTTCCGGGATAACGGCTCATATTCATATACGGGCCCGGGATGTCAACGAAAACCGCTGCCCTTTGTTACTTGTTCTCTATACAACCCCGTACTCCAGGAAGCGACCACTTGGATGCCAGGGTAGAGGAGAGATAGTCCCGTCGTTTGACCTCAGTCGAATTTCGTTGGGTTGTATAACGAGTTCGTAATGTCGGATTAAAGAGCCGTCACATAATTTGCCTTCCCGAGCTCGTAAGTAAGTCTTGATATGTCCAGACCGATACAGGTGCTATCAGCTGTTTTGAACTTATTTAACTGGTTAACGTAACGCGACAAGAATCCAATGGTTATTGGTATCAGAAGAGTTGCAATGCGCATTAATATCTAAAATATGAGCATCCGTATGGTCTTTAATTACGACATTGTTACTATCCGATACCACGTGTCATGTGATCGACAGGAAACGATCTGGACAATAGATGCTGAATAATTGGTATATATTGCTTAGTGGAACGTGATCAACTTCTACTAATTTCATTTTTTGTGAGAACGTTAACCCGTAAACCATAGTCATAACATCATGTTTCAAAAAATTATGTCAGATGGTGGATGAACTGTCACTTTATATGCATAAATCATAAAAAAGAATATTTTTTATACATTATATATATACATGACACTAACTACATAATTCATGACAGTGCTAAATGGTTTAACTATGACCGGAAACAGGGGGTATTTTTTTCTCCAATGTGTATTAAGTACCGGTTAATGTATATCTAGTGACAACTGTTGCAGCGTCATGCATCCTTTTTATCACTAAATGTACATTTAGGTATTAAAATGGTGTTTGACCGACATATATGTTACTAAACAAGTTATAAATGACAGAAAAGTCATTTAAAATAACATTAAAATCATGAAAAAGGTGTATCGTTTTATCATTTTAATCAATTTTATTAGTGACTTTGGCGAAGGTTTGTTTCGAGTGAAATACTACGATGATTATGAGTGAATTTACATTTATAATTTTAAGTAACCTTATATCGAATTATTAACAACAAACATTGATTTGGTTGATAACCGTTCCGATTTTATTTTTTGGTTTACGCTATCATTTGATGACTTCCGATTTGTGGTATTCATGTGGATACATTATAATACATAATGAAATACACTATTTCAACGGTATATATTTGTAATAATAATTTCAGTGACCGATCTTATGACCTACATTGATGTATAAGCATCGATACACACAGGAGGTCGTATCGTTTTGTACCGTTTTATTAGAGTGTGTTTCGAAAAAGGTACAAAACAACACAATCCTATGTGTTCATGTCATGGTTTGATGGCAGGCTGGGTTGTCACGTGTTAATAGGTGTTCAGTATTTCGAGCTCTGCTGTTTCTGGTGCCTCAAGTCTTCCATGTCCGATTATAATTATCTTTTTGTACGATTTTAATAACATTACAACGCATTTCTATGAAATATGAAATTTCCTAATTGTCGCTAATTTTCATAAAGTCTAGGTGGCTATAAAGCCCGTTTCCCGATCTTGATGTTGTGGCGGTATTTTTTGCCCAGATAAAGCAAGATATATTATGGTCAGTGGTTTTTATTTGGTCTGTGAATTCCCTGATATCAACCTTCTCACAGGGACACGGCCATTAGACTGTACGGGCAAAGGGAGGTAACCGCTTTGCAAAGGGAAGTAATCACTGCGAGGAGTTTGCCCTGATACTACTTTGCTGTACATAGTTTATGCATTGTAAATGTTTTATGTTTTCACGACTGTAATAAAATTCCATTTTCAACTCATCTACATGTTTGTTATTGTTTTACCAGCTTCACAAACTAGTTTATATCAGGGTAGAGGTTAAATGTGATTTGCAAGAATGACAATGAATTATTACAGGTGTCGAGAAAAATATTTTTTTATCAAGTGTATGTCGAACTCTTATTTTTTACTTAGTGTGGTGCATTACGATTCAAAGACAAGGGACGTAACTCCTAGTAATATTATTTACAATGAGTGCCTCGATTGTCGCGCTTGTTTTTGAATACGCAATGAAATGTTTTACAATTACACAGACACACAGGCATGTGGATAAGAACGTCAACACTCGAATATAGGAGAGGTGATCAACAAATACGCGTTATAGTATGAAATGCATAACTTTCTTGTGTAATATTACTTGAACAAGGAGGGAGGTAATTGGATTAATTAATTTGCACTATTTATAAACCTTGTAGATTGACATTAGAGAAGAACGGCAGTATATAAGTCCAACAAATAAACTTTAGTGGTGAGCTAGCTTTTCCTGTCGGATTTGTTGGTGTCTGTCCATCCATCTCGTTACACTATTTATAGTAGACTGGTACCACTTGTCTCATTTTCCGACACCGTCTACAAAAGAAAGTAGGACCATGGAATCAGTCTTAATTATTGCGTAATTTGATATGGAATATAGTAAAAACTACTGGTCACACATGCTTGGAGTGTCATGGTCAGTGTCCGTTCATACATACAATTTGTTTGGAATAATTAGATACTTTCGGTTAAAGACATAATATGCCTGTCTGGACATTTAAAAAAATTCAATTTCTTCTTATGACCACATCTACTAAATCGAACTGTTGTATTTCTCTAAATTGATAATATATTTGTCGGATCAATGCGCGACAAAACACCAATCAGTAAAAAAAGCGACCAGCACGTTCTGGTTTGGCGAATATACGCCCAATATGCCTTCTCTTTGAGGGGCCAGTTGGTCCAAGACCTTTATCATGTGATATCCTGTATGTGTATAGTTATGGTAGTGTTGTAATTCGAATTTGGGCTTTTAAGCCCCCGTCACACGTAACGAATACCACCCGACGTCAATTTGTGAATACTGGCGAATAGAATCGAATGTCACCTAAATACGTGGGACGTTCAAAAATAAATAGGACTGGGGCCCTCACGGCTACAGTTTTCAATATTATACAAAATTATTACATAATGTGGAATCGAAATTCAATTGCGAACATTCTATATCTGATTTATCGAGTTACATTAGCACGTCCTCTCATTATAGTCCATTTTGAAACCATGGTAACACGCAACCGGCGCCGCCCAACAATTACCATTAATGGCGACTACGTAATGGGGTGTATCTTTAATACTATCATATCGTTAGAATTCAAACTTCGCTGTATCATCACATGTTACATACTGGACGATGTCTGCACAAATGACGACATTTGAACGTTAGGTACTGAAATAAACAGAAGTTGAACTCCAAGTGTGACAAATTCGTGACGCAAAAGTAACGTCATCAGCACGTAAGGAAAAACGGTAAAACACAAAGTTCTGTCTATAGCAAGATGATTTGTCCTCTGAATCGTATGCAATTATCGTAACTACATTTTGGAAACAGTTCGGCAAGTCGTTTATCAGTTTTAGAATGGCACACATGCTCTAGTGTTAATTGTTTAGCTTTGAAAGACAGGGAAGTACTAGGAAATCATAAGAATGTTTGTGACGTCAGTTACCGAGACTTTTTCAAAATACCAACGTTTTATGGTACGGATTCTCGCCTAGATATGCAATGTAAGATCCGGAAAAATACATGCGATTCTCACCAACGCATTATTTGTGTAGCTCAGTGTGGTACTGGAATGTATTCATCACCCTTATCACTAAAAACTTCGTATTTCATAGCCCTATGCGAAACACCAACGCCTTGTAAAATAGCAAACGTTCAGCTCCGCTAGTAAAAGTTACTAAACGTTTTGAAAAGTTGACGATCGCTGGTAAACGCTGAAGAACGTTTTATTATTTGCTTTCAATGGATTATGGACATTTTTCAGTGAAAATAACAGTGACAATAACAGTGAAATTACTACTTTGTTATTTTCACTGTTTTAGAAGCTGGTTCCAGTATCATGCAGAAAAGGAAACGTAACGTCAACGGCGCCGGGCTTTAAAATATGCGTTACGTCATCATGACGTCATAATTCTCACGTCGTGACGTTCTAATTTCGACGTTATTTTTCCAATTAAGCCAATTACGGAACACGTTTAAGAGGAATTGAGGCATATAATAAACAGAAAATTTGTTGATTTTTGGTGTAAGATCAATTTTATTTCACTCGTGATCACAGAAAATTACATTTTCACTCGTGGCTACGCCACTCGTGAAAATATTGATTTTCTGTGATCACTCGGTGAAATAAAATACGATCTTACACCAAATTCAACAAATATCCTCTATGTATTCGTTGAATATTTTTAACATGCAAAAACTTTGCCGACGTTTGGAAATAAACGCTGATGTAAGTTGTGCTCCGTTTGTAAACGTTCCTGAACGCTGAATTAAGTTGATTAAAGTTTGCTTAAGTTAAGCTCCGTTGGCAAACGTCCGCTGAAACGCTGGTGGTGATAATGAATTTAGTCGAACGTTAATCTAGCGGAAGCCAACGGGTATCCAGCGCAATGAACGCGGTAGTAACGCAAGGGCTGGCGTAAGCGAACTTTCTCCAGCGCAAATGAACGTTTGTACAACGCAGACCAACGGGTAGCAGACGCAATGAGCGCGATAGCAACGCAAGTGGTTAGCGCAGACGAACTTTTCATAACGTTTCAGTAACTTAGGTAAATTTAGTTCAACGGATCCTGGCGTTTGGCACCTCGTTCGTCTAAGTCGGACTAAGTTAGGGGCCGCTACGCATACGCTAAGCGGCGCTGGCAAACGTTCGCATGCGTTAATAGAAAATAGCTACAACGCTGGTAAACGTTGTTAAGCGCTAGTAACCGCTGCCAAACGCAGTCAAGTGCAGGGCAACGTTTGCAAAAGTTTGCGTGCGCCAGATACACAACGCTCGTAGTGTGAACCAAAATATTCCTTGCGAACGTAATTTCATCGACGTTTGGGTTCATTTTCCGACTTATGAAACGCTGATCAACGCTGATACAAACGTTCATAGTGTTAACCCAACTTAAGTCACCTGTAACTCTCGGACCGCGTATTTGTTTTTGTTCATATTTTACAGTATGTAGAAAAAGGATTCCGATTTCTGATGGTATATAATTTGATTTATTTCGTTTAACCATGCGGGTTTTGTGACAATAGTCCTATTTATTTTTGAACGTCCCACGTACTCACTAGTAATTTGTATGTATACGCTATCTATCGTAGGTGGTATTCGTATGGATGCGCCTGTGAGCGGTTGTGCCGTTGCGATTATATCGGTCAGAATTCGTTAGATATCACAAAACTACTCTATTTGTCAGGCTTCGTTAAATATATTCAATATGCGTGACGGGGCATTAGGGCTGTAAACTACCTGAAGCCTGAAAATTAAATTGCATCCATAATAATATTTTACGCTTCGGTGTGTTCAATTCAACGTGGACCATAATTGAAATTGATCGCCAATTATGTCATCCACAGAAAATTAAGTCGGTGTTATTATCATTATTATTATTATTAAAATATATGTCCTTGGCGATTTTGACAGAATAAAGTCATAATCATACATGAAATTTGAAATGCAATATTGCAGTGTTATCTTTGAAGTTCATGCACTAGGAGCGAACGCACATGTCGAGGTCGCATGACACAAACCTACTTTATCACAAGCAAAGTTTGAACTTCGATTGGCCCGTTTTCAAATAATGTAAGTGTCTTTATCTTTATCAAACATATAAAGAAGCTAAAGGATTAAATGTCCCGTATTTCACAGATAAAATACTAATTGCAATTTGGGTTAAGCTGATACTCATGACGATTTGTAATTATATTTGGTCTAAGTTACTAGGGCTGAGTTTCTGGGTTTCTGGTTTGATCGTAAATATCGGTATGAAATTCAATTTATGTGTCAGGTTTAAGGATAATATATTTAGGGTAATCTTCTATATCGTGTGATGAAAGCAGGGGGTATTTTGCAATAAGCCTAGCCATGTCAAGATAGCGACGTCATATTGATTTAATTTCACTTGCATTTTCCTTGCAATGAAGTCTGGATATATTTTTAAGGATAAATAATTTAGTTGTTGTGTATATTCAGTAAAGTAAGTCATTTAGTATTATCAAAAACTCCTCTTTATTTAAAATGTATGGTTAAAACAAAGTAAGAACCCATGTTTTTACAATGGTTATTTCGAATTAAAGACTTTCTTTTTTATTTTGCTATAAAATTAATTCTTACGAAAAATATTTAGAAACAGCAATAGTGCAAATGTACAGGTATTGTTGATCAACCTTCTTACACTTTTTCCAGTCACCAGTAGACTAAATGCCTATGTCGAGCATAGCCTTTACTTGCCAGTCAGTTCTCTGCTGAAAAATATGGCAGGTATATTTAACTATGTGTGCCTCCACCAGGATTTGAACCCGGGTCGTCAGATAAGACGGCGACCGCGCCAACTATAAGAATATTGAATCAAATTCCCCATCTTGGATCCAGTATTGAATTCGTAAAAAGTGAATCCTTCGTCACAATCAGGATATAGTGAAATATCATTGATCTTTGTCCATCATGCAATCATTTCTACATACAGTTCTGTCACATCATGATTATATCAACATTTGATAATTTGATAACTACGTAAAGCGATTTTCTTTTTTTTCTAAATGCCGAGCATAGCCTTTATTTGCGAGTCAGCTTTCCGCTGAAATATGGCAGGCATAGATGTGTGCCTCCACCCGGTTTTGAACCCGGGTCGCCAGATAAGACGGCAAGCGCGCTAACCATTGAGCTACGGAGGCCACATAAAGCGATTTTCGAACATACTGGTTAGTATATAGCATAGTATACAGAAAGTGCGAGATGCGCTATAGAATTATTTAGCCCGCGTCATATCAACCTTATGACTGTCGTACACTTCTCTACGATCTCTCTTGGGACATCTTATGGTGTTTCGTAGGACTGCCGAAAGACCGTCCTACAAAAATAAATGTCGCATGAAGACCGCAATGACGCAAACCAAAGTCTTGACATGTGTTTTGCATGCGACACAACAGACAGCATTGCGATGTTTGCAATCAGTCTGGATATCTGCGATATTATCTGGAACCCGGATGTAATTTTTGATTTCATTTCCATATATAAGTAATATATCTTGCGAGCAAATAAGCATGTATCAAATCAGCCAATGTATATGAAAATGGGGGTTTGAAATTAACTATCATAGAATCATTCATTTAAGCAATTTAATGCATTGGGTCAAAAGATATGTCAATGAAAACAATATAGGTAAAGGAAAAGATTTTCTTTGATAATAAACTAAAACACTGAAAATGAACTGATTTTTGAATGTCATATAGAGATAAAAGATATCCACATTCCAAGTTCAAACTTTTTGAATGATATACTCAATGCATGGTGTAGTGTCAATGCAAAATTCAAAGGAAATGATAGCAACACAACAGAATGTATAGGTAAAGAAATTCTATGAAACAATTCAAATTTGAAAATTGATTCAAAAAACTGTTTTTTTTTATAAGAACTGGCATGATAAGGGAATTAAATACTTAGAACATATATATACATGTATATGACTATCGCAGTAGAACGTTCTATAAATTTTATCATTTACAATATCTGTATGGAATTCCGAATGTAGATCTTTTCAAATATATGGCATTAGTGCACTGTATACCAAATAAGTTCAAAATACCCTTAAACAGAAAATTATAAAGATAACTCAAATAGACAAACGGAATAACTTTTAATCCATATAAAAAGACAATGCAAGTGAATAAATTTTTATATTGTCTACAAATAGAAAAAGGAACGAAACCAGAAAGTGAAGTAAAATGGAACGAAAAATTCCAAAATGAGGCTGAAAGGAACTGGAAAAAACTATACATGCTACCTAGGCAAAGTACTGGAGATATAACTCTTCAGGATTTTTCAGTTTAAGATAAATACAAGAATAATTCCTACAAATAAACATCTTTATTTATGCAAAATTGTTGACTCTAACTTGTGTGATTTCTGTAATTGTCATATAGAATCCATAGAACATTAATTCTGGGAATGCCATGTTGTTCAACATCTATGGAATCAATTCAATAATTATCTATATTCAAAATCTATAACTTTTCGAGTAAACAAAGTAGATGCCATACTGGGAACTACTGAGCTAAAAGTATACACAAAATAAATAAACTATCTACTGATATCAATGAGAACTTTTATATACAGAATGAAGTGCAGGAAGATTATTCCAAGGTTTTTGAAATTTAAAAATTATCTTTCATGTAAATTAAAAAATAAGGCTGAAATTGCACTAAATAATAACACATAAGAGTCCTACTGTCACAAATGGAACACATTTTCAATTACATAATCATATACTGTCATTATGGTACAGAACATTAACACTAATGTAAAGTTAAACAATCAAAAATGAAATAAATAAAAAACTCTCTGCTTCCTATTTTTATGTGTTATTTCGAACTGTCTATAAATGTATTGTTTAATGATGATAGTTAAATGTAAGTATTTGTATAGAACGTAATTGTGTATGATTGTCTGGAATGCAAGAGAGTGTGAAAGAGAATGAGAGTGTGAGAAAGAAAACCTTAAAAACACTTGGAATATATTTTTGTCATAACTGTTATATATAATTATGCATGAATGTATTTCAAAGTAATAAAGAATGAGAAAAAACAACAAAAAACAAACATCAGCCAGTGCGAACAAAGACCAATGCTGCAAACCTTGTTTTCTCCCATCAGACCATTTTCAATGACCATCAATCTCTGTTTGATTTCCAGTTGGTAGTCGTTCGATGTATGTGAAAACACACGTTAGTATCAAAATCTCTATTTCAGGTTACCAAAATTCATACAATGTTGAAACTTCATTTTGTAAGTGTTCTTCTACTTTGCTTCCACCATGCAGAAGGTGGAAACTTCCTTGGGGCTGCTTTGAGTTATACCTTTATTGATAACAATACGGTAAGTTGTTATTAATGTTATTAAAACATATTCAGATAATTCATTGCGATAAAGGCCTCCGGCTCTTGCACATATATTTACATACAATAAAAATACACCGTGGCAATTGTACAAATGCATTTGTTAAAACAACACCGTAAAATGTTATTGATGTTATTAACACAATATGCACGAGTTTAAACAACAGGGTCAAATGTTATTAATGTTAAAAGCGTGTCTTGAAATGTCGTGTCTTTTTCGTAACTTCTCCATGCTTAACAGAGACACAACTGAGCTACGGTAACTCTTATGGAGGTATGGTAGACAATGCCGATAAGAACTTGTCAACGAAGGTAAATATGGCACATGTTTTGCATATTTGTCGCGCGTGGTCTCCAAATATGTAAATCTAGAAATTCCGTGACATGGAGATATGGATTACCTGTCTGACTAACGTAACTCTTGATTTGTATGAGGGTTGTTCAAATTGGAATGTAAGTGATGTTATATCTTTCTCGCGTCAACGAATTTTTAAAAATAGTGAACTGTATATCACAGATCATTGTAATAGTTTTAAATGGATACCTCACATTTTACAATCCTTTCAGTGTGGCTGTAACAATAGGTCGATTAAAACTGTCTACTCGTGTATAGTAATGCTTTAATGATTTGGAAAATGCAACTTTTCTCTGACCAAATTCGGTCCAATTAGAGAATCGTTGTATATTGAAATGGTGCCATGTAATGTCTTATTAATCAAATACTTGATTGTTTAAGAAACTGAGAAGTGGTGTAATGTTTTATTTGGAAATTAACCTCAAGCACGTCATCCAAATACTTCAAAAAAGTTTTTTGAAACAGCTGGAAGTTTTACAATTAGGCAAGAAGCTCAATGTGTTGGAACATCGTTAGGAGCTATCCATACAATTACCAAGCATATTACAAAACTGAGGAAGATAAGTGTAGTTTGGATACCCCTGTCAGCTTTGAGACGCCGACACACATGCCACTGTAAACTGTCCAAAAATAGTTGAAACCATTTTCTAAATAAAAAAGTTGATCGAATTTAAATGCAACTAAGCCAATAAAAAATAACCTTGATAAATTCTAATGAAACAAGCCTGTGATCCCATTGCAGTATTCATCTCCAATACGTATGCGAAGTTTCATTCAGTTATTCCATTTTTAAAACGCGAATTTTTTCATTCCTAGGTTCACTGTGCATATACTGGACATGAGTCAAACTGATATCTTAACGTACCTGATATTTTTTCCAACAATGTAATTAAAGAGTTGTTTGAAACAAATAAAATCACAAGGGACAAGAACGGTCAGAAAGCTCAAGAACCTCCATGCTTCTCAGAAAGTCGCGTTAATAGCTTCTGTATGTGGAGGCCCATTGCTCTGCAATAGCATGCCATCTTTCATACATGTGGCTTGGCAGCGATTGTCGAAGTATGTCTTCAATTTCTGAAGGAATTTACATTTGTTAAGCTTGGCACTTACCCATTGTCCATTTATACATCAAATTTAATGGTTAAAACTCGATTTATATCGAAAAAGGTTTACATTTCTATTGGCGTCCATGATGCGTTTTGCTCGGCTGGTTCAGGTAGGCATTATGCCTTGTGTGTTTTTTATGTTTTCTGTGCTCGGCTGGTTAAACTCAGTGCTGCCTTCCCTGTCTGACTTAATATTATCTTTTTGCAATGCATACTTTTGTTCTGTCTTTGCTGGCCCATATTTGTTAATGGATCTGTCGCATAGGTGCCAAAAGCAACCCGTGTCTCGTTTATAGTCATTGCATTTACAAACGATCAACTTTTGTTCTCAAAAACTGGTTTCAACTGGTTTTTTTGATAGTTTGAAAGGGCATATGTACTGGCGTCTCAAAGCAGAAAGGGGTATCACAACTATACTTATTGTCGTAATTTTTGTAATATGCTTGATAATTGTATGAATAGTTCCTAATGATGTCCCAACACATTGAGCAACTTGCTTAATTGTGATTACTCCACAAGTTTCCAAAAAATGTTTGATTTTCGCAACCTTGTTCTAGTATGTTGTGATATTTGTATGGCGTGCATGGGATTCATTTCCAAAAAAACTTTTAAATTGCTAAAACTATCAAGTAGTTCATGAATAAGGCATTACATGAAACCATTTCGTCATAGACGTTATTTCAAATATTGCATATACTCCCGCATTAAGAAAACAACGATTCTTAAATTGGACCTGATTTGGTAAAAAAAAATGACAATCATTTAAGCTTTAGTGTACACGAATATGCAATATTAATCGGCCTACTGTTACAGCTACACTGAACGAATTTTAAAATGTGACGTATGAATGTAAAGCAAATACAATGAGCTTTGATATACAGCTCACTATTAAAAAAAACTAAATATTGATACATGAAAGATATAGCATCACTTGCATTCAAATTTGAACAACCCGCGTATAATGGTATGCTGTTGCAGAGCAATGAGCCACTACATGCAGCAGCCATTAACGCGACTTTCTAATAAGCGTAAAGGTTCCTGGGCTTTACGACCATCCTTATTTGTCAAGCAATGTTCCTGGTGACCTTTATTTATTTCTTCCACGACTCTTAAAACGCATTGCACAGTGTACCCAGGAATGAGAATAAAATCGTATTTTAGAAAAGGAATATCCGATTGAAACTTCGCATATCTTTTGGAGATGAAACTGCAAGGGGATCAGAATCTTTCTTCATTAAATATATCAAGGATACATTTTTATTTGCTTAGTTGCATTCCAATTTGAACACCCCTCGTACCCGTCGTGATTTTAAAAAAAATGCCGAGCATAGCCTTTATTTGCCAGTCAGCGTTCTGCTGAAATATGACAGGCATATATGAGTGCTTCCACCCGGATTTAAGCCCGGGTCGCCACATTAAACGGCAAGCAAGCTAACCATTGAGCTACGGAGGCCATAACGCTGATTTTAGCGATGTAATTGTTATAATTGTGATAGGACGTGCCTTTAATGACATTTTCTTAGATACCTCACTACACCTGCAGTCTGGACAGAGCAATTTCCAATGTACTTCTCAAAGAGACAGTTGTGTAGTTTCAGATAACTACACCTATATTTTGTTATTATCAGGCTGAAGTAGAGGTGCTCACAAACTGGGTGCTTGGACATGGACTATGTGGTACAGGATGTAATAGTACAGACATTGGCCCATTGTTCATACCTCCTGGTGTGAATCTGTCAACGAGGTATCCAGACTACGGACTATTCTACACATCCAAGCATTACTCCAACCCCGAAACGTGGAATTATGACAATAGTATTTACCTGAACGTAGACATTCTTGCTGTAAGCGAGACAGCCAATTGGGAACAAGACTTGATGAAATTCACAATCGATTTGAACAATAGTCAGACTCTCATTGAGTAAGTTATTACAAGTTTATATCATTTCCTGCATTGCGTAACTTATTTTATTATTCATTTAAAACCATGTGACAAAATGGTGCAAATGACTATAAGATCACAAGTTTGGTACGTCGTAATTGTTATTTTTATTATATAATTATGTACATGCATTGTATAAAATATATCCTTATATTGCGCCATGCATATTATGTCATACGTGCATATTTTTGTAGGTACAAAGGAGAATATTGGAAGGAATTTGAGTCTCAAGGTCAAAAGTTACCGTGGAATTTAGCAAATGCCATTTATCAAGGGGTTAGAAACGACACACACAAACCGAACTCAAATCCAAAAGCTTGGCTGAGGCCATATTACAAGTATGTATAACAGTTCGTAGAGTCTACATTATTACAGTTAATATGCATAAGATTCTATAATAAATTGTATTGAATTGCATTGTACGGTATCGAATCATTGTAGTAGTCTCTCTATATACACGAAACTCTCTCATTTTGCTTTGGTCTAGTTTTGTCCATAGCGCAACAATTTGTACAACTTATATAAATCACTATCGGAGATAAGTACTGAGCGTTAAAGAAGATAATGAAAAAACTACCAACCAAAAAAAACTGTTTTTGAGTTTGGTAAATTTTATCTTAATAGCTCATAAAAATAAATTACAGACAAACTCTAGGGCTTTTGAAAAGACTATCATAACATTTAGTAATTGAACTACTTTGACATAAACTGTATTATATGCTGAAAAGAAAGAACAATAAACAAGAGAAGATAGTCAATTTAAACATATGAACGTGTATAGTAATGGTTGTTTCACATAGTTATTATAAATGTATCTGTAATTGTGTAAGTGGTTATAATGATATTTTTCAAGTGTTTTAAGAAATATATCTTATATCATATAGAATACATGTATAGTACACACATATATAAACATATACATGAAACAAGACACACATATTATGATTTTGCTTACATATGAAAACATAGAGCGTATACAAATGTAATGATACTTGAAAGTATTTAAGCCAATCACATCATTGAGTTAGCCTAGCTAAAGTACAAAAGTCGAAAGCGAAATTAGTCTAGATTAGCTCGATGTGTGGTTATAGGTTGAATGAGGAATAACAACTATTAACGCTTAAGAATAAAGCATGTAACAATTGATATGGATAATAAAGAAGGGATGAGTTGATGTTGAAGTTCAAATGTTATTAGGTTAGGGGAAGGTGTTTGTTAAATAGTGTTATGAAATGATCTTTGACCTTTAGTTATATTCGTATGTGAAGATGTGGTATAGGTTGTTGGTTTTTGTCCAATTGTCACTTAGAAAATATGCTTTGCTGATGCAGAAACCTAATAGCGAAAGTATTTGATTTATATAGAAATATTTGGCGTTACATATTTTGTATCCAATAACAATATGTTTAAGAGTTCGTATGTTTGTGTTTATACCGCAGATATTAAAAACCGTTTGGTTTCAATCCAAAGTTTGTTTGTTTGTGGACATTCAATAACGAGATGGTTGTATATTGCAATAACGTTGCAAACATGACAATTTTCTGTTTAGGGAAATTTTCCATCTGTATCTTAATTCATTTGTGGTAAATATATTTTGAAGGATTCTATACTTGAATTGTTTACCTCTGTTGTCTGGGATGGTATGTATAAAGGAATATACTGTATACCAGTCAATATGTAAGTTTAGTACTGAATCCAAATGATTGTGCATATACGGTTTTGTGAATTTATAATATATTAGGTATTTATATATGTCGTTGCTTTTAATGTTTTCGAGTTTTAAATTATTTAATTTTATTTCAAGAGCGGTGTTAACTATTGTTTGTCTTGAGTCTGTGGATTTTAGGCTTTGTTTCCAAGTTTTAGGAATCGATTGTAATAGTTTGCCGTATTCTGATATCCAATTGTGTGTATTTGTAAGTTTGTCCCGAGTTGTTAGTGAGTTTAGATTTCCGTTTGCGTCGAGCAAATCATTGATAAAAAGTATGTTAGAGTTTATCCAATTTTGGAATACAATACTTTTCCCGTTATATTTTATATGTTTGTTTCCCCATATTATTTCTTTACGTATTTCTCGGAAATGTGTGATGTCTTGACTATTTTTATTATTTAAATCTAACCATACATTTACAATGTCTTCATAGAATTCTGGTAGTTTTAAGTCTAGCAGTTGTTTAAATTCATATGCAATAATTTGCACCGAATGGTTTAAAATAGACGTTTGGAATCAATTTCCATTTTGCAGTGTTGTTATTTTCACACAGAGCTTGTATCCATTTAATTTTTGATGACTTTATGTATGACTTGATGTCTATTTTTTGTAGACCACCTAGTCTTTTATCGCCGATGATCGTCGTTAATTTAATTTTGTCTCTTTTGCCGTTCCACAGCAAGTTATAGAACATATTTTCCATTTGTTTTATCACATTATCTGGTACAACTAAGGAGTGGAAAAGATATGTAAACTTTGGAAGAAGACATGATTTTAAAACTTGTATTTTACCAAAATAAGTAAGATTTCATTTGTTCCAGTTTTTAATTGATGCTTTGCACGATTCTAGTTTTTCGTTCCAGTTTAGTTTATAGCATGTTGTTTGATCTGTTC
Source organism: Spisula solida (assembly GCA_947247005.1). Lineage (NCBI taxonomy): Eukaryota > Metazoa > Mollusca > Bivalvia > Venerida > Mactridae > Spisula > Spisula solida. The sequence goes on along the minus strand of OX365945.1, from coordinate 24,633,214 downwards.
CAAAGTAAACGCCTAATGCTTTTATAGGTTTATTGGCCATTGAATTCCACCAGGGGACCTCTTACAATTTTTAAGTAGCCTACCTAGACACCTAATGTTTATTCTTATTCAGTTGTAGCCCTGAAAGTTTGCCAAAATTGTCGAAAATCGATAAAGAGGTATTTACTTCTTGTTCGGATTTACGGAATAGAGTTGTGTTGTCAGCTAGCTGCGATATTTTTATATTATCTATAGCATTTAGCTGTATACCTTTAATGTCTGATGAGTTTTTATATTAGTCGACAGTAATTCAACCACAAGAATAAATATCAAAGCAGAGATAGGACATCTTGTCTTATTCCTCGTTGTGGTTTGAAGCATTGTGATCTCCACCCATTATTAAAATACATGTTTTTATATTTGCATACATTGTTTTAATCCAGTTTATGAACATGTCTTTAAAGCCGAAATGTTTTAAAGCGCTAAACATGAAATTCCATTGAACAGTGTCGAACGCTTTTCGAAAGTCTAAAAATAGGATTGCGCCTTCTATTTGTAATTTTTCAGCGTAATCTATAACATCTTGAATTTGTCTAATATTATTTCCAATGAATCTGTTTTTGATATAGCCTTGTTGGCCAGTATTGATTATTTTATGTATTACCTTTTGTATCCTTATAGCTAGAACTTTTGCGACAATTTTGTAATCGTTATCTTATAGGGTTATTGGTCTCCAGTTTTCTAAGTTATGTGGATCTCCATTTTTATATGAAAGAGATAACACGCCTAATTTCTGAGATGCAGATAATTCATTTTTTATGTATCCTTCATTTAGAGAGTTTGTTACTAGTTTTCCGATTTTATTCCAGAAATACTTATAAAATTCTGAGGTAAGACCATCTAGACCCGGACTTTTATTGTTATGCATATTGCTTACGGCAATTTCGCGATCTTTTAAGCTTAGGAGACCTTCGCAAAGATTCGCTTCATTATCATTTAGTATGTAATCTTGTTTCGTCATGTTTAAATAGTCATCAATGTCTTTTTGACATTTATTTTTAGAGGAGTACAATGTTTTATAAAAAAATTGACCTCTTCTTGCAGTATTGTGTTGGTGTCTGTGATAGTACGGTCGTTTACTTTTAGTGTATGAAGTGTTTTCCGTGATTGTCTTGACTTTTCAAGACATAGAAAATATTTTGTATTTTTTTTCTGAAAAGTTAAGTTGAAATATTTTAGATCTTATCTGTGCACCTTTAGCTTTATCATTATAATATTTTTGTAATTCTAATTCGATTTTTCTTATACTTCTTTTCTGTTGTTAGTTTTGGGTTCTTGTTCGTATAGTCCTGATAGTTGTTTTTCTAGGTTTATAATTCTGTCATTTTTGTGCTTTGATTTCTTTTTTGCGAATGATTTAGTATGACTTTGGATCTCAATCTTACAGAGTTCCCATAGGGTATGTTGTGATTCTTGTTCTCTTGAGTTAGTTGTGTAATTTTCTATAACTTTTGTGATATATTCAATGTATTCAATGTCCTCCAAGAAACTGTTATTAAATTTCCAGTAGCCTGGTCCATGTTTCGATTGAGAAGTTATTTTTAATGATATTGCTTGGTGATCTGTGAATGTTATAGTAGCAGGTCTTATATCTAAACTAAGAACAGTGGGTGTTAAATTTTCGTTTAAACAACCAAAAAAACTACAAAAAGTCCTAACTCCATAACTCTACAGCTGCATATATATTAAATTACAATTTATAACATTTTCCTCTCTCATGTGTTTGACACACACTGAACAATACTAATAAAATGCAATTTTTGGAAATTACTTTATAGCTAAAAAACAATGGCCACTCTTAATCAAATACATTTTGATAGTAAAACAAATATCAAGTGGCACGAGAGCCCAAGCGGAAGAGATGGTTACTTCTACGTTTCTGTCCCATAAAACACATACATATCGTGGGAAAATACACCGCATATGAAAACAACGGTTCCTTTATTACCAGGTGGTCCATTTAGTTAAAAGATAATTACAAATCGGACAGGGAAGGCAGCACTCAACTTAAAGAGCCGTTCACTGAAAACATAAAAAACAACACCAACCACAATTACACGACACAATGTCCAACATACAACTAAATGAAAAAAAATAACTTAAACGCTGAAAGTCAAAGTTTCAGCCTCCAAAAAGTCGAAAATCTGAGTCTGATAATTTTCAAGCATACTATTTCAGAGCAAAATGGAATGACACTACATTGATATACATACCTAGTATTGACGAGGATGGGGATATAGTAAAATGTTCCAAGGGTATGTATGTAGATGCTGGGCTTCTGATGTCACCGCCCGGTGTCACAGTCAACGAGGTACGTCCGGAAATTTGTATATTTTACCATGTAGAAACACTGTAGTAAAACTTCACTTGGACTTAGGCGGTTCATAACATGTTCAGTTGGGCATTGTTCCTTATATGTTTTTATGTTTTCTGTGATCGGCTGGTTCAGTTGGGCATTGTGCCTTGTATGTTTTCTATGTTTTCTGTGCTCGACTGGTTAAGTTGAGTGCTGCCTTTCCTGTCTGACTTAATATTATCTTTTTAAATATCACAGTGAAGATGCTCAAGGTGATCGCCGAAATATGAAATATTGTGAAACCAATCTGAATGCAAATGTTGTAAATAATGTTAATTTACCAATTCTTGTTGACACATCGAAAATATATAAAAATATGGTAAGTCGCTGTTTTATCTTGTAGACCTATCCAAGTCAGCGCAGTTAAATCGGAATTTTGCTATATAATGCAACTCTGGTTAATATACATGCTTCTAAATCTTAGATATTGATTAAAAAGAAATGCAATTTGAAGATCATTTGGAGTTTAACAATATGGACTGTAAGGAGGGGAAAATTGTATCCGATGTATTTATAGCTTTATTTCAGAAATGATTAATATATATTATATATACCTGTTTTTATCGTAGAATGGGTACATATTCATTACTCCGATTCTAACATAATCAATATTCCGCATTTGACAACACTTCAAGACATGGTAGCCGCTGCACCTTCTCTTCCTCAACACGATATTAATGAATGCCACACTGTTTTCATTTTCACGTAAGTTGTGCCGCCGTAGTTGTTCATTAGTTAAGCTGTGTCGGGCAATCTACATGTATCAAGCGTATTATTTCTTGCAGAACTGTACCATACAAATCGACGCTTTCGCATCACTTGGTTATATAAACAACACATGGATGGGTCTAGACATATTGCTGAGGGACTACAATACTGATACTGTATTGATAAAAGCGGACGTGTATCAGCCAATCACGACGTCCATAACTCGCTCTAATATACAGGTAGAACTTTATAATTTCAAAGCAGTTTACACTATATATTACATGTATAATACTATACTGGTGCCAGTTTAAAGGCAATATATTTTACTGTTACAGCATGATATAAATGATGTTTATGATGTGTTACTTTGTCACTCCGTATTGTGTAACATGTGGACGTATAATTTAGGTACATTTGATAGGAAGGTCGGTGGAAAGTTATGAGCTGTTTGTAAACCGTCGGCTAGTTAAATAACATGTGCGTTTCTCAGCCAGCTAGCTTTCTCCTGAAATATGACAGGCATATATATGTGTCGTCCAGATTTGAACACTAAAATAGCCTAGGAAAGCCCTGTAAATCTAATTTGAAATTACATATATAGAATAATGAAATGCTACCTAAAACTAACAAAACTCTTTTAGTGTTGTAAGTTGTTGCAATGTTTTCTTTAAAAAGCAGTGTGTATAATTATGTTGTTTACTTCTTTGAAAATCCAACCAATCCCTCACTGTATTCATAAAAGAGTTTTTAAACATGTAACTTATTCGGTATTTAAGTTTGCAGTCCATATTATGGATGATGTCGCCGGCCCTGTATTTATTGAACCAACCAAGCTTACTGGTCAGGAATACGTTGTGTACATTGGCAGCGAGTGGAGTGCCCATATGTGCGCAGAAGGATCGACAAATAAGTAATACACTTTTATTTGTTTATGCTCCTTAATCCCAATTTTCATAGTAGTTTGCAGAATAATCCACTTGTTTTCCAATGAAAAGATGTTTGGTATAACAAGTAATTGGCGTTTTAACCGTATTCATGACGGTCTTCAAGACGTAAAATCTTCCCAATATCTTCTACAAAATCATTACATGGTTTATGCTACACTTTAATAACCTATACCTTTATATTGAACACTGACTTTGTAAAATGAACACGTGCTCCGATGTATGCGTATGGGTCTAGCGCATGCGATCACTATTCTCAAGCGGTTGTATGTATCTTTGCTCTGCGTTTTAAATGTTAACGCTATTATGTTGTACTTCATGCCTATAAGTACAGGGTGTTATAAAAGTTTGTTCTCAAAATTTAAAATAATTATAATTTATACCTGAACTATGTACGCAGTGTACACTATTAATTTCTTAATCTTATAGCTTCATTTAATGCCAGAAAGATTAGAACAATGGTAAATACATCTTGAAGTTAATCTTGAACAGTTTACATTCTTCTGACATCAGAAATTCAACTATTGAAACTTCAAATTTGAGAACGAACTTTTTTAACACCCTGTATATGTATTTTGAAAATCTTTATTACGTTGATTTAGGTACCACGAATACAGTCTACGAACATATCATATATCACGTTGATTGTAGTTTTAATTGTTACATTCTCTTACAGTGATATTGCTGATTTCGTCACAACGTCCAGAGTTACCATGGTAAAACAATCAGCATTACAACCTGGTAAAGATAGAAATAGTATGAAATGTGTTGATTTGTCGTGGACACCAATCACAGCCGATATCGGGCCTCATATTATATGTACATCAGCTGTGGATACGAGTGGGTAAGCTATTTATATAAACCACAGTACATATCGATTAATATAATGACATCAGAAAGATAAGTAAGAGAGTAAGTAAGTAAGGCAGTAAAGGCCCTATTTTACGAGGCTAACATATTTAAAATTATGCAATCTTCCAAATGGGCCTCAACATATATACATATAATATACACATGGGTACACTACATGAAGAACACGTTATATACAAATATAAATAACAGAGTATTAATTATACAGAAATAGTAAGACAACATTACACAGTACATGACTCATGAAAATAAACATCATTTACATTTGCAAATAATAAAGACATGCAAACAATTGGTAAAAATATATTGAACTCAAAAATATATTCACATGATGTGTCTGTTGTATTGCATTGCTTAACTATAGGTATTTACATTTGATGTATGCAATGGAATTTGTGTATTGAGTCTGATGCTCGTACTGAATATGTAGGATAGGCAGTCGGTAAACAATTACCTATCTCATCTGATCTGGCGGTTCACTATTAAGTCAGACAGGGAAGGCAGCACTCAGCTTGACCAGACGAGCATAGAAAATATTAAAAACACATAAGGTACAATGCCCACCTGAACCAGTCGAGCACAGAAAACATAAAAGGCACAATGCCCAACTAAACCTCCGAGATGCCTTGGCCTCCAAGGGTATATATACAAACTTTTATGAACATTGATTTTCATAAAAGAAGTAATTAACGTTACATGGTTCTTGTTACTTTTTCAGCATGGTATCTGACGAGGATAGATGTTATACGGTGGAAGTAAAAGGTATGCTTACATACTTTGTTTAAATATGGCATTGGAATAAATTTTACAAATTGTTACAAATAGTCCAACAATATTGTAATAAGACATTCAACCAACTCGGATACAGGGACTTGCCGCTTATTACGAATCATTACGAATTATTATGTCCAGATTAACATCTCCTAGCATGTTCCCATTCTATATAACGAATATTGTTATAGTGAATCTATATCAATAACGTCAATAATGCTTTTAACAAAGTTCAAAGTCAGGCTCGCTGGAATTCACAGTTTAACTAGACAGTTTTCACGTTTTGTATTTTCCTATCTATGACTTTTTTCAGATACATAATCATTGCCTATATGGATCCCTTCAATACGCTATATTTCTATAATAATTAACAGTTACGCTTACGTAACATGACCTTCGTTTGGATGCAGAAGTTGAACGCGATCAACCGTTGACATTTCTATAATAATTGTTTGCTTTTATGCAGAATATTTGCCATGTCTGCATGATATTATTTAGCATTTTAGAAATCATTGTTAGAAATTGTGCTGAAGGTTTAAATATTTTTAAGGTCGTTTTCCCAGATCTTATTCCTAGCAAAAAATTTAACAATATATAACATATTTGGATGTTATGTTGAACATTTTCGCGCTGAACTTGCACAGCATACTGCATAAAGCTGTTGATCCATGCACATTGAAGGCAATTAAGAAGTTTGCATTCGTCAATGTGAAAACGTTTGTACAAATGTACCTGTCTTGATAACATAGTAACCTAGCGTTTAACCAAACAAATAATACAATCAATTATTTTATTTAGGAGAGATGTTCAATAACACAGTCAACAAACTCCAGGTAAATACTTAAATACTTTCAAAAGATATGAATGCTACGACCATGCACGCTATCAAACACGTCGTAAACCTTTGTCAAACCATACATCAGCTTTTACAATGTTATCATGCAAAATGATTATAAAATATATAATAATGATAAGCTATTTATCACTACATGGATTTTAAGAAGAATACCTTTCACTTGGTCGGCGAATCGCTGGCTTAGAATGAGAAGGTCGTAAGTACAAAATCGATATTTTGAGAAAACAAGAAATTACTGAAAACTACTCTTTACTTATGGAAAAACAAGCTTTTTCGACCCTATGTTTGGTCAACATGATCTGTTCCGATTTTCATAAAAATAAGCCCAAAAAGCACCTTGTGATGCATATGCCTAATATGTATGAGTCTTATAAGGTCGTAATTAGCACTTACGACCTTCTCATTCTAAGCCAGTGAAATATTCACCTACCTATCCAATGTATGATTATTTAGTACGATATGCTACACGTTTTGTTTATTTCAGACGAAGCCATATTTCGTTGATTTTCCGGGTAATGGTGATTTAGTGCAATGTTTTACCAACACAGTATGCTTTTTGCCTTTGTTTGTAAAATCTGAAACGTAAGTATATTAAACCGCATTAAACTGACTCCTTTTTACACTGTTATATAGTCTTATATAGTGTTTTTATTTATTCTCTTTTGTAGTCTATATTGTAAAGCTATATGTGTTTATTCCTATTCTTTGTGACCATGTTAATTGGTAAACATACACCCACACATCGTCCGCTTGTCCGTATGTTAATGTCGAATTATACGCGGTTTCCAACCATTAATGTTATGTTTTGGCGTACAACGTGTTGGCATACGACTGTCAATAAATCCAACTAGTTTTCTTGCAATTTATTTATTTATCACTTGCACTTACGTGTGCAGCAGATACGTCTTCAAATATTTAGGATTAATGACAGCTACCCAGCAAACAATTGACGTTGTACTAACGTTGTATGAACGTTAGACTCCAACGTTGGGAAAATTTTCGAATCTAAATATGTAATAATCTAGCGCCACCAAGCGGCCATATCCTACAACACGATACTCAAGGGAACTAATCAGTGAATGTTACTACCGCGCATTGTCAACTGTTGCGGTGCATGTTTTAAAACCTATGTTTGATAAAAAATCAAATTAAACAATCAAACCATGATGTTTAACTAATATTACCACCCTGACCAAAAATCAACGTTAGTACAACGTTATTAAACGACGTTGGATTAACGTTTGTGTTTTAATGTTGTATTAACGTTGGATTTTGGTTACTGGCCAACAAACCAACATACAACCATAATTCAACGTTATATAACGTCGGGTGTTTGCTGGGTAATGTCTCAATCAAACAATCATCACGAAAAACGGACAAAGGGTTCCTATTAATTACATTGCTTTTAGACATGTCATTGTGGGAATCTACCGTTTAAAGCTAAGTAGAATAATAATCCAAACCAATGCTGCATCGTATATGAAATCCATTTATCCAATCTACACTAACAATCTAGTATTAGCCTTTCTCATGAAATTATACAAACATAGTATACTTGTTTTTCACTAATATGTATTCTATAACACACAGGAAATTAACATCAATAAGTGCAGTGGAACACTACATGAGCATTGCTCAAACCACAGATGTGAGAACCGTTTCGTGGAATGGGGAAGTACTGTATCAAGCAGATGTTTCTTTCGTAGACAAAGGTCAAGGCATAAAACAAGTCTGTCTTATCGCTACAGACGAGAATGGGTGAGAAAAGTCTTCTAGCTGATTTCACCTCATACGTATCTAATAAGTGAAAATGTCTATATACGAGGGGTGGTCCAGAATTACATGGACTTTGCTGTAGAAAGTTTATTTATCAAATATTGTATCGACAACTGAGAGAAATTTCAAAGTACAATTCGATGTAGTCGTCATAATATGAATATATATGTAACTGTTGTCATATCAATATTAACGTCAATAATGACGTCACAAAATTTCTTTTACACTCGCATAACCATGTAATTCTTTGTACAGCTAGGAAAACCCCCAATGCAGACGGAGGAAATGTTGGAGAAATAAAGTATTAGACGTACTGTATCACAGCGACTTATTTTTAAATGACATAGACGTTTTAAAGAAGACCTGGATGACGTGACAGGTCATGCGGGTAGAGGTAAAAACCCGACGTTGACTGGATCGGTGCTTACGTTGGTCAGAATCAACCATTCATGAAATTAGTGGGAAAAATTACCTTGCAGGACTGGTACCGTTACAGTTAGGTAACTATTGACAGGACGATTAGATATGCATACAATAAGAGCACAAGACAAATTTGTGATGCAATGCATCAAAGTAGCCGCAATTTTGTGGTTTACATGGCATGAATACTGTTATATCAAGCAACGGTGTTATAAATTATTCTAAACGACTGAAATTCTAACGTTTCTTTCAGATAGAATGAAATTAAGCGGGAAATATTCCAATATACACAGGTATTTGACATTATAAACTGGGAGTCACTGAAAAGTTACGACTTATATATATCTCTGTATTTTGTATACAATATGACCTATCGGTACAAAAGTTTTCTAGTGTGTGTATCTGAATATTGTTAAAGTTGTGACTTCTCAGTAAGGTCAAAACATAGTTGTGTTCGGCTTTTAACACAGTGTAACGTGAATTTTAAATATAAGAGTCAATTGATAGGATGGTACCTAACTTTTCATTGAGTATAAGTAACGGTATTGTATAACAGATCTAGATCTTTTAATTTCTACTTATTGTTTAACAGCAATTTCGTTTACAAATGCATTTCTATATGGATGAGCAAAACGTTCTTATATACACATGCTGCACGATATGAAGTAAAAACACGTAAATACATGTAGCATGCAACCCTCGCATATATACAATTACAAGCACATTATAAATCACTGAAACATTATTATGTGACCATTCTAAATAGCTTACTGGTATTGGAAACTAGTCATCATTCCTTTGACCAATTGGATGTGCAGTGTTGCAATGTCACCAGATTATTAACATAATTCAAAATAAATTTGAAGTACTTGATAGTTCCACATATTTATTGGATTAAAGTAAATGTAGAATACAATGAATCGGTAAAACCGAATTATGCTTCCCGAAGCAAGTGTTTGTCCCAAAATTGGAAATAACTTATTACAGATACAGGTAAAAAAAGAAAATAATGTAGAATTTTGGTTCTTTGACACCGCACTTCCTCTACCATTATGTTGAGTTTCAATCAAATTCCATCAATACTGTTCAAGTGAGGGACCTGCCAAGCATTAATTTGTATGAAAAAGGGAGATAATTAAAAAACAATAAAGGTGCACTTCTCCTGAATGAGATTAATTCACCTATAAAGTTTCAAATCAATACCTCCCATAATAAAGGAGTTATGACCTCGACAAGAAGTAAGTATAAAAGTACAAAAGGCCATAACTCCAAAAATTTACAATAAAGAGTTATGTTTCTTGTGCATCGCACTTCCTCTCAATGAGATCTATTCACATATGAAGTTTCAAATTGATATCTCTAATACTGTATGAGTTCTGGCCCAGAGAAGAATTAAGTATAAAAAATTACAAAGGGAAATAACTCAAAAATATATATTGTAGGGTTATGGTTCTTTCACACTGCACTTCCTATCAATGAGGTCTATTCACCTATGAAGTTTCAAATTGATATCTCTAATACTAATTAAGTTATGGCCCGGACAAGAATGAAGTATGAAAAAAAGAAAGGGGAGTAACTCAAAAATGTGCAATCAAGAGTTATGGTTCTTGTGCACTGCACTTCCCCTCAATGAGGTCTAGTCACCGATAAAGTTTCAAATTGATATCTCTAATACTGTTTAAGTTATGGCCCGGACAAGAATGAAGTATGAAAAATTACAAAGGGGAATAACTAAAAACATATGCAATCAAGAGTTATGGTTCTTGTGCACTGCACTTCCCCTCAATGAGGTCTATTCACCTAAGAAGTTTCAAATTGATATCTCTAATACTCTTCAAGTTATGGCCCGGACAAAAGTGTGACGGATGGACAGACGGGCGGACAAAGCGGCGACTATATGCTCACCCTTCGGGGAGCATAAAAATACACAATTAGGCCCTCCTGCATTTTAAATGCGGACTTGGGATTCGATGACGGTGCAGTTACATTGTACCTAGGGTTTTTCTACTTCACTCTCAGTCTCTGGGGAGCTGAAAATATTGGCTGTCATTTTGAGGTATTTCAGCTCTACAGAGGTTAAATTTATAGCTATGCTCATTCAGGTTATAATATTGTAAAAAGGTAAACAACAAATTAGGTCCTTTGGCAATCACTTATTAAATATGTTAAAAGCTAAACATGCATTTCTAAATTATTTAGCTCTCAATAAAGCAATTAAAAATTTTAAAAGGTACAACTTTAGGTCTATTTTCATTTTAATATTTTTTTCGAACTGACAAATATTCATTCATACTGACAAATATTCATTCGGACTGACAACATTTTGACCGTCGTGTGGATAAGGAAAATTATTTGCTGAACTGTCGTGCGGATAAGGAAAATAATCGGCACAACCGACGTGCGGATAAGAAAATTAATCAGTATAATCATCGTGCAAATAAGGAAAATAATTTACGAGACTGTCGTGCGGATAAGGAAAACAATTCAATTATTGGCACAACTGTCTTGCGCATCAGGAAAATAATTGGCATGACCATCATGCGCATAAGGAAAATAATTGGTACGACTGTCGTGCGGCGGATAATGAAAATAATTGGCACGAGCATCATGCGCATAAGGAAAATAATTGGTACGACTGTCGTTCGGATAACCAAAGTAATCGGGACGACTGTCAGACGCATAAGGAAAATAATAATTGGCATGACTGTCAATCATGTGGGTAAGAAAAAAAATTGGCCCGACCATCATGCAGATAAGGAAGATAATCGACAACATACTGTTAAAAAGGATTTCACGTGCATATGATTAACGATGCTCATCCAAGACTGCCCAGCTCGACTGAATCAATCTAATGTCATAAGTCTGTGATATTTATTAATTTTGGTTACTGAACTTTTATAAGATTTCAGATTTTATCCTTTATTTAACAGTTTTCAATAGTGTTAAATTCGTACAGTTACAGTGTAGCACACGATGCCTCGTTCTGATGTAAACAAATGGCGTGCAAAACGAAATAGCAATGCACAATAGATGCATAACATTGTTCAAAAGTTGTTTACATTTTTTAACATTTTGGGTCGAATCGGTACGAGTACGACAGTGACTTACTTCAAGGTCTGTATCGGATGTTGATGAAATTGCATAACTACGTTCGTTATGAGTATTAAAGAAGATTTTCCTTGCGTCTTGTATTCACTTATTCCCGGCTATTTTTGATAAGTAAAGTTTTATCAAAACAATATATCTACTTCCGCCGTCCTGTTTAAAACGCGGCCAAACTGCGGGCACGTGCGGCAAAATCAAGCAACTTTAAAATCATCAAGATATTGTTCATAATATATGAAAACTACTTATATAATCACAATAAACAGCACAATATCACAATAATTGCTAAAATACTGATATGTTACCGTTAAACTTCTGGAAGCAAGTACCCGGGCCAACCCATTCTGTAGTCTGGTTCCCTGTCGTTCTATATTTGTTTAGTAATGATAGGGGAGGTAATCCAGACTACCCATTCTGTGACCGCAGATTCGGTAGTTTGACCGCGTTTTAAACAAGTCTATTTATAGTACAGAATTTATGATATAGACTAATTCCGGCGACTCAACATTTTTTTTATCAAATTAATGTTTAAATTTCAGCAATTTCTTTTCTTTTCATTATCTATAATTGATAAAAAAAGAAAATTTATATGAAACTCTATATTATTGTTTTCATGCGAAAACATCAGCATCATTGGTAAACGAATACAACTATCGATAAAATTAGCGATCAGTTCAGTAGTAGAAAAAAATAGACACCTCAGCTAGTCTACGCAAAAAGGGATCAGCAATTAAATTATCAATACGGAAACATTTTTTATTTTAATTACGAACATTATCCATCCAAAAAATGTCATTTATGGTGAGATCAATGAGAATTTAAATGTGTTTGTACAGGTATCAATTAATAGCTTCAATATCCACGCAAACAAATTTATTCATTTTAATAACTATCAGTAACTTGTCCTTTCACGTCCAGGGGAGAAATTTGGTTGGTATTCCATAAGATAGCCGCCTCAAGGGCGGCTATCAATAATGAGTGAGGGAAAATAAAGAACAGTTGATTAACAGTGTTCAAAAGCATCATGAAATGATACAGGCGTGGGGGCGACGTCGTACGTCATTTCTGAGCTGCCCCGCGATTCATAACCTTACCCTCTTACAGACACTGTATTTACATTATTTATTATCATATCCACATGAAATTTGGTATACTTGTGCAGTAAGTATTAATATTAGTTTGTTCACAGATTTGTAAATTTAAGTATAGCTGTTTTTGAATTAGAGCAAAAGTCCACGTAATTCTGGATCACCTCTCGTATATATGCATTATTACCGTTGACATGACAATTTGTTAATGTCCGTATGATGTTATCATAGCATATAAAGTCTTATGTATTCACAATTTTTAAAAAGTAGACCATATTGTTATTTTATGTGTATCAGGTCCGAGGAAAGTGTCCGTAAGAGTGATTTCTCTATTCGTGGATTGTAATAAACATCAGCCAGATATCATTAGCAATTATTCAATTATTGCTTCTTAAGAAACATAACTTCTTAATGAAATGTTTAATGCTGCTCAACACATTGAACCTATTGTAAAATTGCATACAGTATGACGTTTATTTTTTACTGTCATAAAACATGACGCCTTTTATTCATTTATACCGCTTTTACATATTAAATGATGAAGATTTAAATCATATGCCTTAACGTTTACAGAGTTTCTAGTGATAAGACTTGCTTCAACGCCGAAATAATACCAGAAGGTAAGGTTTTGTACTTTCTCTCTCGACATCATGTACCTAACCAATAGTTCCTATATCGTGAATACGGTAGTTTTATTGTCAATGACGTTAGTTTATTGATGTGGCCTCTATGCCTTTTTCATTTTACTAATTGGTTAATAATTACGTACATGTATATTGATACGATCAACGTTAGTCATCTTATAGTCTCTGTTTTGTCCATGATCCTCGTTAGTTACCGGTTTTATATAATCCATTTTTAAACGATTCCCTTAAGTTAATTTGTTAGTCCTTTGACATAATTCTGTAAGTTATAATATAGTTCTTAACTGTTTTGTATTTTGACATGATCCCCGTAAGTTAATGTGTTTGTATTTTGACATAATTCTGTAAGTTATAATATAGTTCTTAACTGTTTTGTATTTTGACATGATCCCCGTAAGTTAATGTGTTTGTATTTTGACATAATTCTGTAAGTTGTAATATAGTTCTTAACTGTTTTGTATTTTGACATGATTTCCGAAAGTCGTAAAGTAGTTCTTAAATGTTTTGCATTTTGACACGATTCCCGTAAGGCGTCACAAAGTTCTCAATTGTTTTGTGTATTAACACAGTTCCGGTAAGTCGTCATACAGTTCCTAATTGTTTTGTATTTTGAACGATCCCAGATAGTCGTCTTATATTAACTAAATGCTTGTGTTTCACTGATATATGTGTGGGGAAGAATTATCTTGAGAGAAAGCTTGAATAAAACATGTAAAATTTGCATGAATTTTAATATGTAATATGTCGGAGAACTAATCTTAGAAAATATGACAATCATTATTTTACTTGTTGTAGATCCGTGTTATTCCTCACCTTGTCGGAACTCTGGACGTTGCAAGATGGTGGATACATCCGGGGCTTTCGTCTGTGAATGTTTACCCTCGTTCTCCGGCAAACTTTGTGAACATTTTGTAACTAGTCATTTAACTATTTTATCAAATATGTAACGTGTAATTAATTGTTTTTAGAACATTTTGACATGGATGTTTTCAAAACAAATTTTCATAATTAAAATGACTGTAATACTGGTATTTACTTGAAACCTATTATACCTCTCCGCCAAAAACATTCTATAACCCCGTTTCAATTTTTTGATAGATGTATTCCTCATTTAAACTAAGAAACTTTGGGTATTTTCCGTAATATAATTTACAAAGTACTTCAAACTTTTTTAAAAATTATTTCTTTACGATCAACATATCACATGAGAACGCTTCGTAGGCATATGACCGTTTTAGTTTTTGTTATAGGTATTTTACAAGGTAGCTGAGAACAAAAGAATTAGTAACTTATACTGTGTACTTACGGCAAGTAGGTCAATGTTGTCTGGTTTACAAAATTGTTATTCTATTGTCAGAGTAATCCATGTGATTCCAATCCGTGTTACCATGGTCAATGTTACTTTGTAAGACATAACCTGTATTGTTATTGTGAACGAGGTTTTACTGGAAAATACTGCGAAACAAGTAAGTGTTGATATTATAGTCAGGAAGTATTGACCATGAAACGTACTCACAAAGCTTCTTAGTGAATAATTTTGTGCCGCTAATAGTTTCCACAAATTGAAAGATAACCGATGTTTTAGTGAAAATGCTATTTACAAAAACTTTATAAAGAAATTAATAACATTTGATTGTCTGGCTTATCTGATACACTTTTTGATAAGTACAGTTTACGATTTTATGAAATTATTATGATTTCTACTAAAATGCTTTGTGAATACAAAAAGATGACAATAACACGGACAGGGAAGGCAACACTCAACTTGACCAGTCGAGCACAGAAAACATTACAAACATCCCATACTACAATTACACGATGCGCAACGCATAACAAAACGAGAAAATGAACTTAACCGCTAAGCACAAGTCCTAGCTGTCAAAAAGCTGAGTGATCTAGTTTCAGATATGAAAAAGCTGAATGACCTAGTGCCAGCAATAAAAAAGTATGAATGAAATAGTTTAATAAAACCCCTGATACTCTTTAAATATGTTAGCATAAAGCGTTTACAGATGAATATTTTGTCTATATTTATCTTCCATTTTCGGTATACATATACGGGACCGGGATAATACATCCAGACAATTTTGTAGAACATGTATTGTGTTTTATAACCTTTTATCCCACACCCGTGCACTTTTTTATAGTGCTGTTAAACTCGCTATGCACATTGATAAGGCAGTGTGCATTAGTTAAGCAAATGACGTCATTTGAAGTTCGTTGTTAATTATGATGATATCACGAACATCAAAACGAAATGTATTCAAAATAGAAATCGGTTTCGTCGTTTCTGTGTGGCTTTTGATTGTATGTGCGCTACAATACTAGTACTTAAATGACTTTTGGTGAAATATGAAGCCACGGACGCCCTGCTCTTGCTTCACAATTGCCTATAAGACATGCTTCTTGCTTATTTATTGCAATACACCATGTTCTTGGCATGTGTTGACATGTGAATATGACCTCATGTACCTCTCTACAACCCAACATCATTGGGAACTGTTTTGACATGTTATTATTGCTGTTGGTTTTTACATAGCGAGCATATGTGGGCAAAATTATGAAAATATCTCTACTCACTGTGCTAGTATGGCATGTTAATATCACGTATTTCAATTGTGTGATATACTTATTCTGATATACAATGTGCAATTTTATACAATTGTGTAATCGCGAGTGTATTTCCACGTGTCTGTACAGATATCAACGATTGTGATATAACACGATGTAATGGACATGGAGCCTGTCAGGACAAGATCAATTCATATGAGTGTGATTGTATGGAGCGCTATACTGGAAATCAATGCCAAACTGGTAAAACAAATCTTGATACATTGTGCACCTCTCATTTAATATTTAATATAAACTTATTTGTCAACATTTTGTCTAAGATAAATGTAGTGTTTTTTCTTAAGTTTCTGATTGGGAAATCAGTTACTTTTGACAGATGGTTCCATGTTTTGTTTTGGCCATGACTGTCCCTCAGAAACTAAATAGTTACGTAAATGACATTTAGGTGACATGTAGGTGTATGTAGGTGTATGCTTGCCTCATAATATTCATTAAAATGGTTTCTTAAAAATCCCTGCTATTTTTATGTTGATGTTTATATGGCATCTTTATGGTGGAGAGACATTCCATATAATAAGTTAAATCCTTGTATAATATACAATATTATCGCAATGACTGTGTACCTAATGTATCCGTTTAAGTAAAATACTGAAGGCGCGAAAAAACGTATTATTCCATACATTGGCGATATAAAGATTTATTTTTACTTGATAGACATTTGCCCAAGTCAACCGGCAGATCAACATTCATGCTCTATTCAAGGTGAGTACTTGCATCATGCATTATGCTGACGAGTAGATAGAGAGTAAACAAATGTATTTTTTTTATAAATTATTAAGAATAATATAATATAAGCATGCTACTGCTGGAGTAGTGAATAATTGTACGGACAGCTATATAGTCTTGAATTGTCAATTGCATGTGGCGGATGGAAGAACCAATGCAAAAACGCCATACACTATGAGTATACTTTGTACATGTAAATACATATCAGTAATAAAAACTCCGTATTTAGTTGAATTGTAATAATAATATAATAACAAATGCCAGACACATATATAGCGACACACGTTCAAATGCGCTTTACATAAAGTGTTACAGCCACAAGGGCGCAGATGCATCCTCTTCCAGAGCAGATACAGTCCACACGGTCATATATAGCGGGCAATACTACGAATAGAATTTCATATATGTCAAATTCCCATGAACTCACGACCTATGGATTGCCAGTGCGTTACAACTGACTTATTGCTGCAAAAATTGGTTATTATTTTATAAACAGACACTAATTACGTATGCGCATACATCATACTAGCTTTATTTATAATGATTCAAGTGTACAAAGCTATCACAAAATTATGCTGATTAAGTAAAAAAAGCTGTAGTATGCAACTCCAAATATACTGTCCTGCCTTTCAGCTGAATGCCATCCTAACCCATGTGTCAAAGGGCATTGTACTGCCGGACCTAACTGTACGTGTATGGCTGGGTACGAAGGTGATTTCTGTGACACAGGTTAGTAAATATTGTACAACAATCCCAAATTTTACAAATAAACCAATGGTCTAGATCAAAATGATTCGAACAGCTAAATGTCTTCGTCAAGCAATTATTCGGGACTTCTCATCAATTAAATTTAATACTGTAACAAAGCAACTAAATTTCCTTCTCATTTTGAGGTAATTTGCAATTATTTTCTTTATCAGATTGATGTTTGAAACATTTAAGTGTTGCACATGTCATATTGTCTTGTTTACTCACTACATTCGAAACTACTGGACCAGAATATTGTTATATTACAATTATTTAGCAGATGTTTTAGATTATATTGATCAACTTAATTGCCTCATCTATAATAGTCCCGATTTCCCACATTTTAATGGTGCATAGTGTCACTTACCTGTATACCTAAATGAATTAACACGATTATTTTTCACAAATATGTCAAAATCTGCAGTAACTGAGTAAAGCAATGCATTTTTGAAGTTTGGAGATTCTTTCTCTTTTCAGCAATTGCTGTACAGCATAATTCAGTAAGTGTACGTTATGTGTTTGTATATGAATCATTTTGAAAAATAACATACTACACTTTAGAGATTAAACACATAGTTAAGGACTGCCACTCCCAATCATAAACATTGTCGCATACATGTACTAGAATTATTTCGTTAAAATACTACTTCAGAAGGATTAATGTAGTTTAAGTATGCGAAAGCATATGTTATCAATTAATAATTTATAAATTGTGAATATAAATAAAAATGTCCACCTGTTACTGTCTATGCACGATATGTATACATTTGTAATATCAAAGTGTCAAATGAAACTTATGTACCAAGATCTCGTGGTATGTTTATACAAAACACGAATGTGGTAATACAAATAAATTTGCATTTACGAGGAGTGTCCCTAAATGTCGTAGACACTTACGTCATTGCATTACATTAAATGTTTAGTATTTGGAATCTCTCGTATGGTACATACACGTATATTTTTGTCCGTTTCTATATCAGTCAGTGGCTGAGTTCATACCACCAACGACACCTGACGGCAGTCAGCTGGTTTGTTACAAGCATAACGATAGTTTAGTGCCATGTCAACTGATGGTTTATGTCCACACAGAACACAGGTATATTGCATTGCATCATTGTCTTTAACTTAGTCTAAAAAGGTAAAAATAATCATTTTAAATACCGAGGCGCCACACTTTCCTGTATATTTGAACAGTGTTGAACATCCGATATTTTCACGATGACAATGTCTTTATTCAACCATGTATATTAATGTGTCAAGTAACATACACAGTCATTGTTTATTATATTTTTATTGAATTTAGGTAGAACCAAAACAAATGTTTGTAGGGACATTTTTAGATCTTTTTAAGACCGAATAATATGTCTTGTCTGTAATCATCGCTGCAATATTTTAAGTCTACAGGTGCAATATTGTTAGCCTTTGGTATCTACTATCCCGGAGTGATTCACTTCGCATTTATGTTAGGTACCGAATCGTGTGTTTGGGGTGTGGTTTGAAGCGGAGTGCTGGCCAACGCGCCATGTTTTTGCATTGTCGACAGGAAATAAGTTGTGGCAAACATTTTGTACAAATACGTACTTGAATAGCTTCGTGCTCACCTTTGTCCCTTTGTGAATAAATATGAGTTCCATTTAATTCGTATAAGCATCACAAGCACTTTCCATGCAACAGGTCGCGAACACTTGTAGCTTAACCAATGTCAACTTGTGCCTCGTAAACAGGCTTCAAAATGTTATTTTTCCGTAGATATCTCAATAATTAAACATTGTCTCTTCAGAGGTGACAAAACTTTTGGAAATACTTTCCGTTGTAGTCTATATGGTGCTCCCTTATGTGTTTGTTGGTACACAGATTTTGTTGCATGCATCATTTTCTGCACGAATTGATATAATAGAAACTACATTCTTACTACCTTCGTGGAAGTCACTCTTTTGGGGGGGGGGGTTGATTTGTCCTAGCGATCATATAACCAATGGGTATGATTATTGAAGACGTCGTCACTTCACTTTAAAGAGCAACACAATGCAAAACACCCTTCATGTGCCGGAAAATACTGCTCATTGTCTCGGAAACGGTATATCCATGCTCAACACCTTCTGACCTTAAAAAATCCAAACGCCACACCCTCTACCATATTGTTGATTTTAGTGCTACCATATTGCGAACAAACTAAACATGGGGTATATATATTATCTGTCACATTACTACACGCGGTTCAAAAGATTGATTCCATTTATATCGCGTTGGCATGAAATGTCGGATGTTCAATACGATTCAAATATCAGTGGTACAAAAACTATTTATCAGTGGTGCAGCTCTCGTAATGTTCTACCAATAATGTACTACCAAGGACCCGTGTTGATACTGATGCAAACGCTGCATGATTTCGCTACTTTGTTCGTGTTCATATAATTATGAGAATATCTTTAAATATTAGTTGGTATTTATTTCTGACAATGTTGCTATTTGTGTTAGCTCTGTGTTCATTAGACATTGTTCTGTTTTGAGTATGGAAATTAATCACGAGTGTTTTAAATTATTGGACAGAGAAACTATTTCGAATGAAGCAACATATGTATCTACTTGTATCTATTGTAAGATTCTAGCTTGATATGCAGTCTTAAAGTGTTTAGGTAAGATTCTCACTCTTAACTTTCTACAGCTTCAACCTCAAAACAGACAGCTCTCCTGGTATTGTAGCTTTATGGAAGGTTGTTGAACGGACGCATGTAGTGAATGGTTCTGAAAATATATTCAACGTGTTAGTCACATTACAAGGCAATGTCTCGTCTGTCAGTCAACCATATGTCTGTTTGACTGTCCATCAACTGTACGTAGTTTCGAATCCATTTTCACGGTTTATTGTAAGAGGTTATAGATACGGCGATCTTTTTAAAACATCACAACAACTTAAATTATTTGCTCCTTATCATTCCAAAAACTAGCAATATAAGTTTTGATATCATGCTAATGATAACATGTTATGTATAATACGTCATACAAAAATAGGAAGAGGATTGACGTTAGTTTGGGGTTATCTATACAGTACACTTGGTTCATGTTTCGACGACTGTAATTGATCGAGAATGAACACGAAACCAAATTAGAGTGTGATATTTTACTTGATTTATAATTTAGTGCGTGAGTTGATTCAATACTGATATAAAATAATTCTTTAAAATAATAATGTAAATATGCTTTTTGTAATGGTATTTGCAAATGACATTATAATGAACAACGTCACAAATGACTTGTAATGACGAAACAGTCAATGTAACCCATTGTATTATCAATATTTAACACAAAAAGCTGTCATAATGTTTGTTTTGTACCCGGTGTTTCTTTATTATGCCCCCATCTTTGATGAGGAAGTTTATTGCTTTGCACACGTATGTCGGCATGTCGGTCTGTTGCTAGACCAAATGGTTTCTAATCAATAACCTAAGAACGCTTTGCTCTAGGATCTTCAAACTTTACATGGCGGTTGGTCATCCACAGTAGAGGATCCTTGTTGGTTTTGAGATCAGTAGATCAAAGATCAAGATCACTAAGACCTTTACCATTTCTGACTATTGGGCTGCCATGGGGCGTACGTGTTTTACAAATATTTCTTGTTTCGTTGCAGTGGATTGGATTCGGACATTTGTTACACTATTAATATACAACCGGATCGTAAGTATAAAACTTTCACATTTGGAAAATGGAATTTACATAGTTTCGTTGTCATTTACTTCGTTTGAGATCCTGTATTTTTGTTTTGTGAATCTGTGTATATTATTTGTTGTGCAATTCTGTTTATACACGTATAAGATATGATTCTTCTAAATTAAAAGAACATCGGAGTTTGGCCTATGTATACTAGTAATTATTTTACCGACATGACTCGACATAATTGACAAGGAAACATACGTCGTTAAAGATTATGCTCTGATTTACCGTTAAAATATTTACAGCAATGGGAATCGAAACCACGCTACAGTATTTGACCCAGAATGTAAGTAAATTAAAACAAAATAACATCTGTGTTCTCCAGTGATGATTTAAATTTGAAATCCTCCATTAAACAATAGACCAGACCCTAGTTGTTTTTCAAGACTCTAATGAGCAATACTATTATATAACATCAATGCATTATATCATGATTCGGCATTTTACATTGATGTTAACTGAAAAGGCGTGGCTAAATCCAATGATATTTGATGGGGTGTGTCTTTTTTCAAAGGAATGAAGTAATTTCAATAGTATATGAGTGCAATTACTACTGTGCAGGATAATACTCGTACATTATGTAAGAGTATCTGAATTAGGCAATCGCATGTATTAAGCTGCTTATATTATTAAAACCCAATCGCATAGGCCATTTACGTATACATATATATTAGACACACTTGCTCTAAGCAGCCTTGTTCGATGTACGAGGGCAGCAGATATTGTTTTAAGTATATCATGCGTACAAAGACACCAACGAACTTATCAATTATGTATTTCTACTAAGTTGTTTTCTCATCAAACAAGGCAACATGGAGATTCCTGAATCCCACTTGGAATGATGGGAGCCGACTCCGATGTATCATGGGAAACACCTGTCGTACCATGTTATATACTAACCCAATTAACGGAGTTTGGTAAGAAACAAGACTTACAGTCGTATATTTAAGATTTAGGTTGATGGCACAGAGCGATTCGTTCAACTAAAATTCTAGGATTTGAATAGAAGAGTAAACAAACAAATCATAGCCAGGGTTACTATCGTGGCTTAAA
Organism: Spisula solida; assembly: GCA_947247005.1. NCBI lineage: Eukaryota > Metazoa > Mollusca > Bivalvia > Venerida > Mactridae > Spisula > Spisula solida. Next base: position 24,610,769 of record OX365945.1, on the reverse strand, counting down.
AATCTTCACGCGTGTTCTGCATTTGCACTTTCCTGTGTGTCATTCAGAATGTAATAAAAACTTTTAACACTTATTGGCAACGTAAAAAAAATCACTAGATGACAGGACCAACTGCAAGGGTCAAGTACATGTGTTTTACGTTTCATACCTTTGTCAATTTTATCAAAAAGATGTAATTCGCTAACCAGGAAAGTAACCATTTTCTTTCAGATAATGACAATTGCAATCGTAATACATTATTAGAGTTATGGTACATTTATTGTTGTGAAACAGTTTCTAAAAGTGATTCGTTGATGTCGTTACAGTGAACAGATAGTACCGACATCATCAGCGAATTCAGCGACAATATTCCCGCCATTCCTCCATTACAGTACAGGTATATGTTCGTCTGAAGTATACATTGAAATACAAAATGGAACGGACAACACGATGTGCTTTCTATCAAGGTATGTTGTTAATAATGTTTAGTCATTTTTATTGAGTTCCGATCCATGTTTAAAAGTATTTGTCAATTTACGATGGTCAGCTGACTGAATCATTTCTCCTAAATAAATGATCGTCATTTACAAACTGGCTCGTCCACAAGAATCTGAACATTCTCTACATGAGCAGGACTTTGTCGCAGCCAAATATCATGAATGAACATATCATGTTCACCCGTCGTCACTACATTAAAATATATTGTATTAAAGAAATGCGACCTGAACATATGATAAACAAAACACCCTATGATCTAATGTCTTTGGAACATTTTTATACATTATCAACTACTACAGCCTCAATCGTAACCCGTGTTATGTTACTTGTTGTTTGAGAAGATATTTTGTTAATGACAATCAGTGCTAACGAACGGGGATATACATTTGACAAACATAGAGATGTTCATATCATGAAAGCAAGTTTTACAAACGATTAGCCAATCAATAGCAATGAGTAAACTTAGAGGCGATCATCCAATGAAAACATGTTTTACAATCGATTAGCCAATTAATAGTTACGAGTCGCAAATATCCATGAAGTAAATCTAGATGGTTTCACCAACGAAAGCACGTGTTTTTCTATTTGCGAATTGTCATTGAGTAAACTTGATCATATAATGAAAACCGGTTTTACAAAATATATGCAATAACTATTGAGAACTCGTTATCAATGATTTAATTTTTTTTAGTATTTGTTGGATTATTTCAGTGTCACCGACTATCAACAAATCTGCTTAAGGGTTGAAGAGGTATCTCTCTTGAAAAGTGAGTGATATTATTTACAATACGAGGTTGTTGTTAATGTTATTATTTTTAAGCCACATAAACAGGAATTTGAACCAAATAAACAATCTTTTTATTGCCTCTTCAAGCTATTACGATAGAAGAAGTCACACGTACCCATTTTAGCATCTAAAAACGAAACTTCCACAAGACAGATTAAAATATTATTTGAAAATATGTATATCTGAAGTGTACACGAACATTTACTTAATCGTTGAAGCTCATGGTGTCCAGGATTAAATTTAGTTCAATAAATGTTAAATTAAAAAGAAACACACCCATACCTATTTCGGACATACATACATTGGTGTTATATAGACTCTACCAAACCCGTTGTTTATCCTCAGATCTCTGTGCCAGTAACCCGTGTCAACATGGTGGCCGGTGCTTCCTTGACAATTCATTCAGCTATCACTGTGTCTGTAAACCTGGGTATGAGGGACATAATTGTGAAGCAGGTATGTACTGTGTCTTGCTTTCGCGAGTACTGACGCGAGTGTCAGCACTTTAGTAGAGTACATACTCGTTATTGGCAATATTTATTAATGAGATAGTGATCCTTCTTCAAACCATTTGTTAAACTGTTGGAACTCAGTATTTGAAATTAATGGAACCCTCGTACGAATTGGCTTCGCCGTCCTGTTTCTTGTTGATAAAAAAATAATCATTGTTATATTCGATAGTTATGTACTTATGTATCACAAGTTATAATCATGTTGGAAAGCCATGTACTGAAAACCTTAGTCTGATATGGTATACCTTTACATATGTATCTTTGCTTTCAGATTGTACTATGTAATAATTTGTTCACAGGGCCATGCTTGCAGACCACAGATGACTGTAAGAATGGTGGATATTGCTTGTCACATAACACAACTAGTACATGTATATGTCAGACTGGACATGCCGGATCTAAATGTGAAACACGTATGTGAATGACAGCATATATCCATTGTTTCTTACGTTGGTATTCGTAATTCATCCACTTCATTGATATCATTTAAAGATCTAGAGTATGTTCCTTTCGATAGTTAACATAGACACAAAACATGCAATTCATACTTATTAATATGAATAAAGAATTGCAATATTATCCTCCGTGGATTACACAACACGTAGTTGTCTCGAAGTAGAGTGGATCATTATAAGCAGCAGAGCAGGAACGTATTAGATTCAACTCACACATGTTGCGATTTATTCCAACAATTTGGTTTTGCATTACATGAAATGACGTCAAAATGACGTTTGATCGATCCTGCATTCACTGCACTGGCTTCCGGCGCCATACAGAGTACAGTACAAGGTCATTATATACACATTTAAGATCAAACATGAACTTGCTCCTGTGTACATGAATGAGTTGGTAACTGAGTACCACCCAACAAGATCTCTGAGATCAGACTCAGCCAAATTATTAAACATTCCGAGAACAAAAACCAAGACCTACGATGAAAGGCGTTTAGACAAATGTGCAGCCACCCTGTGGAACAGTCTGCCAATAGAAATAAAAAAACATTGACTCTCTGCCGGTTTTCAAAAAGACACTAAAACGCACATGTTTAAAATGGCATATCAGTGATCAGTGGATGTTAATTAGATTTTCACGACACTAACCAACTTTCAAGGAATTAACTTTTGCGTGTACAGCGCTTTAGAGACTTGGTTTATAAGGCGCTATATAAATATTTTTCAATTATTTTTTTTCAATTATTGATAGTTAAGTGAATGTGATTTATATTTCGACGTTCTTAAGACCAAATGTATAAATACAATTGTATATTTGTCATTTGCTAATTCATTTGCAGACCAAACTCAAGAACTATTATTCAAGTAATACATAGATTATTAGTAAGCGTATTTGTAGACAGTTGTACATACTGAATTACTTTAAATTCGTCGTTGAAGCACTTTTGTTACTAATACAAAACAGGCACGTATATGGCACAATTGTGTGACTAGTCATTTCGTGATTACATACATCTACCTTGTACTACGCTTACACTCTTGTTTTATTGAGTGCAATCATATGTTAGCTCGACGATGTTTTGACAATAATGGCACATGTACCAGTATATCGTTCATTTGTTTCAGCTGCGGGTATACATTCACAGTCGTCTGTACCGGTAGGAACTATTTGATTTCTCTACACTAAATAGAGGATATTACACGAGTGTCTTTTCAAATTGAATTTATTAAACGAGTTGAATAAATAATAAACTGCGAGGCTCTCCCGAGCATTTTATCGATTTTATTCAACGAGTTTAATAAATTAAATGTGGAAAGTCACAAATGTAATGTTCTTTTTATCACATGTTAGCCTTTTCCGACCGAAACATAAAAAAGCTACTTATTTTCACTATAATAATCGCGCAACTTTGACGACGTCGCCTATACTTTGAGTGACGTCATGTCAAAGCTTTATTACACTAGTGTATTATCAAAAATAAATAATGGCTTTATGACGCTACCGCGACGTCAAACATGTGATAAAACTGGGTATCCAATTATATTGTACAATATAAATGTACATGCATCAGAAAATTTCAACAATTATCTGAATTGCAGAAACCTAAAATTGTAGAATTATATACTGTCTGTGGTAAATAGCTGTGTGAAATTTGCTTGGCATACGCCACTTGAAAATAATAAATGTTGAGCATACTGACATAGGATACTATTATTGATTATGTGGAATGTCAGTTGCCTTCACGAAGCTTGTTGGCTTTGAACAGAGATATCAGGATGAAACATACAACACCAGACAAATTCCAAACCAGCGTGATTGGCATATATTTGTATTCACCAACATTTTTTGTTATGCATTTTCCCATTTCAGACATTTTATGGTGCTGCTATACCAACTATGATAGAGTGTGTTGTCAATCATCCGTACAGATTCTCACAAATCATTGCTTTATCAACACCATCAACAGACATGTTAGTACATTATCATACAGAATATTCATTTCTTATTTTAATCAAAGTTGCAGATAGTGTATGCCAATATTCACGGGAACACCAGGTAACATAACCAGTATACATATTTATCTACAAACGAGAACAATGGTCTACCGGACCACGGTCTATACTTACCGCACATGACGGGTTGACAAAATTGTTCTAGGCAAAATGTCAAAGTTGTAATGTTAATGTTGTTAATGATGCAATGTTTAAGAAGTGCCAGACATTTTCCCAACGTTTCTTAGATAATTTTTATTTATCTCCCTTGATAAACTTGAAATAAAAACATGTTTAAGATCGCGGTTGTTTACCTTTGTTTTAATAACTAGGCTTATTTGATGCTAAGATTTTTACACATGCATTACTCAAACATTGATAAGGTCAATACACCTATAATCATGCCCTTCTTACAATTGCTATTAGCAAAACTAATGGAGACAAACAAGGTGCAAATATAAAAGAACCATATCGTGTAAGCTACAATAATTATGCCCCCATCCTTGATGAATGGGTATATATTACTTTGCACATGATGGTCTGTCGGTGGGTCGGTGTGTCGGCAGACCTAATGGTTTCCGTTCAATAACTAAAGAAAGTTTGACCATGGAATCCTCCAAATGGCATCGTTTCCCAGGTGACTGATAAGCTAACCAGCTGAAGCTCAAATGGCATGATTAGCATGTATATTTTCGTTTTCATTATCATTGTGTAAAACCCGAACTGTTAAAATAAGGATCACATTGTAGATCACACACTAATGCTCGGTTGGTTCAGGGGGGGCATTGTGCCTTGTGTGTGTTTTTATGTATTCTTATAATCACAAAACCATGTTGCAAAGGGTATGACATTGATGTTTCAGTCCTAACGTAGAGAACGGTTATATAAGTGTTGGACTTACAGTGAAAACCGACGTTCTACCCTATAACCATTCTTACAAAGCAGAAATAATGTTGCTTGCAGATCGTCCTGGTCTACTTGACGCTTGTATACAAATTAAAGCACAACAAGGGTAAATATTTGTTTTATATACACTGTTGTTTTACATTACAATAACAATCAAACTGCTGTCTACATGGTATACTTAAAATAGTTAGAGTTATCGTCCCGTATCGCCGAAAACGGCAACATGCATTGTTTTCAATTACCTATCCAGTATTGAGATTCTGTTTTAATTAATTTTTGTTGAAATAATTGCGACTTAACTTACAGCTACAACAACAACAATTGCAAATTCAACAATGCTGTACAAATGAAGCATTTTAATGTAAATTCATTTATTACTCGTATGAGTTGTTTGTATTTATCAGGCAATGGAATGAAGCCAAACTAACCTGACTGGAAGTACGTGTTGAATGTTACTGGCCTTTAAGTATAGCAAGTTATATGATACAATTGTAGCAGTTCTGAACTATTAGTGAAAGCATGGAACTATATTTAAAGAGGATGTGTAACTTTGTGTGCTTGGCTAGCCATCCGAGTTAGATGGTGTTTTCAGTGCATGTTACATTTGTCATGTTTTGTTTTCTTGTAGTATTACATATGACGAATTGTGTTTCAAAGTAAGGGCTATTATAGGTAAGTTATGCTTGCAAATGTACTGCATATGTTGGACATACAATCATGTTGGCTACTAAAACAATAAAACATGTATGCCCCTAAGACAGCTCAATACTTAGAAATAGTGATCTTGACCTAATGACCATATATCAATAGGGGTCAACTACTGATTTTGACCAAACTCCTTATACAGTTTTAAGATTCCAGGCCCAACAGTTTTCTAGAATTATTGGTAAGAAACCATTTGGTTGAAGGTCACAACGACCTTAGACCTACTCACCTCTATATCAATAGTAGTCATCTACTGTTGATGGCCAACCACAGTGTTAAGTTTGATAGTCGTAGAGTCAATGTTTCTTCTGTTGTTGAATGGACACAATTTATGTCAAAATCAATAGGGACCATCTTTTGTTGATGGCCAACCTCCATGTCAAGTTTGTGGATCACAGGGTCAAAATCAATTTGGTCTGCCGACCCATCGACCGACCTACCGACAGACATACATACCTATATGTGCAGAGCAATATACCTATTTATCAAAGATGGGGGCATAATTATTGTAGCTTTAACTTACACAATGCGTACATATTATGAAAACTGTCTGCGAGCACCATAGGAACAGAAAAGTGATATTTTACGACACGCCATTTCCCGTAACAATTTAAATACCACTGTACATGAAATAAGTGGTCGTTGCTGACATTGTTTGTAATTGAGGTCTTTGTTCGCACATGTTTGACTGATTTTAAAATGCTTACACTTTTTTCTTTACAGATCCGTTCACGTTATATGCATATAAGGTAAGTGAGTTACATATTAAAATATAATGGTGTGAATTTACATTTTATTAAAGGTCATATTAACATGATAATATATGATAATTTATAATAGTTGAAAGCATACATATTCCACATGCCAATTAAATGATTTTTTTTATTTTTGTAGGATCGTCCCCATTTTGTTGGTTCTAGTTTACCTACAGGAACTAATGTAAACTGTGTTGCTGGAGCATCCTGTCATATCTTTTATCACGTGACAGCTGGACAAGGCAACGCAAATGACTGGTAAATATACACTGAATATCTATGATCACAATGCATGTACAAACCAAACGTAGGCTTAAATCTATATATCATTTCAAACAAAAGCAGCTACTGATGTATCCGAGTATTATCTAGCGTTGTTACGTTTAATAACATTTGTGAAAGGTTTAAAACAATATATTAGTCATACATAAATAACTTAATACGTTCAACGTTGTACTTCAACATTATTCGAATGTTCTTGATTTACCTGTTATATACACTGGGTGACTTTAAAAACGCATCACATGACTTAAAGTCAAATATCGCTCGAATTATGTATCTTAATTTAAGTGACATTTGGCTCTGAATCAGGTGAGGCGTTTTAATGTCCTCTAGTGTATTTAGAAAGCTATTAAATTTACTTAATGTGTACGTATGTAAGTTGATATTAGGGGGATATATTCATCAGGTACCCTACGATTTGCGCCTCACCATAATGTTTGCAATATTCAAGAGTTCCACTGTCCCTGAAGATATCTCCTTCTTTTTTTATATAATATACTCGTATGTTCAAACTTTCATTTCAGTAGTGACGTACAGTTGAATCATCGAATCGATGATCTCCCGACGTACCACATGTTTTCAACGTGTGATTCCTGTTCTACACGTGGAATAGTGAATTCTACATGCACGGTGGATATATCCATAGCAACAGATCATACTGATGTTGGCGCAGTTCATACTTTCAATGTCAGTGCTAGACTGAAACAGTAAGAGGTTGTTTTGAACAATATACTCATCTTCGTTAAATTGGTAGATCTAATTGTGTGGTGTAATACATTCGTGTATCTTAAACATTGAAAGACACACCGATGCTATGCATTTGGTTTAACCATCATCAAGATATACACGTATTTTTAATTGTTCAATACATGTAGTACATTCTAAAGATAGTATATGTTATGTAGTTTGAAGTTTTTCTTTCGTGATTGTAGTCAAGGAAAATTAACTCCAGATTATCAGTAAGTTTTGAAAAAGATCTTCTCCTCGGCATGTACCATTCTCCAATGTTTCTGGAGAATAATACACTAACCAAAATTTCTAACCCGCCACCATAAAAATGTGTTATAATTTTGTTAATACTGTACGTACACTCATGCAATTTTGCATACCAATATTTTAATAATACTTGCATTTAATCATTGATTCATGTTTGCAGATACACGGCCATGCTACGCTATGCTATGTTACAGGCGCGTTACGTAATTTTGCAACGCAACAAGCACGTGTTCATTAACATTTAGCACGGAAATGATCATTAAAATAACAATTACAAACGAAATGGAAAATCATTTTTGTAATAAAAAGCAAAACTAAGGGCCGCAACTTTATCCAAGCTGTTGACATTCCGACAGGTCAACTGCGTTCTGTTTGTGCCAAATTCAACATGTTAGGTGTTTATCGCGTAGGACAATCTTCAGTGACATCAAAACCGTACACGAATACGTGCTTTTCGACGCGCATGCAAAACACGTGTAAATTATGCTAGATTACGTATTAAGTATTAAACGGTGAATTAGACCGTAAGTAGGCTAAAAATAAATAAATATTTAACTTCATTGGATATTCATATGACATTGTGTGAAATTTCGTGTTAATAAATGCATTTAAAAAAAAAAATTAAAAACAATGCCAACTATTAATTGTGTTCACAGTGGTTTTTCGTAATCTCATGGGTGTTCCTCTCGAGTCAATTTTAGCATTTTATGTGTTTTTTCAAGATGAACAGTCATCAGTAATGCCGATTTTGTGAATTCTGGTCCACATTTATTGCATGTGCAAAAATGCATTATTACGCAATACACCAAATGCATTGAAATTAACTGCAAAACGGTCAAAATAAACCAATACCAAGTTGCATCTCTTAATCATGTATCGGTATGCGAAATTACAGGTGAATACTTACATTTTTCACAAAACGGGAATGAAATATAAACTGGCGGTTTAGCACTTTTTGGGAGTGTATAAAACATAATGCATATATTAACATAATACTTTGTGACAAGTTATATTCATGTTTCACATTTGAAATATCTTATAATCAGAACTAACGATCATATCAACTTACGATTGTAATCTAATGATGAACACTATAACTACAAATAACTAAGCATTATTTTTATTATTTTTTTCATGAACATTTTCTATGCAATATTCTTGCTTTTTTCTGTCGTATTTGTAGATCCGGTTTAGAAGGGGAAAAGAGAAACTTTACTCTGTCCATAATATCAGATACAATTCTCAAAGGTACCATTAAAATTGCAAGTGGATAACTATCCACTTTGTAATTCATAGAGTCATTTATTAATTAATTATCTCATATTACATTTCAACATATTTTCTTTCATTAACATCCTTAATTCCAGTGTTTTAGGTTTTATTGCTTTTATATAATTGTTTTAGGTATCAGGGTTATCGGTACATCATGACAGTTTTCCATATTTTTATATTCATAAAATGTATACCACATGATAAGTACAATGTATACCTATTAATTAGGAATAGAGAACGAATGCAATATCAATTTCCTTTCCGAGAATAGAACTCGGCAACAGACCTGACTAACGTATGGTTTTTTTCATTTACTTACGATGTTGTTAACGTAGGATACTAGTGCTTGCGTCGATAAAACCTACGACTGTTATTCAAGAAGGCTTAGATAAAGACATTCGATGGTTTGTACATCAACTGGACAACTTGACTGGATATAATACTTTTCAAGACATATCAACCACCACAGTATCTAAATTCTGTTGCCACATTTATTATGAATAAAACGAAATAATTGCAAACAAATTACAAGATGTTTATCAGTTTTTACTTTACTGAATGGGACAGTGCAAGCATACAGATGGATTCCGTGTAAGAAGTCATCTGACCATCGTAGATAATCAACTAATATTGCAAAAATGCGTGATGTCCAACACAAAATATAATTGTTATTTATTTCCGTATTCCAGCAAGAACTGGTTGCAAGACGTTGCAATGCTTAAACAACGGATTTTGTGATGGTCATGTACCCAATTATCCACGTTGTTTCTGCAAACAGGGATTTTCTGGCTTCGCCTGTCAGACAGGTAAGTTTGCAGGTTATTCGTTCTTCTAAGTCATGTTCTAATACTCGTTGACTTCTTATTGGTAAATACTGAAATTTGGTAAAGAACATTTTGCTACTGCTACCCCTGAAAAGAAGTATTCTTATTGACTTCGACATTAAGCAAGGTGTTAACATACTAATTGAATCTAGTTATGTTCAATTTAACTTTGCATTATGATTGTTAATTACGTGCTTGACTGATGTCGTTGTCATGTTTAAAGTGCTTCCTTATATCATTTTCAGCCACAATACCGACCAGGTTTGCAGTGGATCAAAAACAGGTAATATTTTACACCATTTGTTGTTTTATCAATACACTTACGCTATTTTTACGTTGCGCACGCATATTGTCTTTAACAACTATTGTTTGGGGACATAAACGGTTTGTATAGGTGTATTTCTAGGTTATGCATGTTTATGTACTTTAACCATAGAGTTTATACAGTAAATCCCCCCGTTTAGCTACCCAAGTTGAAAATTTACCTATAGGAATTCATTAAATGAGCGACAATTTTGAAAACAGAATTTCAATATGTGCGTAACGTAAGTTTACCAATAGTATTTTGTCAAAACAGTACCCCACGAAGAACGCAACCACTAAACAAAATATACACAACACGCAGACATTTCACTCTCAGCTGACTACAATAAACATACACATGAGTATAAACATTGTTTATACTAGTACTGTATAATTTTGAAATTAATCATCGAGAACAGGTTTCAATTAAGGGTAATTTCACTGATGAATCTTGGTACACACCACGATACTAGTACTGTTTTATCAAAACGTTTACGCTAGCGTAACTCTTATTTTTTCCATAAATATTGTGTGAGTCAAATAATATTCGCGCAAATGAGTTTTACTTATTTCTGTATCACAATTATTTAATATCGTCATTTTTTCCAGACATTCTTGATAATGTCCTTAATTCCAGACATTCTTGATAATGTCATTTTACAGACATTCTTGACAATGTCCTTATTTCCAGGCATTCTTGATAATGTCCTTTCTTCCAGACATTCTTGATAATGTCCTTATTTTCAGAAATTCTTGATAATGTCCTTATTTCCAGACATTCTAAATAATGTTCTTATTTTCAGACATTCTTTGGAGACATTGCTGTACCTTCAGAGATTGAATGCATAACGGGAACAACAAGTAGTATTCCTTTCCAAATAGTAAGAAACACAACGAATGGAAATACAACACAGTAGGTTCACGTGCCTTTTTATTGTAGATCCTGTATAAATATTCAAATTATGGTTTATTCTCCTGATTCGCGAACTTAATAAATAATGGATATTTGTTGATTTTGGTGTAAGATCGAATTTCATTTCATGGAGTGATCACAGAAAATCAATATTTTCACGAGTCGCGACGCTACCCCTGAAAATTTTAATTTTCTGTGATCACGAGTGAAATAAAATTGATCTTACACCAAAGTCAACAAATATCCATTATTAATTAAGTTCACGAATGAATTTTTATAAAGACTGGTATAGAAAAACATTTTTGACAGAAACTAAAAGCTCTAGTTTTTATATATGTGTAGCATCCTCTTGTGGACTTCTTCAAAGAGTGTTCAAATTGTGTCCCCAGGATTTATATTCGTTCCTCTCCGGGATCACTTGATTTAAATGGTGTTATATTGGTCAAATTGAAAACATCTTCTTATCAATGCATTTCTGATAGGCAAACATCTTTTTAGCTCATCTGTCACATAGTCTACCAAATTCCTTCAAATAATTTTGATTTGTCAAAAGGTATTTTTAAGTTTTATGCTATATAGCTTTATAGAAAACTTTAAAGAACATCTTCTTCTTAGAAACTACTGGTCCGGTTTCAATATAGTTTCACACACATGTTCCTTAGCTGTTTCTCGACCGATTCCTATAAATAATCTTGATTTTTCAAAGAACATAGCCGCCTGTATTAGGGGCCTATTATTGCTTTCTATAAAACTGTGAAATTCTTCTTTTCAGAAACCAAAATGTCTAATTTCAAAATGACTTTATTCAAATTTATTTTTGGGAGATCCCCCTTTGACTAATTTTACGATTTTTCTTAAGTTCACAGTTATATAGGGCCATTGTACATTTACTTAGGTGAGCGGTATATGTCCATCATGACCCTCTTGTTGTGTTTTCATGTTTCTTCCAAATGTTGCTTTCCCTATCCGATGACATTATCATATTTGTGATTGACAAGAATAGTGTACTGTTGCCGTACATACAAAAGAAGCGACCCCCATAACTGTTTTGTTGTTTGTTTTAATGTAACTGTACAAAATTATTTCAAAGCAGCCAAGAGTAATTGGATAATACATTGCAGTTTGTATTTTTACAGACTTAAGTTAGCACTAGGATATGTAGATGATACTATTAAAGTAAACGGTCCTTTCTTTGACACAATCAACAATGTAGAGTACATTGGTTATGTGAAGATAAACTGTACTACTTATGGGAAACACAATGTATGTTTGCAAACAGGAAACTATGGGTATGTGTACTTATGTGTATTATTGTTAAATTTATTACATGTATTTAGAAGAAGAAAGAGTCATGCTGCAATAATGTCAAACATTCATTAGGATTATTATGGATCTTATATCGTTTATTAAGAGTACTATTTATTGGCATACCATTTTTAAATGAATAGTAATCAGAATGTCTATCAATTTACACGTGGTACTTTACATTAAAACGTAATGCACGACGTGAACTCTTATAGCACCAGCATACGTTCATAAAATGACGAAGGGTGAATTGAAATGGAGCAAAATTGCCAAATACCGTACACGGCGAATAAGATCCTTCAAGCGACATTCGTTATTTAATTAAATATTTTAGACTAAAGTTAATACGCTAGTTATCCACATCACCTGTTTCACAGTACGCAGAATAAATGAATCATTTACTTTTTCAGCATAACGGAAGACGAGCTGTGCATTGCTGTGAATGTTGTTGGTACTATGAGTAAGCCTATGTTTTATTAGAGATTCGATAATCAGTAGAAATTATCCGCATATCCTATATTAACTTACTAAACTTAAATGTAGCTGTTAAAAATGTTTTTACGTCTTCATATTAATCGTAAGGAATTTAATTATAGCGATAAAATAACACTAGAGAATCAGTCTACTAAGTTTGTGAATATTGACACAGACAAGTCTAGATTTTCCAATAAAACATTACGTAAGGTTTATTGATGAAAAAGTGAAAGATGTCTCATACGGATTCGGGACCTACATGATCCCAATCAGTTATGGCCAATGACACTGTTACTCCTGTTCTTGACCGCTATTGGTCCATATTGCAACCATAGAGACACTACATGTTCCTGTTTACCTAAGTTATATTCTGGTAAAGCTTCAAATGGTTATGACTGACGTACGTTTGGCTGTCGATATTGAACATTCGTACAAATTATTTCTGTGTAACCAAGTAATGATTGATATATTTCAGCTCGATCCACAACAGATATGGATAAGGTAACATCATTGTATTTCTCTTCTGCCATTAATATTATTAATGTTATTACTTCAGTTAAAAACAATTATACAAATTTTATAAGAAGAAGAATAGCAGCGTATGTTGGTTACTTGTATGCTTAACTATGCTTGTTTTTTGTTTTGTTTTTCAGTTTTATCCATATTTCTTGAGCCCAACCTTACCTGATGAATCGTTGGTACTGTGTGAAGTCAGCCAATCATGTCATTTAGATATACATTACACTACTGGAGACCAATTCGGCCTTAATGGAACTTGGTTAGATTATAATGTTTTATAAAGTTAGCCCATAATTTCAAATTATCTATCTTCAAATGTTCAAACAAGTGCTTAACTACAAAATTATGTTCTCCCGCGAAATTGGTTACATGTCATTCACAAGTGGAGCAGTTACGAGCAAGATGTACTGGTTGCAAATTCTAGGATTACTGTGCACGACACATATCTATATATGACAGTAGAAAATGAAATAATAATGCCACTCAACAAAACAAAACTAAAATTACTTTAGGTTAAGTATATTGTTGAGTGGTTTTAAACTTCAAACAGATAGTTGAAGAAAATCATTTCTTGAGATTGCCTTTAATTTACGACCTATTAGGTGGTACAAATGGCTTATGGTGATATGACTATTGATGGAGCGACACGTTTAGTACTGTAGCCTTTATTTTATTGCAGCCCAGTTGTGACTGAAACTAATGCACTTATGTTGGATGGGATACATAAATTTGAACCGGCTATACATTCACATTACTGTGCTGTTGATATCGTATATGTACCCACAGTAGCCAATGTTACACACAAACTATGTTTGCAAGTCTCGCTGCCAGGGTAAGTCAATTGTCATATATATTAATATATGATATTTATAAATAATCCACCAAACTATATTCATCTAGTGAACTACATTTAGAAGTTAATACACGACACAGTCGGTCAGGGAGTCGATAATCCGCCCGGGAAATGAATAGTGGGTGCAATCTGCAGAAAGCATCAACTGCAACATCATTTCTACGATGATGACTCACAATTGTATAAGGCATTCAAACCAAAAGATGGCGTCTCGCGTGATAAAACACAACAACGAATTGAAGCTTGTTTGAAGGACATCTTGCAATGGATGAAAGAAAATTTGCTGAAACTTAACGCAGACAAAACAGAGGTAATCCTGTTTATGCCGAAAAGGAATGCTAGTACAGCCGAGAATATCACGGTGAAAGTTGGTGACGCAGTGATCAGACCAACGTCGATGGTTAGAAGCCTCGGTGGCATGTTGGATTCACATTTGGACATGGATAAACATGTAAACTCTGTCTCAAGATCGTGTTTCATGCAGATCCGACAAATATGTCAAATCAGACAATATTTGACTGTTGATTCAACAAAATCCCTTATCAATTCTTTAGTAACATCGAGACTGCATTACTGCAATTCGTTACTTTGCGGCTCCCCGAAAATCATTCTGAACAAACTACAAAATATTCAAAATACAGCTGCCCGCCTCATTACACGGACACCGCGTTACAATCACATCACTCCTGTGCTGAAGGATCTTCACTGGCTACCTGTACAATACAGAGTGGAGTACAAGGTCTTGACTCATGTTTTCAAAGCACTACCTGGAAAGTCCCCTGGCTACATCAGAAGTATATTGGAAGTATATACTCCACAAAGACAGATGAGGTCTCAGAATGACTTTGTTCTTCTAGTTGTGCCACTGATGAGGACTGTCACGTACGGTGACCGATGTTTCACGGCTGCAGCACCGAAGCTATGGAATGCACTGCCAACAGCACCCAGAGACAGTAACACACTACCTTCATTCAAGAAATCGCTGAAAACGCACTATTTTACAAAAGTTTATTCAGGTTGATTATGTGTTAAGGTTTTTACTTCTTAAAGAATGTATTTGGAGTATAGGGGTCTCTTTAAAGGTAGCTTGCACAGTTATACCTTTGGAGACGGTTTCTCGTAGCAGTGGTATCTGACGCTGTTCTTGAAACACTGGCTGGTGGAGTATTGCGCGTGTGGACTGCCCATACAGCTTACGAAGCCAACCGGACTTGAAACATTTCATATTGTGTATTCTACCTGTTTGCATAAATGAGTGGAGGATATGTGTTGATTTATAATTTGTCAATAGTTGTATAATTTATGTATATTGTTTTAACTATGTCTTAATCGTGATTGTACAGCACTTTAGAACGTGTATATACCTGAAAAAGGGCTATATAAATATGGTATAATAATAATAATAATCACCTCGAGGGTGAACTGTAATATGAAACCAAGAATTGTGTTAACTTCGTCTGCTTATCCGGTAACGTTTAAGAGTGACATTTTTATCGCCCCTCAAAAATCATTAGTCATTTTACAGCGCTTAGGAATTTATTCGCACAAAAACATTTATTCGTCGAAAAAACTTTCAAAAAGTTCACACCACGCAAATATATAGTAAACAATTTTCATTTGAAACAAAAAAATTGGTATATAGAAAGCTTACTTTATATTTAATCAACTAGAAAATTTCATAAAAAAGTGAACAAAATAGCAAAGTCACGTGGCATCGATATGTTCATGTCTCGAACGCCAAATTCACAGTTTAGTAGTTTGTGTATAACGATTTGTTCGTGATGCATTCATAACAATGGCTACTCATAAATAACATCAAATTTTAAATGTGCTGCTGCATGAATGTTCCACCATTCATGGACAAAGGTCTGGAGAAGCTCGCGAGCATGTCGAGAACCGTAGCATGTCATATTTCTTCAATGAGAGCAAAATATGAGGACAAAACTGGAGTAGCCATCACGTTGATATTTTTTCGTCCATAAATTTGATTATTTTCCGTAATTACTGCGAATGATAATTATCGAGCTGTTTAAAGTTAACATCGTTGTCGCCGAAAACAGTGATACAAGAAGGGAGTAGCCACTTATTGAAGAACATCTTCGACGTAAGATTGAACAAAGACTGGCGAACTGTACTAAATCAAAATGTCTCTTAGAAAAAATCGAACGTAGATTTGTATTTAAACTTTCATTTAATCATTTTGCATACCCATGTTGACCAAGACTTGATCTGACAGTCATGCTGGCAGACCGGAAGCTGTTTCGTCTGTTGCGCATTAATTCATCAATTTAAATAGCAGTTTTAGCCTTTTATCCTGCCTTGGATGGTCAGTGACGATGTCAGTGTGCATAAAACGTTGATGTGGACGAAATTTTTTATATCATGACAATGTAATCGTGCGAAAACGACGTGGTTGTTACTTCCGGTATGTAACATTTCTACACCTCTGGACACATCATTTTCGGGTAAACGTGACATGCCAACTGAAGCTTTTGAATGATTGAAACTGTGATTTATTTGCATATTTTAATATAATTATCGTGTACACATTATCATTTACACAATTCGGATATTTTCATTCACGCGATATAAGACTTGGCCACGTGATTACCATGTGTCATTTGGGTAGTAAAACATGTGTCATATGTTCTCTACTGACAACGTTATTCACTAGGAACGTAAAAGCATTGGTACAAAGTCAGCTGAATAGTTCAAACAAAAAAATACGGATCATTAAAAAGTGGTGCGTTTTCAGTCCGTTAGTCCGTAAGTGAACAAACAAATAAAAAATAATTCAATAGTATAAACAAATGTTCTTAAAAATGGTTGACAATTAAGATATTGGTTGAGATTTGCTGGCACCACAGTAAAAAGAAATTGACGAGTGTGCTAATATCGGAGATGAACATATTTATTCAATTTGATTTGTTTTTGATTGAGACACACGACACAAACGAGAAAAACCTGTCAACGTGAAAGTTACCCGCAAGACTACACTTGTAAGCGCACTTAAAATGCTTGACGTCAACATGTATATCAAATAATGGCGATTTTATCAATAACTCTATCGTACGAGCATTGTCAGCTTTGTTTTTAAAGCAGTTCAAACAAATCTTTAAAACTGAATTCATATGCACTATTGATAGAGAACAAATTGCATTTTGATACATAAACAAACACATGCTTTAAATATTATAAGTATTTAATCCCTCCACAACAGAGTAAATCAAAGTACTGAAGTTCTGTTTCTTGGGAAATAACGCAAATCTTGGTAATATATTAAGGTGATTTGGTTAGCTGAAATTGAACCAATCAGTGTGTAACCGTGTCAGGAAATAATTTAATTTTTCAAGTCGGCAACAGGTTTTTTAATAAAAACAATTATGCTAAATTGAAAGAATACATATATGTAATGGATATTCATATCAAAAAATGAAAAAGTATTTTATAGAAGGTGTTTTGAAAATGGTCAAGAAATCATACGTTAACTGAACAAAACCGATTAAGTAAACGTTGTGTAAATATTAAAATATCATATAATCTGCTGCTAAATTTCGAAACATTCATGTGATGAATTTTGTATGAATTGCCATAATGTATTCTTTTCTCAGGTAAGCCATATTGACAGGGGACAAATAAGTAAGCATAACATGGCGGATCTTTGCTTGTTTAGTTGGGCATTGTACCTTGTATGTGTTTTATGTACCTGTGCTCGGTTGGTTCAGTTGGGTATTGTGCTTTGTGTGTTTTAATGTTTTCTGTGCTCGGCTGGTTAAGTTGAGTGCTGCCTTCCCTGTCTGACTTAATATAATCTTTATGGAATATGTGTCCCCTTTTCTTTTCCCTTATTATGTAAGACAAAAACGCCAAACATTCGGACTGCATTATGTATCTGACACAAGGACTTCAATACAGCAAAACCATTTTTCTGAGGCTGGGCTTATCAGCAGTTTGACATATTAAATGTTTTATGTAGTCCCATCAGTCTATCTTATTCAATTTGCAAAAATATTCACAAGGGAAATGATAACCCTTTTTAAATTTGGAGTATAAGGCAGATTTGAATATTCATGGCAAATCGTTTACAGACAGGTCGTGATACAACGACGATGTTCGTTTTGCAAGAAAATTGTCGATGCAACGAACATGTCAGTATACTGCAATGAAACATATAGCGTTTTATTACGTTTTGTCCTCAAAACATGAGTTCCGTTATATGAATGTGTCAGTATATCGGGCGTCGTTATATCGAGACCTGACTGTAACAGTGTTTAAAACTAGTATTTCACTCCAAGTTCAAGAATATTTAGTGGCATATAAAGTCATCACACAGAATGTAATGATTTTGACAACAGTGATTATATTATAATAGTATTCAATGTAATGCTTAAATGTCTGGTCATGACGTATAAAGGATAAAATATTGTTACGCCAACTTTGTTATTTATCCTATCTATCGCACACACAGAGGTATAAGCTGTCCAATTCATGGGCGTACTTAAGAGACATTTTTGCGAGTAGCCCTAAATACTATACTACGGGAGTCGGGTCGGGACATGCCCGTCAGAATTAATTTAACTTGATATAGAATGAGGTGTGTTTTGGCGTATATTTCGAACCATATGATCAGCCATATTAATCTGAATAGTCTAAATGGCCAGTGCTTAAATGTATTATTTGATCGAAAATGTGTGTAGGTATGGGCCTAATGGTCTAGCGAAAGTTACTGGGTCGGACAGTAATTCTATTGTTTTGCACTGTGTCATCAGTATTGTTAATATATCTATTGAACTAGAATGCATTTATAATGTCTGATACAATATACCCTATCAGCAGTGAGTACCTAACTCAACCAGTGCATAGTACTAGTCCTAAAGAAGTGTAATTGAAGGCTCGGCTCTATGCGCCTTCTATATCTATAGACTTTGTGCATGTACGATAATTCAACTGCCCATACAGAATTTAACGGCACTACCTAACTTCTTCAACTGGTAAATGTGTGTACTCGAGTGACTTTATGGCTCCAAAAACGATGATTAAAGAGAGAAAAAGGTGTCCCGTTTTAGGAGCGAAAATGGCGTAACGTCACAATATTTTGACGTCGACTTGGGCCGACTCGCGTAACATGTACTTATTTAAACACTAATAGTATGTAAACCCTTCGTCGCAACAAGTTGAAATTTCGTATGTGAATTAGGGAATGGTGTGAATGTATTCCTATAAGTTTCATTAATATCAGTCCGTTAGTCTTCCAGCAATATCTATCGTCCGGGTATTAAATGAACGACCCGCGTGCATGCACCAAATGAAATGCACTTAATACCAGAGACGTATGATTTACACACTGTTGTTTTCCTCCTTTGTTTGAAATTAAAGTTTCAAGGCAGTCAAAACCAAAAATAAAGTTTATTAAAATTATTATTACAATTTATTTCACTGAATTTGTTTACACACAACCATAGATGAATATTAACCTATAATTGAGTTGAGCTGGTCGTCTGATCGGAGCAAAAACCCGGAAAAGGTTGTCCATAGATTTATATCCCCATACACATTGTTATCTTTATGTTTATTCTGAATGGCCACATCATCGCCTTGGTTCAAGTGGACAACAAGCGTCTGGCTACCTTGATCATGATGGCGGTGGTCACCATTGTCGCCAGAAGCGAAAACGCCTCCTTTGTTTACACCATTCACAGCAATTTTACAGTATGATTGAGTTCCCCACAAGCCAAATAGTGACACATGGAAAACGTACGTACCAGCTACCGGTGCTGTGAACACGCCGTGGTGTAGATTGTAAGCGTTTCCAATGTTGGTTTCTACTTTGTTAAATACGACATCTTGGTTTTCTCCCATATCGTAGATAGCGTGATCGAGAAACGCGGTAAAAGCAACATTGTCCACTTCGGGTTGTTGTCTACGTGCTCTAATCACATTGTCGTCTGTTGTAAAATCTAAAATATTTATTTATAAAAATCAATAATTGTTCAGCGATTACAGATGTCAATGATAATGCACGAATTGTGCCTAAAAATCCAGTAAAATGATGACTGATTGGCATGATTTCTTATGGACGCCCACTTACACAATCTCGAAACTAAACAAAATTAAGTATCATGTGCTATTGACATTATTAATTTCTTATTGGTGTCTCATGCACCGCCGTATTGGTACACGACCACCACGTATAAGCCATGTTAAATACCTTTGTTGATTTCATGAAACAGTTGGACTATGTTCGTGTTACCTTCTATTAAAGATAGCGTATACTGAACTATTGGTAATGGATACATCTATAGAGAAGACTTGAAAGGAATTAAGGTGATGTGGGCTTGTTTAAACAGTGAACTCTAATTAGACAAATAGTGCGACGCTGTTTCAATGATATAATTATTTCAAGGAAAACTTTATGTCAACTTTCGTACATGTAATTTAATAATTGTATGTACGAGTATATGACCGAAACATCTTCATACGTTAGTGGTTAGTCAAGTTCCCATAATTGATTATGTTGAAGAGTGCATTGGTAAATGCGAATGGACAGAACAACGGTTTGGAAAAACCTGAAAATCAAACTTTCATTACGTTCTGCAACCTCGTCATTTTTAATATCTTTGCTGTGTGTAGTCAGGCTATCCCGGAGAGCGTGGTAGGCGTGGTTGGTCTCGGTGAGTGCACTGTTCAGTTCTTCCTTCTGTTGTTGTTTGGTTCTGATTGCAGCTTCCAGGTGGGTTATAGCTTTCTGTTGAGCAATATCACGTGACTCAAGTTCCGTGATTTGACGCTGTTGGATTGTATTCTGCTTTTGTTGAGCAAGTGTGTAGGTCTCAAGTTCCGCGATTCGACGTTGCTGGTTTGTATTCTGCTTTTGTTGACCAAGTTTGTAGGTCTCAAGTTCCGCGATTCGACGTTGCTGGTTTGTATTCTGCGTTTGTTGAGCAAGTTTATAAGTCTCGAGTGCCGCGATTTGGCGCTGTTGCAGTTTACTGTGTTCTTCAATAGCACTTAGTCGAGCGTTTACTTGTTCAAACACCGGATTGCTGGATAACAGATTGTGATTGTCGGTTCCCGATGCACAGACATATCCCGTTGTTGCGATTAGTGTCAAAGTTATAAACAACTGCTTTAACTCTTCCATATTTAATCCGTACTATAACTTACGTCGCACTTTATTGAATTCTATGAAACTTTCAAATGGAATTAATTG
Source organism: Spisula solida (assembly GCA_947247005.1). Classification (NCBI taxonomy): domain Eukaryota; kingdom Metazoa; phylum Mollusca; class Bivalvia; order Venerida; family Mactridae; genus Spisula; species Spisula solida. The sequence continues at coordinate 24,589,232 of OX365945.1, read as the reverse complement.
ACGGCATTGTAAACGTCTTATCAAAGGTCACGACGATACATTACCAGTCTTGTTAAAGGTTAGGCGGCATATATATAACGGAAGATTAGATGATTTCAACGTACATGTAGTTGTTAATTTTATTCTTTCGTCGCCTTAGTCTTAAAGTGTCCTATCTACCAATTTCACTTTTTCGAGAAAATAAGGTTTGAAGATTCACATTCAAATATCTTTTTAACGTTCCGTCCGAATTAAAACAAATTTTCGATTATAATTAATATGTACGAATACATTATTAGTTTGGTATTACTTTTATGATTTGTAAAGGCGAATTTGTGTAATTATCAAAATTAATTTGGAGATAGAGCAAAATTTCCAGAAATTTTGATATTTTTTCACTCTTAAAGTGCGTTTATGGAGATAGCGCAATATAAGGCAACTTAAAGCTGAAAAACAGTAAAGCAATGCATGTTAAACTAATATTTAAGCTAATACTATTTATATGATACTTATTTTTTTATAGTATGATCGTTGTATAAATGGCGGGATATTTTGCAAATGATTTTGACATTGTATGCATTTTCTAGTATGACTGTATGGTAACCTAAAGTTTTGAGATGACTACTTATGTGTGTGGGTGGACAAACTGACTGGCATTATAATTGATGTTCATCATCCTTATTTAAGAGTTCTATTCGAAATGAAACTCTTTTTGTTGTTTTTTCAATACGATTACACATGTTTATTTGTTTAACCATCTCGCGTTCATTGTCTTCGTCACTATTATCAGAATTCGATAAACTAGGAACACACTGGTCTTACCTCACTGTTTGAATGTCAATTCATATGCATTGCAATATTGCTTCATATTCTTTATTATATTCTATTATAGAATGTACCTCCTGAAATTTCTCGACTTTCAAAATTTTAGTTAATACGCAAGTCGTAAGACCAATGGGAAAGCAACAATACAGTCTTGCAAAAGACACGAACTTTCGGCTTATAAGATCCAAACACTTTGTGCCTGTCCTGGCCACTTTAGTCAATTAGTACTGGTTAATTAAGCAAAATAAATATTAAGTTGTAGCTGATGTTTTTATTCAATACTGATGAATTACATACTACGCAGTGTTATTTCAGTAGCTAAGGAATGTAGAAATAAACATCTATCGCAACTTATTCGCGACGATTCCAGTTTATGACAACACTGTATTTTGAAAACCAAAACATGATCGTTTATACATATACTTGTTCTAGTCCATTGGCACACATTGTGTCCAATAAGCAGCGCCAATCTGTACAGATCAAACATTAATAACCTATCCGAAAAATAGCTATCTGAAAATATGTCTAAGTAACTTAAACTGATTAAAGGAACATTGTGACATTCGACAGAGGAACTAAAATTAGGATACGTATTCCAATTAAATATTTAAACAAATAACACTTACATTTTCAAAATGCACTATATCTTTTACTCAATCTGGCATTGGTTCAAAGAAATTTCTTCTCCGGAAGTTAACAATAAATCAGCCATTTTCCAAAATATTTCAGGAGTCACACGTGGGCAATTGAAGCTCATTGATTGGTGCATACCATTTCTGACTCTTAAACTGTCCTATGTGGTGGATATACGACAAAGTACACGCTAATAGCAGTTGAAAAACGGGAGATAGAGCAAAATACGACCCGCTAAATCGGTTAATATGACGTATATGCATGACATCAAGGGCTTAAAAGATAGAGCAAAGTAAGGCTAATTGAATGGTGTATTTATCTCATTTTTGGCAAAAATGGAGATAGGAGACTTCAAGAGTGAGGCGACGCTTTGTTTATGATGTTCTAAATCTCGTACATGTACTACAACACAACTCAAATACGGAATTGAAGAAATTTTCTTTTCCGTCGATGGAATTAAAATGAGCCGTTATCCAGGAAAACCGGGCTTAATGACATTATATAGGAATTATGTAATACGATATAGAAATGCTCTGAGAAGAAAATCATGGTCGTTTATTTTACTTTACATATTTGGATAGTATAGTGCTATCTCTTAAATATATTTTTTCTCATGAATTATGTCAAAATAAATTCTGTCGTTGCTATGGTGACCCATTTCTGAAAAGCACACACATTGAGAAAAACGAGGAGAGAGTGGTTAGAATCAGCAGCTACTTTTCTCTTAAAGCAAATATTCATGCTTTTGATATATTATATAAAAATAAGAATATAATTCTAAATTATGATACTATTTTGAAACGTTTACGTCAAGAATTTATAAAATGCTGGATTTCTGAAGTGCTTGTTAACGTTATGTCAAATAACGTTTGAATGACGTTTAGAAAAATGTGACTTCCAGGACATAACAAAATATGTAATTGCATGTTTTCGAGCCCGTTTGAAAGTTAATGAGGTGGAGAAGATGGGGGCTGCATTTTTGGTCAGACATTTTTTTTTATGTTTTTCAAAGAGACAGGGATACTTCTATGAGCTTCTTGTCAACCTGTAAAACTAAATTCATGCAATTTAAGACGAGTGGTGTCAATAAAACAATACTAAAATCGAGGAAATTACGTCAATTTATACCTCAAAAGCCATTTTATGCGCGTACATGCGTAAAATATTACGCGCTGAAAAACGCGTCAATGAAAACGGCAACATGCAATATAGACTGAAGCGAAATATATTTTTGGCGCGTGTTACGTGCCGAATAAATACGCACCGAAAACGCGTAGGTTTTACGCTTCATGGAAACGGGGCTTTACGCATTTTTACAATAAAATGCGCTTGTGCTTGATTTATTACTACGATTTTAAAGGTACAATAGCTGGTATGCTGGTACTAATCAGAAGTGTTTGATGCGTTTATAAATTGCAGTTTCTAGTCAAATGTCTTGTGATGGTGTATTATATTTTAGGAAACCAGGAGAAATAAGATGTTTGAATGTAAAAGTCGTGGATAGCGTTTCTGAAGAAGGTAATATTGTTTTAATACAAATCACACGTACACAATCATTATACATTTCAGTGAAACTCATGTACTCGCGAGTCTTAACATTTTTAAATTAACATAATCATACAAGTGGTCAAATTACTTTTATCATACAACGTTCATATTCAACTTCATCCTCGTAGCCATTTACTAACGAGGGTAGTTAGAATTGTAAAACATCTTGAGACTCAAAAATTCTTCAACCCTATGCCTAACGTTTAACATGTCAAACATTATTTGATTCCAATTACATGCAACTTGAAAAGTTTATTACGATCAGATATACGTACTAGTATATACAGTACATGCGTGGTACATTAACAGGTATGGTGTACACATTATTGTGAGTGTATTTTTGAATTACTAGTACACTTTTCTATGTGTAATTCAAGTATCTTCACCATGCCGTGGATATCAGTGCGGCAACGAAACCCAGTTCAAATGTTCAGCAAATTTGACGATGTCTCCACCTATCGCAGAGTGTGTTTGTCAGTTTGGTTATATTGGTCCAAATTGTGAAGAAGGTAAGATTGGGCACTTATGTGTATGTGTAAAATGAGGAATGTTTAAATGTACTATCTTTTTTTACCTAGTGTAGCCAGAAAGTGTATTCGTATCGTGTATAGTTATTGTATACAATACAATCTACATACAGATGTCTACATGCATGAATGTGACATTGTATTTCTCAGGCGAGAACATTGAGCATTAAGTAAATAATAGACCAAGATTTTGATGTCCGTATTACTAAGACATACTAGATGCAAACTAATATATTGTTGATACATTGTGTATATTGGGCTATAATATTTTTATAATAACACGATTTGATTTTGTGCTGTTGACATGCTATGTATACAAAGGTTTGGTTTTCGGTAAATTGTTTAATAAGGCCATTTTGTGTTTGGTAAACCCTTTATAAGGGAATTTTGATATTCGGTAAATCGTTTAATACGGTCGTTTACTACGTTTAATAAGGCCTTTATATAGTAAAGCATTTAGTAAGGAAGTTTAATATTCCGTATATCGTTGTATATGGGAGTTAGATTTATAGTTGTATCGTTTAAGATGTATTATTTGTATCATTGTATGTGAACTTACAGCACCAGCATGTACCAAAGTGTGTATAAATGGTGGATATTGTAGTCAGGATGTATGTTACTGTGTGGATGGTTATGGTGGAGAACATTGCGAGATAGGTTTGTCAGTTTTATTTCATCACTTACGTCGAGGTTTGTACCTATACAAGTTGATATGTCATTAGGTCACAAATATGACAATAGCAAAATCGAAGAGCGCGATACTAATAAATTAAACTGGGAAAGTACAACCAATGAAGCTTTCCAAGAACATGTATCGTCTGATTTTCATTCTTTTAATAATGTTGTTGAACAAATATTATGTAATGAATTAGACATAAATGATGGGGTTGAGAAATTTTCTGACTTATTATACAGTAAAGCATTTGACATATGTGGTGAAACCAAACACATAACGAATCGAACAAATAATAAACAAACGCGTAAATTTAAGAACCCATGGTATAACTGAGAATGTGAAACGGCACGACGCGAATTTAGAAAGGCGCACAAGTTATATCACCCTTGTTACCCTGATAAAACAACATGATTGGATAATCGCAACATGATTGAAAAATGGTCGACATGAAAAATGTGGTAAGTGCATTGTTTTTGCAATAGTTTCCATATAAACTATCCAGATTGTTTATTTCAATATTACATAATCAACATATGAAGAAAATGTACTATTTGCACTAAACAATTTGCATATAGGTAATATTTTTCACTATGTAAAGCCTTAAAGAATGTGTGGATTTTGCATTTGAGAATGAGTTTTGTACTTAAAAACGTTGTAAAACTCATTTATTGGACTCTATGTAATGAATATCATTTGGGAAGTATCGGCAGCTGTATAAACTATGATTTGGACGTTTAATTTTTTTAAAATCTTAGATAAATTAACGCTCACGAACAATAATTCAAACATGTATAGTATTTTTTGGATACTGACCGACGTGATTGTTAAATTTAATAGGATACTGGCCAACATGATTGTGGATAAAAACCAACATTACCAATTGAAATCTTGCCAATGGGATTCTCAAGGTACAATTAATTGTACATTAAAGAAGTGTGCTCATGAATTGTGGTAGCAGGTTTATGAGCATACCTGATGTAAGGCATTTCACACCCAGTCTATAACACATACTTTTAGGACATTTAATAATCAAAGCACTAAGAGTGCCGATGGGAGGCGATCTGGTTGCTGCTACTAAAGCTTAAACGACTTTACACGTTTAATGTTCGTTTTCTTACTACCGATCTTGTCTTGAATGTCAAAATAGGCATATGTGACTATATAGGCATGTTGGGTATCTAAATAATTGTAAAAAGGGGCATATTGATGTATAATTATGTCATACGTGTATTGAATGCGTATATCAAAAGTGGCTTTAAAATAATACTACGCGCCAATTTATCAGATTCTACAGTACCGTCTTGCAATCACTTCCATCACAGCGTGAGACATCTCTAGAAAGCGGCTAGTATAGCCACACCATATGATTGCATAACATAACGATATACGATTCATTGATAAAACCATCGCGTGACCCTGGTCTGAAGTTTCTAAAAATAGCTATACGGCTGGGACATTTGATGAACACGTCATTTTCATATTACGAAACAAGTTCGATATCTCCCCAGCTGAGTGATTATCTGCAAAAATATCGATTCAACGAGCAGTTTCACAATAATTGTTGATCGTAGAATAAACAATTGTTGCTGATTGAATTAAATAAGTTTAAAAATTTGAAGAAACATGTGTTGCAGTATTTGGAATGTTGACAGTTTCTGGAACTACTTGAGGCAGTGCAGGTTGCTTTAAGAAATGGGCAATGGTAGTATAGAGAGGCTTACGCCTACCAAAAATGGGTACAAATGTTTACCACATCAAGACGATGTGTCATGCACAAAACCCAGGTCCCTAGCTTAAAGGTCAAGGTCACACTTAGAGGTCAAAGGTTAAAAGGCTCAAATAGGCATGTGATTCGTGTTCGCTCTGTTATTTTGTCATCTCCTATTGGATATTTATAATATTTGGTACAAATGTTCACCACATCAAGGTGATGTGCCATGTGCAAGACCCAGGTCCCTAACTTAAAGGGCAAGGTCAAACTTAGAGATCAAAAGTTAAAATTCTCAAATAGGCATGTGATTCATGTCCGCTCTGTAACTATGTCATTTCTTATTGGATATTTATAACACTTGGTACAAATGTTCACCACATCGAGACGGCGTGTTATGCGAAAGACCAAGGTCCCTTGCTCAAAGGTAAAGGTCACACTTAGAGATCGAAGTTAAAAAGGCTCAAATAGGCATGTGATTCATGTCAGCTCTGTAACTATGTCATTTCTTATTTTATATTAATATTACTTGCCACAAATGTTCAAATCATCAAGACGAGGTGTCATGCGCAAGACCCAGGTCCCTAACTCAAAGGTTAAGGTCACACTTAGAGATCAAAAGTTAAAATTCTCAAATAGGCGTGTGATTCATGTCAGATCTGTAACTATGTCATTTCTTATTTTATATTTATATTACTTGCCACAAATGTTCACATCATCAAGACGAGGTGACATGCGCAAAACTCAGGTCCCTAACGCAAAGGTCAAGGTCACACTTAGAGATTAACAGTTAAAAGGCACAAGTATACGCTTCTGGTCTGCTTTGTGTTTTTGTTATTTCGTTCTGGATTTTAAAATTACTTGGTTACATTCGCATTTACACCCTGACTCAAATGTAAAGGTCACACTTACAGACCCAGCTCTTGTCTGTTGTTCAATGTCACATTTAAGCAATTACAAACTTGTTTCAAGTTATTCCGTTTGCATAGCTTTATACTTAGGTGTCTGATGACAGCTTTTAGCGGGGGCATCTGTGTCCTGTGGACATATTTCTAGTTAAATACTTTTTTCTGCTATATGTTGGTAAAATCCATAATAAGTCAAGACAGGTAAATTTTACACATGTATCTAAATGTGCAAAATTCACTGGGAATAGGAACAGTAAATTATGGGGACCAGGCTAAACGCTGTGAGAATGTCTTGAATGGTGCCAAATTGCATTTCTAATTAAAAAAGGGGGACATAATTTCAACATATATTTGATAGAGTTGCCTATTCATGTGGAGGTCATGGTGTCATTATGGTGATAAAGTATGCAAAGTATCAAAGATACATGTCTTAGAGGTTAAAATTGTGTATGTAAACTTTTGTATTTCTAAGTACATTAGTCCAAATGGGGCATAACATTCAACAACACATGCTTGATAGAGTGCAGATGTTGTGGTCAAGACGGTTGACAAGTATGCAAAGTATCACAGCAATATGAACATGCACTTAGATATTATAGGTTAATACCTTGAAAGTAAACTTACTTTGCACGAAGTTGAAAAAAGGGACATATTTTCCAATAAATACTTCCGAGTTATCTACTCCTACGTACGTGTTGGGGTCATCCCAGTATTCTTCCAATAGTGAAGCAACATGTTAAATTCGCACTGCAGTGTCAATGAAAATTCAATGTTGGTCAGTATCCACTTTAAAAGATAAATCATGTTGATCTTTATCCTCAATCATGTTGGTTTTTATCCATTTTTCACACATGGGTTACTTTAAATAGTTATCACGTAGAAACGGCAAATGTAAATAACTTACTCTAAACTAAGTCTGATAGTGAAATGAATGAGCTGTGTAAACAAAAGATCTTAACCCAAAATAAACAACAATATATATGTTTTATAGACTGTCAAATAAATCCAACACAGATTTTTCTAACTTTTTAACGTATTGTGTATCATATTCACAAACATACGGATAAATAGTTTTAGTTTCATGGAAGGAATGTACAAGTTTATCTTCATACAGCATCAGAAGGTGGTTAAACCCGTAGATTTTGAAGAATTGGCCGAAAATGCGATGAATATGTAAACATACATCCGCCATTTTTCAATCATGTTGCGAATATCCAATCATGTTGTTTTATCAGGGTAACAAGGGTGATATACCAGACATAAATCAGACAGTAATCGGAACGCATTACTACAAAAACGTAACATTTACAAAGCTGTGACACGAAAAGCGAAATCCAATCATAACATATTAACAAAACAAAGGTTAAATACGCTTGCAAATACACAACCACAGGCATTCTGGAAAGAAATAAAAAAATTAAAACAAAATAAAAGCAACACAAACATTAGCAAAGACGATTTTTATGATCATTTCAAAAATCTATTCTCTGCTTCGGAAACTTTTTCCAGCGAATATGTTGAAGAACAACCTTTGAATGAAAATGTTATACAGAATATGTCTGTTGAACAATTAGATTGCGCTTTTACAGAAAACGAGATTATTTCTGCGATTTCTTGTCTAAAAGCGGTGAAAAAAACGATTCGGTTGATAAGTTAATACCGGAGATGTTTATTGTCTGCAAGCAAATATTTTCCCCAATGTTGTGTAAATTGTTTAATTTTATGTATGATAATTGTATTTATCCTGATTCATGGACAAAGGGAATTACTGTGCCTGTACCAAAAAAAGGGAGATAAATCCGATGTTAATAATTATAGAGGGATAACTCTGACTAGCATATTTTCTAAAATCTTCTCAATCATTCTTGATACACGATTGAGAAAATGGGCAAACGATAATGATATTTTGTCGAAGAATCAGTTTGGTTTTATCAAAGATAGAAGTACTGTAGACTGTATATTTGTTTTATCCTCAATTATTGATAAAATCTTAAATAGCGAGAAGAAAAAATTATACTGTTCTTTTATTGATTTTCAGAAATGTTTTGATTGTGTATATCGCAACGGGATTTGGTTTAAATTGTTTCAACAAGGTGTATCATCTAAGATGATTAATATTTGAAAATGTATGTACGAAAATGTGAAGTCATGCGTAAAGGTCAACGGATCTCTATCAGATTATTTTGATATTAAAATGGGCGTAAAACAGGGTGAACCATTATCTCCGTTATTGTTTGTATTATTTGTAAATGATATGCATGACTATTTAGAAAACGCAACCAGAAACACGTATACTCTTGAACAATTAAGAATTTTCTTATTATTGTTCGCGGATGACACTGCTCTATTTGCTTATACAAAGGAGGACCTACAGCTATTATTGAATGAATTACACAGTTATTGTAACGAATGGAGCATAACAGTAAATGTAAACAAGACAGTAGTTATAGTTTTTAAAAAAGGAACCAGAATGGAGAATGTTGACATATTTTATAACCACCGCAAGCTGACTGTTGTTAAAACATTTACTTATTTGGGTGTAACGTTGTCGTCTAACGGTAATTTTTATCAGGCACAGCGTTCTCTTTCCAATCAAGCAAATAGAGCAATGTATTCACTTTTGTCATTATTTGATGTAATATCTCTGAATATCTCAGAACAATTAAAATTATTTGATGCAATGATAATGCCAATATTATGCTATGGTTCTGAAGTTTGGGGTTTCCATAAATCACCAGACATTGAAAAAATTCATTTGAAATTTTTAAAACAAATTCTAGGTGTGCATGCTAAAACTACAAACGCTGCTATATACGGTGAATTCGGCAGATATCCTATTGAAATTACACGAAAATTAAGAATAATTAAATATTGGTATAGAGTTACGAAAACCCCAGACTCATTGATGTATAAATTAATGCATGTTACAAATGGTAATGGCATACTTCTTAATTCATGGGCATTACATGTGAAAAATTTGTTATCTAACCTTGGATTTGCTTTTATGTGGAATAATTTAAATGTTACTCCTTTGCAAATTAACTATGTTATACAACGCATTATTGATCAGTATGTACAAGGTTGGTTTGGTGAACTAAATGTTTTATCTAAATTAGATGTCTATAAAAGCTTTAAAGCTGATTTTGTACAAGAAAAATATCTTAATTGTATTTTAATTGATTCGCATAGAATAGCATTAAGTAGACTACGATGTTCAGCGCATAAACTCGCAATCGACGAAGGCAGAATAAAAAATATTGACAAAAATATGAGATTATGCAAATTTTGTAGAATGCAGCAAATAGAAACTGAGTATCATTTCCTGTTAACATGTCCTTTTTATAAAGAAATTAGAGAAAAATGGATCAAGCGTTATTATCACACTTGGCCAACTCTAAATAAATTCCGCAATTTAATGAATTCACAAAACATTACAACCATAAAGAAATTAGCAACATATGTTTATTCAGCTACCAAAATGAGGAATACATATTTACCCCAACTTGACTAAATTTATATTATTTTTTATACAAAATTGTCTCTACTTTATTATTGTATTATTGTATCGATGTTAATACTAGTATATGTATAATTGTCTTATAAGTACCATGTATATTTGTCATTTTCACTTACTTACATGTATATATAACTTATACTTTTCTACCGCCAATTTGATTTGTTTATATGTTTACTTGGCGATGGACTTTGTTGTTTATGCCAATAAATAATTTGACTTGACTTGACTTGACTTGTGCGGCCTTTCAGTAGTAACAGTTAGCCTAGTTAGTTTTACAGTAATCACCAACCAGTACTAACTTTGTCGTAGAAGTAATTGACGACTACTCCGTATGTTTGAAATAATATGGTCGTAGCTGTCTCCAATGTAACTGCTACATTACATGTAAACCAGGAAATAGAAACATGTTCTACTGATCGAGGTCTAGTACACATATAATTTATCTAGCACGGCGTGCTTGTTAGGCAGGTAAAACAGTATGAATTATTACCTGGTAAGAATCGTCATTTATTCGTTACGAAATGGAAGGGTTGCATAATATTCGTTATCATTAAGGTAAATGCATGTGGAATGCTTTAATTGTCTCATTATTTGACTTGTCATTGGTATATAGCCTGTCGCTGACACAGTATAATGTACCAAACGTTCATGACATTCTGTGTGCAAAGTCACATTTACGAATAATAGTATAACTTGTTGTTTTGTAGTGTTATTTAATTCCGTTGTAGAATGACAAATCGTTCAAGTGATATCGTTGTTTGAACACCGTATATTAATGTTTGTAGTGTTTGATCCGTGTGCGTCAGGTCCATGTGAGAGGGGTTTGTGTTTCCATCATCAGACGTCCTTCCACTGTGTCTGTCCTCCGGGGTATGATGGTCAGACATGTCATATAGGTAAGCTGTTTGTTCTACTTATTTTTATCATACATGATCCAGTTAGCATATTTAACCACGTGGTCATGATGTATTGATAAGTTGTAAGTGGAGATACAATTAGTGCGTAGGTGTATCGACCAAATAGTTTTCATCCAAAGTTCACGGTTTGACCTATGATCACAAAAACATAGTATGCAGGTTTTTCATGACCCATAGATGTCTCTTATTGAATGTAAAGTCAAGGGCCATTGTACTCTTGAACATAATTGTCTTTTTGCCCGACACGGGATGCTTGTAAACATGTTTTGCAATAAGTGTACAAAGGTTCTATTAAAACAAGATGAAGTGTGTCATAATGTTATAGTCGTCAATAGCAATAATTGATGCATTGCTTTTATTGTTAGCTTGGTCGAGTACATTTTAAACGGCATTGGACGCTATTTGACAACACAATCGTTGACCCCTTGGTCAATTATAAATAGTATAGTTCTTCGTTTGGTGCGTCGTAAGCATCATTCATAGTTCTTTGTCCAGTCGATACAAACTACCGTACATTTAGCTTTCTGTCTGGTATTGAATACATTGCATGTGAATGTACCAAAGCCAATTATATTCATTATTTACAACCTGAATTATGTTGTTAGATGTCAACGAATGTTTATCCAGACCGTGTCTGAATGGTGGAGTGTGTATAGATGGTATCAACAATTATACTTGTAATTGTCTGTCAGGATTTGCTGGAGCACAATGTCAGACAAGTAAGTTCTAAATGATATGTCAGTATTTGCTGGTAAGTAAGTTCTAAATGATATATCTGAATTTGCTAGAGAACAATGTCGTACAAGTAAGTTATAAATGATATGCCTGTCTGGATTTGCTGGAACACAATGTCAGACAAGTAAGTTCTAAATGATAGGTCAGGATTTGCTAGAGAACCATGTCGTACAAGTAAGTTCTAAATGATAGGTCAGGATTTGCTGGAGAACAATGTCGTACAAGTTTGTTCTAAATGATAGGTCAGGATTTGCTGGAGAACAATGTCGTACAAGTTTGTTCTAAATGATATTTATGTTTTAATGTTTTTGTTTTAAGTCATAAACTGCCAGTATTTCAGTCACATGGAATCCAGTAAATATTACGTATAAATGGTGAACTTTGAGCAAAACATTCATTGAACTGTCTGTATGTGATAAACGCCTAATAAGAGGAACTATACCAATGACCTTATTAACAACTTAGGTAGAACATTACCGGGGCTTTAACCTGCTTATATCCCGTTTCCTGAGACCAACGGTCATTCTCTGTTTTTTGTCCGAGTGTAACATGTTTATTTATAATAATAAAGAGATAAATGATATGTTTGCCGATTATTTCAGATATTTCTAGATATGTATAAGCATTTTATAAGGATTTTTATCGTTTGGTATCGGTTAAGTTGGAACACTATGTAACGAACACGTTCGTTTAAAATAAAGCGTGTTGCTTGAAATAATCGTCAGTTGTACATGGTTTATCAGAATGAAACATATTTACGAATATTTATTTGTACTCTTCCAGATCTGGACGAGTGTGCGTCTAGTCCATGTCTGCATGGTGGTACTTGTCATGATGAAATTGATCAATATTCATGCCGTTGTCCTCCCGAGTATAAGGGGAGTAGATGTGAAACAGGTAAGATTTAATTTACAGCATAAAACATAACTATTATACATTATTCAGTTGTTTAATATTTCTCATCTATGTTGTGGCAGAGCATTGCATAGGAAGGAAATCTACATATATCATAACCGCGTATATTTATGCGGAAGAACGGAATGATTTTGATTACAGAGGGCATGACTACACTTCTGTGCAAATTATCAAAGCATTGGAATGTATGTGTATATACAAGTACACATATGTGTCTCTCAACTAATTCATGTATTATTTTTGTTATTTATATTAAAGCATGTACTTCTCCACTGTTCTACCAATACGCTTTATTTGTACAGTTTATATTGCCTATGTGGGACTACCAGCCGATTGGAAATAAATACATGCATGCACCTATAATATTCTACAAAACTGTACCATTATTTCTATTTCAGAGGTCAATCCCTGTGATTCAAGTCCCTGTGGACATGGTAGATGTTTTCATCACCTTTTAGATTACCATTGTGTGTGTGAGAAAGGATATGCAGGAGTATATTGCCAGACAGGTAAATAACATTAATATCATAAAACAAGAATTTGTCTAGCCAAAGTCTCTCCGCAATTTACTTCATTGAAGTTATCATTTACAATTACATCCCTTTAAGGTACTAGTAATATGCTAATTTCAGATGTCATGTATTGGGTCATTCTGTGAGGCAATAGATAGGCTTACATGAGATATCCTTTTGGTGGGATACGGATGGTGCGTTCTATGTCTTTCTCTTGAGTGGGTTGCTAGGCGATGCCGCAACTTTTGTATGACCTTGACTTGTTAATGTATTACAGTAATTGTATTGGGTATTGGTTACAATGAGAATGTAGCAAGGTGTAAAATGATATTCATGAATATCTATATGAAATTGTTTTTTTGAAAATATAGTCGTCTTGAAAATACAGCAACTGAAACAATGCAAGCAAGGAAGCGACCTAGCAGTCGTTCAGTTCACTCCTTTCCGATAGATACAGAGTTACTTTACGTTAACGGACTTCACACTACTGAATGTGCTTCGAAATTATAAAGCATTAAGTAATTGTAAGGTTGGAAAAAGCTAAGTAACTTTAGACAGCAACTAAAATATACAATGTACAAGTCATCAAATATATGTATAGCTAAAACATGCGTCCTGGTAGTAAACCTGCATATTTAACAATATAATTAAGCCATAGCAAAAACATTTAATGTACACAATACTAAATTATATATCGTTTTCTACACCTAACGGCACTTCTAACGCTACCTTTGATATATTTCAGTTTTCTTTAAAACTCCTCCATGCATTGTCCTGAAATTTGGCACACATAATCCACGATATTTGACACTAGTTCAGACCAACTTTTATCTAAATCGGACTTTAGACTATTGCTACACACTCCTTCAACTGAACAAATCCTTAAATTGAAAGTCGCATTTCCACGCAATATGTTGGTCACCCGGTTGTTATTTATGCTTGTAAATGTCCTGTCTTCCTTTGAAAGTATCGATTATCCAGATTTGATTCACTCATGTTTTTGATAGGCATAGGCACTATTCACCAACCGACTAGTAAATAAAATGATATTGTTTTGCTGCGAAATCAAGTGCTTATTGTTACCATAACGAGTCTGTTGTGAGAATACGATTTGAACTCAACTTGAAATTGGAACTATTGGTGACCAAAAACGATATTAAATTGATTTAATTCAATTCTACTGTATACTTTTACATATTCATTGTTAAGAAAGTATGTGTATGTTAACTTTCAAGTACAAACAATGGAGCCCTCCATCAGGTTTAAGGTTTATAACGAAAGTATCGTTTTTATATTCAGAAGAGGCGTTTATTTTGAGGCGGTCTTGGCTTACCAACTGCTAGGAATTTGTAACGTAGATGACGTTCATGGATATTTTTACTGTTTACACACATTATGTAATATTTGACACAGTAATGAAACAAAAAATTGAAAATATTCAATTTACCCTCAATAAATGCCCTGTTTAATTTTGTGACTTTTGAAATTCGAGTGACGTAAATTAAACTTTTACTGCGACTTTTCATATGCATCATTTTTAAATGGACAAGTGCAGTAACAGGCACATGCATTAAACTAAGTTTGGTGAACATTTGATGAAGTTACCTCGAACGGTTTTGGAGATACAAGGAAAAATCAAGAGGTAGCGTTAGTAGTGCCGTTAAGTGTATACAATGTATACATGTAACTATATTAGATTTATCCTATCTAAGAGTTTAGGAATTTATTTGATATTTTTCAGATATCGACGAATGTGCCTCGAATCCGTGTATGAATGGCGCAGTTTGCATTAATGAAATAGACAAATTTATATGTAACTGTTCGGCTGGATACACGGGTGTAACGTGCGGGATAGGTACGACCACTTTACCCTTTGCTTGCAATATAACAGTCTTGGAACTAAGCTTAAATACCCTTGGCAATATTAACCATGTACATGCATTTCTTTTTAGATGGCAGTATTTCATAAATCATTTGATAGATTGTACATAACACGTTATCTTGATTTGTTATATATGTATGTGCGAATATAGCAGTATTCATATTTACAAGTCTTCTACCCGGAATGAGAAGTTAAAATGGTTCGCAGTTGTAAACACGACGCCCTTATTTCATGCAAAATCATTTTATTCGTGATTTTGCAGAAATGTGTATTCATTAAACATTGATTTAAAAATACTTACAGACATCAACGAGTGTGCCTCTAGTCCATGTTTGAACGGTGGATTCTGCAATGATGAGTTGGACCAGTTTACATGTCATTGTCCATCTGGTTACGCAGGGGTTGTTTGTGAAAAGAGTAAGACAATCATGTTATTCAAACATTAGACATACGTTCATGATCAGCTTTTTATAACTGTCATTCTTTAACTTTTTAAGACTTCAGACAGCTAAAACCAGGTATTTCTGCATTTTTACTGTTAAAACTAGGTCATTCAGCTAGGGCATTCAGCTTTTTGATTGCTAAAACTAGGTCATTTGACAGCTGGGACTTCCATTTGTTCGTTCGGTTGTAAGTTGGGCATTATGCCGAGTAATTGTGGTAACTGCCTTATATGTCCAAGTTTCTGTTATCTTTTAGTATTCTATAATATTTTAACAATTTATCTTCTTTTTGTTATATATTCGTGTGACCAAATGTTCGCCATTATCCGTGTTACCGTGTAAACAGTAGTAACACAATATTATCAAAATGTCCTTTGTTTAAGACATCCATGTTGTGTTTAATCGATTGCCCTTCTTCGAAAATATCATGTTATGCACACATTGAAGTTCTTAATACTTTTTGAACGACTACAATTTGTGGTAAGGGATTTTGTCATAATAACAGGATTTCTGGAGACTTGCTCTGTTTTCAGTTGTTGATCCATGTATACCAAACCCATGTCAGCCTGGAATATGTTACTCGAGTGGACAGCAAACTTTCTGTGATTGTCCAAAGGATTACAATGGACAGTTCTGTGAAATTCATTGTAAGTTTCTACAATACCGTCTTTCATTTGTAGCAGTTAATGTTAATGAAATTCAAGCATATAAGCAAGGGTGCTTTGTAGGTGCCATTATATGCATTATACATGTATGTTCCACCATATGTTTTATATGATTCAATCATCAATGTCATTAAAGTAGTACTTGCATTTTAGTACCCTAGCTTGGCGCTAAATGTGTTATAAGAGTAGTGTCAGCGCTGGTCGGCCAAATGTTGTAATGATATGGCACGTAGATGTAGTCTCCATATAACTTGAATATTGTCGTTTGGTTTTTTTAGAGCGAATGAAAGCACATTGTATTCATTGTAACATTTTGTTACATGAAATATTTTATCGCCATCCAAAAGTGTATAGTGACGACAATTGTAAAAGCATTTTTAATTGACAAAACATTGACTTTTTCTATGCATTTCTCTATAACTTGGTCAGTGTAGTTGATAATTTACGGAGTCGATAACAATAATTCATGTTTCATTTATTTTCTAAGTAAACAATATTGAACTTTCAGTGGGTATTCAGCTTCTGGGACAAAAGGATGTGACTTTAGATGTTTCCACTGGAAGTGAAATTAGCTTGAATTGTACGGTTTCCTCAAACAACCCGGTCACATTTAATTGGAGTAAAGTGAATCTATGTGAAGACTTGACCAGTCGTATAGATGGTAATAGTAGTACAGTCACAAATATCTCAAATGTTATTCTATACAGAATTAGGTTTTTGTACATGTGAGGTGCGATATTGTTTTAATTACCTCTGCATACAAATATGTTAGATATGCTAATACTAGTACATGTACATAAATCATTCACAAATGAGCAATAATATGAGCATTACTTAATTTATAATTTTTTCAATAGTTTTTGAAATCTATTTACCTAGTGTTATTTTTTTAAATTCTTTGATACTTCTGCCAATTTTTGAAAAACTTAATCCAAAAAAAAAGGAAACACAATCCCTGTACAGATCGCAGTTATCTTCTGGGATTTGTTTTATGTATTATATGTGTAGTCTTAATGATTGTTTATTACAGGTTCCATGCTACTAGTTTCTAGAAATGCAACATTAGGAAACAGCGGAACGTATGTTTGCTCAGCATCAGATCAAAATAACCCCGCTATCACCAAATACTTTAACGTCCATGTGAATGGTCAGTACAAGGTCTTGCCTTTAAAATGTATTTAAATAGGAGTCTTATAGAGTATACTTAAAGTACTGAATAGATCAGGAATTGTTTGAATCGTATGTTAACTGTTTCATATTCGTTTAATATTTTTTTTAATTCAATCATGGTTTGTCAAAATATAATTTCTAACATACGTCTGTTTAAAATACTAATACAATATACTGGGTATTCATTATTATGTGGGGTCCATTAACAGACAACATGTGTTTGCCTCGACTGTTACCGATATTAAAAAACTAATATACTGTATACTCGTTATTATGGCCTATGATGGGTCCATTACCCCGATAGTATGTGTTTGCCTCGACTGTTACCGGTAATAAAAAATAATATACTGGGTATTCATTATTATGCTCTATGTGGGGTCCATTACCCGACAAGATGTGTTTGCCTCGACTGTTACTGGTAATATAAAATAATATACTGGATATTCATTATTATGCTCTATGTGGGGTCCATTACCCGACAAGATGTGTTTTCCTCGACTGTTACCGGTAATAAAAAATAATATACTGGATATTCATTATTATGCTCTATGTGGGGTCCATTACCCGACAAGATGTGTTTGCCTCGACTGTTACCGGTAATAAAAAATAATATACTGGATATTCATTCATTATTATGCTCTATGTGTGGTCCATTATCCGACAAGATGTGTTGGCCTCGACTGTTACGGGTAATAAAAATTAATATACTGGATATTCATTATTATGCTCTATGTGGGGTCCATTACCCGACAAGATGTGCTTGCCTCGACTGTTACCGGTAATAAAAAATAATATACTGGATTTTTAATATTATGCTCTATGTGGGGTCTATTACCCGACAAGATGTGTTTGCCTCGACTGTTATCGGTAATAAAAAATAATATACTGGATATTCATTATTATGCTTTATGTGGGGTCCATTATCCGACAAGATGTGTTGGCCTCGACTGTTACCGGTAATAAAAAATGATATACTGGATATTCATTATTATGCTTTATGTGGGGTTCATTACCCGACAAGATGTGTTGGCCTCGACTGTTACCGGTAATAAAAATTAATATACTGGGTACTAGTATTAATTATTGTGCGCTATGTGGGGTCCATTATCCGACAAGATGTGTTGGCCTTGACTGTTACCGGTATAGTATTATCATGTATTTCAGTTCATGGTTTCTCAGAAACATGCAATTTTGACGACGATTTGCTGTGTGATTGGAAATTGCATAAAAATGGTGGAATGAACTGGGTCCTCAACAATGCAACAAACTCATCTATAGATGGAGCCATGTTATACGATCATACAACCGGCTCAAGTAAATAAAGAGTATACGCAGTACTACTGCTGAATCAAAAACTTAAATGTTTAATTATTTAATTAATATTATAGAATGTACCTTTCTTTAAGTAAGCATTTGAGTAATGTGACAGGGCGTTTTTATAAGACGTGTACCTTTCTAAACTTTCCAAAAACACCTGAAAAGTGAATTAATTACGATTAATATCGAACATTTGACAAATTGCTGTGACTTACAATAGACTGTTAATCGCATCGTACATGACTGAACAATTATGTAAAGCCCAAGGAACAAGCAAACATGCGAACGTATTTTAGCCGAATGTATTACTTATGTTTGCAGCAGTTGGGAGATACCTATACACTGAAACAACACCTAGCAGACTGATAGGGGACCGAGCAATACTAACCTCGTCAATTTTACCGGCCAAACATACGTTATGTTTCGAGTTCTGGTATTATCTTTATGGAAGCGATGTCGGAGAAATCGTTGCTACATTAGAGGTAATGTAAAATGGTGAAACTTAACCACATAATTGTATCCCTTAATGCACCACAATAAGGTCATTTATGTATACATGTTTAATTTGGAGTGTCCCATTCATAAAGATAACGTGTAGGTATATTTGCATGTTTTGGGAGTGTCCACTCATAATGATAACGCCTAAGTATACTTACATGGTTTGCAAGTGTCCCATTTATAATGATATGCTGTTGGTATGTTAACATTTTTGGGAGTGTCCACTTATAATAATAACGTGTCGGTATACGTACATCTTTTGGGAGTGTCTATTCGTAATGATAACGTGTTGGTAAACTTGCATGTTTTGGGAGAGCCCCATTCCTAACGATAACGTGTAGGTAAACTTGCATGTTTTGGGAGAGCCCCATTCCTAACGATAACGTGTAGGTATATTTGCATGTTTTGGGAGAGCCCCATTCCTAACGATAACGTGTAGGTAAACTTGCATGTTTTGGGAGAGACCCATTCCTAACGATAACGTGTAGGTATATTTGCATATTTTGGGAGTGTTCCATTTATAATGATAACGTGTAGGTATATTTCCATGTTAAGGAGTGTTCCATTCATTATGAAAACGTTTATGTATATTTACATGTTAAGGAGTGATCCATTCATAATGATGACGTGTAGGTATATTTACATGTTAAGGAGAGATCCATTCATAATGATGACGTGTAGGTATATTTCCATATTAAGGAGTGATCCATTCATAATGATGACGTGTAGGTATATTTCCATGTTAAGGAGTGATCCATTCATAATGATGACGTGTAGGTATATTTCCATGTTAAGGAGTGATCCATTCATAATGATGACGTGTAGGTATATTTCCATGTTAAGGAGTGATCCATTCATAATGGTAGTGTGAACGAATATTTACATGTTTATGAGTTCTTAATACATGTATAATAATAACGTTAGTGTGTATGTGTGTGTTTAGGACACTTGTCTGAAGACGGAAACTAGAATTTTCTTTGTGTCAAGAAACCAGGGAAACAGTTGGCATAAAGCAACGAATACAATCACCAACCATAGAGTGCCCAATGATTATAGAATTCTCATCAAGGCCGACATTGGATCAATGAATGACGGAGATGTTGCGATAGATGATCTCACAATCAGTGATGGTCCATGCAAAGGTATGACCAACTTTTTATAATCCCGTCCCTCCTCGTGTCACATGTAGAATTTTATTAGTCTTGGTCGTTTTATTTGAAATAATGTTTAACAATCAGTGGACTGTTACATTAATGAGTTTTAAAACTATCCAGGGAGGAAATAAGTCCCATTCGAAACCAGAAATGAAGTGGCTATACATAATTGCGTAAGAATTATAACTATTTTTGTGAAGTATATGTACAGTATTATCAAGTAATATAATTATGTGATTGTTTTCTGTTGCAGACCAACCCAATCCATCATTTGTAGGTATGTATGATTTAATAATATGCTATAAAACACACTGTACTACAAATCAGTATATAGTCCATGTCCCAGGTCTTGAAAATTGAAGGTTCATTACCAAAGAGGTGAACATATCCAACAATGATTTTTGGTTAGCTTGATATTTCAGCAGTCCAAAATCGGTTGATGGACTTGCGGGCCATAGTAGAGTTCAATCACTACACACATTTAAATAATCCAGCAGATTGTGTTTACACCATTGTTTATCTCAAAGGCCATTACTTTGGTTAAAATTAATCGAGCCTAAAATGTATACGTCTTGCACAGGGAAACTTAACATAAAGTACGTGTCTTTGATTTCTATGTAACAGTAGTTGCAGAGAAGTAGCGTGGACAGGAATGCAGGACCAAAACAAAGCAGCGATTATGCCCCCCCCCCGAAATTGTTTCGGCCAGCATAATAAAGCAATGTTTATGTTACATAAAATGTGGTTTCTTATGTAAGTGTTCTATACATTCATGTTTGTACATTCCAGGATGAAGAGTGGTATGGTAAAACAAAATATAAATTATGGCATAATTATTTAGTCACACACTTTCCTAGTAGACTTCTTGTAGTCACCAGAAGACAATATACTGCACACCTATCTAGACACGTCAATGAAGATATGTAGACACGGCATTTAAAGTGTTCAAAGTGAAAAATAGTGTTTACTTGTAACTAATTAAAATTGTAAAAATATGTGAACCACAATTAATGACAATAGTAACATGTTTCTTTTTTTACTGGAAACTCTATGGAACTCTTGTTTGATCTATTCACGTTCAGTCTAACCGATCAGTTAAATGTATCTAGCCAGTATTAGGTTATTATATAGTGCAGCACACTGGTTACTAACTAATACATAATCTAATAAATTCCGTTGAAAACATTCAGCAAACACATTGGGGCATATAATTAGGTGAAGCAATCTCTGTACAGACAATTGGTCAATTAAGTAAGTATATATTCACCTTTCTTTAGAGCATGCATTTATACACGTGACCCTATTATCTATTATCGTACTTCAAAGATTTGATGTACTAGTATTTTTATTTGTGTTACCCAGCTTTATACAAATGAAGTGTTATATCAGATTTTTAAACTATTGCGACTGCTATGCTGTTAAGTTGTTTTTCTTCTAATTTTATGTCACCGAGTAGAGTACTATATAATATACACACACCGACCTCCAAAGGTTCCTTCACACTCCTAAAAATATATGATTTACTTCAATTCACTGACACTTATGTAAAATGGTCTTGCAGTTAAATAATTAAATAGTATCAACCAAATAAGAAAATGATAAAAAGCAATTTTTTTAAAGGTTTTGAATGAAAATCATGAGGAAAACAACATTATCCTCAAATCCATGAGAAGTAAAGTAGCGACACCAAAGTGTGTGATCAATAAATAATGTGTGTATCCTCCACAGAATTAAATTCCGTTCACTACCCAACTTTGTATTGGCATTACCAGTTGTTTGCATCTTTCAAAACTATCATTCCTCTAAGTTTAATGGACAATGGCTTCCTCGGCCTTTTGACTTCCAGAAATATGACGCTTAAACACAGATTCAATATCAAACCACAAAATATCTATCTAATTTAAGTTTGGTGACCGTGTTTACCAATCTAAACGCTTAAGACGTTACGCTCGATGTTGGCGTACATTAGCGTAACCAATTCCGACGTTGTTGACGTTTTTAACGATTATTGACGTTACAAGACTTATTTGGGTGTTTCGAATACAATTTTTCTTAAATTATGACGTAAACCGCATATTTTTATTCGTCACATATTTCGCGATTGGTTTAAAAAATATTGTTGTAAAATTAAAATGGTTTTGAGCAACCCGCTTGATTGATAAGTGCATTTTTACGCAATATGTATGGCAGTTTTTAGATCGGCCATATGGCGAGGCGGAGGGGTAATTAAGGCGTTACAGTCGTACATTTTAATTAAACATACAATAAAATATACCAATAATACACTGCGTAACGTTCCATACAAGTAGATCATTTACATTTTGCCGAGACATTAAAATACATGTACAAAAATGAGAAAGTAAGTTAGAAAATACTACAAACCACGTCCCGACAAGTGGCGCTTTTAATACCGATAAACTTACTATTTTAGACTAAAACACCATAATTACATAAACCCTACAGCTCATACTTCATACAAAATTTCATTTAAATCTGCAGTACATCGACTCTTTTATTAAAACGGGTACGATTCTACCGATCACGTAGACGTTGACGTTACGTTAATTTCAAGGGTGTGACATTATGGCTAGATTTGCCAAAATTCATAAATAAAATTAAAGCTATGTTGAATGTAAGACTTATTCATATCAAAATACAGACAATTATATGTACTTTTTGGTTGTAGTCGCTGTCGTTTTAATAAATGCATACTTCTTTAAATATTTTTAGGCATAGCAACATCACAATTTTAATTTGTGCACTTTTTGATGCGTGTGACATCGTGGCTAGAAAAAAGTATACCTATTTAACAATCTAATTCAAAGTCATAATCGTACAAATTATACCCAATTCAAAAGAAGGATACATGTACTTTTTGTCAAAATAAAGACTATAGAAAGTCGACTTAAGTTATAGAAAATACTGCAGTTTTAACAAATCTTGTCGTGGAAAGAAATTAAATCTAACGTTTTCAGTTAAATATGTTTTTCGCTCACGGTTTGTTACTGGAAGTTTTGAACGGCACATAAATGAAACAACGCGAAATGGAGTTGCCATTACGTCACCGCATCTACTTTTTGGGCGGATAAAGATACTTATATGAATTTGCCGAGCTGCTAAACACTGCGCATTGGTCAATTATGTTACATCTTACATGACGTTTTTGTGACGTTCTCCGTCATTCTGTTTAATTTAATATATACTAATAATTAAACGTACATGCGGATCACATTACTAGCATGGCGATTCTTTTATCTTGCTTATGATATCAAAATATAAACAACCGTATTTCTAAAACGATTTTTATGCAATATTGAAGTGTAAAAATGTTATAAATTGCCAATGTACGCCAACAATGAGCTTAACGTCTTAAGGTAATGTTTCTGTTTCAATTCTATCTTGTTGGCTAGATGGCAGGCTACCAATCTCAATAATCGATGGAGGGGGGATTACGTCTTTACACAATCGCTTGAAATGTCTACGCAAGCATTGCCAACCATCGTACCAGTGCCCCTGAGTGGCATGTTAACCAAGTACACCTCATTCCCTCCATGAAATCTGACTAGGGGCATCACAAAATCTGGTTAAAGGACTCCATATTACTGAAACAGATTGACCATAACCATGTTTAATGGCTACATAGCTAAGATGACTGAGCTTACTCACAGATACCTTAGAATGTTACAGCACAACAAGATTGATTCTGATTCTGCTGTGTGCGGACGGGAGCAACAACATTTGCTCCAAAGCGATAGTTCTGTGAATGTTAGTCGGAGATCAGATGAAGTCATTTGACCAGATTGAGGTATGTCCGTAGTGAGAATTCGACCAGATTGTGTGATGCTTACAGGTAGATTTTATGGAAAGAACGTGATGTTTTAGGATTGCATATCCTTAAGGGGCACTGACTGGTACGTTTAGGTGTCAGGCAGGATGGTTGGCAATGCTTGCAAAGACATTTCAATAGATTGTGTATTGACATAAGCCCAACTCCCTCGGCTCTTGAGATTTGTACCATGTCATCTAGCCAACATGGTAAAGGACTTGAAACCGAAACATTACCTTAGGAGTTAAGATCGGTAAATACAGTCAGCAGTCAGAGGGAATGAGGTGTATTGGGTT
Source organism: Spisula solida (assembly GCA_947247005.1). Lineage (NCBI taxonomy): Eukaryota > Metazoa > Mollusca > Bivalvia > Venerida > Mactridae > Spisula > Spisula solida. The sequence goes on along the minus strand of OX365945.1, from coordinate 24,564,581 downwards.
TACATGCCACTCAGGGGCACTGGTACGAGGGTTGGCAATGTTTGCGTAGACACTTCAAGAGATTGTGTAATGACATAAGCCCACCTCCATCGATTCTTGAGATTTGTAGCATGCCATCTAGCAAACAAGATATAATTGAAAAAGAAACATTACCTTAGGAGTTTAGATTGGTAAACACGGTCACCATACAAAGATAGAACTTTTTTGGTTTGATATTGAATCGGTGCTTAAGCGTCTGATTTCTGAAAGCCAACATACCGAGTAAGCCATTGTCCATGATTAAACTTAGAGGAATGATAGTTTTGAAAGATGCAAACAACTGGTAATGTCAATACAAAGTTGGGTAGTGAATGAAATTAAATTCTGTGGAGAATACACACATTATTAATTGCTCTCACACTTTTGTGTCGCTACTTTGATTTTTCATGGATTTGAGGATAATGTTGTTTTCCTCATGATTTTCATTCAAAACTTTTGAAAATGATTGCTTTTCATATTGTTTCTTATTTGGTTGATTCTATGTAATTATTCAACTGCAAACAATGATAAATTTTACAGGCATCAGTCAATTAAAGTAAATCGCATAATTTGAGGAGTGTGAGGGGACTTTTGGAGGGCAATGTATATACATTTGTATCACAATATTGTTGTGTCAAGCCATTGTGTAAAATACTGTACAGAAATTAAACAGACTTTGTATTCAGTTTTTAGTATGTTTATTATGAAACCATGTATGTGTTATATGATATGTCCTCAACTCACATGCTGGCAGTCCTAATATTGCATATCAACATCTTAGGAATGTTCATCTATGGAAGTTCCAAAACTGGAAAAAAATCTGCTGAAAACTGTCAACAAGTAACTAGGTGGGTAGATCCCTCCACTGGAATTGGCCAAAAAGAGTATAAGACAACATGCACGTACAGTGTTGTATTCATTGCTCAGGGTTCCAACTGAGATAAAATGTCCATCCCGAAAATATTTTAAATACAGTAACGCACAGACAATCCAAAGCCACACAGAAACGACAGCAGCGCCTAGCCATTCACGCAAGAGTCAGACATAGAACGAACCATCCACATCCCCAAAAAATGGATATTTCAAGCAAGCCTATATACTCACTCCGCAATGAATGACACACTGTGGACTTCGAATTTTGTGCATAATTAGCCATAAAGGGAGGTAATTATAAATGATAACTACACTGAAGTGAAGTACGGGGCGACTTTTTACAGCCGCCACACAGCATTTAACACCTGCTGTAGTGATAAGTAAATACAGTAACGCACAGACAACCCAAAGCCACACCGAAACGACGGCAGCGCCTAGCCATCCACGGAAGAGTCCGACACAGAACGAACCATCCACATCCCCAAAAAATGGATATTTCAAGCAAGCCTATATACTCACTCCGCAATGAATGACACACTGTGGACTTCGAATTTTGTGCATAATTAGCCATAGAAGGGTGGGGGGAATTATAAATGATAACTACACTGAAGTGAAGTATGGGGCGACTTTTTACAGCCGCCACACAGCACTTAACACCTGCTGTACGTCTATTTCGGGGGTCATTAGCACACATCCATACACCATAATACAAACATTGTACTATTGTTAAATTCAGCTTATGGAATTTCAAATGACCATAATTTATAAATTACTCCGCAATTATAGGACGCCAAGCTCATTGTTATTTAAACAGTGTTGTACAAATGATGTTGTGTCAGATCCATAAAAAGTTATAGTACAGAAATTGAACAAACATTAACATCTATTTACATGTTTATTATGGCATCATGTTTATGAAATTGTGATCAAATGAGCATATTGGCATTGTCTAAATCGAATTGCTGATGTCAATCGTACATGTTATACAAAGGTGCACAAGAACAGTACCACAATAGGTATAACACCATCATCACCTCTTCACAGGCAGGTACTAGTCTATTAATACAAATGCATCATGTAAACATGTTTATATTATTGAAATGGGACTACAGTGGCCAATATCAAATAAAGAATTGTCATTGTTGCAGACACACACGATCCATCAATTACGGTCGTTACTAAAACCCGGAATTGAATGGAATACGGAATGGATTAAGGAATGGAACAGCATATGGAATGGAACACATTATGGAACAAAATATCAAGAATCTGGGATTTTGTATGAAATTATTTGTATTATGGAGCCGGAAACTTATAGAAATGTATTATTGAAAATAGATATTTATTCCATTTTGTTTGTTCTATTTCAAGTTCCATTCTGAGTTTAAATGGAATAAAATACAAAATATGGAACATTTTTACAACTTTTATTGTTTCAAACAATAATCACTATTGGAAATTTGGGTATATGAATTCTAATGAGTCAGTTATTTTATTCTTTAGGTCGACACATTCCGGATGGAATTCATTGCCACACTTATCACAGTAAATGTATTCAGTTCTCGTGTCCAGCATATGGCATACGCAATGAAGTGGCCATCCATTGATTGTTTAAAAGCTTTCTTCTCTTACTGCTGCTAATTGGACACGGTTTCATGTGTTTGTTTTCAAACAACACAGCATATGCTCTCTCATAACTCTTGAGATATAGCTTTGCATAGTGGCATTTGCTATGGCGTATACACCACAGTCGTAACTGTTTGTTTGCATTGCAACGTTTGAATACTTAATGGTAAGCTTGTCTGCCTTCGTTGCAACGAGACTGGCCACTATAAGTTTTTCTTGGTGAGGAAGGTGGCTGTAAGCAGAATCATAGATGGTAACATGATTCTCCATACAGTTTATGTTACTGACAGTAAGCCAATTGGAGCCCCTGTCACCGGGTGTATGGTTAATGATTTGTACAAAACAATGTTCGTGCCTTTCGTAGTCCATCAAGTGGGCGAGATGACAGGATTGGAGGCCACCCAGGTCAGGAAATTGGTATTGTAATAAATTCATTGCACTGTCAATAATTATATCATTTAGCCATTGTTTTGAGGTGAAAATGCTTCTTTCTGAAATGTTGAAATTATGATGCAGTTTTTCATTATCAGCAGGTACCCACACATCTAAGCTATACCTAATGTCCTTCTTCAAGCTATTTGGTGTTGATGTGGTAATGTTCTCAAAGGAAATCTCTTTCGTTACTCAATTCTGATAATATAGTTTTATCTGCTGATAGTTCTCTAAAGAAATCTGAAAGTTGCTGAATCTTTTCATCCTCGTTTGTCAGATCATTTGTTTGTTCTATTTATGGTAAGAAATTTGTTCCATTCCATTTGGTATACATGCCTACTTCCATTCAGTGTTTTAGCAAATTACATTTGTTTATTCTATTTATATAAATAAAATGGGTGAATTCCTTTTTGGAATACAACTCGACAATGTTTGGTAAGTTCAGTTCCGTGATAATATGGTTAAATTCCATAATCCAAACTTTTGTTCCATTTCATATTCCATTCCAGTTCCATTCTTTTCCGGGTTTTAGTAATGGTCATCACTTAAAACTAAGGATGGTAACGGATACCAAAATTGGTTTCCAGATAGCCGGATCGCTATCCGAACGATTATCCGGTTATCAGTATCAAAAATGAACAAAGCATTGAGCGCAGTATGAAATGTAACCTAATTTCGCGACCAACATCGTCTTTGTGTACCACAATCAGACAGACTCATATTTCATGCCTCAGTATGAGTAATCAGCTAGTCAGGTATTATCGAATCCCACAAACTGTCCAAATTTTTAAACTGAACTCCGAGCATTAATCTTGAGATCGTATCTTGTTTACGAATATTTTACTCGTGTGTGTCGATGTATAATTATAAGGGTAGGTAACTCCATCTGTATGAATTTCTACTTTTGTTATGTCAAACTGTACGCAGTGGTCTCCCTTGTCGCTTATAATAAACATCGACGCATATTAATTGTGTTACTCGCCGATAATTATTTTCAGATAAAACAAACTTCAAAGCTAAACTGGATTATAAATAGCTGCCGATGGTAAAAGAATGTTTGTAACATACGACGCAGTACAAATACCAAATTGGTCAACGTTATTTATCACGTTTCGTGAATCCGCGCAATAAAGTCATTAATTGAACCGGGTGTTATAATTTAATAACTAATTGAGTAGACAACTTGTTAAAAGTAGGGATTGTGACTAACATATGCATATAAGCTGATAATTGTCCGGTGAAAACAAGCTTTAAATACACGACAGTGATTAAAATACATTAGCTAATCTAACGGAGACCCCGTGTGAAAGAAAACAATAAACAAACCCCACAATAAACAATGTGTCACCGATAACAAATTGATTCTATTGTTAAAGGTGTAAAAGGATGTTGCCTCTCGTTACGGTATTGAGATACAAATTTTTACAAATGATATAACGAATATTCGAATACCAATTTGCCATCCGGATACTTGGAACGGAAAACGAACATCCGGTTATTCGGATATTCGTTGCCAACCTTACTTAAAACACATACAAACACCTTCCAAGAGTTGAACAGTAAGCAGGGATGGTCGTAACTCTTTTCTCATGTCCCTATGAAAGTACATGCAAAATATGAACTGTAGGGCATGGCCAGTGTTAACCTTAGGCTGAATTCAGAACAAACTTATAGGTAGTACCAAAAACCATGCTCGAATGCATCAATGTTAATGGTCTTTGGTCTTGCACTTTCAGAGAAAATTGTCAAGTTTTCCCAGCTTTACAGAATACAAATGACCCCGGCTTAATATGCCAGTTTTTATGCCAGGGGCATAATTTAAACAACCTTGGTAGATGACCTCAAGATATTGTAAAACAAAGCTGCACTTTATTGTTATACAATAAGTACCAATGCTCCACTCATTTGTAATACAAAGCTTCACCCTGTTTGATGCATTTTGTAACAAAGTTTCACTGTTTTGTAATACATTTTGTAACAAAGCTTCACTTTTTTGTAATGCATTTTGTAACAAAGCTTCACTTTTTGTAATACATTTTGTAACAAAGCTTCACTTTTTGTAATACATTTTGTAACAAAGCTTCACTTTATTGTAAATGTAACAAAGCTTCAGTTGTTGGCAATACATTTTGTTACAAAGCTTCACTTGCTGGTAATACATTTTGTAACAAAGCTTCATCCATTTGTAATGTAAAGCTTCCCTTTGTTGTAATACATTTTGTAACAAAGCTTCACTTTGTTGTAATACAACTTGTAACAAAGCTTCACTTGTTTGTAATACAAAACTTCTCTGTATTGTTATACAAAGCACAATATGTCAAGCTATGACGTTTCACTTTTGATTGTGTGTCTGTTTCACTCTGGTTCAATTTTGACTTCTTGTACAGGTAAGAATAGTCTAGCATATAAATCTCCGACTAAGTCAATATTACTGTGCACTATTGCTTTCACGATTTCAATATGTCTTACTTCACATACTGAAATAATAAAGAAAAACAAATATTACAAATTACAACAGTCAAACTAATGTTATAATAGTTTTAACCCTTCATTTCATGGGTACCAATTTTAACCAACCACTCTTTCCCCATGCAAATCCAGTTACCAGACTTCCATATGCATGCATAAAAAAATTAAATTCCCAGAATATATTCTTATTATAGAGGGTAAGAGTAATACAGAGAAAACTTGAACTTGAAAACTGTTTTCTCTAATATTGAGACAGTCAATCATGGGGAATGATCTTTAAATGAGGGTTTATTGTAACTACAGTGTATTCACCTCTTCTAGAGACATCATTAGGATCTTCTGTAGGCGGATTCTCCTGTAATACAATAATAATACAGCTACAAGTATGGGTGTCACTAAATCTTCAACTAGCACAATCAGTGTGCAATAAATTTTTTATTTTGCTGGTAACCCACTGGGCAACCAGAATATTTTCCTGGTAGCCCGGAAAATATTTTAGTTGCCCAAGAATTACTGTGGACGTTAGTCAAACCAGTTCGACGCAATCTATACAGGGATAGCATGCAGTTGCTGGACTGTCAGAATTTAAAAGCAGCCATTTGGAGACAGCTTATACTGTGGACGTATAAATTTGATCCATATCGACAGTCAATTTATGTGTTAATGAAAAGTTTTAATAACAGTCCTTACAATGACACTTTTCCTCACTGATTTAAATTAACACCTATTACAGGGTATATCATTATCAATATTAATGAACTTCTCATATGGTTTGTAACTCATGATCTATTTCATTTAACATTCATATACTATAATGACAGAAACTAAACATATATTCACAGTTCTAAAAACATTCAGAAAATCTAAGATTTATGTAGGATAATAGGTCTTTTCCCTGTATATATACCATAGCTTTGATAATTATCTAACACAAAACCGCTAAATTTCAAAAGAAATGCCTCACTATAGGAGCAGATTCCTCAGACCTGTATTATTCAACTTGATTAATTAACCCTGGAGTAAATGCCAGTATATTATAGCTGTTGTAAGGATAACTGAAAGGTCAACACAGGTCAGCAAGGTAGAAACACAAAGACACAATGTTTGAGAAACCAATACCATTTCATTTATATCATATATCCGAATTTGTTGTCCGAATATTATGCAACTTTATTGCAAGAAGCAATTAGCAGAGTTAAAATTGAGTCTTTCTTAAGAACAATCTGGTGGCTTGTTTGTCATGCTTTGCCCACATATTGAGTGTTTATTTATTACTGAACTGATAACATGTCTAGATGCACGTATAATTAAACTTTGTTCATTTATCTTTGTAAATGCTACAAACTCCGTAATTACTACTAAAACTCCTGAACGTACCGTACAGGTAAACAAGGTTGGGTTTTAAACACTCTCCAATTACAGAAATTCTTATCGTCTGTGTTTTCACACTTTCTATAATTAACAAGCCCTGTGGCAAGATGGATTATCAATTGTTTATTGGGGTATACATTCTTGGTTTGCATTTTACGACGGGAAGTTACAGACTTGATTTATAAAATGAAAAAGACCGGGCTACCGATCATGTGATTTTATGGTTGCCTGACGGGCTTACGTTAGAATTATTTGGTAGCCCGACCAAAATTTCTGGTAGCCAACGGGCTCCGGGCAGTTGATTTATCGGACACTGCACAATGATAATATGTCAAATAGTAGTGATAAATAACAAATGTGTTAGAAAAAGTGTTAAATCTGGCTTTAAGTGTTGGGCATTGCACCATGTAATTGTGGTATGTGATGTTTTTTATGTTTTCCGTGCTCGGCTGTTTAGTTTGAGTGCTGCCTTCCCTGTCAGATTTTATATTATCTTTTTTAGACAATTTCATTAACTAATAGTAGTTTCTTACATCCAAGAACACACCAGAGTATTATCAATATTGCAATGTATTTCAATTAAATAAATTATCAAAATTATGATTACAAAAATTGGGAACTGTATATCCTGGCATTTACCAATATTTGTAACTGTCTTTTAAAGAAAACAAATACGACATTTAAAAACCTAACATATTCCGGTAATTTCGTAAGGTCTGACGTTTAGTTAAATATGCAACAAATACCTTCATATATCTCCAGATTGCTAACAACATCAAGTATACTTCATATGGTGTCAGAAATATGAAAATCTCAGATAGAATACTCAGTGGGTGGGGTAACAAGCCGCTCTGCAACATAAATTACATTACATATACTCAATATCTCATACATATTCTCCATTTATATATAGAAAGGAACATCTTTTATTCGTTTTAGCAGATAAAAACACACATTTACAAAACTGCTACAAAGTATGTCGTATTCCATAAATATGGTATTACTTGGATGCCTCAAACTGCCTTTGAACAGAGAAAAATGTTTGTTTTCTTCCTGTTTAAAGTATATATTGTTAACTAGTACATCATCATTTTGTCTGACCCAAAACACCTGTTCATGGTCTCAAGAGTATTTGAGGCAAAACTGTTTGAGGCATCAAAGTTTTCGTGTAAATTATTAGAAGTTGTAATAAGAATTTTGATAATAAATCATGATTACATAATTATATGTACAACAACAATGATACACAAAATTATGAAAGCAGAAACTTTCAGCACCACATGGACTTTTAAGAATAGCTCTATTACATATATCAATCAAGTAATCCTTTAGTCTATAACTTTATCAATTCAGGCACCTATCTATTTCAATCACTGATTATTTTTCTATAACACGTACAGATGGGTGGCAATCCAGTTATAGAAATGGGCTTAAAAACACTCCTCATTGCAACTGTCCAAAAAAAGCTTCACATGAAATGAGTAATCAGTCTAGCTCATAGGGTAGAGGATTAAAGATTATTGCACATCATACCTTGCCTAGGCATCTAACAATGTAACATGCTGATTCCAGATGTTTAGGTGTGTTTCTCGCAGACTTCTCCTTGGATAGTTCAAAATGGTGCATCATGGTAGCTGTGAGAGACTTCAGTACCGTAGAACAACGAGACATAATCAATGTATCTGAAACAAAAATTGAACCATTTAAGATGTAACTTTTATAATTATGTAACTCAGAAAAGAATTACCACTTCCAGACAAAGTATGTTATCATGTTTTTAGTATTGTTTAATTTCAAAAACAATGAAAGAATTTCCATCCATAGAATTCTGAAATGAATGGTTGAACTGACAAATACTAGTAAACTAATAGATAAGGTCATAATGAATTTTAAATTATCATTCATGTTCAACTTAAATAAAGGCGCAAGGTGTTGATTGTTTAGCAATTTACTTATTGTAGCCTAATACAAATTAAATACAGTACAGGCACAAACAATTCAAAACCATAGCCACTGCTGCATGGGACAGCCTCATAATGTACCATGATCATTATCCCCTCAAAAAGGACATTTTAAGTATGCCTATGGATACACTGCCTCACAAAATAAATGACACACTACATGGCTTCTTAAATTAGCATACTACCATAAAGGGAGGTAATTGCAAATGATAACCACACTGAAATGAAGTTACTACATGGATGTAGTATATAACTACACTGAAATGAAGTTACTACATGGATGTAGTAGATAACTACACTGAAATGAAGTTACTACATGAATGTAGTATATAACTACACTGAAATGAAGTTACTACATGGGTGTAGTATATAACTACACTGAAATGAAGTTACTACATGGATGTAGTAGATAACTACACTTAAATGAAGTTACTACATGGATGTAGTAGATAACTACACTGAAATGAAATTACTACATGGATGTAGTAGAAAACTACACTGAAATAAAGTTACTACATGGAAGTAGCAGACTTACTTCCTGACATCATCACTAATATTTCCCACAACACAGGATTATCATCAAAAAACTTGCACACATGGAGATCCCTGAAATAGATAAGAACATTAGACAGGTTGAGTCAAACAGTATTTATCAAGTTTAGCAGCGCCGTTTATATAAGTATGAAAACAAGACTGCATTCAATAAACGCTTATGCCCCTGTTAAAAACTTGTCCATAATAATAAGCTAGCTAGGTCAATCTGGGACCATAATTCAGTTGAATAGTAAGTACAATCGGAACGGTCCGTACGGCATTTTTACGAGATAAAATACCTCAGATGTATCAAGTGTATGAATCCAGCAGCTTTCTTTCTTAAATCCTACGCAGAAGAAAATGGGCCGAAGAAAATAGACCGTAACTTATCAGCAGTGGAAATATTAAAAGATGTTTTATTGATTAAACAATACAATTTGGCTACACTCCTTGAGCATAACACGCAGCTACGCAGCGCTTGCTTGATGGGTGGTTTTCCATTGAAGCACTGTTTAAATCTGTCATGATGACGTCGCGGCGAAAGACGTTGAAAAATGGCGACGTTATATTTACACCCGAGAGATGATTCGTAGAGATTGTCCGAGGTGTCCCGATTGTAGTAAGTAATACATGGCATTGACAAAGATAGTAAACAAGTACATGTATGCCAAGTTTGAAAGCAATAAATAGACCAGATTAATATTGCGCCTTTTCATTATTAGGCACTTTACATTATTGTGTTGCAGCCACAAGAGCAAAGCCTTGATGGACAACTTTTCAATGGGATAGACAAACAAACAGACTCTCCCATGTACGCTGCATTAGGTGGTCTTTGAAGATCAAATGAATGATCACTCATAGAACAATAGAATTAAGTGGTCATGGAATGAATTCAATAGATTTCTATTGCGTTAGGCCACACCTCCGACCACCTAAGTTAGCTTACGTGTGCGCAGACTAACAGACTGACGGACAGGACAAGCACTATATGCCTCCTGCTTCAGTAGATACTGGGTCTCAAAATTCAGTCAGATACAATTATCAACTAGTACCTCAAGCAACTGATAACTCCTCCACATGTGGAAGAACATTACCTAACTTCTCCACATGTGGAAGAACATTACCTAACTTCTCCACATGTAGAAGAACATTACCTAATTACTCCACATGTTGAAGAACATTACCTAACTCCTCCACATGTGGAAGAACATTACCTAACTCCTCCACATGTGGAAGAACATTACCTAACTATTCCACATCATTACCTAACTACTCTACATGTGGAAGAGCATTACCTGCCCCACCCAGTATTAGAACATAGATCGCTATGGTGATAAGTGACTACTCTCATCCACAGTGCTAAATAGGTGGGCAACAATTATATTAAGTAAAGGTATAATAACCATATTAAATACTGTAATGCATAGACATTTTAAAGCCAAACAGAAGCAGAGACAGTGCCTAGCCACCCACCCCCACAATGAAAGACACACTGCATGGCCTCTGAAATCAACATATCACCATAAAAGGAGGTAATTACAAACAAGAAATATCACTGAATGTGATGAATACCCCCAGAAACTGCTTGACACAGTCAGATATGCAAACTAGACTTGGTACTGATCGGTTATGCTGCTTCATTGAAATCCGACCATCGGTTGCTGAGAAATAGTGCAGACAATATTTATAAGTGTAAAAAATCAAAAGGCCATAACTACCTTAAAAATGGATCCGTCCAACGTGTGCTGACGATATGCACAACTAGAATTGGTAGCGATCATTCATGCAAAGTTTCATTGAAATCCGACCAATGGTTACAGAGAAATAGCGCAGACAAAATTTAAAAGTGTAAAAAAACAAAGGACCATAACTACCTTAAAATTGATCCGACTAACGAGCTTCGAGGATATGCACAACTAGACTTTGTACTGATCAGTCATGCAAAGTTTCGTTGAAATCCAACCAATGGTTGCAGAGAAATAGCGCGGACAAAATTATACGGACCAACCGACCAACCAACCAACCAACCAACCAACCAACCAACCTCAAGCATGACTCCAATATAGCCCCCATATACTATGTATCTGGGGGTATAATGATAACTACACTAAAGTGAAGCACATGGCGACTTTATATAACCACGTACCTTTCAACGGTCATCTTCAGGGACTCTTCCTCGGGCCAGAATCTATTATTATACAGAACATCTGGTGTGGACATCTCGACAACTAATGAACCAATCATTCTACACAGATCTGGAGATATTTGTAATCTGAAAGAAACATAAAAACATGCATAGTAAATGCAGTGTATTAATAAGGGAGATAAATACTCGGTTGCTTAGTATAGCACTTTGATCGACCGCCATCTTGGAACGCTGGGAAAATTCCGAAAACAGAGAGAAAACACAGAATGTGACAGCCTGCATAGAATCAGTAATTGATCAACTGATTATGCCATGAAAGTACTTGTTCTAAACAAGGAAAGTCGTATTATTATACACATAATCAAGGTAGTTATACAGTGAACTTAAAAACGAAAGCAGGTTCGTATCGACTATCGTCCTTCGTTACTTCGTACCCAAAAATGTCACAAATTTTCTACTGACTGTACATATATGAATCATATGATCAGCAATCATTCTGTACTGGATGATCATGTTACTAATATTTAAGGACATCTGACAAGTGTCTACTGCTGTGTTTCAATACTGACATGTAGCAGCGAGCTATGAGAATTGAACAAAAATATAAAAATGAACAATTTAAGATAAAATTCGCTAAAATAGGCTGTGCCTTAGTTCATATTAAGACAGTAAAATATCTGCACTTACTGTCATTAAGTTCACTAATTTGTACTTATTTCTTTGTCTTAGGTTGTTTGCGAAACAAGTTATTACAACTAATCACTCCCAACACCTCATTCCTGATGGTATCCATTGTCATGAGGGTTTGAGAGAGAGAGAGAGAGGGAGAGCGAAGACTGATTGAATTTTATTTACTGGTACCATTTTATTCAATCTTTGATATGACGTGGTCTGGGATCAAATCAGAGAAATTCCAAACTCAAATTGGAAGCTTTACTGCTAGTCTATTTACCTTTCATGCAATGTCAATACTTACTGATACCAGCATATTCATTCAAATATATAATTATGCTGTAATCCTATTTTATATTTCTATATACAGTGCAACCTCTCCAGAGTGGCCCTCCACAGAGCAACAACCTCTCTTAAGCAATAATCATTTTGTTCCAGAAGCAACTATTGACTATACATTTTACCTCTCCAGAGTAACAATCTCAGTGCAACAACCAAACTTAGTGTTTCCAACAGCATCTATGTGATAAAGTTTTATATTTGTACGTACCTGTGTGAATGTTTAACTGCCTCGGTATCACCCTGACCTTGACCCTGACCTCCAGGTTTACATGGCTGTGCTTCATTACAACATACCCACAGAATCTCTTCAAGAAGTAAACAGTTTCTGTTCACAATTGTCTATAAATAAAGAGAGGATAGCTTATACGATATACATATACAGGGGGTTAAAATAGTTTGTTCTCAAGTTTTATACGTCTTGTGCAATTTTTATTTCTAAAACTTATAATTTCATTTAATGCTCGAAATATTAGAATAATGGCAGAACCCTCTGGAATTTAACCAGAAAGTTTTACTTTCTCTTGACGTCAGAAAAATAAATTATTGAAATTTAAACATTGTGAACTAACTTTTTAACACCCTGTACCAGGGGCGTTCAATATATAATGTCCATGCCCTTTGTATTTTGCTATGAAAGTATTTAGAAGAATTCTACGAATACTGTCTGAAAGGTGTTTGTTTCTATTCTATATCTGAAAAATTACATAGCCTTTCGTCAATAATTAAGTAATTTATTGAACTTAGAAGAGGGTCTACTCGAGTATACTAGCCTTATTGTCATTTTAAGCCAAATATGTGTTATCTTTGCAGTAGTGGTTTAGAAAAGTAAATGGCAGTATTCATTTAATTGCAACATACCAATGTAGAACATGAAAGTATGTTTTGTCTACGAGTAAGGCGGTCAAATACAAGGGAGACTACTCTTATTTATACCAAATGACGCTTGTTGGTTCATGCACCAATAACTTCATATCACTTCTATTTTGTTCGCAAATTCTCCCCAGAAGTTATTGTTAATGGTCTACGGCGTACGTCCATGTATAATATGCCAAATTCCAACCAATAAAACTAATTTAAAATATGAATTGAAAAATAGCATGCTTTTTGAACTTATTTTGACACCTATTTTCGCGACTTTCAAATGATCTTATGTTGTACAAAAATGGCAATCAAGTATAGGAAATCATGTTTTTATGGAAGGCATTTACATTATTCACGGAATAGTAGTTGTGGAATAAGATTATTTCCCGAAATGAAATTTTAATGGACAATTATTCTCAAAAAGACGCAGTGTCTATTACTGACCCTTAAAAAAGACACCAGAAACAACAATCCGGGAATTAAATTTTATTGAAATTTTCACGAAATATTGCGGAATGGTTGATGGTTCCAGAAATGTAAAACGATTTCCAGATATCTATGAATGTTAAAATTTGTGACCAAAAAGACATTATATATTGAACGCCCCTCGTACATGTTAGAAATTTTTAAAATCCTGAAAAATTGGCAATTTACGTAAGAAAAATAAAGAAAGCAGCCCAACAATCATAAAGTTCCTGAAAAAGCCTGACAACTTCTACCCATGCATATAAAGCATAGGCACATGGTTTCAAACTATCTGAGTGTACCCTATAGTTCAAACTATCTGAATGTACCCCTTTATAGAGAGGAGGTTGGGCAGCAGCCATGTTTATCCGCAACAGATATGACGTTACGAAAGCTGGTACCCAGTTTTATTACAGTTGTCATAGTAAACACGGATGCAAGCTCCTGTGACATCATATCCGTTGCGGAATCCCACAAACTAACTTTTCACTGCAATGTCATTGAAATAAACAAAATATTGTATGAAATGAGCTCCGACAGAAGATTCAGTTTTTAACATTTCTCCCCTTGGTATGCAGTTGTAACACTTTGAACCTTATACTCATACAAGTACAGTTTTTAACACGTCTACCTTAAAGTTATTCTACGCTAGCATCGTTTGACAGTCACCTTAATTGGATTTCCATGCAAACTGCATAGTACATGTCCTTTGTCTATTATTTTCTAATAATCAGCATGGACATAGTGTACACAATGTAGTTACACTAAAGGTAAATATATTTAGTGGTCAATGGAGTTCAGGGTTAAAGAAGCAATATAGTCAGATATGCCAAGTTTTTCCCTCTCAGAACCTGTTAATTCTTACCTTGGATAAAATATTTGACTTAGATTTTTCTCTCAGTCCGTGACCTATGACACCAGCATGGAATACACTAGAGTGTGACCTGAGGGTGGTCAGAGACTGACCATGTTTCTTGTTCTCGGCTCGCAATGATGTATGTGAATCCCTGCTTCCACTGGTCGCTGTACCAAGATCTGATTTTCCACCAAATAAATGCTTGTTATCCTGTAAAATACAGTAGATTACCGTAAACCAAGAAATTGTTTTATGCAATTTGATTTTGCGGAGTTCGAGAGTGATAGAATTTCGCAAAATTAAGTCGCCGTGAAAAATTTATATGGACATTGTGGGAAACTTAAAAATGCGAAAATTTGTAGACGCAAATATGCCCACGATCAGCAAAACGCAAAAATTAATATTAGTGAAAGTAAATTGTTTTACATTGATACATAATAAATTTATTGTTCAAAACTGTGAGACAATATCTGATATTGGGTTATTTTCAGAGCTGATATTACTTTAGTAGTAATTTTCTACGAGTAAGGACAAAAATACAATGTCATTGAATCTTTTGTGAAGATCGATGAAATAATACAAACGTACAGTCAACCTTGTCAGTAAACACCATCCTCATTTGAGAACAGCAATGTATGGTCAGTGTTGACAAGTGATCCCACTAAACAATACTGAACATAGTCTAATGGGAGATAAAATTTGAGGTCCTTACAATCTCATTAAAATCAGACCCTAACATTTGCTCCAGTAAGAGGTCATGTTCAAATGACCTCTCTGGCACATAATGACGTCACATAGTCTCAGCAGACTTTCACCGCACTTTCAGCTTTGTGAAAGAAGTGATTTGATTAGATGACGTAAAGTTTACATTGACATGACCCCGTATGGAGTGTCGTCAGATCCTATATTAGCGTAAACTAGTGAAGCGTAATAAGGGTCTGATGATAATAAGATTAAAGTTTTTGCAGACAGGTTTTGTAATACTGGTCTTTGTTCACAGGTGGTCTATAACACAGGTTAGACTGTATGACAAATCAGAGTATGTTACCTGGTCAACTGTTCCTTCAATCAGGTACCTGACTAGTATAGACTGTACATAGGGTTTCCTGGATAGAGCTCTAGCACATTTCTTGCAAGCTTGAACCATTGGACTGACTTGTTTAGTGTCTGAAGAACATTTATACACAATGATGTCATTCTTGTATATACAGACTTGATACAGTTCAATCGATGAATCACTATCCTTGAAATTAAATCCCCCACAAAAATTAATGATTTTACAGTATTTACTGCAGAAAAGTCTAATCTTCCTTGTGCAGCATTATTGTAGGAGCCTTGGATACAGTACAAATGTACTTCACACACCAACTTATTTTATTTGATGCCAGAATGTGTTGGACCTTCTGGACATCAAATGGCATTTTTTTCTCAGGTAAAAATAACAAAAATATGTAAAGGTATTCAACACTGTGTACAAACTTTTTTTTACATCAACTATGTCCTTAACAAAGAGTTAAAAACATTCTAAGATAGTTAGTGATATTTGAAATTTATATTTCACCTAAAAAAACAAATTTTGTAAAAAGTGCCTTTCTTTCTTATTGCAGCACATATCATCTTGTGGGAGGGAAAAAGCATAATGTAGATAAAAATAGACAAGAACCTTCAGTCTCCAAAACCTTGAAGAATAGAGCAACAATAGCACCACAGACGTTGACAGCTGATCCACTAGACATGTTATCTGGTTGAGAAGCATAATTGAGTAGTTGTATAGTAACCATGGCAACTTGTGTATCATGATGCATCAATAACTGTGATAGTGATATCCAGTGTCCTTCAAGAGCACTCTTCAATGTCGCCCTAAAATAAAGGTTAGTCCATGCATTGATAAATCTTAATTTTCAGCAGTATTGCAATACAATAGTTACACAAGGTTATTTCAAATATTTTCTGACTGGCCCTATAAACTACATCCACATACATAATTGGTCAGTCAAGTCCTCAGACTAATAAAGAGTAAATACTTAATACTTATGTGTAAGTGTCGAAACCAAATGCATAATCAATGTAGAAATCATGCTTGCTTGTTGTTTGTTTTTGATTGACTGAGACAGTCGTACATGCAAGGTCATTCAGTTTTTCTCCTGCATAATTGGCCAATGACCTCCGGCTTCAAAAGAAGCAACAGTTGTGCGATTCAAGGAATCTGGGTGCGATACCTTAGCTCATGTCTAATAGATTCTTTGGTTCTCTAACTTGATTTGGGTATAGCACCAAACCACATGCAAAACTTCTTCTGAGTAACAGTTCATCTCTAATTGGGTGGGACACTATAAAACGATTCAGAATTGGCCAAGTGCCCATTATTGAGAATTGAACCAGAAACTATATGATCTTTAGTCTAAAGTGTTACCTTCTCGACACTCATGCCACCCAAGAGAAATCTGGTTAAAATTTACAGAAGAAGTATTAGATGATAAGATACATATGTTCACATACCTAACTACGGTTTTATCTAACGATGATTCCCACTGTGTGAGTGTATATAGATTGTTGAGGAGACGGAGCATATTGGTATCTTTCTGATGATATAAGAGGTCCATCACAAGTTGTATACATCGACTCATCACACCTCCCATACCTATCTCTATATTTTGTTGGATGTACACAAACTGTGCAAGCTAAATAATAAATAAAAACAAGAGATATTTGTTAAACATGTATGCCCAGCATGGTAGCCAAATCTTTAATTCCCACAAGCAAAACATGTGTGAAGTTTATCTATCGACTTCTTACTTTCAACAATCAAATACATATCATGAGTGACAGGTGCTATCAGGAGAGAGCGTATTTATTGAAGTATGTTAGGTGCAATGATAAAAAGATGAAAGATAAAAAGAATGAACAGTTAAAACTAAGAGATATGGGATTACAAATTGTACAAATCTAGCCCACTGACAAAGATTGAATGAGTTTGATTGTGTCATAAGTGAAACAGTTGCAATCCAGAAAATTATAGAGACATTCACCTGATCTGTGGTCTCAGCATTAGTGAGGATCACACCCAATGTTTGTGCACCATACTTTTCACCTTTATATAGAATTATATAACATATCAATTTCTTAAGCCATGTGTTTCTGGAATATACAAACATACTGACAATGTATAACATGTACGAAGCTATTTTACCTATGTTATTTCAGATTATAAACTGTTTGTAAATTACTAGTATGAAAGTCTGAAAATTAGCAGCCAACTCATATTTCAAATCATACAGATGTCGGGTGATGTCTGTGTATCCAATGTGTAACCGATGTTTAGGTATGCTGGCCTATGATCAACATTGACTCCTAGATAAAGGGTGCCGGGGGGATCAGTCGAAAATATCTTTACTGCTAAACTACGCCTTGATTTCGTCTGACAATGCCCAGATGACTGGCCTATGTCAGTGTGGTCTGATTAGACAAAAAGTATGCCAGATTATCAGAAATATGACCTAGGTATTACAGAGGGATATTGTCACATTCCTTCAGTGTAGTGAGCTATTGATTCTCGTAAAAAACTTCATAAATCATAGTGTTAAGAAAAATATCTAGAGGATACAAGTAGACAATAACCCACTCCCTACCTTTTTCCTGTACTGTTAAGGTACTCCTCTGTAAGCTGGGGTAATCTAGAACTAAGAGCTTCCAGAAATGGTAACTCCAGCCCTGTCTCCACTCTACCCTGACGATGAACTAACCTCTGTGCTTCATTCATGATCTGATCCTAGAAATATGTAGTATGGACAATTTGACATGATCCTTGACCTACTATTAGCACAATTTATCCATGAAATAATTGAGCAGTTTTGCATTCAAACGTCAAGATTGAAACAAAACTTTTTAAAGGCCCAGTAAATACAAGGGATTATGATGTTCTTCATTAATGACCAATAATTGATGACAGAATGTGAATTATATCTGTCGAAATAGTATGCCAAAAATCACATTTAAGTCAATATATGGAAGACAAAATACTTATTTGCAAGAGTAGCTTCCCTTAGACTATAAATCAAGCATTTATTGGTTTACAATTCGCTATTTTGTCTACAAACCAACTGGAGGCTGTATTTTGTTCCATCTTCTGGTGTTTTACCACATTTGGGACTCAATTTAAGTGCTCAAAATGCATCATTCTGCAGAAAGGTTTCCAAGTTTACTGCTTTTTAAAAATAGCTGTTTAGGGGCTTAATGGGGCTTTAATACATACCAATACAGTGGAACATATATTCTGTACATCAGGGTGTGGTATCAGGGTCGCATCTGTACACGTATCTAGTAATAGAAGAACAGAAATATGTAAAACAGAAATATACCAACACCTGAACAAATTGTGAGCTAACGAAACAATTCCCTGGTTTAAAACCTTGGACTCAATTAAACCAACTGTTAAGCATTCCCTCAAAGCTGGAGGTCATTGGCCATTTAGGCAAGGAGAAAACCAAATGGCCATGCACTCGACTGTCTCAGTCGTAAAATAATTTTAAGCTCATTTTACTCAATATGAGTGTAACAAGTCACTGAAGAATTTTAAACAATTCCCTACCAGTTTGAATCCATGATTCAATAAGATTTTATAGCAACCACACAATTTGTCAGAATCAAACAATATTCAAATGTGGATTATCTCCTTATTGGCCCCTACACAAATCAAAGTTTTATAAATAGAGATTGGAAAAGATTTGAGTTATGGTGGGATCCAGATTTAAGGGAATAGACAGACAGACAGAGGGCAAACCTATAATCCCTCCAGTGTGAACACTGGTAGGGGACTAACTAATAGTTGAGTTTTATGATTGATATTTGCCTTAAGGTTTTACATGCTTTTGAAGCAGAGAGCCATTCACAAAGCATTTTAAGAGAAAAATTAAAATTTAATTAAGTTTATCAGCCAAACAAGACATCAGTATTAATATTTTTTACCTTAATTTCGAAGCATTATGTAAAGAAAGCATGGATTATTCTTCAATTTGTAGGAAATCTGAGCAGCACCCATTTTTAATTAAGTCAAAATATTTATTATATGTGTTCAAATTAGATGCTTTGTGAATACCATCCCTGGTAATTATACCTTTGATTTACCTTTATTTGTTGTAGCATTGCTCATGAAGAAATCTAGGAGTTTGTCAGCTCCAGAATCTGTCTGCATCACTAGATGTACCACCTGAGCCATCATGCTGGTAGTATATAATCATACAGATTATATAAAGTAAGTCAATGAAAACCACCTATAAACTATGGTACTGTGTACATTGAAACTTTACTTAAATACAACCTAAAATTAAAAACTTAATGGATGGTACTATCTGATCACTAAAAGAAAATTGATCAGGTTTATTTGATAGAGTAAAGACAGGCATGCGTTTGTTCCACAAGCAAAATGCCTGAAATACCCTATCTTCTCATCTTTGAGTACTTTTTTTATTTCAAAGATTTACAACAAAAAGGAGGAATTCTGCAGGAAAAAGATTCACAACCCATGTAAAGGGTTAACCACTTAAAGTTTAGAAAGCAAAACAAAATGTTGAAATTCAACCACAAGATCATTCCAATGATTTATAATTCTCAATATAAATACCTTTGAAAGTCTTGTGGACTGGACATGACCCATGGCTGTAGATGTATGTGTAGAGTGTTCAATACTGGCACAGTTACTGTAATCATACATAAATGTACGGGTAAATAAAGACAAAGAAGTCTATACCACTTTTCGATCAAACCAATACTGTTTCTAAAATTACTCAAAACATATGAGCTAATTTCCAGGAAAATCGAAAAGACACCACTTTCTCACAGAACTCGATAGATTTTTGATTTTGCACCACAACTTTATTTCATGCAGAAAGTATATAAAGTATGATTATATTTTCTGTATTTAAGCAAAGAAATACAATGCAATGACATTTAAAAAGTTTTCATCACGTTTTATACTCATCTAATTTCAAGCAGTTCCTGAAATTAATTATCAACCAGAAGTAATTTTCTCTTCGGCAGGTAATTAGACAATACATATGATCCTATATAATCAATCAATTACTCACATTTCTTCACAAGATCAGTGGCCAGTATATGTAGCAGTAATGAAGACATAGAAGCTAACTGAAGGAGGAAGGGTATCGTGGTCACTTTAGAAGATCCACTGTGTTGTTCTATACTTTCCTGTAAATATGATAATCAGATAAAGAACATGACTGTAATAACAGTAATAATGCTAACAATGCAGTCTTAAAGAAGGCTATAATCCCCCTGTGTTAATGAACTATGACCTTCACTGTATGCCAGCCAGCTTTGTTGGAACATGGTTCTGTATGTTGGGTACATGTGTCACACATTCCCTATAAGTTTCATACAATTTGGACAAGGCATTAAAAGTTTTGGAGCGGACACAAATTGTAAGACTCAAACTTTTGTACTGTGACCTTAACTTTGGGCCTGCACAGTTTGAACGTGTATTCTGCATGTCGTCTTTATTAGTTACACAGTTGCAATAAGTTTTATGGAATTCGTCAACTTGACTAACCAATGATGTTTCAATAGGGCTTTTCCTAGGTCATTTTAATAGTTTTTTTGTTGTTGACTGTTCCATTTTAGAGATAACTACCTTTAATTCAAAGACTTAGTGATGATTCAGTCAGAATATAATTAGTCAAAATGAGCCTTTTTAAACACCAGGGATAAAAGAGTCAAACTATACGCCCATGTAACTAGATTACATATACACCATGTCAATATTCCATGTAACTAAGTAAGTACATCAATATAATCCTGGTAAATCAATAGTTCTTGTTATGTTTAGGCCATTAATTTTGTCAAGAACTAGATTTGTATTACAAATGCCAAGATTGTAAGCAAATGAAGTGACCCATCCTACTGAGGCATAATAATTAATCATGAAAATAAGAGGCAACTCTGTTTCGGGCACCATAAGAACACACCTCTATAGGAAATCATTAAACAAGATTCAGCTTAAATATAAATGTAATTACAAATTACCATAACTTGTCAATACATGGAATATTTTCATGAAAGTACTTTTATATTGTGCACAAAAGCTCATTCTTTCTTGTGCAGCAAATCCACATTTCCTAATTATTACCAAAAGGTAGGACCCCTGCTGAAATTGCTAAATAAGACAATTGGAGTTTGATAGAATGATAGACTAACAGCACTGAACCATTTACCTGAATTTAAAAAGTTAAAGGCTCAAACATTTGTCCTTGAACTTTGACCAAATCAGTCTTAGAATGGCCCACTTCCCAGAATGGCCCACTAACCTAGAAAGCCCTGTTACTAAATAAAGTTTAAACTCGATTTGTTGATAAATTCTTATGTAATAAACTGAAAAATACTGCAGTATAGTTTGTTGTCTGCACTTTATTGTTGTCTGTAAACTCAGATTTTTGAAAGTGGGCCGTTCAGGTACACCTCAAGTACAGGGTTGTTTTGGTACATTTATACTGGGCAGTTCTGATCTGATACCCTTGAGCGGGCACATTTGGAACATGGGTTCTGGACATTGTCGATATTAGTTACACATCAGCTAAATGGAATGTCAAATTACCAGAACTTAGTCAATAATCAGGTTCTTTTCACTGAACCACTTACCTGGAATAATGTCATTAATGCATCTTTGATATAATGGGCGTGTTTAGAAGCTAGGTGACCCAGTATTCCAACCACGGATCCCATTTTAGGTATTTTAGCATCACCGTCCACATCAGTCAAACTACCATACTGACAGTAATCCTTCAATCCACACATCAGTACACGTGTAATAATGGTGTGTGGAAATGCTGACCTGTGATATATAAAATATACATAGAATACAGGTACATTAAGTTACAAACACAGTAAAACATTTGTGAGCAGCCAATCATACATTATTAAGGTACAAGTTTTCGAGGGCTTTCAGCAATTCAGCCACCCTTTGACATTTAACTTTCCCTGGTCATTGGACTACAAAAGGAAACCTGCAGCCAACATCGAGATACGGTGCCCAGGAATATCGAACATGTACAGACATCACCCTCACAGATACCAAGTCACACCTAGGTCCAGTGGAGCAATGTGGGTTATTCTTGCTCAGATAAATTAAGAAACGAAGGTGAGCTTAAAGACATGTTAAAACTTGTATGACTATAAATATTCCTAACACAATACAAGAATTCTGAAGACAATTTGATATTTTAAAAACATATTCAAACAAAAGCAACATTTTTTTATTACTTACAAGCTTTGATAAAAAATTATGTTTTTTTAAAACTAAATCTAACTCATCACAAAAAAGGCTGTAACAACTGTATAAGACAGGCACATGGTGTATTAGAATGATTAATTTAATCTTAATAACCTTCATACACATTAAATATTGCACCTTCAAACATATTAGATACTAGCATATGATTGTATATGCTATCTTACCCAATATGTGCCACCACCCAGTCAAAGTGAGGACTGTACTTGACAGACGCTTCTAACAGGGCATCTACACACGTTCCTGGAGCTCCACTCACCCTTTATGTAAAACAATCAATCCATCAATCAATTAATCAATTACATCAAACAATTATAACGACAACAAAAGCATTTATAGTAGTAACAGTTATGTTTATTCCAAAATCATTTCCCAATCATATTGCTAAAACATTGCCTAGCAATAATCAACTCCAATGGTTGGAGCATTCACTCCAGACATGGACTAGATCACTGGTCATAACATATAGAAGTTTATAATAATTGTATTGGTTGCATCCCTCATTTGACAATATGTATCAGATAAGAAGGAAAAATTTTGCTGGACAGGCAGACAAGTAGATTTATTGAGGCCTGATAATGACTAATGCTTAGCAATACATTTCTCAGTCTTGATACTGAGAGTGCCTTCCTGTCGCATCAATGCTTATCCTCATCATGGCACATGTCGCAATTTAATTTTGTTTTTCTTGTGCTAATCACTCTTACTCTTCGAAATTAATGCACTTTAATTGTAGCTCAATTGGGTCAAATGATAATAGATATTCAAGACTGTTTATCTAAATTCAAGGATTTGCAGTTAAATTCAAGTACCTTTTGGCCTTTTTAAAGGCAGATTGGCAGAACTTAATTCAAGGATTTGTCAATGCCTGTGCAAACCTTGTAAATGGTGGGACATTCAACACAATGCAACAAGTACATTGTCTCATGTTGTGAAATAATAACAGAGAGAATATACTTACATCTGGGCAAAGCACTCTGTAGCTACTTCAATAAGTAGTTTTGTTGGTACACAAGTCAACCACAGTTGTAGTAATTCATTGAGACAGCCAGTTGGTGGAACCCCTCTTCTGCCAGCATACTTACTACTGATATGTCCTAACAATTCTAAAGACCACTGAAACAAATAAACATCATAACTTAAATTATAAGCGATAAACCAGTACAATATCAATAATGACAGTCACACCAATAAAGCAATACATGCATTGAACTGTTATATTTGGTATTATAATTCATAACGATAAGGAGCATGTTCTTGAAAATGATACTTCTAAATAGTTTGCAAGTGCTGAAAAGTTAACATGCTCACTTACACTGGATATGATTGGTGCCCAGGCTGACGAGTTTGTCTGAATAAATGTATGAAGTACACCACATGCATCATGTAGGTAACTATCCATAACCTGGCTACTTGCACCTGAAAATATACACAGGAAGTGAAATATAGATACATACACAGGGACTTGACCGATGCAGACATTATTATAAGTCAAACCTGACTTAAAGACCACAGAAACTAAGACCACTGTTACAAAACCCCCAAAACAACCTAAAAAACACAAAGGGACCACATATCTTTTTATCAACAAAAACCACTTCTTTGCTGTTCCTAAGGATATATAGGGTGAATAGCATCGATACAAGCAAGACTACCCCTGGGTTTCCAACCAGTTCACCTCTAGTAGGGTGGGAAACACTGAAAGTATTTCAATGTTTCCAGTGGCTCGTCAGAGGTTCAAACCCGAGACCTCTGGATTGGTAGTCTCTTTCTCTTGATTGATTTTAAGTTTAACCTTGACAGACACACTTGCCAATAATTTTCTAAAAGAGGTATTTGGCAGTAAAAATAGATGGATAGATAGTCGAGAGTGCTAATCATTCGGCACTGTTCGCCCATTCTTGACTCTATCATCTATGACTCTAAAGTCTAAGTAACAATGCCATTTTTCTTTTAACTTTATAATTACACATACCTGTAACCTTGTGGCCAATATCCATCTCTAGTAGATAATTGTTAACAGCTTCATCAAACATGCCAGCAATATATTCCAGTACAGCATGTCTAGCTGTAGGTAAAGTTCGCAGTAAAACCAACGATGAATGAGCAATAGACTCACGCTGTCGCTGTTTCTGACCTTTGTGGTTAGCTCCATGAAGGAATACTCTTAATTCACGAAGAATATCCTGCAACAGATAAAGCATTTATGTTTAAACAAAATTATACGGTTGTCACAATAGAACTTAGAATAAGTTAGAAGCAAATTATTTGACGCCAAAAGAACTGATATATGCTTATCACTCAGAACCAGACAGGACACTAATGATCAACATGTTTTAATTAGTCTATTATTCACAAGTTAAAAGCGCATACTGATAGGTAGATGATGTACAAAACAACGACGTTTTCTTTGACACTATATTATTTGGGTCGAATTGTTCTTGGGACGAATAGTTCATAAAAAAGCCGGTAAAAAATCTTGAAAAATAGCAGAACATTTTCTAAATAATTGAATTGAATCGTTCATTATTTAACACATGCGTTCGTACACAATCAGAAAAATGAACAACATAATCTTGCCTGGGATGAAATAGAAAGTGAAATTTGAGGCGACGATTCATTGGCCGCAGCCATTTTTGAGATAAGAATAAATGCCGGTCTGGTCCGATATTTTAGCAGCAGTTACTTCCCTTTGGATACCGACCTACTGCTCGCTTACATTAATTTTTGAACATGGTTTGTCTGATTTAACTACTATTAAAGTTCCTTTTCAAATTAGAACCCTGAGTGCTGACTCTCCGATTTTATGATATCTTTATGCAATCAGCTAATGCTAAGACATATGAGCCAGTCTCCAGGAAAACCTGCTATATTGACATTGTGTAATTACTGCATGTAACATGGTTTTAAAAAAGCTTCCAAATAAGAAAAAATGACATATCTATAGATTTAATTTTAAGTTATTTATCCATATATTACTATATCTTAGCTTTAAAATGTCTTATTTATTATGTCGAAATCATTTTAATTCGTTGCTATGGTGACCAATTTCAGAAAAGTACTCTGATTGAGAAAAACAAGGAGTCATATGTTTAAAACAGTAGTAGCCTTTCTCTAAATGTGAATATTTTAAAATTTGGATGTATATTTTAAAACTTAAAACATCATTCTAAAACTTGATACCATTTTGACTGGTTTATGTCAAGAATTGATCAAATGCAGTATTTATAAAGTACTTGTTACAACGACGTCGAATAACGTTTGAATGACGCTTGCGACGTCACGCAAAAAGGGTCTGAATAGGGCCTCAACAAAACAGCTGTAACTTCCTTAAAAATCAAGTTACTAACAAAATTTCTTTTGCGTTTTGCTTCATTAAGATTACTCTTTAAAATAATAAAAAATCTCAAAATCAGGTTTTCCTGGAGATTGGCTCATATGTATATTACAATGGATATAGGTATTTGGATATAGGATCCGTCATGAGTAGTCTTTGGAGATCAACATTTCTTAAACGAGTCTAGAAAACAGAGGTTATAAAGAGAGCCTTCGTCGAGCTTAATAATAATTTGTTTTCTCAAAGACAACGAGTGACGGATTTTTTTATCACATTACCATAGTTACCGAGTCAATACAACGTCAATAAGAAGGTATTTAAGCAGGCGGCGTTACGTTTTCGCGCCGAAAAGCTGGTGGCGTCTCGAATTAGTTATCACACGTGTAGGAGAACATTGTTCCGTCATTTGTTTTCACATGGAATATCACAGTATTTATGTGATGAAATACTTTTCTCGAGAGTTACACATATATAGTACTTTTATGTTTCCGGCAACAAATGTAAATTTATTTGATTTGATTTGAGAGAAATGGGAACTACATATGTTCATTTAATTATTAGTTTGTGTTTGCGATTTTAATCTTGTATACATACTGATTTTAGTGCAAGTTTGAAGTAAATACCTTTATCATTAAACCCCAGTACAGCTCAAATTACTTGAATGGATAACAAGGGAATCATTGGTGTAAGAATTCGAAAACCAACCGTGACGAAAAATATCGCCAACACCAGACCGTATGAAACAACCAAATAGTGCTCTTTGTTAAATTAAAAAAAACAAACACTTCGCATTTAGTTACACTAAAGTTATTTACCTCATATAACCGACATACAGCTACTATGACCACCCCCCTTGCACAGCCTAAAATCTATAAACCTAACAAACAAAGCTTCCATCTCTCAAAGTTCGTTCTAATTTCACCACATAACAAAAATCAACCAAGCCGCATACTTTTTTAGAAGCTAGCCTGAATTATTATAAGTTTTTCCCATTTGGTAGTCCCTTGAACTTATTGGCTTTTCTATGTCTTGGCGTAAGAAATTATATCACAAAAAACAGTTTTAACATCCCCGATTTGTTCGGCCTATTAATTGTACATTTAATAGGCAAAAACAAATCGGGGATGTCAAAACTGTATTTTGTGATATAGTTTCTTACGCCTGCGATTTTAGCATGCTCCATTCTGGGTACGTTACACGGCAATTGTTACAAGAGGGACAACTACATAGACCTTAGTTAGAGTGAATATTCGTCATATCGTCGCTACCGTTTCAAAGGTTATGTCCCTCTATCCGTCAATATAATGATATGGTTATCAGTACATGCATATATTGTTGATAGCCATGGCAAGTGCTATAGGGTTAACATTACACTGATAATACACAAGTACGAGGTAAATATAGAGATGTAAATGTATAGTGAGACTCAAAGGGAAGACTCTTTAAATAAAGTATTTAATAATATTATCATTATATAGGACGTGTTTGGTTGATCAGCAAGCCCCAGTAATATAGAAGTTTTTTTTTTGTATTACAGTGGTGACACACTGATATGCCAAATACACGTGATACACGTGGAAAAACTGCCATTCCAAAGAAATAATGCACTGAATTATACACTTTTCAAGGCGTCGCAATAATTCCACCAACAAACGGCCTGGGAAAACAAATAAAAATACGGATATACAGACAGAAAAATAATGTAATAAAGGGCTGTGGCAGAAGTTGCTGACTTTTATGACACACACTTTCTGCACCGATTCCATAAAATTTAGAATTACAATGATACAAGGGATATTTGATTTTTAGCTCACTAATGAAGTCATTCTGCAAATTTATTATTTATCAATAATAAAATTTATAAATACTTGTACTTTTGTGACCGTACACTGCGACATGTTTCATCTTTGTGCATGCTAATTTAAAGGCCACAGCATGCAACTTGTATACAAGCAGAACGAGTATCCTCGTTCAATACTATTTATGTACAGTTGATGGAGTAAATAGTCTAGATATACATCTAAAATATTTAATAGTGTCTATATACAGGTTGTAAAACCGAACAAAAGGCATGTTTTCTTGTATACTTGAAAGAGGTTGCCAGACCGGCAATGAAACAATGTAGGGTACATACATGTATATCATTTACACGTACTTCACAAACGGAAGTTTATAGTGACAATAATTTTTCTTACATCACTGTATAAACTAATCTCATTGGACGAACAGAATGATCCAATCAATTCAGACCAACATATTATCTTCAGGACGTAAATGTAATCACCGTCATGTAATAGTCTTTATGGTTCTACTTATATGCATAATATACTATATAAATGTTGAAGTTGAAACTATTGAAGTGCTTATGAAGAATCAATTGACGATTGACCCTCTTTTCAACATGTTTATTCTTCATCACAATTATGTTCAGTATACATACGATATAAAAGCAGCGACATAAATTCATCAAGACATTTGAAACGATGTCATTGTGGAATTTTATATTAGGTGTTCACTATGACACAGACTAACCTCACTTTCAAATTGTTTGTAAAATTCCTAGGCCTAAATTAATCGACCAATGCGGTGTGCCCAACGCGCCCAGGGGACTTTTTTCAACTTCGTGTGAAATTGCTGATGTATGCTTTGTTCCTTCGTTAAGAGTACAAAAGTTGAATACTAGACTAGTGTAGCTTCAACATTACTGACTGTTACACAATTGTGTTAAAAAGATAAAAATTATTCGGACAGGGAAGGCAGCACTCATTTTTTTAATAAGCCGAGCACGTAAAAACAAGACTTACCACAAAACACGGCACAATGCCCAACACACATCTGAACGAGGCAATAAACTTAACCGCCGGAAAGTCCAAGTTTCAGCTGTCAAAAATCGAAAGTCCAAGTTTCAGCTGTCAAAAATCGAAAATCCAAGTTTCAGCTGTCAAAAATCGAAAGTCCAAGTTTCAGCTGTCAAAAATCGAAAGTCAAAGTCCCAGTTGTCAAAGAAATGAAAGACCGAGTGTCAGCTATTAAAAAGTGAAAGACCTGCATAGCTACACTTTTTTAGCCTCATGCCGGGCATGTTACAATGTACATTTGACTTATAATGCACGTACTGTATGCGCACATTTATATTTCTAGTTTCCATCCTGTGATTAGTACAATGCACTAGATAGATATGTAATGTTCCTGGGGACAGACCACTATGTAATTAGCTGGCGGTTAATCAAACCGGTCATGCCAGGATATGGATACTACATGACACTACCGGGATTCAAATAGTCTATCCCATTCCCATGGGCGTAGGAGCGTCTTCGACATTGGGGGGGGCGACACATTTGGGAGGGGGGGGGGGGGGCGATTTTTTTTTTTAGATATGGGGGTCACATTAAGTGTTTATAGCTTATGGTGAATGTTCGTGTATATCACTACTAAGGTAAGGTATATCTGCTAAGTTGTTTTGCTTGTCAAAATAGCGGGTAAAATATTAACTTTATCATAAAGAAGAATTGCAAGTAGGGGGCTCCGGGGGCATGCTCCCCCGGGATTTTTTTAAAACAATGGATCAATCTGGTACATTCTGTGCGTTCTGAGATAAATATTTGGTATTTTACAAGACATGTTTTGTTTCAAGATCCAGCAAAATTAAGTCCTTAATTTGTAAATATTTTTACTGATTATTGCAGAGAAGCCCGAATTCTGAGAGTTAAGGGATTTAGTAAGGGATATTTTAACATAGAAATGACAAAGTTTGAAAGCAATATAGGAGCTGGGGCAAACTTTATCTTACAATGTCTTTCTATAGGTACATGATTACATACTTCATAGTTTAAAAATATTTTGCGAGCGTATCGAGCACGAAATTCTCATTTTATACTTTTTAACCAAGAATAAAAGGCACATTACCTATTACAAGACTATTTTAGACGAAAAAATATGAAAATTGTCTGAATTATTTGGGGGGCCAAACGATATGTTGGCCCCCCTTGTCCTAACATTGGGGGGCCTGGCCCCCCCTGGCCCCCCCCTTCTCCTACGCCCATGATTCCAGAGATAGACGTCTTTACCACACAGTCATGTGATACAGTACTATGTAGTACTATACATGTATTATAAGTCAATAAAAATACCTACAAAAGTGACCAAATATTTTCAATAGCCACGTTCACAAGCTGACAATAAAGATTTATTCGATACATCGTGATATAACCTAAATTGAACAACTTTCAATGACAACACTATAAACTAATAATGTTTACAGTGTCGTTCATACAGGAGTCAAAATGTTCAAGTGTATCTATATGGAAGACAAAAAGATTATATTAAGTCAGAGGTATATTAAAGTTAATCTTAATACAACAAGGAAGCGCTTGGATATGTATTTGATGGGGTTGACATATATCTTATAAATAATAAAACCACTTGTATAATTTAATTGCTCATGATTGATTGCCACTGGAAGGGTTTAAAGTATTTAACAGACTGTCATTCATTCATGATATTCAGCAGACAAAACAAGTTCTAGGTTCGATTTACATGTTTTTATACTCGTATATCATAGTTATATACAACTAACCTATAGATATGAAGTGCTCCAGCTTTTGAAAAATACCCTTTGGTAGAATAATTGAGTAAGAGTGATTTACTGTGTATAGCTATTTCTATATCTGCATATTTACACGTCGTATTCGGCTTTACATAATCACTTCTGTCAGTAACCTACATTTAAATGCGGACTGAATACAATAATTTGTCCATTTTACAACCTGTTCTAATTTGAAGTACAAATTATTATTTGATCCAGACTGAAGCCGTACCATGGATTATTTGATTAGTTATTTTTATTCGTTTGAGCTTTGTGCTGAGTGGATGGGTCAGTACTTTTGAAGCCTTCTCTGCTTGCAAAAGTGCTTTGCGCTATCGCCTGTGCTAGCCTCAAGTGGCTCAAGGGTGGTTGTCTTTTCCATTTCTTTTATTGAAGTGGTTCTCATAGGCATAAAAATAATTCTTAGTTCTCAATTTGAAACGTGTCCAGTTTGGCTTTGTTAGTTCTGGATGCAGTTATCTATAAGGCGGTTGTATATTCTGCTTGGAATCGTACGGTATCTGTGTAGACTATCCGTAGGGTCTTTGCATTTGCACCCTAGTTTGTTCCACCAATCCTGATGATTGTTAGCTTTTCGAGAGCTTTTTCTTACGTCAATATAATTATTAATAAATATGACGCTATTACGCTCGTTGTTGGCGTACATTAGCAACCAATATCGACGTTATTAACGTTTTTATCGTTTATTGACGTTACAATAATTATTTGGGTGTTTCGAACTCAATAGTTCTTTAATAATGCCGTAAACCCCATATTTTTTATTCGTCACATATCTAGCGATAGCTTTAAAAATATTGTTGTAAAATTAAATGGTTTTGGTCGACCCGCTCGTTTGATATGTGCATTTTAACGCAATGTATATAGCGATTTTTAGATCGGCCACATGGCGAGGCGGAGGGGTAATTAAGGCGTTACACTCGTCCCTTTTAATTAGACATACAATAAAATATACCAAAAATGCGCCGCGAATCGTTCCATACAAGTAGATGATTTACATTTTGCGGAGACATTGAAATCCATTTACAAAATGGAGAAAGTAAGTAAAAAATACTACGAAAATCACGTTCCGGCAAGTGGCGCTTTTAACACCGCTAAACTTACTATTTCAGACTTTAACATCACAATTACGTAAACCCCACAGCTAATACTTCATTCATACAAAATTTCATTTAAATCTGCAGTACATTTACTCTTTTACTAAAACGGGTACGATTCTACCGAACACGTAGACGTTGACGTTACGTTAATTTCAAGGGTGTGACATTATGGCTAGATTTGCCAAAATTCTTAAATAAAATTATAGCTATGTTGAATGTGAGACTTATTCATATCAAATTACAGATAATTATATGTACTTTTAGGTTGTAGTCGCTGTTGTTTAAATAAATGCATACTTCTTTAAATATTTTGGCGCCTAGCAACTTCACAATTATAATATGTGCACTTTTTGATGCGTGTGACATCGTGGCTAGAAAAAAGTATGCCTATATTAAAAGCCAAATACAAAGTCAATATCGTACAAAATATACACAATTCAAAGGTAGGATGCATGTACTTTTTGTCAAAATAAAGATTATAGAAAGTCGACGTTAAAATACTGAAGGTTTAACAAATCCTGTCGCGGAAAGAAATGAAATCTTACGTTTTAGTTGAATATGTTTTTCGCTCCCGGTTTGTTACTGGAAGTTTTGAATGGCACATTATTAAAACGACACGAAATGGAGTTGCCATCACGTCACCGAGTCTACTTTTTGGGCGGATAAAGATAATTATATGAATTTGCCAAGCTGCTGAACACTCCGCATTAGTAAATTATGTTACATCTTACATTACGTTTTTGTGACGTTCTCCGTCATTCTATGTTTAATTTCATGTATACTAATAATTAAACGCAAAATGGGATCACATTACTAGCATGGTGATTCTTCCTTGTGATATCAATATATAAACAACCGTATTTCTATAACGAGTTTTATGGAATATTGAAGTGTAAAAATGTTAGAAAATGCCGATGTACGCCAACAACGAGCGTAACATCATATACATCCCAGAATTTGTACTTCATGAAAATACAGAGGTTTGCGTATTTTTTTATTACGAGGAATTGACTAAATATTACACTTTGTCTTATCCAGTGTTACGATACTCGCACTCAGCAATCACAGACATGACAATACATGTACACTCTTTCGATGTTCTGAGTGACATAATAAATTTGTGTTAGAGCAAGAATGTGTGACAAATTTAAATTGGTACATGTAATCACTAGTAGGTTACTTATGTTCTTGTGTAGTTTAGTGTGAACAATGTGAGCTTTCATTGTAATTTACAATTATTGTTCATTTTTACAATATCTTACTCACTTACATACTTATTCCTCTTCGTCCCTGATGGGACATAAGGCTGCAATGATCTCTTTCAACTTGGGTCTGTTTTTGGCCATTCTCTGCGTTTCTCCCAGAGATAGTCCCTGCTCTGCGAGTTCTTTCACAATAGTTCCGGGTCATGTTGTTTTTTATCTGCCAGGCTTTTTTTCGAGGTGATGTCCATCTGAGAGTAATAGTAGTGATAATTCTATAGGGTATTAATACTCTATAGATTTTTTATGTAAAAATACTAAATAACTACAAAATGCCGAAGTTTCTCAAGTTATTTTAGATGGCAGTGTGGTTGATTATGGGATATACAGGCAACTATCGTCGGTGGCAATCATACACCCTGTAACTACAAAATCACAACTTTTCAGGAGACGGAACAAACTGTTTTGTGATAAATATAAACGATGGGAAATGCTGTTCTTTCACCAATAACGATAGAAATATGTTAGGAAACAACCATTAAAAGTTTGATAGGGATGCGATAAATCCAGCACAGCAACGGTAGCTACGATATTTCACCATCGTGATTGGCCAATGATGATGTGATTTTTTATAGTTACGTCATATCCGTTTCTCAAAATGTATTACTCAATAACTGCATTTTGTTCATATAACTTTGATTCTAAGCTGCAAAATCAATGGGTCCCAACTTTTTACATTACGTCGATATGTAAACAGGAATGAGACTGGGTTTGTGTGTTTTGTAGTTACGAGGTTTCTGGTCAGTTGCATTATATGAAAATTGTCGTGGATGTTGAAGTTACGGGCTTTCCGACAAGAACATTTTAAATAAAATCTTATGCTTTGTCGTTTTCAATTCCATTGCCGACCTGATGGATGGACTACTTTTAATTCATGAACATATTGACACAAATAGAACTGATATTCCCACCATTTTTAAAGAAAATACAATGCACTGAAAATGCAGCCATTTATCAAGAAGTTATGGGTTTCCTTCCGAGAAAAATTTCAACCAACCAAGCTACAGCTTTTCATCACGTGGTGTTTTTGAGAGATCTAATTGGACGAATTTCATGAAACTTCGACAGCAGATGCGGGAAAATATTGCCGGTAGGAAATGCCGAAAACACGATTTTTTGAAAAAATGTAGTTACGGGGTTTATGATTGTCACCGACGCTATACCAAAATTATGCGAATATTTGACAATTTTATTTTATTTTTGCAACACACTAATATGTGAGACAGTCCCTTTAAACGAGCTGACAGTCAATGAAATTGCACGTTTACACGGATAACGCAACGTGTGCCCGTTCAACCGGTCCGATTATGATTCTGAGATTGTGGCTCGGGCGGATAGGTGATAATCAAGCGCGCGATGGCTATAATCAGCCGCAAATACGCTCATTGTTGTTACTATAATTATATAATACATTTGTTACTATATATAGTAACAAAAATGGGCCTATTTGCGGCTGATTGTGGCCATCACGTGATTTATTATCCCTAGCGGTCTCGCGAGATAAATACGACCCAACTGATCAATGATAATCCGTATGTATTTTTGACAGGTCAATAAACCTCTGCAATATCAGTGCGAGATCGCATTGTTTTAAATATGTGTAAAATCATGAAAATAAACTGTCCGACAATTATGA
Organism: Spisula solida; assembly: GCA_947247005.1. Taxonomy (NCBI): domain Eukaryota; kingdom Metazoa; phylum Mollusca; class Bivalvia; order Venerida; family Mactridae; genus Spisula; species Spisula solida. Next base: position 24,529,721 of record OX365945.1, on the reverse strand, counting down.
GTCATTTAATGAGCACTCGCGTACCAGCATGTAATAATCGAACTAATGTAATGGTTTGCAAGTACTAATATAATATTAAAACAATATCTAATGGTATGACTTGCAAGTACTAATATAATTATCGAATTAATGGTATGCCTTGCCTAAGTCCTATGTAAGCAAATTACCATAATGTATAAATCATTCAAACATGCGATATAATATATCATGCCAGTAGTTCAAGTTGACGTTAGTATTGAGGGAAACTACCATTTGGGCGTTACCAGCTTCAATCAAATGTCGAATGTTTTACTTTCATGATAAGTGCTAGCGATTGGCTATTGCAGGTCTAAGCCATTAGTCTATCCAGTATTATATAATTTATAATCCATATTATATGTCTTATTAGTTTTCTTTATCATAAATTTTGCTGCAAATGCGTCTGAACTTTGGTATATTTTTTAATCTGGGGTTTGAGCTATTTTTTTTATTTCCCTACTGCTAGGATCCGATTACCAGTGGCGCTATAAAATAAAAGCACAACAGTTTGGGTAAGGGTGACATTTTTGCTTGTACGGCGAAACAATGGACATATATGCATTGGCATTCGTAGTTTTGTGCTTGATCCTGCAATGCGAGGCATCACATTTTCGTGGTGGCACTATAACATGGAAACCAACAGGAAATTTATATGAGGTATCAAGCTTCGTTGTTTGTTTTGTAAATTTAGTAAAAAAAATATTATTCATTTAATTTTATTATTGTAGAGTTTTCTTGAACGGTCAACAATACAAAACTTCATGGTAAGTGAAAACAATAGACAAGTCATCATAAGGTTAGAATTACTATTTTATAGTGCGCAGTTATAGACTATACGTGTATATTATCTTTATTTCCTCAAAATATTGGAAAGCATATATGAAGTGAACAAGAAGTACAGAGCATACATTCAACATATTATACCAAATTACAAGCATACATCGTATAGAATACATGTATAAAACAAGTTGCAACACTAGAGAATAACACATTACATAAAACATAAACAAAATAGATAACAACACTTAGTCTAGAGAATAACACACATGAAACAAGTAACAACACTTAGTCTAGAGAATAACCCATTCTATAATGCATACACAAAATAAGTAACAACGCTTAGTCTAAAGAATAGCACCTTATACATGTATAATGCATACACAAAACAAGTTACAGCACTGGAGATCATTTTCTGATAGATTATTGATATGATAAAAGCTCGCGTTACTTTCTAGTTGAAAGCGTGCCCTAGTGGTTAACATGTTCTATACATACGCAGAAGCATATTCTTATATGGGCTGAGGGTTATCTATATACACGTATTTTATCGTAAAAATGTTACGGTGATGTATCCAGGGGGTGGTCTGGTCGCATCCAAAGCAAATGTGATCTCAACGTCAACATAATTCATGCGCGACAAAAAGTTGAGAAAAAAATTGACACGCGTACTAATCGCGGAGGTGAAAATTTATCTTCAATTTGTCATTTTTATGGAAAGGAGTAAAACCATATCAAAATGAAAAAATATTGCTGAATTGTTAGTGTTTGCTATAAAACCAACACATGCACTGCCATTACAATTAACATATCGTGCATTGCCTCTGTTGTAAACAGTGTTTGACTTTTATTATGTTTTAAATATCAGACATAAATGATGACCGAACGATTACTGCACTTTTTCGATTGGCATTTTATACATTAACATACTTATGCATAAATAAGTGTTTTATCTCTGTGCAGTCATATAAAATAATTAAAATATCTTCCCTGCCAATAACTCACGACCAAGGCGTGTACTTACTTAGAACATTCGACTAGCGAATTAAGATGCTTAATCTCAATTTGGCCGATTTATAACTAAGTTACTATTTTGAATATGTGTTTCTTTTCTGAAATTAATGATTAGTGAAAACAATTCACCCCTTTGTCTGAATTATTTCATTATTAAGAGTACAGTTACGCCCAAATGATTGTGGTTTAGTTATACTGTCCAATTATAAGTTTTTTGACTGGTCAAACAACTAAGTTATACATTTATTGTCGCCACATTAACACCAACTATAAAACAACAATCCTGGAACTCGGTGTGGCATTATGAGTTAGTCTTAGTTTGTAGGTTGAACGTGAATATTATTAATTTGGTGGTCTTACTTTGTGACAGTCATTCATTTGAGTGTTTTTGTTTCATTTTGTAGGCTGAGTTTAGTTATCGACTTGGTTGGTTCTATGGTAAGGGTCATGGGTGTAACGAATCATTGGTAAATCAGTATGTGAACAAGTCCGGCTCTGCATGGCGTTGTGAGTCAGGCTGTAATCCCCCAGTCGCTGTATCGAGAAATGGTTATATCTGCCTAGCAGCCAGTAAAGCTGATGACTGGGAACTTGGAGAATTCTCGTTCAAATATAGATTTGACGATGCTGGACCTTTCACTATATCGTATGTTATACCTGTTTTACATTCTCAATTTCTCTGTACATAGCTGAACACTTGGGTAACGAGCGAACGAGGGGGTAAGTTCAGCGGCGATATTTTCCAAGCTATTAATGGCTTCTCACTTCTCAATGTTTAAATCAATTTTCTTCAGATATTTGTACAGCTCTAGAAGTCATAATATTTTTAAGCCTTTTCTACGGACTTAATCCGATTAATTTCAATCATAATTTGGCAGAAGAAACACACTTCAATTGCATTGTTCCTTCTTAGTTATGTAGGTAGCGCGTGGATAGGTTTGGACTTCGGATCTGGGGGAGGTAGTTGGTCTATTCAAACAATTGTTGACTTCGGAACACGGTCTGACACACTTCAACCCAATTATAGCCCAACAGTGGCTGGAAAACCAGCATACACGTTAGTATCTTGTTCAATCTTGTTATAAACGACTGCACTAATTTAAAATATTTTCTTAAGCGGAATTATAAAAACACACTTTGTATACGATAGACTAACACTGCGTTTCACACACGTTACACACTATAGAGATACGATTGGCGTACGCGGTCATACGCATGAAAGTTAAAAATCAGTAACCCATACTTTAAACATAGGTTATTAATTAATTTAGCTTTTAGGTCATGCTAAGCGTATGCCCACGTATGCTGGGGCGTTCTGGGTAAACTTCCATTCGTTCAGCATACGTGTCATGACGCCATTGGATCGAAAGTTATTTCACCGAGTGAGCACCCGACGCAAACTTTTTACGAGTAGAGTAGCCATGTGTTAACCGACCACGAGGTGAAATAACGTTCTGCAAGTCATATATGATCGCCGTTCGAATAACAAAAAATATTAATAATATTAAAAATATAAAAGAAATCCGTTTTGAGTGAAAATATTTTTATCGTGTTCATAATTATTCGTTATTCAGTGGTTGATCACCGTTAAGCCTGAAATGAAACGAATTGTAAAACAATCTAAGTTTTGTCTAAGATTTGCGTATGAGTGGTTAGATAAAGCAGTTCTAACCTTGTTTGTCAGAGGTCCAAAATCGCGAGTCTTGTCACTATCATGTAACAGAACAGGACAGATATGTGAAATTAAATATAAATATAACTATCAATCTAACAAAGATTGTACTTTTAAATTGTCGTTTAGAATTAAGTATGGATGTACAGACAAGATAACTATACCAGTACTTGATGATGATGGAGACACTCTCAGATGTAGATGGGCAACTGGAAAAGCTGAATGTGATTCAGTTTGTAACGCTATTCCAAAAGCTAAATTAAACCAGGTAAGAATCAAGCACAGTTATAGACTTGTGTTTTTAACTTTTTATCGAAGGACATAATTTTTAAATATGCGTCTCAAAGAAATCCCGTTTACCGGATTGTGTATTTAGGGGTTATCGGCAATTACGCGTATACGTCGAATGTTTATTGTTAACATTCTTTCAAATTCTAAAAACGACCTATGTGTAATACATATTGCAGACATTTTTCGCATTGTTCCAGATAGGCAAGTTATTGGGGGAAATATGTAGTTGTTGACGTCATAAATGCGTTTTTGTATACAGGAAACATGTTCAATTACGATTGATGCCAGTGATAAACGTGGTGGTATATATGCGGTTGCTATCATGGTGGAGGATTTTCCTAAAAGAGCTATCACTATTGGTGGGCGGACTTACACACCAAGCGATGCCATATCGAAATCACCATTCCAGGTAAAAAACAAGTCGAATGGTATTTCGCGTCCGACCAGTATTAACGACTTTATTACCGGTTAATCTTACCTATTAGCAAGGTGTATGTAACATTTTATACAGTGGTATAAGACACTCTTCATACTGAAGCAGACCTCCTACCGTGATTCCGAATAAGCGAGACCAGTTTACGTAACAGTCCAAGCAGATGATAACACCGTTCATTCATAATACCAAATTGAGTCTTTGTGTGATTCTTTGCGACATGGTCTGAATAAAAATAGTATTAGGCTGGTTCACAAAATTCTTACAAAATACTTAATTTAATGATAACAATCGGCAGGGAAGGTAGCACACAACAGAACAGCAGAATATGAAATGCACGTATATAGTAACACAAAGAGAAGAAAAAAACATAGACCGCAAGTATAAACCACAGTTGTGACAAACATAATAATGAATAAGAACAATGAAACTTAACAACAACAAAGTAATTCATGTATCAATTTGGTTCAATAAACTAGTATGAGAGTGTTACAACACTCAAAGACATAAATATACAACACTTTACATTGCATAACCCTTCAGCTTCGGACCTTCTTTGAATAGTTGTCAGCGAAAATATATTAATAATTAACAACTCGGACAGGGACAGCAATCAACAGAAACATCGGAGCACAGAAAACACAACACAGTGTACACTGTGCTATCGCTCAAAACATTTATCATGGAATCCATGAATATCCGGGCTTATCCGTTGTCTAATCGGAGTTGTTATTCAAACTAATCAAAACATTCGCACGGTACAACAATGTAAACACACGAGGATTGATTAGCGCAGTGTCAAAATGACAAATAAAGAAAATGCAATGAATATAGATTGATTATTTAAGTTGGATAGATATTATTGTTTAGATGGTTTTGGATTGATTATCTAAGTTTGAAAAGTCTTATCCGGACAGGACAGGGGTAACACTCAACAGAAACAATAGAGCACGAAAGGGAAATGTGAACATGGCATTATGGTGTAATAAAGGTCTAATGGTAGGATGATTTAGTATTGAAGATGGTGCTCTGTGTTCATTCCAGTATAACATTCTTTTGCATTATATTTGTTTCTATTTTAGTTTTTGGTAGAAACGCCGACGATTTCTGGAAGAGATTGTTCTGAAAAACCAATGTTTGTCTGCCCATCACCCCCAGAAACCAAACATATTGTTGTACATTATAGTCATTTTATTGGTTTAAAGTTGTATGCTACTTCACTAGATACCAAGTAAGTATAGCTGATTTCAATAATAATACCATATACTGTGTCGTTAATGTAAAATACACTGACACCATTGACATATTTCGTAAATGTGAAAAAGTTTTAAAATCAAGGTTTATTATTTTTTAAAGTTTTATATTACATAAAAATGCATTATTACTTCCACGTTTATTATTCTATAAACGAAGCTATGTTTTATATCATATATTCTATGTGGCATCCATTTTGTCCAATAATGACACCAGCGCTTATGTAATTAAGCAGAAAATATTATCTTTGTATATCGATAAAATTTGCTGGAACAATTGAACGTGTCATTGATAAATAGATGTTTTATCCTAACCTGGATAATGTTTAGCATTGTTGTGATGAATATACGAAGGATAATCAATGTGTAACAAGAAAACACTTGGCTATTACATGATATTTTCTAAAATTATTTTTATGTGATGGTTTATATATCACGTTACGCCATCTTTGACTTAGATCACTAACCTTTTTCCAGTCCAATTCTAATATGTTATTATGTTCACAAATCGAACCATTTGACATGGCATGATCTACTGAATATCGTGCACAATTTTATAATAACTTGTTTTCTTTCAAAGCTCAATATGTAATTGATAATCTCTTGACGTCCGACAGTTTTGCTATCGTGGAACGGTATATCACGGGCGTGACATAACGAATGACAACACAACTCGTGTATGACCATCAGTAAGGAGAGTCTTATGTGACCACAAATTCCACAACTTTCATCACTATTGCTTACATGACGACTTTTGAAGGTTTGATTTTGCGTGAAATCGTTGAAAAATCCCCAAAATGCCCCGCCAGCTCCGCTTATTGAGGGTTACCTTAGCAAACATAGTTTTTAGCATGATGTCGCTGTATTCATGAATATTCAGGAAAACAATGCTAATTTCGGTTATTACTTCCAACTAAATTTTGAGTAAAATCGAATGTGTCACAACACAATGATAAGCATTTTTTCGTTATAATTATATTGATCATCACTCGTTATTGCTGAATGGCTTTCAAACCTGAGCTACTCAAAATAAATCTGCCGAAAATTATGCTTTGAAAGCGACGAATTGGAAATCGGACACCTGTTTATAACAGCGCTTATGATACTATTAATGCTTATAAGCTGCAATTATCGTATATTTCCATAAATTCAACAGGATTGAATCATTTCTAACAATTGGACCACCTGGAGTGAGCCAGTCTACCGTACACCCGGATCCAACTCGTCAAGATGTATACTACGTAGATGTGACGTGGACGCCTAAAATAAGTGATGTTGGCAGCAAAACTATCTGTCTTGAGGCAACAGATGAAGATAAGTAAGACACAATATTAAAAAATAACATAACTTTTGTAAACTCAAAGCATACTAAATGTACTTAATGGCCGTAGTTGGATGCAATTGCTTTTTAAATTCAACAACTTATTTTTGCACATGTTAATAAAGAAAGCATAAGGTATGTTTAGTATAACATAGGAAACAATGAGACAGAAACAAACGTAATACGTATATTTTACATTTTAATGATATGAGTCATGTTAGTATTGACTTTATAGTACTGGTAAATGATTGCCTCTTTTATGCATAACTCTACGCTGTAATAATGTAATTTTCTATGCATGAAGTCAATGTCTTTCAGGATTGCGAGTGATCTGTACTGCTTGACTGTTACCGTCATTGGTAAGTTTGGACACATTCAACACATATTTAATCATATTAATCACATTATGCAATTTTAAACATTACTAAAATTTAATGCTTAAGGTGATTTTTTTGGGCGGTCACGATTGTGGTATGGCAGCTTTGTAACGATGCCTCGTGAGTATTTATCTCCAATACTAGTAGTGAAATATTCGAACGAGGATCGTTCTACGACGTGGGGACCGTGCGAAAGTGTCTCGTCGTACGACGAGTGGGTGGCCGTACGATGCTTAACATTCGTAGAATTGACAAACGACGTTTTAACCACCATCTCTGTGCCACGCTTTCCTAATAGCGGACTATACGTTGGGCGAAGCCCAACGGAATAGATCCGGTTTACGGCAACACCTGTGCACGTGGTTTGGTCAGAGTTTGAATTCACTAATGGATCTAAAAAATTGTGTTAAAATCCCGCACTGAAGCAAAGATACTAGAAAATGGCTGCCAATAGAATAACAAAAAAAATTAAAATGCGATATTCGGCAGCTCATAAATTTTCTTTTATTTTTTGATGATGTTTAAAAATATTCCAAAAACTAGCGTAGGCCCCTGTCTAGAAAAGAAAAGATAATAATTATTAGTCTTCCATGGTTGCGCAGCAACCAATCTTTTATATGGGGAGGGCTATTTCCTAAATGTTTGGACACAAAAAAGGCAGCCATTTTTTTGCCCGCTTCGGAAGGAAATTTTAACATTTTCAGTGCATAAACGATGCTACAAACTGTTATGAGACACATGATTACTCTGAGAAAACGAAGTAAGTCGAGCGGGAATCGTTCATAAACGCGAAATATCAACCAATCTAAAGAACATCTAATGAAAAAGACACAAGTTTCGGTTATTTCCCATCGCAAAGTTTGCAATACAATTAATTAAAGTCCGTTTCGGGTATTTACGTATCTGGACCGGACGGTGATAATCCACATCGTAGTTGTAGGTTATTGTAAAGAAAGTTAAACAAATGCATTTTCGTAATTCCTCGCCGAGATGTAATTAAAAAATCACTCCAAAATCGTCAAAAAATATTCGCGGGATAAAGGTCGCGAAAACTAATTACATGTTGTTGTTGTCGTTATTGGATACAATAAAACCCGTAATTTTCCGTCTAAATCTCTTTTATGTTGTGACGATTTGCAGGGCTTATTTAACAATAAAAGGTGATTAAGATTAAAGATGTTTGATATTTAATCGTAATATGATTAATTGAAATGAAAATAGCCTTTTCTTTTGAACAAAAGTACTATCTGGTATGCTCATGCAACCCATTAAAAAAAAGATAAAATATCAAATAAGGCCTATTTGAAATCAGTTGTTATCTGTGTTTATATCTAATTATTCATTTTTAAATTAGTTACCCCTGAATTAAGTAGACATAGAATTAAACAAATTGAAAAAACGTGTATTATCCACAGACAGATATATTTTTATTTTGATCGGGCTGACAAATGTTCATTAGGACTGAGAAACGATAGCAGGTTTGTATCGTCTTTCGTTACTTGGTACCCAATATTTCGTATCAAACCGCTATCGAGCGCTTTCTTGTGCAACGAACCGCTTCGATAGGTTGCATAGACGTAGGAAAGCGCTCGGTAGCGCCTTTTGGAAACGGCTTGCTCCAGACTCGTAACTTCGTAACCAAACAATTTTTTGTGAAGTTATGCATCACCAAAAAATCCAGTACTAGATGAGCATGTAACAAATAATGTAGGACAACTGACATAGTCCGCTACATATGCTGTGCATTAGTTCATATTATAATGATAGAATCTGATTTATAATCACGTTGTAAAAGGTAGGTGATTATTTTCAGGATAATACAGACTTGTATGTGCTAACCATTTCATGCGGAAGGACAGAGACACTAACTGGTGCTCAACTATGTACAAACGGACCACTTTTGTTCTTGTTGGTGTTAAAGGTGTTGCTTTGGTTTCATTGATCTCATTTCAGATATTGATGAATGTGCCAGTAATCCATGTCTAAATGGAGGGATATGTTTTGACTACATTGAAGAATACATGTGTGGATGTATGGATGGATTTACAGGAGTTAACTGTGAAATAGGTATATGTTTTATCAATCTGGTGCGAGCGAACTGCTTTATTTCAAACTGCCTTACATCAATGCAGATATAGCTACACCTTGTTTGTCATACATGTCCAATGTAAAATGTTGAACAATTTTGTTTGGTTCATACTTTGTAAAACATGTATTCTCTTTGTATGAGTACCTTGGTAAATAAGATAACAAAAAATCAGACAGGGAAGGCAACGTTCAACTTAAACGAGCACGGAAAAACATTAAAAAACCCAGACCAGAGTTACACGACACAATGTCCAATTAAAAACTGAACGAGAATATGAACTTAACTGCTGAAATGCAAAAGGTCGAACGTCCAAGTCCCAACTGTCATTAAGCTAAAATAACTAGTTTCAGCATAAAAATCTGAATTTCCAAGTTTCAGCTATAAAAAGCTGAATGACCTAGATTCAGCTGTACAGAAGGATGAGAGACCTTGTTTCAACTGTCAAAAGTCCAATTTCGTTTCTTTCAAAAAGGCATGTACATGTATACTGATTCTGTTGAATGTTGTGTTATGGTTGTTCATGTGATGCATGTTCGACCTTGTCATTCGTTCCTGCCGACTGGCTCTCCGGATATGTTTGGCTGACTGCTATAGGCTATCGAAGTGGGTTGTTGTTTTGTAGCTTTTCAGTTTCCTTGTTACTTGTTACTTGTTTAAGGTTTCTTTGTGGTTTGTACTTTTGTGCCTTTCTGCTTCTGTTAACTGTAATATGTTTTCGCTGCTGTCGTTTCTGTGTGGCTTTGAATTGTCTGCGTGCTAAGTATTTACTTATCATTACAGCACGTGTTAAGTGATGTGTGATGGCTCCCCGTACTTTACTTCAGTGTAATTATCATTCATAATTATCTCCCTTTATGATTAATTATGCACGGAATTCGACGTCCACAGTGTGTCATTCATTGCGGAGTGAGTATATAGGCTTGCTTGAAATATCCATTTTTCAGGATATGGATGGTTCGTTCAATGTCTGACTCTTGCGCTGCCGTCATTTCTGTGTGGCTTTGACTGGTAAATTAAAAAAAATGTATACCGGTATATACTTAAAACTTGTTTCTGTTTACATGAAGTTATTGACGGATGTGCCTCAGTATGTTGTCTAAATGGTGGCACTTGTATAAGTACTAGAGGGAAAGCAACATGTGTTTGTCCACCTGATGTGACCGGAGAAATATGTCAAACAGGTAATTTGTGTCCCTTATGTTCAATTTGTTGTTTGTAGAAATACACTTTCACACCGTTTTATTCGACGGGAAGTTTTCCTGGACTTAACAACCAGTTAAGATATTCTCCCATGATGTTCTCCCACAAGGCAAACTCTGTTCTGCTTTGACATGAACTACAGTCATGTCCTTGACTTTTATTGAAGTTAGATACCAATTGTTTGGAACAGTACTGGTCTATTTTCAGAAACAACTGGTTGAATAACTATACATCGTATATCTATATGTTTGGGTGAACAGACGAATAACTTTGTTAAAGAGCAATTATGAAAAATTGTTATTTCTTTTTTATAAAGAATTTCCGAATAACAATACTCGTCCGAATCCAATACATGAATAATTATCTAAGTGCAGCATTAGTTATAGTACTATATAATTATTATAATGTGATCTATATTAGTTATTAATAATATTTACAATATTCATGTTCATTAGATTACTGTCGATCCAAACCTTGTCAAAACGGTGGAATGTGTTTATACAATGATACCATTGGCTATGAGTGTATGTGTGTAGATGGTTGGCAAGGTATACATTGTACATATCGACATGAAAACCAAACGTTCCCGGGCAATGCATCTCGTCGGGTATGTATACTATTTCCAGTAGCGTAGTGTATCATTAACGATTTGTTTGTCGACAATTTATTCCAAGCATAATTCTATTAAGTTACTTCGGTATTTTTGAATGTGGCATTATCAGTAATAACTTCATCCAATGTGAAACAGATCACGCAGAATTCATCCACGCATTCACTGTACATGATCTTACGCGATAAGTTACTACTGGGTTCAAAATCATCATAAAATTGTTTTTTAAACAAACAATACTATTGTTTTCTACATTGATTAAGAGCATCATTTGCGTCGTAGTGACTATGTTGATAATGCATACATCTACCGTTAGGGCTGTCGCCTTACATAAGGGAGGTTGCGTAATGAACGTGTACGGATAGCAAGAAACTGTCTGAAAAAAAGAAGGTCTGATAATTAATTTAATTTCCAATGTAAAGTTCTCATACACCAAAGTTTTATTATGTGTTTCGAACAATCAAATATTTGTACATTGTATTTGAATTGACCCCAGATTTACAAGTGCACATATCTATTCTGTTTCAGACAGCAGACTTTATGCATTATTCCGACTGCAACTGCTATTTCGGACATGGTAAGTTCTGCTACAACCCATGGTACGGAGTGTTAGGTGCTGTATTGGGATTCATAACCGCTTTTATAATGTATGCAATTATTGATTGCTGCTTCCATGAACAATGGTGTTGTGCTCAAGACGAAATTCCCGAAACAGAAAATGAAGAAAAGCCAGTCGTTGAAAATGAAGACGACAAGGTGCCAACTATTGAGTTACCGAAACCTGAAACAAAACCAGACCACATTCCTGGACATAGACACAGAAAGTGTTGGGCATGTGAGGTGAAATACAACAAGATACCTCCTCCAGCACCATGGATGATTCATTAAAATATATTCTAATTTTCTGGCTCTTTCATGTACTGTAAAACATTCGGAGGTGATGAACATTCGTTGACCTCACCAATGATGTGACCGCACAACCTTCGTTTTCAGTATTGAACTATGTGATTGTTTTTCAACAGGCAGATGTTGTTTGTGAACTGTATTTCTGAAATAAATATACAGAAAATACATTTTATATTTTATGCATGTATTTGTCTTATATCGTAAATGGTCACGCCAAACAAGAAATAAAGAAATCGTATTCCTTTGTCTGACGCTTGATAAAAATGGCTTCTCTCTTTCATACATTCGTGGTAATGAATACCATCAGGAGTGATTACATACGTTGTAGAATTATGAGAACTTTGTATAACTCGTTTACTGGTAAGACCTCAGTCACACTAAAAAGTTGTTGTTTTACGTTGACCATAGTGTGACAGACAAGAAAGGAATATACGGCGAAGAATAAAACACAGAGAACATTTGTGGGCGTCACAATCCCAAAACAAACTGAACCAGGGTTGGTATTCAAAATTGATCTTATTCAATTGGAGAATAAGAATAGCCAATCATTTCACCTGTTACTAACCAAGAGTTTAATATCCTGTGATCTGATTAGTTGTCCTTATCCTTAAGTTAAGGAAGATCAATACTGAATACCACCCCTGAACGTTTATCAGGGGTCACAAAGGTCCTGGGAAGTTGAATAATCACTGTAAATGGTATAACACCACAACTGCAAAAAGGATTTTCGATGGTTATCCACAAAAAGAAATTCGATAAACGCATAGTGGATAATTTGGCTATAGAGAAAGAAAACTTGCGCATTAAACGCTATCAAATCCTAACATTATGAAAAGCCACAGACATGAATATATTTCAAACAAATCAGATAAGGCCGAAAGGCAATAAAGACGGTCAAAATGACAAATATGAAGTTGATGACAATCGATAGACTATTTAAGTTTGAAATATATTACTAATTACGGTTTTGGAGTTACAAATCAGATTACCATTTACCAGTAATTTGTATAGAAGTACGCGACACTATGGACAAGGGCAGCACCTAATAGAAACAGCAGGACATGAAAGAAAAAAGAACACAATATATAAAACGAAAAGGCATACCACAAACAACTATAACTAACAATGCAACTAAAACACTAAAATACTAGGTCACCCCATTCGGACAGCCCGCAGCCCCAACCAGCCAAATACACCCAGAGCAAGAGCATGCAAACAACAACGATTCGAAGGACAATCACACATGTCATGGAGAACACGCAAAGCTACACCAAACCGATGTGGTATGGGTACATGCACCTATCATTTTAAAAGAAACGTGCTGGACAACGAATTATAAAGGGCAAGTTCAATGTGAACACATGCCCAACAAAAAGACAAAGTAAACCTGTGTTTTGTAATTTTATTTTTTAACTTTTCGTTTACATTTGTGTTTTCTTTTTTTAAATGTAAAATGGGCAAACCTCACACATTAAAGAAGGTTGACCAATGGGTTTCCACCTTTGTACGTATAGTGACAAATGTCATTGGGGGTTAAACGTTTTATATTAAACCAGACCTCACACTCACCCTACAAACAGCCTTGTGGATCAGGACAATGCTACAGGAATATCCTCATCCAGGTGTGGGTAATAAACAGTTAAGAAATTAAAAAAGTCTACATTTCATTAATTTTACTAATGATATGGCATCTTTCTTCTATAAGATTTAGGTCCATAACCTATGAAGTGGTAGTTCGTCCATTAAAGTACGGGTAGGTTTGGATTCTATCTATGGCCGCATAAAACCAAAGGCCAAATCAATATGATGCGAGACTCGATGTTTCCATAACATGACACTCGGCATTAACTGCGAAATTCTCGTCTCTTGTAGTACCGTTATTGAAATGGTAGCATTAGGACCGTGTTAGGGCCCCGCAAAATTTTTTTTGCGTGCCCTATAGTAATCACCCTGTCCATCCGTCCACATTTTTCAAGTTTGAAAACAATTATAGGTATTGACTTCAAACTTCGCACATAAGCTCACAACAACAGTAGGCTATTTTATGGCAAGTTACATTACTCTAGCTACAATATTGGAAGAATTATGGCCATTTGTTAAATTCCAATTTACTCTTTTTTCTTCGTAACTTCACAACCATAGTAGATATTCAAATGACACTTGCTATAATTATCCCCAGTGATAATACACATATCTTTAGCAAAGGGCAACAACTCTAGATTTGATAAATTTTGACTTATGCCCCTTTTTAGCTCGAATAACTTTAACATTGGTCAAAGTTAAAAAATGGTTCAAGATATTCAAATGAAACTTGCTATACTTACTTCAATTGACTACGACAATAAGTACATGTATGTGGAGCAAAAACAATATACACATTTTTAGCAAAGGGCGACAACTCTTTAAAACTTTAATAATTTTTGACAGATTCCCCTTAACACTTGCACACAAAACAAACAGATTAATGTAGTTCAGTTTTGTGTATTTCCATTTTGCAAACAATATTGGCCAATCAGGAACAGGTCAATGTCAATGAAACCAATGTCACGATTTCATGAATTCAGTGTGCAATTTTAGTCTCTCAAAGATAATTCCAAACTTTATAAAAGTCAAAGTTCATCATCGTTTTTATGTAGGAAATTAAACCTGCGCTTGTCAAACAACTTTTATTGAACTTTAGAAGGGAGTGAAGTACTTTATTTCAGGAATCAACACATGAAAGTTTGAGGTATGACTTTGTTATTGTGTTTTAGTACAGAAACTTATAGCGCTGATAATAATGCAACCCCACTATACTTCTACACTCCTTCCCTCCCCCTCTTACGACATGCTACCACGGGACCCTGTTCACGACAGTGATAATTCTAGTTCGATTTCTGGATTGTATGATTAATATAAATTGCAGAACTTATTTCACAATCGATGTAAAATACTTAGATATAAATTAAACGAATGTATGACCTAAATATTTGTATAAGATCGCACTGTCTTCAATTGGAATATGTTGGGTTTATATATTAACAGTCGCACATTTTTAAGTATTTGCCGATCTAGGGCCCGCTTCATAGACATATCATAGCTAACATTCGATTTTCATATGCTATTTTTATTAAACTAAGACACATAGAACAATCAAGCGAAATTGTATGAATTATAATTATCATAAATATCTATTTTATCTGTACGTAAATGTTTGGTTAATTTAGTATGCTCTTAATTATTTACGGAAAATTCCGATCTAAGCTAAGATATGTCTATAAAGCGTATCCAGACGTGTCAAAAACATCACTAAACATACTACATGTAGTAATTATAAGGAATGACGTTCGAGCTTATCAAATGGCTCAAAACCCCATGCCAGTAAATTAACGTGATATGTGCACATTTAGCCATATTATAATTATGTTATATACAATGCATTATAGTAGTTTATTAAATCGTTTTTTATTGAGACATACCTACCATCTAGGTGTAAAACGCTTCTATCAAATGTCAAATATGTTATCTTCATGATAAGTATCAGCGATTGGCTGTTGATGGTGGATGACAGTAGTTCTTCCTGAATGATGAAATTTATATTGCATTTTACTCTTTTTAGCACTTGCTGTTTTGTAAGTATTCATTGAAACTTTATGTTATCATAAATTTTGTTGTTTATGCAATGTATCAGAGCGTTGGTCCATTTGTTACCTATTGGTTACTTTACAGCTCGGATCCGGAAGCAACTGACTCTATAAGATATAAAGCGCAATATTTTAGGTAAGGGGTGACATTTTCATCATCAGGTTGAAATAGTAAAGAGAAACAATGAGGATAAGTTCGTTGGTAGATATAATTGTAGTTTGGTGCGTGATACTGTTTTGCGAAGCATCGCATTTTCGTGGCGGCACCATAACTTGGAAACCAACAGGGACTTTATATGAGGTTTTAGTTGTATTATTGTGTATTGCCAAATAATGTATTCATTGACAGTAATTATTTGTTTGCTAATTTCGCAAATAAGCTTACGACGCAATTATAAATTCAACCACTTGGAGCGCATTGCAGTGTTTAAATTTGAATTGAATAAACATGTTATTACTTCATAAGTTGACCTATGGAGACAGCCGTGAAGTGATGGTTCTTTAACTTATAACTGTGTTTTCATTATAGGCTGAGTTTAGTTATCGACTTGGTTGGTACTATGGTGCGGGACATGGGTGCACCGAATCATTGGTGAATCAATATGTGAACAAGTCCAGCTCAGCCTGGATATGTACATCTGGCTGTAATTCAACAATCACTGTATCGAACCATGGTTATATCTGTCTAGCAGCCAGCCAAGATGAAGCCTGGGAACTTGGTGAATTCTCGTTCAAACACACATTCGACGGTGCTGGACCTTTCACTATAACGTACGACATTTATTTTGTATTGTTAATGTATCTGATAAAGACACAATGCATAATGTATTTTAATATTTCGAATCTGTTACATATTATTCACATACCTATTTCGAAACACCGATTCGGATTTTCGAGATCCAGTTCCTTTGATAATTTATCACACTTATTTGTCAAAACAAACAACCTTCAATTATTGTATAACTACTTAGTTATTCAGGTTATGCGTGGATAAGTTTGGACTACGGATCTGGCGGAGGTGGTTGGTCTATTCAAACAATTGTTGACTTTGGAACACGGTCCGACACACTACAACCGAATCATAGCCCAACATTGGTTGGAAAACCCACATACACGTAAGCTCTTTTTTATTCGTGTATGTACTAGATGTGTCCACTTATATTTGAACAAGAGTTAAAGATCCAATACTATGAGTCGGAAACGAAAGAATCAAAATGTCACAATTCAACCGTGTATATTTTAAAGTGGGTGAAATGATATTCGTGTATTCACTCACCTTTTAAACATGTATTTGCAATTTAACATTTCTCGTTACTATCCTTAAGACTCTAAAGTGCTTGGATGCAAGATTATTAAACTTCGGCAGTCTCTATTCTCTATGCATTGTCGTTAGGAAAAAGGTGCGCCAAATATTTTGTCCAAAACCGTTTTGGAACGTTAGTACCGTACGCTAATTATTACCTTTGCACCATAAACATGTATTTCATTTACTATTGTAACAAATAACTGTTTCGTCTGTCACAATTCTGTTCCATATAAAAACTACAATCACACGATTGACTAATAGCTCATAAGTTAGACGTACACGTGTAACTTTGGCTGCCTCAATCTCTGTATTATATTACTAAGTTCCCTTCCATCTATAACAGTTTAAAGTACGGATGTACAGGGACTATAACTATCCCTGTGCTTGATGAAGATGGTGATAACCTCAGGTGTAGATGGGCAACTGGAAGTTCTGAATGTGGATCAATTTGTAACGCTATTCCAAATACTAACCTAACCGCGGTAAGAAAATCCAGGGATTCTGAAAAAATTAACTGAAATATGTATAGTTCCGCATTCATGACAAAAGCAGGTAGCCTGCTAGTATTTATGCGAGTGTGATAACTACCTTTGAGTGCGTTTGTAGCAATTTTCTTCCACGTTTTATTAAAAACGTTTCATTATTAAAAGCACATTAATGCATCAGAGAACGGACAACACATAATAGTACAGGTCAGGTCTCGATACAACGACGCTGTTTGTTCCCAAGCAAAATTTCGTTGTAAAGAATATATCAGTATACTGAAATGATACAAATAGCATTTGTTCCCAAAGGAATGAGGTCAGTAATGGATATGTCAGTAAATCGGGTGTCGTTGTATTGCAACCTGATTGTAGTACGTTACGAGGTATGTACTGCCCTATCGGGAACGAGAATGGTGAACAATATGCATAAAGCCTTTTTAATTTTTGCACTACATAAATGATGGCATTTCAAACTGTATTTTGTTGTTAAACGTACATTCGCCCTAACGCGACACGTCATGGCATGTACCTTTCTCTTGTAAATATGTCTTTTTGCATATGTTTGTATTAAAAGTGTATCGTTAAATTGATATTTTGACCTTTAAACCGCTTCTGAGACTTCGTACTGAAAGTTGCGCGACCATGGCGACGTTGCTATGACATTTACAACGACACGTCAGCGAGGGCATCTTTTAACACATAGCTAGCTACATAATTATTATTACCTTGTTATGACAAGAGGCACACATGACAAGGACTAGCGCCACTCATTCGTCTTTTGTTTTGCGATCTCAAACTCTAGCTTGATTTCCATCCCTGTGGTGCATCTTCCAAGTTGTTTTGGCTAACATAGCCATTTGCAATGAAATACTGTAAGTGCGATCATATTTCGCTATATTTGCCATATAAGCATTTGCATTTATTCACCAAGGGTAAATGTAGTACATTATAATGCTATCCTGATTGTACGTGTCTTCAGCACATTTAAATTTTAAAAAATACGCTTCTGAAAAAACTTGTTCTTTCCCACCACTATAGATTGCATTCTAATAATATTCTTAATGTACTCGCATTACAAAACTTAATGCAGATATATATGTTGTTTTCATTTTTATAGGAAACCTGTTCACTAACGATTCATGCCATTCATAAAGTTGGCGGTATCTATGCGGTTGCTATCATTGTGGAAGATTATCCTGAAAAAAATATCACTATTGGTGGACAGACTTATTCACCAAAAGATGTGATTTCAAAAGCTCCATTTCAGGTAAAGCATGTAACGTTTGCTAAAAATTTCAAATAATTATATATACTGGGCGATTAATGACATCCATAGAATCCATGATGTATGAAGGATTGTATTGTGGTTATTTATTGAACAATTTAGCATTCTTTCTGATTGACTTTTTGTTCAGATGGTGAGCACGTAGTAAGTTATATTAAGTACTACTGGTATTTTATTGAAATATTTGGTTACATGGTAACCTCAATGATTAAACAGCCATTTGCACCCTTGTCAGCTGATCACAGTTTTAGATTTAAATAAAATATCAACAAATGTAAGCAGAACTTAGATTGCTGTTCTGATAATTTTACATGTACAATCTCAGTCCGTATATGTTTCTAATGATTTGTTGCTATTTTTAGTAAATCCTGTCAGTTTCAACGGTTAAAATTGACAAGATTTACTAAACGTAGCGTGTGAAATATACAAAAACATATAAATAGCATACGGATACTCTTTAGCAGGGTGTTTTCCGGACTCAAATATTGCACATTCCTATAAATAGCCTAGCCTCGTTTTTACTAGTTGTGATCGAACAAAATATCACATAGTGATCGAACAAAATATCACACGGAAGGTATATTCGGAAAATACACTGAGAGGTCACGTGAGGTATAATAATACAATTTAATTTAGGTCGTCTGTGATTTGCTTTTATTGTCTAAAGGAAGAGATACACCCGCATTAGAATAGTCTTATTTGTCTTCAGTTTTTGGTTGAAACTCCAGATATTCCTAACAGCTCATGTTCGGAAAAGCCAGTGTTCGTCAGTCCATCTCCACCAGAAACCAAACATATTATAATGTATCAAGGTCATCTGACAGTGTTAAAGTTTTATGCTACATCAACTGGAACAACGTAAGTATATATGTTATTTTACACGAGCAAGAAATGCTGTAAATAAACTTTGAGTTGTTCAGCCGATGAGAACGTCACAAATATCTGCGAAGTGTTCTCAACTAATACTACATTTGGCCGGTTCGTATGGTCTATATCGAACAGATCAATGTATTACTAGTATAAGAAGCGAATAGAAGAGGTCGACAATCGAACACACCCTGCATTCGATGGACCGTGCCATTTTGGTTTGCTATATTTTCGTTGCTCTTTCAACCACTTTCTTCAAAATATTGCGAAGAAGAGACCATATAGCTTCTAAAATGTGAAGTGGCACACTCACCAGGTTCTGTAGATGGCTCGTGAGTTATGTTGCATGTTCTGAATGATCTTGGAGTGAACGGTTTCAGAAAGTGTACATTTAAATTAATAATTATATCTGCGTGATGAAGTCACTATCGTTGACCATGCAGTCGACAGTGGGAAGAACAATCTGCCTACTGTTTTTGTCAAGTGTTTGGATCACATGAATCATTATGTGCTACGAATTTGTCACTACAAGATACTCTAAGGACTTGGCAACTGATAACCCTATTGGCAACTAGTCAATTGAGTAATGGGTATTTAACTACAAACGCTTTTTAATTTATATTAAAAGATTTCTTAAATTTAAGGATTGAATCATTTCTAACAATTGGACCACCAGGAGTGAGTCAGTCTGTCGTACATCCGGATGCTACTCGTCCTGCTGTATACTATGTAGATGTGACGTGGACGCCTACAATAAGTGATATTGGTAGCAAAACACTCTGTCTTGAGGCAACTGATAAACTTGGGTAAGACGACTTATCAAAACATAAACATGATTAAAGTTTGCATGTGCCAGTTGTTATAAACATTCGCTGCTTTACTGCAACAACTTATTTACTCCAGATCACGATCATATAACAAACTTTAAGGGTGCACTAGATAGCATAAAACACTATCAGAAAGGAACGAATAATACAATATGTTTGTTTTACAATAATTTGATTAATGTAAGTATTGACGTATGTATGCAGAATTATCATAGTTTCATCCATGAATAAATATTCACTATAATTACTAGTATTAAGAAAGATGTCAATATCTTACAGAGTTGCAAGTGATCTGTACTGTGTAACAATTACGGTCAATGGTAAGTATAGGAACTTTTCAAACCATATTTATTGTTCAGCCATATTGATCAAATTAGCCATTGGCTCATGTCACATTCTAATCATATAACCAAACGTCTTATATAACTAATACATTTTATTTTGAAATTATTTATTACATAACGCAATCCTTATGCCCACCTTTGTTGCCAATCTGGTGGTTTTCTTGCTCGCCATTGACCACACTCCTGTTCTGCACATGAACAGACAATGTGTAAGTTGCTTGTGAAAGCTAGTACAAATTTCAAGTAGTTCTGATTCTTAATTAAGTAGTTCGTTCCGAAGGTAAGTGGTGTTATTCCCCTGAAATTATCCACCATATTTAACTAAAAACAGAACCTCGGATATATCGCCGTAACACCAAACAAGAACAATGTTGATACCACTAATTCTACGATCTATGATTTCAGAAACATATCTGTATAATAGCAGCCCGTGTCTTAATAAGTTTTGTTTGAACATGCGCAACTGGTTTCACCGATATAATTTGTTCCACATGTTGT
Source organism: Spisula solida (assembly GCA_947247005.1). Lineage (NCBI taxonomy): Eukaryota > Metazoa > Mollusca > Bivalvia > Venerida > Mactridae > Spisula > Spisula solida. The sequence goes on along the minus strand of OX365945.1, from coordinate 24,508,525 downwards.
TATTTACTTATGTCACATGTTATTAACTATAATATTAATTATTATATTACCAGCATTGCTAATTACCCAAACTGTAGTCTTAACAACTTTTTGTCAGCTTTGTGTGCTATTTGATTAATAGCTTTCGAAACGTCGGTAATTCTATTCAAGAGCACTCATGCATTAAATACTATAAGAATATGTCAAACTTCTGGCATTTGGAAGGTGCCCTAGTATGCCCAAACGTCTGCTAAAACTTAGTAGACGGAGCAAGGATGCCTGTGATATGACTTTGTGTAGGAATAGTCTGAATAAGTTAAATTAGTATAAATATTTGTCTTATTTCAGAAAATAGCGAATGTGCTAGCAATCCATGTCTGAACGGGGCGACATGTTTTGACCGCATTAACGAATACCTTTGTGGATGTATGGATGGATTTACAGGCGTTAACTGTGAAACAGGTAAATGCATAATAAGTCTGCTATATGCTGTATCGTTGTTTATCGGGGATTATTGTGTAATAATGCCAATGGTATTATAACGAAATTTATTGGTCGATTTACGTCTGACGTTAGGTCAAATTGTAACATCATATACTTAAACCGGTGATAAAGCACTTAAAAACTTGTTGTAGTATAAATTATGTAATTTAATCTATAATTTCAATAAATAGTGGCATATATTTAGGCACTTCACGATTATGCCTATGTACTACGTGTTATCACGCGCGAGATAGAACCTGTCGTCACGAGGGATAAAACAGGAAGACAATTACGTCTTTTTCCTCAATGACATCATCACCTTGAGATATCAGAAGTTGAAGCTCTTCGATTCACATTTCACGTTTAGTGCTTCTAATTAAATGCGAAGAAATAATATGTTCAATGTTAGAATGTTACCATGGTGGTCACTGAATGTATTCTCAACATTTTAGATTTGTTTCTATAATGTTTAGATATACATGTATTTCATTGTAAGGACTGGTATCATGTCATATTGTCAGTCTTCTTAATTTTGTAATTTATAATTCCTTTTGTGGGATTTTGTGCCTTTCACTCTCTTATGGAATATTTTTTGTATCTTTTTGGAGATGAATGCATCATGCAATTCGCTGAGATTATTTATAATTCAATTCTTTGAAAAACATGTTTTCATTGGTTATTATATATACTTTAACCCTGTTCTATAGTAAATATGGTTTTATGTTAAAGTTATTGACGGATGTGCCTCAGTATGTTGTCTAAATGGTGGCACTTGTATAAGTACTAGAGGGAAAGCCACCTGTGTATGTCCACCTGATGTGACCGGAGACATCTGTCAAACAGGTATTTATGTTTCGTAATGTTCATTTATTGTTTGTAGAAATTAAGTTTTCTACGTCGGCCAGTTTACTGGAATTAACGAGCAAGCGATTGTTTAGGCATGTTATGTTCTTCTTCTGTGACGTGAACTGTGGTCATTTGTTCCACATTTGTGGAATTTGCCAGCTGCTCGGGAAAGTACATGATGTTTTTGTTAAATATTGAGTTATTTGATTGGAACAGCTGTTGGTATGTACGTGTATGTGTGTTTATCCGGCACGGCCTTCGGTTCATCCGATTAATTATTCCACCTTGCCAGATAAACTTTCTCATCCATGTCACTAACCTATTATTCTCTATTTACAATGTTTGTTAGATTACTGTCAATCAAAACCTTGCCAAAACGGCGGAAAGTGTATATACAATGATACCATTGGCTTTGAGTGTATGTGTGTGGATGGCTGGCAAGGTGTACATTGTACGCATCGACACGAAAACCAAACGTTCCCGGGCAATGCAGACCTACTTGTACGTATATTGATACTCATATACGATTTATATTTACGCTATATTGTGAATATTATCTGTAATAACTTTTTTATTCTATGTCAAACATAATTATGCCTATTGTCACTATGCACTCGGTTTTGCGCAATACCATTATCATTTATTTTCAAGTAAGAGCAATAGCTACAATTGTATTGTTTCGTGAGCCAACGTTATCTGATGTGGTGATATTATAAACTGCATTGTTGCGAAAAAACGAACGATTATTCCTTTGTGTTTGCAAATCATTACAAAGAAGAACAGTTTGCACCTTTATTTAGATACGAATCTATACTGTACGATGCCATCGCTTAGTAGCGTACATACGAAAGCATTAACTCACAAGACAATTGCAACAACACCAATAAAAGTTTGCGCAAGTAACCAGTATCAATTAATATCGAACATGGGATGGACATTAATTTTACTTTCCAGTTTAGATTATTTCATACAAGAGGTGTGTTTTATGAAATTGTATATAAATGTACCATGTAGTGAAGGTGTATCCCTTTTTTTCAGACAACAGACTACATGCATTATTCAGACTGTAACTGCTATTTCGGACATGGTAAACGCTGCTACAACCCATGGTACGGAGTGTTAGGTGCTGTGTTGGGATTCATAACCGCCGTTCTAATTTATGCAATTATTGATTGTTGCTTCCATGAACAATGGTGTTGTGCCCAAGACGAAATTCCTGAAGAAGAAAAGAAAGACAAGTCAGAGGGTGAAAACCAAGATGATGGTGTGCCTGTTGTTGAGCTACCGAAACCTGTAACAAAACCAGAACACACTCCTGGACATAGACACAGAAAGTGTTGGGCATGTGAGGTGAAATATAACAAAATACCTCCTCCAGCGCCATGGATGATTCATTAAAATACATTCTAATTTTCTGGCTATTTCATGTAGTGTTCAGCATTCGAAGGTGATGAACATTCGTTGATTTCACCAATGAACGTCAACACACAATCTTCTTTTTCAATATTTAACACTGTGATTGTTTTTTTTTCAACAGGCATATGTTGTTTGTGAACTGTGTTTTCTGAAATAAGTATACAGAAAATACATATTTTATATTTTATACATGTATGTAATTAATATCGTAAATGGTAACGTCAAACAAGAAATAAAAGTGATACCAGTATTTCCTTGTCTGACGCTTGATAAAAATGGCTTCTCTCTTTCATTCATTCGTGGAAATGAATTCCTTTAGGATTGATTACAGAACTGTGAGAACTTTGTGCGACTGGTTTACAGATAATACCTTAGTCACACTAAAAAGTTGTTGTAATACGTTGTACATAGTGTTACAGGCACGAAAGAGCACGACTGTACTGTACAACCAAGAATAAAACACAAACCCTTTGTGTGCGTCACAATCCCAGGGGTGGTATTCAATATTGATCTGATTTAATTGGAGAATAAGGATAGGATAGCCAATCATATTCCCTGTTACTGACCAAGTGTTTGATAATCATATGCTGTGATTTGATTGGTTGTCCTTATCCTTAAGTAAAGAAAGATCAATACTGAATACCACCCTAGAACATCTTAACTACTATAAATACTAAATTCAGGGGTCACAAAGGTCATACGAAGTTGGCGAATCACTGTAAATGGTATGACCCTACAGCGGCAAAAATGATTTTTGATGGCTTTCAACAAAAAGAAATTCGATTAACGCATAGTGGATTGAGCTCAAGAAAAAGAAAACTTGTACATAAAAACCTATCTAATTCTAACCCTATGTAAAACCACAGACATGAATTTTAAAGGAATCAGATAGGGGTTGAAAGTCCGTCAAATACGAATATGAAGTTGAAAAAGATTACTATTTACGGTTTGTAGTTACAAATCAGATCTAGCACCATTTACTAGTTAAGAAATAAGGAATACGTAGCTATGTTAGAATAAAAAAGAGAAGTACGACACTGTGGACAAAGGCAGCACCTAACAGAAACAGCAAGGCACGAAAGAAAAAAGAACACATTAGATGGATCTATTTAAAACGAAAAGGCACACCACAAACAACTATAACTAACAATGCAACTGAACAGCTAAAATCCCATTCGGACAGCCCGCAGCCCTAACCAGCCAATACATCCAGAGCAAGACCATGCAAACAACAACGACATGCCAGGACAATCACACATCACATGGAGAACACACAAAGCTACACCAAACCGATGCGGTATGAGTACATGCACATATCATTTTAAAAGAAAAGGGATGGACAACGAATTCTAAAGAGTGCAATGTGAATACAAGTCAAACACAAAGACAAAGTAAACCTGTGTTTAGTAATTTTAATTTTTAACTTTTCGTTTACTTTGTATTTTCTTTTGTAAATTTAAAATGGGCAAACCTCGTAGACCAAAGGATTTCCACCGTTCTGCCTACAGTGACAAGTGCCATTGAGGGTTAAACATTAAACCAGACCTCACACTTACCCTTCAAACAGCCTTGTGGAACAGGACAGAGTGCTACAGGAATATCCTCATCCAGGTTTGGGTACTTAACAGTTACGAAATTAAAATAGTCTACATTTCATTAATTTTACTAATAATATGACCTCTTTCTACTATAAGATTTAGGTCCATAACCTACATGTTTGAAGTGATAGTACGTCCATAAAAGTACAGGTAGGTTTGGATTCTATATATGGCCGCGCAAAACCAAAGACCAAATCAATATGATGCGAGACTCGAAGTTTCTATAACATGACACTCGGCATTAACTGCGTCTCTTCTGTAGTACCGTTATTGAAATTGGTATCAACTGATTTCTGGATTCTATGATTAATATAAATTGCAGAACTTATTTCTCAATCGATCTAAAATACTTAGATATAAATTATACGATTGTGTAACCTAAAGATTTGACTTTAATTGAAAAAGGTTAGGTTTATACATTTACAGTCGCACATTTTTTAAGTAACTGCAGATCTGCCACCCGCTTCATAGACGTGTCTTAGCTAACATTCGATTTTTCATATGCTATTTTTATCAAACTAAGACACCTAGAACAATCAAGCGAAGTAGTGTGAATAAGAATTATCATAAATAACAATTTTATCTGTACGTAAATGTTTGGGTTCATTTAGTATGCTTTCAATTAGTTACGGAAAATTCCGATCTTAGCTAAGATATGTCTATGAAGCGGATTCAGAAGTGTAAAATACATCACTAAACATACTACATGTAGTAATTATACGGAATGACGTTCGAGCTTATCAAATGGCTTAAAACCCCATGACAGTAAATTAACGTGATAGTGCACATTTAGCCATATTATAATTATGTTATGTACAATGTATTATAGTAGTTAAATAAATCGTTTTTATTGAGTCATACTTACGACGCTTCAATCAAATGTCAAATCTGTTATCTTCATGATAAGTATCAGCGATTGGCTGTTGATTGTGGATGCCAGTAGTTCTTCCTGAATGATGAAATTTATATTGCATTTTACTCTTTTCAGCACTTGATGTTTTGTAAGTATCCGTTGAAACGTTATGTTATCATAAATTTTGTTGTCTATGCAATGTATCAGAACGTTGGTCCATTTGTTACCTATTGGTTACTTTACTGCTCGGATCCGGAAGCAACTGACTTTATAAGATATAAAGTGCACGGTATTTGGTAAGGTCTGTCATTTTCGGGTTGAAATAGAAAAGAGAAACAATGAGGATAATTTCGTTGATAGATCTAATTGTAGTTTGGTGCGTGATACTGATTTGCGAAGCATCGCATTTCCGTGGCGGCACCATAACTTGGAAACCGACAGGAAATTTATATGAGGTTTTGCTTGTGTTATTGTGTATCAATTGCCAGATAATGTGTTCATTGACAATAAGTATTTGTTTGCATCTAAAATTACGCCGCATTTCTAAATACAACTACTTGCATTGAACTGAGTAAAGACAGTACTTAAGGAAGACAGTACACTCGAGATTGCTATATTGAGGTTGTTCCATTTTTCACGCGTTCGCGAAGTTATGTTTCTTAATGAATAAACTGCGTTTTCATTGTAGGCTGAGTTTAGTTATCGACTTGGTTGGCGCTATGATTTGGGACACGGATGTAACGAATCATTGGTGAATCAGTATGTGAACAGGACCAGCTCAGCATGGATATGTACGTCCGGTTGTAGTTCTACAATCACAATATCGAACCATGGTTATACTTGCCTGGCAGCCAGTAAAGCTGAAAACTGGGAACTCGGTGAATTCTCATTCAAACACAAATTCAACGGTGCTGGACCTTTCACTATAACGTACGTCACTTAACGATTCTATATTCTGAATGGAACAAACTTTATTAAATTTGACACAGAACCAAGGGTAGGCAATTTCCAACACTTTTAAATTGTATAATACGGAATCATTTACTTCAAAATACTGTACACATGTTTACTTCAATAAAATACCCAGCCATCAACATACAGATATCATTCTGCAGTATTGTACATTACACACTCGTCAATAAATACATTATTTCAAATCTTACAAATTTCGCGGAACTGTTTTCGGTGATTAAAACACTGTGCATATATTTTAAATATTTCTATGCTGTTGCATGTTATTTACAAAGTTTACACACATTGAAAGATATCATGCTATCTTATAAATGTGACAGAACAAACAACTTTTAATTATTTTATAACTGCTTAGTTATTCCGGTAATGCGTGGATAAGTTTGGACTACGGATCTGGTGGAGGGAGATGGTCTGTTCAAACAATTGTTGACTTCGGAACTCGGTCCGACACACTTCAACCGAATCATAGCCCAACATTGGTTGGAAAGCCTACATACACGTAAGCTTCTTTTTATTCTTGTATGTACGAGAGGTGCCCACTTATATTTGAACAGCGTTAAAGATCCAATACTATCATGCGGACACGAAAGAATCAAAATGTCAGTATTCAACTGTGTATATTTTAAAATGTGTCGAGTCATATACATGTATAGACTCACTTTTTAAACATGAATTTGCAATTCAACATTTCTCGTAACTATTCTTAAGATTCCAAAGTGTATGGATGCAAGGTTATCAAACTTCGGTAGTCTCTATTATTTATGCATAGTCGTCAGGAAAAAGGTGTGCCAAATATTTCGTCCAAACACGTTTTGAAACGTTAGCTCAAAAAAAACGTACAGCTTACATTTTGGCTTTTTTGTATTACTACGCTCCCTTCCATCTATTTCAGAATAAAGTACGGATGTACAGGGACTATAACTATCCCTGTACTTGATGAAGAGGGGGATAATCTCAGGTGTAGATGGGCAACTGGAAGTTCTGAATGTGGATCAATTTGTAACGCTATTCCAAATGCTAATTTAAATGCGGTAAGAATACTCAATGGTTCTAGATAAAACACTAACTGAAATATGTATGGTTCCGCATTCATGACAAGGCACGTTGCCTGCGAGTGTGATAACTACCTTTGTTGCAAGTTTCTTGTACGTATTATTTAAAACGTTTCGTTATGTGAACAAGCACACTAATTCGTCAGTGAAAGCGGACAACCTGTAATCGAACAGGTCAGATTTCGATGCAATGACGCTGTTTTTTTCCAAGCAAAATGTCGTTGTAACGAATATGTTAGTATACTGAATTGATACATAGAGCATTTGTTCCCAATAAAATAATGCCAGTGTATGAATGTGTCGTTGTATCGGGACCTGACTGTAGTACGTAGCATTGCTTCTTGTGTTCTGCGCTATTGTGAACAAGAATGGTGCACAATATACATAGACGTTTGGCACAGTGTTGCGACTATTTCCTGTAACATGACGTTGACGTTACTTGATTACTACACGTTGTAGATTTAGACTTATGTTATTGTTTAGATAAAACATTATCATGAAGTGATAAAAGGCACATGTGTATTAATTTTTAACATTTCTTTGACAAATTTATGACTTCATAGTCTAATTTTTGCGAAGTTGGCTCGTTTATACACTGTGGGATTGGCGCCAACCATTCATCATTTGTCTTTTGATCTCCAACTTTCCACAGGCTAAACAAATGTCCTTGATTTCCATCAATGTTGTGCGTCTTTCAAGTTGTTTTTGGACAAATATACCCATTTAGAATGATAGACTAAAAGGGGTGTCATGCTTCGATACCAATGCTTCGATTCCCAACACTATTAATTACATTCTAATGTTAGTAATACATTTCATGTACTCATATGTAAAGTTACCAAACCTAATGTAGATATGTTGTGTGATATTTTTTATAGGAAACATGTTCAATTACGATGAATGCTAATCATAAAGCTGGCGGTATATATGCGGTTGCTATCATTGGGGAAGATTATCCTGAAAAAACTATCACTATAGGTGGACAGACTTACACACCCAAAGATGTGATATCAAAAGCTCCATTCCAGGTAAAGAATTTAACGTTTGATTATACCAGTAATTTTATATACCACACTGATAGTGACATCCATTGTATTCACAGTTGATAGAACAATAATGGAATTATAGTGGTAATATTATTTATTTATTGTTAAGATGCATAGGTCGCTTTCATTCTTTCTAATTGACCTTTTGTTCTGATGTTATGAACATACGTTGAGTAATACAGGTATTCCCTTTAAATGATTGGTTTCATGGTAATCGCATTGATGAAACAACCATTGGTACTCTGTTGACATAAACTGGTCACCGTTTAAGTTCGTCTAAATATTGAGGTTGAATAGTTAGCACGAGAGTATGAACGGGCTTGGAATGGAATGTTATTACAATATTATTAAAGTCGTCTGTTAGTGAGCCCTTACAAATGAAGAAATACACCACTTTAGAATAATTTTATTTGTATTTCAGTTTTTGGTAGAAACTCCAAATATTCCTACCAGATCTTGTTCGGACAAGCCAGTGTTTGTCAGTCCATCTCCTCCAGAAACCAAACGTATTATAATGCAACAAGGTCATCTAACAGGGTTAAAGTTTTATGCTACGTCAACAGGAACAAGGTAAGTATATATACGTATACGTTATTTTTACCCGAGCGAGAAATGCTGTAAATAAATTTTGAGTTGGTCAGCCAATGAGAACGGCACAAATATCTGCGAGGTGTTCTCAACTAATAATACCTTTGTTGGGTTCGTAAGGTCTATATAGAACAGAGCAGAGTATTACTAGTATAAGAAACTGACAGAAGAGATCGACGATCGAACACACCCTCCATACGTTTCACGATAACCACGACCGAGTCATGATCTTCACATTCATTTGAGTGTACCTCTTATTATTTCAGAAGCTCTATGGCTTCTTCTATTCGACATTTTGAAGAGGTTGGTTGAGAAAACAACGAACATTAGCAAAACAAAATGGCACCGTGCATCGAAGGGTACATGTTATTAATGATCTGGGAGTGAATAATTTGCGATAGTGTACATTTAAATTAATAATGAAACCTGTGCGATAAAGTAAGTATTGTTTACCATGCAGTCGACGGGGAGATCAATCTGTTTCATGTTATGGGAGTTTCTTTGCCAATTTAGTGCTTGGATCACGGACACCATTATGTGTTACGAATTTGGCTCTTAAGATAATCTAGTAACTGATGACCCGATCATTGGCAACTGGTCAATTGAGAAATTGGTATTTTACTATAAATGTACATTATAAGATTTCTTATATTTAAGGATTGAATCATTTTTGACAATTGGACCACCAGGAGTGAGTCAGTCTACCGTACATCGGGATCCAACTCGTCCGGCTGTATACTTTGTAGATGTGACGTGGACGCCTACAATAAGTGACGTTGGTAGCAAAACAATCTGTCTTGAGGCAACCGATAAATTTGGGTAAGACTCACTTATCTAACAAAAACATTTCGCTGCTTTACTGTTCACAACAACTTAATTACTTCCGCACACGATAATAAAACAAACTTTAAGAAGGCACTAAAACATAGAACACTATCAGAAAGGAGCATATGATACAGTATGTTTATTTTACAATCTGATAATTTGACCAATGTTAGTATTGACGTTAATGTTGTCTGAACTTTTGTGACATTCATGAGTAAAAATATTCGCTATATAATTACAAGTATGTAGAAATGAAGTTATTATCTTTCAGGATTGCGAGTGATCTGTACTGCTTAACAATTACTGTTATTGGTAAGTATAGGAACTATTAAAATTATTTAGCCATACTGATCAAATTAGCCATAGTCTCATGTCGCATTTGAATCATAACCAAACGTATTGCATTATGATAAATACATTTTGCTTTTAAATTATTTACTCATATTGTATATCTATGCCCACTGTTGTTGTCTATCTACATTTATACTCCGACACGCCCACTGATTCCATTCAAAAAGTGTACATTATTTTCGTAAGCGGACACTTTTGTGAGCTTAAGAAAACTGTTTCACTCATAAAATAATTGCCATAAATGGTCAATTAGACGAAAACTGACAAATCTGTAACAGTTAAATAAACGACATAGTAACTGATTGCCTAAAGCATAAAACTTGGAGCTAGGAAATTGAATAAACACACAACATGTATTAATATGCTGCATTACTGTAAAAAACATCAAGTTTGTGGTGTTAAATTATATTCAATCCTTACAATTTATCTACACCCAAATAACTATACAACAATGGCTTATTTTTTATAATCCCCAGAGTAAAACGTCTCTAAATTGAATGATTTTACAGTATTATTACCGGTAGCAATTGAAACAGAACTACAAACCATTTGTAAGCTTGAAACATATATTGTGCAAATTGACAATCAATTGCACGAAACCAGAATTATATACTAGTACATCAACCTTTCTTTTCCATTTTTTTCATGTGAATTGGTGATGCCATTAAGTATCACTTCAATACAACACTATATCAATAAATAAATCCATGTGAAAAATGTATGTTTAAACTAGAAAATATGTAATTATGTTAAGGATCATATCATAATACAATCAGTTTTTTCAAGTATAAATCAATTACATTGTCTTAACATTCACAAAACAGTTAACAATCTATTAGAAGATTTTTATATGAACCTGTTTGAAAATATTTTCATGGATTGTCTATTTTTAAATACAAAATAAAAGACAAATAATATGCACAGATATGTACCTTTGTGCATCAAGCCTGTATCATTAGTCACCAATGTGGAAACCTATAGATGTGTATTCTTTTATATGGTGGGTGTAATAACATATGGGCACACTTGATGTTTACTCAATAAATTTTCACATGCTAATAAATGCTCAGCACTGTATGAATGGACAATTAGATAATCCCTAAGGATCATTAGGCCAAGCTTACTTTGAACATTAGAATTATATTTTCTAAAATGCAAAACATCTTCTGTTCTTGAATTGTGCCAGAATAGATTTTGATAATCATTATCACTCTGGTGATCGTCTTGTTTTTGTCGGAGTATAAGTCATATATAGTACTAGTTATTCTTCAAAAGTGTCTTCTTACAAGGGTTCGCCTCGGACAATTATGTTCTTTGTCCTCACAAAACTGTACAAACACCCTTGTAAGAAGACTCTTTTGATGAATAACTAGTACTGTATCTATTACGTATATCGTCGCCCGAGAACTATAGTGTTCTATGTGTCTTTTTCTTGTTTTCGAGAAAATCCGGCGACTTATATATAGACCGATGTTATTCTTGCGCCATTGACCGCAAACCTGTTCTCCGCATGTAGATAAAAAGTAATAAAAAGTAGTTCTGAATCTTAAGTAGTTCCGAAGTTAAGTAATGTCATTTCATCGAAACTGTTCATAGAATTTGACTGAAAGCTGAATATTGGATATCACCGTAACATCAAAAAAGAACAATGCATGATGCCAATAATTTTACGATTTATGATTTCAGACACCGATCCGTGTGATAGCAGCCCTTGTCTTAATCATGGTACATGCACACTCGATGGATATACGGATAATTTTGTTTGTACATGCGCATCTGGTTTCACCGATAGAATTTGTTCCACAGGTTCTTATTTACTTATGCCACATGTTATTAACTATAATAATAATCATTATATTACCAGCATTGCTAATTACCCAAGCTGTAGCCTTGACCACTTTTTGTCAACTTCGTGTGCTATTTGATTAATATCCAACCTGCAATCGAGCCAGCTTTCGAAAAGTCGGTAATTATATTCAAGTGCACTCATGCCATGAATACTATAAGCATATGCTAACCTTTTCTGGCAGTTGGAAGGTGCCAAAGTACTCCATATATTCTGCTTAAACTTAGAAGACGGAGCTAGGATGCCTGCGATATGTTTTTGAATGTTGTAAATTTATTAAGTTAAATTAGTGTACATATGTTCGTTTTATTTCAGATATTGATGAATGCGCTAGCAGTCCATGTCTTAATGGGGGAACATGTTCTGATCGCATTAACGGATACCTTTGTGGGTGTATGGATGGATTTACAGGCGTTAACTGTGAAACCGGTAAATGTATATTCAATCAGCTACAATCTTTGGTGCGAGCACATTGCATAATTGCTGTCGATCTTACACCAAAATAGAAATAGCTACACTTATAATTTTGTCGGGCGTCGTGATCCCACTTTTGAAAGGGTTCACATATGCCAATAATAGTGGCTACAACGTGCTACCCATTTGGATTTTGGAAAATCACATATCCTTTCCGCTATCACGATTTTTTGGGGGATTAGGAGAAATTAACATGGAACCTATACTCCGTCCCTGAGACATTTTTGACTTGCAGCACTGATTTTGATCGATACATCCGGATGCTACACACCTGACCGAATAGTCACCGGAAATGACGATGTGATAGTGACCCTTGCGTGAATAACTCTTGGTAAGCCTAATTATTGATCCCGACCCCTTTGTCTAGCGTCATATTCCTTCTATATAAAAAAATACTTTTTAGCGCTAAATATTAATGCAATTTCACAGGGATTCGTAACGCAATGGCGGGTATGACCAGTATTTTCAGTTTTGGAAAACCTACGTTCAAAGCACTCTTTAAAGGGGACCAGCGGGTCCAAAAACCTGTACACGACTTGGGCCCGTAATATCCCTTTGTTTGGGATGCATGTGTACCCATGACAGCAAAACTCCCGAATTTTGGCATTTAGGTCGTAAACTACGGAAGGCCGACATGGCCACCCCGGCCAGTCTGCATTAGTACGCTATGATAGCGGAAAGGATATACTGCTTTTAAAGTGCACACACATCGCCATAATAATGAGAAACCTGTGTGGACAGGCGATGGGTGTATGAATAGTTTCTAGATGTATTATGGAGGAGTTAATTTAGATATATTCATCTGATTTTAGATATTGATGAATGTGCTAGTAGTCCCTGTCTGAATGGAGCGACATGTTACGATGGCATTAACCAATATGATTGCGGATGTCTGGATGGATTTACAGGTGTTCACTGCGAGACAGGTAAATGACAAAAATATGGGAAGCGGTGGTCTAGATTAGATGTACGAGAGGTGCCCCACTTAAATTTGAACACCGTTGAACATCCGATATTTTCATGCTGACACGCTATTATCGAAATGCCATGTATATTAATGTACTTTACTAACATATCGATTCACTTTTTTGTATTTTTGCTGTTTAGTTAGACCCCAAAATGTTTAATCAACAATTTTGTAGTGGCATCGACGTGATTTTTTTTAAGACAGAAAGCCCCAATAGATGGTGTAAACACTGATCGAGTGTAATCTGCTTTATCATTACGATTCCAAAGTTTATGAATACAGGGTGGTGAGACTTCGGCATTTACTATTTTCAAATTGGTGTAATATACTTGGAATTCGTGTTCTTAAGGTATGGAATAGTGTGATTGTGTTTGGGTATGAAGCTAAGTCTTGACCAGAACACCATGTTCCAGGCATTGTCGTCAGGAACAAGATGTGGCAAACACTTTGTCCAAAAACTATTTTAAACATTAGGAGCATAGTCCTGTGCGTTTATTTTTTCCCTTTGTAGAATAAATATGAGTTATATTTTATTAGTTTTAACAAACAACAGCACAAGTCATGCAACCGGTAGGAAACTCACGTTGCTTAACGAATGTTAACGTTTTGATAATCTCGTTGACACTTCTCGACGTGTTACCGTAAATATCTCAATGATAAAGCATTATCTCAACAGAGGGGACAAAGATATCGCAATTACCGTTCCGTTGTAGCATGAACGGGGGTTAAAGACGATTGTCTCCCTTGGACTTTTTTTGGTAAAATCGGTGGTGAACACCGACCGTTTTTCAGAGCCTGATACTCGCCATTTTTTAAATTACTTGATTAATAGTTTCAAAGATACTCCTACCTTCATTGCAATCACAATTTCGGTTATTGGATTTATTCTAGTTATCATATAACCATAGGGTACGATCTTTGAAGGAATCATCACATTTTGGCATTTTTTATATGATGTATTTACACCTTCTTGGTGCTTCTTAAGGAGCATTCGGCCTTAAAAAAGCCAAACGTCACACCCTCTACAAAATTGCTGATTTCGGCTCGAATCATATTGCAAACACACCAAACAGTGAGTGCACATGTACCTGACACATTATTTTACGCGGTTCAAAAGAGTTCTTTCATTTATATTGGGTTAACATGAACATATCGGATATTCAACGGTGTTCAAATATAAGTGGGACACCTCTCGTAGGGCGCGCGCTGTGAATGCTTTCGGTAAGAGTGTACCAACCTACTATCGGGGAGTACAATTGACTTATCGGATGCATGTCTGATAGTACTTTAAATTGGTACTTGGTTTTAAATGAATATTTAATCTGCTATATTCTTTGGTAGGTCTTCATATGCCAAGAAAGAAGGTTATATCCATCAGATTTGTGAAAGCCCGGTGGTTATATTCAAATTACAACACATGCAAAACATAATGGAAGAAGTTCCTTGCTTGAGGTTGGCCAGTTTGTTAGTGCCCACATTTGCCTAGCAAAATGCTACACGCAGGACTTGTGTATGGCGTATGTATGACTTTACAACAAAATATGAAACTTGCTATGTTCTTGTTTTCAGATATTGATGAATGTGCCAGTGATCCATGTCTGAATGGAGGGATATGTTTTGATCGCATTAACGAATATGTTTGTGGATGTATGGATGGATTTACTGACGTAAACTGTGAAACAGGTAAACATATACTAGTAATCAGTCTACTGTAGTCTATATCGTTGTTTATTGTTAGTAGCGAGTATTAAATTAAAACATGTGTAATAATTTCAATGATATTATAACTAACTTTAAACAAGTGACAGGAATACAATTACACGTGCTTTCAATGAAATCATCACATCGACACATCAGAGGTTGAAGTTTTACGATTCAAATATCACGTTCAATGCTTCTGAATAAATGTGAAGTAATAAAATTTCAATGTTAGAATATTACCATGGTGGTCACCGAATTTATTCGTCACATTCTAGATTTTCTTTCTGTAATGTTTAGATATACATGCATTTCAGTGTAATAACTGTTATCATGTCATATTGTCACAGTCTTCTTAATTTTGTAATTTGTGATAGTTCATTTATGGGATTCTGTGCCTTTCATGCTATTTCTTTTTAATGTTTTTTTGTATCTTTTTGGGAATAAATGCAGCATGCAATTTGCTGAGATTATTTATTGTTCCATTCTGTGTAAAACATTTTTATTGGTTAAATACTTTAACCCTGTTCTAAAGTAAATGTTTATGTTTTTCATGAAATAAAACTATGTCCTTTTCCTGTTAAAGTTAATGACGGATGTGACTCAGTATGTTGTCTAAATGGTGGCACTTGTATAAGTACTAGAGGGAAAGCCACCTGTTTATGTCCACCTGATGTGACCGGAGAAATCTGTCAAACAGGTATTTATGTTTCGTAATGTTCATTTATTGTTTGTAGAAATTAAGTTTTCTACGTCGGCCAGTTTACTGGAATTATATCCAGCAAGCGATTGTTTAGGCATGTTATGTTCTTCTTCTGTGACATCAACTGCGTGTGGCGACTTCTTGTTTGTTCGTTTGTGGAGAACTGTATAGTTTTAATTTTCTCTGAAGCCACATTGGAACTGCTTTTTTATTTATTCCTTTTTGTGTCTTTAGTTAAAATTATAACTCTGATGAAATACAACACTTTTCTAAGTTAACACTTTTATTTTTACTTTTTACAGATTCATTTATTTTAATGATGACTAAATATTTCATTTCTAAATTCTCAGATAAATTGACCGCAGCCATAGAGTCTTATCTTAAATGTCATCTAACCTATACTAAAACATTTGCCTTATATACTGTAACTGCGCGCCAAGGAAAGTTTCCATTGGCGCAAATAATTATGGCGCATAAATACATCGGACAAGTACCGATATTGGTGCATTAAACAATGAACTATGATGAAGTGGCGCAAGTAATATGGCGCACTTATTCAACCAAAACATAATATTTGTATTACATATAAACATATATGCATAAAAACATATCAAAGAAATCAACAACTGCATTTGTGCAGGAAACACAGACCCTAAATGTCAATTTGTGTACTTTTACGACACTGCGGTCATTTGTTCCACATTTGTGTAATTTGCCAGCTGCTTGGGAAAGTACTAGATGTTTTTGTTAAATATTGAGTTATTTGATTGGAACAGCTGTTGGTATGTACGTGTATGTGTGTTTATGCGGTACAGCGGCTTCAGTTTGGCCTTTGGCTTATCCGATTTATTATTCCACCTTGCCAGATAAACGTTCTCATCCATGTCACTAACCTATTATTCTCTTATGTACAATGTTTGTTAGATTACTGTCAATCAAAACCTTGTCAAAACGGCGGGATGTGTATATACAATGATACCATTGGCTATGAGTGTATGTGTGTGGATGGCTGGCAAGGTGTACATTGTACACATCGACACGAAAACCAAACGTTCCCGAGCAATGCAGACCTACTTGTACGTATAGTTATAATCTTTACGCTATATTGTGGATATTATCTGTAACAACATTTTTATTCTATGTTAAACATAATTATGCCTATTTTCACTCATGCAGTCACCGCATACGGTCTTGCCCAATACCAATATCATTTATTTTCAAGTAAGGGCAATAGCTCCAATTGTATTGTTTCGTGAGCGAACGTTATCTGATGTGGTGGTATTATCAACTGCATGGTTTCGAAAAAGCGAACGATTATTCCTTTGTGTTTGCAAAACATTACAAGAAGAAGAACAGAACACCTAAAATTGGATTCGAAACCATACTGTACGGCACCATCGCTTAGCAGCGTGACGTACAAAAGCATTAGCTCACAAGACAATTGCAACAACACGAATAAAAGTTTGCGCAAGTTACCAGTGTCAGTTAATATCGAACATGGGATGGACATATTACCTTCCAGTTTAGATTATTTCATACAAGAGGTGTGTTATATGAAATAGTATTTAATTTATACCATGTAGCAGAAGGTATATCCCTTTTGTTTCAGACAACAGACTACATGCATTATTCAGACTGCACCTGCTATTTCGGACATGGTAAACTCTGCTACAACCCATGGTACGGAGTGTTAGGAGCTGTATTGGGATTCATAACCACCGTTATAATTTATGCAATTATTGATGGTTGCTTCCACGAACAATGGTGTTGTGCACAAGACAAAATTCCCGAAACAGAAAAGGAAGAAAAGTCAGAGACTGAAAACCAAGATGATGGCGTGCCTGTTGTTGAGCTACCGAAACCTGTAACAAAACCAGAACACACTCCTGGACATAGACACAGAAAGTGTTGGGCATGTGAGGTGAAATATAACAAAATACCCCCTCCAGCGCCATGGATGATTCATTAAAGTACGCACATTTCGTTGGTTGTACATATATCATGAAATGTAAACCATTTGAATTGATACGTGATGAACTTCCGCGGATTTCATTCAATAATGTGATCAAATGATCAGTTCAAAATCCCACAATCATTCGACCTCGGAAATACTTAACAATGTGTTTCCCTTCCGAGTTTTAAAATCTATGAATATAAGGTCCCACGAAATTTGTTAAACAACATAATTAACCATATTTTTGGCCCCAACGTCCGGACCCCAGCCGTCAACCGTATCGATCTGTAGGTTTTACTTCATTCACAACAAACATCTCATCTAGCTTTAGTTCAGTCGATAAAGTGCGTTGACTAATTATGGAATATTTCTGGGTCAATTGCCGAGTGGCAGGGTACAATAACTACTCCTTGTTCGTGTATGATATAACGTTCAGTGTATGTTCCCACAAGCAGAATTATGTGCTATCATAATTATCCACAGTTTCAATAAAACAATAAGGCAACCCGTCTAGGTTCTTTTTCCATAAAAATGCTTCAACTTGAATTTTGATACCTAGACAGGTGGTAACTTCCTAAAGGTCATAAAGGCCGCGGCCTACACTTTTTCACAGAAACTCGAAAAAATAAAAATGCCAAAAATGCAATAAAAATCAAAGAGGTATGGGGTATAGGAGCATATTCACCCTATCTCAATTGAGATGCGTAGTTTTTAGTCTAAAAACGGCTAAAAATGCACCTGCGGCGATATAGAAATTAAAAAAAATCCGAGGGATCATGCCCCCGAACCCCCCTAAAATAACGTGGCCTACATATTGATTTCGACTAAGCTACGCCCCTGCTAGTACATGTACAATTGAGATATTTTTATAACAGAATATACAAGAAATAAATACTACAAACAATTACATAACATGAAATTATTGGTGTATGAACTTTGATTCTAATCTTTAAATATGAACGTGATAAAACTGTCTAAAACCAACACTCTTCAGAAACACTTTCGACAACTTCTCCTGCTTAACATCATTTGATGCAGACATGAGTTCTGTCAACAGATCACATACGAATGTATACGTCACAACATGTACCCCATTATTGAAGATGTCATCTTGAAAGTTTTGAAAGTATGCTCTTTATCCTGTTCAATAAGTTAATATAGATCTAGATCACTATAAATATACTAGAATGAAATTACTTTAATAATTTGATTAGATCAACAACTTAACTTATTTCCCAGGTATAAATGATCCATTACGGGTGCAACATGAATTGAATAAAAAAAAATTAGGCTCTACGAAGATTTGAACTGGCATTACGCACTTCAAAACTTCAATTCATATTCAAGACGGCGGCTCACCCAACTGAGCTATTCAGGCGACTGACTGATAAAGTAATAAAATCAATATTGATTTAATATTCACACCACGAAGTTCAACGGAAATTGCCGAATGACTTCCAGTTGTGTATTGGTCTAAATATAGTAACAGGGTCTAGACAGGTTTGATTTAACTTGAAATAATCTCGTTCAAAGCACGAATTTATGCAATATGCTTGTCGTATCTGGTGTATTTGCAATTCAATACACGTATTTGATATTAGAAGCTTTGCTTCGAACGTATTTTGTGCTGCTTTATAAAGCGGTGTATTTAATTTTCACCTGTTGACTCGGTGTGATCATTGCTGAACTATGGCCAGTGTTATGAATGTAAACAGTTGATTACACTTCTCTTTGGTGAATAAAATAGTAATTTACAGGATATATTTAATCAACCCTTGCTGCAGAAATTGAGAATGACTCCTTAGGCTAACATTTGGATGGAATTAAATATTTTGGCTTCCCGAATTCTCGACACGGATCTGCGAAATCGAACCGGTGATTTATTCCTAAAATAATGAGCAACACGGCAGTTGATTTTGAACAAAAATAAAAAATTGCCACCCAAAATACACACGTAATTTCTGCCCATGAATATACCTATGATGTCATTGATTTTATTCAGTTTATCATGACAGTTATTGTTATTGTTTACCTGGCAAATGCATGAATTTGCTTACTTCCGCATTTACCTGAGCTTTGACGTCATTTTACGGAAAATGACGTCACTTGCGATAAGGGTGAAAATCGCAGAGCCTGGCTCAGATACATTTGTACTATAGATAAACCATGTTTTTTGAGCCGTGACTAATTTATGCAGCAAAGTTTATTCATCCTAAAAGGTTATGTATATATAAGCAATACCAACATAAGTTAAATAGGGTGTTTCATTGAGTAACTGAATACGTGGCCCAATGGATTTGGCGATGATCTATAAAACTTACTTTTCTAGGTTCTATCTTTGGTAGAGTCGCTTTTTATATATTTTTTCAAACCCCTTGTTTAAGTAATATTACACAGGAAAGTTATGCATTTCCTGGAATTTATTTAATAATGAGTCTTTATTAGACAAAATTAAGTGTCCTTAGTCGTAGTAACCGCGCGTAATTATATAATTTTGGCTGCGACTAGTAAAATTACTGGTGAAGATGCTCGTATGATAAAGAATATTTTCATGGTTCATATTTACAGAAATTTTGCAAGGAGTTTATATATAAAATAGTCTATGTGTATTGAATAAACACTGGCGTTAGATATTGCAATAAACTGTCTTTAAGCACCCACTATGTATTTAAATGCACCATCCGACATGGAGACAGACACAACTGACGGGTATCCAACCAATACACGATGTCGACAATCTTTGACACTCGTTTAAGCATTGGATCCAGTAAAAGGTAATGAAAACAATGAAACATGAAAACCCATTTCATGTAGATTGAAAAGCCATAATAATAAAATGACATTTAAACAATGCCTTCATGTTCTTGATGAAAAAGAAACAAACAAACAATGTAGTTGAAAAAAAAGTGCAGTGTCTTCATGTTCTTGATGAAAAAGAAACAAAAATGTAGTTGAAAAAAAAGTGCAGTTAGCAGGACTTGAACCCGCATGTCTTAGACTGAAAATCAAGCTCTCTACCGATTGAGCCAGCGATACTGACAATGTCATGTCATACAAAAAATTATATCAACGCATTTTAAATGTATCCCAACCACTATATTCACACACCATGACTAAATAGTGTAATCTCCCGTCACGGCTCAAAACTCGTGGCTGATCTATAGTGTTGTGTTCTCGCTTTTTTGTTTGTTTTGTAATTATTGTCTTTATTATGATTTATCATGTATTGTACATTGCCAAAGGCAAATAGTTTGCCAATAAACTGTTATAGCTTATCCAATATAACCTGTCCTGTCAAAATAATAAAATAGTACCACTTGCAGATTTCCCTCGTTTGTTGGTTGATGAAAATGGTTTCTCCAGATCGTCTTTCATTCCTTAAGATGATAGATACTTTCTGGAATGATGTGTCAGGCATAATTAAATAACATTTAAAAATTGTTTTATAATAGACCATAAATGCTAATTAGTATGAAATATCTATCAGTTACTAGTATACACATTGTTAACATTGATCGATACATTCATAACATATCTGCCCAATTGTACTTTGTCATGAAGGCCTTTGATCAATAAAACAAGTAAGAGATAAACAGTTACTGAACAGGTAATCACTTTTTCAAAAGATAAGCGGAACGTATATCAACACGACACACGTAGAAACTGGAACAAAACACATGCAGGTTCGATCCAAGCCCGTAACCCAACACATTCGTGAAAATGGTAGGTACAGGTATATTATGTATACATCCCTCGCTTGGCGCGCAATATATGGTGGTAGTTCCTGGTTATTGCTGGCTGGGTAGGCTTGATATGACTGAAGTTATATTGACTGTGGGACCTACAAAGCAAACACAAGTAGAAAAAACAATCCACATTGTATAAGAACGTATTTTCCATGATGTTCAATTTTACCTAAACAGGAACAGATTTACAACATGTAATTATCTAAACAGTGTAAAGAATCAATGATGTACACATAAAATACCACAAAAAACGAAAGAACATAAGTGGCACCACATTGGGAATGGCCAGGTACTTGATGACGTTCATGGTATGCATGTTGTGTTGCCAATGAGAACAGATGATGTACACGTATATAAAACGGAAGAAAAATGAAGTAACGGACCAACTGCTTCAAGACAAGCATTACATTAACTGGCGAAAACGTCGATACACCTTGACTGTTATATTACTACCATGGACCATGTTACTGTATGTATACACAAAGATTTGTCCGCTTGATGCTTCAAAATGTGTTTTGCAGCCAATTTGCATTTTAATGATTGGGGGAAGGGCGGTAGTATAATGTACAGGTATGTCTGAAAGAAGACTTTAAATTAGTTCTTTACTTTACAGCCAAAGATAATCATCATTAGCAAATTTTTTGGCGTGCCCTACAGTAATCTCCCTGTCCGTCCGCCCGTCTGTCCGTCTGCCCGTCAACATTTTTCATGTTTTTTCTACATAACTTGGAAACTATTAATGGTATCAACTTCAAACTCTAAACATAAGCTCACACCAACAGTACGCTATTACATGACAAGTAACATAACTCTAGCTGCAATATTGGAAAAAATATGGCCCTTTGTAAAATTCAACCTTGCCTCATTTTTCAGTTTTTTTCTTCATAACTTGCACACTATTAAAGATATTACCTTCAACAACAGTACGCTAACTTATGACAAGTTACATAACTCTAGCTACATTATTAGAAGAATTATGGCCCTTTGTTCAATTCAATTTTCCTAAATATTCATGTTTTTTTCTTCATAATTTCAAAACCATAATAGATATTCATATGCAACTTGCTGTACTTATTGTCAGTGATAATACACATATCTGAAGTAAACGGCAATAAATCTAGCTTTGATAAATTTTGACTTATGTCCCTTTTTCAACTTCAAAAACTTACATTGGCCATAGTTCAAAAACTGTACAAGATATTCAAATGAAACTTACTGGTATTGACTACGACAATAGTACATGTTTGTGGAGCAAAAAACAATACTCACATTTGTAAAAAAGGGCAACAACTCTAGCTTTAGTACATTTTGGATGATTTCTTTAAACACTAAAACATATTAATTTAGTTATTTTTGTAAATTTCCATCATGCAATCAATATTGACCAATCCACAGGGGATTGACACATAATTTTTTTGGTTCACGATAGCCTTATACCAGTTTGTAGTATACATACTGGTATAAGGCTATCGTGTACAAAACAAAAATATGTGTCAATCCCCTGTGGACCAATCGGGATGATGTAGGAACAGGGCAATGTCAATGAAACCAATGTAATTATTAAATTGAACTAAGTCAGCACACTTAGTATATCAAAAATAAGTTCAAACTTAATATTTATTTTAGAAGGAAGTGAATTACTTTATTTCAGGTATCAGTACATGTATAGATATGAATTTATTGTTGTGTCTTAGTACAGAAAATTGCAACTAATAGCACTGATAGCTATGCAACCCCACTATATACTGAGCAAAACTTCTAACAGAACACTTTTAAAACTTGAATATAACCATAATATGTTAACTTACAGACTTCAAATTTTGCATAGTCTTAGCAATATAGATTATGTACAGAATACAGCTAACCCCGTGAAAATACATTAAACAATCACTCGTCCATAGCGGAAAACCTTAAAACCTCATTTTTGCATGAGATTTTCCCGGAACCGCGGTTTTAATGATGATTGTGTATATTTATCCTAGGATGTGGATAGGTAAATCTGAAAAACAAAATATTTAGTCGAAAACATGTCGCGTATGCCAATGGCAGACCGCGAAAGAACGGTCGGTATGCTCACTGTTGGGGGTCTATGCGACAGATCAGTGTAACATTAATATAAACCATCGAACCTGTTTTTTGTTTTATTTTACATGTGTGTGAATACAAATACGCCTTAAAAGAAATAAAATAAATGCATTGGAAATCACAGGGCCCTGGTCACGACAGTGATATTTCTAGTTGATGAAGAGATACATTGTTAAACCAATACAAAAGAGGATATATGATTGAAATTTCGTTGATCTAGTTTCACAAAAATGATCATTCAACTGGAATGGATACTCATTGAAAATATCTAATCTAGTGGATGGAACAGTTTGATTTCACATCTTTTTTCGTTATTTAGAATTATTAAGAAGTATTTGAATTATTTTAAGCTGCGTACACTTTAGGAATAGTTTTTGATACGAGTAAACGCTAGTAATGAGTATGTATACAATTTAATCGCAACTGTAAGGAATATTAAATTGTAAAGATGCCGTTATATGAACAGGCGTTACAAAACAAGAAGTCAAGTTTCTTTTCTAAAATATTGAATCACTGCGACAATTGAGCAAACAATGTTTCAATGCGCTGTTTGCATACTGCCACGGTATAATTCTCTAACATCAAATAACCTTCTGTACATCCTACATCATACTGCCAACATTGAATTTTTTTTTATTTGAATAGCTATAGAACATTTTATTTTACGAGTTAAAGGAATGTAAAAGTCCTCCTTAAATAAACCATACAAACAACGCCCGTCAATCATTCTGCTATTATCAGTTTTATGAAGATTTCCTCATAGACGAATTTGTATCTCAAATGCACTTTCTCATCGATTGGTTCGTTAAATAACCAATATATTGATGCCGTTACTTCCTTAAGAGAGATGTAATGTAAAAAATTACAAATGTCACTACTTAAGGTGACCAGTTAATCAAATCTTCATAACCATTTCAGGCAGCTGCAGTTCTTTATCAAATATGAACAGATCAACAATACTTAGTTTAGCTTTTCTACTGTGTGGTGTGACTCTTTGTAGAGGGGACCATTTTCGTGGCGGAACAATTAACTGGAAACCAACTGGCAAAGTCAACGAGGTTGTTTTAATTTACTGTGTTTTATAACCTGGTTTATTTAATTGGATTCATTACACCGTCGGTAAAACCTTTGCAAGACGTCTCAAATAATTGTACATAGAGTTCTATTACTATGATCTTTTTAATAATACTTATTATACAAAAGAGGTTAACGCGTTAATTGAATAAATAGTTTTACATCTGTCATTCATAAGACTGTTATCGACAATTATTTTATTAAAGAACAAACTAGAATGGTATTTATAATATGTAAAATTAATGTAATTATGAAACATTTCATTTGATTAAAAGCGTATTTGTAGCGTATTTGTGATAACGGTGGTAGCTATGACCGTTTCTCGTTCTGTCGCAGGTAGAATTCACATACAGAATTGGATGGCGTTATTCAGCAGGTCCAGGATGTACTGCGGCATTAGTGAATCAATACTTGAATGGCAACATTAACTGGGTTTGTACTACCGGTTGCAATCCAAGTGGTAAGGTGATATCACAGGCAGGCTATATATGTAAGGCCGCTAGTTCAACAGATGACTGGGAACTTGGAGAGTACACCTTTAAATATACGTTCGACAGTAAAGGACCATTTGTTATACAGTAAGTGCTACCTTGTTTATTATATCATTTTATTTTCTATTGAAGATATCTGGAGGAAATCTACATACAAATGACTGCTTACCACATTGTTTAGAGATATTAATTTTATTTTACATTTTTGGTCTTGTCAAAACCCATTACAATTCAACTTTATAGTATATTGAAAGTATCAATATATTTCATTTTCTTGACTTAGGGTATGTATAGTATATATTAAAATAGCTGTCGACCTGCAGAAAGGTGATATTTACTTCTAATTTCGTACTCGGTCAATATCACTTTTTGCAGGTCAACAAATTATCCTGCAATTATTCACCTAAAAATAAGTTAATCTTTATATACCGGTAATATTCCATCTAACATTTCTTCCTAGGTATCAGGGTGGTAATTGGATTAGTTTAGCAGTTGGTGATGCCGCAGGCTGGTCAATGGTTACAACAGTTAACCTACATGACCGTTCAGATACGTCGCTACCGAACAATAGTCCCCAAGTACTTGGAAAGCCTATGTACACGTAAGTACTATACAACTTGTTTAGTAGGCTATTGATTGTTTGATTACATCAAAACAATGGCGTCTGTAACGTTGATAATAGGTAATATTAAACGGTCCCTGTGAAAACCTGCTTTTTGACATTACGTAATTATAGTACTGTATGAGAGATGTATTAAAAAGCTGAAAAATAAAAGAATTAACATACTACTACCTTCGATTCAGTACTTTAACCATGCAATACTACATCTAACATTTCTCACGAACTGTGTTGAGATGACTTAATTGTGTCGTTATCATTAGGTGACCGATTCCTGAAAAGTAATCAGATTGAGAAAAAAACCCGAAGAGTTAGGTGTTTGAAACCGTAGTAGCCTTTCTCAGGATGCGAATATAATCAATGATTTACTATATAGTTTAGAATCGAAATTTAATTCTAAACAAAGATACTATTTTCAATATTGTTGCAATAACGTCAAATAACTCCTGCATGTCATTTGCGACGTCGAACAAAAAGCTTGAACATACTTCCTATGAAAATAGATGTAACTTTTTGAAAAACAGAATTTATAAAAACACATATTTTTGAATTTTGCTTAATTGTGATTAATTTTCTTTCAAATTATAAAAACAAATTCAATAAAATCAATATTATTGTCAAAACAGCAGGTTTCCTGCATATTAACATGTTTATATCCAGATACCATTTCCTAGAAGTATTTTGTCAAGGAAAATGTTTTCCTAAACCTTGTATGTCTGTTTACAGAGTGAAATATGGCTGTACAGGGGTGATAAAATTACCAGTACTTGATTTAGAAGGAGATAATATTCGATGTAGATGGGCGAAAGGATCGGATGAATGTGCGACAGTCTGCAACAATATTCCAAATACTGTACTGGATGAGGTACGTATACATTGTTGAATTCCTTTACAATATCATATATTTCCTGATGTGTTTCTTACAGTGAAATAATATGAAGCATTTGGCACACAGATGCTCTCAGTCAACTGGAATCGCTGAAGTTCAAAAAATCAAACAATCAAGGGTAAGTATGTTAAAATAAATGAACTTGGATGACATTCATTAAAATTGGAAAGTAGCACTCTACAGAAACAGAAGAGCACTAAGTCATACTTTCATGTGTCAATTTGATTCCATAAAGTGTAACAACACTGGAATGTTTATAACCCTGATGTTTTTATACACGATTTCAAATGCTTTTCAAAAAAGGATATAATGACAATTTAAGTCGGGCATAGGAGGTAAACCAGAATGTTGAATATTTTTGGCTGTATATTATTGTAAAATATTACATAGAAGCGATAATCGATGTCACGAATCGTGCGATCGCATGAAGAACACGTGATTCTTAAGTGTTTTCATAACTTTGTATATTGTTATTAAACAAACATGTCTTAAATATTTATTTTTAGGAAAAATGTGTTTTGACAATACCGGCAACCCTAACACAGAATGGAATATACGCTGTTGCTTTGATGGTGGAGGATTATGCTCAATCTACTATTACTGTAAATGGCAAACAATACACTACTAATGACGTATTGTCCAGCGTTCCCATACAGGTACATGGGGTTACTATCAGCGATATCACTTTGATGTTCATACACTTGACACAACTCTCTTAAAACCTTATTCGATATTTAATATTTTAGTTTAACAATAATTGTTTGTATTATTTCCTGATAGATGCTCAATTATGTTAGATATCGTACTCTGAGCATTAATTCAATGTACTTTTATAAATCCTTGAAATATGTTAGAGAGTGTATTGGCAAGTTTCAACAAATACAATAATACTGATACTAACAAGCGCGGGTAATCATGTGATTTTTATAAAGATCGAAATGGATAAAGTTATTATTTGTAGTACTATAATAATAGTTTGAAAGATTCTATCAAAAGTGTATTTTTAAAATTGTTATATTGTTTAGTTTTTAGTAAATACGCCTGCTATTCCATCCCGGCAATGTACAGACAAGCCAGTGTTTGTGTATCCAACCCCACAGGAAACTGACATCATTGTTATACAACCAGGAGAGACACTTTATGTCGGATTTTATGCAACATCTCCTGGTACAAGGTAGGTAATAACATACAAAAAAGATGATAACAAACGATACAGTCTAGATTATTATAAAATTGTTGTATACGTGTATGTTCATCAGGATTATCATTAATAGTTGTTATTATGTTAACGTAATTTGCCTTTCTATCTCATATGTTAAGACTTCGATCAGAAACATGGACATTTTCGTGAAGTTTGCAATTATTTAGTATACCTAAGTAAAATATTTCTCTCAAAATATACCTATCTTAACGAATTAAACTATTGTTTTCTACTAAATTAAATGTCATTACATAGGCTTGAACAGGCTCCAATCTCCAGAAGCATCTAAAGTACAAATGCAAGAACAAATTGAGATTTTACTCGGTGTCTGAAATTGACCAAAACATATCTCTTGGAAATTTACTGTAATTTACTAAGTGTTAGTCTGGTCTTGAAACCCAATGATAGGTCAAAAGAGTTGAACTAATAGTTAGCTCAGTGATGCTTCAGAATGGGAGATCAGAGACCAGTTATCAACCGATAGATTTAACTTATTTGTATAGTACATGTCAGCACAGATTGCACTTTTATTGGTAATCCTTGACCGAAAGGTTTAAACAATAACATACTTGTTCCAGTATTAAGTCGTTTCTGCCGATTGGACCGACCGGTTTACAGCAATCCAATATTCGAAGTTTGACTCTACGACCAGCTGTTTATTCAGTGGACATCACATGGAAACCAACAGCTGCAGATAAAGGACTCAAAACATTATGTTCAGAAGCTACAGATGCATTCTTGTAAGTATCATTTATACATTATTATAGAGGAAACAGTAAACAATCAACGTGTATACAATGTTAGCAATGTTCCAAATACTTGCGCTGTATAATAAAAGAAAGTTAAAGTACACGTGTTAAGCCTACTTACAGACATTCGTCCGCTCCGTCGATCGTACATAATAGCCAGAAAGTGTATCGGAAAGGTCATTGTTACATAGTCTGTACTATTTCTCTCCGAAATGTAAAAGCAACAAATCAGTCAGAAAAGGCAGCATTGAACAGACACAATAGAGCACGAAAGGCACAACAGGTAGACACAAGGAGGAGCAATCACTGACCACACGCGCAAGTCACAATGACAAACATGACAATGAACAAGAAAAAAATTGAACAGCAACAAATACCCTTATACATGCTATGTGTTTACAGGAGAATGTTTATTTGTTGTTGATTCTCTCTAGGAAAACTGGTTAGGTCAATTATTAGCCGAGTCCACTCATGACAGAAAATAATTCATTGAATTAAAAAAGGAGCAAAATAAATGTAAGATTCAAGCAAACATATTAAATTCAATGATAGTTAATCCGAGTAACATTGTACAGAGAACTAAATGTAGCATCTTATGTTCCAATCTATTCACCGATATCTAGATTATTAATGTATCAATCAGTGTATTTCTTTGAAAACGAAATACTTTGTAATAACTCTCAAATAACATTTCAGAATCAATAGCGACATGCGTTGTTTGACAATTGCCGCCTGGGGTAAGTAACGTATTCACACTAACTGATACATAAATATAATGATATATGTATTCCCGTATTTTAATAATTCTTCATAATGAAATGTCTCCGCTTTTCTCATTAAAATTAATTCGCAACGTAACAGACTTACAGGTTATTTTAATAATTGGAATATATTCATGTGAATCAGTTGTACGAGTATATAGGAAGAAGAGACAGTTATTGTTGATTCACATAATACACAAATTTACTGTAAACTAAAGACTAAAAATTCAATGTGTTATTAAATATGTTATTAACTATATATATAACTATACAAATAACATTGTCTTATACGTAATCGATAGGTATTTTAATGATGTTAAATTCTTACAGATATTGATCCTTGTGACTCTAGTCCATGTAAGAACAATGGCACGTGTTCACGTGTTGGACACACCTCTGATCATAGATGCGCATGTGAACCTGGATACACTGGAGTCAACTGTCAGATAGGTATGTCATATTCTTTTACACATGCTCATAATTATTCTAAAATAAATTTATAGAAATGTTTCATATTCTCTGTCCTTGATTTACGTATATATATCTTAATTCTCATTTTTTATATTTATTTAAAGATCACCTCAAAAATATGTAGACCTCTGATTTTAGAGTAAAATTTACAACCCCACTGTGTTTGTAAACCAACCTCAATATAAACACAAAGGAGATCAGATTTTATGGTTGTTGTGTTGATATTTCACTATATTTTTCAAGAAAGTCGAATTAAGTGAGATACGTGTTCGTTGTTTGCCATGTACACAAGTGCCGGTTAAAACAAACAATAATAACATGTTTTAAGCACTAGATAGTTCACTGACGGTTTTATTTTCACTAAACATGTTTTACATTTTCAGACATCAACGAATGTGCGAGTAGTCCTTGCATGAATGGAGCTACATGTTTTGATCTTATTAACGAATATTTCTGTGGTTGTGTGGATGGCTACACTGATATAAACTGTCAGACAGGTGAGTATCTTATAATAGTAACCAATTTTGTTATTGTTACTTATATGTAGGCAGTATTTGGACACCTTTTTATTTGAATTTGTAATCATGTAAAGTGTAATTCCTTGGATAGAACGAGGTGTTTTTAGGGACTTTTAATACTTAAACATATTGTATTTAATATCCATATATAACACTTCTAGCGCTACACTCATGTTTTGGAACATTATATAGGTTATCCGTTTATAGAGTGCTTGTTAGCATATTTTAACGATTAGTTTCTGTCTACATAGTAAGTGTATGGGTATTTTTTGGAGCTAATGACCTTCAAACGTACGCGTATAGTTTACTATTTTAAACTCATGTCAATTGAATTCGCGATTGGCTACTTACCGTTTATGCTGTTATGGAATGTTCCCTTACAAATTTAGTATCCATAATATAATGGCCGACAATACTATATCACTTACCATTTATGAGAGCAGTTACTTTCACATGCTCATATTCGAATGGATTGTATACAAGTGTTCCACGGACAAAGATACGTTAAAGGTACCAGTTTTCGAGGGTCGCTTTCAACAATTCAGCTGTTCAGCCATTTTTTGACATATAACTTTCCCTGGTCATTGGGCTACATCAGGAAACCTGCGTTCGAGTTTCCCTGTTCGAGTTTCCCTGTTCGAGTCTTTCTAATGGAAACTATTTCTCCCCTGGTTTGTGTGAAACCAACATTGAAATAAGGTGCCCAGGAATATCGAACAGTACAGACACCACCCGTGTGGTATATGTGTGGTGAAGCACTGCCTTGCGTTCCCTTATTTATTTGAAGTAAAGTATTATAATTTATATAACTTAATTTTGATTTTTCAGATATAAACGAATGTGATTATCAAGTCTGTGAGAACAAAGGAACGTGTGTAGATACAGTGGGAGCTGCTGTATGTCAATGTGCACCGGGATTTACTGGCGCCATTTGTCAAACTGGTATGTTTTAAATTTGTATATCTCAAAATAGCAAATGACCCATTTGAGATCATAACAAGCCCATTATATATACAAACACACCCCGGTGACTGCATATTTAACGACAAAATATAATGTGACAATACTTTATAATGATTACCGATATCTTCAACGGGTCGAACTTTTGATTTGATTTATTGTAACTAACAAAGATGACATAAAACATTATTTTGCAGGCATCGATTACTGTGCGTCACACCCATGTCAAAATGATGCAAAATGTGTATACAACGAAACGAGTGGGTATCAATGCGACTGTACAGACGGCTGGTGGGGTATTCATTGTGCTTTCAGACATGAAAATGAAACCTTCGTCAGCAATTTTTCAATGGTAAACAGCT
This sequence comes from Spisula solida, assembly GCA_947247005.1. Classification (NCBI taxonomy): domain Eukaryota; kingdom Metazoa; phylum Mollusca; class Bivalvia; order Venerida; family Mactridae; genus Spisula; species Spisula solida. Next base: position 24,476,948 of record OX365945.1, on the reverse strand, counting down.
TATTTGCATATTATATAAGTAACGTCTCAGTGACAAAGTGACTAGTCCTTTCAACAGGGGTGAAAATATAAAAACAAATCACTTTTTAATACCGACATGTTATTGGTAAGTATATTATTTCAGACACCTGGGCATTATAGAATACCTAATTTCATTTCTATAACTGGACGTAAACTGTGTCAAATCCTATTAGTTACGGCGATGACGGTAGACACAAGGAGCCCAGTCCCGTTTGTGGACATAGGTGGTACCAAAACACTGATTGTCCTTAAACCAACAATATAATGTGACTTTGTGCTTCTTCGTGGTATCATGCTGCTGTTTCTGATTAAATTCCCTGTCCGATTTATTATTACCATTTTTGATATATTATTAAGTGTAATTGTAATGTAGTGCAATGAATTACGTTATACTAAACGTATTTTAAACGTCTAAATGTTTAAACCTATTGACAATGTATCCCATTTATGATATTTTATCTTCCAGACCACAGACTATATGCACTACTCAAGTTGTCAGTGTTATTTTGGTAATGGTAAACAAGACCTTTGTTACAACTACAAATCACGACGAGGGACATTGTTCGGTTTTCTAGGAGCTGTCCTAGGCTTGCTGACGTCAGTGCTGTTCTATGTGATGAATGAATATTTATTCAAACCACAGCCATCAGACGAGGTGTGTTTACCAGACAATAATGGTGCTATTGATGATAAACTTGAAGAAGATATTTTAGATGATGATAATGATTTGAATAGGACAACTAAACCAGAGGAAGCTCCAAAACACCGACATTGCTGGGCATGTGATATCAAGTACAATAAAGCGGAACCTCCCAGATACTGGCCGCCTTACAAAAAACGATAACCTTTAACATTTACTTCTATACAACCACAGTGTACAAACTACGTAAATTGTACATTGATGAATGAGTTGTGGGTAGTTTTAATGTTTCGTTCATCTACTTCAGATCGAATTGATATGTTATTTCGATTTGTTCCTTTGGGCACGATACATCCAATACAAACTACAGATATAATCATCCAGGGCTTAGGTAGATACTATTGTATACTGGTATTATATGTATGTACCTATGTATAAAATATGAATATTGGTGAAATAAACTATAGCTGTTTACAACCACTTATCTTATCAACATTTGTGTTTAGTACTTCTATATGGTATATTTATGTTTAAAACGTGCTAGTTATTAATGTGAATACCACAGGACTATTTACAAATTGGACACATATCCCAATGCACTGATACCGACATTAGATGTGATTACACATTGAATGAAACATACAATTGGTTAGACCTTTTCGTATTTAAAGAGTTTGTAATATACAACGGATTCGACTTTATCGTAATTTAAGACCTGGGTCCCGTTTCATGAACGTATCTTAGCTAATATTGGACGTTTCTACTTTGAGCAAAATAAAACAGCTAGAACCATCAAGAAAATAATGTGATATGCGAAAAGAATTACCACATACAACTTTTTCAACTTGACAAACATATGCGATATCATTAAATTTCAATATACTCTCAATAATCCACTCTGAGATATGTCTATAAAACGGTACTGACTCTATTGCTAAGTTTATTATTGTAGTTATGTAAACCTTCGATATATAGGAGAGATCACCGTATTCATATGCAAAATGCCCACCAGCAATCTATTAGATGAATGAACAATAAAAACCTGCCCTTCACCAATAGCTGGCTGGTGGTACTAATCCCTTTGTATACAAACATGATCTCTCCTATGCTGTGTTTGATTTGTCTACGACTTACCATTGTCAATGCCGTCATATTAATTGTAACTGATATTTTCTATTTCGTGTGTTCGGTTTTGTACCTTTTGTGCCATGCAGTTCATTAAACTGAGAGCTTAGTCCCTTTCTAATCCTCTAGTTTCGCATTGCAACACAAATTACTATAAAATGCTGGTACATATATATCTGATTCAATTAAGGCTCCACAACCGTCAACAATAATAATAACGGCGTCTATTTTAAAAAGGGATTGTCTCTTCAATCCCTTTTATAGGCCCTGTTTTAAGGTACAAATGTTGATGATTTTTCAATATCCACACGTAAGAAAGAACAAAACACAGTGTTTTTAGTTCATATAAAGTTAATTTTATTCAACATTTCATGCAAATAAGGATTGAAATTGTTATGCCGGCATAACATTTTTGATCAAAAAAGATTTTCTTTTGAGAATTTTTAACATTAAGATACAGAAAAGCGTATAGTAGTTTCCCACGATGTGATGCAAGCTAATCAAACGACTACAGGGACGAAATGTACACTCAGGGAGAAAATAAACGCACACTTTATATTATAGTAAATTGTTTAATGTTGTTACTTTTCAAATTCGTTGAAATGGCACACACCCATGCATGAACTATTACTGAGGCTCATTTCAAAATATCATTGATATTGGTGCAGAAATGACATTTTTACAAAGGTCAAATCTAACAGTCGTGCATGGCAAAATGCACACCTTTAGTCACATTTAATACCCGATGTTGCACCCTTAACAAAAATGAACTACGGCTCATTGATGCTATCATGGTTGTCATGCGCTGTTGTGAGACCATGTTCCACTGTTCAATGAGGGTGAGGTTTATCAATGTTCCTGGTGCACGTGTGCGGATCCGATGTCCAATTTCTTCCCAGACATGCATGTTTATGAATTCGCTCGTGTGCGCCTGTCTCAAACCGACTCAACTGTTATACAGGCAATAAGTGGCACTTATAAATAAAATATGCATTTATTTGTCAATTTACTCGCCATTGGACTCCTATCATCATCCTAGCTGTGGTTGTTGCTGGCCGAAAGTGAATCCTGCGACGGAGCATGCGCATAGTCTCGCCTTGTTTACGAGATGTTATCCGGGGGTCTACATTTGTGAAGGCGGTCCTTTATCGTCTCAGTGACATTATATCGCTCCTTTATACTTGTAATTGTAGAATAGTAGCAACGGAATTGCCTGGCGGTTGCAGCACGAAAGATTCACATTCGAAGTATTCCAGTTGCTTCTGACTGAATGTTTTCAGGCAAATATTACATGTTTTAACTTACTATGTATGGTTTTATTTTATGAGTTTTTAAAATTGTAATCGATAACCTCCTATTCACAAATACAAACGTTCCGCTTTTTGATTTCGCACGAGCGCCACGTGCAAAATATAGGGTTCATCCATTTCCGGTCAAATAGGTTTTAGAATAAATATAATTGTGTGCAAAAATATACAGGAGTCAAGTTTTTAACTCATGTAGCATGATTATTTTTAATAAAAAGATATATCAAACTTTCGTAGCAAATTAGGCCCCCGAAACAAGTGTGCGTTTATTTTGTCCTTTAGTGTAAAAAAGCAACCCAGAGTAGTCAATGTGAAGGTTTATTAAAAACATAATACATGTACACAATTATGCACCATGCTATATAGCATTGTGTTAAAGGATCTGAATCAAAACCTAAAGACGTATATTGTTATTTTCTATTTGTGGCAGTTACTTATAGCGGCTTAAACTAGATGCGAGCATTTCACATAATACACTGCACTTTTGTTCACATCGAGATAAGAATGAGTGTTTGAGTAAAACATTTAAAGGGTGGACAATTGATTAGCTAACGTCACCTGATAAAGTCCTTTAAGTTTAAATCTTTGCATCTGTGTATCAGGCAAAGGCAAGTGCAGAGTGTATTTACAAGTGTTAGTGTATGTTTTCACTGTTTGATAAGCATGTGTTTGTTAACAGTTGACAATATTTGTTTTACTATGTGTAAACATTTGTAAGTGCCATTATACCTGGATAATGCATTCCATTCAGTTTCAAACAAATGATAAATCAAGTATCATAATGTTAAACACTGTTTGAAATACAACTGTGTGGATATGTTCAGGATGGATTTGGAATGGAACCTTATTTTATAACCTGTAGGTCAGTAGTTTTATCTGGACTCGTAATCATCTCGAGTGACAGATCGTGAGAGGAAACTCAAACATTCATATCTTCAGCATGGGTTCAAACAGTTTCTAACAGAACAAGAGTCGTGATCACATGGCCATCCCCGCCGTATATGAATAGAATCAGGACTTAATATAAAAAGAAGGGAGGAGATGTTAGGAAAAATAAATAAGGAGTTAAATAAAGAAATGGAACCAGGCAGAGTTCAATAGAAGGGAAAATGTTTTTTGGCTGATCACCCCCATAATTGCAATCTGTCGAAAAATGTCTATAAAATCATCAAATTTAATTATTTTTTAAAATAAAAAGATTTCCCATGGGGCTAATAGTTATATGAATAAAAACAAAATTAATAACAAGCAGAAGATGGATTTAAGATAGTAATGTTCATATATATTACCAACTGTAGTTGTAAATTTTTTTCATTCTACAAAATATATAATGTCTAAATTCCTAAATAAAACTCCAATCAATGGGCATATATCAATATCAATAACCCAAACATTTTCTGTATACAGTTATGCATATACTTAGACCGATAAAATACAGGTTCACCTTGAAATTATCAAGAGATAAGATTTTGTATGACCCCCAGCTACCATATTTCATGCTTTAACAATGTATAAATTCCTATAATCTAAACAAAATATTTTTGAAAAAATATTTTCTACCATAATGTTTATTAAAACAGTAAAATGCATGATTTAGATACAAAATATTACATTAACACTTAAAAAATAAATAAAAAAAGTTATGGTCGCAGTGGGGTTTGAACCCACAACGCTCAGGAATATGTCAACATTATTTCAAATTTAAACCAAGAGAGATTATTTCATAACAGGGCCATAGAGAGTTATGGTTCTTGGTCACTGTACTTCTCCTAGTTGCCACGGACGGAAGGACGGACGTTCTAGCAGAACAGTTTTATGTGACTTAACGCTACGGAATGAAGACACTTTTGGTGTTTATGTGACTAAATAAGTCACTCAAACTGAAAAAAGCCACATAAACCCAAAATTTTTAAAGATGATGTTACTGGGACTTTTTAGCCACATAAAGTGGATTTGTGAGGTCGGAAGGACGGAAGGACGGGCGCATACTAAAAACGCATGTATCACCTCGATTTAAAAATATTTAATGTGCATACCTTATCAATAGGAACAACACATATAAAGCAATGAAACATTGGCATTGGTTAGAAACAATATCTACATATTGGCCGGAATAAGACGATACATAAAACGGATAAAGGTCACCTGGGAGATAATATTAGCTTATATTGGTCCCAAAGGTCACTAATATTACTAAGGATACAAACAAGGATACACACATACTGGCTTATAGAGTCACAACGGAACACGGTTAATATCACAGATAAAATAACTGTAACGCAAGAATGTTTTTCATATTCAATAATATTAATATAGTTCAATACCATGGTTTAAGTATAATATTTTCCAAAATACAAGTTTCACAACAGCCTATTCGATATATATCAAGGCTAAGACAAACAGTTCAGTGTTTCTTTCTAATCTATTTTTCACCTTAACTAATCCTTAATATTGGAGACAGCGCGTGTGATTTAGAGTATATTAGAGAATACAAAACACACTAAAGTCTTGTGGAACAGCTTCATTTGGTCGCAAATCAGATGCATTATGTAGACGCAAGTCCATAAGTACTAGTAATCTTCATGTTCTACATCAATTACTTCAGGAAGGAACTTGTTTCTCTCAGAATCGTATATGTGGTCGTTTCTGAAGTGATGAATAACTGGGCGGTGGTGACACTGGATCAGGATAGATTGGTACCACACGTTCCGGATATACAGTAGATGTAGACGAGATTGAAGATGACTTTGATGATCTTGATGATACAGATGAGGATGGTCGGCCTTTTCTTCTTGTAAATCTACCATTCAAACATCGAGGCCGGACCAGGAAATGGAACACTGCACAACATCCTATACCAACCAGTAAACCGATGGGATAACCAATTACGCCTGAAATATATGTGTCAACCAACTTGTCATGATCAAATTATTACATTATTACCAAAGTCAGTATTATGATAAGTACTGACCCACGCACAGTACAATTTAATAACAACGGACCCACGTATCAATCTGAAAAAAAGATGAGTACGCAATCTATACTTTCTGAGGTTTTTGAAACAATCTTCATTACTTATAATAATAATAAATAATCTCAAAACCTGTTTCCTGATGCTACCTCTAAACACAATTAATGGAACTAGAGAAAGAATTACAGTGGGTTTTGTTCAATTATACTTCTGACTAAGGTACTAAACATGCTAGCTCTGATAAGGCTTGTGTTAAGTCCGAGGCTGACAGACCATTTAACACATGGTGTGGGTGTTTACTAACCAGTTCTTAAGTCACGTGGGTATGAGTCATCAATTACCGGATCCGGAATAGTCACCCGGATTGGTTCCCCGTTAACAAAACAGGAACAAAATGAATCGTCTCCGTCACATACCTAAAATTCACAAATTCTCATTATTAAATGATGAACTGAATTCTACCTTTGAATTATCAGTCATAATAACTGCTACTTACACGTTCGAGTGTATGGCATTCGGAACAAATTGAAAACACTATTAGAAAAATGTGGAAATTAATAATATTCACATTCTTTCGTGTTTTCTGACATTCAGGTGAGACAAAACTGGAAAATTGTTAACAGTGGAGGCATTCGGTGTATGGTACATATAACAAACATATTGTACTAATTAGTTAAAATATCAGGGTTGTCAAATTATGGTCATTGGTGTAATTTGAAATGACAAAGTCCTATCCACGAAAGACAGTATCAGTTGCATGTGAAAGAGCTACTCAATAATGAGTGTGCACAATTAGAAAAAAACAAAAACTATATGGTCAAAACGCCGTTGTACGTGTATTACTAGAATTGAAAATAGAACTGTTAAAACGCAAGTGTAACTCCATAGAAGATACAAAATAAAAACATATCTTAATATATTAAGTATATTTATGCATGAGACAATGAACCAACCAAATACGACTCGTCTTACTTGTTCGATGGGTATTTCACAGGTCAGTCCAATGACGTCATCAGGACAGTCACACACGTAACCATCATTACTTCTACGACAAACACCACCATTCTGACATGGATTCGGATCACAGAAGTCAGTTTCTGTAATGAAGAGAAGTATGATGGAATATTATACTAGACAAACGGTTCACAACTTTACCAACAATGTTATGAACTTCAGATTCCAAAAAAGCTGCGGTGATAATCCTAATTGACTTCAATGGATAAGCAACGATTTACCTCACCTAACAGTTAAAACCATTCCATATAGCTAACCTTGAATTTTTCCTTATTCAGTCACTATTCTCTGTTAAAACCTGAACAATTTAATCCGTACAATTCAATGCGGCTTTAAATGAATAGTTTCTTCATCATATCTAACTTTTAGTATACGTTTTAAATATTCGCACTATTGGTTTACTTACATTAAACATAATGGGATCAACGTTCCATTACACAATATCAAAACTTGAACAATAATACACACCCACAATAAACGGGAGTCTATCATTTATTAAACTTACTGTTTTCACAGTGTTGGCCTGTGAATTTGGGCGGGCATTCACAGTAGTATCCGCCCACTAGATCCGTACACTCCGCCCCATTAAGACATGGTGAACTTGAACAATCATCAATATCTGTTGAAAATGGTATCTCATTTTCAGTTTGACAAATAAATCAATTCAGATCAAATCACTCACATATGATTTGTTCGCGGATCAAACTTAATCAAAAGAAGTGATTGTATACAGTACTATATTATCATTTAAACTGACTCTCTTATCTATCTCAAATATCTACTACATGACGTATTTAATATCATGAGTGTCATGTAAAAATTGTCGATATCAATGAAGGGGATTTGTTTTACTTTTAAACATTAAATCGTAAGCTAAATGTCAAGATTTTTACAGTAGCTATAAAAATGTTATTGCAATGTACACATTGTAATACAAAACGGCGGCAACGGGTACCCGCAAAGACTCGGGGACGGCGGCAACGGGTACCCGTAAAGACTCGGGGACGACGGCAACGGGTACCCGCAAAGACTCGGGGACGGCGGCAACGGGTACCCGCAATGACTCGGGGACGGCGGCAACGGGTACCCGCGAAGACTCGGGGAGTTAGTTTAGAGTCTTTAATGGAATACTAATATACTTCAGAACAACTTTTATTAGTGATATGCTTTATTACTTCTGTGCATCTACCAATTGAATTAAGACAAAACAGTATATTTACCCATTTGACAATTAGGACCGCTATAACCAGTGTGGCAATCACAAACAAATGACGTCACATTATGTATACACGTTCCCTGACCTTTGCACGGATTTGCTGAACAATAATCTGGGCCTGGAAAAGACCAATTGTCACTTGATAGATATTAGAAAACTTAATTTCGATGCTCTACATACTACGTGTGTACAGAGTATGACACATACCAATAATTAACAAATACTAGAATCAATCAAACACAATATGCAATATAAGCCAACCCGGCTAACGCCCTTGCAGGACTTGTACGATTGTCATAAGGACGATACCCATGATGGACCGTTTTTTGCTACGGTCATTTACTGAATAATAATATTATTATATTATATATATTATATTATAATTATTATATATTGTTAATTGTTTGCGGAAGAACAGATCATTACACTCATTTAATATTATAATTCCAGGTTAGATTAACTGTTCCAAATATAAGGCTTAAATCGTTTGAAGATCAGCGTAGAACACAATAAATACTAAATACATTACCTGAGCAGTTTTTACCACCGAAGCCAGGTCGACAGAAACATTTGTAATCGCCAATCACATTGAAACATTCCGCTCTATTCTTACACGGTGATAGTAGGCACTCATCAATATCTAGCAAGTGTGAATAAAACAACATAATTTAAGAGGTTAGACACTGCACGTGCATACAAACTGCATTAATCCAGTAATAAAGGCGTTCTCATCGCTGTTGATACTTCCTGAACAACAGTTTGGTCATAAGAAAATGAATGGCACAAAATGATAATAACAAATCGGACAGGCAGAGCACAAAATGCACCAAAAGAACGGCAAACAAGCCGTACGAAAGCGGCCCCGATAAGAACTACGTGCCCCAATGACCCCGAATTGATACGTATTCATTGTGCAAATACATTATCAACTTCAAATATATACATGTGCTTTATAAGAAGCATCGCTAAAGTGAAGTGAGAGGTATTATAAGGATATGTGTATAATCTGACTATGATGACACAATGATGAATGGTCCGATAATGCAAGTTGTGAAATAGAACATATTTTCATGCTGCAGTGGTCATGTATGATGGAAATTATCAACAGGCGTCGTTGGAAACTGTTTATATTTCATCGAATATTACATCAAAGCTCTAAATATTTTGTTCGTTTTTGTAAGCACATACTGTACGCCAGTGACTAAATAGGTTAACAAATGTTTAGACGTACCTGTCTGACAATTAGTACCTATCACTCCACTAGGACACGTGCATGTGTATGACGTCAGCGACAGATTACACGTGCCATTGTTCTGACATGGACTGCTAGCACAGGGATCCGGATCTGTGTATAACAAAACATGCAACATTATAACTTATTTAATATCGTAAATAATATATAACATAAAGTATACCCAATTAGAAATTTGCAAGAAGCCGAGACCTTACACCATTAATTTAGATGCCAACAGTAGAACATTTTGAAAGTTAATCAACATACATGTATTTCTAAATGTTGTTTGATAAAAATAAAAAAAAAGCGATTAAATGCACTTACATCCAGCCAAAAGTACGAAACATCGTTGTTCACTCGATATACTGAAATGATAATTATGCTCATGAATATTAGGTTGACACTCATCAAGACTCAAGCAACACATCTTTGTTCCATACAGATACATATATATACGAGTATATTCATATACTCGCCGAACAGAGAATTCCTTACAACGTCCGTATTTTATGACCCAATGAATGTGCAATGCAGTATAAATTTAATTTATTTTATGACAAAATTACAATTTATTGATGTTAGCACTGCGCTTCGTCATGTCAATATTCAACTTATTGACCGGACACCAATGCAAATATAGCCCCGCTTTGTCGAAGCTTTTGGTTGAAGGTTATTAAGCAAACCATTGGATTATTCGAACGTGTGCAGTATTTCCAATATTTTTTGTATCCAAAATTAAACTGAATCCTTCATTTGATAAGATGTATGATTAATTTTAATCGTAAGCTTTTAATATTTTCAACCAGGTTTCTGGTATTATGCTAATCAGTTATATTAAATGTGTTCGCCTAGAAACAACCTGAAGTCAGGACACTGCCGGTGGTGTTTCATTAATTAAAATGAATGACACATTACAAGACGACCATGTTTTACCATAAAGTGTATAATTGTATTCCAGCATCAATACATGCCATTGATTGGATTTGTAAGCAACCTACAACAGTATCTCAATTTATTCATTTCATTGATTCCTACCTTGCATTGTCCTCTGCCTTGAAACAAATAATGTTTACGCCGTCCATTTCTGATGTTGGTGTCCATGCAATGTCAGCATACACGACATTTGATCTTCCAAGGTCATCTGGAAGAAGTTTTGTTATCATGGTCCCACGTGGTCCGGATACGGTCAAACGTACTGGAACACTTCGACTGTACAAAAACAACATATAATAAAAAAACTGCTCTACCTTAAATTACACCCACAAATATGTTGTATTCAGACAATAAATAAGATTGGACTGGAACTATATAGTAATCAAATGATCAACAGTTTGTGTTCCTATGAACAATGTGTTATGATTATGGCTTTTTAAGAAGATGTACGTCTATGCATATGGAAAATTACCAATCATATAGGCATACCTAGTACCCTGAATGTAAACACGTTGGTTCCATGTTGAGCCACTGGGTACAATGATGTTCGACCCGTCAGCTGGTACATCTAAGAGCTGTGGTATATCTGTACAAGATGACGTCATGTTGTCTATGTATACCAGGAACTGTCAATAGAAACATAGTATATCATGCAATAGTTCCGTTCCGTTTTGCCTTCACGTTTGACATATTGTACCAGAGTAATATTATTAACCATTGTATCATTCATACTGTAGAATATATCTCAAATTCAAAATGTTTAGTATACATGTATACCTACAATCGTCACTAAATAATAAGGTAGTTTGTTACTGTCAATGCTACAAGACATGTACATGCCCACGTGTCCTGTAACCACGAAGAACCGCGTACAATCGACACTTATGGTTTCAATCAGTTACTTGCATAACTGTTAATTTACAATGGCACCTTTTTACACAAAACTGAACAAGCATTTAGTTGCATGAGGTATATCATGGTTTAAACTGTTTAAATATGACTTCAGGTTTGCCATAAAACATACAAGAGTGTCAAGAGTAAAGACGAAATTATCATTACAACATTACCTGTAATGGGACAGAACTTAAGGCCTGGTTATTTGGAACAGTGACTCCGTCCAGAGACAATGTCGAAGACGGAAAATCTTCAATGGTCATGGCAACTAAGTAATATGACCCGACACTATATCCATTCAACGTTCTGGTGTCGATTGTAAGGGTACACGGATTCTGTTAAATGAAAAAATAAATATTATAGTAGTTGGAGCAAAATTATTCTATCAGATGTTGTAAATGTTCAATGTGGTGCATAAATGGTTCACGTTAATCATGAACAAGTCCTTACTAGCCTACCGATTAGTTGATAAATATATCACGATTGTTGCCTAAATGTTGTCGAAATTAATAAATTAATATAGAAGCATAAAATAAGAAAAGTAAAAATAAGAAAAGAATGAAATAAAGCATAAACTAATTTTAAACAATACATACCGGATTTATCGTAGCACCTGGTAAACCAATCGTTATATTGTCGCAAGCATCGCCACATTCTGCCACCGTCGCCCAACGACAGGACATGACGTCATCATCTACGTCATGAACAGGTATCGACACACTTAAGGTACAACCTTGTTGTAGCCTGAAAGACAATACAATCATGTATGATAAAATCGTATTGATCAAACATTGTGCTTTAAGTATAGATCAATATCAGTACAATTCGTATTATCGTTTATTTGTTTCACATTATTCAACACATTATTCACGGTATATGTTAGTGGGTTTATTTTTTCAAATATGTATCGCTCTTTGACCATGGTTTGTTTGTTCTAATGCAAATATCTCTTACCTGTATATGGGAATACTAGCTGTAACTGGACTGTTATTTGGACTTCCGGTATCACTGCGCATGCGTACGTCTAATTTCGTTTCAATATACCACTGACCACCCGGTCCGAATCCTAGAGGTAACCATTGTCCGCCTTGATAACTGTAATAACATAAAGGGCATACGGTTTTATGAACCTTTAAATTTTTTTATTGTGTCTTAACAAAGCGGAATATCATCAATAGTTCTTACAGAATCTACATTCAATTAGGTTTTATCCTTACTATGGAAATGCACATCAGTATTCCCACTACCCATTGCTTCATAATGTTTGCAGTCATTGTATTACTTTATGTGATACATTCCGTAAGACTTCAATGATCAAAAACGTTTAATGTGAATATTTCGATGAGCTCATCCAAACTGTTTTAATGTGTAAGTACACTCTAAAGTAACTCAAACTAATTTAAACGTTCGTTTAATTGTAACTGAAATAACGTCAACATATAGTTGTATGTGATTGTATGTATGAAATACTATATATATGTCTGATGAAAATGTTAGAAACAAAAAAGTCAATGTATTAATTATATAATAATTACTCTAACTTACCCGATTGTTAACTGATTGTTATATGCCGACATGCTGTGGGTAAACCTTTTCTCTCCCTGCTCCCAATTCTCGGTAACATACGAAGCTGTACAGTAATAACTGTTGTCCCCTACGACAACATTACTTCCACAACCTGTGGTACAATTCCATTTTTCATTTTGGAGATTTGTAACCAAACTTCCCACATTGTTACCATGGCAACCATTCGCACCATATTGGTACGATATCCTTGTATGAAATGTCACCTATAATATAAGAGTAAGTTCATATCAACGATGGCATCATTTTTAAAACTTTTTATTTTGATATTTAAAATAAATTGTCCGAACCCGTTTTCTGTATTCTACAAGCAGTATTCTTCATTACGTGGCATATGCTGACTTATTAAAATAAAATCATAAATCATGTACCAGATTCATTTATTTCTTTGCATGCAAACACACGTCCAAGGGCGCTTTGTTTCATAATGTGATAATAAATACAGCGGAAAAATGAATTAATCAATACTTCTTTAAGGAGACAGTACATAATAATTATATTACGTATCATGAAATATAACGAATTTAATAAAATGCGGCAACATTTTTTTATCAATTTATTAAATCAAACTTTTCCCAACTGCGTGCTTAAAAGATGAAGCTTTAAAAAGTCACTGGCACAATTAAAAGCTTGATATAATTGCATTATGAATGAATACATTACAACTTACACTTTTGTTCGTGTCCGCCGTCCAACTTATAGTTCCGCCACGAAAATAGGTACATTCAGCACGGTCAAGGGACGCTAAATAAAAAAATCCGGACAAAGCCAATGCAATAGAATGCATAATTATCTTATCAAAGATGATTTAATAAAGAATTAATTATCCCTTTAATACGAACAGATTGTTGCGACCGTAGCCAGGATAGTTCGGTGGCATGTGTGCAATGGAATGGACATCAGTTTGTGTTATATGTGAGTATGACACTTTTTGACACTACGAACTTCCTGAATCATTGACAGTGATGCCCAATTGGGTGAAATGTAAATATGCCAATACATCATATTCAAATAAGGAAGCATTGCTGTTTTTTCTTTATCTGTCAATATAAGTATTCCAGGCCAAGTTCTAACTCAATTCTAATTCATTGAAGTATACTATATATTACGGAAATCCAGATTTGGAATCATGCCATCAACTACTGTTAGGTAATTTCCCAAACTTTTCAACGAAGGTTGTCAACATTCATTGGTCGATGGTATATTTACTTTCTAATTTATATATAATACAGCCCTATTTGGAGACTATTAAAATACACATAATGTCGTCTAAATAAATCATATTTACAATATCCATCATTGTAAGAGAAGTAAATGTTATATGTTTGCTGTCGACAATAAATGTGGCAATCAAAGTGGTTTAGAATTGCGCAATCAATGAGTGACATAATGACAGCCCTTGATATTGACATAACTTCCTATTTTGATTAGCATGTGGGTTGGCACGTTATCTAGCCCAAAAACTGAAACATCACTCTAAAGATATTGTCAATAAAATTGCTCTCAAAAAATAAATATACTCGTATGGGTAATTTCTAATGTTATTCTTAATTGTGATACACGTATTACTAGTACAACGACAACATAATTATAGTCAAGTCAGGATAAATATCCAGTTACGCAGCGTTCAGGTCCACTATAACGGTGTACGAGCCAATTATAAACTTTTAAGGCTTATACTGTGCATACAACTATAATTTCAATGCTAAACTAACATACTAAACTTCGCTCTACCTGTTTAGACAATGGTTGTGATTTTTGCGTACACATAAACTCAAACGTCACTGTCACAATATCCTAACTGGACTACACTAGTCAACACCTACTACAGTCCAATTAGGATATTGTGAGAGTGTCGTTTATGTGCACACAAAAGATTACGACCATTATATAAAAAGGTAGAGCGAATATACATTGAAATTATAGCTGTCTGTATAAGCTTTTATAATTGGTTTTGCATTCTAACCCGGACTGGACTATAAGCATTTTTTATTTTCATTTCACTCCCTTAATAACTCTTAACATATTCCTATGTCATTTACGCAAACCAGATCATAACATCGTACCTGGTTTTTTTCTATCAAAAAATACAGTTTGGATGCAGTTGGAAACATGAGACATTTTTGCACCTACTGTAAAAATGCATCAATCAGTTTCTTTGATATACGTTGAAATGACACGTTCAAACCCGCGTAATTACTTACTAGTTACTCATTTTATGTAACAACATATCTTAGCAATTTGTCATATAATTATGTTTTACATTTCCGATGAAATACAACCTTTAGAAACAGAATTTTACTATTTTTCTTACATAGTGTTTTCCTGAAAGAGGGCGAACACCTAACATTGCCTCAAAAACTATTGACATCTTCAGTACAGTTCTCTGATGTGCCAAAATAAGTAAAACCCATTTTTAATCTCTCCTTAATAGTTTGTAAACCCTGAGATACGAGATTTTGAATATCAACGACAATTTCTTATATCTTTACTGAAAGGGCAAAGGGAGATAACAAAAACAGGAAGTGTACAATCTAATCATACTTAGTTATTTCCTTGCTTAATGGACAACAAACGTAATACTTAATGTTAGAATTTAAAATGTACAGACGTTAGTTGACGTTGGAAATCTCTAGGGGATGGACCGATGCATCGAAATATCGATGCATTGCGATTCCGAGTGTCCCGATAGTATGGATCGATAGTAAAAGTCTCGATCCAACAACTATCGCCGATAGTTAGCTCAACAATCGATAGTTACGATAGTTTCCTTTTTATAAAAAAAGTTTATAATTAATTTTAAACAACTTCCGTTTTAGTTAAAAAAACTAATTGTAAATAACCACACGCATCAAAACAGCCACAAATTGGCACAATGGACCAATATCGCCTTAATTTTATAAATCTATTTCTGTCAAATTCATTTTAAATCATTTCCACAAATAGTAGATTTGTATGTTGTACAAAACGTGATATCTTACACAGTGCAAATGTTCATTTACAAGTTAATATCTGGTTTTCAAATCTTGGCAATAACTATTGCAATAGTATCGCAATGGTTTCCAGCAATACAATAGTATCGCAATAGTACTTTCAGCAATAGCAATAGTATTGCAATAGTCAAAATTTGACTCAATAGTCACCCCTAGAAATCTCACACTCAAAAGTTTCTGAAATGTATATATAAGCTGGAATGACAGTTCCATGAGGTTAAGTATTTATTCAGTTGATCATAAGTTTTTTCTCCTACGCTTACCCTTTGCGTTGCAAGTACGTTCATTGCGTCGGATTCCCGTTGGCCTACATTAAACAAGTGTCCAGTCATGCTGTGGAACGTTAGCCTACGTAGCCCTATGTTAGCCTACGTTACCATCGCGTTCATTACGTCATACCCCGTTGAATCCGTTGGAAAAACAATGGGATTAATTTACCAACACCACTAGCGTCTCAGCAGACGTTTGTAAACGGAGTCGACCCCGATAAACTTGGTACAATTTAATTCAATGTCCAGGAACGTTTACAAATGGAGCACAACTTGCACAAACGTTTATTTTCAAATGTCCACAAGGTTTTTGCATGTCAAATGTTTTTAAAAGCATACGCCAGCGAACATCAATCTTTGTAAATGTTTAACAACGTTAACTTGCGGAGTTGTACGAAACAAACGTACGTTTCGTAATGGTCAGGAGGCAATGGATTGTGACACTTTCAAAGTAATAGGAGGAGTGTATCGTTGATAGATGTTAATAAAACATTAACTTGATTCCCTTGAATAATTCCCCTCCAACAGATATGCAAAGTTGCAGTCTGGAAATCTATTTTGTACATTAATTTGAATGGCACGAATCGTATCATCTTGATTTATAAAGCAAAAGGCATACATTACCATTAGTGCACATGGTGCATTTAGCAGAGCGAACTATTGTTCAGGTTTTATAGTCGTTTTGCTGTGGAAACTAGGTCATTCAGCTAGTAATAATTTATTATACTTTTCGACAGCTTGGACTTGGGCGGATCTTTGCTTGTTTAGTTGGGGATTGTGCCTTGTATGTGTTTTATGTTTCCTGCGCTCGGTTAGTTCAGTTGGACATTGTTCTTTGTGTGTTTTTAATTTTTCTGTGCTCGGCTGGTTAAGTTAAGTGCTGCCTTCCCTGTCTGACCTAATGTAATCTTTTTGCTGATCAATATTCGGTGATGGATCTATGGCATTGGTTACAGAAGGAACCCAGGTTCCAACCAAGGTCACTTCATTTGCGAAAGATCGACTTTTGCATTTAGACAAATGTGTCAAATATATTTAAGACCGTTTCCAAGTCCATGTTTGCTTCTTCTCTTATGTAAGCAGATGGGGGCATTCAAACTACAATAATGTCCCTCGTGTTTGCATTTTCCCTGATAATTGTATAAATAGAGCTCCTAATGATATGCACATTGAGTTACAAGCTCCATGGTAAGTTTTGCTTCAGTACCCAAAAGTTATTTGACTATTGCAACCATTATGAGGATGTTGCAGTGTTTTGACGAAACATGTCATATCAATGAATAAACAAAGAATCCGTCACAAATTAATAAGTACGTGAATACCACGTATATATCACATTTCCACAAAATACCTTTCACAATACAATAAGTAGCATTACATGAAGCACATCATTTATTTACGTATACAATAATCAACACAATAGGCATATGTAGACAATTAAAGACGTTTACAAGACAATGATATAGATAATACCAGATGGTATAATTTATTGTTGGTATTCATTGATACTAAACCAGTATTGAGCAATAGTATCAAGTATCTTAATTATATTTATTTTCTAAAGCAACTTCCATGAATGGTTTAAAATTGCAAAGAGATAACTTGTCCCAAAATCCGAGATAACAATCATTGCAATTGTTTTTTTTATATTCTTGTCAGTGTGTATGTTTTGTAAGGCAATTGAGTACTTGTATTTTTAACTTAATTTGAAGTTGGTTATTTTTTCTTGTAAGTACAAAATGTTTATAAATCCATATGAATAAACGTGACTGTATGGTTTTATGACCAAAGGCATGTACGTGCCTAATTCTTAATATCAATGTTATATAAAATGTACAAACAAATCGAAAACTGTGATGCACCATTCAACGCCATCAACTACTAACAACACAAACAACATCTTCGACATTAAACACGAATATTCAAACAATTGTGAACTTGCTAGTAATACTTTAATATTTAGTACGAACAACCGGCAAACAGTATATAGAACGAACATCAATTTTAGCCACGCATGCTTCAAACAAATTTACACACATTCGAATTCACACAACACTCCAAACAATATCAACAGCATCGGCATCGCCAAGGAATATATAACAACACAATAATATAAACTATGCTCATATCATAATGCACAATAATTCTGATTAATGGTACAGGTCTGAATTACTGATGTAAATAATAAAAGTGTCCATAACACTTCAAAAATCATACACAAAGCAAATGATACATGATAAAACTGTATATAACCCCTTTATACATACATGTATTCTCCAAGTTATACATACGTGTCAAAACCAAGATTTGAAGGTATTTCACACCACGTGCGACGGTTTGAAATTGGCCTTATCCGTATATGGCGCGTAAACTAGGTTAACTAATGGGTAGACCATAATTAAAAATACTTCTTTATTCTTTAATACTTATGTCCTCACCTATGTTGCCAAAAAAGTGACGTGTTCGTGAAAGCGTGTTTTAAGGTTAATATAGTTACATAAAATTATGATAAGTAAAAAGTGCCGGTGATTCAACAAGATCAAATCAATCTTATTGCGCCTTTCAGGTACAACAGTGTGACAACACCTGTTAACAAGAGCACCGCCTACGAGTGCTTGACGCTCGACTTTCTCGTACTTTATTGTACCCTTGCTAATTTAAGGTCATTACAGTGACCAAGTGTGTTGAGTTTGAAGTCAATATATCTGATGGATATATAATGAGAAATTGTTACCTAAAGCAAACAATCTAAGTTAAACATGAGCAATAACTCCATCATCGATAGTTATATCATCGTGTCTACGCAATGAAATCCTCATTGACTAATAAACTAACGCTGTGCTCAATAATGCTAAGTTACCAGTTTAGAAATTGGACACAAACAAATATTTTAAGATTTCAAATGCAAAAACTCTGTCAAAACAAATAACAGCATTACCTCCTCTTTTTATACAAAAGGGGTCATCACCTTCAACAAATATCTTAAGTTTCAAAATAATGTATTTGATATCTTATATAAGTCCAACCAAGGGCAAATAACATTTTGAAGTGAATAACTTGATACTTATTGTGACATGTATTTGTTTTCAACAAAATGACAAACATTCCTACGTTTAAGTCAAAACATGGGAAAGAAACTATGGCAATACACATCACACGATTATCTACCTTGTTCTAATGGATTACCTTTTTGTTAATGAAAATGCTGTCCAGGTTTGAAGTGAAAACATTTGATTATTATTGAAAAATGTAAATTCCTCAACAAAAATGGCCAACATTTCTATGTTTAAGTCCAAACAAGGACAAAAACTCAAACTCAAAACTCAAAAATACACATCACAGGGTAATATTCCTTCCTTGTTGTAATGGATTGCCCTTGAGATAGTGAACAAGTATTCCAAGTGTTAATTGTATACCTTAGATAGTCTTTCAGAAATTAACCTAACGAAAATTCGAATAACGCCAAAGCAGACGCACACACAGACACTAGGGCATATGACCTTGTCACGACATTAGCTCTTGTTCTAGGAAAACTCGAGCTAAAAATCATGTAAATCAGTCACTCGCTTATTTCTTAATAAATCGAGTTATGCTGCGTAAGGCATCATTGTTCAGGTCGCATGTATATATTCCCTTTCCTCGAAGGAAGACTAGGTCAACTATGACACCAAGATCCTTGAATTCCTGCCCTGTCAACATACGCTCACTTCTCTGAGACGGTATAGCATGAACATCCTTGTGGTGGAAGATCAACAAAGCAATCTGATTCGAACCTGAAAGGGTTTAGATGGGTTGTAATTAATACGATGATATAGATTACATTCGTTGATTTTGGTGTTAGATCGAATTTTCAATATTTTCACGATATAATTTGGACTTTCACCAAAATGCGACAAATTTTCTGTTTATTACATGCTTTCCATTTGTGTATAATGGTCCAGCTATTGGCTCAATTGGAAAACAAATCACGTTGAAATAATAACGACATGATGTGACAATTATGGTGCTATAATGCCGTTACAATAACCTGACACCGTCGTTGACGTTACGTTTCTTTTTCTGTATGGTAGTTGAATCAGCTTCTAAAACAGTGAAAATAACAAAATGTTATTATCACTGATAAATCTCTATAATCCACTGATAGCAAATAATAAATCATGCTGTTCAACCTTTACCATCATCGTCACGAAACCTTTATAAAGTAACACTTATATACATTGGTGTTTCGAGGTACGTGTAGTAGAGCAAAACTAGGTAGATATGTACGATATATATATATACATTCTTACGGTATACAGTGCCGAAAACACACGGACACCAATGATTTCCGAGTAAAGACAAACGGACAATATACACATTTGATTTAGATAAAAACATCACAGCTAATGAAGTTCAGTCGATTCTTGCAGGAAGTAAATGGGGGAAGTCAATGTTCATGCATTAAGGATACAAAATACGTTTCATATCATTCAACGCCTAAAAATAGCAACATTAAAGCTTACTTCGTAACCCAGTGATAGCACTGGCCGCGTCTGTTCCAAGTCTTGATGCATTGATACATAAAGCTAACACAGGTATATCTGGCTTTATGTCATTGGATTGTTTACGATGTTGTATTTCTAACTCAAAATCAAGTGAACTCATATGTGTGACCAGCATTGCATTCAATTCCTGTACAACCGTCGTCATAAGCTCGTCGTTGCGTAGATAGTAAAGCTGAATCGGAACTGAAATTATATACAATATTAAATAATTGAACAGTTGTCGATCTGTCTTCTGATTCTTCGAGTGTTTGTATTTATCTGTTAAAATGTACCCACTTTTATCGTTACCCAATTTATAATTTTTGAACACTAGTGAAAGTGATTAAAGTAACGAGACACATCACACATCGATTTGTGCATTTGATAACACATTGGTATTTGATATAAAAGGGAACTAGCAGGGCTAGATCAGAGTTCACTACTAGAATACATATATCTCGTATCGATCAAAGATATTATTGGTATTTTAATTTTTTTCATTAAATGATATACATTTTGAAATTGAGTCGCACCTTTTTGCTTAACTTTCTTTCTTATCTGCTCTTCCAAACGTCTTTTGGTTTCCTCTAACTGCGATATCTGATTTTCAAGACGATAGTTTTCATTATCCAATCTTCTTGATTTGCTCAACGCATCTTGTAACGCAGTCTCGTGCTTTGCTATTGTGGTTTTATGCCTAGCGACGTCTGCTCTAAGACTTTGTATTTCTTGGTCTTTTGCAGCCAACTTATTTTGATCTTTTTGCGCAAAGTTTCTATGTTTAATGTCTGATTGGTATTCAAGAACATTCCTATATTGCAAATCCATTGTTTGTTTCAAAATTTCAAGTTGTCCATCGAACCATGTAGCATCGCGTTGACTTTCATATTTCTGACGAGGTTCATTGCATTCCGGTTGTGTGTAGGATAGATTATCAAGGAGTTTGCTCCATTTTGTGGTTAAGTTCTTATCTTCTACAACATCTTTAATTGAATCAAGTACACAGTGCTTTAGGTGCTTGAAGTTAGTTTTCGTAATATCACATTGCAACAACAGTACGCCCTGGAATAGATCACAATACAAGTGCAAATAGAAAATGTGTATTTTGATACCAGAAATTATCATACGACGAACTAATACAGTATATTACTTGAAGTCTGCTTACGATTTAGTCATGTGGTATATATGCCGACCTAGTTAAACACTAATTGAAGCTATAAATAAGTAATAAGGCATCAGTATGCGAATAAATATTTTTTTTATAACATACATGTTTGTCGTAGTAATGTAACCAATCAATTTCTCATTTTAATGTTAGATTACACATCTGTCCACAAAGTACACTCCCCAAAAGTTCTAACCCGCCATTTTAAATTTCATTCCCGTTTTGTGAAAAATGCGTGTATTCACCTGAAATTTCGCATACCGATACATGATTAAGACATGCAGCTGAGAATTGGTTTATTTTGACCGTTTTGCAATTAATTTCAGTGCATTCGGTGTATTGCGTAAAAAATACTAAAAATGCATTTTTGCACGTGCAACGCATGTGGACCAGAATTCACGCACCCATAAACAAAATCGTCATTACTGATGACTGTTCATCTTGAAAAACACATAAAATGCCGAAACTGACTAGAGAGGAACACTCATGAGATTACGAAAAACCACTGAGAACACAATTTCTAGTTGACATTTTTTTATTTTATTAATATGTTTTTAATAAGGCATTTATTAACACGAACTTTTACATAATGGCATAAAATTATGAATATCCAATGAAGCCAACTATTTGTTTATTTTGGCCTACTTACTGTCTAATTCACCGTTTTAGACTTAGTAACGTAATCTAGAATAATTTACACGTGTAATGCATGCGCGTCGAAAAGCACGTGTTTATGTACGGTTTTGGTGTTAGTGAAGATTATCCTACGCGAAAAAACACCTAACATGTTGAATTTGGTACGAACAGAACGCGATTGACCTGTCGGGATGTCATCAGTTTTGATACAGTTGCGGCCCTTAATTTTGCTTTTTATTACAAAAATGATTTTCTATTTCGTTTGTAATTGTTATTTTAATAATTATTTCCGTTTTTTCATTCACAGGAACCTTTTTAAATGGCGTCTTACGTGTTTTTTTTTGGGAGGGCAGACACTGGTTGTGCTAAATGTTAATGAATACGTGTTTGTTGGGTTGCAATACGCACGTGTTCATGAACAATTTGGGTGAAATATGTTGTGACTTTGTAAAATCGACTTCATTACGTAACGCGCCTGTAACGAGTTACATGGCCGGTTATCTGCGAAAATGAATCAACAATTTATTGCAAGTATAATTCAAGTATTGGTATGCAAAATTTCATTTCAGTACGTGCAGTATTAACAAAATTATAACACATTATATATGGTGGCGGGTTAGAACTTTTGGTTAGTGTAGTTTAGACAAGGTTCGTGTCGACGACTATGAAATACTAGATCAACATAACATACACACAGCGCAATACACATAACTGAAGACTAAAATACGTTGTCGTATCACATAAATGTCCTTACACTGTAATTGAAAGCACCAAGAAAGTTATGCTCGTTGTAAGTGAGTGACAAAAGTGTTTCCATTAAAGAACAATAAAAACATAAATTACAATTTATTACAGTCAGACATGATATGGTGAAATAATGGCTATTACAGTAACACTGACATAAGCGATATGTCTCAGACAGACATACATAAATGTCTTAAACGGAATTCGGATTTGATTTGCGTAATAAATAAATTTTGACAATAGATAACACAAGGGATGTTTAATTTTCTTGGTCGGTAGTGTGTTAGGCGCTTCTTCATTTTAAGATATCTGACAGCTAAAACTAGGCATAATAGTCCATTTGCTGTGGAAACTGGGTCATTTAGCATACTTTTCAACAGCTTGGACTTGGGCGGTTCTGTGCTTGTTTAGTTGGGCATTGCGTCTTTATGTGTTTTAAGTTTCCTGTGCTCGGTTGGTTCAGTTGGGCATTGTGCGTTGTGCGTTTTTAATGTATCTGTGCTCGGCTGGTTAAGTTGAGTGCTGCCTTCCCTGTCTGACTTAACATAATCTTTTTGGAAGTAGGATTCAGCAATTTATTATGGTTTGGCAAGTGACAGAAATAAAGTTCAAAATATTTTATTCTTAAGTCTCTTGGACAAAATATTAAGAAGAGAAATTCTTATTCAATTGTTGACATGTACCATGCTTTACATAGACGTTGTGTTTGTAGAAAGTGGGGGCGGCGTCTGTCTGTTTCTTTGGAGGGTTTATGTGTAGATACTCAAAATCTTCACAATGTTATTGAAATGTTACCGTCCTAGGTTCTCGCTACTGAAACCCTATAGCATTTATTAAATACGCCGGTAATCTCAAACTGTTTACCTGAATATTTGCTAAAATTTGCCGGTCACGATATATTTCATCTTCTGTATGCTGTTCATCTCCTTTTGCATCATCGGAATGCTGTCTTTCTTCTGTGCGACCAGGAAACATGTTCCATCCTGTGCCATCAGTATGCGGTTGCAATCCTGTGCTATCAGTATGCGGTTGGCTTCCTGTGCCATCAGTATGCGGTTGCCTTCCTGCGCTATCAGTATGCGGTTGACATCCTGCGCCATCAGTTTGTTGTCGTCCATATTCTACATCATCTGTTCGTTGTCTATATTGTGCACCATCGGTTTGCTTCCTACCTGAGACATTATATATATCTACTACAAATATTGTCAGATCCCCGCCCAATGACATACAATTTACTAAAATGGTATATAAAGTTCTACTGAATGTAACATTTGTTACCTCATTAAGGGTATTGGTATTGACCTTCAAGTTTATAGGGATCATATTTTTCAGACCATTAACAGCAGTGTGCATTGATATTGGATGAACTGTCTGTTTGTACTTATTTATTTAAGCTGAGGCAACTTCTTACTGCGGATGTTGTAGCCAATTCGATTAGTAAAAGAATTGTTGTCTTGGTAACTTGTTCCTCTGAGCGAAGTATATCTTTAAATTATGCTGTTTAAATCTTTATATTATGGGACATCTCATCTTTCGTTCAAGAATCTGTCGTGTGTAATATTTTTAATTGTCTTTAATAGTAATTTTGAAGTACCTTCATATTTAGTAAGCAGATCAAGAGCTGATTTCTGGGCCTTTACGGTCTCTTCAATGGACTTGAGATTGTTATCATGATCCTCAACACACTCCTAAAATACATTGATGAAAACATGTATACAAGTCCGATATAAATAAATGTCCCTGTCAAACGGGGTGTATTTTCACCGATCAAAACAGAAACGCAAAATCAATAATATAAATGAAACATGAAAAACCAAACATGTTTACTTATTATCATTACTGTAACTTACAACCATTCTAAAGCAACACATATTGGAAATCACATAATGTGGTTGTTGTACGCATGATGTTGCTCTGGAGAGGTAAAATGCACAGCAAATGGTTACTTCTTAACCAAATAAGCATGTCGCCTAAGATGGGTTGTTGCTCTGTGAAGGGCGCTCTGGAGTGGTTACATTCATTCATAACGAATTTCTACGATATATGCAGAATTGGTGAAAACAGAACAACAGATTTTTATTTAAATATACCAGCGAGCTCGCAACACAAATTAAACGTATGCTTCAATGTATAGGGCATGTTAACCATGGACATGGCCACGCTGCAAATACTGGAAAGAACTACGAGATGTTAACTTTTGTATCCATAATGTATCAGAAGGTAACTGTGAATATCTGAACTTATCAAACGGATTCGTCAGAGGTTCAATTTTCGAAGGTAGTTTTACATTAGCGATATCTAACAATTTATGTGTCGAATATGTTAATTGATATGAGCTGTATGTAGTACGGAGAATTTACCCATATCCTGGACATTTAACAGCTGATATCTTGTTAATATTGATAACCCCGATTGTATGTTTTCATCAGCGAGATGTATCACGAAGACGTTCGGTGTGTAATAAAAACACAAGTCTAAAGAACCGATAAAGCACAATTTGCTCGTGGAACGCAAGAACCTCGTAATATATATAAGCCGTTCTCCAGGAAAACCGGGCTTAGAGACAAAATTATGAAAATCTTGATAATAATATTATAGAGTTTGAAAGTAGCCGCTAAATTAACGCTATATATTACAATAGGGTTTATGTAGGCATTTCGTTTTTGACTGCCTGATATATATTCATGCATAAAGGTTAGGATCAAGTCAATATCTCCATACTATACTTATCTTGAACTATCTATAGATGACCTTTTTACAATACAGTGCGTGCACACTAACTTGATAATAGTATGTTTACACAAAACAAAGATACATGAATGTGTACACACTTGAAAAAAACCATTTCTATTGTATGCATATCCAATTTAAAACACGAGACATAATACATACCATGTAAGGCCGGAAGTTCCCGAACGTTTAATATTACATTATTTAGAACAACGTAGAGGCACTGAATAGTACAATCTTACCTGTAAACGTTGTGCAATATGATCATACTGCTTAGGATCCTTCGATTGAAATATGCCCATTTTCCTAAAATGCAAGTAAATGTAAACATGAATATTATGCATATGTAAGCAAAGTGCGGTCTAGTTTCGGTTTTACCAAGTAACATTATTTTAGTAAGATGCAATGTTTAACATATTTATTAATATAACTCGTTAAAATATATATGGCAGGTTAAGTATATCAACTATTGTTTAAAATATAAAATACATAATTATAACCACGTACCTTAGTGTACTGTATAAGTTCAGGATAACGTCCCTTTGTACTTTCGGTTTAACGAATTATCTAATCATGTGACAACTATAAATAAAACGGCGGAAGTGCAATGCACTTTTTAAACAATTATTTTGTTATGTTTTATTTCTACTGAACATAATGATTACGATTAAGTAGCCTGTATCCAAGGTAATACAATACTATTAGTCGCTTGAACAAAACAAAGACGCTTAAACGAATCACTCGACGGTTAAATATAATCTTGTTTTTATATTGAAACGAAAGCGAAAGTAGAACTATACTACACAGTAATTGCAGCTGGTTGTGATTATCAATTCAACAAATTAACTGTGAAGCATTCTGTACATAGAAAGGTATTTATCATTTCCAACTTTATTAGTGGTTTACATTACACATATGTATGTTTCTGAAATATTCATGCATCATATTATAGTTTGATTGCGGTCATTGAGCCGTGACTGCACTTTTAAGGCTTCAACCATTATTCGATATAGGTTGGTATTGGTTTGACCCGAAAGATAAGTAATACAATTAAGGCCAAGTATGTCGTGTGTCTGAATAGTCGTGACCGTGAAGCGCTAGTTTCATTGTATAATAACTTTTGTGAGACCAGGTCAAGTTCGAATCCCACCCCTCAATATTTTATATTTTTTAAATGTACACCACTTTAAAATCCGTGTCATACTATTATATATGACAAACCGTATTTGTTACATGTACTTTGTAGAACGTTATGACTGCTAATCAACGTAATATATTATTAATTTTGCCAGTAACCTCGGGAATACACAAACGATCGAAATAAGTGAAAATGAAAAATAAATCGAATAGACACATTGTCATGGATCAATTAAAAACATTAAAGGAAAATTTTAACTTATAAATAAATAATCTCATTGATAAACACAAAACAATGAATTTTAAAAAAATGAGCTAATTAGGGATTCGAACCACCGACTTCTAGGTTACAGTTTTCTGTACGTTACCGACTTCACTAAACTGTAATTCGATTACAAAGACATAGCTGTTAAAGAATAATGTGGAATTATATGGCAGCTACACAGTACACAGTGATACCGTTTTATTAAACTACTTACGGAAATCTTAAACTTACGCTCAAGTTTTAATTCCTCATTATTCTTTATCAGCTACAAATAAGGGACTAATGTGGCTTGTAGGGGGTCAATATTGTACCACAATTTATAGCGGGCAAAGAGTTTGAAGTTTACGGATTCCATAAGTGCTTTGATTAAATAGTACAAGCGCGTCGGATTACATTTTTCGTATCATGCAAGTTTTGTTGTCTCAATCCGTATCATCCAAACATGTACGATGTATTATTTGTCCAAAAATATGCCTATGTCAATGACGTCATGAAGTATATCTAGTTGGTAGCAAGACTAAGATACAATGAATGAAGCCTCAAAACATTTATTCAAAGCAAATTTTTAACGAAGCATCTCAGCATTTATGCAAATCAAGATTGTAACTAAGCATCACAGCATTTATGCAAATCAAGATTGTAACGAAGCATCACAACATTTATGCAAATCAAGATTGTATCGAAGAATCACAGCATTTAGGAAAACCAAGATTGTAACAAAGCATCACAGCATTTAGGAAAACCAAGATTGTAACAAAGCATCACAGCATTTAGGAAAATATAGATTGTAACGAAGCATCACAGCATTTAGGAAAATCAATATTGTAACTAAGCATCGCAGCATTGATGCAAATCAAGATTGTAACGAAGTATCACAGCATTTATGACGCAAATTTAACGAAGCATCACAACCAATCTCATTTAAAACATCAAATCCATGTAACGCTTCAGTGGCTTCACTGCTTTACACTGATATATAGGATCTGACGGTACTCCATACGGGGTCATGTCAAAGTGACCTTTCAATCATCCAATTAAAACGCTACTTTCACAAATCTGAAAGGGTACAGTTGTCTAACTTTGCACCAAGCTTTTATGTTTGTATTGATATGTTCTTGTGCATAGTATATTAATATCACTGGACAATATATTCTCTTGCAATTTTCTGTAACTTGTAGCTATTTCTTGATTTCTACTGAACATAAAAGGGGTTTAGCTAAAGTAAGATCATTATTTCTTAATTTGGATGTTTTCACTGCAAGAGTTGTCTTCTTTGCATATTCCAGTCATCAAATGTATTTACAGTTATACATGTACTAGTTTAACTGTAACATACTGTCTTTTTTATCTTTTACACTTTTAACACTTGTAACATACTTACTTATTTAATAATTGTTTGCTCTGACAGCATCACCCTGTAATAGTCGGAATTTTATGCAGATGTAGATCACTAAGACTGGTGCCAGTCTAACCAGTGGCTACAAACTGACTGACTCACTGCGTTAGAGACAGGTCATTTAAACCTGCTACAGAGTGTAATCAGATCTAACAGCGTAGCTAAATGTTAGGATCTGATTTTAATGAGATTGCATCACAGCAGTTGTGCAAAGCAAATTTAACGAAGCATCACAGTATTTATGTAAAGCAAATTTAACGAAGCATCACACAGCATTTATGAAAAGCAAATTTAACGAAGCATCGCAACATTTATGTAAAGCAAATTTAACGAAACATCACAGCATTTATGTAAAGCAAATTTAACAAAACATCACAGCATTTATGTAAAGCAAATTTAACGAAGCATCACAACATTTATGTAAAGCAAATTTAACGAAACATCGCATCACAGCATATATACAAAGCAAATTTAACGAATCATCACAGCATTTATGTAAAGCAAATTTAACGAAGCATCACAACATTTATGTAAAGCAAATTTAACGAAACATCACCGCATTTATGTAAAAACGAACTCTTACAAACTTATCAATCACAGTACCAATCGAAAGTAGAAAAGCGGTGTCTTGATATCGTATTTAATGTGTTAACTTTTCAGTCATAAGATAAGGAAGAGTTTGTTCTTTAGTTAAGTCCTAAACACACTATAAGATATGGAAGAAAACGAAATACAGCCTCCAGTTAGTTTGTAAACAAAATAACAAAAAGTAAACAATAAATGCAGAATTTGTAGTCGAAGGGAAGCAACTCTTGTAAAATAAGTAATTTTTTCTTCAATGCATTTTACTAAATGTGTTTTGGCGTACTTTTTCGACAGATATAGTTATTATGTCGTCAATTATTGGTCATTTGTAAAAAAAACATAATAATTAGTTTAAGTCTTTTTACAGGGAAAACATCATAATTTCTTGTATTGAACCTATTTACAGGGTGATCGGAAAAAATATGGGAGAGATAATGAGGCTTTAAGTGATAGAATAGATTATTACGTCTGTCAACTATCATTCTCTTAGAAATACAGTATGATGTATTCCATCCTATCCACCCACGGCTAAAAACAAAGTAAAATGCATACTTACAGTAACACAAGATAAACAAGTAATTAAGTATTGCAAGCAATACAGAAGTCCCCTACCGGTTTTAAGCCATTTTCAATGTTTTTGTCGCCATAGCATAGCTGATATTTAGACGTTTATAATCCCCTTATTGCACCCTATCCACATACCAAGTTTCATAACCCTAGCTTGGAAACTGTTTGAGTTATGTCAGGATCCAGATTTTTTGACGGACGGACTGACTGACGGACGGGCGGACGGAGGCCAAACCTATAGTCCCCTCCGATCAAAAACCAGTAGGGGACTTATAAACGTACGCAACTTTGTTTTATTCGTTTCAGAACCGAAGATGGCCGACGTCGATCTAAGCACCAATACTCATGAATTCACTTGTCTTCATGACCTTTGTCACCTGTGCTTCTATCTAGGATTGGCGTTCGTGTTTTTGTTTGTGTTTATTCCTTCTTTGGTCGTGATATTTCGACATTATCAACGTAGGAATGTTGGTGTAGCGATAATGGTAAATTGATTGCTCAGTTTTGTTGTATAATATATAATGGGATATCCCACTACCTATCTTCCACTATACCAGGCAAAAACGACACATATACATAAAACGGATTGTAATATACAGCGTTAATTTTGCGACTACTAGAACTCATTTACTACGCACTATTCTTCTATATTGTTTTGCTGACGAACAAAAGCACCCTTTGTTACCTAAAATAATTAAATAAAATTCAAGAATGAATTGCATGTTTCCCGTACATGTATTGGTAGATTGTTATGAAATGATCATTGGTTAATTTCGAAATATGCTTTGAATACATCATTGTCTACATTGTATTTTACAAATAACCGATTTACGTATTATTGATTAATTGTAGTATATTGTTTATGTACCTTACACGGGGGCATTTGTATGTCAACATAACGACGGAATATTTATTTTATTAAAACATGTAAATGAAGGAAGGTCATGGAATATGTTTATTATGATAATGTATCGGGCTACTTCTGTCAAACTATTTGATCTGTCGTCTGTATACAAACACAGGGTACATAGGCATAGTTATTGTCTTATTGATTTATTAATTTAACAAATAGTGTACATGTACGAGTATGTGGTATAGTGGACAAGGTATTGATTTTCTTTGCCTTTTATCTGATTTAATTGTTTAAAGCAATGAAATAGCTATAATTTGAACTTATATTGTTTAAATGTATACAAGTGACGAACCTTATTAGTAGATATAAACGGTACGTTATAAAGGACTAATACTTTTATACCATTGATGTTGATTTGTGCTTGTTTAGAATTTGGACAATGCTGTGAAAACGTTAAAACGTTGCATTGAGTGTCAGGACAATTTCACACCAAAAGAGGTAAAGTTCTATAATTTGTCATTTTTATTTTAGTATAGGTCTGTATACATATATTGTCTATGTTATCTTATTATATGCATGCCTGTATGCATATGAAAAAGCAGTCACTATTTCAGAAACCTTCTTCGTGTATTCTAAAAACAAACTTAAATACAGCGGTTACTTTCTGTTAGCTTGTTTTTAAATGTGTTCCTGAAGGACAAAATTACAAGTTAAGATAAAAACAAACCGTACAGGGAAAGCAGCATTCAACAACAAGAGGGCCCAAAGGGCCCTATGTCGCTCACATGTCGTAGTAGTGCATGCAAGTCCTGTGATTTGACTTAGTGACCTCGCACTTGACCTAGATTTTGTTGAGATGATCATTGTGACCAAGTTTCATAAAGATTAGGCTAAAATGGTGACCACTTGTGACTATAGACTGTACTAAGATTTCCTATGACTTGATCTAGTGACCTAGTTTTTAAGATTACCAAATATCGAACTCGGCCTAGATTGCGCTAAAATAATCACTGTGTCGAAGTTACAAAAAGATTAGGTCAAAATTGTGACCTCTAGTGACTAAACAATGTTTTTCCATGATTTGACCTTGTGACCTAGTTTTTGACAGATGACCCAAAATCGAACTCGACCTAGATTGTGTTGAGATGATCATTATGACGAAGTTTCATGAAGATTAGGTCAAAATTGTGATCTCTAGTGACAACACAAGGTTTTTCCATGATTTGACCTTGTGACCTAGTTTTTGAAATCCGGATGACCCAATATCAACCTCAACCTAGATTTTGTTGAGCTGTTCATTATGACCAAGTTTCATAAATATTAGGTCAAAATTGTGCCCTCTAGTGACTACACAAGGTTTTTCTATGATTTGACCTTGTGACCTATTTTTGACCCAATATGACCCAATATCAATCTTGACCTAGATTTTGTTAAGATGATCATCGTGATCAAGTTTCATAAATATTAGACCTAAATTGTGACCTCTAGTGCCTACACAAGGTTTTTTCTATAATGAGACCTAGTGACCTAGTTTTTGAGCTCAGATGACCCAATATCGAACTTGACCTAGATTTTGTTGAGAAGATCATTGTGACCAAGTTTCATAAATATTAGGCTAAAATTGTGACCTCTAGAGAGGACACAAGGTTTTTCGATGATTTGACTTTGTGACCTAGTTTTGACCCCGGATAACCCAATATCGAACTTGACCTAGATTTTGTTGAGATGATCATTGTGACCAAGTTTTATAAAGATTAAGTCAAAATTATAACCTCTAGTGACTACACAAGGTTTTTCTATAATTTGACCTAGTGACCTAGTTTTTTACCTCAGATGACCCAATATCGAACTTGACCTAGATTTTATTAAGATGATCATTGTGACCAAGTTTAATAAAGATTAGGCCAAATTGTGATCTCTAGAGAGGACACAAGATTTTCTATTATTTGACCTTGTGACCTAGTTTTTGACTCTGGATGACCCAATATTGAACTTGACCTAGAGTTTGTTTAGATGAGCATAATGAGCAAGTTTCATAAAGATTAGGTCAAAATTGTGACCTCTGGTGACTACACAAGGTTTTTTCATGATTAGACCTTGTGACCTGGTTTTTTACCCCAGATGACCCATTATCGAACTTTACCTAGATTTTGTTGAGATGATCATTGTGACCAAGTTTCATAACGATTAAGTCAATATTATGACCTCTAGTGACTACACAAGGTTTTTCTATAATTTGACCTAGTGACCTAGTTTTTTACCCCAGATGACCTGTACAGAGGACACAACCCAATTGTTGTCGGACGGGCGACGGACGAAGAGTGATCACAAAAGCTCAGCCTGTCACTTTGTGAGCTAAAAACGAACAGTATACGAGTTACTTGGTCTGTATGAAAGCGACCGGGTGAAATGTCGAATACTGAGTTTAAGTGACTTTTGATTGACTTTATTATGGTTGATGGTTTAGGTTTTAAAATCAGATCTAGCACCATTTTATAGTAATTAATCTTGACCTGCAGAACTATGGGTCCCAGATTAGAAAGGGAAGCAGCACTCAGTATGGCTAGAATGCCATACATTGTACAATTGAAACAGTTGTCGTATATGCTTATTACCCCTCACTTTTTTCGTAATGTTAATTTCCCATAGACAAACAGGTAGTATTCTTACTATAACGATCAAGCGGATCAATATACTACGTGATTAAACATTTTTTACTGCCAGTAGGGTGATAGTACTTTTTTGACAGTACTTTTTTGTTACGTGACATTTTCCATTTTGACATTTTGGCGGCTACTTATCATTTCTTCAAATTCTTCCACATGTGAGCTCTGCTAAATTGAATTGCATAAAATAATTTCTTGGTTTACAGTAGATAATCGCTGAAAAAGTTTGGGGTAATAAAATAAATAACACATTGTTTCGAGGGTGACCGTAAAAAAAATAGCAGCCTGAGGAAAGTACTGTTACCCAAGGCCGAAGCTATGTATTATTTATATATTATTAACTATATGAACATAATAACGTTGTGTAGTTTCTAACCCTTTTTCATTTGCACTATCAAGATCTGATAAAGGACAATACAATGTATAAGTGCTTGTATAAATTTCAGTTACAGCATATAGATAGATGGATACAGACATGGGTAGAGATTCTGTCATCATGTACAAGAACGATGGGTGATAATGTTACAGATACCAACAGTATGATATCATGTACTAGAACGGCAGGTGATTGTGACAATAGAGGATATACCAGGTAATGGATGTATTGTATTATATGTTACAAATCGTAGATCGAAAGGTAAAAGTTGATTACTATTTTTGATAAGACGGTTCATGGGTATGGTTGCTTGCTCTGAAGTATATGATTTACAACTAAAAAAGACCTGCCACTCTTATGAATATCAAGGCACACTATTTATATTCATTTACAACTTCTAGATGTTTTAAACTTGTTGTCTCCCTTAACCAAAAATTGAAATCATTAATTTGGTTGTTCCAAACATCACAATTGTTCGAATGTATTCAAAGCTGCCTGCAATTCTGATGCTGACTCAGCCATAATAACGGTATCGTCTGCATATAGTAAAATATGCATAACTGCATAATTGTATTGCAATTGTATTTTTTTTATTCAAGACAATCTTCTTATGTTTTATTTAAGACAATTTCATAGTATTGTAATGTATTATTGTTTAATCAACCAAGGTTCTGTAAAGCCATTGAAATCATGGTGGAATTATTCAAAGAATAACGTATACCAGAGGTTAGATGATTCTTAATGCGTTAGTGTTTGAAGAAAACGTTTATTTGATCGTATTAATTCCAACATACAACTGACAATAGCTTATGCTTATATAGTTCAAGTATATAGAAAGGAAGGAAAAGGCATCACAAATGAATTTGTTGACGAACTGTGGAAACATCTAAACTGCGATTTGGCTACGAAAATGAAGTTTGTAGAACGTAGTAGATCGGATGATATTGATCCAAACCTTCAAACCCTGGTTTTGTGTCTTACAAACTCCAAACTAGGTTCTGATGCTGTAAATGCAGTCAAAGATATTACAGGTAAACACAGTATATCATGCCATCATTACAATTCAATATACAAATGTAGTACCTCTTATTACATCTATCTCTTATTAGGCATAGCAGTAATCCCAATATGGGAAGTATTGTATATAATAATGCTAAAATACTCATATTACACCTCGCTTCTCTGATCCATGCGTTCAGACTGTTCGACCCTGGTGTGTGGTTGGAAGTATGTTTAATCCTGTATTTTTTTAATATTAAACATATTTATAGTTTATTACCAATTTCCGTATCTATAACAAGTATCGAGTTTCAATGTTACATTTAGGAAGCATGTTTTTTACATTATTATACATTTATACAAGCTTGGATAAAAATAAAAGACATAATGTGAGTATGTCTGTCTTCA
This sequence comes from Spisula solida, assembly GCA_947247005.1. NCBI lineage: Eukaryota > Metazoa > Mollusca > Bivalvia > Venerida > Mactridae > Spisula > Spisula solida. The sequence goes on along the minus strand of OX365945.1, from coordinate 24,441,698 downwards.
GAGTAACCCAATTTGATAGTCAGGACGTAGTTTGAATGATCTCTACATTTTCCCGTGGTTACTTTTGGTGTCAGGACGTGGTTTCTTCTGTCCGTGAATGGCCCGTGATTGTCTTTGGTTGTCAGGAAAACTCTTAATTCCCTGTGGTTGGTTTTCATAGTTAATACGTAGTTTTATTTCCATATGTGACACATATAGCATGAGAGGCCCTGTTTGCTACACAAATAAGACCCCGAATGGGTACTTGGATTTTAACAAATAAGCCAGTATAATACAGTAAATACGTAGCCGTTTTTGAAGCAAAACATACACGTATAAGCTCTGCGTGGAATTCAATTCATTATACCAGTGTGTTATGTTAATTCCATATCAAATACATGTTCTATATTGTGTTATAAATATGTATGTCGTATGTTATTGAAAATGAACATGATATCATGTTATGATTAATAAAACTATATTTCCAGTACTAACGAATGTGGCATTGGTCCTATGCCATCACCAAGAAATACACGCATTACCTCAAACACCCAGTGCCAAAAGGTTAACAGAAGCTAGATTCGATAGTATAGGTGGAATATATGACCTGGCATTCAAAGGAATATATCAGTGTGGAATGAACATACAAGCTAAAGACGATATCGTTAAATTTGTATCTAAAAATGCGTGAGTGAGCTGTATATATAGTGCAACGTATATGCAATTCATTAATAAAGTGACAATTTGCAATGATTTTTATGCCCCCGTATCGATAGATCGAGAGGCATATAGTGATTTACCTGTCCGTCTGTTCGTTCGTCCGCCCTGATTAACCCAAATTGACCGTTTCTTCTAGCATCATTATGGCTTGTTACAAAGCTTCCGTATTTGCATGGATGTTGTATATGAACACTCTCCACATGCCTGTATCATCTGACCCCGTTTTGACCTCCACCTTGACCTATTTTTGGACTAAGACTTAATGAAGGGCCACATTCTTGGTTATCCCAAATTTACCATTTCTTTTAGCATTAATATGGATTGCTACAAAGCTTTAATATTTTCATGTATGTTGTATTTGAACATTCTCCACACACCTGTATCACCTTAATTCATTTTGACCTTCACATTGACCTAATTTTGGACTTAGACTTTTTAAGCGTCCAATTCTTGGTTAATCCAAATTGACCGTTTCGTCTTACACCATGTCCATCAAGGCATTGCCTTCAAACTTGGCATACTTGTTGACCATCATCAGCCCCCTTACATTTTCTAAGCCATGTAACACTGATCGACTTAGTTTTTTATGGACAAGGCTTCCATGGAGGCATAAGCGTTTATTGAACGCAGTCTTGTTTGGTCATTAAATGATCATGATTTGCTTAAAGCATTGTATACATTGTCTACAGTGAACGAAATTATCAATGAATTATTTGAACAATTTTAAATAAATGTTAATAATTGCAATATATAATCACAAACTGAACCCTAAACTCATTTACAAAAGTTAATTTTACATCATACCAACAATATCACTAGTAGGCATATCCAATGCTACTACCATTGTAGGTTCATTGAATTTACCTGACGTTTTTCTAACTCATAAGCCATGTGCGATGTTTTATCTTGGCATGTTGAAAACGTTGAACACGAGAAGACGATGACACTTGTACGTGCAGTTGTTGATGACGATAAATAATATCAACGTGGTAGTTTGGAATCAATCCGTACAATAGAACGAAGTTTATGACCATCATATAATAATTTATCACATGTTTGAAGTCGCGGTAGCGTAATAAAGCCATTATTTATTTTTGATAATACACTAGTGTAATAAAGCTATCACGTGACGTCATTCAAAGGATAGGCGACGTCGTCAACGTTGCGCGTTTACTATAGTGAAAAATAAGTAGCTATTTTACATTTCGGCGGAAAAGGCTAACATGTGATAAAAAGAACATTACATTTGTGACTTTCCACATTGAATTTATTAAACTCGTTGAAAAAAATCGATAAAATGCTCGACAGAGCCTCACATTTTATTATTTTATTCAACTCGTTTAATAAATTCAATATGGAAAGACACTCATGTAATATCCCCTATGTAATCAATTGTAGGTAACTTCTGCAGGAAAACTACGCAACTGTAATCAGAACTATTCACATATACTGATTCGGACAAGCAATTTCAAAACCATACAGTGTTGATTTGGTACAGACTCGATCAACTTCCAAAGTATTATACGTTTTGATTTGAGTTGCAGGTTGTCCGTTTAACAAATGATGCGCGCGCAACCGGTGGTTAGGTCAAGCAGTGCTGGTCGAATTTGGGTGGTGATCGAATATTAGCAGTACGGGGACTGCATATCCTGAAAACAAAATTTTAACACAACCAACATTATCTATTATTATTTTCATTATTATACCATATTGATGTAGCCCTCGTTCATGTATTTTTACGTTAAAACTGATGTACAATCACGATTTAGACATGGTTAAACCAATATGCAATGTATTGTAAGCATGCCAGCAAAAATGATATGGATAGAAATATATGCCACTATGGACACATCCACCACAATCTTACGCAAACAGGTAAAATACACAATACAGAATGTTTAAAGTCCGGTTGGTTTCGTAAGCTGAATGGCCAGTTCAAAAGCGAATGACTCCACCTGCCGCTGTTCACTGTTTTGTTCGTCTTATGACGAGACCATGCACCACACAATCCATATAACGTAAACAATGTCTACTAAATGCATTAATTAGTAGTTCATGAACAGAATCAGAAACCACTGCTACGAGACACCGTCTCGAAATGAATAAAGGTGCTAGCTACCTTTAAAGAGACACATATTTCAAAGAAATAGAGTACTTTCTATAAGAAGTAAAGCCTGAACACATGATCAGTCCGAATAAGCTTTTGTAAAATATCTATATACGTACATATAGAGGAAATGAAGGTGTGTTTGAATGAAGCACGCATATGCCACATTTGTTTGTGCGTATATTTCTGCGCATATTCTAAGAGACATGGTTTAAAGTCTGTTTTCCCCGTTTTATTAGCGCACCTGAGCACGAAGTGCTCATCGTGAGCTATTGTGATCGGTCTGTGTCCGTCATCCGTCCGTCATCCGTCCGTCATCCGTCCGTCCATCGTCCGTCGTCAGCAATTAGTACTTAGTAATACAATAACAAAAAGACAAAAACAAATCGGACAAGGAAGGCAGCACCCAACAGAAAAAGCCGAAGACGAAAGGCACAAAAAGGAACACACAAAAAGAAAAACACAGACCACAAGCGCTCGTCACAATGTCCAACACAATACTGAAAAATATATAATTAATTAAACTTAGTTAACTTAATTAAGTTGTCGCAGGATATATACATAAAAATCGACTTTCCAACATTCTCATAGAAACCTAGTGTATTTTATACAGTGATGCTGCTGCCCATAACCTACTATCTGCTTATAACGTGGTCAAAGATTAGCGTCGAAATGGTTTGACTACTGAGACATGCCATTCGGCCAACTGACTTTCTTATTCAAGGGTCCATAAACGCTAGTTTAGATTCAAAACGCTGACAAATAGCAGGGTTGCGACCAATATTCTGACACAAAATACCCTGATCAAACAGCAGTTTTCCCCGTCCCTGCCCTGGGTCAGGACAACAACACCCCACCCACCGTTGGAGTATAGCCGAGCCACAGGCCCTCGATTTATTTTCCGGACCATAAAATCGCATCGAGGGCCTGTGAGCCGAGCATGCATGATAAAACTCGTCTATGAATTAGATATAGTTCTTTGAACAGTGACACAGTGTACTTAATGTAACACTCTGCTTATATACGCTTAGAAATCAAGGCAATGACTTTTCAGAACTGCGTATACACGACCGACAGTCTACTTTCACTTTCGATGTGTTTTGTTTACAGAAGTAATGATTTATATTTTATTGTTATGTTCTCCAATGTAGGAATTCAGGACCCGAAATGTAACAACGTCAAACAAAAATGCATCTACAGACTACACGCAAAATTGTTTATTTAATTACAATATAAACAAGAGTTTTACCTTGCAACCTGTCTTCATCGATGAATCTGCACATCCGCATCACACCGTAAGAAATGTAAGTGCCGCGCATGCGCACTAATCCAAGTCGGACGCATATAACACCTCTGACGATTCTTACGGGACACCGGTGTACACGAAATCGGCAAAAATTGCCAATTTTTTTAGGGATCCCATGAGGAGATCTACTGGCGATCGATGATTATTAATATGCGAAACAATTTATGACTTGATGGAAACTTATACCACAAGGATGTCCAGACGCTAGTCTGGTCCGGTATATGCCCTTTCCTCTCTTAAGTTGGGGAAGGTCGCAGACTGGTCAATTCGTACCGCAGCATACAATTACAGAACATTAGCCACAAATTTGATAATATATTCAAGCTAATCATAATATTGTCATAACTAAATGCCAAAATCGACGGCAAAGAAATTTGTTACAGATACTTGGAGTTTGGTCCACAGCCCTACTGTACCGTTTCGCGCCTGAATATATTTTTCTCATAATCATAATATATTATGTCCATACCCATTATGCATACACAACTCACACTAACAATCGTTCAATGTATTTGGGTCTGGGTAAACAATGATGATTATAAAAATATATTCAGGGGAGTAGCGAGAGGTGACGCGAATTGACATTGTGGGCAACAACTTACCAACTTGAGTTGGTACGAGTTGGACAAGACCAACTTCTGGGCCTTCAGGGCTTTGATTTAATAAGTATTTATCATTCGCTGTGGTATGTAGTCTGAATAAATCATGTCATATACGAATGTTTGTATGCAATGTCTGCCAACTTCCTGATAAAATGTACAGTACATAAAGTTAAGTACAACTGCCTCTCGATTAACAAATCTAACAAATCGAATTAAGCTGCGTAAAGTATCTTATAGCAAATTATAAGACAGTAAACATAATACTGATATATCAAATATCCGTTATCTGACATATCTGACCTGAGCCAGTTTTCAATTTGCAAGTTTTGTGAAGTCTTCTGCTTTGTATATCATTAGTAACGATTACATTTTGTGTTATGAATACATGGGTACTCGCATATGGAACAATTATAACACACACACACACTTTTTTCTAGCTTGCTACTAAAAACAATTCATGGACAGTTGACACTTGCTTAACTCCTAATGAATCGAGTTATGCTGCGTAAGGCATCATTGTTCAGGTCGCATGTATATATTCCCTTTCCTCGAAGGAAGACTAGGTCAAATATGCCACCAAAATCCTTGAATTCCTGTCCTGTTAACAAACGCTCACTTCTCTGAGACGGTATAGCATGAATATCCTTGTGGTGGAAGATCAGCAAAGCAACCTGCTGTGTACCTGGAAGGGTATTGAAATATTATACAAGTTCAATATCATGATATCATGTTAAGTCATCAGTATGTGTTTCAATAATGACAGTCACACACACTAAATAAGATAATGCTATAAGGCATTGGTATGTTGGGGTTAATGTAACAGAGTAAGTACACTTAACAAATCTTACAAGTGTTCATGTGTATATGTACCAATAACTCGGTCAATACGTGTTTGATCTTGCTGAACTTTTCAACATAATTATGTAGCTTGGATATGTGGTATTACAATTCAATTTATATTATTACAATCTGATAACAATTGTCACAAACCGAATAACCAAATGATGACATCAGCAAAAGCTAACGTCACACGTTCTTGTCGTATGTTCATCGGGTGTGTGTCAGATTGTTAAAGCAGATATGTGTCCACTTTGCTGATTAAGTTCATGTTCATGTACTTATCACCGAGACAGTAATAAAGAAAACAATGATAAGAATAAAGCCCAATTGAGGTTTATAATTTCCCAATGTTTGCCTTAAAAGGCGATTTCTGAAGAGTTATCTCCCCTACACCATAAAATTCAAAATGTTGTTAAGTGAACAATCGCATTATTTCGTGTTTTTGGAATGTGACGATATATCTAAAATTTTCCTTGACCACACATAAAATAATTTGCACGCGTGAATTTCTCATGCATTATACGTGTTTTGATGTTTCATGGTTCAGTGAATCGCTGTATATAATTTTGAAGAAAAAACTTGATTAATCCAGACTTGCGTTATTCAATAGCATATACACTAAATTGGATGCAAAATTATTCATCAATAAAAACGTTATACGCTAAAAACATGTGCACACTTATAAGATTTGATATATGTAATCCGATATAATACGAACGTACCACATCGCTCTAAATCATGCTGGGAGGGACACAATGTTAAAGGAATTGAAACAGAAGTTTGCAAATATTTCTGAAAACCATGTCAACCTATACGAGTCAACATGTGAGGAATGTCAACTAAAGACGAAGAATCCAAGCAAGGGGGTTGTTGTAAAGCCAATACTTTCTAAAGAATATCAGGACTTGATGGACATGCAAAGCATGAATGGCGGATATTATTAAGCTGGTTTGATGATGTGAATGAACCTAAAGAAACATGTTCAAAGTGTGATGCGTCAATTTTGTGAGAAGAAGAATCCTTGTGTCGTCTATGCAAACGCTGTGATAATATCAGAAGAGGCGTAACATTCGATCCATTGGCGTCGGTTATAATGTTTTAGTGCCTATCTCAAGTGTTGACCGGGGTAAAAGCGACACTCGAAACATTCCATGTTTCGTACTGTTCGATGAAAATAATAAATTCACACTCTAAACCAGGCATGGTATATTGGCTCAATCGCTTAGTCGTAGCCAGTTTACACTGACAACGTATACAGTACAGTCAGAAGATTGTGTCAATAAGGATAACACAATTACTGTTAGAGAAACTGCACGCGCGCAAAAAATTGGAGACGGCCAAGGATTTCTGAGAGGCTCATGTAAATCTGGATGTAAAACAAAATTGTTAAAATGTCGAAAAAAGCAAGTATTGTGTAATTCAAGATGTCACGGAAGCTTGACAGGCCTCGATACATAGGCCTAACATTATCATAGTACCATACCATTGTCTACAATCGAATTCAACAAACAGTAAAAGTCATGTAAATAGCTATGCCTAGACTAATTACTACTGTAGTATATAGTACATGTAAATGGCTAAATATATAGTAAATAACTAACTGAGTAAATGTTTGCATGCACATAGTTGCCATTGTTATGTTTGAAAGCAAATTAACATACTTGCTGATGATCTAAATTTAAAGTTTATTATTAAAATTCAGTTTTTTATCTATGCTTCATGTAATCAATCTATCGATAACAGATTGCTCTTGTTTTTTTTCCTGTCTTACTTGCTCAACAATAAAGTTAGCGAATAAGCCAATATTTCATTATTTTTTCAGGGATTTAGTCAAATTAAGTGAAATCCCTGAAATTGCTAGGGACTTAATCCTTCAAATATTCACGGATTGGACATAATTCCTGATTTGACTTGATCCCTGTACATATACATAGGTATACGCATATGTTGAGGTTAGTTCATACAGATATATCACAGACAAGAACGCTGGCACGGTAGTAGGTAAATTGCCATGTGTTACAGATGGCATATTTACGTTAAATACAAAGCTCATGAAATAATACCATAAACGCTTACTTCTTAATCCACTGATGGCACAGGCTGCATCTGTTCTAAGTTTTGATGCATTGATACATAAAGCTAACACAGGTATATCTGGCTTCATGGCATTGGATTGTTTACAATGTTGTATTTCTAACTCAAAATCAAGTAAACTCATATGTGTGACCAGCATTGCATTCAATTCCTGAACAACCGTCGTCATAAGATCGTCGTTGCGTAGATAGTAAAGCTGAATTGGAACTGAAATAATATACAAGATTAAATAATTGAATACGTTGTAGATCAGTCATCTGATTCTTCGAGTGTTTGTATTTATCTGTCAAAATGTACCCAAGTTTTATCGTTATCCAATCACTTAATAAAAGTAACAAAATTAACGAGACACGTCACACATCGAGTTTGGCATGTAATAACACATTTGTATTAGAACTAGAAGTCGGAAATAAAACTTGCATTGACATAATACGCCCTTGGCTGTGGCGAATTGGCAAATGTATTGGTTATTTTGAGACAAACTCGAGCTCTGTTCGAATAGTATATGCAGGGCTAGATCAGAGTTCGCTATTAGAATGCATAGATCTCGTATCAGGGATATTAAATTTCAGTATTTTAAATCTTACTAGCTTTATTTCAATAAGCAAGCTGTTGAAAAACAATGAACTTTTGTTGTGTCTTTTCATTAAAACTATGATAGACATATTGAAATATAGTCGCACCTTTTTGCTTAACATTTCTTCTCATCTGCTCTTCCAAACGTCTTTTAGTTTCCTCCAACTGCGATAACCGCCCTTCAAGATGATAGTTTTCACCCAATCTTTTTGATTTGCGCAGCTCATCTTGTAACGAACTATTTTGCTTTGCTATTGTGGTGTTAAGCCTAGCGACGTCTTCTCTAAGACGTTGTATTTCATCATCTTTTTCAGCCAACTTCTTTTGGTCTTTTTGCGTAAGGTTTCTATCATTAATGTCTGATTGGTATTTAAGGACATTACTATATTGCCAATCCATTGTTTCTTTCAAATATTCAAGTTGTCCATCGAACCATGTATCATTGCGTGGACTTTCATATTTCTGACGAGGTTCATTACATTCCGGTTGTGTGTAGGATAGATTTTCAATGAGTTTGATCCATTTTGTGGTTAAGTTCTTATCTTCTACAACATCTTGAATTGAATCAAGAAGACAGTGCTTTAGGTGCTTGAAGTTAGTTTGCGCAATATCACATTGCAACAACAGTACGCCCTGGAATAGACAGACACACGAGATTATGTTCTGGTTGACGACCGTCAAACACTTGCAAATTAAACCATAAGACAGTGTAAGATATATACAGCATAACATAACATATACTCATCACTTGACTTAAAGTCTATTGTGACTTAAATGATTTATTTTTGAAGTATTATTTTACATGTTTGTTAATTGATATTTCCTGTGTATAATTTCATTAATAACTAAGAATCCTGCAAACAAACTCACCACATGGCCACATGTGGGGTTATCAATACCGGTCATGTGTTGCATTACACTTAATGCGCTCCTGTGTGTTCTAAAGATGGTGTACACACACAAATTCGTCGAATATACAAGTTAATCGTGGGTTACCTTTGATTTAAATCATCTGCAAGTTTTCATAATACTGAGCTTTCTTACGCACATATCAACCTATCCAATTCGAAATGATACGATAAAATAATTTGGAATGCATGTTTAAATGTGTGAACGTTCTTTTGTTACTGGTTTGATTATAATTATATCTAAATGTAACATGTAATTGTTGTACTGTAACTGACAGATATCAAGCTGGACATCTTATAAGTGATAGAAGGTCTCTTTGAGGACTTTACAGATAAATGCATTCCACATATTAAGATTAATAGTGCATATAATTGGTATTAATAATCCCACAATTTTGCCTGTGGTGAGTGTGCTTGCAGCCCATTTGTTAATTACGAGGAATTATCTTAATACAAACTAAATTTTTGGGGGTTGTTGCGAGTGGTATAGAGCGCTCGAACCTTGCAATGCTAGGTGATGGTACCGTATATAGAGGTTCGAATCAAAACAGTTTACCTGGATATTTGCCAGAATTTGACGGTCACGGTGTGTTTTGTCTTCATCAACATGTGTTTGATTTTTATCGTCTGTACAGTTGGTAAGCTGTCTACCTTCTGCGACGTCATATTGTTGTCTGCTTTCTGCACCATCAGTTTGTTTTCTACATTCTGCTTCTTTAGTATGTTGCCTACCTGAAACATTAAGTGATCCGCAGTCGATTACTTTTCGTCCAAAATGTTAGACGGATAGGCAGGAAACTAAATATAAAGTACATCACATTTCCAGATCCAAATGTTAGCTTTAACAAAATATCTGGATTGTGGCTCGGTATATCAGGATAGGAATATAAAAGACAAAAAGGAACCCAAGTTAAAGTGTTATTATGCTTTGTGTACGGGCTTATGCTCACACATTATAAATGTTATATATGTCATGTTTATTTATTACTTGTGATCTAAATGTTCTGTTGCAAGAATGACTCGATCAAAATTTCAAAACATACAAAGACATTACTAAATAAATGAGTAAGCATGAATAAATAACAAAGTCATGTCCAATCAACATAATACGTCAATGATAGCACTACAAAGACTTAATTGGAATCCTTATTTCCATATGTGATCCTTAATATGTAGTGTTGTATGACATGTGTACGTTTTCTTTGCGATAGCAGAGTGTAGAGATTTGATAAATATACACTGAAACTGTAAACTTTCTTTTTGGACATCATGCACTCTAATTATTTTGAAACTTGTTTGTAAAATTAATACTAATCACTCTCAATCCCTATGTCAAGAGGGCATAAGAGATGAACCCGGCATTGAATTGCAATCGCAGGAATAATTGCAGCTATAGTTAATAAGCATGCAATAACCATCCAGTAATAACTTGCCCATACCGATAACTTTAGTAAAAATGAAGCGAATTTGACGAAGATATTACTTTAAAGGGCATATTACTCCTAAACAACCACGGGGACGTATATTGTTCATCGAAAATTGTCATTACAGTGTTGTGCGAGTTTTTAGCCCTGTCAATTTTCGGTCACCCCTTATCGATTTAAAACATTTGCTAGTTGATATCACACGTATAATTCTGTTCTAACATGATACTGTGTTCACAATTTATCATATAAATTTATAACAAATATTATTATGGGGCATTCTTGCCTAATTTCTCATACAAGAAACTGCAATGCATGTCTAATTATACAGTTATAGTCGTACCTTCATATTTAGTAAGCCCTTCCACAACTAATTTCTGTGCCTTTACGGTCTCTTCAATGGCCTTGAGATTGTTATCATGATCCTTAACACACTCCTATAAATGTTGAGCAATACAACATTATAAGCCAATTCCACTTCATATAAACTGCAGTCGGGCGTAAATGTACCATAAAATAAACCAGGCATATTAATTAGGATGTATTTTCACCAATAGAAAAATATGCTTAAAATACTAGTAGTACAGCGTTCATAAGATCTAGGACAATGTTTGCGTAGGTTCGAACCACACCATGTACTTAATTCGCGAATGTCTAAATGCATGTCTTAGTGCATTTAATTTCCATTTTATTTTAACACAAAGGCTTGTGTTATCATCGGCGGACTATAAATCTACACGTATATCATTATCAAATTAATTTATGTGCCGAATGTGATAACTGATTATATGGACACTGTAATATTGAACTACATGTACATCAATTTATAGTTTTATGTACCTTAGTAATGTGATACGTAGTTGTTTGATACAAAGACACATGCCTGTGTACACAATTGTAAAACCAGACAGTTCCGGCCCAGTGTATGCCATTTATAGAATGTGTACATAATCATTACCATGCTAAGTTAATGTTAAACGAGACATCAGGAACAATATATATACATGGATACATACTACAACCTTACCTGTAGACGTTGTGCAATATGATCATACTGCCTAGGGTCCTTTGATTGCCATATGCCCATTTTCCTTAAAGTTCAAGTACATGTAAACATGAACTATGCATACGTAAGCAAAGTGCTGTATATAGTTTCGGTTTTACCCAGTAAAGTACAATGTTTAACATAAATATTAACATAACTCGTTAAGATATATATATGACATGTAAAGTATATAAACTGTTTTTTAAACCATAAAATACCTAATTATAACGGTTACCACGTACCTTTGTTTTATGTCAAGGTTTAGGATAACGAATGTTATCTAATCATGTGACTATAAATAAAGAGGCGGAAATGAAATGCGCTTATTAAACATTTAAACTATTATGTTTTATTTCTTCTGAACATCACAGTTATGCTAAGTTAGCCTGTATCCAGTGTGTTACTATAAAATATAGGTCGCTTGAACAGACCGACGACACTAAAACGAATCACGTGACGGTTTTAGAATTGAAGCGAAAGCGAAAGTAGAAAACTATTACACAATAATTGTAGCTGGATGTGATTTTAAATAGATCTACGATAAATTAACTGTGAAGCATCCTGTACAAAGGTATGTTGTATTTTCAGCTTACTTAGTCGTTTACATAACACACATTCTGAAAGCGTGTGTTTCTGAAGTGATACGAGTGATTTCAAGATGTGCGATCGAAACTATGTATATATATATACGGTGGCTACACACTTAATTAATAACACTCCCAAAGCAACATCTATATTTTGCATAATTTCTCAACTATTAATCAATGGATTTTAATCAATGGATTTAGTTATGATTTGGAATGTGAATAAATAATATTCTGTGCATGCCTCCTAGAATTTATATGTAGTTTATTAAAAGATAAAAATAAAACTAAATAAGGAGCATCACTGTAAATCGAAAAGTCACAAAAATGACGCCATGTAAAATATTGCAGGACACAGCTCTGGCTCATATAACACATGCAACACAAGCATTTCTGCATAATCACAACAAACAACAGTTGCTGCTATCATCATAGTCTTCGGATTTCAAGAGTATTTAGAATTTGTCGGGACGAGTTGTGCAGGCGACACATGAGACTACCACAAACCCCGCAAAAACAACAGAAACATGTCCTGTTTCGGGAAAGGGGACCATTCCCAAGGTATTGATAAGAATTATGTGCTCTCGCTGGGGCAGATGCATTAAAAAATCATAAAATACATGGAAGGACATACAAGATACTAATTAATAAGACACATATAACGTTATCCTTTTATTATTTCATTGTTATAAACTGTTTGGTAAAATTAACACCTACCTTGGATATATTTTTCATTGTGTCTGTTTGTGACTTTTCAATTTACAGTGATTTTCTTAATGTGAAATTATTTTCATCTTACAATCAATCAATTTTGATATAATAATCATGGAAACATCAGTTAAATATGCATCTAATAATGTACAAAATTTTAACCAAATCGCATTTCAAATAGTTGAGACATAATGAAAAATATGGGTGTGATTAAGTGTACAGGGTGTCCAAAAAGAAAATGTGCAGTTTCAGTGTATATTGATCAAATCTCTTCATTCTGCTATCGTAAAGAAAATTTGCACATGTGTAGACAAAAGATGTAAGTTTTTTTCTGGGACCTGTTTTAAGATTTTAACTTGGATAATTTTCAGAAAAATGTAAATTTACTGAAATTACCTTATTTTGCTCGTGACGTCTATTCAGTAATTTATGTCGTTCTCAAGATGTCTACCCTTCTTACGTTTCCCTATTTGTAGTTCTTTTAAACTATTGATATCATTTCCACATGTGTCTTAACTGATCTTCTTACCTTCCCTTTTGATATTTCTCGTGAGCATAGACGTGCCTATTGGCTTTGTCCTGTACCCTAGCGATTTCACATAACCCCACAAGAAGAAGTCGCAATGATTTAGATACGGGCTGTGGGCAGGCCATATGTCACGCCACAGTGGTATGTTCTGGAAATTACTTTGGATCCAACTATTTCAAGGAATTCATCCAACACCTTATGTACAATGTGTGGCCCTGGCACATCTTGCATGAAATATGCATCATTCAAACCAATAAATCACCTGCGGTGTTTAGGAATGAGCTGGTTTAACAAAGGCAAGTAACGGGTTGAGTTTATTTCTTTCTATTGTGATATCTGAATCGCTAGTGTACACTCTAAAGCCAACGGACACATCCATGCTGCGTTGGAACATCAAAAGAGAAGGTTAGAAGACCAGGTAAGACACGTGTGCAGATGTAATTGAAGTTTCAAAGAACAAGTGCAAGAAGGGAAATGTCAGGAGGCAACATGCATCGTGAAAACGTCGTTAATTACTACAAAATGACGTCACGGACAAAATAAGGTAATTTTAGAAAATTTACATTTTTCTGAAAATTATCCGGGTTATAATCTTAAAATTGGTCACAGAAAAAACTCTATACATGTGCAATTTTCGTTGCGATAGCAGATTGTAGGGATTCGATAAATAAACACTGAAACTGAATACTTTTTGGGCATCCTGTATGTATAGAGAATGGCCTTATTTAACGGAGCATCACAGAATTAATTTATGCAAAGCAATCAATTAACGAAGCATAAGAACATTTTTTGCAAGGCAAATATTTAACGAAGCATCATGTGCGGCAGCAAAAACGAAGCATGACACCATTTATGTAAAGAACGAACTCGAATAAACGTGTTTATAGCGAATAATAAATTTCGTAATAAGTCAATGTGTCACGTGGTTTGGTCAGAGTTTGAATTCACTAATGGATCTGATAATTTGTGTTACAGTCTCGGAGTCACAGAATGATACTGAAAAATGGCCGCCAATAGAATAACAAAAGTTACCTAAATGCGTTATTCTGTAGCTCATAAATTTCCTTTTATATTTAAATGATGTTTAAAAATACTCTAAAAACTCTAGTAGGCCTATCTAGAACACGTTATAAATAAGGGAGATAAATACTATGTTGCTTCGTATAGCACTTTGATCGACCGCCATCTTGGAACGCTGGGAAAACAAAGAGGAAACACATAACGTGACAGCCTGCATACGCCATGAAAGTACTTGTTTTAAACAAGGAAAGTCGTATTATTTTACTCATAATCAGCGTAGTTATACAGTAAACTTCAAAAGGAAAACAGGTTCGTATTGGCTTCGCCCTTCGTTACTTCGTACCCAAAAATGTCACAAATTTTCTAATGACTGTACATTTGAGCTATTCTTTAATATTTAAGATATTATTCGCTAAAATCGGCTGTGCCTTAGTTCATATTAATTTGTATCAATCACAGTACAAATCGAAAGTACAAACAGTCTTTGTTCTCTGAAGTAACGTGTGTGATTGATATTTACATACTGTTAAGCTAGTATACCATCTGTCAGTTTTGTGTGTTTGGCACTAGACCTGGAAAGCATGAAACGAACCGTTTTATCGGGAACGATGGTCATAATTTAAACAAATGGTATGGGTTATGGTTAAGTGATAGAATACATATGTACTGTAAAGGCTTTTTGTAAATGCCCATGCACCAATCACAACTTCTTGCACCAATCATCACCATACTGTCCGAAATATCCCGAAAAAAGGCTCACCTTACTGTCCGAAATATCCCGAAAAGGGCATAGTTTAAACTACGCATTTCTGCGGGGCTATTTGCGGGCCTATTTGATTATCCGAAATATACGTAATGATCCGTTGTTTTTTGTTTTAAGGCGCGTGAATACCACCCGTTTTCTTACTGAAACTGATAATTACTTTTCTAAGTGACCATGCACTTATCGCTACTTCTTGCGCTGACAATCACGATACTCTCCGAAATATCCCACAAAATGATCGGTATAGCTAAATACCAACAGGAACTCTATTCGCGAGTAGCTATACCCCAAAAAGATCATGTGTAAACTGCGAACCGCTGCGGACCTATTTGCGGGTCTATATATAGGTATGTTAATTAATCATTTTTTTAATCATCGAAATCGGTTATTTAAATGATTAAGGAATTTGTTGATGTAACTTATCAATATACAGGGCTCATTAATAGAACGGCGTCCGGGACAACCTTAAATCGATTCCCGAAAACTGATTATGAGCAAGAATTTAGTCCCGTCAACTCTTAATTTCAATTGACAGCAAAATCGGACAACTGACCAAAACGTTCGTAATACCATATACATCCGAAATTTGACTCTGTATACCGAAATTTATGACCCCAAGCGTATGCATTCCGGACATCGAAATAAACTTCATGTACAGTATATGTACGAGTCAGTTAATCCGTGTCAGTTAGCAGTAATCAAGCGTCACAGGAGGTCCAATACGTGTAAAAAACAAATTGCAGACTTCTGCTAACCCCCGCCTCTCTAATTTGATTGAATCAAACTCGGTACTGAAAGATGCAACTGCGGTCGTGGACTGTATATGGTTAGTATTTTTTAGTTCAAATCAGTCACACATCACGTAAAAACGGGATAGAAACGCATTGAATACCTTGTAATACAGGGGGATAGATCAATAATCCGTATAAATATATAGTTAAATTCTAATAAAATACACCACAGCAAACAAACAAAGTTTGCAACTTTGTTATGCAGACGATCTGTATTTAGCGCGCAGTTTTAAGATCTCGAGCTCACAACTTCAAAAGCAGGTCGCGGTGACTCGAAACTAGCGTGACGACTTTGGTGTGCCAGATGCGGCGTAAAGTATTCGATATATATGCGTGCTTTAAATTCAAGTATTAAAATTGACACACAATGATTAATGCAGCGGACTTTTCCCACAGCTACGCACCTAGATATATCTTTATCATCAACATTGTATACCCAGAACCATACAAATATAACACAAACATTATTAAACGTGTCTTGGACAAATAAAATAAATGCGTTAATGCCTCTCTAGCTTAAATAACAATAATGTGACGTTACGCACGAACCTGGTGTCTTTTCGATAAATCGAACGTTATGCCTGGGATTAGTGTGCCTAATTCATATAAATAACGTACTTTTATCAAGTCCTGTATATCGACGGAAAAAGCATAATGGAGCTTCGTTCTTATGTACATATTTAAAGAATATCGTTTTTATAAGAAATATATACTACGTTTTAAAAAGAAAGTGACGTCAAAAAACGGTGTCACACGTTGCGTCAAAAGCAAGACAGCGGGATGCATAAAGATGCTGTGTCGATATTTTTTATCAAAAATCGCCAAAACTTCGTCAATTTGTATCACGATGACCTAACGACGTGACATCATGTCCGCGAACATTATATGCAAATAATAAGCGTTTGGCCGTGATTTTAGGAAACTGTCATCAGGTGTCACAAATAAGACCAATGCAAGAATAGGTATAGAAAAAACACATTTTAGCTATCACTAATAAATGCAATGACACTATTGTTTTAATGAATGTTTACCTAATATATATCCGCACAATAATGTATTAGTTATTTTAGGTATTATCATCACTTAGAATTTTATTTCATTTATAAACACGTAAACTCGAATTGTCCCACCGTTATAATGACGTCACAATTGGCGGTAAACCACAATATATTTTGAAAAAAGTATTTTAAAGATTAAATTTCAAACGGTAAAAGTTCATTGAAGTAGATTTTGAATACATACGCATTTGCTTTGTGTTAAACAAATGGTATAAATATTAACTGTAGAGCCTGAAAATTGTGTATAAAAGAAAACAAGACTTAATGTCCCAAGAACGTTTTTAAGTCATTTTAAAGACTAAAATACGACAATTGTCAATTGAAATTCAAGATAATCAGAATCATGTATTTGTGTGATGAAAATTGAGAAAATATGACAAAATGGTAAAATATGTAGTTGCTTTATGTGATATTTATTCCTAAAACTAATGCGTTCACATACATTTTGTTTTGCGCTATAATTGTCCAGTAAAATGTCCCATAAATGGAAAATACTCATTTTCGCCGTTGATTCACGGCATATACATTGTATTACGCTTCAGACAGAGCGAATACGCACCAGTGCATTTTTTTATTTTTGCTGTTGTATTAAATGGTAGAATATTACCTACCGTGTTGTGTGATTTGTTTTTCCTTGCTGTAAAAGTTAATACGTCAATTCAAGCGTTATATTTGTCCAGTAGAATGTCACATACGACGTTTTTTCGGCTTTTTGGGAGGGGGGGGGGGCGAGGTCCAGCCCCCAAGTGTCTGTGGACTTTTCAGGCGTTGCAGATAAAATTTGGCTAACAAATCATATGCTTTATCCTAGTATTCAACAGCCTGATACGATTTTCCGCCGCACAAACATTTAACTTTTGTTGCCTTGGTATTGATAAAGTGTAATCGTAAGCCCGTGTCCCACTGGCAACGCAGTTCATTTATGTTATAACACAAATAGTACTAGTCCAGTAATACACTAACACCAAAGTGGATTGAACGTGTCTCACAATGTCAGACGTTTTATTAATAATTATTACGCCTGTCAACTATCATTCTTTTAAATACAGTTTTATTGCCTACCACCCTATCCAGTCACGGTTTAAAACCAAGTAAAATGTATATTTACAATAACACAAGATAAACAAGAAATATCACTGAATGTGATGAATACCCCCAGATACTGTTTGTGCACAACTAGACTTGGTAGTGATAAGTCATGCAAAATTACGTTGGAAACCGAACATTGGTTGCTGAGAAATAGCGCAGACAAAAGTTATAAGTGTAAAACAACAAACGGCTACCTCCATTAAAATTGATAAGACCAACGTGTGTCGACCATATGCATAAGTAGACTTGGTACTGATCATTCGTGCAAAGTTTCGTTGAAATTCGACCATTGGTAACAGAGAAATAGCGTGGACAAAATTTATAAGTGTAAAATACCCAAATACCCAAAGGGCTGTAACTCCCTTAAAATTTATCCAACGAACAGGTGCCGACGATATGCACAACTAGACTCGGTACTGATCATTCATGCAAAGTTTCGTCAAAATCTGACCAACGGTTACGGAGAAATAGCGCGGACAAATTTTGCACGGACCAACCGACATACAGACAGACAGACCAACCTAAAGCATGACTCCAGTATAGCCCCCATATACTATGTACACTTTACAAATCTTATAAGTGTGCATGTACATGTATATATTTACCCATAACTCGGTCAATGTGCGTTTGATTTTGTTGAAATGTTCAACATATGCAGCTTGGATATGTGGAATAATAATTCTATTGATTTTATAACAATCTGATAACAATTTTCACAGAATAAACAGAATAAACAAACGATGACATCAGCAAAAGCTAATGTCACACGTTTTAGCCATGTGTTCATCGGGTGTTTATTAGGTTGTTAATGCAGATATGTATTCTCTTTGCTGATCAAGTTCGTGTTCAAGTGCACGTACTTATCACAAAGACAGAAATAAAGAAAACAATGATAAGAATATAGCCCAATTTAGGTTTATAACTACTAAATGACCATAAATAAAAATAATTTGCACCTACGCGTAAATTTCTCGTGCATTTTACGTGTTTTGGTGTTTAATGGTTCAGTGCTCCGCTGTATTTAATTTTGAGGAAAAAACTATATTAATCTAATCTTGTGTTATTCAATATCATTTACACAAAATTGCAGGCAGAAATATTCATAAATAAAAAAGTTATACGGTAAAAACACGTGCACACTTATAAGATTTGTTAAGTGTATCTGGGGGTATATTAAACGTACGCAACTTTGTTTTTTACGTTTCAGAACGAAGATGGCTGACGCCGATCTAAGCACCAATACTCATGAATTCACTTGTCATCATGACCTTTGTCAACTGTGCTTCTATCTAGGATTGGCGTTCGTGTTTTTGTTTGTGTTTATTCTTTCTTTGGTCCTGATATTCCGACGTTATCAACGCCGGAAAAGATGTCATATTGATGTAGCGATAAAGGTAAATTGATTGGTCTGTTTTGTAATATAATAATGGCATATCCTAGAAACTAGCTTCCACTATACCTGGCAAAAATGAAACGTATACATAAAACTTATACATTGTACTAATATTCAGTGTTGATTTTGCGACTGCCAGAACTCATTAGCGACGCATTATTTTTCTATATTGTTTTGCTGACGAACAAAATCATCCTTTGTTACTTATAATAATTCAATAAAATAAAAATATAGTTCAGGAATGTATGGCATCAAGCGCATGCATGTTTCTGGTGTTTTGTTCTCAATCAGCCAAAAACCAGATCAAAACATGGGTTACATGTCTACCGTTGAGGGTTTTTGCACATGTCTACCGTTGACGGCATTTGTACAAGTCTACCGTTGACGGTTTTTGCACATGTCTACCGTTGACGGTTTTTGCACATGTCTACCGTTGACGGTTTTTGCACATGTCTACCGTTGACGGTTTTTGCACATGTCTACCGTTGACGGTTTTTGCACATGTCTACCGTTGACGGTTTTTGCACATGTCTACCGTTGACGGCATTTGTACAAGTCTACAGTTGACGGTTTTTGCACATGTCTACCGTTGATGGTTTTTGCACATGTCTACCGTTGATGGTTTTTGCACATGTCTACCATTGACGGTTTTTGCACATGTCTACCGTTGACGGTTTTTGCACATGTCTACCGTTGACGGCATTTGTACAAGTCTACCGTTGACGGTTTTTGCACATGTCTACCGTTGACGATTTTTGCACATGTCTACCGTTGACGGTTTTTGCACATGTCTACCGTTGACGGCATTTGTACAAGTCTACCGTTGACGGTTTTTGCACATGTCTACCGTTGATGGTTTTTTCACATGTCTACCATTGACGGTTTTTGCACATGTCTACCGTTGACGGTTTTTGCACATGTCTACCGTTGACGGTTTTTGCACATGTCTACCGTTGATGGTTTTTGCACATGTCTACCATTGACGGTTTTTGCACATGTCTACCGTTGATGGTTTTTGCACATGTCTACCGTTGACGGTTTTTGCACATGTCTACCGTTGACGGTTTTTGCACATGTCTACCGTTGACGGTTTTTGCACATGTCTACCGTTGACGGTTTTTGCACATGTCTACCGTTGACGGTTTTTGCACATGTCTACCGTTGACGGTTTTTGCACATGTCTACCATTGACGGTTTTTGCACATGTCTACCGTTGACGGCTTTTGCACATGTCTACCGATGACGGTTTAGGCACATGTCTACCGTTGACGGTTTTTGCACATGTCTACCGTTGATGGTTTTGGCACATGTCTACCATTGACGGTTTTTGCACATGTCTACCGTTGACGGTTTTTGCACATGTCTACCGTTGACGGTTTTGGCACATGTCTACCGTTGACGGTTTTTGCACATGTCTACCATTGACGGTTTTTGCACATGTCTACCGTTGACGGCTTTTGCACATGTCTACCGTTGATGGTTTTTGCACATGTCTACCATTGACGGTTTTTGCACATGTCTACCGTTGACGGCCTTTGCACATGTCTACCGTTGATGGTTTTTGCACATGTCTACCATTGACGGTTTTTGCACATGTCTACCGTTGACGGCTTTTGCACATGTCTACCGATGACGGTTTTGGCACATGTCTACCGTTGACGGTTTTTGCACATGTCTACCGTTGACGGCATTTGTACAAGTCTACCGTTGACGGTTTTTGCACATGTCTACCGTTGACGGTTTTTGCACATGTCTACCGTTGACGGTTTTGGCACATGTCTACCGTTGACGGCATTTGTACAAGTCTACCGTTGACGGTTTTTGCACATGTCTACCGTTGACGGCTTTTGCACATGTCTACCGTTGACGGTTTTTGCACATGTCTACCGTTGACGGTTTTGGCACATGTCTACCGTTGACGGTTTTTGCACATGTCTACCGTTGACGGTTTTGGCACATGTCTACCGTTGACGGTTTTTGCACATGTCTACCATTGACGGTTTTGGCACATGTCTACCGTTGACGGCTTTTGCACATGTCTACCGATGACGGTTTTGGCACATGTCTACCGTTGACGGTTTTTGCACATGTCTACCGTTGATCGTTTTTGCACATGTCTACCATTGACGGTTTTTGCACATGTCTACCGTTGACGGTTTTTGCACATGTCTACCGTTGACGGTTTTTGCACATGTCTACCGTTGACGGTTTTTGCACATGTCTACCGTTGATGGTTTTTGCACATGTCTACCATTGACGGTTTTTGCACATGTCTACCGTTGATGGTTTTTGCACATGTCTACCGTTGACGGGTTTTGCACATGTCTACCGTTGACGGTTTTTGCACATGTCTACCGTTGACGGTTTTTGCACATGTCTACCGTTGACGGTTTTTGCACATGTCTACCGTTGACGGTTTTTGCACATGTCTACCGTTGATGGTTTTTGCACATGTCTACCATTAACGGTTTTTGCACATGTCTACCGTTGACGGCTTTTGCACATGTCTACCGATGACAGTTTTGGCACATGTCTACCGTTGACGGTTTTTGCACATGTCTACCGTTGATGGTTTTTGCACATGTCTACCGTTGACGGTTTTTGCACATGTCTACCGTTGACGGTTTTTGCACATGTCTACCGTTGACGGTTTTTGCACATGTCTACTATTGACGGTTTTTGCACATGTCTACCGTTGACGGCTTTTGCACATGTCTACCGTTGATGGTTTTTGCACATGTCTACCATTGACGGTTTTTGCACATGTCTACCGTTGACGGCTTTTGCACATGTCTACCGTTGACGGTTTTTGCACATGTCTACCGTTGACGGCTTTTGCACATGTCTACCGTTGATGGTTTTTGCACATGTCTACCATTGACGGTTTTGGCACATGTCTACCGTTGACGGTTTTTGCACATGTCTACCGTTGACGGCATTTGTACAAGTCTACCGTTGACGGTTTTTGCACATGTCTACCGTTGACGGTTTTTGCACATGTCTACCGTTGACGGTTTTGGCACATGTCTACCGTTGACGGCATTTGTACAAGTCTACCGTTGACGGTTTTTGCACATGTCTACCGTTGACGGCTTTTGCACATGTCTACCGTTGACGGTTTTTGCACATGTCTACCGTTGACGGTTTTGGCACATGTCTACCGTTGACGGTTTTTGCACATGTCTACCATTGACGGTTTTTGCACATGTCTACCGTTGACGGCTTTTGCACATGTCTACCGTTGACGGTTTTGGCACATGTCTACCGTTGACGGTTTTTGCACATGTCTACCGTTGACGGCATTTGTACAAGTCTACCGTTGACGGTTTTTGCACATGTCTACTGTTGACGGTTTTTGCACATGTCTACCGTTGACGGTTTTTGCACATGTCTACCGTTGACGGTTTTTGCACATGTCTACCGTTGACGGCTTTTGCACATGTCTACCGTTGACGGCTTTCGCACATGTCTACCGTTGACGGCTTTTGTACATATCTACCGTTGACGGTTTTTGCACATGTCTACCGTTGACGGTTTTTGCACATGTCTACCGTTGACGGCTTTTGTACATGTCTACCGTTGACGGTTTTTGCACATGTCTACCGTTGACGGCTTTTGTACATGTCTACCGTTGACGGTTTTTACACATGTCTACCGTTGACGGCTTTTGCACAAGTCTACCGTTGACGGCTTTTGCACATGTCTACCGTTGACGGCTTTTGCACATGTCTACCGTTGACGGCTTTTGTACATGTCTACCGTTGACGGCTTTTGCACATGTCTACCGATGAAGACTTTTGCACATGTCTACCGTTGACGGCTTTTGTACATGTCTACCGTTGACGGCTTTTGCACATGTCTACCGTTGACGGCTTTTGCACATGTCTACCGTTGACGGCTTTTGCACATGTCTACCGTTGACGGCTTTTGCAAGCTTCATTTATTGATGATACCATCCTTGTTAAGTTATGCTTAGTACTATTGAAGTGTGTTTCTAATTGAATTTTAAATATTGTGTAGATATTGAGTTTTAGCAGGTGCAACATCAACACACTACTATATAGTAGACGTTTCTGTTTTGCCTCGTAGTTTGCATAATTTAACAACGATTAAATATAGGTCGACAATTATGAAATGATCATTGGTTAATTACGAAATCTGCTTTGATAACAACAATGACTATTTTACAAATAACCGATTTATGTATTATTGATTAATTAAGATTTATAATTATTTATGTACCTTACACGAAGGCATTTGTATGTCAACATAACGGCGGAATATTTATTTTATTAAAACATGGTAACGAAAGAATGTCACGGAATATTCTTATTAAAATAATATCGCAACATATTTGACCTGTCGTCTATATACAAACACGGTGATGCATAGTCATAGTTATGGTCTTATTGATTTTTAATTATTCAGATAGTGTATGTATGAGTATGTGATATAGTGGACAAGGTATTGATTTTATCTGCCTTTTATCTCACTAAAATGTTCAAAACAATAAAATAGCTATATTTAGAATTTATAATGTTTTAAATGTATACAAGTGACGAACCCTAATAGTAGATGTAAACTGTACGTTATAAAGGAGTAATACTTTTATACCATTAATGTTGATTTGTGTTTGTTTAGAATTTGGACAATGCTGTGAGAACGTTTCAGCGTTACATCAAATATCGGGATAATTTCACATTCCAAGAGGTAACGTTCTATAACTTGTCATTTTCATTTTAGTATAGTTCTTTATACATACAGTGTCTATGTTATCTCATTATATGCATACCTGTATGCACATGGAAAAGCAGTTTAGTATTTTAGAAACCTTCTTCGTGTATTCAAAAACAAACTTAAATACAGCGGTTACATAATGATGTACTGTCTAATAGCTTGTTTTTAAATGTGTTCCTGAACGACGAAATTACAAGTTAAGATAATATAAAATCGGACAGGGAAAGCAGCATTCAACAAAATTGAACAGTATACAAATTACTAACTCTGCATGAAAGCGACCGGGTGAAATTTCGAATACCGAGTTTTAGTGACTTTTGATTGACTTTATTATTGTTGATTGTTTAGGTTTTAAAATCAGATCTAGCACCATTTTATAGTAAGTAATCTTGACCTGCAGAACTATGGGTCCCAGAGATAAAGATCTGATAAATGACAATATAATGTATAAGTGCTGATATAAATCTCATTTACAGGACATAGATAGATGCATAAAGACATGGATAGAGATTCTGTCATCATGTACAATAACGATAGGTGATAATGTTACAGATAACAACAGAATGATACCACGTTCAATAACGATAGGTGATAATGTTACAGATACCAACAGAATGATACCACGTACAAGAACGATTGGTGATAATGTTACAGATACCAACAGAATGATGGAACACAACAGTATACAGAATGAGACGGTTGTGACAATAGAGGATATACCAGGTAATGGATGTATTGCCTTATCAGTTACAAATCGTAGATCGATAGGTAAATTTAGTTGATTTCTGTTTTTAATAAGACGGTACATCGGGCTGGTTGCTCTGAAGTATATGATGTACAACTAAAAAAGACTCGCCATTTTTACGAAGATAAAGGCACAATATTTATATTCATTTACAACGTCTACATTTTTTAAACTTGTCTCCCTTTACCAAAAATTGGAATCATTGATTTGGTTGTTCCAAACATCACAATTGTTCGTATGTATTCAAAGCTGCCTGCAATGCTGATGATGAATTGGCTATAATAACGGTATCGTCTGCATAATTATATTAAAATATGCATAACTGCATAATTGTATTGCAATGATATTTAATTTTTATTCAAGACAATCTTCTTATGTTGTATTCAAAACAAGTTCATATTATTGTAATGATGTTACATTGTTTAATCAACCAGGGTTCTGTAAAGCCATTAAAATCTTGGTATCGAATGATGCAATTATTAAAGAATAACGTATCACAGAGATTACTTGATTCTTAATGCGTTAGTGTTTGAAGAAAAACGTTTTATTTGCTCGTATTAATTCCAACATACAACTGACAATAGCTTTTGCTTATATAGTTCAAGTATATAGAAAGGAAGGAAAGGGCATCAACAATGAATTTGTTGACGAACTGTGGACACATCTAAACTGCGATTTGGCTACGAAAATGAAGTTTGTAGAACGTAGTAGATCGGATGATATTGATCTAAACCTTCAAACCCTGGTTTTGTGTCTTACAAACTCCAGACTAGGTTCTGATGCTGTAAATGCAATCAAAGATATTACAGGTAAACACAGTATATCATTACAATTCAATATACAAATCTAGTACCTCTTATTACATCTATCTCTTATTAGGCATACCCTTTATCAGTGAAACTATTTATCTATAACAAGTATCGAGTTTCAATGTTACAATAAGGAAGAATGTTTTTTACATTATTATACATATATACTAGCATGGATAAAAGTATAAGACATAATGTGAGTATGTCTGTCCTCTGAATAACCCCTTTTGATAGTCAGGAAGTAGTTTGAATGTTCTCTACATGCCCCCGTGGTTGCTTTTGGTTGTCAAGACGTAGTTTCTCTTCTGTCATTGAATGCCCCGTAATTGCGTTTGGTTGTCAAGACGTAGTTTCTCTTCTGTCATTGAATGCCCCGTGATTGCTTTTGGTTGTCAAGACGTAGTTTCTCTTCTGTCATTGAATGCCCCGTGATTGCTTTTGGTTGTCAAGACGTAGTTTCTCTTCTGTCATTGAATGCCCCGTGATTGCTTTTGGTTGTCAAGACGTAGTTTCTCTTCTGTCCTTGAATGCCCCGTGATTGCTTTTGGTTGTCAAGACGTAGTTTCTCTTATGTCATTGAATGCCCCGTGATTGCTTTTGGTTGTCAAGACGTAGTTTCTCTTCTGTCATTGAATGCCCAGTGATTGCTTTTGGTTGTCAGGAAATAGTTTATTCTGTCCTCTAAATGACACCATGGTTGGTTTGCATAGTCAAGACGTAGTTTTATTTCCACAGGTGACACATATAGCATGAGAGGCCCTGTTTGCTATACAAATAAGGCACCGAATGGGTACATTCATTTTAACAAATATGCCAATATAATACAGTATTGTTTAGCCGTTTATGAAGCAAAACATATTTGCACTGCGTGGAATTCAATTAATTATACCAATGTGTTATGTTAATACCATATAAAATACATGTACAACTTATTGTGCGTGTACATGTATATGGTTTCAAATATGCATGTCGTATATACTCAAAATAAACCTGATGTCATATTATGATTAATAAAACTATATTTCCAGTACAATCGAATGTGGCATTGGTCATATGTCATCACCAAGAAATACACGCATTACCTAAAACACCCAGTGCCAAAAGGTTAACAGAAGCTAGATTCGATGGTATAGGTGGAATATATGACCTGGCATTCACGTCTGACAAAGGAATATATCAGTGTGAAATGAACATACAAGCTAAAAAAGATATCGTTAAATTTGTACTTAAAAATGCGTGAGTGAACTGTATATATGTAGTGCAATGTATGTGCAATTTATTAATAACGTGACAATTGGCAATAATAGTGTGGTCAAAAAGTTATTGTGATTTACTTTAAGCATTGTATACAGTGACCAAAGTGAACGTAATTATCCGACGAATTATTTTAATAAATTTGAATCATTATAATATATAATCACAAATTGAACATTAAACTCATTTACAAATTCTACATCATACCAACAATATTACTATTATGGCATATTTAATGCTACTACCATTGTAGTTTCATGGACATTACCTGACGTTTTCCTAACTCATAAATCATGTGCGATGCTTGATATTGGCATGTTGAAACGTTGAACACGAGTGGATGATGATACATGTTTTGCAGTTGATGACGACGGTAAATAATATCTACGTGGTAGTTTGGAACCAAATTGTACAGTGAAACGAAGTTTA
Source organism: Spisula solida (assembly GCA_947247005.1). NCBI lineage: Eukaryota > Metazoa > Mollusca > Bivalvia > Venerida > Mactridae > Spisula > Spisula solida. The sequence continues at coordinate 24,414,185 of OX365945.1, read as the reverse complement.
TAACGATCATATGATAATTTAATGCATTGAAGGTGAATTAAGGAAAAGCTGGACGAAAATACAGCTGGATGATATTAAGTGTCATAATGTGAGCTAACTAGTGTTGATATACAGTAATAAGTGTATTTAATACATCAAGAATGTAATTAATATTATTGATAAATAGGAATTGAGGCAAATGTTTGTCTTATTAAATCGATGAACACGTTATGCCTAGGTTATTATTAAACCCTCGCCTTTGGAATTCGAGTTGAGACAAACCTTTTAATGTCATACGGGAAGCTAGCAGGCACCTGACCATCTCCCGGCAGATATTCGGACATAATTTGCTGGGTAAATTTAGTCTCGCTAGTTAACATGGACTTCAGACTGTGTGATATCCATATGGTAGCTACTGAGACCATCTCTTAGCTGTGGCCTAATATAATTTTTAACACCGTTCCAAGCGATGACATCGACACTCACATTTTTATATCGTACTGAAACAATGTCGCAATGCCATTGGCGCTTGTGACCTATGCATAACAAAACGTTTTACATGTATTTGTATATTGTTAAAATATACTAGGAGAATAAATCAATACTCGATACTTAAAATCTTTATTTTACAGAATATATATTAAACATACATACATGAGAGACCTTGCATAAAAGATTTAAAAGTTGACTAAACATGATACGTCATTGTGAAGTCGTATAGCACCATGTCATTTATCCTGACAACCGTCCTTTCGGTCAGGGGTTAGTCAATTACTTCCCAGCCCACCGCCTCAGTCAGTCAATCATAACCTAGTAAGAACCACATGCCACCTACCGAATAGTCGCCGCTATAAATGATAGCTCTGCAAATAAGCTACACAGCACTATCAATGATTATACTACACAATTGCATCTTTTTATTTTGTTTAACTCAACTATTTCACTGTGAACAATACAGTAGTAATAGCAAATAAATTTTGCAATAAGTCAACATGTCACGTGGTTTGGTCAGAGTTTGAATTCACTAATGGATCTGAAAATTTGTGTTGCAGTCTCGGAGTCACAGAATGATACTGAAAAATGGCCGCAAATAGAATAACAAAAGTTACCTAAATGCGTTATTCTGTAGCTCATAAATTTTCTTTTATATTTAAATGATGTTTAAAATATTCCAAAAACTCTAGTAGGCCTATCTAGAACACGTTATAAATAAAGGAGATAAATACTATGTTGCTTCGTATAGCACTTTGATCGACCGCCATCTTGGAACGCTGGGAAAACCAAGAGGAAACACATAACGTGACAGCCTGCATATAATCAGTTATTGATCAACTGGTTACGCCATGAAAGTACTTGTTTTAAACAAGGAAAGTCGTATTATTATACACATAATCAGCGTAGTTATACAGTGAACTTCAAAACGAAAACAGGTTCGTATCGACTTCGCCCTTCGTTACTTCGTACCCAAAAATGTCACAAATTTTCTAATGACTGTACATTTGAGCTATTCTTTAATATTTAAGATAGTATTCGCTAAAATAGGCTGTGCCTTAGTTCATATTATAGAAATGTGCCCACTACGAAAGTCACCTGTTGATAAATGTGGTTATTTCCTTTTGAGTCCTATTGTTCATTTTGCAAGAATAGACACCTTTCTCTTTTGTATAGGCTATGTCAAAGATGCCTTCGATTTGGTCAAATTCACTTCCGACAAGAATCCGCTTACTCGGCGTTTCAGTTAAGGCGTGTTCTTCTTTGTAATGAACAATCACCAGAGCTGTTTTATGAGGATCTGAAACGTTAAAATGTAAGTTTATAAGATCCTGTCATTTTGGGTTAGTTTATTTGCCCTGAAAGGAAATTACAAAACAGCATTACACATTATGACATATTATTACAATAAATAACATGCTGGCAAATGGCGAACATCATGCTTAATACACATAGTACGATTTAATTATCAATTCTAAGAAGGTACCACAAGTACACTATGCAACTGACAAAATAATGGCACTGCCATTTATTAAACCATACCAATCAAATTATTACAAAAAGAACTAGGGTTTCCGAAACTTCAACTCATTTGCGATAGATAGGTTAGCAATACAGTGTTACGTAGGTACTCGGAGAAAACAATGTTTTGACAAATTATCTTCTGCCTATAGAAAACTAACCTTATTAGTATAATTTCTTATTGAGATAGAGGTTAAACATTATTTTGAAAATAATTAACGTTAACAGTACAAACAACCTTAATATTCACATCCTCAATTGCACGAAATGCATCGGTTCCAAGTCTCGCGACATGCTTATTAGTATGTTTTCCAATATAGGTATTATTTTGAAATGATTTAGAATTAGTAGTACAGACGAAGTTCAACTTACTCAGCACACCCTTGATTGCATTTAATGCATCGGTTCCAAGTCTCGAGGATTGAATACATAGTATTAGTAGTGGTACATTGTGTTGTGCAGATTCAGTGTTTGTAAGTGTAGTACATTCAGCCTTTACGTCCATAGCACTGTTTAATTGTTCCATCAATAGTTCAGTAGCATCGGTTAAAACAGAGGAATCTGCATGTTTACACACTTGAACTTGTACTGTTTAATGGACAAAGTGAAGATATTGTTGACTAGAATATTATACATTCAGTAATAAAAGATGTTAATTTTGAGGCCTAATTCCGTTTTTTTTTCAGAATATGCTGTGCATGATTGCACGTTTCTATATTGTACTTCATTTAAAACAACGAATCAAATGTTTCTATGCATCACCCTTATAGTATACTTGTGCATTTATAATTTTAGTAAAGTATCATTGGTGATAAACATCACAACACAGAAGAGATACATCGTGTATTTGTAATAAATATAGTCTAGAATTCGTTCAATATGCCTACATTCAAAACAAAGTTTGACTTGCTTTGTATGGCAATGTTTAGTATTGTAACTCATAAACGAGTGAATATTATACAAAAATATAAGCACATACATTGTGGCTGTGTAGTTACTGGATGTCCCGTCTGTTTTTCTTCCAATTTATCCAATCTTTCTTGAAATTTTTTAATAGTTTTAGATCTCTCCAGAACAGCATCCAAGTTTGTTACAACAGCGTCATCGTCATCGCGTGGCTCATCAAGGTATTCGCTAGTACTGGTCATTTGTTTTTCAAAGTTTATAGGGAAATATGGACATATATGTTGTATTGACTGTAATACCTTCACTAGTACATTTTTGCTCTGCATTAAACTCAACTGAAACAATGAAATACATTATTTATTACATTTTGTTTTATTTCAAGGTGAGAAACTGAAAAGTTACACAAGTGTAGAGTTATCAAATATTTAAAACAGTATTTGCTGATGCATGGCATGTATATTCAGAGCCTAGATATACCAGTAACTTCGTGTATTTATTACAATATTAAAAAAGTAAAAGAGTCGTAATATTCATGTAATGCCAAAGATCCTAAGACAGATAAAGACATGCTAACATAGATTTTCTTACGTGATTATCGTGATTAGACCTAAAGTGGATACAAACACGACTTTAGTGTAGTTTTCATTTTCATAATTACCCCCCTTTATGGTTAAGTTTGCACGATATTTAAAGTCCACGGTGTGTTTGTCATTCATTCTGGGATGCATATAAAGGCTTGTTGGAAATATGTATTTTTTTAAGGATGTGGACGGTTCGTTTTATGTCTGACTATTGCGTAGGTGGCTAGGCGCTGTCGCCGTGCCTGTGTGACTTTGGATTGTCGGTGCGCTACAGTATCTGAATTTAAATATTCTCGAACATAAAAGTAAGAAATCATTAGCATTACAATGCCACAAACCTCCACGTTCTGAAGTGTTGATTTTGATAGTTCAATGTCGCCATCTGCATCAACACTCGCTTCTGAAAATAAGATAAAACTAACTCAACGCACATTATCATTTTTATGGTTTGTCTTGTAACGTCATATAAGCACGTACGGTCATGTAGTGAAACATCCAGATATAATGGCGGTACCGTCTCTAACGCTATTTGGACACATAGGCCCACCTGGATAGAACCATAAAGCTAGCACAGATAGCTATTGTGGTGGGGTACATGTGGTTGGAACCTCAAGACTATCACGATGACCCGTACACTAACACAATAGGATCCACTGTAGGATCAATTGCCCTGTTTTGTGAGATCTCATAGAAAGCTTTTTTACATCTTTCTGTTACCTGAAGATACTTATTTACGCTAGTGTTGCACTTCACTTCATCCGAGTATTTTTAGATATTGTTTTAAGTCGCACGGGTCAACAGTATTTCAAATGGAGAGACCCCAGTCAAATTATCCTGACACCGGGGCTGCAAGTAGTTATCTGTAAGTATTTGTTTGTATGCTGAGAGTCAAGAAAGTTTACCAGTACTATTACAACGACGTTGGAGTGTCTAGGCCTGTGATCGAACCCGATACCTCTCGCAGTCAAAGCTCTCCCACTAGGCTATCGGGTCGATTAATGTTGCTTTACATGTACAATAAAACCTTATCAATAAAACCATCTATGACACCCTTAACAACTGACGTTCTTGTTAAGTTGGTCATGATACAAGTATGGTAATAAAAACGAACACTCACTTAGAATATGGTCTAAGTATACATGGGTGGTACCCGGGTATTTCAAAGGGTTTACTCTATATGAGTCATGCCGTACCTCTACAATTGGTCTTCAACGTGTTAAGCTGCATAATATGACTGCGTGTAGCTGAGTGCATGGCATCAACTATAAGGAGCAAACTAGACAGTGCATCATCGAACCGACCTGCAACATTGTCAAACTTGTCCGCACCATCGTCGGGTTGCTGTGCATTGTCATGTTTCTGGAATTTATAAACACCGTATGCCTATTATCAACCAAGTTGTACAACTAATATGCCCCACTATCTACACAACATGAGAGTAGAGAAGCCAGTTTCCCTTGCTAATATAGAATTAAACACGAAATTGCATCAAATAAAAAAATAACAATGCTACATGTTTGTACACAAGTATGAAGTGTTTCATAACGTCGTTGGTGATGATAACTAATTGTTTCCTTTCCCCTTGAGATGACCCTTTCATAGAAATCCACAGTTTAACCCCAAGGATTTTTGCTATTTCCTCTTTAATTTCAATGTATGTTAGCTACAAATAGTATGAACAAATGCACTGCATCCAGCAGGGATTTCCCATCATTATTTTGGATAATCTGATAGAGGAAAAAGATAAGGAATTTGTTTGCTCCACAGAGACTATAGATCTAGACTGTTTCCGATCTAGGAGACGGGTTGCACAGATATATGCCCTATAAATAGTTATTATAGTTTTACACTCGTCTTTTATTTGCTATTTATATTTCTATTCAACCTATTCACAAGTTGGCGCGCTATTCCGTGCGACGACGTCGCGTTAACGTGCGATAACGTCGTGTTTAATGATGTGGCGTCATTTCCGACGTCGCCATATTGTTCTTGTTACGTTGGATTAAAAAAGATTTGTATTTTTTTCAATAATTTTCATGGTTTGAATCAGGCTTATAGAGCCACCCGGTCTAATTTCGACACCCGGCTATTATCGACACCTTTCAAGTATAAGTTGCAATTACTAATTAAATATCAATTATACAGTGAAAGTGTCGTTGCTGACGTCATCTATGATGTTTTCAATAAGACGTGACGTCACAATTATAACTTAATTACGTTTTCGTCCTTATCATACAAGTTAATTAAGGTGGTCCATACATGCATTCTGGAGGTCATGTTTTTTATGTTTTATGGTTAAAAAGGGAATTTACCTGGTTTGTCTGTTGCCTATAAATCATCACTGAGTAGAAAATATATCCACAGTGTGTTAGTATTTAAGATACAAGGGGTGACGATAATACACATACGAAAGTAAGTATCTGTGTATTATAGATACCATTTTTGAATAATTAATTGCCAATTATCACAAACTCTATCTCCTTGACCGACAGTCAAAAGCTGCATCAACATTTATTGTGTTGAATATCATAAGTGTGTAAAAACTGACACGTAATGACATAATTGTCTCGAGAAATGTTCGGTAGTGTCTGTACTCAAGATTCTTTTACATTAATTCTTCTTACACCGGCGTCCGCTACCCATATATAAGAAATTTCTTATTTGCAATGTTGATTTCTAATTTTTTCAGTGTATTTCAGAAAGTTTGAAACAATGACTAACCAGTACACAACTAGATCTACTGGGACATGTTTGACATGTCAACAATTCATATGATTATCTTACTGCAAATGATCATTTAGTTACTTAATTGACCAATGAAAACATAGCGGCTCGTTGAACGTAACAAATGATAGATTGGTGCACATCTTCGAACTGAAGCAGAATGACGCAATCATGGGTAGTTCCTTTTACGAATATGTCCCGGTAAACTTCTTTTAAGTTCATGGTAACCATTTCGGTTGTTTTGGGATATGTGTCGGCCCTAATGTTTAGTTACGTATATTTTATTGAGGCTGTTTGTTACGGCTCGTACAATTTTTACAGATGTCTATAAATTCATGATTTAAAACAATATATTGAAGGGTGTCGAAAATAGCCAGGGGAGCGTCGATAATGCCCCTACGTACTGTGCATTCTTTTGATTTCCTAAGCACATCATTTCCGGGAGTAAATTAGATTTGCCTATCAGAATAGAAGAGCGATATAACGATATAACTTCTATGCCGATAGAAATTAAAACGTTGTGTCATATTTCGAATATATGAGAATATCATGACTTGGGTGTCGATACTACCCCTGTTTGCTTCGCTTCGGTCCAAATACACAACTTGCGCTGACTAGCCATTCCATATAATGCCACAGGGCCCTAAGTGATGTTAACTATTTCTATGCCGAAACGTTTAAAAAGAATGGAACTGTATTTATATTTCATATTGGAAAAAATAAAGTAAACAAGATTGGTTCTCAAATCTTGAGCAACAACTTGCCTCTACTTGAAGTGGGTAGTGAAATTCAGTCTACCGAATCATGATTCTGCATCCGATCTCTCAAAAAAATAGGCCATAGCAAATGCAAACTACAACAACAACAATCACGTGTTTTTCGCATGTAATCGTTAATGGGGATTTTCCCGGTCGCTGCACGGCCGGGGATAAATCCCCTAATAAACACAATATTATCAAAATTCCCCTTGAAATCTAGAACCTGATTGGCCCTTTAATGGGATATGTGCATGGGTTATCAAGTAGTGTAATGTAGTAATTCATACACGACCCATGATCCGCCATGTAATCTGATCATGATACAATAATCCATACACGACCTTGGGTCTGCCATGTGATCATAATACAATAAACAAAGTGCTCAAGGTAACCAGTTCTATTCCATGATAACGTGCATGTATGTGTCTAGACATTACACTCATGAGAAGATAACCCAAGTGGGAACAAGAGTGACTATAGTTACTAGTATATATACGATCTGTTAATTAAGTAATGCAATGTTATAATCGATTGATCGTTTCAGTAAAGCACATTGGAGGGCAACATATACTATACACGTATATAATTCTTATGCATAATCATATTTTCCCAATTTCATCAATGTTATGCATTATGCATGTGTGTTTTGTAAGTATGTACCGCATGTGTGTATATGACCTTCCAGTAGAAATTGATGAAGAAACGTTGCAACCAACATAGTTTTTGTATTGTTGTGCGTGTGTAGAATTATGGATTAGCCCAAATTACAAGTACTCCCACTCTTTGGTTTCCCGCTTTTTGCAGATGTACTTAAAATGTGTACGCCACGATACAACTTACGCATCAGTACATATAGAAGATAATAGCCATACATGGTGTTAGCATAGAAAATATATGTCACGTTTCTAAATCAATTTCTACATAACTTATAATCTTTATCACATCGAATACATGTACATTTTGGTACATGCCTGGTTTTCCAAATTTACCACAAAAAATCAACAAAGAAGTTGAAAGAACAGTTTTCTTTATGTAACTTTTAAACGTTTTGTACTTTGTACTGCTCCTGTAGATTCAATATACCTTTCAGTGAATATCAATTTTTACCTATCTACCTTATTTATTTGCATAAAGGTATATAGAGACAGGTGATATATTAGGCCTAAACACCCGTGTCAATACCATAAACTGTACTTACCGCGGGCTTAGAGTTTGGGTCGGCCGTCAACCAACTCCACAACCAACCCCCAAATATCCACTTTATTGTAGACCACGTGCACATGGTTCAGATTATAGCCTCTTACTATAAAGAAACCAAAATTATGCATATATATACACGTAGATCTAACATTAACATAAAAGTTTCACAAACCGTTAACACAAATTATACTGTTCAACAAAATTACTATAACATAAAAGGAAAGAGGTGATATTTTTGTAATTATTATAGAAAAGTACATCTAGTTCGTGTAATTCACATTTAAGACTTAAATACACAAAATACAAAAAATATTCTACTTTCGCTTTCGTTTTCGCAAAAATGTCGATAGCTTAATCACGTTCCAATATCCACGTTATATAACATTTGAATGTAATCAACATTTCGTGAGTAAAGGCCTCGTACATGTCTCGTATACAACCAAACTATCAATTTCATGACATGATAATAAAGATTAGCAAAACTATAACTTACCTGCTTGAGATAAAGGCCTATACTGTACGTTTTTCAGTTGTGACAAATCATGTGATCAAGTGTGTGTACACGCTATATATGGTTGACGAAGCGTGTTAGCTGCGTGTAGTAAAACGATACCAAGTGCGGCTTTGTATGATTTAAGCTGGGGCGAAAAGATTTTAGCATAAAAATTAACTCAACTCGCACAAAGACCGATTCTTCCAGTAAAGTATGGTATTGGGTATTATATATATAGAGGATATTACATGAGTGTCTTTTCATATTGAATTTATTAAACGAGTTAAATAAAATAATAAAATGCGAGGCTCTGCCGAGCATTTTATCGATTTTATTAAACGAGTTTTTTATCACACATTTTATACTAAATTATTATAATTAATTATTTATTATAATGTGTTGCTTCAGATCGGGTGTTTACACATCAGTGAACGTCAACAAATGGTCGTTTAATCCTATAGTATTATCAACAAGTAATTAAGAATTGCAAGCAATACAGAAGTCCCCTACCGGTTTTAAGCCATTTTTCAATGTTTCTGTTGCCATAGCAACCACAATTTTGGTCGGAATCTAAATATTCTTGGACGTGCATTATCCCCTTATTGCCCCCTATCCACATACCAAGTTTCATAAACCTAGCTTGGAAACTGTTTGAGTTATGTCAGGATCCAGATTTTTTGACGGACGGACGGACGGACGGACGGACGGAGAGCAAACCTATAGTCCCCTCCGGTCAAAAACCGGTAGGGGACTAAAAATAAATAATGGCTTTATTACGCTAACGCGACGTCAAACATGTCATAAAAACATAATATATGAGCCGTTCGTGACAAAATTATGAAAATTATGATAACATGGCGTTAGAAAGACAAGACACTTATGAACAGTTTTTGTAAATTTGAGCAAATAATTACACCCACTTACAAAGTGACATACCTTTAGAACTAACCACTCCCGTCTACTTTTTGAGTGGCGTCCCAAACGTCAATCAAACGTTATTTGACGTAACGTTAATAAGCACTTCAGAAATTTAGTATTTCATAAATTCTAGACGTAAATAGTTCAAAAAGGCATCACAATTAAGAATTAAATTCTTATATTAACATAACATATCAAAAACATAAATATTTGCTTACAGAGAAAAGTAGCTACTGATTTTAACCACTAACCCCTCGTATTTTTCAATATGGGTACATGTACGTTTCAGAAATTGATCACCATAGCAACGACAGAGGTCATTTTAACATAATTCATGAGGAAATTTAAATCTAAGAAATAGTACTATACTATCCAATTACTTAAAGTTGCATTGATCAACGAACATGACTTTTTTCTCATTTCAGATCCTTTTCTGTATCGTAAATACACAATTCCTATATAATTTCACTGATCCCGGTTTTTCTCGAGAACGGCTCATATATAATTATATATATGTGTGATTAATTGCTATACTAGTATATGTATTAGTAATATCCACAGGTGCTTGGCATGTGGATATAACCCCCCCGCCATTGACCCGTCTTCAACGTAACAACAAATCTTCTTCAGATCTCTATGTGATACGATTTTGGGGTTGTAGAGGGGACCATGGGGATCATATCCACATGTCAAGCACCTGTGGTAACCTCGTTAATTTCAGCAAACTTTTGTCCTTAGAATATAACCTTCATTATGAGCCAATGAAAACGCTGAACTTTGGCGGTTAAATGAAAATTTATTAATTAAAATTAATAGGCACATTGTTTCAAATTATCTGAGTGCATCCTATGTATATCAAATGTGCAGCGGCTATGTTTAACCGCAACGGATAACCCTTGCACGTCAGTCAACGTTTCACCTTCTGACTGGCTTGGCTTGGTCTTTTTGTCACTTTCTTTACAGACACACATTTTGTGCCTTTGCAGGCTTCATACAAACCAACCAACAAACAAGCCACCGTAGTGAACTCACGACATTAAGGCACTGCATGAACTGTGTGGGGGAATAGGAAGTTGAGTTTAGGTGAAACACCATGTCTTCGGTACTGTCACAATGGGCAAAATAGTTGTACATGTCACTTCCATGACTTATTCTTATTAATCGTACAATTTACTAAATTAACTTATTTACATAATTATGTAGATCATTATAATACTGTCTTCCATTTGTCCAAAGAATACAAGAGAATATATGATCTTTGTTCTTTACAATACGAAATGGTAACTTCATGTTACCAGCAGATACGAGGGGTGACCAACAAATACGCAAAAAAGTGCTCTAATTTCCTTTTAATCGACGTTGGAAGTCTGTGAAACTTTTTAAATATGTAGATATATTTATTTCCGGTTGATTCACAACTGATCGTTTATATAAACCAAAGTCTGAAGCAACGCTGCTTCCTATGGCAACGTCACTTGACGCCATGCGTCCCAAATGTTCGTATTTTTAAACGTTGCACGCAGCAGTGGGTTTGTTATTATATTAAGCAATGCCACGATGGCTTTGATAGGCCATACGTTGAATAGTGGTTTCCGAAACCGTTCTTTCAGAAAAAACTTAATATCCAAACCTCTGTATTGTGAACGTATGAATTTGAGAATGTTTGACACTGCTTCTGTGTTCATGTCACATGGATACACTCCTTTCCTAGTTAGACAACCAATGTCATATATTCCGTATAGATTCTGGAATTCAGATTCTACGAGTACTCGAGAACTTGATAGAATCGGTAGGGCGTGTTCATCTTTGTGATGGAGAATAAGCAAAACTGTTGATTTTGGGTCTGCAAATAGATACAATTTACAAGAAATATGTTATTAATAGTTCGTGTATAATAAGTTTAAAATACTTTACAATAACATGGAACAATATTTAAGTGACATACCAAAGGGATTCGACCCGGTTAAAAAATTCATCACTTATACACTAGGAATTTGTAAGGGAAATTGTTATGACTGACCCTCAAATACTAAACTCAAAAGTATGTTCACTATCTTAAGCTAGGTTCACACTATGAACGTTTGTACCAGCGTTGATCAGCGTTTCAAAAGTCAGAAAAATGAGTCCAAACGTCGGTGAAAGTACGCTCGTGAGGAGGAATATTTTTGTTCACACTGCGAACGTTGTGTATCTAACGCACGCTTACGTTTGGGAACGTTTCTCAGCGCTCAACTGCGTTTGGCAACGGTTACAAGCGCTTAACAACGTTTGCCTGCGTTGTAGCTAATTTTTATCGGCGTAGGTGAACGATTGCCAACGTAGGTTAGCGTATATGTAGCGGTCTCTAAAGCTGGGTTCACACTCTAGCGTTTGGACCGACGTTCACCGACGTTTGGGCAAACGTTCAGCTCCGCTGGTAAAAGTTACTAAACGTTTCGAAAAGTTGACGATCGTTGGTAAACGCTGAAGAACGTTGTATTCGTTGAAAAATCTTAACATGCAAAAACTTTGCCGACGTTTGGAAATAAACGCTGATGTAAGTTGTGCTCCGTTTATGAACGTTCCTGAACGCTGAATTAAGTTGATCAAAGTGTGCTAAAGTTAAACTCCGTTGGCAAACGTCTGCTGAAACGCTGGTGGTGATATTAAATTTAGTCGAACGTTTATCTAGCGGAGGCCAACGGGTATCCAGCGCAATGAACGGGGTAGTAACGCAAGGGCTGGCGTAAGCCAACTTTCTCGAAACGTTTAGTAACTTTTACTAGCGGAGCTGAACGTTTGTCCAAACGTCGGTAAATGTCGGTCCAAACGATAGAGTGTTACAGTTGTTTATGCGCATCATGTCTGCCGCCAGTGTCGAGCATACAATGTTCGCAAAATGTGCAAAAACGGGTTTGATGACATACGTCTGCGCCATCAGAAACCAGAAAACGGCCTCCAATAAAGAAGAGAAATCATTATTTACGCATGATCTCAGGAAGTTTTGAAATACAAAGTTTCGATGGCGGAACATATTTTTTGCAACTTACCACCACCTATATGTTTATTTTTATATACATAAAACATGTGCTACTTTTATCAAGTAAGAATTTACCAGGTATTCCTTCAATGGCATACTTAGCATCAGTTTCAAGTCTTGAATTATTCATACAAAACACTAACAATGGTTTGCCACTCTCAATATTATCGACAGATTCCTTAATGTTAAAGTTGTATTCTATACATCCCCGTTCGCAGACACTCTTGGTGATATCGTCAACAAATTTTCTTCCTGTGTTGTTTGGAGTATACACTTGGACTTAAAACAAATAACAGCGTTTGATAAAATTATATAATATTAACAATTATGTATCGAATTAGAATGCACGGAAATAACATTCTTACTATTCATAGATACGTGCTTTAAATGCAAGAATAACTCGATATGTGAAAGGAGCAATCGGATTAATAATTATATTCCATATATTTTATTATACATGCACAATTTTTTATATATCTAATACTTAACGTAATCCGTCCATCATTAGCCGACGTAATTTCGTGTTATTACGGGAAACTTCGGTACCGTCCGGAAAATATTACAAACATCCGTAAACATTACATATTTTTATTTTACGGTATTCACATCAATAAATCTGCTTAATAAATTATTTCTTGGCAATTAGATTTGACGATCTTCAAAAAAATAAATTTAAAATAAAAAAATATGGACGAGTTCTTTCCCTTTGATATTCGAAGTCATAGAAACGCTCGCGAAATAAAGCGCCGAAATGACATGGCGAGCAGACTTTATTCTCGACGTGGAGTCGATTTGTCACCAAAACTGTGTTATTCGGAAGGGTTGAGGATTATCATCAGTCTAAATTACATTGGTTAACACCGCTGTGAGGACGAATACCGTTATTCTTTTGAATGTTCGGTTGAAAACGATGCAAATCTCGGAAACAAACATTGAGAAAACGAAAGTAGAAATATTTCTGTTGCACCATTTCGTCGAGAATAGACTCAATAGTGCAAACCAGCCTATGTTGATGTTCATCACGATGCTTCTCAACTTCATTGAGGTAAAACTTGCTAAAACATTGTGTTCTTGATCAAAAAATTATATTCTTGTATAACTTGTGCAATCTTCTGTCAGGTGAGCGTTATAGGCTCCATTTTACATCTTGTTATTGTCAGCTCGACTGTACTCGGTCATTTTCAATTCAGAACTATTCTGATTTAGAATGGTTATTTTTGAGATCTTCGTGTATGCATAGTGTTATTTTAACTAGCTGAAATGGATAATTTGGTTTAAGAAGCCCAGGGGAAGTCTAACTTGTTTTTTTTTGTAAAAGGTGTAGTCCTACAAGGGATAGCCCATGTGTCTACATGTACATATTTGTGAAAGAACTGGACTCCAGGTACCGAAATAGCCTTGTAGTAGCCGCAGGTCTATTGTTTAGCTTGCTTGCTTGACTTGTAACCGGGAAAGCCGGGTTCAAGGTCCAGGCCTTTTTTTCGCTGAATTGTGTAGAGGCTCGGGCCCTTTTGTTGTGCGAAAAACCTCAAGATTATAGAGTGGCACGGTGGTCGAGTGGATAACGCACTTGACTACTGATTGAGAGGTCTTGGGTTCGAATCTCGGCCGGACCACTTGGTCATTTATGAAACGCTTTTCAGTGTTTCCCACCCAACTAGAGATAAACTGGTTGGAAACCAAGAGGTAGTCTCGCGTGTATCGGTGCTATACACGGGCACGATAAAGAACCGGGGAGTCTTTTAGGAACGAGCTAGTGTAACGCACCCAGATTCCTTGTATCACAACCCTTCAGCAAAAACACAGGACCCCATTGGAAATAAGTTGCACTTTCATGGGTTATCCTTGACCGAAAGGGTTTTGGGGTTTTCTTCTTTGTCTATATTGCAGGACGAGTGCTTTTAAAAATATTTGTTGAGGCCTGGACACTATAAATCTGCTAAGTCACTTAGTGTCAACATAATAAACAAGGTGATAATAATTATTATTTATATTTGCAGGGAATCAAGAATGAAACAGTTGACATCAAAACTAGAGATGCTGAAGAAATTTGTGCAGACTTGTGAAAAATGTAAAATTGTACTGTCACTGTGAGGTAATGCATGATTGTATTGTTACAGTTAGTTGTATAAGCAGAAGTAATGTGCGTCTATGTTTTGCAAATACATTGTTCCTAATGCAAAATTTAGGTTATAATTAAACACCTATTCCTAATTTAATGATTTGCTTTAATTACTGAGTTGGTGCACTTAACCACTTTCTGTCTTATAATTGTATACATAATCAGTTTGGTTGCTTAAATTGTTTTGGTTGCAGTTACCATGACTATATTCCAAATAAATTCAAATTATATTGCAGTTCAGTCATAGATCTGTTCTTATAATATCTGTCTTTATTGGAGCTGTCATTGATGATTCCGATATATCATTGATACATCGATATATCGATTTTCACATAAAGGTGAACAAGAAACAGACCCATCAGTCATGTATCAGTCACTTAATATTGGGTATAGATTCAGCTTTTGAAAAAAGCACCTTTGGTTTTAGTTTAGATTTGATATAATTTGACAATTTCTGAACTTTAATTTTTTTAACAAAGAAAATGTTTTTGTGCAGGACCACCAGGATCATATTATATAAATATCAGATGCCTGCCTGCGTGATATTGATATTGTCAACCCGAGGGCAGAATGTCACCCCGAGGCGAAGCCGAGGGTGACATTCTGTTTCGAGGGTTGACAATATCAATGTCACGCAGGCAGGCATCTGATATTTATTTTATTATGCCGAACAATCTTTCAAGTCTAGCAAAATGTTCAAAGCCATGATTGTGATAGTTATAAACAGTAGACATGACTGTGCTTTCATATATAGTTGTGTTTATTCACATTCTATTTTTAGAAAATCAAGTATATTTCAGCAGTCAATTAATTAAAATTGATGCAGTTACTTGCCCTTGCATGACATTCAAAATGTCAAGTCGATCACATGACCTGACAGTCAGTTTTCGGTCGATCACGTGTCATTTAGGTTGGACAGGTAAAATATCTGCCTCTAGGGGTAATGGGACTTTAGCATTGTAATATAAAGTGAGGTATAATAATAGTATATAATTATAATGTTATTATATTATTTGCAGGTTGTGAAATACTGACGCTGCATACTACACAGATTGCAGCAGTGGAATCAGACATAGCATATTACCCGGAATGCAGCACGGGAGCAAGATTTGGCATATAACCCAGATTGGACCATGGAACTATTTTCTGAAAGATTGTTAAATATTTACATATGTATAGAGGAATATATCGCGCAGTTGTTCCAGTCGTTGCCGGCAGTCACAAATGCTACTTTTATATTTGCACTCAGTTAGAAATAGTTGTATTGTTCAGGATTAGTATCAGTGTCCATTCTGTCCAAATTTGGATTGGCAGACACATTTCCTTTACTTTGATTCCAAGTGACAGTCTTCCTGTGTCACAAAGTGCATTCTGTTTGTATAAATAAGATTTGAGTGTCAATTAAGAACTTGGGATACAGGGTGTATGAGTTATTTTCACCCATTACTCCATAGATATACAACTTGAACATTTATAAGTATGAGGCAGGACATATAAAGTGTATGGTTATACTTGTTGGGTATATTGAGTTTAGCTCACCTGTCATAAAGTCACAAGGTGAGCTTTTGTGATCACTCGATGTCTGTTATTCACACCCTTTTTGCTTGCATAGACAGTAGAGATCACAATTTTGGTCTAATCTTTATGAAACATAGACACAACAACCATCTCAACAAATATTTATTTTATATTGGGTAATTTGGGGTTAAAAAGTTGTCACTTGGTCAAATCATACATGAATCTTGTGAAGTCACAGTGATCACTATTTTGGTCCAATTTTATTACAATGATCATCTCAACAAAATCTGGATCAAGTTCGATATTGGGTCATAAGTGGTCAAAAACTAGGTCAATATCATTATGTCAATTCATACATAAATCTTGTGCAGTCTCTAAAGGTCTCCAGTTTTGGTTTAATCTTCATGAAACTTGATCACAATGATCCCTAAACAAAGTCTATTATGTCAAGTTCTACATTGGGTCATCTGGGATAAAACACTAGGCCAGTATAGTTCCAACCATGCATACGTGTACACATTCTATAGTCACTAGAGCCCACAATTTTTGTCTAATCTTTATGAAACTTTGTGACTTTGGTCACAATGATCAACTCAGGGTCATCTGGGGTTAAAACTAGGTCACTATGTGAAATAATCAATAAAGCTAAGTAGTCTTTTAGGCACATGTGGCTAATGCTGTGTTGGTTGTGACAAATGGGTGGCTGTCAGTTTACTAAAATGTATAGAACATAATTGCTTTTGAATGAAAACATGACGTGTGCATATTCATTTTCTTAGTTAGATCATTAGCTATAAGCCAATGGATGTTTTGATGCTAAATTCTAAAAAAGTTATTTTCTTATTTTTGGGATTATAAAATCGTCCAGCCAAAGGGAAAAA
Source organism: Spisula solida (assembly GCA_947247005.1). NCBI lineage: Eukaryota > Metazoa > Mollusca > Bivalvia > Venerida > Mactridae > Spisula > Spisula solida. The sequence continues at coordinate 24,397,073 of OX365945.1, read as the reverse complement.
ATTAACAATTTCTGTATCCATAGCAACCACAGTTTCAATCAGAGTAATAAAAATATGCAAGTTTATACAATCTCCTTTTAGCCTCCTTTCTGTATACCAAGTTTCATAGCCCTAGCTTGGAAACTGTTTTAGTTATGCCAGGATTCCAGATTTTATAGATTTTTTTTCTATTTCCGTTTCCATAGCAACCACATTTTTTGTTATAATCAAAACATATTCAGATGTGCATAATCTCCTTATTGGCACCTACCCACATACCAAGTTTTGTAATCCTAACTTAGAAACTGTTATGGCAGGATCCAGATTTTGACATTTTTTCACTATTTCTGTCTCCATAGCAACCACATTTTTTGTTGGATTTAATATATTTTTAGACGTGCATAATTCCCTTATTACCCCCTATCCACATACCAAGTTTCATAAACCTAGTTTGAAAACTGTTTTAGCTATGTCAGGATCCAGATTTTTGAGGGACGGACGAAGGGTAAACCTATGTCCCCTCTGGTTGAAAACCGATAGGGGACTAAAAAAAAAATTCTGAATTTTATGTCAGAACATACATCAACTTGTAGCAAATGATCTTACTAAGAAAATGAATACACACATGACAAGTTTTCAGTCAATAATAAAAAAGTTATAGTGTTTTTAGCAAATGAGAACTCATTCTCCAGCGAGCACAGAAATGAGGGTATGCAAAGAAAAGTACATTTTCTGAAATAAATCTGTGGTAAACTTTTTTTATTTTGTTATTTTCTTATACCATATTGATTACTTAAAATTTGTATGTTACTATTGTAGCATGCCAATCATTTTATAAGATGATTTTATACCATTCTTTGAAAGGGAAATCTAAATATTTTGATAATTCTACTCATTCAAAACACTGAAATTGAAATATAGAGGCGAAAGAAAAAAATATGAAGTAATTTACAAATTTCTGTTACATTTCATTTACAAACACATTCTATTGGATGTGTAAAAACATAAAACTTTGCACAATTTATTGATTTTATAGACACAAAAAATAGAAAAATACGGTTGGGACCTTTTCTGAAATTTGCTCCATTTTGATATGGATGGTTACCATAGTTAAAATGGAATTTCTCCAAAACGGCGTGGTAAAAGTTTTTAAAAATTTATATTTAGACATGCCATGTGATACACTTTATGAAAAAGGTAGTTTCATTGGAAATCTAAATATTGCCAATGATGGATGGATTACCTTAAGAAATAAAAATCTGTTCGCGTATGTTGTCGTCGAATAAAACACGGGCAGCAGTTCGGATGCGGAAACATTAAATCACGAGTGCTGTAGTTAATGCATGCTTTTCTGCATTTTTGTATTTGTACTTTCCATAAACCATGTAATATGTTTTTATGTTACAAACCATTTGTATTATATGGTATGGTATTTAAACATATATTATGAGATCGTTTATTGGTAGCAGTATGTGTCCAAATTGAAGCAAAGAAGGTCTCACCAGAAAAAATTAAGATCTTCTGGAAGATATACTTCAATAATTTGAATAGGAGCCCACTGAAACGTAAAATTAAATTAACAACAGAAAGTTTTAAATTGGCAGTTGTTCCCAAGTATCAGCGAGTCAATACAACAACACCATTTAAACAGCATGCAGTTCTATAGATGTAATTAACATAATTATGTTTCAATATGGTGAATTAAAGCCCACTGAGCATATTTTTGCCTCGGCGATGTACTCCCGATTTAAATTAATGAGTTATTAGAACATCAGGAACAGATCCATTATGGACTAGGGGATGTCTTGAGCCTATTTATAAAAGGAATTGTGATGAATCGGGTGATATCGGAAGAACATCGGAATCCCTCAGTGGGACCTAGGGTTAACAAAACAATGGTGTGTAGTACGTATCTTCGTGTTATTTTTAAAAAGTCAGACATGGACAAAATATGGTGTAATACATATTACATTAAAAGACAAATACTTAAATAATGATTCTGATATTTTACGTCAAGAAAATTAATGGCAGTATACGTATGGCATACTTACACAGACCCGATAAAGAGCCAGAAAAATAGTAACACAGGCCTGACAATACATATACAACACGCAGTTCTCCACTCTATGCTTGAAATAAACTGTTTAATAGTCGTCAAACTTGTAATCATGGTTGCTGTTTTTAACACTGAAAATCGAATAATTATACATGTAGATCTAGTATTTAGAAGAAAATACAGATATATATTTCTACACTATAATAATTAATCCAGGTATAGTATAGACGTAATGCCTATGTGAAATATTTCTTAAAGACGATTCGTTGGTGCATTCATGAATGCCAAATTTAATGCCTAGGTTTCTATTATATTTTAAGTAATACACAACTCTACTTACTCATGCGTATCAAACAATACCTAGATGTACCAACAAGAAAATTATTTTTAATGCTTACATCCTCCCACACCTAGATTATTGCTGTTCAATTTGCGCTAATGCTACGGTCACATTTGCCCTACGAGCTCCGTACGAGTTGGTTTTGGCGAACTCGCACGGCGTCCGTACGGAGTCCGTACGGATATCGAAACTCGTACGAGCATCGTACGGATTTTCGTGACTTGTAGAGGACTCGGCGACTCGGTGAAAATGTTTCACCGAGCTACCGAGCTGTCTACGAGCCCGTAGATATTTTTCAAGTCTGTATCATCTCGCACGAGGCTCGTGCGGACACCGCACGAGCTACGTAATACTCGTGCGAGTATCGTACGATATCCTTACGGATATGGAAATTTGCAAGGTTTTGCATCGCATGGAACGCCATTAGGATGTAGATAATGAACATTATCTCAACTGCTTTACTTATGACAATGAAAAGTTATGAGTATGGTGTATATTAAAAAATTAAAATTTTGGAAGACAGACAGACTGTGCGAGTATAACAACATTTGTACACAGACTTTCAATATCTTTATTTCGAATGTAAATGTAATAACGCATGACATTGTTGTACACACTATGGCATTGTTATACACACTATAACAATTAACATTCACTGCTATTATGTTGATACTGCAACTGTATCATGTATCCAAGTTCCGATAGAAAGACTCTGCCAACAGCAAAAACACAACACTGATTAATTCATGAAAACAATATCGTATTTTTATATCATTATTATGGTATTCTCATATTATCATTATCGTCATCATTATCGCATTCTCGTAATATCATCATCGAGCTATCGTATTATCATTATCGTATTCTCGTAATTATCAGCATCGTTCTATCGCATTATCATCATCGTGTTCTCGTATAATCATTATCTTATTATTGTATTATCATCATCGTATTATCGTATTTTAAATTATCTTATCATTGTATTATCATTATCGTATTCTCGTATTATCATTATCTTAACATTGTATTATCATCATCGTATTCTCGTATTATCACAGAAAAAATACTCATTGATGAAATTATCAAATTCCAAAAACGGGCAGCACGCGTCATACTTGACGTAAAAGACTTTGACACTCCCTCTGAGGTTCTTTTCAATACACTTCAGTGGATGAAATTTGACCAAAGAGTGGAATATAAAAAATATATTCTTATGTACAAATCACTCAACGAAAATCAGTTTCCAAAATACATGCAACAAAAATTTACAAAATTAAATCAAGTTCATTCATGTAATTTAAGATCAGTAACCAATGAAGAACTATTTGTACCATCACCAAAGTTTGAATTTTCTAGAAAATCACTTGCTTACTCGGGACCAAAAGTATTAAATGATATACCTAAGTCGGTACGAGTATCAGACTCAATACATCAATTCCAAAATGCATGCATCAAATGGAAATACCCATAGTAAAGCAATGCAATACAAAGACCCATCATTTGAATATATTTTTGAGCACAATATAGTATAACCAATTGTTTGCATGTATTTATCATTTGCAAATGTACGTGATAAGATGTTTATTTTCATGATTCATGTAGTGTGTCCAATAATTTAGTCTTACTATTGTCTATGGGTTTAATACTGTGTTATTTATATTTGTATATAACTTGTCCCTTATGTAGTGTACCCATGATTGTGTACATAATATGTAAATATGTTGAGGCCCATATGGAAGATTGCATTATTGTAAATATGTTAGTCTCGTAAAATAAAGACTTTACTTACTTACTTACTTACTTTAATACGGAGAACGCAAAATTAACAGAAAATACCGAGGATAGCATTTATTTGACAGTCAGCTTTCTGCTGAAAATATGACAGGCGTATGAGTGCCAGGCATATGAGTGCCAGGCATATTAGTGCATTCATTCATATTTGAACCCGAGTCGCCAGATTAGACGGCAAGTGCGATAAACACTGAGCTACGAAGACACACAAGAGAATAAATTCGTAATCTTGAGACTAATATCATTTCACAACGATGTGGCGAAAAATCAAGCAGGAATAGTAGTGCAGTGAAAACGTTTGCGCCTTTAACACCAGTGGTCGCAGGTTCAAAACTGACTGTAACCTTTTGACATTATTATTTTTTCTTCAACAATCTATCCTTGAATCTAGGGGTTTATGTTTAAAAAATATTACCGTACGGTCTTATATTATTTGGCCTTAAATTTCGGTTTTTGCAATATTTCCAATTGCATATTTTTTTAATAAGTACGTGAACAATGTTTCAACGACTTGGCCATTATAGATTTAATGTATGCCTGAATGGTGTAATTGATATGTGAACATAGTGGGGATGATAATAATTCAAGAATAGCATACTTGCATATAAATTAAAAACAGTTAAAATAAAATCTATTGAGAGTGCTTCGAACCCGATACCTTGTGGTCTACAAACCGCACACTTACCCACTGAGCCATCGCATATTGTTATCTAGTAGCAACTCAATACAGCCACATATAGCGATAAATGTAATTATATGTTTTTATAACTTCGGAAATTTCCGGAGTTGAACGAATTATGCAAGGAGTCTCTAATCTGGTCAGACAATACAGGGATCTATTTAAATCAGGGATTAGGTCTAATCCCTTAAAATTTAGGGATTTAGTCAAATCACTAATTCCGTTAGGGAATAAGCTTAATCCCTAAAATAATCTTAAAATGTTATTATATCTCGTGTGACCCAACACAAATTATAACATGTTTGAAATCAAGTTTTGAAACACTTTAAGTGCATTTAAATTGTATCCCAGCACCTGAAACCAACTCTGTGACAGATGATTCTCACAAAGACACACCAGCGAATAGTTATGCTGTCGGTGGTAACGCTGTTGTTGGTGACACAACTTTTGACAATGATAATGTCCAAAGTTCTAGTAACGCAGCTCATGTTATGAATGATAAGAGAACAGCATTGCAGGGGAGAGGCTATAGCAACACAGGCGAACAGAATGGTTATTAGAAGTAACAGAGTCCTTATACCCATTGGCGACGAGATAATGTTTTAGTGCATATCCCAAGTGTTGACAGTGGTAATGACGACCTTCGAAATATTCTGTGTTACGTACTGATCGATGAAAATGATAAATTCACACTTGGAACCAGGCATTGTATATTATTGGCTCAATCGTTTAGTTGTAGCCAGATTACCCCGAATATCAAACGATTGCGTTAATAAGGAGTACACACTTACTGTAAGAGAAGCTGCACGCGAGCAATCAATTCGAGACGGCCAAGGATTTCTGAAAATCTGGATAAAAATCATAATAAAAAATTGTGTAAATAAAGTATTGTTTCAATCTCATTAAAATCAGACCCTTATTACGCGTCACTACTTTACGCTGATATTGGATCTGATGACACTCTGTGTGGGGTCATGTCGATATGAACTTTACGTCATCCAATCAAATCGCTGCTTTCACAAATCTGAAAGTGCGGTGAAACACTGCTGTGGCTACATGACGTCATTGTGCGCCAGAGAGGTTATTTGAACGTGACCCCTTACACAGCGAAAAGAAATTGAGCGAATGTTAGGGTCTGATTTTGATGAGAGTGGTTTTGTATAATTCAAGATGTCAGCTCAACAAGCCACAATAAATAGGCCTAACAATATCATAGCACAAATCATTGTATCCAATTGACTTCAACGAACAGTTTAACTGCTGGAATACAGTACATGTAAATGGCTAAATATAAAGTAAATAACTAACTCCGAGTAAATGTTTGTATGCAGATAATTGCCACTGTAATGTTTGAAATCAAATTAACTTGCTGATAATGGTAAATGTAAAGCTTATTATTAAAAAGTTTATTTATCTATGTTTCATGTTATCAACCTATCGAAAACAGATTGCTCTTGTTTATTTTCTGTTTTGACTTGCTCAAACATGAAGTCAGGGAATAAGTCAAATTTTCATTATTATTTTCAGGGATTTAGTCAAATCCCTAGAAATTTCAGGGACTTGACTTAATCCCAAACATATGCAGTGATTAAACATATTCCCTGATTTGGCTAGATCCCTGTAACATATACATGTGACGGACATGAATAAACGGACTATACACTGGACCACTTCTCTAATTGGTCACCTTTCTAATTGTGATAATGAAGTTTGGTGCTATTTTGCACAAAAACCTTTTATGACATTGTCCTAACACTTTATTCATTAATAATCAAAATCACGTGCCAAAGTATGCATTGTCACTCATGCGATCAAGTGGAGTCAATACATAATGCCTGCTTGTGCAAAATATCATAAATATAATTTTCATCGTTTGAAAGGGAGAGAATTAGATGAAAATTACTTTCCCTTGAACCTGTTTAGCCAACAGGTGGAGTGGTGATCACGTGAAGTCACATGATTATCCGCCCCAGTTGTCATTCAGCGTTGTATGTCAAACCAAGAAACATCACGATTTTATTTATGAGCGACGGTTGGAATTTTTTGACAACCATGAGCGACGACAGTGATATTTAACACGTACCAAGGCCAGCGCCGACAACTAAGCCAAGAAAGGAGGGTAATAATAATAACATTGGTTCGACTTTATCGCAAATGTTGACGGAAATGCGTAGCAAAGAGGTGAGTTGTCCAATTTAAAATTGGAGGTACGTGGCAGCGCATTGTCTATAAATTCCGAGGTCAAGCGTTTCAAGGCCGAGAAAGCAATAAAATGGAAATTCGAGGGGAACCAGAAACAGTACATCTTCAATGAAGATATCCATGACAAATTAGAACAGGCGCTATGGGGCATTGCAAATGGCAAACCGGAATATACCAATGAGGTGCTGAAAGAGGTGAGTGATAAATTGAAAGAGAGGAACAAAATGATTCGAATCGCCGATACATCCGAGGGTGGGTGGGAGACGGTGCGTCAGTACGAGACGCACCCCCTAGCAGAAGACTCCGAGGACGAATCCAGGTTGACACGTGCGGAGTCACGTGCAATTAAGAAAAAGAACGCACAGAAAAAGAAGCCAAAAGTGTTCAACAGTTCAGTCAGTCAACGTTTCAACCCGACCTACGGACCATATGCCATGAACAACAGCTATGGTGGGACAGGCTACACGTCGGCATTTCGTCCACAAACGAGACAACAGCCCTTTCGAGGATCAATGCCGTTCCAGGACAGAACAGGACCCGGAGGATGCTTCGCGTGTGGAGAGTTATCTCACTTCAGAAGAAATTGTCCATACACCAAGGGAATTCAACAAGAGGTCACAGCCACTAGGAAGATGTAACAGTAATGTACCACAGATGAGCGACATTTTATCAGATGAGTATATTAATCATTCACCTTGTGACATAGACATGAATTTATTCACTAACCATTATTTCGAATACGAACAGGGAAGCAAAGATATTTTAGTTAAAAATAGGCTTAGAGATAACATAGACTTTTGGAAGTCTATTGGTACAAATGATTTTATATTAGACGTTATAGAGCATGGATACAAAATTCCCTTTGATTCTCAACCTGAAAGTTTACATTCAAATAACAATAAGCTTAAGTCGGCTATGAAAGAATCGGCTTTTGTGAGCAAGGCTATATCGGATTTGTTAATACGTGGTCTCATTAAACTTTGTGATAATAAACCTTACGTAATAAATCCATTGACTGTGTCGGTGCAAAGTGGTGGGAAAATGAGGTTAATATTGGCAGCTATCACTTCAGGATAGGTGATTTTATTTTGAGGCGGCCAAACATTTATTGTCTTGAACCTAAACATTTAAGGGTTTTAACCTTTAGTGATTTTCACATTGCGTAAGTTACATGCGCACCGCTTTCCTTTCTTAAAATAAAAATGAGAGACTGGTCTTTCATTTCTTTAATGTGATCTGAATCCTGCTTGTTACTGTAAATTGTGGTATTAATTGTGGATGCTGCTAGATGAAGGTTTGGTGACAACTGTTTAGTCAGGTTGAGGTCTGGATGGTATTATTTTATATCTGATTTTAGATGATTTCAACAATCGAGATGGAACAGACGAATTCGATTGCATCATTCATGGTCAAGGTTTTTGTCTGTCTGTTTAGATTATCATGATTGACATGTAGTTGTGTTTATATGCAGATAGCTATTGTTTAGTACGGTAGATCTGAGCATTCTAAAGAATATGACACGCTGAATTGTCATTTTATTACATAATTCAGTGGCGTAGCCAGCGATGCGGACGTACACGCGTGCGTACATTAATTTATAAGGAAAGTAAAATGATAAATTTGGCCAAAATGACATTAAAGTCGCACATTTTTACAATGTTGAGGACCCCAAACACAACCACCAACTACGCCCCTGAAATTGCATTGATATGGGATGACGTCATTTTCTGATTTATGACGTCACTCGTAGCTTGATGTACAGAGTTGTTCCCCATGATAAATTATGTATGGTAATTGGTTAACCTGGTGGCAGATCTTAAACATCACTGCAGATTGCTGACCCGAGTAGGCCCTTGTGCTATTTGATTCCGACTTGGTATTAACAGACCGTCCAAGCTTGAACTTTAAGGTAAACGCATCTAGGTCTTCGAAGGCTATACTGATTCAAATCAAGTGAATGGTGTTTGGATAATATGAACTAAGGGGTAGCCTACTTGGGGATTTATATAATTATATTGAATAAGTTCTGCCATGAACAATCGAAGAGCGTCTGGTGGATGTAGTGCCTGTAGCAAGGTGTAGGTGCGAGTTATTCAGACAGAGTGTTTTTATCCGAGCATTGCCACCAATGAACTTTTGGAAAAGTTGGCGATATATCAACAGGGATATAGTCATATCATTACCTTCCTGCAGCCCACCTAATCAGGCTAATGTGTGTAAAGTTTTATTATGCATGAAGAGAAATAACTTATTAAATATGTATTCATTATTGTTAGGTAATTATACTTTTATGGCTATATTTATATTTTCTTCTTTCACAATTTGGCCAAGACTTTAGATTGGTGCATACTGAACGGAGGCTTTATTGTGGATTGTGATGGAAACACCGAATGCAGAGATATGGCATCAATGATCATCATGGAGGATAGAATCTATTAAATTGAAGGATAAGGCGTATAATTTTTATTCCTTTCTCCCATTGGATTCAGTTTGTATATAATTATATTGTCTATCCTGAATTGTTGACTGAAATTGAGCCCTTGGCTTGTGCACGTTACTTCGGGCTGTATCTACACATTTGCATGTGTATAAGTGATGCTTAGGTTATATCAATATATGGAATCATATGGCTAGTTAAATGACATACATAGAGCAAGTTTGTCAATTACCGAATGGTTCCACTTGCGGAACAAAAGTATGGCTAGTTAAATGACATACATAGAGCCAGTTTGCCAATTACCGAAAGGTTCCACTTGCGGAACAAAAGTATAAGTGTGATTTTGAGTTAGTGGAATGCATCCTTGTAACATGGTTTTGGATTTAGAAAATAACTATTCAATTTTATATTGAAAACTTGTCACCTTAATTTAAGATTGATAAATTTGATAAAAATATGCACGTACCGCATTGAAGGGCTGTTGCGACATTTTATGAATCGTGCATAAACAGCAGGGATATTTAACCGACATATTTTCCTCCATTCAAGTTAGTTTAATTTATATTGTGATGTTTATGATGGTAATTCCGAAAATTAATGCCATCAATTTTGATATCAATTTCATTGCATTCAGTAAATCAGTTTCTAACCATTTAGTTACTGTTAAGCTTGCACATATAGTTACCAGGGGTCTTGTCTGATTGGATATATCAACAATTTCGGCAGTGTTACCGAATGTGTTAATGGTAGAAACTGTAATTCAGTCTTTAAAAGTCGAGTACTGTGAATATCAACTACTAATCTTTTTTGTAGGTATGTCATGAATGCGCACTAATCACAACGCAAAGGAAATAGTTTGTGTGATGTATCATGTATAAGTCAGCAGGAATTGTGTGGACTGTTTGGTGGCTTTTATGTTAGGAAGTGTGTGTATCTTGAGTCAGTCAGGAGACAATCCGGTAGAATTAACAGTATCGTTAACCAGGTGGTATATTTAATTTTTAATAAGGAATTGTGATATGAATGTTACATAAGTACATTAAATGTAAGTTTTACTCAGAATATACAATCAGAGTTTGTATAGAGAAAATTTTGTGGACATGCTTGTTTGTAGTCAGTATAATTACCAAATTGAACCAAATTAAAGATTGTTTTTATTAAATCAATTGAAGATGTTTTTGTGGTGAAATCACACATACTCATGTTGGTATGGGACAGGTGTATTTTCAGCGCTTAATATTAGGCAGTGATTATAATATACAGCAACTTCATCACAAATATAGTTAGTTCAAGCAAAGTTCACATACTGGAATTTGAAATTAATTAGGGTGCTTTGTCTGACTGTGGTAATGGGTCAAGTTGCTATCTTTCAACCTATTTTAAGTTGCCTAGCTATGGATATTGTAGTGGTAATTTTTATAAAAAGTTAAAGATTTAGATTATTTAGTGTAATTTCTAGTTATAAATGCATGCTTTAGTCCCCCGTGTATCAGGGTAGTGTGTACATAAAACTGTTTGTGGTATGGGGTGTAATACTAGTAATTTTAGGTTGAGTGTAAAACAAGTTCTTGCAACTCAGCACCTTTTTTCCTGACATAGCTATCACCACAAGGGTATGAGAGGCAAACCAGTTTTCCTATTGCTGAGTGGAAAGGAGTTACTCACTAAGTTACTGATACAATGTTTATTTTGGCATTGGTGTGATTACACATTATCTTCAACTTGTAAATAGTTAGGTTATTAGAATAGGGAATGTATCCGGTCTAAAGCCCATGTGATGTTCATTAAGCTATTATTATGCACATGCTAAGCAAAAGTGGTGAGTAAGGTGATATTAATCTGGTAGGGACATTTGCCACTTGAGGTAGTAAATGATCCAGGTAGGAGACATTTGTTAGTTTAGGGTTATGTGATAATTGCCAGGATCAATAGATGAATGGTATAGACTCGTGCAATCCAGTAGTCATGGCGGAGTTATATGTATTAACTTCATTGTCTATGTCCCTTACATTTTACCAAATTATGCATCTAGAACAATTTGTTAGTTCATAGCAGTTGCCAAGTAATGGCTTGTTACCACATGTCATGAGACATTTTGTTATTCTTCGTTTATAGTTGTCTCGATAAAATATCTTCTTTAAATTTATGTTGTTAGTTAAACCACCTGTGCATATGAACAGTACATAATTATATGTTATATTAATATTATAAACTGTTAAGAGTGCTTTTCTGCAAGGTTCATACAGGCCTTGAATGTGGTTTCAACATTGAAAAGTACTTGAATTTAGTGCCACCTTGAAAAAATGCCAAAATGTTACTTGAATTTAACTGAACATTCTTGAATTCAGGCCAACAGCCTTAAATATTCTAAAAAGATTATTGTTGTTGTTAGATGGCACATTTATTATCTGTGTAAAAGCACCTTTAAAAAATAATAATTAAAGTACATATTAAAATGTATGAGTGTGAATGTCACTGTTATTTGATAATTGAGCTCGTTCGGGTATGACTAGAAATAGAGTATAAAGTGGCAGTGAATTATTACATTTTCGTACTTTTTAACCATGGTGAATGTTTGGAAAAACACCTTGAAAATGCATATTCTACCTTGAATAGTCCTTGAATTTTGGTGTGAGAATTTTGTATGAACCATGTTCTGTTACTATTGCTCCTACTATCATATTGCTTGCAAGTTCCATCATTTAGGACCTTGAACATGGTTCCACACAGTCCATTATGTGTTGGTTGTACAACTCCATTGACTAATTTATAAGAAGTGACAAGTTGGCATCTATTTCTGGTTATTAGTTCATGGTTTGCTGGTAGATTCAATTTAGGGCTTGCCTTTACAATTTGATACAGTAGATCAATTGGATTAGTTTAGTACACAGTTTTGTGGTATGTCTACAAGGGTTAGTTTTTATAGAACTTCCAACTTGTGATGTAATGTAACATCTACTATGCTTTCATAACCATCCTTTGTCAGTTGCATTTGCTGTAGGCTTGCAAAGATCAAGGTTGCTGTGTCCTGTTAATTAAGTGGCTACCAAAAAGGTCTTCCATACTGGCAAAAGCTTGGATATTGTATGGATATCATTGTGCTGATATTATCTCACTTTAAGGTAATTGGCTATCTAGTGTGTCATTAGTAGCGAGGGGAAGTAGTTTTTTTTTTTTACTTTTTGTTTAACTTATCATGTGCGGGTACGAAAATTTGTTGACCCGTTGGGGCCCATTTTATTTATATGTTGATCTGCGCTCTCTTGACAAACGGTTGTTTCGCAGTAATGGCATACATTTAACGATTTATTAGAACAAATACAAGATGCAAGTGGTTAAGTTTTGTACACGGTCCTGTCTTGTGGTATTGTAAAACCACTTGTTTGTGAATTTACTTTGCCAAGCAAATATCAAGTAAACTATAAATATGACTATATTTTACAGCATTTAAGCGGCTGCTGTTTTGCATTAAGCAGCAATGAATTTTCGGTGCAACCTTGAGGGTGGTAGTGTACAGCTACTAAGCCATAGAAAGTCAAACGAATTACAAACTGGACTGTTGCTATATAGAATGCATTAATTATTTAATAATCAAGCCGTTGTTGTTTTGCTCTCGGCTTCCCATGTTTTAAGTACAACGATGACTGATTATATACTAATGAATTTGATTGAGTTGGATTGAATTGATTGGATTTGAGTGTATTGAAATGAGTTGAATTGAATGGAATTGAGTTAAGTTGAACTGAATTGAGTTGGATTGAATGGAATTGATTGGATTTGAGTGTATTGAAATGAGTTGAATTGAATGGAATTGAGTTAAGTTGAACTGAATTGAGTTGGATTGAATTGATTGGATTTGAGTGTATTGAACTGATTTGAATTAAATGGAATTGAGTTAAGTTGAACTGAATTGAATTGGATTGAATTGAATTGAACTATTGTTTAGAAATAAGCCGTTGATATTTTGTTACGGCACTCGGCAATGTTTGGCTTTGTTGCACGGCGGATTTCGCTGGCCCCACCATTCGTGGCGGTGGTCCCTGCACACCGGTCCATGGCGTACCTGGACCGTTGTGTAGGGTCCATATGGCAGACAGCTTAATCCATTTATTATATATATAAATAAAATAAGGTGAGCCCAACACCTGTTACCCAGAGTTGGCTCAAATACTAATTCTATCTATTCATTGTGAACATCTTGATTTATTGTTGTTGTTGTTGTTGTTGTTGTTAGGGCTAGCCCTTTGTATTGTCGGCAGCCCGAATTTGTAAGCCGTGGCCAAACATTGCCAAACTTAACATTAAATTTATCTTAATCAGTCATCTAGTTTGTTAGTATATTTGGAGCTTTGTAGCTGTACACATTGGTCACTCTTTGTCCGCCTTCAATAAATAATGGCAGCTATCACTTCAGGATAGGTGATTTTATTTTGAGGCGGCCAAACATTTATTGTCTTGAACCTAAACATTTAAGGGTTTTAACCTTTAGTGATTTTCACATTGCGTAAGTTACATGCGCACCGCTTTCCTTTCTTAAAATAAAAATGAGAGACTGGTCTTTCATTTCTTTAATACCCACCCTCCGCACCCTTATTAACTGATAGAGTACATGTGTTCATTATGGCGAATTTCACACATGCATGTTTTATTGAAATATCATTTTCTTTGTTGTTATTGAAAAAATATACTTTGCTGGTTTATTGATATATTTCAGGTACTTGTATGACCGTTGTAGATCTTCGTCGTAGAATCCTTCGTCACGGATTATGAATTATAAATATTGTGTGGGGTCTAAAACCCAGATTGTTAATAGTATTGACTAGCTAACTTTAGTCACTGCATGTTTTGTGGGGTCTCAAACCCATTTTGACATTAATTGTGATTACATGTTTTAAATGCACATTTTGTATTAGTTGTTTGTAACACTTGGTTGCAGACAGCTTAATCCATTTATTATATATATAAATAAAATAAGGTGAGCCCAACACCTGTTACCCAGAGTTGGCTCAAATACTAATTCTATCTGTTCATTGTGAACATCTTGATTTATTGATGATGTTGTTGTTGTTGTTGTTGTTAGGGCTAGCCCTTTGTATTGTCGGCAGCCCGAATTTGTAAGCCGTGGCAAAACATTGCCAAACTTAACATTAAATTTATCTTAATCAGTCATCTAGTTTGTTAGTATATTTGGAGCTTTGTAGCTGTACACATTGGTCACTCTTTGTCCGCCTTCAATAAATAATAGATCTAAGAATTGTTAATCATCATTTGTGGAAGCAATCAGTAAAATATGAAGATATAAGAATTGCTTTAATGTATTTAGAACAAAATTCATGGATGTTCAAATTCGATATTCATTCTGCGTATCATTTCATTGATATATTCTTGCCTCATACGGAATATTTAGGGTTTTCTTGGATGGAAGAAGGGACTGTCAGGTATTACAAGTTTTTGGTCCTACCATTTGGTTTGTCGACTGCACCTTACATATTTACGAAGCTTACACGTCCGTTAATTTGCAAATGGAGAGGTGAAGGAATGAAAGTCATTATATTTTTGGATGACGGATTCGGTTTTGATTCGAGTTTTGAGTCAAGTCAGCAAATTTCGAACAATGTTAAAAGTGATATTATCAAGTCTGGTTTTATTCCTAAAGCGGACAAGTCCATTTGGGTTCCTGTACAAAGTTTACAATGGTTAGGTGCTGTATTAAATTCAAAAGAATTTTGTATTTACATTCCACAGGAAAGGATAACCAAAGTTCTAAAACATTTTTGGAAATAGAGTCCAAAAATTCAGTTCATGTACGCAAGGTTGCGAGTTTAATAGGTCAAATCATATCAATGTACACTGCGATAGGTTCAGTATCGCAAATCATGACCAGATCTTTAAGCATAGATACTTTAACATCTTATTCGTGAAATTCCTATTAAGCTTTCAGAAGAAAGTAAATCGCATATCAAATTTTGGGAGACAAATCTGCACAGCATCAATTGTAGGTCTTTACGGCAAGTGAGTTTTTGTAACAAAGTTATATATAGTGACGCGAGTAGCACTGGGTATGCTGGGTATGAAGTACAAACTTTGAACAGTGTAGCACATGGAATGTGGTCGTGTGAGGAAACCACACTTTCGTCGACATGGCGAGAACTATGTGCTGTAAGTCGAGTGCTGGTTTCACTTTCAGATATGTTAAAGAATCAGCGAGTTAAATGGTTTTCAGACAATAAGGGCATATGTAGTATTGTAAAAAAGGGTTCAATGAAGACAGATTTACAATTTTTAGCAATACAAATTTATAACATTTGTTGTGCAAATTCTATATGCTTAGAGATGGAATGGATTCCTAGAAATGAGAATGAAAGAGCAGAATATTTATCAAAAGTTGTTGATCAGGATAATTGGGGAATATATCAATTCAAATAACAGATATAATTCGGAAGAAATGGGGTAATTGTAATGTTGACTATTTTGCTTCAGATCACAATGCGAAATCACCAGTATTTTATTCTAGATTTTGGTGTGAAAATACATCTGGAGTTGATGCGTTTGCATATAATTGGAGTAATACTTTTGGACTTTTTGTTCCACCTATTGTATTAATATCTAGGGTGATAAAGCAGCAGATGAAATATTACAAAACGAAAGGTGTGCTTATTGTGCCGGTATGGAAATCTGCAAATATTTGGCCCTTGTTGTATGATAGACAAAACAATTTCAATTCCTTCGTAGAGGATTGGATAGATTTACCTACATACAAACAATTTTATACACCTTGTAAAAATGGGAAAGGGATTTTTGGTAATGAAAATCTAAAATCTCGAATGCTAGCTTTGTTAGTGAATTTTGAATAAGGGAGAAAACTGTTGCAAGCTGATGCATAGACTAAAATATAGTTAGCTCCCTTGAACCGGGTTTCTTTGATTTTAGAAAATTGATGGTTCGATATAATTTATGTTTCATATATTTGATTTAGTTTAAATAGTACATCTAGAGATATGGGTTTGGTGTATGGGTTTGGTGTGCCTGAATAGTCGTGACGGCAAATCGCTTGATACATTGAAAAATAACTTTAAAGCGGATTGTATTTTCATGTATAATTATGTTTTGTTTAAAAACAAGAATTGTTTCGATTCATAAGTGTGGTATCCTTTACAATGAGCCTTGAAAAAATGATTACTTTTATATGGAGGTGTGGCAGTCTTTATAATGAGACTTAACGAATGGTTTACCTCCATACGTAGGTGTGGCAGCCTTAATAATGAGCCGTGGAAATTGATTACTTTTATAGTTGGTGTGGCAGCCTTTATAATGAGCCTTGGAAATGGATTACTTTTATAAGTAGGTGTGGCAGCCTTAATAATGAGCCGTGGAAATTGATTACTTTTATAAGTAGGTGTGGCAGCCTAAATAATGAGCCGTGAAAACAGATCACTTTTATAAGTAGGTGTGGCAGCCTTTATAATGAGCTGTGGAAATTGATTACTTTTATAAGTAGGTGTGGCAGCCTTAATAATGAGCCGTGAGAAATAGTTTACCTATACATGTAGGTGTGGCAGCCTTTATAATGAGCCTTAAAAAATTGATTACTTTTATAAGTAGGCGTGGCAGCTTTTATAATGAGCTTTAAGAAATGGTTTACCTTTATAAGTAGGTGTGGTAGCCTTTATAATGAGCCATGAGGAATGGTTTACCTTTATATGTAGGTGTGGCAGCCTTTATAATGAGCCTTAGAAAAAATGATTATTTATAAGTAGGTGTGGCAAACTTTGTAATGAGCCATGAGGAATGGTTTACCTCTATATGTAGGTGTGGCAGCCTTTATAATTAGCCTTAGAAAAATTATTATTTATAAGTAGGTGTGGCAACCTTTATAATGAGCCATGAGGAATGGTTTACCTCTATATGTAGGTGCGGAAGCCTTGATAATGAGCTTTTGATAAATTTATGACTTTCATAGTTAGGTGTGGCAGCCTTGGAAACAAGATTTGTGAAAATAGTACAGCATTATTATAATATGAATGTTTTTTGTTTTTTAGATATGATATTTATGGAAAAATGGAGGGCGAAATATTGAAATTTCCATTTTGTGAAGATGAACATTTTTATCATATATATTCCAAACGTATTAATTGAATTGTTTTTATACGTCTTTTATTTCAGAATTATTCACAACTTATCGAAGAGTTACCAGAAGTCTTGGTGCGCAAGGTGTCTTTACTGCCGCAGTTATTAAGAGAAAGCAGAGCGGGAAATGCGAGCGATTCTTACAACAGGGAATTTATGAGAGGGTCAAATTGGGTAACAAGCAACGGATTAGACAGTAAGGATGCCTTGCCTGCCAAGGCTTTTCATGTAGCTATTTATTTGGCTTTTATAATTCAAACTGCAGTGTTAAAGGGGCTCATGATATGATAGACTGTGAGAATTCTACAAATTCCAAACTTGTTAAGAACATTCTTGAAAGTGCTAAACGGAAACTGGCTAAACCGGTAAACAAGAAAGAAGTGATAACATCTGATTTACTTTTAAAGATTCATAGAGCTTTGTTCATTGAGAAGATCGTTTATATTCATCGTACAATTTGTGCTTGTTTACTTGCGTATGCAGGTTTTTTACGTAGTGATGAATTATTAAAATTGAAAAGAGACAATTTTATTATAAATCCCGTATACATGAGTATGTACATCGAGTCTAGTAAAACTGATAAGTACAGGGACGGTGCATGGTTGACGATTGCTAGGACCGGTACAGAGTTGTGTCCTGTTGAGAATCTAGAGAAATATCTGAAATGGGCGGATATCAGTCCTGATTCTGATCAATTCATTTTTTGCAGTTTAAATGTGTCAAAAAATGGTGGGAAAGTTCGCAAAAACAACAAATCATTATCATACACTCGTTTGAGAGAGTTATTTGTACAAGCTTTAAAACCGCATGCTTCAGATATATCTAGATATTGCTTACACTCATTAAGGTCAATTGGAGCAACTGCGGCAGCGAATAATGGTATTGCTGATAGACAATTTAAACGACATGGTCGTTGGTTAAGTGAGTCTGCTAAAGACGGGTACGTGAAAGATTCAGTTGAAGAAAGATTGAAGGTTTCTTGCTCATTGGGATTGTAAAAAGAAATTGTTATAATTATAGGTAAGGTAGTTCACTCTTGTAAACCCGTTCTTTTACCTTCAGTTGGTTGACATAGACGCAAATACCAATAAATGCTAAAATATTTATTCAGTGTTGTTTACTGTTGGTGTAAAGTATATTCAGGGAAATATAATTTTCATCGTTTGAAAGGGAGAGAATTAGATGAAAATTACTTTCCATTAATACCTGTTTTGCCAACAGGTGGAGTGGTGATCACGCGAAGTCACGTGATTATCCGCCCCAGTTTTCATTCAGCGTTGTATGTCAAACCAAGAAACATCACGATTTTATTTAAATTAGTGAAAGATGATATTCAGTGTTACAAAGAGTGAGCTACCTAACTCAATGTATATATTTATATGAATATTTGTTTGAATTGAACAACTTACATCTGATCACATTGATGTGTTGGATTGAAATGAAATATATACATGATATGTTTACAGTGGTTTAATGCATGTTATGCATGTAATATATATTCTTTATTTGAGTCTCATGTATGTATTTGTATGGTATGATTATATGATCATATAATAGTATTTACAGTTGGTTGACAAAGACGCAAATACCAATAAATGCTAAAACATTTATTCAGTGTTGTTTACTGTTGGTGTAAAGTATATTCAGGGAAAATAATATGATCAAAGTGAATATATTTCGGGTTTGAAAAGTGACCAATTAGAAAATTGGTTGAGTGTACATGTAAATAATGCGCTATTGCGCTGATATGCTTGTACAGGACCAACGGAAAATGAAGAATGTGTTTTACTTATGTATTCATATAGTCAATTAAATTTGTACAAGTCAAATTGAATGATGAAGTATATAATTGTATTGATAAGAAACATTTTGGGATATTATTTATATATTCATTGACTTTAAATAAACTTCCCTTTCTGTTGAAAATGAACCCGTCGGCTAATTAGCATGTGTTTTTGTTATTGTGCCATCATATCTTGGCCGCACTTTATACAGATCTACACAAGGATTGGTATGCAACATTGATCTTATTTAATTGGAGAAAAAGGGTACACAATCATATCGCCTGTTACTGACGAAGAGTTTAATATGGTGTGATCTGATTGATTGTCCTTATCCTCAAGTAAAGTAAGATCAATATTGAATTCCACTCCTGGGCTACGCATGCTATTTACCAGAGTATGCACTTTCGCTTTCGATTTTAAAACAATACTTACTAACCACAATTGAATTATTATTCATTCTACAACTTGCACGTATATTCGTTTATTTAATTACTATTCACTGAGGTGTCGCATCTTTACATTCCAGTAATTATAGAATCTCAAACTACTTACCATGAGTTGTGTGTTACGTGTATAAAGGTCTACTCCAGTATCAAACCATATCACCAGTTGTGAAATGTATTTGACCTAAACTGATAAAACATCATGTGGTATGAATCGATAAATCAGGTCAGTCACTTGTTTACATAACATTATGTACATTAACATTACAATTACTCTTAGTAATGTCTCATTTTAATAGATATTAATATGTGTATCCGTATACAGTTTAATGAATAAGGTATTGGTTTCAACTGCCTTTTTCTCAAATTAAAATATTCAAAACAATTTAAAACAATACAAATACACTGTTATGATATTACAATTTTTGTATATGTTATTGTCTGACCAGATTAAACTGAGACTCTAATCAAAATCCGTATACGCCCGGCTATACTCGGCTGTTTTCGATTCGTATGTTTATTTACTACATTTGCAGTAATCTCTGCATTTATAACAAAATTTAAAAGAAAAATCAAGCAGGAATAGAAGTTCAGTGAAAACGTTTGCGCCTTTAACACCAGTGGTCGCAGGTTTAAAACTGACTGTAACCTTTTGACATTATTATCTTTTTTTCAACAATCTATCCTTGAATCTAGGGGTTTATGTTTAAAAAATATTCCCGTTCGGTCTTATATTATTTGGCCTTAAATTTCGGTTTTTGCAATATTTCCAATTGCATATTTTTTTATAAGTACGTGAACAATGTTTCAACGACTTGGCCATTATAGATTTAATGTATGCCTGAATGGTGTAATTGATATGTGAACATAGTGGGGATGATTATAATTCACGAATAGCATACTTGCATATAAAGAAAAAACAGTTAAAATAAAATCTATTGAGAGTGCTTCGAACCCGATACCTTGTGGTCTACAAACCGCACACTTACCCACTGAGCCATCGCATATCGTTATCTAGTAGCAACTCAATACAGCCACATATAGCGATAAATGTAATTATATGTTTTTATAACTTCGGAAATTTCCGGAGTTGAACGAATTTTGCAAGGAGTCTCAGTTGAATCTGGTCAGACAATACAGGGATCTAGTCAAATCAGGGATTAGGTCTAATCCCTTAACATTTAGGGATTTAGTCAAATCACTAATTCCGTTAGGGAATAAGCTTAATCCCTAAAATAAGCTAGGGATTTGACTAAATCCCTGAAAAAAACAACGATTTTTTACTTATTCCCTGAACTGGTATTCAGGTTCATGCTTCTACCATTTATTAATGACGCAGGTCTTAAATGTTATTATATCTCGTGTGACCCAACACAAATTAGAACATGTTTGAAATCAAGTTTTGAAACACTTTAAGTGCATTTAAATGGTATCCCAGCACCTGAAACCAACTCTGTGACAGATGATTCTCACAAAGACACACCAGCGAATAGTTATGCTGTCGGTGGTAACGCTGTTGTTGGTGACACAAATTTTGACAATGATAATGTCCAAAATTCTAGTAACGCAGCTCATTTTATGAATGATAAGAGAACAGCATTGCTGGGGAGAGGCTTTGGCAATACAGGCGAACAGAATGGTTATTAGAAGTAACAGAGTCATTATACCCATTGGTGACGAGATAATGTTTTAGTGCATATCCCAAGTGTTGACAGTGGTAATGACGACCTTCGAAATATTCTGTGTTACGTACTGATCGATGAAAATGATAAATTCACACTTGGAAACAGGCATAGTATATTATTGGCTCAATCGTTTAGTTGTAGCCAGATTACCCCGAATATCAGACGATTGTGTTAATAAGGAGTACACAATTACTGTAAGAGAAGCTGCACGCGAGCAATCAATTGGAGACGGCCAAGGATTTCTGAAAATCTGGATATAATACAAAATTGTGTAAATATAAAAAAATCAAGTATTGTTTCAATCTCATTAAAATCAGACCCTTATTACGCATCACTACTTTACGCTGATATTGGATCTGATGACACTCTGTGTGGGGTCATGTCGATATGAACTTTACGTCATCCAATCAAATCGCTGCTTTCAAACCTGAAAGTGCGGTGAAACACTGCTGTGGCTACGTGACGTCATTGTGCGCCAGAGAGGTTATTTGAACGTGACTTCTTACAGAGTGTAATCAGATTTCTAACAGCGAAAAGAAATTGAGCGAATGTTAGGGTCTGATTTTGATGAGAGTGGTTTTGTATAATTCAAGATGTCAGCTCAACATGCCACAATAAATAGGCCTAACAATATCATAGCACAAATCATTGTATCCAATTGACTTCAACGAACAGTTTAACTGCTGGAATACAGTACATGTAAATGGCTAAATATAAAGTAAATAACTAACTCCGAGTAAATGTTTGTATGCAGATAATTGCCATTGTAATGTTTGAAATCAAATTAACTTGCTGAAGATGGTAAATGTAAAGCTTATTATTAAAATACAGTTTATTTATCTATGTTTCATGTTATCAACCTATCGAAAACAGATAGCTCTTGTTTATTTTCGGTTTTGACTTGCTCAAACATGAAGTCAGGGAATAAGTCAAATTTTCATTATTATTTTCAGGGATTTAGTCAAATCCCTTGTAATTTCAGGGACTTGACTTAATCCCTGAAATTGCTAGGGATTTGACATAATCCCTAAAATATGCAGTGATTAAACATATTCCCTGATTTGACTGATCCCTGTAACATATACATGTGACGGACATGAATAAACGGACTATACACTGGACCACTTTTCTTATTGGTCACCTTTCTAACTGTGATAATAAAGTTTGGTGTTATTATGGATGTAGTGTTCTGTCCCCTGAGATCATTTAATGTAGTTTTAAGTCCCCTATCGGGTTTTGACCGGAGGGGACTATTGGTTTGCCATCTGTCCGTCAGTTTTGGTTCTGAGGGAAATTGTGGTTGATATGGCAACAGACATATTGACAATAGCTTTAAACCGGTAGGGGACTTCTGTATTGCTTGCAATTCAGTACGTCATATCTCGATTTGTTCAATTACGTCATTTTACTGAATGAAACTGGGTCACTCGTTTTAAGGTTTTCAGATTTTTTGTTGCTGAAATCGGGCCTTTCAACGTTTTAATACTGTTACTTAACTTTTAGATTGTAGGCTGCTAAAACTATGTAGTTCAGCAGTTTTACTGTTGTTACTAGGTCATTCAGCGTGGGCTTTCTGCCTTTTGTTTGCTGAATCTTTTCTATTCAGTTTTTAAACAATGAGACTAGGGGCGTTTAATTTTCTTGGTCGGTAGTGTGTTGGGCACTTCTTCGTTTTAAGATTTCTTACAGCTAAAGCGGGGCAATATAGTCCTTTTGCTGTGGAAACTGGGTCATTCAGCTAGTTAGTAGGTCGTCCGACTATACGGGTCTTTCAACGTTTTAATACTGTTATTTAACTTTTGAGACTAAAGGCTGCTATAACTATGTAGTTCAGCAGTTTTACTGTTGTAACTAGGTCATTCAGCGTAGGCATTCCGCCTTTTGGTTGCTGTATCTTTTCTACTGGGTCATTCAGCTAGTTATAATTTATTATACTTTTCGACAGCTTGGACTTGGGCGGATCTGCGCTTGTTTAGTTGGGCATTGTGCTTTGTGTGTTTTTAATGTTTTCTGTGCTCGGCTGGTTAAGTTGAGTGCTGCCTTCCCTGTCTGACTTAATATACTCTTTTTGCACAAAAACTTTTTATGACATTGTCCTCACACTTAATTCATTAATAATCAAAATCACGTGCCAAAGTATGCATTGTCAACCTTGCAATCAAGTGGAGTCAATACACAATACCTGCTTGTGCAAAATATCATAAATATAATTTTCATCGTTTGAAAGGGAGAGAATTAGATGAAAATTACTTTCCCTTGAACCTGTTTAGCCAACAGGTGGAGTGGTGATCACGTGAAGTCACGTGATTATCCGCCCAGTTTTCATTCAGCGTTGTATGTCAAACCAAGAAACATCACGATTTTATTTATGAGCGAATGTCTGAATGTTTTGACATCCATGAGCGACGACAGTGATATTGAACACGTACCGAGGCCAGCACCGACAACTAAGCCAAGAAAGGAGGGTAATAATAATAAAATTGGTTCGACTTTATCCCAAATGTTGACGAAAATGCGAGAGCAAAGAGCCGAGTTGTCCAATTTAAAATCGGAGGTACGTGGCAGTGCATTGTCTATAAATTTCGAGGTCAAGCGTTTCAAGGCCGAGAAAGCAATAAAATGGAAATTCGAGGGGAACCAGAAACAGTACATCTTCAATGAAGATATCCATGACAAATTAGAACAGGCGATATGGGGCATTGCAAATGGCAAACCGGAATATACCAATGAGGTGCTGAAAGAAGTGAGTGATAAATTGAAAGAGAGGAACAAAATGATTCGAATCGCCGATACATCCGAGGGTGGGTGGGAGACGGTGCGTCAGTACGAGACGCACCCCCTCGCAGAAGACTCCGAGGACGAATCCAGGTTGACACGTGCGGAGTCACGTGCAATTAAGAAAAAGAACGCACAGAAAAAGAAGCCAAAAGTGTTCAACAGTTCAGTCAGTCAACGTTTCAACCCGACCTACGGACCATATGCCATGAACAACAGCTATGGTGGGACAGGCTACACGTCGGCATTTCGTCCACAAACGAGACAACAGCCCTTTCGAGGATCAATGCCGTTCAAGGACAGAACAGGACCCGGAGGATGCTTCGCGTGTGGAGAGTTATCTCACTTCAGAAGAAATTGTCCATACACCAAGGGAATTCAACAAGAGGTCACAGCCACTGGGAAGATGTAACAGTAATGTACCACAGATGAGCGACATTTTATCAGATGAGTATATTAATCATTCACTTTGTGACATAGACATGAATTTATTCACTAACGATTATTTCGAATACGAACAGGGAAGCAAAGATATTTTAGTTAAAAATAGGCTTAGAGATAACATAGACTTTTGGAAGTCTATTGGTACAAATGATTTTATATTAGACGTTATAGAGCATGGATACAAAATTCCCTTTGATTCTCAACCTGAAAGTTTACATTCAAATAACAATAAGCTTAAGTCGGCTTTGAAAGAATCGGCTTTTGTGAGCAAGGCTATATCGGATTTGTTAATACGTGGTCTCATTAAACTTTGTGATAATAAACCTTACGTAATAAATCCATTGACTGTGTCGGTGCAAAGTGGTGGGAAAATGAGGTTAATATTGGCAGCTATCACTTCAGGATAGGTGATTTTATTTTGAGGCGGCCAAACATTTATTGTCTTGAACCTAAACATTTAAGGGTTTTAACCTTTAGTGATTTTCACATTGCGTAAGTTACATGCGCACCGCTTTCCTTTCTTAAAATAAAAATGAGAGACTGGTCTTTCATTTCTTTAATGTGATCTGAATCCTGCTTGTTACTGTAAATTGTGGTATTAATTGTGGATGCTGCTAGATGAAGGTTTGGTGACAACTGTTTAGTCAGGTTGAGGTCTGGATCAAAGGAATTTGACCCGATAAAAATATCTTTCACATCTATACTATGAATACATAAGACAGGGGTCTTTCTTTATGACTGGCCCTCATATACCCAACTCAACATTATGTCCAATATTTTAAACAAGCCGAACACAATCATTTAATTTGTACTGCACACTTCAAGACAATATAATATTATACATAAAAAATACAACTTTTATCAATACACGTACACAATGTCGCCTGTGTCGAGCATAGAATGTTCACAAAATGCGTAAAACCCGGTTTGACGACATAACCCTGCACAGACAGAAACTAGAAAACGGCCTTCGATAAAGAAGAGAAATCATTATTTACACACGATCTCAGGAAATTAGTATGACGATTTGGTAGAGGAACATATTTGGATTAACTCACCGACACTCGTCCATTTCTGTACAGCTTAGCTAGACGAAAGCAGCAATTCAACAACATTGACTGAAAACAATTCGCCGACTTTTGCCATTTTGACAGTGACAGCACGGCTTTTGTTACGAGTAATTTGATTGGCTGAAGAGTTGCATGGTATTACCCGAACACCAATCATTTTCTATATTGTCACATGATTCGTCACGTGATACTACAATGGTCGAAATGAATGTAAATATTAGAAATTGAATATCAGTTCTCCCTGAACTCGGATTATCGTCTATTTAAGCGGAACAGAAACATATAGGTGGCGGTAAGTTGCAAAACATATGTCCCACTATCAAATCGTCGTACTAATATCCTGAGATCGTGTGTAAATAATGATTTCTCTTCTTTATCGAAGGCCGTTTTCTAGTTTCTGTCTGTGCAGGGTTATGTCGTCAAACCGGGTTTTACGCATTTTGTGAACATTCTATGCTCGACACAGGCGACATTGTGTACGTGTATTGATAAAAGTTGTATTTTTTATGTATAATATTATATTGTCTTGAAGTGTGCAGTACAAATTAAATGATTGTATTCGGCTTGTTTAAAATATTGGACATAATGTTGAGTTGGGTATATGAGGGCCAGTCATAAAGAAAGACCCCTGTCTTATGTATTCATAGTATAGATGTGAAAGATATTTTATCGGGTCGAATCCCTTTGGTCTGGATGGTATTATTTTATATCTGATTTTAGATGATTTCAACAATCGAGATGGAACAGACGAATTCGATTGCATCACTCATGGTCAAGGTTTTTGTCTGTCTGTTTAGATTATCATGATTGACATGTAGTTGTGTTTATATGCAGATAGCTATTGTTTAGTACGGTAGATCTGAGCATTCTAAAGAATATGACACGCTGAATTGTCATTTTATTACATAATTCAGTGGCGTAGCCAGCGATGCGGACGTACACGCGTGCGTACATTAATTCATAAGGAAAGTAAAATGATAAATTTGGCCAAAATGACATTAAAGTCGCACATTTTTACAATGTTGAGGACCCCAAACACAACCACCAACTACGCCCCTGAAATTGCATTGATATGGGATGACGTCATTTTCTGATTTATGACGTCACTCGTAGCTTGATGTACAGAGTTGTTCCCCATGATAAATTATGTATGGTTATTGGTTAACCTGGTGGCAGATCTTAAACATCACTGCAGATTGCTGACCAGAGTAGGCCCTTGTGCTATTTGATTCCGACTTGGTATTAACAGACCGTCCAAGCTTGAACTTTAAGGTAAACGCATCTAGGCCTTCGAAGGCTATACTGATTCAAATCAAGTGAATGATGTTTGGATAATATGAACTAAGGGGTAGCCTACTTGGGGATTTATATATATTGAATAAGTTCTGCCATGAACAATCGAAGAGCGTCTGGTGGATGTAGTGCCTGTAGCAAGGTGTAGGTGCGAGTTATTCAGACAGAGTGTTTTTATCCGAGCATTGCCACCAGTGAACTTTTGGAAAAGTTGGCGATATATCAACAGGGATATAGTCATATCATTACCTTCCTGCAGCCCACCTAAGCAGGCTAATGTGTGTAAAGTTTTATTATGCATGAAGAGAAATAACTT
Organism: Spisula solida; assembly: GCA_947247005.1. NCBI lineage: Eukaryota > Metazoa > Mollusca > Bivalvia > Venerida > Mactridae > Spisula > Spisula solida. The sequence goes on along the minus strand of OX365945.1, from coordinate 24,369,652 downwards.
ATTAAATATGTATTCATTATCAGGGGCGGATCCAGGATTTTGCGTTAGGGGGGCGTACATTCATGTATTGATACCCCCCCTCAAGAAAATTTGCGAGCGAAGCGCGCTAGAAAAAATGTATCTTTGAGAAGTATTCCACACAATTTCGTTCTTTATCTTATGAAATTCATTAATAAAGTCAATGTGACAGCAAGGCGAGCAGAAAAAATGCAATTATCTATTTCAGCAGCATACACCACATCCTTGTTACTTGGTAAAATTCAATGATGTAGTAATTGTAAGAATTGGAAAAAAATCAGTGTTTATCTGAGCAGCATACCCAACAAACTCATTGGTAAATCGAAAAATGTCTTTGAATTTACGTAGTTCTACAGCGAGCGAAGGGAGCAAGAAAAATCGTTGTTTATATGAGCAGCATAGCCAGGACTAACGATACTCGACTGGATAATATTCACTGATATAAAGCTGCTGTGAATACGCCACGAAATAAATTTTTAATGTCTATCTGAATAGCATACCCTGCGAACTCCAGGACGTCAGTTTTTGTTTAAGTGGAAATGTGAAATACTTGGAATCCAGCGACTAAGGGGTCCAGTGGCTATCGGCCTCGTGACTTTTTAAAAAGTACCACGGAATTCGTCAGCTGTACTGATCTTTTATGACTTATCAGACAAGAATCTCGGCATCTTTCAGCCGATGTTTAGCACCATGCTACCAATCAGTCCCATATCTTGTTTTTTTGCATACAGCATTAAGTTCACTTTAAAATCCATGAATTAATTAATTATTTTATTGAAGCGAGCGAAGCGAGCGAAAAAAAATTGAATATCTATATTGTTCTTACATCCAAAATATAATAAATTACCTAGGCTCCGGCGATTTTAGGGGGGGCGTACGGCGGGTCCGCCCCCCCCCCCTTGGATCCGCCTATGATTATTGTTAGATAATTATACTTTTATGGCTATATTTATATTTTCTTCTTTCACAATTTGGCCAAGACTTTAGATTGGTGCAAACTGAACGGAGGCTTTATTGGGGATTGTGATGGAAACACCGAATGCAGAGATATGGCATCAATGATCATCATGGAGGATAGAATCTATTAAATTGAAGGATAAGGCGTATAATTTTTATTTCTTTTTCCCATTGGATTCAGTTTGTATATAATTATATTGTCTATCCTGAATTGTTGACTGAAATTGAGCCCTTGGCTTGTGCACGTTAACTCGGGCTGTATCTACACATTTGCATGTGTATAAGTGATGCTTAGGTTATATCAATATATGGAATCATATGGCTAGTTAAATGACATACATAGAGCCAGTTTGTCAATTACCGAATGGTTCCACTTGCGGAACAAAAGTATGGCTAGTTAAATGACATACATAGAGCCAGTTTGCCAATTACCGAAAGGTTCCACTTGCGGAACAAAAGTATAAGTGTGATTTTGAGTTAGTGGAATGCATCCTTGTAACATGGTTTTGGATTTAGAAAATAACTATTCAATTTTATATTGAAAACTTGTCACCTTAATTTAAGATTGATAAATTTGATAAAAATATGCACGTACCGCATTGAAGGGCTGTTGCGACATTTTATGAATCGTGCATAAAAAGCAGGGATATTTTAACCGACAAATTTTCCTCCATTTCAAGTTAGTTTAATTTATATTGTGATTTTTATGATGGTAATTCCAAAAATTAATGCCATCAATTTTGATATAAATTTCATTGCATTCAGTAAATCAGTTTCTAACCATTTAGTTACTGTTAAGCTTGCACATATAGGTTACCAGGGGTCTTGTCTGATTGGATATATCAACAATTTCGGCAGTGTTACCGAATGTGTTAATGGTAGAAACTGTAATTCAGTCTTTATAAGTCGAGTACTGTGAATATCAACTACTAATCTTTTTTGTAGGAATGTCATGAATGTTCACTAATCACAACGCAAAGGGAATGGTTTGTGTGATGTATAAGTCAGCAGGAATTGTGTGGACTGTTTGGGTGGCTTTTATGTTAGGAAGTGTGTGTATCTTGAGTCAGTCAGGAGACAATCCGGTAGAATTAACAGTATCGTTAACCAGGTGGTATATTTAATTTTTAATAAGGAATTGTGATATGAATGTTACATAAGTACATTAAATGTAAGTTTTACTCAGAATATACAATCAGAGTTTGTATAGAGAAAATTTTGTGGACATGCTTGTTTGTAGTCAGAATAATTACCAAATTGAACCAAATTAAAGATTGTTTTTATTAAATCAATTGAAGATGTTTTTGTGGTGAAATCACACATACTCATGTTGGTATGGGACAGGTGTATTTTCAGTGCTTAATATTAGGCAGTGATTATAATATACAGCAACTTCATCACAAATATAGTTAGTTCAAGCAAAGTTCACATACTGGAATTTGGAATTAATTAGGGTGCTTTGTCTGACTGTGGTAATGGGTCAAGTAGCTATCTTTCAACCTATTTTAAGTTGCCTAGCTATGGATATTGTAGTGGTAATTTTTATAAAAAGTTAAAGATTTAGATTATTTAGTGTAATTTCTAGTTATAAATGCATGCTTTAGTCCCCCGTGTATCAGGGTAGTGTGTACATAAAACTGTTTGTGGTATGGGGTGTAATACTAGTAATTTTAGGTTGAGTGTAAAACAAGTTCTTGCAACTCAGCACCTTTTTTCCTGACATAGCTATCACCACAAGGGTATGAGAGGCAAACCAGTTTTCCTATTGCTGAGTGGAAAGGAGTTACTCACTAAGTTACTGATACAATTTTTATTTTGGCATTGGTGTGATTACACATTATCTTCAACTTGTAAATAGTTAGGTTATTAGAATAGGGAATGTATCCGGTCTAAAGCCCATGTGATGTTCATTAAGCTATTATTATGCACATGCTAAGCAAAAGTGGTGAGTAAGGTGATATTAATCTGGTAGGGACATTTGCCACTTGAGGTAGTAAATGATCCAGGTAGGAGACATTTGTTAGTTTAGGGTTATGTGATAATTGCCAGGATCAATAGATGAATGGTATAGACTCGTGCAATCCAGTAGTCATGGCGGAGTTATATGTATTAACTTCATTGTCTATGTCCCTTACATTTTACCAAATTATGCATCTAGAACAATTTGTTAGTTCATAGCAGTTGCCAAGTATTGGCTTGTTACCACATGTCATGAGACATTTTGTTATTCTTCGTTTATAGTTGTCTCGATAAAATATCTTCTTTAAATTCATGTTGTTAGTTAAACCACCTGTGCATATGAACAGTACATAATTATATGTTATATCAATATTATAAACTGTTAAGAGTGCTTTTCTGCAAGGTTCATACAGGCCTTGAATGTGGTTTCAACATTGAAAAGTACTTGAATTTAGTGCTACCTTGAAAAATGCCAAAATGTTACTTGAATTTAACTGAACATTCTTGAATTCAGGCCAACAGCCTTAAATATCCTAAAAAGCTTATTGGTGTTGTTAGATGGCACATTTATTATCTGTGTAAAAGCACCTTTAAAAAATAATAATTAAAGTACATATTAAAATGTATGAGTGTGAATGTCACTGTTATTTGATAATTGAGCTCGTTCGGGTTTGACTAGAAATAGAGTATAAAGTGGCAGTGAATTATTACATTTTCGTACTTTTTAACCATGGTGAATGTTTGGAAAAACACCTTGAAAATGCATATTCTACCTTGAATAGTCCTTGAATTTTGGTGTGAGAATTTTGTATGAACCATGTTCTGTTACTATTGCTCCTACTATCATATTGCTTGCAAGTTCCATCATTTAGGACCTTGAACATGGTTCCGCACAGTCCATTATGTGTTGGTTGTACAACTCCATTGACTAATTCATAAGAAGTGACAAGTTGGCATCTATTTCTGGTTATTAGTTTATGGTTTGCTGGTAGATTCAATTTAGGGCTTGCCTTTACAATTTGATGCAGTAGATCAATTGGATTAGTTTAGTACACAGTTTTGTGGTATGTCTACAAGGGTTAGTTTTTATAGAACTTCCAACTTGTGATGTAATGTAACATCTACTATGCTTTCATAACCATCCTTTGTCAGTTGCATTTGCTGTAGGCTTGCAAAGATCAAGGTTGCTGTGTCCTGTTAATTAAGTGGCTACCAAAAAGGTCTTCCATACTGGCAAAAGCTTGGATATTGTATGGATATCATTGTGCTGATATTATCTCCCTTTAAGGTAATTGGCTATCCAGTGTGTCATTAGTAGCGAGGGGAAGTAGTTTTTTTTTTTACTTTTTGTTTAACTTATCAAGTGCTGGTACGAAAATTTGTTGACCCGTTGGGGCCCATTTTATTTATATGTTGATCTGCGCTCTCTTGACAAACGGTTGTTTCGCAGTAATGGCATACATTTAACGATTTATCAGAACAAATACAAGATGCAAGTGGTTAAGTTTTGTACACGGTCCTGTCTTGTGGTATTGTAAAACCACTTGTTTGTGAATTTACTTTGCCAAGCAAATATCAAGTAAACTATAAATATGACTATATTTTACAGCATTTAAGCGGCTGCTGTTTTGCATTAAGCAGCAATGAATTTTTGGTGCAACCTTGAGGGTGGTATAGTGTACAGCTACTAAGCCATAGAAAGTCAAACGAATTACAAACTGTTGCTATATAGAATGCATTCATTATTTAATAATCAAGCCTTTGTTGTTTTGCTCTCGGCTACCCAAGTTTTAAGTACAACGATGACTGATTATATACTAATGAATTTGATTGAGTTGGATTGAATTGATTGGATTTGAGTGTATTGAAATGAGTTGAATTGAATGGAATTGAGTTAAGTTGAACTGAATTGAGTTGAGTTGGATTGAATTGATTGGATTTGAGTGTATTGCACTGAGTTGAATTAAATGGAATTGAGTTAAGATGAACTGAATTGGATTGGATTGAATTGAATTGAACTATTGTTTAGAAATAAGCCGTTGATATTTTGCTCACGACACTCGGCAATGTTTGGCTTTGTTGCACGGCGGATTTCGCTGGCCCCACCATTCGTGGCGGTGGTCCCTGCACACCGGTCCATGGCGTACCTGGACCGTTGTGTAGGGTCCATATGGCAGACAGCTTAATCCATTTATTATATATATAAATAAAATAAGGTGAGCCCAACACCTGTTACCCAGAGTTGGCTCAAATACTAATTCTATCTGTTCATTGTGAACATCTTGATTTATTGATGTTGTTGTTGTTGTTGTTGTTGTTAGGGCTAGCCCTTTGTATTGTCGGCAGCCCGAATTTGTAAGCCGTGGCCAAACATTGCCAAACTTAACATTAAATTTATCTTAATCAGTCATCTAGTTTGTTAGTATATTTGGAGCTTTGTAGCTGTACACATTGGTCACTCTTTGTCCGCCTTCAATAAATAACGGCAGCTATCACTTCAGGATAGGTGATTTTATTTTGAGGCGGCCAAACATTTATTGTCTTGAACCTAAACATTTAAGGGTTTTAACCTTTAATGATTTTCACATCGCGTAAGTTACATGCGCACCGCTTTCCTTTCTTAAAATAAAAATGAGAGACTGGTCTTTCATTTCTTTAATACCCACCCTCCGCACCCTTATTAACTGATAGAGTACATGTGTTCATTATGGCGAATTTCACACATGCATGTTTTATTGAAATATCATTTTCTTTGTTGTTATTGAAAAAATATACTTTGCTGGTTTATTGATATATTTCAGGTACTTGTATGACCGTTGTAGATCTTCGTCGTAGAATCCTTCGTCACGGATTATGAATTATAAATATTGTGTGGGGTCTAAAACCCAGATTGTTAATAGTATTGACTAGCTAACTTTAGTCACTGCATGTTTTGTGGGGTCTCAAACCCATTTTGACATTAATTGTGATTACATGTTTTAAATGCACATTTTGTATTAGTTGTTTGTAACACTTGGTTGCAGACAGCTTAATCCATTTATTATATATATAAATAAAATAAGGTGAGCCCAACACCTGTTACCCAGAGTTGGCTCAAATACTAATTCTATCTGTTCATTGTGAACATCTTGATTTATTGATGTTGTTGTTGTTGTTATTAGGGCTAGCCCTTTGTATTGTCGGCAGCCCGAATTTGTAAGCCGTGGCCAAACATTGCCAAACTTAACATTAAGTTATAGTTAGAACATATTAAGTAAATTTTAATGATTAAAAAGGGCGGAGCGAGCGAAGCGAATATAACATTCTGCATTCTGATTGGCGGATAGAAATTAGCGCCAACGCAAGACGTCAAGTCTGTTAAGAGAAAATTTTAATGATTAAATTTTCATTTAACCGCGAAAATGCTGCGTTTTCATTGGCTCATAATGTAGGTTATATTCTAAATCTATCTTAATCAGTCATCTAGTTTGTTAGTATATTTGGAGCTTTGTAGCTGTACACATTGGTCACTCTTTGTCCGCCATCAATAAATAATAGATCTAAGAATTGTTAATCATCATTTGTGGAAGCAATCAGTAAAATATGAAGATATAAGAATTGCTTTAATGTATTTAGAACAAAATTCATGGATGTTCAAATTCGATATTCATTCTGCGTATCATTTCATTGATATATTCTTGCCTCATACGGAATATTTAGGGTTTTCTTGGATGGAAGAAGGGACTGTCAGGTATTACAAGTTTTTGGTCCTACCATTTGGTTTGTCGACTGCACCTTACATATTTACGAAGCTTACACGTCCGTTAATTTGCAAATGGAGAGGTGAAGGAATGAAAGTCATTATATTTTTGGATGACGGATTCGGTTTTGATTCGAGTTTTGAGTTAAGTCAGCAAATTTCGAACAATGTTAAAAGTGATATTATCAAGTCTGGTTTTATTCCTAAAGCGGACAAGTCCATTTGGGTTCCTGTACAAAGTTTACAATGGTTAGGTGCTGTATTAAATTCAAAAGAATTTTGTATTTACATTCCACAGGAAAGGATAACCAAAGTTCTAAAACATTTTTGGAAATAGAGTCCAAAAATTCAGTTCATGTACGCAAGGTTGCGAGTTTAATAGGTCAAATCATATCAATGTACACTGCGATAGGTTCAGTATCGCAAATCATGACCAGATCTTTAAGCATAGATACTTTAACATCTTATTCGTGAAATTCCTATTAAGCTTTCAGAAGAAAGTAAATCGCATATCAAATTTTGGGAGACAAATCTGCACAGCATCAATTGTAGGTCTTTACGGCAAGTGAGTTTTTGTAACAAAGTTATATATAGTGACGCGAGTAGCACTGGGTATGCTGGGTATGAAGTACAAACTTGGAACAGTGTAGCACATGGAATGTGGTCGTGTGAGGAAACCACACTTTCGTCGACATGGCGAGAACTATGTGCTGTAAGTCGAGTGCTGGTTTCACTTTCAGATATGTTAAAGAATCAGCGAGTTAAATGGTTTTCAGACAATAAGGGCATATGTAGTATTGTAAAAAAGGGTTCAATGAAGACAGATTTACAATTTTTAGCAATACAAATTTATAACATTTGTTGTGCAAATTCTATATGCTTAGAGATGGAATGGATTCCTAGAAATGAGAATGAAAGAGCAGAATATTTATCAAAAGTTGTTGATCAGGATAATTGGGGAATATATCAATTCAAATAACAGATATAATTCGGAAGAAATGGGGTAATTGTAATGTTGACTATTTTGCTTCAGATCACAATGCGAAATCACCAGTATTTTATTCTAGATTTTGGTGTGAAAATACATCTGGAGTTGATGCGTTTGCATATAATTGGAGTAATACTTTTGGACTTTTTGTTCCACCTATTGTATTAATATCTAGGGTGATAAAGCAGCAGATGAAATATTACAAAACGAAAGGTGTGCTTATTGTGCCGGTATGGAAATCTGCAAATATTTGGCCCTTGTTGTATGATAGACAAAACAATTTCAATTCCTTCGTAGAGGATTGGATAGATTTACCTACATACAAACAATTTTATACACCTTGTAAAAATGGGAAAGGGATTTTTGGTAATGAAAATCTAAAATCTCGAATGCTAGCTTTGTTAGTGAATTTTGAATAAGGGAGAAAACTGTTGCAAGCTGATGCATAGACTAAAATATAGTTAGCTCCCTTGAACCGGGTTTCTTTGATTTTAGAAAATTGATGGTTCGATATAATTTATGTTTCATATATTTGATTTAGTTTAAATAGTACATCTAGAGATATGGGTTTGGTGTATGGGTTTGGTGTGCCTGAATAGTCGTGACGGCAAATCGCTTGATACATTGAAAAATAACTTTAAAGCGGATTGTATTTTCATGTATAATTATGTTTTGTTTAAAACAAGAATTGTTTCGATTCATAGGTGTGGTATCCTTTACAATGAGCCTTGAAAAAATGATTACTTTTATATGGAGGTGTGGCAGTCTTTATAATGAGACTTAACGAATGGTTTACCTCCATACGTAGGTGTGGCAGCCTTAATAATGAGCCGTGGAAATTGATTACTTTTATAGTTGGTGTGGCAGCCTTTATAATGAGCCTTGGAAATGGATTACTTTTATAAGTAGGTGTGGCAGCCTTAATAATGAGCCGTGGAAATTGATTACTTTTATAAGTAGGTGTGGCAGCCTAAATAATGAGCCGTGAAAACAGATCACTTTTATAAGTAGGTGTGGCAGCCTTTATAATGAGCTGTGGAAATTGATTACTTTTATAAGTAGGTGTGGCAGCCTTAATAATGAGCCGTGAGAAATAGTTTACCTATACATGTAGGTGTGGCAGCCTTTATAATGAGCCTTAAAAAATTGATTACTTTTATAAGTAGGCGTGGCAGCTTTTATAATGAGCTTTAAGAAATGGTTTACCTTTATAAGTAGGTGTGGTAGCCTTTATAATGAGCCATGAGGAATGGTTTACCTTTATATGTAGGTGTGGCAGCCTTTATAATGAGCCTTAGAAAAAATGATTATTTATAAGTAGGTGTGGCAAACTTTGTAATGAGCCATGAGGAATGGTTTACCTCTATATGTAGGTGTGGCAGCCTTTATAATTAGCCTTAGAAAAATTATTATTTATAAGTAGGTGTGGCAACCTTTATAATGAGCCATGAGGAATGGTTTACCTCTATATGTAGGTGCGGAAGCCTTGATAATGAGCTTTTGATAAATTTATGACTTTCATAGTTAGGTGTGGCAGCCTTGGAAACAAGATTTGTGAAAATAGTACAGCATTATTATAATATGAATGTTTTTTGTTTTTTAGATATGATATTTATGGAAAAATGGAGGGCGAAATATTGAAATTTCCATTTTGTGAAGATGAACATTTTTATCATATATATTCCAAACGTATTAATTGAATTGTTTTTATACGTCTTTTATTTCAGAATTATTCACAACTTATCGAAGAGTTACCAGAAGTCTTGGTGCGCAAGGTGTCTTTACTGCCGCAGTTATTAAGAGAAAGCAGAGCGGGAAATGCGAGCGATTCTTACAACAGGGAATTTATGAGAGGGTCAAATTGGGTAACAAGCAACGGATTAGACAGTAAGGATGCCTTGCCTGCCAAGGCTTTTCATGTAGCTATTTATTTGGCTTTTATAATTCAAACTGCAGTGTTAAAGGGGCTCATGATATGATAGACTGTGAGAATTCTACAAATTCCAAACTTGTTAAGAACATTCTTGAAAGTGCTAAACGGAAACTGGCTAAACCGGTAAACAAGAAAGAAGTGATAACATCTGATTTACTTTTAAAGATTCATAGAGCTTTGTTCATTGAGAAGATCGTTTATATTCATCGTACAATTTGTGCTTGTTTACTTGCGTATGCAGGTTTTTTACGTAGTGATGAATTATTAAAATTGAAAAGAGACAATTTTATTATAAATCCCGTATACATGAGTATGTACATCGAGTCTAGTAAAACTGATAAGTACAGGGACGGTGCATGGTTGACGATTGCTAGGACCGGTACAGAGTTGTGTCCTGTTGAGAATCTAGAGAAATATCTGAAATGGGCGGATATCAGTCCTGATTCTGATCAATTCATTTTTTGCAGTTTAAATGTGTCAAAAAATGGTGGGAAAGTTCGCAAAAACAACAAATCATTATCATACACTCGTTTGAGAGAGTTATTTGTACAAGCTTTAAAACCGCATGCTTCAGATATATCTAGATATTGCTTACACTCATTAAGGTCAATTGGAGCAACTGCGGCAGCGAATAATGGTATTGCTGATAGACAATTTAAACGACATGGTCGTTGGTTAAGTGAGTCTGCTAAAGACGGGTACGTGAAAGATTCAGTTGAAGAAAGATTGAAGGTTTCTTGCTCATTGGGATTGTAAAAAGAAATTGTTATAATTATAGGTAAGGTAGTTCACTCTTGTAAACCCGTTCTTTTACCTTCAGTTGGTTGACATAGACGCAAATACCAATAAATGCTAAAATATTTATTCAGTGTTGTTTACTGTTGGTGTAAAGTATATTCAGGGAAATATAATTTTCATCGTTTGAAAGGGAGAGAATTAGATGAAAATTACTTTCCATTAATACCTGTTTTGCCAACAGGTGGAGTGGTGATCACGTGAAGTCACGTGATTATCCGCCCCAGTTTTCATTCAGCGTTGTATGTCAAACCAAGAAACATCACGATTTTATTTAAATTAGTGAAAGATGATATTCAGTGTTACAAAGAGTGAGCTACCTAACTCAATGTATATATTTATATGAATATTTGTTTGAATTGAACAACTTACATCTGATCACATTGATGTGTTGGATTGAAATGAAATATATACATGATATGTTTACAGTGGTTTAATGCATGTTATGCATGTAATATATATTCTTTATTTGAGTCTCATGTATGTATTTGTATGGTATGATTATATGATCATATAATAGTATTTACAGTTGGTTGACAAAGACGCAAATACCAATAAATGCTAAAACATTTATTCAGTGTTGTTTACTGTTGGTGTAAAGTATATTCAGGGAAAATAATATGATCAAAGTGAATATATTTCGGGTTTGAAAAGTGACCAATTAGAAAATTGGTTGAGTGTACATGTAAATAATGCGCTATTGCGCTGATATGCTTGTACAGGACCAACGGAAAATGAAGAATGTGTTTTACTTATGTATTCATATAGTCAATTAAATTTGTACAAGTCAAATTGAATGATGAAGTATATAATTGTATTGATAAGAAACATTTTGGGATATTATTTATATATTCATTGACTTTAAATAAACTTCCCTTTCTGTTGAAAATGAACCCGTCGGCTAATTAGCATGTGTTTTTGTTATTGTGCCATCATATCTTGGCCGCACTTTATACAGATCTACACAAGGATTGGTATGCAACATTGATCTTATTTAATTGGAGAAAAAGGGTACACAATCATATCGCCTGTTACTGACGAAGAGTTTAATATGGTGTGATCTGATTGATTGTCCTTATCCTCAAGTAAAGTAAGATCAATATTGAATTCCACTCCTGGGCTACGCATGCTATTTACCAGAGTATGCACTTTCGCTTTCGATTTTAAAACAATACTTACTAACCACAATTGAATTATTATTCATTCTACAACTTGCACGTATATTCGTTTATTTAATTACTATTCACTGAGGTGTCGCATCTTTACATTCCAGTAATTATAGAATCTCAAACTACTTACCATGAGTTGTGTGTTACGTGTATAAAGGTCTACTCCAGTATCAAACCATATCACCAGTTGTGAAATGTATTTGACCTAAACTGATAAAACATCATGTGGTATGAATCGATAAATCAGGTCAGTCACTTGTTTACATAACATTATGTACATTAACATTACAATTACTCTTAGTAATGTCTCATTTTAATAGATATTAATATGTGTATCCGTATACAGTTTAATGAATAAGGTATTGGTTTCAACTGCCTTTTTCTCAAATTAAAATATTCAAAACAATTTAAAACAATACAAATACACTGTTATGATATTACAATGTTTGTAAACATGTGACAGGCATGAATAAACATGAAAATAATGTGCTATTGTGCTGATATGCGAGTACAGGACGAACGCAAAATGAAGAATGTGTTTTACTACACGTCGATGTATGCACATAGTCAATTAAAATTGTTCAAATTAAATGGAATGATGAAGTTTATAATTGTATTGAAATAAAATGGATTATAGTATGACAAAGGCCATACAGTGGTTACAAGGACATTTTGGGATATCACTTATATATTCATTATATAAAAGATACCCCAAAATATCGTTGCATTGTATGTATGGCTTTTGCCATAATATATATCTAATTTTGTTCACAGCGTATCAACCTAATCACTGTATCATTTATTATGACGCTATAAACTCGTATGACTTATTGCGAGCAAAAGCACCTGCAATTTCAGTTCTGGTAAATGTATGACTTAGTGCGATAACCGGAAGTTGATTCGTTTATCCACTTTGATTGGATTGTGCTTCAAAAAGTAGGCGATGTTAACGAGTGATATCAGTAGTCTTTAATGTTACTATTTTACACAACAGACCAGTCAAGTTGACGGTACAAATTGCGCGAGTGTGTGTATCATCATCATATTCAGTAATCACATCCTCATTATGAGTGTTCTCACGATGTAAGGTATAATAGATTTGTTTGGTGCTTTGTGGTTAAGTTGATTTTACAAAAACCATGATGCAAATTCTAATTGTGAAGGGGCCTTTTGGGTTTGTGATAGGGGTCTATAGCAATTTGTCAAGGGGCATAATATAGGCCCCTCGTATATAGTGAAAAAAGCCCTGATGTCAGTCGTCCAAAAAGGCTTGAGGTTAGGCATATCATAGAGTCTGTATATTGTCCGGTCACATATTATACTGGAAAGTATATCTTAGCTATTTATGTGGACGTCGGAGGATGCAAGAAACGATCGTCATTGTGCACGGGCATTGAGATAGAAGACAACTTAGCTTTGCATAAAGATTTTTAATAAGTAAGTAAACGGCAAAGTCTTTATTTTACGAGGCTAGCATATTTAGAATAACGCAATGTCCCATAATATTATATTTGACTTAACGATGAACACAGTCATGTTTCATATCACAAAAGGGATATAAATTATCCGAACGTTTAAATAGTATTTCTTTATAGTGTCTACATTATGAGGTATTTACCCATGAAAGTGCCATTTAGAATTCATTGTATTCAGTGTTCCGTTTCTCGTTTTGAAAACTTTTTTACAATATTGAATAGCTTTACTTGCCTGCTAGGGAAACTGACTTTCCCGGTTTGAATATTGAAGTTACCGCAGCGGGAAAATGATAAAAACACACTTCTAAAAACCCTTTGTGATACGACATGTTAATCAGGTTATCCATACAACACACGCTACAAACTCGTATGACTTATTGCGAGCAAAATCACCTGCAATTTCAGTTCTGGTAAATATATGACTTAGTGCGATAATCGGAAGTTGATTCGTTTATCCACTTTGATTGGATTGTGCTCCAATAAGTAGGCGATGTTAACGAGTGATATCAGTAGTCTGTAATGTTACTATTTTACACAACAGACCAGTCAAGTTGACGGTACAAATTGCGCGAGTGTGTGTATCCTCATCATATTCAGTAATCACATCCCCATTATGAGTGTCCTCACGATGTAAGGTATAATAGACAATCTATGTGTCTCAAAGTCAATAATGCACCAGTCAATTGAAACCACGTTACCCCTAAACCCGGTGATCACATCAAAATAGCATTGAAGCGGTGAATAAACTATTAGTATATAGAATTTATGTGCCCACAAATGATATATTAATCGAGAAAACAGGTTTTAGGTATGCGATGTTTGCAAAAAGTTCGAAACTATCATTTTCGACTTAATTCGTGGTTTGGAACAATTCTAAAACATTGGATGCAATTCTTCCTCAATATACTTGTCGTTTTCCGTTTCGGGAATGTACATTTTCTATCAACTATTTCATGTTATTTTGCTTAGCTTTAAAGGTAATTCATGAACACGTTCTTTTCTTCTTTGTGTATATAGATACACACGGATGGGTGTGTTAGAATACATATCCAACAATAAAGGCAGGCCCTCAAATAAAATTGTATACATTTACATATTTATTGAAACCGATACAATGTACAATGTTTAATCACGTCCAATAGTGAAGAATAGTTCATATGGTTATAACAAAATATACAAGTATTATTACAAGAATGTGCACTTCAAAATGATTTTGAAATCGTGGGGAGTATGCAACTTGAAGGATCCAAAGTATTAATTTTACAACTAACAATACTGGTCGGCTAAGAAGACTGATTTGCCATTTAGCTATAAATGACTATTTGGCCTGGACCCGATCTCCCGAAGCACCTCAAGTTGAAATCGCAACTCACATTGAGATTTTGCTCAAATCGAAGTCTGAATTTGAGATCAATCAGAAGTTAAAATTCTTCAAAATGTACTTTAATAAACTGTAGTCAATTTTCAGTCAAGCCTTAAGAGGAAATTTACTTAAAGAGACATACCAATATTTGAGATGAGATTTAGCTCAAATTGAGATGCTTCAGGATATCGGGATCTGGTCTTATTAGCGGATTTGTACCGTATATGTACAACTATAATTGTCACAGACACATGCTTACATTCATACAATAAAGCAATTTGTCATTCATTAACATGTTGGTATGACTTTATAAACTCTAGAATGCTCTTCACAGCACGTGTGTTCATATCGCATTTGTATACACCTTTCCCAGTAAGGCAAGCCACGTCATGTATTCCGTATAGATTCTTGAATTCAGATTGTACGAGTACTCGAGAACTTGGTTGCATCGGTAGAGCGTGTTCATCTTTGTGATTGAAAACCAGTAGAATTGCTGACTTACTGTCTGAAACTATTAAAACAAAACTTGGAATTACTAGAAGTAATTCGTGTGGTAAGTATATTGTGAAGGTTTTGTCTTATTGGCCCGGTGGTAGAACAGTCCACTTCGTTAGTAAACGTACGTGTTAATTCCTGAATCCACAAATTTAAATAATACCTGTTGATTCACATAGCCATAAACAATTACAGTACTCAATGTACTGGGACTTGCTACAATAATGAATCATTTCTTCAAAATTGCCAGATACGAGGGTCATTCAATATCTTCGTAGACGATCGTTCTCATTTGATTGTAAAAAAATGCAATTGCGTTTAAATCATACTTTCATTATTAGGCTTCCTTCTTGGAATGCAATGTGAATTTCTCTCCTGGAGGTTAAAAGACAAGTTACTGCTAGTTAATACAATGAATAAATTCGTTTGCGTGATATTGCAGCTATTATTTGATGACTATGTATAAAAATATTTTAATGCTTATTGATCCCACCCTATATACATTTTTTGGATGGCCTACAGTCAATGCAAATTTATCTTCAATAATGCAAACCAGTACCATGTCATTAGCCATTGTACATGTATTACCATAGTATGGCTACCCGACTAGATAATATATTTTTTCAATCAATTATCATAATTTCGTATTCAATTTTAGCTAGATTTTATTTTGGGCTTGATTATCTACCTATGTTTGAGGTTGCAAAGGGAATTAATTCCATGAAGAGTGGATTGAAGAGTTGTCTCCTTTAATTAAACATAGGGTATGTATAGACAGACTAGTATTATCATAGTACTATTTGAGTTCATAGAAATACCTTTCAATCCCTTGATTGCGTTTGAAGCACAGGTAACTATACTTGAAACATTCATACACGCTACCAGCAATGGTTGACAGGCCTTGATATCTTCAACTGAATCAATCTCTTCAAATACTAAATCCACAGTGCTAGCTTCTTTACGCAAAAGTTCTTCCAAGTTTCGGACATGCTCTGAATGTGATTGCTGCGGGGTGTATACTTGTACATCAACTAATAGTATGTAGTAATCAATAGGAAACATGAACATTTTTTTAAAACATAACGGCAATTAACGCATTGCAATTAATTAGTACAAAGCGAGACTAAATGACTTTTAGAAACGTTAAAAGGGGTGGAGCCGTGTTCGAGAGGCTAGCCTTTTCGACTACCGATCCAGATGTCCCTAATGCGAATCTGGAAATGTTAAAAGATATTCGGGTAATGGACGTAAAGAAATGTAATATGAGATGTAGAACCGGTTATGTATACACAGTAATTGACTAACAAAACGGGATATATTACACACAGTCAAAATATAATTACAATTGTAAGTACATGTACTACATTGTAAGTGCTTGGTAATTAGTTTACCAATAGTGTTTTATTTCTTTTCCCTATATTATACTATATATATGTATACTAAACAAGGTTAGCAGGTAACACATATCAATGGTTCTGATCAAGATTGTAAGCCAATAGAATGGTTACAATGAATGGAAAAGATTTACAATCAGAATTACGTAACAGTTTCAGGATCTCAGACTGTAATTTCCTTACCTCTAACTTTCGGGACTTTTTCAGTGACTTCTTCAGGCTGTTCTTGATCAATGTCATCATCCTTAATAGAGCAAATACATCATCATTGAACACTGAACAATTAAATATAAACAGCTATATTCACCGAACAGAAATTCGATTATTTTTGGTCAAATAATGATTTTAGTAGATGGAGCAGAACAATTCTTTTAATAATAAAGGAACTCGAAGCCAGACAAATAGGCTGATCTACCATTTCAATGTACAGTAAATACCCACATAAAGGTCACCTGAATAACAAGACCACCTCAAAAGTAAGACCATGTGCAATTTCCACTGTTTTCTGTTATGACAGGACAGATTAATTTACATTTTGAAAATAGCGGCCAAATTGGAAATTTTGAAAATGAGTCCATATCTTATATTTACTATAATATATGTATGCATTCAACTACCATCAAACATTATTTCATGATTTTATCATCAACCCCACAATTTGTTCATGTATCTGTCTGACTATTGGTTCAACCACAATATTGAGACCAACTGAATTTAGAGGCCAGTTTTCAAGGTAGCCTTGTAGATTCTGTTTCAGAGCAAGTTCACTGTTTTGATTCTCCTGTGGTTCCAGTATATAACGTGTATGTAAATACATGTATTATAATACATATATCAGTATGTATGAGTAAATAGTAATATTACCGGTAATTCAAGTAATAATAAACCATAATGTTCAATTTTATAATGAAATAGCTATGATTAAGGCTAAAAACACCACCACGAATAGGAAAATGCATGTACATTGTATCTCATTATTAAAGACCAACCATGACAACTCTTACCTCGTCGTTTTTTTCGTCGTCATCCTTCTTTCTCCTAGTTATGTAGTGGCATATAATTGCTAAACCTAAAGGCATGTTGATAGCCACAACGGTGTGCATAGTTTCCTGTATGATATAGAAAAAAAAGATTATATTAAGTCAGACAGGGAAGGCAACACTCGACTTAACCAGCCGAGCACAGAAAACGTTAAAAACACACAAAGCACAATTCCTAACTGAAAACACGGCATCCCGTCCCGAAAGTATGTTGTCTCAGTCATTCAAACTAAAACGCAACGAGAGCGTGGACAATACATACTTAGAGGAAGGTTGACAAAAGGGCTTCCGCCTTGATATGGACAGCGACAAATGTCACTGGGGGCTTAAACGTTTAACAGTGCACCAAGTCTCACACGTACCCACTTACAACCTTATAGAACATTACAGTGTAAATAAAAGTTTCCCGTCATGTAATGCCCTCTAATAAGGGTCACATTGACAGGTGATAAAAGAATGTAAAACATGGAACAGGATATGAACAACGTCAATCGAGTTGCACAGAAAGTACTCAATGACCTATCAGAAGTCAGAACAAAAAGAGGGCAAAACATTTAAGGGTACGATAAGACAATGTAACAGACAGGCATCAATGTCCTGGGCTTTTTTCGCTGAATTGTGAAGAGGCCCAAGCCCTTTTGTTTTGTAAAAATTTAGTGCGAAAATTCTAAAAAACTGTGAAAAGGTAGGCGCGGAAACTTTTCAAATTGTGAAAAACTTAACGCGATAAATCATCCAATTATGATAAATGTTTTTTAGATGTTAGTCTACTTTTCCCAAACATGCATTTATCTATTGGTTATTATGATAATATGTCACCATGTCATGCATCATATGACTAATGTGTAAAAATGTTTGTTGTTTTGTCAAGAATCTGTACTATTAACGACAATAAACTGTTCTGTTCTGTTCTGTTCTGTTCTGTTTTGTAATGTATGACAAATATATTTACGCACAGGTTAATGTATAGACATAGCTTGTTATCAGGCAAATTTCCGATCGGGAAAGTAGTTGACGATATACCCGAATTGCCCGATCAGTGATCAATTGGCAAAAAACGTGACTATGAGTACATGTATAGGCTTAGATATTTATAGTTCAATTTCTAAGGCTGGGATATTAAACACGACATGTACTACTACAGACACGCTTATAATTATAAGCATAGCTTTAATTTACAAATAAATAATTATAAGCGAACCCGGCCTAAGACAGTATCAAGACGTTTCATGAAACGTAGATTAGAAATTTAGAATGTAGGCTAGGTGAGCCTTTCTTGATTTAGATGGCGGCCTGCAAAGGTCAGACGATCAATACATAAAGTTGTATAATAATAACGTATATAAAACTCCATACATTTTGTCACTTATAGATAAATAATTAATTTATATAACAACGCTTTAATGAATTGGAGACTTCAAATTTCAGCTATGCCGATAAATGACCTCTAAATATACCATTATCATTGTCAACAGCCATTTTGGTTTGGTTTGGATGGTTACTAAACAGCATCTAGACTTATTACACTCGCGTTTGTACAATTTGTAACCAGCTAATGTAAATAAATACAAATAACCTTACCGAAAGAGAAATAAATTGAATATCCACACAGCCCAAAGAACTACATATAACCTTCAATATCCATATGCTATATAGATCTACACAAGGATTGGTATTCAATATTGATCTTATGTAATTGGAGACAAAGGGTACCCAATCATACCGCCTGTTATACTGACGAAGAGTATAATATGGTCAGGGGCGTACCTGGAACATATTTGATTGTACTCCCAATGTTAGGGGGGGGGGGGGGGGTCATGCTCCCCCAGAAATAAATTTGGCAAGGAAATCGTTTGAGAGTATCTCAACGATATTTTTACGCTATGCCTTAAGGCAGAAAAGAATTAAAAACTTTAAACTTTAAAACAGTCATGCTATTTTTCGTTTTATTTGTGACAAGTACCATAACACAATTTGGATTACAAATAAGAGCTTGTAGAAGACATGCTGCCCAAATGTTGATCAACGTCACATCTTCCTTTAACATACCCACCCCAAAACAAAAGACACTTGTCAAGATCAAACTCCATGGATCTACTAAGAAGTTTGATGTAAAAAGGTACCTTATTCTTTAGTAAAATACATTGATGCACTTATCAATCTCCCCCCAAGAGGGGGGGGGGGGTTATATATGGGAATTAAACATTTGTGGAAATTGACTTCAAATTTCCCTAACATGTACATACTACCCTGTCTAATTCCTTGGGGTGTGGTTGTTCTTGTTGTCAAATATCCCGAATGCAGATTTTCATAACAACGAACACCTGGAAAAATTATTTTTATATGCATACAAAGGGCCAAGATATAGCATCACTGACAGACTGTGTGGGTTCCCAAGGCTGACGGGGGTCCTCCCTCGTAAAAAGAAATATAGATTGTGAATGGTGAATTAGATGAGCACATTTTCTGTCTTCGAAAGCCCTAAAATGATCTCTGGTATTGATTAAAGCAAAACAATAAGTCAAAATGGGACATTCATGTAGCAACATAACCATTATGTAGACATGGATGCAATAAATGCGAGCGAAGCGAGTTAGAAAAAATGCATTGCGTATGTGAGCAGCAAACCATACAACATCGTTCTCTGGCTTGATAATACATGTATTCACTAATAAATTTATGATGCTAGCGAAGCTAACTAGAAAAAATAGCACTGCGTATCTGAGTTGCGTTCCCTACAAATTTGATTTCTGACTTGATAATGCATGAAGGACAAATTGTATTCAAAAATAAGGTTATCCTGCGCAGCGCAGCGAACTACAAAAATAGCAATGGTTTATTTGAGCAGCATACCCTACAAACTCGTTCCCTGACTTGATAATACATGTACTCACTTATAAAGTTAAGTGTGCGAGCGAAGCGAGCTAGAACAAATAGCAATGTTAACTTGAGCAGCATAATCTACAAGTACAAACTCGTTCCCTGACTTGAAAAACTATTGATCTTTTAAATGATATTTAAATTATAAAGCAGAGACTACAGATAACATGTTATATAATAGTCTCTGTATAATGTGACTCTTTTGCTCACACGATGCATTTGTATGCCCCTCACCCCCCCCCTCTGCTTGGGATTTTTATTGGAGATTTCGAATTTTCAAATTTTTCCAGTCCAGTTTCGAATTGTACGCACGGGTGTACTGGAGTACGCTTAGTTACGCCCCTGAATGATGTGATCTGATTGATTGTCCTTATCCTTAAGTAAAGTAAGATTAATATTGAATATCACTCCTGGGCTACGCATGCTATTTACCAGAGTATGCACTTTCGCTTTCGATTGAAAGACAATACTTACTAACCATAATTGAATTATTATTCATTCTACAACTTGCACGTATATTCGTTTATTTAATTACTATTCACTGAGGTGTCGCATCTTTACATTCCAGTAATTATAGAATCTCAAACTACTTACCATGAGTTGTGTGTTACGTGTATAAAGGTCTACTCCAGTATCAAACCATATCACCAGTTGTGAAATGTATTTGACCTAAACTGATAAAACATCATGTGGTATGAATCGATAAATCAGGTCAGTCACTTGTTTACATAACATTATGTACATTAACATTACAATTACTCTTAGTAATGTCTCATTTTAATAGATATTAATATGTGTATCCGTATACAGTTTAATGAATAAGGTATTGGTTTCAACTGCCTTTTTCTCAAATTAAAATATTCAAAACAATTTAAAACAATACAAATACACTGTTATGATATTACAATTTTTGTATATGTTATTGTCTGACCAGATTAAACTGAGACTCTAATCAAAATCCGTATACGCCCGGCTGTACTCGGCTGTTTTCGATTCGTATGTTTATTTACTACATTTGCAGTAATCTCTGCATTTATAACAAAATTTAAAAGAAAAATCAAGCAGGAATAGTAGTTCAGTGAAAACGTTTGCGCCTTTAACACCAGTGGTCGCAGGTTTAAAACTGACTGTAACCTTTCGACATTATTATCTTTTTTTCAACAATCTATCCTTGAATCTAGGGGTTTATGTTTAAAAAATATTCCCGTTCGGTCTTATATTATTTGGCCTTAAATTTCGGTTTTTGCAATATTTCCAATTGCATATTTTTTTATAAGTACGTGAACAATGTTTCAACGACTTGGCCATTATAGATTTAATGTATGCCTGAATGGTGTAATTGATATGTGAACATAGTGGGGATGATTATAATTCACGAATAGCATACTTGCATATAAAGAAAAAATAGTTAAAATAAAATCTATTGAGAGTGCTTCGAACCCGATACCTTGTGGTCTACAAACCGCACACTTACCCACTGAGCCATCGCATATCGTTATCTAGTAGCAACTCAATACAGCCACATATAGCGATAAATGTAATTATATGTTTTTATAACTTCGGAAATTTCCGGAGTTGAACGAATTTTGCAAGGAGTCTCAGTTGAATCTGGTCAGACAATACAGGGATCTAGTCAAATCAGGGATTAGGTCTAATCCCTTAACATTTAGGGATTTAGTCAAATCACTAATTCCGTTAGGGAATAAGCTTAATCCCTAAAATAAGCTAGGGATTTGACTAAATCCCTGAAAAAAACAACGATTTTTTACTTATTCCCTGAACTGGTTTTCAGGTTCATGCTTCTACCATTTATTAATGACGCAGGTCTTAAATGTTATTATATCTCGTGTGACCCAACACAAATTAGAACATGTTTGAAATCAAGTTTTGAAACACTTAAAGTGCATTTAAATGGTATCCCAGCACCTGAAACCAACTCTGTGACAGATGATTCTCACAAAGACACACCAGCGAATAGTTATGCTGTCGGTGGTAACGCTGTTGTTGGTGACACAAATTTTGACAATGATAATGTCCAAAATTCTAGTAACGCAGCTCATTTTATGAATGATAAGAGAACAGCATTGCTGGGGAGAGGCTATAGCAATACAGGCGAACAGAATGGTTATTAGAAGTAACAGAGTCATTATACCCATTGGTGACGAGATAATGTTTTAGTGCATATCCCAAGTGTTGACAGTGGTAATGACGACCTTCGAAATATTCTGTGTTACGTACTGATCGATGAAAATGATAAATTCACACTTGGAACCAGGCATTGTATATTATTGGCTCAATCGTTTAGTTGTAGCCAGATTACCCCGAATATCAGACGATTGTGTTAATAAGGAGTACACAATTACTGTAAGAGAAGCTGCACGCGAGCAATCAATTGGAGACGGCCAAGGATTTCTGAAAAACTTGGATATAATACAAAATTGTGTAAATATAAAAAAATCAAGTATTGTTTCAATCTCATTAAAATCAGACCCTTATTACGCATCACTACTTTACGCTGATATTGGATCTGATGACACTCTGTGTGGGGTCATGTCGATATGAACTTTACGTCGTCCAATCAAATCGCTGCTTTCACAAACCTGAAAGTGCGGTGAAACACTGCTGTGGCTACGTGACGTCATTGTGCGCCAGAGAGGTTATTTGAACGTGACTTCTTACAGAGTGTAATCAGATTTATAACAGCGAAAAGAAATTGAGCGAATGTTAGGGTCTGATTTTGATGAGAGTGGTTTTGTATAATTCAAGATGTCAGCTCAACATGCCACAATAAGTAGGCCTAACAATATCATAGCACAAATCATTTCATACAATTGACTTCAACGAACAGTTTAACTGCTGGAATACAGTACATGTAAATGGCTAAATATATAGTAAATAACTAACTCCGAGTAAACGTTTGTTTGCGGATAATTGCCATTGTAATGTTTGAAATCAAATTAACTTGCTGATGATGGTAAATGTAAAGCTTATTATTAAAATACAGTTTATTTATCTATGTTTCATGTTATCAACCTATCGAAAACAGATTGCTCTTGTTTATTTTCTGTTTTGACTTGCTCAAACATGAAGCCAGGGAATAAGTCAAATTTTCATTATTATTTTCAGGGATTTAGTCAAATCCCTAGTAATTTCAGGGACTTGACTTAATCCCTGAAATTGCTAGGGATTTGACCTAATCCCTAAAATATGCAGTGATTAGACATATTCCCTGATTTGACTAGATCCCTGTAACATTCACATGTGACAGACATGAATAAACGGACTATACACTGGACCACTTTCTAATTGGTCACCTTTCTAACTGTGATAATAAAGTTTGATGCTATTTTGCACAAAACATTTTTATGACATTGTCCTAACACTTAATTCATTAATAATCAAAATCACGTGCCAAAGTATGCATTGTCAATCTTGCAATCAAGTGGAGTCAATACATAATACCTGCTTGTGCAAAATATCATAAATATAATTTTCATCGTTTGAAAGGGAGAGAATTAGATGAAAATTACTTTCCCTTGAACCTGTTTAGCCAACAGGTGGAGTGGTGATCACGTGAAGTCACGTGATTATCCGCCCCAGTTGTCATTCAGCGTTGTATGTCAAACCAAGAAACATCACGATTTTATTTATGAGCGACGGTTGGAATGTTTTGACAACCATGAGCGACGACAGTGATATTGAACACGTACCAAGGCCAGCGCCGACGACTACGCCAAGAAAGGGGGGTAATAATAATAACATTGGTTCCACTTTATCCCAAATGTTGACGGAAATGCGAGAGCAAAGAGCCGAGTTGTCCAATTTAAAATCGGAGGTACGTGGCAGCGCATTGTCTATAAATTCCGAGGTCAAGCGTTTCAAGGCCGAGAAAGCAATAAAATGGAAATTCGAGGGGAACCAGAAACAGTACATCTTCAATGAAGATATCCATGACAAATTAGAACAGGCGATATGGGGCATTGCAAATGGCAAACCGGAATATACCAATGAGGTGCTTAAAGAGGTGAGTGATAAATTGAAAGAGAGGAACAAAATGATTCGAATCGCCGATTCATCCGAGGGTGGGTGGGAGACGGTGCGTCAGTACGAGACGCACCCCCTAGCAGAAGACTCCGAGGACGAATCCAGGTTGACACGTGCGGAGTCACGTGCAATTAAGAAAAAGAACGCACAGAAAAAGAAGCCAAAAGTGTTCAACAGTTCAGTCAGTCAACGTTTCAACCCGACCTACGGACCATATGCCATGAACAACAGCTATGGTGGGACAGGCTACACGTCGGCATTTCGTCCACAAACGAGACAACAGCCCTTTCGAGGATCAATGCCGTTCAAGGACAGAACAGGACCCGGAGGATGCTTCGCGTGTGGAGAGTTATCTAACTTCAGAAGAAATTGTCCATACACCAAGGGAATTCAACAAGAGGTCACAGCCACTGGGAAGATGTAACAGTAATGTACCACAGATGAGCGACATTTTATCAGATGAGTATATTAATCATTCACCTTGTGACATAGACATGAATTTATTCACTAACGATTATTTCGAATACGAACAGGGAAGCAAAGATATTTTAGTTAAAAATAGGCTTATAGATAACATAGACTTTTGGAAGTCTATTGGTACAAATGATTTTATATTAGACGTTATAGAGCATGGATACAAAATTCCCTTTGATTCTCAACC
Source organism: Spisula solida (assembly GCA_947247005.1). Classification (NCBI taxonomy): domain Eukaryota; kingdom Metazoa; phylum Mollusca; class Bivalvia; order Venerida; family Mactridae; genus Spisula; species Spisula solida. The sequence continues at coordinate 24,344,742 of OX365945.1, read as the reverse complement.
TGAAAGTTTACATTCAAATAACAATAAGCTTAAGTCGGCTATGAAAGAATCGGCTTTTGTGAGCAAGGCTATATCGGATTTGTTAATACGTGGTCTCATTAAACTTTGTGATAATAAACCTTACGTAATAAATCCATTGACTGTGTCGGTGCAAAGTGGTGGGAAAATGAGGTTAATATTGGCAACTATCACTTCAGGATAGGTGATTTTATTTTGAGGCGGCCAAACATTTATTGTCTTGAACCTAAACATTTAAGGGTTTTAACCTTTAGTGATTTTCACATTGCGTAAGTTACATGCGCACCGCTTTCCTTTCTTAAAATAAAAATGAGAGACTGGTCTTTCATTTCTTTAATGTGATCTGAATCCTGCTTGTTACTGTAAATTGTGGTATTAATTGTGGATGCTGCTAGATGAAGGTTTGGTGACAACTGTTTAGTCAGGTTGAGGTCTGGATGGTATTATTTTATATCTGATTTTAGATGATTTCAACAATCGAGATGGAACAGACGAATTCGATTGCATCATTCATGGTCAAGGTTTTTGTCTGTCTGTTTAGATTATCATGATTGACATGTAGTTGTGTTTATATGCAGATAGCTATTGTTTAGTACGGTAGATCTGAGCATTCTAAAGAATATGACACGCTGAATTGTCATTTTATTACACAATTCAGTGGCGTAGCCAGCGATGCGGACGTACACGCGTGCGTACATTAATTTATAAGGAAAGTAAAATGATAAATTGGCCAAAATGACATTCGCACATTTTTACAATGTTGAGGACCCCAAACACAACCACCAACTACGCCCCTGAAATTGCATTGATATGGGATGACGTCATTTTCTGATTTATGACGTCACTCGTAGCTTGATGTACAGAGTTGTTCCCCATGATAAATTATGTATGGTTATTGGTTAACCTGGTGGCAGATCTTAAACATCACTGCAGATTGCTGACCAGAGTAGGCCCTTGTGCTATTTGATTCCGACTTGGTATTAACAGACCGTCCAAGCTTGAACTTTAAGGTAAACGCATCTAGGCCTTCGCAGGCTATACTGATTCAAATCAAGTGAATGATGTTTGGATAATATGAACTAAGGGGTAGCCTACTTGGGGATTTATATATATTGAATAAGTTCTGCCATGAACAATCGAAGAGCGTCTGGTGGATGTAGTGCCTGTAGCAAGGTGTAGGTGCGAGTTATTCAGACAGAGTGTTTTTATCCGAGCATTGCCACCAGTGAACTTTTGGAAAAGTTGGCGATATATCAACAGGGATATAGTCATATCATTACCTTCCTGCAGCCCACCTAATCAGGCTAATGTGTGTAAAGTTTTATTATGCATGAAGAGAAATAACTTATTAAATATGTATTCATTATTGTTAGATAATTATACTTTTATGGCTATATTTATATTTTCTTCTTTCACAATTTGGCCAAGACTTTAGATTGGTGCATACTGAACGGAGGCTTTATTGTGGATTGTGATGGAAACACCGAATGCAGAGATATGGCATCAATGATCATCATGGAGGATAGAATCTATTAAATTGAAGGATAAGGCGTATAATTTTTATTTCTTTTTCCCATTGGATTCAGTTTGTATATAATTATATTGTCTATCCTGAATTGTTGACTGAAATTGAGCCCTTGGCTTGTGCACGTTAACTCGGGCTGTATCTACACATTTGCATGTGTATAAGTGATGCTTAGGTTATATCAATATATGGAATCATATGGCTAGTTAAATGACATACATAGAGCCAGTTTGTCAATTACCGAATGGTTCCACTTGCGGAACAAAAGTATGGCTAGTTAAATGACATACATAGAGCCAGTTTGCCAATTACCGAAAGGTTCCACTTGCGGAACAAAAGTATAAGTGTGATTTTGAGTTAGTGGAATGCATCCTTGTAACATGGTTTTGGATTTAGAAAATAACTATTCAATTTTATATTGAAAACTTGTCACCTTAATTTAAGATTGATAAATTTGATAAAAATATGCACGTACCGCATTGGAGGGCTGTTGCGACATTTTATGAATCGTGCATAAACAGCAGGGATATTTAACCGACAAATTTTCCTCCATTCAAGTTAGTTTAATTTATATTGTGATGTTTATGATGGTAATTCCAAAAATTAATGCCATCAATTTTGATATAAATTTCATTGCATTCAGTAAATCAGTTTCTAACCATTTAGTTACTGTTAAGCTTGCACATATAGTTACCAGGGGTCTTGTCTGATTGGATATATCAACAATTTCGGCAGTGTTACCGAATGTGTTAATGGTAGAAACTGTAATTCAGTCTTTATAAGTCGAGTACTGTGAATATCAACTACTAATCTTTTTTGTAGGAATGTCATGAATGTGCACTAATCACAACGCAAAGGAAATGGTTTGTGTGATGTATCATGTATAAGTCAGCAGGAATTGTGTGGACTGTTTGGTGGCTTTTATGTTAGGAAGTGTGTGTATCTTGAGTCAGTCAGGAGACAATCCGGTAGAATTAACAGTATCGTTAACCAGGTGGTATATTTAATTTTTAATAAGGAATTGTGATATGAATGTTACATAAGTACATTAAATGTAAGTTTTACTCAGAATATACAATCAGAGTTTGTATAGAGAAAATTTTGTGGACATGCTTGTTTGTAGTCAGTATAATTACCAAATTGAACCAAATTAAAGATTGTTTTTATTTAATCAATTGAAGATGTTTTTGTGGTGAAATCACACATACTCATGTTGGTATGGGACAGGTGTATTTTCAGTGCTTAATATTAGGCAGTGATTATAATATACAGCAACTTCATCACAAATATAGTTAGTTCAAGCAAAGTTCACATACTGGAATTTGAAATTAATTAGGGTGCTTTGTCTGACTGTGGTAATGGGTCAAGTAGCTATCTTTCAACCTATTTTAAGTTGCCTAGCTATGGCTATTGTAGTGGTAATTTTTATAAAAAGTTAAAGATTTAGATTATTTAGTGTAATTTCTATATATAAATGCATGCTTTAGTCCCCCGTGTATCAGGGTAGTGTGTACATAAAACTGTTTGTGGTATGGGGTGTAATACTAGTTATTTTAGGTTGAGTGTAAAACAAGTTCTTGCAACTCAGCACCTTTTTTCCTGACATAGCTATCACCACAAGGGTATGAGAGGCAAACCAGTTTTCCTATTGCTGAGTGGAAAGGAGTTACTCACTAAGTTACTGATACAATTTTTATTTTGGCATTGGTGTGATTACACATTATCTTCAACTTGTAAATAGTTAGGTTATTAGAATAGGGAATGTGTCCGGTCTAAAGCCCATGTGATGTTCATTAAGCTATTATTATGCACATGCTAAGCAAAAGTGATGAGTAAGGTGATATTAATCTGGCAGGGACATTTGCCACTTGAGGTAGTAAATGATCCTGGTAGGAGACATTTGTTAGTTTAGGGTTATGTGATAATTGCCAGGATCAATAGATGAATGGTATAGACTCGTGCAATCCAGTAGTCATGGCGGAGTTATATGTATTAACTTCATTGTCTATGTCCCTTACATTTTACCAAATTATGCATCTAGAACAATCTGTTAAATCATAGCAGTTGCCAAGTATTGGCTTGTTACCACATGTCATGAGACATTTTGTTATTCTTCGTTTATAGTTGTCTCGATAAAATATCTTCTTTAAATTCATGTTGTTAGTTAAACCACCTGTGCATATGAACAGTACATAATTATATGTTATATTAATATTATAAACTGTTAAGAGTGCTTTTCTGCAAGGTTCATACAGGCCTTGAATGTGGTTTCAACATTGAAAAGTACTTGAATTTAGTGCCACCTTGAAAAAATGCCAAAATGTTACTTGAATTTAACTGAACATTCTTGAATTCAGGCCAACAGCCTTAAATATTCTAAAAAGCTTATTGATGTAGTTAGATGGCACATTTATTATCTGTGTAAAAGCACCTGTAAAAAATAATAATTAAAGTACATATTAAAATGTATGAGTGTGAATGTCACTGTTATTTGATAATTGAGCTCGTTCGGTATGACTCGAAATAGAGTATAAAGTGGCAGTGAATTATTACATTTTCGTACTTTTTAACCATGGTGAATGTTTGGAAAAACACCTTGAAAATGCATATTCTACCTTGAATAGTCCTTGAGAATTTTGTATGAACCATGTTCTGTTACTATTGCTCCTACTATCATATTGCTTGCAAGTTCCATCATTTAGGACCTTGAACATGGTTCCACACAGTCCATTATGTGTTGGTTGTACAACTCCATTGACTACTTTATAAGAAGTGACAAGTTGGCATCTATTTCTGGTTATTAGTTCATGGTTTGCTGGTAGATTCAATTTAGGGCTTGCCTTTACAATTTGATACAGTAGATCAATTGGATTAGTTTAGTACACAGTTTTGTGGTATGTCTACAAGGGTTAGTTTTTATAGAACTTCCAACTTGTGATGTAATGTAACATCTACTATGCTTTCATAACCATCCTTTGTCAGTTGCATTTGCTGTAGGCTTGCAAAGATCAAGGTTGCTGTGTCCTGTTAATTAAGTGGCTACCAAAAAGGTCTTCCATACTGGCAAAAGCTTGGATATTGTATGGATATCATTGTGCTGATATTATCTCCCTTTAAGGTAATTTGCTATCCAGTGTGTCATTAGTAGCGAGGGGAAGTAGTTTTTTTTTTTTTACTTTTTGTTTAACTTATCATGTGCTGGTACGAAAATTTGTTGACCCGTTGGGGCCCATTTTATTTATATGTTGATCTGCGCTCTCTTGACAAACGGTTGTTTCGCAGTAATGGCATACATTTAACGATTTATCAGAACAAATACAAGATGCAAGTGGTTAAGTTTTGTACACGGTCCTGTCTTGTGGTATTGTAAAACCACTTGTTTGTGAATTTACTTTGCCAAGCAAATATCAAGTAAACTATAAATATGACTATATTTTACAGCATTTAAGCGGCTGCTGTTTTGCATTAAGCAGCAATGAATTTTTGGTGCAACCTTGAGGGTGGTATAGTGTACAGCTACTAAGCCATAGAAAGTCAAACGAATTACAAACTGTTGCTATATAGAATGCATTCATTATTTAATAATCAAGCCGTTGTTGTTTTGCTCTCGGCTACCCATGTTTTAAGTACAACGATGACTGATTATATACTAATGAATTTGATTGAGTTGGATTGAATTGATTGGATTTGAGTGTATTGAAATGAGTTGAATTGAATGGAATTGAGTTAAGTTGAACTGAATTGAGTTGAGTTGGATTGAATGGAATTGATTGGATTTGAGTGTATTGAAATGAGTTGAATTGAATGGAATTGAGTTAAGTTGAACTGAATTGAGTTGGATTGAATTGATTGGATTTGAGTGTATTGAACTGAGTTGAATTAAATGGAATTGAGTTAAGTTGAACTGAATTGGATTGGATTAAATTGAATTGAACTATTGTTTAGAAATAAGCCGTTGATATTTTGTTACGGCACTCGGCAATGTTTGGCTTTGTTGCACGGCGGATTTCGCTGGCCCCACCATTCGTGGCGGTGGTCCCTGCACACCGGTCCATGGCGTACCTGGACCGTTGTGTAGGGTCCATATGGCAGACAGCTTAATCCATTTATTATATATATAAATAAAATAAGGTGAGCCCAACACCTGTTACCCAGAGTTGGCTCAAATACTAATTCTATCTGTTCATTGTGAACATCTTGATTTATTGATGTTGTTGTTGTTGTTGTTAGGGCTAGCCCTTTGTATTGTCGGCAGCCCGAATTTGTAAGCCGTGGCCAAACATTGCCAAACTTAACATTAAATCTATCTTAATCAGTCATCTAGTTTGTTAGTATATTTGGAGCTTTGTAGCTGTACACATTGGTCACTCTTTGTCCGCCTTCAATAAATAATGGCAGCTATCACTTCAGGATAGGTGATTTTATTTTGAGGCGGCCAAACATTTATTGTCTTGAACCTAAACATTTAAGGGTTTTAACCTTTAGTGATTTTCACATCGCGTAAGTTACATGCGCACCGCTTTCCTTTCTTAAAATAAAAATGAGAGACTGGTCTTTCATTTCTTTAATACCCACCCTCCGCACCCTTATTAACTGATAGAGTACATGTGTTCATTATGGCGAATTTCACACATGCATGTTTTATTGAAATATCATTTTCTTTGTTGTTATTGAAAAAATATACTTTGCTGGTTTATTGATATATTTCAGGTACTTGTATGACCGTTGTAGATCTTCGTCGTAGAATCCTTCGTCACGGATTATGAATTATAAATATTGTGTGGGGTCTAAAACCCAGATTGTTAATAGTATTGACTAGCTAACTTTAGTCACTGCATGTTTTGTGGGGTCTCAAACCCATTTTGACATTAATTGTGATTACATGTTTTAAATGCACATTTTGTATTAGTTGTTTGTAACACTTGGTTGCAGACAGCTTAATCCATTTATTATATATATAAATAAAATAAGGTGAGCCCAACACCTGTTACCCAGAGTTGGCTCAAATACTAATTCTATCTGTTCATTGTGAACATCTTGATTTATTGATATTGTTGTTGTTGTTATTAGGGCTAGCCCTTTGTATTGTCGGCAGCCCGAATTTGTAAGCCGTGGCCAAACATTGCCAAATTTAACATTAAATTTATCTTAATCAGTCATCTAGTTTGTTAGTATATTTGGAGCTTTGTAGCTGTACACATTGGTCACTCTTTGTCCGCCATCAATAAATAATAGATCTAAGAATTGTTAATCATCATTTGTGGAAGCAATCAGTAAAATACGAAGATATAAGAATTGCTTTAATGTATTTAGAACAAAATTCATGGATGTTCAAATTCGATATTCATTCTGCGTATTATTTCATTGATATATTCTTGCCTCATACGGAATATTTAGGGTTTTCTTGGATGGAAGAAGGGACTGTCAGGTATTACAAGTTTTTGGTCCTACCATTTGGTTTGTCGACTGCACCTTACATATTTACGAAGCTTACACGTCCGTTAATTTGCAAATGGAGAGGTGAAGGAATGAAAGTCATTATGTTTTTGGATGACGGATTCGGTTTTGATTCGAGTTTTGAGTTAAGTCAGCAAATTTCGAACAATGTTAAAAGTGATATTATCAAGTCTGGTTTTATTCCTAAAGCGGACAAGTCCATTTGGGTTCCTGTACAAAGTTTACAATGGTTAGGTGCTGTATTAAATTCAAAAGAATTTTGTATTTACATTCCACAGGAAAGGATAACCAAAGTTCTAAAACATTTTTGGAAATAGAGTCCAAAAATTCAGTTCATGTACGCAAGGATGCGAGTTTAATAGGTCAAATCATATCAATGTACACTGCGATAGGTTCAGTATCGCAAATCATGACCAGATCTTTAAGCATAGATACTTTAACATCTTATTCGTGAAATTCCTATTAAGCTTTCAGAAGAAAGTAAATCGCATATCAAATTTTGGGAGACAAATCTGCACAGCATAAATTGTAGGTCTTTACGGCAAGTGAGTTTTTGTAACAAAGTTATATATAGTGACGCGAGTAGCACTGGGTATGCTGGGTATGAAGTACAAACTTTGAACAGTGTAGCACATGGAATGTGGTCGTGTGAGGAAACCACACTTTCGTCGACATGGCGAGAACTATGTGCTGTAAGTCGAGTGCTGGTTTCACTTTCAGATATGTTAAAGAATCAGCGAGTTAAATGGTTTTCAGACAATAAGGGCATATTATGTAGTATTGTAAAAAAGGGTTCAATGAAGACAGATTTACAATTTTTAGCAATACAAATTTATAACATTTGTTGTGCAAATTCTATATGCTTAGAGATGGAATGGATTCCTAGAAATGAGAATGAAAGAGCAGAATATTTATCAAAGGTTGTTGATCAGGATAATTGGGGAATATATCAATTCAAATAACAGATATAATTCGGAAGAAATGGGGTAATTGTAATGTTGACTATTTTGCTTCAGATCACAATGCGAAATCACCAGTATTTTATTCTAGATTTTGGTGTGAAAATACATCTGGAGTTGATGCGTTTGCATATAATTGGAGTAATACTTTTGGACTTTTTGTTCCACCTATTGTATTAATATCTAGGGTGATAAAGCAGCAGATGAAATATTACAAAACGAAAGGTGTGCTTATTGTGCCGGTATGGAAATCTGCAAATATTTGGCCCTTGTTGTATGATAGACAAAACAATTTCAATTTCTTCGTAGAGGATTGGATAGATTTACCTACATTCAAACAATTTTATACACCTTGTAAAAATGGGAAAGGGATTTTTGGTAATAAAAATCTAAAATCTCGAATGCTAGCTTTGTTAGTGAATTTTGAAAAAGGGAGAAAACTGTTGCAAGCTGATGCATAGACTAAAATATAGTTAGCTCCCTTGAACCGGGTTTCTTTGATTTTAGAAAATTGATGGTTCGATATAATTTATGTTTCATATATTTGATTTAATTTGAATAGTACATCTAGAGATATGGGTTTGGTGTGTCTGAATAGTCGTGACGGCAAATCGCTTGATACATTGAAAAATAACTTTAAAGCGTATTGTATTTTCATGTATAATTATGTTTTGTTTAAAAACAAGAATTGTTTCGATTCATAGGTGTGGTATCCTATACAATGAGCCTTGGAAAAATGATTACTTTTATATGGAGGTGTGGCAGTCTTATAATGAGACTTAACGAATGGTTTACCTCCATACGTAGGTGTGGCAGCCTTAATAATGAGCCATGGAAATGGATTACTTTTATAAGTAGGTGTGGCAGCCTTAATAATGAGCCGTGGAAATTGATTACTTTTATAAGTAGGTGTGGCAGCCTAAATAATGAGCCGTGCAAACAGATCACTTGTATAAGTAGGTGTGGCAGCCTTTATAATGAGCTGTGGAAATTGATTACTTTTATAAGTAGGTGTGGCAGCCTTAATAATGAGCCGTGAGAAATAGTTTACCTATACATGTAGGTGTGGCAGCCTTTATAATGAGCCTTAAAAAATTGATTACTTTTATAAGTAGGCGTGGCAGCTTTTATAATGAGCTTTAAGAAATGGTTTACCTTTATAAGTAGGTGTGGCAGCCTTTATAATGAGCCATGAGGAATGGTTTACCTTTATATGTAGGTGTGGCAGCCTTTATAATGAGCCTTAGAAAAAATGATTATTTATAAGTAGGTGTGGCAACCTTTATAATGAGCCATGAGGAATGGTTTACCTCTATATGTAGGTGTGGCAGCCTTTATAATTAGCCTTAGAAAAATTATTATTTATAAGTAGGTGTGGCAACCTTTATAATGAGCCATGAGGAATGGTTTACCTCTATATGTAGGTGCGGCAGCCTTGATAATGAGCTTTTGATAAATTTATGACTTTCATAGTTAGGTGTGGCAGCCTTGGAAACAAGATTTGTGAAAATAGTACAGCATTATTATAATATGAATGTTTTTTGTTTTTTAGATATGATATTTATGGAAAAATGGAGGGCGAAATATTGAAATTTCCATTTTGTGAAGATGAAAATTTTTATCATATATATTCCAAACGTATTAATTGAATTGTTTTTATACGTCTTTTATTTCAGAATTATTCACAACTTATCGAAGAGTTACCAGAAGTCTTGGTGCGCAAGGTGTATTTACTGCCGCAGTTATTAAGAGAAAGCAGAGCGGGCAATACGAGCGATTCTTACAACAGGGAATTTATGAGAGGATCAAATTGGGTAACAAGCAACGGATTAGACAGTAAGGATGCCTTGCCTGCCAAGGCTTTTCATGTAGCTATTTATTTGGCTTTTATAATTCAAACTGCAAATACACCAAACCCTGTGATTAACGCTGTTTACAGTATTAAAGGGGCTCATGATATGATAGACTGTGAGAATTCTACAAATTCCAAACTTGTTAAGAACATTCTTGAAAGTGCTAAACGGAAACTGGCTAAACCGGTAAACAAGAAAGAAGTGATAACATCTGATTTACTTTTAAAAATTCTTAGAGCTTTGTTCATTGAAAAGAACGTTTATATTCAACGTACAATTTGTGCTTGTTTACTTGCGTATGCAGGTTTTTTACGTAGTGATGAATTATTAAAATTGAAAAGAGACAATTTTATTATAAATCCCGTATACATGAGTATGTACATCGAGTCTAGTAAAACTGATAAGTACAGGGACGGTGCATGGTTGACGATTGCTAGGACCGGTACAGAGTTGTGTCCTGTTGAGAATCTAGAGAAATATCTGAAATGGGCGGATATCAGTCCTGATTCTGATCAATTCATTTTTTGCAGTTTAAATGTGTCAAAAAATGGTGGGAAAGTTCGCAAAAACAACAAATCATTATCATAAACTCGTTTGAGATAGTTATTTTTACAAGCTTTAAAACCGCATGTTTCAGATATACATGTATCTAGATATTGCTTACACTCATTAAAGTCAGGTGGAGCAACTGCGGCAGCGAATAATGGTATTGCTGATAGACAATTTAAACGACGTGGTCGTTTGTTAAGTAAGTCTACTAAAGACGGGTACGTGAAAGATTCAGTTGAAGAAAGATTGAAGGTTTCTTGCTCATTGGGATTGTAAAAAGAAATTGTTATAATTATAGGTAAGGTAGTTCACTCTTGTAAACCCGTTCTTTTACCTTCAGTTGGTTGACATAGACGCAAATATCAATAAATGCTAAAATATTTATTCAGTGTTGTTTACTGTTGGTGTAAAGTATATTCAGGGAAATATAATTTTCATCGTTTGAAAGGGAGAGAATTAGATGAAAATTACTTTCCCTTGAACCTGTTTAGCCAACAGGTGGAGTGGTGATCACGTGAAGTCGCATGATTATCCGCCCCAGTTTTCATTCAGCGTTGTATGTCAAACCAAGAAACATCACGATTTTATTTAAATTATTGAAAGATGATATTCAGAGTTACAAAGAGTGAGCTACCTAACTTAATGTATATATTTATTGATCACATGTTTGACGTCGCGGTAGCGTAATAAAGCCATTATTTATTTTTGATAATACACTAGTGTAATAAAGCTATCACACGACGTCATTCAAAGAATAGGCGACGTCGTCAAAGTTGCGCGTTTATTATAGTGAAAAATAAGTAGCTATTTTATGTTTCGGCGGTAAAAGGCTAACATGTGATAAAAAGAACATTACATTTGTGACTTTCCACATTGAATTTAATAAACTCGTTGAAAAAAATCGATAAAATGCTCGGCAAAGCCTCGAATTTTATTATTTTATTCAACTCGTTTAATAAATTCAATATGGAAAGACACTCATGTAATATCCTGTATATGAATATTTGTTTGAATTGAACAACTCAGTACATCTGATCACATTGATGTGTTGGATTGAAATGAAATATATACATGACATGTTTACAGTGGTTTAATGCATGTAATGCATGTAATATATATTCTTTATTTGAGTCTCATGTATGTATTTGTATGGTATGATTATATGATCATATAGTAGTATTCACAGTTGGTTGACCTAGACGCAAATACTAATAAATGCTAAAAAATGTATTCAGTGTTGTTTACTGTTGGTGTAAAGTATATTCAGGGAAAATAATATGATCAAAGTGAATGTATTTCGGGTTTGAAAAGTGACCAATTAGAAAATTTGTTGAGTGTACATGTAAATAATGCGCTATTGCGCTGATATGCTTGTACAGGACCAACGGAAAATGAAGAATGTGTTTTACTTATGTATTCATATAGTCAATTAAATTTGTACAAGTCAAATTGAATGATGAAGTATATAATTGTATTGATAAGAAACATTTTGGGATATCATTTATACGAGGGGTGATCCAGAATTACGTGGACTTTTGCTCTAGAAAGTTTATTTTAGGTCCGATTGTTTTGAAAATCGTCTATCAGCGACCTCCATCCTTTACTTACAGGAATCATAAATATTTTCATGAAATCGTTGTTACGTCCATAGTTACACGCTGTCATAGCAACGCATGTTTGCATTCGCGGATCAACTCAGATTTTTACAGTAAAACACATTACATAATTGCCGATTGTTACCGTTTTTCTTCATAAAAAAACGCGAGAAGACGTCACAACGTAGAGTTACGTCACACCGACGTTCATGCAAATTTGTGACGTCATTTCCGGTTTATTTGCATAGTTATGAATGATTGCGTTACGGTAGCCATACTCATTTTAACGTAAAAATGACGTCAGAAGATTTTCACAAAAGTCGCGCAATAATTCAATTTTGTGTACAGCTTGGGAAAACTCCAACCCAGACAAAAGAAATGATAGACAAAGCATCTATGAAACAAAATGTATCGCGTTCACTTGTTTTTAAGTGGCACAAACGTTTTAAGGAAGGTCGGGAGGAGGTAACAGACGATGAAGGTAGAGGAAGAAAGTCGTCCATTAGCGCGACGTTAATAGAATCTGTGCGTGACGTTATTCAGACGGATAGGAGATTTACCATCCGTGATATTTGTGAAGTAACTGGAGCTAGTTACGGTACAGTTCAACGTGTGTTAACAGGATAACTACATATGCATAAAGTTAGTGCACGCTGGATACCACGATTATTGTCGCTTCTACATCAAGATAACGCGCCCAGCCACCGGGCTCTAAGTACACAATTAGAGATCGATTTGCTAGGTATCGAGACCGTGGAACATGCCCCCTATAGTCCGGATCTAGCTCCTATGGATTTCCGAGTTTTTCCTGTGTTGAAGAATGAGTTGAAGGGTAGGAAATTTGAGGACTTTTATGAACTTTCACGAGCAGCACAGACTATTGTAGGTAGATTTGATAGCGAGTGGTACTCTGACACTTATAGACAGTGGATAATGCGTCATCAGAGGTGTATAGACTGTAAGGGAGAATATTTTGAAAAACAATGAGCAGGTACGTTTTCACGACGTTACGCGCGACGTCGTACGTCATTCTGAGCTGCCCCGCGATTAAAAACTATACATTCTTACAGATGATGTACATACCTTATTGATCGACTTATCAAGCTGATATTTGGTATACTTGTGCAATAAAGATCAATTGAACAGGGTCCAAAGATTTGTAATTTTTCGTCAACTGGTTTTCGAACTAGAGAAAAAGTCCACGTAATTCTGGATCACCCCTCGTATATTCATTATATAAATGATATCCCAAAATGTCCTTGCAACGTATGCATGGCCTTTGTCATACTATATATCTAATTTTGTTCACAGCGTATAAACCTAATCACTGTATCATTTATTACGACGCTATAAGCTTGTATGACTTATTGCAAGCAAAAGCACCTGCACGTTCTGGTCAATGTATGACTTAGTGCGATAACCGGAAGTTGATTCGTTTATACACTGTGATTGAGCTACATGAAGTAGGCGTTGCTAACGAGTGATATCAGTAGTCTGCGGTGTTACTATTTTATACAACGGACCAGTCTAGTAGACGGTACAAATTGCGCGAGTGTGTGTATCATCGTCAGTAATCACATCCTCCATTATGAGTGTTCTCACGATGTAAGGTATAATAGATCACCTATGTGTCTCAAAGTCAAATTGACAAGTCCATAATGCACCAGTCAATTGAGACCACGGTCCCCCATCGCCGGGGAATAGCGGGGATTTTTACTTTTTCTTTCTAAAACCCCTGATACAATCCCTGCCCAAAGGGCCATACAGATGGTAAACCCCCCGCACATGGTCACGTCCTATACATCACGGCTATATTTTCCCGCTATTTTGGTGCGAAACAATAGCAATAGTGCGGGGGACATCGGAAAGATAAAACCAGGGGACTGTTCCTCCGTTACGCCCGCCCTTCCCCGCGGTTAGGGGCCGTGGTTTCAATTGAATGGTGCATAATTTAAATAGGAGTTTTATCATATACACAGTAGTTGTACTACAATTGACATGCGCAACATAAGTCGACAATTGATACATTATCAAATAATTCCTAGATCCCACTGAGGAAAAACCATCCGCGATGAAGAAATACACATCCATTATGTTCTCCCGATCACACTGTACAACGCATTACGTGTCAGGAAGCTCTGTTTGTGGAAGGCAGCTTAAACGTATTTTGTGCTACTTCATTAGGGTACGTATTTGGGGTTTTTATTTAGTTTTCGTTGCTTTTGAGAGTGATCCTTACAGATATCATTGAAGCGATGAATGAACAATTAGTATATACAATTTATGTGCCCACAAATGCCATATATTATTCGAGAAAACAGGTTTTAGGTACGCGGTGTTTGCCAATAGTTCGAAACTATAGTGCGGACAAGATATGATGGCACAATAACATTGTGTAAACGTCACTGGTTGGATCAGCCCATATCAAAACGCGGGTAGGTTATTAAATCATGATCATCTAAGCGCTTGTTCAGTTATTTTAAACTATCTAAGGATGAAGATATCTGTGCTTATTATATGACCGAGTGGTAACGTCACTAATCACAACGCAGAAGGTCCGGGTTCGAATCCCATCAGAACCTTTTTTTTTATTTTTGTTGCGAATAATTTTCGGCACACTTTTCGAGACACTTGTGTATTTTACTTATAACCAGATAAACTGTGTAAACTGCACATTATTTAATCGAACTATGGCTAAACTTATCGTGTTAACGAAGCCAGGATGATACATTGTGTCTAATTTATTAAACTTTTGCACACAAGATGCATCAATGGAACTGCCAGTGATTCCGTTGTCCTGTCCTAGGAAACGAACTGCCGCGATGACAGATGTATCTTAAATGATTATGTCACAGACACTACTGATGAACAATGTTAATTCATATAATTTATATAATTTATATGTACTGTACATATTTACGTACAGAACATATTTTTTATAAATGTTTATTCTAGATAAATAAAAGATAATAAAAATACAGCATAAGGAATGCCGACGAATGAAAAAAAATGTAACAAGATTATCAACTTATAACGGGATATACTAAGAAAAATATTTAACTAGAACTGTAGAATAAATAATTACAAAAGTGATATTCGAATCAGTAACCTCAATCGATATTTTTTTGTATTTCCAAAGCTTTACCAGCACATGTAAAAATGTCTTGTATATGTACTCACATTGCAAAAACATAACACGAAACAAGCGTTTATTGATCATGACTTTAAATAAACTTCCCTTTCTGTTGAAAATGAACCCGACGGCTAATTAGCATGTGTATTTGTTATTGTTCCATCATATCTTGGCCGCACTTTATATAGATCTACACAAGGATTGGTATGCAATATTGATCTTATTTAATTGGAGTAAAAGGGTACACAATCATATCGCCTTTTACTGACGAAGAGTTTAATATGGTGTGATCTGATTGATTGTCCTTATCCTCAAGTAAAGTAAGATCAATATTGAATTCCACTCCTGGGCTACGCATGCTATTTACCAGAGTATGCACTTTCGCTTTCGATTTTAAAACAATACTTACTAACCACAATTGAATTATTATTCATTCTACAACTTGCACGTATATTCGTTTATTTACTAGTAATTACTATTCACTGAGGTGTCGCATCTTTACAAGTAATTATAGAATCACAAACTACTTACCATGAGTTGTGTGTTACGCGTATGAAGGTCTACTTCAGTATCCAACCATATCACCAGTTGTGAAATGTATTCGACATACACTGATAAAACATCATGTGGTATGAATCGATAAATCAGGTCAGTCACTTATTTACATAACATTATGTACATAAACATTACAATAATTACTCTTATCAATGTCTCATTTTTATAGATATTAATATGTGTATTCGTATACAGCTTAGTGAATAAGGTATTGGTTTCAAATGCCTTTTTCTCAAATTAAAATATTTAAAACAATTTAAAACAATACAAATACACTGTTATGATATTACAATGTTTGTAAACATGTGACAGGCATGAATAAACATGAAAATAATGTGCTATTGTGCTGATATGCGTGTACAGGACCAACGCAAAATGAAGAATGTGTTTTACTACACGTCGATGTATGCACATAGTCAATTAAAATTGTTCAAATTAAATGGAATGATGAAGTTTATAATTGTATTGAAATAAAAATGATTATAGTATGACAAAGGCCTTACATTGGTTACAAGGACATTTTGGGATATCACTTATATATTCATTATATAAAAGATACCCCAAAATATCGTTGCATTGTATGTATGGCTTTTGCCATAATATATATCTAATTTTGTTCACAGCGTATCAACCTAATCACTGTATCATTTATTATGACGCTATAAACTCGTATAAACTAATTGCGAGCAAAAGCACCTGCAATTTCAGTTCTGGTAAATATATGACTTAGTGCGATAACCGGAAGTTGATTCGTTTATCCACTTTGATTGGATTGTGTTTCAAAAAGTAGGCGATGTTAACGAGTGATATCAGTAGTCTGTAATGTTACTATTTTACACAACAGACCAGTCAAGTTGACGGTACCAATTGCGCGAGTGTGTGTATCATCATCATATTATACTGGACAGTATATCTTAGCTATTTATGTGGACGTCGGAGGATGCAAGAAACGATCGTCATTGTGCACGGGCATTGAGATAGAAGACAACTTAGCTTTGTATAAAGATATTTAATAAGTAAGTAAACGGCAAAGTCTTTATTTTACGAGGCTAGCATATTTAGAATAACGCAATGTCCCATAATATTATATTTGACTTAACGATGAACACAGTCATGTTTCATATCACAAAAGGGATATAAATTATCCGAACGTTTAAATAGTATTTCTTTATAGTGTCTACATTATGAGGTATTTACCCATGAAAGTGCCATTCAGAATTCATTGTATTCAGTGTTCCGTTTCTCGTTTTAGAAACTTTTTTACAATATTGAATAGCTTTAGTTGCCTGCTAGGGAAACTGACTTCCCCGGTTTGAATATTGAAGTTACCGCAGCGGGAAAATGATAAAAACACACTTCTAAAAACCCTTTGTGATACGACATGTTAATCAGGTTATCCATACAACACACGCTATAAACTCGTATGACTTATTGCGAGCAAAAGCACCTGCATTTTCAGTTCTGGTAAATGTATGACTTAGTGCGATAACCGGAAGTTGATTCGTTTATCCACTTTGATTGGATTGTGCTTCAAAAACTAGGCGATGTTAACGAGTGATATCAGTAGTCTGTAATGTTACTATTTTACACAACAGACCAGTCAAGTTGACGGTACAAATTGCGCGAGTGTGTGTATCATCATCATATTCAGTAATCACATCCTCATTATGAGTGTTCTCACGATGTAAGGTATAATAGATTTGTTTGGTGCTTTGTGGTTAAGTTGATTTTACAAAAACCATGATGCAAATTCTAATTGTGAAGGGGCCTTTTGGGTTTGTGAAAGGGGTCTATAGCAATTTGTGAAGGGGCATAATATAGGCCCCTCGTATATAGTGAAAAAAGCCCTGATGTCAGTCGTTCAAAAAGGCTTGAGGTTAGGCATATCATAGAGTCTGTATATTGTCCGGTCACATATTATACTGGAAAGTATATCTTAGCTATTTATGTGGACGTCGGAGGATGCAAGAAACGATCGTCATTGTGCACGGGCATTGAGATAGAAGACAACTTAGCTTTGCATAAAGATATTTAATAAGTAAGTAAACGGCAAAGTCTTTATTTTACGAGGCTAGCATATTTAGAATAACGCAATGTCCCATAATATTATATTTGACTTAACGATGAACACAGTCATGTTTCATATCACAAAAGGGATATAAATTATCCGAACGTTTAAATAGTATTTCTTTATAGTGTCTACATTATGAGGTATTTACCCATGAAAGTGCCATTCAGAATTCATTGTATTCAGTGTTCCGTTACTCGTTTTGGAAACTTTTTTACAATATTGAATAGCTTTAGTTGCCTGCTAGGGAAACTGACTTTCCCGGTTTGAATATTGAAGTTACCGCAGCGGGAAAATGATAAAAACACACTTCTAAAAACCCTTTGTGACACGACATGTTAATCAGGTTATCCATACAACACACGCTATAAACTCGTATGACTTATTGCGAGCAAAATCACCTGCAATTTCAGTTCTGGTAATTGTATGACTTAGTGCGATAATCGGAAGTTGATTCGTTTATCCACTTTAATTTGATTGTGCTTCAATATGTAGGCGATGTTAACGAGTGATATCAGTAGTCTGTAATGTTACTATTTTACACAACAGACCAGTCAAGTTGACGGTACAAATTGCGCGAGTGTGTGTATCATCATCATATTCAGTAATCACATCCCCATTATGAGTGTCCTCACGATGTAAGGTATAATAGATAATCTATGTGTCTCAAAGTCAATAATGCACCAGTCAATTGAAACCACGTTACCCCTAAATCAAAATAGCATTGAAGCGGTGAATAAACTATCAGTATATAGAATTTATGTGCCCACAAATGATATATTAATCGAGAAAACAGGTTTTAGGTATGCGATGTTTGCAAAAAGTTCGAAACTATCATTTTCGACTTAATGCGTGGTTTGGAACAGTTCTAAAACATTGGATGCAATTCTTCCTCAATATACTTGTCGTTTTCCGTTTCGGGAATGTACATTTTCTATCAACTATTTCATGTTATTTTGCTTAGCTTTAAAGGTAATTCATGAACACGTTCTTTTCTTCTTTGTGTATATAGATACACACGGATGGGTGTGTTAGAATACATATCCAACAATAAAGGCAGGCCCTCAAATAAAATTGTATACATTTACATATTTATTGAAACTGATACAATGTACAATGTTTAATCACGTCCAATAGTGAAGAATAGTTCATATGGTTATAACAAAATATACAAGTATTATTACAAGAAAGTGCACTTCAAAATGATTTTGAAATCGTGGGGAGTATGCAACTTGAAGGATCCAAAGTATTATTTTTACAACTTACAATACTGGTCGGCTAAGAAGACTGATTTGCCATTTAGCTATAAATGACTATTTGGCCTGGACCCGATCTCCCGAAGCACCTCAAGTTGAAATCGCAACTCACATTGAGATCTTGCTCAAATCGAAGTCTGAATTTGAGATCAACCAGAAGTTAAAATTCTTCAAAATGTACTGTAATAAACTGTAGTCAATTTTCAGTCAAGCCTTAAGAGGAAATTTACTTAAAGAGACATACCAATATTTGAGATGAGATTTAGCTCAAATTGAGATGCTTCAGGATATCGGGACCTGGTCTTATTAGCGGATTTGTACCGTACATGTACAACTATAATTGTCACAGACACATGCTTACATTCATACAATAAAGCAATTTGTCATTCATTAACATGTTGGTATGACTTTATAAACTCTAGAATGCTCTTCACAGCACGTGTGTTCATATCGCATTTGTATACACCTTTCCCAGTAAGGCAAGCCACGTCATATATTCCGTATAGATTCTGGAATACAGATTCTACGAGTACTCGAGAACTTGGTTGACTCGGTAGGGCGTGTTCATCTTTGTGATGGAAAACCAATAGCATTGCTGACTTACTATCTGAAAATATTAAAACAAAACTTGGAATTACTAAAAGTAAATCGTGTGGTAAGTATATGGTGAAGGCTTTGTCATATTGGTCTGTGCTATGGCCAGGTGGTAGAACAGTCCGCTTCGTTAGTAAACGTACGTGTTAAGTCCAAAGTACCTGAATTCACAAATTTAAATAATACCTGTTGATTAACACAGCCATAAACAATTACAGTACTCAATGTACTTGGACTTCATTTCTTCAAAATTGCCATATACGAGGGTCATTCAATATCTTCGTAGACAATCAATCTCATTTGATTGTAAAAAAATGTAATTGCGTTTAAATAATAATTTCTTATATCATTAAAAACATTAACTTATCACCTACAGTCAATACAAATTTATCTTCAATAATGCAAACCAATAGCATGTCATCAGCCATCGTAAATGTATAACCATAGATAATATATATTTTGGGCTTGATTATCTACCTATGAGGATGCAAAGGGAATTAATTCCATGAAATAAGAGTGGATTCAAGAGTTGTCTCCTTTAATTAAACACAGGGTATGTATAGACAGACTACTATTACCATAGTAATATTTGAATTCATAGAAATACCT
This sequence comes from Spisula solida, assembly GCA_947247005.1. NCBI lineage: Eukaryota > Metazoa > Mollusca > Bivalvia > Venerida > Mactridae > Spisula > Spisula solida. The sequence goes on along the minus strand of OX365945.1, from coordinate 24,324,571 downwards.
TTCAATCCCCTGATTGCGTTTAAAGCATCTGTACCCCGTCTTGAAGCATTCATACACGCTACCAGCAATGGTTGACCGGCCTTGATATCTACAACTGAATCAACCTCTTCAAATACTAAATCCATAGTGATAGCTTCTTTACGCAAAAGTTCTTCCAAGTTTCGGACATGTTCTGAATGTGATTTCTGCGGGATGTATACTTGTACATCAACTATGTAGTAATCTATAGGAAACATGAACAACGTTTTAAAACATATTGATTATGAATGCGTTGCAATTAATTAGTACAGAGCAAGAGTGAATGAATTTTAGAAGTGATTAAAGGAGTGGAACCGTGTCCGAGAGATTAGCGCTCTGGACTACCGATCTAGATGTCCCTGGTGTGATATTCGAGTAATGGACGTGAAGAAATGTAATACGAGATGTAGAACTGGTTAATATGTATGCACAGTAATTGACTAACAAAATTGGGATATATTACACACAGTCAAAATATAATTCCAATTGTAAGTACATGTACAATGTAAGTGCTTGGTAATTAGTTTACCAATAGTGTTTTATTTCTTTTCCCTATATTATACTATATATATGTATACTAAACAAGGTTAGCAGGTAACACATATCAATGTTTCTGATTAAGATTGTAAGCCAATAGAATGGTTACAATGAATGGAAAAGATTTACAATCAGAATTACGCAACCGTTTCAGGATCTCAGACTGTAATTTCCTTACCTCTAACTTTCGGGACTTTTTCAGTGACTTCTTCAGGCTGTTTTTCATAATCATTATCCACTTTTTGTGTCACTTTTGGGACTACTTCTGACTGTTGTTGAACAATGCGATCGTCCTTAATAGAACCAATACATCATCATTGAACACTGAACAATCAAATATAAACAGTTGTATTAATCAAACAGATTTTCAACTACCATTGGTTAGATAATGAGTTTAGAAGATGAAGCAGGACAATAATTTTAATAATACGGTAATACAAAGCTAAACAAATAGGCTGATCTACCATTATACCATACAGTAAAACCTCACATAAAGGCCACCTGAATAACGAGACCACCTCAAAAGTAAGAACATGCGCAATGTGTAGGTCAATTTCCACTGTTTGCTGTTATGACAGGACAGATTAATTTCTAAAAATACACTGTTTGTATTTTTTATCATGTCGGCCATTTTGAAAATAGCGGCCATATTGGTAATTTGAAAACGAGTCCATATCTTATATTGACAATAATATATGTATACATTCACCTACCATCAAACAAACTTTCCTGATTTTATCATGAACCCCAGAAATTGGTTCATGGATCTGCCTGACTATTGATTCAACACAATATTGAGACCAATATTGATATCCTAGAGTGGTCTTATTATTGATGTTTTTAGTCTTATAGATTCTGTTTCAGGGCAAGTTCACTGTTTTGATTCTCCAGTGGTTCCAGTATATAACGTGTATGTAAATACATGTATTATAATACATATACCAGCATGTATGAGTAAATAGTAATACTACCGGTATTTCAAGTAATACTAAACCATAATGTTCAATTTTATAATGAAACAGCTATGTATCAGGCTAAAAACACCACCAGGAAAGGTATAACATAATGCATATCACACCATGTTTGTTGTGTATTTTTTTTGATTACATTGATTAAATTATCATTAGTGAGCATATAATTTAATGGACATACATTTGTATATCAGTCTGTACTTTAATAATGACCGAGTAAGTTAAACATGTATGTATTGGCAGCAGAACAAGTCTCTATAAACAACTTAAGTCAGCGTGCGACAGTTTGTACTAATTGGTACTTTGATGTTTACATTGCACCATAAAACTGATAAACAATTTCATAATTGATAGGCAGTATATAATAATTACTGGGGAGTTGATTGACGCAAAATCATAACTTTTGGCTACTTTTTGGAACCCTCATTAAAACATGACATTCCAAATTAGTATTGCATCAGAAAATTAACATATAATTTCATTGGTCAAGGGACTTGCAGTTTTGAAACTTCATTGGGTAATAAGGATAACACCCACTGCTGTAAATAACAAATTTAATTCTTATAAAACTAATTGTTATATTGTGAATAGTCAGAATAGAGACAGAGAGAGCTCAGAGTTAAGAGAAAGGGCGAAGTACTGTTCAGAGTTAGAAATGTAAAATGCAATTATTAATTAAAATGCTCACTGATGATTTGAGATTATGATTTAAACGATGAACTTATTAATTAAAATTAGAAAACAATACGATTTCGTGTGTTGACTTTATGTTACTTAAGGAGGACTACGTAACAAAAGGAAAATACATGTACATTGTATCTCATTATTAAAGACCAACCATGACAACTCTTACCTCGTCAGGCCTATCGTCGTCATCCTTCTTTTTCCTAATTAAGTAGTAGCCTATAATTGCTGAACCAAAAAGGATGTTGACAAACGCAACGGGTTTGCATATTGTGTCGATGGCTCCTTGCCGTAAAGCTTTAATAGTTACCTGTAATACAATATATAGAAGCACATATTATACTTGAAAGTATATCTTACATTAGTTATTAATGTGGACGTCGGCCGACCCGATCACTGAAACGTGACTATTATGGCATGTATAAGCCTAGATAAATATAGTTCAATTTCTAGGACTGACGGGTATTTAACTCGACATGTATTACTACAGACACGCTTGTAATTAAAAACATAGCTTTAAAAATACCTAATGATAAGTGAACCCCGACCTCTGAGGATTTTCCGAGACTCAAACAATAAGACGTTTGGTGAAACGTAGATCTAGAATATTATATAGGCTATGTGAGCCTTTCTTGATTAAGATTCTATTTATAATTTAACCGTCTAGGCGGTACATACAGTTGTATAATAATAACGTATATAAAAATCCATACATTTTGTCACTTATAGATAAGTATTTAATTTATATAACAGCGCTTTAATGAATAAGAGACTTCAAATTTCAGCTATGCCGATAAATGACCTCTAAATATACCTTTATCGTTGTCAACAGCCATTTTGGTTTGGTTTGGTTACTTAAACACTAATAAACAACATCTAGACTTATTACCCTCGTGTCTGTACAATTTGTAACCATCTAATGTAACAAAAAAATACAAATAAGCTTACCGTAGGTAAAATTGGAAATAAATATCCACACCACCAAAGGAAAAACATATAATCTTCACTATCCATATTATGCTATATAGATCTACTTTCGGTTTTGATTCGACTCGGGTGAAAACCCAAATGGCTATTTTTAGAATTTAGTGATAGCTTAAATTAAATGTGTATTATTATATGCAAACTATTTGACGGTGGGATGATGAATGCATTGACAATTTGATATAGAAATGAAAATGATACACATGTATATAAAACACTTAACAAATCATATCAATAAATCCACGCAAAGATTCGATGTCCGTTAAATCGTATTTTGCATACGGTAAACGTATGTAAGCCACAATACACACGAACCCAACACAAACTAGGTTAATATACTTCAGGTGCGGCAAAGCACTTTCGGAAATCGGGGTTGAAATCTATTTAAGTCACATTGATGACGAAATGTGGTGAGAACATGAGTAGAAGTTACTCGATCGTAGTTAATTTAGTATTATCTCTGTACATTACATTACATACTTGTGTACAAGTACTTGCTTTTATAAAGTTTTGCGCCGCTTTTAACCACTTCGTTGGTCACATAATTTTAATATTAATAAGCAAAATTATGTATTGTAAGATCTACCGTATAGTATACCACAGGCACATGGTTTCACCGTGGTATATATACCGGTGGTTAGATTAGCCTTGTCATGGAATGTTCCAGGATTGAAATATCAACCAGTACAATGTTGCTCTGCTAGAAGCAACTGATAACTTTTCCACATGCGGATCAACTTACAACTTCTCCACATGCGGAGCAACTGACAACTTCTCCACATGCGGAGCACTGACAACTACTCCAAATGCGGACCAACTGACAACTACTCCACATGCGGACCAACTTACAACTTCTCCACATGCGGATCAACTTACAACTTCTCCACATGCGGACAAACTGACAACTTCTCCACATTCGGAGCAAGTGACAACTTCTCCACATGCGGAGCAACTAACAACTTCTCCACATGCGGAGCAACTGACAACTACTCCAAATGCGGACCAACTTACAACTTCTCCAACTAATAGGGAAAACATCAATAAATAATACATATATACAATGTCGTTCATTCTTATTAAATACAGCACTTTATACAGAATCAATTAGATGAATTCAACGTTTAACCATTTATATACAATATACGGAAAATATTTTAACATTATACTTAATAATGGTATCAAATAAAACGATGTTCATTGCGCTAATTTTAACTCTATATTTACGACCAGCGCGGTTTATGTCCCAAAGCTGAATGGCAATTTCACACTTTACCCGCCAAAACTGACCATTTCATGATTGAATTGTAATCAATACCTATACCGTATCTCTGATACTACCATAACAATGGAAATTAATTTCCCTCTAATTCGTAAACTCAAACTAGGGAAATTATATGTATTCACTAAGCACCTTAATGGGAAACTTAGAATTTACTTTAAATCTTAAAACTTCCTTAAGTGTATCAGCTAAACACGACAATCAAGATGATTATTGTTTTACACAGTTTAGAAGCATTATGTAATGACCTACAATAATCACAAACATGGGGTTTTCTTCGTTTCTTGGGAAAAATGTGAAGCTCAATTTTTAAGTCAAAATATTTAAGTTTTCAAGATTATGCTAGTATTCGAATAGTGCAGATTAAAGATATATGTATTGGCATCATTTTGGTACATGTACCAAGATGATACAAATCAGTATAAACAAATTTATTGTACAATCACATTTTAAATAAAGTTGAATACACCATTTATTATATTCAATTTAATTTAGAATTTGGATATATAAGTTCGACTTTCCTTACGTAAACATTCGATCTGTTATACCGGATGGTCACATTTAACGCTAAAATCAATGCACCGATGAACATGTTACTTTTGTTTTCTGGACCAATGTCTTATTCGTGCGATAATTTGGTTAATACTCGTTGGATTTTATTAAATGACGAACTGGTGTGTTGGGGGGGGGGGGCAATAAGCACTCCATTTGTTATCATGAAGTTAAGAAACGAAAAGTTGTTTGCATTCTATAGAATATGTAAGTTTGAAATGCAGCAATTCAAATTACTTGACAGGGAACTTAATTCATTGTTTTGTTTGTACAAAAATGTATGTTATTTGTATGTTACAAATTTTATTTGACTATTTTTCGTGAATAACTCACACGAAGAACATAAGACATAATGTCGTAAAACATTGTAATGCCCCGATACATTACTATACATGTGCAGTCGAACATATGATCTTGGTATTAATCTTCTAAGCATTCAATGTTGATTAAAATTACCTGTATTTTATAAATAAAACAGTCAGGTTATTTAAACAGTCATAGAGTATACGGTATTACATCTATTTATGGGCTGCTTAAAACAGTTCGGCAACACGTGATCATGTAGCATCACGTATATCATGTAACATATTATTCCATGCTAAGTTGTTTGGTCTTCTAAATGTATTCTAAATGTTATAACTACATGATTATCATTGCAAGCTGTGCTATATATTATATCCTACCTTTTTTACTAATTCACATTTATACATATACACTAATTCATAATTTGTAAGGTGTGTACTGGGATGCCCTCGACCCAGGCACACCTATTGACGAGAATAATAAACAATCACTCGACCTCAAAAAAAAAAAAAAAAAAAAAAGTATATTTTACAACGACGAAGTTTAAGCAAACCATTATTTCATAATAGGCAAATATTTCTTAATACAATTGTACAATCATTTTAAAGTGATTAAAACGACGATATGTAGTGTGATATGTTTTCTTTTGTTATAGTTACAATTAGCAAAGATCGGATTACTGATTGTTTTGCGGCTGTTTAGAAGCACGCACGAAAGAGGTTTAATCTAAATAGACAATTCAGCTTACATGATATATTAAGATTGGAAGAAGAGCCAATTTAAGTTTCGTCTGAAGACACAACATATGTTGAACTTCTTTTTATTGCAATATCTTAATTATAGTACATGTTTTTAGTATATATGTCCAATTTGCACGTCAATAGTGGTTAATACGAAAAGAGACGAAAATGATCATACGTATCCGAGGTGGATTTAAATGTAAAAAAAAAAAAGTTGTTTGGTCTTTATGACATCATCTTACGTCTTCCGGACCGCAGATAATTATGCAACCAGGCCTAGCATAATACCAATAAGACGAGACGCAAGTACGCGTAAATTCTTTATGTACATGTATAATTAGATTTACGATGTACAAATGTAGTTGTTATCAATAACATTTCATATAAAATCAAAGCGCTGAAAGGCATCAGTTGTTCGAATGAATACCATTCTGATCACCTCGGCCTGTATGCATTGAATTATTTACCGGAGACAAACGGAAATGTCCGAGCTTTCACGATTGGAATGAATGCATGCAGGAAGTACAAGTCAAATAGATTTCTGCGGCCAGATAATTTCTAGTATTGTTCAGCAGTTTGGATGCTGATAGAATTTATTCCGGTTTATGTTTTAATGTATTAGTCCAAATAATCCAGATACGTGTAACTTCGGATACTACCGTCTGATTAATCTAACCTAACCAACTACGTGTATGTGTAACAATTTATATAGAGTGATGCTCGGAGTTATGGATATTCCGCGTACCGCTCGTTGGGAGTAGCTAGATTGATTACGCATGGAACTATGACATCGATATAATTAGAAATACTGGGTCTGTACCACAGTATATGATTACGTAACAGTTTATGCCGGCGAAAAAGGTACGGAAGGCAGTTATCAGAAGTGGTAATTGCTTTGTAAATACAAAGAAATACTGGAAATAGGTTTAAATTATTTATTGGGATATCCAACTGTCCTATAGATTTAGAAATATGAAATAGCTTTGTAGTATTTATATGCTGCAATTGATGGAACTATTTTGCATGACGCTTTACATTCGTGTCGGTAGTTATGCAATACCTGTTGACCGGTTTGCTATTGCAAAGGTGGCGCTACCTAGCGGCGGTGTAAGAAGAAAAGTAGTTTCATCAACTAAAGTATAGTCGATTGTAGAAACGTGTGTATATAACTATAGTTGGTCGATTCTCAAACAACCAAAAAGTATCTATATTACATAAAGCAGTTAGAGTAAAATACAGCGTCGATGACTTAAGTTTATGTAAACTGCTGACAAACAAGTGCTGTATTTATACCTTACTGTCATAGATCTACATGTATTAGATATGTAAACGTGCATGGACATGCACCATGCACTAAGTTTAAGAGAATTAAAGCTCCAGCACGAATAAGATGTAAAGTACAACCTCCTCGACAGAGCAACAACCTTTGATTTCCGGCCATTGTATGACTTGATTAGGAGACTATAAAATTCAACTCTTCTTCTGCTTCCGAATAATTTGCAGGGCCCACTCTGGTGCATTGTCGCAACTTGTATGACTTATTGCGCCTCCCAAAAACTGCAAATTTCACCGTCATTTTGTTAACATTGTACTTATATTATCGATAGAATACTACGAAAACCACTCGTTTCTAAACTCTAAGACAGTGCCCGGAGAGCGTAGGCCCCCAAAAGCCATGCACTCGTCATTAACAGGCATAAAAGGCCACTCACAACCAACAATTGCCAGCGTCAGCGATCACCAGGTATGTAATATATGCCGTAAATCAACTTGATGAAAATAACCACTAAACACTCGTCGTGCTCGTGATTCTTGGTGAAATGGACTTTGGAATACAGCCTAACATGAACCTGTGTTATATTTATAACATACAAATCGTGCATAAGGATTTTATGGCCCTGTCAAGTCATTAGAACTTCTGCCTTAGTCGTTAGCATAAGTCTCTTATCTCTGTCTCTGCGTTAGCATTAATATTTAACAGAACTGCCTTTGTCGTTATCATTTTTTGTACCTCGTTCAATTTAAACCTCTGTATCTTCACATAAAATGTACATTTTACAAAACGGAAACGACAGATATATTGAGGAAGGATTAAAGTTCGTATTCAATGTTTTAGAATTGTTCCAAACCACGAATTAAGTTGAGAATGTAATGTCAAAGGCGAAAGTTTCGAAATTTTGGCAAACATCGCATACATAAAACCTGTTTACTCGATTAATATGGGATTTGTGGGCACATAAATTGTATATACTTATTGTTCATTCATCGCGTCATCGATATATGTAAGTGATCACTCTCAAAAGCAACACAAAGCACATATAAAATAATAAATACTTACCCCACTCTCGTGGCGCAAAACGCGTGTGTCTCTGCCTTCAACATACATAACTGCCTTACACACAGCGGGTTGTACGGTGTGTAAACTTTTATAACTTTTTTTTCCAGTACAAGACAAGGTATTAGTATTTATATATCATTTGAAAGTATATACTAGTATGATAAAGATTTATGAATACTATATAATGTATATTTTTAATTTATTGATAGTAGTTTGTGTGATGCTAGTAATCTATATGAGTATGAAAATGTAAACAATGGTAGATTATTACAATAGCAATGAACACACATGACATCGTGGTAGTAAGAGAGCACGTGGTGTGGTTTAGCACGATAATTCACTGCTGATCAGAGCAGGATCAGAGTAGGTGTTAATGCACTTATATTAATTAATGAATAAAAGCGCTTACGCACTAATATTTACTCGTAAATGCTGACCACATATAGTATACATGTAACAACCTGTGTCCGTCTCCTAAGCAACGCGCTATCGAGCGCCTTCATTTAGTTACCTCCCGTTCAATTAGATATAGAAGTCATGAATTACCTCTCATGGAAAGCGCTACATAGCTTATCTGTGTCACACTCATCCTGTAACTAAAACAAATAATGATTCATAAATATGGAGAGATGGAATAGGCGAGATCATGTTTGTATACAAAGGTATTAGTACCACCAGCTAACTATTGGTGAATGCACAGAAACCTGATATTTTAAAATATATGACCAAAACACTAGACAGGCCCTGTTACTGACAAGCACCCGTATAGAAAGTAGACAGGAATGAAACCGATCGTACCCCACCCACCACCGCTCATACAAGGAACTCTTTTGCAACAAGATAACAACTAAAAACTCCGGCTCAGACGGTCACCGGTGATGGAAATCCAACATATGCAATGCTTACCATTCACATATTACAGCGTACACACTCGCTAATCAACATAATTCAAAGCTCCGTTATATTTCCATGAAACATCAGATCTACATACAACATTATATTTCAATCCAACATCAGATCTACATGCAACATTATATTTCCATCCAACATCAGATCTACATGCAACATTATATTTCCATCCAACATCAGATCTACATGCAACATTATATTTCCATCCAACATCAGATTTACATGCAACATTATATTTCAATGCAACATCAGATCTACATGCAACATTATATTTCCATGCAACATCAGATCTACATACGACATTATATTTCCATGCAACGTCGGATCTACATACGACATTATATTTCAATGCAACGTCGGATCTGCATACGACATTATATTTCAATGCAACGTCAGATCTGCATGCGACATTATATTTCCGTGCAACATCAGATCTACATACAACATTATATTTCCATCCAACATCAGATCTACATACGACATTATATTTCAATGCAACGTCGGATCTACATACGACATTATATTTCAATGCAACGTCAGATCTACATACGACATTATATTTCCATCCAACATCAGATCTACATGCAACATTATATTTCCATGCAACATCAGATCTACATACGACATTATATTTCAATGCAAGGTCGGATCTACATACGACATTATATTTCAATGCAACGTCGGATCTACATACGACATTATATTTCAATGCAACGTCAGATCTGCATGCGACATTATATTTCCGTGCAACATCAGATCTACATACAACATTATATTTCCATCCAACATCAGATCTACATACGACATTATATTTCAATGCAACGTCGGATCTACATACGACATTATATTTCAATGCAACGTCAGATCTACATACGACATTATATTTCCATCCAACATCAGATCTACATGCAACATTATATTTCCATGCAACATCAGATCTACATACGACATTATATTTCAATGCAACATCAGATCTACATGCAACATTATATTTTCATCCAACATCAGATCTACATGCAACATTATATTCCAATGCAACATCAGATCTACATACAACATTATATTTCCATCCAACATCAGATCTACATGCAACATTATATTTCAATGCAACGTCGGATCTACATACGACATTATATTTCAATGCAACGTCAGATCTACATACGACATTATATTTCCATCCAACATCAGATCTACATGCAACATTATATTTCCATGCAACATCAGATCTACATACGACATTATATTTCAATGCAACATCAGATCTACATGCAACATTATATTTTCATCCAACATCAGATCTACATGCAACATTATATTTCAATGCAACATCAGATCTACATACAACATTATATTTCCATCCAACATCAGATCTACATGCAACATTATATTTCTATGCAACATCAGATCTACATACGACATTATATTTCAATGCAACGTCGGATCTACATACGACATTATATTTGTGTGCAACATCAGATCTACATACAACATTATATTTCCGTGCAACATCAGATCTACATACGACATTATATTTCAATGCAACATCAGATCTACATACAACATTATATTTCCGAGCAACATCAGATCTACATACAGCATTATATTTCCATGCAACATCAGATCTCCATACAACATTATATGTCCATGTAACATCAGATCTACATACAGCATTATATTTCCATGCAACATCAGATCTACATAGAGCATTATATTTCCATGCAACATCAGGTATACATACAGAATCATATATACGTGCAGCATTATATCTACATATTTGATGAAAAATAAACCTTTTATGTATTCAATTATAAAAAGGAATCGAATGAAATACTTACTGATGCAGTCGGATAGCAACGTTGGTATCTCGGCATGCGACGTAGACCATGACCACGAGCATACCCCTTATGTGGATAACTTTGCCCCATCTTTGGTTGTGCCAGTACAATGAAATTGACCAACACAATCTGAAATAATTATTAAAGATATTTAAACATAGGGACGTACGTATGTTTCAGTAAACATTCAGTGAATCATTCTTACCGTATGAGTATGATTGTATCATATGTGTGCGTACCAAACATATGATAACAATCGAACACTGCCATAAGAAACAGCAGAGCACGAAATATTGAATCTATTCTAGCTACAAAAAATATGACACCCCACTTGACAGCCTATCGCATTAGTCAGCCTATCAAATCCGGTGCAAGATTCAGAAGACAAAAACAAACTAAACTGACCTCCACACACCCACAAACTTCATTCAACAGATATAATTATACAGTGTACAAGTACCTTTAAAATAAACGAATAAGTTTGAATCCCCTTTGAATCGATCACTTTACGACGTTCTGAACGCTATTACCCAAAAAGCTACCCCTTATGCAACACGATTGTGAGATTAACCAAGAATTCTGGCAATTCTTCTTTCTAAGTATCCACCTTCAAAACATGTCACAGCTTGGAACTTAAGTTGATATATTGATGTTTTTGAACATCATCAACTTTAGATGCGTCTGCTGGTATGATTTCTGATTACATAAATATTTAAGGATGACGTCATGACATCACGCGAAATCAATCTTGCAGATGATAGTATATTTTCAAAATTAACATGAAGGTGCCGGATAATTTAACAACCATACCAAAATTGAAATAAGACGTTTTAAATGGTATGTATAATTCATTGAACAAAATCAAACGTGTAGTATTAGCAACAAGTTGGGTTGTTACTTTTGATAAAATTCATTTTAATTAAAAATGACATTCCGACGTATTTGTAACACGTTATAGGACATTCAACTTATTCCAAGTTATTTGGTATACAATCAATAAAATGATGATCTCTAGATCTACAAATTATGTTTCTTTATTCACGTGCAAGAGTTTCAAGAGAATGCGTCCAATAACAGCATATTTACCAATATGAGGCCTTAAAATATGTTGTTTATAACAACTGTACACTACTCGAACTTGTTAAACCGCCACTTTACATTTCATTTTGTTTCCTCAAAAATACACGTATTCTTGTGAATATTTGCTAACCGATACTTGATTATGAGGTGCACCTGATTCATCAATTTATTTTTGCCGTATTGCAGCTAAATCAATTTCAGTATAGTCCGTAAGCGACCAGACTGGTCCCGATAAACCTTAAATATCTTCTAAAGTAAGTATGCAATTTTATTGGAATTTGGCATAGTTCACTGAATTACCTTTACCAACACTGTGTTTAAATTTCAGAATTTTTAACTGACACATTTATTATTTTCCCATTGGGTCTAATGTATTAATTTCGATATTTTAATCAACAAATGGACAGGTAGTAAAATGATCCATTACGGTTAGGTCTTTAGAATAATTCTATGGTATTTGTAACAACTATAACGGGATAAATATGGGTAACTTCGGCCTACAATTGAGGGACTATCAAATCTTATATAGCTGAGGCCCGTCTTTTGATTTTAATAATCATTTTTACAAACACGTCTTGTATATAGATAGTTTTCTTACAAAAGTTTAAACACAGTTTTCCTGTTATTTCAGCAACTTAAGGTCAGCTTAAATATTAATCACATAAACATTGATGTCTGGGCCTTATTATATATTTGCAATGGTCACTGGAGAGGTGTGTTACTTAATACACACTTATAATGGACGAATCAGCCGACTTTTGCTGTTCTGGACACTTGAACCACCCATACGTATTTACTCTGTTTTAGACTAAACATTTTACATTGGAGGTGAATGCACAGTACACTTTTATGTGGACAAAAAATTCTGTTTTATTTTATGAGAGTTGGTAAGGTTGATTTATGAAGATACACCAAATTTTATTCTAATCGGCATTGTACTTTTAAAGATATTTAAGGTTTATGGGGGGTCCTGCCGTATCGCTAACGGACTATACATTCGTCCACGTATTGTGTAATAAAACATATTTTGCACGGGCATGGCATGTGCACCAAAATTCACGTGTCCATGAACGAATTCAACCTTACTGGTGAATGTTTATCTTCAAGTCACATTAGGCCTTAAACAGCTATTTTCAAAAATCGATAACTTGGTAACATATTTGAGAGCCATGGATTTTGAGCACTTTAGTTAAGCCCCATAGGTTGAAAACACCATAAAATTGAAGAATTATTGGTCATTTGTAAAAAATGTTCCAATTCATTGTAATAAGTCTATTTGCCGAATGATCGGGAAAAGGTCTTGTAAGAGATAATGTGGCTTTAAAAAAACACACAGCATGCTGAAAATGACTCAAGAGGAACACTTGTCCACCCGAATGCATGTGAAACAGACAAATATATTATATCATCCGGATTTATTGTCGTTTCTGCCATACAACGAACTTCTGCATTTGCATTTAAAATGATAACTTTATTCGTAAGAAATGATAACTTTATTTGTTTGTTACATGTATATATTGCAGTAAATTGCATAGTAAATTTTAAAATAGTTTTAAAATGAGCTGAAAGTAAAACTCCCAGAGACAGAAAATAACTCACCGCCGCCGCGAGAAACGTATGCTCCATCGTTACAGTCTAGTTGTGATAACTTCAATATGATAGACTAAACTTACAACACGTAACACTATGCGGGTCTTATATCCTTCGTCACAGCTAAACGAGGCGTGGCCTTTCCAAGGTTAGTGGTTAACCGAGCTAATTCAATGAGGCCCTGGTTTCGAATGATATGTTTATACAATTTAAGTGAACGTAATTTTTTTTCCGTTTTTAACATTTTTTATTTTCATACGACATATTATACAGCTATACACAATACATAATATACAAACAATTTTGTCAAAATAAATGTGAAACTAATTCACGACTCTTTATGATATTATTCATTAATGTCATTATGATTTTTGTAGTATATATATAGGGGAGAGGGAAGAGTTATGAGGACAGTCGCTTAGAAGATAGGTTGTGGTTGTAAATTTAACTAGCAAATTTGAACGAGCGGTCCTCTACCTGAGTTTGTGCATGTTTGTCCTCCTCAATTCCACAAAATTTCACTGAGAGTTATGTAAGAGTTATGTTGAAACTAGATCATGGCATTCAGCTTTTTGACTGCTGAAACTAGTTCATTCAGCCTTTTGACAGCTAGGACTTGGGTTCATTTTCTCGTTCAGTTATGTGTTAGACATTGTGTCACGTGTAATTCTGGTTTGTGATTTTTTTCTGTTTTCTGCGCTCAGCTGGTTAAGTTGAGTGCAGCCTTCCCTATCTGAATTTATATTATCTTTTTATCATTAAATCGGCCAAACTATATTGAACTTAGTGAGTTTGGCAGAAGTATCACTATTCAGTTCGGAGTTGATAGTGTTACATTATGTAATATTTTGGGACAACACTTACTGAAAGCCTTCATCTAACACATTTGTCTGTTGTAAGAAACACTGAAGGCAAAAATGCACTTTCTAATGGAACAAGAAAAACTGACAAATACAACACACATACAAAGAATAAAAACTATCACAACTTAATAGACCCGATAAGTCGAAGAACTGGTTTAGAAGTCGACCATGTTCGGGCCTCCATGTTATTGGTATATTGTAAACTGAACCTCATTTCCGCTTCCGTTTGTTTGTGTTTATCGATAATTTACCACATGCGTCTAGACATCGAATGATTTAACTTCACACGCGGGAAAATCAGAAATAATCAAGAATATCAGTGGCGATGTTTCCGCTGACGATAACATGTGATTAATCCTTAAACTAAATAATGGACGTAAAAATAAATAAAATATGTTCGTTTAAAAACATCACTAGAAATACATTGATTTTCTTTTTTTTCTTTTTGGTAAATTTTATTTCAATAGCTCATAAAAATAAATTACAGACAAGCTCTAGGGCTTTTGTAAAGACTATCTTAACATTTGGTAATTGAACTACTTTGACATAAACTGTATAATATGCTGAAAAGAGAGAACAATAAACAAGAGAAGGTAGTCAATTTAAACATATGAACGTATATAGTAATGGTTGTTTCACATAGTTATTATAAATGTATCTGTAATCGTATAAGAGGTTATAATTATAGTTTTCAAGTGTTGTAAGTATTATATATTACATCATATAGAATACATGTACATTACACATATATAAACATATATCATTATTTTACTTACTTATGAAAGCATAGAGCGTATATAAATATAATTATTATTGAAAGTGTTTAAGCCAATCACATCATTGAGTTAGTCTAGCTGAAGTATCAGTCGAAAGCGAAAGCAGTCTAGATTAGCTCGATGTGTGGCTATAGGTTGAATGAGGAACAACAACTATTAACGCTTAAGAATTAAGCATGTAACAATTGATATGGATTAAAAAAGAAGGGGGCGAGTTGATGTTAATGTTCAAATGTTATTAGGTTAGGGGAAGGTGTTTGTTAAATAGTGTTATGAAGTGGTCTTTGACCTTTAGTTTGTTTAGGTATATGGCCAAAGTATTATATTCGTAGGTGAAGATGTGGTATAGGTTGTTGGTTTTTGTCCAATTGTCACTTAGAAAATATGCTTTGCTGATGCAGAAACCTATTAGCGAAAGTATTTGATTCATATAGAAATATCTGGCGTTACTTATTTTGTATCCAATTACAATATGTTTAAGAGTTCGTATGTTTGTGTTTATACCGCAGATATTAAAAACCGTTTGGATTTCAATCCAAAGTTTGTTTGTTTGTGGACATTCAATAAAAAGATGGTTATATGTTTCAGTGACGTTGCAAACATGACAATTATCTGTTTCGGAAATTTTCCATCTGTATCTTAATTCATTTGATGTAAATATATTATGAAGGATTCTGTACTTGAATTGTTTAACTCTATTGTCAGGGATTGTATGTATAAAGGAATATACTGTATACCAGTCAATATGTACGTTTAGTACTGATTCCCAATGATTATGCGTATACGGTTTTGTGAATTTTAATGAGATTAGGTATTTATATATGTCGTTGCTTTTAATGTTTTCGAGTTTTAAATTATTTAATTTTATTTCAAGAGAGGTGTTAACTATTGTATGCCTTGATTCTGTCGATTTAAGGCTTTGTTTCCAAGTTTTAGGAATTGATTGTAGTAGTTTGCTGTATTCTGATATCCAATTGTGTGTGTTTATAAGTTTGTCTCGAATTGTTTGTGAGTTTAGATTTCCGTTTGCGTCGAGCAAATCATTGATAAAAAGTATGTTAGAGTTTATCCAATGCGGGAATACAATACTTTTCCCGTTATATTTTATATGTTTGTTTCCCCATATTATTTCTTTACGTATATCTCGGAAATGTGTGATGTCTTTACTATTTCTATTATTTAAATCTAACCATACATTTACAATGTCTTCATAGAATTCTGGTAGTTTTAAGTCTAGCATTTTGTTGTTGTTTAAATTCATGTGGAATAACAGAAAATTCGCACCGTATGGTTTAAAATAGACGTTTGGAATCAGTTTCCATTTTGCAGTGTTGTTATTATCACACAGAGCTTGTATCCATTTAATTTTTAATGACTTTATATAAGACTTGATGTCGATCATTTGTAGACCACCTAGTCTTTTATCGCCTATGATCGTGGTTCGTTTAATTTTGTCTCTTTTGTCGTTCCACAGAAAGTTATAGAACATAGTTTCCATTTGTTTTATCACATTATCTGGAACAACCAAGGAGTGGAAAAGATATGTAAACTTTGGAAGAAGAAGTGATTTTAAAACTTGTATTTTACCAAAATAAGTAAGATTTCTTTTGTTCCAGTTATTAATTGACGCTTTGCACGTTTCTAGTTTTTCGTTCCAGTTTAGTTTATTGCATGTTGTTTGGTCTGTTCCAAAGTAAACGCCTAATGCTTTTATAGGCTTATTTTGCCATTGTATTCCACCAGGGGACCTATTACAATTTTTTAAGGAGCCTATCCAGACACCTATTGTTTTATTCTTATTCAGTTGTAGCCCTGACAGTTTGCCAAAATTGTCGATAATCGATAAAGAGGTATTAACTTCTTGTTCGGATTTAACGAATAGAGTTGTGTCGTCAGCTAACTGCGATATTTTTATATTATCTATTGCATTTAGCTGTATACCTTTAATGTCTGATGAGTTTCTTATATTAGTCGACATTAATTCAACCACAACAATAAATATCAAAGCAGATTACATTGATTTTCTAATTCAATGATTATGATATTAAACATTCGGTAATTAAAAATGTCTTCATATACATCACGTGGTACTTCATAATTGTATAGCAGCTTTTTTAAATAGTTTTGGAAGAAATCTGGCAGTTTTTGTCAGATCAATGGACAATGCTTTTGCAGATAAAAAAATCATAAACTGGCTTGTACTATTCATGCGAATGCTCTTGGGCGCTCAAGAGCTGTCTTGGCATTTTGTTAAATGGCTGCTCCGAACTCATAATATTAATCCATTGACCAATGGCTATTTTGTTCCTACTATGTACACTCAAGATCATTTCGTTACCATCAAATTGCTAGGTCGTGCAACATTAGCGCAAGGAAGGTGTTATGTTTGTATTCCCAATCAACGAAAACTTACCATGTTGATATATTTGATCGTTTTGTAGAAAGGAAGTTCAACGCGTTAACCAAAACATAACAGTATTTATATAATAAATGTTTAGCTAGGTGCTCAAAACCTGACTATAAATCACCAACCATAATTTTAACTTTCTTGATTCGTCAACGATACGATGAATAATTGCTGATACTTCCCTTCAATGCTTTCGCACCAAACCTTACACTTATTAAATATTGCTCGGTAAATCTGATGTATGTGTTTGTAAGTTTGTATTGGCCCCAGGGGCCATTGTACATTAAATCTTCGTGGAGTTCGAAACTTAACTTTTCAATTTTTGTGTTAAATTGTGAATTCAGTTTTATGATAAAACTAACTGATAGTATATAAACTATTGTTTCCATTATGTGACTATCCTAGTATATGGTTAGATTGGAAGAGTTTCCTAAACACGAACGGATAATGTGAGTCCCTTTCCATGAAGCTACCTTCCTTACACAATGTAGCATGCTACATATATAGCAAACCCCTGTTTAACGTCCGTATGTAAAAATCCATACAACGCGGATGTTTTACAAACACAAACTTTCCAAAGGTACCAGGCCGATCACAAAACATAGAACGGTGCCGGTTTATAATGTAGTAGATGTTTAATTTGCATTTCATTCAGCCAATTGACAGTATGAACATACATGTACCAACTCTGTGTTTAAACAGACCTATTAATTATGTTCGCATTTGGTCTTATGTATAATTATGTTTTGATATTTTAATCAACAAATGGACAGGGAGTAAAATAATCCATCAAGGTCAGGTATTCATATTGCATTAATTTTCTAAAAACTGTAACGGGATAAATATGGATAACTTGTAGCTTATACGCAGGCAATCGTCGTATGGTATTAACAATTATCTCCCTTTAATTAGCCTAAGCAGTAAACTTTTGGCTTATATAGCTGAGGCTCATTTTCTGATTTCAATAACCATTTGTAGGTCTGTCAACACGTCTTGTTTTTCTTGCAAGGGATTCAACACAGTTTCTCCAGTTAATTCAGCAATCTAAGGTCAGTCTAAACATTACGTCTCCTCACTATATTTCGCCACATATATAAAACAAGACTTTATCCATGTTTGTAGTTTATTTCATGTATATTAATAGTGTACATAGTATCCCCTAATAAATATTAATTAGATCAAGTTATAGAAAATATAAAGCAATGTATGCATGCAATAAAACATTAACCAAAACCAAACACTATTAAGTATGTAAGATTATATAGTAAGCCTGCGTAAGCTACATGTACAAGAAGAAGTCCCAACATACATCCAAGGACAAAGCCAAATACCGCTTTAATTATTTATTTTATTCAAAAAACAATTTTACGTGCGATATTTGGCTTTGAGTCAGGAGAGGCGTTTTTAAAGTCATTGAGTGCATATTGGCGAAGAGCCCTGGACTTAGACTTGATGAAGTCACATGTATATAAATGCCATGGGAAAGAAGCCAAAGATAAGGCCACAGACTGTACATAATGGAAAGATGTAGTGGATGCCCTATGCTCCAATGTGGGTGAAGAGGACTAAATAAGGTAGCTAAAATATATGAAAGCAAAAACAATTTCCGAATGCCAGATCTACATGTTGATGACTTATATGACCACTATTTATATACTGTAAGACATTCGGTGGATGGCTGTTTCATCTTAAAAATAAACAAAATGGTTCCAGTATTGACACAATAATATTTGGTGCAATGAACCTTGATTCTGCCTTGATTGACGTGTTCACTGTAGACTAAGCATCTGTAGTCAACTAATGATATTTACCAATAATAGGAGAATAACGTTTTAGGGGAATCATAACACACAACCTTAGACAACTTATATAAGGGTGGAACGACCTCTACCCTGGCTCTAGTTAATATATTGAACCTTTACACACTTATACCACCGTTCAACAATCTAGTTTAGTCACAAATTGACAATCTGTCTGGCAAAATTTCACCAGTATAACAAGGCTTCTTTGAATCTCTAAATCAATAATTTACAGCGTTTTCAGTAAGAAAATATACTTCTGAACTTAATACACTTGTTAGTCGGTCTAGTAACAAAATAATAAGCTGGCTGTTCAAGTGCTGCATAGGAGATCAGACCCGATTATTCTAAAACGTTTTTCGTGCTCTGCTCAATTCCTTGCTCGAACTGTTCAAACACTCAAATGTCTCATGTTTTACTTACACTTCTATACTAGATGTATAGCCTCAATGAAAGCAGTATGTTGCTTGCTAATAAAGTAATTTTGACACAAATCTGACACTGTAAAGATACTAAAGAAGCTCTAATCGAGTTGTGCTCAAGATAGTAACAAACCGGAAGGGGTATGCAGCGATCAACTGAAACAGCCGAGCACAGAAAACAAAAATACACCACATACCAAAGTTAAAGGGCCTAAAGCACAACGTGCTAATGAAAAAGCCTTTATAATCATTGGGCCAAATGTAGTTGAAAATTCAATTAAAACACTAAAAAGTCATGCACAAATAACGGATAATCTAAAAAAACACAAAGGAGTTATTTATCTCATCCGAACACATTATGAACGTTAAACATAGAAGCCATGTATCGTTGTTGTGTTGCCATCGCCAAAGACACATATTCTAACATTGGAATCATTGACCGTTTCGTATTGATCTCGTATCTGCAGAATCATTTCAACAGAACAGCCATTTACTTTTGAGTATTAGTCAATCAATGCATTCTCTATTAAGCAAAAAAAAACATATTAATACATGTTCAAGCATCTATATAACAGGTATATGTTGTAAATAAATACATGTATTGTTTCTAGAACAAATAAAAGCATGTATACATGCATAAATACGCGTGTTGGTGTTTTCACAAAAAATATGCAGCACAATTTCATTAAAAGAACACTTCAATTATAAGACCTACGTCGAAATTTTAATTTATAGACTTGTTGGTCTGGTCGAGTACCAGTGGTATCATCCTCATATATTAGTGGTTAGTCAAGTTCACAGACCAACAGTTGAAGAATAATCTGCTGAACGAAATTGATAACTTATATACACGCAGTGCATGGGGCATTTTTTCTAATCTGTGCTGTTCTGACATCTACGGATAAATTTCTCAAGTTCTTCTAGACACGCTGTGTTCATGTCACAGGAGTAGAGCCCGCTTTCCGCCCTGTAAGCAAAGTCGAATATTCCACCGATATTATCAAATTGTGGATCGACCAGGATACGATCACTTCTGTTGACAGGTAGTGCATGTTTCTCCTGATGATGTAGTATCAATAGAACAGTAGACTTAGGATCTGTAATATAACACAGAAACACAGGGATATGAATAGTTCATTTATATTTATTTAAAACCCGTTGTAAACTAAAAAAGGTGAACAACAGCCAATTAAAACACGGTTAGCAAACCACAGATCAATAGCCAGCATATATGCACATCAGTTGAAAGCCGTACTACATCGTACCTAAGTTATAAGAACTTTGACTCAGCTCTTTTGATGATAGGTCTGCGCTATTTATGCTGTAGATACTAAGTTCTTTGTACTTTTCTGGCAATACATCTTTGAATTAAATTACACAAAAACTGATTCTCAATTTTATCTGAATCCCCAAGAACTATATCGAATTAGAAACAAAGCAATAAAATAATAATGTGATGTATTGTTGATATAAATGCGAGGAAATCAGTTTAGGTAAATGCACGTCTTAAATTGCCGAGTCATTATTTTCCAAATGGCATAAAAGCAATGAAAACATATTGCAAACAAAACATAGACTTACGTAACAACCCTTTGACAGCATTGGTTGCGTCCGTTCCCAATCTTGAAGTGTGCACACAGATTATAAGTAATGGGAGTTCAGGATTGACGCTGGCCATATTTTGCAGGCGCGTGTGAGTAACCAGGAGTTCAGGTACTTCTAAGCTAGACATCAACTCATCTGCTGCATTCCTTATCATAGGAATGTCATCTTTACTGAATACTTGAACTGAAACAAATTTTAAAAATAACTATGACGACTTGAGTCAAATTTCCGAGTACGAGCTTCTTTGAAAAAAAAAGATGGGTGTGACTTGAAACACGGCATAAAATGACCGGAAGACAATCATGACCTCGAAAATTTGAACGAGTCATGGTAATGTTTATTATTATTCGTTTTCCTCAAAAGAGACCAAACATTGTTATACTCAAATCAAATAATTTTATTTCATTCATTTCAAATATAGCATGGCTATACGAGCACAAATATATAGATATTTATACATGTACAAATGTACAGACTTTCTGTACAGGTACAACACAGTCATAGAATAATGAAACAAATATTCTTTATATTATTTAAGAACATAACTAGTCAAGGAGCATATCAAATGTTGCACTCAGATATAGCATGTCTGTTTCTTGCAGATGTGTTTAATAAATCTATTAGTGAATGAGATATATTGATATGGGCTACTCACTGAATGTGGATACTTAACTCAGGTGACTACTAGCAAGAGTTTTATGGTTTGTAAAACTGGCCCTAGGATGTCTATAAACTAAGGTTTAACTTTTATTTACTCGATTATATCATAAATGTAGTTGTGAAAAAGACTGAAGTCGAACTAATGATTTTGATAAAAAGTGCACTTAATTATACAAGAGGGCCCAAAGGGACATAGGTCGCTCACCTGTCCTAGTAGTGCATGCACCCCTAATGGTACCTCTATTGCAATTACAAGGTTTTCATATTGTCTTATGCTTTATAATTAACATCACATTTAGACCTAATGCAGGCCCCAATTCCACGAAAAAACTTAAGTTATTGCTAAGCTGAGACTGCTATTTTAAAAACATATTTTGTTGGGTAAATGACGTTTATGTATACTTTTATATATTGTTACATCACAGTTAGATGCAAATTTAATAGAGCAATACAAAATAAGTCCCATTTTTACAGAAAATAGTACTTTAAATTTATAAAAATAAAAAACTTAAGTCTGTTATAGCACGCTCAAGTACACAGTTTTTTATTGTTCATTACAGTTGGATTTACATGAGCATTTTATACAAAAATCACCTACTAAATCATTATTTAGCAATAAATACACAGTTTCTGGTAGCAATCTACATCACAAGACTATAATTGTAGTCACATAATGAATTCAAAATAACAGTCTCAGCTGAGCAATAACTTAAGTTTTTTGTGGAATTGGGGCCAGATAATTAGCAATCATTGCCAAGCCTGAAAACCACAGTTTCAAAGACTGAAACTCTATATTTAAATATAAGCAAAGAAGGAAAATGTAGGATTCAAAAACTTAAAATCAGGCACAGGCCTGAATAATACCAGGCCTGCTAATGACACATTGAAGTGAATTGACCTTGTGACCTAGCTTTTGACCCCGTTTGACCCAATATCAAACTTGACCTAGATTTTGTTGACATGATCATTGTGACCAAGTTTCATTAAGATTAACTTAAAATTGTGACCTCTAGTGACTACACAAGGTTTTTCTATGATTTGATCTTGTGACCTAGTTTTTGACCCCGGATGACCTAATATTGATCTTTACCTAGATTTTGTTGACATGATCATTGTGACCAAGTTTCATAAAGATTAGGCCAAAATTGTGACCTCTAGTGACTACACAGGGTTTTTCTATGATTTGACCTTGTGACCTAGTTTTTGACCCCGGATGACATAATATCAAACTTGACCTAGATTTTGTTGAGATGATCATTGTGACTAAGTTTCATAATGATTAAGCTAAAACTGTGTCTACACAAGTAATTGTGGACGGACGGACGGACGGACGGACGACGAGTGATCACAAAAGCTCACTCTGTCACTTTGTGACAGGTGAGCTAAAAAGAAATACGAATAGGCTGGAATTCACAAGGCATGTTGGAGGGAAACTTAAATATTTTGACTGAGTGCCGCCCATATTTCCTGCAAATTGAAGAAGAATAATGTTTTCTTAGTAAATATATAGTAGCTACATTTTTGTATTTGCACAATGCTTCAAAATAAGACGAAACATTTATAATCCTGATTCTCTTGTTAAGCTGAAAGACTTCAGGCAGATTTTAAGAAAATTCCCTAGTTTTCTACTAAGATGATTTGTGAAGACCGAACTGCATGACCAGTAATTTTCAGACATAACTTATTCTTTTTTTAAAATGTCAGTACAGTAATTTACAGAATTTGAATAATTATCAAACTCACCGGTCAATGATGGTTTTATTACTTCTTTTACAACTTCTTCCTCGTCAGTGTTAGAGTGTCTCTTGTCGAATGTTTTTTCAAAGTCTTCTTCAAACGAGTCATCAGTCTGCTGATTCAGCTCAGTATCGGGTTCACCCGGCACAATTCCAGTTTGATCCAGCTCAGTATTGGGTTGGCCCGGTGCTATTCCGGGCTGACCCCGCACAGTATTTGGTTGATCGGTGAGTGGGTCAATATCGTCAGTCTTACCAACGTCACAATTGTCTTGTTTTTCTTCGACCCGTTCGCCTGTTTGGTTACCGACATCATCACATGTTGCATTATTTGTTTCATCAATATCTATGATTGTTGCTGATGCAGTGACGTTCCAATCAGTAGATGTTTCATTTGAAAGTGTAACATCTTCTTTGACGCAGGATGTATCGGATTTAGTGTCCGTTGAAATATTAATGACGTGATCTTCAGATTGTTGTTTGGTTACCGGGTATGTACAGCCGCTGGCTTGTTTTACAGATGAATAGTCAATCACATGTTCTCCATTTGTTCGTGCACGTTCATCAGATGGTGTCTAGATAAATTAAAATGTATAAAATTGTAATATATTAGATCTAAAGAAGTAGTAATTTCATGAATTGACTTGATATAATGCTGGTATGATTATTTATCAAATACTAAAAGAATGCATGTATTCTAACGAGAGAGAACTTTCATTCAATGCCAATGACAGCTAGACAACCGGCCTATAGAATTCCTTGTGCCAAGTTGTCGGTAGAAAACAGAAGTGCTCTTATGACACTTATGGCAAAACTGAGATATCTATATCACTGGAATCGTCTACACAAGCTTTAAATACAATTGCAATACCAAACCGAAATGGTTATTTAACTTACTTTTGAAACGATCGATGATTTTCTAAGGAACAAACACTAAATTTCACAGGTTACCTATCTACTGCACGAACAACCAAAATCAATAATTAATTTCCTCACTGGGACACATATGTCATTGTGTTGCACGATCTTTTCGTGCATATCGATTAGTAAGATAACACGTGTATAATTATGTTCCTTATTGATCGACACATAAGAAAAACTAGGTTTATCATTGGCCATAGCACTTAATTAGTTTTGTTCAAGTCGATAAACACTAAACGACATAAAGTTAGAATTCGATAGAAAATAGACCGATTATAAAATTTACCTCTTCCAGCTTACAGAATTGACGACTTGCATTACTCGAACGACTATGCCTCCGTCTAAAACATCTCCCGCATAATATGATGATGATAATTGTGGTGAGTCCATTGAATGCGAGAGACGCGTACAATGCATCGTCTGTGTAAGACATGGTTCCTCTTAATGGTTATATTCTATTCTCATAGATTAACATACGAAATAGCTGATCCTTGTTTGTACCATTGTGGCTGAAATAAACAGAAAGTATATCATTTTAAAGGGATATTTCGTAATATAAGGATAGGGTTTTGTATTGCATGTTCCTGTAGTATGGTACGTGAAAATGTATATTGTGTTTTTAAACTCTTCATGTATTTGAGGAAATAAAATATCTTTATACCTGTAGCTGAAATAAACGGAAGTGTAAAGGATAACGCACGCGCATAATTTCTGTTCATTTTTGTCCGTATTCATTATACTAAAAAAGAATAGTAAAATTCAATCCCGACGGGAAGTTACTAAAGTTACTATTTTGCGTTACAACAATGAGTGTGTTTAGGTATTCGTATGCCTGCCATCCGTCTTGAAATCAGGGACTTCCTGTACCAAATATTTATGGAGGACACGTGGCCTCTCATACGTGTCTCTGTGGCTTAAATCACAATGTAATAATTTAAGCTACTATCCGTGCAAGAGACGATGCTGACAAAGTCCTAGACTTGGCCCATTTTGGCGTGATGGACATTCAGTCAGTATAACCTACTTTCCCTTTCGTTTCAATGTGAATATCTGCGACTGTCAGTTTACTGTTAAGTAAAACCTGGATTAAACAAAATGTCAAATGATCTCGTTACTGTCTGTTGCATGTCGTATAGTATACATTCATCTGCAAAGTAGTATGGTAGTTATTTTGTCCAAACATGTTTACAAATGTGGTATTCAGACGACAAGCTGCTCCGTATAACTTACATGTTTGACGATCTTTCTCAAACAGTTAGAATTAGAAGGTCGTATGCACTACTAACGACCTTATAAGACTCATAATTATGCATATTTGAAATCTGCATCTCAAAGCGCTTCTTATAAGCCTATTTTTATGAAATTCGGAAGTGGTCATGTTGACCAAACTGAAGTTGAAAAAGCTTGTTTTTCAATAAGTAAAGAGTAGTTTTCAGACAGTTTGTTCTTGTTTTTTCAAAATATTGATTTTGTATTTACGACCTTCTGATTCTACGCCAACGAGTTATGTTGTAGGGTTCTTACTAAATATAGTACGCAGCATAGTATGTGTTTTTTAAGTGTGAACTTGCTTCATAGACGAAATTGACCCCATCATAGATACTATAATTATAAATCTAAGACAACTGACAAATAAGAAATAAATTAATAACCAAGTGTACGTATATATACACTGTAATATCCCTAGGCAAATTGTCGAAGAAAACATAGGCATATAAGTATACATGTATGTATGTTAAATACGAGTATCCCGTAGTTTATAACTTGTAAATGAAGAACAAACGAGTGTTATTATAAAATGCCCCACGGCCTATAGTAATATATTGGATATGGACTACCTCCAGCTACGGACCTGGTATTGAAATGTTTATCATGACCGATGAGTCATCGAATAAAACATTGTCATCTCGTGTAATGTCCTTTAAAACATGGATGTCTACAGTTACAGTAATAGATCCTGGAACAGGCATACATTAGAGTTATTCAGGCAGACATTGTCATGATAGTATTCAATACACACGTATACAGGGGTGTACCATATGTTTATATCTGCGTCACACATAGGTCTATCAAATAATCAATGGATACAGGTTCATGCATTTCTACTTTCGATTTCGTTTGCACAAACTAACAACTTGGCAAACATTTAAATAGTTTGTAATAATAATATTATAATGTATTTTCTATAGTCATCGAATGGGTGTGGCCTATAAATGCTGTTAAAAGCTAGATTCTATACTATTATAGAAGTAATTTACATTTCCAAAAGTAGGGTAGGATATATGCCTATAATCAGTATATATTAAATTCATTTATATAGTAGATCTATAAATACCATCGTTCACATTTTATACGGGTATACTAGGTTTGTATCATGCAAAATATGTGAATGATTTCCGAAACAAAATATGAAATCATCAAAATAAAAAGTGTCATACTAACATGTATCACATGATCAGGAAATAAATAGTTATAATGATACCTTGCTGTACTTTACATCTGAAAATTGTGCTACATCTGTCCCGTAAATTTGAAAGAATCACGATTTCATTACGGAAGTGTAGCTCTCAACTCCACTGTCCTCTCTCACTAACATATAAATGTTTTGAAATCTTTGAAACCGAAAGTGGAATCCCACAAAACCTATAAATACATCCACGTAGTGCCACGATGCAAGGTTAGTAGGACACGGTATAATATACAGCTCAGTACTATTTATGCTACAAATGGCATGTATGGAGGGAATGTAGTGTATGATATCGGTTAAGTGCGCCTGAGTGTACAAAAATTATTGTACAGATTTAACTTTTAAGCTTGCCCACTCTGGAGAATAATTATATGTATTAGCTGTTATCAAACTACAAAAGTGGCAGTTGAATTCTAGGATGATAATGTAGTAGTGATACTGACATTGAGTATATGCTAATACATGTATACAGTGAAACCTGTGATAAAGACCATCCGTGAACTAAGACCGGCATTGCACAACCTGTCTACAAAGACCATTAATTTTATCTCCATCCAGATGTCAATTTGGGAAAATACCAATTGTCAACATAGACCACTGTTTTCCTATATTTTATTTGGTCTATATAGACAAGGTTTGTCTGTACAAAGGTACAAGTATAGCTCGCTGGATATAACTCCACCCTTGTCTATAAACAAACATGGATAATATCAACACTGGACAGTCGACTGGCCGCTTGGCATCAGTGTAGATTGAAAGAGTACAGTCTAACTTGTATTAAACGACCACCCTAGGGAAGGTCTGAAAACGGGCGCTTAACGGAATGGTCGTTTAACACAAATGTAAGAAACATTGAGCGTAATTAATTTTGCATAAAAGCGCTCATGCACGACATTGAAAATAAATCTACATCAGAAATGTATTTGACTGTCAATTTATATTTGTAAAGAAGACTAGTGTTATAGTCGGCGGACTATATTAGATAGAATGTTATTAGCATCATTCCAACATAGAATAAGACACTTGTAGATATAATAGGCTATTGTCACTTACAAGTACAACAAAACAAACATAATCATTGTTTTATATATATTTATTTCTTGGAATGATTAACATTGGTCAATAAGTGCAATCTACACAATTATATGAATACATATCTCATTTAAATAACAACCATACTTAACAATCAGAAATATTCAATTCAAGCATTTAATGGTAAAACACACTTGAAATACATCTAACATGCACATACATTACACATTTAAGTACCTAGATATGTTTTTAATTTTAATACAATACACATGTATGCCAAACAGGATCAATTAAATTCATTTTTTCATCAACAGTATTATAATTTTTCAGACATTCAATTCGAAATGTGTTTCTTTTAAAAACATTAAACTACCTGCATGATAATTGAAAGAACATCAAGCAAACATCTTACACAAAATGTAATTATTATACCAGGCCTTGCTGAACAATCTCGATAGAAGCGAAATCTCAGCTCAAATAATGTCACATACCCAATATAATTGAGTTATAAAACAGGAACATTTTAAGTCAGTTTATTACAGTATTATTGTGCCAATTTCAGGTATTAGTAAGATATTTCACAACAGTGGAGGCATTGAATGTCATTTTCCTGAAATCACTATTAGAGAAAATATTTCCTTTGAGTGTTTAAATGAAGTAAGTCAATAATGTGAAAATAGAATGCCACAGTTCAAATAACAGGAATTTCAAAGTAATCAATAGTTCAAAATGTAGTGAATTTGTAACTGCAATCAGTATAAACCAAAGCACTGGGGTACATTACATAAAAAGTTTTACACAGCTATTAAAGCAGGTAGATTTAGTAAAATGTCCAACACAAGAGTGATGACTTAAATCAATAAGACGGTCCATACAGCTCTATATTGCTCACCTGATTGCCATTGTTAACATGTTTGAAGCCATTATTGTGTTCACAAGCTTTTCCTTTGATTTTACCTGTTGACCTAGTTTTTTACCCCACAATTTTATATTTTAAACTTGTCTGATACGCCATTGATTTTATAACAACAAATATTCTGACCAAGTTTCAATTGATTCATGAAGATTTGTGTTCACAAGAAATTGTAAATGGACAACGCAGATGAATAGCATTCACAAAAGCCCAGCTTGTGACTATGTGCCAGGTGAGCTAAAGAGGTAATCCTGCAATATGTTTCATGTTAAATACACCAGTTGATGAGACAATATTATCAATATTGCAACTATAGTCCAGAGAATTTGACACGACTCTCGAACTTTAATTAGCATAATTTAACAGCTGATTTCTTGTCTATATTTAAAATCCCGGTTGTATGTTTTTATAAGTGGAAAGTATCACGAAGACGCTCGAGGTGTAATACCGACACAAATCTTAAGGACTGATATTGCACAGTTTGCTCGCGGAAATTATACATTCAAAGCAAGAACCTTGTAATATATTCATGCATAAAGGTCAGGATCATGTCAAATTCTCTGTGCTACATGTATACTACAAATGTATACAAAGAAGCACATGTTATTATCTATATATCTAGGACAAATGTTACATATTGCACACTCCCATTTAGTAACAACAATAGGTGAATGAATGAGTTCTTTCTGTCATATGACAGGTATAGTGAATCTGCACCATTGTGCTATCTTTAGTAAAGAACAGTTTACATAATAAGGTTATGTGTTAGTACATTGTTACCTCTACAGAGCGACCCTCTCTTCAGCAACAACTTCTATATATCAACATAAACTACTTTTATGGAGGGTATAGTATGGAGATTTTGAACTGATCATCAACCTTCTATAAGCATGATTTAACAGCTGATATCTTGTCTATATTTATCTATATTACTAAGAATGGTTGTATGTTTTCATATGTGGAAGTATCATGAAGACACTCTAGGTGTAATACAAATCTAACGGACATTTATTACACAGTTTGCTTATGGAAATTGATATAATCCACACAAAAACCTTGTAGTATAAGCATACAGGTAAGGATCATGTCAATATCTCCATACTACATTTATACTACCAATTCAACCTCTTCAGAGCAACTACATCTAAGTAACAGTCAAAATGTGAGACACCCAAAGGTGCTGCTATGAAGAGGTTGTACTGAATATGATATACCATTACATTTTCACCGATTGATTTTTGTTTGATGAAATCCATCATATCATTGGATTCGCAATCACAATGATTACAAACACTGCAACAATTACACGTTAAGATACACGTTTATAACATATTGTAAGAGAACACTGAATTTCGAATAAATGATTACAATATGTGTTACCAATCACCATGAGTACATTGGAATTTTGTTTTTCTTCCTTATCTAAAATCGATGCCCAGGCAAATGGCTGATAAGACGCATGTTGAATGTAACCCTTTACTTCAAAGATGAATCAAACTACACACCAACTATAGATTACTGTAAAATCCCATATTTTCGTGGGTATTAAATTTCGTGGATTTTGATAAAAATGCATTTTCGCAGGGTCGTAAATTCGTGGATTACAGGACATGACAGGATAAACCAATGTCTGAGTTTGAGAGATCGATTAATCGTGGGGATTAGATTTTGTGGTCGAGTTCAACAACGAAATCAACGAAAATTCAAATCCCTCGAAAAATAATGATTTTACAGTATTTGCATTAAAGCAACTTCATCACTTGTGTGTTAAGTATGGCATTACCATAAACAACCTTTACATCCATCACCAATAATTCTTAATGACAATGGAGGGGAGACAATTCAAATACAGATAAGCGAGATCATTCTTGATATTTAACAACACATACAACAGCCATTTGTATACACACAAAAAAAACACTTATTTTCCATAATAAAACACCATTTTTCTTACACTTTGGCAGTTATGTTTTGTTTGTGTGTTCATTACATTATCACAGCTTGTGTCTTTGAATTCCATCAAATATCAGGGCATTCAATCAAAATCATCACTATCATCAGATTGTTCTCCGCTACTATTACTGAAATCATCGTCACTGTCATCTTTAGTGGCTCCAACTGCTGGTGCCGGGGCATCCGGGGTACTGTAAAACATTGATAAACTTATCTCAACAAACTTTAACAAATTATTTATTGTCATTATAACAGAATTAAACAGATTTGTTTTTGGCTCTGTTATACACTGAGTTAACAAACAGAAATTCCATCTTAGAGCAGATCATCAGAGGCTTATTTGACCATTTATGAGTAAACATACATAATGACTGAATATGTGAAGAGTAGTGACCTTGGGATCTATAGGCAACAGGTTTGATCTCTTTCCGAGTCATTGCTTAATTTCTCTGAGCAAGGCTAACCCACAATGTACTTCACTATACCCAGTGTATAAATGGGTGTCTTAAGATAGCCTAAAGCAAACAGACAGATAAGCACAGCTAACTTGCCACTCAATGATCGCAGATAAATATACAGTGGGCTGAATAGACTCGTGTCTGAAAGTAGACTTACTTTGAACTGTTACTTTTCTTCAACAGGTACTTTCATAGTCAGTCAATCAAATGACCAAATAATAATAAACACACCATAAACATACAAAATCATGGTTCTTACAATCAAATTCAATAAGAAAATTACATAATATAGGATCTGTCATAAATTATCTTAGGTGACCAACATTTCTTGAACAAGTCTAGAAAACATGCGTTATTTAGCGAGCTAAAATAATTTGTGTGGGTGACATTTTAGTTTTAGAAATTTTGATCTCAAAGACAAAAGAGTATCACATTTCGATAGTTATTGAGTCAAAACACAATCAGAAACAATTAATTAAGGACGGCAACGCTGGGTTTTCATGCTGATAAGCTGGTGACATCACACATTTGTTACCACACAGGTTGGAGAACACTGTTCCGTGATTTGGAAGATATTCAAAAGGTGTAAAGAAAGCTTTGTTCCGGTTTTTGAAAAGCATAGAAGTTGTTCATGTAATTTTCTGCCGATATTTTGTACATAGTCGGTCATTTTGTATACTGTACTCTCAATTTTCATTTGACGTTTCTATTATGTCATGTTCGTCGTAATCAATAGCATGTACTTACAAATGCCTAGATGTGCTCCAATTATATGAGTATCCATGTTGTAGCCATCAATAACTTAAAGCATAACATATTGTTTAACAACACGACTGTTTTAAATGCCTAAATCTGGCTATGTTTCATTTTTGCAATTATTTCTTTTGTCGACTCTTCTTTAAAATGACAGTCAATGCACGCTAACCTAAGCTTACTGGCGTGTTCTATAAATTCCTGGCAACGGTGCCCATCAGAACGGAATATAAAACAAAAATAATCCACAGTTCCTTTATTTAGTATGGTACCTTCAATCTAATTTTCATGATAAATCGCTTGGTAAAAATAACAAGAGGGCCCAAAGGGCCCTAGGTCGCTCACCTGTCATACTAGTGCATGCACACCCCTATGGTGATCCTACACATTTTCTGAATAAAATTTAAGGAAATTCAGCCTCTATTGCAAGTTTTTGTATGATTTGACCATGTGACCTAGCGTTTGACCCCAGATGACTTAATTAATATCAAACTTAACCTAGATTGTGTTGAGATGATTATGAGGACCAAATTTCATAAAGATTAAGTCGAAATTGTAACCTCTGGCGACTACACAGGGTTTTTCTATGATCTGACCTATAATTTAAACAAAATATTTCCTCAATATAACTGTACAAAACATGCTATAAAGACAGAACAATACCTAAACACTTAAAAAAAAATTATGGTTCCAGTGGGGTTTGAACCCATGAACCTCAGGAAAATGTCAATTGACATTGTGACCTTGTTTTTGACGCCAGATGACCCAAAATCGAACTTGGCCTAGATTTTGTTGACAGGATCATTGTGACAAAGTTTCATAAAGATTAAGTTGAAATTTTAACCTCTGGTGACTGACTACACAAGGTTTTTCTATGATTTGACCTATATTTTAAACAAAATATTTTGGAATATTTTTCCTCCATATAACTGTACAAATACATGCTATAAAGACAAAACAATACCTAAACACTAAAAAAAAAAAAAAAAAAAAAAATTATGGTTCCAGTGGGGATTGAACCCACGACCATCAGGAAAATGTACAAATAAATGCCTTACAGACAAAACAATACCTAAACACTCAAAAAAAAAAAAATAAATAAATAAAAATTATGGTTCCAGTGGGGGTTGAACCCACGACCATCAGGAAAATGTACAAATACATGCTATAAAGACAAATCAATACCTAAACACTCAAAAAAAAAAAAAAAAAAAAAAAAAATTATGGTTCCAGTGGGGGTTGAACCCACGACCATCAGGAAAATGTACAAATAAATGCCTTACAGACAAAACAATACCTAAACACTCAAAAAAAAAATAAATAAAAAAAAAAATTATGGTTCCAGTGAGGGTTGAACCCACGACCATCAGGAAAATGTACAAATACATGCTATAAAGACAAATCAATACCTTAACACTCAAAAAAAAAAAAAAAAAAAAAAAATTATGGTTCCAGTGGGGGTTGAACCCACGACCATCAGGAAAATGTACAAATAAATGCTTTACAGACAAAACAATACCTAAACACTCAAAAAAAATAAAAATAAAAAAATAAAAATTATGGTTCCAGTGGGGTTTGAACCCACGACCCTCAGGAAAATGTCTATGCTCCCTACAGCGCTTTGATTTCCACTTAACCATTACAATTCACACCCTCTAGAATATTTTGATATTTGACCTTTACAAAACTGCTGTGAACCCTGATACACATTTTCATTGGTTGATGAAAGTTTACTTGTATGTATAGAGTGTAGAGAGTTACAGCAGAGAGTTAAGTGACCATGAATACTACATGTTGAAAGGTTTAAAGCAAGGTTTTTCTATAATTTGACCTAGTGAGCTAGTTTTTGACCTCAGATGACCCAATATCGAACTTGACCTAGATTTTGTTGAGATGATCATTGTGACCAAGTTTCATAAAGATTAGGCCAAAATTGTGACCTCTAGAGAGGACACAACCCAATTGTTGACGGACGGACGGACGGACGGACAGACGGACGGACGGACGGACGGACGGACGACGGACGAAGTGTGATCACAAAAGCTCACTCTGTCACTTTGTGACAGGTGAGCTAAAAATCCGGCATACTTTCGGACAGGAACAAACTTTCTTTACACCCTTTATATGATGAAATATGCTATTATTCTTACTCTAGTAAGTCGGGATTTAATCCTTCTGCAGACATCTTCAACTTTACAGCAGTTCCTGGTACACCCTGTAACACAATAATCACACTAGTTACAAACATACAATAGCATGATGAGGTAACGTATACACTTGACGATTGTTCTAAGTACACACTTTTAGAACTAGAATAAATCGGGAACATAATCATCTCAACTCAATAAAACTGTTAAGATAGCATATGTTGGTGATTGTCTTTAATACAGAAGAAGAAAAACCAAGATCTGCGTGACAATCCTTGATGCGTGACGAAAATGACAAAATCACATTTTTGTCGTGCTCACACCTCAACTATGTGTAGATGTGTTTAAATCATTTCATACACGATCAACATTCGATCCCCAAACATAAAGCCATAAAAATAGTTTGTATCATTTGACGCAAATGACGCTTGAGGAGTGCGCAAGTGCGATATGAATGCTTGAAATTGGCATGCCAATAAGACTGGTAAGCTTTAATTAATTAATTGTCTGTTTTGGGGTTCTAAATACATGCACAAACTTTTTATTTTTATGGTTGCATTGAATTCTCGAAAAAGTTGCATGTTTCTATTGACTCGATTTAAAATTGAGACGTCACATGGCGTCATTTACATTTAGTCCTTGAATTCGTCAAAACACGTTTATTACAACATCTGACTGATGGTTGTATTACTTAAAGATTGTGAAATAATGTGGAATCGTTGAATTTAACAGAGTAAGTCCATTTATTTGTATGGAGCAATTTGAAGTTGAGCATGGAAGTAACTTTCAATAGGCATTTGTCATCCGGATTAATACTACAATTTAACAAAAACTCACTATTTTCGATCAATCATGTATTTTGTAAGATATGAGCACATTCTCATCACATGGAGTTTGATTTTGATGAAATTTCCTATTTAGGTTTCACGATTGAATGCCCGCCTTGTAGCCCGGACCAAAATCCGATATAATACGTCTGGGATACGTTTGCGCGACGCATCCGAGCACTACGGCAACACCAGAACATACAGGAACTCACAACGAAACCTTTACTAGAACGGATTGCACTCCATCAGCAATTGGTACACATTATTATCAATTTAATGCCTCAGAGGATGTCAGGCTATCATCAGGGCAGACGGTGGTCATACATAATATTGATGTGCGACTTTGTTGTTTTAAGCAGTGAACTAAATGGTCATTTTCCAGTATGTTATTATTATATTTCAGAATGGTGATTAACTCAACTTGATAGACGATAGTTTCCTGATTCCAATGGTATATTCGATTCACTGATAGGTCTAATACTTTTCCTGTTAAATGAAAATTACAAAGTGTGTACTTAGAACATTCGACTAGTGTATGTATGTTGAGTAACAAATAAAAGATATTTTGGTACAAAAATAGCATACGTTAAATTTTGTGTTGAGACACTAAAAAGTGACTTTTATTTAAAGGATCATTCACCAGGGCACATTACCGTATTTAGAAGCATTTAAACGAAATTTAATTATGTCAATTATATCCTTTCTCTTAAATTCAGAAATCTGCATTACTTAGGATTTTATAAGTAACACCTTCGTCAAATCTTTTTTACAAAATTTAAATGTTAAATCACAAAACTTCAGGTGTGAATAACTACTACAGTAAACTCCCTCAAAATCGGACTCCCTCAAAACCGGAATCCCCGTAAAATCGGACGATTTCCTAGGTCCCGTATTTTCGGTCCGCTGACAAGATTTTCAACGATAGTTACTTGCGGAATACCGGACGCGTATATTTGTCTCACCTGACGGAAAACTTAACGTGAACATTTTTCTTGTCTAAAATGTCACTTTGTTAATTGTTAGTTAAAGAAAGTGTCATAACAAAAGGTGCGATTAACAAGTCGTGTTTTTAATGTTTACTCTTAAACGGTCTCGCGTGTAATTTGCACAGGCGTGAAAAATACTTAGTGAAATTCGCCGCAATGAAATTAAATAATTGCCTAATTACGAACGTAATAAGAAAACGATCCTTCCATTTGATGTTTTGTTCTTGAGGTCGGTATTGCAACAAACATTTACTGGAACAAAGGATCGTTTAGCCCATCAAAATGTTGTACTTACGACAAACACTGCACTAAATCGTATTTAATTGATATGTCTCCAATTAGCTCACACTTGCATTTCGGGATTTGTATGATTGCACTGTCTATGTCATTGGATAGTTTTGATGGCTAATGAAAAAATGAGCAATTTGAGTACTCATCGATGATAGAATTGAAATATTTGCAGCTCCCTTAATGGTGATGCTCTACAAAGGTTGCACTGTACATGTAACGTAAACATGTACGTATCATGAAACACACAGTATATTCCCTATGATAACATATCAAAGTGTACATGATACAGAACTCCCACAAAACCGGTCCTCCCACAAAACCGGACTTTCAAACCGGTCCGGACAGGGTCCGGTTTTGAGGGAGTTTACTGTACTAGTATTATATCACTAGAAGAAAGACACAATACTAACCACTTGAACCATTTTGAAGAACCTCATATATCTTGGATCTTTTGATACCGGATTGTCTGGTTTCTGTTCCTCAACAGCTGGAGGAGGAGGTGCACTAGTATCACCTGCTGCCTGTTAATATATGTTATTAATAAATAATTAATAAAGTTTAAAGTCATCTCAGTTCAGTCATATGGAGACTACCAAGTCACAATTTCCTGACACTTAATGGACAATCAGCAGAAACCTGTAGCTATAACTAATTATGCTGAACGTCAAGCAAGGAAGATTTACCAATACCACTTTTAATCACTTTGGTATGTCCCGGCCACAAATCCAACCTGAAACCTTACACAGCGGTACTTGAAGCATAATTATACTCTATCGCTGGGCAAGTGAGGCAGAATGTAATACATGCAGTATCAGGTTTAATACCAAACAATACAATTAATTGTAATCCCCTACTAAAGTAAGGATATAGATCGAGCAGCAAATTAAATAATTTAATACTCTCTACTGCAGGAGTGTCAACAGGGCCAAATTAAAAATCAGAAAAAATCATATGCGGCCGACCATTTTTTCAAAAACAAAGGGCCTACAATGACATTGTGTCCATAATAAACTCAGTTTTGATTAAAGAAAATCCCCCAGAGCAGATTGTATTTACCATAACATTGCCATTTCTTGGGATATTTTCATCAAATAACTTTTATATTGGTCAGAAGCCATTGCTCTTTCAGGGATGATAAAACCGGAATTCCGGACAAATCAGGAAAATTGACACCCCTGCGACTGTTTCTAATACGTTATTACAGATGACTATACATACAGACATACAGACAGACGGATACTAGTCTGACCATGATAAAACATGAACATACTGAATTGTTCTAATGTCATAGTGAACATAGTTGTTTTAAGTCGCATGAAAGGACAAGGTTCACTAATGGCTTAATTTGGCCCTGTGATTTTTCAAAAAATAAAAATGCATTTTCCTATAAATCTGTCCTATAATTCAAATAACTTAACATTTCCTGTGAAAATAATAAGCATACATATCCCAATTTCCCTTGTAATTTGTTGACAAAACTGCCAAGAATATGACGTATATGTCATGTTTACCCCAAAATGTCATTTTTGGCCATTTTCATGACTATTAACGACGTAAATTCTTCCAAAAAACCACGATGGCACTCTTGAGACATATTTTCACATAACCAGTGTTCTGCAAGTCTTTATATATGTACAAATTATCAAAGTGTCGCAAGAGTGCCATCGTCGTTTTTGGGAATGTTTTACGCCATAAAAAGTCACGAAAATGACATTTTTTGGTAAACTTAACCTATTTCAAGTACATTTGTCAACATATTACGAGGGAAATTTGGAAAAGTATGCTTAATTTTTTGAAAGACAATGTTAGGCTATTAGAAACATAGGACAGACTTATAGGAAGATGCATTTCTATTTTTCGATAAAACTCAGGGCCAAATTAAGCCATAAATGAACCTAGTCCTTTCAACCATACTATATAATGGCTGGAAACAACGGTGTTTTTAAAACACTTTCAATCAATTTACTGGTCATCACTCAGATACTAATTATTACTACTAATACTAACTCAACAAAACATGTGCAAATGATGCATTCAACGATTCTCAGAGCTAGCACTTCGCAATCTCATTAAAATCAAATCCTTGTTTATACATGTACTTTAAAACAATATGCTCATGTAAGATCTAATGGTTCTCCATACAGGGTCATGTCAAAGTGAATTTTAAATCATCAAATAATTTGTATCATGAATATGAAGGTGAACTTGAAGCATACATGCCAGATCTCCTGCATCATGCGTGAGTCTCCTGCATTTGAGACTCTACTCCTGCATGATCGGAGGCCAATTTATCAAATCTCACGCATTTCATGGACAAAGTGGAACCTGACTTTTTTGTTTACATTATGAAAATGATGACAAATACTAATAGTTTAAATTGCTACATGAAGCATGCATGGTATTGTCATCAAAGTAAGATAAGTGAAAACAGCATATAAACTTCAATACTTTAAGTCTAAACTTTCAGCAAGGAATATCTCCTGCATTTTAATGAAATCTCCTGCATTTCCATCACCAATCTCACGCAAAGGGGTCTGCGAAACATGGCATGTATGTTGAAGTTACAAACAATATGATGCCACTGCGATCAAGAGCTGGTCATTTGAACGTGACTTGTTACAGAGTGCAGTCAGGAGTTTAACTGTGTAAAGTAATGGAGCTAATGTAAAGATCAGGCCCCATGATTATAAAGTGGGTTTTTTTCATGCTCAAGTAAACTTCAGATGTATGGAACAGTCAAAGATCTAAACACATATTATATATGTATATTTAGATCTTTGGAACAGTAAAATGTCTCATGATTTATTGATTTATAATACATTGATAGCCTGAAAGAAAGATGAAATTGTTATGGAGCAAATAGTTGGGCATGAAAAAAACTTTATAATTATGGGGCCTGATTTTAATGAAACTGATCACTTAGAATTACAAAATAGCATCAGAATATATTTTACCTGTTCAGGAGCAGCCCCAGGTGGAGGGGGTGCTGCAGGTGCCATAGGGGCTGGTGCACCAGTCGGGTCTGTTGAAGCTGGTTGTGCAGTACTAGATGCTCCACTGGCTGCAGTAACATTCTCTAAACCAGGAATAGAAGATATCTGGAACACAGCACATACATGTATCATATAGCAAACAACTAGGGTTAACAACTACACGGTAGTAATCCCAACACACTGCTTCTCAGGAACTTAAATGTCATGTATCCTGAGGTCTGTCGGAGCATTATATCGCTTTTCAGTTCTGTTAGACACCTACAAAAACAGTAAACTGCTCGGTGTATTTGGCAAACATTACTACCATGAACCAATTGAATACATTTATTCATAACACTACCACTTAAAACTGGTCATAACAGACACTCTTATTGCATGCTTTATAGTCAATGAGCAGGATGATTCAAAGACCTATTGCTTTAGACATGGTGGACAGTTAATGCTTGATTATAATTTAATATTATCACATGTTTGACGTCGCGGTAGCGTAATAAAGCCATTATTTATTTTCGATAATACACTAGTGTAATGAAGTTATCACGCGACGTCATTCAAAGGATAGGCGACGTCGTCAAAGTTGCGCTTTTATTATAGTGAAAAATAAGTAGCTATTTTATGTTTCGATCGGAAAAGGCTACCATGTGATAAAAAGAACATTACATTTGTGACTTTCCTCTTTGAATATATTAAACTCGTTGAAAAAATCGGTAAAATGCTCGGCAGAGCCTCGCACTTTATTATTTTATTCAACTCATTTAATAAATTCAATATGGAAAGACACTCATGTAATATCCTCTATTTATTGTACAGTAAAACTTTGATGCCTCGAATTGCCTTCAGACCAGAAAATAGTTAGATGCATCTATCAGTTCCAGAGGCATCTACCGCATACTAGTGTGCATCATTTGCTGGGATTGATTTGAAGGACATGTTTAAGGTATCTAGAATGTTTGAGTAAAAACTGTTTGAGCTTCAAAGTTCTGGTACAAATGTAACTTCTACTGTAGTTAGGTAGCACACATTATATATTTACTGGTAAGTACAAAAATATAAATACCTTGGCTTCCAGAAGATTCATAGTAACTTCAAGGTTTTGCATCCTATAAGATAAATTTTCCAACTTTTCCTCACAAACACAGGAAAATCTGTTAAGGAATCCCGCTGTGTGACTTACAAAGTGATTCAGGAAAGTTATAAGTCGCTTTTGGCTAATTGACTCAACCTACAATTGAATTAATATACAGAGCGGTATTCAGATTACTGACAAATATTTATAATAATCATATAATTTAAAATATTTAATGTGATTATACATGAGACTTACAGTCAAACCAGTAATTACAAGAAAACATCTGCGAACAAAAACCATTAAATATCAACAACTTATTATAAATTATCTGCAAGACCATCAATTTTTTCATCGTTTAGTCTGGTCAGACCATTGAAAATGATATTCACAGGTCTACATTTTGTGTATCACTTGAACTACAATGTAAAGAGAGACCATCTTGTAACAAAGACATGTATGTATAAAAGAGAAAGTGATACTGATACACTTGACAATACAACTTGACAAAGTGCCAACAAATGTTCACAGTTTTCCACATCAAAGAATACGGTACTTGATGATCTTTGTCCAAATGAAACCTACAAGCTTGCTGTCTCGTAATGGCAGCTTTTAAATTTCTGACCCAATCGCATTAAAAAAAAACAGACCCTTATTAGATTTACTTCTTAACGCTGATATAGGATCTGATGACATCCCGTTTGGGGTCATGTCGATGTGAACTTAAGTCTTTACGCCATCCAATCAAATCACTTCTTTCACAAATCTGAAAGCGGCCGGTGAAAGTCTGCTGAGGCGGCTTAGGATATCATTTCATTGTATGAACTATGTGACATCATTGTGCCCCATTTGAACATGACCTCTTATGGAGTATGTGTGGTCAGATCGACCCTAGGTAAAACGCAGACACATATTGCAGACAATATACATAAAGAGGGAAAACGCAGACAACATACACAAAGAAGGATTGCAGACAACAAAGACATAGAGTGATCATTGGGGTATGGAGGATTATAAGGGCAATTATAAGGGTATACTCTTATAAGGTGCGAATGGAGGTATTGATGATCAATAATGACCTGGGGCAATTAAGTTTGTCACAATTCAAAAAAAAAAAAATAATTACTTGATCAGATTTATACATGAATATCTTTAAAATGATTGTTAATTAAATGATTAGACTTAATTTAAGATTGAATTGATATAAAAACATTAATGAATATAGCTGGAGATTATACATTTTTATATAATATTTTTTAATGTAATTTAATAACCATTTTACTTATACTTTTTTATGCTATTGACAATTGAAACATTAATTATTTCGACAGGACGAAACTATATATGTGTGCGCATTTATGCCAATATGATGTGAAAAATGCTTTGAATAAGCTATTTACTTACACATATTATTAAACTATATGTATATAGTCTGCATTTTTACTCTACATTTATAGTGTAGACCTGTGTTTACTCTATCTGTATAGTGTATGCGAT
This sequence comes from Spisula solida, assembly GCA_947247005.1. NCBI lineage: Eukaryota > Metazoa > Mollusca > Bivalvia > Venerida > Mactridae > Spisula > Spisula solida. The sequence goes on along the minus strand of OX365945.1, from coordinate 24,282,179 downwards.
TTACTATATATGTATAATGTCTGCATTTTTACTCTGTATCTTTAGTGTCTGTGTTTAATATTTGTGTATAGTGTCTGCATGTTTATTACTATATAAGTATAATGTCTGCATATTTATTTTATGTGTATAGTGTCTGTATTTTCCCTCAATATCTATAGTGTCTGCAATTTTACTCTATATCTTTGTGGTTTGCATTATTATTCTAAATGTATAGTATCTGCATTTTTACTCTATATCTATAGTGTCTGCAATTTTACTTCTTTATCTATAGTGTCCTAATAGATTTAGAGGGAAAACGCAGACAACATACACAAAGAATGATCACTGGTGTGTGAAGAATGTATCGAATGCAGACTATATAGATATAGAGGGAAAACGCAGACAATATACACAAAGAGTGATCACTAGTGTGTGAAGATTTTCTAATGAATCGAAAAATGCAGACTATATAGATATAGAGTGAAAGCGCAGACACCATACACAGAGAATGATATGTTCTTGAGAGGTTGTATTCATAACTGGATGGTGAAATAAATGACCAATATAAAAACGAAAAATGTAACACATGTGTAATTGTACATATTATTTATTATTATATAAATCAAGTCAATAATAACGTTTAATAAAAACACAATATGATAACCAACATAAGTATGCATAAGTAATAAGAACAATTTAATAAATCAATACCCACTATTGATTTCAGATTTAGTGTCTGCGTTTTTACTCTTTGTCTATAGTGTCTGCAATTTTACTCTATATCTATAGTGTATGCAATTTTACTCTACTTCTACAGTGTCTGCGTTTTTACTCTTTATCTATAGAGTCTGCAATTTTACTCTATATCTATAGTCTCTGCAATTTTACTCTACTTCTATATATATAACTTTATTGCCTCCATTTTCTGGAGATATATACATGTAGTTTGCATGACAGCATATTTATACAAGAACATAATTATGATATACATATCAACAGCAAGGTAGAAAATATTATTTACAACATGTGGTCTGACAGTGAATATCAGTATACATGTATCTATAACACAGCATCAAATTTCTATAGCAACGTATATATCTATAGGTGTCGTAGCACCACCTGGCATTTTACCTCACTTGGTTTATTTAGTTTGAACGAAACGAAATTAAAAACTAAACATGTGAGAAAATGGTCATTCGATTACTGGTATAATGCATTTAGGAATTTGCAATTTTCTAATAAGAACTGAGGATACGAGCAAGTGCCAATGATACTCATTAAATGTTCGTCTGTACGACCTAGTATGTATGCACACAATTTGTCTCTGTTTACACTATGCAAGTAGTTACTGAGAGCGACATTAAACTTTAAACGTGATGTGAGAAAATATTTCGTTCTGACAGAAATAACAGTTGGGTCTACACAGTCAAACAGTTTATGTTGGAGTTCATCTCTATAAGATGAGTTGCAATTGTAACAAATAGTCAATTCGGAATGTTTTGTTGCACAGCATATCTTGACGAGATGTTTAATTATCACAAGGGAGTCTGGTCGTGCTTTAGCCACTTTCCAAGCGTTGCAAACAGTCAATGTATCGTGCACCAGTTTGAAGCGCTCGAAGTCCGCACTTAGTAATTGTCTGTTTTTCCACTCATGACATTCGAATTCGAAAATGTTTTTCTTGCAGATGGTTTTCCATTGTAGCTTGTTAGGAAATGTTCCAATAATTGAGTAGTCGGTCCAGAAATTATGGAGATCGTACTTATAAAGAATATGTTCGAGATATTTCATAAATCCGGAATGTTTATTAGAGCCACACGTTTGATGCTGGAAGAATCTGTAGTTGAATAGTTTCGTCACTAAGTCAGTTGGATTCGATCTACATAAAGTTCCAAAGAATCTCAATTTTTGTAAGTCGATATAGGCTTGTAGAGACGTAATACCGAGAAGACCGGTGACCATGTCAGAGCGAGTGCGGTGTGGAAGTCCTTGGATTCGTTTGAGACAGAAGTGGTGGGTAGATTCCAACTTTTTCATGTCGGAAATAGAAATATCATTCCAAAGTTCACATGCATATAGCGCTCTTGGTAAAACACATGTGATATAAAGCTTGACAAGCGTTGTTGGACAAATTTCGTTGTTATCGCACAGACTGTTTATGATTGAAAATAGAGTCCCTCTCATAGATTGTCTGATTGTGTCTACATCATACGGTTGTTTCCCTTTTATAGATTGGGTAATGCCCAAATGTTTGTATTGTTGTGCGCACATTATGTCTACGTTGCCGTAATTCAACTGTATTTGAAGCGACGAGCGATTGTTTGTAGATGATGTTTTCATTTACATCGTCGCACACTTTGAGGCATTGTAATTATACCTCCACTGTGAAGCGTATTTCTTGCATATTTCCAAGAGTTGGTCCAGTCCATTTCTAGTCAGTGATAATAATACAATATCGTCGGCTTGTGTTGGAGCACTGAGCTTGAGATCACAAATTTTCAAACCATGGCATGACATTTGTAGTTTGTTCAAGAGTTTGTCGATGAATATTGTATAGTAGAAGGGTGCGCATATGCTCCCTTGTTTAGTACCTTGCATGATGCGAAATGGTTCTGACAAGTATCCATTCATATATACCCGACTAGACGAGTCTGTGAAAGAATCATGTATTATTCGGAGCATTTTGCCGCGTATCCCGAAGTGGTATAGTTTATACAAAAGTCCTGGTATCCACACTCTGTCGAATGCCGATCTGGCGTCTAGAAAGCAACAGTATAGAGGGCTGTTGCGTTCACAACAGTAATTACGTGATTCCTGGAGGATAAAAGAAACCATTTTGCAGTCTTTCCCTTTCTGGAATCCGTGTTGCAGGTCGTTGAGTTTGGGTAGGAACGTTGCGTTTTCTATTCGCGTGAGTATAATTTTTTCAAACACTTTAGAAATCACTGGTAGGAGGGAAATGGCACGGTAGTTGTTTGGATCTGTTGCAGATTTCCCTTTACCCTTGTGTAGTGTAACCGTCAGTCCCGTTTTAAAGTTTGTAGGTAGGTACAGTCAGAGCTCGATATAACGACACTCAATATACTGACAAATTCATTATACTGACATCCAATTTGGGGACAAAAGTATTAAAATGCTCTATATATCCATTCAATATACTGACATATTCATTACAACGACATTTTTCTTGGAAACAAACAGCGTCGTTGTATCGAGCTCTGACTGTATTCTTTCTCGAATATCGCATTGAATAATTTTGCTAACACATCTAAAAGTTTATTCCCGCCAAATTTCAAATGTTCGTAAGTCAGGTTATCGAGGGATCCACTTTTGTAATTAGGTAGTGAGCGCACTATTGCTTTTACTTCGTCTTCTGTTACTTTGCATGACAATTGACTATTATTGGGCTGTTCACTGTCGTCAGAAAAGAAGTTTTGCACTGAATTTTCGACATTTGTTTTAAAATCATTGTCGTAATCTGGATCCTCAGAATACGAATATAGGGACTGAAAGTAAGTATGCCAGCCAGACAAAATCTCGTCTGTTGTTGAATACGTTGTACCACTGAATATCATATTACATTGTTTCTGTTTCACTGTTGATCTTTTAGATTTGAGCAATTTCCAGAATGCATTCTGATCAATTTCAGCTGCTTTGTCTATACGGACCAATTCCTCCTTTTCAAAGTGATGTGCTGCTTCCCGTAGTTGTCGTCGAAAGATACGTTTATTTTCTTTGTACTGTTGATATAGCAGTCCATTTCGAGTCTTGCCGGCATTACACCAAGCATGCCAAGATGTCTTTATTTCATTATGTAGCTCTTTCAGAGTTTTTGTCCAGTAAGGTTTCAGGCACTTTTTGAACTTCCGTAAGTGTAATGTAGATTTAGCGGCGGCGGATATAGTGCTAACAAGTATGTCGTAATCTTCGTTTATATTGTCGAATTCTAACGGTTCCCTTTGAAGGTTTATTGTTAATGTTTCCTTATATTGATTCAGATCCATATTGTTTTTCCACGAATAATTCACTTTAGCGAAAGGTTCAGCCTGGTTGGGGTTGTCTGTGGATGGATTCACTAATAAAGTTAGCAGTATTGGAAGATGACGTGAAACATTCAATGGAGCGTCATCGTTGATACAACACTCAATTACTTCCGTTTGTAATAACTCGTCTATAAGTATGTGGTCAATCAGCGTGGGTTGATCTCTTGTGTACGGCACAAACGAATAGTTTGGTCCTTTACATAATTCCATGGATGTTATATCTACCAGACTGTGTTTGTCTGCAAATTTAGTGAGATACAAGTCGCGGGATCGTTGTTTATAAGAAGTTGAGTTACGGAGAAATGTCCCATTGAAGTCTCCCATTATGACAAGCTTTGACTGCGGACGATATGAATCACAAATATCGTTAAGTTTGTCCACTTCATCTTTGAATAAGTCTATCTTATGATTAAAACACGGCAAGTAAACTTGCACAATATATAATGTTTGATCACTTAAGCTTACTTTCATTGCGGTTAGCCTATCACTACCAATGTCTAAAATTTCTATCATGTTATGTAATGATTTGTGCCATAAGAAAGCGACACCACCTTTACCAATTCTCCTGTTATTGATTATTTTCGGATGTTCACAAATAGTCACGTGCGATTTGTCATTAGGATCAACACTATCAAGAAGGTACGAACTATGTTCCAATAACCAATGTTCCGATATGCCACATATGGATATTTGCCTAGTAACAAGTTGTTCGAGCAAATAAGGTATACCAGTCATTATGCCTGTCGCGTTCCATGTCATTAGTCGTAGTTCCATGAATAATGATTAATCGACGTTCGCGTCGTTGTGACTACGGGGACCTTCATGATATCGATGGTGGTGCGCTGCGTAGTCCGACCTCTTCATCCATGGACGAACTGAAATTCCGTCTGGCCATGTGTCCGGATGTTCGATGACGTCACTATACTGTTCGTCCACAACAATTTGGGCAACCTGGCAATCAGTACGTCTAGTATAGAGGAATTTCACAGATTTACAGGGTATATCTAGACTATCCAGGAAATCATATAGTCCATCTTCATTACTGTCGAGGTCTATTCCATTAACAATGTATGATTTCGCTCTCTTGCGTATAACACCTTTGAATCGGACACGACTTTCAGTGTCAGTAGTATTGGATGTCACTCTAGCTTCAACTATAACTTCGTCGGTATTTTGAACATTTTGATTGTCACTTGGCAGCTCTCCAGTTATCATATGGGTATTCATGTTTTCAAAGATCGGTGTAGCGGTGTACTGAGCGCATTTCGTGAAGCTGTTAGAATGTACAGGACCAGATATATCAGTATAAAGAGATTCAGGTGAGTGCTCTTTCCTGTTGGCTTGAGGCTTCACTCGAGAATCGGCATCGACTGTAATAGTGTTAACTAGTGTCACCATTGAAGATCCAATAGTAGAACATATAGTGTCTGCGTGTTTACTCTATATCTATAGTGACTGCAATTTTACTCTACTTCTATAGTTTCTGCATTTTTACTCTTTATCTATAGTGTCTGCAATTTTTACTCTATATCTATAGTGTCTGCAATTTTACTCTATATCTTTGTGGTCTGCAATTTTACTCTATATCTTTGTGGTCTGCATTATTACTTTAAATGTATAGTGGCTGCATGTTTACTCTACTTCTATAGTGTCTGCGTTTTTACTCATTATCTATAGTGTCTGCAATTTGACTCTATATCTTTGTGGTCTGCATTATTACTTTAAATGTATAGTATCTGCGTTTTATTCTTTATCTATGTTGTCTGCAATTTTACTCTATTTCGATAGTGTCTGCAATTTTACTCTATTTCGATAGTGTCTGCAATTTTACTCTGTATCTATAGTGTCTGCAATTTTACTCTACTTCTATAGTGTCTGCAATTTTACTCTATTTCGATAGTGTCTGCAATTTTACTCTTTATCTATAGTGTCTGCGTTTTTACTCTATTTCTATAGTGTCTGCAATTTTACTCTATTTCTATAGTGTCTGCAATTTTACTCTTTATCTATAGTGTCTGCAATTTTACTCTATTTCTATAGTGTCTGCGTATTTACTCTATTTCTATAGTGTCTACAATTTTACTCTTTATCTATAGTGTCTGCAATTTTACTTACTCTTTATCTATAGTGTCTGCAATTTTACTCTACTTCTATAGTGTCTGCAATTTTACTCTATTTCTATAGTGTCTGCAATTTTACTCTATTTCTATAGTGTCTGCAATTTTACTCTTTATCTATAGTGTCTGCAATTTTACTCTACTTCTATAGTGTCTGCAATTTTACTCTATTTCTATAGTGTCTGCAATTTTACTCTTTATCTATAGTGTCTGCAATTTTACTCTATTTCTATAATGTCTGCAATTTTACTCTACTTCTATAGTGTCTGCGTATTTACTCTATTTCTATAGTGTCTACAATTTTACTCTAAATGTTTAGTATCTGCAATTTGACTCTATATGTATAGTGTCTGCAGTTTTACTATATATGTATGTGGTTGGGATTTTTACTCTATATTTTAGAGTCAGCATTTGAAATTCGATTTCATTGCTTCACATGCATACGCTTGTATGCATTCTATATTTTAATTAAACTTTTTTCAATAACATCACAAAAACTAATCAATTCAATCTTAACTTAATTCTAATTTATTTAATTAGATCTAACAATAATTATAATTTCAATAATATAAAAACTTATGGCAATATTCATGTATAAATCTGATCAAGTAATCAAATGTATTTATTTGATTTGTGACAAACACTTAATCTGTTAATTGCTCCAGGTCATTACTGATCATCAATACCTCCATTCGCACCTTGCAAGAGTATACCCTTATAATCCTTCTTACTCCAATGATCACTCTATGTCTAAATTGGTTATTTAAAGTTAAGACCTTACTTGACCAGCATGGCTTTTCATTTGTGTTTCTCAACCCATATAGTGTAGATGTTGATACATTCCATTTACAATTTAAGTCGCGTGTAATGGATGTGTTTTTACAAACATGGCGAAATAGTATTGCTAATAGCCAATCATTATTGCTTTACAAATCATTTAAGCTTTCATTTGACTTTGAATATTACCTCAATGCTATGCCACGCAAATTATGTACTGCTCTGTCGCGTTTTAGACTTGGTTCACACGATCTTTGTATTGTTACCGGTAGATATGCAGCAAATACAATTGATAGACACGAGCGGGTGTGTACATTATGTAATGGAAGAGACTTAGAAGACGAATACCATTTCTTAATTATCTGTCCAGTTTATCTTGAATTACGTAAGAAATATTTAAAAAGATATTTTTACAATAGGCCAAGTGTGTTCAAGTTCTTAGATCTAATGCAGTCTACAAATAAGCATATCTTAAATAATCAAGGACATTATATTTTGGAAGCGTTTGCTGTTAGAAAAAATTTAGCTAGCAACATTGTTTATACATAGTATTGAAAATTGAATTTTTGAATTATAATTTTGTTGTCGATTTTGTGCGTATGCGTGTGTGTGTGCGTGCGTCCATGTGTGAGTGCGTGCGTGCGTGCGTGTTTGTTTATTTCGAGTTCAACCTCGAAATCTATGTATTTTCACTGACTCTTGTAATTGTTTAATATTAATATTTTCTGTGTCCTTATTCTAAATTTCATATTCTCTTCACCTGTCAAGTTTATTTATGCATGTATTTATTATGTATGATGACAGGGCCGTATCCAGGAATTGTTTCCTGGGGGGGCCAAGAGGGGTGGGTGCGGGAGGGGTATCCCCTCCCGGTCGATTTTTTTAAAAATCTTGTTATTGTAATGGTGCATTTTCCTGCACTTTTAGCTTTAAAAATCAGACTTAAAAATAACTAACGTAGTGCTACTAATTAGTGTTCCCTCTCCAAGCGAAGATTTTTTCGGTTTTTGCTTAAAAATGATGCAATTTCCTGCACTTTTAGTTTGAAATCAGACATTAAAATAATTAAAGCAGTGCTACTAAAGAGATCTACTAATTTTTAAAAACTTAATAATCTGATCATTCATGTTTTACCATTTTAACAATAAGTATTAAGAAATCCAAATTCATACGAACATGATTTTTTTAATGTAATGTGATTTTCTGCACTATATAATTATATAAATTATGAACTTTTATATTCGGATATAAAATTGGACTACTACATTTGATTTATGAATCAAATTTCAATGAAATGGATGCATATTTAAAAATATTTCAAGAATGTGACCATTACTTTCCACACTATATATAGGAATCCTAATTAATCACCCCATCAAACAATTAAATAATATACCTATTTTCTCACTGTAATGATTACATGAAAGTTAGTAACTTACATTTTAACTATCAATTCTTCAAGTCAAACTTTAATCTTTAATCATCATGCCCTAATTTGATGGGATTAAATGGTGATAACCATTGACATCATTATGTAATATCTGACTGACCTTCTTTAATCAACCTAAACACACTTAATTTGTCCTGTTGAGTGCTCGATTAGTCATGCCTGGGGCTATACAATATATACACAGGATGTCATCTAGAATGTCCAATATACAGGTCACTACCAGTATGATAGATGCCGAAAGATTTAGTCTGTCCCAAGAAATAGATCAGTGGTGTATTAAATCAATAGTTGTAGGGGCCGAACAAATCGATATACGATAAAAACGTAGCTAGCCAGCCAGCTGGGGGGGCCAAGGCCCCCTGGCCCCCTACCTGAATACGTGCCTGGATGATGAGCTGTACAGCTCAAGTCTGAAAATAAAATGTTCTGTTCTGTTCTGTTGTCTGCAATCCTTCTTTGTGTATGTTGTCTGCGTTTTCCCTCTTTATGTATATTGTCTGCAATACGCATCTGCGTTTTACCTAGGATCGGTCAAATCTATCTAACAGCGTAAAGGAATGTAGCAATTTTTTTTATGTTAGGACACGGATATACACAGAACGGATAAGCAGGTCTAAAAATAGCCTAATTATGACCTGACTACCCATAATGCATTGCGCGCTTCGGTAAGCACGATAATTGTGAACATGGCTTATCCAAAAGAAATCTTTTTTTCGTGTCAAAACCACAAAACTAAGTGGTTTGACCATTTTCAACAAATAGAGGACATCCCAAAGATCACAAAAAATATTGATTTATAAGAAAAACAGTCGCAAATAAGTTTCCTTAGGGATTAAAAAAAAAGTAAATATCGGAAGCAATCCAAAACCCGTCGATTGAAAATTTATCGATTAGGATAGGTCACAGAAAATGTGGTCTATGTCACAATTGACAGATGAATCGTCCAGGCTATCTATTTAAAAACGTTCCAAACACACAACGGAACAAATAAACACCCATCTTTGCTTATTTAATGTATTTCCGTGGTTAGGATCTGATTTGAATGCAATTGTTTTAAAACTGTGTGCGGCAGATTGGTTTGACTACTCAATACATTGTTTCCATAACCATACTTGGCCATTTTGGAAGTGGGCCTTTTAGACCTGATTCCGGTATACTTAGACTATATATATAGCTCTGCCAACTGAGGAAGTCTGGCCATATATGGCACATATGGGGTCCAGTTTTGGCATCCTCTAGGGCTATACATGCTTCTCACTATGCAGGAATCCTCCGAAGCAGTCGCACAAAAAATAGTTTACACCAAATTTTTCTTATTACACATCACACCGGCGCCCCATCACACTAAGTTGCAATTGCAAATGAAATAGAGTAAAACTAGAATATTGAAACGTACGAAACCATTGTGTGCAAAACTCACAGTGCGAGCTAATTTGAGGACGAATGATAAATATAAGATACCGATTTAACAAGCACTTATTTATCATAAAAATGGATCTCATACCTTTGTGTAATCAACTCCTGGTCCCACCAATGGCAGTCCGTCAGAATCCATGGTGTTTATATGATCAAACCAACAAGACAAATAGACAGGAAATTGAATTAATCAGTCGATGTTTACTCAGTTGTCGTTCCTGATACGCACCCACTAAAATCAAAGCACTGAAGATATTTCCATAAACGGTATTTCATTTCCGACTAGACGGCCCTTCCCGTGTTAACTGGCTGCACGGGTTTTATGAGTTGAGATACGACGATAACGTGTTAATTAAATGTTACAATATAAATATTTTTAATGTCGAAATTTCATCTGTGAACTGTATCGTCTATGGCCCTGTTTCGGTGACTGACCTGTTTCGGTGACCTGATTCTCCGCGTGCCGTTTTCTATTTTGAAGAGCTCCGTGACGTCACACATGAACGCTATCTCTAGTGTAAACAAATACCTGTCAACGCTGTCAATCAAAATAAAAAATGCGCTTCAAAGACGTAAGTATCCCTTTGATTCCATAACCCAGTGATATTTTTGCACATTTTCTTATTACTTTTTAGACTACTCCCTAAAAATGCCCTAAAATCGATCCCAAATGCTAAAATTTATGTTTTACCGGTGACTGTTGTTTTCCGTCGTCTACTGATCATAGTCACATGACTTAAACAAGTCACGCCCATTTTTTAATGTACAGGGTGTGCCCAAAAGTTAGTGTCATTCTTATACGTTTTACTTTTAATTCGGATTGGACCTCATAAGATATTTTGATATTGATCCTTTTTTATCTTCTTTTTAGGCACAACCATGTAAGATTAGGGCTGATAAAGCTGCGTACAGATGTTACTCACCTTCAGCAATGACTAATGCTTACAGAGCTTGCTTAGAAGACAATATGCCTGTGAAAAGGGCTTCAATTACTTATGGTGTTCCCCAAACAACATTAAGACAGAGAGTTTTGGGCAGAGTTAATCCTGAAACTACTTCATCAGGTATGATATAATGTACATTAAATACATGTATTCAGTATGCATCTGAATTTATAATGTTGGTGTCCATTTTTGGCATTTATGTCTCTTCTTTATGAAAATATCAATGTGCTTTGACTGTTTAATAATAATCCATAAAACTCTAGATGATTAAATAAAACTGAAATGCTTTGTGTGGTGTTTTAAGAAACTCATTATGCCAGGTTTTTTTTAAATTACTTTTGATAAAATATATAATTTTAATATATCCATCTTATATTGTGTTCTCTGTATTTTTTTAATTTTAGGTCCACTACCCGAGCTGTCTCAAGAAGAAGAGTCCTTTCTTGTCGAACATCTTAAGTCAATGGCAACTTTGGGATATGGGTACACTGCAAGTGAGGTGGTAAATATGGCATCTAACTATGCGATTTATCTAGGGAAAAGAGAAGATGAACATCCATTCAGCACCAAATGGTTTAGAGGTTTCATGAAGCGCTGGCCAGAGCTCAATGTAACTAAACCTAGGGCTCTTTCTAATTACAGAGCGAAAGCCAGCTCGCATGAAATAGTGGATGCCTATTTTGATAGACTTGATCAAGTCCTTACTAAATTTCATCTGAAAGACAAGCCCCATTGCATTTATAATGTTGATGAAAAGGGTATTCAAACAGAACACAAACCACCATATGTAGTAAGTGGTGATACATCCACTCCCGCAATTACTGCATCTAGGTCGGCCATTACTACCATTCTTGGCTGTGGGAATGCAGTTGGGACCATGCTCCCCCCATATTATATTTTCAAGGGGAAACGTTTCAGAGATGAGCTACTCACTGGAGCAATTAGCGGTTCACAAGGTATTGTAACAGATAGTGGATGGTCGAACTCTATGTCATTTTTACAATTTCTAGACACTCATTTCCTCCGGTATATTCAACGGGGAACTGAAAACCAACCAGTGTTACTAATTTTTGATGGTCACAAATCACATATAAATGTTCCAGTATTAGAATGGGCAGACAAACATAATGTTGAACTCTTTGTATTACCAGCACATACCAGCCACTTACTTCAGCCCCTTGATGTTGGTTGTTTCGGTCCTCTACAGAGAATTTATAACAGTGAGTGCCATAAATTTATTCGGGAAAATCCTTATACAACAATAACGAGATATAATGTAGCTTCATTGTCTTCCAAGGCTTATGGACATGCTTTGTCGGTTAGTAATTTACAGTCATCCTTTAAGCGCACAGGTATATATCCATTTGACCCATCTGCCATTGACCAAGAAAAACTTGCTCCATCAACAGTATTCCATCCATCCATACCATGTCAGTCTCATTTAATTCCGTCCGTTTCAAATGATCCAGTAGATTTCTTTACTGAACAGTGTGGTGTGATTTCCAAAAAACAAGCAATAGAGAAAAAAGAGAATAACACATTGAGCAAGGTAGTAAGTGGCACTTGCATTACAGCTGAAGACACCCTGCAAAAAATAAGAGATCACCAAGATAATCAGAAAAAAACAACCAAAAGAAAAAATGACAATGTTGTAAATAAAGGTAAAAAAATGCTAGTTGTCCCTAATAAAAAGGCTAAAAACACTGAACCAGTAGCAGGCCCATCCGGGTTGCAGGCCATTCCCATATCTGATACTGAATCAGAATGTGAAAGTGAAATTGCTGAGGAGGATAAATGTTGTGTGTGCCACAGATTCCAACCAGAACAAGTAAAAGATTGTGTTTCACTGGTGATTACTAAATGGGCACAATGTGACTTTCCTAATTGTCCTCACTGGACTCACCTGATCTATTGCTGTAAAGAAAGAGTTGTCAGGAGGCATGACAAATTTATTTGTCCTTGTCATGATGAAGAGTAATGTGTGTAATTGAAATAAAAATATTGTAAATACGTTCATTTGACAGTTCATTGTTTCAATTCATGTTCCGTGTTAACTAATTGTTCCTTTAATGTGTAAAAACTTTTGCTGACAGACTGTATTTTGGATAAAATCCGAGGTCACCGAAACAGGTCATATGCATTTCCGCTGACCTAATTTCACGGTCATTTAAATGGCCGCTTCCAGTGTAACGATGTGATGGATGACTAAGGTTTTTTGTTGCAGAACGATGCGTATTGAAGTAAAGTAAAGGTAAGAAATCGGCATTTATCTGTTTTCAATATATTTAACAAGATCCGAGGGAATCGACGTTAAGGTCACCGAAACCGGTCCATCCACGATAATTGTTTACCTCCAGCCACGCACGTTTATTTCTAGTTCTGGATACCATAACTAAATGGTCTTTTATTTACACTGACTTGTCGGCCTTTTAGTTATGGAATTACCCTCTTCAATAATCAACTGTTTAAGCTTAACGCCTAAAATGCATGTTCATAGTTCAAAAATCGCCCAAAAACTATAATTTACGTATAAATGTAATATTTTTCAAGTGTTTTGTCTTAAAACAGTCGATGTAACACCTACTGATAATCATATATTGCTTAAAGTTTATTTAATTCCGGGTTTGATCAGCTCCCGCGGCCATTTTGAATAATTAATTTATCGCAGGTGCGTGCGAGAGCCGTTTTCGAAAAATCCGTTATTTCTTGAAACATGGTCGAAAACGTCTTAAAATTAAACAAAACCTTTAGATATACCTTTACATAAGAAACAAACACGTTATTTTTGCTATAAATCATGTAACTCCCATTTACACAAATAAATATTGCAATTTACGCAGCCGACAATCAAAACATTGATCACGTGGTTCGTTTCGGAACACTTTTGTTATAATCCCATTCAAATAAATGGCGATCGTAAACGAAAACAGTGAAATTGTACTGGTTTGAAACAATCGACGGAATTAATGGTATTTCTTGCAAAACATTTTGTTTTTGGGGGTATACTGATAGAATATGCTCCAATTGATAGGGTGTCAATGATTATTTAGTTTAAAGCGTGCGTTTTGTCATAAAACGAACGCGACTCAAACTGAGACGTAGAGCTGTTAGGTTTCAAAGAACAAACGGCTTTGACGATGAAATGGAATGATCATCGTCAAAGACCTTGGACTAGTTTATTTCGTGCTCTAGCTGTCTCATGGTTTCGTGTCTTCTCCTGGAATCCGTGCTCCGTTTGTAATAAAGCTTTAATATATGCGCCTCATCGTTATATCACGCACGTTAATTAACGTGCGTGGTTATATTAGTAAAAATTAAATTACCCAAAATAATGATCACACTTGTAAATTGATAAGTGTGTTCATTATTTTGGGTAATTTAATTTTATTGTCTGTATCAATTGAGGCAGTCATCTTTGAGGACTCATCATGCATGTACAATGTAGCTTGCGCATGTACCGGGGAGACTTTGGTACTCTCGGACATGGGACATACAGTAAGGCATATGTGTACGAACTTACTCATTTTATCAAGTCTCTGCGAACGGGTTCATCTTCGGAAGTTTCATGTGGCAAGGTATAGAAAAAAATCTAGCGAGTAAAAGGTGCACATGGCTTTAACCCTTGAAAGTGAAATTCCAAAAAAGTTAATACACTCAGAGACTATAGATATCTATAGTCTCTGATACACTGTTTCGAATTATTTAAGCTTGAATACTGGTAATATTATGTATGTCAATACATGTAGTTAATAACTATGTGCTATATGTTCTCTTTCACGGACCTCAACAGCGTGTTCAGCTGTGTAACCTATGTAAAGGGTCAGGGACTTGTAACTGAACTCTGCGGTCATGATAATAATATGAACACTGATGGTCTGGGAACTGAAATTTGGTGTAATTTTTGAGTCGTGTTTTAATTAAGTAAGTTTGAAGCCAGTTTGAAGCAATATATATCCAAAAAAATTTTCATTTTGATTGTTTTAGACTGTGGTATTAAATAATATACGTACTGAAAATAGTATGCAGAAACAATTAACGCCCGTTGAAGAATACCGATTGGAACAATTATTTCCAATATTGTACCTTACTCTGATAAGTCGTCCTAAATGACTGCCTCAATTGATACAAATGGCGGCTATTTGTGTGATGAAGACACGAACATATGAGACATATACTTACATAAGTTGGTTGTAGTTCTATTCATAAGCTCAATCGCATGTTACTCAAAAGAAGCCACAGGAACGTAAATAATGCTATTTGATAGCCCATGTCATATCAGTTGTTGTTATATCTTGTTGGGTAGTTTGTTTGCGTTCGACTGCCAGTCGTTAATATGTGTGATCATCCGGCTTTGCATTGCTTTATATACTTGGCCGATGATCTCCGGCTTCGAGGGAAAATACAGCTGTGTGCATGATTGTGATACAAGGAATCCTAGCTCTTTCCAAACATATATACTCAATGGTTCCTTAAGGTTCCCTGTTTATAGCACCGATACACGCGGGACTCTCTCTGGGTTACCAACAATTTCATCTCAAGTTTGGTGGGAACACTGAAAAGTGTTCCGGAAATAATTTGAATCAGGGAATTATCGATCCGTAGCCAAGAGCGTTTTAATCCCATGACCACCGTACCAGCCACGACTGTTATAATTGACTTCAGTCTTTGCTTGAAAAGTCATACTAAAGTCTTACCAAACGATAATCTTACCTGAATGTAACAAGGACTATTGGGAGACGGGGATCATACATTCTATATTGAACTGTATATTGTATTTATATGATATACTCTATATAATCATACTGTATAATCATCGTATATCAATATGTTATTATAACACGCAAGATGATCGTGAATAAAATACATACAATAATTAACATCTATAGACTGTAATTAACGCATTTAACAAAAATTGATTACAAGTTGATATAAAGCTGTTATTTTATTACCAGTTCATTTCCGCACTTAAATCTTACAAACGCAAATCAACAAATTGCCATACATCTGCTTTCCAACTGAGCTGTTATTGCAACTGCGTACTGAGCATTGCTTTTTCTTGTTAGCCAATGACTACTTTTCGACATAGGGGATATAAGTTTGATGTAAAAATAAGCTTCGTCGATTTTGGATTGAAGGTAACTAAAGCAAGAGGCTCCACCCTTTGCTAAAATAAGACGGGGTTTGGAAAGGTATTGTCCCTTCATTATTAAGCCGGTTTAAATTTTTATTTCAATGGTTTGTTTAGCTTTGTACCAATGTGAAAGATATTGTCTCGGACTTTGCGAGTGGAATATCTTTGTTTAAGCTCATTTTAGTATTATGTATTGGTACTAAAGCGAATACAAGTAAGCCAAGGGGAACTAGCGATGTATACTGACACGACTTATCATATTTTGTGGTGGCGAACAATAAACACACTCATGTCTGTCAGTCTTATAAATGATTGCTAGTCAGATATCAGTTATCATTGGATACATAGACCATCTAGTCATAGTATCTTCTTAAAGTTTCGGATAAACTCCTCAAGTTCTCGAATACACGTTGTGTTCATTTTACAAGAATACATTCCACGCTCCGCCAGGTACGCAAAATCGATTATACCAGCAATAGTTTCGAATATAGGATCAACTAAAACATGATCACTTCGGGTCTGAGGCAATGCTCTCTCATCCTTGTAGTGTAATATCACCAAAGCTGCCGTCTTTGGATCTACAAGGGAATGATAAAAACACACAAATAAATATTATAATTAGCACACATTAAATCAAGAGCCGGCTATTGAGGCACAATCGACGTTCCTGTGTTCAGAACAAACTAGATAGTATATGTTAAATAAATATATGTTCTAGTTTTAGTCTAGATAGTTTATTAAATCATCATGCCTATCGAATTGCCTTTAAACCACAGTTTAACAAGTTACCACATGCAGTACAATGCACTAGAATTTATATATTATTAATCTACTTAAAAGTAATGTTATTTCCCTTAAACAAACTATTAAATGATATTCTTACGATAAATATAAGCATATCTGCCAATATATGTGCATATGTTCGAGCATCTTGTTACAACAAAGTGCGGTCAACATTAATTATACCCTCAAACTTACGCAGAAGACCCTTTAATGCATTCTTTGCATCCGTGCGAAGTCTTGAAGCGTTCACACACATTATCAATAACGGATCGTCTGGATTAGCGCTCGCAAAATCTTGTACAGATGTGTAAACGACTTTTAAACCAGGTTCTAACACCAATTTAGACAATAACTCCTCGTACGCCTTCTTGACAACGTTAGCCGTGCCTTGTGACATGTACACTTGAACTGAAATAAAGAAAATCTCTAAAATACTATTCAAAATATGATAAGGGCAAACAAATTTTCCTTGTGAATATTTTGCAAAGTGAATAAGATGGGTTGATGGAATTTTTATACAACATAATGTTATATCTGCAGTATAAGGTGATTAGGTGATGTTTTCATACTAGTATTTGTACAGCTTTTCCTTAAACTGTTGTATTGAGTAAACTTATAAGCCGGGCATGAATATACCTAGTAGATTTCATGACCCCTATTAAAATTAGAGTTGTACAGAGTTGCCGTGTAATTCTGCGCCCCTTAGGAGTAGTTACCTTCTACATTTTAGATAATTGTATTTGTAAAATGAATTGTGGTACTGTTTGAATAGATACAACCTCCATTGACAAATGTAAACAATTCAAAAAATAATATATTTGATGAACTTGATCGAATATCCTCATAAAATAAGATGGTTACTTGTTTCCATGACATAACTTTTTCGGCTAATTCTGCGCATACGGCATTGTGATTTGTACAGTAAGTTTAAACGATTTGACGAAATATTTAACTCAGTATAGAAAGAATAGGTCATTAAGACAAAGGTGAGTAAAGGGGGAAAGTTTGTCATCCATTAGAAAAGTGTATTTATTCCATTTACGGGCGTATACATGTGTCATGTGGTACGTCTAATTAATGAAAACTGCCATGTTTCAAATTTCCTTAAATAATACTTTTCCGATGCCGTTTATGTGATTAGATTGCTTCATGTACTCAGTATTATATGTACTCAGGATAACTAAACTCAATAAACACCTGAGTACGTAAGTCAGATTTGTCTAGGGAAGCATTGACTTGTGACCATGATGGTGTTCCATAACAAACATCATCACCCCTTTAAGGATAAGTTCCAAAACCATAATGTTTGTTCTTATGTCTTGCATTTGTGTACTTCAAGACATTATAAAAGCGTCCGGTAATACATGTTATCCGGTAATACCTCGAATGCCAGTACACAGATTAAAAGCAATATCATTGAAAATTGTATGATTGGAGATAAACTTGATAGTCTTTGTAAATAGGCTTTTGTTCACAGTCAAGTGGTCTTCAACATTGCACTTACTTTTCATAGGCATATTGCGTCAATGCAATACATATATATCTTTATTTCAATATGCTAAGTATATGGTCAATTGATTAATTATGTACAACACAATAATACTGTAATTAGTCTCACCATTAATTTTTGTGTCAATAGCGCTCACACCTTCATTTGATATGTTGATGACATCCATCCTTTCATTTGGTTTGTTAATGACGCCCACTTCTTCATTTGGTCTGTCAATAACGCCGTCACCTTCATTTGGTCTGTCAATAACGCCAGCATCTTCATTTGCTTTTTCAATTACCTCGTCACCTTCATTTGGTTTGTCGATTACGTCAGACCCTTCATTTGGTTTGTTAATAACGCCTACATTATCAATTGGATTGTCAACAGCACTTTCATTTGGTTTGTTAAAATCGTCATCAATTATTGGAGAGTCTTCTCTGCATTGCTCTTTATCTGTTTCTATCAGTTTACAATTTACTAAGGACACATGGTCAAGATGTCTGCTATCATTGGACGTTTCGTCTACCGTTTGTGATTTTGGAGGTATATCGTTGGTACCTCGGCCCTCATCATCTGATGTTTGCTCACTTTTATTTTCCGAGATACCATTTTCAGGGGGATCATTCAAATTTGGATATAGACATCGTTCGTTTTGCAGTTTGGTGGTGGCCGAAGCTAAAGTGTCTTTGTTGTAGTTTTGTTCACTACTAGGGACATTATTAGTATCGGGTGGCTGTGTTTCGTCTTCAATACTCTGATCCCTGTTCGTGTGTCCGTCTCTTTCATCGTGACGATTTGTCGTATGTGATGCTGCTTTAGTGTCATTTGCGTGTCCCTATCAAATATTGAAAACATACTATGAAACGGAAGCAATGCTACAGTGCTATGAATTTACATTAATGGACCGATATTGCATCGGTTTGTTTGTAGAATGATTTTGACCATGCTATGTTTTAAACAACTGATTGACTAAGTTATGCAAACGGTGCAATACAAGTTTCTTCCTGTAACTTTACGTTTCTCTCATTAATATTACAGTCATTGTATTGTCAGTGACAAACATTTATGTGCAATGCATAGGGAAAAATTGGGAAGGGGGTCTTGCCCCGTCCCTGGATTTTTGGTTAACTTATATATTTACACGAATTAATCAGGACATCAGACTGATCAGGCCACCCATCTAAGAAAAAAGCTGGTTGGAACTCCTGAGCAAATGAATAGAATCCGTGCATGTAAGTGTTGAAACTTGGACATTTAGCGGTTTAGTTTTTCTTCGCGTTCAGCTGTGTATTGGACTTTGTGCTTTGTAATTATGGTATGTGATGTTTTATGTTTTCTGTGCTCGGCTGTTTAAGTTGCGTGCTGCCTTCCCTGTCGGATTTTCTATTATCGTTTTGAGCATTTTCATATTGTACAAATGTTCGATTGTTTCATGTCCTCATCTTTTGGAGAAATTGTCAACTTTTAATTCCTGGAATACTAGTTTGGTCAACTCTCTGTCGTTAATACACAAGAACGAAATTAAAACGACATTAACAGTTAAATACATTGAAAACAAAGACACGTGTCTGAGGTTCAACTTTCACATCGACACTTGACGTTTGAAGTAACTTTTCAACGACTGCACCTGATATTTTAATTGCGAGATATGAGATAAGAGGAATCAAACAATACTGTTAAAATAACATAATATGTTCAATAGCATTACCTTGCCCATCCTGTCGTAAGAACCAATTACACGTTTGTTCTGGCAAGACCGTCGCATTTTATAACAGAAATAAAAACAAAAGATGAGAGCAATGAACAAGGTCACGGCCATTTTTGATGTTCCCCCGGACAGATATCAGTAAGCACTGTGTCGGTACCATTCCCTGCTTTCAATAACGAAGGCCTGTCTTTGTAAGAGAGTCTGAAATATCAAGTGTTGCATTCAGTAAGTTAAATAATCTAGACGCATTATTTAGATATAACTCTAGCGCGATCAAATGCAGTACAAAAACAATCCGCTATATTTATCGTTTCGGAATATTTAGGAGCATGCGAACTTTATACGCTGTGCCAAATGTTTAAATGTTTTCATATGCAAATTTTACGGTCCTTTTTAGTCCTTAACAAAAACATAAGCAATTTTGTGTTTGTTTGTGTACTGCAATTAGCGCGATAGAGGTTTTTATACAACAAATTACAAATATAACACATT
The DNA here is from genome assembly GCA_947247005.1 of Spisula solida. Lineage (NCBI taxonomy): Eukaryota > Metazoa > Mollusca > Bivalvia > Venerida > Mactridae > Spisula > Spisula solida. The sequence goes on along the minus strand of OX365945.1, from coordinate 24,261,847 downwards.
TAACTCATATCGTGTATTACAAAATTCTTGCAATTGGTGTGAATGTGTGTAACAATGTATGTGCTCAATAACACATGCAATTAGTAAATGCCATTGAACATGTGTATAGTCAAGCACAAATGTCCTTGGTATAGTGCGCCCACGATACCAAGAAAGGCGGGACTATTATGGTATATTAAAACAGGTGGATTAGTTGTGCACGGTGTATCAGTGATGTTTTAATACCAAACTGACCATACTATGTATCTGTTTACGAAGCGGGCTTGTGCTGAACAACGAAATTGCAGATGCATGGGTACATACAAAATGAACAAAGTTTTAAAAAAGGCACAGTGGCCAAACTTTTTTGTAATGTTCTATTTTTACTATTAAGTAGACAATGCATATACAAACAGGAAGGTTGACTAAGGGGCTTCCACTTTGGTATCGACAGCGCGAATGCCACTGGTACTGTACTTATAAATCGTACTTTCGGTTCCGTTTTCAAAGTTTCGTCAATATACGTACATAGATCTATATATCATGCCCAAATAAAAGCATTGATCGAGTAAGAATACTTATTGAAACACAGTAAAGTATGTTATTACAAAATCAAAGTACGCTGATGTATCACGACAAAAATCTTACCGAATTGATGTTTCATTCGTTTAGACAATCCATAACACCATTAGCTATATCACATGATAGTTATTTATAGAATAACAAGTGTTTGTGTTATCTCCATCAACCTTTCAGTGGATAACACTTAATATAACGACAACATGTACATTTCATATAGACCTATCTCATAAGACTTTATTGACTCAATGATTAATTATTGATAGGTACAGTCAATTAATCGTTTTGCATTTTGCAAATTCAATAAATGATATGCAAACAATTAATTTCTTTGCATGAGTACAAAGATACACCAACAATAACTATGTGAGTATGTACCTCATTCAACCAGTTTCGGTACAAGTCAAGTAGTTCCGATGATACACTGGATTCTCTGCATCACAGGCTCTCGGAGCGATATTAGGGTCCGGCAAAAATATACTCTTAACACTAAAACACTAAAATCATACTCTAAAAGTACTCAAAATTCTTAGCATGGGTGCGTTTTATATCAAGCAGCTTCTCAACAATATACGGCGGCAGATTCACCTAATTAAGTTTCCTTGACTGTACCATAACCATTACTAATCTACCTTCTACAAGGAACCATCAACCTCTTAAGCGATTTATTTGTCAAATGTTCATGGAAGCGTATGACCTGCTGCGACCGAGATTCAAACCAGGATCGGAGAGTTACAAATCCAGTGCACTACAACAAGTTGGCTGACAAGGGCTCGTATCAGACTGCCATTGGGATGATTAAATTAAATAATAATTATTATATATATCACATATATACCGTGATCTTCAATATATACATGTATATGATAAACTAGAAATGTGTGCACTCGGGCAAATTATGTCGAGCCTCGGCCCACGTTGAAAAAAGCACCAACTTAAATGTGTCAATTGACATCTTATCCCACCATGCATAAAGAAGAAATGATCCGTACAAATTTCAATATGACATTTGACCTTTGAGATAGGAACCTAGGGGTTGGACATAACACTCTGCCTAATGGAGGTTAACATTTATGCCAAATATAAGAATGATTGGTCAAGGTATGACAAAGTAATGGTCCAGACAAGCTCAATGTTACCTTTGACCTCCAACTGAGACCTTGACATTTTAGATAGGAACATTGGAGTTGGGCATGACACTCCGCTTCAAGGAGGTTAACATCCATGCCAAATATAAGAATAATTAGTCAATGCATGACAAAGTTATAGTCCAAACAAGCTCAATTTGACATTTTGACCTCCAACTCTGACCTTGACCTTTGAGATAGGAACCTGGAGGTTGGGCAGGACACTCTGCCTCATAGAGGTTAACATTTATGCTAAATATAAGAAAGATTGGTCAATGTATGACAAAGTTATGGTCCGGACAAGCTCAATTTGACCTTTTGACCTCCAACTGTGACATTGACCTTTGAGATATGAACCTGGAGGTTGGGCATGACACTTCTCCTCATAGAGGTGAACATACATGCCAAATATGAGGAAGATTGGTCAAAGCATGACAAAGTTATGGTCCGGACAAAATCGGACGGACGGACGCATGCACGCACATACACCAAAATGGCGACTAAGTCTCGCTCACCGCAAGCGGGCTCGACAAAAATCACAGAACAGTGTTCTGCAACAATATGAAATTTCTATACAACAGTGGATACCGGTTGGAACAAAGTATCTTTTTAACCCTTCTATTGTCTGTCTTGGGCAACGGTTATAGGAATGTTAATTGTTAAACGTGGGTTAACACTATGAACGTTTGTACCAGCTTAGGTCAGGTCAGCATTTCAAAAGTCGCAAAATTGAGCCCAAACGTCGGTGAAATTACGTTCGCGAGGAGGAATGTTTTGGTTCATACGATATCAATGTTTTGATATCAAGAAATCAATTCTTGATATCCATAAATGCATTTTTTGACATCAAGAAATGGTTTTTCTGATACCAAGAAATCATCAGAAATCATTTCTTGATATTAACAAATGCGTAAAAATAAGCAAACGGCGCCCCATACGGGTAACGATAGTGTCTACATGAATGCATTTAGACGCAGTTCATCCATACCGACCGTTTGTTTCTTGTTTCTACTTTCGATTTCAACACGTCATTATCAGTTTAAGTAAAATGATAACACGAATTTCGTACTGGCTATGTTTTACTAACTTGATAAAGCCCAGTCCCATATAAACATGGGTGTACACAGGCAGTCTTTGAATGTGCCTAATTTCGCTGGATCAAGACCCACGACGACCCATGCTCTTTTTTTAGCGTCATCGGTGACCAATCACACCGCGGTGGCCCCACGACAGCCACACGCTATCCTGGATAGTCAAAGCAGAGCAACGGGTGAACACGGACCAACACGACAGAAACTCTGATTTATAAATGCGGATCAATCAAATACACTGTGGTGATAAATAAAATGGTATACAGAAACAATTAACGGCATGCAGTTGAAGAATACCAATTGGAACAATTATTCCCATTTTTATACCTCGTCTTCAAGATGCACTTTCCTAGCTCTTTCAAAATTATATACACATTGTTTATTTAACGATCCCGGTTGATAGTATCGTACACAATGGACTACCAACCATTTCATCTCTAATTGGGTGGGAAATTCTGAAAAGCGTTTCTGAAATAATTTGAACAAGGGACTTATCGATCCGTAGTCAAGAGAGTTTTAATCACTTGATCACTGTACCATTCACGACTGTTATATTTGACTTCAGTCTTTGCTAATGAAGTCATACGTACCAAAGGATACACCTGATTGCAACAAGGACTATTGGGATACAGCGATCATATATACTATATTACATTGTACATTGTATTTATGTGGTATCATCTATATAATCATTCTAATCATCGTATATGAATAAGATATTATAACATACAGTATGATCGTGAATAAAATACATACACGAATTTTAGACTGTAATTTACGTATACGTATTAAGATTATGACTAGTTGATATAAAACTGTTGATAGTTTTCCAGGTTATTTCCCCTACTTAACTAACACACACAGATTGCCATACATCTGCTTTCCAGCTGAGCTGATGTCGCAACTGCTTACTGCTGTTTTGTTCTTATTAGCGAAGGACTACTTTAATGTAGGGGGCTATAATTTTTATGTAAAAATCAAAACCTTCGTCGTGTGTATCCGGATTTTAGGTAACTAAAGCTAGAGGAACTACCCCTTGCTAAACTGAGGATCCATCCCTTGCTAAAATGAGACGGGGTTTGTTTAGTGCTGCCCTTTCATTATTAAGCCAGTTTGTTTCAATCGTTTGTTTTACTTTGTGCCAATGTGCAAGAGATTGTTTTGGTCTTTACCAGTGGTCTATATTAAATTATTGCTTAAGTCCCTTTTAGTACTACATGTAGTATTATGCATTGGTTAAATACATACATACTAAAACATATATACAAGTTTTCAAAGTTTATTCAAAATAAATTCCACATAAATTAATATAAGATTGTTTAGGTCAAAAATGACCCATGAACAAACAACATAATTAATAACAATGTAATGGTTCAATGTGAACAATAATTGCATATTCATGAATTATGGTTAAATATCTATAATTGTTGTACGTTTTTAAATAAAGTAACATTTTCAAATAGTCCACAACGTATTTTTGATTAAATCGTTAAAGATTAATGCATGAAATAAGAGAATGAAAGAGAGAATAGTGATTAATCAAGAAATAATAAGATGTACTAAAACATTACGTTTATTGTGATTTCAAGTGTGATCATATCACATATAATTATAAAGGTACGGGAAAGTCAGTTGCCTCCCTTTAATCAATCAATCAATAAGTAGTTCGAATCGCAATAACGCGACATATCAACTACATACCTCTTTTATAGACTAACAATACACATATTCAAGAAAAATATTCACGCCTTTCTATACAATTTCTGTATGTAGAAATAAGTGTTGCAATTCTATATCTGTGTTCCCCAAATACATCAGAATATATGATATATATATATCTAAAGAAATTGTACATTTCTACACGTAAGAAATGTGGACTAATCGATGGAAAGCGGCACGGCTTATCACGAATATAAATAAAGTCTTATGATTGCCAGTCATAAATCGGTTGTCATTGGATACACAAGCCGTCTAGTCATGGTATCTTTTTAAAGTTTCCAATAAAATCCTCAAGTTCTCGAATACACGTTGTGTTCATTTTACAAGAATACATTCCACGCTTCGCTAGGTACGCAAAATCGATTATACCAGCAATAGTTTCGAATATAGGATCAAATAAAACATGATCACTTCGGACCAGAGGCAATGCACCCTCATCCTTGTAGTGTAATATCACCAAAGCTGCTGTCTTTGGATCTACAAGGAAATGATAAAAACACACAAATAAATATTATAATAAGCACACATTAAATCAAGAGCCGGCTATAGAGACACAATCGACGTTCCTGTGTTCAGAACAAACTAGGTAGAATATGTTAAATGAATATGTTCTAGTGGATGTTTAGTCTAGATAGTTTATAAAAACAGCATGCCAAAAAACCGCAATTTAACAAGATACCACATGTAATACAATGAACTAGACAGGTATATATTATTGATCTACTCAAGAGTAATGTTATTTCCACCAAACAAACAATAAAATGATTTTCTTAAGATAGATATAAGCATATCAGTCTGTCACATTATGTGCTTATGTACCAGCATCATGTGACATCAATGTGCGGTCAACATTAATAATACCCCAAACTTACACAGAAGACCCTTTAATGCATTCTTTGCATCCGTACCAAGTCTGGAAGCGTGCATACACATTATCAATAAGGGATCAACTGGATTAACGCTTGCAACATCTTGTACAAATGTGTAGTCGATCTTAAACCCAGACTTAGACATCAATTTAGACAACAACTCTTCGTACCCCTTCTGGACAACGTTAGCTGTGCCTTGTGACATGTACACTTGAACTGAAATAAAGAACGTCTCTAATATATATACTACCCAAAATTTGATAACGGCCAACAAATTTTGAATGCAGTCCTTTTTTGGCTCTTACACAATATGGCAATAGAAAAGAGACACACATTTCAATGATATTCTTGCCACTTTGGTCCTTGCCAATACTCAATAAGGCTTATCAGTTATCTGTTATCTGCCATTATGCCAAGACATACCAAAATGCATCACATGGATTGTTTGTAATTTAGCTGCAAATTAGGTGATGTTTTAATATTTGAACATAGTTTTCGTCATCTGTTTTATTAAGTAAACTCAAGACGGACATGTATATATGTGCCTGGATCCCTATCAAAATTGAGTAGTATAGTATCCATCTATGGTAGAGACCAAAGAGGTCCCACTTTTAGATATTGTACACTTGGAGATAATGTATTCAGTTCCCTCTTCTGTATGTGTGCTTTCTATTCTCATATGTTTTATGATCAATCCGTTTATTCTTACAACTTAAGTTACATCCCCATTGGTTCATACCGCTGCATTCCATCTACTTATGGAGTGCTTCATGTCTTCAGGATAACTAAACCCAATAAATACTTTGTAAAAGGTGGATCACCACCTAAGTCAGATTTAACTAAGGAAGCATTGACTAGTGACCATGGTGTTCCATGACAATATTCATCATCCCTTAAAGGATAAGGTCCAAGTCCATAATGTGTGTTCTTAAACGTCATGAATTGTTTTGATTTGTATATCTTGAATTACCCATTTATAAAAGCAATTAGAATAATTGTATTATATCAGTATAGAAAAAACAGTGCAGAATTTTATCTTATATTGATCATGGATGTTTGCCACAAAGTCGCTCTTTAAAAGGTCACCGATTGATGTATATTATCTTGTACCCCGTATGAAGGCGACCATTTCCTGGTGCTAAACATATCGTTTATATAACTGAAAGGATATGTTTTGATGTTTGGAATAATTTGCAATCCATTCACACATTATTATAAAAGCATTATCATTCAAATTGATCTGATTGGTAGTAAATTTGTAGTCTTAATATACAGACTTTAGTAATAGTGTGGTCTTTGTTCCCAGGTGGTCTTTAACACTGTACTTATTTATCATAGACATACTGTGTGAATGCAATATGCCAATTATATAGTTAATTAATTGCTAGTAAGTATGTTCAACAAAATAATACGGTCTCACCATAAATTGTTTTGTCAATAACGCCCACAACTTCATTTGGTCTGTCAATAACGCCGACATCTTCATTTGGTCTGTCAATAACGCCGACAACTTCTTTTGGTCTGTCAATAACGCCGACATCTTCATTTGGTCTGTCAATAACGCCGACATCTTCATTTGGTCTGTCAATAACGCCCACATCTTCATTTGGTCTGTCAATAACGCCGACATCTTCATTTGGTCTGTCAATAACGCCAACATCTTCATTGGGTTGGTCAATTACGACAGCTCCTTTATTTGGTTTGTCAATTACGCCAACACCTTCATTTTGGCTGTCAATTACGCCAATATTATCAGTTAGATTGTAAAAAGCACTTGCATATGGTTTGTTAAGATCGTCAACAATTACTGGCGAGTCTTCTCTGCACTGCTCTTTATCTGTTTCTATTTTTCTTCCATTTTCTAAGGACAAATGTTCAAGCTGTTTGCTCATATGGAACGTTTCGTCTACCGGTTGTGATTCTGGAGGTATATCGTTGGTAACTCGGCCCTCATCATCTGATGCTTGCTCGCTTTTATTTTCCGAGACACCAATTTCAGAGGGATCATTTAAACTTTGATACAGACCTTCCTCGTTTTGCAGTTTGGTGGTGGCTGGGGCTAAAGTGTCTTTGTTGTAGTTTTGTTCACTACTAGGGGCATCATTAGTATCGGGTGGCTGTGTTTCGTCTTCAATACTCGGATCCCTGTTCGTGTATCTGTCCCATTCACCAAGACGATTTGTCGTATGTGATGCTGCTTTAGTGTCATTTGCGTGTTCCTAACAAATATTGAAAACATACTTTGAAACAGAGGCAATGGTTCAATGCTATGAATTTAAAATCCATCGATCGATACTAAATCGATTTATTTCCGGATTTATCTTGTGCATCGAACCACTTAGAATATCTGACTGTAAGTTATACAAACCGGGAAAAAAAGTTTCTTCCTGTAACGTAATGTTTTTCTCATTAATATTATAGTTGGCATATGCTATGCACTGTTCAAAATTGAATTTGTAGTTATCTAATATATTTACACAAATTTATCTGGCATTGAGACTGATCAGGACAAACCTCTCTAAGTAAAATAGCTGGTTGGACTTTCTTATCAAATTAGCAGAAAGCATGCATGCAAGTGTTGAGCATTTAAATCGGGTTAAGCAGGTGTTTGTTTATGTGTCACTATAGAATTATGTACATGCATTTATGAACAAACATGCACATATTCTTAAGTAAACTTGTTATTCACTATGAATTTGAAAATGAATACATGTGCACCATGATTATATAGCCTTTTCATGCTCAACTCAATTCCGTGCTCAAATTTTAAATGATTCCAACAGTAAAATGTCTGATAATTTACTGAAACTGTTATATTACATGGATAGCCTTAAAGAAAACAGAGTAATATTTGCTTGTATAGTAAAGTTGTTTTGATTGGTATAATATAGGCTTTATAGGATCTAATCAAGTTCATGAAATCATGAGGCCCGATGAACCTTTGGTATCGACGGACATAGACAAGGCGCTTCGGTTGCAGAAATGTCCAGTGCAATAACACGACGAAAACTGATCTTCTAGGAGCACAATAATATGGGCTAAAGTACTTAATTTAGAGCCTTGTAATGTTTCTTTGAAATCAGACGAATGGTTATACATATCAGTAAAAAACGAAAAACGGCACTAACGTGTTACATACATGATATATCGCAGACACAGACACAATTGTTTTTTGGAACCAATGAGGCTTGTGAATTACAGAGATATTGCATTGCCACATTTTGCCAACAGAATGATATACCGATCGTTAATTAAGTTTTTTGTGTGGCATTGTTGAGATAACAATTCAATTTCATACAACTGACAACTGCAGCCTGTACTGAAAATTCGTACAAAGAATCAGTTTTCAGGATCAGGCTTAAGCTCCATGCTGTTTTTAGCTCACCTGTCACAAAGTGACAGAGTGAGCTTTTGTGATCACTCTTCGTCTGTCGTCCGTCGTCCGTCGTCCGTCGTCAGTCCGTCCGTCCGTCAACAATTTGCTTGTGTAGACACTAGAGGTCACAATTTTGACTTAATCTTTATGAAACTTGGTCACAATGATCATCTCAACAAAATCTAGGTCAAGTTCGATATTGGGTCATTCGGGGTCAAAAACTAGGTCACAAGGTCAAATCATAGAAAAACCTTGTGTAGTCACTAGAGGTCACAATTTTGACCTAATCTTTATGAAACTTGGTCACAATGATTATCACAACAAAATCTAGGTCAAGTTCGATATTGGGTCATCCGGGGTCAAAAACTAGGTCACAAGGTCAAATCATAAAAAAACCTTGTGTAGACACTAGAGATCACAATTTTGACTTAATCTTTATGAAACTTGGTCACAATGATCATGTCAACAAAATCTAGGTCAAGTTCGATATTGGGTCATCTGGGGTCAAAAACTAGGTCACCAGGTCAAATCATAGAAAAACCTTGTGTAGTCACTAGAGGTCACAATTTTGACCTAATCTTTATGAAACTTGGTCACAACGATCATCACAACAAAATCTAGGTCAAGTTCGATTTTGGGTCATCCGGGGTCAAAAACTAGGTCGCAAGGTCTAATCAAAGAAAAACCTTGTGTAGTCACTAGAGGTCACAATTTTGACCTAATCTTTATGAAACTTGGTCACAATGATCATCACAACAAAATCTAGGTCAAGTTAGATATTGGGTCATCCGGGGTCAAAAACTAGGTCACAAGGTCAAATCATAGAAAAACCTTGTATAGTTGCTAGAGGTCACAATTTTAGCCTAATCCTTATGAAACTTGGTCAGAGTGATCATCTCAACAAAATCTAGGTCAAGTGAGATATTGCGTCATATGGGGCCAAGAACTAGGTCACTAGGTCAAATCACAGGTCTTGCATGTACTGCTATAACAGGTGAGCGACCTAGGGCCCTTTGGGCCCTCTTGTTGCTATTTCTTTTAAATTATATGTACTGTTAAAATTGTATGTATCTTAGCAGTTACATAATATCGAAAGAGTTTCTAGATAACAGCTTACAAACTTTGAAAATATTTATTTTTTATAAAAAGAGAGTATTTGTACTTGAGACCAAAACTGACCTCAGACATTCAGGATCAAGCTCGAAAACCCAGTTTCAATTTATTAAGAACAATATTTTTATAACTATGCATTAAAACTTATTTATTGGTCTTTGAAATTTAAGGAGATACCAATCTTGTTTCCTTTGCTTAAAAGAAATAATCTTTCTATCAACATATTTTCTGTATTTGAAATAAAATAAAATGGAGCTTGAGCCTGATCCTGAAAACCGATTCTTTGTGAACTCGGGGCCAGGCCATTTAATTGTGAGGTAGAAAAATAAGTGGAAGCAAACAAGACTGTTACAATAACATAAATATCATGTTCTATATCCTTTCCGCTACCATTGCGTACTAATGCAGACTGGCCGGGATGACCATTTCGGCCTTCCGTAGTTGACGACCTAAATGCCCAAATTCGGGAATTTTACTGTCATTGGCACACATGCATCCCAGACTAAAGAATATTACGGGCCCAATGTCGTGCCAGGGTTTTTGGACCCGCTGGTACCCTTTAAAGTGGGCTTTGAACGTAGATTTTTTTCAAAACTGAAATTACTGGTCCTACCCGCCATTGCGCAAGGATCACTGTCACATCGTCATTTCCGGTGACCATTAGTCGATATGTTGACAATTTGTCCTACTTTTACTTTGGGGCAGGTGTGTAGCATCCGGATGTATCAAGTTTTTATCAGTGCAACAAGTCAGTAGTGTCTCCGGGGCGGGGTATAGGGACCATATGAATTACTCATAGCCCCCCCCAAAAGAATCGTGGTAGCGGAAAGGATATCGTATTACCTCGTCCATCTTGTTGTAAGAGCCATTTTCAGGTTTAGTCTGACGTGGGTGTCGCTGTTTATAACAGACCAAACAAACGATGAGAGCAATTAACAAAATAAACAAGGCCACAGCCACCCCGAAGTAAGCAAAGCATCTTGGATGTTCCCCCGGACATATATCAGTCAGCACTGTATCGGTACCATTCCCGGCTTTCAATAACGAAGGCATTTCTTTGTAAGTGAGTCTGAAATGTGAAGTGTTGCAATTCAGTAAGTTCAATAATTTAGACGCATTATTTAGATATAACTCTAGCGCGATAAATTGCAGTACAAAAACAAACACGAAATCCGCTATATTTATCGTTTCTGAATATTTAGGAGACGTTGTGCGGAATGTTTGAATGTTTTCATATGAAAATTGTATGGTGCTTTTTAATCCTTAACAAAAATATAGGCAATAGTGTGCTTGTTTTTGTACTGCAATTATCGCGATAGAGTTTTTTTATACAATAAATTACAAACATAACACATTTAACTCATATCGTGTTCAACTACAAAATTCTTGCCTTTGGTGTGAATGTGCTCAATAATTACACATGCAGTTAGTAAATGCCATTGAACAATGTTTATAGTCAAGCACAGAGGTCATTGGTATAGTGCGCCCACGATACTGAAAAAAGCGGGACAATTTGGTATATTAAAAAAGGTGGATTAATTAGTTATGCACGGTTTGTCAGTGATGTTTTAAGGTTCATTCTAGGGGGCGAAAATGTGTTTTTTTTCTGTAGTGATTTAAATACCCTTTTGGCAGAGAAACACATTAGTCTCATACATCATTTTGTAGCTTAAAGTTCAAATAATCTATATCAACAAGTGTTTTGTTATATTCACTTGTTATAAAAATGTATTTATAAAAAGTTAATTACAAAATAGGTATACATTTTTCAAAATGTCAGTCTCATTTATCGGGTAACAAAATGCTAGAAAAATTAGAAATTGTGTTTGTCTAATTTTTGAACAAGGTCATGCCTGCCCATTCATTTAAATAAAAGCAGTCAAAATGCATTGATTTGAACAATAAAATCCACCAACATGAATTAAAATCTATCACATGTCATGATGTGTATGTGTGAAGGCCTACTTTTAATAAATCCTAAATAGTTTAGGGTACGGTGGACCTGACGGACCAGATAGTTATTGGTTTGTCAATAACCGATTTTATCGGGTCTATAAGACTTAAAACCCGATTATTTGTAAAAGTTTTAAGTTGCCTCGAAAGAACTGAAACAGGTTTATGGAAAATTATTTAAAGCTTTAGTATTTCTTTCATTTATAAACATATTTAGTTAGATATTCCTTTCCACTGTATTTTATTTGTTTATATACCAAATAAATTGCTTATTTATCTATAGTCGAACTGGTCACTGATAACGTTTGTACCGTCCGTTAGCCCGTTTCTTTCAACATGGAAAAATGCTGTATTTGGTCAGTTTGTGTGTTAAAATGGTTAAATATTACTCAAAAACCTATTTGCAGACGATAATATAGCATGGCAGTAACCTCACACCATACATAAACTTACCGATCACGTTGTAACATTTGCACGGACTACTCGTGTGAACAGAATATTTCTGACAGAATGTGTAATGACCGATTTTACACAAACTGTATGTGATCGAGAAACGATCCAGACAATCGAGTTACAAAACTGTGTTTGCAATGATTATACGAGCATAATTAACATAAGGATTATCTAAAAACGCGTAGTACTTTTGTAATTTAACTAAACTAAAGTTTGACAGACAGCCTCGTAACACATATCAGATTATTAATTCGCTAACATGTGCAGCATGTGTTGAGATAGGAAAATGCTGATGCTGATGTTTCATTGGGACTTATATTAAACTGTTAAACCGTAAGTATCATATTGTATTCGATGTCATTATTTGTTAGGAACGGCACATTATGAACACCGCATCATATTGATTTCGTCGATAAACTGTCGCACTACTTTGGCGCATGAATATAAATTTGCTACACAGCGCGAAATTCGTAAACAAACGAGATGAAAACAATAATAAATATTTGGATTTCATTGTTATTATCGTAGGATCGTTTGTATAATAAAGATGATAAATTATGAATGCAATAAAGTTCATTATTCGATCTGGCTATCGATTATGTTGATTACTTTGTTTGAAAAACATGTTCCTGTACGTTTACTGTGGTGACAGGAGGGATCAAACATGGCGACTTCCTTGTCGAAATTACACATCAACATGAAGGTGTTTTTCTCGTAAACAAAACACCAGCAGCTAATTTCAAGCCTGGCATGCCCTTGTGACGATTGATTATAAAGTATATTCAATGAGTTCGTATTATAAAATACAATAATGATAACGTTTGACATTTTGAAAAAATGCTGTATTTTTCATTCAAAAATCTCGCCTTTATTTTAGTGCTAGCATTTGAAAAAGGCGACTATATGGTACATTTCACATCACACGCAAGTGCTACAATGGTTTCCTATAATATATGATAAAATCAGATGACATACGGTGTTTGAAATAGTTTTTATCACGTGTATGTTTTTCAAGCATTTTCAAGGGGTAGGATCTACCTTAATACAAAACTGACCAAACAACGTATCTGTTTACGAAGCGGACTTGTGCTGAACAACGAAATTGCAGATGCATGGGTATTTACAAAATGAACAACTTAAGTTTAAAAAAAGGCACTGTGGTCAAATATTTTTGTAATGTGTAAAGTAGACAATGCATATGCATACAGGAAGGTTGACTTAGGGGCTTCCGCTTTGGTACGGACAGCGATAAATGCCACTGGTACTGTACATATCGTACTTTCGGTTTCGTTTTCAAATTTGGTCTATATACGTACATAGATATATATATCAGGCTCAATTAAAATCATTGATCGTGTAAGAATAATAATTGAAACACAGTTATTTATATTATTAAACAAATAAGAGTACACATATTCTATCTACACATGTATCACGACAAAAATCTTACCGAATTGATGTTTCATACGTTTAGACAATCTTTAACACCATTAGCTATATCACATGATAGTTATTTATAGAATGACGAGTGTTTGTGTTATCTCCATCAACCGTTCAGTGGACAAACAGTTGATATAACGATAACACGTACATTTTATATGGACCGATCTGATAAGTGACCCAATGATAAATTATCAATAGGTACAGTCAATTAATCAGTTCCGGCACACGTTTTGCATTTTTGCTGAAAATTCAATAAATGATATGAAAACAATTAATTTCTTTGCATAAGTAGAAAGATCTACCAACAAAATCATGCCCAGGGTGACGAATCACGTGCCTTTTTGGGGTTCACTAGTGCAAATTCATAGAATCTAATCTGATGTCAACAGGCTCGGTAAGTGAAGAAAAACCTTACGCTGCTCTTCATGCCAATATTAAATATGCTACAACACTCTATTTAATAAACACGCTATCCTTGGCCAAAATATGACATGTTGATAATTCGCCATAGACTGTATGCTGCACACAACGTGCATTTATGATTTTTAAACATTTGATCGCAATTGAATTGATTTTGTAAGCAGATGGTGAAGTCCGAAGCATATATTGTATGCCAAAAGTGTTTAAATAACATCAAATGCATTTATGTTGTAAACATGAAACTTTGTGAACATTTTAAGTGTTGCTGTCTTAAACCTGATTAAAGTAAGATATTGCTTGCAACGTGTAAACCATTACGGTTCAAATAATTATTCTGCATGCAGTTATAAAGCCAATGTAACATATACTTCATGTGTGTTCAAGCCAATTCGCTTTCTTGGGTTATGGTCCTTTTATTTACCATAAAATGTGAAATCTCTGTACTCTCATTCAAACAGTTTTCATCTGATCATCTCCAAACTTGTTGACATTGTTTATGGACATAATATCTAGACAAAGTTCAAGTATAGGCCAAATCCTCCAAGGCATTCTTGTGTTATGGTCCTTTAATTACCAAAACAATGTGAAATAGGCCAAGTTGGATTGTTTTATTTTCATTCACTTTGCTCCCAGGCGAGCGTATTTTATGCTATTTTGGCTCTTGTTTTTTAATAAAAGGACAGTTTGAAGCTGTCGTTTTGAGATTATTTGAGGGATAGGGCTCAGGATAAAATCACTCATTAGCAATGAATGATAATCCCAGATATCTAAAACTATTAACCATTCACCATGTTGCTATATCTTGATCATTAGATCACAATAATAATTATATGGATAGGCATATTTATAATATTAATTATTATTACAGATGCTATTGTAAATAAAGACCATTCCTAGCAGGCACGTGTTAGTGAAAATGGATGCTTCCATTTGACTATTGTTCTAGCTGGCTGGACAGAAACATGCTAATCAATTGACGAAGCTGCGACTGAATATTACACGCTCTTGACTTAAGTGTTAGGTTAAATGAAACATAATTAATACATCTCTGTGCTGCATGAACTTTTATCTGAAGAAATTTAAAAATTGTTGTAATATCCAATCAACAGAAATGCTAATGCCCAGAAGGAATTTCTTGGAATTAATATATTTAAAAGTTTACAACATGTACCCCTTATATTCTGTTGTATTCCAACAGCTTTTAACAGTTTAGTTAAAGTGTATACACCACTGCTGAAGGAGACGCTCACAAATGGCATTGGTGAATTTAAGTTCTATGGCAAAAAAACATTAAAACTTTATTGCTACTGTTTAATTTTCATTTATACGGATCATGCATATGCAACGTTCACTGTATAAATAATATGTGTGTCAATAAAAAGCTTATTCAAATACATTAACAAGTATCATAATTATATATCTCATAAACAAACATGAACAGTAAAACTTCACTTAAATGCCATTTCAAAACCTAGACCATATTTTTGAAGGTTACTTTCCACGATTTCACAGTTGCTAAATATTAAGACCAAATCTATGATAAGTGCACTTTCAACGTCTTGTTAGTGAGGTTTTACTGTGATACTTGGCATATACAGAACAGCAGTCGGTTATCTATTAGCTGCTGCAATGGTTAGTGCGCTGGATTTGTATCCCGACGATCCGGCTGTGAACCGATTTCTAAAGGGCAAAATCATTGTGACCCTTTCTTTTGCATGTATAACATGTCACCCGCTTATCACCATAGTCTAATATATCTGCAAAAGTTTGCCTCACATATTAGTATATTTCCAAGAACTCTCATCTGGTTTCAACTGTCTCAATGTCACATTTCTTATTGTTCTAGTCAATAAATTAGAAAAATCAACATAGAGAACTCACATCTTTTGAACCAGTGAGATGACTGAAACACCTATCGACAGAATCATGTTGATTGTTGCAGTCTAAGATTTGTTCGATTCGATATTGAATATTTTTATAAGAACCTTCTGTTTCTGCGTGTTCACTCTCTTTGCGCAGTTTAATTAAGTGACATAACTCCACACTGGTGGATATATTAAAGTATGTTTTATTGGTGATTGAGAAACCGTCAAAACGGGTGTAGATTATTACTTCTATTTCACCGGTTCATGACTTCATCCATGGTGTCAACCATACGTTCTTAATTAGAATTGGGAACGTGACTGTAAACATCCTCAACATCCGACACAAAGACAAACATTACCTTCGTCGCTTTTCATGACATGCTATCTGCAAAATAAGTGATATATTAGTAAGTAAATTCATTATTAGGGATTACTTACTAATATAAAGCTCGTATTAACCTTTTGTGTTTTGAAGGTATCCCGAGAACAATTGTCAGGTTTACAACAGCAATCTCTAAAGTCAAGTTTACGACATCATTTCTTTAAATGTAACTTTAATCGTGCAGAAACGTCAATTTATGATAAATAAAGATAGCCATATAATACATGTACGTATTCGAAAGGTTTGACACACAGTTAACCTACTAAATACGACATTTTACAGTACAACGAAATGAAAACTGCAATTTCACGTCGCATGCAGCACGATTGTTTACATCAGTTTCTTTCTCGTCAATTTTGGCTAACGATTACGTCAACATTAGGAAGAGATTCCTTTAAGCCTTAACATGGTAAGAAACAGAAAGCCTATCTGTCTTTTATGCACGGACAAATATTAAGAATCGTGCACGAGCAAGTAAAGATATTGACAAAAAACAGGTCTTACCGAGGACTTAGCTGCTTTTAGTATCCGTGCGTAAACCCCGTTGATTCGTCACCCTGATGTCAGCATACACCTCATTCAACCAGTTTCGGTACAAGTCAAGTAGTTCCGATACACTGAATGCTCTGGATCACAGGCTCACGGTGCGTTTATAGGGTCCGACAAAAACTATACTCTAAACCCTAAAATTATACTCTAAAAGTACTCAACACAGAGTTTTATTTGCCAGTCTCTAAAATGGCACCGAGAGCCTGTGCTCTGGATCAAAATTCTTAGCATGTGTTCGTTTTACATTAAGCTGTTTCTCAACACTATACGGCGGCAGATTCACCTAATCAATTTTCCTTGACTATACCATAATCATTACTAATCTACCTTCTACAAGGAACCATCAAATTCTCTCAATCGATTTATTTGTCAAATGTTCAAGTTTTCAAGCGTATGACCTGCTACGACCGGGATTCAAACCAGGATCGAAGAGTTACAAATCCAGTGCACTACAACGAGTTGACTACCGTGGGCCCGTATCAGACTGTTATTGAGGTGATTGAAATAGATAATAATTATTATATCTATCACATAAATACCGTGATCTCCCATATGATAACAAATCACAGAAAAGTGTTCTCCGCCAATATAAAATGTTTATACAACAGTGGGTGCCGGTTGATAGAGAGTGTCTTTTTTACCCTTCTAGTGTCTGTCTTGTGCAACGGTAATAGGAATGTTAATTGTTAAAGGTGGGTTAACACTATGAACGTTTGTACCAGCGTTGGTCAGGTCAGCGTTTCAAAAGTATAAAAATGAGCCAACACGTCGGTGAAATTACGTTCGCGAGGAGGAATGGTTCATACGATACCGATTCCTTGAGAAGTCGTTTTTTATATCAGGAAATCATAAGAAATCATTTCTTGATATAAAACAATGCCTAAAAATAAACAAAAACGGCGCCCTATATAGGTAACGTTAGTGTTTACATGAAATCATTTAGACGCAGTTCATCCATACTGACCGTTTATTTCGTGTTTCTACTTTCTATTTTTTAACAAGTCATTATCAGTTTAAGTAAAATAATAACATTAATTTTCGTACTGGCTATGTCTTACCAACTTGATAAAGCTAGTCCCATATAAACATGGGTGTACACAGGCAGTCTTGGAAAGTGCCTAATCTCGCTGGATCAAGACCCAAAACGTCCCATGCTCTTTTTGAGCGTCAACGGTGGTTCCACGACAGCCACATGCTATCCTGGATAATCACAGCAGATCAACGGATAAACAAGGACCAACACAACAGAAACTCTGATTCATAAATGCGGATCTCCCAACTACACGTACCTTAAAACAGTATGTTAGGTAAGTATGTATGAATCCAGTTTGAAGCATTATTTATCCAACATTGTTTTCAATTTGATTGTTTTAGACTGTGGTGATAAATGGAATGGTATGCAGAAACAATTAACACCAGTTGAAGAATACCAATAGGAACAATTATTCCCCTTATTGTACCTCGTCTTCAAGATGACAACTATGATGAGTCGTCCTAAATGACTGCATACGATTGTTGTATTTCTGTTCATATGCTGAATCGCAATCAGCTTCGTTACGCATATTACTCATAAGCAGTCCTGAATGTAAATAGCTAATTTGATAGCCCATGTTATAATTTGCTGTTTGTTGTGTGGTTTTAGGTTTTGCGTTCGAATGCCGATTTTCATTGTCTAATTTGCCGATGATCTGCGGCTTTGAGGGAAATACTGTTGTGTGCATTTGATACAAGGAATCTGTGTGCATTTCCCTAGCTCTTTCCAAAAATATACTCATTGGTTCTTTAACGTTCCCGGTTGATAGCATCGTACACAATGGACTACTTACCATTTCATCTCTAATTGGGTGGGAAATTCTGAAAAGCGTTTCTGAAATAATTTGAACAAGGGACTTATCGATCCGTAGTCAAGATTGTTTTAATCACTTGATCACTGTAGCATTCACGACTGTTATATTTGACTTCAGTCTTTGCTATAAAAGTCATACGTACCAAAGGATACACCTTGTTGCAACAAGGACTATTTGGATACAGGGATCATATATACTATATAACATTGTACATTGTATTTATATGATATATTCTATATAATCATACTAATCATCGTATATCGATATGGTATTATAGCACACAGGATGATCGTGAATGAAATACATACAAGAATTGTAGACTGTAATTAACGCATATAAAAATTATGACTACATGTAGTTGATATAAAACTGTTAATATTTGTCCAGTTTATTTCCGCACTTAACTCACACAAACGCAAATCTACAGATTGCCATACATCTGCTTTCCAGCTGAGCTGATGTCGCAACTGCTTACTGTTGTTTTGTTCTTGATAGCCAAGGACTACTTTCTTCGATGTAGTTGGATATAATTTTGATGTAAAAAGCTAAGCCTTCGTCGAGTGTTTCCGGATTTTAGGTAACTAAAGCAAGAGGCTCCAACCCTTGCTATAATGAGGATCCACCCCTTGTTTAAATGAGACGGGCTTTGAAAAGTGCTACATCTTCAACATTAAGCCAGTTTGTTTCAATCGTTTGTTTTACTTTGTGCCAATGTGCAAAAGATAGTTTTGGTCTTTACGAGTGGTCTATCTTAAATTATTGCTTAAGTCCCTTTTAGTACTAGTATTATGCATTGGTATAATGCATACATACTAAAACAAATACATGTATGCAATGTGGACCAATTGATGGAAAGCGGCACGGCTTATCACAAATATAAATAAAGTCTTATGATTGCCAGTCATAAATCCGTTGTCATTGGATAATTAGCCGTCTAGTCATAGTATCTTCTTAAAGTTTCCAATAAACTCCTCAAGTTCTCAAATACACGTTGTGTTCATTTGACAAGAGTACATACCAGCAATAGATGCGATTATAGGACCAAATAAAACTTAATCACTTCGGGTCTGAGGCAATGCTGTCGATGGATCTACAAGGATATTATAAGAACACATACTTAAATATGTTAAATATATATGTTCATGTGGATCTTTAGTGTAGATAGTTAATTAAAACATTATACCTATTAGTTATTCGAATATTCTGTCCCATCTCTCACTGGTACGGAGCGATGTCAAAGCGTTAGACGACTCTTTACGACAACATGGTATAGTCTCTTTGTGAAAAGTGCTAAGGACTCTTTACACAGCTGAATGCACGCTTTTGGGTGTGTCTACTGTACACAATATTACGCTTCGAATAAGAGGTAAATTTACACGATCGTTCAACTCATTGACAGGTAGATGTTTGTTCTAAATGATAATGCAAAAAATATAATTATGCGCTTGTAGTTTATATTTATACCTTAACTTGTGCAGGTGTGTGAAAAATGAAAGAAAATACTCATTCTGTTTAAAACACTGCACGACATATAATACAAATGAGTTAATTTAACCAGACAATGTTCTTTATAAACTAGTTTTGCCACGTATGCAGTGCCTTATTGCTGAATTTTCACTCTCACTACACATTTGAAAGTTATTTTAGATCAACAGTAGAGGTGTAACATGGAACCCTGTTAATCAACGTAGATTCGGGGAACAAACATTAACAAATACTTACAGTTTATATCATCACCTATGACCAACTCATAATTGCATGAGAATCAAGACACAAAATCCGTTTACATGTTTTATCTACAACTGAGACCTGTACGTTACTAGAAGTAGTCTGAATCATCTGCAGCCAAATTTTGAAGGGGTACGTTTCTGATTAAGGCAAAACGTTTAAAAACATTTATGTACATAATGATATGTTTTTATATGTTTAAGGTCTGTCTAACAAACAAAGTATCATTCATTTGCAGACGCCAATCACCAAATAAAGGTTGAAGTTGCGAGGATCAGTGGTTGTAAAGATACCAAGCAGATACGAAATTCGCCATGACAACTATTGCAATGTCATGTTCTTGTATTACTCTGACTAATTTTAACATCATTTTCTACTTTTTGTTGCTTGTGTATAACTGAATACTTTACATGCCCTCTCATATTGCACATACTGCTGAATTATGGGTTCGAGCTCCGGTCTGGTTGCACATGTATAGATGAAGAATAGATAGTCATAGTTGAATCTTTAAAGTTGACTTGAATATTTGTCTAGATGTGTCAGGATATTTTGACATGCAGACATCGATATGAACGTTTATGTACAACCAATCAACTGATTCTTCTTTTTATTTATTTTCAGGGGGAACAACAAGGTTCCAATGTGACCTATGTGCAAAGACATTCATATTTATTTCGACCATGTCTAGGCAAAGACTAAGTCGTGGACAACATTTAGAAATACATTAATGTACCCAGTGTGGCAAAAGTGTTACCGCAAAGTCGTCTTCCTTTCCAATGTTTCACAGGGTGCTAGAGAAAACGGCCCAGCTGCTGATAGGGATGCTCCTTTTCAAGGAAATGTTCCTTTTCCCTATGACTTGCGAATGTTTCATAGAAACTGGTATATAAATAAAATACCGCTATTTTTGCTTCCGAAGCGAAACAAAGTCCATCTTGGATTGGTAGCAGTTGGTGATGTCAAAGTTACATTGTATTGCTACACTGCTATTGTGGGTAACTAGTTCATCATCACCAAAGTAGACATTCCACGTGGTATGTGACGTAATTGTTGGCTAGGAACGCAAGTAAAAATCTAAAAAAACAATCGTAGGTACTTTATTCTTTGATCGAATTTGAAGACACTCTTGATGCTCAACCCCAGAATAGGTGCTATACATGCCAATTAATATTCCGAAAACCAACACAACTGCTATCAAGTCGATTTCGACAGAAGTCCTTTCGAAGAAAAATATTACGTCGCATGAAGAGTACCCAAATTTGAGTTTCGAGTAAATATCGTTAAATCGTTCTAAGAATAAAATAGTAACGTTACTTGCGTTAATTCTGAACCCCTAAAATTATGCCACATACCACATTTTTCCTGGGATAATCGTGTCGAAAAAACAATCACACCCAGAACATATTATATATTCAGATTATTGAAAAGAATAATGCACAAATCAAACATTAACAGTTTACAGTTTATTTGAAATACATTAGGCATTATGCCGATGAGTAAACAAAGATACAAAATGTACAGGAAAAAATAATTACATATAAATACATGGTCAACAGTCAATTAATATTCTAATTATGTAACAAATACACCTATTAAAACCCCATCACACTAGACTTGGTCTTGTTTTGTTCTATGTTCCTTATTTGTATTATTTTATGAGTATAGCGCTCTATCCACTTGTCAATGTTTTCACTAATAGGGGTGGGGGTGGGGGGATTGATTGAATTTTGGAAATTGGACGTCAATTTCCCTCCCATGTGCAGATAGTCCTGTCTAATTCCTTGTGGTGTGGTTGTTTCCCTATAGTAGATTTTCACTACTAAACATACATGGGGAAAACATTGCATTGCACTACGACTTATTGTGGCGACAGTAAAAAAAACTGTTAGCAAATTATATTCATTCATAACTCTTCAAGAATACTATGAATGCATTGGATATTTTGTTCGTTAAAGTTGCTGAATTATAGGAACTTCGGGAACGTTTTAAATGAAGGTTTGAAAGGCTCATGTAATCTCATTTACGCCGAATAGTTTTGTTATATCACCATTGTACTTGGTTCGCACGTATAATGGAATTATAGTATGTCAATATATAATTATGAAATATGTGCAGTGGTTTTAAAAACAGAAGTCCCAACGCATGTCACATAAGCCATGCCCCTCTGACAGTTGTAGGCGGTGTTTCGGAAATTACCGTAACCTACGTTATATATGATTGTCTCGGCTATATGGATGCCGCTTAGCGATTACCGCCATGGGTCCTAAACATGGCAGCTGCGCAACCTTCTTTCTATATAGGGACCCTTTGTATTAGCAAACGTTCTTGACAGTGTGTCGAAACGATATTTTAGCAGGAATTACAAACATGTACCTTTTGTTAACATACTAGTATGTTATTATATTTTATCTACAGTGGAGAAGTGTTTATTTTACTGTGATTCTGGTGTATAGTATTTAACAACTGAAGCAAGAAATGCAAAATAAATAATATGCATATTCTAACTTTGAGTTAACTAGTAGTATCCATACAGTACATAGTAAGTAAGTAAGTAACGACTTTATTAATACATGTAGTAGATAACATATTTGGTGTTATACCAATTTTTAATATGGTCTACATAATAAACATAATTATATACATTAAATACATGATAATATACAAACAAATTTATAAAGAAAAGCATGCACTTTGTACGTGGTTTCTAAGTTGATATCCTGCTCGTTTTAACTAGCGGGTCAATTTAGGATTCATCACATTTAAAATATTTTTTTCCGCACGGGGCTTCATCCAAATTCCTGTTCACGGTTCCAGTCTTTCTGTGTGGTTTAGTCATTCTTTTATTACACTAGCCGAAGCTGCGATCCCTACAAAATATAAACAAAAACAGGTAGAGCATTTAATTTAGCTCAATATCTCGTAAAAATGTCAATACGTGTATGTATTTGTTATTATCCATGGGGTTTTGAAAGACATTTTTATAAAAAAAAAATTTCAGAGGTGTCCTTTAAATAATATAAATAAATATAGTAGATTTACATAGCGCCCTTTTCATGCGAACGCACGTACAAAGGCGCTTCGCATAGAGTGTTGCAGTCCCTAGGGCGCAGGTGCATCCCGGGGCCTACCGGTGCAGATACAGCATGAGGGACAGACTGAGAGAAAGCACCCGAAGGGAAAGAGCGAGACATCAGATACAGGCATGTCCGGTGCTGCAGACATGCGCCTAGCTCTTATTTCGAACAGACAGTCTGGTTCTTTAATGTGTCCGGTGTATAGCACCGATACACAGCTTACTGGCACTTTCCACCAGATAATGTGCAGTCAATGTGGTCCGATCTAGCGGAAAATTACTACGAGTAGCAGTTCAAATGCCGGGAATTGAACCAACGACCTCTGGATAGACAGTCCGGTGTGTTACCACTGAGCTAAGTCCTTTGAGAAGACGTTTAGTTCATAATAATCTTACTACGTGAGAAATGAAGTGATATACGTGTATTTCAAAAATTGCTAAAATATAAATGTTCATATCTGTACATAATGGTCAGCGTTTCAAGATTCGCAAAGATGAGCCCAAACGTCGGTGGAATTACATTCGCGAGGAGGAATGTTTTGGTTCACACTTCGAATCTAGCATAATTAACAATACCGATTTCTTGATATCAAAATATGCCTAAAAATAGTAAAACGGCGCCCCGTTTGGGTAACGATAGTGTCCACATGAAACCATTTAAACGCAGTTCATCCATACCGACCGTTTGTTTCGTGTTTCTACTTTTGATCTTAAACAAGTTATTATCAGTTCAAGTAAAATGATAACATGAATTTCGTACTGGCCATTTCAGGATAAGATACCGAAAGCAAACACTTGTTTTTAGAATACACCTTCTTCACTGATAATCGGTCTTTGGTTTTATAGTGATTTGAGGATACATTTGTACACTGGTTCTCTTTTTGCCGTTCAAACAATTACAAAATGTACATGTAGTTCTTAATTTATTAACGTATAAGTGTGTTGTACGCACCAAACTGTTACCGCCCCTGAAATTAATCACCGTATCATGTGATAGTTATTTTAAGAATAATTGGTTTCCCACTTTTCTACTTTCGGTTTCAATGTATACATATTATATTATTTTATTATGCTGGCCATTTTGTTTTTCATTGAAGTTACGTGAGTCTGACCTGGGTGAGTATACATTATATAGTTTTAAATGTACAGTTGTATAATAAGTATTATATATTTGTATTTTTTAGTAGAATGATGTGAACGTATGATGTTAATGACCCAGTAAACGAGGTGTCATTTATTGTTTTGTTTTCAATCATGTGTATGCTATAGGTGTATTTCTAGGTTATGCATGTTTATGTACTTTAAGTAATAACCATAGAGTTTATACAGTTAATACCCCTGTTTAGCTATCCAAGTTGGAAATTTACCTAAACAGAGGTATTTGTTTATCTCAAATAAGTTTAAGGACATGGGGTATGATCTATAGTGGGTGGGTGCATGCTTTTTTCAAATGCATTTTATTCTTCAAATTGATATTTGATGGGTACAGTAAGCATAGCATTATGATGCACTACATATACCCTTGAAGTTAAACAAAAAATAAATATTATTAAAGTGAATTTATTGAAGTATGACAGCATTTTCATTATAAATCTTGCTCGTTCGCAAACACAAAAACTGCCCAACGGTACTTGCTAAAATGTATATCATGCTTACAATATAACTCTAGGGAACAAACTCTTACTTAGCTGAAGACTGAAAATTGTATACTTTGAAGGATATTCAAGAAACACTGCCATATTTCTACTTTCGGTTTGCAAGGTCATTGATGATCACTGATTTTTTGCATGATACAAGTTCATGAATTTGTTTCATAATTATTTCTTTGTAAGAGTTTGTTCCTCAAGTTATACTATTGGCTATGTCCCCGACAACAAACTTTGACTCTTACTGCCATGTTGACTTTGTTTGTAAACGAGTAAGATTTGCAATAAAAATGCTGTCATGCTTCAATAAATTCATTTTATCAATATTTATTTTGGGTTGAACTTCAAGAGTACATGTAGTGCATCATAATACTATGCTTACTGTACCCAACACATTTCAATTTTAAGAATAAAATGCTTTTTAAAAAAACATGCTCAATCTCACTATAAATTATCGTCTCTATTAATTAGTGTATGGATATGGATATATACAATGATGATTATGAAATATATATTCAAGTGCGTAGTTGGAGGGGGTCCAGTCCTCTGTATAGATCTGTGTTTTCAATAAAAAATACAGATTGTATTATATTATATACTTATATACAAGTTGATACCTCTGTCCCACTGGACATTCATTACATTCACAGACACTTGGGGTATGGACCCCAGCTACGCACCTGGGTATATTTTGATCATCAACATTTTATACCCAGACCCATACATTAATCACACAAACATTATTAAACGAATCCGGGACAAATAAAAAATATTCGTTAATGCCTCTCTAGCTAAATAAGCAGTAGAGGAATTACGTAGGTTTTGGTAATAATATCCAATACATCCAACACATGTTTGTGTGATTACTAAATGGGTCTGGATATATAATAAATATTGAATTTGAAATAAACTTCTTCTTCTATAATAAATATATAAAAACAATTCAGGCGCGTAGCGGGAGGGGGCGTGGTCCAGACCCCAAGTGTCTGTGATTACACTCATCTTCTTCGTATGTAGTTATAACTTCGAGTACATACTTGCACACTAGTAATGATGCTTGGGTACGTAATGCTAGAATCTAGAGTCCTACTTTCGCTTTGAAATTCAGTTTTTTGTGCATTAAATATCATACATAAACTATATTATCACAAATTAAACACAAAGAGATAAAGAATGTTTTGATAACGATTGTCATAATCATTATTATTGATATATAATATCCACTATTTCACAAGCTGATTACTTTATTTACTTAAATGTCATTCTGTTTACTCATGCAGGCCAATTGTGTAAATGTTGTCGAGTTCAGTAAACAAAAAGTTATGTTGTCAGTTGGGTGCACGTCAGCCCTGTCTCTCATATTAGACCGCCTATGTCTCTCAAAGGGTATTGGCGGATATCCATGTTAAGTTTTTCGTATGTGGTGTCCTTATTAGTTCTATTTTAATCAAATCACTGAGAGTTCTGGTGGGAGGCAATCTGGTTGCTGCTACTAAAACTTAAACCGACTTTACACGTTTAATGTTCGTTTTCTTACTGCCGATCTTGTCTTGAATGTCAAAATAGGCATATGTGACTATATAGGCATGTTGGGTATCTAACTAATTGTTAAAAGGTGCATATTAATTTATATGTAATACTTGTATTGAATGCGTATATCAAAAATGGCTTTAAAATAATTGTACGCGCCTATTTATCAGATTCTACAGTACCGTCTTGTAATCCCTTCCCTCACAGCGGGAGACAGTCTATAGAAAGCTGCTAGCTGGTACAGCGACACCATATAATTGCATAACAGTACTTTGCAGACCGTATACGATTCATTGATAAAACCATCACTTGACCGTAGTCTGAAGTTTCTAAAAATAGCTTTACAGCCGGGACATTTGATGAACACGTCATTTTCGTACTATTAAACAAGTTCGGTATCAGCCGGTGTAGTGATTTTTTGGCCAAAATATCAATTTAACGAACTGTTTCACAATAATTTTTGATCTTAGAAGAAACAAATGTTGCTGATTGGCTTAAATCAGTTAAAAAATTTGGAGAAACATATGTAGCAGTATTGGGAATGTTGACAGTTTCTGGAACTACTTGAATGCGGATTCACATAGCAGCCTAAAGGCGGTTAATTTTGTATTAAGAAATGGGCAATGGTAGTAATGAGAGGCTTAATCGCCTCCCAAACCAGCCTATGTAGTACATGCTCTACACATATTTATATACCACTGATCACACGTACTACACCAATGTTGTAATCTGAAAACTTTGTACCAGGATTGCATTATTCTATTATTACCTATAGAAGCTATGATTGTCATTCTCATATATGTGCAAATGTAATATTAGTTTATACTCGTATACGTTACATATTCGTACTTCTAGGTATTTAAACTTAAAACAAAGAACGAATATAAGCAAAAGTATGTGAAGTTCATGACTGTTCTGTTCTGTTAATGCAACAGCAGCAGACTCTAGCGTCCTGTCTGTATCTATCTTAATAAATAGTGTTGCTCCAAACGAAAGTGCATGTATGCATGCACTAGTGTACATACAACCATAACGGAAGAGATGAAGAAACATAATTATTATATTGGTGTACATACCAGTATAATTATGCATGTTTTCTCAGTTTAAATTGTGTGGTACTTTATCATGTTTATGTACACTACTTACTGGCTGCCGAAACTCGAAGGTAGGACAATAGTGAATGTGAATTGAACAGACTTACTTAAATAAAAAAAAACCTTCACTAACTGTACTTTAAAAATGTACGTATTTATGAACAAGTTGTATTACAAACGTGCACAATACTAGTGAGACTATTACTTGTGGTACAGTTCACAAGGTGTTGTTCAAATTAGCAGGATATGTTCAGGTATTGACATATTAATAAACAATTCGCCTTTCGGTTTCGTTTTCAAATTTGTCTTTTTGACTGGGCTGTTTCGTGGAGCCGTTTATAGTCTGGTTCCCATCCCCAATATTACAATAAAAGTATAATATTGGGAACGGGAACCAGACTAAAATCTACCTAACGAAACAGCTCAGTCGAGAAGGCCTTATGATATAACTTACATTTGAGGAGTTTTCGGCTACCAAGTGCGCATGCGCCGAAATTCTGCGATTTGCAGGTGAAACATTTAATAAAGTTCCATTGAGAGAATGTAATAAATGATAACAAACATAATTAGAGTGCACAGTTATTTTTTATAATAGTTATGTCGTTTAAGATTATTTTTCTGTCATTTTAATAGATGTTTCGGAGAAAATTCGATCGTAAGTAAAAAGCGCACGTACCTCCTTAAACTTACAGTTTGTGGGCGCAATACAACATTATTTTGTGAACTAATGAGAAAATTCTTAATTGCGTACTTTTTGTTGTATTTACAGATAATCCTATAATATGTTATGTGTATGCTTATAAGTGTTGACCTGATTTATATTGGTATTTGAGCAAATCATGGTGTTTACTTTAAGTTGAAGTATGGCTGAAAGCTTAGATATTGACGACATCAGTGTTAATGTTGCTGTTGATGACATTGCATCGGTGGATCAGAAGAAACCAGATGTTGGAGTAACTGTCAGTACCAGGAATATACCATGGAGAAAAACCGTAGATGTCAAAGACAAGAAAAAGGTATTTATATGCCAATAGTAAAGCAATATACACATCTATATAAAGTGAAATATATACATGTGCATGTACACATTTTGAGATATTTAATCTTTTTATACTTGCAGAAACATAAAGTCTACAATAAATACTGAATAAGGAACACTTGGAATTTGTCTTCTTTTTACCTTGGTAGTAATATTGAGATTTTATACAGGGCACTATGATGAACTTAACACCAAGTCCTTTTAGTATGCCATGTTTTATTTCATTTCCACACAGGCAAATGAAATAAGTCACTCTAGCCTAAAATATACTGTTAAGTCAGACAGAACGGCAGCACTCAACTTAATCAGCCGAGCACAGAAAACATTAAAAACACACACAAGTCACAATGCCCAACTGAACCAACTGAGCACAGGAAACATTAAACACATACAAGGTACAATGCCCAACTGAACCAACCGAGAACAGAAAACATAAAACACATACAAGGCACAATGCCCGACTAAACGAGTAAAGATCTACCCAAGTCCAAGCTGGCGAAATGTTTTGTTTTCATTCTGTGTATTACGTTATTTGCTATTGTTTTGCTCTATTTTCATCTCTTGCTATATAGGTCAGAGACGGTCTTGTTGAAGAAGTTACCAGTTACAAACCACTCGATCGTTTGTTTCCACCTAACGTAAAGTTTCCACATGTTAACATACTTCTCCTCGGAGCTGTGGGAGCAGGCAAATCCAGCACGTATAATACGGTTATATCTATATTTATGAATAAGATATTCAGACCAGCAAGTAGTGGATACTCGGATCATAGCTTAACAAATAAGGTTCGTACACACCAGTGAATTACCTCCCTTTTCCACACGAGTTATCTACCTTTTTAGCTCACCTGTCACAAAGTGACAGAGTGAGCTTTTGTGATCACTCTTCGTCCGTCGTCCGTCCGTCCGTCCGTCAACAATTGGCTTGTGTAGACACTAGAGGTTACAATTTTAGCCTAATCTTTATGAAACTTGGTCACAATGATCATCTTAACAAAATCTAGGTCAAGTTCGATATTGGGTCATTCGGGGTCAAAAACTAGGTCACAAGTTCAAATCATAGAAAAACCTTGTGTAGTCACTAGAGGTCACAATTTTGGTCTAATCTTTACAAAATTCGGTCACAATGATCATCTCAATAAAATCTAGGTCAAGTGCAATAATGGGTCATCTTGGATCAAAAACTAGGTCACAAGGTCAAATCATAGAAAAACCTTGCGTAGTCACTAGAGGTCACAATTTTGGCCGAGTATTTATGAAACTTGTTCACAATGATCATCTCACAAAATCTAGGTCAAGTTCGATATAGGGTCATACGGGGTCAAAAACTAGGTCACAAGGTCAAATCATAGAAAAACATTGTGTAGTCACTAGAGGTCACAGTTTTGGCTTGATCTTTACGAAACTTGGTCACAATGATCATCTCAACAAAATCTAGATCAATTCGATATAGGGTCATCTGGGGTAACAAAGTAGGTCATTAGGTCAATCATATAAAAACCTTGTGTAGTCACTAGAGGTCACAATTTTGGTCTAATCTTTACAAAATTCGGTCACAATGATCATCTCAATAAAATCTAGGTCAAGTTCAATAATGGGTCATCTTGGGTCAAAAACTAGGTCACAAGGTCAAATCATAGAAAAACCTTGTGTAGTCACTAGAGGTCACAATTTTGGTCTAATCTTTACAAAATTCGGTCACAATGATCATCTCAATGAAATCTAGGTCAAGTTCAATAATGGGTCATCTTGGATCAAAAACTAGGTCACAAGGTCAAATCATAGAAAAACCTTGTGTAGTCACTAGAGGTCACAATTTTGGCCGAGTATTTATGAAACTTGTTCACAATGATCATCTCACAAAATCTAGGTCAAGTTCGATATAGGGTCATACGGGGTCAAAACCTAGGTCACGAGGTCAAATCATAGAAAAACATTGTGTAGTCACTAGAGGTCACAGTTTTGGCTTGATCTTTACGAAACTTGGTCACAATGATCATCTCAACAAAATCTAGATCAATTCGATATAGGGTCATCTGGGGTAAAAAAGTAGGTCATTAGGTCAATCATATAAAAACCTTGTGTAGTCACTAGAGGTCACAATATTGGCCTAATCTGTATAAAACTTGGTCACAATGATCATCTCAACAAAATCTAGGTCAAGTTTGACAGGTGAGCGACCTAGGGCCCTTTGGGCCCTCTTGTCTAAACGAGTTATCTCCCATTTCCACACGAGTTACCTCCCTTTTCCACAAGAGTTATCTCCCTTTTCATATCGAGTTGCCTCCCTTTCTCTGTATCAGTTATCTCCTAACTTTCGAGTCATTTTCTGTTTTATTGCATTTTGGCTTAACAAATAAGGTTTGTACATGACTCAAGTTCTCCTTTTCCTACACATAACGCCGTTATTTTTCAATGGATTTTCACCCGAAGTTGGTCAGAATGTTTGGCTAGTCGGAATGGAGATCAAATTTGAATATGGGTCATCTTGCAAAGGGTACTGTGTATTGTTGTAAAATTTACGTCTTTGTGTTTTATTCATATTGAAACCTTTCAAATGGAAATTCTAACGTCGATATTCCTAATACCGCATGAATTAACCAGTTATATGTACCATACATGCATGTCTAAATTGCATGTGACATCAGACCTTTATTTATGTTTGTTAGTTGCAAATAGATTTATCACCAAACGGATAACTCAATTTGAAGAGGTGAGGTGGCATCAATTTACCATGTGTCTATATAGGCCTACCGGCCCTGCTTTCAGCCTGGAAAAAAATAATAAATACTTGCACAACAGGTTTACAATTGACATGTCATCCAAAACAATGGTCGGGGTACACGATGTATATCCTATATTCCTGTAAATTACTATATTTCATGCTGATGGTGGACCATAATGAAAATTCGTCTAGAACCAAATGTGCCATCCACTGTAATTAAAGTCATTATTATTATTATTAAAATACATGTATGCTCCAACAAGTCAAGTCAAAGTCGAAATATATTACATTGTATTGGCAAAACATATGTGTTTATCGCCAGCAGATATACGTGGTGTAAATTGTGATGAATGAATGCATCTGTGACATTTATAGCCATTTGAACGTCAGAAAAAGGAAAAATACAGTACCTGAATTCTACGATATCCAAGGGAACATCCTCGTTTGTATGATAGCTTTGATATTGCGTACAAACTTATCATAATTGCATTTATTGAGTTTGTCTGTAAAGTTAATAATTATCTTGTTAATTTAATAAGGTGACGAAATATCCAGTAAGAAACAGAAAGAATCAATCTCTTAACTTCAAGATTTGGGATATGAGAGGGTTAGAAGAAAAGCACTTTATGACTGCGGAAAATATGAAGTATATACTACAAGGAAATGTACCTGACAAATGTCCGGTAAGACTTTTCAAAGTAATCGAGTCACGTAAAATCTTGTTTATATGTGTGTTTGTAAAAACCAAAACCTCATAGTAGACGTAAAATCTTGTTTATATGTGTGTTTGTAAAAACCAAAACCTCATAGTAGACATCCTCTGTAATGAAATTGTCTTTGTATTAAGACCAAAATGATAAATTAAGGTCAAATTATAAGCTGTTTGAATGCACTGTTTTGCTCTATTCAATCACAATATTTAAAAAACCTTATACACTATGTTTTGATATATTCTATAATGCTGAATGTAATTGTACTTGTAAGTGATATGGATTCAAATTCATTTTGCCCAATTGCCATAGCTGATCGGTTAAAGACTCGGTTAAATATCAGTCCGCATCATATTCCAACATTTAAGTACATGATACTGGTTAGTGATAAGGTGTGGCTTCTATTCTTGGTGCTGGGTATATAAGAGTAGTGTCAGGATCGTATGGGCTCGATGTCAAGGTAACGTAATCTTAGGTAGCTTACGCATATTAAACGAATACACTATTGGCAGACCATATAATCTATAATGCAAATCCTACATGTTCTCGGTGCTGGGTATAAAAGTCTAGTACTGGATTGGATTGGCTCAATGTCAGATTAACGTTACCGTAGGTAGCCTACGCATGGCAGATACACTATTGGCAGACCATATAATCTATAATTCAAATTCTACGTTCTATAATACAGCTGGATCCTAGTGGAGATGTCAATATAGACGGTCCAGGATTTACAAGAAGACCACTCGTGTTTGAAACCATTCACTGTGTTGCTGTAGTGATAGATTCATCTATTGTACAGACGTGGGATCCCAGTACGGATGTCGTCAGAAATATAAGGGAATTACACACTGTCATGAATGGTCTAGGTATGTTTAAATATAAAACTGATGCATGTACATATATAGATATGATGAAACATGTTTGACACATAGATTCTACGTCAGGTATTGTCGTTTAATAATACTTGTATGTAAATTAGTAAACATTACATTTAAAAAAGATATTTGTAGATTTTGGTGGTGAAGGATATAATTTATTTTCCCCGATTGACAAAAGAAAGCAATATTTCTATGACTGATGTATGATAAATTTAATACAAGATTTATTTTCATATTTTATGCCTTCTACTAAATCATGTAGTGACATTATACTTATTACTTAATCTATGCGTACATCACGCTAAGGAAGAATAATGCATCGTGTTTCGTTTCGTTGTTGTTTTACAACGTTTAGGACTTTAAACATAAAACTGACCACGCTATAAAATTGTTATGTTGTAGATTGTCCTTGTGGTGTGTAATGTCCGGTTGTTATTTTCTTATTACCTAGCTCTCGTTCCGTTTTAGTTTGACTGACTGAGGCGGCAGACTTTCGGGACGGGATGCCGTGTTTTTGTAGTGGCTAGATTTTTACGTTGGACAGTGTCTGTGCCGCTTATATGTTTTCTGTGCCCGCCTGGTTAAGCTGAGTGCTGCCTTTCCTGTCTGACTTAATATTATCGTTTTTATATAATATATATACATATTGAATAGCACTTTTGTTCACAGTTGATTATTGATTTTGTATGTATACTAGGCTATTTAATTATAGGTTAACGTTATAAACAATACATGAGTATCCTATATTGTTAAGTTTAACTAATACTGTTTCATTTTCTTTATACATTTGTTTGTATATTATCATGTATTTAAATGTATATGTTTATTATGTAGACCATATTAAAAATAGGTATAACATCAAATATGTTATCTACTATAAATAAAGTCGTTACTTACTTACTTACTTATGTATACTACAAATAGAAATGACAAATAGTTCATTTGAAATAAGGCAACTGGAACCGTACGTTGTATATATACTTGTTATTATTACAGATGTACCTGTTGTCGGAGTTCTTACAAAGATAGACAAGCTTTGTCAACATACAAACAGTGATGTTACAAATGCCTACAGCAGCCAAAAGGTTGGAAAATGTGTTGAACAGGTATACATTCTTCCGCTTGGAACATTTACAAACATGTATTTTTTCATACCCACATTGATTGAACAGTTGATGGAGAGAGTTAGACTGTCATTCGGCAGATCCAGGTTTGGTTTCTAGTTTAGAAAATTCCTTGGTTTGGGTAGACAATGTTCTTCTATCACATTTGGTTAAAGCATTTTCTCTCCATGTGCAGAGTTGTATGCTGCTAAGAGGAGAGCAAGGTAGTTTGGACCCCAATCACTTGAACCATCTTAATATGAACAAAGTCTCAGCTCAAACAGTTTACGTATCTGTGTAAGCATTTCAATGGCAATATGTGCTCAGAATTAATTCAATACAAAGAACCTTGCCCGGCGTTTATTAGAGCAAACTCTCAAGGGTTCCAACTTTATGTTAGTCATAAACCAAGATTCTGATTTGAGGCAAGTCTCAATTTGAGCTGATATTTCTCATAGAGATGTTTACGAGGTCGGAACCAGGTTGTTTATTCCAGGAATTATGATTATTTCAACTGGTCAGTGGTCACCTTATATGACGCAAACCGTGCTGTAGAATGATGTAAAACTCATTGAAACTAAGAAAGGTATTATATACTGGTATGTATTGCTCAAACTAAAGCCAATTAAATGAATACCCATGTCTAATTTTTAATATTCCACCAGGTATCCGATGTTCTTGGCCTCCCAAAACATTCAATATATCCAATTAAAAACTACGAAGAGGAGACAGAGCTAGACACCAATGTGGACATAGTTGCTTTGTTAACGTTGAAGGGAATACTGGACCATTGTGATGCATTTCTTGTCAATAGATACAAACATATTGTTGACAATGCTTCACTGACTTCAGCTATTAAGGAAGAAAATGCTAATTTGCGCGAAGTTAACGACAGTCTGCGTACTAATGCAAGTGTTTTGCAAGCACAACTTGTTAGCAATGAGTCTAATATTGATAAACTAAGCAAAGAACTGGAAGATTTGAAAAATAACCCGAAAGATTATCAAAAGGCAATAACGACAGACTGCGATGAATTACGGAGACAAATTAAGCGTCTAGATGATAACAAGGCAGACCTTGAAAAAGAAATCGCAATGTTAGCTGAAAAACTAGGCAAGTTGAAAGAAGATGAGGAACTCCGTACGTTAGATGAGGGTCCTTCATCAAACGAAAGTCCTACAGAAGATGCAGGTGGTAATTCAGATGATGGTGCTGAACTCGACGAAAGCTGTGCACCTATTACAGGTAATATATTTATTGTACCTAGTATCCTTTGAAATGATCTATTTCAATGAATAGTTTTAATAGTACGATATTGATATTGTTGCTGTAACAATCTTTGTTTTATAATATCTAGAACTTGTACAAACGAATACTAGGCGTACCTACCAATGTAGTTCTACGAAAATTATAATAATTATAAAAAAGTTATTGTATCTACTGAAACAGTTCTAGCAGTAACCATGCTAGTTAACCTGATATTTTAAGATTCAAGTCTAATTGAATTTCTCTATCTGATATTTTAGTCCAGTTATACTGTAAAAGGAACGATCTATTGACTGGTATAGAAGATGTTTTAACACCTCAACTAACATTACGACTAAAACTAGGCGATGTGGATGCTGTATTTCAACACATCGACAACATTGCTGATATTACAAACGAACACCCGTTGCTTGTTTTATGTACTGCTGCAAGTCGTCTGGGAACTGATGTGGACAATGTTTTACATGGAATAAATCGTACGTATGGTTGACTGTTCAATTATGGTGCTAGTAGAATGATTTAGAGTCATAACATTGAAGTTAACAAAATGTACAATACATATCATTTGTACTTCATGTTCATCATTACGTGTTCTTCTGCTCCTGTTGGGTGCTACCTTCCCTGTTTAGGGTGATCTTTTATAAATGGCAATGAAATCATTTATGTCTTAAGCACTTTAATAAAGAGGCTATTCAGATTCAAGTATGCAGCTTTCAAGGTAAAATCACATACCGGAACCACAAATTGGAGCAGACAGAAAAAGAAGACATTCTTTACATGGTACAGCACTGTCCACATAAATCTGAATTTATGGTCGTCATAGTATATTATGTTCTCTTACCGGTAAATACATGTAAATTTTTGTATCTCATATTTTCAAGAAAACTAACAAGCCTGTTTAGTATGTTTGACAGTTATAAATTCTTTGGTGTGCTTTTATATTGGCAGCTCGCACAAATATCCTACTTGCTTAATTGGTTAAGGGTCGTTTGAGGGAACGTTCTAGAGTGCAGTTTTTTTACATATTTCATGAACCTTGTCCACTCGTTAATTGATCTTACCTCAAATGAGCCATTTATTTATTTCAGTGAATATGAGTACGCTCTTGCTTGTTTTCCATCACAAAGAGAAGGAAGCCTTGCCAAACGAGTCAAGTAGTCGTGTTCTAACTGGTGAACATATAAGACAACTTGCTGGAGTGTATGACATGGCTTATGTTACAGATAAAGGATTATACGAGTGTGACATGAACACTAGTAGTCTTGATAGGATTGTTCAATTCATACAGGAAGTTTCGTCGAAGGAATGAAAGGCATGGGAATGGAGATTTCAATAGCATTTAAACATTTAGACTGGTATTCACTAAGTCTATTACTGGAAAACTTAAATAGTTTGACTAAAGTTAAACACATGTACCTTTTATATGTTCTTCAATTCGACGAACAATGCATGTTTTCGTAGTAACTGAAGCTAGCAACTGTGTACATAATTCTTAAGGTTAAAAACTATGTAAAATCAAATTTTGATTTTCTTATTTAGCTGATGCAATTGAGTACATTTCTAGATTTTAAGACAACAAATTTAAGTTTTCAACTAAGATGATTTGAGACTACCACGATTCAAGGACACCTTGCCACTTTATCCTAGTTGCATTGCCAACAACACCTCTTGTTATTATTTTGATCGCTTCAAGGAAACTACATTTTTACTTTTTTTATTTCCCTGAAATGCTTTTAATAGGTGTTAACATTTGAACAAATTAACGGCTTGGCCAAGATAAAGGGGTCATTTTGTATTTTAACATGTTATACATTGATTTCTCAGTCATATAAAAGCATGTTTTCCTGACTGTGATTTATCTTCATTCTTTGGATACAGAGCTTTCAGAAAATATATATTTATGTATACGTTAAATGATTAAATTTCCAAGTACTGGCTCTGAAAGTCTCAAAAAATTGCATTTTTGCATGTTATATTGTTGCAAAACAAAAAAGCAATTCTTTAAAGTGCAATGGAAAGAAATTTATGTAAACTACAACTAGAATTAAATGATTATCTGATAAAGCCAACTTTTGCAGATAATATTTTTTACGGTTTAACAATCTACATATATTTTGATGTTTTATGACCAAATATGTAAAGTATAGGTATGTTATATATTTTCTATTTTCCATGTATGCAAGGAAATAAAACTGTTCTGTATTAATAGAAATAATTTGAAGCAATAATTATGTAATATCATGCCATCAGACATATTTTAATTCTGATCTTTAAACTTTGTTTACTGAAAACCCTTTAAACAATAAAACAAATGAATGACAAAATGTCAATATTTTGTACAGTCCGTAGCCCCTAATTTGCAGGTGTCATATTCTGCTAATAACCACATGTATCAGACAAATGTTTATCCTTTTACTTGCAATATGTGCAGGGCTATAGACTGGTAAGAGATTATCCTTACAGCAAATAATAACAAAATTCAACAAGCACAAATATGTTGTCCGTAGCCCTGTACAGTCCGTAGCCCCTACATGTTTCAATTTTTAAAATCTAATCAATGTAAGCACTCTCTTATAATTTCAATTTTAATCTTGTTATAAGTAATTTTATTATGACATCTGGCTATGTAGAGCAAGTTTATGCTCTGAGTAGGAGGATTAGTGAAAAATTAATACCTCGATAGTATTCTCTACTGTGAGGATATATCTGAATGAAGTTCACTGACTGATGTATATAGGCAAAATAGGTGTCAATGAAATGTATGTAAAATACATGTGTTTCAGAGATTCCCTTGTAATAATATATCATAATGTAAGGAATAATTGAACAATTTAATAAGTTTATCTTGTAATAAATAAAACTACCTATAGGGGCTACGGACTGTACATAAACAGTGAATTATTAGTCCCCTACCGGTTTTGACTGTAGGGGAATATAGGTTTGCCGTCCACCCGTCTGTCTATCTGTTGCTTTGCATTCTGACATTACGAAATAACTTTCCAGGCTAGGTTCATGAAACTTGGTATATGTATAGAGGCTTATGCGGAGATTATGCATGTTTAAATATTGTCTTATTCTGACAAAAACTGTGGTTGATATGGATTATATAAATAGTCCAAAAGGTTCTATGGAAGCAGAACTAGTAATAATAACACTTATATTGGCGACACTTGTAAATGCATCATTACTTTCTGTTAATTTCACATAATAAAACGGAAGACTTGAAGATTATCAAAAATAAAAAATCACCAGAATGGTAATATGGGCCCGTGCATGTATTCGTCAAGACTGTCAGTCCGTACTAATACTTTTAAAAAAGTTAGTTCCGGTTTACCAATTTACGGAGTGCGAAGAAGTGAATGGAATAATATTTGAAGTTGCTTAATCACGAAACTATAGAGCCCGAAAATATTCTATTAAATAAGTATTATTTCAAAATGTATTCAATAAAATAAACAAACATTCAGTAAGGGGAGATAAATACTCCGAGACGCGAAGTCTGTATCCATTACCGTATCCATAGTGAGTCAGCGGATGTAGGTATATTTTAGCATTGTTTTGATACAATCATGTAAAAAATAGCCGATAATCAGTTAGATAACTGATTACATGATGCATGTACTTGTTGAAAATAATATGAAATTCACTCTTGGTCAGTTTCGTTTGAATAAATTCAGATAAAAATTAGTTTCACTTAAGTTTTATGTGCACCTGAGTCACTGGGAAGCATATAACAGTTTGAAACAAGAGCCGTCAGAGACGGGTGATGCCCCCCGTGGGATATTTGTCACAGAAAAAATCCTCAAAAATATGTTAAAGAAAGTACATGTATTTGTTCTTTGCCACTGCATTATAACTTAATGAGATTTATTTAACTATGAATTTTATATTGACATATCCAAAACTGTTATGGCCTGGACAAGAATTACGTTTGAAATATTACTAAGGGGGACAGCTCCAAAAAGGGAATAAGGAGTTATGGTTCTTGGGCTATGACAAGAATTAAGTGTGATAAAATTACTAAGGGGAATATCTCGAAAAATATGCATAAAATAGTTATGTTTCTTGAGCACTGCACATTCCCTCAATGAGATCATATGATTCACCTATGAAATTTCAAATTCATATCTCTAACACTGTTTGAGTATTATGACCCAGACAAGAATTTAGTATAATTATTGTTATAGTGCAAATCTTCCAAGGGGCATAACTGTGTGAATAATCAGCGAACCGGCACGTGCCGACGATATGCCCATCACCGCTTGGTAGTGAAGCTATCCATGAAGTTTAATTAAAATCTGAGCAGTGATTCTTGA
The DNA here is from genome assembly GCA_947247005.1 of Spisula solida. Taxonomy (NCBI): domain Eukaryota; kingdom Metazoa; phylum Mollusca; class Bivalvia; order Venerida; family Mactridae; genus Spisula; species Spisula solida. The sequence continues at coordinate 24,221,975 of OX365945.1, read as the reverse complement.
GAAATAGCCCGGACAAGAAAGTGCGACGGAAGGACGGACGCACATACGGACGGACACTTCGGCGACTTTATGCTCCCCCGAAGAAATTCGGGGAGCATAAAAATGTACACTGCAGCCAGAAATTCTCTTTTACTTTAGGTTTAGATAAAATTGTGAATGTATTGTGAGGATGTACAGTCCGTAGCCCTTTTCATGGTTAGTTACAATGCATCAATACAAAAAATAACCACAAACAGTATTAAACATTTATTTTTTGTATGCATCAATACAAAAAATAACCACAAACAGTATTAAACATTTATTTTTTGTATGCATGTAGAGAAATCTAAAGCATATTGTCTGCATAATTTTATTAAGTTAAACACTCATTTTGCAAGTTTCTGCTTAAAGCGCAATTTCGTATTTATTTGAAAAAATATACTACTGTTCATTCGCTGTCAAAATATCGATTAACTTGAAATAATTATTTTTTTATGTTATAAATGATAAGAACGTATAACACAAGTCTTGAAATAATTATCAAGAAATTAAAAAAATGTGCTTTTGAATACCAATAACCTATGTTATGCTTGACCATGTACAGTCCGTAGGCCCACTGGTTAAGTGCATTTGAATAACAATAACTTTTTAACTACTCTATACCAATAGAAAAAACTTTAGGTGAACGTGTGTGAGTGTTTGACCAGTAATTTTTTTAATTTGGCATGATGTGAACTTGTTGTTCGAATAATGACTTTCCTGCAACATCATGTGTACCCTTTATCTTGGCCAAGCCGTAAGTGAAATTACTAGGAATTGTATTGATATTATCGCATGTGTTCTACTACTAAGATGTACTGTGTATACGTGTATATAATCATATCCATATGTTTGGTTTACTGTATTCTTCATTAGTTATAAAATTGATTATGCAGAGTACATATAATTTTTCGGTGGTCAATTTGTAATAAGTCGAATCTTGCTATTTTGGATATTTGAACGACGAATTGTGATTATTAGGTGAAAGAGAACACACAAGACGATTAAAAGAGTATCAAATATCAGCCAGTGGTGACTACATGTACCCTATGATTCGATTATAGTTTGACTACGATATGTTATGTGCTTTCAGTAATTATTAAAATTAAAAAAACCCATGTAACATATTTCAAATATTCGTACTGTGTATTATAGCTATTTTATATCATTAAATCAGTGATGATGATGATGAAATGAGCATTATGTGATGACGACGGTTACAAAGTCGGCCTCATGTATAATTATTACTTTAATTACGTGTTAATTATGCATGTATTGGCCTCTAAATATACGCATGTATGGACCGATATAGTGATGAAGTGGGAAGGGACATCTGCGTAATACAAGGGACCCAGGTGCGATACCCTAACTCTCCGAATAGTTTCCTCCTTGCTTCTCAGTTAACGTGACATGTGCATATAGCATCGCTGTACGCGAGACTACCTCTGGATTACCAACCAGTTCATCTCTAGTTGATTGGGAAATACTGAAAGTGTTTCAAAAATGGCCACGTTTCCTTGTTGAGAATGCACCCAGGGACCTCTCGCTCCAACGGTGTATACTCAAGCTCCGTGTAACTCAATGGTGTATTTTTAAGTCGTTTTAATCGTTTCAAAGACGGAAACTAGCTGGTCCCGTATAGAAGAAATAACAAACACAAAAATGCCGTATAACTGAATTATTTTTGACAAAAATATCTGGCTTTTTTGTTTTCACGTATGTTTTTGCCAGAAAAAAATAAATGTGGTTTCAATTAAATATTTTTTCAAGACACACATTGAAATAATTTCCTAACAATTTCAGCATCGTGTCCGCATGTCTCAGCCAGCTTTGTGTGGTCAATCTGAAATAAAAAACATATAGGTGTGAACATATTTCATAAAGAAAATCTGCTAAACCATAGACTAATACCTACTAATAACTTCAGCATAAACAGTACATTAAAGAGCGGCTGAGTTATAATACAAATGTAACAAATTTTCTATCAAAAGATAAATACTAGTTATGGAAATAGTTTTAGTCCCCGCACACTTCGAAGACAATCAAAGTCACATGTCACTTACACACAACTGGTCTAGAACCAAATATGTCATCCACTATAAATAAAGTCGTTATTATTAACCTTAGCTGCAATTACGCAATCATGTACTTGACGAGTAGTTTTCTATTTTACTTATTTTGGATTTCTAATGATCCAAGTTATATTAATAATGTTGACCTGTTTGCTGAAAGCCTTCCCATACATTTTCTTATTGCTCCCAGGTTCAACGGAGTAATGTTTTCAAACACACTTTGAAAACTAGGGCCCCAGCATGTATGACTTCTATAGGCTGTTAAACAAAGTAACCAAACCTACCTTAGCTGTTGTGTCCTTTTGTGTACATCCACATTTCTTGAAAGTTGATTTTTCTATCCATTGCTTATTACATGGTGCATTCTGAAGTAACAATTGACACACTGTTATAATGTTGCATTTCATTAAACATTGAAACGCGTTTGAACGGATGAATAATATATATCCATAAAACATAAAAACCTTAGTTACGTTACTAGTAATCAGGAGTAAAGAGACACGGATTTGCCGTTATGGGATAATTGTATTTTACAAGGTGTGATTAAAGATTGACGTCTGAGTAACTGCCTTCACTTAAGTTCGAAATACTAATACTGATGGTGTTTAAGGCATTGGCCATCCATGTGTATCATGGCGTATGTGGCATGTTATTCTTTTTCATCAGTAGTCAAGACTGCGTTCAATCAACGCTTATGCCCCGGTGAAAAACCTTGTCCATAAAAACTAGCTCCTAGTGAGTCAATCAGGGGGCCATGAATCGGTTGAAAATGGCTTTGACAATGTAATGTGTTTATGATGATAAACAAGTATGCAAAGTTTGAAAGCAATGCATTGATGGAGTTTCAACAACTTGAATGTTTTGGTTAAGATTTTCGAACAAACGAACGAACGAATGAACGAGACAATCACTATATGCATCCGCATCAGTAGATGCCGGGCATAAAAATAAATTACACAACGGACACAACTTACCTGGACAGTTTGGAAGGTGTATACACGGCATGCTTGCTGATATAATGTGTTAGTCAACTTCTGTAACTCCTTCCAACTGTAATAAAAAATATTCTAACATAAAGTCAAGATATTTTAAAGATATTAAAATTAAACAGCATCCCATCAGCTTCATTCCATGTAGTTCAAAGATGGCGTACGATACGTAAGCAAGAAGGGAACATTTACCATACTAATAATTGCGTTAGTACCGTACTGTTAGATACTCGTTTGAATTGTACAAAAATATTAGTTTATATTAATTATAATTATTACACTAAAACTTTGGCATACTAATGCATAAAATACAAATGTACCTACCCAACAATTTGATTATTTCTGTTCATCAGTTGTACAATTGCTTCGTAGATCATGTGACTAATATTTGATTCAATGTCTCCAGATATCTGTAAATGAAAAAACTATCAATATAAACGAAATAAAGTACATGTCCATTGTACATTATATATAAATAAAGGTAGACTCAGTGCTACAACACGTTATAGAAATTATTACAATATTCATAATGCATTTATTCGTGTTGTTTGTTTTTATAAGGGAATTCGTATAAAACGCAACGTCTACCGACATCAGTGCATCTAAATCTAAGTCCATATACGTTACTGAAATAAATTTCAGAGATGAGACCGGAGATTGTCGTTTGTAGAAAAACAACTGGGGAATATAACTCGTATGTGATATAAATATTTATTGACACAACTACCTGTATAATATAAAAACATAAACTCACTTTTTGAATCTTCTCTCTTAGTCCAATTTCATGCAGAAATAATTTCTCAAATTGTATGTGGTCTTTATTATGTTCAATCATCCATTGATCAAAGACCTTTTCCATTTTCCGCAAAGCATCTTGTCTCACTACTTTCTCGTGTTCATTGTACACTAGGGCTGATCTTTGTGTTGCAATAACTAAGGAATATTTCTTTAGCTTGGCTTGCGTCTTCCAGCATTTCTGTAATAATGTACAAGGTCATAATAGTGTTGTTGTACAGAGAAGTAGCAAGGGGAGTGTTTGTGATCGAAGTCCGAAACATGTGTTAGTCTAGATTGATAGTCTAGGGGAACTGACCAATATCAGCTGGTTTTTAGTTAGTACTGGTTAGAAATCCTTAAGCAGCCTTCAACCGATGTTATAAGGCACAATGTTTACGTGAATGGTCACAATTTAATTTGGTCCTGTGTGTTTTTTTTTCAAAAAATAAAAACGCGCCTTCTTATGAGCTGGCCGATATTCTTCTTCCAAAATAGTAATAGTAATCTAGCATATTCAAATTTTCCTCACTACTTGCATAACGTAAACCCTTTCCAAACTGATGATGACACTCGTGATCATTTTAATAATGTATATATACTGTTAGACCTGCATCAAGTGACCAGTTACAGGACCTTCAACGTTTCGACATTTACCAACGAGTAGAACTCTGGTTATGTAAAAAATAAAAGTGTAGCAGGACTGTCGTCATGATTTTTCGGAATGTTTTACGTCATGAATAATGCAGACAATGTAATGTTACTTACAATTCTAGCTTCTCTAAGATTCGCCATTGCTGCTTCATGTTTATGTATAATGTTCAGCAACAAATTCTTCTTCTCTCTTAGTTCAAGCTGCACATCACTTGATAAACTAAAATAAACAACATCAGGCTTAACAAATACGAAATAAAACGGAAATATACACTGAACAAACTGGTACGTTGCTTCGTTGCTTCAATGTTGGAAATTCAAAATGATAATGAAAATTCGGACAGGAAGGGCAGCACTCAACTGAAACAGGCGAGCACAAACAGGGAATGAATGGCAAACATTAATTGCATTATGGTGGAGACACCTGGGAAAGTTGATACACGGAGTAAGAGAGAGGAACCTGCTACATGTATTGTGATCGAATGTGCTCCGTTCCTAAATTGATCATAAAAATAAAAGCAGCAGGCATACGTAATTATCAAGAGGAGCAGCGTGTAATGATGAAGTTGGCACCTGAAACTGAAACAAATACTTCTACACTATACTTACATAGTATCACAGTGTGTGTCCTCACTGATGATGTTATAATCCTGCCTGGTTGAATTCAGGATAGAATTCCGTAATGTACGGAACACACTACTCACTGATAGAACTGTAAAACATAAATATATACAGGCATCAATGATTTGAAAACGAACACATACAAGATAACAAGTATAAGACTTAATAGTTAGTCATAGATAAGATTTATGAGCATTCTGAGTTATCACTTTTGAGCAAGGTAAGTAGCTGTTCGGAAAATAGATAATTTAGGAATTGTATGTATGTATGTATGTATGTATGATTAGGGTATGTATATTCTATATATTAAAGGGAATATGTACTGCACAACATAACTGTTATTCACAAATATTGATTTCCAGGAAAACCCTTATTAGTCAAGTTACTGCCTTGTAAGCTGTATTGTATGTCATTATCATTATCATATGTTTGATGGAATATAAGCCCGATTTGTTTTTATTTTATTTGACGTTCTATTCAGTTCATATACTATCAACGTTGCCAAAACATCGATTATAACAAGTTCGATATCGCCCCGGTTGAGTGATTATCTGCCAAAATTTAACGAACAGTTTCACAATAACGTTGATCTTAGAATAGAATAAACAAATGTTGCTGATTGCATTAAGAAATGGGCAATGGTCGTATTGAGAGGCTAACGCCTCCCAAAAATATTGGGTTCTAAAATATTAGTATTTTATTCCTACCTGACTGTTTGCGCTGCTTCACTACTTGGGGTTTCTCTGTAAATGTTGACTGTGGTTTGTAATCAGTCACGGCACGAAACTTGCTCATATCAGTAAATCTGAAATAATATAAAACACTATTTGAAGCATATCTAAGACGCCGCTTTATTGAATTACAATTAAAATAAGTATGTTTCCCCAAACTCATTTTATGTCGAGTGCTGCCTTTCCTGTCCGACGTATCTTTTTGTCAGATAATATTGTATTTAATTGTTATTGATCAACTCAGGAATGATGTATTAACGGCTGTTCCAATAAGTTTAATTTCTATGTGAGTATAAATACAATATACAGTTTCTAGTAGCAGTATTATGGTGTAACTTGTAAAATGTATTCTTTTCAAGTAACATTCATTAGTTTTATATATTAACATTTTCTTTTTCCTACCTTTCAATATTACCAAAAATCATAGTTTATTGTATAGTGTAAAACCACATATTTTGGTGAGTATTAAATTTCGCGGATTCGACAAAAAAGTATTTTGTGGGGTCGTAAATTCGTGGATTACAAAACATGAAAGGATAAGGGATTAAATTTCGAGGTCGAGTGCAACAACAACGAAATCAACGAAAATTCAACTCCCTCGAAAAATAGTTATTTTACGGTAATAGACATGGGAACCGGCCCATACACACGTGCACAAAAATATATGCATGCATTCACATGCACAGAGTGCAACATAGAGAAGGTCTTACAATTAGCAATAGCAATAGATAAAATAGATAATTAATAGATTGACTAGATAATAAAATTCATTTTCAACAGAAAGAGGAGAGCACGAGAAGCACAAATACATAAAACGACTACAAGTACAGGCAACAAGGACATACACAAAAATGATCAAGAACAAAATGAACTGAACGGCTACAAAATGTTTTACACTAGCTTTTCTTTCTCATTTTACATTTACATTGTTAGGTATCTTTTCCACCTCAGATTATGTTACTAAAATTAGAATTTCTTAAATTCTGATTTATGGATACTCGGTCGGGAACTGTTAGGACACATTCAACTTGGAAACAACATACTATATCACACATTTATACACTACAACAAACAACCAATTGTCTAAAACTTCTGTGAAACGATATCATTTAGCAACAATTTACTTAAAATTAGGAGAGTACCTACATTTTATCATACTTCATCAATACAGACAACTTTGGTATCAAAATATCTTCCATAGTCGTTATTAAATATAAACTTCTCTCTTAAGATAAGATTGCTACTCGCTTCTATGTTGACGTTGACGTCTATGAGATGTCGCTTGGTGACGACGTCATTTACGTCATTATTATTGTCAAGTCACGTCAAAATCTCGTCAAACGTCATTTGACGTTAGTTTCTCTCTACAACGGACGATGTCTCATGTCAGATATAAAACACAGTACAGTAAATATAAAAAGTGAATAAAAATCACATAAAAAAGAATGTATGTTTTTAATACCGTGATGATAAGAATTATTCAATATTCGAATATCTTGTTTTGCTCGATGAACATTGAAGCCATTATCTGAACGTACATGTTACATACATGCAGTCGTGTTTGCACTTGGTTATTTTGTGATGGGTCGTTACAGTTACGAAACAGTGGGTAGTACTAGTATGAGGTCCTAAAGATAGTATACACTGTAGAATAATTATGTAGAAGAGTGTAACAGTCATAACTAGATGAGCATCCCTCATTCTGAGCCTCTGTTGTTACCCGGTTACTATTACGACTGGCACAACCCCTGTAAACAACAGTGGTTTACAGATTAAGCCTAACATTCATTTATACTACGAGGGGTGTTCATTATATTGTGGGATAGCTAGGTCTCCGTAGGAAATACACACGTTTAAACGGGAAAAGTGGAGATTTTCATTCAACTATTCAAAAATATTGTTTGAAACTTTTATCGCATTCCATTCAATGTCACTACTGTTAAGGTCATTAAGACAAGTCGGAATACGGGATTTAAACCCCTTTCACAATTGTCGAACGACGGACCTGCGACGGGTCTACGATGTACATTTGAGGACGATCGTGTACTAGGCAGCGTAAGATATTATAAATTAGCATGATGTGTATTACGTCAAGTGGATTAGACAGTCGCTCAGTTGGTAACTTGGTATATAACTGTATTATATAATAGCCAGGCAATCGTAGATTCGAGACACTAATCGGGCATGCAGTTCTCCATTTTGAATAGAATTGGTGACAAATGTGTTTAACAAACCACGATGGATGAACTGCAAATTATGCCGATCTGGTGTGGAGATAGACGATCTTAGATAACTTGCTCGGTACCATCAGAAAACTTCAACTTGCACAAAGAAGATCTTGTTTTTCTTTATCGAGCAGTTACTTTTATTTGCACATTTTATGTATTTTATTAGGCTCGAACGCAATTCTTCCTGTGCGGATTAAGTTGTTCAGGGGATTTAGAAATCTATAATTTATCCTACGCCCACGCATGGCGGCCATTATATATAACTATGACGATTATCAGCACAACAGAGGTAATAACGACAATCTGGTAATCTCACGTTCCATATTTTTACACGATAGATCTAGTCGTTTAGTATAGGAGGTCTTGCTACACATTTCCCTATGTCTGTACACAATGTGAACATTTCGTTTGACAGTTCGAAATAGTTCTTGAGCAAAACAATACTTCAAATATGAAATTGCTTACATTTTATCGTAATTCATCAATACAGACAACTTTGGAATCAAAATGTCTTCCATGGCTTTCGGTAAACTGTAAAATATGCTCTCAAAATAATATTGCTGCTCGCTTCTATGTTGACGTTGACGTCTATGAAACGTCTCTTGGTGACGACGTCAATTACGTCATTCGTATTGTTTTGTTACGTCGCTGTCTCGCCGAACGTTATTTGACGTTAGTTAGTTTTCTAATACTTCTGGATTTCGTATTATGCCCCCATCGAAATCAATGGTGGGTATGTCATTTCGCTGAGGTCGATATGCCTGTCCGTCAGTTGTTATGTGCACTGGGCAAGGACTCGCACATTGTTATCATGGGTGATTTCAAAAGTAAAATACGTGATGATTTAAACACAAATACCAGAGAAAGATATCTTAAAAAAATGATTAATAACCATAGCCTGTACACAATGACCGGCTCCAGATTGTGTACTGGGAGGTCATTTTCTTTTGTACCCGGTGTAAACTGCGTCCCAACGCTGATAGACCATGTGATAGTGAATGACACTTTTAAACCTAATATAACGTCCTGCAGTATAGGATGTGACTCGCCACTTAATGTATCCAGACACCTACCTCTCTACATGTCAATTAACTCCGATGATCTGATTACGACTAATATAAATGCAGAGATATTCGCGAAAACTCGTTACAAATGGTCATCACAAGCCCACAATTGCATTTACGAGACGCAGTTGACACATTACCTCGAAAGTGCCGACATAGACTATAATGATATCGACAATTCGTATAATGAAATCATTTCATGTATCTCTACCGCTGCCAACAAGTGCCTCCCCCGTCGCAATTATAACTATAAACTTAAACCTTACTGGTCACCTGCGTTAAAGGAATTTCACGCTAAAATGACAAAAGCCAGACATAACTGGGATAACGCTGGTCGTCCAAGATGCGGTAAGTTTTTCATTGACTACAAAAATGAAAAACGTGTGTTTCGTCGGTCGTTAAGAAAAGCATCACGTGACTTTGAAAGGCGCGAATTAGAGCGCATCGATAATTTAGCTGAAATGGATCAAACGGGGTTTTGGAAGGTTGTGAACTCTCGTAAGAAAAAACATAAGCAATCTTACTCAGAGATAAACTTTCAAGCCAAGTTAGAATCTGATCCAGAACGAATTTTGCATGGATGTCAACATTACTTCGAAAACCTTTATAGCTTTTCCAATAACCCCGACTTTGATAACGATTTCAAAACGAAAGTTGAGTCCAACTTAGAACATTTTCTCGATGGCAACAACAATCTAGTTAGCGAGAGCCATCTCGTTGTTACCAGTTATCTCAAAACTATTTGAGAAGGTGCTACTGACTCGTATTGAACAAAGTGGTCTGTTAAAGTCTTTGCATCCCTTACAGGGTAAATCATGTAAGATGACTTCTTTCATTTACCAAGAATCCGTTAATTATTGTTTGGAACGCGGCAATGCTCTATACACCTGCTTTCTCGACGCTTCGAAAGCGTTCGATATGACGTGGATTGACGGTCTGTTATATAAACTGTACGAGCATGGTATTACGGGAACTTTACTCAGGCTTTTCAAAGATATGTTAACAGGAGCATCTAGTCGTGTAGTTTGTTGTGGCTTTCTTTCAAAACAATTTAACATCGCACAAGGCACACGGCAAGGTAGTATATGTTCTCCGTTCCTTTACACGGTCTATATTGACGGACTCCTTAAAGACCTCTGCTCGTCACCACACGGTCTACGCATAAATGATGTAAACCTTAGCGCACCTACGCAAGCTGACGACGTAGTTCTGTTGTCACTGACAAAAGACGGTTTAAACGAGCGTCTGTGTACTTGTAGAAACTACGCTAACAAGTGGCGTTACCGTTATAATGCTAGTAAGTGCGCCACTATGATATTGACACCGGACAGACCCCGTGCACGCGATATACAATTGTGCTACGGTGATATACAACTCGAAAATGTCAGAGAATATAAACACTTAGGTATTACACAATGTGACAATCGTAAATCTCCAGCTAGTGTTGATGCCATACGACAGTCTGCACGTGGGACTTTGTTTAGCCTCTCGCCTTGTGGTATCCATAATGACGGATTGAATCCAATAACAGCGGCTAAACTATATACTTGTATCGTCTTGCCTCGTGCACTTTATGGATGCGAGTTATGGAGTTCTATAACTGCCTCTGACATGCGTCACCTTGAAGCCTCACACCACTTTTGTATAAAAAGGATACAAAATATCCAATTCCAAACTAGATCTGACATAGCTATCGGTATGCTTGGTTTCACTAGTATACAGGCGTATATAGATACTCAGAAACTGTTGTTTTTCGGCACATTGTGTCGTATGGCCCCTCGTATTGTGTGTTTCAAACTCTTTGTTCACAGACTTTATCAATACATGAACAAATCTACACACAATAACAAAGGATATATAAATGATGTGATTCAAATCATTCACAAGTACAACCTATGTAACTACCTACAACAGTTCATTACTTATAATTCATTTCCTTATAAGAAGACATGGAATGAACTATGCAAACGGACTGTGCTATTATATGAACGATCAGAATGGCTAAAACGAATGAACGCTTCAAATGACTTTGCGTTATTTCGAGAAGTACATAATGATTTGACAATTTCGAACATATGGCGTGTGGCCCTTGAAAAACCGAATTCCCTTACATTAATGACATTTTTATCCCAACTGATGTGCAAATGTAGATGGCCATCAAAAATATCTTGCGATACCTGTAACCTCGATGTTGAATTTACTGTAAAACATAAACTGTTTGACTGTGTCGGTAACCGCAATTTAGTCCAACACGCAATGTACGGGTATTTCGAAGGTATAGAAACATTGCTTGGTGGGCTATTTTGCAGTTACTTACAACAGTCTCAAAACATGAATTTATTGAAGTATTTGTTAGGATACACTGATGATATTATTGTGAACATGGTAAACAAAGAACTATACCCCGATTTCATGTGTTTAAATGCAAAACTGCTGAAAATAATTTGTAATTAAATATGTCATTGCTTGTAACATGTTGTGGTGTGTGAGTGAATGAGTGAAAGTTGTAACTGTCTGTGTGATTATGTGAAACTATATATTTGTTCTATCGGTTGAAATCTGAACCTGTGTATTTGTATCATTGTATGTAATCTATTCTCATGTATGTAACTCTTCAACAATTTGGAGGAAATAAAGCTGTATATATGTAAAATTTGGTAAATAAAGTAAAACAAGACAAACTCCAGGATTGTAAAATTTGGTAGAAATCCATTCATCATTGTGGTAAATAAAAAAACACTAATTTGTACTAAGCTAAAAAAACGTTTTAAAACCGTTTGGCCAAACTGGATGAAATCATGCCTTATATCTGAGAAAGGTCTAAACATAATTTAAGTGACGCATGGTGAACTTTTTGAGATTAAACATCGGTAGGTGTCTTTCAGCATTATAACACTTTTATTACATGTTTCAAAGTAGGCTAATATCATCTGGAAGACAACAAAAATAGTGGTCAACAGAAAGGATATTGATAAAAAGTAGGGTATTCTTTTCAAAGATGCAATGTGCTCGTATTTGCTCGAATTTATCGCAAGTTCATTTCATATGGAAGAAAATCATTGAAGTTAACGACATTAAATTAACGTCTTATTTTAAATATCAAGAAAATATAAAAGTTACACCTCCAGTACTAGTCCTTTAAAGAGAATTCTTACGTGGCACCGTTTCAGGAAACATATGTGGTTAGCCATATTACAGTACATGAGTGTTGTACCTTTCGCAGACGACAAAACATAACTTTAATATTGAATTTAAAAGTAAAACTAGTGTACAATGTGTAAAGGAGAATTCATTAAAGGTTTTTTCTGTGGGTTTCATTGTAAATGATTTTGTCAAAAAAACGTTAGAGAGTAAATTGTATTTCTGTTCGAACACCCCTCGTACAAGGCCGTGAATATTCTCCTTATCGTCACTATAATCATACTTGTTGCTTTGTTTGATTTATGCATGTTAAAGATATTTATAAGCCAACCCTAGCACTGTATCATATAGCAGCACCCTCCCTTCATTTTATCAAAAGTTATATCAAAACTGATCATAAAAGTTAAACAGACCCAACTCGTACACTCAAACACTCGACTAGGCAGCCAAGCTAGCTTCCAGTTGACCTTGACTTATAAGAAATGAAACAACATTAAAGCCAGCTTATACGTAGTGGTGGCGCATCACTACTACTTGCCCCACCATCATGAGGATGTTCCGAGTATAGAAGCGAAACACTCAATGACGGGTGGATACTCGGCCTATGAATTCTGTGTTCGGCGGATTATTCTGTATTCAAGTATTTATCTAAGTTTATTCCAATGACTGTGGTCATTATTCAACAATCCCTGAACGGCTTCTAAAGTCAGCAGTTAGGTATGTAATGTATTAGCCGCGTTACTGTAAGTTACATACCTAGAATTAAAAACTCCCATGTATCACAGGTTAAAATAGCTCGACAATTGTGTCAGATATAAAATAAAGTTCGCATCCGCTGCAATAGAACATTTGTTACCTGACCACATAAGAACTCTGAACTAGTTGATTATTCATTCCGACACTGCATGGTTACTTAAAAGTATATAATTACTTACATGTTATCGTAAGTCATCAATACAGACAACTTTGGTATCAAAATATCTTCCATAGTCGTTGATAAATTGTAAAATATTCTCTCAATATAATCTTGCTGCTCACTTCTATGTTGACTTTGACGTCTATGAAACGTCTCTTGGTGACGACGTCAATAACGTCATTCATACTGTTACGTCACGTCAATGTCTCGCCGAACGTTATTTGACGTTAGTTTATTTCTCTAAATCGGTAGATTTGCCTGGTATTCAATGCGTTTGGTAGTGTCATTTGTACCGTGTTGTTTGAATGATACAGGTATACCAAATACCAGATCACCCAGACGTCGATATGACATTAGACAACATGATGGGATATTTATGATTTTGTTAAATAAAGAGACCCTGTAATAATTAGCAATAATGTACTTTACTTAAGAAATCTATGTTGATCCGCAGAAGTATTTATTTGTTGCTATTATAAATTTGAATGTGTCAAAACCATGTCAATAATAAATAAAGTCGCCTTTGGGTATTTGTATACCGATCTGACATAAAATTAATTCATTCTGGATCACCCCTCGTGCATACAGTTTTTGTATCTCTCGTGCGAATAACTTAAAGATTGCACAACTATGCACCTCCTCAGTTTTGTATAATGAGGGTTTTCTCTGAATCGTGAGGGAATATGAAAAATTTCAAAACGGTTATGTCACCGTTCTAACAAAGTAATCATGCTTATAATTACAGTCAAAACTAAAACTGATTAAGTCGACATGTTATTTGCTTTGTCAAACTTTTGTACATGTCAAAATATATGTCACAATATAGTTTATTCAAGAAAAAGGCAAATATGCCTATCATTCTACAAATATATACAATTCCACATAATTTACAATGGTTAATGGTGACATTATTAGCATATTCAGGTATAATTGTATCAAATATATTGATATAATAATAAGCAATATAATCAATTTGTAAGTTTTAACTTTATCATGCAACATAATCGGTTTAAATGTATGGTACATATATACACTCCTACTGTAATTGTAGTTATTCAATGAACACATATACATATATACAAAGTGAGAGAGAGTTATTAAAGTGAAATATACTACAGTACTAATTAAAATCATACATGATTGTCTTGCGTCTTATTTCGAAACTTTTCTGTAAGAACATAGATAGGTTTTTCTGGATAGTCTTATTATCAGATTTTAAAAGTTCAACAAATTTTGGTACATTTGGATGATTCCAGAAATATCGTTTAATATGACATTTTCTTATTTCGTGATATAGGGGACATTCTAATAAAAAGTGAAATTCGTCTTCTAGGGTATGACATGTATGACATTTTCTTTCATCGTATGGGATTTTATGTGGCTTGTGCCATCTTCCGGCCTCAACCTCTAACCTGTGTGCTGAGACACGGAATCTAGTGAGCGCAAACCTGTTTTTATCAAAATTAATGTTATCTAAGTAAGAATGAAAGATGAAACTACAGAATAATTTATAAGTTCTTGCCCTTGTCGAATTTTCTACTTCGTTATTCCAAATTTGTAAATAATTATCTTTTACTCTTTGTTTAAAAATAGACAGAAACAATTTACTGTTAGCGACATTCTGATTAATCCATACCTCTGAAAACCCTGAAGTATCTAAAATATGTTTAACGGACTTTGCCCAAGATTTCTTATTTGGATACAATTCCAAGTCTTTAATCATCATATTGTAGGTAGCTTTAATGTATTTTGTATCTGAGCACTGTACAACTTTTAACCTATATCTAATAACATTAACTAAACATGTAATTTTAAGTGGGTATCGCCCTAATTCTCCATATATAAAATTATTCTGTGTTTGGGATCTAACGCCCATAATTTCTTTTAAAAATTGTAATTGGATGCGTTCTATTTGTATTACGTCATTGATACCCCATATCTCACTCCCAAAACAAAGTACAGGTATAATTAATTTATCAAATAAGTCTAACTTATGGCTCACACTCATTGATGGAAATTTTAAAAAATAAGATTTTAGCATGTACAAAGATTTTAGCGCTTGACCAGAAAGGGATTCATAAGTTTTTATGAAAGAGCCGCCAGTAGTAAAAACTATTCCAAGATATTTAAAATTATTGACTATTTCAATTTCTTTATCTTCATATAAAAATCTAATGTTTTTTCTAAGAGAACCTGCTTTTCTGAAAACTAGAATTTTTGTCTTATTTATGTTAACTGTCAATTTCCATCTATTACAATATTCTTCTAGTAAATGTAAGCCCTTTTGCAACCCACTTTCTGTTTCTGAAATGATAACAATATCGTCTGCATACAGTAATAAAAATATGTGTAATGTATCTATCTCAACTCCTTTAAACCCGTTCAAAACAAAATACTCTTCAATATCATTTAAATACATATTAAATAAAAATGGGGATAAACTTTCTCCTTGTCTAACACCTAACATACATGTAAATTCATCACTTAACTTGTTGTTATACTTTACGCGACACGTTGTTTTGTAACCCTCATATATCGACTTTACAATATTAAACATTTTACCACGAATACCTAACTTGACCAACTTATACCATAGAATGTCTCTAACAATATAAGCAAAGGCTTTAGTAAAATCAATAAAAGCTGCATACATTTTCTTATTGTCATTTATCAAGTGGTTAAAACATTATCTGTGGTACTCATATGTTTTCTGAAACCAGATTGAGCCTCTATATATACATTATAGCACTCTGCCCAATCAGTGAGTCTATTATTTAAAACTTTCGTAAACAATTTACTAAGAGTACTTAATAAAGTTATGCCCCTATAATTACCAGGGTCATTAAAACCACCCTTTTTGTGTAAAGGTACTACAAAACCTTCGGACCATTGGTCTGAAAAATATCCAATTTTAAATATTTTGTTAAATAATGTCCTCAGACACTTGAGAAAATGACTATCCTTAATCCCAGTTATAAAAAATTAATTTAACATCAGATCAGGACCTGCAGATTTACCATTTTTTAATTGTTTACATGCTAGTGCAATCTCATTTTCTTCAATATCAACGTTTAATTCTTGAAACATAACATCTAGTTCCCCGTTTAAGTACCTATCATTGAAATATATAACATCTTCATCCGCTTGAAAGAAAACTGATTCTGGATCATTAATTGATTTAAAATATGCAGCAAAGTTATCAGTGTTTAAAGTACTTTTTGTAATAGAATTTTTATTTTGCTGGCATGAACTTTTCAATAATTTCCAATATTCTTTAGCATTTTTATACTTGAGATCTTGTAATTTTCTAGTCTGTTTCAGTTCAAACTGATATCTTTTACTTCTAAGTAGAGATTTATATGTACTTCTCGCTTTAACCATTTCTATTCTATTTTGGTCAGATTTATCTTTCCTATAAAAATTTAAACAAGTATAAAAATCATTTTGACTACATTGGCATTCCTCATCATACCATGGCTGATTATTTGACGTACAACAAACGTTGGGTTCTTTTGAACTAATATTCTTTTTAAAAAGTGGATCACAAACATCCTCTATTTGATGGTAAAAATTGGATAAATTTATGTTGACGTCATCTGGTGATTCTGACATATTTATTTCCTCACAGAGATGGTCAAATTTAGTTCTAACTTCATCTTGATTCAATGAGTTTAAAAATGATCCTCTTTTTTCAGTATCCCATTTATAAATATATGCCATCTTTGGGTTTTCATCAATTGAATTAGTATTATAAACATTGGTAGTATCAGCATGGTCATTTTTACAGGACTTAATAGAAAAATTAACTAAACAATGATCAGACACAATGTTTGGTTCATGTACTTTAAAGTTAAAAATATAGTCAAACATATCACTTTTACAAAGTACTAAATCAATAACACTACTGCCTTGAGCAGTCACACATGTAAATTTCCCATCCTTGTCATAATCTTTTCTACCATTCAGTATTCTTAAACCTGTTGATTTACATAATTCAAGTAATAACCTACCCTTTTCATTTACTTTGGTATCTAAGCTATTTCTAGGTATTACAACATCCTCAATATAATCATCTGGTAGCAAGTCTAAATTAAATAATGTTTCATTTTCAACATGTGTCTGAATGATTGCGTGGTGTACCTTCATCTTGTATACCTGAAGTTTGTCTCGGAGCAGTGAGAGGAAGTATTCTTGAGTCCCTTGTCAATATAACATTTGTTAGTACAAACATGTGTATGCGGGGTATCCATAATAAACCGAACTGATGCTATATTGTTAGCCGTGTTTATACTTTGCAAGGATCAATATACAAGTATACTTTTGTAAAACTTTTGAAAGCTGTCTGTTTTTGCACTATAACAACCCACTAATGCATAACCGGTGTCAGTCGTATTTATTTCAATAACACGTAAAATGGGTACTAAGTTTCATAAAGTAGTCCTTAAAGTTTTGGTTTGACTAGAGGTGGTAGTGGACCTTGACTAACTGCACAAAGTTCTAACAATTTAATAAACACTTTTAATTACTTTTTTACCTTGATAGTATTGTGGTAGATCGTCTGATTGTAATAAGAGTGCGGCGGAAGTGCCACATTCTTCATTTAAGTATATTTTAGGTATACCATGGATACAATACCAGACGAGCCAACACCTTTACCACAAATGTGGGAGGATCATAATAATCAACATTCGATATACATACCGGTGACGAATGCAGACCCAGCTTTGACATCGACTTTCGATGTATACTGACGATGAATACAGATCTAGGTTCGAAAACATTCGCGAAATAAGGTGCCGGGTGAATACAGGTCTGAGTTTGAATACAGAGCCAGGTATGACATCGACATTCGCTTCATACCGACGACGAATGCAGACCCGGGTTCGAATACAGATCCAGCTCTGAGATCGACGTTCGATATATACCGAGGACGAATGTAATCCTAGCTCCGAATACAGACCCAGCTATGACATCGACATTCGATGTATACCGACGGCGATCAAATGTAGATCCAGCTCTGAGATCGACATTCGCGAAATCAGGTGAATACAGATCTGAGTTTGAAATTTAAATACAGAGCCAGGTCCGACATCGGCATTTAATGCATACAGACGGTGAATGCAGACCCATGCTCGAATACCGATCCAGCTCGGAGATCGAGTCATAAGGTGGATGAATATGACATTTTTTACCTATAGGGAACCTTAGGAATCCATTCCATCGGTCTGCGACTATATCTGGAACCCTCGCCGACTTTCAAAAAGTTTGATGTCAAGGAAGAAAATGTCATTTTGACCTCTATGGACACTTAGAAGTCCATTACATTGGTCTGCGACTGTTTCTGACACCCTCGCAGACTTTCAGGATGTTTATGCCAATTGTGAAAATAGTATATTGATAAAGAGACTAAATATATTTAAATTTGGAATCAACAAGATTCATTTTGTAAATTCATGTATAATTATAACTTTATAAGAAAGCCAAGGCTTTCCATAGTATTCGGTACGTAAGCATGGCAAGGTAGATGTCTAGATGGTATATTGAGATAATGATGGACACACGGACATACATGGGTACATCATGTTCGTTTGTAAGAAGTGTATGTACATGATTTTACACCTCAATAAATGATTATGTCATTACATGCCATATTCAGAAGAGTGGTAAGCTCTTGATAGTCCTTGCAAGAACTAGATAGGTAAGTATTACATGTCACATTAACACTTGACACCCCCTCCCCCAAATACACACACACACACACTTGCACACAAATCTAAAATAACATCAACTTTCCGAAAATGTGTCGTAATCCTTTATTGGAATTCAGTTAGGCAAATGGCCCGTGTCGCTTATTCAACAATCATTGAGAATTAAGGTCGTAACAGTAGGAGAAAGGCTATACTTTCTCGAGTTTCTTTAATATATCACATGGTAAATACACTCAACGGAGAAAGACATTTAGCTTTCACTCAATTTCAAGTAATGGAATAGTATTTGGCGCATTGCTGTTAATCTAGCTGTTTCTGTAAATGTTACCATAAAAAACACATGAATTCATCCAACCATTACAAAATTAAAAAATTAAAAGTATTTCTGTATGGAATTTGCCCTTCAGAGTTTCATCCCGTGAAATAAGGGGAGGGAACTGCGTTGGACTTTGTTTGTTTCCATGAAAATCAAGGGAGCGGACTCTGTAGCTCAAGAGTTGCTTCCCTTAAAGTCATGGTTAGCAACTATGTTTGACTAATTTATATGCCTACATACATACATGTTTAAATAACAAACTTCCATTTATTATTTGTAAGAAACACTTATGTTTTGTGCTTTGTACAAAATATTATTTCTAGTGTTCATAGTATTTATTTTTGAAGCAATATATACTTGTAGTCTTAACGATTACATCTAAAAATGACATTTTCGTACGCACTCTTGTAACTATGACGGGCATTTTCTTCAAAATTCAAGAATTCATGCTAGCTTCGTGTTGTCTTCTTTCAACTTGCCTAGTTCTTCAGCTAACATTGCAATTTCGTTTTCAAGTTCTGCCTTGTCATCATCTAGACGCCTAATTTGTCTCCGTAATTCATCGCAGTCTGTCGTTATTGCCTTTCGATAATCCTTTGGATCATTTTTTAAATCTTCCAGTTCTTTGCTTAGTTTATCAATATTAGACTCATTGCTAAGAAGTTGTGCTTGCAAAACACTTGCATTAGTACGCAGACTGTCGTTAACTTCGCGCAAATTAGCATTTTCTTCCTTAATAGCTGAAGTCAGTGAAGCATTGTCAACAATATGTTTGTATCTATTGACAAGAAATGCATCACAATGATCCAGAATTCCCTTCAACGTTAACAAAGCAACTATGTCCACATTGGTGTCTAGCTCTGTCTCTTCTTCGTAGTTTTTAATTGGATATATTGAATGTTTTGGGAGGCCAAGAACATCGGAGACCTGGTGGAATATTAATATAAAAAATAGATATCGGTATTCATTTAATTGGCTTTAGCTTGGACAATACATACCGGTATATAGTACTTTTGTAAGTTTCAATGAGTTTTACGCCAATCCTCAACACGATTTGCGTCATTTAAGGTTACCACTGACCAGTTGAAATAAACATAATAATAAACAACCATGTTCCGGCCTCTTAAAACATGTCAAGGAGTAATAACAGCCCCTATAGAGATTTTGCTCAAAACAGAATAAATACATAATTCATTAAGTTGGAACTCTTAAGAGTTTTCTCTAGACTAATAAACTCTGAACAAGGTTTTCATCTCATGGCAACAATTCTTAGCACGTACGCCCATTGAAATACTAACACAAATAAGTGAAAACGTTTGTGCTGAAACTGTGTTCATATTGAGATGGTTCAATAGATTGGGATCCACGCTACCTAGTTCTTCCAATGTTATAGAAGAACATTGCCTACCCAAACCAAGTACGCACAACTACCTAGCTTAACCTGAATTCAAACCTGGGTCTACATAACTGTATATTGACCGTTTAGCTCTCTTCCAATTTTACGTTAACAGCCATGTATTCAAAAAACTGTTATGATAAATTACCTTCGTTTTGGTCAATGTTTCTAGGAAATGTATGTATACCTGTGCAACACATTTTCCAACAAGATGGCTGTTGTAAGCATTTGTAACATCAATGTTTGTATGTTGACACAGTTTGTCTATCTTGGTAAGAACTCCGACAACAGGTACGTCTGCAACATAGAGCATTTACATTCAATGCATTATGTTAGCGTAATTGTTTTAAACATAAAACTAATAAAGTGTAATATCATAATATTTGTTCAAAATATGGAACGTTGCAAAACAATCACGGCGCGAACATGCAATTAATGATTTACATTTCTTTATCGTATTTACCCATACATGCAGTTTACAAGTATGACAAAGTGATATTTGATAAAATAAAATACATTTCTTGGTGTGTACACTAGTTATCAAATTAATACTTAAGTAAAACATCAGTTTCTCCTTATTATCTGTCGGTGAAATAAACCTTCTCCGAGATCTACCTGTTTCTCGGTGAAATAGAACTGCACCGAAATCTACACTTATCTCGGTGAAATAAACCTTCAGCGAAATCTACCATTGCTCGGTGAAATAAACCTTCAGCAAAATCTACCAGTATCTCGGTGAAATAAACATTCACCGAAATCTACCAGTATCTCGGTGAAATAAACATTTACCGAAATCTACCAGTATCTCGGGGAAATAAACCTTCAGCGAAATCTATCAGTGTCTCTTTTTAATCATTTAATATTATACAGTAATTTACATTCTTAAATACAATATCTATTTGACGTAGAATCTATTTGCCTGTATGTTTTCATCATATCTATAGAAATATTTAAACATACCTAGACTATTCATGACAGTGTGTAATTCCCTTATATTTCTGACGATATCCGTACTGGGATCCCACGTCTGTACAATAGATGAATCTATCACTACAACAACACAGTGAATGGTTTCAAACACGAGTGGTCTTCTTGTAAATCCTGGACCGTCTATATTGACATCTCCACTAGGATCCAGCTGCATCATCATAACATATAATGTGAATTAAGGAGAAGACCACAGGTGACAGTATCGTTTGTAGATACGGTCACTTGTGGAGTAAATGACCTGCCGATAGTATATCAGTCATCTGAATACTACCAATACTGGTACGTGTAGTTAGTACTAGTTACATTATCCTGACACTGAGCCAACCAGTTCCTGGAACTACCCTCATACTACAAGAACCGACCACGGGAGCTATACCAGTCACATTATCCTGACATTGGGTCAACCATTTCCTGGAACTACCCTCATACTACAAGAACCGACCACGGGAGCTATACCAGTCACATTATCCTGACACTGGGTCAACCAGTTCCTGGAACTACCCTCATACTACAAGCACCGACCACGGGAGCTATACCAGTCACATTATCCTGACATTGGGTCAACCAGTTCCTGGAACTACCCTCATACTACAAGCACCGACCACGGGAGCTATACCAGTCACATTATCCTTACATTGGGTCAACCAGTTCCTGGAACTACCCTCATACTACAAGAACCGACCACGGGATCTATACCACTCACATTATCCTGACACTGGGTCAACCATTTCCTGGAACTACCCTCATACTACAAGAACCGACCACGGGAGCTATACCAGTCACATTATCCTGACACTTGGGTCAACCAGTTCCTGGAACTACATGTACCCTCATACTACAAGCACCGACCACGGGAGCTATACCAGTCACATTATCCTGACATTGGGTCAACCATTTCCTGGAACTACCCTCATACTACAAGAACCGACCACGGGAGCTATACCAGTCACATTATCCTGACATTGGGTCAACCATTTCCTGGAACTACCCTCATACTACAAGAACCGACCACGGGAGCTATACCACTCACATTATCCTGACACTGGGTCAACCAGTTCCTGGAACTACCCTCATACTACAAGAACCGACCACGGGATCTATACCACTCACATTATCCTGACACTGGGCCAACCATTTCCTGGAACTACCCTCATACTACAAGCACCGACCACGGGATCTATACCAGTCACATTATCCTGACATTGGGTCAACCAGTTCCTGGAACTACCCTCATACTACAAGCACCGACCACGGGAGCTATACCAGTCACATTATCCTGACACTGGGTCAACCATTTCCTGGAACTACCCTCATACTACAAGCACCGACCCGGGAGCTATACCAGTCACATTATCCTGACACTGGGTCAACCAGTTCCTGGAACTACCCTCATACTACAAGCACCGATCACGGGAGCTATACTAGTCACATTATCCTGACACTGGGTCAACCATTTCCTGGAACTAACCTCATACTACAAGCACCGACCACGGGAGCTATACCAGTCTCATTATCCTGACACTGGGTCAACCAGTTCCTGGAACTACCTTCATACTATAGGCACCGACCACGTGAGCTATACCAGTCACATTATCCTGACACTGGGTCAACCAGTTCCTGGAACTACCCTCATACTACAAGCACCGACCACGGGATCTATACCAGTCACATTATAACGATTTTGTGGTATTTGAGGATGGAATAACACCACAACACCATCCCTTTCCAGAATGGAACAGGACGTCACATTGTGAGGTTTTACACACAAACAATTAAACAAGACAACGTAACTGTCTTACCGGACATTTGTCAGGTACATTTCCTTGTAGTATATACTTCATATTTTCAGCAGTCATAAAGTGCTTTTCTTCTAACCCTCTCATATCCCAAATCTTGAAGTTAAGAGATTGATTTTTTCTGTTTCTTACTGGATATTTCGTCACCTTAATAAATGAGTAATTACAAATAAGTAGTATGCAAACTCAATAAATAACAGTACGTAGAACCAAAGCTAATATAAACGTACATGTATTCATGCATTCTCGTTCACTTGTCCAGCTTGTTTTTCTCATCGTAGTCTAACTTGACTAACTAACTTGACTAACCACTGATGTATGAGATGACATTTATTTTGGCAATGAACTGTACGTATGCATGGTAATTGTAAACCTGTAGCCACAGGTAACTGTATCACTGATAAAGAGTAAAAATATTTTTTATACAAATGATATTATCTTAGAAAGGTGTATTTGTACTGAAGTGGTCAGATGTCAAGGGTATCAAAAACAAGAATCGGCTTTCTATGAGAATCCCATCGAAATTGATCAACTAGTTAAAAAGTTATACATGTACCATGAAATGTATACCACGGTGTCCAGTCAATCACTGAGGTGCATTCAATAGAAACGACATTAAAAAAACAGAAAGTGATTTCACGCGCTGTAGTTCATTTTCTTATTTATGAACAGATTTTTTAAATAATTATATTATATTAAAGACGAAGCTCTCTAGTTTCTGATTATGTAAATATATTTAACATAACATCAGTATTTATGAAATGTTGATTAAAAACAAACTGCACCTCAGTGACCGGGTGGTCAATTTCCCGTGTTATAAACCTTTCTAAGACATTATAAATTTTATAAAAAAACATTTGTTTTACATTTCATCAATGACACAGTTACCTGTGCCTGTAACTAGTAAAGAATTTATAAAAATGGAACCAGGCTGACCAAGGGAAAAGGCATACACATAGACACATGTAACAATCATGTCACCTCACCTCTTCACACTCCTTGGTGTATAAGGCTTTAAGGTGTCGTTTCCATTGGGGTTGCAGGTGGACAAGTGGTCTAGTGGTAAGGGCTACTGACTGCTGATATGAAGGTTGTGGGTTCGATCCCTACTCCAGACGGTCAAAAACAGACATACTTTTCAGTGTTTTCCTCCTGACATAACTAAAATTACTAACAGTCTTTGGACGAGGCGTTAAGCGAGGTCCCGTGTATGATGCTTTACATCGGCACTTAAAAGAACTTGTGCTTTACTTATGTGCTTTATATTCCTTTATGCATGCTCTTATTGTGCTTTAAATGTGCTTTATTTTGCTTTTTGTATGCTTTTATTGTGCTTTTGATGTGATTTATTTTGCTTTATGTATGCTTTTATTTTTCTTTCTTCCAAGAGGAATAACTCTGATCAACTTTAGCTGTTAGCCATCTTAGATTATGTCCCTTGATTATAACATTGATATTGTAACAATTGCTTGATAATATTTAACCATGTCTTTTATTCCATAGCTGTTTTACGACGTGTTGTTATATTTACTTATTGTTTGTCGGAAAATAGCTCTGCGAGCTAATGTTATATTGTTTGCCATAACCGACTTTAAATAAAACTTCTTGTATCTTGGAACTGGGGCATCTTCTGTATCATGCACTATCCTCCAAAAACTAAAGTGACTTGCCTCTTCTGGGGGCCTCGCCCATATGGATTTCCGGTGGCGAGGATAAATAAAAGCAAATAAACCATTGCGATTTGTCTTTCGCAACAATTTTGTAAACTCAAGAAGGATACATTATTATATAATGAACCAGTCTCCAGGAAAACCTAGTATTTTGACATTATGTAATTACCATTACGTAACAAGGTTTTGTAAAAGCTTTAATATAACAAAAATACATATCCATTGATTCTATTTTATGTAGTTTACTCATATAGTACTATACCTTTTTTTAAATTTTCCCATGAATTATGTCGAAATCACATACTCCGTTGCTATGGTGACTAACTTCGGAAAGGTACTCAAAGTGAGAAAAACGAGGAGTTAGTTGTTTAAAACATTATTAGCCTTTCTCTAAATTCGCAAAATTTCGATTTTGATAAATATTTTAAAAATTAAAAGATCATGCTAAAATGTGAAACCATTTTGAACAATTTATGTCAATAACAGATCAAATGGTGTAAAGATGAAATACGTGTTATCGTTACGTCGCATAACGTTTGAATAAAGTTAATTGCGACATCACACAAGTTTCGAAAGGGGTCACTACAAAAAACTGCTGTAACTTCCTTAAAAAGCAAGATAAAAGCGGATCACTGAACCATGAACATCAAAACACGTAAAATGCACGATACATTTACGCGTAGGTGCAAATCATTTTTATTTATTGCCAATTAGAATTTTAGATATAGCGTTACATTAAAAAAAACCCACACAATGGTGCGACTTTTCACTCAACAATATGGTGGTTTTTTAACTTTTAAAAATACAGTTTTAAAGTCAACGGGAGGTTACTCTTCCCAAATTGCATTTAAGGCAAAAAATGGGTAATTATAAATCTAAATTGGGCTTTATTTTTATCATTGCTTTCTTTATTTCTGTCTCTGTGATAAGAACATAGACTTGACCACAAAATTGATCTGCAAAGAGGATACATGGCTGTATCAACAACCTGATAAACACCCGATGAAAACACGACAAAAACGTGTGACATTAGCATTTGCTGATTTCATCAATTTTTTACTGTTTGTGCAAGGGGTAGAGCCACCAAGGGTAAAAAATGGCCCCATGTCCAAATTCTGTGAAAATGATAAATTTATACCATCAGTTTAAGTATTTTATAAAAAAGGCATTTTCTAAGAAATTTTGTTGAAACTGTTACCATGGTAACGGGTATAATATTTTGCCAAAAAATGGAAAAAAGCATCAGATTGTAATGAACTCAATTGAATTGTAATTCCACATATCCAAACTGCATATTTTGAAAATTTCAACAAGATCAAACACGCATTGGCCGAGATATGGGCAAATATATACATGCACATTTATGACATTTGTTAAGTGTAGTATCTCCCATCGACGACTCAGCTCGTAATTGGGTTATCGGTTGGTAATAAATGAATATTAAGTTATGTGCAACCAACAAAAAGACTACAGGTCAGGTGTGCATGTAAACAAGACATGGGAACAGATAACAGAACAATGCATGTAATATATATAATATTATATATATTGACGTTATAATATACCTTTGAATGTTTTAATATGAATAAAACACACTACATTGATAACAAATACGGTACGCTATGCACCTTCACATCAATTATAAGCTTCAGATTGTTGATAATTGACTATATGGTACAGTGATAATTTCAAATATAAGAACATCTTACAACTAAGGAGAGTGCTATAAAATATATATTAAAACAACAACAGCAAAAAACGTAATTTATTTGTCACCCAAGTGATGATGCGGGTTGGAGCTTTTTAAGCTTTTTTATTGCTGAAACTAGGTCATTAAGCTGCAACTATGGCATTCAGCTTTACTTTTTAGGACTTCGGACTGATAAAACTAGGTATTTCAGCCGTGTTACTGTTGAAACTAGGCCATTCAGCTAGGGCATTCAGCTTTTTTATTGCTGAAACTAGTTCATTCAGCTTTTTGACAGCTGGAACTTGGGCAGTTCATTTTCTCGTTATGTTATATGTTGGGCATTGTGTCTTGTAAATTTGGTATGTGATGTTTTTATGTTTTCTGTGCTCGGCTGGTTAAGTTGAGTGCTGCCTTCCCTGTCCGACTTTATATTTTTTTTGATACTAGGCCAGGCAGGTTACGTACGTCCATGACATTAGCTACGACCACGTCCTTCACATACTCTATAGAGAAGTCGTCCTCTTTATAAGGCTAGGATGGTCATGTTAACAAGGACTGGTGGATAAGAAACTTCTTTAGAACTGGTTAGGTCAACGGACTTATATAGCAGAACACACAAGTGGGTTCAAATGACATTAGGTCGCTAACTTGTCGTAGTGGTGCACGCAGGCCCCCATGATGACCTGAGTGGCCGTTTACAATTTCTGACTAGGAATCAAGTTAATGCATCCTCTTTTACATTGTCTGAACAAGCGACCTTGATGATCCATACTGAAACTTGACCTTAGATTTCAACTAGAACTGTCGCCATTTGGCAGACTAATATACCCCCGCGCGGCAAAAATCATTGCAGCTAATTTGTAGCTTTACGCACATCTACATGTTGAGGTTGTTCATCTGTTAAAGTTTGAAACAAATGCTGCAAAAACTATAGGAGAAGTTGCGTCCACAAGAACTATTCACTATATATACTACTAGTATATATTGTAAAGTGCATAAAAGTACAAAGGGCCATAATTCTGTCAAAAATCGTTGCAGCGCAAATTCTATCCTTTATGCACATCTACATGTTGAGGTTGTTTATCTGTTAAAGTTTGAAGAAAATGCTGCCAAAACTGTAGGAGGAGTTGCGTCCACAAGAATGCGTCTACGGACGGACGGACAGACAGACAGACAGACAAGCTGAATCCAGTATACACCCCTTACCACTGGTTGTGCGGGGGTATAACTAGAAAAACATTCTGACCAACGTTCGTGACAAGCCAGTGAAAAATACAGCCTTTATGTGTGGAAAAGGGAGACAACTTGAGCTATGTACAAACCTTATTTGTTAAGCTATGATTCGAGTATCCACTACTTGCCGGTCTGAATATCCTATTCATAAATATAGATATAACTGTATTATACGTGCTGGATTTGCCTGCTCCCACAGCTCCGAGGAGAAGTATGTTAACATGTGGAAACTTTACGTTAGGTGGAAACAAACGATCGAGTGGTTTGTAACTGGTAACTTCTTCAACAAGACCGTCTCTGATCTAAAGATTTGAACAAATACATGTAGAAAAACAAACAGTAAACACCGTAACACACGGAATGAACAAATACACGTAGTAAAACAAACAGTAAACACCGTATAATAAACGGAATGAACAAATACACGTAGTAAAACAAACAGTAAATACATACACGTAGTAAAACAAACAGTAAACACCGTATAATAAACGGAATTAACAAATACACGTAGTAAAACAAACAGTAAATACATACACGTAGTAAAACAAACAGTAAACACCGTAATACACGGAATGAACAAATACACGTAGTAAAACAAACAGTAAACACCGTAATACACAAAATGAACAAATACACGTAGTAAAACAAACAGTAAAAACATACACGTAGTAAAACAAACAGTAAACACCGTAATAAATGGAATGAACAAATACACGTAGTAAAACAAACAGTAAACACCGTAATACACGGAATGAACAAATACACGTAGTAAAACAAGCAGTAAACACCGCAATACACAAAATGAACAAATACACGTAGTAAAACAAACAGTAAATACATACACGTAGTAAAACAAACAGTAAACACCGTAATACACGGAATGAACAAATACACGTAGTAAAACAAGCAGTAAACACCATAATACACGGAATGAACAAATACACGTAGTAAAACAAACAGTAAACACCGTAATACACAAAATGAACAAATACACGTAGTAAAACAAGCAGTAAACACCGTAATACACAAAATGAACAAATACACGTAGTAAAACAAACAGTAAATACATACACGTAGTAAAACAAACAGTAAACACCGTAATATACGGAATGAACAAATACACGTAGTAAAACAAACAGTAAACACCGTAATACACGGAATGAACAAATACACGTAGTAAAACAAACAGTAAACACCGTAATACACGGAATGAACAAATGCACGTAGTAAAACAAACAGTAAACACCGTAATACACAGCATTAACAAATACACGTAGTAAAACAAACAGTAAACACCGTAATACACAGCATTAACAAATACACGTAGTAAAACAAACAGTAAACACCGTAATACACGGAATGAACAAATACACGTAGTAAAACAAACAGTTAATACCGTAATACACAGCATTAACAAATACACGTAGTAAAACAAACAGTCAACACCGTAATACACAACATTAACAAATACACGTAGTAAAACAAGCAGTTAACACCGTAATACACAAAATGAAAACAAAACTTGGCTAGAGTGACTTATTCCATTTGCCTGTGTAGAAATGAAATAGAACCGGGCATACTAAAAAGACCTGTTAAGCTTATCATAATGCTTTTTATCAAACCTCAATTATTACTACCAAGGATTGAAGAAGACCAATTCCTAGTGTCCTGTTTGACGATCGTATTATTCAGTATTTGGACTTTTTGTTACTCCAAGTTTTAAAAGATTGGATATCTCAAAATGTGCACATGTATATATTAAACTTATAAATGTGTATATTGCTTCACCATTGACATATAAATACCTTTTTCTTGTCTTCGAAATCTACCGTTTTTCGCCATGATATAGCTCTGGAACTGGCAGTATCTTCAACATCCGGTGTCTCCATATCCAACATATCCAAACTGTTTTGAACACATGGGTCCTTCACAGCCACATTAACATTGATATCGTCAACGTCAACATCTAAGCCTTCCATACTTCAACTTAAAAATAAACAGAAGTTTGCTCACTATCAATGTTAATCAAGCGATCACGTATTTATATAAGCATAAACGCCTCATATTACAGGATTAACCTGTATTACAAACAGAATTTTCTCACAAGTTTACAAATGTATTGTGCCCACAAAATGTAAGTTTAAGGAGGTACATGCTCTTTTTATCTAACGATCGAAGCATTTTAACAGTCAATTGAAACCACACACCCCAACCCCGGGGAATGGCGGGGAATTTTACTTTTGCTTTTTCAAACCTCTGGTAAAATCCCTATACCGCACGGGTACAGTCACGACCGCGAGTATATGTCCCTGTTATTTTGGAGCGAACCAAAAACGGCAGTATGGGGACATTGGAAATGTAAAACACGGGGCAGTTCCCCCGGTGTTCGGGGTGTGGTTTCTATGGACTGGTGCATTATATGAGAAGAACATACATATTACATAGCTACTGTATATAGCTCAATACAAAGAGCATATAAATAATACTCTTTGCTCAATATTATGAAAGCCTGGGGCAAAGTATACAAGATTTTCAAGATTTTCAAGATTTATTATGAACATCAATTATATAACAATACATAAAATTGCGAAATAGGTCAAAGATGACCCCTGATCGCAATATCAACATACATATATTTCTATATAATCTTATTGGTGCCAAGGTCAAAAAGACAGACTGAGAAGTTACTTAAAACAAAAGTAATCCATTAATCATCAGTATATAATTAATCAAATTTACCAATCAGTTGTATTCAATCAAATACAAAATATATAATTTGCCAAATGACATTACAAATCATTTATATGAGTTAACGAATGCTATCACCATGATTGATGTTGAAAATGTGTTAGGGCATAGTCAATTTATATACATGTCATGATTATGCATAACAACAAACAAGTATTACATAATACAATTATACGGGTAATAATACTTTATGAAGAATTACATGTATATGCACTGATGGATAACGATATGATAAAGAAATGCATATCAAAATTAGCGCATTAAGAAATTTTGTTTTATTAATAACCCTTTATATATAAATACAGAGAGATTTCGTAACTAAGTGATGTTTTCACATGCTAAAAGCTGACATAGTTTAAACATACTAGGGTTGGTAAAGTAGTATCTTTTCATGTACATGTTACAATATTTACATAATTGGTCTACATGAGTAAACAGACTGACATTTAAGTAGATAAACTATTCAGCTTGTAAAATTGTGAATATGACATCAATGATAACGTATTACGACAATAGTTATAAACTTATCTATAACATACTTTATCTCTTTGTATTTGGGTTTGTGTTATTTAATAATTTGTGATACTTATTGCAGTAAACACTGAATTTGAAAGCGAAAGTAGGCCTATGACTAGATAGATTCCAAAAATAAAAATGTACCAGATTTAGGCCCTATATAGCGCCCTTTTCATGCGAACACATGTTCAAAGGCATTTTACATTACAGTGTTGCAGCCACAAGGGTACAGGTGCATCTTCTACCAGTGTAGATACAGCATGGTCTGGCCAGAGGGACAGACTGAGAGAAAGCCCCTGGAGGGAGAGAGATATATTAGATTCAGACAAAGTGCGCCTAGCTCTTATTTCGAATAGACAGTCTGGTTCTTTAATGTGGCCGGTGTATAGAACTGATTCACAGCTTCCTGACATCTTTACCCAGATACTGTTCAGTACACACGGTCAGATACAGCAATACATTACTAGCGTACATCTTAGATATAGAGAACAATGGCGGATGGCTGGTCCTGTAGTTTCATAGTGCTCAACAGCAAGTCGCCTATATACAGCTTCTTTCCTAGCCATACATGTATGCATATGAGGTGGTTTCCTTCAAATATTACCAGTCTGCAGTGAGTCAAAATTAAAAAAAGAAACTGAGATTGATTGGCAGTGATCGTATACTTCTCTTGACATAATGTAAAAAATGTAATCACACAGAGCATAGCACATGTCTGCGGAGTAAATATAGAGGCCATTCTAGATGCAGCTGATGGAGAGTCCTTTACCCAATGTTTGTTTAGTGCACGATTGCCCATAATCTATTCATTATCTCAAGACTTACAAATACGCTTTTTCTGAAGAGCTCTATCAATTAAACACAGCATCCATGATATTTGTAAGTCGCATCATGTTAACAAGGTGAGAAATCCTAACCGTTCACAATATTACCAAAAACCGCAGAGTTTTAATTGAGTAGCTGACACGAAGCAATGGCAAAACATGTACAGATATAATTTATGTAAAATGTGTTTGTTTCTGTATTGTATTATTCTTATGCAATCTCTATCTAATATTCCCCATGTATACTCTAGAGAATTTGATACGGCTCTCGACCTTCTATCAGCATAAACAGCTGAAATAGTGTCTATATTTATAATCCCGGTTGTATGTTTTCATAAGCGGGAATTATCAAGAAGGCGCTCGGAGTGTAATACCAACCCGATATTGCACAAATCGCTAGCGAAAATTTATATATTCAACGCAAGGACCTTGTTATAATATTATATGCATGCATAAAGGTCAGGATCATGTCTTGACTTGAAAATTCTCTGAGATGTACATTGTCATTGTATATATTAACGTTGTTCTTTATCAATGTGCGATGTTCCCATTGTTCATAAAATGAATTTATACATCACTGTAAAGGTGGGATAAAATCGCATATATGATCAAATATAAAGATTACAGCTCGTCGTGTCACATGACTCTGCAAGTTTACCGACTTGGATTGAAAATTTTCACCGTTCACGGGCGACACCGGATGACACCGGAGTTTAGTATCAACTTGACAGAACAACAACAACAATCGACAAAAGTAAGATTATTATTATGTTGTTAACAATTATTATGCATCATCAATGATTTAATGAACAAATTTACTGATTATTGGAACTTTAAATTGCGCTGAATCAATTACAAATAGTGTGAGTGATGGTAACTGATGGGAATAGGCGTGGTACTGTAATCTAACAAAATTTATCATTTATTTATTGAAATCGAAAGCGAAAGTAGAAAATAGCAAAGACGTAGAAAATGAATTTATAAAAAGTATTTAATCACTATTTACGTAGATTTTGAAGTGTTCTATGTAAAACTTAAGTAATATTAAAGTATAATTATTTGTGAATATCTACTGTCTTTATGTTTAAGGTTTTTTCTGAATTTGGAAACTTTAACTTTTGCTTTGATAAATTTCATAGTGTATTTTCCGAAAATGGGGATTATACTCCGCGGTATTTAAACAAAGCATAGCAACTCGCTATCAAACTATCACACAGGAAAATATAGTGGAATGAAACGGTTTAAGTTCCAATTAATATAGTGCGGAGGTAAGTTTTTCCTTTTAGCGAGAGGGCATTCGAAAAGTTTAATAAAGTATAAACATTAAACAGAGATAACAATATTGTAATAGATAACTATTATTTATATTAGGCGCGTTGAAATTGGTATTTTACTTGTAATTAATTCTAGTAAAGAAATGAAAAACATGAAATTATTAAAAGAACAGCTGAGTATATTTGTCCTGCTACAAACCGAAATTAAACCAGCTTAATAGCCCTGTGTAATGTGCATTTCAATGCAATTGTGTATTTTGTTAACATTTGTTTATATAATTATAAAATTATGTTTATTGTCATTTAAAATGCCTTTTTTACTTTACTGTTATACTAGTCATTGGTAAGTTGTATTGCTGCTAATCAGAATCAGTGGACCTGCCTTTTCACTTCCCATCAAAGCACAGTGGACCTGTCTTTTCACTCCCCATCAAAGCACAGTGGACCTGCCATTTCACTCCCCATCAGTACACAGTGGACCTGCCTTTTCACTCCACATCAGTGCGCAGTGGACCTGCCTTATCACTCCCCATCAGTGCACAGTGGACCTGACTTTTCACTCCCCATCAGTGCGCAGTGGACCTGCCTTATCACTCCCCATCAGTGCGCAGTGGACTTGCCTTTCCACACCGAATCAGTACACAGTGGACCTGCCTTTTCACTCCCCATCAGTGTTCAGTGGACCTGCCTTATCACACCCCATCAGTGCGCAGTGGACTTGCCTTTCCACACCGAATCAGTACACAGTGGACCTGCCTTTTCTGTCCCCATCAGTGCACAGTGGACCTGCCTTTTCACTCCCCATCAGTGCGTAGTGGACCTGACGAAATTTTCACTCCCCATCAGTGCGCAGTTGACCTGACTTTTCACTCCCCATCAGTGCACAGTGGACCTGACTTTTCACTCGCAACCTGTCAACTACACACAGCTGGCAATCAATCATCGGTCGTGGTCTCAAAGAGCTGCTTTTTTAGTCAACTGGAAGAGAAAAATGGAGTCCTTGGAGAAATGGGTTATTAAATAAATTGATAAAGGCACGAACGTTTTAACGAGACGGTATTTAAGGCTGCAGCATGAAAGGACGGTAGCACACACATTTTTAATATTTCTACTCAGTGACGGTAGTTATGGGTCTAATTTTAGCAACATAAAAATGATCGTATCAATGCAAATGCGTGCTGTAATTAAGTTACGGCGACACACTTTTATACAAATTTATACAAATTCACTGTGTACATGTAGGCCCTATTCGTTAATAAAGGTGAAATCTACGTTCGTTTTAACGGCTTCAATTGGTTTGTTCGAATAAAGTAGCAATTAAACGTATAAAATTATTCGCGCGCGCATCCAGACAATCAAATGGACATAGATATTGATTGACGCCATAATATAATATTATTAAACCAGGGACGTGACAATTCATTATTATAAGAATATAAATCATACTAACCCTGAATATTTAGCGGATCGATCTATACCTACATCGTATGAATAATGTATAGCTAGCTCCGCCCATTTATTAGACACGCCCGGGTACTCAAATGGTTGGTAACTTAAATGGTTACGAAAGAAGGTTTATCTACATTTTAGTACTTTATCTGTAGCGTATTTATAGAATCTCATCTTGTGTCAGAGGATCCTTGTTCAAAATGCGTTTCTTTTAATAACTTGCAAATTGGTCTTCAGAGAGTAGACAAGAGGTGGTAACTCTTTTAAGGAAAAGGATCTTGGGGTATTAATCAACTTTAAGATAATGATCTTTTATTACCAAAATTTGCTTTTTTAAATCAATACTTTGAACAGTGACAAGTCCTTATTACAGATACTTACAGATGTCCTTCTGGTAGAAGGCTGTCGTCAGCTTGTAACACCAGCTCTATGTTTTCGACGTTAATGGGAATATCATAACTTCCACCGATATTTATGGATTGGAGATAGTCATATTTCACAGGCTGATCCTGGAGGAATTTATCATATTTCACAGGCTGATCCTGGAGGAATTTATCTAATCGTCTTTCGAATGAGTGCACCGATTCAGCATTTACAACATCTTTTGGAAGTTGGTTCCACAAATCAACAACTCTAAAGCAGAACGAATTCTTTCTAACGTTCAATCTTGGTCTTTTTTTGTACAACTTATATTTATGTCCCCTAGTAGACTGGAATTCACTCATGTTGAATAACGCTGACACTTCTGGATCATATTTATTACGTAAAATTTTATAAGTTTCAATCAAGTCACCTCTTATTCTTCTGTATGTTAAAGTCGGTAAGTTCAATGTTCTCAATCGATTTTCATATGACAAATCTTTCAAACCTGGTACTTGTTTGGTAGCCCTTCGCTGAACATTTTCAATTATGTCAATGTGCTTCCTTAAGTAAGGATTCCAAACTTGATTGGCATACTCAATATGAGGCCTTACTAAAGCTATGACGAGAGTCTTAAATATTTTCTTATCTATATACTCAAATGTTCGTCTTATTATTCCCACAATGGAGTTAGCTTTATTCACTTTCTCTGTGATATGCTTTTCAAATGACAGTTCATCATCAATGATAACGCCTATATCTTTTTCCTCAGTACATGTTAACATTGGTTGAAATTTCTCATCAAGTTTATAATCAAATTGATCAATATTCCTTTTACCAATCCTCATAACTTTACACTTGTCAGGATGAAATTTTAGAAACCATTTATCTGACCATTTTTTCATATCGAAGATATCAGACTGAAGATTCACACAGTCATTTACATTCATGATTTCACTGAATATTTTAGTATCATCCGCAAATAAAAATATTTCACTATCTCTAGATATACTAGAAGGTAAATCATTTATGTATAGTACAAAACATATTGGTCCTAGGACCAATCCTTGTGGGATACCACTAGTAACTGATCTCCATTCTGATGCCTCTCCGTTTACAATCACTCTTTGCTTCCTATTACTTAGAAATTTTTTAATCCATGCTATATATGGTTGACCGAAATTGCACACCTCAAGTTTATGTAGAAGTTTCACATGGCTCACTTTATCAAATGCCTTCATAAAGTCACAATACGCTACGTCAACAACTCCACCTTTATCCAGTATTTCAGTCCACTTATCAATTACAGTCAATAATTGAAGTGTTGTTGATCTCCCAGAAATAAATCCATATTGTCTGTCACTAAATAACTTATTCATCTTCATGTGATTCACTATACCCGCACGAACTATACTCTCCATGACTTTACAAATAATACATGTTAAACTAACAGGTCTGTAATTTCCTGCATATTTCTTGTCACCCTTCTTAAACAATGCAGTAATATTTGCACATTTCCACTCCTCAGGAAGAATACCATTGAGCCAAGATTTATTACAGATTATCGCTAAAGGCACTGACAATTCCTTACACATATCATGTAGTATTCTCGGATGTAACTTATCCGGTCCAGGTGACTTATTAATTTTCAAATTATTCAGTTTTTTTTCCAGTACTTCTGGAGTTATGTGTAGATCATTCAATATAGGTATACCATCCTGTTTTTCAACACTTGGTTGCTCTATGTCATTGTCAATAGTGAATACAGAAGTAAAGAAGTCTGCCAATACATCAGCTTTTTGTTTATCAGATTTTGTTAGAACAGTCCTGTTATCATCAGTATATAAATCTGATATTGATGCTTTCGTTCTAGTCTTTTTTTGTACATAGTTCCAGAATGATTTCGGGTTGGTCTTTGATGCATCTAAGCTATCTTTTGTTCATATGATTTCACCATTTTCCTAGTTAATGTTCTTATTTGGTTTCTAGTTTTATTATATTCTATCCTAGCACTCTGGTCACCATTTTTAGTGTATCTATTCCATAATCTCTGCTTTTGTTTGATTTTAGATCTCAATTTCTTATTATCCAACTAAGAGTTATTTCTCCTGTTTATTGTGGCAGTATTACTGTCACTATGGTAACATTCTTGTTCTTCGTGTTTTTACAGGTAAATAATGTCTGATGTGTTGCTTTCTGAACCATGGAGACGATCAAAATATTTCTCCCTGGGCTTGTCATCAAAAGAGGTAAATGTAATGAAAGCATGTGATATAACCATATCCATGTCTGTTTCTTATACTTAAATTAATCCAGATGTAATAAGCAGATATAGTATTATTTTCACACTATTTTATTTAAGAAATAAAGAATAATTTTATATACCTGGGTTTTATCATAGAATAAAACACGGTCATATGTTGGGACACAAGTGCAAAGCTTCTAAGTTATTTGCTGTGTTTTATCGGTAATTTATGCACACCTCGGTTTTATCTATACATGTGTATATATAATGGAAACTGCTGGTTGTGTTGGAATATACAATTTTGGTCATAGTATTGTAACCCGTTGTATGGGAGGCTATTAGGCTATCATTTTACAGTCATGTTATTCAATACATATAAACTACACTTAACCGATTTAAAAACGCAACAGTGGGTTTTTGATCAATTTAAGTCAGTTAAGGTGCTTCAATTCTCTTGAAATTTTACATGTGATGAAATCAATACATGATGTCATAGATGAGCAAATTCCATTGTAATCGAGGTTTAGATGGTCACAACACCAAACAACGAAATGTATTGATCGACAATGTCAAGTTCGCAAAATTAATAATGTATTTATAAGCTGCAACCTGATATTAAAATCAGGCGTCTTTGCCTCATTGGCGTGAAAATAAAGTGTTGCAGGATGTTGTTCCACACATCTATGAGGAAAACACGTACACATCCAAACGTTCAGAAGTTTCTGCTTGATGATGCACTTCTTGACGTCCATTTGTGTCTGCCTTCAAATTTCGTTTCACGAGTAAAAATGCAATGACCTCCACAGCCTCAACATGAGCTGTCAGCAAGTTTTTGCCCATCTAGCATAGGCTGCATTGTGTCCAATGGTTAAGAATGTACATTTCTTATGTCTATGGCATCTCAAACCCGTAACCGGAAGTGGATAATGGAATATTTCAAGATAAATAAGAGGACAGACAAAATGAAGCAATTTTCAACATGGGTCATAATAAACATTAATAAAGAAGTTACGGAATGTATATTTTAGCAAAATTACTTAATCTTACGCATCATTGCCATCAAATTGTAGGTATAACAGAAAATATGTTTGACCGGAAGTGGCGTCTTTAAAAAAAACATTCGTTTGGTGCCATCATGTTTACGCGCTTGTATCGTCGGCATACCTGACGCAGACAATCGTAGGTGTAAACTGCCTCTTGAAAACACTATGCCAGTCTAAATATCGTCGACAGACGACAGTTAATCTTCTTTGTCATGATAAAACGTCACATAACTGCTTAAAGCAAGTCGATGGCGCCATGATGCTATGTATCCTAAAAGCTTGACACCATACACAACGTACTTCAAAATTTAATTTTATGTTTTTTTGTTGGGGTATTGATTCTCTATAAATTGTCGGTCAAATCGTCACGCCCAGTCGTTTTGCTTACGCGTCACGTGTAAATAATAAAAATGACGCCACTATGACGTAATGAGCTAAATTGAAATAGTTTTACGTAGAAAATCGTACCAGGCATAAGACTAGCGTCCCATTCATTGGTTTATACTAATATTATTATTAAATAATAATTACTACAAAAAATACCGACCCCCAAAATAGTTGCGTTTCTAAATCGGTTAAGTGTACTATTGACTCAATGAACATACCACTAAAATCTAAAATATATTTTCATAATTACAATACATGTCTACAGAGATCACTAGTTGATCTCCAATCAGACGATATTCAATGATACATAACCTGTTAAGACTTTAGAGAGGCCACCTTTCAACAAATACCGCAATATGTTGTTGCCATGTGGTAGACAAATACAAACAGCTTTCACTGTATTAGAATCACTTTTAGTAATAATGTTACAATATGCTGAAAACAAAAAGAATATAATTTATGTTAACATTGTGTTTGTGTGTTTGTGAAAGCACTGGAGTTAACAAGTGTATAAATAGAAAGGCACTGGAGTTCATGTATTTATTTAAAGCACTGTTTGTTTTCAGGCTATAAAGCAGAGATTGAAAGATGACATTATCAACTATAAGCCATTAGATGACCTGATGCCACCACTACATAGGTTTCCACAAGTCAACATATTGTTGTTTGGTGCTGTTGGTGCTGGCAAGTCAAGTGTGTTTAACACCATCAGTTCAGTATATAAAGAGAAGATATTTAACATAGCAAGATGTGGACGGTCTGTTCAAAGTGTAACTACAAAGGTTTGTAAACAAAACAATACCGGTAAATGTTACTTTCTTTCACTGTGTAACCATACTAAAAATCTGGTGTGCTATGAAATAAGTTGATCTCCCTGGGATATATAAAAGACATATTTGAACCCTCACCTTGTGTGTGGGATTTGAGACCGCAACAATGACTGGTTCTAGCACAGGAACCTGGTATTTTATCCTCCAAATCTCTTGGATAGTTCTCGATATAATATGCTGGTCAGTAACGGGTCTTGGATAGTTCTTGATATAATATGCTGGTCAGTAACGGGTCTTGGATAGTTCTTGATATAATATGCTGGTCAGTAACGGGTCTTGGATAGTTCTTGATATAAGGCCTAAAATAAAATATTGTTTGTTTCCCCATCCCCTACCTACCCGATTAAAAAGGGCCCTACCCAAAATATTTTATTGCCCAAATTAAAATAATATTTTTTTTTATTAAAAATTGGAAGTGAAAATTTTATTTTTTGTTTACTGGCTTCTTTCTTGCGATTAAATTTAGGATTGTTGATTTTCACCTTTGAGTTAATTCTAAATTTCATTATTTTTATGCTTTAACCGATAACTATCATACTGAAACAATTAAAAAAAATATTTACCCTACCTACCTACTCATTCTAAATCTGCTAGGGTCGGGATGGG
Source organism: Spisula solida (assembly GCA_947247005.1). Lineage (NCBI taxonomy): Eukaryota > Metazoa > Mollusca > Bivalvia > Venerida > Mactridae > Spisula > Spisula solida. The sequence continues at coordinate 24,181,686 of OX365945.1, read as the reverse complement.
GAAACAAAGAATATTCTAAGTTCGGCCTAATATGCTGGTCAGTAACGGGTCTTGGATAGTTCTCGATATAATATGCTGGTCAGTAACGGGTCTTGGATAGTTCTTGATATAATATGCTGGTCAGTAACGGGTCTTGGATAGTTCTTGATATTTGCTGGTCAGTTATGGGACTTGGATAGGGTTTTAGGGTATAAAATAACTGGTTACTTTGCACCGATAAACTGTGACCATACTGACAGTACCTCCAACTAAATTACTTCAATGCTAGACGTCATGGTTATTGTATATGAAGAAAATTTTATGTATGACCAACAAATTTGAGATTTAATTAATAAATAAATTATGAACAACCATACTAGTAATACTGGCTGTTATACAATAGTTTGGAGTTCAGACATGCAGGAAATAACCATGAAGGTCGTAGGCCTGAGTGGTTAATACAAAGCTTTAGAACAACAAACTGTTGTATAACAAAAGGTAATTACTACGGCTTTTGAATATTTTATTTCAATTCTAACATGATTTAAACGCGCAGTTTTACATTACACCAGTGTTACTTTGTGAGAGTATGTTGTTTACTTTACCATAGGCGGATCCAAGGGGGGGCGGACCCGGCATACGTCCCCCCTAAAATCGTCGGAGCCTAGGTAATTTAACATATTTTAAATGTAAGAACAATATTGATAGGCAAATTTTTCGCTTGCTTCGCTCGCGTCAATAAAACAATAATCAATTTATTGATTTTAAAGTGGACTTAATGCTGTATGCTAGCAACAAGATATGGCTGATTGGTAGCATGGTGCCAAACATAGGCTACAGAGATTCTTGCACATTAAAAATGTCTGACAAGTCATAAAAGATTAAAACAGTTGGCTTGATTTTCTAATAAACCTGTCCTTTTCATTAAAAAAAAGATATCTCAGAATGCAGCTGACGAATTCTGTGGTTCTTTTTAGAACGTCTTGAGGTAGAAAGCAACTGGACCCCCTAGTCGCTGGATCCCAAGTATTTCACATTTCCACTTGAACAAAAGTGAAGCCCTGGAGTTCGCAGGGTATGCTGCTCAGATAGACAGTGCATTTTTTCTTCGTGACGTATTCACAGCAGCTATAAATCAGTGAATATTATCGTTAGTCCTGGCTATATAAACAACGACTTTTTTGCTCGTTTCGCTCGCTGTAGATCTATGCAAATTCAATGAAAGTTTTCGATTTATCAATGAGTTTGTTGGGTATGCTGCTCAGATAAACACTGATTTTTTCCAATTCTTACAATTACTAAATCAGTGAATATTACCAAGTGATAAGTGTGTGGTGTATGCTGCTGAAATAGATGATTGCATTTTTTTTCTTGCTCGCTCCGCTCGCATAACCACTATCAGTTAAGTTTGTCAAGTAGGGAATGAGTATGCGGGATATGCTGCTCAAATAATTAATTATATTCTTGCTCGCCTTACTCTCACATTAACTTTATCAATGAATATTATAAGATGAAGAACGAAATTGTGTGGAATGCTTCTCAGAGATACATTTTTTCTTATTTCTTTGAGGGGGGGTCAATACATGAATGTACGCCCCCCCTGACGCTAAATCCTGGATCCGCCCCTGTTTACGTTACCTGTGTGCCATTATGAGAAACCATTTACCTGCGTAGACTGTACTAGTGCTTTATAGCTGTCAACAAAAACAACAAATTACTTGTTTACCTGCATGGCGTCATAAAAACGACATGACATCAACATGATGTCACTTCCATTGATATATCAAACGTAACACAACACTATAAGGTTTGTTCTTTGTCTATATAGGCAAAATCGTCGGTCTTGATAGAATTATTGATCAACCTTGATTGTGCTCATATTAGTTTCCAAATTAGCAATATTATAAAAAAGAATTACCCTAAAAGATGAAGCTTACACATTAAATGACACTTATTCATGTTGCATCCACAGCAAACCTTCAATAATATGAACTAATGCACAGCAATATTTGTAACATGCTCATCTAGTACTGGATTTTTTTGATGATGCATAACTTTACAATAAATTGTTCGGTCACGAAGTTAAGAACCTGGAGCCCGTTACCTAACCAATCCGTTTCCAAAAGGCGCTACTGAGCGCTTTCCTACGTCTATGCAACCTACCGAAGCGGTCCGTTGCACAAGAAAGCGCTTGATAACGGTTTGATACGAAATATTGGGTACGAAGTAACGAAGGACGATACGAACCTGCTATGGTTTGTCAGTCCGAATGAACATTTGTCAACCCGATCAAAATGAAAATATATCTGTCTATGGATAATGCACGTTTTTCAATTTGTTTAATTCTAGGTTTACCTAATTCAGGGGTAACTAATTTAAAAATACGTAATTAGGCCAAATTTAAAATATTCTTTGTTTCCCCATCCCGACTCAAGCAGATTTAGAATGGGTAGGTAGGTAGGTTAAATATTTTTTTTATTTCTTTCAGAATACAAGTTATTGGTAAAGACATACAAATAATGAAATATAGTAATATGTGTAACTATAAGGTGAAAACCAACAATCTTAAATTTAGAATATGTACGAAATGTAATAGAAAGAAACAAGCCTGTAAACAAAAATTAACATTTTCATCCCCAATATTTCATAAAAAAAATATATTATTTCAATTTGGGCAATAAATATTTCGGGTAGGGCCATTTTTTTCGGGTAGGTAGGGGATGGGGAAACAAACAATATTTTATTTTAGGCCTTAGATATAAACACAGATAACAACTGATTTCAAATAGGCCTAATTCGATATTTTACCTTTTTATACAGTAATGTGTTGCATGAGCATATCAGACAGTACTTTTGTTCAAGCGAAAAGGCTATTTTCATTTCAATTAATCATATTACGATTAGATATCAAACATCTTTAATCTTAATCACCTTTTCTTGTTAAAAAAACCCTGTTGCAAATCGTCAAAACATTAAAGATATTCAGACAGAAAATTCCGGGTTTTATTGTATCCAATAACAACAACAACATGTAATTAGTTTTCGCAACCTTTATCCCCCGAATATTTTTACCGATTTTGGAGGGATTTTTTTATTACATCTCGGCGAGGAATTACAAAAATGCATTTGTTTTACTTTCTTTACAATAACGTGGAATTATACGTAAAGACCCGAAACGGACTTTATACTAATTGTATTGCAAAGGGAAGTAACCGCTTTGCAAAGGGAAGTAACCGGAACATGTGTCGTTTTTATTAGATTTTCTTAAAATTGGTTGATATTTCGCAAATATGAACGATTCCCGCTCGACTTACTTCGTTATCTCAGAGTAATCATGTGTCTCATAACAGTGTGTAGCATCGTTTATACACTGTAAATGTTAAAATTTCCTTCCGAAGCGGGCAAAAAAATGACTGCCATTTTTGTTTCCCAAACTATAGGAATAGTGCTGCCCATCTAGAAGATGAATTGCACAGCAACCATGGAAGACTGATAATTATTATCTTTTCTTTTCTAGACAGGGGCCTACTCTAGTTTTTGGAATATTTTTAAACATCATTAAAAAATAAAATAAAATTTATGAGCTGCCGAATATTGCATTTTAAAAAAAAAAGTGTTATTCTATTGGCAGCCATTTTTCAGTATCTTTCTTTCAGTGCAGGATTTTAACACAAATTTCCAAATCCATTAGTGAATTCCAACTCTGACCAAATCACGTGACATGTGTAACCATAAAGTGGCTCACATCTGCAGGCCTTTTGGCCTGCGTATAGTCCGCTATTAGAATCACCCTAAGGTCTGAGACTTGAACATTGGGTCTGAGACTTGAACACTGGGTCTGAAACTTGAACACTAGGTCTGAGACTTGAACACTGGGTCTGAGACTTGAAACTGGGTCTGAGACTTGAACACTGGGTCTGAAACTTGACAACTAGGTCTGAGACTTGAACACTAGGTCTGAGACTTGAACACTGGGTCCGAGACTTGAACACTGGGTCTGAGACTTAAAAACTGGGTTTGAGACTTGAAAACTGGTTCTGAGACTTGAAAACTCGGTTTGAGACTTGACAATTGGGTCTGAGACTTGACAACTGGGTCTGAGACTTGAACACTGGGTCTGAGACTTGAAAACTGGTCTTATTATTGATGTTGAATAAAGACTAATAAGGTATAAAGTGAAATGGACTAGGAAAGATGTAGCATTTATTTTCAGGTGGTCAGGTGTTATATTATTAAGAGGTCATCAAGTGAAGCTTAATTATTATACATGTATCATGCATATAATATTATGTTTATTCATACTTCTTACAGCTGACAAAATTCCAAGTAATGTATGGTGGTATAGCGGAGCAGCTCAGACTGACACTATGGGATAGTAGAGGTATAGATGAAACTCATTTGATGATGTCAGACAATATGAGATATCTCCTAGAAGGAAAACTACCTGATAGATATCCGGTAAATACACTTTATACCAGGGTTCACATAGTAATCATTTGAAAGTATAATAGATTCATTAATTTATGAACAGGAACATGTTTTTGTGTCGATACATACATACCGTATCAGTCCTACTTGTCAACAGTATTTCAGTCATATGGAGACTGTCCAGTCGCATTATCCTAACATCAGGATGAACTGGTGAATCAGCTGTTATGTGGAACTAACTATGATGTCAAGCAATGGAGATATACCAGTACCATTGTTAACAACTTTGCTATGTCCAATCTGAGATCGAACCCTTGACCTCTTGCGCTTGAAGCATAATTTCTACCACTAGACCATTGTTGCAGATATTCATAACTATGTCTACATTGATGTAAATGTGTTATAAAGATACCAAATACATGTATTCACTATTGTTGATTAATTTAGTTATATTTTAAACAGCTGGATCCAAGCGGGGAGATTTCTTCGCAAACTCCACAGTTAATTAAGAGACCTGCGTTACAAGACTTGGTACATTGTGTTGCTACTGTCGTTGATGCATCTACCGCTGATGATATGGACATTGAATTACGAGATAACATCCGTAAGATGCAGACTGTGATGGATTCCATGGGTAACTACTTTACATACACAATCAAGACTTATTAACCTTGCCCAGGCCCGAAATCTCAACTCAAATTGAGATTATACTCAAATCAAGATACAAGTTTATTTGCGACATATAAGGCGACCGGCCCATGCAAATCAGAGTTGGGATTTGAGAAACATCTGAAGTTGAAGCTCTTAAAGTTTTATTACAACAAACTGAGAACAATGTTTCTGTTTTGTTGAACAAATTTTGATTTTGCTATTGCTTGGAAATTAACTCAAATATATATGACAATAGTTGAGCTGAGATTAACCTCAGGTTGAGATTTTTTGTGAGATTGGGACGGTCTCCCAATCTCATCACAGTTATTGATATGTGTCTTTGGGTTAATTTACATGGCGAACTGGGCTCAATGTTAGCACAAAAAAAACAGAAACAGTATTCTGTGTTTATTACAGTAATTTCAAGATCTCGAACTTAAAGAGTTATCTAAAAACTTCTGACTTCTGATTTGAGCAAAATCTCTTTTTGAGCTGAGATTTCTACTTGAGATGCCTCGGGAGATGGGGCCTGATTCTCTCAAGTAGTTGACATCTTGTCTATAAATGTACTTGTATAATATAAGGTCAGTTTTCTGTTTACTTATGTGGAGTGTTATTATCACAACTATGCAAAAGGTGTACTACAGACACAACTCTAAATTATCTATAAAGCGTTGGATTAGCACATCATAATTGATATATTCATTGTAGAACCTTGTAATATATTCATACGTAAAGGTCAGGATCAAGTTATCATCTGTGGACTATTGGAGAGATCATGTTTGTATACAGAGTTATTCATAAGCAAATGTGCCCACCAACTAGCTATTTGTGAATGGCAGGTTTCTATTATTCAGCCATGCAATAGATTGCCGGTGGGCATTTTGCAAATATGAATTATAGTTGATGTCCCCTATACATAAGTTTAAAAGTTTACTTATTTGCTAGTTGCAAATGTTTAGGAGGTTGTTTCAGTGTACATACACCTCAAGTTGTATTATTTGCCTCGTTTTGTTACTATTAACAACTGTTTTTCACTTTCTAGATGTGCCACATATTATACTCCTGACGAATATTGATAAAGTTTGTGAATTGACAGCGATGGATGCAACCAAAGCTTTCAGAAGTAAAAAAGTTCAAGATTCTGTTAATAAGGTTTGTTATGAGTTTTTTTATAAAGGTATATACATTTGAAATACATCACAGATGTCTGACCTGTTCATTGATCCAGAAAATATATCAACAAACCCGTCCCAAACGTGTCAGTAAACAACAAAATTAATTTATGGCACAAAACTTTGAAGGACCCCCAAATAAAAATTTACATTTATTTTTGTTCCAAGAAATACTTCATTTAGACATGTTTATTGAAGAAATAATAAAAATAAGTACCAGTGTTTTATTGGCAATTACGGTGCAACCTCTGTAGAGCAACACCTTTTGGGAGCTGCAAATATTGGCCGTTGTTTAAAGGTTGTTACTCTACAGAGGTTGAATTTACAGTAAACATACCCATAGGGAAATTTTAAAGGTGTTGTTAGAGTGAGGTTTTTGCTTTTCATAGAGCCGCTCTGGATAGGTTATATTGAAAATAAGTGTGGTCATGAACTTAGATGCTGATGCTTTGAAAATAATTGCATGCGTCACAATAAGTGTCTATACTAGTCCAAACAGTTTTTTTAAACAATGCTATCAGCCTAGTTTTTATACCTACCTACATTTCTAAAATTCTATGTTTCTCTTTATACAGGTATCCAAAGACCTTGGGTTACCACGGAATGCCATATTTGTGATGAAATGTTATGAAGAAGAATGTTACCTTGATGACAATGTGGACATTATGGCTCTTATAGCACTGAAAGGAATTCTGGATTACTGTGATGCCTTCTTATACCGAGTTTATGAAGACGTTAAAGTTGTAGCATCGAAACATGCCTCAATGGAGGATGAAAACAAATCTTTAAAGAATGAACAATCAGAACTGCAGAGCATTAATAGAGAGTTTGAAAAGAGGAAGAGGATTGATTGCGCAAAAATTCAAAAACTTCAACAGGAAGTTGATCAAGCGTTTCAAACGGCTGCTGGCAAGAAAGGAAAAGCTGATATTAAGATAATGCAGGAGTATGAGAACCTGAAACGGGAAGTAAATACCAGGGAGTCTGATATTGGTAGATTGAGAGAACAGACATATAGACTTAAAGAAGAGATTTCCAACATTTCAAAAAAATGACAGGCTATATGTATGAAACTGAAGTGCATTAGTTGTACAACCGTAGTTCCATTATATTTTTCGTAAACTGATCAATTTTTAGCTTTATCAAATTGAATATTTTTACTTACCTACATTTTATTAGCTCACGTGTCACAATGGTGACAGGGTAAGCTTTTGTAAGCACGTCTTTCGTCGGTCCGTTCACAATTTTTTGTGAACACACTAGAGGCCACAGTTACGCACAATCTTCATAAAACTTGGTCAAAATGTTTGTCTCTATGAAATCAAGGCCAAGTACTGGGTCATGTGGCATCAAAATCTAGGTCAAATGTTGGAAAAAGCTTGTTAATACATTAGAGGACACAATTATGGCCCAATCGTCATGAAACCTGGTCAGAATGTTTGCCCTATACAATCTAGGTCAAGTTTGAAACTGGGTCATGAGGGGTAAAATAGGTCACTAGGTCAAATCTTAAAAAAAGCTTATGAACACATTAGAGGACATTATTATGACCCAATCTTCATGAAACTTTGTCAGAATGCTTGTCTCTATCAAATCTAGTACAAGTCGAAACTGGGTCATGTGGGTTTAAAAACTAGGTCACTAGGTCAAATGTTAGAAAAGGCTTGTGAACACTTTAGAGGACACAATTATGGCCCAATCTTCATGAAACTTGGTCAGAATGTTTGTCTCTATGACATCTAGGTCAAGTTTGGAACTAAATCATGTGGGGTCCAAAACTAGGTCAAAATTTAGAAAAACCTTGTGAACACATTAAAACCATAATAATTGCTCAATCTTCATGACGCTTTGTCAGAATATTGGTCTATATAAAGTCTAGGGCAAGTTTTAATCTACCTAGGCCAGGTTAGGTTAAAACCAAGGTCACTATGTCAAATCATAGAAAAAGTGAATGAATACTTAGGTCATCATAGGGGCCTGCATGCACTACTACGACAGATGAGCTACCTAGGGCCCTTTGGGCATTCTTGTTTCACTAAGCCTGGAATTCTGACTGACTTTGAGTAAGATTGTTAGTGTGAATACTTGGAAGAGAGATATTTAACAAACTATGTCATTCTTTCAACATTTCAGCCTGTTCAAAGGTGCCCTCTCTACAGCAACATCCTCTTTCTTTATGGTGTACGTCTTAACTATCTGTTTTATCTCTCTTGAAGACAATTTAACACCTCGAAAGAAGGCAAATTGTGTCAAGCAAAGGTTAATTGTTACTTATTAGCAAGGAGGTTGTACTGTAAATATATAACCTTGATACGCAGGCCAACCTGTCTGTAAAGTTCATATATGATAATATAAACAGGGATCTTTGTTGTCAGGTGGTCTGTCTTAGATTATACTAATTTATTTTAGGTCGATTGTGAAACAAGTTTTTTTCTAACATATATTACTGGTAATCACACTCGAAGCCTCATTCCTGATGTAATCCATTGCCACAAGGGTATTGGAGAAGAATCCAGATTCCCATTTATCCATAGGTTTTGAAAAATAGTCATTGTTTGCATTCAGTTTTTAACACATGCAATATGTAATGTTGTAAAATAATTTGATTTCAATGGGACAAAATTTTGTTGTTTTGGTGAAAAGACCATTTCACAGGGACAGAATTTTAAGGATTTCGGATGTCATGAAAAATGGCAAAGTCAAAATGCACACAAATTATCAGAAATCTATCAAATATCAAACACATATAATAATAAATTTTAAGATGTTTTATCACATGTTTGACGTCGTGGTAGCGTAATTAAGCCATTATTTATTTTTGATAATACACTAGTGTAATAAAGCTATCATGCGACGTCATTCAAAGGATAGGCGACGTCGTCAAAGTTGCGCGTTTATTATAGTGAAAAATAAGTAGTTACATTTGTGACTTTCCACATTGGCCTAGCCTCGCATTTTATTATTTTATTCAAATCGTTTAATAAATTCAATATGGAAAGACACTCATGTAATATCCTCTATTTATTGTATGTAATTCTTGTGATATATTCATTAAAATGTGAATTAAAATAAATATCAGATATCACTAAGTCTTGTCAATACATGTATTCTTATATTCTATTTGCGATATTTTATAACAAGGTTGTGTATTCTTACTTTTGAAAACCAATTCTCCGTTGCTGATACATACGGAATATCACTGCAGTGTGTTGATACGTCGGGCCGTATTACCTAGTTGCTTGTGTAATGCTGTATCTTGCGAGACCGCTAGTTCGATCGAGATGCGGTATGGCGAAAGCAACGAGAGGTAATACGGCTCGACGTATCAGCACAATTGCAGTGATATTCCTTTTATTATATACCCGCAAAAGTGAAAATGCGCATTTTCACGCGAAAATGCGTTTAATGTGTATTCACTGACGTCACGAACTTCGGTATTTAACGCGACGTCCATTCATAAAAAGGTAAATATTTACGTCGTGACGTCATTGACGTTTGCATATGTTGGGCATATAACTTAACACGTCAAAGTGAGACAAGCATGATACGTATTCAGAAAAACCAGACATGTGTGATACGGAAAATGTGATTTCACGGTGCGATTTGGTCTGTATTTTGGAAAATACATACATTGACATATATATAATAAATAGAGGATATGTGTTTGTTTTGATTGAATATGGTTTATATCACATCATGTTGTGATAAAATACAATATTTTCAAGAGCGCATAGCGCGAGTGAAAATATTATAATTTTGCTACAAGATGAGATATTAACCATATTCAATCAAAACAAACAAATATTCTATTTTTAGCTCATCTGATTTTTGAAAAAAAGATGAGTTATTGTCATCACTTGATCGGCGCAGGCGTCGGCGTTGCTTGGTTAAGTTTTGTGTTTAGGTAAACCTTTTTCATAAACTATCAAAGCTATTGCTTTGAAACTTGCAACACTTGTTAACCATCAATACCTGAGCCTGTAAAGCAAGACTCATAACTCTGATCTGCATTATGTAAGAATTATTGCCCCTTTTTGGACTTAGAAAATAAAATGCCTTGGTTAAGTTTTGTGTTTAGGTCCACTTTTCTCCAAAAGTATCAGAGTTATTGCTTTGAAACTTTCAACACTTGTTCACCATCACTATCTGACCATGTCAAGCAAGACTCATAACTCTGATCTGCATTTTGCATGAGTTATTGCCCCTTATTGGACTTAGAAAATTCCTTGGTTAAGTTTTGTGATAAGGTCCACTTTTCTCATACACTATGTGGGCTATTGCTTTGAAACTTTCAACACTTGTTAATGATCAATACTTGACCATGTCAAGCAAGAACTATTACTCTGATCTGCATTTTGTGAGAGTTATTGCCCCTTTTTGGTCTCAGAAAATTCCTTGGTTAAGTTTTGTGTTTAGGTCCACTTTTCTCATACAGTATGTGGGCTATTGCTTTGAAACTTTCAATACTTATTCATGATTAATACCTGACCATTTCAAGCAAGAACCATAACTCTGATCTGCATTTTGTGTGAGTTATTGCCCTTTTTATGGACTCAGAAAAATCCTTGGTTAAGTTTTGTGTTAAGGTCCACTTTTGTCATACACTATGTGGGCTATTGCAAAAAATGTTTTTCGGTTTATAATTATGCTATTATTTAGACTATCCTCGCCACCGGAAATGCATATGTGCGAGGCCCAAAGAAGAGGTTAGTCACTTTAGTGTTTTGCCAAGTTCCAGAAGCTACACTAGTTCTTTTACGTGCCTGCTGTAAAGAATCATACACGTGACCTCGGGTATAAAGTGTCTCCGAAAGAATGTTAGTAATTTTAGTTATGTTAAGTGGGAAACACTGAAAAACAATTCTGTTTTAATCCGGCAAGAGGCGGGATCTAATACAAAACCTTCGATCGATCCCACAACCTTCGGATCAGCAGTCAGTAGCTCTAACAACTGGACCACTTGTCCACTCAAAAATGGATATTTCAAGTAAGACTATATATACTCACCCCGCAGTGAATGACATTATAACTGTGGACTTTGAATTTAGTGCACACATTACACTAACTCTATACTCCATAGTGACTTCCCTTCATGCACATAGTACACTAACTCTATACTCCATAGTGACTTCCCTTCATGCACATAGTACACTAACTCTATACTCCATAGTGACTTCCCTTCATGCACATATTTACAATTTTTTCCAATAATTAGTATGAAGGGGAGACTATCCAAATTATGAACTCGACAAAACAAGACACCATATACCAAGGGAGATCATTCTTGACTTTTGTCCCCCAAAAAAGCAACACATGAGTACACTATCTAGCTCATTTCTCATCAGTATTGGTTTAGCTGTATGGAGTATACGGTTTAAAACCTGATAATTGCCATCTACAATGAGATGCAAAATGCTGAGATTTTCATCAAATTTGATGTACAGATTTTGTACTAGGGTGAAAGGCTTGTTTATAACTTAATTGTATTTTCTAAACTTTTTGAGAAATGTTGATTTCTAAAGACTACTCATTGGTCATCGCTAAGCGTCATACATATAGCCGAGACATTCTTTTAACGTAAGTTTTCCTATGTTCTATGGATGTCGTCTTTACATGTCTAAACCATCACTACATACCACACACTTATTTTATACTTACATTCTATGAATGACGTCCTTATATGTCTATATATACTACATGGAATAAACCTACGTTCTATGGATGCAGCCTTAACATGCCTATTACAACAGTATATACAACATTGAATACACCTACATTCTATGAATGCCGCCCTTACATGTCTATAACAACACTATATACAACCCCTACATTCTATGGATGCCGTCCTATGTCTAAAACAATTCTATATACAACATAGCTTAAACCTACATTCTATGGATGCCGTCCTATGTCTAAAACAATTCTATATACAACATAGCTTAAACCTACATTCTATGGATGCCGTCCTATGTCTAAAACAATTCTATATACAACATAGCTTAAACCTACATTCTATGGATGGCGCCCTAACATGCCTTTAACAACACTACAAGTATATATCCAACATATATTACACCTACATTATATTGATACCGCCTTAACCATGATTTCTATGACAACACTATATTCAACAAAAATAAACTTCCATTATATGGATGCCGTCCTTACATGTCTAATACAACATTATATATAACAAAGATTAAATCTACATGCTATGGATGCCGCCCTAACATGTCTATAACGACAGTATATACCACATAGAATAAACTTAATTACATTCTATGGATGCCGCCCTAACACGTAGTCTGAACAGTTAGAATCTAGTATTTCGCAGGCTTAGAATTAGAAGGTCGACTTTATCACTCATGAATATTTGAAATCTGCATCTCAAGGCGCTTCTCAAGAGACCCTTGCATATTTGGAATCTGCATCTCAAGGCGCTTCTCAAGAGACCCTTGCATATTTGGAATCTGCAACACAAGGCGCTTTTCAAGAGACCCTTGCATATTTGGAATCTGCATCTCAAGGCGCTTCTCAAGAGACCCTTGCATATTTGGAATATGCATCTCAAGGCGCTTCTCAAGAGACCCTTGCATATTTGGAATCTGCAACACAAGGCGCTTCTAATGAGTCTATTTTCATGAAAATCGGAACAGGTCATGTTGACCAAACTGAAGTGAAAAAAGCTTGTTTTTCCATAAACCTGTAAAGAGTAGTTTTCAGACAGCTTTTTCTTGTTTTCTCAAAACAAACTTTTTAAACTTCAGTTTGGTCAACATTACCACTTCCGATTTGCATGAAAAAAGGCTCATAAGAAGCGCCTTGTGATGCAGATTTCAAATATACATGACTCTTATAAGGTCGTAAGTAGTACCTACGATACTACTTACGACCTCTTTATTTAAGTCTAAGCCAGCGATATATCAATTTCAGTAAAAGAAATCTTCATCAATGATTCATTTACCGGTGGCACTGACATATCAAAGTAAAACATTATCGTGTGGCTTACATACATTATTAGGTCTATACGAAGGATGAAAACAATAGTGTACCGAATTTGGCTTGCACCGAATATGGCTTACGGTAAGGCTTATGGAATGGCTTATCGAACTTGGGTTGTGACGTGGTAAACGAGTATTGAAACATGCTTTGTTCTGTTCTGTGAGTTTGATAAGCTACATACTCAAAGGGCATACACCACGATACGGTCACCTGTGGGTAGATGGGGAAAGGGCATCATTCATAATTGTATTTTTGATCTCACTTTGCAATGTTCTATGTAATATCTACTCTTAATTTCGTCCTTTTTATTTACAGCCGACGCACAGGGACTGCTTAGCAACTTCTTGTCCTTACAGCGTTTGACCATATTTGGTGCCATTGCAATTTGTACAGCATTAGTGTTTGTATATGGAAGGACGTCTTGTCTCGATTCCTCTAACAGGTGTCCGTGAGTATTCTGGGCATGTCTTTTGGGTATTTTTTGGTATGAATGAAGTTTTCTATCTACAAGCTCTAATAGCTCTTGTCACACAATGACAGAAAGTGTAATATATCTTTGAATAACGAATGTGCATATAAATCAATAACGCATACGTTTGCACTGTACATAGACAATGAGTACCTACACGTCGTACTAGCAGGACAAAATATTGAACTTATTTTATTGCCATCAAGTGGTATTATTATGAGAATTGAGAGTTTGTGAAGCCTGTGAGACCACAGGTCCGTGACAAGTGTCCAATAGCTTCTATATATACATATTTAAATATGTATATATAGGTGGGCTAGGTCACTTTTCACGGACCTGTGTGTGAGACAAATAGAAAATTACCAACACATGTTGTTAAAGGGTGTTTATTAGACATTTATGAGTGAATCCGAATACGAAAGCAAATGCGACTTGGTGTTATGCATAGGGACGATTTCAAAATGTTTATATGAATACAATAACCCATCATTTGTCAAGCACAATTATCTCATGCTACGTTTATAAACGTACTTTTTCAATATCATACTAAGTTTACAATATGGTGAGTTTAAACGGACAATTAAAGAGGATGTAGCGAAATGTTTGCTTGACAAACCTACTTATTTATCAAGTGTGATGTAATTGTATATCCTGTTCTGAACAAAATGCAGTAGGTAATTTCTATAGCGAAGTGTTCTTTATTTGTGAATAAAACATTACACCGGAGCTGCTCGGTACTAAGCGAAACCAACAAATAAAAACCGTTTGTTTATATAAGTAGTATGCTCCAGGAGTAATATTTCGAGAACGAAAAATTGCATGGCCATTGTTTTTCACCTAGAGCAAATACACATTACCTACACGCAGGGTAATCCGTAAAATTCTAGGACAAGTATCATAGTGAAAATATCCGTTAAATCATAGTCATTATTATAACATTTCCTAAAACTTATATATATTCGTGATTTACATAAGAAGTTAATAAAATAAAGATGCAAATTAAATTGACAAATAAAAATGATGACTCTCGTACTTCGGACAATTTTAGGGCGCGTATGCAATCCACCGCCCACCTTAACCCGCCCATGGTAGGTAAATATTTGTCATAGTATAGAAGTTGAACGCAAACTATAACTAAAATATTAACTACTTCCTTCTATGGTTTAAACTCGTAAATATCAAGAGGATTGGCTTCGTCTTTGTCGTGCCTGAAGTATGCGGGTAATATCCGATTCACTGTAAGGTCGCGAATTTTACCGACGATGTGTTTTGAAATTCAGCTTTATTGTATGTGTTGAATTGTCATAGAAATATAAATCTAAGCGAATAGACACGCACCATCAGATTTTATCACGTGAAATACATGTGTACATGGTTGTAACAAAAACAGATGCAGTCGTGCATGTTGTGCACAGTATCTTTGTTCGCATAACATAATGCAATAAAGTTAAGCGGATTCACAACTCCAGTAAGTAGAGCAAACAGTAAATCAAGACCCACCTGACATGGTTATCTTACGCTTATGGTACTACCATCACCACATTCACGTTCTCCTATTATTCAGAAGGCACACAAGCCATATCGCTGGCTTAGAATGAGATGTTCGCAAGTACAAGAAAACAAGAATGAACCGTCTGAAAAATACTCTACTTATGGAAAAACAAGCTTTTTCCACTTTAGTTTGGTTAACATGACCGATTTTCATCAAAATAGGCTCATAAGAAGCGCATTGTGATGCAGATTGCAAATACGCAGGAGTCTTAAAAGGTCGTAAGTAGCACTTATGACCTTCGCATTCTAAGCAAGCGATATATAAGTATATAGACCTTGAGATGACAATTGACCCTGCTCCCCCCCAGGGGGAATTTTCAACACTATGATTTTCTTAAACCTTATGGTAGGTAGCATTCATAGACAAAAGTTTGCAAGTTTCCGTTGGGGCTTTAACGAGTTACGGAGATTTAAAATATGGGACTATGCGATTTTCTACATATATCACTATTTTTGCTTATATTATTATTTTAAACATGCCAATTCTTTAATAAATCATATGAATACAACATTTTTGTATGTTAAATGTATTTAAAATTGAAACTATCAGTTGTACAAATTATAACAGGCAAACAAAATGATATAACATCCGTAATTTACGTTACTTTGAATGAAATTACTATAATATTAAAAAACAGTCAACGTATATGACGTTTTTAAGTTAAGAAATGACGATATCGATTAGTATGCAGCCTAATAATGTTTATAACTATTGTACAACTACACAAATATTTAATTGATATGAAATGCCATGTAATTTACGTTACCTTTCAAAAATATGTTTTTTTAACAACCTCTCAGTTAAAATGTCGGTATAACATACTATAGTATACAATTAGTGATTTTAAGGTGACAACTAAAGTAAAACAAGCGAATTATGCCAAAATGTTTGCCTATATCTGTACTATATGGAACTGTCGGCATAAATTGACAAAGCGTGGTGCGGACCCTGAAATCCAAGATGGTGTCCAATACACTAAAAATGCCATGTTCTCATGCACTTTTGTTTATTTATGTATATAGTCACAAATAAGTGCTTACATATTATTCATTTGATAATACACATCAAATGGACATACAAAACTGACCACTTTGAAGTCAAGGTCAAGGTCATTTCAAGGTCAAGTTACGAAAAATATGCCATATGGGATATGTAACACTGCAAAGTACAGGCATCCCACGACCAAATGGGGTACATAACTCTTGTCCAGTACAACCATACAATGTCATATTGGGTACTCACCACCACAGCGTACAGCCATCTAATGCCATATCGGGTAGTCACTACCACGTATTATAGCCATGCAAAGCCATAAGGGGTACTCTCAACAACCGAGTACAGTCAAACCAAACCCTATGTTATACTTACCACTACCAATTACACCCATATCACCCCAACTGGGTACTCATCACCATCATATACCAGGCCTGAATGGTGTGTAACTACCACCGAGTAAACCCATATCAGGCCTTAGGGGGTTCTCAAACCACTTAATAGTCAACCCAGGCCCTATAGGGTATTAATAACACTGTCCATACATACATTCCGTAACCAATGGAGTACCAGGAGCAATATAGCCGTCATTGGATATATTGGGTAATTCCCCACCACCACCTATAGTCATATTATTTAGTTAAAACCACTAAATATAGCCATACCAGACCCCATGTGGTATTTACCACTACCAGCCTTCTAGCAGGTCCTATGCCCTACTCACAACCACTGTGTACAGCCATACTATGCCGGAGGGATACTCACATTCACTGAGGAAAGCCATTCAATGCCCTATTTGGTACTTAACCCTGCCTAGTACAGCCGCCCTAGGCCAGTTTATGTACTCATCTCCACAAGTTCAACCATCTCCGGCCCAATTGGGTACCCACCTATACAGAGAACAGCCATCTTAGGTCCTATTCACTACCCTATACCACTGAGAACAACCAGCTCAGGCCCCATTTGGTACCAACCATTTCTGCGTACGTACAGTAATCCGAGGCCCTATTTGGCACGCACCCACCACCTCTGAGTACAGACATCCCGGGCTGTATTGGATGCCCATCACCCCGGAGAACAGCCATCCCAGGTCCTATTGAATGCCCTATACCACAATGAACAGTCAGCCAAGGTTCTATTTGGTACCCAAAGCCTCAGAGTACAGTCATCTCAGGCCCTATTGGGTACCCACCAAATCTGGGTACAGTCACCAAAGTCAGTTTTGGGTACTCAACATCACAGATGAAGCCATCCCACGCCTCAGTTAGTACCCACCCTCACAGATTTCAGCCATCCTATGCCATATTGGGAACCCAACAACACATATTTCAACCCTCCCATGCCATATTGGGAACCCATCAACCCAGATTTCAGCCATCCTGTGCCATATTGGGAACCCACCAACACAGATTTCAGCCATCCTATGCCATATTGGGAACCCAACAACACAGATTTCAGCCCTCCTAGGTTATATTTGGAACCCACCAGCACAGATTTGAGCCATCCTGTGCCATATAGGGAACCCACCTAGACAGATTGCAGCCCTCCTATGCCATATTGGGAACCAACCAATAAAGATTTCAGCCATCCTTTGCCATATTGGGAACCCTCCAACACAGATTTCAGCCCTCCTATGTTATATTTGGAACCCACTAACACAGATTTCAGCCATCCTATGCCATATAGGGAACCACCAAGACAGATTGCAGCCCTCCTATGCCATATTGGGAACCCACCAACACAGATTTCAGCCATCCTATGCCATATTGGGAACCCAACAACACAGATTTCAGCCCTCCTAGGTTATATTTGGAACCCACCAGCACAGATTTGAGCCATCCTATGCCATATAGGGAACCCACCTAGACAGATTGCAGCCCTCCTATGCCATATTGGGAACCAACCAATAAAGATTTCAGCCATCCTATGCCATATAGGGAACCCACCAATACAGATTTCAGCCATCCTATGCCATATTGGAAACCCACCAACACAGATTTCAGCCATCCTTTGCCATATTGGAAACCCACCAACACAGATTTCAGCCATCCTAGACCATAACTACCACAGTTATCAAAGCCATACAATGCCATGTGATGCAGCAATTCCTGACTACATGTTGTATGTAACACTTACAATACTGGCTCTAGACAGATATGGAAATATAAGCAAAGGCTTTAAACAATGAACAGTAACACAGTTTACACTATTGTAAGAGTATTTTACCTTATGGTCTTGAAATGATCTTGACCTTTCACTGGTCAGTATTGCACAACAATTCAGGTAGTCCAGGTAGTCGCCATAAGATAATTATGCATCTATCAATCATTTCCTCCAGCGGGGGAGTGGCGGACAGACCCAGAGGAATTGGACAATTTTTCTTTTGGGGTTTAATTCCTGGTGCATCCTAGAGAATGTTTTAAACTTATTTTCAAATATACACTGTAGTTTTCAATTCGTATGTAATGTGCTTAAATAGCTGACATACGATTGTATACATGTATATAGTAAACGTTTAAAGGTCATGTATGTGCATAGTGTTCTCATGAAGATATTAAATCAAGGGCAATCTGAGTTCTAGTTTCATAGTTTGATTATTAAATTTGTGTGTGTGTGTGTGTGCTAACAAAAATACTTGTACGTTTGGGATTTTACAAAGATAAGTCAATATTGTGTTAAATTACAGCATATATGATGTTGTAAAGTTTGTAAGTAAGGTAACGTAAATTGAAACATAAATTGTTTTTTTAAATACATGTGTTTAAATTTCAAATGCAAAACTGCGATAAAAGATATTTTGGTTTGAAAATTAATTATTTTTTAGTGGTACAGTTTATCTAAAGTAACAGAATACAAGGCTAGTAAATTGTAATTTTGTTTGATATTTAAATAAATGTACATGTATAGTTTACATGTTTTTTAGTTAAATATAAAGTTTAAACTGCAAACCTATAATTGTTGAGCAGGATTAAATTGTTATTTTTATTTTTAATTGTTTTAAGTACGTTTTTAAGACAATGAAGGCATGGACTTTAATTTGTATGTTTGGTAACGTAAAGTGCAATGTAGTATTCCCTCAACATATCTTACAAGTAAGAGACTTGTTAATATATATAATATAAACAATTATTAATATATAAAGTGGTATTATATGTAACTGAAAAGGGTATGATACAATTTGAATACTTGAAATTATTGTAGGAATGAAAAATGCACATTTTTGGAGAATGGGTGACATTTTACGAATCGCTACCAATCATCTATTTCTTAACCTATACTGGCAATCTATACATCATGTTTTTGGTTGAATGTTGAACTTCGTAATGGTAACTTCAGTATTTTATTGCCTGGTCATCTAAATTTGCAATAAAAACTTTATGTCAATTTATTTTTGTTTTTTTAAGGTAACGTATGTTTTCCCATATCTATCTTCTTTAGCATTGCATTTTGGCATTTAAATTCTATCAGTTTACAGCTACTAGTATACACTCTTGAATAACATATGTAAACTTGGAATTATTAAATAACATAATGGTACAATTTATCTTTAAAAATTACAAAAAAATATTTATATTTTTCGGGTAACGTATTTTAAAGCGTGGTAACGGAGAAAAGCCCCACCCGCCAGTTGCAAACTTTATGCCAAAATGTTCGCCACACCTTGAGGTTTCAAAAAAATATGGTCCACAAAATTCCCCCTGGGGGGGGGAGCAAAACCCCCTCTGGCTCACGGTCTAATATGTCATATCAGAAAGAACACGCGTCTACTAAAATACCTAAGGCATTCAACTCATTTCGCGGAAGTGACGGTGCGTGAAGAATAAGCTTAGAAGAATTACTATTACCTCTATTCAAAAATAAAGATCTGTCAAATTGAAACAAATTTACAGTGTAAATTTAGTTATGCAAAATAATCAAAAAAGCATTGCTTATTGAATCGCGACATTATACTCAGTAGCCAATCAAATCCGCTATCTCGCCACTGGGGGAACCCCCATTACATACCCCGGTTATTTTTCAGCCGCTTGTTTACGAGTCTATTTAAAATGTCAAGGCTTTTTAAATATGCGTAACTTTTACTACGGTAAAATGCTTCAGCGATTCATGATTTTACCTTATTCCGGGTAGTTTCCAATAATCTTTGCAGTAATATGCGTATACGAGTATATATAGTTATGTTTTTGGTATTTATTTCAAATTCTTCATTGTGCACAAAACGCAATTATATAAAATGTATGCGTGTGCTGCCAAGTTGGGGGAACGTCGCCGACCAGTCACGTGTTACGTAACATTCAGTTTGGGAGACGGGTTCTACAACAAGGGAGCTTCATATTATACTCATACCAAATAAGCACAACCAAAAGAAGTCGATCATTACTCAGAGTTATACTATCATATAGGCCTTAAGTTACAGAATGATATTCAAATGACATTTTTATTTGCTCAGATGCTCATACTACTAGTTCTATTTACTGCTCACGTCGTTACCTTACGTTGCCTTATGTGCTCACAACCTTTAGGCCACTGCGTCACGGAATGTGCATGCCGTCGGAGAGGAGTGTGCAATCTGGTGATGACTGTGTATACTTCTTGCAGCTGGGGAGACATCGGTACTTAGCCGACAAAGTTTTAAGTGCCAACCGACAAACGTTCCAGTTGAAAGAGGCACCAGACAGCAAACAGCAGACAGAGGTACCAGCCGACACAATGACCAACAGACATGTGCAAACGTTCCAGTTGAAAGACGCACCAGACAGCAGACAGCGGTACCAGCCGACAAGAGTGCCAACCGACAGACATTCCATCTGAAAGAGGCACCAGGCATTAAACAGTCGACAAAAGTTCCAACAGACAGACGTTCCAGCTGAAATAGGCAACAGGCATTAGACAGCCGACAAAAGTGCCAACAGACGGACGTTCCAGCTGAAATAGGCAACAGGCATTAGACAGCCGACAAACGTGCCAACAGACGGACGTTCCAGCTGAAATAGGCAACAGGCATTAGACAGCCGACAAAAGTGCCAACAGACGGACGTTCCAGCTGAAAGAGACAACAGGCATTAGACAGCCGACAAACGTGCCAACAGACGGACGTTCCAGCTGAAAGAGAAATCACGCATTAGACAGCCGACAAACGTGCCAACAGACGAACGTTCCAGCTGAAATAGGCAACAGGCATTAGACAGCCGACAAACGTGCCAACAGACGGACGTTCCAGCTGAAATAGGCAACAGGCATTAGACAGCCGACAAACGTGCCAACAGACGGACGTTCCAGCTGAAATAGGCAACAGGCATTAGACCGCCGACAAACGTGCCAACAGACGGACGTTTCAGCTGAAATAGGCAACAGGCATTAGACAGCCGACAAACGTGCCAACAGACGGACGTTCCAGCTGAAATAGGCAACAGGCATTAGACAGCCGACAAAAGTGCCAACAGACGGACGTTCCAGCTGAAAGAGACAACACGCATTAGACAGCCGACAAACGTGCCAACAGACGAACGTTCCAGCTGAAATAGGCAACAGGCATTAGACAGCCGACAAAAGTGCCAACAGACGGACGTTCCAGCTGAAATAGGCAACAGGCATTAGACAGCCGACAAACGTGCCAACAGACGGACGTTCCAGCTGAAATAGGCAACAGGCATTAGACAGCCGACAAACGTGCCAACAGACGAACGTTCCAGCTGAAATAGGCAGCAGGCATTAGACAGCCGACAAACGTGCCAACAGACGAACGTTCCAGCTGAAATAGGCAACAGGCATTAGACAGCCGACAAACGTGCCAACAGACGGACGTTCCAGCTGAAATAGGCAACAGGCATTAGACAGCCGACAAACGTGCCAACAGACGGACGTTCCAGCTGAAATAGGCAACAGGCATTAGACCGCCGACAAACGTGCCAACAGACGGACGTTTCAGCTGAAATAGGCAACAGGCATTAGACAGCCGACAAACGTGCCAACAGACGGACGTTCCAGCTGAAATAGGCAACAGGCATTAGACAGCCGACAAAAGTGCCAACAGACGGACGTTCCAGCTGAAATAGGCAACAGGCATTAGACAGCCGACAAAAGTGCCAACAGACGGACGTTCCAGCTGAAATAGGCAACAGGCATTAGACAGCCGACAAACGTGCCAACAGACGGACGTTCCAGCTGAAATAGGCAACAGGCATTAGACAGCCGACAAAAGTGCCAACAGACGGACGTTCCAGCTGAAATAGGCAACAGGCATTAGACAGCCGACAAAAGTGCCAACAGACGGACGTTCCAGCTGAAATAGGCAACAGGCATTAGACAGCCGACAAACGTGCCAACAGACGGACGTTCCAGCTGAAATAGGCAACAGGCATTAGACAGCCGACAAACGTGCCAACAGACGAACGTTCCAGCTGAAATAGGCAGCAGGCATTAGACAGCCGACAAACGTGCCAACAGACGAACGTTCCAGCTGAAATAGGCAACAGGCATTAGACAGCCGACAAACGTGCCAACAGACGAACGTTCCAGCTGAAATAGGCAATAGGCATTAGACAGCCGACAAATGTGCCAACAGACGTACCTTCCAGCTGAAATAGGCAACAGGCATTAGACAGCCGACAAATGTGCCAACAGACGGACGTTCCAGCTGAAAGAGACACCAGGTAATAGACAGCAGTACCAGCTGACACAAGTACCCACCGATAGACGTTCCCGTTGAATGAGGCACCAGGCATTAGACAGGCACCAGAATCTTCGGGTTGTATGTTTGAACATTTATATTCCTTTACATTTCGCATGGATTCGGTTCATGGGAAATATTTTAAATACTTGAGTATGATTTTTAGGAATAACAAGACCAATGCGATGGGCTCATTCCAACGTTCACAATGCAATACAATCGTGCCTTATTTATAGACTGGTATATAAAGTTAGAATACTATCATTGAAAAAGAATAAAAAACCTTTTTTTCTAAATGCTATACCAGTTTCTGTACAAAAAATCTTTATCAATGATACTTTTACACTTGGAAGCATTAACAAAATTACGAATGTTTTTTTTAAATACCTGTATACATGTAGTTTTGGTGAATTGCCAAAATGTCCTTCTCACAAATCAATAACAGGGCTTTACAAATTTTTTTTAAACAGTGTATTTTTGTACTGATCAAGTTTCATACTTTACCAACGTGAAAGGAGTAGGTCTGTCTCATGATTTTGTTAAATTTGACGCATGTACGAGCTACGAAGATAGTAGATACCAATAAAGTATATTTATGCATTAAATAAAAGACATGTGCAGGTAATCCATGACTTACTAGTATAGGACTTTTAGCTGTTAAGTTTCATATTTATACCCACAGATACAAAGTATATGGAGGCTATATTTGAGTCATGCTTGAGGTTCGTCTGTTGGTCGGTTAGTCCGTGTAAATTTTGTCCAGTACCAAGTCTAGTTGTGCATATCCTCGGCATACGATGATCGGATCAATTTTAAGGGAGTTATTGCCCTTTGTTTTTTAGACTTATAAAGTTTGTCCCCGCTATTTCTCTGCTACCCATGGTTGGATTTCAACGAAACTTCGCATGAAGGACCAATACCAAATCTTATTGTGCATATCCCGGGCACACGTTGGTCGGATCAATTTTAAGGGAGTTATGGCCCTTTGTTTTATTACACTTATAAATATTGTCCGCGCTATTCCATCGAAACTTAGCATTAATGATCAGTACCATGTCTAGTTGTGCATATTCTCGACACACGTTGGTCGGATCAATTTTAGGGGGGTAATGGCCCTTTGTTTTTTACACTTATAAATTTTGTCTACCCTTTTCCCTTGTTACCATTGGTTGGATTTCAATGAACGTTTGCACTCAGTCAAGTTGTTTGTCAGATCACATTTAAGGTGAAATAGACCCTTTTCGATAAAAATCGTCTATCACGCGGACTTTGATCATATTTGTATACATATAGTATCAAGTGTTGGCTTTGTGTTTCGGATGGATTTAGGGAGCAATTGCACAGTCCAGGTGAATAATAGAGCCACCTAGCGGGACGTATTTTTTGCGGGATTTTCGACGTTACTGCTCTTATTTTGTGGTCAATATTTACGTCATTAAAAAGAGAAAAATATCTTCGTGTAGGGAAATGAATGCTCCGTCATATGGAGCAATTTATATAAGGAAATGTTGAAGATGATGGGCGTAACGCTTTAAATACTGCGACGCACGCTGAGTAGTGACGGCGTCAAATTCGCGACATTTCTTTCATTTATACGCACATAGCAAGAAAACGGGACGGTCAAAGTTTTTTAAATTTTCGTATGATATTATTTAAAGTATCTTCTTTGATTTAGTGAAATAAAAAACAGGGTGTTCTCGAGTCCGTTTTCGCGCTATTTTCAATCTTAGTTTTTGAGTTGGAGTAAAAGTACGCAACGTTAACGTTAGAACGCCGAGTTTTGATGACGTTAAAAGTATTCCTTTTCTTTCGTCGATCCATGCGCGTTCGTTTGTCCATTGTAGGATATTACGATCACTCATACTTGTATGCAATAATAATATACCAGAATTATATAGCTCCCTGTCCATGCGACTCACACATTCAACGGCTCTTTACATACAGGTACCTCCCCTAGCTAGCATGATCTGACCAGAGGGAAAAACTGAGAAGAAGCATCCGAAGTGAATGAGAGAGACATTAGATGCAGTCATGTCTAGTTCTACAGAAGTGCGCCTAGCACTATCATGTCTGGTGCTGCAGGAGTGCGCCTAGCACTATCATGTCTGGTGCTGCAGGGGTGCGCCTAGCACTATCATGTCTGGTGCTGCAGGAGTGCGCCTAGCACTATCATGTCTGGTGCTGCAGGAGTGCGCCTAGCACTATCATGTCTGGTTCTGCAGGAGTGCGCCTAGCACTATCATGTCTGGTGCTGCAGGAGTGCGCCTAGCACTATCATGTCTGGCGCTGAAGGATTTTCATTTCATTTCAAATAGACAGCGAGGTTCTTTAAAGTTTCCGGTGTGTAACACCGATATACCTGTAGCTTCATGACACATGTAACCATTTTGTACATTACAGACAGACATAGCGGGAAATACTACGAATATAATTTCAGAAATACCCAGATGCCATGTCGGGGATTGAACCCTCCACCGCTGGATTGACAGTCCAATGCGTAATCGCTGAGCTGTCGCCGCTGATTGATATATTGTAGTCGAAACGCAATGTTTCCGATTAAATGTCTGCCATGAATTTCGCTTGACGCGATGACTGACTTTTGGGCAATCTTATACTCCAGATGTCTACTTTAATTTGTTTACTGTTCTTAAATCAGCATCGCACCTAGTTTGAAATGTAATGACCAGGTGGAGCTCGTGTGCTCGTTTTGCATGTCATTATGTAATCATAAAACGATACAGAATAATCATAAAATAAACATCTATCGTTCACTAATGGCCAACACAGTTTTTAGTTCATTTTATACTTCAGGTTAAAACTACGTAGTCGGATATAGTCTGTTTTCTAATCCAGCCTTCATACGTTAAACTGTGAAGTTTGAAATATCATGATTGATTGGGAATAAAGATTTAAAATACTGAAATGAAGTATGAAATGTGGCATTTGACATATATACAAATGAATTAATATTTAAAGTATTCAATGTGTACTGAATAGTGGTGTATGAAATATCTTTTGTATAGCAATTTCGTTCAGAAAGAAAACCGGACCATTGTGAATGCTTATGCGTTCATTTTATCCATGATTCCTTAAGTCGTGATCAGAATGTCGACTCCGTCTCCATATTAAAGTTGTATTATGAATGGAAAAGTGGAAAAGATTTACCAGTACCCGAACCGTGAAAACTGTTTGACATAGATCCGCACTTTCCACACAATAAATGATTTATTAATAGTATGTAATTTGTCGTTAATTTATCTAAAGAATTCAATATGTTGACCATCTATTTTTTGGGGGTAATTCTTTTTTTCTGTTCCTGGGGATATAAAAAGACGTCCCTGACAACGTCATTTTTAGAACGCTTAAATTGAAAATAGCGCGAAAACGGGCTGAAGAATATAAATATTTTTATTTCACTAAAGTGAAGAATATATTTCATAGTAAATCATATTAAATTAGAATAACCTTGACCATCTTGTTTTTTCGGTAAGTGCGTATAAAGGAACACAAAGAACGATTTTAACGCCGTCAGCGCTAATCGAGTTAACAGGTTTTAGGTATGCGATGTTTGCCAAAATTTCGAACATATTGCCTTTGACATTACATTCTCAACTTAATTTGTGGTTTGGAACAATTCTAAAACATTGAATACAAACTTCAATCCTTCCTCAATATATCTGTCGTTTCCGTTTTGGAAAATGTACATTTTCTGTGAAGATACAGAGGTTTAAATTGAACGAGGTACAAAAAAAATGCTAACGAAATAGGCAGTTTTGTTTTTCGAATGATAACGACAAAGGCAGAGCGTTGAATATTAATGCTAACGCAAAGGCAGAGATAAGAGACTTATGCTAACGACTAAGGCAGAAATTATAATTACTTGACAGGGCCATAAAACTCCTTTGTACGATTTATATGTTATAAATATAACCCACATTCATGTTAGGCTGTATTGCACTGCCAATTTAACCAAGCATAACGAGTGTTTAGTGGTTATTTTCATCAAGTTGATTAACGGCATATATTATATACCTGGTGATCGCTGACGCTGGCAATTATCGGTTGTGAGTGGCCCTTTATGTCTGTAAATGACGAACTGGTGTGTTGGGGTGGGGGGGGGGGGGGGCAATAAGCACTCCATTTATTATCATGAAGTTAAGAAACGAATAGTTTTTAGCATTCTATAGAATATGTAAGGTCGAAACGCAGAAATTCAAATTACTTGACAGGGAACTTAATTCATTGTTTTGTTTGTACAAAAATGTATGTTATTTGTATGTTACAAATTTTATTTGACTATTTTTCGTGAATAACTCACGCGACGAACATAAGACATAATGTCGTAAAACATTGTAATGCCCCGATACATTACTATACATGTGCAGTCGAACATATGATCTTGGTATTAATCTTCTAAGCATTCAATGTTTATTAACATTACCTGCATTTTATAAATAAAACAGAGTATACGGTATTACATCTATTTATGGGCTGCTTAAAACAGTTCGGCAATACGTGCTCATGTAGCATCACGTATATCATGTAACATATTATTACATGCTAAGTTGTTTGGTCTTCTAAATGTATTCTAAATATTATAACTACATGGTTATCATTGCAAGCTGTGCTATATATTATTATCCTCGGCCTAGAGGCCGAGGGTATATTCGATTGCCAAAAGAAAATTGACTATGGAGGAGCACGTGACCACATGTCAATGCCTGATTGGCTAATGTGTCAGTCTGACTTAAGGTGAGTCTAGACAGTACATTTTGGTTTAAAAATGTACTGTGTAGTTACATGTAGTATACTTCTACCACACAGTTTCTGGAGATGTACCATTTAGACACATCTGCTGTAAATGGTCTCAATGTGGGGTCTGCTTTGTTATTATTGATGTAGAATGTTTGAAAATGGTTAGGCCAAAATAATTTATGGAGTGTTTCCACGTTGATTAGGTAGGATTAACCGGTACTCTAACCAACAAGCAGTTTCAGCCATATACACATAGAGGAAATCATGGTGTGCACGAATTATCGATAAAATACAGCTACGACTGACAACTGCAAATAAGCTGTTCGGTGAAAAATGTAGTGCTATTGTTACTACGTCTATTTGTAATATCCAAGGCGGATTATTGGCTATATTAGAATCGAATTTATAAACATGTACCTGTGGTTTATCTAAAATTAAGCTTGTTCAGGTGCGCATCTAAACTAGTGAAGCACATGTACACATTCATTATTTCTTCAGTAAAGTTACTGTTGTAAATACTTGTCTGGCCGAGGAAAACTATTTGACTTGTATCTTACCTTTTTTACTAATTCACATTTATACATATACACTAATTCAGAATTTGTAAGGTGTGTACTGGGATACCCTCGACCCAGGCACACCTATTGACGAGGATAATAAACAATCACTCAACCTAAAAAAAAACAACGAAGTTTAAGCTAACCATTATTTCATAATAGGCAAATATTTCTTAATACAATTGTACAACCATTTTAAAGTGATTAAAACGACGATATGTAGTGTGATATGTTTTCTTTTGTTATAGTTACAATTAGCAAAGATCGGATTTCTGATTGTTTTGCTGCTGTTTAGAAGCACGAACAAAAGAGGTTTAATCTAAATAGACAATTCAGCTTACATGATATATTAAGATTGGGAGAAGAGCCAATTAAAGTTTCGTCTGAAGGCACAACATATGTTGAACTTCTTTTTATTGCAATATCTTAATTATAGTATATGTTTTTAGTATATATGTCCAATTTGCACGTCAATAGTGGTTAGTACGAAAAGAAACGAAATGATCATACGTATCCGAGGTGGATTTAAATGTAAAAAAAAAGTTGTTGGGTCTTAATGACATCATCTTACGTCTTCCGGACCACAGATAATTATGCAACCAGGCCTAGCATAATACCAATAAGATGAGACGCAAGTACGCGTAAATTCTTTATGTACATGTATAATTAGATTTACGATGTACAAATGTAGTTGTTATCAATAACATTTCATATAAAATCAAAGCGCTGAAAGGCATCAGTTGTTGGAATGAATACCATTCTGATCACCTCGGCCTGTATGCATTCAATTATTTACCGGAGACAAACGGAAATGTCCGAGCTTTCATGATTGGAATGAATGAATGCAGGAAGTACAAGTCAAATAGTTTTCTGCGGCCAAATAATTTCTAGTATTGTCCAGCAGTTTGGATGCTGATCGAATTTATTCCGGTTTACATGTAACATCGGATACTACCGTCTGATTAATGTAACCTAATCAGCTACGTGTATGTGTAACAATTTATATAGAGTGATGCTCGGAGTTATGGATATTCCGCGTACCGCTCGTTGAGAGTAGCTATATTGATTACGCATGGAACTATGACCTCGATATAATTAGAAATACTGGGTCTGTACCACAGTATATGATTACGTAACAGTTTATGCCGACGAAAAAGGTACGAAAGGCAGTTATCAGAAGTGGCAATTGCTTTGTAAATACAA
This sequence comes from Spisula solida, assembly GCA_947247005.1. Taxonomy (NCBI): domain Eukaryota; kingdom Metazoa; phylum Mollusca; class Bivalvia; order Venerida; family Mactridae; genus Spisula; species Spisula solida. The sequence goes on along the minus strand of OX365945.1, from coordinate 24,152,255 downwards.
AGAAATACTGGAAATAGGTTTAAATTATTTATTGGGATATCCAACTGTCCTATAGATTTAGAAATATGGAATAGCTTTGGAGTATTTATATGCTGCAATTGATGGAACTATTTTGCATGACGGTTTACATCCGTGTCGGTAGTTATGCAATACCTGTTGACCGGTTTACTATTGCAAAGGTGGCGCTAACTAGCGGCGGTGTAAGAATAAAAGTAGTTTCATCAACTAAAGTATAGTCGATTGTAGAAGCGGGTTGTACGGTGTGTTAACGGTGCGTAGTTTTACTCCCGACTAGATAACTTAGATTGAAAAAAGCGCAAAAACGGACTCGAGAACACCCTGTTTTTTATTTCACTAAATCAAAGAAGATACTTTAAATAATATCATACAAAAATTTAAAAAACTTTGACCGTGCCGTTTTCTTGCTATGTGCGTATAAATGAAAGAAATGTCGCGAATTTGACGCCGTCACTACTCAGCGTGCGACACAGTAATTTAAGCGTTACGTACATCATATCCAATATTTCTTTCTATAAATTGCACATTATGAAGCAGCATTCAATTCCCTACACGAATATATGTTTCACTTTTCTATGACGAAAGTATTGACCACAAAAAATGACCAAAAACGTCGAAAATCCCGCAAGAAATACGTCCCGCTAGGTGGCGCTTTTTATCACTAGGAACGTGAAATTTCTCCCTAAAACCACCAAAAACAGAAGGCCAACACTTGATACTATATGTATGCAAAATATCATCAACATCCGAGTTACGGGCGATTTTTGTCGAAAAGGGTCTATTCCACCTTAAGTGACTGTGTCAAGCAATATCTGGGGGTATTCATCACATTCAGTGATATTCTTGTTCTTTTTATTATGCGTTGTGATTGTGGCAGTCAAACGCACCGGGCATCACCCAACCAAAATGCAACAAGCAAAACGAAACTCTTACGAAGGAATAGTTTACTGAGTAATTCATTGGGAATTTCCTGATCGGGAACATTTGCTTTAAAAGTACAGGTCGTTGGGGGAATCTCCGAAGTGTCGGCCTTTTCATCGCCCCACTGATTAAGAAGGGTTTACTTCAGCGCAGCATCAATTGCTCACGGCCCGGAAATGACGTCACAAGGATGCAAAAATACAACTATAAATGACTAAAATAAACACACTTTATTCACAATTGTTTATGACGAGTGGTGTTCGAAAAGGAATGCAACTCACTCTCTAACATTTTTTTTCACAGAAACATTTACAATGAAACTCACAGAAAAAAATCAATGAACTCTCCTTTACACATTGTACACTAATTTAACTCTTAAGCTCAGTACAAATAAGTAGTGTTTATTAAACCAAACTGACGAATTGATTTCAACCAATTTTCCCAAGTCTAATGATCTAATGGGTACACATGCCAGATTTGAAGTACGACAACCCCGAAAGTACAATTTGTTCTTTTAGAACACCCCTCGTATTCTTACAAACAAGAAATGGGTAGATTGTAAATGGTTCCATATATCAAAAATGTGGACCAACTTGTGATACATATGTGAAATATATTTTGTATCTAAATCACCAACTCTTCTCTCTGAACGGACACGATTTGAGCCATCAGGACATGTGGTGTCAATAGGTATGGCTGCCGACCACAGTTTTCAACTCAATCGCTATCGTGAAACTGACCATAATATTTCGAACACCGACAAATTGGCTTTAACAACAAACCTGAACAGAAAGCATATTAAAGTAACATAGATGTAAAATCAAGATTACTTATATATCAACAATATTTCAGATATCGCTTACTATAATTTACTCTTTTTTGTTCACAACTCATAGCCAAACTATCAATTTTACTGCCAACCGAGGCCAAACAAGCCTTAATAATTGTTCCACGGGCATTTACTTAAATCTGACCAATGATGGAAGTCTAACAACTGCTGTGCCAGATAAAGACAGAAATCTTCTGTCGATCAGTAAACGCTTAGATTCAAGATCCAAGCTTTTATGAGATAAAAAATGTATTCACATTAAAACTCGAATTCTCCATTAAGTTACATTATGGTCTCTGACAGGGATGAAAACCCCAAAACAGCAATGACATATTCTCTTAATCTGCAACAGATCTGTACATTCAGTCAAAATGTCAACTACATGTATCATCAATTTTCTCAATGGCCAATTCGCATATGAGGCTTGAAAACTGCGGCTTGATGCCTATGTATGAATCAAGCAGGAAGCTAAGGCACTTGATCTTATGGCTACAATTGGTCAATTGATTGAAATCATTTTCCGTTAAATTACTCATAAATAAAACTAAATGTTCGAATTCTCACTATTTAAAATAATATAATTACATACAATGTCACATATAATCATGATCCTCTACAGAGTAACATACGGCTCTTTGGTAACAGTATCAACGTTGTTCTAGCTTCATTAGTGCACATTCCTCCAGCACAAGATTCAATCAAACATACATAGTAATATTACAGAGAAGCTGTAAAGTTCAACAAGCAGTGGCAACAAATGTGTATCAATGTATTTATGTATCTTATAGTCATACATGTACAAACAATATAAACATCATATCCAGTATATGTATCTTATAGTCATACATGTACAAACAATATAAACATCATATCCAGTATATGTATCTTATAGTCATACATGTACAAACAATATAAACATCATATCCAGTATATGTATCTTATAGTCATACATGGTACAAACAATATAAACATCATATCCAGTATATGTATCTTATAGTCATACATGTACAAACAAAATATCAAAAGGAAGTCACTGAAGAGTTACAAGCAATACAAAAGTCCCCTACAGGTTTGAAGCAAAGACCAATTATCCCATTATTATACCATTATCAATATTTCTGTTGCCATGACAAGATGATTATAATACATGTAAAGACGAAAGACATACATACATTTAGTATTGTTTGTTTAATTTTCAAAAGAATTACAAAAAATCACCGACATGACAGTTAAAACCTGTATAAAAGATAACGTACTTGTAGGTTTGACATTTCAATCAATAACGCCTGGAGTATGTGCTTTAATATCCATAATCAAAGTACAAAAATCATTAATCAACAACATATTTACAAGTGTATGTTAAGGAACAAATAACTAACAAGTGTCTTTGTAAAATTCATTGGGTTTAAACTTGTCGTTATTGGGTGACTTTTCGCCTAAAATAGCTTCGTTTGTTAACGTGTTCCAAGTACCCACAACGCCAGTGTCATCTTTGTTGCCTGTATAGCACAACCGGATAGAAACTATGAGGCCGGTCAGAAAGCTCAACAGAGCTCCAATAGCTGGAATTAGAAATTAAAATAAAATGAAAATGTGGAAGTAAAAAGTGTCAAAAAAAAAGTGTGAAGAAGTGATATCTGGGGTGGTATTCACAAAACATCTTAGCAGAAAACTTAGAAATTTCTTAAAATCTTAAAGAAAATTAAAGTGTATCAGCTAAGCAAGAAGATCAAGATTATTAATATTTTACATAGTTTTGAAGCATTATGTAAACAGCTACAATGATCACTAAGAAAACAGGGATTCTTTTTCGAATTGCGAGACATATGAGCTGCATAAATTATTGACTTAAGTCAAAATATTTAAGTTTTCACTTAAGATGCTTTGTGAATACCAGCCCAGAGCTCTACATTAGAAGTACATGTTGTATAAACAGATGAGATTTATCAAGACTTAGTGAAGTCTATCATGTATTATGATGTTCAATATTTAAAGCAGATAGCTACCACAGGTGCTTGGCATGTGGATATGACCTTCCATGATCCCCTCTACAACCCAACATAAAATTTTAAAAAATCAGATCACTAGAGGTCATGAAAGGTCATATCCACATGCCAAGCACATGTGATAGCTACCACAACAAAATAAGTAATGAAAACAGATGCGTATTATTCGTGTCAAACCTATTATACGGTGTGGACATACTTCTTGGTATATGACGTAATTTTAGTAGTCCGGATTAGTAGTCACGAGCGGTAACCACTCGGCCACCGTGTGATCTAACAGTGGAGAGAACTGATTGATGGAACTTACAAACAAGATGAATGCATTTCTTAAATTTCCAATCAACATGATCAGGACAAAAGAAGAGTTTTTGCGTCATATTCTTTAAAAGACATTTAATCTTACCTGTCATAAGTGGGGCCCATGGAAATTGGACCGAAATCTGAATTTTTTCACTGATTTCAGGCATTTTTCTTATCATTGCCGCTCCATTCTTGCAGTTGGAGTATTGATTAGCTTCGTAACAAACAGCCGCTGTCAACATGACACCTGCAACATAATATGAAGATACTTAAACTAATAATAATACATTAGTCAGGTCCCAATCTCCATAAAGATCTCAATGTGAGCTAAATCTCAACTGAAATATCGTCATGTTTGTTTCAGTTACTTTCCAGTTTCAAAGCGATAGTAAAATAAAAATTGGTATTACAAAACAGAAACATTGTTCTTAGTTTATTACAATAAAACTTTATGAGCTTCCACTTCAGATTTTTCTCAAATAGAGACTCTGATTTGGGTAAAATCTCAATTTGAGTGGAGATTTGTGGTTGATATGCTTTGTGAGATCGGGGCTAGTAAAGGAAGCAGATCACGAAAGGCACAAAGAGAACACACAGCTAGAAGAGTACCATCACTGAGTACAAGTACATTGTACATTTTAATCACTAGTAATAAACCTTTACACAAAGTGCCAAATGTGTAATTCATAAAAGGTTTAATATTGTTCGATGTTACACGAAGAATAAATATAATGCGGTTTTAGTACCCAGATAAGACGTACAAACAGAAAACATTATTATGATTGGGCAAATTTAAGAGTAGCAGTTTTTGAGAGACTCTATATTGTGTTACTTTCTAAGTTATACATGTGTTGTGTATACTATACAAATGTTGCAATGACATTGTGATACTAGTATAATTATAACTTTTACATTGTGTTATTATATTTATTGCTTGAATGAACACCCTTTAACAAAATGTTTTGATTATTTATTTATTTGTGTCACAAGCTTCACAAACTCTCAATTCTCATAATAATTTTTAAGACCACTTGATGGCCATAACATAATTTCAAATTTTTGTCTTATGCTTAGGTCACATTTGCCCTACGAGCTCCTTACGAGCTCCGTACGAGTTGAATTTGGCAAACTCGCACGGCATCCGTACGGAGCTCGTACGGACACCTAAGACTCGTACGAGTACCGTACGGATTTTTTTAACCCGTACGAGCATCGTACGGATATCGTTCCAGTGCAGCTCTATATATCGTTCGTGGTCCGTACGAGATGTGACCAGGCGCTAAGAACATACAAAACCGTTAGGATTTCAAAAATTGTGAACTCGTACGAGTTGATAAATTCGTACGGATATCGTACGAGCTTTGTGACCCTAGCATTACTAGTACGACTACAGGTAAATGTATTATTGACGAAGTGTAAAAAATCATATAATTTTATATAAATATATATTAATCACGTACGTATCTAAGATAACAAAAACTTTATACAAAAATTAATATATTTTTTTACTCTGTATCACCACAGGAACTTGCATTTATAATTTAAAAAAAATATATGTATAAATATCACTGATACTTTTACCTAGCTATAAGTACGACGTGTAGGCATTCGTTGTCTACAGTGCAAAAGTATGTGTTATTGGTTTAAATGCAAATTCGTTATTCAGAGAATATTAATAATACGTTTCAGTCTGTCATTGTGTGACAAGAGCTTGTAGAATGAAAACTTTATTCATACCAGCAAATATCCAAAGACATGCACCGAATACTCTTGAACTCTTCCTAGAGGAATCAAGACAAGACTGTCTTCCATATACAATCACTGCCACCAATGCTGTAAAGCTTGCTATGGCACCAAGTATGGTCAAAACCTGTAAGGGAAGGAAATTGGCAAGCAGTCCCTGAGCGGCACCTGTAAATAAAAGGGACGAAATTAGAATAAACATGATATAGAGCATTGCAAAGTGAGATCAAAAATACAATTAGGTATGTATATATATATATACCAAAATGTTCAGGACTGTCTTGAGATTATCGGACTACCCGTCACAAATAGCAAAATTTTGGTGCGGCCCTAAAATCCAAGATGGTGTCAAAGATTGCGTCAATGCCTACAAGTACTCATTCTTCCCTCAGTCTGACATCCGAATCAGTGGAACCTTCAAGAGGCGATCATTACCGCACCATCTTTGGAAGTTTTCAATGCTAGGATGGGTGCGTCAGTACATATGCTATATTGGTGCGTCAATGCATATGCCAGGATGGGTACGTCAATGCATATACCTCTGGTATTTATAAGCATACGTTCCCTACGTTTTCTCCTTGTGAATTTGTCTACGCAGTTATGCACAGTTAATATTGGCAGAAGAAGAATTACATTGTATGTGTTTACACTTCAGAAAATGCTTTCTCTTTCCTGCATAGATAAGACCCGGCTCAAAAACACCTAGAGCACTCATAGGCACATAGTTTCAAATTATCTGAGTGTACCCTATATAAATTTATCTGAAAGTAACCTTTATATAATTAGACATTGTATAGGGTACAAGCAGATAATTCTACATAGGGTGCACTGAGATAATTTGAAACCATATGCCTATGTAAGCTCAGTAACTTATTCAAAATTACAATAAACATGGGGTATATCTTCACATAAAGTTTAATCTTCTCAGAGAACTTTGACATTGTATACGACATTCGTGATATATCAAATGAAATGTTGCCCGTACGAAAACATTAACCAGATACCGCCTAAAATAAGCAGGAAACCACCTAAAAATTCCGTGTAAGCAAGATATTCCTGTTAAAATTAGGCGGACATGGAATTCTATAAAAGTCCTGCTAAGTATACCCGTATTCCGCCTAAGCCTTAGGCGGAACAATAAGGCGGATATTGTAAATTAGGCGTGTTTTCATACTTATATATTTTAGATGCTTGCTTACAAGGCGGAATTTGAACTTATTTTTTTTGCTAGCCTGAATTATGAACTTAAACTTTTTCACTAGCCAGAAAATTGAACTTAAAATTTTTGCTGGTAAGATTTGAACTTAGTTTTTTTGCTAGCCTGAATTTTGAACTTAAACGTTTTCACTAGCCAGAACTTGAAATTGAACTTTGAACTTTTGCTGGTAAGATTGTTTAGTAGCCACAGCAAGTAAGTTAAAAATATTTTTTATCAAAATATTATTTTTACATGAGAACATAAGAAAAATAAAACATAAACAAAATGTAAAAAATTATTACAGCATCATGTTTTATATAATATGATATCATTTACTTGGTAACACATGACGATTGTGTATGCACTAGTATATCTTTCCCATTTTGGCACACCAGAATTGCATAACTAGTTAGTTAGTACAAAATAACATACTGAATTATTTGGAAATTGCTGATTATTTTAATTCATTTAACAGAATTTGTATTTATATACACATTATGATATTGAAGTAAATTTTAAAATAAGAACAATTTTGTGAATCCAACCTAACAGCCGTATCTCATAAAACTCTATATTTTTAAAATAAGACCACTTGATGGCCATAAAATAAATTCAACATTTTGTCCTGCATGTTCCTAATATGTATGGGTCTTATAAGCATTTACGACCTAAGCCATCGAAATATACTCACTTTTACTGGCGTCTGGTTGTTCAGAAACAGCAATAGCATCTGCCAACTGGTCCATGGTAAACGCAGCACATTGTTTTTCTTGCCCTGCTGTAGCAACACAACCATGTCCCGTAAACAAACCAAATCCGACATTTTCGGTAAGTTGTGTGCCTTGCATGTTAACGGACACATCAAATATTAGCCAGGCCGGAGAAAACAGTCCAACAGCCTGGAATAAAAGTGATAAAAATCCACATAAACCAAACACACAATCCATGGTTAGTTCTTTGGTAGTGTACGTAACGCGACTGCCTTGATTAAACGTAACTTTGAAGTATAGCTAGTTTTATTCAAAACTAAACGCATGCGCAAATATAATGTTGCACAATCCCGCTTTTATACGAACATGGGCGGATTTAGGGGGAAGCGCCGTACAACACAACCCCATCCCTCTAAAGTCGCACTCGGTAAGGTAACTCGTCTTTTGTCTCTATGTGGGAAAATTTAAAAACATTGATTTTTTCATTGGTCCGTATTCATTACCATCTTATATATGTTCTTATTCCATATGCCCTTTTCTTATCCTTGCGTCTTAATCTTACGGAAGTATAATCATAAGGTTGACCGTACAAATAAGTATTATTCAAAATCTACTTATATTAAGCCTTCCGTAAAAGCATATCCTAACTTTTAAGATCGAGTTTGTGCCAATGTTTATTTAAATATACAGGCGTATAGTGTATAGTGTAACAATGTCGGGTGAGACACCCTATTCGCCAATGGAGTCCATTTTCCGGGTAAAATATAAAAAACTTTACATTTTACAAGTAGAGAATGGGTTTATAAGTCAAACCGACGTCGGCGCTTTCTATTCCGCGCTGTCCATTGCATGCTAATCTTCTGATATGTAGGTCAAACCTATTTTAATAATAGGCCTAAGTCTCTATTTGTGCCTCTATGGGCAATCCCAAATTGGCTATATTTCATGTTTGCTGGGAAAGTGCAATAATTTGCACGCAGATTGTGAGACGTCATTGACGTCCAAGTAATGTCCCATCGTTAGACGCTCTTTATTTATCTCAGTGTTAGTAAAATAATCACACATTTAGTAAGTTCATGTACACATGGACCATCTAGTATATTCTTCGTCCCAGATGTACACCATGAGTAATTAAATTAGCTGTGTGGCCAAATGTCAAATGGGTGAAAATGGAATGCGCGCAGTTAAATAGTGCGGGATAAATAATTATCGTATTTAGAATCGAAATAAAACCTCTGTTCTTGTATTTTGTCGGTGAATAAAACACGGGAGCTCCTTCGGACAAAATTCTTCTTAAGCATGCAATAATCTAATTGATTAAGAGTGAGTTTGATGTGTGCATGCAGTTTGTGCATGTTCGTTGTGTATAAAAATAGTGCGTACTTGCATACTTGCGTGTGTATTCATGAGTAGAGTACGGCGGAATGTTTCTGGTTAATTTATACTCATTATTGTATTATTTAACTCTGTTGATAATACTATGATTACTTTTTTTTAGAAATAGCTGATTTTGTTGCTCCTTATATACGAACAGCGGGGTAGGTGTTTTAACTCACGAAAAATAGCACTTTATTTAAATCAATTGCGATATTTGTGAATTTATTTGGTATATTTTTATCGATATATATAAGTTTATATCAAATTATTTTTCATCATTTAAAAAACTGTCAAAGTCATCGCTTATTTAATGCATGTTTCAAAGCATATAGACAGAAATAAAATATTTATTTTTAGCCATTCAAAAAAGGTGCCAGTCGTGATTACATTAGAGTAGCTACAATGTCAAATTAGAGACAAATTACATATTGTTTGTCGGAAAATAGCTCTGAGCTAATGTTATATTGTTTGCCATAACCGACTTTAAATAAAACTTCTTGTATCTTGTACCCATAACATATGTACAAAATTATATTTGCGAGTACTGGTATAGCCGATACCGGATACCGTCGTTTAGTAACCGCCATAAATACGGGACGGTACGTGATTTAGTGTTTTTCCATGGTTGAAGCTAAAAACCAGTTATCATCAGAAATGAGCATATATTATTTATATTTTTTAATGTTAAAACAATTTGTGATCCATTCGTTCGATCTTGGAATGTCGACTTGATATCACCGTCTACATTTTGCATTAACATTTGCTGCGTGACATTTGAGTGCAATGTTGTTGCTTTTTCTGCAAATTTACCGATTTATCAATTTTAATTAACACATTGATTTTTGTGCAAATGGGTGACATACAGTGATTGAGTCTGAAGAGCTAGGTGGGAATTTACATGAGAAAAAGGGATATCTAGTCTCCTCTGTGTGTGAAACAAACTGTGAACATAAAAACAAATGATGTGTATTGTGACTGTGTTTTACACAAACAGACAGACTGATATACCAAAAGCTGATCGATTTTCAGTAATCAATTAATTATGGATGGTTGCATACAGTACAGTAGACTGAGTAGTGTTGATATAAATATACATTCTATAAATCAATGTGACTGTTAGGAATTTGTAACAGCATGTTGTTGAGCAATTACATCTACATGATACTCCTGAACAATCGAAATCGACCATAATTGGGAGGCAATTAGTTTAATTAGGAGAAATACCTACGTAAATATGTCGCAGTACCTGAAGGCGGAGAAGAAACAATTCTCCAAAAGTGTGCAAGATTACATCATAAAACCACTCGTTAAACAGCGGGAGACTGGAGAATTGTGTGATGTCGAGATCAACTTGAATGGTCGTAAATTCTTCGCACACCGGGCCATATTGTCGTTATGGAGCCCGTACTTCCTGTCGATGTTCACCTGCGATATGAGAGAAAAGTTGACAAATACGCTAGATTTATCCGAGTCGCTTATGATCGACAGTGACGACGTATTCGGACAACTACTGAACTATATGTACACTGGAATTATTCAACTAACAAACACAAATGTAGAAGATGTTATCAGAATTTCAGATTTTCTTCTTATGGACGACGTCAAGGAATATTGCAGCCAATTTTTCCTTGAACTCGGAAATTTAGATCTATCGAACTGCCTAAGGCTTAAGTACTTGTGTGAGAATCATAACGTTCCCAACGTTGCTAGCGCTTGTCAGCAGATGATCGAAGCTAGGTTTCATGATCATCTTATTCATCAAGAAGAAATTATTGAGTTACCTGGAATGTGCTTTTTCAGATTGCTTGAAGATCCCCTAGTTGTGAAGCACACAAAATATAACCAGTTAAAAAAGCTTGTTCAGAGATGGGTTGCTGCAGATATAGACTCCAGGGAGAGGTTTCAGAACGATCTAAGTGCTTGTATAAAACTATGGGTGTGTGAACATATCAGTGACTTACCATGCAGCATGAATACTAAATGTTCTACCAGTGTAATAATGCAACCAACATCATTAGTGGGTAGAGACCTCCCCGACAATATGTCAGCTAGTTTCGCTTGCCTGGAAAATCAAGATGTTGGAATTGTTAAACCAAAGAATTGCAAAATGCCGGCTAAACTTCCTGTCTTGTATGCAGTGGTTTGTAATCAAGGGATGAAGTTCGTGAAGTTCATGGTGTACAATATTGTACATCAGAAGTGGCTGCATTTTCCTCTAGCTAGCGAGAAGATCATACAGATTATGCCGGCAAGACAAACAATAGGAAATATGATCTCTCACAAAAACCACCTGTACATGTACTTATGCTCCTCTTTCCCGTACCCCACTGACATGATGAAAATCAACATACTTGCTGTAGATGTTATCAAAGTTCAAGTTTCATTGTACAGTTTTCGTACAGTAGATTTCTATAACCCTTGTTACCGAACTACCCTTACAAATTGCCGCACAGTTCCACCAGCTATGGTTTACTGCAGCCAAAACATCTACATTGTAGGGAATAAGGAAGGCACAGGTCATCTGTTCCTGTGTAATCTACATACGCAGCAGTACAAGTGCTACCAGATTCCAGGAACACGTTTCATTAGCCTGGCTAGAGTCACAGTAAAAGATGATCGCTTCATTTTTCTTTGGTTCCGATATAGGACGGGACCGTCGGAAGAATTCTGCATCAAGAAGTCGGTTGGTTTTGCAATGTTTGATGTGAAGTCAAAGATATTTAACACATGGGACATAGCCCCACCTGAGGTATCATATGATGAGTTTGCTACTCCATATACCTTGTGCTGTAGAGATGATACAGTGCTAGTATATTATCCAGGAAAACCTACCCTAATACTTGACGAGATACGGTACAAGTGGATCACATCACTACGTCGGTTATCCGCTCCGTGTCACATGACTAAACTCAACTCGGAATCTATCGAAACAGATTTTTCTAGGTTTCAATTACAAACAGCAACAGAAAACAGTATTTTTATACTGAACAATGATGCACCTTATACAACATCAATGTATGAAGTTGGTGAGGCTTTGCCTCAAGCTGCCTGTCATACTCCTCCACCTATAGACAACATCTCTATGGTGACTGGTGGATACATGGCCTCCTCGCCCCTCCAAGATCTTCATTCCTTTGACCGGTATGATGATATGTATGCTAGTACTCTACATGTGGTGATGAGAGTGTCGGATCCTGAAACTGAGGATAGTGGTGGAACCTCAAACTCTGAGAGAGATTCGGACAATGACTATGAATATGATGAAGATATTTATGACTACGATTACGATCTTGATGCAGACTTTGCTTTTTGATAGATGTGCATTAACTCCGTTCTCAAACCTTTTACTATTATAGCATACTTTAACAGATGATTTCTTGTCTATAATTCAATTTCGGCCTTTGCTTTCATAAGCAACAGTGTCATTAACATGCATACTATAAACACAAATCTAAATCTACGGATTGAGGATCGGGTTAATTTCAATTTATGTTTGAGCTGTACCAGTACATATAGATCTACATTAACATAACCTGTGATTGCAAGTACCAGTAATTATTCCCCCTAGGTACAAAGTATATGGGGGCTAGATTGGAGTCATGCTTGAGGTCAGTTGGTGTTGGAAAAATGAATACAAAGGGCACTAGTTGGAACATGTGCGCAGTATGTATGGTGTTTAAGCAAATAGGTTGTGTAATAGTTTCTGTACAAATGTTCACCATTATTTTTTCCATTTGCTGTGATTTATGATTTACACAGTTATGTATTTTGTATTGTTCACCAGTGTTGTTGGCAATTTATAATCTCTAGTCTAAGTCATACTTCACCAATATTGTAAATATACAGTGTAGATACCACCCTCTTCCAAAGCAAAGTATGTGGTAGTACACTGAGTTGATACCAAGTGAATTTTAAAATATTTTGTCCCCTTAAAATGATGGCCAAGTATTTGAACTTAGCAATATATTGTTGTATAGAGACCTGACTTTATTATGCTCCCCGGAGAATATAGCTGCCGCATTGTCAGTATGTTCAATATTTTTTGTCCGGATGATAACTCAAAAACTATAACACCTGTTATTTTGAAACTTTGCATGTATATAGATCCTTTCGAGGGCGAGTGCAGTGCACAAGAACCGTAACTTTTCATCGCATATTTTTAGTTATTTGCCTTTGTAATTTTTCACACTAAATTCTTGTCTGGGCCATTATTCATACAGTTTAAGAGATATCAATATGAAACTTCACAGGTGAATAGATCTCATTAAGTAAACTCTTTATTGCATATTTTTGGAGTTATTCCCCTTTGTAAATTTTCACACTTTATTCAAGACCATGCCATAACTCATAGTGGATGTATCAATTTAAAACTTCATAGTTGAATAAATCTCATGAAGTTATTGTGCTGTGCCAAGAAACCACAACTCTCTTTTTTATATTTTTGGAGTCTTTTCTGTGACAAACACCCCATGGGGAGCATCACCTGTCTTTGACAGCTCTTGTTTAATCATAATGTCTAGTCATTGTTTGTACCATATGTACTTCGTGTTCAGGTGAGCTAAAAACTAGTCTTATCTGAATTTATTTTGCATTTTGGATGTTTATATGGTGATTGTTATTATAAAATGTATGTGTATATTAATTCCAGATATATTCTGTCGTTTTAATTCAATGGTTATTTTGTTGTGCAATATTATTGATCACTTATTTATTTTATAAAAAATAAAATTAAAAACAATTTCTTCTATCTATTATGTTCATACATATACTTATAGTGTTACGCGTTTTACATAGTGCCTGCAAACAGATGAACACACATGGGCAATTGGCATGTGTGTGGGGGCTAATCAGAAGCTATCGCTAGGTTTATAATCATTGCTATCAATGATCAGACTGGCACGTTGGCCAAGTAGATTTTACCACAGGCCCTCGATGCGATTTTATGGTCCGGAAAATAAATATTACTCTAGCTACATGTATGTAGATCGGGTAATATTTATTTTCCGGACCATAAAATCGCATCGAGGGCCTGTGGATTTTACGCTGTATTATCTCAATCTGGAGGTTCCATCTCGGTTATCTTCAGAAAAGCTTCTCAGTTTTTCCCATTTAACTAGAGATGAACTGGTTAGTAGCTAGCCAAGAGGAAGTCTTGCATGTATTTGGTGCTATGCACCAGGCATGTTAGACAATTCAGGAACATATTTGCAAAGAACCAGCGCAGCGCACCCGGAATCCTCGTATCACACCACTGTCCCTTCACCCAGAGTCAGAGATCATTGGCTGATCTGGTATGTAAATAAATGAATGACCAAGCACGTACAACTGTCTCAGTTGATAGCAAACAACAATGATAAGACTATTGCATGATAGTAAGCCTAACAATAGCTTCTGGTTATAAGCTGCAGTTTATGTCTATTAAAGTATAAATCTTGTGTATGTATGCTGCACTTTTCTACCAAAACACCATTGCAACATTTCCATCAATAAACATGAAAACATACGGTCCTAAAGAATGTTATAGCCATAGTGCAGTCGTTTTGAAGCAACTCCTGTTGTATCATCCTACAGTCTAGAGCTGTTGTTGAGATGCAACTTGTTATAGCACAGAGAATTCGACATGATCCTGACCTTGATGCATGAATACATTACAAGGTTCTTGCCTTGAATATATAAATTTCCGCGAGCAAATTGTGCAATATCGGTTCTTTAGGTTTGTGTTGGTATTACACCTCGAGCGCCTTCGTGATACTCTCCGCTTATAAAAACATATGATCAGGGTTATAAATATAGACAATATATCAGCTGTTAAATTATGCTACATGTTATTGAAGGTCGAGAGTCGTGTCAAATTCTCAGGACTATAATAAAGGCATGTACTATCCCAGGACGAAGTACGTACACTCTAGTTTAAGGATTCCTGCCTGTTTACAGAAGAAGAATAAGGAAGAGTAACTTTTAAGTTCATTTTATTTGGGAGTATTTGGTTATACAATTACATATATCCTAATGGACCCCACCTGCCCCTGTACATATCACTGATGAACTTTCTATCACTTGAATAATGTAAAACAAGAGTAAACACAAGTAAATATGTGCCATAGATAAATCTGTAACAACTAGAACCCAATACTTCTCTTGTTATAACAACATGACAATGAACCGTGTTCGCAGCAAGTATAAAATGTATATAGTACGGAGATATTAATATGATCCTGACCTCGATGCTGGAATATATTACAAGGTTCTTGCATTGAATGTATCAATTTCTGGGAGAAAACGGTGAATTATCGGTCATTAAGATTGTGTTTGTATTACACCTTGTACAAAGTATTTATCACTTATGAAAACATAGGACCGGGTTTAAATATTCAGGTAAGAAATCAGGTGTAATAGAATATAGAGGATCAAGTTAATATCTCCCAACTATACATAGACGTAAAAGAATCAAATTCTAGAGCTTTAAGTTACAAAATTGAGTCTCGAGAGCATTCTCTGAAGGCTGGCCTGTAAATGTCAATTTAAAATTATATTCACCCAATAAGTTTTCCGAAAGGACTCAAAAGAGATTTTTTACCTCAGACCTAGAAGACTGAATTATAAATAGAAATGAAATACAGAATAAACAGAAAAGCTTGATAAAAAGTCCATGTTTTAAAGATTTCAATTAAAATATAAAATTGTATAAAAGATTAACAGTTTTTAAAATGTATATATACATCTTGTAAGGGACCAGGTATACATACAGACATATACAAGCTTGCCATTAACAACTCGAGTCCACACAAATACTGCAAAACTGTATAAATGTGCGTAATTTACAATTGGCGTATACTGATTTACAATTGATCATAAAATGTAATGCATTCATGATGTTAATTTTACAATGTTTATAACAGACATAGCATTTGCTACTACAGTGTGTAAGTGCATGATAATTTATTTTCAAACTGATTTGCAAAATCTTGCCCCAAGAGCACAAATTGAACATACCGGTACTGATTATAAAACCAATAAATTTAACAGCAAAGTTAAATCTAACAATCCTTCACAGTGAACAGAACTAGAGAAGCTTCTATGTTCTAAAATGAAAATTTAATGTTAATCACTGTCTCCAATAATTAAGCTCAAATTTATTTTCAAATTTATTTCTTTTATAATTATTGAGAGGCAAGTTTCTATAATTTCTGTAAGTCTCTCTCAGTGATTGCTAAAACGAATACTTGCATTTAATTCAAAGAAAAAGAAACCTAGATTACGAAAATTTAAGCCCCAGAAGGGACCATCTAATCAAGAATACTACTTTTTATGCCTGGATTATCAAGACTTTTGAATGATTCAAAGGTTGTCAAAGCAATTCATCACTAATGCAATTTTGGGTTAATTAAAACCTTCCATGCTGCCATATTACTACACAAATTTTAATAAACATGATAACAAAACAACGTTTATATAACTGTGATTAAAACAAAACAGGACACACATCACTGTGTTTACAATTCAGCAGTAAAAAGTAGTATCAGGTGGGATAATTATAAACAATGCATATAAAACTAAAACTGTAGACATACCAAATGTAACAAACCCAGAAGTAAAAAATAGTATTGCCATCAGTAAACGTTTATGCCCCGGTGGAAGCCTTGTCCATAATAACTAGCTTAGTCAATCAGGGGCCACACTTCTGTAGAAATATTGAATAGCAATACATGGCGTTGACAATGTAAGGTATTTATGATGGTAAACAAGTATGCCAGGTATGAAAGCAGTGCCTTGATGGTCTTTGAAAAAACTTGAGTTTCAAGAACTCAGGGGTGTTAACAGGACCAAAATTTAAAGTCAGGAAAATCATATGCGGCCAAACATTTTTGCCAAACAAGAGGTCTTCAATGACATTGTTCAATAGTTAACTCAATTCATACTGAAAAAAATCCTTCAGAGCAGATTTAAATTACCATAACGATGCCATTTCTTGAGATATTTTCATTAAATTACTTTTATTTTGGTCAGAAACCATAACCTTTTCAGGAATGATAAATCCGGAATTCCTGATAAATCCGGAAAATTGACACCCCTGAGAACTTCAATGTTTTGGTTACCATTTTCAATATAATGAACGGACAGACAGGACAATCACTATATATGCATCCTGCATCAGTAGATGCTGGGGCATAAAAACAAATAACATAAAATGTAGATGGTAAAAATCCTCACACTATAAAACATGCCAATAATGCAGACATTTGAGCTGGTGTCTAGGTTTTTGGTGATCATTGCGAAAGTAATTCGTATTTGAAACATATCACATGGCAAACAAATAACTGATGTTTCAGAATCAGACTTTGGAAAACAGAATTCGTGACAAAATCTATGCAAACCATATGTAAAAAGGCATTTTTATGAATTTCTTAAGATTTCCGAATGACGTAGTATATACATAAAATATGCCATATTCATAGACTGCAACTCATTAATAAAATAAACAGACATGTATATTATCTTTACTGAAAGTCAGCATGGTCTTCAAATTGGTGTCAAGTGTGATTAAAGTTTGCATAAGCTAATGATAAGACATTGCATAAAGATGGAAATAAAACTGTTGATTCTATATTTAATTTATTAAAACATGTAAAACAGAAAGCAACAACATCATATCACACAAATGACACACTGTGTAATTTTGGTATGCAAAACCCCTTTATAGTCCAATAAAAATCTAATGTTGTATAAATGTGAGAAATAACGGCTACTTTCTCATATTGTTTTATAATACTTTTTTAAAAGTCAATTAGTTAGTCTAAGATTCGTCAATCTCTATATAAATGTGAACTAATGAGTGGAAGATGAGTCAATATAAAACAATGTAATGTAGTGATGACACTATGAGCACAGTGAATATCCCGATACAACGCTTCTCAGTTCCGTCACAGAATTGCACTGTTTTTATATGGCTCTGACGGAACTGAAAACCGATGTAACGCTCTGACGGAACTCAGGATACATGATATCGGAGTTCCATCCGAGCGTTACATCAGTATTCAGTTCAGTCAGAGCCATATGAAAACAGTACAATTCTCCTGAGGGAACTGAGAAGCGTTGTATCAAGATTACTACCGTGATGAGCAAATGATTATATTCCGCTGTACTGTAGGAAGACATGAGACAATTGTATTATAAACATGATCATATAACTTCTAGTAATGCATTTACTATAAAATTCAAATAAAGTAAAAAACACTGTACATATATAATTGTATATATATAAAATCCATGAGTCTGTACAACAAATTATAACATGGAATAGAACTCTGTCTGTACTATTTACAAAGCTAAATAATCTATATAAATATTGCACTAGATGCTATTCATGAATATTTACATATAATGGTAACAACCTACATATGAAAACATGTGGAATATAAAACATATGTAATGGAACGTAACCTCTCTACTGTACACACAAATAGAACAAAATATAACTTGGAAAATATCCTCTGAATAATGTAATCTAACTGGCTATTTGACAAACTGACACACATACAAACATGTTTAAAGTATTCTCGTCACAACAAGAATGTTAATATCAAGTTCATTAATCACAAAGTATTCATAATGTAGCACATTTGAGAAGAAATATACATTAACAATTCCCTAAATCTATGTCAATTAGTCTCTTGAATACAGCGTAAAGTGATGACATAAATTTTTTTTGTTCCGAGATATTTGAGAGCCAAATTATTATTTTACATTACTGCAAAATTCACTTCATTTCAATGAGGAAACATCAAGTCATGCAAAATGAGCTAGTAACACCATTTTCAGGGGTCCAGAGGCATTACGCCCAATCCTGAAAAAATGATGGGAGTCTGTTCAGGGTGCTATTAGGACACACCTAAACTAGGTTTGAAACATTGTTCTATTGTTAAATTCAGCTTATAAAATGGAACTTCAAGCGACCATAACTTGGTTAAAACTTTGAATATTTTCACCAAATAACTAAATAAATTTATTTTCTGCAAAAAAGTTAATTCTTTCTAGTGAAGCAAATTCCGGAATCATAGGACCCCTGCATTTTTTGTACAGATACAACGATTTGACTCTTGTGTATTGCATAGCTGTGTTAGAGAATATCATATCTAACTGAAATATACCATGAAATTAACGGTGCATATTGTATCGTGAGGTGAGCGTATTGTTACACCCCTATGGTTGAGTAAAACCCTGGTTGCACAGGAAACAAATACTCGATTTATACACTGCATCAAACACCCTGGCCTTCAGATACAACAACAGAACTACAACAAAACAGTCAACTATCACTGAGTAACATTTGATCAGATCCTAGCTCTTTATGCGTGGAAAACATTTAGTAACAACAAGTTGATTCAGTATCGGCTTCCATTTTAAACAGTAGAACACTAGTAATGTCAATTATTCATTGTAGATCTGTTGTACGATTATCATGCAATACCGATGTTTTCTTTCATAAGTGTCTTATGTCTGATGTTAGAATCGGACGAGTTATGTCCTCCACTCGAGATTTTGGGTGGAATATTTAACTGAGATGCTATCAGTTCCGGTGAATATCTGTCAAGGCTTTGTGCCTGCATAGAATAAGAGATTGCATTAGTAAAAACACCAGCTTCAGTGCTGAAGTCTGTCAAATTTTGCGGAACACTTCGATGATTCTCTGTTAACAACGATGTACCCGATGTTAAATTTGCTAACTGAGCATCTAAATCAAAGCTTTCACTATGCCAGCTGAATGGTCGATGTGAGTTAAATGAATTATTCACCATAGTACCAGTAGTACTACCAGGATAACCTGATATTGATAATCTTCTTACATCCGTGTCATGGGAGATTCTCGATATTCTAGAATCTGTTGATCTGATAGACGACATGTCATACGAGCCAATCACACTACCAGAGTGACTATGTAAAGGTAATAATGTTTTATCATTGCATAGTGCTGTAATAAATGGAAGCGAGAAAGCATGGGATGTCCCTCGAATTTCTTCAATTTCAGGATGAAGTACTTCATTCTTGTTCATCACATTGATACGTGTAAGTTTTGCCTTGTTCTTTTCTGCAGCTGTCGCAGACAGTCCAGAATCTGCTCCACTGGCATCTGTCTCATTGACCTGAAATGTTATAACTCTCAATGATTATTTGGAAACATGAGACATGGAAATTGCAAGAAAACTAGGTTTTTATCAAATTATGTAAAGCTAAGCAAGTACTAATGACTAAATGCTGACCACAGATCACTTTTAAAGTACATGTAACCTTAAACAGCAGTCCTAATTTGAATCAAACCTTCCTTCTGTTTGATATAGTACACAAAGTAACAAAACAGAAATAACAAGTCACTAAGAATTGCAAGCAATATAGAAGTCTCCTACCATATTTTCCACCACAATTTTTGTCAGAATATACAAATATTTAAACGTGCATAATCCCCTTATTGCCCCCTATCCACATACCAAATTTTATAAACCTAGATAGGAAACTGTTGAGTTATGTCAGGATCCAGATTTTTGACGGACGGACGGCAAACCTATAGTCACCGATTGAAAACCGGAAGGGGACTATAATAATTTACTTCCTAATTTTGGCTTTGAGATGCGAGTGTTATATTTTATTTCAAATTAAAATGCATCTTACAAGATTGATATCCTTGAATTTCAAATATTACTGTATAAGTGGATATTTTCCTGAATGTTGGGAAGTTAACAAATTATGAACTTCAGACATTTAGTATTAGCAAGTTTCCTCTTTCTTTGTAGGCTGATATTTACACTAGAGGAAATATTAGAAATTTCACTCTTTCTATGAAGTGTCTTTGTAGGCCAATATTTATGCTAAAGGAAATATTAAATTAGTGAATTTGATAAATTTGCAAACTTTGCCAGGATTTCCATATTGATAAGTTCAGAACTTAGACAGCAGATTTTTTTTTTTAGTAATATTAGACAGCAAATTTATAAAATTTCACCTGTATATCGTCCACACCAGATGCTAACTCTTCCTCTGGTAGCTCAATCTCCTCTACATCCGGTTCATCCTCAGCTTGTTCAGGTACAGCTTCTCCTACACTATCTTGTACACTCTGCTCATCCGAAAACGATGTCGGCGGTAAAATAATCTCTTCTGTATCTTTAAACATTCCTTCATTACTTAAATAACTGGCCATAGAATCTTGCGAAAGGAGCACAACATTTTCATAGTCATGTGATGTGACCGTACTGAAGCTAGTATGCTGTGAGGACGAGTGTCCCGACAAATCACTAGCATATGATTTATGTGTCCGGTGGTCTGACGAGCCAGACCGTGATAATGGTCTATTAGAATAATCCAAATCCTCCATATGAAACGATGGCACATGTTTTAACTGTGGCGTATCAACTAAATGAGGCTGTGGGGGAGGCATTATATTTGGAACTAAATTTTGATGTGCTCGAAGTTCTGCTAATATATCTTTAAAACTGTCTTTTCTACTGGCACTACGACTTGTTGGTAACGACGACCTTTCCCTTGCTGCGGATTCAACAGTTACGTCGGAATATATGGGAATCACTGGACTATACACGCCAGAATGTGGCTGTTTTAATCGCTTCCTATAGCTTCCACTACTATTACTGTCAATAGAGTATCCCTCTGACTGACCGCTACCACTGCGATCTGATTGTACACTGCTAGTACTAACATTGTTTTGATTTGTCAATCTCATTGGTGGTGAATGTACATGTACACGATTCGATGGGAAAGTATAAGCATTAAACTGATTGTTATGATCCAATATTGGACTTCTGTTGGCACCTGGGAGTGGCGATGGTTTGTATCCTGCAATAGCAAATCAGATGTCTTACATCTTTGTATATACATGACTTTTTTGTATATTACATTTTATCTATTTATTTACTTTAAGTTTAATAACATTAGCAAAACAATTGTATAGAATAAACAACAATTACTAACAACATGTGTAACATAAAAATCAGTTTCTTTATGATTAAAAAATAAATAAATTTTGGACAAATTTGTTTGTAAAACATGTACAGTAAGCCCTCAAACTTGCAGCCAGTTAGTAATTCCAGAATTAAAGTCACAGTGACCTGTACCATCATGTTTGAGGTCTGAAGGTACGGGTTCTCTAGTTATCAGTTGAGCATGGTTTAGTTTATTCTAAGACTGACATGTGATTACCAAAATCCCCCAATTCATATCAACATAATAAGGTAAAGACTTACCAGGTAAAGTTGACACATATTTCGATCTTGTTTGACTAGGTGTATTCAATAACATACCAGAAGGCATAGGTGGACTATCAATGATAATCTCACGATCTGTAACACAAATAAACAAGGTCATGAGCAACCATTTTAAGGTCATAAACAACAGTTCCAATGTGATAAACAACAATTCTAAGGTCATAAACAACAGTTCCAATGTGATAAACAACAGTTCCAATGTCATAAACAACAAGTCTAAGGTCATAAACAACAGTTCCAATGTCATAAACAACAAGTCTAAGGTCATAAACAACAGTTCCAATGTCATAAACAACAGTTCCAATGTCATAAACAACAGTTCCAATGTCATAAACAACAATTCTAAGGTCATAAACAACAGTTCCAATGTCATAAACAACAGTTCCAATGTCATAAACAACAAGACTAAGATCATAAACAACAGTTTCAATGTCATAAACAGCAGTTCCAATGTCATAAACAACAGTTCCAATGTCATAAACAAGTCTAAGGTCATAAACAACAAGTCTAAGGTCATAAACAACAAGTCTAAGGTCATAAACAACAGTTCCAATGTCATAAACAAGAAGTCTTAGGTCATAAACAACAGTTCCAATGTCATAAACAATAGTTCCAATGTCATAAACAACAAGTCTAAGGTCATTAACAACAGTTCCAATGTCATAAACAAGAAGTCTAAGGTCATATACAACAGTTCCAATGTCATTAACCACAGTTCCAATGTCATAAACAACAAGACTAAGATCATAAACAACAGTTCCAATGTCAAAAACAAGAAGTCTAAGGTCATAAACAACAATTCTAAGGTCATAAACAACAGCTCCAATGTCATAATTCACAGTTCCAATGTCATAAACAAGAAATCTAAGGTCATCAACAACAGTTCCAATGTCATAAACAAGAAGTTTAAGGTCATAAACAACAATTCTAAGGTCATAAACAACAGCTCCAATGTCATAATTCACAGTTCCAATGTCATAAACAAGAAGTCTAAGGTCATAAACAACAGTTCCAATGTCATAAATAGCAGTTCCAATGTCATAAACAACAGTTCCAATGTCATAAACAAAAGTCTAAGGTCATAAACAACAGTTCCAAGGTCATAAACAACAATTTCAAGGTTATAAACAACAGTTCCAATGTCATAAACAACAATTTCAAGGTTATAAACAACAATTCTAAGGTCATAAACAACAATAATTCTAAGAGGTCATAAACAACAATTCTAAATAAGCATGATTCTTTCTTTTATATACGATTTTGACAAATTAAGCATCCCTATGAAAATTAAATGCTATATTAAAGCAAAGAGCATTTTTATTAAACTCAGTATACCAGTAATTAACAATTTTCAATTGTTAGCCAGGAAATTAGGAAAAATCTTCATTTTAGTTTAATATTTATACAATTCTAATTGATATAAAAACTATAATGAAAACCTTAATTATCAAAGAAAGGATTGGCACAAATTATAGCCAGCAGTTCATTGATACAAAGCTCAAATAATTTTACAATCATCATTAGATACCCTATGGAATATCAAATGTGTTTAATAATGATATTCTATAGGATATCAAATTAAAGAATAAACAAGAACTGTGGAAGATTCAGGAAAACCTGGTTTTACAAGGACAATAACTCTGCTGAAAATTGATTCCAGCAAAAACAAAACCCAAAGTGCAAAACTTCATACAATGACAAAAATTCCTGCAAAGTTTCATGATAACCATGGTTTGAATAATTGAAAGAAAACAGTTAAAAGCCCTTGGAAAACTGAGTTAAAAATCTTAGTGTCTGTGTTTGTTACTTATTCGAACTGTGCATTGTTTTTGTTTCAGTGAAATGTAAGAGTAACACACACTGTGAAACTTACTTTGAAATATCCTAATAGTCGTATGCTAGCAATAACAATTTACAAACATTTATAAATGTTATTATCTTTAATTGTATTTGTAGTTGTACTGCTATACATGTATTTATTTTCAAACAGCTAAACCTGGCAATCGATTTATCATTTTTGCAAATATTTAAAGCATTATGTAATCTGTAAAAAACATTAGTTAATCTTCATTTGTAGGAAATATGTGCAGCATTAACTAAAGTCAAAATATTTTAAGTTTTCTTCTAAGATGGTTCGTGAGTATTAGCCCTATATACAAGGGCTTAATGCGCACAGTCAAATCTGTCTGTACATAGAGACCATGGATGGAAACAACAATTTGTTAACAGCTAGTTTCTCTTCACAGGTTAAAATGGTCATTGACATGGTCTAACAGGAGATAAAATGGGTGGTCTAGTTTTGCAGACATGTTTTGTAAATATAGTAGTTTTTTGTTCACATGTGGTCTGTAGCAGTTTGACTGTGTACTAATACCCTACAATAATAAACCCACTCACCATCATTTTCTTCAAAACTAACTGTCATCTTATCACTTGCAATACCAGACGTAGTATTAGAACTAGCATCACTGACGACGGAATATCTGTTACCCATGGCAGTTTTAGATCGAGGTGAGATATTGGCACGATACGATCCAGTTCTGCTGACTACGTCTTTAGGATCACCATGTACATAGGATTCGTTATATAGCTGCATCTTGTCTACAAACATGGAAATAATCACAATGATATAAATGCAGCTAATCTGAAGAACATGCGAATGTACAGGTCAAAGAAAATTACTACCAGTAACCCAAACTTTGTACTTGTTTGTGTGCCGAGACAGTAGTAAGTGCGAGGTCATTCATTTTTTTTCACTAGCACATTGGCCACCAATTTTGAGGGAAGAGAGAGTTGTGTGATACATGGAACCTATGTGGGATACCTTAGATTTTTCCATATAGACAACTTTGTTTATTATGCCTGGTATTCAGCACTGTTACACAAATACCATCTTTTGGTTATCAACCAGTTCATCTCCAGTTCTGTAGGAAACACTCAGAAGTGTTGCAGAAATGACCTAGTGCCCTGGTTGTGAATTGAACAAGGACGTCTAAATTCCTAGCCAAACAGCGTGGTCCACTCAACCATCGAGCCTCACAAACTTTGATTTAGCAGTTTTATTAATTCCAACATTTCTGTATAAGGTCTAATTTAGTAAGAAAGTACTAGATTTTATGCATTGAACTACACTTTTCTAACATACCTCTCTGTTCAAACTGTCTGATTTCCATTAACTTCGGCTGTATTGCCATTTGAAACATGTGTGTATTACGTGATAACGTTAGTAAATACTTTGATTTAACATCAGATTCTGTGTAGTAGGTAAACTTTCTCCCAGCAGGTGTCCCAACAGAGCGGATTTCAAACTTCTTTTTCTGAAATATGAAAAATGAAACAGAGCATATAATTATATACATACGATTTCTATACATTTTATTCCTGCAAACTAAAAAAGAAACTTTTAATTTATTCAAGCATAAAGGCCAGGATCACTTTAAGCACCAAACTTTAAACCTTGTTTGGACAAATGGAGTAACAAACAACTACACAGTTAACTGTTGCTTTATTTACTAATAGCTAGACACGCTATCAAAGTATTATGTTGCACACTTGTGGGGGGGGGATCATAGTGCCATTTGTTCTCCTGTCCTTTTTACTTGGAATAGCCCTAACTAGAAATAGTTACTTACATCAAAAGTCAGCTTCCCAATGTCTGGCCACAAAAATGTTGATATCAAATCTTTAAAACCATCCTCTAAATCCTACAAACATAAATAGTAATAAATGTGTAATATGATGTTGTTATAATTCATAAACATCAACAACTTCTCTAATAAGAGTGGCCATCCAATGTAAGTCAGCTCAGCGCTGAAAGGTTTTTGACACAAAAACATGTCTCCTACAAAGGGCCATAACTTTGGAAATAATCATACAACCTATAATTCCAGATAATAAACAACTAGGTTTGGTACTAACTAAACATGTAAAGTTTCATTGAAATTTTAACCAGCCATTAAGGAGAGCATGTACAGAAAAACAACAATAGACAGACATCCAGCACAAAACAATTGTCTCCCCCCACTTAAATATATGTGTGAGTAATAATTACTCAAAAAACTTCATTAAACACACTATTCATTAACAATGAGAAATGAAACATTCATGAAAAATCATGTGTACCTCATAAATTTCTATTCCTTTTGCACATATTCCCAACCAAGCATTCCATGATTTGTCCGTTTTCTTTTTCCTTAATCGATAAAAATGCAGATTGTGTGCCGAAGGAGGAACCGACGTTTCTTTAATAAATTTCCATTCAGCTTCACTACGAGAAAGACTATGTAGATCACGATGTACCACTGGTGTGTTGTTGACAAGGTAGGGGTGCCCATGCCTCTCTAACATCTACAGTAAACAAACAAGTTGACGTTCAAAAAATGCTTATGCCCCAGTGGAAGCCTTTTCCATAACAACTAGCTAAGTCAATCAGGGGCCATAATTCAGTTGACATGTTGAATAGTATTACATGGCATTGACAATGAAAGTGTTTACGGTGGTGAACAAGTATGCAAAGTTAGAAAGAAATGCCTTGACAGACTTTGAACATATTTTGAGTTTCAAAATCTTGAAAGTTTTGGTTAACATTTTCAATTAGAGGCCATAATTCTGTTGAAATGTTTGAAAGTGTTACATGGTGTTGACAATGTATGGTGTTTATAATGGTAAACAAGTATGCTAAGTTTGAATGTAATTTGATGCCATTGCAACATTATAACGTCCGCATAGGTCCTACTTTTCCGATATCATGGTAAAATAATACATGTTAAAATAGCATCGAGCAAATGCACTAAGTACATGATTTGCTTTTGGTTATTACCATTCTGAAGAATAAACAGTTATTCATAACCGGATAGCAAATTGACCGAATAGTTACATACCTAATTTTAAGTTTTCAGTACAGTTTACACGGGTAATCTAATATAGTATATTAACATTCAAGTAGATTAATTCTTGGAAAAGTCTAATCAAGATACTGACTGAAGGGTGTACGTATTATAATACACGATGACCATAAAACTCGACAAACAAGGAACAAAGAATGATAAATACCCAAGCAGGAAAGTATTCTCTTGGATCAAAATAGTTGTCAGTTTCCGAGGCTTCCGTAAAGTTACCATAATCAGCTTGTAATGCGAAGCCAGCAATCTGGAAACATTTCTCCTCTTGACAACCATGATGGTAGTTTAATACATTATCCTTTAGTTGTAAATAATATAAGTGTCTGGTGACCTTCTCTCTGAAATATTCAATATAGTTCATACAATTCTACAGTCTGACTGTCATACAATAGCAGACTAAAACACGACAGGTTTTTAACACAAAACATGTGTCTCCCTTAAAGGGCCATAACTCAAAATCATCTGATTTAAAATTCCTCACAATAGGCTAAAATATCAACATTAAATACACCTACTCTGAATTAAATCTTCCAATGAGGTCAGTAGAATTTTATATGAAGCAAATTTTTAAAATTCAAAGGGATTTGCTTTTATATTGCTTCTGAATTTAATGTTTTTTAAGAGCAGGTAGGTGACTTTAAATTTGAAATACTCAATCACAAAACAGACCCTTACCTCAAAAGGACAACCTGGTCAACGTAGAACTGCACACGAAAATACAACACTAGAATAGGGAGCCCATGCCCGTCAAATCCCTGTAATAAAATATGCATGGAATAAGTTTAATACAATATGATTCAAGACTTTGAGAATTTTTTAACTCTGTCTTACCTATATTTACTACAATGCATTAAAGATGTCGGACAGTAAGAAGAGCCACAAAATCATTCTTTCCTACTTGGTTGACAATATTATACACAAACACTGTGATTAGAAATGATAAAGAAGATTGCATCAAGTCCTGTTTTAACGAAATCAGTTTTCTATCATTTTATTCAACAACTTTGATGCATTTTAACTTCAACAAGAGCAATAATAATTAGACTCTGAGATGGTTCTATACCCCCATGGCACCACAATAGTCAGAAATGGTAAAGGTCACAGTGACCTTTACCTTTAACATACTGACCTCAAAATCAATCTACTGTTGATGACCAACCTCCATGTAAAGTTTGATGATCCTAGGGTAAAGCGTTCTTGATTTTGATTTATTGAATGGAAATCATTTGGTCTAACGACATGTGCAAAGCAATATACTCCCTCATAAAAAAGATGGGGGGGGGGGGGTATAATGACTTTGTTCAGTGTGAATTATGTATGTGAGAGTAATATCAATTTCAATATGGCCCACTAAATGATCAATACATAGAACTTGTTACATGTTGAGTACTTACATCTCCTGGTCCACTTTTCCATGTTTTATGGACATGTTTGTAAATCTTCTCATCATTGGAAACAAACTGGAACTCTCCATCTACATTAAACATACAGGATTATCGTATAGTACAGTGTTTTAGACAATACCATAGACATTGTACTATCACTACAAGGCAGTCTTTGCCAGTATGCTTTATATTTTCAGTATACCAAATACAGTAAAGTTCCATCTAATTGAGTGACTTAACAGTTTACAATGTAAATATTATTTAAACCAAATCTAAGTATATAGATATCATATCTGCATAATTGTCTAACTGCACTGAATATATCGACATTATCCACCTTTGTAACTCATGAAACACCTGTGATTGCTCTTTGAGCAAAAAGGCTGTATTACCCTTTCCCACCTCTTCACCCTTTCAAAAACACCAATTATGAGTAGGTCAGATTGAATCTGAACAATTTGTTTAAAAAAATTAAGAAAATCATCGTAAAGCAGGAAGAATCACAGACCAGATGCTTGCCTCAAATAGGATCAAGATGACTTATGAAGTATTTCAATGAAAATAGTAAAATACCAACCTTTCTTGAATGCTAGTCCAAAATATTCTGTTTCTCTGAGAGTTAGGTGTGTTGCAACATGATTAAATACATCCTGAAATCTGGACTTCACCTAAAATAAAATATACAATCATTCTTAACGGCTGCATACACTACCGTACCATCTCTCCAGGGAGGCCTCTGTGAGCAACAATCTCTAAAACATCACCTTCATAATTTCCCTAAGCTGATATTTATTCTAAATTTAACCTATGTAGAGCAACAACCTCTATACAACGGTCAATATATGCAGCTCCCAAATGGTGTTGCTCTACAGAGGATGTACTGTATTAGCATAAAATTTCTGTACTAAACTTACAATTTTATTTATATTTTTGAAATTAAACTATGGAAGAGTTGTTAACACAATAACTCCCGCCAAAATCATCCGACATACATAATGGACAAATAGACTTGGTACTCAGTACTCATGTCAAATTAAAGTGACCCCTCAGTCAGAACCCATGTCCTGAGGGTCACAATGCAACATTGTATTTCCCAATTCAGGGGCCACAGGGGTCTACCCAAGGTTTAAAGGGTCAAGAGAATCACCAGGCATATAGTCACATAACATAATAAATGATGTACTTACATCTACATAACAAGTAAACTCCTCATTGTTTAACAACTGGACACATACAGCCTTTCTTTTCTTCCCCGAGGATTGTGACGCAGACAATGAGCTCATCATATATACTGCTACCGATCTTCAGCCATTAACCATCAAATGGTATCACACAGTTCACTTCACCTGGAAACAATAACACATTGTAAATAAATCTACATAAACCTTATAAATCAGAAATTTATCTAAAATTCAATATTTGTAATATTTATAATTACTATTTATTATTAATTACATACAATTTGAAACATTCGACTGTTCATGTTGTGCTTTATAATAATTATTAGGACAAAGCTAATTAACATGGTAAGATGCAAAAAAGGAGTAGGAAAAAATCATCTTTAAATATAATTTATTTATTATATGTATAGTAAAATCAATATGCTGTGACCTTCAGCAAAAACTAAATGCCATAAAATACTTTAGGGTAGGTATATGTACTTAGAAGGGTTATGAGAACCACACTATTAGTTTTAAGGGGGGGGGGTTCTTATAAATGTGTAAATGCAATGATGCTATAGTCACTGACTCCCTTACATTGCCACAATATAAACAGTAATTGTGCATGATTGAAACAAAATTTAATGTCACAATTTTGTCCATAGACAGTACTGGAATCCAAATGAGAAAGACAAAAAAATACTTAAAAGTCCTGTAGAAAACTATTTCAAATTCAAAGACACAGAGTCACCTGTCAAAGGATTTATTTACAATACATGTTCCAAATTGAATGGAAC
The DNA here is from genome assembly GCA_947247005.1 of Spisula solida. Lineage (NCBI taxonomy): Eukaryota > Metazoa > Mollusca > Bivalvia > Venerida > Mactridae > Spisula > Spisula solida. The sequence goes on along the minus strand of OX365945.1, from coordinate 24,121,639 downwards.
AACAGCAGAACATAGTATGACTGTATCATTGTTCCATTCACACAGTTGTGTTCATTTGTTCTATCACTAACAGAATACATGTATAGAATTCATACTGAGTGTGTATATAAATGTATACATTCAATTAGACACTATATATATACATGAATGAATGTCAGAGTGCAGTGCCAAATGTTGCAATTGAACATTGATCACAACAAATGCAAAGTCAAGACTCACAGTAATATAAACCATTATGTATTAACAAGACGTTAAAGTTAGACAATACAGGATGGAATTAGAAAGACATACAGATCAAGATGTAAGGCTAATGTTCATCATTGCCAGAAAATATATTTTCCTCCCACAAAAACAAATAAAAGTAGACAAACAGCAGTAAATTTACTGTAATACAATAATAGCTTGCACTCGTTCCCCTTTGGCTAACAACAGATGATTCATATATTTAGGTTATTCTGGTTGGTATATATTTAAACACTTGGTTTCAGTGTGTATTATTAAGAGTACACCGGTAACTGAGTACTTAACAAGAGATGTTCATAAAATAAATATCAGTCAACTACAAAGAATTAGCCATTTGCTCCAATGAAAGCCAACTAGTCATTTAAGTTAAAAGTCACAGTGACCTGTGACCTCAAAATCAATATGGGTCACTTACAACCTTTTTAAGTTAGAGGACCTTAGGCCTAACTGTTCTTGAGTTTGACCTCAAATCCAAACAAAAGTTGAAATTGCACCTGAAACAATTTAGATTTTACAGACATTTAAAAGCATGCTTTCCAAACTGAGCACTCATGATGATTTTATTACAGGTTTTGAACTCCAATTTCTGAACATATACTTTTTCGTCTGGATACATATTTTAACCAAATCTGCAGTTAGAGCTTTTTTGCTTATATTATCCTTCATTCAAATTATGCCTGCAAAAGTTTGTGCAAATTAATTGCTTCCTGTTATTCTCACGCTCAATTAAGAAAACCTATGGTATTAAGAATTGCTTTAATATTGCTGTTGTAATTTAAAGCAACATGCGGACAAGATCAATTGAATGCATTGTTCACTGACTTATATTAGTAACGGCTGATCATTATTCATTCCCTGTCACAAACGGAGCTGACCTTCTGCTAGAGGCTGAGCTGTCATTAATTTGACCCGAGTCATATCGACGATACATCGATTTACACATATATATAGACGAACAAGAAACAGACGCATCAGTCATGATTCACTTATTTAGCCATTCTACACTGTATAAGTTGGGTATAGATTCAGCTTTTGAAAATACAGTGAAGTTCCGCTAATAAGACCACTTTGATTATTTTGAAATCATGCAGATTGTTGCCAGTTAAAGGTCCCACAAATTTAGAACAAAAAAGGTCCGCTAATAAGACCGAATCGCTATTAAGAACACCTTTTTGACTGGTCTTATTAGCAGAACTTCACTGTAGCACCTTTAGTTGAGTTAAAGAGACTGCCTCACATATTGGTATATTGCAAAATAAAATTGTCAAATATTCGCGTTATTTTGGTATAGTTGCCTGTATGTCCCATAAACAACCACACTGACGTATAAAATAACTTGAGAAACTTCGGCATTTGTAGTTATCTAGTATTTTTACACCCTATAAAATTAACACTACTATTACTTAAATTGCCTGAAATTTGTTCGTATATGATGAAAACGAATAAAATAACGAACCAAATACCTCACTGATGTTTACGCTGTAGTTTGTTGATGTTACAGTTTGATCATGATTGAGTGACTTATATAATTCACAAAGCATGTTTGGAGGAAACTTAGCGCTTCTTTTTCAAGAAATAACTACTAAGTGGGCGACATCGAGAGTGGATAAAATTGCTTTTTTGCAGCAAATCTTTCATAAAGCAACATTCAGTGGCTTTTTATTACATCAATACTTGGTTAGGTTGGAAAATCATGATATACAAAATTGTTAGCCCAATCTGTGAGGCAGCACCTTTAAGAGTCTGAGACTTGGCCCATTTTTACAATTTGTGAACTTCCATTTTAACAAAGGAACTGTTTTTGTGCAGGAAAAGGAGGATGTTGGGTGGTTCCAATCATTTACCCAGGTATCGATATTTCAAAATGTGAATCTATAGGCTAAAAAATTGTCGATACATCAATATCACTTTTATCAATGACAGCTCTACCTTCTGCATAAATATGTTACAAAGGTATCAGTTACTAATACCGATAATAATACATGTGTGTGTTTTCTGGTTGATTTGACATATATAAGGGAGATCACCTATTCATATGCAAAGTGCCCAACGGCAATCTATTGGACGAATGAACAACAAAAAGCTGCCAGTTCACCGTGCCTGTAGAGTGATGTCAAAGATGCTGCCTATAGATGTGTCAAGAGACCAAATGGTAGCTCTGACGCCATATACTTGAAATTTCCATATATTTTGTCAGAAAACAACTTATGAAACCATGCTGTATTCAGTGCTAATTGATCTTTTGAAGGACTTAATAGCACAGTTGACCACGTTTGGCAATACTAGAAAACAATTCAGCATTTTTTGGTTCTTGGTTGACTCGTCTGTCAATCTGACGTATAAATCTTTTTGGACTAACTGCTTGTTGATCTGCCTTGCCCGAAATCTTTTGCCGTGAACTTTGGACAATCTCTTGAGGTTGAAGACTACATTATGCCACTTAGGATTGTTGATATATCAAATGCTTAAACAAACAACTTGTGTGCTGGTCTGGTGTTTAACTGCCAGACATCAACAGGATAAGCTACAATAAGAAGCATAGCAACCATACAAGGCACTTTTCCATTCTGTCCAGGGGCAAGTTTTGAGCATGTTCAAAACACTACACTGGAAGGATTAAACAGCTCCTGACAAGTAACATACACAACCAATTCACAATCACTTGCCCATAATCTCCCACAAGTTTGAACTATTGTCTGACAAGTTGCGATTTGCTGAATACAAACTGATTGGTTTTTCAATATCTGTTGGGATGCCTGTTTACACTATCACAGGGCTTGAAATTTTTGTTTGAAGGAACTAATCCTGCAGAACAAGCAGCTTAGAAATTTCACTCAGGGGTTTTATTGAGGCATTTATAATGCCCAATCCTTAAATTAAGATGCAAGTCTATTTCATGTTATAGTTAGAACATATTAAGTAAATTTTAATGATTAAAAAGAACGGAGCGAGCGAAGCGAAGCGAGTCCTTTTTAGTCATTAAAATTTACTTAATATGTTCTAACTAACTTAGAATATAACATTCTGCATTCTGATTGGCCGATAGAAATTAGCGCCAACGCATGACGTCAAGTCTGTTAAGAGAAAATTTTAATGATTAAATTTTCATTTAACCGCGAAAATGTGGCGTTTTCATTGGCTTATAATGTAGGTTATATTCTAAATGCCATTAGCACACATTAACAAATAATCACCTCATAATATTTAAATGGCAAGTCACCCTTTATAAGAAGTAATTTGCATGAGAGGTAAGCAAGGGTGTGATAAAAAGCATGAGCCAGGTTCTTGATAATTGCAGCCAAAATTTTGTCGCATAGTGATCTTTTTAATGGATTATCACGACAGAGTGTGGTACAGTAAACAATTTATACTTAATGAACTATCTTAGTCATTATAATAGTGTAATATTTAAACAATCGAAGTAGATTGTTGCAACAAATGCTGCAAGTTGAGACATTCTGCTTTGTTAAGTTAGAATGTGGACACTTTTGGACAGAATTTTTGTTTGTTTGTGTGTTATTATGGGAATTATTTTATAATCTGATTTTGTGTTATGATTATTTACAACTAGAAATTCTACTTGTCCTGCATGGCAAGTGCAGTCGGAAAATTCACTCGCCCAGAGTCAATTTTTATCAATAAGTAATGTCAAATCCCTTGTGGATTTATTGAGCCCTGTATCTGGTTCAAGTTTTTTTATGCTATAGACACAGTTAAATGGTCCCTCTGTACTTTAGAAATACTCTCTTTGTGTAAGGTGTGACTATACCCTCGGTCAGTGGACAAACATATTCACTTTGAGCGGGTCCCCACTTCAAGCAGCAATAATGTAGATAATTTGGCATAACAAAACCCACAGAAAACTTGATCCTGTAAACAACACATTACACACTATATATCCAATAAATGTAAGTCACAAGAGTACATTTCATTCAGTACAATAAAAATTAATTGGGTAAATCAGACAGTTTCATCAATTTCATAAAAAAAATAGTTTTGCATGCAACACCTATGACACCTGTGGAATTATTGTTATCTTCATAAAAGGGGGAGTCGGTATTGTATGTGGTACAACTAAAATTGAATGGGATGTTCAAAGAAACCACTTTAAGAGCAATTCACCTATCAACATTGTCGTACTCATAATTCTTATATAGGAAATTCCACACATTCCATTCGTCTTTGCCTGTCTTCCATTAGCCTCGATCTGAACTTTAATCTCAAAACCATGAATAACAACAAATTAACATAAGCAATTTAAATTTTGAAAAAATATATAGTAAATAGATTTTTGATAATTAAATAAATAGCAGAAGATGACTAAAATTTATTCGCTATTATTGTAATATTTTCGCATTTTACAACGAGACTATTTGAATTGGATTGTCGCGAAAACATATAACAAATAACTTTTTGTATTAGTTCATGCGTCATAATCAGTTATACATGTAAGTATTTTAATAGAATAACATTGTTTAATTGAATTTAGATAATTGTAAAAACAAAACACGCGCAATAAGAGAAATGTGAGTGATAAAACCATTTCTACAAAAAATAATCGGTGCACATGTAGATTTCTTCACGACGACATGATCCTGTGACATTTACGTAGTCTACAACGATTCTCCTACTGTTTATATTAAAGGTAATGATGGCATCGGGACATTTGACATTTAGAAATTAATAATAAAGTATTTATATCAAATGACACGTAATAAAGAAGGCATTTGTACATTTTATAAGTTAGTTTTGAACTTCGAAGTTGGAGCCCGTTGCCTAATTATCAGATTATATGGCACTACCAAGTTCTTTTTGGTAGCGTTTTACTACATCTATGCAACGACATGCTACCAGCGAGCAGAGTTTGCTGATGGCTAACTGTTTCTCAGCACTTTGCTTGGGTAGCGCTCGATCGGTACATATACTGATGTGATTTTTGTTGTGCACTTTGTGCAACGGTCTGCTATCTGCCAGCACTCCGCAGTAACATACAAATTTTTCATTTCGTCAGCCACATCACATAAGGCCTAACGCTTTTTGAAGTAAGCCGTTTCCTAGCATAGCTCTATGATCTATCGAGCGCTCGGTAACGGTTTGGTTACAGGCATGTCAGAACTCATTCATGGTGCATTCATAACTATGGAGAGATATTTTTAATTCCCATGGGTGCAACAGTGACGGAGTGGTGAGCACTTTTGACTACCAATCTGGAGGTCCCTGGTTTGAATCTCGGCTGGGGCACTACATTGTGTAACATGAAATTCCAGAAACGTTTTTCAATGTTTCCCACCCAACTATGTAGAGATAAGCTGGCAAGAACCCAGATGTAGTCTCATGTGTATTGGTGCACTAATATAAACTGGACATGTCAAATAACTATGGAGGGCAGCACAACCAAATTCCTTGAATCACAAAAAAACTTTCTCTCTTTTCCTTTGAAGCCGTAGGTTATAATGGCCAATTAGGGCTTAAGGCGGGGATAAACCGAATGACCATGCATGCACTAACAAAACAAAATTGAATCCCAAATTAAAATTAGGCTATAATGGGAACCCCAATTTCATCTGTATAATTTTATTTTAGGGAGAGTGCAAGTATAATTTTCAATTGATTTGGGTTACCAATATTGCCAATGCCAGGTGAAATTTGTCTGGGGATTTTTCAAACAACGAAACTCGCACATTCCATATGTTTGCCGAATGTACTTGATTTAAGAAGACTGAATTAGTGACTGCCATACCACATGATCGGGGATAACTGCCTGTGAATTTTGCGATATTGAATGAAGTCTCACCTCTGTGTGATGTAAACATAATAGTCAAACCAATTTGAAGCCTACAGTATAGATAAACCATGTTTTTTGAGCCGTGACTAATTTATGCAGCAAAGTTGATTCACACTTCAAGGGTAGGTATACATAAGCAATACCAAGTACCATATAAGTTAAATAAGTAATTTCTGTTAGTAACTGAATACGTGGCCGTATGGATATGGCAATGTGTTATGAAACTTACTTTTATAGGTTTGATCCTTGGTATGGTCACTTTTTATATATTTTTTAAAATTGCTTGTTCAAGTGATATCCAAGTAACACATGTATTACACAAGGAAGTTATGCATTTCCTTGAATATATTTGATAATGAGCTATTTATTAGTTAAATATAAGTGTTGTTAGTCATAGTAACAGCGTGTAATAATTTACATGTACATGTAATGGCTTCAACTAGTTAAAATACTGCCAGTCTGGTGAAGATGCTTGTATGATAATGAATACATAACATGACTCATATTAAATACCGTTCATATATATATAATAGTCTATGTGTATAGAACTTGTATTGAAAGTTGGACACAAACACTGGTGTTAGATAATGCAATAAACGGTCTTCAAGCACACACTATTCAATATTTAAATGCGTTATCCGACTCAAAGACAGACAAAAATGACTGGTCGTCAACCAACATACTAAGCGAAGTCAAAAACCTTTGACACGAATTTAAGAAAGATAAATTAATACTTTGTCTGAGGAAAGAAATGAAATAAAAACAGCGAAACATGAAAAACCATTTCATGTAGAAAGAAAAGTCAAAATAATAATAATAAAAACAATAAAATGGCTTTTAAAAAATGTCTTCATATTCTGGACGAAAAAGAAACAAAAAATGTAGTTGAGGTATCAGGGCTTGAACCCGCATGACTCAGTCTGAAAATCAAGCTGTCTACTGACAATTTCAGGTCATACAAAAATATATATCAACACATTATGAAGGCATCCCAACCAGGTATATTCACACACCATGACTAATTATTGCCCATCACGGCTCAAAACTCTTGGTTCATCTATACATGTATATATAAACACTCTAGCGATTGGTGAAACGAGACAGCAAGCTTGTCTAATGTAAACATGTGACAACTTTAAGATTTCAGAAGAAGTGAGAACAACTCACTGACCATTTGATTTTTAAAAGTTAGACGTTAATTGCAAGCCTATTAGCTGAAGCAGCTTACAGCATCCTTTTTCAGACAATTTTTAGGGATTGGTAGATAACAGTAGTTTATTTTATTGTGAATTGAACTTATGTCAATATTAATTATCCCAGAATTGATTGTTTGGTCAGTGTCAAGCAAAGATATGATGTGGGGGCCGAGAGACAATTTAAAATTGGGATTTGTTTAATATTCTACTAGAGTTTGAACTGGTGAATATACATAGAAACTTGTACTTTCAGTTTCCTGACCCTTTCTCAGTTAACCTTTCATCCAATTTACTAAAATCATGATCAAATTTGAGATTATCATTTTCAGGTTGTTATGAAATGGCACAGCAAGACAGTAAACTTCTTGAATTTTTCTTTCACTCGGATACAACTCTTTTAAAGGATTTAGAATCACACAGGTAGCTTTTTAATATTTTAATGCAGGAATCTTTATCAGTAGATGATCTCTCATTCTCTGCCAGAAGAGAAGTATACTAATTATAATAGTTTAAAATAATCTGCCATAGGTCGCACGCAACAATAAGTCGTAGGGTGACGTTTTAGTAAAAATCAAGTTTTTTGTCTAAATCCTTTCATAAGTCATTGGTAGTCTTCAATTTTAATTCAGGAATTAACAATACTTATTAAGAAAAATATACAACATTTAACCTTCAATGTCGAGCAATTTTTATCAGTCAGTACTTTGTCATAATTGGAGCAAATGTTGTAAAATTCATGTGCTTTTACAACAGTGTCTTTATTTCACTCAATACATGGTTCATACATGTACACAAAATTATAAACTCTTGCAATGAGTTCCCTCAATGTGTATTGCTCTCTCAAAAGTATGCAAACCTATGTGTTTGAAATTGGATACCTCAATGGACTTCTAGTTGTTGTTATATATAAATACAAAAATGTACATATAGTTATGTTTTAGGAATAATGATTCCCACAAACTACTTCGAAGGCTTGATGTTGTACTGAAGAATTTGAAAACCGATGTAGAATTGAAGAAATGGACCAGTACTCAAGTTCATTCCCTGATTTGTGCTTTAGTAAAATCCTACATAAGTGCTGCTGACTCAATTAAAATTGCCAGGGCAATAGAGAAGGTAATTATGAACTAGTAATTTTTTTTTTAGCAAATGAGTCAATGCACTGTCTATATATATTCAGAATTAATCTATGGTGGGTGGTATCAAGGGATGTATACCGAGTATGTGGTTTTCTGTGTACTTGTTCATGCAGTGGTTCTACAATTCAGGATTAATCTGGAATTCAAAATTTGCTGTATAGAAAGGATGAACTTTCCTGTAGAAAATAAAAGTTATTTCATGAAAGTATTGACTTGAGTTATGATCAGTTGAAATTCTATAATTATGCTTAATTTTGACAATAGAGGTTTGGTGTTGGGATGTGTGCTAATGGCATCCGACACACATGTGCGTCTTATTTTCAGGATTGGGCATTAGGCCTCAGTAAAACCCCTGTACATAGGTCAATTTTATTCATCCATTCTTGTATCAATCCATAAAATAGTATGTAATTTTAACCATTTTAACTTTTATTTTACTCAAATGAATAAATATGTAATACATTCACAGTTATGGCTACCATTTGAAGCATGTTATAGAGAATATATCCACCAATGTTTAGAGCAAGAAGTTGTCAACTTATTCCTGAAATCTGATTGGACCAACTGTCAACTTACTGCTAAAGGTACATACAACTTATTGTGCTGTTTTCCTTGATATTAAGTATAATGCAATTTGAATACAGTTTCAGGATTACAGTCAGAACTCGATACAACGACGCTGTTCGTTTCCAAGAAAAATGTTGTTGTAACGAATATGTCAGTATACTGAATTGATACAAAGAGCGTTTTAATACTTTTGTCCCCAAATATGATGTCAGTATAATGAATTTGTCAGTATATCGAATGTCGTTATATCGAGTTCTGACTGTATCATAATGGACCAATAGCTGATGGAAAAACATTGTTTGAAATTGTGTTTCGATCTGTCGGGTTTTTTTTAGCTCACCTGTCACATAGTGACAGAGTGAGCTTTTGTGATCACTCTTCGTCGATCGTCCATAATTACTTGTGTAGACACTAGAGGTCACAGTTTTAGCTTAATCATTATGAAACTTGGTCACAATGATCATCTCTACAAAATCTAGGTCAAGTTCGATATTGGGTCATCCGAGGTAAAAAACTAGGTGACAAGGTCAAATCATAGAAAAACCTTGTGTAGTCGCTAGAGGTCACAATTTTGGCCTAATCTTTATGAAACTTGGTCACAATGATCATCTCAACAAAATCTAGGTCAAGTTCGATATAAGGTCATCATAGGTCAAAAACTAGGTCACAAGGTCAAATCATAGAAAAACCTTGTGTAGTCACTAGAGGTCTCAATTTTAACTTAATCTTTATGAAACTTGGTCACAATGATCATCTCAACAAAATCTAGGTCAAGTTTGATATTGGGTTATACGGGGTCAAAAACTAGGTCACAAGGTGGAATCATACAAAAACCTTGTGTAGTCACTAGAGGTCACAATTTTGGTCTAATCTTTATGAAACTTGGTCACAATGATCATTTCTACAAAATCTAGGTCAAGTTCGATATTGGGTCATCCGGGGTCAAAAACTAGGTCACAAGGTCAAATCATAGAAAAACCTTGTATAGTCTCTAGAGGTCACAATTTTAACTTAATCTTTATGAAACTTGGTCACAATGATCATATCAACAAAATCTAGGTCAAGTTTGATATCGGGTCATCCGGGGTCAAAAACTAGGTCACAAGGTCCAATCATAGAAAAACCTTGTGTAGTTGCTAGAGGTCACAATTTTAGCCTAATCTTTATGAAACTTGGTCACAATGATCATCTCAACAAAATCTAGGTCAAGTTTAATATTGGGTCATCCAGGGTCAAAAACTAGGTCACAAGGTCAAATCATAGAAAAACCTTGTGCAGTCACCAGATGTTACAATTTTGGCCTAATCTTTATGAAACTTGGTCACAATGATCATCTCAATAAATCTAGGTCAAGTTCGATATTGGGTCATCCTGGGTCAAAAACTAGGTCACAAGGTCAAATCATACAAAAACCTTGTGTAGTCGCTAGAGGTCACAATTTTGGCCTAATCGTTATGAAACTAGGTCACAATGATCATCTAGGTCAAGTTCGATATTAGGCCATCATAGGTCAAAAACTAGGTCACAAGGTCAAATCATAGAAAAACCTTGTGTAGTCACTAGAGGTCTCAATTTTAACTTAATCTTTATGAAACTTGGTCACAATGATCATCTCAACACAATCTAGGTCAAGTTTGATATTGCGTTATACGGGGTCAAAAACTATGTCACAAGGTCAAATCATACAAAAACCTTGTGTAGTCACTAGAGGTCACAATTTTGGTCTAATCTTTATGAAACTTGGTCACAATGATCATCTCAATAAAATCTAGGTCAAGTTCGATATTGGGTCATACGGGGTCAAAAACTAGCTCGCAAGGTCAAATTTCTTCAATATGCCATTGTGTCTAAATGTGATGTAAAATATAAAGCATAAGACAATATGAAAACCTTGTATATTGTACATGCAATAGAGGCTACCATTAAGGGTGCATGAACTGCTAGGACAGGTGAGTGACCTATGGCCCTTTGGGCCCTCTTGTTGAAAAAAAAGAGTTTTTGTCAACTTGACTAAATAAAGGCTCTTGGCAAATCAGTTGTTTTTTCCTGCTATATAATCTGTTTACAATATTAATAACATTATTGTTTCAAGATTTACTTCAAATTATTATCTGCATATCAAGTGTAGTAGACTCTATTGTTATATGTAATGTACACTGCACTGAAAAAAACACAATTAAGAACATCATTTATTGTCTAGTCCATTTCGTAGTTTTATCTGTTTTACTTAATATTGACAGCTTAACTGAAGACACATGACTGCTCTAATCAGCTGACCACTAACACTGGTTTGACTATATTTCTTTTCAGTATCTGTCTTACTGGAACAGAATAAACATGTACAGACAACATTCCGTAAGCACTTCGACAAAGTTACATCGCTCTTGTCTGACCAGTTATCTAGCCTACTGCAGTTGTCTCCCTCTACATTAAATACAGAACAAACAAACCAACTTCATGCTGCTGTCAAGGTATTTATAATTTCTCATCTAGAATGTGTGATGTATTAGTTCACTTTAGCAAGTGCTTGCATATTACTAGCCAGGTTTTCCAATTTGAACGAAACCCGGCATATTGGATTGGTAAATTAGGCTGGCAGGTAATGACTTTTTGTGTGTCGCACATGTTGAGTCTTTGAGACTACTTATCTGAATCACCAAAATCGAAGAGTTTTCCTTACACTCTATACATAATAATTCCAAGGGTTACTTGTTGAAGTCAATAATTACTTGTCCAGGCCCCAATTCCACGAAAAAACTTAAGTAATTGCTCAGCTGAGACTGCTATTTTGAATTTATTATATGACTACAATTATAGTCTTGTGATGTAGATTTCTACCTGGAACTGTGTATTTATTGCTAAATAATGATATAGTAGGTGATTTTTGTATGAAATGCTCATGGAAATCCAACAGTAATGAATAATAAAGAATGTCATACTTGAGCCTGTTATAACAGACTTAAGTTTTTGCTTTAGATGTTTAGAACTATAAAACACTATTTTCTGTAAAAATCAGACTTATAATGTATTGCTCTATTAAATTGGCATCTAACTGTGATGAAACAATATACACAAGTATACATTTGAGTCATTTAACCCACAAAATATGTTTTTAAAATAGCAGTCTCAGCTGAGCAATAACTTTCGTGGAATTGGGGCCAGAACAACTGTACAAGTCCACATTTTGCAGACTCTGTCTAAAAGCACTCTAGTTTCATTAAACTTATGATCATGAATGTTTAGACAAATGTTTATCAGCAAATTGAGGATGTATACTTATGTTTTGTTTTTATTGGAAGCAAGTTCAGCAGAGTTATGTACCTTGTTTGAAAACCTTTCATTTCCTGTGTATTGTTTTACTTCCTACATGTGGTTTACTTCTGCTATGCCTACCTTTATTACTGAATCTATATGATTACTATTTCAGGGGTGTGATTCTTCCTTATTTTGGAGGATTTCATCATTTTCATCTTCAAATCTTTGATGTTAAAGGGTCCACATTTAGTTTGACCTGCTTAAAAGGGATGTTTTTGCAAGGGGGTGGGGTATGGTATTTCCCCCTTTCTGCTCTTGGAGCAATCCCAGGCCTGCTATTTGACAATAATGTGTCAGTAAACATTTCCATAAGATTCCTAAATTTGCTGAAGCCACAAAGTATAAATGTAATTAAAACATGGCTGTGCCATGTCGTTAAATATTTTGACAATTACATGTCAGTTAACATTGACTTTATTTCCATCAGATCCCTGTAGCTGCTGAAGCCGCATTCTTGTATGATTAATACATGACTGCAGCGTCATTAAATATTCAGAAGTTAGGAAAAACCTCATCCATTTAACAAAGACATGTACGCTGATGAAAGTATTGGTTTTAATATCAGGTATAAACTTGACATTGGTGGTGAATTCGTTTCTGTTGCAATTTGTTTTTGGTTTGGCCCATTTTTGGCCTATTTTGACTGGATTACTGGTATCATGGTATCATTCGAATGTGTTGTATGGAAAAATAGAAAACATTGAAACTGAAGCAGCCAGCCAAATGATACATCAAATGTAACTGCTTGAAACAGGTGGTTGTTTAATATAGGGTATGACAATAAAAATTGTTGATCCTGTTTTGAAATAATAGTGAATTGCTTAGACCCTATACAATAATATGACTGAAATAGTGAAAGTTGAAACCATCTTCAGTATTTTCCTACCATGCGCTTGCTGACTAACTCAGAACTGTTTTAGTGTGTATTATATTTCAGATATGTTTACAATTATTTCAAGTTTGTACAGCAGAGGTGAAGACCTATATATGGAGCGGAGGTGAAGATCCGTATGCTACAAGAACTGCCATGAAACTAATTGTAGATAATATTGTATATATTCTACAAACTCAGGTATAACTCTTATCTTATAGAATATCTACAGGTTGTTTAACAGTTACCTCACACTGAATTTTGTGTGAATTCATTTCATTACTTTTTTGTTTATGATTGATTGAGGCCTTTCTCCATTCACTACAAGTATATGAGGCCTCTATTTTAGTTCTGGGTGATAGCAAGGCCAAATTAGATAAGGAAAATATTTGTTTATTTTGTCTTACTGAACGTCATTTACATAAGTTTTGTTTGTTTTGTGGCATCTGGAAAAATGTGCTGCCCAGAAAATCATCAAACAGATAGGCTTTAGACTAGGAAACAAACAATCATTTTCAGGCCTCTAATAAAGTTTTTGTCCCTAATGAAAAAGAAAGGACGGGTATTACGATCCAACCATTTATGAAAATGAAGATAACTTTTGAAATCCAGTTTTTGTAGGAGCATTACCGTTACGTCTCATTGGCGCAGCAAGGTTGTATCTCTCAATATAGTATACAGTGAGATACAACCTTGTTGTGCAGGGCAGATTTTCGTGAGTAGTGTTATGGTAATCATTTTCAATATTACAGCCTGAAAATGGTATCACAAAAAACATTTTTTTCACAATGCCCAAGAAGAAATTGTATAAATTGTTGCATAACAAATACTTAGATAGTCTATGCTAATTAAACTGTACAGTACATCCTTTGTGATGCAGCACTGATTTGGAGCTGCAAATTAATCTGTCGTTGTTTAGAGGTTGTTGTTCTACATAGTTTAAATTCATAGTAAATATGGTCTTTGGGAAATTTTTAAGGTGTTGAGGCTGCTCTGAGGTGGTATTCATTATTGATCTTACTTGACTTAAGTATAAGGATAGCCAATCATATTGCCTGTTTCTTACCAAGAGTTTAATATGGTGTGATCTGATTGGTTGTCCTTATCCTTAAATCAAGTAAAATCAATATTGAATACCACACCTGGAGGGAATGTACTGTACTTAGTAAAACATTTACCTTATATGTATACAGGGATATCACACAGATTGTGTAATGTTATGTGGTACAGCTATTGGTCTCATGTTCAACTGTTGTCCTGATGTCTACCTAGCAGTCACATCCTTCAAGTCACTTCTACATCATACACTCAGCACAGGTATTTATATCTCTAATATCCAGGCCTTTCACTAACATCCACATTAAAAAACTCCTGACTTTCAATTTTCAAGAGTCATCAACATATTGTAAGAAGATTTCATATTTGATTTAAAAGTATAGTAAATTTGACTCTTGAGCTCGAATTTTTAAGAATCAAAGCTGGAACTTTGGTCAAATTTTAGAGTAAAAATGCTGTTTCAACTGATATTTATGATTATTCTCTTTCTTTTAATATTCATGTCCACAGTACTAGTATTCCATGTTTTTGTCATCATTTCTCAGCGATAGTAGCTAGCACTCACTCATAGCATTTTAATATTCACTCAATTTATCATTTCCTTTCGAATGTCAGTACATGTATGTGGTATTTATAGCTTCTAAATATTTGTGGTAATCACTTATTAAGAAATTATCAAAATTCCTTTGAAAAACAAGTTTTAATTTGTAATCCAGCAAGATATTAACATTCATTGATCACTTTTTCCATAGAAAGTTACGCTGCTGTTAACTATATCCATCACTGTTGGTTACCCTTATTGTGTGTAGTAACACTGACAGACATTTGGCAAGTACAAGTGTTATAGATACTAGTAGTGTTCTATAACCAGGAAGGTGAAGGTTTTCACTGATAATCTGCGCATTAAAACCCACACCATATGGTACAAAAAAAACACAGACTAATTTACCATATATGGGTATATGCTATTTCCAGGTCTCTTTAGGGACTGTTTAATTAATTCATTATATGGCAAAACAAATTAACTATGTTATCTGGTATATGTCACTGTAGGAATTTATGTGTGTGACTGTGGAATAGTTTGGATAGTGTTAACTAGTGAATGTATGCCCCTTGAGTTCGCAGAAGATGTCTATGTGTTATGATATTATTTTCAAAGATAAATGTCAACAAAAACATGTGTAGAAATTTAATTATATAGTATATTTAACGTTTCGGCATTTTGCCTTCATCAGGAAATACATATAAATGAAAACAACGGACGTGACGTCATGCACATTAGACGTTACGTTAATTTTTTTTTTTTTTATGATATTATTTTGTAATATGATGCAGTATCATGGGTCAGGGAAACATTATTTATTTATATTTATTGGTTCCTAGTATACATGTCATTTTATCACATGTTTATTTTGGTCTGGATTAATCAATTAACAGTAACTGGTACTCCAGCTAGTAGCCAATAATTTCATTGCTTTCTAAAACTTTTGCATTGATTTTGTGAAATTACGAGGGCCATTCAAAAAATACGTAGACACCATTGATTGCTTAACTCTCTATCATACGATTTTCATCAAATTTGGTAGAAATAATCCCCTATCATAAACAAATTAAATCCATATGGTAATAAAGAAAAATATATGTAATATTCTAAAATAGGGTAGTTATAGCAACGTAAAATTGAACACACGGGGCAACCCGTCGTTTTGACTTGTCAAAAATTTGTGCTGATACCTTAAATTTGTGCCATCAATTTCCGTTCACAGGGGCAAACCCTGTGAATACTTTCTGTGTGTATCCTTTGATACTAAACAGTTATACGTTTCAAATTATGACGTTGTATTCAAAACCGTTACGGAGAGCTTGGTTATCATACCAAGCCACTATTTTACTGGCAGTACGAAAACGTGACGTCAGAGAAACCACGGGTCAACGCGATTAATGATTAAATTATGTTTGGCGCATGGATAAACCCAAATACTAGCTTGAATCATCTTGGAAAATAGGTTATTTCACCAAAACAAAGTGTGGGAACATCGTGTTAAATCACCAGCTCTGGTGTTGGATAATTCTTGACATAACCAAACACAAACATGGTCTCTACATTCCCTATCTGGCCTTTATGAATGTCAAGGCATTTCCTATTGTATAGCCCATTTGTGTGGTTTGACGACTGGCAACAACAGATGTAATGAAGTATTCTAATTCATCCAAGTTTGTTCAGCTTAGTTGGGCATGGTACATGAATGATTATACATGATGGGGTTAGTGTCAGAGTAGTATTTAGTGTAATATGCGGAGCATTTAGAAATGTTATTGAATTTACCAAATTTGATGACGTCAACAACGACGTCGGGACTTGCCCCTTAGTCGCTATGGGTACAATCTATAGAATAAGCTTCTCGCTTAACGGTCGGGCGGATTTCAATGAAACTTTGGATTTTAGCCGAATAAAGATTCAGCTTCAACACACTAAGGATTTGTTTACTTATCTTGCAAAATAAACTAGTAAATTGATGTGTCTACGTATTTTTTGAATGACCCTCGTACATTAAAATTCCTTGACAAAATTATCTAATGATATTGTATACAGTCTTATCTGTTTAAATGATCACCTGAATTATATAATCATCCACGTGTCTTCAGCAGCATCAATAAAATTCTATCAGTTATTTTGATATTTAATGCATCTGTTTTAAAAAGCCCCCTGTTTCATATGATGTTCCTCTTCACTGGATGCCAGTTAGAGTGTGAATAGTTACCAGTTGTATCTCTGTAAATATGAGGGGTATCCCAAAATACCATAGACAAATGCGATATTAACTCAGTCATTCAACATATTTATTAATATTTCTAAAAATGTTTCACCTTAATATGCCGGAACCAATCTGCTGTACATTTCCACAGTATTGGGTCTACAGAACATTAACTTCTCACAATGTTACCAACATCCTTTTTCCATAATAAAGTTTTTCCGTAACAGCCTTAGTCTACAACAGTTTGGGAAACCTCTCGTACAGTACCAGACTATGCATGAGAATGTGTTTGGTAGTCTTGTTAAATTATCAATCACTCCTTTATCTGACTGATTGTTGTTTTTTTCAGACGCCAGATTCTGTATCGAGTCATTGACAGTAAAACAGGAGAATGTTGACTGTCATGAAACAATCAAGACCAGACTGGGTGAACGTACTAACAACATGCTAGGACCTCTATCAATTCTACGAGGGATTATTTCATGTGGAAGTTCAGACATTCTATTTTTAGATTTCACCACCAACTTGGACAATGAGGAAATTCCATTCTTCTACGAGTTATTTGAATATATTTCTGTTTTATGTGAAGGGGATGTAACTGTTCATTACCAGGCTTTCCTAATTCTCCATGTTTGGTATACAAGATTGGACAAAATGTTCTCCACTTTAGAGAGTCTACAGATTTCTACTAAACTAATCTCCATATTAGAGATTTCCTGGAATTTAGTGTTGTTGAACTGGGAAAGCCCTGTAGAAGATGTACCTGAGACGGTGGTTGATATATTTTCATCCATAATGTCCATCTGGGCCAGGAATGAAGGTAAAAAAGTAAACTTTTCTGCCTACTTGTGACTTAACGAGATAGGTTTTTACTTTCCATTTGCTCTAAACGCTTTACTTTTAAAAGTTTATTGATATTAAGACGTCTATTCATGCACTTATCCCATGCATGTCATCAGTTATTTTCCAATATTTAGTATGGAGGGGAGACAATCGAATTACAGAAATAAACTTAACTTAAACACCTGATCAAGGGAGATCACTCTCGATATTTATAACAAAAAGCTGCACATGAGATATGTACACGTTCTATCCCATTCCTTGTCAGAATAGTGCAGAGTGTACGGAGTAAAGAGTTGATATACCAGGTTTTGTTATCTGTTTTGCAATGACTGACCAGATGCCAGATGTTTACATATGTTAATACAGAATTGAGTTGGCTTAGAAAAGGATAGCATTTTGGTTGTAAAACATTGGTCATATTGCACTTGTTTGCATAATGGATTGGTTTGATAACCTTGGACCAAACTTTTGACTAACAAACGGGCAGAGCGTTCTACACACTGTCGTCAGGTCAATCAAATAAATGTGGTATTTTCTTAATAATTTTTGGAGTTGAGTATAAAGATGCATTTGTTTTGTTGGCTCAGTTAGTTTTAATGAATATTATAGTATTACCTTGTAGGTACATCTCTTCAATATATTTTGTACTGTGTTGTAGACTCTGTGCCAGATTTCCCAGATAAAATATTACAGAATTTGTTATCAACACCGTGGTATGTGAAAGGAAAGTACCGGGTTTTAGCTTCTCTGCTCAAATATGTGGATATTAATGCAGTAAGTTGATATTTAACCTTAATTTGACATCTATCATATTTGCCCTAATAAATACACTTGCGCTATCAGATATACGTGCATATTTTGATAAATTTCTGTGAAGATTGCATTATTCCATATTTTGTATCCAAATCTCTATAGTTAATGTCATTGGTTTTCTTCCTTAATTTATATTATAGTACATAATACTCATGCTATATAATTAAAGTGATTGACTTAATTTATAATCTACAGGTGTTTGATGACAGCTGTGAAGTACAGAGACAGTTATTGCATTGTTTAACCACCAATCATTTTTCCTCGTCTGCCACTAATGTGTACAAAGCTTTTCTACAGAAAATACAGTAAGTTAAAAAGTTCTTACAAAAATTAATACCTACCTGAGCTGTGAAACTCTTTATGTTATTCCTTATCAGTACATAATAAACTATTAGGGAGTAAAAGATGTAGCTCAGAGTGACTTATTGAATATTTGGCTGCAAGCAAGAGGCTGATATGATGTACCGGTACTTATACATATATCTTATTTATATCTAATCCACAGAGGGAAAGATACGGCTGTCACAGACTGGAAGATATCCTGGTTACCTACCTTAATGCAGGGACTAATTAGTACTGACAGGTAAATTATCTAATACCGTCAAACCTGTACTGGAGAAGGAGATATTACCGGACATACATTGCATTAAAAGCTTCCCCTGAAGTTAAAAATCCATTTTTAGTCAGAATGTTTTGTGGTTACACACACCTGTGTTCAAGCTCTTTGCTTAAAATAGATTTCCCAAAACATCATGTAAACAGACAAATTGTTGTTGTTGTAGTTTTATTACGCTATTGCCATAGCGAAATGTTCTCTCTGTACTTCGGTAATACTCTCTTTGTGCTCTCTCTTTGTGCTTCAGCTCTTGGTACTTCGGTTTCTCTTTACAGTCGGTTGGTGCTTGTTAAGTATTGACTCATAGCACCGATGAGTTTGTTCCTTGCTTCGTCCGTAATCTCGTCGATCTCTCCAACCAAATTGAATACGGATAGGGATAAAACCCCGCACGTTAACTGCTGTCCATACAGTAACCCCTCTACTGTAGGCTCTAGGAGATCTCTTTCTACCACAATCTTGCACACTCGTATATGTAGTGGTTTACTGTTTCTGGTACCTTGCAAGTGTCACATAGGTTATCAAATATTGGGGCCCAAATGGGTACTTTTGGCTGTATTTTCAACAACGTACAGTAGATATTACCAGACAGTCTTTTTCAAATATTTTTCGACGGATATTTAGAAAAATATGACCAAAAAATGTTAGAATAGGGTTTGTTCTTCACTCTTATGCAAGTATATTTTATGATTTCTCATTAATGACAACTCCTGACACACAAAGTTTCCTGCCAGGGGACGTTCTATGAATGGTTAAATTTAGTTTTACACCATACTGTGTTTACCGAACAAAATCAAATAAAACTATTAAGAAACTACCCAAAGTCTTTCACATGATGGGCAATATATTAAAAAATGTTACTCAACTGTTACCCAAGGACAAATATTGCCAATAATGCTGAAATTAGTGCTGGAAGCAAACAATTTTAAAAAACCTGAACTTTTCAGCAGCCATGGTGATTCGATCGCAAGACCTTTACTGCAGCTACATAAACCAAACTTGTTAACAGCTCGGCTATCGTCTCAACACAGAATTTCCATCTCATTAATTTTATATTATAAAATCAATGAAGCTGGCTTTGGTGCTTGCGCACACAATTGTTTTTCCCCAGCGCCGCTAATGTCAACAACAATGCTTTGTTTATCTTGAATATTCTCTTTCTACCAGATTCCTTTTAATCACGCTTCTGAGTGATTTGGTATAAAGATCTAGGAATTATTCAACTAAATAAAGCGTTTAGAGCGTTTGTCTCGTGATATCTACTGTCCAGTAATATCTCCTTTGCCAGTATTAAAAACCACCTTCAAACAAAGACCAGTGTTATCTGTCTACAATAACCACCAAGTTTACCTCCCATCAAATCATTTTCAAATATATTCAACTTGTTAAGAGGCCACTTATTAACACATGCCACTTTGTTTTGCCACTTTCCAGGGGTTCCACTAGCTTTTAAACTTGAAGGGTCATTTTGATACTTTAGACTAAGTTGTACCATTTTATAGACGAAATACCAATGATTTTAAGAGAAAATGACCCTTCAAACCAAAATCTTGAAGGTCATAATGTGGCTTTTTGGAAATTTCAAGAGTCAAAATCCCTACTCCTTAGTCAATTGGAACCCCTGAATATTGTTCCCATGGATTGTTTTTACAAACAGGTTTGACTTTACTTTGTTACTATATCTTTAAACAAACACAGCACTCCCCTGGAGTTTACACCTGTATCAAAGGATCACACTTGGAGCAACCACATTTGAGTTATAAACCCTCTTAACTGGCTGCTTACAACTAGTAAGACTTTGTGATACTTTGTTTTATACTGTTTACACAATAATTTGAGAATTTATGTTATTGATGTATCTTTTTTACTGGGGGGAACCCCTGGTTTTCGTATTACATACCATCTCAGAAATCACTACGATTTTAAATAATTATGTAATTTCTCCACAACCAATTCATCCGAGCAAGAAACAAGTGCCAGCAAATCTCAACCAATATCGTAATGTTCAACCATTTTTAAGAAAATCTGTTTAATATAACAATTGAATTATCTATCATTTGTATGTATTGTATGAACGTTTTGAAAGTTCTTTTCTATGAATAAATGTATTTGTGCAAATAAATTCCTACGCGCTGTAAAGTGACTAATGATTTTTGAGGGTTGACAAAAATGTCACTGTTAAAAGTAACCCGTTGACGGTCGAGTAGATGAACAATTCATGATTTTAACATTCATATTACAGTTTAGCTAGAAACTCTTAATCTAACGTGTGCTTATTTTTCATTATTTACAGTATTTTGCATTTGTTGATCCACATTTCATCCATTAACTTACCAGATAACTTCAGCTGAATATTTTAATTCTACCGTTAGAACGACCCAGCGCTGTTATATAAAATTTTCGCGCAATTCATACTCTACTAAGTTCGTATGCAGGTAGAGTTATGGAAAAAGGACTACGTGTAGTTTTCAGTTAATAGTTTTTTTTATTATTTTCTTGGGCCCATGTTAATAGTATTGATCGACTTTTGATCCATTAAACTACCACAGATTATCAGCAAAACGTTTGCGTCTGTCGTTAGACTCTTTTCCGAGCGCTGAGCTGAGTATACAACTTTCCCACCGAAAGTCGAGACCATTTGTGTTTCGACCCCTATTTTATTCGTTCTCGCTAATCGTACCCTATACGGGTGGTTTATTATTTATATTACCGGTTATATATGCAGCCGAAGAATTGTGGTATTAAGACTCGTATTTTTTAGACGCTGGATTTTTTTCATTTTCTTGCGCCCATTTATCCCCTATCCGATTTCTTATATTATTTAGGTTTACTACTAAATAATTAGCGCGGAAACATTTTTAACAAATGATTTATGCCCCCGTATCGATACATTGGGAGGCATATAGTGATTCACCTGTCCGTCTGTCCGTCCGTTCGTCCGTCCGATTCTTGTCCAGGCTATTTCTCAAGAACCACTGCTCAGATTTTAACAAAAGTTCATGGATAGCTTCACTACCAAGTGGAGATGCGCATATCGTCGGCACATTCTGGTTCGCTGATTATTTACACAGTTATGCCCCTTGGAAGATTTGCACTATAAATTCTTGTCCGCGCTATTTCTCAAGAACCACTGCTCAGGTTTTAACAAAACTTCATGGATAGCTTCACTACCAAGTGGGGATGCGCATATCGTCGGCACATTCTGGTTCGCTGATTATTTACACAGTTATGCCCCTTGGAAGATTTGCACTATAAATTCTTGTCCGCGCTATTTCTCAAGAACCACTGCTCAGATTTTAACAAAACTTCATGGATAGCTCCACTAGCAAATGGAGATGCGCATATCGTCGGCACGTTCTGGTTCGCTGATTATTTACACAGTTATGCCCCTTGGAAGATTTGCACTATAGATTATTGTCCAGGCTATTTCTCAAGAACCACTGCTCAGATTTTAACAAAACTTCATGGATTATCTTCACTACCAAGTGGAGATGCGCATATCGTCGGAAGTTCCGGTTCGCTAATTATTTACACAGTTATGCCCCTTGGAAGATTTGCACTATAAATTCTTGTCCGGGCTATTTCTCAAGAACCACTGCTCAGATTTTAACAAAACTACATGAATAGCTTCACTATCAAGTAAAGATACGCATATCGTTTGCACGTTCCGGTTCGCTGATTATTTACACAGTTATGCCCCTTGGAAGATTTGCACTATAAATTATTGTCCGCGCTATTTCTCAAGAATCACTGCTCAGATTTTAACAAAACTTCATGGATAGCTTCACTACCAAGTAGGGATGCGCATATCGTCGGCACGTTCCGGTTCGCTGATTATTTGCACAGTTATGCCCCTTGGAAGATTTGCACTATAAGTTCTTGTTCGCGCTATTTTTCAAGAACTACTGCTCAGGTTTTAACAAAACTTCATGGATAGCTTCACTACCAAGTGGAGATGCGCATATCGTCGGCACGTTCTGGTTCGCTGATAATTCACTCAGTTATGCCCCTTGGAAGATCACACAATAACTATATACTAAATTCTTGTCTGGGCTATTTCTCAAGAACCACTGCTCAGATTTTAACAAAACTTCACGGATAACTTCACTACCAAGTGGAGATGCGCATATCGTTGGCACATTTGGGTTCGCTGATAATTAACACAGTTATGCCCATTGTATCCAATATAACTATATACTTTATTCTTGTCAGCAATATTTTTGGCTTTTTTGGTTTTCTTTCCATTCAAAGTAAGTATATTTTGTGTGTAGATGTTTTTATGGACTAGGCTTCCATGGGGGCATAAGCGTTTATTGAACGCAGTCTTGTTATTATATTTATTACACGAGTCTGTCCTGCAATACTCGATACCCGGACTGGTATGTCTTGATGTCCACATGCACATTCGATGTTTGATAATTCATTTAAAGAGAATCTTATGAAGTAATGTGAGTGAATAACGGAAAATACGGGGAATCGTACACACAATGTGGCATATTAATTAGGACTACAGTAGCAATGTTATTGTGATGGGTCCGTTTTGTTGTGATTTAAATGAGTCAGCTGCTATCGCATCTCTGAGACCTTATCACAATATTCACATTGTTTTTGAAATCCATTACCATTAAAGATGAAACCCAATATTAGCAAGAAATGTGATTTCCCCCCAGTAATATTACTTCAGTACTTTGATTCATTTCATAAATCTTAGAGAATTACTTGAAAAAAGAAATGATGATGAAAATAATTGAATAGGTTGTATGATAAATATAAACTCAACTTTGATTAGTTCCTGCTTTATTTCATGGTCACAGTGTGTTGAGATATAACACGAGTCTACACTGGATTCCTGTAACATTTCGCTATCTACCTGCTGCGTCTGCTGTCATGCAGGATTACCTGTCGTCTGCAATGGAAGATCCCACATTGACTTCTGAACACAGTACTAGACTGCTTCATGCCTGGATCATTGTGGCCAAGTCCATTAGAATTTATACAGGGGTGTCAGAGTTGGTATGTTACATGGATGTTTTTGACCTTAGTCATAGATGTCTGTTAAAAAGTAACATTTACACATTGTTCAGCTACAAATTATTAAATATAATTATAAAGAAAAGGGAAATTGGCCTACTGCAACGTTACATGGAGGCTGTTCAGCAAAGTAGATGAACCCTATCGATTTTGAGGTCAGTAGGTCAATGTCGCTGTCACTGTGTCATAGAATGAATAGACCAATGGTACAACTCATGAAAGGTTGAGTCTATGATCTTCAAACTTCATACGGACATTAGTCACAACCAATAGTTGACCTTTATTGATTATGAGGTCAAAGATCATGGTTGCTATACCTTTAATGTTACTGACTATTGGACTGCCTTTGGGGCATGTGTGTTTTGCAAACATCACTTGTTCACCTCTTGATTCAACAGCATATTAAGAATGTCTATTTTACATGTCATACAATTTTATGCCCTCCGTCTTTGATGAGGGGTATATTGCTTTGCACATGTCAGTCGATCTGTTGGTCGGTCTGTAGGTTAGTTGGTCGATCAGTAGACCAAATGGATTCTGTTCAATAAATCAAGAACGCTTTGCCCTAGGATCTTCAAACTTTACATGAAGGTTAGTCAGCAACAGTAGATGACCCCTATTGATTGGTGTGACCTTTAACATTACTTACTTTTTGGCTGCATTGGGGGCATACATGTTCTACAAACACCTCTTGTTATACTGATCAATTGAATGATGATATATGTTTTCCAGGAGCATATCAATGTAAGGGAAGCATTATATCATGCAGACGAAGATCTAAGATCCGATGCTATGGCATTAGTTTGTACAACATTAAAAAAAGCTGGTTGGTATATTTGATATTGACACTGAATTATTGTTACTAGTGAAGTTCTATTTTCTTGAAATTAAGTTTCAGCGGAGTTATGACCCTTGTTCAAAAATCCTTAACTGGTTTCCATGGAATCAGTACATTTCTTGTTTGTTGTTGAGCTGGAATTGAATCTAGGCAGCAGTCATGATAGTTGTATAACTGACATTGAATTGTACTTAAAAAAATTCATTTGTTTCAATTTAAATTTGTTTGTAACAAATATTGGACCCTGGTTTAATGTATCATACACCACAAATACAAGTGCATTTATTTGTACTAACAGAGGCCCTAAAATTCCATAATAATCTGGCAATCTGCTTCACTAGAAATGATGTAAACATACAAAGTACTGACAAAGTTATGGTAATTTGAAAATTCATAAGCCGGATTTTAACAATAGAACAATGTTTGAAACATGTTTGGTGTCAGCTAATAGCAACCAAAATATACTTGTTTCTTAGTTTCTGGATTGGGCATTATGTCTCAGTATGACCCCTGTATAAAGAAATTTATATTCCATTGATCTGAATTCGTTCTTATAGATTAATCACACTACAGTGATTTTGCTCTCATTCAGAGTGTATATCCTCCACTGAAGTGAGTCTGTTGAAGGAATATTTACCATACAATATAAAGATTGACTCAGCACCATTCCGACAGCATTTAGGATCATATTTGAGGAAGTTACTTGTTCGACTTCGAGATAGCTGTGTGACATTACTAAAATCACCATCAGATAATAAAAACAAACTTGGTAAGTTAATATTTGATTAACACATGCATTTACATCTAGCATCTTTTCTTCTGGTCACTGTTAAGACAAATTGTCATGATACTGAATGTTGCATAATTTTTTGTTCAGTCTTGTCAAACTGATTAATTAAAAGAGAATATTAAAATGCAAAACTGGGTGGCATGCTGGTTAAGTGGATAATGTCTTGACTACAGATCAAGAGGTCATTGGTTTGATTCTCGGCTTGGGCACTTCATTATTTGTGAAACACTTACCAGTGTTTTCCACCCACCTAGAGATGAATTGATTGGTAACTCAGGGGTAGTTTTGCATGTATCAATGGCACATTAAAAGAACCAACTTAAAGGAGTCTATTCAAAGTTCTTCGTATTCTGAAGAGCTAGGGTCATGCACCTGAATTCTTTGTATTACACAGCTCTTAACATTGCTACTGTATCACTGTTTCTATGGTTACAGACTGTTCCCTTGAGTTTGTGGACTGGTTACGTAGTTTATGTGTGATTTATGAACATTGCTTATACTGTTCCTATTGTTACAGACAGTTCCCTTGAATTTGTGGACTGGTTACATAGTTTATGTGTGATTTGTAAACATTTTCTAATACTGTTTCAATGGTTACAGACTGTGCCCTTGAATTTGTGGACTGGTTACATAGTTTATGTGTGATTTGTAAACATTTTCTAATACTGTTTCAATGGTTACAGACTGTGCCCTTGAATTTGTGGACTGGTTACATAGTTTATGTGTGATTTGTAAACATTTTCTAATACTGTTTCAATGGTTACAGACTGTTCCCTTGAGTTTGTGGACTGGTTACGTAGTTTATGTGTGATTTATGAACATTGCTTATACTGTTCCTATTGTTACAGACAGTTCCCTTGAATTTGTGGACTGGTTACATAGTTTATGTGTGATTTGTAAACATTTTCTAATACTGTTTCAATGGTTACAGACTGTGCCCTTGAATTTGTGGACTGGTTACATAGTTCATGTGTGATTTGTAAACATTTTCTAATACTGTTTCAATGGTTACTGACTTTGCCCTTGAGTTTGTGGACTGGTTACATAGTTTATGTGTGATTTATGAACATTGCTTATAAATACTGTTTCTATGGTTACAGAATGTGCCCTTGAATTTGTGGACTGGTTACATAGTTTATGTGTGATTTGTAAACATTGCTTATAAATACTGTTTCTATGATTACAGACTGTGTCCTTGAGTTTGTTGACTGGTTACATAGTTTATGTGTGATTTGTAAACATCGCTTATACTGCTTCAATGGTTACTGACTTTGCCCTTGAGTTTGTGGACTGGTTACGTAGTATATGTGTGATTTGTAAACATTGCTTATAAATACTGTTTCTATGGTTACAGACTGTGCCCTTGAGTTTGTGGACTGGTTACATAGTTTATGTGTGAGTTACTTACTACCAGGAGCATCATACCAGAGAAGGAAAGGCAGTCTAGATTTGTTACATATACTGTATGATAGTTTGATACATTGCCCAGATAGCAAACAAAGGAAAGGCTTTGTTCCAGGTACGTATGTGAACATCAAATAACTCGTAATTCCAGTGGAGCTCTGACCCCAATCTCCCAAAGCATCTCAATTTGAGCTAAATCTCATCTCACATATTGGCATGTGTCTTTATGTTAATTCCTATGCGAGGCTGGGCTCAAAATTAGCATCACTAAACAGACATGTTATTCTGAGTTTTTTACAGTAAGATTTTTAAGAGCTGAAGCTTCAGATTTATCTCTAATTCTTATCTGATTTAAGCAAAATCGCAATTTGAGTTGAGATTTCTACTTGAGATGTTTCCGGTGATTGGGGCCTGGCTGTGGTCCAGTGGTTGTGTGCTGGATTTATAACTGGGTTTGATTCACGGTTGTGGCAGGTCATACCCTTCCATGACAATTTGACAAAATAATTGATTTTCCTCCAAATGTGGAAAGGTGCTGGTTTCTTGTGGAAGGGTAAGCTAGAACTGGTTAGGATACAGTCCAGGAAAACTGGTTAAGTGAAACTGCTGCTGTTTTTGATTGAAAGTTGAGGAAAGGTTATAAAGCTGATGTAAACAAACTAACAGATGACATTCCAGTAACAATGTCACATCACAACAACTCATAATGTGCAGCAGACACATTGGTTATGATCTGGTTGTTGGTCCATCTATCATAAAAACTTGTAATTGTTGTATTCATTATTATTTCCTCTTATTGAGGAAGCAGAAGTATATTGCTTAGTGTGTGCTCTTTAGTGTTACTGTGACCGTGACCTTTGCTAATGTCATGGTCACAGTAAGAAGGCTAATGTGTCATTCTGGCAAACCTTATTTTGTTCTTGAACAGTCTATGGCATGGGCATTATGCTATACGTGTGCCTCCGTAGCTCAGTGGTTAGCGCTCTTGCCGTCTAAACTGGCGATCCATGTTCAAATACGGGTGGAGGCACTCGTATGCCTGCTATATTTTAGCAGAAAGCTGACTGGCAAATAAAGGCTATGCTTGGCATAATATGAATCACCATGTTGATATGACCAAATAGACAGATTGTATTCCAAGATCTCATTGAGGCAATATACCAATCTAATTTCCATGTTTTCAGAATCTGCCACAAAGCTTGTTGACTTGGCCAACCAGAGTGGAATATGGATGTTTTTTTCTGCATACAATTTACAAGCTTTGGTTTTATGTCTCCTGGATGGTGCTGATGAGGTAATAACTGAATTAAGTCAATGTCGTGATAATGACTGGGTGGGTAACTCGGCATTCCTGGTCCTGATCTCCCAAAACACCTGACAAGTAGAAATCACATCTCAAATTAAATAGAATTTGCTCAAACCAGCTAGTCAGAATTTGAGATAAAGTTAAAGTTGTAATAAACTAAGAATTAATTTAGGTTTTCTGTTTGTGATGAGAATTTAAATGCAATCTCCCATGGAAACTATCTAAAAGACACATGGCAATATTTGAGATTTAGCTCAGATTGAGATGTTTCTGGAGATTGGAGCCAGGTTTAGATTCCTGGCTGTGGCAGGTTATACACTTACATGAAAATTTGACGACAATGTTGATTTTCCACCAAATGTAGAAAAGTTGCCAGTTCCTTGTGGAATGGTGAGTAAGTGCTGGTAAGGATGCAAACAAACTATTGTCATCAAGACGGAGCTCCAGAAATTTTGCTGTAATAAACTCTACACAATGTCTTCATCTTGTGAAACTGATTTTGAGCCCTGACTCGAATTGATATGAGAACTCAATGATAGGAAAAAATATTTGAGCTGAAATTTAGCTCTGATTGAAATATTTCATGAGAATGGTCTCTGAACCCATTTTCAAGCTGCAAATAATAGCATGTAATTTACATTTCAGATACAGACGTCGGCCTACAATCTACTGACCAGATATTACAACTTCTCATTGTTAGATGATCTACAGTCTCCAGAAAGACTGTGCTGCCATCTACTATCAGAAGCTCTTAGGCTGTGTAACAGTCCTAAAGGTCATGAAGGTCAAAGTGGGGCTATATTGTGTAAACTAGTCTACAATAAGTGAGTTATTACTGTAAAATTTGAAATTTTTGCAAGGGATTAATTTTCGCCAAACTCGCAAATTTGATATGTAAACAAAGGCCGTAAAACGGAGAAAAATTTTCTTAAGTTAGAAAATGCAAACATTTAAGTTCATTAAGTGCCTCAAAATAACAAATTAGCTAAATTTTAACCTTGTAAAAATGCATGCTTTAAATTTACAGTTATTTACTGTTTGACATAACCCTGTACAGAAACATTTTGTAAACATTCAAAGACAGATTGGGTACTGTATTTTCTGCACAAATCAGGGACTAGATCACTGATTGTGATATCATTGGTAAGAACTTGTTTCACAATAATTGACATTTATTAAATCAGAAAAATGAAATTTGATATTATTCTTTAACATTTGATCTCTTTTTACTTACAGGTTCGTTATTGACAATGAACTGAATTTAGGGTTTGTGATTAATTCAGAGACATTGAAATATGATGTCACAGTTACCAAGGCAACAAGAAATGAGGCTTCTAGTCAGTTTTTGTCGGCAATGTTATCTGAAATCAGACAACAGTTAAAGCTGGCAGAAATTGATCTAGTAAAAGCATCAAAACATTATCCCATACATGGTTAGTAAAAGTTAACAATTGCTGAATGTAATTCTGACTACCATTATAATTAAATTTTTTAATTAAATATTAAACAAACTACAAATTTATAAATTAAAGATCCTGAAAGTGTGGACTGAATTAACTCTGAGTCAGTTGATATATCATAGACTATTCGCATAGCATGTTGACTAGGCATCAGCATAGAAATCAAATAGGATGTCTAGGGTTTGATTGTGTTTGGGGTCTGTTATAATATGGCTGGGTCTGTATTGATAAAGTGTCTTAAAAGACACTTAAGATTTTCCTTACTGGTGAGTGTTTGAGCTTAACAAGACAATCAAGATTCAGATAATTGTTTATATTGCATACCTATTATGTAACAAGGATTCTGATTGGCTTAGACGGCTTGCACGAGAGGTCTATATATTTTAATATACACCTCCCGAAACCGAGGCTGGGGTGGATATAACTTTTTTATGACGTGACATCATTTCCTGCGACATAACGTTCCAAACAACGTAACGTTATTTCCCGTATTATTTGGCCTACAGCTTTTTTAAATTATAACAACTTCAGTCTCTCGTCAGGAAAGTGTATGTAATAGAAACAAAATACGAGTCAATAGGTTTTATTCCCTTGACTGATGGCATGGTATACAATATAACAGTTGCGGACTTATGTTTCGATGAATATGATGTTTAGTTGACCTTCAAAAAGTGATATTGACCTCTGACTTTGTCATCAGTCAATATCACTTTTTTCAGGTCAACTAAACATCATATTCACCTCAACATAAGTCAATAACAGTATAAAATACTAAAGTCTTTGTTTATATCTTAAGTAGAAAGCTACTATAATCACTAAGAAAATATTCTTCAATTTGTGGGAAATATGCACATCACAAAACTTCTGAGTAAAAATATTTAAGAGTTCCACTTACTATTAATAGATGCTTTATACATACTGGTACCAGCCCTGGTTGATAA
The DNA here is from genome assembly GCA_947247005.1 of Spisula solida. NCBI lineage: Eukaryota > Metazoa > Mollusca > Bivalvia > Venerida > Mactridae > Spisula > Spisula solida. Next base: position 24,090,669 of record OX365945.1, on the reverse strand, counting down.
GTCTGCAGCTAGTTATGCCCCCCCCCCCATCTTTGATGAGAGGGTATATTGCTTTGCACATGTTGGCCGGTCTGTCGGTTGTAGACCAAATAGTTTTTGTTCAATAACGCTAGAACACTTTGCCCTAGAATCTTCAAACTTTACATGGATGTTAGTCATCAACATCAAATGACCCCTATTGATTTTGAGGTCAGTAGGTTTAAGGTCAAGGCCTCTGTGACCTTTACCATTTCTGACTATTGGGCTGCCATGGGGGGCATACATGTTTTACAAACATCTCTTGTTAAATAATTGTTACTAGTGCGCTCACCTGCCTAATAAATATAATTGCTTTGAATTGTTTTATTTTATGACTGAGTTTTTGTGCATTTCTTTATAAATGTCTTGAAGGTATGATATCAGCGTTCACTCAATGTTTGACTGATAGTGTTGTGATCTGGAAAATGTCGTCTGCTCAACTACTCCTACTGTCTGAACAGCTTGTTGTGCTGTGTCAGGATATTATAGAGAAAATGCTGAGTATCATGTCTGGAGTGGCTGGACAAGGTAACTTGAATATACATGTGTACATATAACCTCAATTATCACAGGCGTACTTAGAGACATTTTGATGTGCAGGCCCAAAATTACTAGGAGGGAACTTCTTCCTATTATATCTCCCACACTTAATGTTTTTGCTCACAAACTGTTGGGTGGAATTGCTCTAAACTTTCACAAATTACCAACCTCAAAGTAAAGATGACCATTAAGGATGGAATTTTAGCTGCATCAATTTTTACCAGCTTCATGGCCATTTGTTACCTTTAGTATATACCGCATTATGATAAATCTTGTTTGATACAATCCTCACACACTGTTTGCTTGATTTTCTCAGATTTCCAGTCTATTGGGATGACAGTTTTTATTGCTAGGCATTAGAAATATATTACAGATTTGTTGGTGTGTTACCTTTGCTTATATATCTGGAAGAAATGTATTTTCTGAAACATTTCTTTTCAATTAGAGGCCTGTCCATCATTTGCTGAGATAGGTATAGCATTGGAGAACTTGTTGTTAGAGAATGAAACCTACTCTACCAGTACATCTATATCACCAGAATATCAGTATATGTTGTCATGGTGCTGGAATAATATCAAAGTAAGTTACCAACTATAGTATTATACATAGATACACATTGACTTTCTTACTTACTTAATCCACTTCATCTTTTCTGGTCAAAGGGCCTCTACCACAGCCTGTCAACAAACTCAGTAAAGAGTTATTGAACAAACATAGAAAATTTGTTTTAAAAATATCTATGGAATTTTGTGAGTACAGCCTTGATCTATAACTGACAGTATTCAATAAATGATTTTCACATGTTAAATATGGCAAACAGATACATTGTAAATGAATACCCATGTATGTATTAAATGTAATGATGTACAAATCCTGTGCCATTTGCCTTCAAGCTTTAAGCTGAGTTTCGTACACAAATGTATTTTCACTTCAGTCTATAATGTGTCGCCATATTATTATACTGCTCCATGTCCAGTTTTCAGATTTTGGTATTAATGGATTTATCTGCAATTTCAAATTTTTATAAACTATCATTTTAATTGAAGTTTATACTTCAGACGACAAATTATACTGTTGGACTTTGGAATGCCAATTAATTAAGAGTTTTTTTAGCAGTGAGTTATTATAGAGTTGTGTAACAGATGAACAAAGGGAAGGCTTTAGATTTTTCACCATTTTAATGTTACTGTAGTTTGAGTTGTTTTATTGACAGGAGTGTTGTATAAGCCTAGGTGAGGTGAGCAGTGTGAGCATCATGTCAGGTCATCCTTTATCCTTGTCTATACTACACAATAATAGCACAACATTCCTTACTGTACTCACCAAGTGTAGACATAAGGTAAATATAATAGTCTATGTACATATTATACATAATACTGTGAATTCATATTTTCGTGAGTGATTAATTTTTGCTACATTTGCGAAATTTAATTCCAAAGTGTAGGTCATGTTAGAAATTACTGCATGTAGATATTATGATTGAATATTATCAGTTGATTTTAGAAGTGGTTTTCTTTCATTATGCAACAATTAAAATATTTTAATTTAATGTTTAATTTGAATTGGTACTTCAAAATCCTGGAACTTTTTCATTGTCCATTGTACTTAATCTGGTGCATGTTATGTGATCACCAGTATTTTTATTATGCTCATGCCATGAAATGGCTTAGAAAATTTTGAACAAATTATGGTGTCTGCTAATTTCTCAGTCATGCTTTGACAGTTTTAATTGGAATATAGGCAGATCATGAGAACATGCTGACTAAATTAGAATTTGGTCTTGTTCAAATAATGCTTGAAGAGTTATGCCCGTTGCAGTTACCTTTTGCCAGCGGGGGCGGGGCATTTGTTTCAATCAGTCACATCTAGTCTATATGTTTATCAATTTTAGGGTGTGATTGAAGGATGTAGAAGCGCTTATATACGGTTCTGTTCTGCTCTGTTCCATAGTAACCAGGATGATATATACACAATACCATCCAAAACACTACAACAGGTAACATCCATTTCATGCAATTAATATCATAACTAACTTTTACCTAAATTTTGGAAAAAAGTCTTGTTTATAAATTTAAACCTTGAATCTAGATATTCAAGACTTAATTGTGATTTAATTCATATTCATATTAAGGGTTTTTCATGAAGAAATTTATGTTCGTTACATTGGTGTTTGAAAGAGAGTTGTAGCCTAGAGGTAGGGCGCATGCTTTGAGATCAAGTTCCTGGTTCGATCCCCGTCAATTATATAAACTGATAAATTCCACGCAAGATGCTTGTAATATATTCATGCATAAAGGTCAAAGACCTGGTTAATTTGTTTGCACTATAACAACTGGTATTACTACCAACATGCAACAAACTACAAATTTGATTTATATTAAATTTATAGATGTTAACAAACTTGAAAAGTCGAGGAATATCAAGCTCTGTAACACGTAGATCAGCAGGACTACCTATAGTTATACAAGCTGTGTTGGTCAGTGAGAAGTCTATGAAGAAGGTAAGTACACTGGACATCACAAGTTTGAGATATGAGAGCAGGCCCCGATACCCGAAGCATCTCAAGTAGAAATCTCAGTCTAAATTGAGATTTTGCTGAAATCAGAGTCTGCATTTGAGAAACATCTCAAGCTCTTGAAATGTTACTGTAATTAAACTCTGTATGATGTTTCTGTTTTGTTATGCCAATTGTGAGACCAGCTTTCCATGGAAATTAACATGAAGACACATCACAGTATTTGAGATGAGATTTAGCTCAGATTGAGATGCTGTAAGAGATCAGGGCCTGGAGTAGTATTTAATATTTGCCTATTTGTCTATTGATAGTTAATTTCTACTGATACAACATGTAATTTAATATACTAGACAAAAAGAACATTTTAAAGGCCTAAGCTTATGTCCCAGCATGAACCTGATAGTATATTTATTGACCTGCCCTTAATGTACAGTCGGTAACTCTGTTTGCAATAAATTATGATAAAATAATCTCCCTTCATACCTTCAAATCTTTGGTGAAAATTAAGTAATAATGATATGACAAGAGGGCCCAAAGGGCCCTAGGTCGCTCACCTGCCGTAGTAATTCATTCAGGCCCCTTAATGGTGACCTCATTTAAAACCGTTTACAACTTCTAAGACTCAAGTAAATGCAGCCTCTATTGCATGTACAAGGTTTCCATATTGTCTTAACCAACGACTTTGTAATTTTCACCAGATACCTATAATAAAGTTTAAGCCAAGTTTTGTCTATGATTTGACCTAATGACCTATTTTTTTACTCCCGACAACCCAATATCGAAATAGACATAGATTTTGTTGAGATGATCATTGTGACCAAATTTCATTATGATTAGGCTAACACTGTGACCTCTAGTGTCTACTCAAGCCATTGTGGATGGAAGGACGATGGCCAAGAGTGATCATAAAAGCTAACTCTGTCATTTTGTGACAGGTGAGCTAAAAATAAAAAATAAAAAATGATAATTACAGTTTCATTTGTTACCAAAATTACATCCCCTTCCTCTATGTTACTTTTCTCTGGTCCATGTGGTTGTCTTTTGTCTAGCTTTGACACTTCAATAGGCGATACAACAGTTACATGTATAACAAAAAAAAAACCTAAAAAACTCCTTATCGAATAAAAACTACAATAATTATCACATTCTAAAAATGAAATAAAGTATGTTGAATCAAAGACCTTTGGTTGAATACATTTGGGGTATAATTTTGTTTCATTATTATTGCTATTATAATATTTATTTATAGAATTATTATATAACTTGTATATTGTGTTATATTTTGTAGACTGTATTATTAAATCAAGCATTGACCAGTCTATTTGAGATATGCGAACTTCCACTAGATGCAGATCAAGGCCTGATGGACCTTCCACAAGTACATGGTCTGAATATCTTAAATGCTTTATTTAGTGATGCAAGCCTGTCTGGGAGCCTGATCGGACATACTAGTCGAGCTGTGATCTTGATTATCCAGCAGTTTGCATCTCCATCATGGGCGATTAGAAGTGCTGCGACAAGATATTTCAGTATGTGTTGGTTTGTATATAAAGAATATTGTGTAATCTCGTGTATGTCAGGGTCTGTGAATTTACCACTAATAAAGTAAAATATAGGGGATATAAATCACAAGAACAACCAAGGATTGAAACCACACCTCCTGGAAGACAAACAGACTCTCTAATCACATGGCCAAAGTGGTCACCCTACAACAAGGGTCTTTGAAGTGACCTATAATCACTACACTTAAAGACAAATGATTTTGAAAGTTGTTTTCTGTTTATATTCTATGATTTTAAGAATAAGAAAAAACTGATGCAGCTGGTAGATTGCAAGACTTTTATGCAAATTATTGAGGCTGGGTTTCTGCTTTGATCTGGGTTTTTTCTTCTGTGACTTTTAGCTACGATCATGTCATCTACTTGTGGAAAAGTTGTCAGTTGCTGGCAGAAGAGCGAAATGAATCGTGTCTTCTACAAATATAGTGCGCTGATTTTGTTTTGATATTGATTTTGTGTTGAATGTCACTATGTTTGTCCACACTTGTTCTCCTTAACCACTGGTCTGATTTCAATAAAACTTGACATGAATACTTGGGACCAGTTGTTCATATTGTCCAGAATTTTAGGCCGGGTTGTTTTTACCAAAGCTATGGGTCTTTGTGTGAGACTTCTAGTCCATCTATGATTTCAACATGGTTGATATTACAGGTACTCTGGTCACCAGAATATTTGGTCAGAAGAAAAGTAGTGATGGTATGTTGTGTAACTCTGTCACCTATCAGGAGTTGTTGTCATACTATCCAGAGTTACCTCCCTTTCTACTGAGTATCTTACAAGAGTCGTCTACCCTGGATGTGAGAGATATCAGTCATATACACCCTGGACTGTTTCCCTCATTAACAATCTTATCCTGTCTTAAACCTATGGAAACAAACAATGGAGATGTGAACAGGTAAACACATTAGTACATATTATAATAATTTTAAAGTAAATCTTCGATGTTATAAGAACCGGTCCTATGTCAAGAAATTTCTGTAGTACAGTGCAACCTCTGTAAAGCAACACCCTTTGGGAGCTGCAAATATTGGTTGGTGTTTAGAGGTTTCGGCTCTACAGAGGTTAAATTTACAGTGAATAGTGACTTAGGGAAATTGTGTTGGTACACAGAGGTTGTTGCTCTACAGAGGGCCGCTCTGGAGAGGTTGTACTGTACTGGCATTGCTCTATGTTGTATATAAATTTAGACCTTTTTTGGCCAGCATCAGTATTACAAGCATCATCTAGTTTATTTTGAGCACAGGTGATGGTCCCTTTCACTAATTTCAATTGATAATTACCAGTCCTGCTGAGGTAATCATACGGCCTCAGTTAAAATGTCAGAACCATTTTATCGCAGAATTTAAATTTATTTAGTGCATTTTTGTTACATATCAAGAGTAATGGGTAATTGATGTAAAGTATGTTTTAATTTTTAGTAAAAGGTGGGCTCAACACTGTTGATTTGGCTACTATCAGATCCATGCCTCAGAAATGGCAGTTGTTAGGTTTAGTTTTTGTTTTGTCACAATTAAATAATGCCTTCTATCCATAACAATGCATAGTAAGGCTTAGTGTATTGAAATTGAACTAGGCTCTGAAGCTTACCAACTTCATTGATAGCTCTGCTAATAATACAAATGCATTTATCCGATTACATTTTGTAATCATAATTTTTAACAAATATTTTTTCAGACAAATAAAGAAGATTTTTAGCCTGATCTGGCCTTTTACACAGAGTCCTGTATACCAGTTACGTCATTTGGTTGCTGCAGCACTTGTTGCTATGGTTACAAAAGAAGATGTGATGACATATATGACATCATATTTAACTGATCACATGACCTCATTGAAGTCTACATCCTGTATGTCTTACAACTGTCTCCATGGATACCTGTTGTTTATTGAGAAAATGGTGGATAGACTTGAAAGGTAATGATTCTTTAAATCCTGTCAACCACCACATGATCTGACAGACTACTTCAATTTCGATTATCCCCGGTTGAATTTCCAACCAAGAGTGTGCGGTTTTCCTATCCTACACAGAAAAAACTTCCACGCATGTTTTTCATACGTTTAACATAATAAATATTATGTGGAATATTTTCCTGTGTAAATGATCAATTATTATTGTCTGACCTACCTGTGTCTATATGGCATTACCAAGATGTCTGACATCCTTGTTTACATGACATCACTGAATGTCGTGACATTTGGCATTACATTAATGAAATTTAAAAATAGATTAACAGGTTTTTATATGGCATGTATGAGTTTTCTGTGGATATGTTTGTTGCCAAAAGCTCAAGTTTGTCTATTAATAATATACACTAGTCGAATGTTCTAAGTACACACTTTGTAATTTTCATTTAACAGGAAAAGTATTAGACCTATCAGTGAATCGAATATACCATTGGAATCAGGAAACTATTGTCTATCAAGTTGAGTTAATCACCATTCTGAAATATAATAACAACATACTAGAAAATGACCATTTAGTTCACTGCTTAAAACAACAAAGTCGCACATCAATATTATGTATGACCACCGTCTGCCCTGATGATAGCCTGACATCCTCTGAGGCATTAAATTGATAATGATGTGTACCAATTGCTGCTGGAGTGCATTCCGTTCTAGTAAAGAGTTCGTTGTGAGTTCCTGTACGTTCTGGTGTTGCCATCGTGCTCGGATGCGTCGCCCCACATTATCCCAGATGTATTATATCGGTTTTTGGTCCGGGCTACAAGGCGGGCATTCAATCGTGCAACCTAGAAAGGAAATTACATCAAAATCAAACTCCATGTGATGAGAATGTGGCGCTCATATCTTACAAAATACACGATTGATCGAAAATAGTGAGTTTTTGTTAAATTGTAGTAGTAATTCGGATGACAAATGCCTATTGAAAGTTACTTCCATGCTCAACTTCAAATTGCTCCATATAAATAAATGGACTTATTCTGTTGAATTCAACGATTCCACATTATTTCACAATCTTTAAGTGTTACAACCATCACTCAGATGTTGTCATAAACGTGTTTTGACGAATTTAAGGACTAAATGTAAATGACGCCATGTGACGTCTCATTTTTAAATCTAGTCAATAGAAACATGCAGCTTTTTCGAGAATTCAATGCAACAACCATAATAAAAAGTTTGTGCATGTGTTAAGAACCCCAAAACAGCAAATTAATGAATTAAATCTTACATACACAGGAGGTCACAAAATGGTTGCAGATAAGGCATTGACATGTCTTGCCTATATTCTTAGTTTATTATAACCTTTATTATAAGGTAGATGCCTAATGCGTAGAAATAGAATGACGGTTCTCTAGCCAATGCACGTAGCGTTTGCTAGTAGTCCACTGATGGACGACTAATTTCCCTGTCTACTGCACCGGACGACTAGCCACGCGGCCAATATGAAAATCAACACATTTATAACAACATGGCAGTGACAAAGAATACAGGAGAATTTAGTGTAAATCCGTGGGCAGTGAAAAGATTGTGAATCATCAATGAAATGATTGTGAATTATTCCCCAGTACAGAACATTCAGATGAAGGTCAGACGTCTGATTTATTTACATCTGAGATATTGTGTTTATTTAAACTATACACCTTAACTAGCAGGGTGCTGTCTGCTTGCTATTTTCAGGAGAGAAGGATGGTTGTATGTAGGGAATCTAGTGTTACAAGAGACTTGGTTATTGTCAGTTAACAATGGCATTGTGTCGTCTGTTTATGTTAATATTCTACGCAAATTGTTAGACTCACAGCATGTAACATGGGAACAGAATATAGAGGATACGTTATTAGCAAGTCTTACATCAGAAACTCAGGTCTGTTTAAGTACATTTAATATCGTAATGCTCAGAAAAATTAGCCATACAGAAGTGGCAGCAGCAACTAGCCACCCACGCAAGAGGCAGACGCAGAACATACCGTACCTATCACCACAAATTATACTTCAAGCAAGCCTATATATTGACCCCAATAATGAGTTACACACTGCAAGGCTCTTGAAATTAGTATATTACTATACAGGGAGGTAACTGCGAATGATTACTACACGAAAGTGTCACATTTTGTTACCGCTGTAAGCAGAGGCGTATTATAGCCATGTGTTGGTCCTTTGCCAAAGCATGTTTCACAAACATAACTGCGAAATAAAGCAATTTTTATGCCCCCCTATCGATAGATGGGGAGGCATATAGTGATTCACCTGTCCGTCCGTTCGTCCGTCCTTTCGTCCGTCCGTCCTGGTTAACCCAAATTGACTGTTTCTTCTAGCATTAATATGGCTTGCTACAAAGCTTTCATACTTGCATGGATGTTGTGTATGAGCACTCTCCACACGCCAGTATCACCTAACCCCATTTTGACCTTCACCTTGACCTAATTTTGGACTTAGACTTATTTATGGACAAGGCTTCCACAGGGGGCATAAGCGTTTATTGAACGCAGTCTTGTTTAACCATGTAAGAAATTTTCCATTACATGTATAAACTCAAGAAAGCCACGGCCGTGGTCTTGTGGTTAGTGCGTTGAATGTGTAACCTGGGTTCAATTCCCTGTGTGGCAGGTCCTACCCTTCCATGAAAATTTGATAATGTTGATTTTGCTCCAGATAATTATGAAGTTGGTGGTTCCTTGTGGAAGAGAAAAGAGTAAGTTAGTACTGATTAGGTGAATAAGCTGCCATACTGTTAAATCACATATTTTCGTGGGTATTAAATTTCATTGATTTTGATAGAAATGCATTTTTGTGGGATCGTAAAATCGTGGATTACAAAACATGAAAGGATAAAGCCATGTTCGATATTTGAGAGGTTGATTAATCGTGGGGATTAGATTTCGTGGTTGATTGCAACAACGAAATCAACGAAAATTCAACTCCCTCGAAAAATAATGATTTTACAGTATATACCTGAAAGGTCGTTGGGAAACAACATTAAACCTAAATAAACATGAACGGAGAAACTTTCAGTCTGAAATATATGAAAATCTTATATCTGGTGTTTTCTATGTTACAGACTGTTGGTGACAGTATAGAGTGTATATCGGTGGTGGAATTGTTGTTTTCTATGTACACCAGAGAGAATCTGTTACTGTCTAACCTAGTGGATAGATTACTCACTGCAAACAATATAGAACTGAGAAAATCATGTCTAGAAAAATTGGAAAGTTTAACGGAGAAACTTGATCATGTAGATGACAAAATAATGGTAAGTACTTACTTCTAAGATCATCCTGATCAAATTTCCATTCTCATAGAGTTCTAGGTCATTATATCTCCCACACAAAAACGTCATAGTTGAGGAGACATGCTGATTTTGTGCTGGATGGATGGATGTCTGTCTGGATGGATGGATGGATGGATGTCATAAAGTTTTCTGCTTTTGTACTTAACTACTGGTCAGACTGCAATGAAAATTAGCATCAATAGAAGCCTTGTTGTGCATATTGCCATTTTTATCTGATGAATACCACAGGTAATTATTGTATCATTGAAAAAGAAAAAAAATGAAAAAAAAATGTTTTCATAAAATTTATGTATCTAAACTATGTATGAATTTCTGTAATAAAATATTCATCAAAATGAATGATACATTTACCTGTGATGAATACTGCCAGAGTTATAAACCTTTGTGGGAGTTTAATACATTTTGTGTCCCAAATCCTTCCTAGTTGTTGATGTTATTAACACTGACGACTACGCTGACTTTTGCATGATAAACTAACTTTATTTGATTAATATTTACAAAGAGTTAACAAAAAGACAGAAAATGTGAACATAAAATAATTATTTCATAAATCTAATTAGTAGTTCAATTGCAATGAATGTGTACCAGTATAAAACACTGTCTACAGGTACAATGTTTAAAACCTACGGCTTTTGCTTGTTCCGATAAGCTCGGAAACAATGGACTGAATACAGTATATTTCACAGTTTTCTCATTACACAATGTCTGGTTTGGCTTGATTGAGTACTAGTAAATACTAACAAGTTTAAGGCAATCGGCCAATTAAAAATCAATACGCTGGGGAGGATGATCATTATAGTGTACAAACAGTAGTCGTAATTATTGGAGTGATTATCACTGTACCAGGGATATTGCCGAGAAAGTAGATTTTTTTTCTGAAATTTAAAATTCGCAAACATTAACCCTCGCGAACTATTTCCAAATTAGAAATTCGCAAAAATTTAGCCTCGTGAAAATAAATGCTTTTACAGTATACATTTTATATTGGTAACATAATATGTTTATTATAAACTAAACTTATTTGACTGTATATAATAATTTATATTTCAGAATGTTCTATGTAAACACCTGAGTTCAGAGACTAACCACAGGGTAGTGTGTAATATTCTAACATTGATGACACAGCTGTATCTAATCACTCCTTCTATAGAAGAGGGTTGTATATCTCAGTTATATAACTGGTATACACATGGCAGTCATCTGATCAGTGGGTGTTCAGATTATGCTCAACTTTCATTGTTACCTGTGAAAGCCATTCTTATTAAATCCTCACTATTATCAAGGGAACATGATTTCAGGTAGGTTTTCTGAGAAATTATAGCACATTTTCATTGAAACATGAATACTGTACAATTATGTTTAATGTCTGTACGCAGCTGAGTCTATAGGTGTTTCATTTCTGTCATTTCTGCATGTCAGTGAGAAATTATGTCTTTCACATAGAGTGGAGGAGACATATTGATTTTGTGCTAGACATCTGTCTGGACTCTGGATGGAGGTCACAAAGTAAGGCTGTGCCCGTTCCCCTTAATCATTTGTAGGACTTCACTGAAACTTGACTAAAAGTGTTATAATAGTGAAACCCCATGCAGACTGTGTATCCATGATACCAGTGTATGTCGTTATCTCACGAAATTATTGATTTCCTTCCTCGTGACGTTGCCTGCAGATTGTTTACGATAACTGACCTGTAACTTAAATTTAGAATTATGAAATGGGTAGAAAATTATAACTAAAACTTACACAATATTTTCACTATGAGGAAATCCAATATTTAATTAGGAATTTTCATCATGCATGTATTCAATGCTTGCTTGTTGATTTACCAAATAAAATTTTGACAGAAATGACGTCATTCAAGTCAAGAATGAGGATGAATAATGGTATTTATATAAAGGACAAGGTTTACAAATGGCTTAATTTGGCCCTGTGTTTTTAAAAAAGTAAAAATGCATGTTCCTATAAATGTGTCCTGTATATCCGATTACATCCCTACATGTATCAAAAAATGAAATGTTCATGTCCAAAGAATAAGAAATTTTCCTGGTAATCTTCAAACAAATCCACTACAATTATGTAGCAATTCATGATGTAAATCTTCAAAAAAAAATATAATGACAGTCATGCCACACTTTATGTATTTACATAACCAGTGTGTTCTTCATAAAAGTGTGTATGTACAAAATATGAATCTAATGTATTATTTGTTCTTTTGCAGAGTATTTTGTGAAAGTGTGAAGAGATTTAGTCAATCTGTGAATGAGAGTAAGAGACATGTAGCTACAAAATGTCTTCAAATTGTTGGTACCTTCTTATTGAAGTTAGCTTCTAGTCAAGCCCAGCCAATCTGGCTTATCAGGTTTGTTGTTACATGATTCATTATTGTGTCTTCAACATGTAGTTGGGGAGACATATTGATTTTGTGCTGGACATCTGTCTGTCTTATCTGGATGAATGTCACAAAGTTTGTTTGTGCTTGTTCTCCTTAACAATTGGTCACATTTCACGAGTTGGTACCAAGCCTGGTGGTGCATATGTCAGGAATTTTAGGGCATAGGAAATTTGTCAGAGTTATTGTCCTTTGTGAGAGACATACATTTTTGTGTCAAACTCTTCTAGTTTTTGTTAAGAATTGAAGAAGGCTACATGGAAAAACACTTTCAGTTGAAAAAGTCTTAAAATATTTCGATATAATATTATACCTTATAAACATTATAAATTATGATTTATCTTCAGTTTGCTGGATGCGTGTCTGAGGTTGATACAAGATGATGACACAGATATACGATACGCTACATGTACATTTATCTCTAGTCTACAATGGGAACAGAAATCATTACAGGTACTGTAATATCACATATTTTTGTGTGTATTAAATTTTGTGGAATTTGATAAAAAAGCTTTTTCATGGGGTTGTAAATTAGTGGATTACAAACAAGAGCACCGCCTTGCGGTGCAGACGCTCATCTGATCATTGTCACTGTAAAAAAGGCTCATTACCCTTGCATTAAGTAGGGCAGTGTTATGAGTCTTGCTTAAAAAAGTGAGGAATTGATGGTGAAAAAAAGGGACAATAACTCTTGCAAAATGCTGATCAGAGTTATGGGTCATGCTTGACATGGTCAGGTATTGATGGTGAATAAGTGTTGAAAGTTTCAAAGCAATAACTCAGATAGTTTAGGAGAAAAGTGGACCCAAATACAAAACTTAACCAAGGAATGTACTAAGTCGAAAAAGGTGCAATAACTCTTGCACAATAAAGATCAAAGTTATGGTTCTGGCTTGACATGGTCAGGTGTTGATGGTGAACAAGTGTTGAAAGTTCCAAAGCAATAGCCCACATAGTGTATGAGAAAAGTGGACCTAAACACAAAACTTAACCAAGAAATGTTCTAAGTCCAACAAGGGGCAATAACCCATGCAAAATGCAGATCAGAGTTATGAGTCTTGCTTGACCTGGTCAGGTATTGATGGTGAACAAGTGTTGTAAGTTTCAAAGCAATAGCCCACAAAGTGTATGAGAAAAGTGGACCTAAACACAAAACTTAACCAAGGAATTGTCTAAGTCCAATAAGGGGCAATAATTCTTACAAAATGCAGATCAGAGTTATGGGTCTTGCTTTACAGGCTCAGGTATTTATGGTGAACAAGTGTTGCAAGTTTCAATGCAATAGCTTTGATAGTTTATGAAAAAAGTTTACCAAAACACAAAACTTACACATTTGCATTATGCAAAGCCTACGCCGATACCAACGAGGATCAAGTGATGACAATAACTCATCTTTTTTTCAAAAATCAGATGAGCTAAAAATGAAACGGTAAACCTATGTTAAATATTTGACAGGTCAATTAATTGTGGGGATTATATTTCTTGGTCAAGTGCAACAATGAAATCAACAAAATTTCAACTTCCTTGAAAAATAATGATTTTACGGTATAGTGTAGTCACTTTAAAGATATTCTATGCCTATCTGAACACTTTAAAAAAACTTATTTAATCCCTTTTTGTAATCACATAGACTAAAACTTCTGTAAATAGAATCATTGTTCTGAAAATGCAACTGCATACATGCCAGATCTCCCACATCATGCCAGATCTCCCACATCATGCCAGATCTCCCGCATTATGCCAGATCTCCCGCATCATGCCAGATCTCCCTCATCATGCCAGATCTCCCACATCATGCCAGATCTCCCACATCATGCCAGATCTCCCACATCATGCCAGATCTCCCACATCATGCCAGATCGCCCTCATCATGCCAGATCTCCCACATCATGCCCAATCTCCCACATCATGCCAGATCTTCCACATCATGTCAGATATCCCACATCATGCCAGATCTCCCACATCATGCCAGATCTCCCACATCATGCAAGATCTCCCACATCATGCCAGACCTCCCACATCATGCAAGATCTTCCGCATTATGTCAGATCTCCCACATCATGCCAGATCTTCCACATCATGCCAGATCTCCCACATCATGCCAGATCTCCCACATCATGCCAGATCTCCCACATCATGCCCAATCTCCCACATCATGCCAGATCTTCCACATCATGTCAGATCTCCCACATCATGCCAGATCTCCCACATCATGCCAGATCTCCCACATCATGCCAGATCTCCCACATCATGCCCAATCTCCCACATCATGCCAGATCTTCCACATCATGTCAGATATCCCACATCATGCCAGATCTCCCACATCATGCCAGATCTCCCACATCATGCAAGATCTCCCACATCATGCCAGACCTCCCACATCATGCCAGATCTCCCGCATCATGTCAGATCTTCCGCATCATGTCAGATCTCCCTCATCATGCCAGATCTCCCACATCATGCCAGATCTTTGTTGAAATTATGCCCCCTGTTTGGCTTGGAAATGCAAATGTTAAAGTTTAGGTACAGGTTTTTTAACCTCTAATATGTTCAAAGTGCATAGGCATATTGCTTTGATACTTTGCATACTTGTTCTCCATCATGACCCCAACCCCTACACAGGGGTGGGTAACTCTATTAAGCATTTTTGTGAAATTATGCCCCCTTTTTCAACTTCGTGCAAATGTTAAAGTTTAGGTACAGGTTTTTTCACCTCTAATATTTTCAAAGTGCATTCGCATAATGCAATGCATACTTCTTCTCCATCATGACCCCAACCCCTACACAGGGGTGGGTAACTCTATCAAGCATTTTGTTGAAATTATGCCCCCTTTTGGACTTGCAAATGTTAAAGTTTAGGTACAGGTTTTTTAACCTCTATTATGTTCAAAGTGCATTGATGTGTTGCTTTGATACTTTGCATACTTGTTCACCATCATGACCCCAACCTTTACACAGGAGAATATAACTATTTAGCATTTTGTTGAAATTATGCCCCCTTTTGGACTGAGAAATGCTTATTTGTTTACCTTCATGACCAAGAGGACCTACACGTGAGTATGTAATGGTCCTGCATAATGTGTCCAAATTATCCCCCTTTTTCGACTCTATACAGCAGAGGGTAATGCTGCTGTTTAGAAGCATTTTGTTTTGAATATATAATGATTGTACTATCCCAGCATGGCGCTGCTAATAGTGGAGCGCGCTGTTCGTGGACAGCTCTTGTAATGAAATCTTCTGCATTTCCATCACCAATCTCATGCAAATGGGTCTGCGAAACATTGCATGTATGCATAATAATAATGCAACTGTAAATATCTCTTTATCTGACAATATTACGTGACAAGGTATTCGTAACGTTCTGATGTTTGCATCTTGTAAACTCTACATAAAGGTGCATTTTACAATATACTGGTTTGATTCATTTCAGTTTTCTAGATGTCACAGCAATGTATGTTACAAGGTAAGTTTATGATATAAATGAAAGCTTATGGTTTTTACACATGCTATATAACGGCATTTCTATTTGTGAAGTGAGGCATACTGGTTTACTCATATGTACTAGTCTATCATACAGACTTCAGACCATTTGATTGTCATCGTTAACTGAGAAATATTGTAGCTTTTACGATGGTCTTACAGTGTTTGTTGGGTACATGTTTTACTATTCATAGATGTGTCCCATGGCTAGATGTTCCTAGTTGATTAACCCTTGACTTCATAGATACATCAGTACGTCAGTCCCATATGTACATCACCAATTACTTTCCAAAAATGAGCATGTAATTAAGGGAGACAATTCAAATGCAGGAATTGACTTAACAAAACACCTTATCAAGGGAGATCATTCTTGATAATTGTCTCTCAATTCACACTCCCATCCCATGTATATCACCAATTATTTTCCAATGAAATCAGTATGGAGGGTAGACAATCCAATCATTCATCAAGACATCTAATCAAGGGAGGTCATTCTTGATAATTGTCTCAAAAAGCTGTTCATGAGATATGTAATCAGTATAGCTCATCTGTTATCAGTATAGTGTGGGATTTTTGGATAATAATATGGTAGTAATACAGACATTTTGACCTATCAGCTATCAAACTTGGTTTAATAGGAACAGGGTGTCTATAAAAGTGAAACAATCAGGATTAATGTAGGTATAATCTGGTTGTTCGAGTCAGTCACTTGTATATAAACATTGCAATATCGTAACATTGTATTTCATTGTTTTAAACCTCTTAATTGCTGAGCATAGCCTTTATTTGCCTGTCAGCTTTCTGCTGAAATATGAAATTTGAAAAAAAGGGAAATAAACCAAAACCTTATTACTAAGCCTCATACTAATACACATATTAATATCTAGGATAAAGATATTATGTTAATAAGAGAAATTGAAATGTTTATGTTCACAATGAGGAATGACTGACCTGAATAATTGCCCCATACATGCATAACAAAACATTGATGAGTATTCTCAAAATGATAGAGTTGTATAGTTATAGATGTATGAAAAAGAATGATTGGAAACCCATTTTATATACAATGTACTGTGTTTTATTATCAATTATAACTAAAGTTCTGGGGCCCATTTCATAGACATATCTTAGCAAAGATTCAACTTTTTAGTATGTTAGTATGCTACTTTCAGCAAACTAGGACTGCCAATATATTTAAGCAAGTTATGTGAACTAGAATTATCATGAATAACTATCTAAACTTTACAAAAAAATATAATTGTTATACTTACTAGTACATGTTTGCTCTAAATCATTTATGGAAAAGTCAGATCTTAGCTAAGATATGTCTATGATACGGGCCCCTGATACCAGAATACAAGTGAGTTTACTGAATGAAAATACCAGTCAAGTAAAACTGCTGTTTCAAATTGCAATAAAAATTCTACTTTACATGTACATCCGTATATTGCTTAGTGTACAACTGAATAACATTCTTTTCCAGATATTTCTGCAATACTTAGCAGATGACTTCACTGCCTCTGATAAATGTTTCCAGTTTTTATTGGAGCAGTTATCTGTACCTAGTCTACAAACGTTGCTGACATCAAGGGCTTTCTTACAATATCAGCAACTCTTTGATCAGGAAGACAATAGCTTCTTTGCTGAGAAGATTTACAATATGTTTGATATCCATTCATGTTTGAAGGTAAGAAACCAAACCAATCTGTGTTCTTACATATTGAGGGTTGTCTGCCAAACTGTCATAACTGCTTATTATTAAAGAAGGATGTACTACAGTCTTGCAGTCAACCCTCGAATTATTATACACTCCATGCTGTCTTAAATAATAGTACCAGTAATTCCCTTACTAGATGTTCAGCATAAAAGGAAATCTAGTTTCTTTCTCTTATACCCTTATGGCAACGGATAACATCAGGAATGTCGAGGTGTTGAGAGTGATCAATTTTGTTAGAACTTGTTTCACTATCGACCTAAAGCTAATTAGTATAAACTTACCTATCTTATATATCATATATGATGTTGATAGCCTCACATATCTTGGAAGCACTGTGAGTGGGAAGGGTGGAGCTGATGAAGATGTTACAGTCAGAATTGGAAAAGCGAGGTTTGTCTTCTCTTCCCTAAAACCAGTATGGAACAACACTACACTAAGTCTCTTCAACTCAAAAGTCAAATCAGTACTCCTCTATGGCTCTGAAACCTGAAAGCACACTAAGATGCTAGATCACAAACTCCAGGCTTTTGTCAAGAAATACCTTAGAAGTATACTTCAGATATGATGACCTGACAAGATTAGCAACCAGGAGTTGTGAAGGCAGACCATGCTGGAACCAATCATCCAGACAATCAAAGAAAGAAAGTGGAGATTGATTGGGCATTCTCTGGAGGGATCAAACAAATATTACCAGACATGCCCAGACCTGGGTACTGTTTTATCAAAGGTCTTACGGAATTCGTAAACTTTCGATCAAATTTAAATTCTTTATAATTTGTTTACAGTTATAAAGTGTGGTAAATGGAGCTGCAATACTATTACTGATTCAGTTAATAAACTCCTACAAACCATATCTGTCACCAATTTGCAGTTGTTAAAGAATTATAAAGAATTTAAATTTGAGTGTAACTTTAAGGTTTTCGTAAGTGCTTTGATTAAACAGTACCCTGGAATCCACAGGGACTTAGAAAAAGAGGTTAACCTGTCACAACCAGAAGGAGGACACTTGAAGCTGAGCTGAAATCCCTTAGACTATCATGGGGAGAAGTGAAAAGTATTACCAGAGACTGATGTAGTTGGAGATGTCTAGTGAAGGCTATTGAGTGTTTGGTAGCAGTTTGGTTAGGCAACAGGCTCCGGTATATTGTTGACAAGCAGCATACAAAGGAACTAAACTCAATAAGAATCCAAATCATTTATTATGTATTTGTAAATACATGTATTTAGAAAGTAAAATACATTTCAATATATTTTAATGGTAAAGACAAATTACTGACCGCATCTATATCAACAGACAACTGACCAGTCAATGAACAGAAGAGGGATTACATTTTGTGGACCACTTGTTCTGTGGGAGTCATATTGATCTTCTCATGGACGTCATGAAGATTGTCTGTGCTTGCTCTCAATAACTTCTGATTGAGTTTCAATGAAACTTCAGATGAATAACTGGTACCTAGCCTAGTTGTGCATATTGTTAAGAATTATAGGATGGGTAAATATTGCAAGAGTTATGGCCCTTTGTGGGAGACATATGTTTTGTGTCAAAAACCATTCTAGCTTTATTTTATACACTATTGGACACCTACTAGCAATGGTACTATCATGTACTTCTATCTCATTTATAATGAATGTCCATTAGCTGCTGAAAATAGGACAAATGGGAACATTTACCCAGGAGACTCATTAATTGTGTTTAATATGTTATATTCAACAGTTATGTGATTAATTATGAAAACAAAAAGCAGCCACGTGTTTCTTTTATTTATATTGGACAAAGTAATATTTGCCTTTTAAATAATTCATTGTCCAAGTATAGCTCATACTTGAATTACTAACATAGTGATAAATTTGCTGTACTGTTATACCACTGTGTCATGCATGGTCAGTCTCACTGTAGCAATATTGTATAAATATCATATGACAGTGTGTATGACATTGATATTGTCAACCCGAGGGCAGAATGTTGCCCTGAGGTGAAAGCATATGATATTCGTTTTATTATACCAAACAATATATAAGTCTAGCAAAACGTATCTAGCAAATACATTGTGATAGTTACAAACAGTAAACATGAATGTGCTTTCATATATTGTTGTGTATATTCCCATGCTATTTTAGAAAATCTTGTGTATTTCAATAATCAAACTACTAAATATTGACGCATTTGTCCTTGCGCGACATTTAAAATGTCATGTCGATCACAAGACCTGACAGTCACTTTTCGGTCGAACACGTGTCAAATGGGTTGGAAATGCCTTTGACAGTCATAATGTCTCTCTTTGGGGTAATGGGAGTTTAGCATTGTAGAATACATTGAGGGATGATTATAATATATACAGTCAAACCTGTATGTAAAGACCACCCATGCGAACAGGAAAAAGTGGTCTTTGCTGACAGATGGTCACTCTTAATAAATATCAGTGAAAATGGTCTGATGAGAGATAAGTAAGTGTTTTTTGTAGATAATGAACCAGTCAATTGAAACCATGCCCCCCCCCCCAATCCTGGGGAAGGGCGGGGATTTTTACTATTGACTTTTCAAACCCCTGGTAAAATCCCTGCCCCCGGGCCATACAAATAGTAAACCACCGCAAATTGCCCCACCCTATACCTCGCGGGTATAGTCGCGGCTACATTTCCCAGCTATTTTAGATCAATACAAAGCCCCGCACTGACACAGCAGTGCGGGAACATCGGAAAGGTAAAGACATGTCGAGACAGTTCCCCTGCTATCCCCCATCCTTCCCCAGGTTTGGGGGGGCGTGGTTTCATTTGAATGATGCATAGCATTGTTGATAACATGATAACATTAGTTACCAGTTTCATGTCTATTAAACAAATATGATGTGTTGAAATCAATTTGATGACTCCGAAGTCTATTCACTTTTATTTTCAGTGCATGTTGAAAGGGTGCAGAGATAATGAAACTAATTCTCAGCACCTTGAGAAAGTTGAGATGTTAGCTGATACACTGAAGGATGATATGAAATATTTAACATCGCTACTTGACAACATGGAAAATGGTAAGATATAAGATCTGCAACACGTTGAAATTGTTGATAGTGTCCGGTCAATTTTGTTTTGTTACAATGTATAATTGTTGATATAACTTAAAGTGGAACCACACAATAAAAAATTTGAGACCAATATTCAAATTAAGTATCATAGTAGACTTTGATTGAATCCCAATTCAGTGTTGCGTCTTATATCTTCGTGTGTATTCCCATGACGGAGATATAAGACATATTTTATGGAGTTCAATACATTAAGGCCATGTCATAAATTAAATGTGATTGGCTGCATAGAGAATGTTTTTTTCCACACTGAATTTTTGGGTAATCTCCGGGTGGGTATACATGTCCTTATGGCAAACAGCCGGAACGTTGCAAGGACAGGTTAACACATTTGTATGACTGTTTACCACAAAATCAACATTATTCAATCCCCCACAAATATTACTGATATTACTGAAACCAGACATAGAACATTGGAAGCTACCAATTACATGTATATTATATTCTGATGAAGGCGTAAATTATATAAAAATACATAACACATGTTGTTATCCAATTATTTTCATCTAGTAACCAGACATGAAATTCTAAACTTTAGTTATAGTTTATTACTGAAAAGGTATGTTTACTTTCTCTTTCAGACACTGTGATAAATAGTTTTAGTGACAATATAACATTGTGGAGTGTTTGTTCATTTTTGCTTTACTGTGATATTGTTACCATGGCAACTGGGGACAGAAATATTCGAGAATGCTTACTGACAATTATCCGGGTAAGTGAAGCAGTCAGCAACAGTTTCATTATAATAATGCCTTTATTTTCTGTGGATATATAGGATCTGTCATGAGTTGTCTTGGAGATCAACATTTCTTAAGTCTAGAAAACACAGGTTATTAAGCGAGCCTCATGGCGAGTTTAAGAAATGTTCATCCCAAAGACAACGGGTGGTGGATTCTTTTTATCATATTACCATAGTTACCGAGTCAAAACAATGTCAGAAATAACAAATTTAAGCTGTCAACATTATGTGTTTGCGCTGAAAAGCTGGTGACGTCATGCATTTGTTATCACACATGTTAGAAAACATTGTTCCATCATTTGTTCTCACATGGAAGATCACGATATTTATGTGACAAAACATAATTGCCAATTTTTCTAATGGTCCGCAAATATATATAATAATGTTAATATAACGATAATGATGCTAATCTTCTAACAAGTCATACAGACTGAGTGCTAAGTGATAATTGTGTTATTTTGTATAATTGGCTAGTAAAATAACAACTCATGTGCGTGTGATGTCATAATGAAATAAGCATGACGTTGTGGCATATAAAATAAATGATAATAACTTGTCTATGTCGCTAATTCGTATGAAGTGCTAATAGCCCATTATTTTAATAACATTCTGATATTTGCAATTGTAAAAAACCTAAGTTCTTAATTCAGAACTCAAATAGTCCACGCTAAAGACCACTTAAAGGTTTTGTCTTCCTTCTGAGTTAAAAAACTTTTTAGCTCACCTGTCACAAAGTGACAGAGTGAGCTTTTGTGATCACTCTTCGTCCGTCGTCCGTCCGTCCGTCGTCCGTCCGTCCGTCGTTCGTCAACAATTACTTGTGTAGACACTAGAGGTCACAGTTCTAGGTTAATCATTATGAAACTTGGTCACAATGATCATCTCAACAAAATCTGGGTCAAGTTCGATATTGGGTCATCTGGGGTCAAAAACTAGGTCACAAGGTCAAATCATAGAAAAACCTTGTATAGTCACTAGAGGTCACAATTTTAACTTAATCTTTATGAAACTTGTTCACAATGATCATATCAACAAAATCTAGGTCAAGTTCGATATTGGGTCATCCGGGGTCAAAAGCAAGGTTACAAGGTCAAATAATTTAAAAACCTTGTGTAGTCACTAGAGGTCACAATTTTGGTCTAATCTTTATGAAACTTACTCACAATGATCATCTCAACAAAATCTAGGTCAAGTTCGATATTGGGTCATCCGGGGTCAAAAACTAGGTCACAAGGTCAAATAATAGAAAAACCTTGTGTAGTCACTAGAGGTCACAATTTTGGCCGAATATTTATGAAATTTGTTCACAATGATCATCTCAACAAAATCTAGGTTAAGTTCGATATTGGGTCATACGGGGTCAAAAACTAGGTCACAAGGTCAAATCATAGAAAAACCTTGTGTAGTCACTAGAGGTCACAATTTTGGTCTAATCTTTATGAAACTTGGTCACAATGATCATCTCAAACAAATCCAGGTCAAGTTCAATATTGGGTCATGTGGGGTCAAAAACTAGGTCACAAGGTCAAATCACTTCAATATGTCATTGGGTCTAAATGTGATGTAAATTATAAAGGATAAGACAATATGAAAACCTTGTACATGCAATAGAGGCTACCATTAGGGGTGCATGAACTACTAGGACAGGTGAGCGACCTATGGCCCTTTGGGCCCTCTTGTTTAATTTTGGAGCCACTTTCAGCTATTCAGCCATTTGACCTTTAGTTCCCCTAGTCATTTGGATACCTAAGGAAACCATCGTTTGTTTCTCCCTGTGGAGACTATTTCTCTCCTGGTGGGTGTGCAGCCATCATAGAGATACGATGCCCAGGAATATTGAACACAGCCGTCACAGGACCTGGTACTAATTCACGCCTTGATTAAGTGGAGCATTGTGGGTTATTCTTGCTCAGAGAAATTAAGCAGTGGCACAGACGGGGATCAAACCTGGGACCTCAAGATCCATAAGTGTGCGCCCTACCACTAGGCCACTGCTCCCTAGTTACTGTATTAAAAATACAGTCATACTTATATGGGAAGATCATTAATGGGAACAGTAAAATGTGTTCCGTTGGACTTCATTAAAAGTTGTCTTTGTTGACAGATAGTATCTTTTAACAGGTTAAATATCATTGAAAGTGGTCTTTGTTGACAGATAGTATCTTTTAACAGGTTAAATATCATTGAAAGTGGTCTTTGTTGACAGATAGTATCTTTTAACAGGTTAAATATCATTGAAAGTGGTCTTTGTCAACAGAAAGTATCTTTTAATAGGTTAAATATCATTGAAAGTGGTCTTTGTTGACAGATAGTATCTTTTAACAGGTTAAATATCATTAAAAATGGTCTTTGTTGACAGATAGTATCTTTTAACAGGTTAAATATCATTGAGAGTGGTCTTTGTTGACAGATAGTATCTTTTAACAGGTTAAATATCATTAAAAATGGTCTTTGTTGACAGGAGGTATCTTTTAACAGGTCAAATATTATTAAAAATGGTCTTTGTTGACTGGAGGACTCAGAAAATACACGGAGCGGATTTAGCTTAGTGGTAACACCCAGGTCGTGGGTTCAATCTCTGGCATCAGAACTTGACATTTCTGAAATATTTATATTTTCCTCTATATCTGGCCGCGTGGTCTGCAAAATATCTGGAAGTGCCAGGAAGCAGTGTATCGGTGCTATACACCGGGCACATTTAAGAACCAGGCTGTCTGTTCGAAATAAGAGCTAGGTGCACTTCAGCAGCGCCAGACATGCCTGTATATAATGTCTCTCTCTCCCTTCAGGGGCTTTCTCTCAGTCTGTCCCTCTGGTCAGATCATGCTGTATCTGCACTGGTAGAGGATGCACCTGCGCCCTTGTGGCTGCAACACAATAATGTAAAGTGCCTTTAAACATGCGTTCGCATGAAAAAGGCGCTATGTAAATCTGGTATTTTTTTTTTATAGGTTAAATATCATTAAAATTTAAAGTGGTCTTTGTTGACAGAAGGTCTTTCTTTACAGAAAATGGTCTGATGGGTGATTAGTTGTCTCTGCAGACAAGTTTGTATTAGTGATCTCACTTTTCAGGTGGTCTTAAACACAGATTTGACTGTTTATATTTATACCAATAGTGTGACAGATTTGGTCTGAGACATTAGCAAATTCTGTGTCCTTCCTTTGTTAACCACCAGCCAGCAGTTTCAATAAAATAAACAATGTGACGCATATAACAACAAACGAGGGTTACCCACTAAGTCCTTGTAGATGTTTAGTTAGTCTTGGGTCAATTCTGACAAACTATACAGAAGTTTTATATTTAGATCTATTTGAATGTACGAAGTTAACATTAGTATAATGTTTTTTGTTTTCAGAGAAAAGAGCTGCTGCCAACTGTGCAAAGAAAACTTGTGTCAGTAATCTCTGCTGAGAAATGACATGATTTCATTGGTTGGGGATAACCAAGGAAACGAGGCTAGCAACTACATACTTTTAGATTGTCAAATCTAAAGCTTTATCATACTGTTTAAGTATTCATTATTCGTCCAAGTTTGTATGTAATAAAAATAAAACCAAACTTTAAACATTACAGATGTGTTTTTATTATTTCTTGTTGTGTATTATCCATTTACTGTAGGATGATCATAATTAAATTTTGTGACTTTGCTAACATTAAAAATAGACTTTTGGAGAGAATTCAAATTTCATGTAATGTAGTAAAATTACACTAATAAGACAACTTCAGTTATTTCAAAATTATGTGGATAGTTTGCATTTCTTAACCATATTCTTAAATTAAGAACATAAATGGTCTGCTATTCGGACAGATTCACTATGAAGGTCATGTTTTTTGTCTGATATTACAAGCATAACTTACTGTATTTTCATTGCGACTCCAAAATTATCTGACTTTGATTGAGGCTGGAGATAAAGCAAAGATTTCAATTGTTTTATTTTGAAAACATCTGCAGTAATCTTGAAAAAAAAAACAGAATTTCTTTTGCATGCAGTATATAATAAA
This sequence comes from Spisula solida, assembly GCA_947247005.1. NCBI lineage: Eukaryota > Metazoa > Mollusca > Bivalvia > Venerida > Mactridae > Spisula > Spisula solida. Next base: position 24,065,385 of record OX365945.1, on the reverse strand, counting down.
ATGCATGGGGTACAGATTATGTAACATTTGATTTGAACAAAATAACAAGCACTATGATATACAGGGGCGTAGCTAGAGGTATTTGTAAGTGTACGCAAGAAGGCTAGGGGGATCTGGGGGCATGCTCCCCCTGAAAAAATTTGTTCGCCAGAACGTCTCTGGTGCGTTCTGTGGTGTTCTTTTGCATCATCTTTAACATTATTTTTACTGATAAAACCAGTTTTTTTGGTGTATAGAGCTTTTCAAAAGTGTTTCTAAGAAATGCTGAAAATACTAAAGGATTACCCCCCTTAGGACTTAGGCATCAGTTTTTATTTCATTTTTCGATCATTTAATTTTTCACTTTTTGAGAAGCATGTGTACGCAGCTGCGTATTCTGCGTACAGGTAGCTACGCGCCTGATATACATGTGGTTGCCTTAGAATGAGAAGGTCATAAGTACAAAAATGCTATTTTGAGAAAACAAGAAAAATCTGTCTGAAAACTACTCGTTACTTAAGAAAAAAAAAGCTTTTTCAACTACAGTTTGGTCACTACGGCCTGTTCCGATTTTCATGAAAATAGACTCATAAAGAGCGCCTTGTGATGCAGAATTTAAATATGTATGAGTCTTAAAAGGTTGTAAATGCTTGTAAGTTACTACCTTCTCAATCTAAGCCAGCAATGTATGGAAACTCAAATAGAGAATCCTATAAATTTTGTGGATGGTAAAGTTCATATGGATAACCTATTATTACGGCAGTCGTTGATTCTACTAAGCACGAGTAATGACCATGACAGCCTCCTCATAATTATGTTTGATAAAACTGCTCATTTATGGTGTCAGAACCTTGTGTTAATGGGCCAACTATTCGAAATTGATTTGAAAATTGTTACCATTACTATAATTTCACCAGAAGGGTGGTTGTTACACCATAATCTCATTCCAGGCTGTATTGATTTTTTATACTTTATTTTAGGTCGGCTTGGAAACATGTTCTACTAGTAACACAGTGTATAAAAGAGTCAACTTCTGGTTATCGCAATTGAATTGTATAGTATTTCAATAAGTCATACAGTGACTGGAAATCACAGATACTTTGCTCACAATAAATCATACACATTGAATTGTATAGTCTTTCAATAAGTCATACAGTGACTGGAAATCACAGATGCTTTTGCTCACAATAAATCATACACATTGAATTGTAGTCTTTCAATAAGGCATACAGTGACTGGAAATCCCAGATGCTTTGCTCACAATAAGTCATACAAGTTGAATTGTATAGTCTTTCAATAAGTCATACAGTGACTGGAAATCCCAGATGCTTTGCTCACAATAAGTCATACAAGTTGAATTGTATAGTCTCCCAGTAAGTCATACAGTGGTTAGGTTGATATGCTGAATACCTTATTCCTTATCTTAGCCATTTAAAATGGAGGTCACCAGATTAAGCAATATTTAATAATTTTAGTGTGTCTAGGATATTGTTATATTTACAAACATGGATCGGACAAGTCTGCTGGTGTATCATTGGTTGGCCGTATTACTTAAGAGTAAAGTAAACACACATGGTCAATTTTATACTCAACAACCATTGATATTTCGCTGGCTTAGAATGAGAAGGACCTAAGTACAAAATCGATATTTTGAGAAAACAAGAAAAAACTGTCTAAAAACTACACTTTACTTATGGAAAAACAATATGTTCAATTTCAGTTTGGTCAACATGACCATTTCCGATTTTCATAAAAATAGGCTCGTAAGAAGCGCCTTGTGATGCAGACCTTCTAGAGGTACAGTACAACCTAAGTAGAGCAACACCCTTAGAAGCTGCAAATATTGAATGTTGTATAGAAGTTAGTTGTTGCTCTACAGAGAAGATATCAGGTTAGGGAAATTTTGAAGGTGTTGTAATAGAGTGGCTGTTGCTCTGGAGAGGTTGTACTGTAGTTGATTATAGGTAAAGTTTATCAATTGGTCACCTTGGTTACCTTGTCAAAACATAGAAAGCTACTGCATTATCTCCATAAGACTTGGTTGACATTTTGTCCTGATAATGGGACATAATAATAGACATTGCTTCTAGTAGCCAAGTGCTTAAAGATTCAACAGGAAACATGGTGATTGTCAACATGAACTAGGTATTTCTGCCATTTTTATTGCTGAAACTAGTTCAATCAGCCATTTTACTGCTGAAACTAGTTCAATCACCCATTTTATTGCTGAAACTAGGTCAATTAACTTTTGAACAACTGGAACTTGTGCATGCGATGTTTTGACAGCCGAAACTTGGGCTTTCCGCGGTTAAGTTCATTTCTCATTCAGTTGTGTGTTGGGCATTGTGTCGTGTTATTGTGGTATATGATGTTTTCTGTACTTGGCTGGTTAAGTTGGGTGCTGCCTTCCATGTCTGATTTTCTAGTATCTGTTTAGTCGGTGTAACTCCTGAGTTAGCCAGCAATATGCACGTCTAGAACAACCTACTACTTGCCACCCACATCTCCACTGCCAAAGCTTCGTGCCTTCGATATTTTGAATATCGATTTGAATAAAAGGCTGTCAGCCTTTTATTGACGACAATGATTTTTAGTTATTCTTGAAATTTTATTTTTTTTAAATCTAGCGCGATATTTCGTAACTTTTTTTCAGGGTTTTCATTATTTGACATCGGTATTAAAATGATACCAATTTGATTGGTATTGGAGACACTTCAGTTCCTGGGCATGCCCCTTTAACACTAAACAACCACACCGTTTTAACATAGTATTATTGTAAAATGAGATGACCATGTAAATAATTATAACTGTACATGTATGAAGAAGACTTTAGAAGAGCCTGACTGCTGTGTGTATGTTACGAGAATGTGTAACCCGAGGCTGCGATACTGAGATGTTAATGATGACTGACAAGATGAGGTTTATCACTGTGAGATTTGGTGCCAAACCAGATTTAAAAGGTAAAACACTGCATCTGAAAGTAGCAACAATCCTTGTTGACTTGTATTTCATTTAAGCCTGTATCAAATGTCTACGTTACTATTGAACTATTTTACCTCCTTTTTGACACGAGCTTTGTGACTCGGTGAGCGACTCGGGGCCATTTGACATTCTTGTTCACCAACCATGACAATATGTTTGCAGAATATGTATGTTTGTATGATGATTAGCGATACTTAAGCGCATAAGAAGGCTTCTTACATGCCAATAATGTGCCAATCGTCATACATGAAAGTATACAAACATGCGACTTTCCTTCATGTTACAGCACCAACCACAAAGGACAAGGTTCCCGAATTTGACCCGATGGTTCATTAAATAATTAGAAATCACCGTATGTTTCCATAAATCTGTCCTATATTTCAAATAACTGCATAAATACGATGCCTTTCAAAAAATGAAGAATGCATATCCAAATGTCCTCGTAAACAATAATCTGCAGACAAATCCACTAAAATAAGTCATGTTAATTAATTAGCAATAAATGACGATTCAGGATGTCAAGTCTTCCGAAAAATCCTGATGAAATTTATGCTACACTCACATTTTGTACTGGCGTACTTACTTTAAACAAGTTTTATGTAGAACACGGATTTTTTTCAAGTTCGGTTGTGTGTTGGGCATTGTGCCTTGTATGTTTTTATTATGTTTCTGCGCCTGACTGGTTACATTGAGTGCTGCCTTCCCTGTCTGACTTAATATTATCTTTTTGCAAAGGCATAAAGGTGTAAAGCATGCAGACTGTCATCATAAATTTTGGGAAGGTTTTACGTAATTACTCATCATAAAAATTAATAAAAATGCATTTTTTGATAAACATTACCTAATCTGTTAGCGACTAGTTAATGCTATAAACAATAAAACACAACCAGCGTTTTCAGCTATATACACCAAGAGGAAGCCACGGTGTGTACGAACTACCGATAAAACACAGGTACATAATTATTCATTATTTCTTAAGTATAGTACGTCTATGGCACTAGTACGCTTCCATACTTACTTACGTACGTCCGCGGTATCCATTGACCTTTGATTCCAAAACTCTACCATCGTATTTGTATTATGTCTGAATATCACAATTGTTATATCTAATAAATGCTCATGTGCGTGGCACCAGGAGACGGTTTCTTAAAACCATTAGTATAGTACCATTGTTAACAACTCCGTAAATATTCTGAATAATGTCAATTTTCTACCGTTTAATTGCTCACGTGTCAGATGTGAACTATTCTAGCAGTATTATTTATTCTAAACACGATTTGGAATAAATCTGGAACCAATTATAAAGTCTTAGAAATAATTGTTTTATAAGATTTTATTTCAAGATTAATTGCTTGGGAATGAATTAGATAACGCTATTCTATTGATCACTGATTATTTATCGTCAATTAATGCGTCTCTCGGTGAATAATAAAATATGAAATATACAAATACGAGTATAATCACGCATGTTAATTAAATTTAACATGCGTGGTATAATGCATTACCGCTAAAGACCTAAATCATATGGAGCAGTCACAAAGAAAGTTATTTCGAATTATTAAATTCACTAATTTTGTGTATGTACAATGTAATCTACGACGGCAATATCCTTTTGCACATAATTCCACTCGCATCTATAGGCTAAAAGAAAATATTGGCGTTTGCATGAAGTATTTTGATAAGAAAAAAATACTTCGATTTTCTTACGGTTTCTTATGATATCACATATTGTATTGTTACACACACTCTGCAATTGTAGCCGGTCCAAGAACGCTTGTTAATAGTTATGGCTCGGTATGTGTAGTTGTTCAAAGCCGAGACAATCTCGTACAATGTACGTCTTTTAATTAAATTCGTATGTTCTTTGAGCGGAAACTAACTACTTTGGCATTATTGTGTTCTTCGAATTTCTTAATTAGAAGTTCGCTACGGTTATAAGTCATGCATATGCCGGGTTAGTCCGCTTAGAATTGCAATGTTTTGGAAGCATTGTGCTTAGCATGTCCTTGAGCAAGTGTCCAATATTCTGTCCTAGATAAATTTCTGAGGTTGTTGGAAACAGGGCTGTGTTCCAATTAATTATTTATACCACTTGTAGGAGCCTGAGGATATATATGACGTTTGACATTCGCGTGTAAACGAGCATGGCACGCTAGCAACATAAAGATAAGAAAAATTAACTATATAACGCTGGCTAAGAAGACCATATGGTTGTAAGTTCTGAAACGCCAATTTGAGAAAAGAACAATAACTGTCCGAAAACTTACTTGTACTTATTACTTAAGAAAAAACAAGCATTTTCTACTACAGTTTGGTCAACATGACCTCTTCAGATTTGGATAAAAGTGGGTTCATAAGGTGCGCCTCGTGGTGTAGATTACCAATATGTATGAGTCTTATAAGGTGGACAGTAGCACTTACTGCCTTATTCATCTAAGCGAGCAATATATCCAGCATTTGTCTTACTCAAGGAACCGGAAGAGTGCAGTTTTTCTTGCACACATGTTTATGAGGATTGTTAATGAATATTTTATCACATTTCCATGTCAGTGAGCCTAATCGATCAGGATCAGCAAATACAAGTAACAATCTCCCTGCATATCAAAATTATAGGGAATTTTATGACGCAAAAAGAGCTACATGTTTGCCTTAATAATGATTAGATGAAATATTGATATTATATTTGTAATTAACGTAATGCGATCCGCTATTTTATCATGCTAATAAACAATCAATACACTGCGTGACCATTGGATTTGTTTAAAATAGTTTTCACCGCGATTCTGTCGTTGCTTTGCCGTATATGTTGGAATCGGTAGCCAATCGCATACAGACGACTCTCTGCGCGTGGAACGTACAGGCGGTAAAAGGCGCGCGATTCCAATACTACATTGTGACGGAAAGGATCGCTAATACCTGACACACAATATTCCAGGATTTTCAGTTTTAATAACAATGAAGTGGATTTTTGCTGAATTGCTGGGTTGTCTCATAATTTACCAAGGTAAGGTTATATTACATATGTCTTCGGTGGTTTCTTATGAGATAAGGGGATTTCCCCCAATAGGCCTAATAGAATTAGTTCAAACTTTGCACATATACAGTGTATCATATTCGAAACAAAAACGTGAAAAATAATCATGCCATCGTGATTGTTTAATTAGGAGTTATCTGCCCTTGGATACGCAAATGTCACCAGTGAGAAAACATTAGTTTAAGGACAGATAACTCCTAAACAGGTTTTGGGACCTATAATTATTTTTGTATTTTTCTGTTTCTAATATGATATTGTGTTCTTTTAGGTATACAAAGTTTGAACAAATTCTATAAGATCTATTGGGATTTTTTTGCCCCATCTCTCAAACAAGAAACGACATCGAACGTCTTTAATAGTTATGTTTACTTAAAATCATTATACGTAATCATGAGGCATTCCCTTGTTTAGAATGAGAAGGTCTAAGACTTATGCATAATAGAAATCTGCACACCAAGGCGCTTCTTATGAGCCTATTTTCATGAAAATCGGACGTGGTCATGTTGACCAAACTGAAATTTAAAAAGCTTGTTTTTCCATAAGTAAAGAGTAGTTTTCAGATATCTCTTTCTTGTTTTTTCAAAATTTTGATTTTGTACTTACGACCTTCTTATTCTAAGCCAGCAATTTGGTCGTACATTGTCGATATGTATATTAATTGTTGATTATGTTATTGTCGTTAAATTGTTTTTGTCTATATCAGGGGGTTTACATACTATCTGTCTATCTAAAGAACAGATCCTGTCTATATTGATTGGAACTTTGTACAGTAATCAAAGGACAATGAATGATATAAAAACTTTACCAAATGAAAACAAAAAGTGTTGCGAAAAAATGAACCACTTCGGTATTAACACAAGGCATTCGTGCTCGTCATTTTGTTGTCGGTGGTTACAGTTTGTAATAACATGAACATGTGAAATAGATTAAAATTTTATTTTTTCTTGTTTCTAAACAATTAGCTGATTTAAATGTACACTACATGTATATGTATAGACTGGCATAAACAATATAGTATGTACTAGTATATGGCCAGAATAAATAAAACAGCAAAAAGGTTAGATAAAAAGAATGAATCTCACTGTTTCGCCAATTATATTTTTTACACCATAGTCACATGATACGTAAAACCCTATTTTTGCAAAAAGGTTCTCGGAGATCTTGCGAAATGCCAGTGAAAAGTCAATCAAATCTATGAAAAAATCATACCGGTGTTTTTCTACCAGGGTGGTGTCACATACATTTGTGATTAAAAAAAATGAGATTCCAAGCGTGTTATTATTTAAAAAATCTTCAAACCGGTTGCAGTGGTTTTTAAATTGTTTAAATTTTAATGACCATGTAATGTTCGGCACCTTTAAAATATTTCAAATCGAAAACACAAATACAAATGCATTTTGTAATTTTACAATTATGATTATCAAGTTGGTCAAAACATAATGATAAATCTCCCCTGCGTAAGAAAACATGAAGGAACTTCGGATGAGCATTCCAGCAATGTAATCTACACTAAACATAATAGAACATTGAATATAATATTATAAACATTTTCTAAGTTGTATACTTTCCTTCCAACCGCGGGTGTACGTTCTTGAAAAGCCCATGTAAATTATTTGACGACTTTAGTTCTTGCCATGCTGTAAATTGTTCCAACAGTTTGATACCTATTGTATTTAAGAACTAAAATCTCTTATCAATGGTCTGGCGCATAATTTCGTCTTTAAATGGTCTTCGAATATTATAAGTAATTTTCTGTTCACCGATGATGCATACTGCGACTATAGACGGCGTACAATTTCCGGCAGACTGTCAACATGTCAACACGGGCAATATATTTGGTATAGATAAATTGAAGATAAATTCAGATTTTAGAGTAGCACTTTGGTATTCTGTCACCAAACGGAATTTTGGTGCCTAAATATTCCCCAACATTTGTAACGAGGACAGAACATCTAAATGCAGCTTTAGCATGGGGATTACGGACCATTTTGTGTCTTCTATCTTAGTTACAGCGGACAAGAGTGACTGGCAATACTGCACAGGAAAAGTGCTACAGAGGTAGGCAAGTGATCTAGTGGTAACAGCTACTGACTGCTGAGCCGAAGGTTGTTGGCTCGATACCGCCCTCAACCGGGTAAAAAGAAACGCTAAAATTCATTATTTCCCGCCTAACAGAACTTACTTCAGTAACAGTCTTTCGGGCGAAACTTTAAAACGGACGTCCCGTGCGGGATGCTAAATACGTCAGGCACCACGTAAAATAATTAGGAACTGGGACGTCTTTTCTTCTGTAACAATTTGACTGAAATAATCTACCTTTAACATTAGTTGATATCTGCCTTTGAACTCGTTTGGATCATTCTTGTACTGATAAGCATATGGCATTGAATCGGTCAACAAAACGCTGTTTTCAGTATGGGAAGAATTGCTTGGAAAACGCATATTAACAAACCGACCAGTTTATTTTGCTATGTGATCATGTATACATACATACATAGTGTTTCTTTTGTAAATCATATTTTTTGTATTGTGATGAGGTGCGGTATGGAAGGATTATAACTTGTTTAGTTGGGCATTGTGCCTTTTATTTTTTCTGTGCTTGACTGGTTCAGGTGGGCATTGTACCTTGTGTGTTTTTAATATTTTCTGTGCTCGGCTGGTCAAGCTGAGTGCTGACTTCCCTATCTGACTTAATATTATATTTATGCACAAATCAAAAATATTTTTTGTTCTGTTCTGTATTATATTACCATTATTTGACAGTATTGATTGAAGTATATCAATTTTAATTCGTGCATGTACTATACTAGTGAAGTAGTTGTAGATCTATACATGTATTAATTAGTTTTAGACAAAAATGCAGTGTCGGTTAAGACTACAAAGTACGAGTATTTATTAAAACACACATAAAAGAAGCTAATTGATTATCATGACAACCATTTCAAGTTTAACTGATTTTGCATCAATTCATATGTGGCCCTTGTAATTTAATCCACACCCGCCATATTACAGCGAAAGCATGCGGCATGTTTTACTACATAACGATAAAATATATAATAATCGATTAGAATGCTACATTGTATATTAACTATCGATGGGTTTCTATTATCTTCGTGTTTTATTCAACATTGAACAATAAAACAAGCACGTTAATTCAATACAAACAATAAAATGTTGCGAGATTTATTGTATTACCACAGTCAACCACTGATAGTGATAGTTTACAGCAATCACAAATCATGCCGATAAAATCAACCAATCACTATCCAGAGTGGTCGTTCTTGATAAGCTCTGTACATCGATACTAATTAAGAACGACAACTCAGACAATAGATTGGAAATCAACAGGAAGTCTGTGGCTGACGTTGAGTAACGTATAACAAAGGATTCTGTTACTAGATATTTTATCCAAACACGATTGAACTGACATATATTTATATAATTATATTTGTTTTTTTATACCAAAGATCTAAACCCACAGATTGGACACTAAATTGAAAACTGAGAGAAAATGCAAAATAACACGCAGCAGGTTGTTATTTTGCATCAAACGTTTTTGTTTGTCATCCTTATTTAATGACCAACGTCTCATTTTGATGAGCTCAGTTTCTTCTACTGCACGAGGTAACATGTTGTGGTGTAACTTTTATAGAATTCAAAAAAAATATGATTTGAATGAGGCAAATCAGGTATTTTCTGAGAACCTTGGAATTTCCATTAAAATGATAGTAGGTCTGGCTCTTTGTGTAATAATGGCAGAATATATAAAACGATAGATATAAAATGAGTTGATGATTTTTTTCGAACTAAGCTAAACATGCATCATGATGAAATAAATCCGTAATTTGACCTACCATACTACAACGAGCATGTCAGTGCGACAAGGGTATACATGTATTTATATACACAGTATAGCAATACCACGTGACTTTGACACATATGCTACAAATCCAAGACGAAATATGTCAACATTGAACAACAAAAATTGCCGTAAGTACCTTATTTCTATACCGATTTCTATGAAACATAAGTCAAAGGGAATATGTATTAAAGGGACTGCCTCACATGTTGATGTATTGCAAAAATGAAATATAACTGTCAACTATTGGTATAGTTGGTTGTATATCCCATAAACAACCACACTGACATCTAAAATTACTTGAGAAACTTCGGCATTTTGTAGTTATTTAGTATTTTTACATCAAAAATTCTATAGGGTATTAATACCCTATAGAATTAACACTACTATTACTTAAATTGCCATAAATTTGTTCGCATTTGATAAAAACGAATCGAAATACCTCACTGATATTTACGCTGTAGTTTGTTGATGTTACAGTTCAATCACATGTGAATTACATAATTCCCAAAGCATGTTAGAAGGAAACTTAACGCTTTGTTTTCAAGAAAAAAATACTCAGTGGGCGATATCGAGAGTGGTTAAAATTGCTTATTTGTACCAAATCTTTCATATATCAACCGTCGGTGGCTTTCTATTACATCAATACTTGGTTAGGTTAGAAACTCACGATATACAAAAAGTTTAGCCCAATCTGTGAGGCAGTACCTTTAAGCTTTCCACGAAATGTAGGATCCCTATCAGCTGATGGGCTGTTTTGTCCAGTATTCTATGGGAAATTAGAACAGAAGACGACGGTTGGAAACTGTAGTCCGATCGCATACAACCACTCCGAAGATTCACAGGATGCTGGAAAAAACACACCATCAGCTGAAAAAGATCCTATATTCCATGAAAGCATAATATACTAAAGCAAATACCCTTTCTCTCAGGCTGGGGTATGTGTTAAGATATCGCTGCAGAAAGTATTATACTTACGGTTATTTTTGTTCTCAAATGGAAGACATTTTTTTCTTGGATGTGTAGCCTTTAGTGATGCAAGAGTCCTATGTTATTGTTATAGTACATGTACACTGCTACCCGGACGTACAGACGTTTAAAACATAGACACGACCATGAATACTTATATTTCATCTCCAATACACACAAAAGCTTTCCATTATAAATGAGTAACCGCAACAAGAATAGTTTATTATTGTAGAAATAACACGGCATTGTTATGTATCTAATTAATTAGTGTTGACATTCAGCCGTTAATTCCTTACGGAAGTATGTAATCATAATTAGAAAATTAGAACTATTAATAATGACTAGTACACCTTATTCACCAGTTAATTGAAACCACACACACAACCCCAGGGAATGATTGTGATTTTTACTCTTTATTTTCAAACCCCTGGTAAAATTTCTACACGGGTCATAAAGATGATTAACCCCCCCCCCCCCGCAAATTGCCCCCGCACTGCGGGGACATGAATAATTTGTACTGTTCGATTTTAAACCAGTGAAATCCAACATTAAATTTGCACTTTTAGAAACAATGATCGCCCGGCTATGACTCCTGCAAAAAAGTATTGTCACGGCTATATTCCCCCCGCTATTTTGACGCGAAACATAGCCCATTACTCAACCGGCAGTGACGATGGGGACATTGGAAAGGTAAACACACGGGACAGTTCCCTCGCTATCCTCCGCCCATCCCGGGCTTGGGGACCGTGGTTTCATTTGACTGGTGCATTAGTTAATTAGCTGTTTTTTACGTATGCAAGTTGTTTATTATATACTTGATTTCTCCGTTCGTCAGCAGCTGTGAACTTTTCCTTTAAAAAGCTGTGTGATATACTGTGTGAACTATCCATTTATAAGCTCTGTGATAAATTCCTTTATATGCTGGGTGATATATCCGTTTATACACTCTGTGATTCATTTATACGCTGTGTGATATATCTATTTATAAGCTGTGTGATATACCCTTTTACAAGCTTGTGATATATCCCTTTACAAGCTGTGTGATATATCCCGTGTGATATATCCGTTTATAAGCTGTGTGATATATCCGTTTATAAGCTGTGTGATATATCCCGTGTGATATATCCGTTTAAAAGCTGTGTGGTATATCCGTTTATAAGCTGTGTGATATATCCGTTTAAAAGCTGTGTGATATATCCCGTGTGATATATCCGTTTATAAGCTGTGTGGTATATCCGTTTATAAGCTGTGTGATATATTCGTTTATAAGCTGTGTGATATATTCGTTTATAAGCTGTGTGATATATCCCGTGTGATATATCCGTTTAAAAGCTGTGTGGTATATCCGTTTAAAAGCTGTGTGATATATCCCGTGTGATATATCCGTTTATAAGATGTGTGATATATCCGTTTATACGCTGTGTGATATATCCCTTTATACGCTGTGTGATATATCCCTTTATAAGCTGTGTGATATATCCCTTTATACGCTGTGTGATATATCCCTTTATAAGCTGTGTGACTAAACATACATTCATTGTAAACCTAGATTGTACATACCTTAGTTTCGACAATTTGTTTGATGTTACTATTGACAGAAATTAAAGGTAGGGCTAAAAGTTTTAATGTCATGGTAATCAAAGGGGTGTGTCTTACTAAATAACGTGCAATAACAACCATGCACGGAAGTTATGGGACATGTAGGCGTTATGATACAAACGAGATAGAGAAAAACACTTGAATGTACTATTTAGTCAAGTGGTCCACCCTCGACAAAATAACATAACCTCGTACTTTAGTAACTGTCACTTACGTACCGTTAATTCACAAATGGACGATGAATCCATATTACAGACAGAATGAAAGAAAGTTAATGGACATATTCTATTAATTTATAAGGTTTCTTAAAAACTGTGTTAGAAATAATGGAATGTTGATAACTGTTATTAAGTGAATTGGTCGGGATGACAAAGGTCACCAATATAGCCTAATACATGTGCTGGTTTTATGTTTTTTATACGTTTGCTCTCAATATAATTCGTTAAACTTTAATTTATAAGCTGAAGACGTTTTCCCAGTTTTCTGCATCAGGCCAGTTGACTGTGATTTTGTGTGATGTATCTCCCTTATCGCCCTCTTTAATATCAATGATAGAATGGTCGACAAGCCCTTCTCTTTATCGCAATAAAGTGTATTTTGCTCATCGCCTTTCCTAATATTCGTATGTCTTACATCGGAATCCTAATTCTGATTATAGATAAAGCGTTGCATTTGTACACCGCCTTTCCTCATATTCGTATGTCTCTTATAAATGGTAAGTTTTGCTCGGGATCCATGTGGAGAGGTGTAAAGCATGCCCTTATTTTAGCGTAAATTACAACGTGTTACTGTCAGTAATGTTGGCACTACGGGCAGTAATATTGCAATGTTGTTAAACAACGTTTCCCCTCGTTTAGCGTTATTACAAGTCAGTAATGTTGGCAATACGGGCAGTAATATTGCGATGCTGTTACACAACGATCTCCCTCGTTTAGCGTAATTACAAGTGCGTAATGTTGGCAATACGGGCAGTAATATTGCGATGCTGTTACACAACGTTTTCCCTCGTTTAGCGTTATAACAAGTCAGTAATGTTGGCAATACGGGCAGTAATATTGCGATGCTGTTACACAACGTTTTCCCTCGTTTAGCGTAATTACAAGTCCGTAATGTTGGCACTACGGGCAGTAATATTGCAATGTTGTTACACAACGTTTCCCCTCGTTTAGCGTTATTACAAGTCAGTAATGTTGGCAATACGGGCAGTAATATTGCGATGCTGTTACACAACGTTTTCCCTCGTTTAGCGTAATTACAAGTCCGTAATGTTGGCACTACGGGCACTAATATTGCAATGTTGTTAGACTTTTTATTGCCAACTTTGCACCGAATCCTATCTTCCCTATAATTTCTCTTGAGCGACCATTCCCCAGGGAGGGACCTGCTCAGTACGTACTGGCAAAAGGAGAAGAAGAAGAATGTTAGCTATCCTTACAACTAAGGTCGAGCAGTTCACTCGATTAATACAAGAAAAACACTTGTACGAGTAATAGCCCGTTTGTTGTGCAACAATTGTTCTCATTGTATTAATTTTGTAAATACAAAAATGTTAGACTAGTGAAGATCTACTAACAAGTCGTACGAGAGGTGCCCAACTTTTATTTGAACAGAGTTGAACATCTGATATTTTTCACGCTGACACGGTATAATCGAAATGTTTCTATACAGCCATGTGTATTAATGAGTCGACTAACATATAGACTCGTTGTTTTTTTAAATTTGCAATTTAGTTAGACACCAAATCAACAATTACGTAGGGTCATTGTATTAAGCTTTTTTAAGACCAAAAACTCCCATTGATGGTGTAAACATTGATCGAGTGTAATCAATGTTGGTTTGTCGTTAAGATTCCAAAATCTATGAATGCATGTCAGTTAGACTTCGGTATTTACTACTCTGGTACAATAAATTTGTATTCCTCAGGTAACTAATGATGTGATTGTGGTGGGGTATGAAGCTGAGTCTTGACCAATACACCATGTTCCAGACATTGCCGTCAGGAAAAAGATGTGGCAAACATTTTGTTCAAAAACGATTTTAAACGTTAAGAGTATAGTACAGAGATCTGCTTTGTGCCTTGGTAAAATAAATATGAGTTCTATTTTATTAGTTTTAACAAACAACAACACAAGTCATGCAACCGGGCGCAAACTCATGTTGCTTAACGAATGTAAACTTTTTGGTAGTCTCGTAGCGTTTCTCAAATAGCAATATGTTCTTTTACCGTAAATACCTCAATGATAAAGCATGTTCTCATACGAGGTGACAAAGTTATCGAAATTACAGTTTTGTTGTAGCATAAACAGGGGTTACAGACGATTGTCTCCCTTGTAATTTTTTGGTAAAATTGCTGGTTAACAACGATTTTTTTCAAAGTTTGGCATTCACCATTTTCGAAATTACTTGAGTGATAGTTCCGAAGGATACTCCTCCCTTCATTGAAATATCCATTTTATTTATTGGATTTAACCTACTTATCGTACAACCGATGTGTACTATTATTGAAGGGATCGTCACTTTTTGGCATTTTATAATGTTTTGTGTAATTTCACATATTAGAGCAACAGGACGTAAAACGACCTTCTAGTGACGACAAATACGGATAATCTTCACAGAAACGATATAACCATGATCTATTAACACATTCTTAGTGCTTCTTAAGGAGCATTTGACCTTCAAAAAGCCAAAATCCACACCCTCTTCAAAATTGCTGATTTCGGCTCGAATAAAATTGCAAACAAACCAAACAGTGAGTGCAAATGATACTTGATACATTAATTTACGAGGTTCAAAAGAGTTATTTCATTTATATCGGGTATGCATGAAAATATTGGATATTCAACGCTGTTCAAATACAAGTATATGTAAATCGGATACATTGAATTGCTTGCTTAGAGTGCATCGTAATTGCCGTGTGTGTTTTTAAGTGTTTCAGGATTATTTCTGTCAATGCTATCAACTGTTTGTGAAGCTTAAAACAGGAGAACAAATACTTCCGTGTTAGTGATCTAGGAATACGTTGACAATTTCGTAACAATCTGCCATTTAGTCAGCTTATGCTCAGTTCCACTTTTTGATGTTCTCTTGGCTTATTAACGTCAGACTTCGTTTGATGAGTAATTTGTATACAATTTACAATAAAGGAACACATCTTCTGGATAATGTATGAGATTTTTATATAATGTAAAATTATTTGGCTTCGCATAATTAGGAATTAATACCACTGAGAATTACAGCCTATCCCATAAATATTATAGTACATGTAGGTTGTTATTCGGTATTTCGTTGATGTCATGCGATAATAAAAGTTAATGTGAACATAACATGAACCACTGTGTTTGACTATATTCTTGTATATTTCATAATTTAATATAATAAAAGCAAAAAAGATAAGTGTCTGGGATAGACAATTACAATTATCTTATTATTGAATGTTTCGTTTTATTTCTAAGCAAATTCCTTCTGCTACTAAAAGGAGCACAGTGAAACATTTTGCCTTTCATGAAATCTTCAAAAGAAAACCTTTATAATATTAACTTGTATCAATTTTTTAGCTCACCTGTCACAAAGTGACAGAGTGAGCCTTTGTGATCACTCTTCGTCCGTCGTCCGTCCGTCCGTCCGTCTGTCCGTCCGTCGTCCGTCCACAATTACTTGTGTAGACACTAGAGGTCACAGTTTCAGCTTAATCATTATGAAACTTGGTCACAATGATCATCTCAACAAAGTCTAGGTCAAGTTCGATATTGGGTCATCCGGGGTCAAACACTAGGTCACAAGGTCAAATCATAAAAAAACCTTGTGTAGTCACTAGAGGTCACAATTTTGGCCTAATCGTTATGAAACTTGGTCACAATGATCATATCAACACAATCTAGGTCAAGTTTAATATCAGGTTATCCGGGGTCAAAATCTAGGTCACAGGGTCAAATCATAGAAAAACCTTGTGTAGTCAGTAGAGGTCACAATTTTGGCCTAATCTTTATGAAACTTGGTCACAATGATCAGCTTAACAAAATCTAGGTCAAATTGATATTGGGTCATCCAGGGTCAAAAACTAGGTCACAAGGTCAAATCATAGGAAAACCTTGTGTAGTCACTAGAGGTCACAATTTTAACTTAATCTTTATGAAACTTGGTCACAATGATCATCTCAACAAAATCTAGGTCAAGTTTGATATTGGGTCACCCGGGGTCAAAAACTAGTTCACAAGGTAAAATCATAGAAAAACCTTGTGTAGTCACTAGAGGTCACAATTTTAACTTAATCTTTATGAAACTTGGTCACAATGATCATATCAACAAAATTTAGGTCTAGTTTGATATCGGGTCATCTGGGGTCAAAAACTAGGTCACAAGGTCAGATCATAGAAAAACCTTGTGTAGTCGCTAGAGGTCACAATTTTGGCCTAATCTCTATGAAACTTGGTCTCAATGATTATCTCAACAAAATCTAGGTCAACTTTGCTATTGGGTCATACGGGGTCAAAAACTAGGTCACAATGTCAAATCATAGAAAAACCTTGTGTAGTCACTAGAGGTCACAATTTTGGTCTAATTTTTTTGAAACTAGGTCACAATGATAATCTAAATGAAATCTAGGTCAAGTTTAATATTGGGTCATCCAGGGTCAAAAACTAGGTCACAAGGTCAAATCACTTCAATATGTCATGTGTTCTAAATGTGATGTAAAATATAAAGCATAAGGCAATATAAAAACCTTGTACATGTGTCACAAGTTGGTTTTAACCTTGTGTCGGGTTCGAGTCCTACTCCAACCCTTGACCATCGTCCCGATCTCCGGTTGTAGTTAGTTGTAGTTATAGGGTACAGAGTACAACAGTAGTGACTGTACGACCATGTCATGTAGTATACACTTGCTTAAATAACACCTTACATACCTAATCTCTGTCTATTGTTATGGTAATTACCTTAGTGAGTGACCAATCGATGTCGAGACACCAATCATAACTTGTGTATGATTGATGCATTGCACATCGATTGAATGCTATTGCTTTATCTTCAATTATTAAATATATTATTTCAACATATTTACGGGTAATTATCATAACAATATACTTCTATTACTTGATTTTACATCTTGGGCTAATTAAATGTATAGTTTATAATCATATGTATAGGTTTATGTCATGTTTTAAACCGTCCGTAATTCCGTCATTGTCGCCATTTTACATGGTGATGTAGATTTTGTGAATTTATAGGAATTTGGATTTAGGATTATTTTGGTGACGATGGTCAAGGGTTGGAGTAGGACTCGAACCCGACACAAGGTTAAAACCAACCTGTGACATATTCAATAGAGGCTACCATTTGGGGTGAATGACAGGTGAGCGACATATGGCCCTTTGGGCCCTCTTGTTACATTATCACATACATTTGACAATGTGACATTGTGTTAGACAGGAAGACGTATATGGACACGCTCACTCTCCATTTACGATAAAACAAAATGCCAGTCAGTTTCCCAACAGTGTAGTCTGCTATTAACATATTAGTCAGGCAGATTGGTGAAAAAATTGTGGGTTTGATGATAAAAGCATGAAACTTGGTATGATGATAGTATATGCTATTCTAAAAAATATTAGATATGGACCCACTTTGTCAAAACAAAATGGCGGCATTTTTTAAAGATGGCGGCCATCTTACTACTTTTAACAGCTATATTGAGTTAGAAGTAAGTAGATCTACCCTCTTTTCTCCCTATTGCTTTCATATTGTTTAAAATACATCTAATCAATATTGAAACACATTATTATCAGCCTTTTACATATTCTATCCATCCATGGAACAACGGTTTTGAGTATTGATGGCGCCATTTATTCAAATGAACTTTCCAACAAAATAACGCTTGTAATTGGCGAATATAGAACCTTTCTACTAATACAGGTATGTAAATTTAAAAAGTTTATGGGTATGCATGAAACAGTGTTAAATCTGATTCGATTGTGTACGGATTGATAGCTTTTTAATGAAATGTCATATAATTTCGCGACCCGGAAATATTACAGTGAAGTTTGTCAGAGGTTCCCATATTGTTTACCACGCATATATAACCATTAAAACGGGAGATATGCAATGCTAGACTTAACAAAACATTACTCTGTTTGCAATATACAGTATTTTATGATAAATACCACAACCGTCAAATATAATTCGTTTTTAAATAGAAAATAGTCTAGCAAATAGCTATAATTTTACTCTTCTTAACATGAAGGGAATGACTGTGTAAATATATTGTCTTTAAAGATATGTCACAAACTGTAAAACTAGCTATTCCTGGCAAATCTACATCTTCGTCTTTAAACTTTGACTAGAGAGTGTGTTTTCTGCCAAGTCACCACGTTAGAAGAATTTCAATGTCCTGCTAAAACGAAACATACTGATCAAGAAGTTGGCGCGGGTTACAAGAGTCTTGAAGCGTAAATTGAAAGATGTGAATCGCTACAATGGTTGCCTGTGCCCATTCCCTTAGATTTGTTGAATAATAGTAACGGTTTCGCTGTTACTATATACATGTACAACAATCAAGCAAAATGGC
Source organism: Spisula solida (assembly GCA_947247005.1). Lineage (NCBI taxonomy): Eukaryota > Metazoa > Mollusca > Bivalvia > Venerida > Mactridae > Spisula > Spisula solida. The sequence goes on along the minus strand of OX365945.1, from coordinate 24,046,404 downwards.
ATAAATCATGTTGAAACAAATTATCCGTTTTAAAACTATTAAGGTATGAAACTCATAAGAGGGAAGAATCCGGAGTGGAGAAATCTGCCGCACCGAACAAGGTTACTCGAGAGTGTTGGGTCGTCAACGATGACAATGACGAAGTATTGTTTTTTTGTGCCCAAACATCCGGGGAGTTACATGAAAAATCTACATTTAATATTGACACAAAAGTTAGGAAGTGTGCATTAGATCTGCTGGACACAGTCCTTGCAAAATTAAGTGTTGGTGATATCATTTCCCAGGAAGGTAAATATGACAGAAAATGGTTCAAATAGTCTAGTACATGGCATAGTTCTTGCAGAATTAGTTGCATATAGTGAGGAATCACGCACTGAGACAGATGTTATACTTATATTCAAACTGGTTGATCTTACAAGACTGTACATTTCCCGTCTTGAACAATTTGGTGTTGAACCAAGTAATAGAATACATTCCTCTGATTTGAAAAATCGGTTATTAGCAGCTATACCAGATTTACAAGCATATACACAGGGGAGAGATGTTATTCTTATCTTTAATGACGATATTGACAATGCTCTAAGACAGTCAACATTCATAAATACTGATAATGATGCATTGGTGCTTTCGAAGGCAGCACAACTTGTCCGACAGGAGATGTTTAACACCAAGTATAATTTCAGGATTCTGTTCCACAGTCTTTAAAGTCGTTGATAGCCATGATACTTGGAGGTCCAAACATTTAGACTCAATCTGGTAACTTTATCGAAACCCAAAGTACTCTCACAATAGCACAATTACTTGAGTTGAATTGCACCAATCACAGAAAGAAAGATTCAACATATTAATCTTTTCATATTACGCGACAGGGAACCACCACTTCCAGTGTATCTTGGTCTTATTATTCATGCCGAAACTAGAACATGTGGCCTGGCCGAAATGCTTAACAGTCTTGGAATGTCAATTTCATATGATAGAGTAATACAACTTTCTACAGCATTAGGCAATTCAATATGTGACCAATATGCCGCCGTCAATGTCGTTTAACCAGCTAAACTTAGACATGGTATATTTACAGCAGCTGCAGTTGATAATATAGACCACAATCCAAGCTCTTCTACAAAACAAGGCCCGCTGCATGGTACAACGATTTCGCTATTCTAGAATCGTTCAAAGGAGCGATCAATCACACCTTTCAATACATTGAAAATAAATATGAACATTTAAAATCATTACCAGAGTCATATTTAGTCGTACCGCCTGCAGTTCTACCACACGGGCGATCTGAAATGCCAGCTGTCCATGGTCCACTAATGAGTGATTGTTCCCACATGACAAATGCTTTAAGTGTAGAAACGAGATACGTAAAAACTATGAAATATTTTCATTCAACGGACATATTATTCTGATTGCCTATTAGCTATATGTGTTATATACGTCTATGCGCCTGAAAAGTGAAGTTAATGCTAGTACATTCATGCTTAATGTTCAATATACATACATACTCTTAATTCTCGATCATGTACTAGATTGGATTTTCTGTCAAACTGCTGTTGGAAATGAACATACACCCATTAAAATAGATACAGAAAACATATCTATAACATTCGAATGGATTTATGTATCACCATTCCTATTTATGATGTGGCCTTCAACATACTTTTAAGTATATACGTATGTAGACATTACATTGCTTGAAATAGTACTCACCATGGTACACGATAATAATATCTAAAATACAAATTGTTCACTTTCATTCTGTTAGTGAATAACCTAAGCATGATGGTAATTAATAAAGGGTTAAATATATTATCTATATAGCTACCATTATGCACATAACCATGTTAATATACATGTATAAACTATATAACATGTGGCATATATATTAGCATGTATTAACAAATTTTAGCAGGGCATCATATACTTTTAACTATGTACTGGCATATGATAGCTTTAGCTAATGCATGTTCTTTAGCACATGTACCATTTGTATGTGGTTGAACTATGTCAGCGATGTGTTTCAATCAGAGAACATTGATGATATTATTGTATCCTGATCGGCTTTTCATGCAAATCAGATAGATACGACCGAATCTAAACATCTGGCTATTTCTTCTCTACCGCCATTATTCTTTAAGGATGTTCGAAAAGTTGGCAGGCTAGCCGCCTAGCGACCTTTGAGGGGGCTAAATCTACTGCGATGATTCGTCATTCGATGAACATAGCTTAACAATGTGTGACTTTTCTCAATCACGTACAGGTACCTGTATTGGCCTGCGACCTACCATTTTATGCTTTAGCAAAATCAATTCCATGGAACTGCCCGGAAAACTTCTCTGGGTGTCATGGTGTAGTCCTTTTCGGTGGTCTTCATATTGAACTTGCTGCGCTGAGATCAATTGATGACTTGTTAGATAATAATGGTTAGACAAGTGCTTTAATGCAAGCTAATGTTGCTTCAGTAGGAACCGCTGACTCATTCCTAAAGGCTTCACATGTGTCTAGAACTACCCATTCATACCAGGTTACAGCGTGTGCGTTAAACATACTGATGAGGAGATCTTACAAGATCAAGATCTTCAGGGAACTGACATTAGCTCTGAAGAGTGGCGACAACAGTGATAATCTGAGAATCCATTGTTTCACTTCTGGTCTGTTACCATAAGGTTTCAATTAACGATTCTTATATTCGTTCGGTCACTACGTCAAGCCAATTTTGTGCTTTACAAAGACTCCCTAACTGCATTGAATTCCTTTTTTTGCACTTGACCATCCAAATTATGCAAGATGGCGTCCTGTTCTTATTCGTGGCATGATGAATTTGCAACACACGGCTCCAAGTGGTGAAACTGAAGTCATTAAGGACAATTTTGTCACTCGCAAAACAAATAGTAAGTTTTCGTGCATTTGCGATTGATTATGCGTACAAACATAACAACAAACTTGTAAACAGTGGAGGAGGTGCTATTGGGTTGACCGAAAACATGTCACAATTACTACGTTGGATGGTTTCTGGTACTGAAATGGCGCGTGTGTTAAATGAGTTTCAGCTGTCGCAAGAGGTTATTAAGTTCAATCAAAGCAAAGAACTTGATGTCAATGAAAAAGGGCGGATATGTTATGTACAGCTTTATGCAAATTTTTATGTGGTGGTCGTTGTGACCGAGATTAAACCTAGACTTACCCAAGATATCCGCTATTTTGAATATTACAACAGCATTATATATATTTTAATTGTCAAATGTACTGTAGACATGTAGTTAGTAACATTTGAACACAAATAAACTCAAAATAACCGCCTCCTATATTTATTAGTCGTTGGTTGACATATTTTTATAGTACCAGATTTGTCATTTCGAGTGTGTCCGCCATTTTGAAAATGGCGGCCATCTTGGATATTTTTGAAGGTGGGTCCATATCTAAATTTGTCCGTTATACATCAAACTATCATCATACCAAGTTTCAAGCTTTTATCATCAAACCCACAATTTTGGTAAAAAATGTAACGAAACTGCCGGACTATATGTACCTTGTTCTACGTACATTAAGAGAAAAGGATCCTTTATTAAATAACTGTATGATAGACCGGGTGTTTTGAGACGAAAACAGCCAATGAAAAACATGCTTTACAAACGATGACTATAACTATAAGTATGTAACTTAGTATAATATTATTTTGCGAGCTGTTCCATATCATTATTGAGTATCCAGTGGCCGAGGGAACGGTAGCAAGTTCGAATTCAGTTAGTTAACCGTTATGATATGCGCCTATTTGAGGTTTCTTTGCCTTCCACGAAACAACACCGTAGCGCGTTTTGCATGGCAACTTAACGACATCACAGTAATACCATATAAATACACATGAGTACTGTTTTATTAAAGCATTTACGGAAATCGTAAAGTTAAGCACAAATTTAAATTATTTATACTTCATGAACTCGCCCAAAATGACGACAATAAAATGACCTTTAAAATGGTTTGTGCGTGCACTATGAGATATTGTGTATTTTGAAAAGTGACGTGTGACGTTATTGACGTTGCGTGGTGTGCGTCGACTGTTATAGGTACATGTACATGTTACAATGTTACATGACTTTATGTTAATATTGAATATTATTCTCTCTATATTTGACATGCGCCTTCTTAAGACATTGTGTCAAACGTTTATTGAAGTTAAATTTGATTTGAAAATGCGAGAATAAATAAATACAAATGTTCGCGAATTTCTGGGACCACACACGTATTATTATACAAGCATATGTTTTGTTTCATAGTAACATTTTACTCGCCCTTCTTTTCAAACCCTTCAATGTAGGGCACGGTTATGAATATATTCACCGTTAGCGCTATTGGTGACAATAATATAAATTATGCGGTGTGTGTTGGACGCCGAAATGTGTTCCTAGTTTTAGCGTGAGTTTGTAATTTACAAACAATATTTATCCAGCATAATTTCATGCATTATTCGTGGCATGAATATAAATCAATTATAAACCAGTCTATAAAAATGGCAGATATCGTGTATTCAAAACTTGGCTCCGTTTCCCACAATTTATGGAAAGCCATGGCTGTATTATAAATATTGACCCCTGATATGGCTTAATATAAGGTAACTTCGGTCGTATGCAATGTCTTATTGACTTCAAACACAGGTATCCGGCATGTTGGCTGTGACCCCCCCCCCCCCCACCCCTACCAGTGAACCACTCTACAACCCATCCAGAGAGCGTAAACATGTTTAAATAATGTCCGGACAACATAAAGTAACATTTCATTAAATATCTGAAAAACACCCGTTGTTGTCATATTACTAATGTAATAATGAATGGATGGATTGTAGAGTGGTTCACTGGCAGGGGGGTCACAGCCAACATGCCGAATACCTGTGACTTCATATAATCGTTGTTTGTCATAATACGTATATTGATAAACGCACATCATGCAATGTCAGATTTAATATATTGCCAAAGCGGCTAAAAATAATATATAGTAGCCACATTGCCAATTTATTAAGTCAATGCAATATCAGTGCTTTTTTGACACAACAACATTAATTTTGTATGTACATGATTAAGGCAACCAATGCTTTCCATACACATTGATGTAACCTATAATATTTGTCATTCATTTTACTCACCACCAGATCGATATCTTACCACAAAGTAATTATTACAGCTAATTTCATGAGTGCGGTGCGATATCCGGTCTGACTGACAACCTGCTGTATTTGCAATAAAAAGCTTACGTGGTCATTACTGGCAATATCACTCTGGGAAGATAGGTTCTTGACAAGAATGGTGTCTGTTAACTGTATTTGAGAACCAAAGAGGAAGCGCCGTTGGCCCCCAACAAAAATGAAAAAGGAATTAACGTCGTGTGACTGCTCCTGGTTCTTATTGATTGTCGCCTGAGAGTGTGGTGATGTAATGGGACCAATGTTGAACAAACCGACACTGGCAGTGTCCCATATGTGTACACAAAATGTAGATAACTTATTTGTGTTCATTGCTTTGAAGTGTCCTGTGACATATTATCTTTATGATTTGGTAGTGGATAAACACGACCTAAAACGTCATAAATATGACTCACCGACGATAATACTCTAGCCTTGTACAACAAAACAAGATCTTATCAACACTGCACACGGCTAGTATTATCGTCAACGAATTTCGCATGATTGTGGCTACAGGGAACACTGTGATCAGTAATATTTTAGCACGTTTCTTCCCCAATCATTGGCCGACACACGCTTCTGGTGTATGCGTACCGGACAAGTATTCGCATTGAATACCTAGCAGCAATAGTTTATTCTTGCTGTGTCTTACATTTCAACAAACTAGATTCTGTATTCACCAGACGAAATTAGAAAATAGATAATTATTTAGAGGAAATACAACACTTGCTTTCTCGTTGTCTGGCAATTTTCTGTGTTTTATAACACAAATGCGATCCATGGTTTATACCCAAGTAATACCACAGTGTATATATAAGTGGAGCATGTTCCCTCAGTGAAACCATATACGACTAATTAAGTTATGTTGGACAAATCGCTCATATTCGGAAATAATGTCGTGTATCAATAAGATTGGTACGTATAATGTTATTTTCAAATTAGACAGGAGAATAGCATATTGTCTTGCAATATAGAATTTATTGGTGACAACTAGACACATTTTTATAAGAAAATATTGGGGGGAAAATCTTGTTTTTACTGATTAAAATATTGGGGATATGTTTAAAACACAGTACATGTATTTGACTTTCAAATTCTTACCATATCATAAATAAACTACTTCAAAAAGATTCAAAAAGTTACGCGTATGTAGTTCCGAAAAGCAACTCCAAGTTAAGTCCTTCTTTAGCTAAAATTATCGTAATTATTCCTTTGTGGAACGTATCGTAAACAAGAGTAAATCACATTGTCACAAAGTCCTAACATAAATCGTTGAAAATGCCTTAGATAATAATTACACATTGCCAATTTCAAGCACCTTTGTTAACATTGCCAGGCTGCAAGACTGTCAACTTCACGCTGTCAGGCTGCTACGCTGCTACGCTGCTACGCTGCTATGCTGCCAGCTTCACGCTACTATGCTGCTAGGCTGTCAAATGCTGCTAGACCGCTAGCCTGTTAACTTTGTGAACATCCATTGATATTGGTATTGAAAGATTTGAATCACCGTAAATATGGAACTGTGAAAAATACTAAAAGTGATTTCAATGACTTCAGTCTTATGATACATGTACGCCTATTGTGAAAGAGCTCCATGAGACGAAAAATGATATATACGACTCCAAAATGAATGCATATGACATAATATTATGGTGTTTTGAAAATCAAGCGACGATGTTTGGCAAAGGTTTCACATTGTTTTCCAAATTTTGTGTGTAATTACTGTTAGCAGCTAGAAAGCCTCTGGTCGTTACTTGATGTGTTTTGTATTATAACTGTTAATTTTCTTGACATTTTCTGGATAAACAACATCTATAAAGCAATATTCGAAGACGTTTTGTAGGTTGTGTTACATGAACATGTATTCTGCTTTCCTAGAAAAGGTGGGACTAAGTGCAATGGTAATAAAAGGAACGGGTATGGTACATGTAGGCGATATGATACAAAATAGATAGAGAAAAACACTTGGATATACTATTTAGTCACGTGCTCCACCCTCGACCAAATAAAATAACCCCGTACTTTAGTTTTCTGTCTTTTTCGTACCGTTAATTCACAAATGGACGAGGAATCCATGAAAGAAAGTTAATGGACATATTCTATTAATTTGTCAGGTTTTTCAAAACACTGTAAGAAAAAATAGAATGTTGAAAAGTGTTATTAAGTGAACTGGTCGGAATGTACATGTACATTTGTATATTAATTCAAATATTCCACATCGCATGCCATCGGAAAAGCCGGAATGTCACCAAAATTTATAATTTGAGGTGTATTCCTGCGTAATCGAAGTACATTCCTAACATATTCCGTCATATTCTGTATGCATTCGTAGTACATTCCATATAGTCCGGCCTATTCGTGCGGCCACTTCGAATGTTTGGCGCATGTTCAAAACTATCGAGATCGATTCGAAGTCGGCGAAATATCGAACGGCTATCGAAATGTATTCTTCATACATTCTGATTACATTTTACATATTCTTACGGCATTCTGACTACATCGAAACCTTACTTAAAACCACTATACGTACTGTTATTAAACACACCACCCGTGCATAGACAGTAGAAGAAGTAATTATACTGTTGCTACCCGTGCTAAATCCCGGGCAAAACGGTCCGATGTAAAAACATACGCGTGTACGTTCTCCGCTATCATTCCAGACGGATTCGAAGTGTATTCGAGTTATATTCGAAGTATATTCGAATTGTGTTTGAATCGTATTCGAATCGTATTCGAAGTATTCAATCGGCTTTTTGACAAGGCTACAATAATGTTGGTCACTTCGAATTATCATTCGGAATGTGTTTCGATATTTATGGGCAGTAATATTGCAATGCTGTTACACAACGTTTCCTTCGTTTAGCGTTATTAGCAAGGTATTACTGTCAATTATGTTATTACTATGGGCAATAATATTGCAATGTTGTTACACAACGTTTTCCTTCGTTTAGCGTTATTAACAAGGTATTACTGTCAGTTATGTTGTTACTATGGGCAGTAATATTGCAATGCTGTTATACAACGTATTCCTTCGTTTAGCGTTATTAGCAAGGTATAACTGTCAATTATGTTGTTACTATGGGCAATAATATTGCAATGCTGTTACACAACGTTTTCCTTCGTTTAGCGTTATTAGCAAGGTGTTACTGTCAATTATGTTGTTACTATGGGCAATAATATTGCAATGCTCTTACACAACGTTTTCCTTCGTTTAGAGTTATTAACAAGGTATTACTGTCAGTTATGTTGTTACAACGGGCAGTAATATTGCAATGCTGTTACACAACGTTTTCCTTCTTTAAGCGTTATTAACAAGGTATTACTGTCAGTTATGCTGTTACAAAGGGCAGTAATATTGCAATGATGTTACACAACGTTTTCCTTCGTTAGGCGTTATTAACAAGGTATTACTGTCAGTTATGTTGTTACTATGGGCAGTAATATTGCAATGCTGTTACACAACGTTTTCCTTCGTTTAGCGTTATTAGCAAGGTATTACTGTCAATTATGTTGTTACTATGGGCAATAATATTGCAATGCTCTTACACAACGTTTTCCTTCGTTTAGCGTTATTAGCAAGGTATTACTGTCAATTATGTTGTTACTATGGGCAGTAATATTGCAATGCTGTTACACAACGTTTCCTTCGTTTAGCGTTACTAACAAGGTATTACTGTCAGTTATGTTGTTACAACGGGCAGTAATATTGCAATGCTGTTACACAACGTTTTCCTTCGTGTTGCGTTATTAACAAGGTAATACTGTCAATTATGTTGTTACTATGGGCAGTAATATTGCAATGCTGTTACACAACGTTTTCCTTCGTTTAGCGTTATTAGCAAGGTATTGCTGTCAATTATGTTGTTACTATGGGCAATAATACAGTATTGCAATGCTGTTACACAACGTTTTCCTTCGTTTAGCGTTATAAGCAAGGTATTACTGTCAATTATGTTGTTTCTATGGGCAATGATATTGCAATGCTGTTACACAACGTTTTCCTTCGTTTAGCGTTATTAGCAAGGTATTACTGTCAATTATATTGTTACTATGGGCAGTAATATTGCAATGCTGTTACACAACGTTTTCCTTCGTTTAGCGTTATTAGCAAGGTATTACTGTCCATTATGTTGTTACTATGGGCAATAATACAGTATTGCAATGCTGTTACACAACGTTTTCCTTCGTTTAGCGTTATTAGCAAGGTATTACTGTCAATTATGTTGTTACTATGGGCAATAATATTGCAATGCTCTTACACAACGTTTTCCTTCGTTTAGAGTTATTAACAAGGTATTACTGTCAGTTATGTTGTTACAACGGGCAGTAATATTGCAATGCTGTTACACAACGTTTTCCTTCTTTAAGCGTTATTAACAAGGTATTACTGTCAGTTATATTGTTACTATTGGCAGTAATATTGCAATGCTGTTACACAACGTTTTCCTTCGTTTAGCGTTATTAGCAAGGTATTACTGTCAAATATTTTGTTACTATGGGCAGTAATATTGCAATGCTGTTACACAACGTTTTCCTTCGTTTAGCGTTATTAGCAAGGTATTACTGTCAATTATGTTGTTACAATGGGCAGTAATATTGCAATGCTGTTACACAACGTTTTCCTTCGTTTAGCGTTATTAGCAAGGTGTTACTGTCAATTATGTTGTTACTATGGGCGGTAATATTGCAATGCTGTTACACAACGTTTCCTTCGTTTAGCGTTACTAACAAGGTATTACTGTCAGTTATGTTGTTACATCGGGCAGTAATATTGCAATGCTGTTACACAACGTTTTCCTTCGTGTTGCGTTATTAACAAGGTAATACTGTCAATTATGTTGTTACTATGGGCAGTAATATTGCAATGCTGTTACACAACGTTTTCCTTCGTTTAGCGTTATTAGCAAGTATTGCTGTCAATTATGTTGTTACTATGGACAATAATACAGAATGGCAATGCTGTTACACAACGTTTTCCTTCGTTTAGCGTTATAAGCAAGGTATTACTGTCAATTATGTTGTTTCTATGGGCAATTATATTGCAATGCTGTTACACAACGTTTTCCTTCGTTTAGCGTTATTAGCAAGGTATTACTGTCAATTATATTGTTACTATGGGCAGTAATATTGCAATGCTGTTACACAACGTATTCCCTCGTTTAGCGTTATTAGCAAGGTATTACTGTCCATTATGTTGTTACTATGGGCAATAATATTGCAATGCTGTTACACGTTTTCGTTCGTTTAGCGTTATTAGCTAGGCATTACTGTTAATTATGTTGATACTATCGGCAGTAATATTGCAATGTTTTTACACAACGTTTTCCTTCGTTTACAGGCAGTAATGATTTTATTGCAATGTTGTTGCTCCTTTTATTGCCAATTTTGCACCGAATCCTTACTTCCTATAATGTCAGTTATTCATACAACCAATTTCGAGCAGTTCACTCGATTAATACTAGAAAAACACACGTTATAGTATAAAAACCATTTGTTGCGCAACCAAAGGTCTTATTGTATTCATCTTGTAAATACAAAAATTGTCAAAGTAGTTAAGATCGACTAATTGGTCGTATCTGTAAATTTGAAAGTGTTCTTGGAGTACATCGTGATTGCTGTGTGTACTTTTAGAAGTGTTTCAGGATTGTTTCTGTCAATGTTATCAACTGTTTGTGAAGCTTACAACAGGAGAACAAATACTTCCGTGTTAGTAATCTCGGAGTATGTTGACAATGTTGTAACAATTTGCCAGTTAGCCGGCTTATGTTCTTTTCAACTTTTTGATGTTCTCTTGGCTTAGTAACGTCGGACTCCGTTTAATAAGTAAATTATATACTATTTACAATGAAGGAACACATCTTCTGGACAATGTATGAGGTTTTTATATAATGTAAAAGTACTTGGCTTCGTATAATTACGAATTGATACCACTGAGAATTACAGCCTATCCCATACATATTACAGTACATGTAGGTTGTTTTTCGGTATTTCTTTGAGTTATGCGATTATAAAAGTTAATGTGAACATAACAGAAACCACTGTGTTGTATTATTTACTTATATATTTCATAATTTAATATAATAAAAGCAAAAAAGATAATTTCTGGGATAGGGAAATTACAATTATCTTATAATTGAATATATCTTTTTATTTTTGTGCAAATTTCTAATGCTATTAAAGGAGCACGGTGAAAATTATTTATTATTTTATTCCTGTGATGAAATATTGAAAAAACCATTCCTTTATAATATGAACTTTTATCAATTTCTACATCATCTCAGAAACTTGACAATGCGACACTTTGTTAGACAGGAAGACGTATATGTACACGCCCACTCTCTATTTACGATAAAACAAAATTATATAGTTAAATACATGAGCGCGGCGCTTCCATAGGGGTCTGTATCGACTCACTGGTCTCTCAATCACTAGATATAGATTAACAGTTAATCTATATCTAGTGATTGAGAGACCAGTGAGTCGATACAGACCCCTATGGTTCTTACTGCTTGTGGCATGAGAGTGTAGTTCTGTAATCGGACCAATATAGAAACAAGACACAGGCAGTTTCAACTGTGTTTAAAAAAATAAGATAACTTATTTGTTTGTATTGCTTTGATGTGTCCTGTAAAGTTATTTTTTTTTAATAATGAATGAACACGTCCTAAAAACGTCATAAACATGGCTCTCAGAGGATAATTCTAGCCTTGTGCAACACAACATGATACCATCAACACTGCACAAGGCTAGTATTATAGTCGGTGAATTACAGATGATTGTGGCTACAGGGAACACTGATATACTATGTGATCAGTAATTTGTTTCTTCCCCAATCATTGACCGTCACACGCTTCTGGTGTATGCATACCGGACAAGTGTTCGCATTGAATACCTAGCAGCATTAGTTTATTCTTGCTGTGTCCTACATTGCAACAAACTTGATTCTGTATTCACCAGACGAAATAAGAAAATAGATAATTATTTAGAGGAAATACAACACTTGCTTTCTCGTTGTCTGGCAATTTGTCTGTGTTTTATAACACAAATGAGATCCATGGTTTATACCTAAGTAATACCACAGTGTATATAAAGGGTGTAAAGAAAGTTCGTTCCGGTTTTTGAAAAGCTTTTGTACACAAAACAAATAAATATGTTTGCACCAAATTTTGCCTTCAGTCTCCTAGTACAATGACATCATTATGTATAACAGTTTTAGCTGATTTGACTGTCTATATTTTTTCAAACGCAATGAATAAATGTGTTGATCTTGTTTCGAAGATGACGTAAACGACGTCATGACCGAGTAAACTTCGAAATACTCCCTTTGTTATCTACTTACTGTATCGACGTGTATGTTTTAAACTTGAAATGAACTTAATTAAAATTTAACCTTATATAAGAGCAAAACACCATCCAAAATGTCGTTTGCAAATAAATGCCTTTTGTTTTTCCATATACGTATTATTTTTCAAAATGGCGCGTTTTCGTCAACCCCGATGTTTCTTTACTTTTGGAGTTATTTAGTTACTCTTTACTTGAAAAATGAGGCATGACTTCGCCAATGCCTTTTGATGTTCTTAGAAGTTGTTCCTGTAATTTTTCGCCGCTATTTTTTTCCCAGTCGGTCATTTTCTCTACCTTACTGTCAACTATCCCTTGACGGTTTACGTCACGTCACGTTAGACGAACTCGATACAATGTACTCGCAAATTCATAAGTGTGCTCTTATTATATGAGTACCCGTCGTTTAGCCATCAATAACTTTAAGCATAAAGTATTGTTTATCAATACGAATGTCTAAAATGCCTGAATCTGGCTATGTTTCATTTTTGCAATTATTTCTGTGTGTCGACTCATCTTCAAAAAGGCAAGCGACGTAACGTTAACGTAAGCTTACTTACGCGTTCTATAAATCCATGGCAACGGTGTCCACCAGAACGGAACCCAAACAAAAATAATTCACAGTTCCTGAATTTAGTACTGTACCTTCATTCCAAATTTCGTAATATTTCGCTTGGTAAAAATAAAAATACGCCATACTTTCTGACCGGAACGAACTTTCTTTACACCCTTTATAAGTGGATTACGTTCCTTCAGTGAAACCATATACGGTTAATGAAGTTATGTAGGACAAAACGTTCAAATTCTGCAATATTATCGTGTATCAATAAGATTGGTACGTATTATGTCATTTTCAAATTAGACAGGAGAATAGCATCTTGCAATATATAGTTTTTATAAGAAAGTATTGTGGAAAAAATATGTTTTCCTGGAAATATGATTAAAACGCAGTACAAAATGTATTGGAATTTCAACGTCATACCATATAATAAATAAAGGAGTGAACACTTATTTTGAATAATATATATATATGAATGATGCCTATCAAAGATTAAAAGAGTTAGTTCCAAATGCAACTTCAAGTTATGTCGTTCTTTAGCTCATATTATCCTAGTTGTTCCCTTGTGGAACGTGCCCGGTAAACTAAATTAAATCACATTTTCACAAAGAACTAACATAAGTAATCTATTTTAGAGAAGCCTTTTGGGAATATTTGTGTAGGTGGATTTCTGGAAATGTTGCACTATGGATATTATAATAGGTGTTTTAATGACACCAGGCTTATGATATTATGAAGGAGTTGACGAGACGAAAAATGATATCATGACCACAATTGACATAATAATGATGACGATGTTTGAAAAAAGCCACACATTGACTTCGCCCATTTTGTGAGTAATTACTGTTAGCAGCTAGGAAGCCTGTGACTGCCACTTGATGTTTTTTGTATTATAAGTGTCAGGTTTAATTTTCTAGACATTATAAATGATTGCTGAGCGAAAATCATCTATAAAGCAATTTTCGAAGAAGTTTTGTATTTTGTGGTACTTGAACAAGCTGTGTTGTTTAACCACATTGTACATACCGTACAACACGTTTTAAAGACTACCTGCAAACATAGTTGAGTGGAGCATAGTGGATTATTCTTGCTCTGAGAAATTAAGCAATGGCACAGATCCCCTTTTATAAGCTGTTTATAAGATGTGTGATATATCTCTTTAAACGCTGTGTGATATATCCCTTTATAAGCTGTGTTATGAATCTATTTATCAGCTGTGTGATATATATATAGTGAACAGTGACCTTGACCTTATGCCAGCATAGTTGGAATTGGCGTTCTGCACGTGAGTTACACATAACTATACGTTTAATACACGCAATGTAAGCTCTAACCATTGACATTTAACAGTGACCTTGACCCATCACCGTTTGAACATAGATCATGCACGACATCTTCATCAATAGTTACATATGTGCTACTGGATGTCGGAAAATTAATAAATTACTTTGAGTTTCCTTATTGAAATTAACTTATTTACCATAGCAAACGGAAATAGCCGATGCTTCACGATTGTAGCACTGCCAGTAGCATGAATGAACACTTTAACAAGCAGGGTATTATCTGTCAGAAACTGGAACAAATATATCGGATCATGCAGTAAACAAAGTAAACATACACGCTTTGTAAATGTAAATTATATACAGCTTAGTTACGGAAGTTGTTATTGATGTAATATTCAATGGAAATGGTGGCTCGGATGTATTATTTAGCCACGTGCTCCACCCTCGAATAAATAAAATAACCTCGTACTTAAATCATTTCTGTCTCTGTACCTCACAAACTTCACAAACGGACGATGAATCCATATTACGGACAGAATGAAAGAAAGATAATGTATATATTCTATAAATGTATAAGGTTTCTTACGAAATAATGGAATGTTGAAAAGTTATTAAGTGAACTGGTCGGGATGACAAAGGTCACCAATATAGCCTAATAGACGTGCTGGTTTTATGTTTTCATATGTTTGTTCTAAGTAAAGTTCGTTCACTTTAATATTATTTATAAGTTGAAGTCGTTTTCCAAGTGTTCTGCATTTGATCAGTTGACAGTTAGTTTGTGTGAAATATCTGCCCTATTTTTCCCTTTAATATCTATGAAAGAATTGTCGACAAGCAATTTCCCATCCTCGCAATAAAGTGTTACCTTTGCACATCGCCTTTTCTCATATTCGTATGTCTAATATTAGAATTCTGATTCTGAATAAAGTCGTGCTTTGCTCACTGCCCTTCCTCATATTCGTATGTCTTATATCCGAATTCTGATTCTAAATAAAATGTTGCCTTCGTACACCGCCTTTCCTCGTATTTGTATGTTTCTTATGGTACTTGTACCTCCGGATCCATGTGGGGAGGTGTGAACCATTCGCGGTAACACTGTTGTCCTTCATTTAGCGTTATTTCAAGGTATTACAGTCAGTAATGTTGGTACTAGAGGCAGTAATACTGCAATGTTGTTGCACCTTCTATTGTCATCTTTGCACCGAATCCTATCTTCCTATAATGTTAGTTACAATGTATCAATACAACCATTGCTATAATTATTAATGAGCGACAATTCCCTAGTACTTAGTACTGGCAGAAGAATAAGAGGAATCATTATGTTAATTATCCATACAACCAAGGTCGACCAGTTCACTCGGTTAATACAAGCAAACACATGTTTGTTGCGCAACAATAGTTCTTATTGTAATCATTTTGTAAATAAAACCCAAACATAAGAACAGTTGGCCGAATCTGTAAATTGGACGTATTTCTTAGAGTACACCGTGATTGCTGTGTGTACTGTTAGAAGTATTTCAGGATTATTTCTGTCAATGTTAACAACTGTTTGTGAAGCTAATAACAGGAGAACAAATACTTCCGTGTTAGTGATTTTTGATTATGTTAACAAGGTTGTTACATTTAGCCGGCTTATGCTGTGTTTAATTTTTTTGATGTTCTGGTGGCCTATTAACCTCGGTCTCCGTTTGATGAGTAAATTGTATACAGTTCACAATAAAGGAACACATCTTCTGGACAATGTTTGAGGTCTTTATATAATGTAAAGTTATTTGGCTTCGTATAATTACGAATTGATACCACTGACAATTACAGCCTCTCCTATTTATATTATAGTACATGTAGGTTGTTATTCGGTATTTTTTTGATGTCATGCGATTATAAGAGTTAATGTGAACATAACAGGAACCACTGTGTTTGATTATTTACTTATATATTTCATAATGTAATATAATAAAAGCAAAAAAAGATAATTTCTAGGATAGGAAAATAACAGTTATCTTATTATTGAATGTGTCTTTTATATCTCAGCAAATTCCTTCTCCTACTAAAGGAGCACGGTGAAAATTATTACATTATTGTACTTTATTCCTATGATGAAATATTGAAAAAACCATTCCTTTATAATGCGAACTTTAATCAATTTCTACATCATCACAGAAACTTGACAATGCGACACTTTGTTAGACAGGAAGACGTATATGTACACGCCCACTCTCCATTTACGATAAAACAAAATGTCAGTTATTCCCCTTACAGTGTCGTCTGTTATTAACATAATTTCCTTGTTATAAGTACATTACGAGAAAAAGGTTCTTATATTGAATATCTTTATGATAGACCGAATGTTTTGAGACGAAAACAGCCAATGATAAACATGCTTTACAAACGATAAACCAAGTATAACTATACGCATGTAACTTAGTATAAAATTATTTTGGGAGCTGTTCCATTTCATTATACAGTTCCCCGTGGCCGAGTGAACGGCCGAAAGTTCGAATTCCGTTAGTTGACCGTTATGATATGCGCCATTTTGTGGTTCCTTTACCTTCCACGAAACAACATCATAACGCGTGTTCCATGACAACTTAACGACGTCCCAGTAAACCATATAAACACACACGAGTACTGTTTTATCAAAGCATTTACGGAAATCGTAAAGTTACGTACAAAATTAAATCCTTTATACAACTGTATTTCTTGAACAAATACACATTAGGAAAATAATGTTGTTTGAAGGAATGCATTTAATGGAACATTATCATTATTACAGACTGCCTTACCACAATTTGCAACTGTCAATAAATTACACAGAGTTTAAAGAGCATAACTTTAAGTTTATCGTAAGTGCCTTGATAAAACTGTACCATGAAGATTAAAGATGCAGTGCTCAATGAATTGGAATTCAATTCTAGTTAACGATGACACCAAATTTGTCAGTGGATCGTGAAATATTTTATATTATGGTTACCGTAACTATGCAACTACCCGTTGCCTAACTTGCCCTACTTTTCAAACCCTTCAATGTAGTTTTCATGATTATCTTCATCGTTAGCGCTGTTGATGACAGTAATAAAAATTATGCGGTATGTGTTGGACGTCGAAATGTGTTCCTAGTTTAGCTTGAGTTTGTGATTTACAAACAATAATTATCCAGCATAATATCATGCATTAGTCGTGGCATGAGTATATAAAGGATATTTGTTGATTTTGTCGAAAGATCGATTTTTTGTGATCACGAGGGAAATAAAATTGATCTTACACAATAATCTCTGTTTATTATATGTCTCAATTTCTCTTAAAATGTGCCGTAATTGTCTTAATTGGAAAAAATCACGTCGAAATTGGAACGTCACGACGTGAGAATTATGACGTCATGATGACGTAACGCATATTTTAAAGCCTGGCGCCGTTGACGCTATAACGTTTCTTTTTCTGCATAATACTGGAACCAGCTTCAAAACAATGAAAATAACAAAGGAGCAATTTCACTGTTATTTTCACTGACAAAACTCCATAATCCATTTAAAGCAAATAATTAAAATAATTTATAAACTAGTCTATAAAAACGGAAGAAATTGTGCACTCAAAGATTGGCTCCGTTTGACACATTTATGGAAAGCCATTGCTGTATTGAAATATTATTTCTTGGTATGGATTATTATAAGGTAACATGGGCCTGATATAATGTCTTCTTGGCTCCATATAAGGATTGTTTGTCATAATAATGTACATGATACACTGTCAGATTGACTTAATATGTTGGCAAAGTGGCTAAACATAATATATATTAGCAACATTGCCAAATATATTAGTCAATGCAATAACAGTGCTTTTTGAACACAACAACATTACGTTTGTGCATATTATAAGGCAGTCAACGCTGTCCATTTACATTGATGTAACCTATAATGTTTGTCATTCATTGTACTCATAACCAGATCGATAGATTACCGCAGAGTAATTATATGGCTAATTTCATGAGTGCGGCGATTTATCGCGATTTATCCGGTCCGACTGACAACCTGCTGTTTTATATGGAATAAAAAACTATGTGGTAATTACTCGCAATATAACTCTGTGTAGATAATTCCATACCCTAGATTCATGATCAGAATGGTGTCTGCTAACTGTATTTGAGAACCAAAGAGGAAGCGCCGTTGGCCCAAACAAGAATGAACAAGGAATACCCCCCTTCTTAAATCGAACGTCACGTGACTGCTCCTGGTACATGTACTTACTGATTGTGTAGTGCTGTATATAATCGGACCAATATTGAAAAAATCACACAGGCAATGGCCCCTGTGCACAAACAATTATGATAACTTATTTGTTTTCATTGCTTTGAAGTGTCCTGTATTATATTTTTTATTTGATAATGAATAAACACGACCTAAAAACAAACGTCATCAATATAGCTCTCTGACGATAATTCTAGCCTTTTACAACAACAATGACAATATCAACACTGCACAAGGCTAGCATTATAGCCGGTGAATAACAGATGATTGTGGCTACATGGAACACAGTGACCCTATGTGATCAGTAATTTGTTTGCACGTTTCCTCCTCAATCATTGGCCGACACACGCTTCTGATGCTACCCATACCGGACAATTGTTTGCATTGAATACCTAGCAGCAATATTTGTAATTTAAATTCTCGCCGTGTCTAACATTGCAACAAACTAGATTCTGTATTAACCAGACGAAATAAGAAACAAACGTCATCAATATAGCTCTCTGACGATAATTCTAGCCTTGTACAACAATCATGATAATATCAACACTGCACAAGGCCATTATCGTCGGTGAATTACACATGCTTGTGGCTACATGAAACACAGTGACCCTATGTGATCAGTGATTTGTTTGCACGTTTCTTCCCTAATCATTGGCCGACACACGCTTCTGATGCTACCCATACCGGACAAGTGTTCAAATTGAATACCTAGCAGCAATAGATTAATCTCGCTGTGTCGTACATTGCAACAAACTAGATTCTGTATTCACCAGACGAAATAAGAAAATAGATAATTATTTAGAGGAAATACAACAATTGCTTTTTCGTTGTCTGGCAATTTGTCTGTGTTTTATAACACAAATGCGATCCATGGTTTATACCTTAGTAATATCATAGTGTATATATAAGTGGATTACATTCCTTCAGTGAAACCATATACGGTTAATTAAGTTATGTAGGACAAAACGCTCATATTCAGCAATAATGTCGTGTATCAATATTATTGGTAGGTATTATGTTATTTTCAAATATAACAGGCGAATAGTATATTGTCTTGCAGTAAAAACTTTATTGGAAAGAAGTAGACATATTCTTCTGACAAAAAAGTATGTTTTTACTGATTAAATTCTTAGAATATGTTTTAAATGCAGTACAGGTATTAAAATCTCAAATTCATACCATACAATAAACTAGTGTATCATTATTGTGTAATAATAAAAGTACCGGTATATAGTATCAGTTCCAAGGTGGAACTTTGAGTTAGACCTTCTTAAGCTTTTATATTATCATAATTGTGAAAAACCAGACGATGTATGATACGGAAAAAATATCGCGTTGTATTCCACTGTGCGATTCGGTCTGTATTCGTGACAATACATTGCTAGGTTTATAATAAAGTGAAAGACCTCGGCGAGTCGAAAATTGATACAAACAAGTACAAACAACTCCAAAATGACCACATTTGACATAATATTACAGTGTTGTAAAAGTCAAGCGAGGATGTTTTGAAAAAAATTCGCATCAATTTCCCCATTAATTTTTGTCAGTATTTACTGTTAGCAGCTAGGAAGCCTCTGGTAGTCACTTGATGTGATTTGTACATTGTATTACAACTGTTTAATTTTCTGGATATTTTAAATGATTTCTGGACGAAAATCATCAATAAAGCAATATTCGAAGTTTTGTATCTAGTGTTACATGAACATTCACACTGCTTTCCTGGACCAT
Source organism: Spisula solida (assembly GCA_947247005.1). NCBI lineage: Eukaryota > Metazoa > Mollusca > Bivalvia > Venerida > Mactridae > Spisula > Spisula solida. The sequence goes on along the minus strand of OX365945.1, from coordinate 24,026,079 downwards.
TACTTCTACAATGTGTTGTTTAACCGAATTACACATACGCTAAAACATGTTTTAAAGATCACATGCAAACAAACACCGTCATTATAAAAGTTTGTATTCAAGTATATCTCCCTGTAATAAGTGTAAATAATATGCTATACTCTCAATTTAGAGGTTGGTGACAAATCCAAAATATTCAGACAGAATATTTACACACCATGTATATGGTCTTAAAGTTTTTAAGATCATTTGCTAACAGAGGCCAATATTATAAAACCACTCTGCGAAAAACACAAATTTTAACCCCAAAAGAGCATTTCCAATGATATTTAACATGTTTAGTAGTCTAATATTGAGAGACCATTGCTTGTCAACAATGACAACTTTTTCTGTTCCCATGGGTGACATTAAAATCTTTTACAGACTGTTATGATTATTTTATGATTGTATTCATTATAAATATCATGATCATTTTCAGGCACTCACAATGCTGGTGCGCTTATTCAAGTTACATTACTACATACTTATATTGGTGTACATACATGTGGTAGCTGTTCAGATAAGAAACCAAAGAGCTAACAGAAGGGCTGATATTGACAGGAAAATAAGTATAACAAATTAGACATAGCGAGAACGACGGATATCATTGTTTATATTGACGTCGTTGAAACGAACGTCATTTGCACGTTACAGTTGTGAGTCTTGTGACCCCCAAACTTTGACTTTATGTCAACATGAAATTTATCTTTGAACTACTCTACTTTCAGTTGTTGCTGCACCAACAAGCAGTTTGACAGATGAACAGGTGAGCATGTTACTATTGTAAACATTAAAGTGATGGTTTATTATGGCATCATCATTATTAAAGGACCAAGATAATTTGGCTTATCAGGCATCTTACTTTCTGAGCACACAAAGTACTTCCCGACTATTATCCTTAAATGTCAGGCACATGTGAAGAAGTTGCCGGTAAGTTAGTACTGGTTACGACACATTCCCGGAAAACTGGTTAGTAAATCGGCCACCGTAACTGAAAAATTGTTGAGAATTCGTAAACTAAAGTGGTGGCATCTGTATTGCGTGTTGTTCTACCTGCGACCGGGTCTTTTCAAGCATTATGTTGCAAAAGAATGTTTAACTCGATTTAGAAGGCACTTGTGTCATATCCCTTCTTTATTGAACTATTCGAAAAATGAATTCCTAAATTTTATGTTATTAGGACATCCATATTTAATTTCATTTTGCTCCTAAACAGCGAACCCAAAACTCAATTTCGTCAAATCATCTTGTATATTCAAGATCCATTAGAGCTGAGTGTAACCCTACTATTCAATTAATTATGTTTTCATGTTTTTTTTCTACGTATTCGTGCATGTAGGCTATGTATTGTTCTCGTTGCGTATGTCATTGAGAATACATTCTGTTCTGTTCATATGCTACATGGAATAGTTTCATGTTATGTTTCCATGGACACAAAAAAGAAACACACTGTGATATATTATGATGACTGCTTCGTACCCAAAATGCTGAACACTACTCATCATCATCTTCATCATCATCTTCTTCTCCGATAATGGCAAACAGTCATAACTGACTTTGTAATGGCCATGCGCATGGGTTAAAAAGAACAAAGATTGCAAAATTGCCTGGACTACTCAGTCCATCCAGAGGATATTGACAATGTGATATTTTAAAAAATGATTCCTCTTGGAATATGTGAAATTGTCATTTAGCTGACTGTCCGAGATTTGATGTTGACTTGCAATGACGTGGTACACGAGTATAGAAACATTTTTACCGTGTATTTCTTCATTATAGTCTACTTAAGGGTCTACACCACGTCACAGTCACAAGTGGTATAACCCTGCGGGATCACACAAAGAAAATCTGAAAATATATTCCTAACCATTATGTCACTAGGCCTTCCGTGTTGCATTCCATTCAACTCCTTGAAAGTGAAAACAAAACACAATTACGCCATTTTGATACGTTAGCATCCTCAAGACTTGCAATAGCAGCACATTTATGTGGCAATTCACCTCAAATATGTGCTTTTAGAAAGACAAACTCTTGGTACTGGTATTGACGTTCCTTTTGAACGCAGACATAATAATAATATTCTATATAATTCTTGGATTCTCGGATAATTCTTGGTCAAGTCTGTTGGCACCATTCAACATACCAGATCGCGACGCCAGCTTCTTACGCTTCTTGATTACTAGAAATAAATGGTTTACTAAAATAACGGTTTTGTATTCGTAGATTCTATTAATACATATAGTGTATGAAATTCCCAGTTGTATCGTTCAAATTCCGATAACTTCGCCTATTGAGGACCAATACTGTCAGTGTCTGCATTTCCGTATTCCTTTCACTTATTGCTTATGTCATTTGAACCAGCTTAAATATATGAATATTCAGACTGGTAGCAGTCTGCCAAAAAATTAAATGTCTTATACTTACATGTTGTTTATAGGATAAACCAACGGTCTGCTCGCCTTGTGATGTGATATATTATGGTCTGTACGTCGTGTTACGCGATATTACATTTCTTACTGACATATACACACACACTCAACTGGTGTTGATATAAGGTTACATAAGAAATTAAAATCTACCTGCACTTTTCGGTGTTCCAGATAGGATGTTGTGTTCCTTCTATAATACATGTTATTGTTGTTGGTGTCGTCGTGTGTCCCTATGTCGTCATTATTGGCTAGTGTCTGTTGCAATTGGATCGTCAAATGCTCCAACGGATACTATGTTTGACTATCCCATCAAGCGTGATACATTGTATATAAAGAGTGAGAATTGAGCAGAATTTTCCACCTGATATCTGCACTTCTTTTCTTTAAAAACTCAAAACATTGTGGTGAAACTGTTTGTCGTATGCAAAATGTGTCAGCATACTCTCGCAAACGAAACACATGTACATGGTCATTTAGCACAAATAACAGGCGATCAATTTTATGAAATACCACCACTCACACATATAAACTTAACTGAAGCTAACATTATTGTACGGACATCATTTAGCGATACACCCATTCTTATTTTATAGTAATAGTCTTGTTTGTTTTTGTTCATAGCAAACATTTTTGAGACAAAAAAGGAGGAAAATATCGCTGCAACGAAATGATTATATTGTTCTGTTTGCACAAAATGTAGACTAATGTTACTTTAGTGTCACCTTGTGTGTTCGAATGTGTATACCGGTATAAATATAATACAATTACATTAACCCTTAATGTTGATTGATTCTCGTATTTGTAGACAATGGATTGTCCATGACTAACCCCTGGGCGTAAACATGTACTATTACCTCCTCTGATCAATGTCACGCACATACTAAGAGGAAATTATACAAAGTACATTCAATATCAAACCCACTATATTCCCTTGTTTTGCAACAGCCATTAAATTTCTCTGGTTTCTGTTCTTTTCATGGAAATTTAACATTAAATGTCATTGCGCATTATTTGTTGGATGTTGAAATGTATAATTTACATTAAATGTCACTTTAATGTATTGTTCTGTAGGATTTGTAATTGCATTTAGGCTTATAAAACAAATTAATAGTTTGCTTTTAATAACGTTTAAGTTTGTTTTCAGTCTTTGTTAAAACGTAATGATATACATCATGAAGAAGCCATTGCATTATACTACGCGCATCAGTTCTACTGCGCCACGTGATGTTTTGTTGTGGAGGAAATTGGATTCGGGTCAAATTCTGCGTCGAAGATGCTTTGCTTTTTTTAAGAATCCAGCGTACGGCTGGTAGACGGGATAGGCAAAGTGGTCGAGTGGGCAATGCTCTTGGCTTCCAAGTGAGAGGTTCCTGGATCGAATATCAACCGCGGCACTTGGTCATTTCTATAACATTTTGAAGTGTTTCCCACACTTCTCAGAGAGATATACTGTTTGGTAGCGCAGAGATAGTCTCTCGTGTATCGATACTATAAACCGAGCACGTTAAAGAACCAAGAGATATATCAGTCGGTAAGATCTAGGGTACCGAACCTGTATTTCTTGTATCACTCAAGTCTCTTCGAAGCCAGATTCCATTGCTATTGGTCAATCTGGCGGGGAAGGATCGAACGCTCACAGCATTTAACAAGTCCAAGTATTCGCAAGCAATCAGTTCTGTCAAAGATACGTATTCATACTCCACTCTAACTTCAAACAATGCAAAATTCTTAATATTCGCGGTGTATTTAATTTTTGTTGATTTCGCGGACGAACAAGATCGGGAAATGAACCCCCTCGAAAAATTGATCTCAGAAATGCGTAATAAGTGATTTTTATTCTATATTTTATATCAACGAATTTAAGAAACCGCCAAAATACCATTTTACCATAATCCGCTAAAATTTATTGGAATATTTTATTCTAGTAAAAGTAATTTTGCAGACCTTTCGTCAAGGGTAACCACTAAAAGTGCAAGCACTTATTTTCATTGGGTCCTGTTTAGTCGCTGAAGGGACAGCAAGTAGAAGATACAGTGGTGTGATAAAAGGAATCCGGGTGTGACAAAGGCTCTTTGGTTTTTAATGTTTCCGACGTAAAGCACCGATACACGCGAGACGCGAAAGGATTACCGAGGTTCATCTCTAGTTAGGTGGGAAACAACGAAAAGCAGATATGACTAAAATAAGTGTCCCGGACGAGAATCGAACCAGTGACCTATCCATTAGTAGTCAAAACGTTATCCACTCGACCAGCGTAATTGTACACATAATACATATGGATACAGTCTTTTTCTTGTAGACACGATCGAGAAGAGTTCGTTTATTCTTATATATAGCAAAACATAAGACCTTGAGCCAACTGATGCACCGGTATATCAGATTCTTGCTATAAGACACGATTTCAAAATAGCTTAAACTTAAATCATTGGCAAAACAGAAGACAATTACATGGATCTGTTGAAAGACGATAATAATAGTTAAAGCGACATTAAATCGTTACATTAACATGTTTAGAAGAACGATGCAATTAAGAACGTCAATTATTCCGAATCAAATCAATGAATTCACATAATCTTAGAATATTTCAGCGCCCTGCAGTCATTTTGTAGGAACTCTCGCGTGAACCAGGCTAATTCCAATCACATTTAATCCAGACCGACAAACAGAATCAGAGATTCAGAGAAAAAACAGCGCATCCAGCGATCTGTATCATTATCATTTAGATTTTATCTGGAAAACCAACGAAAAACTCCCATACATGAATACCATCACTTACACAAATAAACTTAACTGAAACTACCATAAATGTACGGACATCTTACAATAACACTCCAATACATGAATACCATCTATTACACATGTAAACTTTACTGAAAATTCGTACACGTTGGCTATGTATTGTTTTCGTGTTTTTCTCTATTTTTTTGTTTTATTTATTTTCCATGTATTTCACATTGTACATTGTATATGACTTTGCTCGTTGTGTATGTCTTTGTGAATTCTGTTCTGTGCATATGCTACATGGAATAATTTCATGTTTATGCTAACACACTGTCTACGACGACTGCTTCATACCCGAAATGTTGAAAAGTACTCATTTGAATATTTAGAAATGTCACCTTCGGGCATCATAATGAAACAAAATTAGTGATAGTCAAAGTATGAAACGCGATATATCGCTTAATTAACCGTTTGTAAAGTGGTGTTCACCTATAAACTACAAAAATGATTCCTCTAGGAATATTTGAAGTTGTCATTTAGCTGACTGTCCGAGATTTTTTGTAACTTGTAATATAATATATGACGTGATACACGAGTATGCTAACATAGGATTTCAACCTTATATCTCTTCATTTTACTTACGGGTCTACATCACGGTACGGTCACCAGTGGTATACCCCTGCGAAATCACACCAAACAATCTGATACTAGTAATATATTCCTAAATAGTATGTCACTAGGCCATCCTTGTTTAATTTCATTCAACTCCTTAAAAGTGGAAACGAGACACAATTACGCAATTTAGACGCGTTAGCACCCTCCAGACACGCAATAACAGCACCTCTATGTGCCAATTCACCACAAATATGTGCTTTTAGAAAGTCAAACTCATGGTACTGGTATTGACGTTAATTTTGAACGCAGACAAAGCCAAGATTTATTGGCGCGGATAATTCTTGGTCAAGTCTGTTGGCACCATTCAACGCACCAGAACGGGGCGCCAGCTTCTAACGTTTCTTGATTATCAGAAATGAATGGTTTACTAAAATAACGATTTGTATTCGTAGATTCTATTAATAAATATATTGTATAGAATTCCCAGTTGTATCGTTCAAAAACCGATAACTTCGCCTATTGAGGTCCAATACTTTCAGTGTCTGCATATCCGTATTCCTTTCACTTATTGCTCATGTCACTTGAACAAGCTTAAATATACGACTATTCAAACTGGTAGCAGTCTGCCAGGAAATTAAATGTCTTATACTTACATGTTGTTTATATGATAAACTCACGGTCTGCTCACCATGTGATGTGATATTATACAGTTCCTTCGGACACATACACACAAACTCATCATTTTCATACAAAGTGGCATAACAGCTTTTTATAAATGCGCCTTGTAGAATATGATGTCTCTTCTGTAATGCATGTTATTGTTGTTGTCATGTGTTTATGGACGACGCCATTATTGGCTATTGCCTGACCCTAAATTTCTTTGCAATCGGATCGTAAAAGACATCAACGGATACCTATGTTTGACTATCCAGTCAAATGTGATATATAGTGTATGTGAAGAGTAACGTAATGAGCAGTCATTTGTACAAACGATATGTATTGTGGCATAATTCTGCATAATATGAGCAGAATTGTCACACAGGGTAGAAACCTAATCACTGTATGACTTATTGGGACACTATACAATTTAACTTGTATGACTTATTGCGGCATAAGCATATGTGATTTCCGGCCACTGTATGACTTATTGGGAGGGGAGACAATTCAACGTGTATAACGTATTACGAGAACCGGAAGTTGACTAGTTCAAACACTGTGTTTCCACTTAATATCTGCATTACTTAACTTGAAAAAAATTCTTTTCTCAAAACTATTTCCTTTCTTTTCGTAAAAACTCGAAACATTTTCATGCAACGCGTCTGGTTATCGTAATGCAAAATGCGTCAGCATACTATCGCAACGACAAAATGGTCATTTATCAAGCGGATGAATCAATTTTATAAGATACCATCACTTACACAATGGCATATAAACTTAACTGAATCTAACATAAATGTACGGACATACTTATTTTAAAGAAATAGTTTTGTTTGTTTTTGTTCATAGGACATATTTTTGTTACAAAAACAGACAAAATATCGTTGCAACGAAAGAATTATAAATTGTTTTGTTTGCACAAAATGTAGACACATGTTACTTTATATAGTGTCACATTGTGTATTCGAATGTGTATACCGGTATAAATATAATACACTTATATTAGCCATTAATTTTGATTGATTTCGATATTTGTAGACAATTGGATAGTCCATGATTAACCCTTGGGCGTAAACAGTGTACTGTTACTTCCTCTGATCAATGTCACACACATACTAAGGGGAAATTATACAAAGTACATTCAATATCAAACCCACTATATTCCCTTGCAACAGCCATTAAATATCTCAGGTTTCCTTGCTTTTCGTGGAAATTCAACATTAAATGTCATTGTGCATTATTTGTTAGATGTTGAAACGTATAATTTACATTAATTGTCAATTTAATGTATTGTTCTATAGGTTTTGTAATTGCATTTAGGCGTATAAAACAAATGCTTTTATGACCGTTTAAGTTTGTTTTCACTCTCTGGTTAAACTTAATGTCATACATCATGAAGGAGCCATTGCATTATTCTACACGTATCAGTACTAATGCGCCACGTGATGTTTTGTTGTGGAAGAAATTGGATTCGGGTCAACGTCTGCGCCGAAGATGCATTGTTTTTGTATCGAATCCAGCGTACGGCTGGTAGACAAGAGAGGTACAGTGGTCGAGTGGGCATTGCTCTTGGCTTGCAATCGAGATGTTCATGGTTTGAATTTCAACCGGAGCACTTGGTCATTTCTATTACACTTTGTAGTGTTTTCCACTGAACTCAGAGAGATAATCTGTTTGGTAGCGCAGATATAGTCTCTCGTGTATCGGTACTATACACCGAACACGTTAAAGAACCAAGAGATTTATCAGTCGGTAAGATCTAGGGTATCGCAACTGTATTCCGTGAATCACTTAATTGTCATTTCGAAGCCAGATGTCATTGCTATTGGCCAATCTAGCGCAGAAGCATCGAATCCTCACAGCATTTAACAGCAATATACAAGTACAAGTATTCGCAAGTAATCTGAAGGGACAGCAAGTGGAAAAGACAATGGTGTGATACAGAAGTAGCCTTTATCTGAATGCAAACAATTTCGATTTTGTTATATATTTTAAAAAGTGAAACATAATTATAGAATTTGGTACTATTTTGAACAGTTTATGTCAAGCATTGATCAAATGGTGTAATAATGAAATACTTATTTCAGTTACGTCAAATAACGTTTAAATGACGTTTGCGACGTCACACAAAAATCTCCGAATAGGGACTCTACAAAAACAGCTGTAACTTCCTTAAAACTCAAGATATTAACAAAATTTCTTTTGCAATTTGCTTATTTAACATTATCCTGTAATACTATGGAAAATCTTAAAGTCAATATTTTTGTCAAAATAGCAGGTTTTCCTGGAGACTGGCTCATATGGATACACGTTTTCGTACAGACACGATAGAAATGAGTTCGTTTATTCTTACATATAGCCAGGAATATGACCTTGAGCGAACTGATGCACAAGTATATCTTGCTAGGAGACGCGATTTCAAATTGGCCACTATCAACGAACATTAACCGTTAAATCATTTGCAAAACAGAAGACAATTAAATCGTTACATTAACATGTTTAGAAGAACAATGTAACTAAGAACGTCAATTATTCCGAATCAAATTAATGAATTCACATAATCGCAGAATATTCCAGCGCCCTGCAGTGATTTTGTTGGAACTCTCGCGTGGACTAGGCAACTCCAATCACAATTAATTCAGAGCAACAAACAGAATGGGAGATTCAGAGATTTGTATCATTTTCATTTACTATAAAATAGATTTCATCTGGAAAAGTTACAAAAAAGGGAAAACATTTCGTAGGTTTGAATGCGTAATCATTTCTAAAGTACACATGTACATGTATACGAAAATAGTCATACCTAACTTGTTGAAAAGATAGTAACAAATCGGACAGGGAAGGCGGCACAGAACAGAAAGAGCAGAGCAAAGATTAGTGGGCCTCAGGCCAGTTTTGTCATACTAGAAAGAAAGTGAAAATTATAATAATAGTATTGTCTCATTGTGTTTCATTGTGTTTAGTTAGCATCATTAAGGGTATTTTACTGGTAGCAATAGAAGTAAGCAATGGCGAAGGAAGGAATGTCATGGAACTTCTAGTACCTAATGCTTTATATAAGTATAGTTTAGTTTAGGTTAGGTTTAGTTTAATCATATTTTATTGCATGACTTTTAGCAACATAACAAATGGTTTACATGCTTAATACTAATTAGAAACACTAGAAAACTCGTTTATTTATACCAGTTATCTGTATACATAACATAAACTCTATAATCTCTCTTAATAATGACTTTATTACAAATATAATATGTGAATGAGTATGTGGCTTTGTGTATTAGATATTGATTTTCGAATATATAGTGAAGTACAGTTTTAAAGCTTCGACCTAAAACATTAGAAATAATATTTATTATGTCATAACAATTGTTTAAGGTTTAACCTCAAAATGGTTTTAATATATAACTATTCCCTACACGCTTGTCGTCTAATCTGGCGACCCGGGTTCAAATCCGGGTGGAGGCACACATATATACATGCCTGCCATATTTCAGCAGAAAGCTGACTGGCAAATAAAGGCTATGCTCGGCATTTAGTTATATATTAAAACCATCTTGAGGTTAGACTTTGAAACATTATAATGACATAGTTCTAACCCTTACTTCATTTCAAAAACCAACAGCCGGTTAAATTGTCCCCTTTATTTGACCTCATAATTAAATAGAGAGAGCCGATATCTAATGTTGGAATAACTTGTGGCCCGATCCATTTGTAATGAACGCGATATTGTTAATATTTCTCTGGTTTACTTTGATGATAAGTATGCATATAAAGCTAGCCGGAGATAACTCTAGATTTATCAATAAATAAGCATGCATAATATAAACACTACCCGGTCGACCGACCGATTGTTATCACTGTATATTTAAAGAGTTTATCATAAACACTAAACAGTGAATATACGTACACATGATTGAACAAAAATGAACATCGAAAACGTAATGAAATTTAATTTTCATATGTATTTGTAAACAAAGACTAGAGTTATAATCCTTGTGGTGATGGTGACTGGTGAAGCTAAATAAAACCTAAATACAGTATATGACGTGATCGTTTAAAATACAACATACATGGGCAGAAAAAAGCACATAAAATAAAATAAAGACGAACATTACTAGTATAACAGAAACAGTGACCTTAATGCAAGTCACGGTATAGGCGTAAACTGAATTGATTGCTTTAGTAATAACGCGACAACACGTTATGAAAGTTCGCTGAACTGAGAAAATTGAATGACTTTATCTATAAGCGATATAAGTAATACTTCTATTCAGATACGATTATCTGAATACTTGAGACATATGATTCTTGCCAGCCTAGATACATACATGTATCATTATATACAGATTCACTTAATAGTGAACATTGATCAACAACACTGATAATCAAAATGATACATACAGCAGAACAATGTGAACACCATTAAATTATTCAGTCATAAATTTAACCGTTATAGATGGGTAGATCTTTAGTAAAGCCCATTGCAGCAACGTTTGTAAGGATGATGGATCGGTTTAGTGCGAATGCGTTATTTGTCATAGTTCGTTATGTGCCTTATAAATGTAGGAATGTGCCTAACCACTTCAAAATCCTTAATCTTCATATGGACATGGAGGTCGACAGCTGTAGAAAGCGCGATACTCGCATACAATTATACATTTCATATCTAAGGTATTACCTACGTTCATACGTATTGGACAAGAGGCTTTCATTACTTAGTTTTGATACACCTATTCAAACTTTTATAGAATATACATATAAAGGTTGCCATACACAGGTCACCATTTTAGAATTCTGTACGGAGCCATGTGTCACAATTGTAGAATGCCAATATGAAATGATGAGTCACACTTTTAGAATTTCAATATGAATTGATGTAATATGCAACGATAGGACACACTTTTTAATACGAGTTTTAATACGCAATGATACGTCACAATTTTAGAATTCAAACATGCAATGATAGGTACCAAGTTAAGAATTTCAATTTGCAATGATAGGTCAAAATTTTGGAATTTCATTATGCATTAATGAGTCACAATTTTAGAATTTCAATTTGCATTAATGAATCACAATTTTAGAATTCCAATATGCAATGTAATGGCACCCTTTTGGATTTCAATATGCAATGATATGTTCTAATTTTAGAATTTCAAATTGCAATAATAGGTCAAAAGTTTGAAATGATAGGTCGCAATTTTAGAAATTCAATATGCAATGATGGGTCACACTTGTATAATTAAGGTGATAGTATAAGAAATCAGATAGTAAAGCTTGAAATTGTCTAAGCAGACAAGCACGTTGTTGTACCTCTTTGTTACAAATAGGGTAAAACCCTACAACGTTTTGAGGTATTGATCACATCGTAGGTGTGAACTTCGGTACCTTATGTAAAGATATTGGTACCAGTCTGGAAGCGGTATACTAGACTAAGGAAGTGTCGATATCCCTCTATTTAGTGTTAGTTATACATGTACTTCTATATTTCAGGCAGATTCTATAGAAGAAGAACTGATACGTCACCATCATGCTGTATTGGACGGAAATAAATCAACACACGTGACCAGTGATACAGATAGCTCGACTGATCCTGATCAAATATTCGAATCTATGTCACAGGACCCAAATATTCAACCAATTGACGAGGACGAGTTATATGAGATCACTGTTGGTGACGTCATACGGGATGTTTTGTTGACGTTACGAGATAACCCAGAAATCGTTAAGGAACTAATTGCAAGTACGTTCATAATAAATTTAATAATTTCACATTGGTAACAAATATATACCTAATCAGATCACTATAAAAGATTGAACTTCTATATAATCATGGTATAATTTTTCGGCGTTAGTAGTTTAAAATTTATTTGACCTACTTATCCGACCAATGAAACTCATGCAAAAATAAAGACACTCTATTTGTAATTACGTTTTGTGGCAGAACATATGCATTAAACTTTAAATGTGCGTCTTATGAGTACATGTATAAAAATATGAATATGAGGAGTGTTCGGAAAGTTTCAGTGGTTTTATTTCTAGATATTGTCTATGAATAAATGAAACATTTAGCTGAAGTTATAGAACATTTCATAGAATAATATGACAAAATGAAAATGTAAGGACACCTGTCTCGAAACTATTCGAACACTTCTCGTACAATAGGAATGAACGCGAGCTGTTCCATTAAACTGTTTGATTATATACGACAGGTGAGAAAGCCAAGCTTGTTGAACAGATAGATGCATACAATCAACAGATAGATGACACAGATGGCGAGGAACTGTCACAAGATAGACTCCTCACACCAGAGAATCAAATTAATGTAAGTTTATTACTAAAACTGTTTATTACTGATTATAATGTGGACTCTTGCTACAAAGATGTTTTAACACATGTACTGGTAGTACTGTCTATTATACTCTTCAATTGAAATCAGAATATTTCTTTCGCGCCAACGAGGCAGTTTAGAACGCGTTGCTTCATTAGTCAAATGCTCCGTACCTTCCTCTCGAAACCAATGGAAGTTATCATTACTAATTCATACGAGACTAAAATAATATATTGTACGACCATGGACATATGAGATGACAACAGAGAATGTTCTTGTTACCTTGTTGTTGATCAGAACGATACTGGAGATATTATTAGCATCAATATGATATGTTACATGTTAATTTAAACATTTTATGTCAGGTACACAAGAACATGATTGTTATCCCCGCCGATAAAATCGGCAGGGGGTATTGAAATGGCGATGTCTGTCCGTCAGTCAGTCAGTCCGTAAGCACCCACTTGTAGTTGTGGGGTGCGAAACAATAGGCTATATTTAGATTCTATTCATTCCGTTGCTTACGGGGTGCAAACTGTTGCTTATGGGGTTTTACATGTACAAACAAAAGAATGAACAAAAGAAAACCCCACAACGTCAAGTCAGGGAGAACGTCCGTCCGTCAGTCTGTCCGTCAGTCCGTCGGCAGCGATTTCTCTGTAACTAGCTGGTAGAATTTCATGAAACTTTAAATAAATGTGAACTACCATGATTCGTCAAAAACATGGCTGCCGATGTGTGGGGTCCGTTTTTAATCGCCCGTTTGAAAAACGGGACGTATTATGGGAACACCCTTCGGTCATTCAGGCGGGCTTCGGGTCCAGCAGTTTGTCTGTACCGTAACGCTCAGAGTTTTCATCCGATCGTCTTCAAACTTTGTGTCAATGCTTATGGGCATAATATCTAGGCCAAGTTTGATTATAGGCCAAAATCGGCCTAGGCCTTTTTTGGTTATGGGCCTTTAATTACCAAATAAGTATGAAATAGGCCTTGTCTGTGCACTTACGCAAACAGTTTGCACCCGATCGTCTTCAAACTTTGTGACGATGCTTATGGGCATAATATCTAGGCCAAGTTGATTAGATATATTTTTTTTATTATTTTAAATTTTTTTTTTAAATTTTTTAATTTTTTTTTAATTTTATTTTTTAATTTACTTTTTTACTTTTTTTATTTTGCCCTGAGACTCGCATGCCCCGAGACGGGCGTATTTTGTGACATTTTGGCTCTTGTTCCATATATATCTCTAGTAAGATCTTCATCTCTTAAAGTACTGGTTGAATTTCATTATGAATTGGTAACAATGTTCCTTTGGTGATCCTAAATAGCCAAAATAATTGAAATCTATAAATAACTCTGGTTGCCATGGCAACCAATTGAAAACACTTTTAGAAAATCATAAAAAATCAACCACTTGCCAGATTTCAAAATAATTTTACAGAAATAGTTCTTGGGTGACACACTTACGAAATGGACATTTCTGTCATGATTTGTCAAAAAACATGGTTGCCAACGGGTGGGGTTTGTGGTTTTATGGTTAATTTCTGTAAAGGTATTGCCCTTGATTTATTTAAAAATTGTTATCCAATGGAAGCTTACATTCCAAACTGCGCAATAATATCAAGCTTACATTCCCAACTGCGCAATGAAACTGATAATCTTTAGGCGGGGGATATCAATTCAACGAATTTGCTTGTGTATTTACAGTGAAATGTTATTGAGATGTCAATTTCAAACTCAATCATTTAATGCAAATCTCAGTTTACCCGTTCTAGTGATCGTTTATTATCAAATGAACTGCATTGTTATATTTTCTGAAAGGAGTACAACGCTTTCTGCATGTGTTCCTTTACATTATTGACCCCATAATGTATCGTTATTGTTACTCATTGTTATTGCGTAGTCACACGGCAACCTTATATAATTTGGTCAAGCGTACGACAACGTGTGTCCATCGTATCTCTAGCGCTTATGATGTACATGTTTGTGGAGTTGATGTGCAACGTACTTCTAACTTATGCCCGTCGTATGCAAAGTGTGTAAGTAGGTATTGCGACGATCACGTTGCGTCGGGTATTTCAACCGATATCGATGTCTGACGGCGTATACGGGCTCTTTATTGAGTAAAACTCAAACCTATCGTACACCAGCGTGTTTGCCATAATACTGTTGGCATACGTTGTTACCATACGTTATAGTGCGACTGTGTCATTACATATGGTCGTCGTACATCAGCGTGTTTGCCAACATGCTCGTACGCTTGGCAAACGTTGTTACCAAACGTTATAGTGACAATGTGTCATTACATATGGTCGGCTTACGCCACCGTTCGTACGCTCGGCAAACGTTGTTACCACACGTTATAGTGACACTGTGTCATAACACATGGTCGGCGTACACCAGCGTGTTTTCCAACATGCTCGTACGCTTGGCAAACGTTGTTACCACACGTTATAATGACACTGTGTCATTACATATTGTCGGCGTACACCAGCGTTCGTACGCTCAGCTTACGTTGTTGTAATTCGTTGTGCATTCGCTGTAATTATGGTAGTATGTCGCAATTCAACAGAAAAGTAAACCATTTGCAACTTGATATACTAGTATCAATGTTCAAAAACCAAAACATTGACAATGAATCCTAAATAAATAGAATGTGAAGAAAAATAAAACTGCTTTAATAGATAAAAGTTTTGTACATTCTGTCTCTTGCAGTTCAGTGAATAATTTTAAGAATGTCTTCTGCTATAGTATTATTTTACAATTTCCTGACTTACAATGAGTGGAATCGGCTTGGATAATACAATTACTTTAACAATCACTTTCAGTATGGGAGTTAATGATTACGGATACGTACGTACTCGCCAGTCTTGCAATTCTAAATCGATTTGAGAATGAAGATGTAATTTCCTTTGGGAACCCTAATTAGTTGGGATAAAGGAAGTTTAATCGTCTTTACTTATTTCTTTACACTTAATTAGAACTAAGAAACAGGTAATTTTGAAAAACTGTGAACATGCAAGCAGCCGGTGTGTGACTAACGACTGAATAATGTCACGAAAGTAAGAACAAAGTATAGCTAGACAACCGTCAAAATCACAGACAACACAGGGCTGCTACATGATACTTGTACAGTTGTATAATATGTCCCATGAATACAGTGGCAATATGTGCTGAACAAATCGACATGTTGAAAATGTGTTCTGCTACCTTGCGTTCGTCTTTGGGCATTAGGATTTCGTACGTTGTTTTTTCGGCGCTCTCGTTTATTTCTTAGTACAATATTTAGTCTTTGTAGTCATAATTATGCTTAACCACTCAAACAGTCAGGTAGATGTTTCAAAATTCGTCTGCATGGGGCATTGGCATACAGTAGATTTGACGCAATTTTTCCATGTAAATGCGTCGTAATTCGTCTCCATGGGCATACGGTAGATGTGACGAATGCGTCAATGTAAATGCGTCACATTTCGTCTTTTATTTCGTAAATTAAACTAAAGGTAAATTCGTCAAATTGAGTAATCATCCAGTTAATTGTTGTGAAAGCATTACAACAGTTTCGAGGGAAAACGCAATACATTAACATGATTAAATAACGGTTGATTTTACCTTACCATACATATCTAAGACGTCACGTGATGGTGACGCTATGGGTGAGTTTATTTTTGTACTCGGAATTAGGAAGACATGTAGAACGACTAGCACATTTCGTGTGTTGTTTTGTTGTTAAAATGTCTCATCTTCTATCTTGGTGATTAGCTTCTTGATCATTATTGGTGAAATTCTATGAATTATTGACGAACTACATCTTCCTGTGGAGTGATTAGGAGCAGTAACGCATCATCTGTGCAACAAAAAGTAGCCCCTGCGGTTTTACCCAATAGTCTTGTCGGTGAAAGTACATTATAAGTTTCTTAACAAAATTAGTAGAAATAGCTGTCTAACTTCTTTGGGCACTCGTGTCGTTGACTGTGTTTATTTGGCGGCGATTCTGGTTTAGTCTTCTCGTACTTCACTTCAACGTAATATCATTTTCAATTTTCCCCAATTACGGTAATATGCTAATTTATGGTGATTCCCAACTCTTAACCTTTTCTGTACAAGAGGTATCAAACACCTGATTTTTATGAAGAACACACTCATGATAGTGATTGTGCAAACCCATAACAGTTTTGCTCTGCTAGTTTTCAGGATACTTTTAGATTTTGGGGAACCCCATAAAAAACGGATATTTGCATTTCACAGAAAATGTTTGACATTTAATTACATGCAACTTGGCATGCACGAAATGTCGTATATACGGAATCACACGATAACGTTTGTTTTAGACTATGCATGCTATATGTATTTTTAGTGATATTTTAAAATATGTGATTTTTCATTTTTATTTTATACGAAAAAAAAGTTGAACAACATACTGTTTTCGTACATGCAACCGGTAGAGTAACTATTATATAAGTTTAATCCCAAATTTCATGGCAGTTGCTCGGCTAGATTTTTTTAATTGACACTTCAGTGATTTCGGAAATGTCGAAAACCAGGAGAGTTTACAAAATACATTAACGTTTTGAATACGTTGTATCCAGTTTTCGCGATAATTTAAAGATGAGCCCATGCTCTTTTGCATTTTTTCGAAGTTCTTGGTTGTTATGTTTATTTTTCAATCCATTTTGTTTTATCTGTGATTCATATGTCATGTTATATGACCCTTGATTGGAATTAAACTGTAACTTATCTTATCATATCTTAGCTAGTCTATATTCTTACGAAATAAATGCAAAAGAAACTTCCTCTAAAGTAGTCGGGATGCTTGCTAAACAAATATGAAAACTTGGATACAATTTGGTGTGGGCGCATTATATTACGTTTCACACACGTTGTAGCTAGTATTCGCGAGTGTTGATGTTTCAACGTTTGGAATAAATGGCACATAAAATTTCAGACATAACTTTATTCTGCAAGCTTATTATAGTATAATATAGTAATAACTATATAGTAAATTCGCGATTTTAAGACATGAGAACATGCTGATACATCAATATTAAGTTTTTTGTACTATTTCATCATGGTAGTCAGACGCTTTCAATACGTCTAATTTACACCGATTTCTGAACTTCCGCTCAACTGAAGAGTTTGGAATCACCTTAAGAAACTATGCCGTGTGAGGGACAGTTTAATTATAGGCTTACTTGAAATATCCTTATTTTGGGGATACGGGTGGCACGTACTGTCTGTGTCTGTCTCATGCGTGTGTGTCTAGGCCCTGTGCCGCCACTTCTGTATGGCTTTGAATTGCACGAGCATTGCATTTAACATACTATTATATTTTAGATTTATTGTAAAACAAGTTCTACAACTTATATTCTCTCGACATTCCATTCCTCACCAATGCTGTCCATTGCCAGAGCAGGGAAGCCATTGTTCCCTGTGGTAATGCTGAGTGGGTACCCGCTTTCTATTTATTTTTTGCATGACATACGCGATTATGGAGCCATAAAATATCAAAATGTAATAGTGTTTAAATGAATACACGTGAAGAGCAATTATAACGCGTGCGTGACAATTAATAAAAAAGTTATCCGTTCGCGGCGGAAATGAGTTGTTGAAGATTGCAAAATGTACATCTGATTACAAACCCTGATCAGGCCTAGCATTATGGGTAAAATTCTGGAAGTAAAGAGTCTTCTGTAAGAGATTCACCCTTTCAGAGCCGACTTCACATTTACCTCCGCTGACAGAGCACGATACCAGATTTTGTTAGTGGCTTTAGCCGAATGCAGTTTGCTTTTCCTGTTCATTAATATAAAGAGAAGATAAATCGGCTGTTGTTCAAGAGTTGGTTGCATGTCAAACCTGTACACATGTTAAGACCACCTAAAGGAACAACAATAATTGGCTTTCGTTTACAGATGGTCTTTTGACCGGTTACTTGTCATTATTGTTTCATTTCTGATGGGAGATAAAATTGGAGGTCTTTGCAGACTGCGAGACAAGTCTTGTAATAGTGTTATACCTGGGTCACCAAAGAAATTCGATTGCTGTCCGATTATCGGACGCCCAACTTTGGTCTAATCAGGTCGGAGGCCGGAGTAATTGATGTCTCTTTTGACATATTCATTGTCTATTATCGACCGGCGTCTCAGCGGCACGATGCCTAGACATCGGGTACACATCTGATACATATGGACAACGTGAAGCGTCGGGGTGATTTGTGACCTAAGTATTACGAGTACTCAATAAAACAGGTTTGTCTGTACTGCTATAATCATGTCAACATAAAGAAAATAGAAGTTGGAAAGAAGAAATTACTCACAACGAATCACAAAATGTATGAGGAAATTGCAAGCTAATTAATGTCAAACGGAAATTAGTTAGAGACAATAATTATAGAGCGTGATGAGTGCTAATTGATTATTTAGAAACCAATAAGAATATTTCCGCAGGTTTTCTCGGAAGTGACGAATAAATAAATATTATTAAATGGATCCCATAATTAATCAGATAGTGTGCATGTTTCCTTTTATATAACGCGTTGGGGACGATAAGCACCCATGAAAACGTAATGTAAAAAAAACGTGAAATATTATGGAACGCTTATAAATAATGAAACACGGCACGTTTTTCTAAGAATTAGTTTTAATATGCGTGGTTTTAATATCAACTATAATTTCAATTCGATCCGAATTTTTTTTTTGCGAAATAAAGAATAGAATAGGGCAATTTGAAAGAGTCGGGCGTCATTTGCGTATTCACAGCAACAGTACATACGTATGTTCATCTTGTTAGGGTAACATGCTCAAATACAAAATATATGTATTGACTGATATTTGATGTTCGCAAACTTCATTACACCACAATTATGTTCATGATTATGTTCCCTTTTAAGCATATACTCGTAGGTCTGTTTTATTGATATGAATTCATAATATATCTAGTCTCTTATAACTCCAGTTTGGAGCGGCAAAGTACATTTTATTATAGTCGAATAATGTAATGTACAATGTACTGTAAATATTGTATGAATGTACTTTGATGAGACTCAAATAAAGATTATCTCTTTGTATAACAACACTGTTAGTCCTTGTTTCAAAGCTATCAGTGCGATGTAAATATGGAATTTATCGCGATTACCGCTTAATTTACAGACTGATTATCGAATATTGGTATGTCTGTGCGTTAATTATATAATATACTTGATAAATGTATAATTGATATAATCCGAGGAACCTGATAGTTTATTGAATACCACCCCTGGATAGTCTTTTGGGGATAGAAAATAATGTGGTACATATGTATAATCTATTATTAAAAACAAAATGTCGAAACTTACTAGCATAAATTTGCCATTTTGCCAAGGGCTGAAACAAAGTCTACATACAGTTGCATTGAACGTATGCTTGGAGCACGTTGTACTTAGATCAACCATTTGTATTAATAATGCTTTAGGTTATTCGTTCGACATAAGTCTGGTATTGTCTTCCCACGCAGATCTATATAATATATCTCTCACATAATATGATTTACAGACTCTGATTCCCAACCAAATTAATGATGTATATCATTAACGATTTAATATTGGAAATGAAGTAGTTCTCGCAATTTTATTATATTAATGGGGACCAGTACACATGACCTTTTTAATATTTCTAATTATATGATATATTTAAGTCAGCCGTTGTTAGTCTAGTGGACTAACAAAGTTATTTGTTTTACAATAACGTTGATGGGATGAATCCCAATTTGAAACAGTGCCTTATAGTTCATAATGTATTATAAGACTTTATTATTAGTAGTAGTATTAGTATAATAATAATAATAATGTACGCAGGATACTGAAGAGCAAAATATCCCGTACGCTTTACTAACGCAACGTTCAGAATATTATTATCTGATCTCAATCTCCAAACATCTCCTAGCTACAATTTGTATTTTGTCTCAAAGTTAAATTATGAGTTATTTCATGAATAAGAAATGAGAAAGACCAGCTGTTATATAATGTTGATATGTGTTCTACTGTCTCTGGTTACATCGATTATTATATTTAATCTTTCTTATTAAAGCTGCTACGACACATGTGTCTTTCTATAAAATAAATATTCAAAAATAAATCAGTTCAGTATCAGATGAAACTCTTTCTTCAGTGTTGTTTATTAAGTACATAAACTTCTAGAACAAATAAAATGAGGCAAACGTTGCACTATTAAATAAAGTAGACCATCGATAGAAATTAAACACCGCATTAAGTGATAAATAAAACCGTTCCAATACATGACCTTACGACAGAGAAGATACATTTCTTGACGGACATTTACTAGTTAATGCACTGGATTATTCCATTTGTGATATATCGTCCTTTCATTAGTAAACTGAATTCCCGATTTACGCGTGTACTTATCGGTCTTAAAGTCAACTTTGTAACTGGCATAGGCACACGGTTTCAAATTATCTGAGTGTATCTGATATAGAAAGAAGGAAATGCAGTGGCCATGTTTAGCCGTAACGGATATGACGTCATAGAAACTGGTATCCGTGTTTGCTGTGACAACTGTAGAAAAAATGGGTACCCGCTTTCGTAACGTCCGTTGCGGCTAAACATAACTGCTGCTGCACTATCTTCGCTATATAGAGGGTACACTCAGACAATTTGATGTCATGTGCCTGTGGTAAGGAGTGGAATACATTGCTTTAGAAATGATATACCTAATATGGTATTATTTTTATATGATACCGCATAATCGTTCGCATTCACGTAAATTGACTCAACTAAACCGCGTAGCTTTGCTATTAACCGAACAACACATATTCGTAATGTTGACCTATCGATCGGAATATTCGCATAGTCTACCTAAAAACAAGGGAACAAGTCTCCGAGTACAAACATGGAGTGAATTATTATATTTCTGAGCTCCGGAAAAAATATTTTCTCAATATTCTAATAATTATTGCCGGAATGAACTAGCTGAACTGTACCTAATTCTCCATCATATTTTCAGGCGAACCAGGGAGTAGCCGACAACTCAGCGGGAACGTCACAATCAGAAGGTAACGTATATTCTAATGTCTAATACAGTGGGTGAGGTCTTCTTTATGAAGTATGGATTCTAATCACTACATACTGAGTTATAGTTTCGTTTATTATTCGCCAGGAAGTTTTTTATTGACAGCTACCGTCTGCGAGTGGCGATTATCATAAAGCAGACGATATTCGTGTCATTTATTATGTTAGTGGTATTGGAATAAAAAATCATAACGCTTGAATAAACCTTCTATACCAACATTTGTTTGCTGATTAACAATATAAAATTATTTTGTCATTACAGTACATGTACTAGGCCCGTAGCCACGCTGAGGCAAAATTTACAAAAATAAGCCTGTTTTTGACGGAAATATAATGCCTCAAATAGACCCTAGAAAATATTTGTCTTGGTGCATTTTTTATCTTTGGACACGGTCCTGTGTACGTATATTTCTTTAAATATCCGGTTTAATGGCGTTCCCTGCAGTATCTTGTATGAGAGTTGGGGCAAAAATCCTTATTTATATAATTTGTTCAAACATATTACATATGAAAACAGTTTCATGTTAGAAACAGAAAAAATATACAAAATATAATAGGTATTATACGTGTTTATGAGTTATCTGCCCTTGAAACTAGTGATTTTCTCAAAATTTGCGTACTCTAGGAGAGACAAGACAATAATTTACATTATGATAGCGCTACGTAGCGCAGTCCATCACGTAGGGGGTAATTCAGTCTTTCTATATTTAATTGAACGGGAGATATCTGAATAATGGCGCTCGATGGCGCTTTGCTTAGACAACTTACCCCATAGCTTTCTATATGTTCAGATACTCTTGGTTCAAACCCCCTAATTTCATTTTGTTAGTTTTACATGACGGTATTCGCTCTATTCCGATTATTCTCAATCCAGAGTTTGAAACAAAGTTAAGTTGAGGCCATCGAAGCAGTTTTTTTTGAAATAGTTCGATTTTGTTTTAATCAATTACACAATTGTTCTCTGTGTAACAGCCTTATAGGGGTTCCCGGGTGACGGTATACCTCGGTGTGTCTCTCTTGTTGTCACTAAAGGTAGTGGGTTTGGTTCATTGGTTCCTATCTTATATTTCTATTTCGATGTAGGTAATGTTGGACCTGGAATCAGGCACCCCATTCCACTCGGGTCGTAAAAGGCGATTACTTGTGACAAGGCGTTTGTCCATTCAATATATTTTCCCATTTCTATTGATACTCATTTTACCGTTTGTTATTTGCGAGATTATTGATACGCCTTAAAACACCATCAATTCTACTCAAAGTGCACTGTACCACCGTAATGAATGAATAAAAGAGATATTAAACTAACAAACTCAGAACAATGTCTTGTTATACTAATATGGAGTCCGGTCTAGCATGGAAATTAACTCAGAGATATATACGTGACAATATCTGAACGACCCTATAGTTCGGGTTAAAATTGGTTACCTATGCAATAACAGTACCAATAATTCATAAGTTCATATCATGCATTCATATCAAAGTCGTTACGATTGCACTGGTTTATCTCCCTTGTTGACTCTCTACATCGTTAGTTTCAGATAGTTTGCCCGGTGTCAGGATCATTTAACTGGGTAATATACATAATACGACTGAAATACTGTTGACTTAAAATAATACACGTTTGTATACCAAACCTTTCATTTTATGTAGAGAAGTACTGTTCGCAGGAGATAACTCTTGACTTATCAATAAACAAACATGCATAATAAAAACTCTGCACTGTCGACTGACCGCTTTTTATCAGACTGAGTGTAGATTTAGAGTATATCATTAAAAGTGAAAATGCATGTAAAATTAAAGAAAAAACACATCGAAAATATATTGTTCATTTTTATTTGTAAACAAAGGCTAGTGTTATCATCGGCGGACTATACTCATAATACGTTATCTAAACACTGCTGAGATTACCACAGATTCCTCATAGCGTATTTACACAATGTCACGTGGTAATAAATCCCCTTGGTAACCGACTTCTGGCTATATCGGAAATTGTCAACACAAAGACAATTAATCAACAAAATGTACTCAGTTAGTATTTCGGATGTTTAACAGTCAATATCCGGTCAGCTCATTTGCAAATCGTGGTTGGCCTTCAGGTCACTGTAGAAAGGTCTGTGAAACTGACGTCAGAAAAGAAATAACACAATGCATGAAATACACGTGTACAGGGTAGTTTTGGAATATTCAATTTTAGGGCATGAAATACATAGGTACAGGATACTTGTGGAATATTCAATTTAAGGCCATGAAATACATAGACACATGGTACGTTATGCTTCGTTTGTTTATTGATAAGTCTAGAGCTATCTCCCGCGAACTATACCAACAATTGCCATATATTGTATTCTATTTTAAAGTAAAATCAATTCGACATTTTAATCAGCTGGTCATACATTTGGAGGCATACACCGACTCCACGTGTGGTTCAGGTATGCTCTAAAATGCTAACACATCGGTGATATTGAAACAGTTAGTAAATGTTAACGAAAGCACATTGAACTGTTACTTATAATGGTTTTACGTGTATTTAAAAATCACATGCAATTAGAACAATCCAAAATAACAATGCTTTGTCCATCACTGGAAAATTATCTCGGTGAACATTTGAAAAAAAAAATTCTAAAATGATATGACGCTGATAAAAAAATCCTAGAAAATGCATCGGTGCTCTTTGTCTCTAATTACAACCCTGCAATTATATAATAGAACAGAACAGAGAACAGAGAACAGAACAATTCTTTCTGCAATTATATGAAATAATGTTGGATAATTAAGAAGTTTTCACAATCATTATATAAGTTCTACTAGTATACGAAACCATAACTGCGTCATGTTGATTTGGCACATAATATTATCACAACGTCATAATGCAATTAAGCCATCCAATTTGTCATTAGCGATGTCTAATAGTACACTAATAGCCATATTTTGCGCCTTCTTATATCATGATTATGCTAACTTTCTCAGTAAATTATAGTTCCTGTGATATCCATAAAATATCAATTTCTTGTCAATTGAGAAATTCAGCGTATTAAACGATACCCTAGTGGTCTATGTTATTATGATTTAGCAGTGAATATTATATTTACTCGTAGTATAGTATGTCGTCCCACATTTTGCAGACGACACACCACAAGTCAATGAGAAGAGGGCAGACGAAGTGAGCAATGACGTGTTTACTGGTGAAGAAGAGGCAGAAGAACCGGATCAGTTCATGCAGTTTATGGGCCGACCAGTAGAGGGTGGACAAAATATTCCGATGTTTAACTATGATAAAATTACAACAGACGATATTTCTGTTACAAACAATATGGACGACCCACAACTACCGTCACGTGACACTGAATCAGAAACACAGGAAACCGATTCTGAAGTAAGTATTGCTATAGTCTGGTCCCCGATGAACTTGGGGTATAAAAAGTATACCCGTGTCCGATCTCCTACACTATCCGCAAATATGGTCCTTTGTCGGTGGCAAGGATATATATAATATTACTTAATAATTATTATATACAACAACGCATATTGACTTCTTAGCCTAGCCATATGATTGACGATTTCACAAATACTCGATAGCCTAGTGGTATACGAAAGGTGCCCCACTTATATTTGAACACCATTGAACATCCGATATGTTCACGCTGACACGCTATCATCGAAGTGTCTCTATACAGCCATGTATATTAATGTGTCGACTAACATATGCACTCATGTTTTTTATTTGGGCGGTTTAGTTAGACCCAAAATCAACAATTTGGTAGGGAGTTCCAATTGAGCTTTTTTAAGACAGAAAACCCCAATTGATGGTATAAAACATTGATCGAGTGTAATCAATGCTGCTTTATCGTTAAGATTCCAAAGTTTATGAATACAGGATTGTAAGACTTCTTCATTCTCTATTCTGGTGTAATATACTTGGAGTTCGTTTTCTTAAGGTATCGAATAGCTTGATTGTGGTGGGGTATGAAGCTGAGTTTTGACCAAAACACCATGTTCCAGGCATACCCGTCAGGAACGAGATGTGGCAAACATTTTGTCCAAAAACTATTTTAAATGTTAGCAGCATAGTACCGTGCGCTTATTTTCCCTTTGTAGAATGAATATGAGTTCTATTTTATTAGTTTTAACAAACAACAGCACAAGTCATTCAACCAGGTGGGAACTCACGTTGCATAGCGAATGTTATCTTTTTGATAGTCTCGTAGACATTTCTCAAATAGCAATCTGTTCTGTTACCGTAAATATCTCAATGATAAAGCATTATCTCAACAGAGATGACACGGTTATCGAAATTACCGTTCCGTTGTAGCATGTACGGGGATTTAAGACGATTGTCTCCCTTGGATTTTTTTGGTAAAATCGCTGGTGAACACCAACCGTTTTTCAAAGTTTTTTAAATTACTTGATTAATAGTTTCGAAGGATACTCCTACCTTCATTGAAATCCCAATTTTGGTTATTGGAGTTATCCTAGTTATCAAATAACCATTGGGTACAATGTTTGAAGGAATCGTCACTTTTTGGCATTTTTTAATATTTTGTGTCATTTCAAATATTAGAGCAACAGAACGTAACGCACCCTTCTAGGGACGAAAATTACTGAAAGTCTTAACAGAAACGGTATATCCATGATCTATTAACACCTTCTTGGTGCTTCTTAAGGAGCATTCGCCCTTCAAAAAGCCAAACGCCACATCCGCTTCAAAATTGCTGATTTCGACTCGATTCATATTACAAACAAACAAACAAACAGTGAGTGCACATGTTTCCTGACACATTATCTTACGCGGTTCAAAATAGTTATTTCGTTTATATCGGGTCAACATGAAAATATCGGATATTGAAAGGTGTACAAATATAAGTAGGGCACCTCTCGTAGTATTCGCTTGGAGTGCGGGAGGTCCGGGCTTTGATCCTATAACGCGCGATACCAAAGACTAAACAAATGTGCTACTAATAATTCCCTTGCTGTACGCTCAACACTACGCTCAGCACAAAATAGCAGCTGGCTTATCTCTATTGCATACCCTCGTGGTGACGGAGGTGGCGATTAATATAAGTCCAGAAAACGTGTTTCAAAATCTTCGAGATATATATTTATTACATACATGTATGTAGTAGTATCAACTAAACTAAAACCGAAATTATACATATTTCCGAGATAATAAATGTTAGGTAATGGTATCCAAATGACATTAGACATCTGCCCGTGTGGACTGCAAAGTATTTGGTTAAAGATGCCAGGAAGCTGTGTATCGGTGCTATACACCGGGTACATTAACGCACCAGCTAGGCGCTCTTCTGCAGCGCAGGACATAACTGTATCTAATGTCTCTCTCTCTTCCTACATGGGCTTTCTTTCAGTCTGTCCCTCTGGTCAGATCATGCTGTATCTGCACTGGTAGAGGATGTACCGGCGCCCTAGTGGCTGCAACACTATATGTAAAGCGCCTTTGAACAGGTATTTGCATGAAAAGGGCGCTATATAAATCTGGTATATTTTTTTTATTTATCGGTGTATGGATGACATCAAGTACGTGCAATCATTGAGGAACGAGCGAATGGGGCAATAAAGCTCATTAAGTTTTTGATTGAAATTAGTGCTACGGCAATTACGATTTCCTGGTTTTTAAAGATTCACAGTCGCAAGCGAATGCGACCCATATTTCCTCAGTTTCTGTACACGTTCTAGGAAATCGTCTGATTGAATCACACTTTGTTTAAATGATCGGGAAAAATTTAGTGTCACAGTGCAAAATTTCATTAAGAACAACATAATTACAAATAAACAGGGTTGCACTCCTAATTTAATGACTTTAATACCGTATTTTTCAGTATGCCCTCAATGTAACTGTTATTATATATGTCATAATTCATTAAACAAAACGTCGAATTGTCAAAATAGTGTAACTAAAGCCTAGGTCCCACTGGGCATTGTTTGCCTCGGCGATGTACTCCCGATTGAAATAATGAGCTATCAGGACATCGGGAACAGGTTCCTCGTCGGCTAGGGAAGCTTCGGGGAAGTCATAAGACAGATTGTGATGAATCGGGTGGTATCGGAAGAAATCGGTAGAACATTGCCGATGTGGAATTTCTCAGTGGGACATAGGCTTAAGAATGCTATCTTCAGGAAACTTATTTATGAAACTTGACACTCTTTTCTTGTTTTCTATCTGATAAAGCTAAAAAAACATGTTGCTCGTTCAGCAATTCTATGACACTACATGCTCGTATCCCCTGGGACAAATGTTATGTAGCTGTTTATTGTTCAGTGGGAAAATCTGTCAAGATAGAAGAAGGCGTTTATTTCAAAATTCAAAAAGGCCGCATGGCCCATGAGAACAATAACATACAATGTACAATTAATACTGTTATAATACTGGATCAATATATTTTTGAATTATTTTCCTTTTGTACGAGGGATGTCCCAGAAGGTCGTGTAAATGTTCAACAGTCGCTTTACATTATACTGTAGAACATACCTAATAAAATCGTTTAGCAATTAGTAAAATACAAGATCGGTTTACATCTTCAATAAATAAACAATCCAAATACGAGTGGTGTTCGAAAAGTAATGCAACTGACTCTCTATTCTTTTGACCGCGTCATTTACAATGAAACTCACAGACAACCACCAATGCACCTCTCGCACACAATATATGATTTCTTACGTAGCTTTAATTCAAACACTGAGGCGAATGTGGCACCATCATCATTTGCTGGCTTAGAATGAGAAGGTCTCAGACGCACACATATTTGATATCTGCATCACAAGGCGCTTCTTATAAGCCTATTTTCATGAAAATCGGAAATGGTCATGTTGACCAAACTGAAGTTGAAAAAGCTTGTATTTCCGTATGGAAAGAGTGGGTTTTCAAACAGTTTATTCTTGTTTTCTCAAAATATCGATTTTGTACTTACGACATTTTCATTCTAAGCCAGCACATTAGCCAATTAGGCAACGGCGGTGTTCTTGAAAGCTTCAATATTTTATGATTCTGTCATAAAGATAATATAACCTGCTCATTATAGGTTAATATCCTGATTATAAGTCGGCCATCGTTCATCGGAAGTTATGAGTATGTGAACAGTGCAACGGTTAACACAGACATTTAAATTTTCTATACTAGTACGCACTATTTTACATCATGGAGATTGCATTTCGGTGACACTATTACTGAATTCAGCTGTATTACCATTCAAATATTCTCAGTTATTTAAAGGAACGACTTTTGGGACTGTGTGATGTAGATTAATCCAAACAGTTATTCAACGTATGGCTTTGAAATGCAATATCCGGAGGAAAATTTAAGTTTGGTTGCATTTGGAAAAGCTGTCGATATCAACTATAACATGAGTTTAATCTGTCTGTGTTTTCGACAGTCAACTGTTATTGGTGAAAATTCATTGACGAACCAATCTAAAGATATTTCTTGGTCATATGGTACCAGTAACGTATATGTGAGCTGTGTACGAGCATACTAGTATTAGCTCCAATACAGTCCCGAGGAGCTATGTATGACACCCCATCCATAATCAAAACCACCCAACCCAATACTAGGACCTCTATGTGCTTCCTGAAATGCCGGTTATCATGCAACCTATTTGATAGATGTACATTTATCAATTACTTGAACCCACCCTGATAGATAATATGAGTATTAATGACACCTATAGTACCGTCCTGTTGACA
This sequence comes from Spisula solida, assembly GCA_947247005.1. Lineage (NCBI taxonomy): Eukaryota > Metazoa > Mollusca > Bivalvia > Venerida > Mactridae > Spisula > Spisula solida. Next base: position 23,996,558 of record OX365945.1, on the reverse strand, counting down.
CCCGAAACTTATAATGCCTTACAGCTTTGTGAGGGGCTGAAACTTGGACGTTCAGTGGTTAAGTTTCATTTTCTCGTTCAGTTGTGTGTTGGGCATTGTATCGTGTGACTCTGGTCTGTGTTGTTTCAGTTTTCTGTGCTCGGCTGTTTCAGTTTGTTCACCTATGGTTCTGTTCACAATTTGTAAAGCATCGGCAACGTTTCGTGACCCCGAATACAGAATACATGTATTGAAATATGTTTTCAGGATTTGAATGTGGGGGACTTTAGACAAGCTTTCCAACTTCCGTTTTTAAACCAATATCCGGTATTCCGGAACTATGGAAGTCCGAACGCTGGCGGAAGTACAAACGATAGACAGGTTGACGACTCACAGGACGACAATAAGACACGTGAAACAGAAGGTGTTGATAGAATGGACAGCGAGGTAAGAGTTCCAATACGTTTTCTTGTTTAACTTGCTTGAGACAAGGAATCGATCAACATTATGCTTGAATTTCAAAGACTGCCCTAGGAATCGGTCAATATTATGCTTGAAGTTCAAAGACTGCCCTAGGAATCGGTCAATATTATGCTTGAAGTTCATAGACTGCCCTGGGAATCGGTCAATAGTATGCTTGAAGTTCAAAGACTGCCCAAGGAATCGGTCAATATTATGCTTGAAGTTCAACGACTGCCTAAGGAATCGGTCAATATTATGCTTGAAGTTCAAAGACTGCCCTAGGAATCGGTCAATATTATGCTTGAAGTTCAACGACTGCCTAAGGAATCGGTCAATATTATGCTTGAAGTTCAAAGACTGCCCTAGGAATCGGTCAATATTATGCTTGAAGTTCAAAGACTGCCCAAGGAATCGGTCAATATTATGCTTGAAGTTCAACGACTGCCTAAGGAATCGGTCAATATTATGCTTGAAGTTCAAAGACTGCCCTAGGAATCGGTCAATATTATGCTTGAAGTTCAAAGACTGCCCTAGGAATCGGTCAATATTATGCTTGAAGTTCATAGACTGCCCTGGGAATCGGTCAATAGTATGCTTGAAGTTCAAATACTGCCCTAGGAATCGGTCAATATTATGCTTGAAGGTCAAAGACTGCCCAAGGAATCGGTCAATACCATGCTTGAAGTTCAAATACTGCCCTAGGAATCGGTCAATATTATGCTTGAAGTTCAAAGACTGCCCAAGGAACCGGTCAATACTATGCTTGAAGTTCAAAGACTGCCCAAGGAACCGGTCAATACCATGCTTGAAGTTCAAATACTGCCCTAGGAATCGGTCAATATTATGCTTGAAGTTCAAAGACTGCCCAAGGAACCGGTCAATACTATGCTTGAAGTTCAAATACTGCCCTAGGAATCGGTCAATCCTATGGTTAAAGTTGAAAGACCGCCTTAGGAATCTACCAATACTATGCTTGAAGTTCAAAGACTACCCTAGAAATCGGTCAATACTATGATTGAAGTTCAAAGACTACCATAGGAATCGGTCAATACTATGCTTGAAGATCAAAGACTGTCCTAATACTCGGTAAATCATATGGTTGAAGTTCAAAGACTGCCCCAGGACTCGGTCAATACTATGCCTGAAGTTCAAAGATTGATCTACGCTAGATTTTGACCAACCTTGTGACTGAGAAGAATGGTCCAATAATAATGATTGGACTTCGACTTAATTTGTATCACAGCGAAATTTCATTATACATACAATAGTTTGTCATAGAACAATACAGTATAAAGTGTATTTCAATGTGACATGAAAGCCACCGGCCCATACAAACAACCACACTTACTGGCACAGTAATGGTAAAAAGTCATACACACTAACGCATGTCAAATATATGCATGTATACTTGTGTGTCCGGTATGCTTATTTTAATATAAGTACAGCATAATTCCGTATCTTATTAGTTACGACTGCGAATTCATGACATTAATTGGAATCATACGACACTTCTCCACGTCGAACGTTGATAGACATAAATCAACCTACATTGAATTAGTTTCTAAGAGCATTATGCAATCGTGATAGACAGAACTACTCCAAATAGTGTCTAGAAAATTACAATTCCTTTCGAAATATATACGCGTCAAATATGCTTAAAAGCTTACGTCGACAACTTAACTTAGCAAAGTATATCGGCATATATACAATAACGTTTGTTAATTAGACAAGACACAGATTTTGAGAAGTCTAAGGCAATGTGCAATACCTATAAGACCATTGTACAGAAACCATGGCAATTGTAAGAAAAACACTTTTGCTGTTCCCACAGGTGCTCTTTCTACATGACCGTTCATTCACTTAGTTGCTACTGTTACAATAAAAACTTTAGCTACTACTTTGGTCTACATGTTTATCCTTAACCTTGAAATGAAAGCATTGGGGTTTGAGGTTATTTCTCATTGTATCGTCGTCAAAACTGAATCAACATTCTATTGACTTGTACCATAGACTAAATGTTTTTAATAGCTCTAAAACGAACAGTTGCTCCGTTAAATTGTCCAATTAATTTAGTTTTCCGTTTGTTTGAAGCATGTACTTATCAATCAGGGATTTGGTTATATCCTGCCTTATTCGTTACCGTCGTTATTTCTTGTTGTCATAATGTCAATATGGTTACTCGTAACCAATGAAATCTACTCATAGATTACTTTAAATCATAAAAGTTCATGTTGATTTAATTTCATGGATTTCGTGGATGACCTCAACAAGAAATCAAATTCCCAATGAACAATTTTACCAATAATTAAGTCATGCTGCTATAATTGCTTTCAAGTTTACTAGTTCAGTCAAGTATAGGCCAGGTTTTGAGAAGTTTACATACATTTACCCTACATATGATGAAATGTCCCATTGAAATTATATGATTTTACAGTATTCCAATGGACACACATATATTAAATCCAGGGAGCACATCATGTCTTCTAAATCATAAAATACATCATACATTTCGGGCAAATATTTGGAATGATGACAGGATCTATTGGCGGGAATGTTCCCTGTAATGGTTCCCGAGATAGTTCTGTCATATTTTCCGCCTACACTTGGTTAGCTTCTGGGGAATAGTTTATTGCTCAATAAATCTATGGGTTAGTGTGCAAGTGTGTACGTGTATGTACATCAAACATAATACAGACATTGTGTCATCTCCCACTTTGTCGTGTCCAGACCATATTCAACATTAAATGTGTTTGGACATGCAAACAACCGTAAAATACTAGTTTGTTTTAACGTCTGCTGTGTGCTGGTGATAGTTGATGGAATACGTCCAATATCTCATAGGCAAATACCAATTAGTCCATCTGTGTTGTGAAGAATATCACATTGTGTCATGTCATTTATCGGGAAGAAAGGTGACCAACAAACCATTGAGCCCTGTTTGAGACAGTTCAGTTTTGCTTTATTATTCTGTTGATGAACGGATGTTTGTGTATTAGTTACCATATAGATCTACATATAATGTGTATACTTAATGAAAATACTCGACACAATGAGGTACAACAATAATAATTGATATCATTATGTAATGGTAGATTTATGCATCCTTATATTGTATACATACAATTGATGGTCAACTCTGGCCTAGAAGTGGGGCGTGCACTTTGGGATCGAGAGGTCCCGGGTTAGATACCCGTCTATGTCACTGTTTTATTTCTCTGAGCAAGAAAAACCTACATGCGCCACTTTACCCAGGTGTAAGATTGTGTACCTAAGCGCGACAATGGGGAGGGTGTCCTCGATCTTTACGGATGTCGCTCGTATATCTTGAACTATAATTTTGTACAGGTCTGCTGGGGGAATCATGTTGTTATTGTAGAGTAGACATATTTATTGATCATTACATGTCTTCTGGAATTATTATTTCAGGAGGAACTGGCATGGTTACTACAGGAAGGACGTCACAACAAAAATACAGAGAAAGATGACTCCACGTAAACATTGAAACATTTTCTTGATTCATTTACAAGTTGCACACAGTGTGTTAGTGATTCACAACCCCAAAGTTTGTCGACATTTCCCGTACATTGTCTGTTTTCTTCGTATATTGGCCATTTTAATGTGTAGTTTCTTTCCAGTCAAAACGACGTTTAAAACTATTTGTGAATACAAACTTTTCAGACGACCTCAGCGATACGTCATCAAAACGTGTACTCTCCCTGGTATAAAAAACATTATTTAACTAAGGGATCGTTAGAAAAACGTCGATGATGTTAATATGTGTATTTTTCTACAGGTTGTGTTAGAAGTAAATTTGTGATTCATAGGACAATTCGTTAAGTAGATCTAGCAGACTATTGACTGTCTTTCACTGGTATAAACACATATTTCTAAAGAAAGGGTCATGGGCAAGACGTCAATGATGTAATACATTGGGTCTTTTCGACTGAGTTGTTTCGTGGAGCAGGTCATAGTCTGGTTCCCGTCCCAAATATTATAATAGAAGTACTGAACTGTACTGTAATATTGGGGACGGAAACCAGACTAAAACATGTTCCACACAATAGCCCAGTCGAAAAGGTTGTTTTTAGAAGTAAATTAGTGATTTATTTTTAACAACTATGTATAACGGTAGCAGACTTATTCTCGTCTACATACTGAACATGCCTTTAATATTCTAGTATTGTCGGTGTTATTGATATACGACTAGATTTGTCTAGGAAACAATATTGGTATCCGTGGTTACATCTATGTTTATCAACTGTTAATCATTGTTTGTGTTCTATTTGTTAATTTTAATCTAAAAGATGAGTGTTGTTCACTATTATATATCCAAACTGTAGTTCTATTATCGTCTGGGCGACTGTTATTAAAAATATACTACACAAAGTTAAAAAGAAACGTCCGGTTGGCTGTGATTATATCTTATACTTCATCAAGTTAAAAAAGAAACATTTAATTATTCTGGGTTTATGTGTCGAACCCCTTTGATTAGAACATGAAAATTTCGGCGTACAAGCTTATTATTGTCTTATTTAATTTTCTTCCTGTGTTACATACATCAGTCACTTTTACCAATATCTAGGCGGACAAGTTTTAAAACGGGCTAATAAATCGAAACACATCACACTTACGGCCCTGCTTCGCATTCGAAGATAGTAACTCGCTGACAAGAATATCAGTTTAACGTATTAACTAATCTGATTAAAATCACATCCTTGTAAGGAAGGTCAAGTACTTTAGTCAGATTGACGTATTATCCTATGGAGCAAATCTAACATTTGCATATCTTTTTGCATTCAGTATAGTAATCATTAAGTGACTATGGTTATATCAGCGCATCTGTGACTATCATGATCAGCACTTGATACTACCGAAAGTTATCAACGAGAAACAATCGCTAGTTATAGCAGAGATGAAAATATAATGATTTGTGAGAACAATCACAGAATGGCGGTCATTGATAAGAGTTATGTGTCTCGGAAGTAACCCTGTTCGGTGATTAAATACATGTTCTTGCAATAACATGGGTGAAAGTTAGAAATTGTGCGAAACCTGAAATCCTCAGAAATTGACAATTTATGTAAGGCAAATAAAGAAAAACATACTTTTTGGTACCCCCAAAAACCTGAAGTTCAGGCAACTACCTGTAAACTTCTACCCATGCAATAATGATCAGGTTTTCAGAAAATAATAAAATTATACATACCTACTGCAAATGTCGTATCGACTGAAAATCTGAATGCTAGGCAATAGCGCAGTCGGTAGTGTTAGGATATCATCATGACGACCTGGGTTCGAGTTATTTTCTTCAGTGCCATCTATAGGAAAGTCACTAGAAGAGATCTCCAGATTAGACTTTGTAATTCGGAAATCCCTCTAATCCGGCGAATCAGGTGCTCTTTATATATTGTTCTTTATGTTTCAATCGGGTTAAAGGAGTCCACTGTGTTTATTATTATTACATGTAATTACATAAGTTGTGTTTATTCCAGGAAAGCTGATTAATTCATTTGTCTGTCATATGTGATCGAACAAGGTTGTACATTGTACAAAACTAGCATGCGGGTAACATTCAAAATATCATCTTCAAATGTTCACTGTGAAAAATCACATGACACAAACAAGCTGTCCATATACGGATATTTTTGCAAATACACTTAGTAACTTTTTATGAGTTTCTTTCTGTTTTCACTTAGCGCATATAAGACAGCTCATTGTTTTGATGATTTTGACCATGTGAAATATTACACAATAAACTATTTAACGCGAAATCTCTGACCAAAGTTCATTTTACTTACATGATGAAATTTGGCCAACGATTACTTGACTGTGTAGTTTAGGTACATGTATTCATGTATTCTTTGAAATTGAATATAATATTGGAATCAGAATGTAAACCTGTTTTTAACATTCTCGTTCACCAGAGTTTCTTCACAAGTGATATACTAGTACATTCTCGTTCACCAGAGTATTCTTCACCATTGATATCACACTCTGGTTCAAAACGACCCCTTTCAAGCGCAAATGAACGAAAAATCAACCAATCAAATCCATTTCGTTCATTTCTATTTATAGCAATAACGTATATTTGTCTCGGGTGTTTTCCTGTCATCGTCCAATCAAAATCGAGCTTTAACAAACAAAATATTCAAATTTATTGTTCGGAAAAAACAATCGAAGGAATATTTGCAACGTTTTTCTTTCGATTATAAGATAGTATTCAGAACAATTGAACGAGAAAATGAGTATTTATTACCTTAAAATCCGAATCAGCTGGGCTCGGAACATTTTCACTATAGGTGTATTTCTAGGTTATGCATGTTTATGTACTTTAACCATAGAGTTTGTACAGTAAATCCCCCCGTTTAGCTACCCAAATTGAAAATTTACCTATAACGACGAGGGCGAATGAGATCCTAGGGCACCTGTCCGTTCATCGTTGTTTACGAATTGTATTTACTTCCGTTTTAGAAGTTCACGGTTGACTTTTATCATTCAATTAGATCTAATGTCTGCGATTTATTGTAACCGTCGTTTGCATGTCTGACACAGCTATAGATCTATTTTGATTCACGACTGGACATGAACACTCTCCGTCCAAGACCTTGGACTATTCTTTTCACTGATTTCATATCACGATATATCTAACCGTTTGTACAGTACTCTCTGTAATTATATTAACGGCTGCTTTATAAACTATATTTAATTTAAGATGTTCTTCATCCAATTAAGTTCGTAAATATTTAAATCCCATAACTCGATCCATGTTTAAAGTTTCTTGAGAGTTTGTTTTTAAAATTCCCCGCGTAGCATAACGAGCGTTCTGATTGTACGATAGACGGAATCACCAGATGTCCTCAAAATGAGCTATTTTTAGGTTTGCGCTCGGAATGAAGGGAATTGAATCAGGGGGTAGTCTGGGAACTTGACTAACCACTGATGTATGAGTATAGTGTTTAAGCACTAACAATAATTTAGACACGTTCGTAATAATAAAAATATTGGCAATCGTCATGGTAAAAGTGCGCGTAAAGTAGTTTGCGGCAAATTTACCGCAAACATTGCGGCAAATTTGCCGGAGGCATTGCCGGAGTCCCTATTTGTCGGTAAGGGAAATCCCCGCGTGTAAACCCCGTTGATTCGTCACACTGTGTTTCAGAATAATAAAGTAAGTTATAACTTGGCAGTGACAATGACATTCATCATGAATTATGTCAACCCAAAGATCATATAAGAAGAGTATTCTTTGGTCTACACTCGAAACAGAATTACATAGATCAGCCTCGGTGAAGTTCAGAATTTCTCTGGATAACAACAGTCATGTCATCTTTGAACAGTGCCACGTAATTATTTATACATGAACGTGGTCGTAAATGCATTATATTATCCATAGAATCTACATGATTGTATAAATAGAGGATATTTGTTTGTTTTGATTGAATATGGTTTATATCTCATCGTGTAGTGATAAAATTCAATATTTTCAAGAGCGCGTAGCGCGAGTGAAAATATTAAAATGTTATCACTACAAGATAAGATATTAACCATATTCAATCAAAACAAACAAATATTCTATTTATTTAATGCTTTTATGGTGTCAAAACTGGTACTATTTATCCCAAATTACCACTGTGGTTAGGCTACGTATGAATATGTTATTCCATTCATATTTTTCACTTCAAAATCCGCCATCTTGGATTATGGTGAATAGGTGAAAACGACTTTTTTGAGAATTTTGCATTAAATCATACATCAGCTTGTAGGAAATGGTCTAACTAAGAATAAAACCCCCACATGACATGTTTCCGTTCAGTTATAAAAAAGTTACAGACATTTTAGTGTTGAGACCTTCTTCCCCCGATCAATCCGCCTCTGGAATAGCCTGCCACAACATGTTCGATCAATCCGCCTCTGGAATAGCCTGCCACAACATGTTCAGTCTAGCCCCACATTACAGACATTTGTCAGTAGGCTAGACGAGCATCACCAATAACCCAATATCTCTTGTTTTTAATTGTACATACTGCTCTTTTTACCTTTTAATCTATACTGATAACTCTGCACATAATATTTAAATTTAATTTCATCGTCTCCGACAGCGCCTGCCAGTAATAATTAGTATTGATTGTAGGCAGTATGAAGTTGAAGTTGAAGAGATTTTGGTAAATTAAAGTAGTCCCTGTGAGGGGGCGGAGCTTATATCAGTCACATTGTAGGTGATAACCAGTGACTGATATAGGAATGTGTCATCAGTTAGCATTAAATAAGAAGTGATATTAATAATATGTATAATTCTTGTCATTTTGGCGTTATACTCCTTGGTACAGCATACAAGGTATTTCACGTTTTGTTATATAGTGTTACTTGTTTTATTTCTGAAATTGGATATTACGGTGACATAGAATGTACAAAGGAACTAGAATATATTTATCACACGCACACGTGTAAACTATGGTCATTTGTATGAAGTGGTCAGGGACGGAACTTCTCCACATTCTAAGTAAAAGTGCCATACTATTTGGCCGCGGTTGAAGCGCTGGATTTTAACCTACCGGCATCAATTACTGGTCACGGCAGGTCATACTCCTCCATTAAAATTGGATATCCACGTCGATTTTCCTTCAAATGTGGGCAAGTTAGTACTTGTTAGGAAACATACCAAGAAAACTGGTTAGGTGAATCTGCTGGCGTATATAACTGCAAACATTATACCATAAGGCTATCAAGACTATACCACTTACAGGCTATCAAGTATAAACACTTTATCGACAAATCAGCGGGCGTGCTTTTCGTCGTCTTATCCATGAAGAACGTTCTATTTTTCAAAATATAGTGCTTCTTCACAAAGAAGTAAGTTGAAGCCACTGCGCATGTGTAAGTAGAACGAGCCAAAATTGTCCATGTGCAGAACAATGTACGTAACGCATGTGTTTCTAGGGGTTTTAACTATTGAGGATGGAGCAAATACTACATTTGTATGTGGGTTTGTATAGTACAGAACATTTGAACAGTTGCTGATTAATCCTCGTGTGTTTTCGTTATTGCACCGTAAGAATGTTTTGATTACTTAGAATAACAACTAATTGGACAATGGATAAGCACGGATATTCGAGTATGCCATGTTCTGATCTATATAACCCTTTTCGTACATGAGGCGGTGTCTATGAAATAAAATACAACATATATACATGTACTTTAATATAATTTATTTGACTAAATACTTTGATTAAGAAAATGACTGTTATACATTAATGGAATATCAAGATCCATTATACATAAACAATAAATGAGCAATATATTATTATTGTAAGCTATTTGCATCATGATTATCACAAGTATACAAGTGTACTGTACAAACAAAAGCACCATCCATCATTGCCCTTTATCGCTCACATGGGTAAAGTAAGTAACAACAACAACAACAACAAATTGGTAGAAACAGTAGAAATTTAGTTACAATACCCAATGGCAAGTTCCAAAATTGTCAGAGATTCCACTGCCTGATTGTTTGTTGAAGTTGTTTTTTGAAGGCTTTCAAACTAAACCACTGGATTATGTGGTTATAATTTACAGTTAAAATGGATTTAAAAGAAATTGGTTTAGGACTTGTGTAATGTCAATTGAACCCAATGACAAACAACACGAGAACAACATTGTTCCATGTACATTACATCTAGATGACGCCATCCATACCACACATCAAATCATTCTATTATAGTGGTTACATAGGAGATTTTCGAAAGTTTCCTCATATAACCAATATGGACACCAGTAAAACGGTCAACAATGTTTATAGATAATCACTATATCCTGCTCTAAGTCACCTTGCCATTACATGAGTGAAGACAACTTTGTTCACTATATTTAATACATGATATGACCCCATAGAAAATATTAACTCTCAGAATTCGGGCATCTGTCCAATAATAAGTAAAAATATTTACAAAATAAGGACTTAATTTTGATTGATCTTACCAAATAATTATCCCAGAACGCACCAGATTGATCCGATGTTTTACAAACTTTCCCGGGGGAACATGCCCCCGGACCTCCCTACTTACAATACTAGTTTATGATAGGGTTCAATTTTTTACCCGGTATTTTGACAAGCAAACAACTTAGTACCTTCCCTTAATGATTATAAACACAAACATTCACCATAGGTTATTAACACTTAATGTGCTCCCGCCATATCTCAAAAAAGAATCCCCCCTTCCAAATGTTTGCCAACCCCCTATCTTGAAGACGCTCCTACGCCCATGGATCAAATATCAAAGTGCTTAGCAAAGCAGTTTTTGAGAAGATTAATAAGGTTTTCCTAGAACATGTACATAATTATGTATTGTTTATTAGAAAATATGTGAGCCCCTGGTTTGACAGCAGAAGCTTTAAATAATTAATCAGTATATTTCATTGAAGGACTGGGCCCTACAGTTTACGGCAAGATGACTTGTAAATATTTCATGTTTAGCTCATGTAACCCAGATAAGCAAATACATGGAATGGTTTGAATAACATTTTATGAGAGCCATATCACAAGGATCATGTCTTTAATATTTAGTTTAATAATATTTGATTATATAAATATGGTTCAGGTGATGCTGTTTGAAAATGTGGACAATGTCCAAACAACAATAAACACTAAGTGAATGGGCACAATACCTCCATTATAAAACTCTTGTGTACAGGTGAGTTAAAAACACAATATGCACATATTGCAGAAATATATCAACAATAAAATAAATATCTAACAAGTACTGGGCATCCATGTTTGATTAAGTTAATATGTGTTTAATGAATTCATTTGGAGAATTTCAAATTCTGAAACCAAACAAATAAAAACATAATCAACAAGAGGATCATATATCCTGTGGCGCTCACCTGCTGAACATGACTACTTTTATGTTGTGATTGCCGACTTGTATTTATTAGACAATTGGAAGTGTTCACACTTATGTGTCAAAGTGATCACTATAAGAATCAAGGCGATGTGATGGCGGTGTGGTTGAGTGGTTTTAAAAACGTCGGACATGTTATCACGGGAATTGTGCGATTCACCTGATCCAACTTCGTACTTGGCCTAAAGATTATCAAAATGTTTATTTTGACCAAACTTCATGAAGATTAAAGCAAAACTGTGGCCTCTAGAATGTTAACAATGTTTTTCTATCATTTGACCAATTGACCGAGTTTCTGACCCAACTTCGAACTTGACCATCATATCATCAAGATAAACATTTGACCAAACTTCATGAAGATCGCGGCAAACATGCGGCCTCAAGAGTGTTAACAATATTTACCTGTTCTTTGCCATAGCGACCTAGTTTATGACCCAACATGACACCACGATAAACAAACTTAATGAAGATTAAAGCAAAACTGTGACATCTAGAGTGTTAACAAGGTGTTTCTATTATTTGACAATATTGACCTAGATGTTAACCCTACATGACCAAAGTTCGAACTTGACCTTAATATCATCAAGATAAACCACAGGCTCTCGGTGCGATTTTACGGTCTGGAAAAAAACCTCTAAATACTACAAGACGTTTTACTCTAAATTGAATTTTTTAGGTAAGAATACAATAATATCCATTAATCCATCATTTTTTGACCGATCTGAAAAATCTTACCTAAGCAAATTGAATTTAGAGCGAAACCAGTTGGTTGAAGTACAATGCCCAGTGCACGTCTGTATAATAAGATCAAGGTCACTGTAATTAAAATTAGAAAACCAGTTTCTGCCCAATAACTTCAGTTAGGAATGAGACATTTTGATGAAACGTACTGTATTAGTAGCTTATGTAAGGATGCCGCCTATGATTGACAGTGGGGCCAACAGGTTCAAGGTCAATATCACTGTTACTAAAATTAGAAAATCGGCCTCCGCTCAATAACTTCGGTTACGAATGAGATTGTAACATGACGTATGTGTTGTTTGTACGAAAGCGCATCTTGTCATCGAACATTGGGCTGTCGGTGTCAAGGTCACAGCTACTCAAATTTTAAAATCAGTTTTTGCTCAAAACTTTAGTACAAAATGAGACATTATTATATCAGGCAGTTTATGTGAAGAATCCGCTTAGGATTGAAGTCAGGGCTGTTGACAATTGAAAATCAGTTTCTGTCAAGGTGTCGTAGTCGAGCGTGACTTCATTCATGTGGTGCTCTTGATTATTTCTTAGTTCGTACAGTAAAGTCTTTGTAGGTGTATAATTATGCTTTGTCCACTCAGAAAACGTCTCCATGGGCATACGGTTGACGTGACGTAATGCTTCCATGTAAAGGCGTCAAATTTCGTCTCCATGTTGGTAAATTATACTTAAGGTAAATTCGTCAAAACGAGTAATCGTCTAGTAAATTGTTGTGTAAGGCTTACAACAATTTCGGGAAAAACGAAATGCATTAATATGATTGAATAACGGCTGATTTTACCTTACCATGCATATCTATGACGTCACGTGATGCTGACGCAATGGGTGAGTTTATTTTTGTACTCGGAATTAAGAAGACATGTAGAACGACTAGCACATTTCGTGAGCTGTTTTGTTGTTAAAATGTCTCATCTTCTATCTTGTTGATTAGCTTCCTGGTCATTATTGGTGAAATTCTATGAATTATTGACGAACTACATCTTCCTGTGGAGTGATTAGGAGCAGTAACGCATCATTTGCGCAACAAAAAGTAACCCCTGCGGTTTTACCCAATTGTCTTTTTGGTGAAAGTACATTATAACTTTCTTAACAAAATTAGTAGCAAGAGCTGTTTAACGTCTTTGAACATTCTTTTATTTGGCGGCGACTCTGGTTAAGTCTCTTGGTATTTCACTTCAGTGTAATATCATTTGCAATTTTCCGGTAATATACTAATTTAAGAAACCATGCAGTGTGTCATTCATTATGAGGGGCAGTATTTTTTCTTACTTGAAATTTCCGTATTATGGGGATTCGTTCTTTGTCTGTCTTTAGTGTGTGTGACTAGGCACTGTGCCGACACTTCTGTATGGCTTCGTTTATTGTGAAACAAGTATTACAACTTCTCTCGACATCCCATTCCTGATCAATGCTGTCCATTGCCAGGAATGTATGAGAGCAGAGAAGCCATTGTTCCCCGTTTTAATGCTGAGCTGGTACCCGATGACAATTTCGTTTTTGGTATGACGTACGCGATCACGGAGCCATAAGATTATCATGTACAAATAAATACATATACACAGCTATTAATCATCGTGCTTAGGTTACTAAGCACTAGTATAAAACGCGTGCCTGAAAATTATTCGGTAGCGGCGGACTGAAAAGTTATCCGTTAGCGGCGGACATTAGTGTTGCTTAATTCAAATATCTCAGTAGTAATTTGTTACTAACTTGTTGAAGACTGCATAATGTACATCTGACAACAAACCCTGGTAATGCCAAGCGGGATGGGTAAAATTCTGGAAGTTTAGACTCTTCTTTCAGAGATGCGTCCTCTCAGAGCCGACTTTACATCACCTCCGCTGTGGGTGCACCAATGCCATCTTTTGAAAGTGGCTGTAGCCGAAGGCAGTTTGAATTTGCAGTGCACTAATATAAAAGGAAGATAGTGCGGTTGTTGTTCAAGAGTGTATAGCTTCAGACGTTGTGCATGTCAAACCTGTTTGTAAAGACCACCTAAAGGAACAAAAATAATTGCCTTTTGTTTACAGATGGTCTATTGACAAGTTAATTGTCATTATTTTTTCTTCTGGTGTGAGATAAAATTGGAGGTCTTTGCAGACAGTGAGACAAGTCTTGTAATAGTGTTATACCTGGGTCACAAATGAAATTCGATCGGTGTTCGATTATCGGAAGGCCAACTTTGGTCTAATCAGGTCGGAGGCCGGATTAATTTATGTCTCTTTTGACATATGCATTGTCACATATCGACCGGCGTCTCAGCGGCACGATGCCTAGACTTCAGGTACGCATCGGATACGGAAGCGTCGGGGTAATTTGTGACCGAAGTATTACGAGTACTCATTAATACAGGTTTGACTGTACTGCCATAATCATGTCAACATAATGCAAATCTTAGTAAAACTGATAGTTGAAGAATTTAGCATAAACTCATTACATGTATTTAGCCAATTAATCACAATTTAAATTGCTCACATCTAATTACAAAATGTATGAGGAAATTGCAAGCTAATTAATGTCAAACGGAAATTAATCAGAGAAAATAATTACAGAGCGTGATGAGTGCTAATTGATTATTTTAAAACCAATTAGAATATTTCCGCAGGTTTTTCTCGAAAGTGACGAATTAATGAATATTTTAAAATAAATGGATCCAATAATTAATCAGACAGTGTGTATATTTCCTTTCAAATGACGCGTTGGGGACGATAAGCATCAATGAAAACATAATTAAAAAAAAAACGAAATATTATGGAACGCTTATAAATAATGACACACGGCACGTTTTTCTAAGAGTTAGTTTTGTTATGCGTGATTTTAATATAATTTTTTAACACGAAAGAATTAAAGAAAAGAATGGTACATTTTAAAGAGTCGAACAATAAATAAGTATGGGCATCTTGTTCGGGTAACATGCTCAAATACAAATTCTAACACGATCTGCCTTTTAATCCATTAAATATAGAACAGACCTTGCCATGTTTTATAACCCCCATAAAACATGGTATCAAATTGGCTGTTACTATTTACGCCCCGTATCACGTGACATATTTATGAATGAATGAACGTATACTTTATAGTAAATCTTCAACGAAACGCGATGACAAGGCAAGATGCACGGGTATCCAGTGTTACAGCTATGACGCATCTATTTTTAGAAACTCCAATATAATCTCGAAACTAAGTTTCATAAAAACTTCTGATAATCAATTCATTTATATTTTTCATTTCATTAAATAGCTACCCTATACTCGTGTTATTAAAATTGTTTCAATGTTTAAAATGTGTTATTTCCTTCAGAAAATTACGAAGGTCGTTTTCATTAACAAGGGAGGTAATTGTACCAGCTAATAATCCACTCAATTTCAGCGTGGAATTATGTTAAATGTCAGATGGGTGAAAATGGAATGCGCGCAGTTAAATAGTGTGGGATATTATCGTATTTAGAATCGAAATAAAAACTCTGTTCTTGTATTTTGTCGGTGAATAAAACACGGGCACTCGTTCGGATGTGGAAAATTAAATCACTCGTGCTACGCACTCGTGATTTAATTTTTGCGCATCCGAACTCCTGCCCATGTTTTTATTTTTATTTCTTAAATATATGACTGATGTTTGATGTTATGTGAAAGTAATGTTTTGACTAACAGTTACTGTTTGGTCGAAGATTATGTCAAGACTAGTGTAAATACTAGTAGTAGAAACATGCAACCCTAATGGTTTGTTTGGAAACTGTTTTTGAACTTTGTTTCCTAATGGGAATTAGGAATGGCAGACTGACAATACAGTTATAATTGATCGGTAGCATAATTATGTAGATTATGTTATTGTTTAATTTTAGTTGATGTGATCACCAGTTCACCACGCTAGGTCCAATTATATTTTCATTATAACATGCTCTGCTTCCTTTTCGATTTGTATTCACAGCAGTTGTACAATGGGTTCGGCATTGGATTCGGTCCGTCATGATAATTATTGGAAGGTACTTGTACGATAGCGGAGTTGATAGATTGTTAGGATGTTGCCACACCAGTCTGTGTTGGTCAAATAATAATCTTCAGTGAAATTAGAAAGTTTCGACTGAACTGTTTCGTGGAGCATGTTATAGTCTGGTTTCCGTCCTCAAAATTACAGTATTGTAGGAGTACGGTGAGCTTGGGAACGAGAACCAGACTATAACCTGCTCAACGAAACAGCACAGTCGACAATTGCTTGTGGAAGAGTTTGCACTTATAGTGGGATTCGAACCGCTTTGATCGACATCACAATCGTCATCGCCTAGCAAAGTACGAAAGCATTAGACCATTCGGATATCGCAACAATCCCCGATATGATTTTAGCAAACTACGTCTCATAACAATTACGAGGGCCACTTAAACCGTATTGATCAGTGGGTGATAAATCAACATCGTTGCCTCTGACTATATAGAAAGTGTACATTTTCTTAAAGAACAATCTCTCAGCTAGACAATCGTGGTATATTCATCATTTAATATTAAAGCATTTCCATTTTATTGACATTCAAACAGGACATGGTTTAAAGCACTGGATATAAAGAATACCTCATAAATACGTAAGAAAATTGTGTTATATGGGCTCATACTATTTCTGAGCGTTATTGTCAAATGTCATTCAGGCTTACTGAAATTAAATTGATATCATTTGCAATATATATCATTGTACTCTTAAATGGCAGTCCATAATTTTGAAAACAGTAAATTATTATCAAACTATAGCAATATAAACAAGTCTCATCCGAGACTCAAAATACCACACTTACACCCTAATTAATATTAGATATATACTAGGTAAATAAACACTAATTTATTCTTAATATGTCAATTTTTCTAGATTCTTATATGTAGTTTCATTCGTCGGACGATTTTAATCATTTCTACCTCAATTTTATTTTTTACAACAACATTTTATGTTCGAGCCCAACTTTAAAAAAGTGGGTGGGGTAATGTTATACCCCCTATTTATGATAAACAAAGAAAATTCATCCCTGTTGTCCATTTCATGTAATTCTTCTTATATGAAATTACTACCATTTGTTTTTAATTTTGTTTTCTGCATTATTGTATTAGGGATATGGCGTCATAAATCTAAAATACGTATTTTGGGGTCACGTGATCATATTCTTTGGGCTGTAGTAAAGACAAATTATGAATAATTCAGGACATAGTTATCAATTGAAAGATCGTAACATATATAAATGTGCAAAAAAGCTACATGTTTGACTTTTCCACTTAAGACGTACAGTAGTACAATGCAGCAACAACGTATAGGGTATAGTACCAGCAAAATGCAGTTTTTGGAGTATTTCGAACATGGCCGATTCCTTGTACAATTAAATCAATTTAGACAGTCCAAACAATTATGTTGATTGGGCACTAGTTAAACAGGTATACGGTGCATGAAATCTGCAAATTTCAAATCAATCGGATAACAATTATAGAAATTATGACCTGTAATATCAACCCTTAGGTCTACTAATATACCTTGTATTCTCGCAATTCCAGTGTTTCATATCCCTATTGGTTCAATGTCATATGGGTGAATGGAGATTGTACCGAATGCAATACTGTTTTATTGGTTAGCTAGGCAAAGATTTATCTTTCAGAAAATGTCTACTTCTATACACATTGATTGAATATTAAACGTATTATTGGCCACTGATTAATACTTTTTAAGTGACCCTCGTATGTTCATGATTATGTTCCCTTATAAGAATATAGTTCTATTTTATTGATATGAATTCATAATATATCTAGTCTCTTATAACTCCAGTTTGGAGCGGCAAAGTAGTTTTTATTATAGTCGAATAATGTAATGTACAATGTACTGTAAATATTGTATGAACGTACTTTGATGAGACTCAAATAAAGATTATCTCTTTGTATAACAACACTGGTAGTCCCTGTTTCAAAGCTACCAGAGTGATGTAAATATGGAATTTATCGCGATTACCGCTTAATTTACAGACTGATTATCGAATATTGGTATGTCTGTGCGTCAATATACTTGATAAATGTATCATTGATATAAACCGAGGAACCTGATAGTTTAACACCAAAACACTATCAAAGACCCCGTCACTATCCACGACCCAGTTACTGACCAGCATAATATTATATAGAGAAAATAGTCCAGTGGCGATATTCAATATTGGTCTTGCTTGGCTTAAGGATAAAGACAACCAATCAGATCACATCATATTAAATTCTTGGTCAGTAACAGGTAATATGATTGGTTATCCTTATTCTCAAATTAAGTAAGATCAATATTGAATACCACCCATGGATAGTTGTTTGGTGATAGAAGATATAATAATAGATATAATAAGGTTAATTTGGTATAATCTATTATCAAAACAAAATGTCTAAACTTACTAGCATAAATGTGATATTCTGCGAGGGACTGGAACAAAGTGCACACATAGTTACATTGAACTTATGCTTGGAGCACGTTGTACTTAGATAAACCATTTGTATTAATAGTGCTTTAGGTTATACGTTCGACATAAGTCTGGTATTGTCTTCCCACGTAGATCTATATAATATCACTCTCCCACAATATGATCTGCAGACATTGATTCTCAGCCAAATTAATTATATATATCATTAACGATTTGATATTGGAATGAAGTAGTTCTCGTGACTTTATTATATTGAAGATCATGCATAATAGTTAACTACAAAGTGTGTAACATTTATCAACTGTCGTACTTCACGAATAAATAATATATCCGATGTTCTACATCTGTTTTGTATACAATTTGCATTTGTCTTGCGTTTTGGAACCTCGACAACTAACAGTACATGGAGGGGGGGGGGGGGGCAGAAAGCATGACCTTTATTAATAGTTCTAATTATAGTATACATGTATAAGTCAGCCGTAATTAGTCTAGTGGACTAAAAAAGGTTATATTTTTTACAATAACTTTTATGGGAGATATCCCCATTTGTGAAGTGCCTTTTAGTTCATATTATTATAAGACATTATTATTATTATTATAATAATAATAATGTACGCAGCATACTGAAGAGCAAAATCTCCCAAACGCTTTTTTCTGAATTTCCAAACATCTCCTAGCTACAATTTGTATTTTGTCTCAAACTTAAATTATGAGTTATTTCATGAATACCAATTGAGAAGACCAGCTGCTATATAATGTTGATATGCGTTCTTCGGTCTCTGGTTACATCGATTATTACATGTAATCTTTATTATTAAAGCTGCTACGACACATGGGTCTTTCTATAAAATAAATATTCAAAACATAAATCAGTTCAGTATCAGATGAAACTCTTTCTTCAGTGTTGTTTATTAAATACATAAACTTCTTAGTATAAGTAGAACAACAAGAATTATACAAAATGTTGCAATATTAAATAAAATAGACCATTGATAGAAAAACACCGCAATTACGTTAAACAGTTCCAATACACGACCTTACGACAGAGGAAAGATAGCAACGCCCAATTGTTTGTCGGACATTGTTTGTCGGACATTTATTGACGAACGTTTACAAGTAAATCCATCGGACTATTATCATCGGTCGTAAAGTCAGTTGTGTAACTAATGCGTAAGGAGTGAAATATATTGCTTTAGAAATGGCATATGTAATCTGTTCTGATACCGCATAATCGTTCGCATTCAAGTAAATTTACCCAACTGAACTGCATATCTTTGTAATTTACCAAACAACATAATGTTGACCTATTGATCGGAATATTCGCAAGACTGTCAACTATCAGTACACTCTGTAGTATTGACCGTCCGTCCGTCTGCCCGTACCGCAAAACGGAATATTCATGTAGCATTGACAACCCGACCATCCATGTCGTAATATTGATCGTAGCGAGCGAATATTCGTAAAACCGTTCTGAAATAAACGGCATCAGAAAACCCAAACAAAAATCGTTATGTACAGCATTGAGCTTGAGAAAAGTCATAATATAACATATTTTTGTAAAAACAAGAGACCGGGTCTTCAAGTACAAGCGTGAAATATTATATTTCTGCGCTCCGGAAAAATATTTCCGCAATATTCTTATAATTATTGCCGGAATGAACTAGCTGAACTGTACCAAATGTTCTCCATCATATTTTCAGGCGGACCAGGGAGCAGCCGACAAATCAGCGGGAACGTCACAATCAGACGGTAACGTATATTCTAATGTCTAATACAGAGGGTGAGGTTGTCTTGATGAAGTATGTATTCTAACCACTTCATACCGAGTTAGGTGTTCGTTTATTATTCGCCAGGAAGTTTTATATTGACAGCTACCGTCTGCGAGTGGCGATTATCATAGAGCAGACGAGAATCGTGCCATTATGTTTGTGAAATTGGAATAAAAAATTCATAATCCATGAATAAACCATCTATACCAACATTGTTGGCTGACGTACATTATATGTGTCATTACGGTACTTATATCATGGCTACGGCAATTTACATTGATGTTAACTGAGGCGGTGTGGCTAAATCCAATGATAATTGATGGGGTGTGTCTTAATTTTCAAAGAAATGAGTGCAATCACTACAGTGCAGTATATACAGGATCTTGCATGAGTGCTCATTACATACGAATTTTATTAAACGAGTAGACAAAATGATATGACACGAGGCTTTGCCGAGTGTCATATTCTTTTTGTCGATGTAATGAGCACGAATGTAGGATTCTATTTATCACATAACCTTAGAGAACGCTCGTTATCATTCACAATGATTATGTACGCTGCATGGCGACGTTGTTATTATCCTGACGTCATGGGCCGATCAAGGCATGGATTGGCTTACAACGCGTCAGACTAATTTAAATATTTATTACACGGTCTGGGAGTGATGAACGATATTTACGGCACGGCTTTACAGCACTGCTGAACCGCAGGTTATGTGATAAAATATTATCCTGCACTGTATATATACAACTTCATTGTACTTTACTTCGACCACTATCTATGTTCATGGTCGAGTTGTATTGGAGTCTACAACTTTAAAATCACAACACCGTGTTATTGATTTTTATTGGACAGTTTAATCGGTCAGCATTGTAATACATTTAGACACGCCTTACGTTTACAAAGTCACAGCCAATCACTGGCCAATGATATAAATTAGAAAGAAAACTTAACGCTTGGTTGTTTATTTCGTCGAAATAAGACAACCTCGCGTTTGCGTTCTCTTTCTATAACATATACCAGGCAAGTAGCCACGCTGAGGTACAATTTGAGAAATTACCAAAATAAGCATGGTTTTGAAAGAAAGAATGCCTCTAAAAGACCCTTGAAATTGTTTGTCTCGGTGCTTTTTTGTCTCTGGATGCGGCCTGTGTTCGTGTACTTCTGAAACTATCATGTTTAATGGCGTTCGCTGCCTTTTCTTGTATGAGAGTTTGGGCAAAAATCTCTTTATTATTGTACGAGGTGTTCCGAATGTCCCTTCTTTATTTAATTGAACGGCAGATATGGTGAATAATGGCGCTCGATGGCGCTTTGCTTAGGCAACTGACCCCATAGCTTTCTATCTTTTCAGATACACTTGTTTCAAATCCCCTAAATTGCACTTTGTTGGTTTTTTCATGACGTCATTCGCTCTATTCAAAAGTTCGCAAAGTTTTCTAACCAGAGTTTGCAATACAGTAAAGTTGAGACTAACGAAGCAGTTTTTCTGTAAAATATCTCTCTGTTTATTTTCTAGCCAATTACACATTGTTCTCTGTGTAGCTGCCTTGAAGGGGTTCCCGGGTGACGGTATACTTCAGTCTGTCTCTCTTGGTGTCACAAAATGTGTTGGGTTTTGTTCATTGGTTCCTATCTTATATTTTTATCTCGATACATGTATAGGTATTGTTGGACTTGGAATCGGGCACTCCATTCCATTATGGTCGTAAAAGACGATTACAGTGACAAGGGGTTTGTCAATTCAATATATTTTCCAATTTCTATTGATACTCATTTTACCGTTTGTCATTTGCGAGATTGTTGATACGCCTTAAAACACCATCAATTCTAATCTAATTGCACTGTAACACCGTAATGAATGGAATAAAAGAGATATTGAACTAATTAGCGCGAAACAATGTCTTGTGATACCAATACATTTGTCGGATCTGGGATGGAAATTAACTCAAAGATATATATGTGACAATATTTGAACGACCCTACAGTACGGGTCAAAACTCGTTACGTATACAATAACACTACCAATAATTAACAAGTCACTAAGAATTGCAAGCAATACAGAAGTCCCCTACCCGTTTGAAGCCATGGCCTTTCAAATTATTTTACCAC
Source organism: Spisula solida (assembly GCA_947247005.1). NCBI lineage: Eukaryota > Metazoa > Mollusca > Bivalvia > Venerida > Mactridae > Spisula > Spisula solida. The sequence continues at coordinate 23,974,164 of OX365945.1, read as the reverse complement.
AATTTTTGTCAGAATCAACAATTATTTGGATTGGCATATCTCCTTATTGGCACCTACCCACATATTAAGTTTTATAAACATAGCTTGGATACTGTTTGAAAACTGGCAGTATCCAGATTTTGAACATATTTTCACTCTTTTTGTCTCCATAGTAACCACGTGTATTATCCCCTTATTGCCCCCTATCCACATACCAAGTTTCAGAAACCTAGCTTTGAAACTGTTTGAATTATGTCCGGATCCAGATTTTCCGACGGACGAACGGACAAAGAGCAAAGCTATAGTCCCCTCCGGTTGAAAACCGGTAGGGGACTAATAAGTTCATATCTTGCATTCTGTGTTCCCAAAGTCGTTAAGTTTGCACTGCTTTATCTACCTTGTAGACGCTCAGCATCGTTAGTTTCAGATAGTTTGCCCGGTGTCAGGATCACTTAACTGGGTAATATACACAATACAACTGAAATACTGTTGACTTAAAATAATACACGTTTGTGTACCAAGCCTTTCATTTTATGTCGAGAAGTACTGTTCGCACGAGATAACTCTAGACTTATCAATAAATAAACATGCATAATAAAAACTCTGCACGATCGACTGACCGCTTGTTAGCAGTGTAGATTTAAACAGTACAGCATTAAAAGTGAAAATGCATGTAAAATTAAAGAATAAAAAAACATATTGAAAATGCATTTATTTTTCATTTTTATTTCTTAACAAAGGCTAGTGTTATCATCGGCGGACTATACTCGTTATACGTTATCTAAACACTGCTGAGATCATCACAGACTCCTCATAGCGCATTTACCAGTGTCACGTGATAATAAACCCCCTTGGTAACCGACTTCTGGCTACATCGGAAATTGTCAACATAAAGACAATTAATCAACAAAATGTGCTTAGTGATTATTTCGAATGTTGAACAGTCAATATCCGGTAAGCTAATTTACAAATCATGGTTGGCATTCAGGTCACTGTAGAAAGGTCTGTGAAATTGACGTCAGAAGAGATAGAACACCGTATAAGTACATGGTAGTTGTGGACTATTTAATTTTAGGGCATGAAATACATAGGTACAGGGTAGTTGTGGGATATTCAATTTTAGGGCATGAAATACATAGGTACATGGGGGGGGGGGGGGTTGTGGAATATTCAATTTTAGGGCATAAAATACATAGGTACAGGGTAGTTGTGGAATATTCAATTTTAGGGCATGAAATACATAGGTACAGGGGAGTTGTGGAATATTCAATTTTAGGGCATGGAATACATAGGTACACGGTAGTTGTGGAATATTCAATTTTAGGGCATGAAATACATAGGTACATGGGGGGGGGGGGTTGTGGAATATTCACTTTTAGGGCATGAAATACATAGGTACAGGGTAGTTGCGGAATATTCAATTTTAGGGCATGAAATACATAGGTACAGGGTAGTTGTGGAATATTCAATTTTAGGGCATGAAATACATAGGTACAGGGTAGTTGTGGAATATTCAATTTTAGGGCATGAAATACATAGGTACAGGGTAGTTGTGGAATATTCAATTTTAGGGCATGAAATACATAGGTACAGGGGAGTTGTGGAATATTCAATTTTAGGGCATGAAATACATAGGTACAGGGTAGTTGCGGAATATTCAATTTTAGGGCATGAAATACATAGGTACAGGGTAGTTGTGGAATATTCAATTTTAGTGCATGAAATACATAGGTACAGGGGAGTTATGGAATGTTCAATTTTAGGGCATGAAATACATAGGTACAGGGGAGTTGTGTAATATTTAATTCTAGGGCATGAAATACATAGGTACAGGGTAGTTGTGGAATATTCAATTTTAGGGCATGAAATACATAGGTACAGGGTAGTTGAGGAATATTCAATTTTAGGGGCATAAATTATACGTTGGGACTACAGAGGCGTAATCTGGAGGAGATGATGTTTACCAGGGGACATATCGTGATTGTTCGTGTATTCTGGAGGGGGGGGGGGGGTGAATATAAACAATACCAACAATTGCCATATATTGTATACTATTATAAAGTAAAATCATTTCGACTTTTCAATAAGCTTTTTATACATTTGGAGGCATGAACAGATTCGTGTCTGACCCCGCCTATGGTTCGGGTATGCTCTAAAATGTTATCACATCGATGCTATTGAAACACTTTGTAAATGTTAACGAATACACATTGAACAGTTGCTAATAATGGTTGTACATGTATTCAAATTCTTACGCAATTAAAACAATCCAAAAAGGATAATGCTACGCCCTTCGCTCAAAAATTATCTCGGTAAACATTTGAAAACACTTCCTAAAATGATACTAGTATGTGCGCCGATATAAACAATGCCTAGAAAATGCATCGGTGCTTTTTGTCTCTAGATATAATTCTGCAATTATATAACATAACAGAACTGTTCTGTTCTGTTGTCTGGTTCGTGGTTCTGTTCTGTTCTGTTGTGGGTATGGTTCTGTTATGTTCTATAAGTTCTACTAGTATACGAAACCATAACTGCGTCATGCTGATTTGGTACATAATATTAGCAAAATGTCATAATGCACTTAGGCCATCTAACGTGTAATTAGCGATATCTAATAGTACACTAATAGCCTTCTTATATCATGATTATTCCGACTTTCTCAGTAAATTCAGAGACAGTAGATTACTATCTCTGGTAAATTATAGTTTCTGTGATATCCATAAAATATCACTTTCTTGTCAATCGAGAAATTCAGCGTTTTAAACGATAGCCTAGATGGTTATTATGATTTAGCAGTGGATATTATATTTACTCGTAGTATAGTACGTCGTCCCACATTTTGCAGACGACACACCACAAGCGAATGAGAAGAGGGCAGACGAAGTGAGCAATGATGTGTTTACTGGTGAAGAAAAGGCTGACGAACCGGATCAGTTCATGCAGTTTATGGGCCGACCAGTAGAGGGTGGACAAAATGTTCCAATGTTTAACTATGATAAACTTACGACATACGCTATTTCTGTTTCAAGCAATATGGACGACCCACAACTTCCGTCACGTGACACCGAATCAGAAACGCAGGAACCCGATTCTGAAGTAAGTATTGAGTTAGTCTGGTCCCAGATGTACTTGTGTATACATTAAAAGTATACCTGTGTCCGATCTTGTACACTATCTGAAAATATGGTCCTTTGTCGGTGCCATTGATAAATGTAATTATTACTTAATAATTATTACAATGTATATTCAACGACGCATATTGAGCTCTTAGGTGAGCCATATGATTGATGGCTTCTCAATTTCTCTTTAACCAGTTGGTATAGCGTCCCCTTAGAGTGCGGGAGGTACCGTGTTTGATCCCAGACCGCGCCATACCAAAGACGAAACAGACGTGCTACCAGTAATTCCCTTGCAATACGCTCAACACAAAATAGAAGCTGGCTTATATAGAGGATCTTACATGAGTGTCTTTCTATATTGAATTTATTAAACGAGTTGGATAAAATGATAAAATGCGAGGCTCTGCCGAGCATTTTATCACTTTTATTCAACGAGTTTAATAAATTTAATATAGAATGACACGAATGTAAGATTCTTTTTATCACATAAACTAAATACACAGTAAAAGTGTGTCAAGAATGCACACACTTCCCCTTTAGCAAATAAACTCCATGGGAGTAAAGCGGTTCATTGAAAGAGCTAAGAAAATAGTGCAACAATGTATTCTCCAATATGTTAATTTTTCTGCCTTTGAAAATAATATGTTTAGGGTATCTAAAATCCTGCAGATGTAAAACTACGCTTAACAAAATAAATAATTAAATCTAGGACCGCAGCAACACAACGTATTCTGTTCTGTTCCGTGTTCCGTTCCGGGTTTTAGTAACAACTAAGGACAGGGGAAGTAACTAGGTTTTCCGCGTGAATTTATTCACGATTCGTCTGAATAGCCGAAAATAACTGATTGTACACGATGCAAGTACTTGGTAAGCAAGGAAAATCGTCTTTAATTCTCAAAATTAACGGATTTATACAATGAAATCAACCTCCGATGCCGTGTGTTTGTGTAGATGCCAGATATTTGGTATGTACATTTCGTCCCGATCTTATTCGTACCCACGTTTAACGGACCTACCGTCATGTTTACTTACAGTTATATCTCTTAAGTTATTGTACATATGTTATTGTGTGATTATAACGTGCCCTAGAGTGCTCATAATCGGATATAAAATTTATTCTGTTCTAAAAATGTATCCTTTTACTTTTTTGACAACGTGTATGAATACATAAATAAAGTGACTCGCCCTTGTATTTGCATGTTTATTACACGTGTGTATTATGACTTTTATGTAATGGGTTTATTAAACTCCCAGAGCCTATTTTATGTGATAAATATCTCTCTTACATACCCCCATGGTGGCGGAAACCATCAATAATGAGGTGTTGAGGGTGATTATTATAATTCCGGAAAATCGACCAAATATATATTTATTACATGCACGTATTAGTATCAACTAAACTAAAAAGCAAAATTGAACATGCATCCGAGATAATAAATATCAGGTAATCTATATCACTATGACATCCGTGTATGGACGACATCAAGTACATTTCATCATTGAGAAACGAGGAAATGAGGCAAGAAAGCGCATGTATTTTTTATTGAAAGAAGTGTTTCAGCAATTACGATCTTCTGTTTTTTGAAAGTTTCACAGTCGCAAGCGATTGTGACCCATATTTCCTCAGTTTCTTTACACTTTCTAGGAACTCGTCTGATTGAAACACACTTTGCTTGAATGATTGGAAAATGTTTAGTGTTACAGTTTCATTACTGAGGGTAGTTTAAATGAACTTCAGCGCTTGTATCGTCTTCATTGAAGTACTTGAGAACAACATAATTACAAGTAAACAGGTTTGCACTGTCAAAAGAACACAAGAAACATAATCTAATGACGTTGAAACCGTATTTTTTCAGTATGCCTTCAAAGTAACTGTTATTATGTATGTCATAATGCTTCATTAAAACACGTCACAAAATATTGTACATAAAGCCTAGGTCCCACTGAGCATTTTTTGTCTCGGCGATGTACGGCGATTGAAATTAAAGAGCTATCAGGACACCGGGAACATGTTCCTCGTGGTCTTTGGGAACCTTCGTGGGAAGTCATGAGACATATCGTGAAATCGGAAGGAATTGTGATGAATTGTGTTGTATCGGAAGAAATCGGGAGAACATTGCCGTGGGACCTAGGCTAGGCGTAAGAATGTTGTCTTCATAAAACATATTTATGAAGTTTGACAACAATAACATACTATGTACAATTTATACTACAATGAAGTTCCCCTTACAAGACCAGTCAAAAAGGTGGTCTTAATAGGGAATCGGTCTTATTAGCGGACCTTTTTTGTTCTAAATTTACTACTTTGGGACCTTAAACTGACAAAAATCAGCATGATTTCAAAATAATGAAAGTGGTCTTATTAGCGGAACTTTACTGTTTTATAATACTGGATCAATATATTTTTGAACGATGTTTCTTTTTTACGAGGGGTGTCTCAGAATGCCGTGTCAGTGTTTAAACAGTCGCTTTACATTATACTGTAAAATATTCTTCATAAAATCGTTGAGCAATTAGTAAAATACAAGATCGGTTTATATCTTAAATAGATTAATCATCCAAATACGAGTGGTGTTCGAAAAGGAATGCAACTGATTCTGTAATATTTTTGACAGAATCATTTACAATGAAACTCACAGACAACCTCCAATGAACAATATACATGTATGATTTCTTACGTAGCTTTTTAAGATTCAAACACTGAGGCGAATGTGGCACCACCATCATTCGCTGGCTTATATGACTCATATTTGATATCTGCATCACCAGGCGCTTCTTATAAGCCTATTTTTATGAAAATCGGAAATGGTCATGTTGACCAAACTGAAGTTGAAAAAGTTTGTTTTTCCATAAGGAAAGAGTGGGTTTTCAAAAAGTTGTTTTTGTTTTCTCAAAATATCGATATTGTTCTTACGACATACTTATTCTAAACAAGCGCATTAATTAGCCAATTTTTAGCCAAAATGTTTTGGTACCAAAATGTTCAGGAGGATGTCCCCACTCAGAATCTGTTGTATGACACCTTGTCACCCTTGAGCATTTTCCAAGATGGCCGCCAAGATGGCCGCCATTAACTGCCAATTTATACACAATATTATGCCAATTAGGCAACGGCGGTGTTCTTAAAATCTTCAATATTTTATGATTCTGTCATAAAGATAATATAGACTGCACAATATAGGTTAATATCCTGATTACAAGCTCGCCATTGTTCATCGGAAGTTATGAGTATGTGTACGGTGCTACGATTAACACAGACATTTAAATTTTCTATACTATTACGCACTTTTTACATCACGGATATTGCATTTCGGTAATACTATAACTGGAATTGAGCAGTGTTACCATTCAAATATTCTCAGTTATTCAAAGAAACGACTGTGTGATGTAGATTTTACCAGACAGTTATTCAACGTATGGCTTTGAAAAGTAATATCCGGAGGAAAATTTAAGTTTGGTTACATTTGGAAAAGCTGTCGATATCAGCCATAACATGAGTTTAATCTGTCTGTGTTTTCGGCAGTCAACTTGGAGTGCCAAGCTTAAATGTAAAGCTGAACACTCCAGATTTTCAACAGCTGTATCAAATGTCAATTGAAGCTGTATTCATTGACGGACCGACCTAAACTATTTCCTGTTTATATTGTGCGAGTCACGAGCATACGTACTCCCACACTTACTTATAAGTGGGGGCATATAACATTGAAGCTGTCCGTCCGTCTGTAACGCAACGCAAATCCTTTGTGTTGAACTCCTAATTAACTATTGGGGGTATTTCTTTAGAAGTTCACAGATCAACAAGCTCAATGTATAGAGGACCGTAAAGGATAGAACTTTTGCTGCGTCAAATTTTACCAGAGTTATGGCCCTTTGTCAATTCTACTATATCTGATCCAATGATGGGTTATCAATGGAGAGAGTTATGTCCTTGTATGACACCATGTCTATAATCAAAACCGTCAAAACCAATGCATGTACTACACCGTGCTTCCAGAAATGACAGATAATCAAACAACTTATTTAATGGACGCACAATTTTGTTCAATTACTTGAACCCCCCCAGATAAATAATATGAGTATTTATGACACCTATAGTACCTTCCTTTTGACAGCTGAAACTTATAATGCCTTACAGCTTTTTGAGGGGCTGTAACTTGGACTTTCAGTTGTTTAGTTCAATTTTCTCATTCAGTTGTGTGTATGACATTGTGCCGTGTGATTCTGGTACTGCTCTCAATTTTCTAAAACATTGTCAACGTTTCGTGACCCCGAATAGAGAATACATGTATTGAAATATGTTTTCAGGATTTGGATGCGGGGAACTTTAGACAAGCTTTCCAACTTCCGTTTTTAAATCAATATCCGGTATTCCGGAACTATGGAAGTCCGAACGCTGGCGGAAGTACAAACGATAGACAGGTTGACGACTCGCAGGACGACAGTAAGACACGTAAAACAGAAGGTGGTGATAGAATGGACAGCGAGGTAAAGGTTCCAATACGTTATCTTGCTTAACTTGCTTGCGACTGCCCTAGGAATACGTCAATAGTATGTCAGAAGTTCAAAGACTACCCTATGAATCGGTTAATACATTTACAACTGTACTTAAAATTCATAGACTGTCCTAGGAATCGGTCAGTCATATGCTTGAAGTTCAAAGACTGAACAAGGGTCGGTCAATCATATGTTTGAAGTTCAAATACTGTCCTAGGAATCGGTCTATACTGTGCTTGAAATTCAAAAGACTGTCCTAGGAATTGGTCAATCATATGCTTGAAGATCGAAGACTGTCCTAGGAATCGGTCAATACTACGCTTGAAGTTCAAAGACTGCCCTAGGAATCGGTCAAAAATATGCCTGAACTTCAAAAACTGAACTAGGAATCGGTCGATACTATGCTTGAAATTCAAAGACTGTCCTAGGAAACGGTCAACGCTGTGCTTGAAGTTTGGGACTGTCCTAGGAATCGGTCAATACTACGCTTGAAGTTCAAAGACTGCCCTAGGAATCGGTCAAAAATATGCTTGAACTTCAAAAACTGAACTAGGAATCGGTCGATACTACGCTTGAAATTCAAAGACTGCCCTAGGAATCGGTCAAAATGTGCTTGAACTTCAAAAACTGAACAAGGAACCGGTCGAGACTATGCTTGAAGTTCAAAGACTGCCCTAGGAGACGGTCAACACTGTGTTTGGGACTGAACTAGAAATCGGTCTATACTATGATTGAAGTTCAAAGATTGACCTGCGCTAGGAATCGACCAACATTGTGACTGAGACAAAATCGTCCAATAATATTGATTGGGCTTTGACTTTAACTTTGCAGCGAAACTTCCTAATACATACAACATTTTATCCTAGAACCATACAGTGCAGAGTTTATTTCAATGTTACATGCATACACACAACCACACAAACTGGTACAGTAATGATAAAAAGCCATACACACTAACGCATGCCAAATATATGCATGTATACATGTGTAACTGGTAGGCTTATTTTAAAATAAATACCACATAATTCGTTATCTTATCAGTTACAGCAGCGAATTCATGACATAAATTGGAATCACACGACAAATCTCCACGTCGAACGTTTATATACATAAATCAACCTACATTGAATTAGTTTCTAAGAGCATTATGCAATCGTGATTGACAGAAGTACTCCAAATAGTGTCTAGAAAATTACAATTCCTTTCGAATTATATAAGCGTCAAATACGTCGCCAACTTAACTTAGCAAATAAATTGGCATAATTATATACAAGACCGTTTGTTAATTAGACAAAACACAAATTTAGAGAAGTATGAGGCAATATGCAATTTCATCTCCCATAAGAAGATTTAAACCATCACCTGTCAGAAACACTTTTGCTGTTCCCACAGGAGCTCTTTCGATATACAGGCTTGACTGTACATATACCTAGTTGCTACTATTACAATAAAAACATTATATAATTAGCTACTACTTAGATCTACATTTCTATACTTAACCTTGAAATACATAAAAATTATTAAGACTTTATATCTAGAGGCAACACAGTTGGACATGCCCAGTCTTCCCTGTGAGCCTTTTCAAAATAAATATACATACATTAAACAACAATTTAAAGAACAAAATATACATGGGTAAAACATAAAACATGGAAGTTTATGTTACATTTGTATTTCTCATAGTTTCGTCGTCAAAACTTTTAATCATTTTATTGACTTGTACCATAGACTAAATGTTTTTAATAGCTCTTAAACGTACAGATGCTCCGTTAAATTGTCCAATTAATCTAGTTTTCCATTTGTTTTAAGCATGTACTTATCAATCAGGGATTTGGTTATATCCTGCCTTATTCGTTACCGTCGTCTTTGTTGTCATACTGTCACTGTGGTTACTCGTAACCAATTAAATCTACTCATAGATTACTTCAAAATCATAAAAGTTCGTGGGGATTTAATTTTATGGATTTCGTGGATGACCTCAACCAGAAATCAAATCCCCAATGAACAATTATACCAATGATTAAGTCATTTTTACAGCGGCTGCTATAATTGCTTTCAAGTTCACTAGGTCAGTCAAGTATAGGCCATGTTTTGAGAAGTTTACTTACATTTACCCTACATATGATGAAATGTCCCGTTGCAATTATATGATTTTACAGTATTCCAATGGACACACATGTATTAAATCCAGGGAATACATCATGTCTTCTAAATCATAACATACATCATACATTTCGGGCAAATATTTGGAATGATGACAGGATCTATTGGCGGGAATGTTCCCTGTAATGATTCCCGAGATAGTTCTGTCATATTTCCCGCCTACACTTGGTTAGCTTCTGGTGAATAGTTTATTGCTCAATAAATCTATGGGTTAGTGTGCAAGTTTGTATGTACATCAAACATAATACAGACATTGTGTCATCTCCCACTTTGTCGTGTCCAGACCATATTCAACATTAAATGTGTTTGGACATGCAAACAACCGTAAAATACCAGTTTGTTTTATCGTCTGCTGTGTGCTGGTGATAGTTGATGGAATAAGTCCAATATCTCATAGGCAAATATCAATTAGTCCATCTGTGTTGTGAAGAATATCACATTTTGTCATGTCATTTATTGGGAAGAAAGGTAACCAACAAACCGTTGGCCCCTTTTTGAGACAGTTCAGTTTTGCTTTATTATTCTGTTGATGAACGGATGTTTGTGTATTAGTTACCATATAGATCTACATATAATGTGTATACTTAATGAAAATACTCGACACAATGAGGTACAACAATAATAATTGATATCATTATGTAATGGTAGATTTATGCATCCTTATATTGTATACATACAATTGATGGTCAACTCTGGCCTAGAAGTGGGGCGTGCACTTTGGGATCGAGAGGTCCCGGGTTAGATACCCGTCTATGTCACTGTTTTATTTCTCTGAGCAAGAAAAACCTTCATGCGCCACTTTACCTATGTGTATGATTGTGTACCTAAGCGCGACAATGGTAAATGTGCTTTGGCTGCCACATGAGAGGGGGAGGGTGTCCTCGATCTTTACGGATGTCGCTCGTATATCTTGAACTATAATTTTGTACAGGTCTGCTGGGGGAATCATGTTGTTATTGTGGAGTAGACACATTTATTGATCATAACGTGTCTTCTGGTATTATTTCAGGAGGAACTGGCATGGTTACTACAGGAAGGACGTCACAACAAAAATACACAGAAAAATGACTCCACGTAAACATTGAAACATTTTCTTGATTCATTTACAAGTTGCACACAGTGTGTTAGTGATTCACAACCCCAAAGTTTGTCGACATTTCCCGTACATTGTCTGTTTTCTTCGTATATTGGCCATTTTAATGTGTAGTTTCTTCCCAGTCAAAACGACGTTTAAAACTATTTGTGAATACAAACTTTTCAGACGACCTCAGCGATACGTCATCAAAACGTGTACTCTCCCTGGTATAAAAAACATTATTTAACTAAGGGATCGTTAGAAAAACGTCGATGATGTTAATATGTGTATTTTTCTACAGGTTGTGTTAGAAGTAAATTTGTGATTCATAGGACAATTCGTTAAGTAGATCTAGCAGACTATTGACTGTCTTTCACTGGTATAAAAACATATTTCTAAAGAAAGGGTCATGGGCAAGACGTCAATGATGTAATACATTGGGTCTTTTCGACTGAGTTGTTTCGTGGAGCAGGTCATAGTCTGGTTCCCGTCCCAAATATTATAATAGAAGTACTGAACTGTACTGTAATATTGGGGACGGAAACCAGACTAAAACATGTTCCACACAATAGCCCAGTCGAAAAGGTTGTTTTTAGAAGTAAATTAGTGATTTATTTTTAACAACTATGTATAACGGTAGCAGACTTATTCTCGTCTACATACTGAACATGCCTTTAATATTCTAGTATTGTCGGTGTTATTGATATACGACTAGATTTGTCTAGGAAACAATATTGGTATCCGTGGTTACATCTATGTTTATCAACTGTTAATCATTGTTTGTGTTCTATTTGTTAATTTTAATCTAAAAGATGAGTGTTGTTCACTATTATATATTCAAACTGTAGTTCTATTATCGTCTGGGCGACTGTTATTAAAAATATACTACACAAAGTTAAAAAGAAACGTCCGGTTGGCTGTGATTATATCTTATACTTCATCAAGTTAAAAAAGAAACATTTAATTATTCTGGGTTTATGTGTCGAACCCCTTTGATTAGAACATGAACATTTCGGCGTACAAGCTTATTATTGTCTTATTTAATTTTCTTCCTGTGTTACATACATCAGTCACTTTTACCAATATCTAGGCGGACAAGTTTTAAAACGGGCTAATAAATCGAAACACATCACACTTACGGCCCTGCTTCGCATTCGAAGATAGTAACTCGCTGACAAGAATATCAGTTTAACGTATTAACTAATCTGATTAAAATCATATCCTTGTAACGTAGGTCAAGTACTTTAGTCAGATTGACGTATTATCCTATGGAGCAAATCTAACATTTGCATATCTTTTTGCATTCAGTATAGTAATCATTAAGTGACTATGGTTATATCAGCGCATCTGTGACTATCATGATCAGCACTTGATACTACTGAAAGTTATCAACGAGAAACAATCGCTAGTTATAGCAGAGTTGAAAATATAATGATTTGTGAGAACAATCACAGAATGGCGGTCATTGATAAGAGTTATGTGTCTCGGAAGTAACCCTGTTCGGTGATTAAAAACATGTTCTTGCAATAACATGGGTGAAAGTTAGAAATTGTGCGAAACCTGAAATCCTCAGAAATTGACAATTTATGTAAGGAAAATAAAGAAAGACATACTTTTTGGTACCCCCAAAAACCTGAAGTTCAGGCAACTACCTGTAAACTTCTACCCATGCAATAATGATCAGGTTTTCAGAAAATAATAAAATTATACATACCTACTGCAAATGTCGTATCGACTGAAAATCTGAATGCTAGGCAATAGCGCAGTCGGTAGTGTTAGGATATCATCATGACGACCTGGGTTCGAGTTATTTTCTTCAGTGCCATCTATAAGAAAGTCACTAGAAGAGATCTCCAGATTAGACTTTGTAATTCGGAAATCCCTCTAATCCGGCGAATCAGGTGATCCCGAATATTGTTCTACATGTTTTAATCGGGTTAAAGGAGTCCACTGTGTTTATTATTATTACATGTAATTACATAAGTTGTGTTTATTCCAGGAAAGCTGATTAATTCATTTGTCTGTCATATGTGATCGAACAAGGTTGTACATTGTACAAAACTAGCATGCGGGTAACATTCAAAATATCATCTTCAAATGTTCACTGTGAAAAATCACATGACACAAACAAGCTGTCCATATACGGATATTTTTGCAAATACACTTAGTAACTTTTTATGAGTTTCTTTCTGTTTTCACTTAGCGCATATAAGACAGCTCATTGTTTTGATGATTTTGACCATGTGAAATATTACACAATAAACTATTTAACGCGAAATCTCTGACCAAAGTTCATTTTACTTACATGATGAAATTTGGCCAACGATTACTTGACTGTGTAGTTTAGGTACATGTATTCATGTATTCTTTGAAATTGAATATAATATTGGAATCAGAATGTAAACCTGTTTTTAACATTCTCGTTCACCAGAGTTTCTTCACAAGTGATATACTAGTACATTCTCGTTCACCAGAGTATTCTTCACCATTGATATCACACTCTGGTTCAAAACGACCCCTTTCAAGCGCAAATGAACGAAAAATCAACCAATCAAATCCATTTCGTTCATTTCCATTTATAGCAATAACGTATATTTGTCTCGGGTGTTTTCCTGTCATCGTCCAATCAAAATCGAGCTTTAACAAACAAAATATTCAAATTTATTGTTCGGAAAAAACAATCGAAGAAAAAAATATTTGCAACGTTTTTCTTTCGATTATAAGATAGTATTCAGAACAATTGAACGAGAAAATGAGTATTTATTACCTTAAAATCCGAATCAGCTGGGCTCGGAACATTTTCACTATAGGTGTATTTCTAGGTTATGCATGTTTATGTACTTTAACCATAGAGTTTGTACAGTAAATCCCCCCGTTTAGCTACCCAAATTGAAAATTTACCTATAACGACTAGGGCGAATGAGATCCTAGGGCACCTGTCCGTTCATCGTTGTTTACGAATTGTATTTACTTCCGTTTTAGAAGTTCACGGTTGACTTTTATCATTCAATTAGATCTAATGTCTGCGATTTATTGTAACCGTCGTTTGCATGTCTGACACAGCTATAGATCTATTTCGATTCACGACTGGACATGAACACTCTCCGTCCAAGACCTTGGACTATTCTTTTCACTGATTTCATATCACGATATATCTAACTGTTTGTACAGTACTCTTTGTAATTATATTAACGGCTGCTTTATAAACTATATTTAATTTTAGATGTTCTTCATCCAATTAAGTTCGTAAATATTTAAATCCCATAACTCGATCCATGTTTAAATTTTCTTGAGAGTTTGTTTATAAAATTCCCCGCGTAGCATAACGAGCGTTCTGATTGTACGATAGACGGAATCACCAGATGTCCTCAAAATGAGCTATTTTTAGGTTTGCGCTCGGAATGAAGGGAATTGAATCAGGGGGTAGTCTGGGAACTTGACTAACCACTGATGTATGAGTATAGTGTTTAAGCACTAACAATAATTTAGACACGTTCGTAATAATAAAAATATTGGCAATCGTCATGGTAAAAGTGCGCGTAAAGTAGTTTGCGGCAAATTTACCGGAGGCATTGCCGGAGTCCCTATTTGTCGGTAAGGGAAATCCCCGCGTGTAAACCCCGTTGATTCGTCACACTGTGTTTCAGAATAATAAAGTAAGTTATTACTTGGCAGTGACAATGACATTCATCATGAATTATGTCAACCCAAAGATCATATAAGAAGAGTATTCTTTGGTCTACCATCGAAACAGAATTACATAGATCACCCTCGGTGAAGTTCAGAATTTCTCTGGATAACAACAGTCATGTCCATCTTTGAACAGTGCCACATAATTATTTATACATGAACGTGGTCGTAAATGCATTATATTATCCATAGAATCTACATGATTGTATAAATAGAGGATATTTGTTTGTTTTGATTGAATATGGTTTATATCTCATCGTGTAGTGATAAAATTCAATATTTTCAAGAGCGCGTAGCGCGAGTGAAAATATTAAAATGTTATCACTACAAGATAAGATATTAACCATATTCAATCAAAACAAACAAATATTCTATTTATTTAATGCTTTTATGGTGTCAAAACTGGTACTATTTATCCCAAATTACCACTGTGGTTAGGCTACGTATGAATATGTTATTCCATTCATATTGTTCACTTCAAAATCCGCCATCTTGGATTATGGTGAATAGGTGAAAACGACTTTTTTGAGAATTTTGCATTAAATCATACATCAGCTTGTAGGAAATGGTCTAACTAAGAATAAAACCCCCACATGACATGTTTCCGTTCAGTTATAAAAAAGTTACAGACATTTTAGTGTTGAGACCTTCTTCCCCCGATCAATCCGCCTCTGGAATAGCCTGCCACAACATGTTCGATCAATCCGCCTCTGGAATAGCCTGCCACAACATGTTCAGTCTAGCCCCACATTACAGACATTTGTCAGTAGGCTAGACGAGCATCACCAATAACCCAATATCTCTTGTTTTTAATTGTACATACTGCTCTTTTTACCTTTTAATCTATACTGATAACTCTGCACATAATATTTAAATTTAATTTCATCGTCTCCGACAGCGCCTGCCAGTAATAATTAGTATTGATTGTAGGCAGTATGAAGTTGAAGAGATTTTGGTAAATTAAAGTAGTCCCTGTGAGGGGGCGGAGCTTATATCAGTCACATTGTAGGTGATAACCAGTGACTGATATAGGAATGTGTCATCAGTTAGCATTAAATAAGAAGTGATATTAATAATATGTATAATTTTTGTCATTTTGTCGTTATACTCCTTGGTACAGCATACAAGGTATTTCACGTTTTGTTATATAGTGTTACTTGTTTTATTTCTGAAATTGGATATTACGGTGACATAGAATGTACAAAGGAACTAGAATATATTTATCACACGCACACGTGTAAACTATGGTCATTTGTATGAAGTGGTCAGGGACGGAACTTCTCCACATTCTAAGTAAAAGTGCCATACTATTTGGCCGCGGTTGAAGCGCTGGATTTTAACCTACCGGCATCAATTACTGGTCACGGCAGGTCATACTCCTCCATTAAAATTGGATATCCACGTCGATTTTCCTTCAAATGTGGGCAAGTTAGTACTTGTTAGGAAACATACCAAGAAAACTGGTTAGGTGAATCTGCTGGCGTATATAACTGCAAACATTATACCATAAGGCTATCAAGACTATACCACTTACAGGCTATCAAGTATAGACACTTTATCGACAAATCAGCGGGCGTGATTTTCGTCGTCTTATCCATGAAGAACGTTCTATTTTTCAAAATATAGTGCTTCTTCACAAAGAAGTAAGTTGAAGCCACTGCGCATGTGTAAGTAGAACGAGCCCAAATTGCCCATGTGCAGAACAATGTACGTAAAGCATGTGTTTCTAGGGTTTTTAACTATTGAGGATGGAGCAAATACTACATTTGTATGTGGGTTAGTATAGTACAGACCATTTGGCCTGTTGCTAATTATTCCTCGTGTGTTTTCGTTATTGCACCGTAAGAATAACAACTAATTGGACAATGGATAAGCACGGATATTCGAGTATGCCATCTTCCCATCTATACAACCCTTTTCGTACATGAGGCGGTGTCTATGAAATAAAATACAACATATATACATGTATTTTAATATAATTTATTTGACTAAATACTTTGATTAAAAAAATGACTGTTATACATTAATGGAATATCAAGATCCATTATACATAAACAATAAATGAGCAATATATTATTATTGTAAGCTATTTGCATCATGATTATCACAAGTATACAAGTGTACTGTACAAACAAAAGCACCATCCATCATTGCCCTTTATCGCTCACATGGGTAAAGTAAGTAACAACAACAACAACAACAAATTGGTAGAAACAGTAGAAATTTAGTTACAATACCCAATGGCAAGTTCCAAAATTGTCAGAGATTCCACTGCCTGATTGTTTGTTGAAGTTGTTTATTGAAGGCTTTCAAACTAAACCACTGGATTATGTGGTTATAATTTACAGTTAAAATGGATTTAAAAGAAATTGGTTTAGGACTTGTGTAATGTCAATTGAACCCAATGACAAACAACACGAGAACAACATTGTTCCATGTACATTACATCTAGATGACGCCATCCATACCACACATCAAATCATTCTATTATAGTGGTTACATAGGAGATTTTCGAAAGTTTCCTCATATAACCAATATGGACACCAGTAAAACGGTCAACAATGTTTATAGATAATCACTATATCCTGCTCTAAGTCACCTTGCCATTACATGAGTGAAGACAACTTTGTTCACTATATTTAATACATGATATGACCCCATAGAAAATATTAACTCTCAGAATTCGGGCATCTGTCCAATAATAAGTAAAAATATTTACAAAATAAGGACTTAATTTTGATTGATCTTACCAAATAATTATCCCAGAACGCACCAGATTGATCCGATGTTTTACAAACTTTCCCGGGGGAACATGCCCCCGGACCTCCCTACTTACAATACTAGTTTATGATAGGGTTCAATTTTTTACCCGGTATTTTGACAAGCAAACAACTTAGTACCTTCCCTTAATGATTATAAACACAAACATTCACCATAGGTTATTAACACTTAATGTGCTCCCGCCATATCTCAAAAAAGAATCCCCCCTTCCAAATGTTTGCCAACCCCCTATCTTGAAGACGCTCCTACGCCCATGGATCAAATATCAAAGTGCTTAGCAAAGCAGTTTTTGAGAAGATTAATAAGGTTTTCCTAGAACATGTACATAATTATGTATTGTTTATTAGAAAATATGTGAGCCCCTGGTTTGACAGCAGAAGCTTTAAATAATTAATCAGTATATTTCATTGAAGGACTGGGCCCTACAGTTTACGGCAAGATGACTTGTAAATATTTCATGTTTAGCTCATGTAACCCAGATAAGCAAATACATGGAATGGTTTGAATAACATTTTATGAGAGCCATATCACAAGGATCATGTCTTTAATATTTAGTTTAATAATATTTGATTATATAAATATGGTTCAGGTGATGCTGTTTGAAAATGTGGACAATGTCCAAACAACAATAAACACTAAGTGAATGGGCACAATACCTCCATTATAAAACTCTTGTGTACAGGTGAGTTAAAAACACAATATGCACATATTGCAGAAATATATCAACAATAAAATAAATATCTAACAAGTACTGGGCATCCATGTTTGATTAAGTTAATATGTGTTTAATGAATTCATTTGGAGAATTTCAAATTCTGAAACCAAACAAATAAAAACATAATCAACAAGAGGATCAAATATCCTGTGGCGCTCACCTGCTGAACATGACCACTTTTATGTTGTGATTGCCGACTTGTATTTATTAGACAATTGGAAGTGTTCACACTTATGTGTCGAAGTGATCACTATAAGAATCAAGGCGATGTGATGGCGGTGTGGTTGAGTGGTTTTAAAAACGTCGGACATGTTATCACGGGAATTGTGCGATTCACCTGATCCAACTTCGTACTTGGCCTAAAGATTATCAAAATGTTTATTTTGACCAAACTTCATGAAGATTAAAGCAAAACTGTGGCCTCTAGAATGTTAACAATGTTTTTTTATCATTTGACCAATTGACCGAGTTTCTGACCCAACTTCGAACTTGACCATCATATCATCAAGATAAACATTTGACCAAACTTCATGAAGATCGCGGCAAACATGCGGCCTCAAGAGTGTTAACAATATTTACCTGTTATTTGCCATAGCGACCTAGTTTTTGACCCAACATGACACCACGATAAACAAACTTAATGAATAGAGTGTTAACAAGGTGTTTCTATTATTTGACAATATTGACCTAGATGTTAACCCTACATGACCAAAGTTCGAACTTGACCTTAATATCATCAAAATAAACCACAGGCTCTCGGTGCGATTTTACGGTCTGGAAAACAAACTCTAAATACTACAAGACGTTTTACTCTAAATTGAATTTTTTAGGTAAGAATACAATAATATCCATTAATCCATCATTTTTTGACCGATCTGAAAAATCTTACCTAAGCAAATTGAATTTAGAGCGAAACCAGTTGGTTGAAGTACAATGCCCAGTGCACGTCTGTATAATAAGATCAAGGTCACTGTAATTAAAATTAGAAAACCAGTTTCTGCCCAATAACTTCAGTTAGGAATGAGACATTTTGATGAAACGTACTGTATAAGTAGCTTATGTAAGGATGCCGCCTATGATTGACAGTGGGGCCAACAGGTTCAAGGTCAATATCACTGTTACTAAAATTAGAAAATCGGCCTCCGCTCAATAACTTCGGTTAGGAATGAAATTGAAACATGATGTATGCTCAAAACTTTAGTACAAAATGGGACATTATTATATCAGGCAGTTTATGTGAAGAATCCGCTTAGGATTGAAGTCAGGGCTGTTGACAATTGAAAATCAGTTTCTGTCAAGGTGTCGTAGTCGAGCGTGACTTCATTCATGTGGTGCTCTTGATTATTTCTTAGTTCGTACAGTAAAGTCTTTGTAGGTGTATAATTATGCTTTGTCCACTCAGAAAACGTCTCCATGGGCATACGGTTGACGTGACGTAATGCGTCCATGTAAAGGCGTCAAATTTCGTCTCCATGTTGGTAAATTATACTTAAGGTAAATTCGTCAAAACGAGTAATCGTCTAGTAAATTGTTGTGTAAGGCTTACAACAATTTCGGGAAAAACGAAATGCATTATTATGATTGAATAACGGCTGATTTTACCTTACCATGCATATCTATGACGTCACGTGATGCTGACGCAATGGGTGAGTTTATTTTTGTACTCGGAATTAGGAAGACATGTAGAACGACTAGCACATTTCGTGAGCTGTTTTGTTGTTAAAATGTCTCATCTTCTATTTTGTTGATTAGCTTCATGGTCATTATTGGTGAAATTCTATGAATTATTGACGAACTACATCTTCCTGCGGAGTGATTAGGAGCAGTAACGCATCATTTGCACAACAAAAAGTAGCCCCTGCGGTTTTACCCAATTGTCTTGTTGGTGAAAGTACATTATAACTTTCTTAACAAAATTAGTAGCAAGAGCTGTTTAACGTCTTTGAACATTCTTTTATTTGGCGGCGACTCTGGTTAAGTCTCTTGGTATTTCACTTCAGTGTAATATCATTTGCAATTTTCCGGTAATGTACTAATTTAAGTAACCATGCAGTGTGTCATTCATTATGAGGGGCAGTATTTTTTCTTACTTGAAATTTCCGTATTATGGGGATTCGTTCTTTGTCTGTCTTTAGTGTGTGTGACTAGGCACTGTGCCGACACTTCTGTATGGCTTCGTTTATTGTGAAACAAGTATTACAACTTCTCTCGACAACCCATTCCTGATCAATGCTGTCCATTGCCAGGAATGTATGAGATCAGAGAAGCCATTGTTCCCCGTTTTAATGCTGAGCTGGTACCCGATGACAATTTCGTTTTTGGTATGACGTACGCGATCACGGAGCCATAAGATTATCATGTACAAATAAATACATATACACAGCTATCAATCATCGTGCTTAGGTTACTAAGCACTAGTATATAACGCGTGCCTGAAAATTATTCGGTAGCGGCGGACTGAAAAGTTATCCGTTAGCGGCGGACATTGGTGTTGCTTAATTCAAATATCTCAGTAGTAATTTGTTACTAACTTGTTGAAGACTGCATAATGTACATCTGACAACAAACCCTGGTAATGCCAAGCGGGATGGGTAAAATTCTGGAAGTTTAGACTCTTCTTTCAGAGATGCGTCCTCTCAGAGCCGACTTTACATCACCTCCGCTGTGGGTGCACCAATGCCATCTTTTGAAAGTGGCTGTAGCCGAAGGCAGTTTGAATTTGCAGTGCACTAATATAAAAGGAAGATAGTGCGGTTGTTGTTCAAGAGTGTATAGCTTCAGGCGTTGTGCATGTCAAACCTGTTTGTAAAGACCACCTAAAGGAACAAAAATAATTGCCTTTTGTTTACAGTTGGTCTATTGACAAGTTAATTGTCATTATTTTTTCTTCTGGTGTGAGATAAAATTGGAGGTCTTTGCATACAGTGAGACAAGTCTTGTAATAGTGTTATACCTGGGTCACAAATGAAATTCGATCGGTGTTCGATTATCGGAAGGCCAACTTTGGTCTAATCAGGTCGGAGGCCGGAGTAATTTATGTCTCTTTTGACATATGCATTGTCACATATCGACCGGCGTCTCAGCGGAACGATGTCTAGACTTCAGGTACGCATCGGATACATGGACAACGTGAAGCGTCGGGGTAATTTGTGACCGAAGTATTACGAGTACTCATTAATACAGGTTTGACTGTACTGCCATAATCATGTCAACATAATGCAAATCTTAGTAAAACTGATAGTTGAAGAATTTAGCATAAACTCATTACATGTATTTAGCCAATTAATCACAATTTAAATTGCTCACATCTAATTACAAAATGTATGAGGAAATTGCAAGCTAATTAATGTCAAACGGAAATTAATCAGAGAAAATAATTACAGAGCGTGATGAGTGCTAATTGATTATTTTAAAACCAATTAGAATATTTCCGCAGGTTTTTCTCGAAAGTGACGAATTAATGAATATTTTAAAATAAATGGATCCAATAATTAATCAGACAGTGTGTATATTTCCTTTCAAATGACGCGTTGGGGACGATAAGCATCAATGAAAACATAATTTAAAAAAATAACGAAATATTATGGAACGCTTATAAATAATGACACACGGCACGTTTTTCTAAGAGTTAGTTTTATTATGCGTGATTTTAATATAATTTTTTAACACGAAAGAATTAAAGAAAAGAATGGTACATTTTAAAGAGTCGAACAATAAATAAGTATGGACATCTTGTTCGGGTAACATGCTCAAATACAAATTCTAACACGATCTGCCTTTTAATCCATTAAATATAGAACAGACCTTGCCATGTTTTATAACCCCCATAAAACATGGTATCAAATTGGCTGTTACTATTTACGCCCCGTATCACGTGACATATTTATGAATGAATGAACGTATACTTTATAGTAAATTTTCAATGAAACGCGATGACAAGGCAAGATGCACGGGTATCCAGTGTTACAGCTATGACGCATCTATTTTTAGAAACTCCAATATAATCTCGAAACTAAGTTTCATAAAAACTTCTGATAATCAATTCATTTATATTTTTCATTTCATTAAATAGCTACCCTATACTCGTGTTATTAAAATTGTTTCAATGTTTAAAATGTGTTATTTCCTTCAGAAAATTACGAAGGCCGTTTTCATTAACAAGGGAGGTAATTGTACCAGCTAATAATCCACTCAATTTCAGCGTGGAATTATGTTAAATGTCAGATGGGTGAAAATAGAATGCGCGCAGTTAAATAGTGCGGGATATTATCGTATTTAGAATCGAAATAAAAACTCTGTTCTTGTATTTTGTCGGTGAATAAAACACGGGCACTCGTTCGAATGTGGAAAATTAAATCACTCGTGCTACGCACTCGTGATTTAATTTTTGCGCATCCGAACTCCTGCCCATGTTTTTATTTTTATTTCTTAAATATATGACTGATGTTTGATGTTATGTGAAAGTAATGTTTTGACTAACAGTTACTGTTTGGTCGAAGATTATGTCAAGACTAGTGTAAATACTAGTAGTAGAAACATGCAACCCTAATGGTTTGTTTGGAAACTGTTTTTGAACTTTGTTTCCTAATGGGAATTATGAATGGCAGACGGACAATACAGTTATAATTGATCGGTAGCATAATTATGTAGATTATGTTATTGTTTAATTTTAGTTGATGTGATCACCAGTTCACCACGCTAGGTCCAATTATATTTTCATTATAACATGCTCTGCTTCCTTTTCGATTTGTATCCCACAGCAGTTGTACAATGGGTTCGGCATTGGATTCGGTCCGTCATGATAATTATTTGAAGGTACTTGTACGATAGCGGAGTTGATAGATTGTTAGGATGTTGCCACACCAGTCTGTGTTGGTCAAATAATAATCTTCAGTGAAATTAGAAAGTTTCGACTGAACTGTTTCGTGGAGCATGTTATAGTCTGGTTTCCGTCCTCAAAATTACAGTATTGTAGGAGTACGGTGAGCTTGGGAACGAAAACCAGACTATAACCTGCTCAACGAAACAGCACAGTCGATAATTGCTTGTGGAAGAGTTTGCACTTATAGTGGGATTCGAACCGCTTTGATCGACATCACAATCGTCATCGCCTAGCAAAGTACGAAAGCATTAGACCATTCGGATATCGCAACAATCCCCGATATGATTTTAGCAAACTACGTCTCACCACAATTACGAGGGCCACTTAAACCGTATTGATCAGTGGGTGATAAATCAACATCGTTGCCTCTGACTATATAGAAAGTGTACATTTTCTTAAAGAACAATCTCTCAGCTAGACAATCGTGGTATATTCATCATTTAATATTAAAGCATTTCCATTTTATTGACATTCAAACAGGACATGTTTTAAAGCACTGGATATAAAGAATACCTCATAAATACGTAAGAAAATTGTGTTATATGGGCTCATACTATTTCTGAGCGTTGTTGTCAAATGTCATTCAGGCTTACTGAAATTAAATTGATATCATTTGCAATATATATCATTGTACTCTTAAATGGCAGTCCATAATTTTGAAAACAGTAAATTATTATCAAACTATAGCAATATAAACAAGTCTCATCCGAGACTCAAAATACCACACTTACACCCTAATTAATATTAGATATATACTAGGTAAATAAACACTAATTTATTCTTAATATGTCAATTTTTCTAGATTCTTATATGTAGTTTCATTCGTCGGACGATTTTAATCATTTCTACCTCAATTTTTTTTTTACAACAACATTTTATGTTCGAGCCCAACTTTAAAAAAGTGGGTGGGGTAATGTTATACCCCCTATTTATGATAAACAAAGAAAATTCATCCCTGTTGTCCATTTCATGTAATTCTTCTTATATGAAATTACTACCATTTGTTTTTAATTTTGTTTTCTGCATTATTGTATTAGGGATATGGCGTCATAAATCTAAAATACGTATTTTGGGGTCACGTGATCATATTCTTTGGGCTGTAGTAAAGACAAATTATGAATAATTCAGGACATAGGTATCAATTGAAAGATCGTAACATATATAAATGTGTAAAAAAGCTACATGTTTGACTTTTCCACTTAAGACGTACAGTAGTACAATGCAGCAACAACGTATAGGGTATAGTACCAGCAAAATGCGGTTTTTGGAGTATTTCGAACATGGCCGATTCCTTGTACAATTAAATCAATTTAGACAGTCCAAACAATTATGTTGATTGGGCACTAGTTAAACAGGTATATGGTGCATGAAATCTGCAAATTTCAAATCAATCGGATAACAATTATAGAAATTATGACCTGTAATATCAACCCTTAGGTCTACTTATATACCTTGTATTTTCGCAATTCCAGTGTTTCATATCCCTATTGGTTCAATGTCATATGGGTGAATGGAGATTGTACCGAATGCAATACTGTTTTATTGGTTAGCTAGGCAAAGATTTATCTTTCAGAAAATGTCTACTTTTATACACATTGATTGAATATTAAACGTATTATTGGCCACTGATTAATACTTTTTAAGTGACCCTCGTATGTTCATGATTATGTTCCCTTATAAGAATATAGTTCTATTTTATTGATATGAATTCATAATACTATCTAGTCTCTTATAACTCTGGTTTGGAGCGGCAAAGGACCTTTTATTATAGTTGAATAATGTAATGTACTATGTACTGTAAATATTGTATGAATGTACTTTGATGAGACTCAAATAAAGATTATCTCTTTGTATAACAACACTGGTAGTCCTTGTTTAAAGCTACCAGTGCGATGTAAATTTGGAATTTATCGCGATTACCGCTTAATTTACAGACTGATTATCGAATATTGGTATGTCTATGCGTCAATATACTTGATAAATGTATAATTGATATAATCCGAGGAACCTGATAGTTTAACCCCAAAACACTATCAAAGACCCCGTCACTATCCACGACCCAGTTACTGACCAGCATAATATTATATAGAGAAAATAGTCCAGTGGCGGTATTCAATACTGATCTTACTTGTCTTAAGGATAAGGACAATCAATCAGATCACATCATATTAAATTCTTGGTCAGTAACAGGTAATATGATTGGTCATCCTTATTCTCCAATTAAGATCAATATTGAATACCACCCATGGATAGTTGTTTGGTGATAGAAGATATAATAATAGATATAATAAGGTTAATTTGGTATAATCTATTATCAAAACAAAATGTCTAAACTTACTAGCATAAATGTGATATTCTGCAAGGGACTGGAACAAAGTGCACACATAGTTACATTGAACTTATGCTTGGAGCACGTTGTACTTAGATAAACCACTTGTATTAATAGTGCTTTAGGTTATACGTTCGACATAAGTCTGGTATTGTCTTCCCACGTAGATCTATATAATATCACTCTCCCACAATATGATCTGCAGACATTGATTCTCAGCCAAATTAATTATATATATCATTAACGATTTGATATTGGAATGAAGTAGTTCTCGTGACTTTATTATATTGAATATCATGCATAATAGTTAACTACAAAGTGTGTAACATTTATCAACTGTCGTACTTCACGAATAGATAATATATCCGATGTTCTACATCTGTTTTGTATACAATTTGCATTTGTCTTGCGTTTTGGAACCTCGACAACTAACAGTACATGGAGGGGGGGGGGGCAGAAAGCATGACCTTTATTAATAGTTCTAATTATAGTATACATGTATAAGTCAGCCGTAATTAGTCTAGTGGACTAAAAAATGTTATATTTTTTTACAATAACTTTTATGGGAGATATCCCCATTTGTGACAGTGCCTTTTAGTTCATATTATTATAAGACATTATTATTATTATTATAATAATAATAATGTACGCAGCATACTGAAGAGCAAAATCTCCCAAACGCTTTACTAACGCAGCGTTCTCGATATTATTATCTGATCTGAATTTCCAAACATCTCCTAGCTACAATTTGTATTTTGTCTCAAACTTAAATTATGAGTTATTTCATGAATACCAATTGAGAAGACCAGCTGCTATATAATGTTGATATGCGTTCTTCTGTCTCTGGTTACATCGATTATTACATGTAATCTTTATTATTAAAGCTGCTACGACACATGGGTCTTTCTATAAAATAAATATTCAAAACATAAATCAGTTCAGTATCAGATGAAACTCTTTCTTCAGTGTTGTTTATTAAATACATAAACTTCTTAGTATAAGTAGAACAACAAGAATTATACAAAATGTTGCAATATTAAATAAAATAGACCATTGATAGAAAAACGCCGCAATTACGTTAAACAGTTCCAATACACGACCTTACGACAGAGGAAAGATAGCAACACCCAATTGTTTGTCGGACATTGTTTGTCGGACATTTATTGACGAACGTTTACAAGTAAATCCAACGGACTATTATCATCGGTCGTAAAGTCAGTTGTGTAACTAATGCGTAAGGAGTGAAATATATTGCTTTAGAAATGGCATATGTAATCTGTTCTGATACCGCATAATCGTTCGCATTCAAGTAAATTTACCCAACTGAACTGCATATCTTTGTAATTTACCAAACAACATAATGTTGACCTATTGATCGGAATATTCGCAAGACTGTCAACTATCAGTACACTCTGTAGTATTGACCGTCCGTCCGTCTGCCCGTACCGCAAAACTGATTTTAACGAACGGAATATTCATGTAGCATTGACAACCCGACCATCCATATCCAACTATTTGTCCCATTTGTATTGAATGTGTTTTCAAGTCGACCACAGTTACCTTCCCTTGACTGGTGTTATACCGGTTTTAATCTGATCGATCTTATCTCGATTGCGTAATCGCGCTATGCTAACTCAGCGGGTTGTCGGAGTGTATAAATTAATGTATATCATTTGCTGGAGGGGTTTTGTGCGTTCAGTTACACTTTGGTATTTTTGACATTTTGTATATGATGCATACAAGGATCTTTTTTATGGGCATATCTCTGTCATTATGAAATTTTGTTCATAAGGTAGGTATCATCAGGAACATTTAAATGCTTCCATGGTATCATTCAGAATTCGTTGATCATGTGTGAGGAATCTAACAATTATCAATTGTTATACTAGTAACCGCAATACATGTCACGATATGTATACTTATTATCATGCATATTCGATGAATGATAAAAAATAAACGGTTACTAGTAACTGTACAATGCTTGAGTATGTGTGCAATATCACAAAGTACAGTTTAAATGAAATTTAGCAACCACTGCTGATTTTTCAAGTATGTTGTATGGTTGATTGTTCAGTTGCATCTTCGAGCCATAGACCATACAATTATGGAACTGGTTTTTTAATATCTTGAAAAATAAAAAAGTTATGACAATTTTAAGTTCGTGAAATAGAGCGTTTTTTTCTTGAATTAAATAGGAGAATATTCGCGCGCTTGCGGACCCGACAAAACTCAAATTTTCCCTCTAATTGTCACAAATATTTTATTTTTTCAAGATATCGGGATGAAACATTTGTTCAACTTATTTATGTTGGACAAGTGCTTTCAAAGTTATGAAGAGTTGAAATGTTAAACAAATACTAAATTAGTTTTCATTGTTTTAATCAAATCATAACATCAATCATATAACCAACAAAGTCATATATTCATTTTCAAGTTATCACAAAATGTAGTTTGGCTATTTTGACCTGAACCTGACCTTTATGCAAGACTATATTACAAGGTTCTTGCTTTGAATACATGAATATCAATTTCCGCAAGCAAGTCGTGCGATATCGGTATTTCAAATTTGTGTTTCTATTACATCTCGAGCTACTTCGTGATACTCCCCGATTATGAAATATATTGTGATAATATATTGACTGTTAAATTATGCTAGTCAATTCATCATCCTGATTTTTTAAAATAATGAGTAAAATACTTAAAATTGATTTAATCACATCGGCAATTTATATCTGAATATGAATTTGTGCTTTTATCAGACTTGTTATAATATATAGACTGTAGACTGTGGCTTGATTTAT
Organism: Spisula solida; assembly: GCA_947247005.1. Classification (NCBI taxonomy): domain Eukaryota; kingdom Metazoa; phylum Mollusca; class Bivalvia; order Venerida; family Mactridae; genus Spisula; species Spisula solida. The sequence continues at coordinate 23,946,133 of OX365945.1, read as the reverse complement.
GATGCGTTATATGCCCGTGGAATTTCCGGTGACACCCGCAATAAAAGTTACAGGGGTTTGTTTACGAATACATGGCTGTATTGTCTTATTATAGCAAAAATGTTGTATCTACAAATAAAAAAGAAGGCAGATAGAAACTTTATATAAACGCATCTTGAATGATACTTACTGTTTTAGTTATAGGTATCAGCGATGCGACCATACATGTATGATAAAAAAATATTTATGATACTTATTAAACGAATATCAAAATTTACTTTGCATGAAGCATAAAACAATACTTATAACAAATAACAATGATGGAAAACATAAATTTTCAGGAGAAAAAAACCTAATATATATGATTAATTAATATATAGAATGTTCGAATCCCAACTGGCTTCGTAATCTGTCTGGTCAGAGCAGACGCGCTTTATTCCTCTAGCCGGGCTATAGTTAAGTGATTATCATTAAAAGATACGCATATTATTAGCAAAATATAAGCAAGTACACGTATACTGTAAATGAACCATAAAGCTATATTTAATCTGCCTTAGTGTAAAACATACATTTCAACATCTGAATTCATGCCTCTAAAAGTATACGGATTTTTTCTCACCTTTTTTGACGTTTAATTTTCATTTTACAATTCGTATATATTCAATTAGGTGGTACAACGTGTCAATTAACCAGTTTATTTAACAAGTGTCATAGGAATGACATGATTCCTCATTTTTATGTCTCACCTGTTCGATTATTATAATTTTAAATTATGCGTGAGCTTATGACATTTCACTTTTAATTATTTTAATGCATGTATTACTTTTCAAATCGGCAATAAAGTCAAAGTTTCAAATCTCTAAAATCATAATAAAGTATGTATACAGGAAATATAGCGGTTATAGAAATATAGCGGTTATAACCCTTCACGCCATGTACCACTTTTATTACCCCACATGCTGTGACAATCGCAGCGGGGCGCGTCATAAAACAATTAACAATGTGCAAATTAAATATGTGTATTACTTTTTTACTAAAAAAAAAATGATACCTGTTTTAAAAAACCGTAAAAAGGGGGCAGATCTAATTATCACATTTCTTATATCAAAACACCAATCTGACGGGAAGAAATTAAACTATTAATCAAGTTTGCACAAAATATATTCCCCGAGAAACAAAAGAACTACGGACAAGAAAGTAACCAAGTTTTATATCAAATCCGTTCATTTCCTTCTTTGTTCAATGTGAGTGATAGTCATGTTAAAAACCTTTAAAAAGGGGGTTGATCCCATAAAGGTACAACTATGAAATTTAGTGCATTATATTGTAGACATATCAAACTACAAAATATGTTTGCACATAAGAAATATCTCAAATAGTTATTATCATATGGACAATTTTACGTGGAGTCCCCATGCCTTCCAATGGTAAAAAAATTGTCACATGTGCGAATACAAATGGGACAAATTACGGAATCCTGTTAGTGCCATTTTAAATATCGTGTATCGCCCTCCAAGGGCGAGACACGAGATAAGAAACGAGACACGAGAATTAGGCGCGATATTTAAAACGAGACACGAGAATTGCGCGAGGCCTGAAACGAGACACGAGAATTAAAAAATGAATTCTCGCGTTTTTAATCTCGCCCTAGACCAACAACTTTTACAAGTTAATATCTAATATCGTGTAATTCTCGCGTATCGTATCTTGCCTCGCAGTTGAATATCGCGCTCGTTTCAAATATCGCGTCTTAATCTCGTGTCTCGACTTCCAAGGGCGAGACACGATAGTTAAAACGAGACACGAGAATTCAACGCGAGGCACGAGAATCCAACGCGAGACACGACAATGCTATCGTGCAAATATCGCGCAATTCTCTTGCCTCGCGTTTCTATTTGGCCAGCGAGACACGAGAATTAAAGCGAGACACGAGAATTGAAGGCGATGCACGAGAATGCTATCGCGCAATTCTCGCGTCTCGCCGCGATACACGACAATGCTGTCGCGCAATTCTCGCGTCTCGCGGCGATACACGACAATGCTGTAGCCCAATTCTCGTGTCTCGCGGCGATACACGACAATGCTGTCGCCCAACTCTCGCGTCTCGCCGCGAGACACGACAATGCTGTCGCCCAATTCTAGGCGGTGTCAGTAAGAAATTTTAACTGGCACACCGGTCGAGACGCGAGAATTGGGCGACAGCATTGTCGTGTATCGCCGCGAGACGCGAGAATTGCCCGATAGCATTGTCGTGCCTCGCCTTCAATTCTCGTGTCTCGCTTTAATTCTCGTGTCTCGCGGATCAAATAGAAACGCGAGGCAAGAGAATTGCGCGATATTTGCACGATAGCATTGTCGTGTCTCGCGTTGGATTCTCGTGCCTCGCGTTGAATTCTCGTGTCTCGTTTTAACTATCGTGTCTCGCCCTTGGAAGTCGAGACACGAGATTAAGACGCGATATTTGAAACGAGCGCGATATTCAACTGCGAGGCAAGATACGATACGCGAAGAATTGCACGATATTAGATATTAACTTGCAAAAGTTGTCGGCTTAGGGCGAGATTAAAAACGCGAGAATTCAATTTTTAATTCTCGTGTCTCGTTTCAACCCTCGCGCAATTCTCGTGTCTCGTTTTAAATATCGCGTCTAATTCTCGTGTCTCGTTTCTTGCCTCGCGCAATTCTCGTGTCTCGCCCTTGGAGGGCGATACACGATATTTAAAATGGCACTAACAGGATTCCGTAGACAAATAGTTGGATATGCATGTCGTAATATTGATCGTAGCGAGCGAATATTCGTAAAACCGTTCTGAAATAAACGGCATCAGAAAACCCAAACAAAAATCGTTATGTACAGCATTGAGCTTGAGAAAAGTCATAATATAACATATTTTTGTAAAAACAAGAGACCGGGTCTTCAAGTACAAGCGTGAAATATTATATTTCTGTGCTCCGGAAAAATATTTCCGCAATATTCTTATAATTATTGCCGGAATGAACTAGCTGAACTGTACCAAATGTTCTCCATCATATTTTCAGGCGGACCAGGGAGCAGCCGACAAATCAGCGGGAACGTCACAATCAGACGGTAACGTATATTCTAATGTCTAATACAGAGGGTGAGGTTGTCTTGATGAAGTATGTATTCTAACCACTTCATACAGAGTTAGGTGTTCGTTTATTATTCGCCAGGAAGTTTTATATTGACAGCTACCGTCTGCGAGTGGCGATTATCATAGAGCAGACGAGAATCGTGCCATTATGTTTGTGAAATTGGAATAAAAAATTCATAATCCATGAATAAACCATCTATACCAACATTGTTGGCTGACGTACATTATATGTGTCATTACGGTACTTATATCATGGCTACGGCAATTTACATTGATGTTAACTGAGGCGGTGTGGCTAAATCCAATGATAATTGATGGGGTGTGTCTTAATTTTCAAAGAAATGAGTGCAATAACTACAGTGCAGTATATACAGGATCTTGCATGAGTGCTCATTACATACGAATTTTATTAAACGAGTAGACAAAATGATATGACACGAGGCTTTGCCGAGTGTCATATTCTTTTTGTCGATGTAATGAGCACGAATGTAGGATTCTATTTATCACATAACCTTAGAGAACGCTCGTTATCATTCACAATGATTATGTACGCTGCATGGCGACGTTGTTATTATCCTGACGTCATGGCCCGATCAAGGCATGGATTGGCTTACGTCGCGTCAGACTAATTTAAATATTTATTGCACGGTCTGGGAGTGCCGAACGATATTTACGGCACGGCTTTACAGCACTGCTGAACCGCGGGTTATGTGATAAAATATTATCCTGCACTGTATATATACAACTTCATTGTACTTTACTTCGACCACTATCTATGTTCATGGTCGAGTTGTATTGGAGTCTACAACTTTAAAATCACAACACCGTGTTATTGATTTTTATTGGACAGTTTAATCGGTCAGCATTGTAATACATTTAGACACGCATTACGTTTACAAAGTCACAGCCAATCACTGGCCAATGATATAAATTAGAAAGAAAACTTAACGCTTGGTTGTTTATTTCGTCGAAATAAGACAACCTCGCGTTTGCGTTCTCTTTCTATAACATATACCAGGCAAGTAGCCACGCTGAGGTACAATTTGAGAAATTACCAAAATAAGCATGGTTTTGAAAGAAAGAATGCCTCTAAAAGACCCTTGAAATTGTTTGTCTCGGTGCTTTTTTGTCTCTGGATGCGGCCTGTGTTCGTGCACTTCTGAAACTATCATGTTTAATGGCGTTCGCTGCCTTTTCTTGTATGCGAGTTTGGGCAAAAATCTCTTTATTATTGTACGAGGTGTTCCGAATGTCCCTTCTTTATTTAATTGAACGGCAGATATGGTGAATAATGGCGCTCGATGGCGCTTTGCTTAGGCAACTGACCCCATAGCTTTCTATCTTTTCAGATACACTTTTTTCAAATCCCCTAAATTGCACTTTGTTGGTTTTTTCATGACGTCATTCGCTCTATTCAAAAGCTCGCAAAGTTTTCTAACCAGAGTTTGCCATACAGTAAAGTTGAGACTAACGAAGCAGTTTTTCTGTAAAATATCTCTCTGTTTATTTTCTAGCCCATTACACATTGTTCTCTGTGTAGCAGCCTTGACGGAGTTCCCGGATGACGGTCTACTTTTGTCTGTCTCTCTTGGTGTCACAAAATGTGGTGGGTTTTGTTCATTGGTTCCTATCTTATATTTTTGTCTCGATACATGTATAGGTATTGTTGGACTTGGACTCGGGCACTCCATTCCATTATGGTCGTAAAAGACGATTACAGGGACAAGGGTTTGTCCATTCAATATATTTTCCCATTTCTATTGATATTCATTTTACCGTTTGTCATTTGCGAGATTGTTGATACGCCTTAAAACACCATCAATTCTAATCTAATTGCACTGTAACACCGTAATGAATGGAATAAAAGAGATATTGAACTAATTAGCTCGAAACAATGCCTTGTGATACCAATACATGAGTCGGATCTGGGATGGAAATTAACCCAAAGATATATATGTGACAACATTTGAACGACCCTACAGTACGGATCAAAACGTATACAATAACACTACCAATAATTCACAAGTCACTAAGAATTGCAAGCAATACAGAAGTCCCCTACCGGTTTGAAGCCATGGTGTTTAAAATTATTTTCAATTTTTCAGTTGCCATAGCAACCACAATTTTTGTCAGAATCAACAATTATTTGGATGGGCATAACTCCTTATTGGCACCTACCCACATATTAAGTATTATAAACATAGCTTGGATACTGTTTAAAAAATGGCAGTATCCAGAATTTGAACATATTTTCACTCTTTCTATCTCCATAGCAACCACAATTTTTATCCAAATCAAAATAATTTTAGACGTGTATTATCCCCTTACTGCCCCCTATCCACATACCAGATTTTTGGACGGACAAACAGACAGACAGCAAACCTATAGTCCCCTCCGGTTGAAAACCGGTAGGGGTCTAATAAGTTCATATCTTGCATTATGTGTTACCAAAGTCGTTAAGTTTGCACTGCTTTATCTACCTTGTTGACGCTCAGCATCGTTAGTTTCAGATAGTTTGCCCAGTGTCAGGATCACTTAACTGGGTAATATATATAATACAACTGAAATACTGATGACTTAAAATAATACACGTTTGTTTACCAAACCTTTCATTTTTTGTAGAGAAGTACTGTTTGCAGGAGATAACTCTAAACTTATCAATAAACAAACATGCATACTAAAAACTCTGCACGATCGACTGACCGCTTGTTATCAGTGTAGATTTAAACAGTAAATCATTAAAAGTGAAAATGCATGTAAAATTAAAGAAAAAAAACACATCGAAAATGCATTTATTTTTTATTCTTATTTCTAAACAAAGGCTAGTGTTATCATCGGCGGACTATACTCGTAATACGTTATCTAAACACTGTTTCTGAGATCACCACAGACTCTACATCGGAAATTGTCAACATAAAGACAATTAATCAACAAAATGTGCTTAGTTATTATTTCGAATGTTTAACAGTCAATATCCGGTCAGCTCATTTACAAATCGTGGTTGGCATTCAGGTCACTGTAGAAAGGTCTGAGAAATTGACGTCAGACGAGAAAGAACACCTTGCAAGAAATACGCATAAGTACATGGTAGTTGTGGAATATTTGATTTTAGGGCATGAAATACATAGGTACAGGGTAGTTGTGGAATATTCAATTTTAGGGCATGAACTACATAGGTACAGGGTAGTTGTGGAATATTTAATTCTAGGGCATGAAATACATAGGTACAGGGTAGTTGTGGAATATTCAATTTTAGGGCATGAAATACATGGGTACAGGGTAGTTGTGGAATATTCAATTTTAGGGCATGAATACATAGGTACAGGGTGGTTGTGGAATATTTAACTTTAGGGCATGGAATAAATAGGTACAGGGTAGTTGTAGAATATTCAATTTTAGGGCATGAAATACATAGGTACAAGGGAGTGGTGGAATATTCAATTTTAGGGCATAAAATACATAGGTACAGGGTAGTTGTTGAATATTCAATTTAAGGGCATGAAATACATAGGTACAGGGGAGAGGTGGAATATTCAATTTTAGGGCATGAAATACATAGGTACAGGGTAGTTGTGGAATATTCAATTTTAGGGGCATAAATTTTACGGTGGGACTACAGAGGCGTAATCTGGAGGAAATGATGTTAACCAGGGATGGTATCTTGATTGTTCGTGTATTCTGGAGGGGGGGGGGTGAATATAAACCATACCAACAATTGCCATAGATTGTATACACTATTATAAAGTAAAATCATTTCGACTTTTCAATAAGCTTTTTATACATTTGGAGGCATGAACAGATTTGTGTCTGACCCCGCCTATTGTTCGGATATGCTCTAAAAATGCTAACACATCGATGCTATATGTAAATGTTAACGAATACACATTGAACTGTTGCTTATAATGGTTGTACATGTATTTAAATTCTTACGCAATTAAAACAATCCAAAAAGGATAATGCTACGCCCATCGCTCAAAAATTATCTCGGTAAAGATTTGAAAACACTTATAAGCACTGCCTGAAATGATATGTGCGCCGATATAAACAATGACTAGAAAATGCATCGGTGCTTTTTGTCTCTGGATACAATCCTGCAATTATATAACATAAAAGAACTGTTCTGTTCTGGTTCTGGTTCTGTGATGTTTTGGTTCTTGTTTTGGTTCTGTGATGTTTTGGTTTTGGTTCTGTTCTGTTCTATAAGTTCTACTAGTATACGAAACCATAACTGCGTCATGCTGATTTGGTACATAATATTAGCAAAATGTCATAATGCACTTAGGCCACCTAACGTGTTATTAACGATATCTAATAGTACACTAATAGCCATATTTTGCGCCTTCTTATATCATGATTATTCCGACTTTCTCGGCAAATTCAGAGACTGTAGATTACTGTCTCTGGTAAATTATAGTTCCTGTGATATCCATAAAATATCACTTTCTTGTCAATCGAGAAATTCAGCTTTTTAAACGATAACCTAGAGGTTTATTATGATTTAGCAGTGGATATTATATTTACTCGTAGTATAGTACGTCGTCCCACATTTTGCAGACGACACACCACACGCGAATGAGAGAGGGCAAACGAAGTGAGCAATGATGTGTTTACTGGTGAAGAAAATGCAGACGAACCGGATCAGTTCATGCAGTTTATTGGCCGACCAGTATAGGGTGGACAAAATGTTCCAATGTTTAACTATGATAAACTTACAACAGACGATATTTCTGTTTCAAGCAATATGGACAACCCACAACTTCCGTCACGTGACACCGAATCAGAAACACAGGAATCCGATTCTGAAGTAAGTATTGAGTTAGTCTGGTCCCAGATGTACTTGTGTATACATAAAAAGTATACCTGTTTCTGATCTTGTACACTATCCGAAAATATGGTCCTTTGTCGGTGCCATTGATATAAGTAATTATTACTAAATAATTATTACACTGTATATTCAACGACGATCTCTTGATCTCTTAGGTGAGCCGTATGATTGATAGCTTCTCAAATTCTCGTTAACCTGGTGGTATAGCTTCCCCTTGGAGTGGGGGAGGTACCAGGCTTGATCCCAGACCGCGCCATACCAAAGACGAAACAAACATGCTACCAGTAATTGCCTTGCAATTCGCTCAGCACAAAATAGAAGCTGGCTTATATCTCTCTCTTACATACCTCCATGGTGACGGATACCACCAGGAATGAGGTGTCGAGGGTGATTAATATAAGTCCGGAAAATCGACCAAATATATATTTATTACATGCACGTATTAGTATCAACTAAACTAAAAAGCAAAATTGAACATGTATCCGAGATAATAAATATCAGGTAATTCTATATCACTATGACATCCGTGTATGGACGACATCTAGTACCAGTCATCATTGAGGAACGAGGAACTGGGGCAAGAAAATGCATTTACTTTTTTATTGAAATAAGTGCTTCAGCAATTACGTTCTCCTGGTTTTTGAAAAATTCACAGTCGCAAGCGAATGTGACCAATATTTCCTCAGTTCTTTACACTTTCTAGGAACTCGTCTAATTGAAACACACTTTGCTTGAATGATTGGAAAAAGTTTAGTGTTATAGTGTCATTACTGAGGGTAATTTAAATGAAATTCAGCGCTTATATGGTCTTCACTGAAGTACTTAGAAACAACATAATTACAAATAAACAAGTTTGCACTGTAGTTTGCAAACGACAAACCACAAGTCCATGAGAAGAGGGCAGACGAAGTCAGCAATGACGTCGAAGTTTGCAAACATTAAACATAATTTATTGACTTTAATACCGTATTTTTTCTAAATGCCTTCAAGGTAACTGTCATAATGTATGTCATTATTCTTCATTAAAACAGGTCACATTCGTAAAATATTGTACCTAATGCCTTGGTCCCACTGATCATTTTTTGGCCCGGCGATGTACTCCTGGTTGAAATTAATGAGCTATCAGGACATCGGGAAATCATGAGACAGATTGTGAAATCGGAATATATTGTGATGAATCGGGTGGTATCGGAAGAAATCGGGAGAACATTTCCGATGTGGAATTCCTCAGTAAATGCTATCTTCATGAAACTTTACATATTTCTGAAAAATAATTTTACGACACTTTTCCTGTTTGCTATCTGATAAAGCTAAAAACATGTCGCTCGTTCAGCAATTCTATGACACTACATGCTTTTATCCCCCGGGACAAATGTTATGCAGCTCTTTATTGTTCAGAAGGAACATCTGTCAAGATGGAAGAAGACGTTCATTTCAAAATTCAAAAAGGCCGCATGACCCATGAGAACAATAACATACAATGTACAATTTATACTATTATAATACTGGATCAATATATGTTTGAATGATCTTCCTTTTTTACAAGGGTTGTCCCCGAATGCCGTGTCAATGTTTTAACAGTCGCTTTACATTATAATGTAGAATATACTTCATACAATCGTTTAGCATTTAATAAAATTCAAGATCAGTTTACATCTTCAATAGACTAACAAGCCAACATACTAGAGGTGTTCGAACGGAAATGCTGCTGACATTCTAATTTTTTTGACAGCATCATTTACAATGAAACTTACAGACAGCCTTCAATGAACCCCTCGCAGACAATATATGATTTCTTACGTAGCTTTAATTCAAACACTGAGGCAAATGTGGCACCACCATCATTTGCTGGCTTAGAATGAGAAGGTCTCAGGCGCACGCATATTTGACATCTGCATCACAAGGCGCTACTTATGAGCCTATTTTTATGAACATTGGAAATGGTCATGTTGGCCAAACTGAAGTTGAAAAAGCTAGCTTTCCATAAGGAAAGAATGGGTTTTTTAACATTTTTTTCTTGTTTTCTCAAAATATGAATTTTGTACTTACGACATACCGTTACTCATTCTAAGCCATGCGCATTAGCCAATTAGGCAACGGCGGTGTTCTTAGACGCTTCAATATTTTAATATTCTGACATGAAGATGATATAACCTGCACAATATAGGTTAATATTCTGATGGTTCGCCATTATTCATCGGAAGCTATGAGTGCGTGAACGGTAGTACGGTTAACACAGACATTTAAATTTGCTATACTTGTACGCACTATTTTACATCATGGAGATTGCATTTCGGTGACACTATAACTGGAATTCAGCTGTATTACCATTCAAATATTCTCAGTTATTCAAAGAAACGACTTTTGGGACTATGTGATGTATATTAAACCAGACAGCTCAACATATGGCTTTGAAATGCAATATCCGGAGGAAAATTTAAGTTTTGTTGCATTTGGAAAAGCTGTCGATATCAGCCATAACTTGAGTTTAATCTGTCTGTGTTTTCGGCATTCAACTTGGAGTGCCAAGCTTGAATGTAAAGCTCAACACTCCAGATTTTAAACAGCTGTATCAACTGCCAATTGAAGCTGTTTTCCTTAACGAATCGACCTAAAAATATTTCCTGTTTATATGGTGCGAGTCACGAGCATACGTGTTCCCACACTTACTTATAAGTAGGGTCATATAACATTGGGGCTGTCCGTCCGTCTGTAACGCAAATCCTGTGTGTTGAACTCCTCATAAAATATGGGGGGAATTTCTTCAAACTTTCACAGATCAACAAGCTCAATGTATAGATGACCGTAAAGGATGGAACTTATGCTGCGTCAAATTTTACCAGAGTTTTGGCCCTTTGTTACTTCAACTATATCTAGCATTTGCTCCAATAAACTCCCAGAGAGTTATCATTAGAGAGAGTGATATCCTTGTATGACACCCTATCTATAATCAAAACCATCAAACCCAATGCATATACCACACCGTGCTTCCAGAAATGACAGGTAATCATAGAAAATATTTGATTGATGCACAATTTTTTGAACCAACCCAGATAAATAATATGAGTATTTATAACACCTATAGTACCTTCCTTTTGACAGCTGAAACTTATAATGCCTTACAGCTTTTTGAGGGGCTGTAACTTGGACTTTCAGTTGTTTAGTTCAATTTTCTCGTTCAGTTGTGTGTTGGGCACTGTTCCGTGTGATTCTGATACTGCTGTCAATTTTCTTAAACATTGTCAAACGTTTGTGACCCCGAAAAGAGACTACAAGTATTGAAATATGTTTTGAGGATTTGAATGCGGGGAACTTTAGACAAGCTTTCAAACTTCCGTTTTTAAACCAATATCCGGTATTCCGGAACTATGGAAGTGCGAACGCTGGCGGAAGTACAAACGATAGACTGGTTGACGATTCACAGTACGACAGTAAGACACATGAAACGGAAGGGGTTGATAGAATGAACAGCGAGTTCAATACGTTATCCTGTTTAACTTGCTTGCGACTGCCCTAGGAATCCGTCAATAGTACGCTTGAAGTTCAAAGACTACCCTATGAATCGGGTAATAAAATACAACTTAAAGTTCAAATACTGTCCTAGGAATCGGTCAATACTACACTCGAAGTTCAAGGACTGTCCTAGGAATCGGTCAATACTACACTTGAAGTTCAAGGACTGTCCTAGGAATCGGTCAATACTACACTCGAATCATATGCTTGAAGTTCACAGACAGTCCTAGGAATCGGTCAATATTACGCTTGGTGTTCAAAGACTGCCCAAGGAATCGGTCAATACTATTCTTGAAATTCAAAGACTGCCCTAGGAATCGGTCGATACTATGCTTGAAGTTCAAACATTAAACTAGGAATCGGTCGATACTTTACTTGAAATTCAAAGACTGCTATAGGAATCGGTCTATACTATGCTTGAAGTTCAAAGATTGACCTGCGCTAGGAATCGACCAACATCGTGACTGAGAAAAAATCTGCAATTTCATCTCCCATAAGAGCATTAAACCATCACCTGTCAGAAACACCTTTGCTGTTCCCACAGGAGCTCTTTCGATATACAGACTTGACTGTACATTTACCTAGTTGCTACTATTACAATAAAAACATTATATAATTAGCTACTACTTAGATCTACATTTCTATACTTAACCTTGAAATACATAATAATAATTAAGACTTTATTTCTAGAGGCAACACAGTTGTGCATGCCCAGTCTTCCCTGTTAGCCTTTTCAAAATAAAAATACATACATTAAACAACAATTTAAAGAACAAAATATACATGGGTAAAACATAAAACATGGAAGTTTATGTTACATTTGTATTTCTCATAGTTTCGTCGTCAAAACTTTTAATCATTTTATTGACTTGTACCATAAACTTAATGTTTTTAATAGCCCTTAAACGTACAGATGCTCCGTTAAATTATACAATTAATCTAGTTTTCCATTTGTTTCAAGCATGTACTTGTCAATCAGGGGTTTGGTTATATCCTGCCTTATTCGTTACCGTCGTCCTTTCCTGTTGTCATACTGTCACTGTGGTTACTCGTAACCAATGAAATCTACTCATAGATTACTTTAAAATCATAAATACTCGTGGGGGTTTAATTTTCATGGATTTCGTAGATGACCTTAACCACGAAATCAAATCCCCCATAAATAATTATATCAACAAATTAAGTCATAAAATATACCAGATTTATATACTTAGTAGTGCCTTTTTCATGCGAACGCACGTTCAGAGGCACTTTACATTACTGTTATGCAGCCACAAGGGCGCAGGTGCATCATCTACCAGTGCAGATACAGCGTAATCTGACAAGAGAGACAGACTGAGAGAGAGAGACATTAGATACAGGCATGTCCGGCGCTGCAGAAGTGCGCCTAGCTCTTATTCCGAATAGACAGTCTGGTTCTTTAATGTGCCCGGTGTATAGCACCGATACACAGCTTCCTGGCACTTCCAGATACTTTGCAGACCACACGGCTAGATATAGCGGGAAATATTATACATATTCAGAAATGTCAAGTTCCGATGCCAGGGATTGAACCCACGACCTCTGGATTGACAGCCCAGTGCGTTACCACTGAGCTAAATCCGCTTATATAGTCATGTTTACAGCGGCCGCTACAATTGCTTTCGACTTCACTAGTTCAGTCAAGAGTATAAGACCAGGGGCCGGGATTACAACGAATACTTACAGTCAGCACTCATCACTAAAATATTGAAATCACTCTTTTTGGGTTCATTGTGGCATTATTTTTAGAGCAAGACGTTGTAATAATGTTAAATTGGTACTAAATATTGTTGTTGGCTTACTATCTAGTTTAATTTAGTGTATTTGTAAGCTATAATTGCAATTCATCCGTCTGAGTGCTGAGTGTGGCACTCAGATTTATTAATTACATAAACACCTCATAAATGGTACAAAATGGCAAGCAAAATTTATCAAATGTTATTTTCAACACCCGTTAACTGTCTTATACATTTTCCTCATCTAAATTTGCAATCTAGGACAAATAATAGCTCATTATATTACTTTTTCAATATTTGAATGCTGAGTGTAAGTATTCGTTGTAATCTCGGCCCCTGGCATTGAGTAGTTTACTTACATATATCCTACATGTAATAATATGTCCGTCCCATTGCAATTATATGATTTTACATTATTCCAATGGACACAAATGTATTAACCCCAGGGAACATATCATGTCTTCTAAATCATATAATACATCATATATTTCAGGCAAATATTTGCAATGATGACAGGACCTATTGGCGGGAATGTTCTCTGTAATGGTTCCCTAGATAGTTCTGTCATATTTCCCGCCTACACTTGGTTAGCTTCTGGGGAATAGTTTATTGCTCAATAAATCTATTGGTTAGTGTGGAAGTTTGTATGTACCAAACATTATACAGACATTGTGTACTCTCCCATTTTATTGTGTCCAGACTCTATTCAACATTAATGTATTTGGACATGCAAACAACCGTAAAAGACCAGTTTGTTTTATCGTCTGATGTGTGGGCGAAAGTTAATGAAATACGTCCTATATCTCATAGGCAAATATCAAATAGTCGCCCTGTGTTGTTAAGAATATCACATTGTGCCATGTAGATTTCTTGGGAAGAAAGGTGACCAACAAACCATTGACCCCGGTTTGAGACATTTCTGTACTGTTTTATTATTCGGTTGCTGAACAAATGTTTGTATATTAGTTACGATTACAGTGGAGGCAGAAACAGAATACATGTATTAGATATATAATTAATTATTAATGGGTATACTTTATGAACAAATTCGACACAATAATGTTCAAAATTAATAATAGATATCATTATGCAATGGTATTATGATGATATCACGAAGCCTTTTATTGTTTGCAAACACTTGATGGTCAGCTGTGATCTAGAAGTAGGGCGCGCACTTTGGGATTGACAGGTCCCGGGTTAAATACCCGTCTATGTCATTGCCTTATTTCTCTGAGCAAGAATAGCTCACATGCGCCACTTTACCCAGGTGTATGATTGTGTACCCTATCGTGCCAAAGGCCAATGTGCTGTGGATGCCACCGGTTTCGATTATAACAGCTAACTAGCGTTTCAATGTTTGGGAGCGGGAGGGGTGTAAATGAACAGTCGGGTTAACGGACTTACAAGAGATACGGTGGCTGAATGATTGCGAACATGATAACTTTAAGTTCAAAATTTGGACTGCTCCGTGGCGCGCTACATGCATTTCCATAGAAACTATAACACACGCATTATGTTAACTCACCAACATAACTTTGCAAGTTCTACATATGGTATGGATTTTCAGACTGTAGTCAACGATTAACTCTTTTTTGGGAGCGGGCTGTACACGAACTTTACGAATGACCCTCGTATATCTTAAAATAGACTTTAAGTTTTTTTTACAGTTTTGCTCAGGAATCATGTTGTTATTGTGGAATAGACACATTGATTTAACATTACATGTCTTCTTATATCGTTTCAGGAGGAACTGGCATGGTTACTACAAGAAGGACGTCACAACCAAAATACACACAAAGATGACGTAACACCACGTAAACATTGAAATACACATTCTTGATTCATTTACAAGTTGCACACAGTGTGTTAGTGATTCACAACCCCAAAGTTTGTCGACATTTCCCGTACATTGTCTGTTTTCTTCGTATATTGACCATTTTAATGTGTAGTTACTTTCAAATCAAAATGACGTTTGAAATGTTTGTGAATACGAGCTGTGCAGACGACCTCAGCGATACGTCATCAAAACGTGTGCTCTCCCTGGTATGAAGAACATTATGTTAAAAAAATGTTCACGGGAAAGACTTCAAAGATGTTAATATGCGTATTTTTCTGAAGGTTGTTTTAAGAAGTAAATTTGTGATTTTTGGGACAGTTCGATGAGTAGATTTAGCAGACTATTGACTGTCTTTCTCTGTTATAAAGAACAAGTTTTTAAAGGAATGGTCATGGGAAAGACGTCAATGATGTTAATACATTGTGTCTTTTCGATCGTGCTGTTTCGTGAAGCAGGTCGAGTTTCTGAAATGTACTGTTATATTGGCAACAGGAACAAGACCAAAAACTGCTCCACGAAATAGCCCGGTCGACAAGACCTATTTGTATCATATTTGTATTTTTCTGCAGGTTGTTTTTAGAAGTAAATTTGTGATTTATATTTAACAACTATATAATTATGAGTAGCAGACTTAATCTATTGATGGTATACATACTGAACATGCCTTTAATATACTAGTATTGTCGGCGTTATTGGCATCTGACCAGATTTGTCTAGCAAACAATATTGGTATCCGTGATTACATCTATGTATATCAACTGTTAATCATTGTTTGTGTTCTATTTGTTAATTTTAATCTAAAAGATGAGTGTTGTTCACTATTATATATTCACACTGTAGTTATATAATCGTCTGGGCGACTATGATTACATATCTTAAACAACACGAAGTAAAAACGAAACGTCCGGTTGACTGTGATTATACGAGCGTATCTTATACTTCACCAAGTTAAAAAAGAAACGCACGCGATATATTTTCTCCATTTCGTCACTAGAACATAAACATTATGCTATATACGGCGTGCATGTTCAATTTTGTCTTTCTGTTATTTTCTTCCTGTATTTAATACATCAGTCACTTTTACGTCGACTTGCACCATGACGTCTCGGCTTTGGTTCTTGGACTGCTTTCAAATTAGACTCTCTATTGAATATGTTTGAATTCAGTATGGCTAAATCGTATTTTCAAGGCTTAAAAAATGACAAATCTTTCTTTGCAATTTATGCTAACAAAAATCATAAAGATACGAATGTACAATTTCAAATGATGAAGGCTGCAGCAGGCCCTTGAAAATTTAAGTGTAATTCTGGAAAATTACAAATTCAGCATTTTCTCCTTCGATATCTAGACGGAAAGTTTTTAAACAGGGTAACAAAACACAATACTGTATATTATCAATCGAAACACACCACACTACGGTCCTGTTTCGCATTTGAAGATAGTAACATGCTGACGATAAATGTCAGTTTAACGTATTACCTAATGGAGCAAACCTAACATTGGCGTTTCTGTTTGCATTCGGTATAGTAATCGTCTAGTGACCGTGGATATATCAGCGAATCTGTGACTATCATAATCAGCAACTGGTGCTACCGAGAGTAATCTACGAGTAGCAATCGCTAGTTACATCAATACAGAGGTCAAAATAATAGTGTTTATGCGAAACATCACAGAATGGCGGTCAATGATAAAGCTCTGTGTCCTGGTGTTTACCCTGTAAGGTTATTAATTCCATGTTCTTGCAATCCGATCAGGTGTTCAGAAAATAAAATTACATACACTTGATGCAAATGTCGTATCGACTAAAACTCTGAACACATGCTAGTCTAGCGCAGTCGGTAGTGTTTAGAGGATATCATCCCGATGACCTATGTTTGAGTTATTTTCTTCAGTGCCGATCTCCATAGGAAAGTTAGAGATCTCTAGATTAGACGGGTGAAATTACATTAAAACATGAAGGACAATATTCGGGACCTCCTGATTCGCCCGGATTAGAGGGATTTCTGGATTACAAAGTTCCGGGTTAAAGGAGTTCCACTGTACTTATTATTATTACATATAATTACATAAGTTGTGTTTATTCCAGAAATCATGAAAACTGATTAATTCAACTGTCTGCAATATGTGATTGAACAAGGTTAAACACAGCACATTGTACAAAACTAGCATGCGGGTAACATTCAAAATATCATCTTCAAATATGTTCACTGTGAAAAATCACATGACACAAACAAGCTGTTCATACACGGATATTTTTGAAAAGACACTAACTTTTTATGAGTTTCTTTCTATTTTCACTTAGCGCATAAAAGGCAGCTCTTTCTTTGCTGATTTTGTCCATGTGAAATATTACACAATAAAGTATTTAACGCGATATTTCTGGCCAAATGTACTTATTCGATGAAACTAAAGTTTGGCCAACGACACCTTCGGCAGTTTAAGTATATTCTTTAAAATGAAACATAATGTTGGCATCAGAATGTAAACCTGTGTTTAAGCACAAATAACAATTTAGAAACGTTCTCAATAACTGAAAATATTGGCAAAACATAATCTAGCTCCTTCCATAAGACCGTATGTAAACCCGTTGATTTGTCACAGTGTATTTCAGTATAATGTTTTTATTATAAAATAAATTATTACTAGGCAGTGATGATGGAACTCATCATGAATATTGTCTGGGACGAATAAAACAAAGAATTATTCGGTTCAGGATTTCTCAGGATAACAATAGTCATGTCATGCATCTTTGAACAGTGCCACGTAATTATATATACATGTACATGTATTATCAAGGAATACGTACATGTATGATCTTTGGTATTATATTCTCCATAGAATCTACATGATTGTATAGGAAGTGATATTAATAATATGTATAATTCTTGTCATTTTGACGTTATATTCCTTGATACAGAATACAAGATATTTCACGTTTTGTTATATAGTGTTACTTGTTTTATTTCTGAAATTGGATTTTGCGTTGGCTTAGATTGTTCATAGGAAACAAAATATATATTTATCACGCGCGCACGTGTAAACTATCTCCTTGATGTGGTCAGGGAGAGAACTCCTACATTATCGAAGTAAGTGTCACACTACTTGGTCGTGGGCCAGTAGTTGGATTTTTATTCTATTGGGTTCGATTACTGGTCGCGGCAGGTCATTCATCTCCATTAAAATTGGACAACCACGTTAATTTTCATTTAAATCCTGACCACATCAAGGCGATAGTTTACACGTGTTTCTTGTAGAAGGGCAAGTTAGAACTAGTTAGGAAACATACCAAGAAAACTGGTAAGGTGAATCTGCTGGCCTATATAACTGCAAACAAGACTAGTATACTACCAGGCTATCAAGACTATACCACTTACAGGCTATAAAGTATAAACACTTTATCGACAAATCGGCAGGTTTTATTTCCGTCGTCTAATCTCTGAAGAACCTTCTATTTTTTTCAAAATAGTGCTTCTTTGCCAAGAAGTAATTTGAAGCCACTGCGCATGTGTAAGTAGACCGTGCCTCTTCGAGAAGCCGAACTTTTCAATGTGCAGAACAATGTAAAGTTACGTAAAGCACGTGTTTCTTGTGGTTTTAACAATTGAGGATGGAGCAAACACTACATTTGTATGTGGGTTAGTATAGCACAGAACATTTGACATGGTGCTGATTAATCCTCGTGTGTTTTCGTTATTGCACCATAAGAATGTTTTGATTAGTTAAAAGTAACGGCTCTGATTGGGCAAGGGATAAGCACAGATATTCAAGGATTCCATGTTAAATGTTCTGAGCTATATAACCGTTTTCGTACATCAGGAGATGTCTGGGAAATAAAATACAACATACATTCATGTACTTTAATATAATTTATTATACTTTGATTAAAACAATTTGACTGTTATACATAAACAATAAATGAGCAATATATTATTGTAAGCTATTTGAATAATGATTATCACAAGTTTACATAAAAACACGCCATCCATAATTGCCCTATTATATATCACTCATCTGAGTAGCATTGCACTTGAAACACGGCAATTAGGTTACAAGATCCGAAATTGACATAACGCTATTTAAAGATCCCTCTTCCTTATAGTTTGTTGAAGTTGTTTGTTGAAGACTTTCAAAGTAATCCATTGGATTATGTGGTTATAATGTACTGTTAAAATGGATTTAAAAGTAATTGATTGAGGACTTGTGTAATGTTAATTGAACCCAATGACAAACAACACGAGAACAACATTGTTCCATGTACATGACATCTAGATGACGCCATCCATACCACACATCAAATCATTCTATTATTATAGTGGTTTCATAGAAGATTTTCGAGGGTTTCCTCATACAACCAATATGGACAACAGGGAATAAGGTCAACTATGTTTATAGAGAATCACTTAATCATATTCTAAGTCAAATACAACAGGACTGGACCTTGCCATTAAAGGAAAGAAGATAATTTTGCTCTTTATTTTCCATATATATAACTCCATAGAAAACATGTGACCACAGGGCATGACCAGATTAGATAAATAAGAACTGTTTGATCAAAGCATTTATGTATAAACACAAGTTCTTTATTATCTTTACAACTGCAAATATGGGACATATAATTAGGTAGAAGACCATCAACTAAATCATTATTAGTATTACTATGTTTTACAGGTCTATTTAGTACACTTTGTAGTTTTAAAGTACTTTGATAAAACATTATCAGACGAATATCTTAAACATCAGATAATCTCAGTAGAGAAAATTAAAACAGTTAGACAATCATATATCAAAACGCTTAGCAAAGCAATTATGAAGAAGATCATTAAGCTTTTCCTAGCACATGCACATATCGCTTGCTAGAATGAGAAGGTCGTAAGTACAAAAATTGAAAATTTATATTTTGAGAAAACAAGAACATTGTCTGAAACTACTCTTTACTTATAGAAAAACAAGCTTTTTAAGGGGGTACAGTCTAAAATATATAAAGCTTTTTAAACTTCAATTTGGTCAACATGACCACTTCCGATTTTCATGAAAATACGCTCATAAGAAGTGCCTTGACATGCAGATTTAAAATATGCATGAGGCCTAGTAGCACTTATGATCTTCTAATTCTAAGCCAGCGATATGTATGGTTATATAGAAGGACTGGGCCCTACAGTCTAGGGCAAGATGACTTGTAGATAGTTCATGTTTTAGCTCATGTAACCAACATAAGCAAATACATAGAATGGTTGAACAACATTTTAAAAGAGCCATATCACAAGGATCAGTCCCTTAATCTTTAGTGTAATAATAAATGTGGACAATGACCAAACAACATCTTACACTAAGTGAATGGGCCCAATACCTCAATTATACAATACTTGTGTATAGGAGAGCTAAATACACAACATGCACGTTTGGCAGAAATATATCAACAAAAAAATCAATATCTAACAAGGACTTGGTCATCCATGTTTGATTAAATCATGTGTTTAATCAAACCATGTGGAGAATTTCAAATTCTAAAACAAACAAATAAAAACATAATCAATAAACAAAACATTATAAGAAATAATTATTTCAACATAATTTTATGGCAGCTTTTACTTGGATGGATTATCAACTAGAACATGTGACTATAGTGCACCAAGGATAATGTGATGTTTACAAACATAAATCGGTTTGGTCAACTGTATCAAATTGGTTTTACAACTTACTAAAGTAAACATATATGGTTAGTTTTGCACTAAAAACATCACTGATAAATTGCACACATCTGATTAATCCACCTTTGTGGAATATACCAAGTTTTCAAACCTTTCTCAATATTGTGGCCACACTATATCCCAAGTCATGAAGGCATTATACTATAAATAAAGTGGGAAAGTCTATATATAACATATATACAGTAAATATACTTATAACTGACAGCCCGCAGACATTTATTCCTATCACACAAAGTTTGTAAATATTGATTACATAATAAATATACAGAACAACAACTTTTTGGAAACACCAAGTTTGGTTGTTGCATAGAGGTTATGTATATAGCACATGTCTAATATCAATCGACAACCCACCTAAGTATGTACATGTATCTGCATATAAATAAAGAAGCAGAGAGACTTACCAATATAATTACCCTGATAAATTTTAACCTGTTTGTAAATAATTGGTTGTAAAAATATACTACCTTGATTATGGTTTCATCATAGACCCAGTAAAGCTAGTCACCACACTGTAGTAAAAATCCCGATACACTGATTCCCAGTTCCGTCAGAGAATTGTACTGTTTGCATAATTATGGCTCTGACGGACATGGGAACCATGTAACCTCTGATTGAACTCAGGACGCACAACATCATAGTTCCATCGGAGCGTTACATTTTTTTTCAGTTTCGTCAGAGCCATATGCATCAAAGCAAAGAGTACAATTCTCTGACGGAAAGTCAGACACAGTGTATTGGGATTACTACTGTGCACCATGGATTTCCGGAATCACTTAATGGTTTTGACTCCTTGGTACTGTTTATCATAGCACTTACGAAAATCTTAAACCTTAGGTTCAAGTTTAAACTCTTTTTAATTCTCTAACAACTACAGATGGACAGATATGGTTTCCCAGAGTACATTAACTGAAACATTTTTAAATCTAGATGGCCTTTTGACATAAACATGTCTAACAAGGGCCATAACTCCAGCAAAAATAATCCAACTGAAAATTCCTGACAATATGCACAACTGGGCATGGTACCAAACAATCATGTGAAGTTTCATGGACATCTGACCAATTGTTAAGGAGAACAAGTGCAGACAAAATTTGTGTCATCCATTCATCCTGCAAAAACTCAATATATCTCCCCCATTTTATTATTTATGTGCGACACATAATTACAGAAATCTTTTGCCACAGATTGTAGTTGATAAGAATAAAATTTGAATCAAGAATTTAAATTTAAGATTCTAAGATCTTCGTAAGTACTATGATAAACAGTATCCTAATGTATTTTATTACCGGTTTTAACTTTTAATGGGTAATTTAATGTTCATTTCTTGGCATACATCTTTGACACATTTAAGTAGATGTTTCACATCATCAGGAAATAGATGTCCAATATTCCCAATCCTGAAACAATCTGCATTTAATACCTTCCCTGGATAAATCACTTGATCTGAAAAAATCAGGCAATTTAAGTTTTATATTTTCTATATACAAATGTACAGTCAATCAAGCTACAGCTGTTTTCATTTGGAAGGGTGAGTATGCGTTAAGATTATACAGTCCAAGAAAACTGGACCGCAGACTAAATCGTCTGCCAAAGAAAATTTACAAATCAGTATTACACTCGAATAAACTAGAAATGTATCCATATAACAGGGATGCTCACACTTGTGTTTGATCAAGGTTATAACTTAAATGCACATGCTGACTAATATTCCTACAAAGTTTGACGACAGTAGCACAAATACTTTTCAAGTTAGGGACGACACAAGCCAAATTTCAACATTTCAAGGCCCAAAACTCTGCTAGTACTGGTCTGATTAAAATAAAAAATATATAGGTGCACATGCTGACTAACATTCCTATTAAGTTTGATGACTGTAGCACAATTACTTTTGAAGTTACAGATGACACAACATTTTGGGACGGATTGACTGACAAGTGCAAATCTATATGCCCCCCAAATTATCTGGAAGGGCATAAAGAACATTATACTGTATTATTTTTTAAGAATTTCAAAATCTGACTAATAAAATACTGCAAATGACTGTACAACACTGATACAAGCTCGGAGTTACATGTACCAACCAATTAACCAAGAATTGAACCATGGACCTCTTGAGAGGTCAAGAGCTTTATCCACCTGACCAAAGTGCCACCACAAATCTATGAATAATATATATGATTTACTTTAACAACTGTTGCAATATTTCAATATTTGCGACATGCCAGTAAAAGCAATCAACTTTATGGTATCAACCTTACCTCTTTCGTTCAATTTCATGTAAAAATCCTTGAAGTTGAAGTTAGGGTCCTGTGGAAATTTGAAAGACGTTATAATATACCCTTTATGGTAGGGTTCAAGAAATTCTTGAAAACCAAACTCCTTCATTCCTGCTTTCAGGATAGAACAGTTTTCTTGGTATCTGCAGAAGAAAGTTGTATGTATTAAAGCGGCATTATGCACAACAAAAACTCATTTATTTCCAGTAAAATGCATGCCCCAAAAACTGGCAGAACAGTATTTTTCAGTTGCTTTACAATGTTCAATAATTTCGCTTAAAAAACTATAACTTTTATACATTATTGATATAACACCTTGTTCCTACGAATACATGTTCAATAGTGCTATACAATTAAGATATAACAAATATGTAGCAGTGCTTTGTTGTGTAATAAAAATATAGGCACCAGTTTTGATGTGTAGTTAATAAATCAAAGGTTCTTAGTTTAATGTTCGCATCCAAGCAAGTGCCTATATTTTAAAACACAACAAAGCACAGATCAAGACTATCACAGAATTTGTTTGACGTGAAAGTGCTGTGAGAACTCAAACGTCAAAACATCTTCAAAATAAAGTCACATTCAATACATCCAGTGTAACCTCAATAATAAGTAGGACATTCCTAGAAGACCCTTGAAATTAGAAACTCCAGTAAACACTACTGATAAACTACTAATAAGCAGTGATTATCAAGAATTTAACTGAAATCATGCCCTCAGTGTAAAAAGTTGTCCATAACTATTTTATTTGTTATTGTATGAAAATGGTCTAACTTGTAATAATTGTTGTGATATCTTAGTTAATGCAAAAACATCCTAAGTCTGTTAATGTTGAACAACTTCTACATGTTATAATAATCAACTCTCGACACCTCATTCCTGATGGAATCCATCACAATGAGAGTATGAAATTAAAATTCAGGTTGAATACAGGACACAACACAGCGACACTGTAAATCACTGGCTTAGAATGCGAAGGTCGCAAGTACAAATCAATATTTTGAGAAAACAAGAAAAAACAGTCTGAAAACTACTCTTTACTTATGGAAAAACAAGCTTTTTAAACTTTCGTTTGGTCAACATGACCAGTTCCGATTTTCATGAAAATAGGCTCATTAGAAGCGCCTTGTGATGCAGATTTCAAATATGCGTGAGTCTATTAAGGTCAAAGCCAGCGAAATGGTCTTGATGATTGTGTTCTTCATTTTGACATAATCTTATTATTCAAGTGAATCTTTACAATGTATTTTATTCAGTGGTCACTATGTTGAGGTTTCATTACCAGTATATGTTACAGATATGCCTATTTCCAAGTCAGTCACATGATATCACATACCTTGCCATTCTCCCAGTAACTCCACCTTCTTTCTCAAACTCTTCAAGTGCTTTAGAGAATGCTAACATCGTATGAGTGGGTGGGGTAAACCTAAATTGTTGTGTCTTCTCTAAGTTATCATATTGATCATATAGATCTAGACTGATACTTCTAGAGTTACCTGAAATCATTTCAAACCATGGTTCAAGTACTGGTATACAAAACAATAATTTAAAACTAGAAATACTTCCACAGAACAAGGAAGCCCCACTTAACATTAAATCATGCCAAGGGTCATAACTCCGCTAATACTGGTTGAATGTGAATCAAAATGCATTAGTACACAACACATGCTGTGGCTAATATTCATATGAAATTTGACGACTGCAACTCAATATTTTTTATGAGCACCGCAAGCAAAATTTCATAATTTCAAAGGGCCATAACTAATTTGTTTTGCATTCGACTGAGACAGTCATTGGTTTTTATCCCTGCCTAATTTGCCGGCTTCGAGGTAAGAGACGGAAAGTTTGTATACAAGAGGGCCCAAAGGGCCCTAGGTCGCTCACCTGTCGAATTTAACCTAGATTTTGTTAAGATGATCATTGTGACCAAGTTTTATACAGATTAGGCAAATATTGTGACCTCTAGTGACTACAAAAGGTTTGACCTAATGACCTAGTTTTTGACCCCAGATAAACCAATATCGGACTCGACCTAGATTTTGTTGAGATGATCATTGTGACCAAGTTTCGTAAAGATCAGGCCAAAACTGTGACCTCTAGTGACTACACAAGGTTTTTCTATTATTTGACCTTGTGACCTAGTTTTTGACCCCAGATGACCCAATATCGAACTTGATCTAGATTTTTTTGAGATGATCATTGTGACCGAGTTTCATAAAGATTAGACCAAAATTGTGACCTCTATTGACTACACAAGGTTTATCTATGATTTGACCTTGTGACCTAGTTTTTTACCCCAGATGACCCAATATCGAATTTGACCTAGATTTTGTTGAGATGATCATTGTGACCAAGTTTCATAAAGACTAGGTCAAAATTGTGACCTCTAGTGACTACACAAGGTTTTTCTATGATTTGACCTTGTGACCTAGTTTTTGACCCCTGATGACCCAATATCGAACTTGACCTAGATTCTGTTGAGATAATCATTGTGACCAAGTTTCATAAATATTAGACCAAAATTGTGACCTCTAGTGACTACACAAGGTTTATCTATGATTTGACCTTGTGACCTAGTTTTTGACCCCGGATGACCCAATATCGAACTTGACCTAGATTTTGTTGGGATGATCATTGTGATAAAGTTTCATAAAGATTAAGTCAAAATTGTGACCTCTAGTGACTACACAAGGTTTTTCTATGATTTGACCTAGTGACCTAGTTTTTGACCCCAGATGACCCAATATCGAACTTGGCCTAGATTTTGTTGAGATAATCATTGTGACCAAGTTTCATAAAGATTAGGCTAAAATTGTGACCTCTAGTGTCTACACAAGCCAATTGTTGACGGACGACGGACGGACGGACGGACAGACGGACGGACGACAGACGAAGAGTGATCACAAAAGCTCACTCTGTCACTTTGTGACAGGTGAGCTAAAAACAAGGAATCCGAGTGCACTGCCCTAGCTCTTTCAGAAATAGACTCCTTGGTTCTTTAACATGCCCTGCATGATTTGAAGCCCCATTAAAACATAGAATATTATAGTGCACAGATATTGACCTGATTCTCTCACCTTCAATACGTATAATTTAACAGCAGATGTTTTGTCACCATTTAACTCCGATAGTATGTTTTCATAAATGGTAAGTATTATGAATATGCTCAAGTTGTAATACAATAACACAACTCAACAGGACCAAGATTTGCTGGCGGAAATTGATATATTCAACACATTCAAGAACTTTGTAAAACAAACATGCATAAAGGTCAAGATCAGGTTAATATAACTGCACTATACTACCATTCATCTCACCTTTACATTGTTTGAGCTTGCTGAGTTTAGCTATAGCATACGAGAAGCCAGGAACACCTTCCAGGCACTTGTTGGCAGAACTAACAAGAAAATCAACATTCTCCATATCTAATGGAACAGCTCCAAAACTGCTCATACCATCAACAAAGAAATTACAATCTGAAATGTAGATAAGAATACTGTAAATCACGTTATATTTGAAGGAGTTTTTTTCCGCAAATTTCCATAACAGACATACCGGGTACTTCTAAATGCCCTTATCATGACATGATTTGTCTATAAGCTGTCTGGGGTGACTGGTCTGTTTCTAGGGATTGACCTATAATAATTTTGTGTGTCACAGTCCCTCCTCATAGCAACACACAATTTACATTATGTTCAACAACAAAAGACTGCCAACATTAGATACAACCAGAATTGCCACATGGCTTCTAACTAAAATTATTTTCCGGAAACCAACAGACCGACCAACCAACAAGCTAAAAAAATTTTGTTGAGATGACCTTTAAGACCAAGTTTCATAAAGATTAAGTCAAAATTGTGACCTCTTGTGACTAAACAAGGTTTTTCTATGATTTTACCTAGTGACCTAGTTTTTTACCCCGAATAACCCAATATCGAACTTGACATAGATTTTTTTGAGATGATCATTGTGACCAAGTTTCATAAAGATAAGGCTAAAATTTTGACCTCTAGTATCTACACATGCCAATTGTTGATGGACGGACGACTTTGTGACAGGTGAGCTAAAAACAAATCAAAAGGGAGATTATAAACTCCCTTAAAATTTATCCGATCAAGGTGCACTGAGGATATGCACAACTTGACTTGGTACTTATAAGTCACAAAAGGTTTCATTGGAATCCGACCTATGGTTACAGAGGAAAAGCATGGACAAATATGCACAGACCACCCAACCAACAGACCAATCGGCCAACCTCAAGCATGGCTCGAACATAGTCCCCATATACTTTGTATCTGAGGGTATAATCAATTAAGTTACCTGGTATATATTTTTTGACAAGTTTTCCAACATCTGCCACTGGATTGAACACACCAGAGCTTGTTTCACAATGGACCATAACAACGAGTTTGTAAGAGTTATCTGCCTTTAATTCACTCTCAACCTTCTTTGTATCAACATATTCATTTTCTAGAAAGCTAACTATCTGTGCATCGACTCCCATTACCTCACACACTTTTCCTAAACGTTTACCATAAGCTCCATTTTCAAACACAAGCACCTGAATAAAAGGGAGATCTCAATTGTGCAATTCCTCATTTAGCCTCAATTCTGAGACCACTAATAATTGTGACGTAATTCATAACAGAGATAGTTAGATGTTTTAGTTGAGATCAATAAGATCAAGGAATATAGGTAATAGTTTGTCAGGCCCCTATTGGTAATCTTAAAATCATTTTCAATAAAACTTATGACTCAAATCCTGGCAATGGAAATATGCAGCCTCTATACCATGCAAAGTAACTAAATTTATGAAACTACTGCTTCAGTCAACATATGGATACAATCCATACAGTTCACATTATTTATGGCCAAAGGTACTGCTATCAGAATAATAAACTTGAAGAAAGAAAAGAAAAATACAGTTAATGCTGAGTAACGCTACCATGATGATAATTGTTGGTTTTGTTTTGCTAATTCATCCATGTCAGTTTAAAGTCAATGATTGCAATCAAATCAAGGATATAAAAACATTTAATAAATGTATTTTTAGATCGTCAATCAAATCATAAGTATGTGTTGTGAATGCAGTTACGTAAAGTGATTTATACAAAGGAAAATTTAGTTTATCCCTGATGCAATAATACTATAACAAGACTGCGTTCAATAAACGCTTATGCCCCCTGTGGAAGCCTTGTCCATAAATAAGTCTAAGTCCAAAATTAGGTCAAGGTGAAGGTCAAAATGGGGTCAGGTGATACAGGTGTGTGGAGAGTGTTCATATACAACATCCATGCAAGTTTGGAAGCTTTGTAGCAAGCCATAATGATGCTAGAAGAAACGGTCAATTTGGGTTAACCAGGACGGACGGACGGACGGACGAACGGACGGACAGGTGAATCACTATATGCCTCCCGATCTATCGATATGGGGGCATAATTAAAAATCCAATTACACACAGAGTATCATTACCTTTGCATTAGATCTATCTACAGCAGTTTGAAAGACCGCTTCGACAGCAAATGTTCCGCTACCTTGTACAGGTATAGCTGTGTACTCAGAACTAGAAACACCTAAAATATAGACACGATCTTAGGGGTGACTTGTCCAATGACTGAACAATGACAAAGTTAGTGGATTAGTTCATGAATGAAAAGAAGAGTATCTGAAATACCTGAAATCCTTAATTGAAATCCTCAACATTTGACAATAACATAACAAAAAATTTGGCATGTTCAAATCCATGAAGTTAGGTGTATGCCTGAGAACTTCACTCATGCTAGTTTAATAATTTTTACTACAATATATTTATATAGACCAAAATTAGCACTTGGAGTTTGTACTTTTAAAACCAGAAAACTTGGTAAATGATTTCATTTGTCAATTTGTTCTATAAATTGTAAATGTTATGTTAATGCTGCCCGTATAAAGACTTGAAACTGCATTCTGTATAATTATTCAATTAATTTATGAATAATTCTAATTAATATACAAACCTTTTTGGGGTATTTTGAAGACCCCTAAAAATTCTAGAGTCAGGTGTTATTACGACTCTTCATTTTTTGAAGTTAGTGAAAGCCTTAGTACTTACCAGCTATTTCTACCAACTTTTGACGAATATTTTTTATAAGCTGAATAAACTCAACATCTCTGGATCCCAAATCTCTTAACATAGCAGCTTTAACAGTTGCTGACGTTCCTAATGGACCCGGGGTGAACAATTTCTTGTCTGAAATAAACAAGAGATATGGGTAAAACATGAAGCCCCCATGGAAGCGAAAAAGTCAGTAATGTGAAAGATCATGGTGACTGTGACCTTTGGACCTCAAAATTAATATGTGTCATCTATGTTAGACTACCATTGATGACTAACATCCTTGTTAAGTTTGAGAATCCTAGGGTTGAGTGTTCTTGGTTATATTAAATTAAATGGAAACCATTTGGTCTAAGGACAGACAGACACAAAGACAAACATGTACAAAGCAATACAGCCTCTCATTAAATTAGGTGGCATAATAATAAAGTTAATAGGAATAGAAAATCAAATCAGAGTGCAATAAATGAAACTAAATTAATTTTAAAATGAATCAGATAAATCTTAACAATCTGACTGTTGAGCTAGCTAGCTGGACAAAAACTCTGTAATATATATCAGTTTCATTATGAGCCCTATCATCTCAAACCTGACCTGAGTTATCTTATGCACCCGTTTCTGGTTGGGTCTGACCATAGAAGGGAGCATAATAACATTGAATATCCAAGACTTGAACGTTTTCAACATCTAGTAAAAGGTAACACACAAAGATAACAAATAATGAGATATATACCTGTCATAGCTGTTGATGAGACACTGAAATGTCTTCTACACTTATTAGTTAAAACAATAGGACGGCAAACATTCACTTTTTCTAACTCACAAGGTTTCAATAATCTTGCAAGTTTTATTCTAGAGGCCATACCTGAATCAATAAACATTTCATAATAAAATTTACATATTAATGAATATCTCAAAGCATATTCATAGCCTTTACTTTCAATACTGAAATGTTTATTTGAAAATAATAAAGCCTTCTACTTCTATAAGAACATACAATAAAGCCTTTTACTTCTATAAAGATCAACAATGAACATTACAATACTTTATTCATTCAACCAGTTCAGGTTAATTCTTTTCAGCATTTATTGCCACTGAAAGAGTAAAAGAGCAGACTTATTGCTAAAACTTAGTTAAATTATTCCTTTAACTGGTGAACAAACAGTGCATATGTATTGACTGTCAAATTGAACATATATTATATTGAATTCATTGAACCGTTAACATCTAGAGAAATTTCTCTGGATGACTAGTTGACAAGGCATGATCACTTTATATTTAATTATCAACACCGTGCAATATCCAGGACGTATAGTACTGAATGCGGGTTACTCACCCTGAACATTCTTGTGTACATCTCACACCAAGAGAATCGAATTAACAACAGTTTACATGTAGTTTTATTCACCATATCGACATTACAGGTTAAAATCCGTTTTCCGGGATAACGGAATTTATTGAGCGACAATGTGCGAGATATTCCGAATGTACGTCAGGTGGGAAAATGCATATAGCATATAGAGCAACCAGGTACAATAATCGCGATTATTTAAGCCAAATGGTAAGAATTTGTAAAAAGTCTTACTAGTAAACAATGACAACACAATTTTACGACCTTGCTGACAATATTTTCGCCAAAATAATATGTTTAACTTGAAAAATGCGAATATTTTCTCGCCATTGATATCGAGCTACGGAAGCGGCAGTGTAGAATAAAATGCAATATTT
This sequence comes from Spisula solida, assembly GCA_947247005.1. Classification (NCBI taxonomy): domain Eukaryota; kingdom Metazoa; phylum Mollusca; class Bivalvia; order Venerida; family Mactridae; genus Spisula; species Spisula solida. The sequence continues at coordinate 23,915,300 of OX365945.1, read as the reverse complement.
CAAATATAAAGCATTTTTTAGGATAATTCTTGCTAAAGTTTAAAAACAAAGATGTTTAATGATAATGTGAAATAATTGTTTTATATGTTTTTCATGTTTAAACGTTGAAAAAAGAATAATTATATACACTCCCGCTATACCGCTTATTGCTCGCTAACCCCCTGACCGTGAAATTTCGGTTCCGGAAAAACGGGTTTTATTGAGTAATGTCGATATCGAGAATTCACAATAATTTAAAACAGATTAAATTAATATACTCTTTGTTTACACTCTGGAAATAATTGACTAACTGACAATAGATTGTTCAGATTTAAATACCGCAAGAATGTTGATTGGCAATAGGGAGGGTGTGTTAATTAGAGGGGGCGGGGTGATAATATACATTTGTAGCTATACCGTATACGGTTGTCAGTATTCAGACGGGAGGGTTTGATACTATTATTTGACAAGGTCGACTTAAGAATAATTTCTTTACAGTATAGGCAAATAACATTCAGCAGTTTACCAGCGTAGTCTGACGAAACCCTTCATAAATCAAAGAAGTAGCCTATTTTTTAGGCAGTGGCTAGCCGTCCGGCGCCGGACGACTAGACAGCGAAATTAGTCGTCCGGCATTAGAAATTGAAGTAGTAATGAAACATAGAAAGTTTCAATTACAGTATTATGAGGATGGGGATAGTATATGACTTCACTTCATGCTGAAAAAATGAAATTGCTGTGTTAGGTAATTGACAGTTTGGAATGTCACTGGTTATAATAGCGTGAAAACAATGTTACCGTTTATGAATCGTATCATGGTAGGTCTTATTCTAAACTCCCCGATTGTATATTGTATTTAAAATTTACAAAAAAATACAATTGTAATTGTATTGTTTTGTATATATGTGCTATTAAAACTGCGAATGAAAAGTAATTAATTGCCATATATCTTTGTTTGTGTTACTTCGGCAAATTAACGTGCGTACTTTGTTTTTTTACAATATGGCGGACATTATACGGAGATACACGGCCGGTCACAAAATGGATGCAGATAAATGCACTAACTTGTCTTGCTTAATTCGTAGTTTATTACAAGGTAGAAACATATGTGATACTTATCACAAGAAAATAACTGAAATTATGGATGCCTAATGCATAGAAATAGAATGACAGTTACCTAGCCAATGCATGTATCGTTTGCTATTCGTCCGATGACGGACGACTAATTTCGCTGTCTAGTCGTCCGGTGCCGGACGGCTAGCCACTGCCTATTTTTTAATCTAGCATCCGAACTACTGTGCTATCCGAAATTAGGTTACTTAACATTAAGCATAAACTCAAACGATGACAAGTGAAATTTGCGTAATAGACAAGCAGTGATAACAACACATAAACATAAAATAATGTCGTATAAGTAAAATAATTACTATTTAGAAGTCAAAATCAATTGGCAATCAAGTTTCAATTACCGGCTGGCGATTGTTGTTGTTGTTGTGACACGTGAGTAGACTATAAAAGCCAGACTGTACGGTATAATCCGTAATCTATGTTTTTGGGAGGCGTTAAGCCTCTCATTACTACCATTCCCATCGTCACTCGGCAAGTATATCAAGATTAAATTAATTGTATCAATTATGATTAATCTATTGCACATAGTTTTAATCTGTAAATACATATACAACTGTTTTGTCGGGCATGACAGATTTTATCGCTGGGTACTAGACATTCCAGAAGGATTTCTACCCATTTAACGGAAGAAGATTTATATGAATACACTGTAGTAACCGTTACATAAACAACTTATGTTATAAATATTAATTCTGGTGAAACAAAATAATTGACTCATGTGAAAAGTGCATCATTTCAATATACTGAAATTATTCATTAATAAGACAGTTGGAAATGTAATTAGGAATACACAACTATGAGTTTCTGACCTACATGTTTTAATTGTATAAATTATGATCAATTCATTAATTTACCGAAGCTTGGTGAAACAAAGGAGTTGATTGTAAAAACATGGTCATGTAAAATTGAATTATAAGCGATTCTGAAGAGCAAGCAAAATTGCTTGATCCATTAGGTTTTGTCTACTGGTTAATTACTATTGCAGGTGCCTGAATCATATTTCATAATTAAAATATAACAGGTGCGTCGCCCATCGTGTTACACATTTGTTTCTGCGCACATATGCTACAATGTATCGCTCGTATCTACAGGGTATAAGTAAATTAGCCGCAAGGGAATATTTCATCTTGCAAATTGCATTGGCCGGGAAGTGCTCGAACAACGAAGGGTTGAGAGTTACAAACCTCACCCAGAGAGTCCTTCTAAAGCAGCTGATGGAATTACATGTACTGTTTATATCTTTATATACACTTTATATCAGCCATCAGTTGTTGTAGAAGTAGTCTCAGCTGTTGCAGAAAAAGTCTCAGCTGTTGCAGACGTGGTCTCAGCTGTTGCAGAAGTAGTCTCAGCTGTTGCAGATGTGGTCTCAGCTGTTGTATTAGTGGTCTCAGTTGTTGCAGACGTGGTCTCAGCTGTTGAAGAAGTAGTCTCAGCTGTTGAAGAAGTAGTTTCAGCTGTTGCAGAAGTAGTCTCAGCTGTTGCATTAGTGGTCTCAACTGTTGCATTAGTGATCTCAGTTGTTGCAGACGTGGTCTCAGCTGCTGAAGAAGTAGTCTCAGCTGTTGAAGAAGTAGTCTCAGCTGTTGCAGACGTGGTCTCAGCTGTTGAAGAAGTAGTCTCAGCTGTTGCAGACGTGGTCTCAGCTGTTGCAGAAGTAGTCTCAGCTGTTGCAGAAGTAGTCTCAGCTGTTGCAGAAGGAGTCTCATCTGTTGCAGAAGTGGTCTCAACTGTTGCAGACGTGGACTCAGTTGTTGCAGACGTGGTCTCAGCTGTTGCAGAAGTAGTCACAGATGTTGTAGAAGTGGTCTCAGCTGTTGTAGAAGTAGTCACAGATGTTGTAGAAGTGGTCTTAGCTGTTGCAGAAGTAGTCACAGCTGTTGCAGAAGTAGTCTCAGCTGTTGCAGAAGTAGTCTTAGCTGTTGCAGAAGTGGTCTCGATCAGATGTTGCAGAAGTAGTCTCAGTTGTTGCAGAAGTGGTCTCAGCTGTCAGTGCAGGAGTAGTCTCAGTTGTTGCAGAGTAGAAGGTTTCGGCGGTTTTTAAAAGTTCATTTTCTCGTTAATTTGTGTGTTAGGCATCAGTGTGCCTTTTACTGTGCTGTGCTCGATTGGTTAAGTTGAGTGCTGCTTCCATTGTCGATTTTCTCTTGTATTTTTGTACAATAAATCACCAATATACAAGGGACCAGAATACATTTTGTAATATGAAAATATATAACTCTTTACCCCATACACCCCTTATATATCGTACATGTATATTTTCATGTATGTAAACAAGTTACATTAATTCTGCTAATGGCGTAGTGTCTAATCCACACAGGTACCTCTATACAGAATCACATGTAATTGCAGATCAACGCTCATGATGCATGTACATGAATATCGAGACAATGCATGGTGTTAAGGCTTTCTTAACGTTATTGCTAACAATAAAATTAAAATACTAAGACAGTAACTAACCTATTGCTGCTACAACAGTTTGACTGCGATATCACTGCTGGTGCCACTTCGTGCTGTTACTGGTAGTATCAAAATATGAACGTCTTCGGAGGGGCAGTTTAATGACACTGCTGCTGCATGTATGTTTCCGGAGGGGCTTCACAAAGAGTGCAGTTTAATGACACTGCTGCTGCATGTATGTTTCCGGAGGGGCTTCACAAAGAGTGCAGTTTAATGACACTGCTGCTGCATGTATGTTTCCGGGGGGGCTTCTCAAAGAGTGCAGTTTAATGACACTGCTGCTGCATGTATGTTTCCGGAGGGGCTTCACAAAGAGTGCAGTTTAATGACACTGCTGCTGCATGTATGTTTCCGGAGGGGCTTCACAAAGAGTGCAGTTTAATGACACTGCTGCTGCATGTATGTTTCCGGAGGGGCTTCACAAAGAGTGCAGTTTAATGACACTGCTGCTGCATGTATGTTTCCGGAGGGGCTTCACAAAGAGTGCAGTTTAATGACACTGCTGCTGCATGTATGTTTCCGGAGGGGCTTCTCAAAGAGTGCAGTTTAATGACACTGCTGCTGCATGTATGTTTCCGGAGGGGCTTCTCAAAGAGTGCAGTTTAATGACAGTGCTGCTGCATGTATGTTTCCGGAGGGGCTTCACAAAGAGTGCAGTTTAATGACACTGCTGCTGCATGTATGTTTCCGGAGGGGCTTCCCAAAGAGTGCAGTTTAATGACACTGCTGCTGCATGTATGTTTCCGGAGGGGCTTCACAAAGAGTGCAGTGTAATGACACTGCTGCTGCATGTATGTTTCCGGAGGGGCTTCACAAAGAGTGCAGTTTAATGACACTGCTGCTGCATGTTTGTTTCCGGAGGGGCTTCTCAAAGAGTGCAGTTTACCGATACTGCTGCTGCATGTATGTTTCCTTCCAGCATTTTGCCTTCAACATTATATAGTTTAGAGACGCACGCTACTGAAGAGTATTCTGATTAGTGTTAGTCCCATATATATAGACCTCCGTTAATTAAATAGGTTTCAATTTTATTTTGATTAACAGGTCATGACAACAGTGTTTATGTTGTTATAATGAATCAATTACAATAATATTCGATTTTCCCCCTGCTTCTAGATAGATCTAGTTAACCGGGCATTATTAATCAAACATTGAATAGAGCGATTCACTTGCACACCTATTCAATAACAGGTTAAGGCTGATAGTTCTTGCACTGTACATCGGGCTGTTTCCTATGCCATTCTGTAATATACATTCTCTCTGGAGTAACGTCGAAACACTGGGGTGTACAGACGATGCTCGGAAAGTAATAGTTAATTCAAAAAGACAAACATAGAAATTAAAACCTTGGAGCGGGAAACAAACATGAAATTATGGGTGATTTGTTCAACAATAACGCTCGTAAACGGTGTTATATTGAAGACATACTATGAAAGGACGTCGGGTAATGGTGTAATGAAGATGACATGTGCTCGTGATTCAGTAGACAGGAAGTATCTAGCAACAAAAATGGATGCTTCGAACACGTGCACGAGTTTAGACGGGAATTGGGGATCAGCACCGAGCTATGTTACTGGATCAACTTATTACGAGAAAAAACACGTTGTTGAAATATACAACTCCCCGGTAAGAAGTCTTAATACTATACATTATTTGTGTTGTTCAAATTGAAGTCTTTAAATTTCGGTTGAATGCCTGTCGTCAACATATTTCGCAAATGTTTGTATTTTTCATATTTAGTAAGTCATTCAGTTAGAATATTTCATTCTGTGTGAAAATGGCTTATGTCTTACTCAAAAGCAACAATTGTACGACATTTAACCCATTAAACAACACACGCCCTGCTGGTCCGTACTTTGTAAGGATGGCAGCAAGTACCAGAGTACTCATTGTTGGCCATTGAACCAATTAGCGAATAGTAAAATAAATCCTCGATTTCTCGAAAAAAAATCTCAGTTAACCAGTTATGGGCATAGAGATATATTTAAATTAACAGCATGGCATAAATCCTTGTGCACTCACTGGGTCGCTAATTGCAAGTGTAACTAGAAATGTGTCTACAGCACACGAATGACGGGAGCATATAACATTTAAAAACATCAGGTGTATATATATACAAGTACCTGACCATACGTGTTAATCATACCAAAGCCCATTGATGTTCCTTGAATGGTATATCAGAAATATTAAAAAAGAACTCACCGAAACACTTTAACGTAATGAGACGGCAAAGATTTGGTAAATACAATAGCTATACTTTATTCTTCGAATACCAACTTATGCTACTATAGTATAATACGGGAATATCATAAAACAAATAATATAAATCAGACAGGGAAGGCAGCACTCAACTTAACAGCCGAGCACAGAAAACATGAAAACAGAACAGACTACAATTACACGGCGCAATGTCCAACACACTACTGAACGAAGAAACGAACGAGAAAATGAAGTCAAAGTTTCAGTTGTGAACGGGAATATCGTAAATTAGCCTTTTGACCCTTATACCGTTTTGACCCTTCCTTATACAGTCCGTTTATTTAGGTCTGTCACTTGTATACAAATCACTGCAGTATCATAGCCTTGTATTTTTTCATCTTAATTGGAGAGAAAGGCAATGAAAACCAAGACATCATTCACTAAGCTAAATACTCATACACATACTATCTATAATAGTAGGATATTAATTACAGAAATTACAATGTTTGTGTACATCATGTTATGTAAACAAATGACTGACCTGGATAATCGATTTATACATGAAAGCATACATACACGTGAACTCGTATATTAACGCTATGTGTATAATTATACTAAGATCAAAATGTGAGACATAATTATTGAAACATCTAGCCTTAGGGTTTATACGTATTATTAAGTTGAATTTATTTAGATCCACTATTTAAGTAGACAATACATTGGACGCAGATTTATAAACGAGCTGAATAGTCTTACATAAATGATGTATGGAGATGCATGTATTATATGATAATATTCCCTAAAGTTAATAATCGGAAGCAGTGGATACCACATTTCTGAAATCGGTAAATTGCTTACCTTAAGCCTAGATCCCACTGAGCATTTTTTGCCTCGGCGGTGTACTCCCGATTGTAATAAATGAGCTATCAGGACATTGGGAACAGGGTCCTCATGGTCTAGGGAATATTCGGGGAAGTCAAGAGACAGTTTGTGCTATCGTAAGGAATTGTCATGAATCGGATGGTATCGGAAGAAATCGGGAGAATATCACCGATGTGGAATTCCTCGGTGGAACATATATATACTTTACTTATAAACCGATGTCAGAGTAACGATGACGTTGGTGTAATGAATAACTGGAGATTATCGATATGACACAGTTCCCTGTTGTGGCGAATATGGCTCACACATAACATTTCGTAATGTGAAAAAATAATTGCGCCAAAATTAATACTGGTATGGCTCATGGTAAGCCATATTCGTCGCTTTGCACCGAGCATTGCTTATGGTTTATTTTTTTTGTTGGATTGTCCACGCAGGTGGAATCAGGGAAAACGTACTGTGACGTTCACTGACTCATAATGGGTGAACATTTCCGCCAAGTAATTTCACATTCCCCCAACAAATCGCTGACTTATTGACTGGGTGATAGGATCTCGGACAGAAAGACATGGGCAACATTAAATGCCCCCCTCATTCTTCGGGCGGGGGCATAAAAAGAAGACCAAGATAGACCTTTGGTTGAACAATAGCACATGTATTAGTACAACTAGGGCGGATCATTTTCTCGTTTGGTTGTATGTTGGGCATTGTGCATTGTATGTTTTTATAGGTCATTCTACATGTACATTCAGATTTTTATTGCTGAAACTAGTTCATTCAGCCTTTTGACAGCTTGGACTTGAGCGGATCATGTTCTCATTAGGTTGTGTGTTGGGCATTGTGCCTTGTGCCTTGTATGTTTTCTGTGCTCGACTGGTTAAGTTGAGTGCTGCATTCCTTGTCCGACTGAATATTATCTTTTTTCAAAAGAGGAACCACAAAGAACTGCCACTTTCCTTCCACCAGAACCACAAAGAACTGCCACTTTCCTTCCACCAGAACCACAAAGATCTGCCACTTTCCTTCCACCAGAACCACAAAGATCTGCCACTTTCCTTCCACCAGTGATATAATCCTGGAACCATAGGACATAAAATACATGACGTTGGCCCTGACGAAGTTTTGTGTGTTTATGAATGATTTTGTTGAGCCCACTTGCGGTAACCGAGACATGGTCACATGGCCCCCAAACGTCACGGTCGCAGTTGAAGGTCAAATTGAAGTTTTTCCTGACCATAACTTTGACATACATTTACCAATTTTGCTTATATTGAAATGGACGCTATCCTCAGTGAGCAGGAGTGTTATTCGCAAACACCATGACCCTACCTCAGAGGTCAAGATCACAGTCGGACGTCAACAGTTCGAAATGAAATTTGTCTGGATCATAACTTTGACATGCATTGACCAATCATGCTTATATTTGACATGAATGTTGCCCTTAATTAGGAGGAAAGACGTGCGCAACCCACATGACCCTACATTTAAGATCAGGGTCATAGTTAGAGATCAAAGGTTAAATTGAAGTTTCTCCAGACAATAACTTAGTTATGCATTAAACGATCATGAATTATGACCACAACGACCATGAGTGGCATGTGCATACCACATGACTTTACCCCAAAGTTCAAGGTCGTCACAGTTGGAGGTCAAAGGTCAAATTGAAGTTTGTCCTGGACGATAACGTGGACATGCATGGACAAAGCTTGCTTATATTTGGCATCATTTTAGCCTTAAAGAGAATGATTGTCATAAGTGTAAACCCTGTGTTCCTATCGCAAAGGTCAAGGTCACAGTCGGAGGTCAGTGGTCAAAGTGAAGTTTGTCAAGTGTAATTCTTCTTCTTGTATGTTGAAATTTCGATGTATACTTGGCATGAATGCTAACCATTATAAGTCCTGCTCAAATATCACGTTAATATATCAATGGTCAAGGTTACACTTGATGTTAAAAAAGGGTCATACTTTTGCGTGTCTATTTCATTTGTCCAGACCATAAGGGAGCTATCTATTGTGGAAGTGTGAAATAACTTGGCACATGTGTTCACCATTGGATGATGTGTTACTCATACGAACGATGTCAATATCTCTAATATGTTATTTCTTTGCAACTCCAAACTCCTACGCGTATTTGAACTAAAACCTTTTATAATACAATAATTAATGAAAATAGAAATAATCCCAAGAAAATTTGGGGAATTCTGAAAGATTTATCAGGACTAGAAATTCAAACCCTCGGGCAAATTATGTCGAGCCTCGGCGCACATTGAAAAAAGCACCACTTTAATTGTGCCAAGTTACATCTAATCTTACCATGCATAAAGAAGAATTTAAATGATCTGTACAAACTTCAATATTACCTTTGACCTCCAACTGTGACCTTGACCTTTGATATAGAAACATGGGGGTTGGGCATGACACTCCTCCTCGTTGAGGTGAACATTCATGCCAAAAATGAGAACGATTGGTCAATGCATGGCACAGTTATGGTCCGGACAAGCTTCAATTTGACATTTGAACTTGAACTATGACCTTGACCTCTGAGATAGAAACATGGGGGTTGGGCATGCCACATCGCCTCGTTGAGGTTAACATTCATACCAAATATGAGAAATATTGGTTAATGCATGACAAAGTTAATGTCCGGTCAAGCTCAATTTAACCTTTGACCGCCACCTTTGAGATAGGAACCTGGGGGTAGGGCATGACACTCCTCATGGAGGTGAACACTCATGCCAAATATGAGAAAGATTGGTCAATGTATGACTACGTAAGTTATGGTCCGGACAAAATCGCACTTATGCACTTACACACGTACAAGTTTACGCAGGCACTTACACCAAAAGTGGCGGCTAAGTCTCGCTCACCGCAAGCGGGCTCGACAAATATCAACCAAGCACCATACCAACCATAGGTATTCTGTTTCAACTCGCCGTAAATGATTGATTTGCACTAGTCAAAGAGAATTCTATTCAGTACCCGGTCGATCTTTGACTAGTGCAAATCAATTATTTACGGCGAGTTGAAACCAAATGACTATGAAGTAAAGCAAGAAGACTATTATGTTGTTCCCTATTTCAGGACATCTAAGCGCAGCAAATTAATTTAAAAGCGTTTTAAAAACTTTTTGAATTATTTAAATTAGAGGAAAATATGACTTAATCAAAACATGCATTCAATAAAAATACAAAAAAAACTTGTATGGTCTATTTTTAGTGACCTCAATAATCTGAATTCAAGAGCACTTTCGCGTATTTCCGTTTTTTTTTCGCACTGTGCCTAGACTGGTACTCTTACAAACTCTATATGGGGTCAAATCTATAGTATTGTCCTTCAGTCACACGTGTTAATTCTCATTTGTGGTTGAGAACCAGTCAAAAAAAGTTTGAGCAAGAATATTATGGGTTGTTTCCCTTATTAGAAATGTTCGCCATTGTTTTTGGTTTTTGAAAATTTTCGTTTTTTGCCCAATTCTTAAGCATTTTTCTGGAAATCAACTAACATCTGTTAAAACTATCAAAATGATTCAAATTATAACTCATAAACGAAGTTTTGATGCTTGTCGGAAATACGAGAAAGCACGACGAAACAAGAATCAGGGATATTATGAATTGGGAGCTAAGTATACATGTGTAGGTATCATAATATAAAAAATAGCGCAACATGGCCGTTGATTTTGAACAAAAAAACCCCAAAATTGTCAACCAAAATACTCACCGTATTTTCTGCCATTGAATTAAATCAGTTTATCATGACAATTGCTCTTGTTAAGCGGATTTAGCTCAGTGGTAAAGCAAGTGAACTGTCAATCCAGAGGTCGTGGCTTCAATCCCCGGCATCGGAACTTGACATTTCTGAAATATTTATAGTATTTCCCGCTATATCTGACCGTGTGGTCTGCATTATATCTGGGTAAAGGTGTCGGAAGCTGTATATCGGTGCTATACACCGGGGCACATTAAAGAACCAGTCTGTCTATTCGAAATAAGATATATTTGTAATTACGAAATAACCAACACATGACAATGGCATATTCTATGTGGTATCTTAAATATAAAAACACGGTATTGAAAAAACAAGATTGCATCGTAAAGTAATTATAGTTATACTATACATATATGTCCTTGAACTCAGTCGAAATGCGGAAGATCAATTTAGTTGCTGGTTGTTAATAGCTTGTTGCGTATAACTCGTTAGGACAACTATGTGGCGTAAATTTCTAAAAAAAGAGACTCGAAAATGGCATGCGACAATACCATTGAAAACAGCATTTTTTCATTTATTTCAACATATATTCAGCAAGTATTGACGGTATCACTATTAATCACAATATAATGAAGCATAATTAACAATATGACATAATACTGCTTTGTGCAATATCTGTATTTATGGTATTAAAGTTCATATTTATCAGATTTAAAGTTTACTTAGTTGCTTCATGAAATAACCATGTGTTTGTTCCAGTAACGAGTAATAAAATAAATCTAGTAATTACCATCAAATTGTAATCAATCATAATAATGTGATTAAATAGCTGATGTCGTTGATTGTAATCCGACAGTCATAACTGATTATTAACACGTATTATTAACAGAAGTGATTGATATCTGTGCTCAAATCATCTGATTGAATACCTGTACGTAAATCACAACTGTCATTATAAATTTATCACCGGTATTTCACTATCGGAGTTAATTGCATTAAATTCCAACCCCAAAATAAATTAAATTTACACGCACAAAACCAACGTTATGGATATTTATTTGTTATAATTGACGAATCATTTTTCATACTAAATATTTGAAATGATATCAAACTACTCCAAACTGTAAACACCATGCTATCAAAACGATATTGCAATGTATAACAAGTACTCGCGATTTTCTACCTTCATTGTTGCAATATTTAAAATCACCACTCTAAATTGTATTATTGTTTGTCCAATTTAATAAAATTGAATATCATCATTTCAGTAACATGTCAATGAGTTAACAATACAACAATACAATACAAACACAGGACAGTGTTCATTAATGGACAGATTTATAGGAACATGCATTTTTTTGAAAAATCACAGGGCTAAAAATGCTATTTGTGAACCTTTTCCTTTGTAAATTGTGTTTCTTCCTCAACAGTCAATAGCTCCAGCGGTCACACCAGTGGTCAATACTCGACCACTTTTCCTCCTAATTTTAGTCAACGACAGGCCTGCCGTCATTTATAACTCGTTATTAGATTCTAGTTCTTTAAAAAGACCTCGATGCCAAACTCGGTCAAATTATTTCGATTTGTCAAAATTGCCCTCACTTCTTTGCCATCGTCTAGGGTTTTACAGAAAGAGAAAATTAATTGGAAGTTGAATCATTGGGAACTTAACCTGAATGAAGTAAATTGATAACGTTATCAGTATTTTACTGATAGTGATTAGTAATGATATAGGTCTATAATTTGAGACGGCGTGTGAATCGTTATTCGTTTGAATAGCGCTGACATTTGCTTATTTCTAAAGAGATGGTACGTACCTTGGCCATATAATGAGATCTGTTGAAAAGAGGACTTGCTAATTCATGTGAAAGTTCTTTGAATATTCTACTGTAAATGTTGTCTGGATCTGATGCTTGCCTGTACTAAATAATTTTAAGTGTACATTTCACCTCGTTTGTTGTGAGTTGAATGTTGGAGAGGACATTATAATCTGGGTTTACTTGTAGAGGTGGGAGTGATTTATCATGATCGTTAAGTTGTGTTTGAGTTTGGAAGACGTTGTTTAGATGATTGACTCTGTCCGTGTTGTCTGTGGTTATGTTTCCATTATCATGGGTGCTATGAATTGTTTGATTATTATCCAATAGCCTGTTGTTTTGAGATCTGGCTGTTTTAGGTCAATTGAACTACTTAGGGATATATGATGTTTGGCATGTCTGAGCATGTCAGTTGTGTTATTTCTAAGTTGTCTGTATGATTGCCAGCGTTTAGGATTTTGAGATAGTTTGTCGTATGCACGTTTTCGTTTTCTGATATATTTACGTATGTCGTTGTGAATCCAAGGAGGTTCTGACTGTCGTATTGTGACTACTTTGTTCGGAATGTATTTGTTGGACAACTATTATGATCAAAGAGTGACTGCTAAACGAATAGTGTTGCTGCTTGGCGTTGACTCTGGTAGTCCCCTTGATCAGATTCCCAGACTCTTTGTTTGAACAAGTAGTTTGCCACAATAAATCAGAAACTCCGAAACTAAATAAATCCGCAACTTTTTCCAGATTTAGATATAGAAACAATACCATGTAAATAATATGTTTGTGAGAATGTTTTCATGTAAACTGCTTCTATGTGGAATTAAACACTTCTTCATCTTAAATGTTTGACTGTATAAACAGTATAAATACGTTTTACATCACACATTCATACGATCCCATTTACTTCATTGTTAATTAATTACATGCAAACATAATTCAGGCGACACATGTTGTACGGATTTGGGATGGTTTTGTTTTGTGTGAAAAAACAACTATGATTCTCTTAGTCTATTACATTTATATTTAACATCACAGAATATGTAATTATTGTCCGGATTTCAAGCCGTTACGTGGTGCATTTCGTCGGGATCTTTGACTATTCACAATAACTAACCGGATAAACTACAGATACACAGGGGTGTCAATATTCCTGATTAATCCGGAATGCCGGATTTATACATCCTGAAATAGCTATGGTTTCTGTCCAAAATAAAAGTTATTTGATGAAAATATCTCAAGAAATGGCAAAGTTATGGTCAATTTAATCTGCTCTAAAGGATTTCATTCAACAAAAACTGAGTTAAATATGGAAATAATGTGGTTGAATGCCTCTTGTTTGACAAAAATTGTCGACCGCATATGATTTTCCTGATTTTTAACTTGGCTCTGTTGACACCCCTGGATACACTAGACCTACATTGCATTGTATCGCATTCATCTTGTTGTTGTTTTTGTACACCGACTTACACTATATAATAGTATGGCATCATTAAATTGAGACGTTTTTGTGCTAAGAGTGTCTTTAGTGCCCTCGTCTATACCTGCACCTCATCTCATTGGCTATTAGTGTAGTTGAATTGGTTCAACTAACATGGTTACGATTAAATTTCTCTGTTTTACCATGTGATATTTATATCATGTTGATGATTGAAAGTATCCACACATATAAATAACTCACACAATTCATGTGATATCAAATTCTCTTGTTCTTTGACATGTTTGACACTTGACAAATCATGCATCAAAAGCATTTCCACAACATTTGCATGCTAACAAGATACGACATCCTGCTCAAAATCGACTTTCACAAGCACAAAACATAGAATTTAAATGTTTCTAACAAATAAAAATAGATTTTAAGCCTTAAATTGTAGTTTATATGTATGCTTTTAGGTTGGGACATGCTCCAATATCTGTGCGAGTGTGACATGGACTTACATAGTTCATATATTCTTGACAATCCTCATGTCACAGATATGAGGTATTTTACGTGACACTGTTCCCAGCAAACAAAAAACATTGGAACAATGTTGTTTCCACGTTGGACACCGACGTTGGAAAGACGTTGTTTTTAGGTTGATAATGAAATATTTTTTTAAATAAGAGCTAGGCGCTCTTCTGCAGCACCGGACATGCCTGTATATATTGCCCCGTCAGGGGCTTTCTCTTAGTATGTCCCTCTGGTCAGATCATGCTGTAGTATCTGCACTGGTAGAGGATGCACCTGCGCCCTTGTGGCTGCAACACTATAACGAAAAGGGCCTTTGAATGTGTGTTTGCATAAAAAAGGCGCTATATTTGTTTACCTGGCAAATGCATCGCCATCATGAATTTGCTTACTTCCGCATTCATTTTGACGTCACTTGTGATAAGGATGAAAATCGCAGAGCCTGGCTCATATCTTAACCTCTTACTTACATTTCAACAAAATTATTCTAATCTATAAAAAGGTAGTAAAAGCTACCGTCCTATCTCTATTATTCATGTGCTTTAAAAATGTTTGAAACTCGTGTAAGTGATAATTTGAAAATATACCTTGAACACAATATACCTTGAGGCCCAATCAGGCTTTCGATCTAACCACTTCTTTGAGACTTATTCAACTTCTGCTGTTGACACATGTATAAATGCCATAAATGATAACAAACAAGTTGGAAATGTGTTCTTGGATCCACCATCGTAGACATTTGATTTGATAAACCATGTACTTCTATTTGATAAAATGATAGAATACGTATACCGCATTTCAAGTCTAATACTCCAGTGGTTTCAATCCTATTTGTCAGAGCAATCCCAACAAGTGTCAGTAAAAGGCCAACTTTCAACTTCTCTTGGAATAACATAAGGAGTACCTCAAAGATACGTTCCTGTGCCCATAATACACCCTTAAAGTTACATAACTGATCTTCCTCTGCATGCACAGACCTCTTCTTATGTTTGTAGTATATTTTACTCGTATTTATCCTCACCACCGGGCGACCCATATGAGCCCCTAGAAGAGATAAGTCATTTTAGTTTTTTGTGGTTTAGTGTACATGTATGATACAGAAGATGCCTCAGATGTCTGGTTCTTTTACGTGCCTCAAAGCATCATTTACACGGTACCTAGGTGTTAAAAGTCTCACCCCAAAGACTGTTAGGGAAGTTAGTGTTAGGTGGGAAACACTGAAAAGCATTTATACGAGTATTTGTGTCTGTGTGGAAGCTGGATCGAACGCACATGCTTCTGATCAGCAGTATATAGCTCTCGTCACTGGACCACTTGTTGTCTATTGTCGATGTCATTTCTATAACTGCGCTTTAACCATCGATAGATATAGTCCATGAGCCACCAATAGAAGACCCTCTCCCCTAGGGAATTTTGGTCAATATATTTTTCTGAAAGCATATGGTCCCTGGAGTATTTTCCTGAAGTCTGCACTTTGGCCATTGGGGCGTTAAGATTTTTTGGGGTAAAACGTCAAAAAATATAAACGAAAAGTACAATTTTTTGGAATCGGTTAACTACAATCTTATTTATTATGTTATTTTAAAATAAATCCCTGTAACAGGTATCTATCTAGACTGAAAAAATCAGAGCGCTGCTATTGTGCAAAATGGCTTATTTTTGAGGTAAAACACTTAAATTATAAATGAAAAGTGCGAATTTTTGGAATCTGGGGACTACATTGTCATTTATTTTTTTTTTTATAAACAAATACTCTAATAGGAAGGTATTATTGTGCAGTTTCGGACTGCAAAAAATTAAAGCCATGTTATTATGCAAAGTGTGATATGTTTGGGGTAAAACATGAAAAAATATAAACCGAAAAGTGCGAATATTAGGAATCGGTAGATTACGATAATACCATTCCTATGATAATTATTTTGTTAATAAATTATATTAATGGGATAAATTTGTAGTAATATGCAGTTTAAGATTTCAAATATATATTGCCAGATGAGATATTTTGGGGGAAAATTACCAAAAAAAATAAATGGAAAGTGTGATTTTTGGGAATTGGTATCCTAGTTGTTACTTACCAACTTCGGGTGCGGACATGCCTAGTCTTAATGGATATTCAAAAATAAATAAATCTAACCATATATAGGCAGTTCTGGTCCTGTTGGGTACATTATTATTAAACCACTAGGTACATCCATACCTTGTCCTAATTGGTACCTATGACCACCCTTTACATACAATATTGGTTATATTTAGTACTCAAATGCTACCCTATACAGACATCAGTGGTCCTATCAGGTACTAACTATGCACATACAGTCCTGGTCTAATCCGATATGCATAGTCAATACGATTCCTAGTTCTATTTGCTATTCGAAACCACCATACTTATACAGATATTGCTGGTCCGACATGGTGTACACATAACCACTAGTAGGTACATTAAGTTCTTGTCTCAATTGGTAGTCACAATTACCATGTTGTAATTGGGTAATTGTATCTGCTTATTGAAGTACATACATGCCCAGTCCTAGTGGGGACTTAAACATCCATGCACAGACATTCCTGGTCCTATTATGTACTCAAAACCACCATGTACAGACATTCCTGGTCCTATTTGGTACTCAAAACCACCATGTACAGCCGTTCTAGGTGCAATTGGGTACTCATCTCCACCATGTACTACATTGCTGGTCGTTAAGGATACTCATAACCACTAGGTTCAGACATTCTTGTAGAATACTGTCGACCATCAATTAACAATTCAGGCGCGCCATATAGAGACATGCTTGGTTTTATTTAGCACTCATAACATATGTGCTACTCAAAACCTTTATTACACAATAAGTTGTCGGGTTAGGAACTAACAACTACTAAATGTAGGTGCGACCATTTGTTGTCCTATTAGGTAACCACTACCCCGTGTACATACTATCATGTTCTTATTGGATACTCATACATACATTCCAAGTCATAGTGGGTACCCACAACCACCATGTTCATGCATACTTGGTCGTATTTGGTAGTCATTACCACTAGGTGCTGCAGGGTACTCACACACACCAAGCGCAGACAGTACTATACTGGATACTGACAATCACTAGGTACACACATCCATGGCCTTAAAGGATTTGCACCATCATGTGGTATCTCATTTATTGCACTCTGTGTACTGTCAACTACAAGGTACAGAGATAACTGGTCCTATTGGAACCTCACAACAACTCAGAACAGCCATTCATGACACAACCATGATGCACAGCTATTGTGTCATAACGAATACTTGTACAATAACATAAAATTTTGTCAAATTTGAATGCATATTTACCCCACCCACTCTTGTAAAATAGATATAACTAAACACATTCCATACATATATTACTGATGCAAACTATAACATACATTGCAAACAAAGTGAAAAAGGAAAACGATTTCAAAATCATATTGCGAGTACTTGTAAATAAGTAGAGCTGCTGTTTTCAATATTGTAGTGATTTTGTTGGCCATTTTGGCAGCTATTTTGATGGCCATTTTACATAATAGACCCACTTATTGTGCATTTAAATGTTGAAATACATTTTTGGAATATGCCTTTATTTGTATTCACATTTGCAATTAATATACAGTAAGGCACGATGTAATATTAGCAAAGGTAAGTGAATATAGTGTTACCATTTGTACACTATTTATAAGCAGGGGGAGATAACTTTATTTTTGCTTTCCCTGCTAAACGCCTTAATGTCTGAAGTGCAGACTTTGGGAAAAGTATTGGTATGTCAAAGCCTTTCATAATTACCAAATAAATGGATCAATGACACTGTATTGTGTCATTGTAGTGTACCGATTCTCAAAATTCGCACTTTTTCATGTATTTTTTAAGGTTTTACCCAAAAATATCCCATTTCGCATAATAACACAGGACTAAAATTAATGTCAACCCATGAAAGTGTTTAATTTCAAATTAACTTAATAAATGTGATTGTACTTAACCAATTCCAGAAATTCACACTTTCGTTAATTTTTTTAACGTTTTGTCCCAAAAAATCTTAACGCCCCAAAGGCCAAAGTGCAGACTTTGGAAAAATACTCTACTGACCATATTAGGCTTTCAGAAAAATATAGTGTCCGAAATTCCCTAGGGGGGGGGGGGTTTACCCCACTGGCCCATGGACTAATATTCTGTGCCAGCCTTGACACAGTAGATCAATGTTGTCAAAAGAGTTCCGAATTAGACCAATTCCACAAAAAGGGAAAGCCATGATCTCACGTTCAAACACTATCTACAAAACACTAAATACAAGCTATCATCATAACTTGCTTTTACAAAATCAGAACATTGATTTTACTGAACTTGAATAGTTGTTAGGTGTCCATGTTGACCACAAGTTAAGTGTCGCGGGGTTCTCCACTATCGATATATTGAAAGTAGGGAATGACAAATATTGACCCGAGTCTAGGTGGCCCAAAGTGATTTTACAGCCTTAAAGTACAGAATTCCATATACTATAAAAGCGAAACAGGTCTGCCCTTTCAAACATTTACTTGGTGACTCGAATATCAAATAAAACATTTACATACTAGTATCAAAATAAGACAATGGGATGATGTATAATGATGACAACATGAAGTTAAGTATGAAACGATTATCTAGGTCAGACACTTGTTTACCTAACATTGTGTAATTAACATTGCAATTTCTCTTATTAATTTTTTACTTTAAAATATATTATTTGTATAAGCAAGTATCTTAGTAAATTAGGCATTGGTTTACACAGCTCTTTTCTACAATTAAACTATTGTAAACAATAAAAAAATCCAATGTTATGATAATGCAATGTTTGTGTACAAGTGACAGACCTGATTAAACGAACTACAACATCTTTAAGAAGATACTATTAAGTCAGACAGGAAAGGCAGCACTCAACTTAACCAGCCGAGCACAGAAAACATTAAAAACATACATGGGACAATGCCGAATTGAAGTAACCGAGCACAGAAAACATACAACACATACAAGGCACAATGCCCATACTACAGTGCAAAACGTGATATACTTATTGTATCAACGAAACACGTCTGTCCTTTCAAACATTCTTTTGCCCTGTGTTTCAACAAAAGATATGCTTCGTCACGTTTCGTACCTGTGATTCGGTGAACGTTATGTTTAAAAACGGGTTTGTCACGTGATTGAATTTTGGCTGACCATAGACCTAGTCTGGTTCCCGATCTTTACAATATACGCAGTAAATCTAATGGAATGTAAGATTGGGGAACGGAAACCAGACTAACCATAGACAGAGGTGGTGCTCCTAAATTGATGCATCGTACCAAATGGCTGACAGGTGCAGATTAAATGCTGCATGTACATTTGTATATGCAATTTTGGAGATGTTTTGTGTGTTCCACGTGTAATATTTGATGCAGTTCGATTTTATTTATGTGTTTATTGCAGATGGTTCTGGGAGGAACAATGAAGTTGCCGATAACATTTGATGTGGGTGCCTATATTGACATGCACATACAATTCCCTTCGGTTGACTTTTCGTAAGTATTAAAGCAGCCTTGTATTTGTCGGCGTCTTTTGTGTGTTTGATTTGTATATGGTACATGTATTATGACGTATTACAAATATGTCATGGCGTGCACCGATATTTACATGATTATGTTACAACCCATTTTGTAATAAAGTTTCAAGTTTTGATAATTATTACAAAACGGGTTAAGATGCTTATAACAGTTTGAAAACTCATAGCGACAGTTTTGTAATAAAGTCGCAAAATGTAATAAATTTTCTAAATCACTTCAAATGTGTTATAATTATTACAAAATGGATTGGGATGTGTCATAACACTTTGAAATAACTCTTGAATCCGTTTTGTAATAAATATTCAAAATGTAATTAATTTAAAAATCACTTCAAAGGTGAACTATTTATTACAAAACGAGTTGGGAAGTGTTATTATACTTTGAAATAACCTTGCAAAGTGCAATCACACTTCCCAACCCGTTTTGTAATAATTATTACAATTTGCAACTTATTACAAAATGGGTTGTAACAAGGCTCTTTCTTACTGATGTTTTAGAAAAGCCCGGGTTTCTACGAGACACAAATGGTATGTAGTTTCAATACGCATCCCGCACTTATACTACCAACTAACAACAGCATACATCACGAAACCAGTTGTTCATCTGTTTTAAATAAAACAGAACATAAAACATATCTTTCATCGCAAATGTGTGTTGAAATGTGTTATGTTGAGTACGTGTCGTACATCTGATAGACATAAATTATGTGCTGTTTGGTCACGTGTCGTATCTGATAGACACAACCCACAAAACTCTTGTTCATAAAGGGTGTGTCACAACAATATGTTACCATTACAACCGAATGTCATGCGAAAATGATAGATCACATATGGCTGTGTCATTTTTCAATACAGCTAGCTTTTGGAACTTGGAAAAAATAAATACAGGGTGTTTCATAATAGCTGACACCATTTAAACCGAATGTCATAAGAAAATGCTTGATCTCATCTGATTTTTCATATACCAATGGAAAGCTAACATTTGGGAGTTTTATTCAATATATAACCTGACCATGTTTCCCTTGATGCAACCAGGAATTACAATTATTGCATTACGTCAATTTTTCGATAAATGTAAAATTGACGTCCAAATTGAATGTGTTTCCCAAGTTAAATTAAATAGCCTGTACAGTATGGCATGATATAAGCAGCGTTTATAAACACAATTTTATTTGATTTGAAAGTTTCATCCATTTATGATAACCGTGAAACTTATGAGTATTACAATTGCTTTGGTTGCCAGTTGCTAGGCGACGAAAGAACATAACACAAAAGTACTGTATCGCTTATAACCAAGTAAACATGTGACTGTGTTTTGATTATTATTCTTTCTAAATTATTGTTTTAAACTCATTAGTAGCGGTTGTTGGTTCATTGTAGCATATAATTACTTCAAAACGGTGAAATTAAAACAATCATTTACATTATAGAAAGAAAAGTAATCAAAAACCAGTCCCCCGGTTTACTTGGCTATAAACGAGAATGTAGTTTTTGTGTTAGGTTCTTTTGTTACCTAGCAACTGGGAACCATAGCAACTGTTAACATTTAATAGTTTTTACTTTCACAATTTGTGGCATACCTTTGAAACTTTCGAATTAATATAATGTTTTGTTTTAAAACACTATTGAATTAGTTATGTTGAGCATGTTCTCATGGCATTCGGTTGTAATGGGGTCAGATATTATGTAACACCCTGTATGTACGCCATTTAAATGACTTTATAAGAATCTACTCCGGTAATGCAATGCTAATTACATGTATACGTGTACTCATATATTGAATAAAACTTTGGACATGTTAGCTTTCCAATGATATATGACAAAGTCATAATGAGATCAAACAGTCATGTCCTCATGATATGTTGTAATTGTGATATACGTATATATACGTGTGGTGATCAAAAAGAAATGAGACAAACGCTGTAAAATGACAATTCATACGGCTATAAATAAGAAAAGTTGTATGCCTGTTACAGAAATATAACCTCTCTCTGTCAGCTGAGTTTCATATTTATTACTTGAAGAGATATCAGCGGTTCCTCAACAGCGACTCGCCGCATAAATTGACATCAATGACGTCATGTACGTAAACGGTAACTATTCAAACGTCACATTGCTCAAATAAATAGCTCATATCCCTAAACGTATTGCATACAATCGCAGTTAAGTCAGTATTAAGAAATTTGTTTATATAAAAACATTTCAGTTGTAATAAAATATTACGACTGTCCAATTTGTTATTCTGAAGTCGGCTTCCGCGTATGACGTTCGTCTTGGCGAGCGACGTCAAAAATTGAACGCCCTTCTAATAAATTTCGGGCCTCTGCTTGACATAATAACGTTTATTTTCCGCCACAAAATATTGTGTACTAACTATATACAAGTATACTTCTGCTAGACTTCCCTTCCGATGCCCATTTCATCATTTTAAACGTTTGTTTAGTATTTTCTTCTAGTGTGTGATAACATGTGTATTTTCAAGCTGTGATTTTTTGCCGAAATATGACGTGGTTTTTGAGACGGTACTGTTACTTTTCAAGTCATATATTTAAAACAGACACACTTACATTAAAACCGTTTTAATCCGCGGTTATTCAATGTTTTGACGTCATGCCCAGTTAATTTGACAAATGTTGGAGGAATATTTAATAAAATATTAGTCATACCCTTTTCCATATCATACGGCGAAAACTGATGACGTTTTGATATGCGGCGACATAGCGAAACACCTTATATTTAACGTTCTATTATTAAATCACTACTTATAGCATTTGTCTCATTTCTTTTTGATCACCCCACGTATCATGGGAGATCCTGTAGATTTACGGAATTCTAAATTGGAAATTCGCAAGATCTTCTCGCAATATAAACCTGAATAACAATAATCTACTCTTAATCACAACTCTAACATAGCATCTATTTATTTCATTATTTCTTTATACGAAGGGAGTTGGTACCTACATATAAAATAATTTCGAACATTAAAAATAAATGCCTTGTTGATGTGTGCTAAAATTTATAAAAATCAATGAGTTGTAAGATAAAAATAGTTAATGCTAGGGTGAGTAAAGTGATACTTAACAAACATAGACAAGAGGTGTCCACTTATATTTGAACAGTGTTGAACATCGAATAGTTTTAAGCAAACACGATATAAACTAGAACTGTCGCCATTCGGCAGACTAATATACTCCCCGCGTGACAAAAATCATTGCAGCTAATGTTTTGCTTCATGCACATCTGCATATTCAGGTTGTTCATGTACGAATTCACTATATATTGCATCGTCCATAAAAGAACAAAGGGCCATAATTTTGTCAAAAATCGTCGCAGCGCAAGTTCTTTCCTTTATGCATATCTACATGTTGAGGTTGTTCATCTGTTAAAGTTTGAAGGAAATGCTGCAAACACCGTATGAAGAGTTACGTCCAAAAGAAATGTCACTATATATTGTATAGTGCATGAAAGTACAAAGGGACATAATTCTGTCAAGAATCGTCGCAGCGCAAATTCTTTCCATTATACACATCTACATGTTGAAGTTGTTCATCTGTTAAAGTTTGAAGCAAATGCTGCAAAAACTGTAGGAGAAGTTGCGTCCACAAGAGCTGTTCACTTTATATTGTATAGTGCATAAAAGTACAAAGGGTCATAATTATGTCAAAAATCGTCGCAGCGCAAATTGTTTCCTTTATGCTCATTTACATGTTGAGGTTGTTCATCTGTTATTTAAAGTTTGAAGCAAATGCTGCAAAAACTGTAGGAGAAGTCACGTCCACAAGAATGCGTCTACAGACAGAGACAGACTGACTGACGGACAGACAGACAAGCTGAATCCAGTATACCCCCTTACAACTCGTTGTGCGGGGTATAATTAAATAACTCTTTGGTTTCGTGTAGAGTTAAGTGTTAAGTAACACATACACTCACCGTATTGTTTGTTTGCAATATGGTTAGAACTAAAAACATCACTTTTGTAGTGTGTGTTGTGTTTGGCCTTTTGAAGACCAGCCAGCTACTCTCCGTGAAACACCCAGATGGTGTTGGTTGAGCATGGATATTCCATTTCTGTAAAGATAATATGTATTTTTCGTCACAAGAAGGGTGTTTTTCGTTCTGGTGCCCTTATCAGTGAAATTACGCAAAATATTTTTAATACGCCAAAAAGTGACGACGCCTTCCAAAATACGCCAAAAAGTCACGACGCCTTCCATAATCGTAACCATTGGTTATATAATTTATAGGACAAATCTAACAACCAAAATGTTAACGAAGGTATAAGTATCCTTCGGAATTATCAATCAGTTTATTTCGAAAATTGTACATGACAAACTCATGAAAAAATCGGGTTTCACCAACTCAATACCACAAAAATAGCATAAGGGAGACAAAGGTCTTGAACGCTGTACATGCTACAACGAAACGGTCATTGCAATTACTCTGCCACCTCTGGTTAGACAATGTTTATCATTGAGAAATGTACCGCAAAAGAACAGATCTACTGCTATATGAGAAATGCTTACGAGGCTACCCAAGTTGACATTCGTTAAACATCATATGTTCGCGGCCAATTGCTTTACATGTGCTGTTGTTTGTTATACTGGTAAAATGGAACTAATCTTTTTTACCAAATAGGGCCAACAGGTAGTGGATATAACTATATGTATAAGGTTCAAAACGTATTTAGACGCAATGTTTGCCACACCTTTTTCATGGAGACAATGGAAGCAACATTGTGTTTTGGTCATGAGACTCAATATGTAGTTTCATATTCCACTATGAAAGCACCGTTCGGTATCTTAAGAACACAAATTGGAAACATATCACGACAGAATAGTAAAGGCCGAAGTCTAACGATTCTGCACCCATTGATGTTTGAATCATAAGGATATTGCAGCGTTGTTTACAGAAGAGAAATGCATACACCACCGTTCGGATTATTAGGTCCTTAAAAAGCTTAAAATCTATGCACGTACAAAAGGGTTGGTTTTGGTGCTAAGTAGATGGCAAATATAATAAACACTTAGTGAACATGTTGCTTGACACATTATTTCACGCGGTTGAATAGAGACATTTCGATTATATCTATCAGCAGGAAAACATCGGAAATTATATAAATGGGGCATGATATAAAGTTGTATGAATAAAATATAGTACTTATTGTTTTGATATGATCAGCCGAGACTAAAATGCAATAAATGCAATAGATGCAATAAATGCAAATATATTTGTTAAATACGTTTTCTTGGTACTTTAACTTGTTATACCTAGACGCATGTATATAATTCAATCATGAGGTTCAAACGAAACAGAATATTGGGAACCGACATTAAATGTGAAGCACTATCAAGCCACTTAAAATTCATTTATTATTCATTGAAAGCTGTTCGTGGACAGCTCTTGTTCATTCAGTTGAATTTAGATCCTATTGATAATAAGCATACATTGTATTTCCACTGTAATCCATGAGTAGTTAGTGCAATGTTAAAACACGTTCACGAAATGTATTTCAGTCCAACAACGAGGTCATTTTGATGGAATAAATCATGGTTTTTGCGTTGCATCTCATGACACGTACATGGCAATTCCAACTGCAAACGTTATGAAAAAGGAGTTAATGGCCATGCAAAATGCGTATGTGATATGTGATATTGATCATTCAAATACAACATACCTGTAAATTCTTATTTTTCCAGGAAGTGGAATTTTCGTTGATTTCCTTGTAATACCAATACAAATCTAAAGGACCGATATTGCACGATTTGCTCGCGGAAAATTATTTATTCAACGCAAGAACCTTGTAATATATTCATGCATAAAGGTCAGGATCTTGTCACATTATTCGTGCTATATGTGTGTTACTACTTGTATCATAGTCTGGTTCCCGACGTACATGAATATAATATTATCCAGGCTACTTGTATTATAGTCTGGTTCCCGGCGTACATGAATATAATATTATCCAGGCTACTTGTATCAATGTCTGGTTCCCGATGTACAGGAATATAATATTATCCAGGCTACTTGTAGCATAGTCTGGTTCCCGACGTACATAAATATAATATTATCCAGGCTACTTGTAGCATAGTCTGGTTCCCGACGTACATGAATGTAATATTATCCAGGCTACTAGTATCATAGTCTGGTTCCCGACGTACATGAATGTAATATAATCCAGGCTACTTGTATCATAATCTGGTTCCCGACGTACATGAATGTAATATTATCCAGGCTACTGGTATCATAGTCTGGTTCCCGACGTACATGAATATAATATTATCCAGGCTACTGGTATCATAGTCTGGTTCCCGACGTACATGAATATAATATTATCCAGGCTACTGGTATCATAGTCTGGTTCACGACGTACATGGTTATAATATAATCCAGGCTACTTGCATCATAGTCTGGTTTCCGACGTACATGATTATAATATTATCCAGGCTACTTGTATCATAGTCTGGTTCCCGTCGTACATGAATATAATATTATCCAGGCTACTTGTATCAAAGTCTGGTTCCCGACGTACATGATTATAATATTATCACGTAGTGTAAGGGGCAGGTAATTCAGCTGCCCTGCGTTCAACGAAGCATTATGTGAGGTATTTTACGTACCTATCGTAACTGTTATTCGTTGAACGTAAAGTTAAAAAAAACATGTCCGTCACGTGAGCGAATTTCGGCTTACCATATCCGGAGGTGGTGTGCTTACATTGGTAAATCATAACAAAATGGCGGATAGAGGTAAATAGTTAAGCTCGTGCATCGGTACATATTTCAAACTGAGAACGGAATAATCGGGGATTCACGCTTTCAAATTGTTTGCGACATATTCCCGTGATTTTTGAACATATTTGCGAGTTACTTTCATTGAACGCAGGGCAGGCTACTTGTATCATTGAACAGAGAGGGTCATGATTCGGGTTTTATCATTATTTGTAAGTACCGTTGGTAGTAAATGACTAAACATTGAGGGGGGTCAGGAGAAGTCAACACTTCAAATATGAAGGCTTTGAACGGGTGTCTTTGGATTTAGTCTACCTTTTACCCGCGTCACAATTACAGTCTGATCGCCGTCCTATCATTAGACGGCCTACGTACATGTACTTTGGTCTAATTGGTCCGGAGGACGGACGGGCACCAGCAGGTCATCGGCCGGAGTATTTAAGTTTCTCTTGAAATAATAATTGCTACTCATCGACCGGCGTGTAGACGATGCCGAGACATGTGCGTGAAGTTAGCAGACAGTTGCCAGTAGCCGATTCAAAATTTTGAATCGATTTTTGCTATAAATTATAATATAGGATCGAATTGGCAACTGCGAACTGGAAGCCAGCTGCCAATTTGATTTTCATAAGCGGAACGAATTGGCAACTGGCAGCCAGCAGACGATTCAATTTTTTCTCAAAGAATATTTTAAGTCAGAAAAATCGAATTGGCAACGGGCAACTGGCGGCCAGCAGCTGATTCAAATTTTCTCAAAAGATCGAATTGGCAACTGGCAGCCAGCAGCCGATTCAAATTTTTCTTTAAAAAACATTTTTACTCAGAAAAATCGAATTGGCATCTGGCAACTGGCAGCCAGCAGCCGATTCATTTTTTTTCAAAAAAATTAAATTGGCAACTGGCAGCCAGCAGCCGATTCAAATTTTTCTCAAAACATTATTTTTACTCAGAAAAATCGAATTGACAACTGGCAACTGGCAGCCAGCAGCCGATTCAATTTTTTCTAAAAAAAATATTTAACTCAAAAAAATCGAATTGGTAACTGGCAACTGACAGACAGCAGCCGATTCAAATTTTCTCAAAAAAATGGAATTGACAACTGGCAACTGGCAGCCAGCAGCCGATTCAAATTTTTCTCAGAAATAGATTTTTACTCAGAAAAATCGAATTAGCAACTGGCAACTGGCAGCCAGCAACAGATTCAAATTTTTCTTAGAAAAATCCAATTGGCAACTGGCAGCCAGCAGCCGAATCAATTTCTTTCTCAAAAAATGTTTTAACTCAGAAAAATCGAATTGGCAACTGGCAGCCAGCAGTCGATTCAAATTTTTCTCAAAAGAATATTTTACTCAGAAAAATCGAATTGGTAACAGGCAGCCAGCAGCCGATTCAAATTTTTCTCAAAAAAATTCGAATTGGCAACTGGCAACTGGCAGCCAGCAGCCGATTCAAATTTTTTCTCAAAAGTTATTTTAAATCAGAAAAAATCGAATTCCATTTTTTCTCAGAAAAATCGAATTGGCAACTGGCAACAGGCAGCCAGCAGCCAATTCAAATTTGTCTCAAAAAATATTTTAACTCAGAAAAATCGAATTGGCAACTGGCAGCCAGCAGCCGATTAAATTTTTTCTCAAAGATCGAGTTGGCAACTGCGAACCGGCAGCTAGCTTCTAATTCAATTTTCATGATTACTTTCTTACATTAACCCGTTGGTTGACGGTATGATATCATGTTACGACATTCTTCTTCATCGCACGATATAGGTTGGACCACAAGGCTTCAACATTTTCCGCTGCTTTTTTTCTCTAAAAGTAATGTTTCTTCGCATGCCAATACCAATATTAAATTTCAATTAAAAACATCCGGTAGTTTTTTAATGTCAAATGATTTGTATGCACACATTGTTTGGATTCGATCATTTAAGTTATTGTGGGGTGAATTCAACACAAGGGAACTTCTGATCGAAAGAAACACTATGCGTAAATCGGCTACTTTTCGCTTATGACAAGGCTTTAAAGTGTTCTGCTGCTTGTTTTCTTAAAAAGTAATGTTTCTTCCCATGTCGGTCTAGATATTTTAAATACTAATTTCGAATTTCAATTTAATGACTTCCCATAGTTTTTGAATGTCAAATGATTGACATGCACACGTTTTTGAGATTCGACCATTTTAACGATTGTTGGGTGAACTGAACTGAACACAAGGGAACTTCTGATCGAAAGAGATACCCTGAGTAAATCCATTTCTTTTCGTTTATTCCAAGGCTTCAACATTTTCGCTGCTTTTTTCTCTATAAGTAATGTTTCTTCGCATGTCAATCTTGATGTTTGTAATACCAATTTCGCATTTCATTTAAATCACATCCGGTAGTATCTTAATGTGTAATGATTGACATGAACATATTTTTGAGATTTGTCCATTTTAGCTATTGTGGGGCGAAGTGAGCACAGGGGAACATCTAATCGAAACAGTTACCCTGAGTATTTCGGCTTGTTTTCGCTAAATTCAAGGCTCATAAACTGTTCGCAGTATATTGTTTTTTCTTCGAATGACGACCGCAGCTGGCTGCCAATTAGCAGTTGCCAATTCGCAGTTGCCAATTTGAGTTTCGGGAAAAATTTGAATCGGCTGCTGGCTGCCAGTTGCCAAATCGATTTTTTTGAGAAAAATTTGAATCGGCTGCTGGCTGCATCTTGCCAGTTGCCAATTCCATTTTTCTGAGAATTTCTTTTTTTTAAGAAAAATTTGAATCGGCTGCTGGCTGCCAGTTGCCAGTTGCCAATTATATTTTTCTGAGTTAAAATATTTTTTTAAGAAAGAGTTGAATCGGCTGCTGGCTGCCAGTTGCCAATTCGATTTTTTTGAGAAAATTTTTAATCGGCTGCTGGCTGCCAGTTGCCAGTTGCAAATTCGATTTTTCTGAGTTAAAATATTTTTTGAGAAAAATTTGAATCGGCTGCTGGCTGCCAGTTGCCAATTCGTTTTTTCTGAGTTAAAATATCTTTTTGAGAAAGATTTGAATCGGCTGCTGACTGTCAGTTGCCAATTCGATTTTTCTGAGTTAAAATATTTTTTGAGAAAAATTTAATTTGAATCGGCTGCTAGCTGCCAGTTGCCAATTCGTGTCTACTAGGAAAATCGAATTGGCAGCTGGCTTCCAGTTCGCAGTTGCCAATTCGATCGTATATTAAAATTTGAATTGGCTGCTGGCTGCCAGTTCACAGGTGCCGATTCGATAGCAAAAATCGAATTGGCAGCTGGGTTGTGAAGTTAGCTGCCATTTGCCAATTCGCGATTCAAAACTTTGAATCGGCTACTGGCAACTGGCTGCTAACTACACGCACATTGCCGAGACATCGAATACACGAACATGTCCGGCGTTCGATAGATTTGTGACCAAGGTATAATCAAGAGGCATCGATGACCCTTTGCTTACAACGATGACATACAGTAAATAGTAACCTTGTGTACATTTTTCGTTTCACTATGTATTTGCCAGGTATGGTGCGATTGTTCTCTTAGATACCCTGGATGATGCTTATGATGTTTATCAGGGGGAAGCAGAAACATTGATGGTAAACATGGAACTAAGAGCACAGGCTAGTAAGTCTGAAACTTTTAGTTGAACACATTTGACCAGGGCTAATTATTATTACCCCCCACCTTCGAAGAAAAGGGTATACATGTATATATACATATATCCATGTAGGGCAGGCTACTTGTATCATGTATATATACATAAATATATCGTTTTGCGATCGATCTGTCTGTATGTATGTAGACCAAATGGTTTCTGATCGATCAATAACTCAAGAACGGTTTGGTCAAGGATCTTCAAACTTTACATGGCGACTGTTCATCACCAGTAGATGACCCCTATTGCTTTTGAGGTCAAAGGCCAAGGTCACAGTGACCTTTAATATGTATAAGTTAACCGAATGGTTTTCGATAAATAACGCGAGAATGGTTTGGCCTAGGATATTCAAATTTACATGGAGGTTTGTCTTATCGGTAGAGGACCCCTACTGATTTCGAGCTCAGTAGGTCGAAGTCAAGTTGTGTCCTTTAAAATATATCAGTATACCAAATGATTTCCGACCAATAACTTAAGAATGGATCGGTCCAGGATATTCAAACTTTACAGAGGTTGGTCATCAACGGTACATGCCCCCTATTGATTTTAGGACAGGTCAAGGCCACGGTGACATTTAGGGAATTAACCACCAAATGCCTACGCAGACTAAATTAAAATCAGATACACTCAAGTAGAGCTGTAAAAACTTTGGTTTGACTTGAAATGGTGGTATGTTTTGACAACTCAGCCGTAGAATCATGAAATTGGGGTTAAATGCTTTGTACAATTGTATGTGATGTAAGGAAATGCTTTTATTAGTCCCCTACCGGTTTTTTTACCGGAGAGGACTATAGATTTGCCCTCCGTCCGTCAGTCAGTCCGTACGCGCCCACTTGACGTTGTGGGGTGTGGAACAATAGGCTATATATAGATTCTATTCATTCCGTTGCTTACGGGGTGCAACATATTGCTTATGGGGTTTTACAAACGAAAGAAAAAACAAAAGAAAACCCCACAACGTCAAGTCAGTGAGTCCGTCCGTCAGTCCGTCCGCCATTCCGTCAAAAAATTTGGATCCTGACATAATCAAACAGTCTCCAAGCTAGGTTTATGAAACTTGGTATGTGGATAGAGAGCAATAAGGGGATAATGCACGTCCAAACATATTTTGATTCTGATCAAAATTATGGTTGCTATGGCAACAGAAACTCTGAAATGGCTTAAAACCGGTAGGGGAGTTCTGTATTGCTGGCAATTATTAATTACTTGTTCAGAATTGTTTGGTATTCTGGTCGAGATATGAGAGGGAAAGTTGGGTAGGGGCTAACCGACTTGCAATCAAACCGCGCGTGTGAGAAAATAGGTTCATTGCGTTTGACGAGCCAATTTTTTCTAATACGATACATGACACCATGTTTTTGGTGACTTTCATAAGCCGAAATAAATTTTATCAACTAAAATATTTTGAGAGGGTCCCATATACAAAAAGTTTACAGTTTTTGAGACTGACATTGGTCACTGTACATTAAGTTAGAGAACACAATTATTTGGTGTTTTGTTACCTTTATCATGTGTAAGTAGACAACGTGGTTTCCAATCAATAACTCGAGAATGGTTTAGCCCAGGATCTTCAAACT
Source organism: Spisula solida (assembly GCA_947247005.1). Lineage (NCBI taxonomy): Eukaryota > Metazoa > Mollusca > Bivalvia > Venerida > Mactridae > Spisula > Spisula solida. The sequence continues at coordinate 23,883,665 of OX365945.1, read as the reverse complement.
TTACAAAATGTACACGGAGGTTGGTTATCAACAGCTGATGACCCTCATTGATTATGAGTCAGTAGGTCAAAAGTCAAAGTCGCTGTGACCGTTAACACGAGTAAATATACCAAATGGTTTCCGATCAATATCTCAAAAGCGGTTGGGCATGAACTTTGCATGTAGAATGGTCATCAACAGTAGAAGGCACCTATTGATTTTACGGTCAGTATGTCAAGGACGCCATGACTTTTAACATTTCTGACTATAATTAAGGCTGCCATGAGGGACATAAACATCTATTGTTTCTCGTGTGTTTTCGTTATTGTACTGTAAGAATGTTTTGACTGGTTAAAATAACAATTTTGACTGGACAATGGATGAGCACGAATATTCATGGAGTACCATGACATAAGGTTTACCTTTGTCACATATATTAATTTATGAAGTTATTTTACCTGGAATTAAAGGTTGTCTCCCATGAGTATGATACTGACTTAAATTGAAATTGTATATTTTACAGACCACGTAATCTTCAAGACATGGTGGTATGGATGGGTGAATCATGGCTATATCAACCCATTCCCCTTCATTGTCGGACCGGTGTATAAAATCACGTTTAAGGCGCTGACTGACGATATCCAGGTACAAAATATTACCAATTCTGGGGTGTTTTGTAGTATATATAGATATACACTGTAACAGGTACATTTATTGTTGCAATTGGAGGCAAAGTTTAGAGTTAAGTTCAACTTCAATGTTTTTAAACCAATTATTAACTAAATGTTTATAACTTAATGTGACGTTCCATGTAATAAGTTAAAGAGTTCCTGGTGTTGCAGAGCTAGCAATTTGTACATGCTATTTTCCGTGCCTTGCATGCTCGACTGTTTTAGTTGTTCCCTGTCCGATTTGTTCTATCTTTTGATTGGTCAGGTGATGTCCTGACACACATACCACAGGCGGGTTATACATGTAGTTGTTGTTTTATATAGCAATCTAGATTGACTTTCTCTCTTTTAAATTTCATGGTTTTTTTTGTAGAATTTGCATGTATTCGAAATGCAGTTTTATATGTATTTGAATTGTTTTTATCGTATTTTTGGCGTTTACAACACTTTCTGTTATAGCGATATATATGTAGGCAGTTGACGTTATCAGTCTCCTGGAATTGTCAACTAGTACTAACGTGTTCTTTGACATGACCGTGGTTAAGAGCAGGTACGGAATGACAAATCAAATTATCGAACACATACCACAAATCACTTGGGTGACAAGCGTGTACTCCATCGACTGTGCTTACTAGACGAATACGAGAGTAAGTGAGATAAATGTCAAATTAAATAAATATGCGTGAGTTGCAATCATTTTGACCAAACATTGAAGTGATGCTTTCGTGAACTGGACATGCGTTGTTTTGTACGACCTTGTTTTACACGGAATAAAAACACGTTGTATCAATGTTTCAGGTACTTTTTGATGATGTTGAAGTGGACCGGATTGACTACTATGTGCCCTCAAAGGACGCTAAAATGTTGCAGTTCACCGATGTAGGCATGCTGCTACATAAGATAGAGTTTGTTGGTGTTTGAATCAGCAGGAAGACAGCTATAAATAAGACTTCTATGCCGAAGACAATGTAAAATGCATGCATGTAACATTTACATACTTAGTAACTGTAACTGGTTATTTAGGTCTGACATCTGTATGCATAATAATGTGGACATAATTAAACATTGCAATTTCTTTTATTATTTGTTTCGTTTCTCAGATAATGCATTGTTTGAATAATACATAACATAAACATTGCGATTTATCTTGTGTAGCAATACAACGTGACTTTTAGTGCACAAAATAGATATTTTTTAACTTTTTATATTTTGCATATATGAAAAGTGGGTGGAGAACGACAAAATTGTGAAATATATGGATGTACAATAAGTCACTAAAATTGTTCAAATGCATATGCTTATATACAAAGTGAAGTGCATGATTTAGTTATATGAAGTAGCTACACTTTGAAATATTTGTAATAAAATTTTATTTCATTCCAATATGCAAATTAGGTTATGCAAATTTGTTCAAAGTTAGTACTTTTGGATAAATAGCTCCAAAAAAAGGCTGGTGATCCCTTATTTTTATTTGACTAAACTGGTGTTCTATTTGATTCTCTACTTAATGTTCAATTTTAAATTATTTTCGATCGTTAGATATTTTTTGACGTTAATTTGAAAATCACACTTTTTGGAAAGTGGGTGGGGTAGCTATTTATCATGTACAAATACTGAATTTTTTCACCAGACAGTCGGAATTGTGACTAATGTCAACAGGAATGACCATTGAACACACAAAATAGCATGCATTGTTTAAAAGTGGTTTCATATAATAACAATCTTAAAATGAACATAATTGTGTCATATGTGCATTAATTAGTCAAATTGAACAAAATACAATGGTAGGTCACTGGAAAGCCATGTATGTCGAAAACGAGCCTGGTGACATATCGTATTTATATTTAAATGTTGTTCTAGAAGATTGTTCTGTCATTTTAAGATGTTTCGGGGAAATTCGATCGTTAGATCAAAGGTGCGCGTTCCTTTTTCAGCGGCTGTGCCGTTTTGTCCATTACTATGTGAAACCGTGGAACGTTGAGGTTTCACAGGGCAATGGAACACTCGGTAAAGCTGTTGATAAAGAACTAATACTTCATGGAAAGCAAATATGTTTCCGCTTAGCGAAATCGATGAAGAAATAAAATATTGATGGTTATTTTGTTTTCCAATATTTACAAAGTTCGCCTGTAACTGTAGCCAAAGGTCACGTGGTATTGCTACACTGAGATACTGAAACGAAAAAGAATCACAGGGTAGAATTTCGGAATGATTCTAGAAAATATGTCCGCTAAAATGTTCAATATATTTAAGTTAGAACGAAGATTGATCAATTGAGAACAAACTGTTATAACAATGATATGTGTCTGGTTAGCGACTTCAGAGTAATTAAAGGGAGTTGAATGGGTTCCCATGTAAACTGAAATCGAAATATGCCGATTGTGGTACGTTTCTCGTTAAAAACAGGGACTGTGATCGTTTCTCCAGCCTAACATTGATTCTCTTGGGGAGAGCCTGTTTTAGTTAATCTTCATAGTTTGGATGCTGACACTTTGTGCCAAGAGGGCTCTACTGGGTCGGGCCAGAATAGCAACAAGTTGCTGGCATCGTCGATTCCCTCTTTCCAAATGACTCATTTAATGCTCAAAGAGAGACAAACTAGATTGCATGGCGATCAATACAGTGTTTGTATGTTGTTGTTAGCATAAAGGTCGCCAATCAAGTCATATTTCGGTGATATCGGGCAACGGTCAGATGCTGATCCGCATACAGGTGACGTGCACTAAACAAACTATCATTAGATTTCTAACATGTTTTGCATGAATACACTCAAGGATTTTAAAAACGCCTCACCTAAATCAAAGTCCAATATCGCTCATTGAAGTATTTATGCTATTGTAATATAATTATACATATGCATTAATTTGATATTTTCTACGTGTAAAACAGTTTAGTTGGTAATAAAATGTTGTCTCATTATTTTCTGGGAAACTGTGAGCGCACTTGAGTGTATGAATACCTAATGTATACAAAATTGAAGATAAATCACTGTGTGAAGAGCTGAGTACTTTCATGGCGTAATCAGTTGATCAATAACTGATTATATGCAGGCTGTCACATTCTGTGTTTTTTCTATGTTTTCCAAGCAACGAAGCAACAGAGTATTTATCTCCCTTATTAATGTGTTCTAGACAGGCCTACTAGAGTTTTTGGAATATTTTTAAACATCATTAAAATATAAAAGAAAATTTATGAGCTACAGAATAACGCATTTTAGGTAACTTTTGTTATTCTATTGGCGGCCATTTTTCAGTATCATTTTGTGACTGCGAGACTGTAACACACATTTTCAGATCCATTAGTGAATTCAAACTCTGACCAAACCACGTAACACGTTGACTTAATGCGAAATTTATTCAGGCGCTTCGCGCCCGAATAATTCGCTATTAATTTTATGTAATCCTTAATACTCACGAGAGGGTTGAACTTGAATTACTTAGTTATCGGCTTCAACATCTTTTTAATAAAATGTACTAAGCAACTTATCTAATAAATTGAAACTTTGTGTAAACATGTCTTGCGTGATTGGCAGTTAAGTAAGTAAGTACTTATACTGATGCGTAACAAATGAATTAGTTTACAGCATTTACATAACAGGACAGAACAATTGGACAATTACGTGTTTCTAAATAAAAGTCACAAACTTGAACATGTGTGTTTGTCCACCATTGGCATACACACAAAGAGTGTATTTGTAAGTTCTGATACAAACATCTGTGTTCGACTTTCATTGTCGTAAACAAGCATTGCTCAAGTTCACGACCCTGTACACGATGGTTGAGGTAATCTTCTAACCCATAGAGCAATGTCGGTCCACAAGTGCTCGATTGGGTTGAACTTTGACGATTTAAGGGACACGACCAAATAGACCAACGATGTTCCCCAAGCAACCAAAATGCAGGTGTGATTTTTGCTTTTTGCAGTATAATGGGATGTTTGCACTATTATGACAAAGTAACACCACACGATAACACCAGCTCAACATCCGCTGCATATTATGATATTGTCACCCGATGCATATCTTCTAGAAGTAAGGTGGCTTTTGAATTTCCCCCAATCAACTGAATTCAGTTAAATGCATAATTCCGTCAATAAACGCTTGTAATTGGGTGGAAATTACAAAAAGCACAACATACACTCCAGACTCCGGGAGAATGACGGGTTTCATTAAAAAAGTCGGATTATACAGGTGAATGGATGTACACGAAATTTGGAAGAATTATCTTGTATACTGACGTCAAAAAGAAACGCTACACCTACCTATATGTTCGGGTTTTTCATACGTTAGGATAGTAACCATATAATGTTTTCTCAAAGACTAAAATATAGAGCTGTGCAAACATGTCTGCAATTTCTCATTTGAAATTATCGCCATTGATATGTTCAAAATTGCGCTACAAAAATATTACCCTATCCAAAATGTCAATATCGCGTATGTCCTCCATGTCCTTCAACAACTGCTGGCATTATGCGCCTAAATTGATCCACACAAGTTAAACAGCACGTACCTTGAGATATCGTGCATACGCCTAATGTTAAGAGTCTGTAACGGCTGAACGTTTCGTAGCTGACGTTTAAACGGACGTAGACGGCTATCAAGGACGTCCCACGTTTGCTCCATAAGAATGTATTCCAGGAAAAATGCAGGTTATTGTAAAACATCACAGTCCGACCACAATTACTTTTCACATGAGAAGAAGTCAGGTGTGACGTTGTCAAGCGGAAACGAGGGTGACGTTAACGGATATAAACGGCTTGTCGTACAAAGGTAACACGCGGTGCATCTGAGCGAGACCTATCTGATAAGCTCATAGTGATATTGCAGATGCGTTGAATTAATCTGCCTATAGTTGATTTTGAAGCAACAAAACGTCCAACGACACCAATTTGCGGGATTCCACTTTCACGCATTCAAAAAACCCGTGCTCGAATTTCATTTTAAGTCGCGACATTTAAATTGCTTTCATTTTCTTAATTTCCTTATGAATTCCACCTTGTAAACCAACTTCAGCTTGTAACTGCGCTTTTATTGACCGGAAATACCTCTTTGTAAAGGAGCACTGGACGCATGTTTGAATCGTGGGTCGTACCATACCTGGGCACATCGGGACCAGATCGGGATTTTTTCTTCGCTTCAGTAGGTGCGTTTTTAGCTAAACATATGGTGTGTCGATAATCTCGGGAATATTTTGGAAAATAAAAAAGTTATTCACTTTTTTTCAGTGTAGCGTTTTTTCTTGACGTCAGTATATAATAGTTGATATATTAAAAATGAAAATGTGTTAAGTATGATATTGTAACTATGTTCAGCTACGTATTTAGTCTTGTTAGTGCTTACATTATAACCAAATAAGTCAAGCATAACAACGAGGCCGACTGATTTACCTGCCTTGAATACTGTATGTGTTAGATATTAAATATCGTCGTTGAATGGTTTTAAATGCTTGTTTGAAACGTAAACAAACACGAGTCCATATATAAGTATGTATTTTGACATATACTTTTTCCAGTACATTTAATGAAACGTATATACAAACATTTCAAACAGAAATAATGTCTCATTGTAGTAGTAACCAACATAATTCTTGGAGAACTATTGGTAAAGAAGGTGTTGCTCATTCTCGCAATAGATCTATTCCGATGGAAGTGAACAACTGAAACTGAAATTTCTACTGATGTTATTAACGTCGTCCTGAATAAATGGAAGGATGAATTCAGCTATCTGTTTAATAAACCGGATATCAATTTGAATGCACATGTACCTAGAAAAAATGCTTATATTGATGTCACACATAATAATTCTGATGGTTTAATTGATGTTAGTTCTATGTCAGACGTTAAGAATGCTATTGATAAGGCACAACATGGTAAAGCCTAGGGTTACGATAACCTACCCATGGAAACATTAAAGAATGATTTATGCTTTACATACATGTATCTTATATATTGTTTGTTTTATGAAAGGAAAATAAATTATTCCTTCTGATTGGAGTAAAATAATGATATGTCTGATTCCAAGATCTAGCACTACGGACCATATAGACCCACTACTGCCATACATGGGTATATCACTATCATGTACTATGTATAAGATATACTGTTCAGTTACAAATCAGAGCCTATCTAAGTGGACTGAGAGTAATGGTAGTATTGTGAATGTACAGAATGGTTTTAGAAAGGGTCGGAGTACTATTGATCACATGTCGTCTGTTACAAACATAATTGAAACAAGAAAAAAGTCTAAATTGTCTACATTTTGTGCTTTTATTCTATTAATGGAAATATGTATGAAGCCTTGCAGTCTTTGTATCATTCAGTGACTTCGCGTATAATACTTAATGTGTTACATACTGAATGCTTTGATGTCCATTGTGGTTTTCGGCAGGGTTGTTCTTTATCACCAATGCTTTTTAATTTTGTACTAACGACATTGATCGATAAAGGTGTGAAAATGAATAACGAAAATGTATGTACATTTGTATTTTGTTGTATGCGGATGATATTGTACTTGTTACAGAAGATGAAAATAGTCTTCAATGTATGCGTAACGAATTGAATGAATTATGTAAGTAATAGATACAGTACTATAATCGGACAAATAATAAATTGACCCGGCTATAAATAGTACCAGAACAAACACCAAAACATATTGGAAACATACATGCACTTGATGGATAGTATGAGCTTTAAAGCCCCATTATCTCTCCTTTTCTGATCATTCAGTAAATACAAGTAATTAGGATATTTCCACAAATGACCAATAATTGACGACAGATTGTTACTGTTGCTGTCGAGAAAAGATGCCAAAAATCACATTTAAGTAAAATGTATGAAAGACGAAATACTAATTTTGCAAGAGTTGCTTCCCTTAGACTATAAATCGTGTATCTATTGTTCACAATTCGTTATTTTGTAAACCAACCAACCAGGGGCTATATTTCGTTTTTTTTTACATATTATGGTGTTTTCCACTTTTGGGTCTCAATAAATGTGCTCAAAATCCATCATTCTGTAGAATGGATACCGAGTTATTGCTTTTTGAAACATATTCGTTTAAAGCTTAGTTGGGCTTTACTTAACAGTACTTTCATTATTGTTAAATTATTCGCGGTACCAAAGGGTGTTTTGTTCGTCATGAGGAAAAGATTGAAAATCATACGTAGTAACTGCGCTCTAGAAGCCGCAACATACGCTACATTTTACAATATGTTTTATGCAGACGTGTCTTTTTGCCTGGTAGTTTGGTGAAAGGTTAATGCATTGTTCCATGTCTTCCACAAATAGTTGATCGCAATAAGTAAGAACAGTTGATTTCTCCAACGAGTCATGCACCAACAAACTCCATCTTATGTAACAGCCAACCTTTATTGGAGAATGTCAATATTCTAGCGTCCTCTGGTTGCACATAATGGTTGATCCGATCCACTTCAACGTCATCAAAAAGTACCTGAAACATAATTATACCGAGTTTACACCAATGGTGATCCACTATCCAGATGACATTTTGTTTTAAATTAAGTTTACTTAGTACATGTGTTTAGAAATGCAAGGTTCTCAATTTGTTTAAGCATTAGTAGTAATCGTCATATGTTTGTGTAAAATATCGCATGGTGTTTGCCGCATTTGCATATGTATTGGATACATGCTATGTAGCATCAGCGATACTATACTTACACTTTATCTTTATACAGGTGAAGTTTGATCATAGGGCAAACTATGTGCAAAGTGCACATATTGGGAGACCACTCGTGTGCAGGTCAAATTGCTGCCACAATCGACAGTTCTTTGTTTGGTCAACTCACTCGCAGCAAACTTGCATACAGATTTCGTTTTTGCTGACATACCCGCTAAGTAAGCACTGTTGATAGAACACTCACTAGTTACCAAATGAATCCAGGTTCGAAATTAGGTCGGCAAGGTTAGGTGCTTCTGTATAATTCGCTATATCAATGTCCTCCATGGACAGCTTGTTAGTTTCAGCTTGTCGGACTAACAAGATATGAATTGTCCTTATTACTGTATTACACACATAATGTTGACCACCCTTTTCCGTAGCAATTGCTATTGTGATATTTTAACAATAATAATATATTTGAATTGTCCATACGTGTGAATATTCATTGTACTGAAATTTAATCAAATAGCAATACAAGCAATGTAAAATTAATGCAAATTAACTAACCATAAATCTTACAAATCCTTTGACATTTCTAAGATAATTTATAAATATATTGTCACGTAGAATGGATTGAAAAAACAACATAACAACTATAAAAGACTTGATGGAATATACTGTATGTATATAACGTACATGAGGCATTATCTAACCTTTGAAAACAAAGGGACGAATACGAAGAACTGATTCAAGTGATGCGATGGATTCCAGGCCTCATTCAAGTACATATATTAGATTATGTCGCGTGGCAGTTAACCGTGACGGAATTGAAACTGGACTCTCTATGTGTCAGCTAATTTATCCCATTCCATCCACAATTATTTTAGAATAGTGTTATTGCACACATACCTGAATTTCGGTAGTCAATGCCTTAAACGTGATTTTATACACCGGCCCGACAGTAAATGGGAATGGAGTGATAAAACCATGATTCACCCAGCCGAACCACCACGTCTTGAAGATTATGTTGTCTGTAAAAACATTTTGCAATTTAAACAGTGAGTATATAAACGACAAATGTTAATTCCGAGGAAAAAAAGTTCAAAGTTGCTACCACCATCACACCAACCAAACTCTTTCTTATTGTGTTTTAAACAATAGGCGTATTTGACAGTGTATTTTCCATTGATCAAGTTCTACGTAGTGGTTCCCCGTTAAAGGTTAACAATAAATTCATAAATATGATACTCTAGTTATTAAGAAATACCAAGTCACAAAAATAGTTTCCAAAGTTTGAACAATTGACATTACCCAAAAGCAGAGATCTCTTCGCCTTACTGTTTATAGGAACGGTTTGGTGAAGGCTATCATGTTAATGTATTCGAATATGCGATTATAGTTTACTGTTAAAATGAATGAAAGCTATTTGATTATGCTAGCGTTTTAGCACAATATAAAAGTAGAAACCACAACTCTGAATAGACTGATAACGACATTGATGTATACGAGCATGCTAGGTTTGAAAACGCATAGAGGTAGGTAGCTACTATGAAGTTAGGCAAATATGAGAGTGACGTTTTATTTTATGTGTACATGTACAATACAACCATTGTCTAAACAGATTAGGTGAATAAAATATTTCTGTTTAACATTTAGGACAATACTTTATATCGTAATAGTGGACTTGACGACTGCATCGATCTATAATTATCTAGTGCTACGAGCATTAATAATGACTTACTAGACGTAGGTTTTAATTCCATGTTTATCATAATCGTTTCTGAATCCCCGGAATACGTATCATAAGAGTCATCGAGGGTATCTAGGAGTCTAATGCAACCGTACCTGAAAGAAATAATGTAACGTAAAATTAATGTAACAAAAGGCATTTGTCATAGTTCTTTTTAAATATTTTGTTTTCAGTTTAATTTGGTTCTGATTGTTGTGCTAACAAACCAATGTAATATAGTGAGGCTCATGTTTGTAAACAAAGCGGTCTGATTACGCGCATGGACAGAGACATCAGCATGTTCCGTGACCTCCCGGTTAGTATTTTCAATAAAAACAAATATAACGACAGACGACGGTTACACACAGAGTCATTGTCGTTGCTAAATCAGTATCAGTTCAAATGTGCCAAGCTAAACTGGATTGATAGAAACGTTACTGTTTTCAATAAGCAACGCTCGAATATTAGCGCAAACGAGAATCTGATGTCTGTCTTAACTCTTTATGAGTCAAATTAAGTAGTGAATGAGTCAGTCAGTTTGGCTCAGCAGGCATCCAATATTTCGTGTGATTCTTACAGAAAATCGCCATCAGGCATCAAATGCTCGTGTGACAGATATGGGAAATACATTGTTTGTCAGAGCTGTCCCCGTACAGGCTAAACACATGAACGACTAACAATCATAAATCAAAGTTCGTCTCAGAGAAATCACATTTCATGTTCAGAATGTTTTGGCTGTGTTACTATGTAAAACCCTCAGCATATACTATTAGTCATAATTAAGCATGGTGAAACTGTGAGCGTACATTTGTATTCATGTTTTCAGACAAACTCTCAACAAACGGTATTAGAGGCGGCTTCTGTAAAATTCAATATATACTTACGAAAAGTCAAGTACAGTGAATTCTATGTACATATCAATATAAGCACCCGCATAAAATGCTATTGGCAACTTCATTGTACCAGCCAGGACCATCTGCAATATAGAATTACTTTTGTTGATGACATTGTTGATGTTCATTGATTTATTCTTTTTGTAAAGTATGTGATCAGATTTCAAAAGAATCAATTTAATTCCCATTCAACCTATCGTATCTACATAGTTTTACATGTTGCAGTAAGATCAAACACGTATTGACCGAGCTACGGATTCACGAACATTTACAAAAATTGCTGTGTTTAGAATTGTTATGGTTGCAAACTGTATTTATCAACAAAAGGTCACACTTTGTATTGACAGATTTTCTCTTGCATTTTTAGCCAAAAAATACGTCTTAAACCACGCGGTATGTCCACACTGAAAACAGCTTGCAGAGAGTGGATGTTTGATTTATTACGAGTACCCATAAATTAACCAAGTTCGTACATAACGCGCACCAGTTCAATGACGTATTCGAAGGACGCAGAGTTAGTGTATTGTTTGGTCTACTTTGTGTGACTTGACCGATTTCACCACAATACGTAGTACATATGTACGCATTTCCTTAATGGTTAGTATGATGTCAGGTATTGTTTGATCATTAATGTAATATTCACTACTATAGAGGCAAACAGTTGGTGTTGTTTATGAATGAAAATGGGGCTAATGTTTGACCTTTTCAACCCACCAAAAGTAAATAAAGACACGCTGTTCTTTTAATCGATGCACGAGAAGCTGATTTCGAAAACTCCGGATCGGGTTCAAGGATACAAGAGCTTATTAAAAACCAAAAACGTCCTACTTTTTTTAATCGATAATTATTCTAGATATCGACATAATACATTAACCATCTTATTGACGGATACATAATTTGTTACTTTCGCGCGAACGTAGCTGGGACTTATAACCCAGGTGAATGATATTGGTGTATAACTACAGTTAGACACGAGGGTTATTTGCCGGAGACAAACGGAAATGGCCGAGCTTTCACGATTGACCGATCACCATGCTTCAGTACTTTTCAAACTGGTTTGAATGTCCATTTCCTTTGTCAATATTTCCATACCACTCGTTAACATGATGTTTAATTAAGAAATAATGAATAAGTACCTATGTGTTATATCGTAGAGTTCGGATGCGTAATTATATACATTGTCTTTATAGAAATATAGATATAGAAACCGCTGCACTATTTTCTTCCTAGGTACGCTATTAAGTTACTTGCCGTATATGTGTTCTGACGGTAATTCACGCACACCTTGGTTTCCTCTATGCGTATATATATACTTTTTATATGAAACTACTGGTTGTGCTAGGATGGTGTATATGTAATTCATCATGCATGTAGTTTGCACTGCTTCTGCATTTAAGTGCTTGTTCAATTGCAATGGTTATATAATTACGTGATGGTTAGCAAATGTATCACAAAAAAGGCATTATATCAATTAGAAGGTTCATATGGGACATAGCATATGTTTAAGCTATGTTCATAACTTTGATATTCCATTAGCTATGACATGGTTATTTTGTGTGATTTTATTTATCCTGGCAATCGGGAGACTCATATGGGCGACGGTCCTCCAGAAGAGGTTATATAGTCATTTTAGTTGCATAAAACAGGAGATGTCCAAGTTCCAGAAACATCCATGGTCTTTTCATATGCCTTGTGTAAAGCATCATATACGGAACTTCGGTTTGTCTCGTCTGTGATTCACTGAAGAGTTATACTAAGGGTCCGCATGTATCTTGGAATGCCCAAAGTTAATAGTCAATGCAGGGACACGTGACCAGTTCTCGGTGGTTTACGATTTCAAAAAAAAAATCCAAAAAAGGAAGCATTTTGTAAGAATGTCGTGAACCAGACTTATTGAACCGGTCGTTACTGGATTTCAAATTTTCTTGAACGAAAATAATTTCGTTATAATTATGGTTAACGTGTCCGAATTACGGAATTTCGGGTTTTAACCATCAGCTGATCGGTATTTTTTACGCAACCGATAATTTTTTTCGCAAAAATGGCTGACGCATGTCCGCCCGGGCTAATTAAAATTCTTAGAAAGATCTACAAAATAATCATCAAAACCCGCCACTACGATCAAAATGTACACACAACTCTCGATTAAAAGAGTATAACACACGAGTTTAGATCAATTTATCGTCGGTAAAGTATCGTACTGAACACTTTCGTACCACTTCCCACCGTTCGTCATTTTTTTCGTTCTCAACACAATTCGTACCCGGCACCATTTGTAAATTATTTTTCGGATTGTTTTTTCGATGCTCATCCGAGAAGGTACCCCCAGTCGACATGCTATCTTACATGACACTTGTGTCAACAAATAAAACATACATGTGGAACAATAAAAGGGCAATCATGGTAGATTCCTGCACTAACTCGTGATCTTTACATCTTTATGCACACATTTGTATTTTAGACCAAAACGTTGATTTTTCTGACATCTCTGGGCTAGTGCCTACTTTTGTACTCGTTTTGTACAAGGAATGTCCAGTGTGAGGGATCCGCATATATATGTTACAGAACTCGTACCATTCATATGAAAAAATATCATATATACTTCTTACCGGAGGGTCATAGCTTTCAGTAACTCGCTTTTTCTCGAAATACGTTGATCCAGTATCAAAGGTCGGTGCTGATCCCCAATCCCAGTCTAGGCTCGAGCACGATTTTGTAGTATCTATCACTGTTGCTAAATAATTCCTGTCTGCTGCATCACGTGCACATGCCAACTTTCTAACACCATTACCCGAAGTCCTTGCATATTTTGTGTGTACAATTGCTCCATTCACCAATGATATTGCGATGCAAACTGCGTTCAATTGTATTTTCAGTTTCAAATGCATCGTGATATTCATGCCTTTTTCCTGTATTTTGTCGATCTATTCGTTAGACTGTCCTACACCACGCATCACTTTTACATATTGTATCAGCAAGCAAAATACGCCCGGTATAGCTTTTTAGCTTTTTTATTTGATATAAAATCACGTGGCAGGAAAATTGGCTAAGTGGTAACCAAACACACAGTAAGTTTTTATTTTATTTATAAGTACTCAAAACTTTGCTTTGATGGGTCGATGTTACTTCAATATGGGATTATCTAATTGGCAGTCAAACACGTGTTCTGAATTAACTATGGAACTCGATCGATCAGTGTCACAACCTGGTGGAAGGTACATACTGAGAATAAGTTAAAATTAATGCAATAGCAAATATTTACACCCCCCATTGAAATGGTCCTAAATTTGTAGCATGAAAACACATGTAAATGGCCATATATAATCATGTACATTGTAGCACGGGTTTTCCTTTAAAATTCCGTCTAGCTTTGCAGTGTCAATTGAGGAAACCTATCCTGCGTTCAACAAAAAAACACGTGATGCACGTTTCGTACATGTTAGGTACCAGGTACGAAACGTGCGTCACGTAACGTTTCGATGAACACAGGGCTGAAGTCAAACAAGCCGCCTAAACGACAGGTAATTACCTTTACCGCGGTTTGTATATCAAGTAATCGTATGTTGACATCATTACAATACTTCCTTTAATTCAAACCCAACAGATTAAATGAGTGTTTATGTTCAGTGTAGCAATAACGAGGCTTTTACACCAACCAGTTTAAGGAGGAAATGTAAGCTTTCCTCGAAATAAAGCATCCTTATCAGCAGCTTGGCCGTTTTCTTCAGCACCCTATGGAATCTTAGAACAGAAGGCGGCTTCGGTTGTACCACGTGTGTTAAGAACTGCAAGTAACAGCTTCTAAAGGTCAATTTGAAGGACAAGGACATCACTATTTGAACTTAATGAATACAACCAACTCTATGCTGTTTATCTTTAGCTCCCCGTCACATAGTGACAATCTGACATTTTATGATCGCTTTTCGCCCGTCCGTACGTGCGTCCTTCCGTCTGTCAACAATTCATTCAAACAACTTCTCCGAAACCACTACTCGGACTATGCCTTGGTTGGTCCTTTCTAAAATAGCTAAAATAATTGACATCAATGCAGAACTTTGGCAACCTATTGGTAAATCTAGCACTAAGAGGACCATCTGCCCCAGTAACGCTCGCCTGTTCACGTTTATCCAGTAAAACAATTTTCAAACAGGAATTCTGACTTTTGGATGTTATAGCACAGGAACCTGATATTTTAAAATATATGGCCCAAACACTATCCAGGTCCCACGCATCTTGTCGCCACGCAATGGACGCACAGATGATTGATATCTGTTGAAATATGAGGATTAGCGAGTGTGTACGTTGTAATATGTTAATGGTAAGCATTGCATAAGTTTGATATCCGTATCCGGTGACTGTCTGAGCCGGAGTTTCTAGTTGCTACCGTGTTGTAAATGAGTTATTTGTATAAGCGATGGGTGGGTGGGGTACGATCGGTTTCATTCCTGTCTATTTTCTATACAGGTGATTGTCAGTAACGGAGG
This sequence comes from Spisula solida, assembly GCA_947247005.1. NCBI lineage: Eukaryota > Metazoa > Mollusca > Bivalvia > Venerida > Mactridae > Spisula > Spisula solida. Next base: position 23,868,294 of record OX365945.1, on the reverse strand, counting down.
CTGGATAGTGTTTGGGTCATATGTTTTAAAATACCAGGTACCTGTGGTTATAGTTACCCGAGTTCTGCATGGATTATAAATTATGAGGGCCACTCAAGGAACCTTATTATCAATTTATAATGAAATCAAACCAGTACTGTTAGGTTAAATTAGAAGAGATGAAATTAGAAGATTAACAATGCCGACCCTAACTTAAAAAAATACATCTATCCCCTCTTAAGTGTTTGCTTGACTTAATCGATGAATGAGCGTGCATGATTCTCTTCGTCTAGTCCATGAAGAACGTTTTATTTTTCAAAATTGAGCTTCTCCAAGAAGTAATTTGAAGCCACTGCGCACGTGAACGTAGACCATATTGCTTCTGTGTGAAGCCCGTGCAAGTGGACGATGTGCGCCTCTAACCATGGAATTTGGGCAGGGTTTTGGCGCCAACTACAGTCTAGTTCGTTTGTCTACGCAGCTTGTCCAAACGCCAAAACCAAGCGTTTGAGTAGTTTCAGAAACATAATATTAAGTCAGACAGGGAAGGCAGCACTCAATTTAACCAGTCGAGCACAGAAAGCATTAAAACCACGCAATGCACAATGCCCAACTGAACCAACCGAGCATAGAAAACATAAAACATATACAGGGCACACAGCCCAACTAAACAAGTAAAGATCCGCCAACTGGTGAAAAGTATAATGCATTAGTTTCAGCTATCAAAAGCTGAATGCGCAAGCTGAGTGACCCAGTTTCCACAGTAAAACGACTGTAATGCCTAGTTTTAGCTGTCAGAAACCCTACAAAGAAGAAGTGCCCAACGCACAAGAAAATGATCCGCTCTAGTCCCAACCGTTAAAAAGCTGAATGGAATAGTTTCAGCAAACAGAAGGCGGTATGGTATGCCCACGCTGAATGACCTAGTAACAACATTAAAACTTTTTTTCGCGCAATTTGTCCATGATTGTGTAGAACAATGTAGAGGCACGTAAATCACGTGTTTCTTGGGATTTTAACTACTGTCGGTTCGAGTTCGTGAAACGTTTTCTTCAAGGATTTATAACCAGTCATTTCGTTCCATTAGGTTAATTAAAAATCCTTGAATAAACGTTCACAACCACATAACCTTTACCTTTTAGTCATAGTGATCATATTAGATAAGATTGAGATGAAAAATATATCTCTTGCATTATAACGTGCCGAAACTAACATAATATTGTATGTGCCTGGAATTTATTTTTAATTATTGATTTATTGTCACGTACTAATGCGGCATCGAGATATTTGCAATTGCATTTTCATTACAATGATTCAAATTACGGACATTTTACCAATTTGATCACAAAATGAATTAAACGATGTTCGAATGGGCAAAGTAAATCTTTAAATAGGTGTCAAATGAAAATACTCAAATGCTAAAAAGATGCACAAATGAATGTAACTAAGCACACTTAGGGTGAAAGTGTACATCTAAAATCAATCAAAGTACTGAAGTACTGTTACTGGGGGAAATCGCAATTCTGGGTATTATAGGGTTTCACATTTATGGTACTGAATTTTAAAACAAATGTTAATATTGTGACAAGGTTTCTGAGACGCGATAGCAGCTGAATCATTCAAATCAGACCTCAATAGACCCATCACAATACTAGAACTCATGAAGGCAATGCACCTGCTGTAGTTCTAAGTAATATGTCACAATGTGTGTTCGGTTCCAACGTGTTTCGTCGTGTTTTTCGTTCTTCACTGACATATAGTTTCATAAGATGCTCGTTAAATGAATTATCAAACATCGAATGTACCTGCGGACATCAAGATGTACCAGACTGAGTTCTGGTATATATTTTTGCAGGTCAGACTCGCGTAATGAATAGAACAAAAAACATTTAATTAAACGTTTCTGTGCAAATTATTTTGATGGAAGTAAACCAAAAGAATGCAAGAAATGGAATAATGCATCAATGGGCGCAAGAAAATATAAGCTAGCGTCTAAAAACTTCACAAAGTCATAATTCCACAACTCTTCAACTGCATAATTATGTAAATTATAAACCATCCGGATAGGATACGATTCGCGAGAACGAATAAGATAGGGATCGAAACACAAAAGACGATATGGTCTGGATTTTCGACGGGAAATTGTATACACAGCAGCGCACGGACAAGGGTTGGCCTAACGACAGACGCAAACTATTCAAGTTCGCTGATGATCTATGGCAATTCAATGGACCAAACGTCGATCAATACTATTAACACGGGCGCAAGAAAATAAAAAAAAACTAGAAACTAAAAACTTATTCCAAAATTATACCTGGGTACGAACTGGATATGGTACGAATAGCGCGAACGAATAAGATGGGGACGAAACATAAATAACTCATATGGTCTCGACTTTCGGCGTGAAAATTTATGTAACAGCGCTAGGAAAAGGGTTGATCTAACGGTAGATCCAAACTATTTAGCTGAATATCTCTGGTAAGTTAAAAGGACGAAACGTGGATAAATACTATCAACAAATGCAAAATATTGTAAATATTAAAGAACAAGCGCACGTTAGATTAGGAGTTTCTAGCTAAACTGTAATATGAATGTTAAAACCACAAAATGTGAAAAGTTCGTCTGCTCAACGGGTTACTTTTAACAGTGACATTTTTATCGCCCCTCAAAAATCATTAGTCATTTTACAGCGCGTAGGAATTTATTCGCACAAATACATTTTCTCATCCAAACAAGCTTACAAAAAGTTCACACAATACGAACAAATAAAAATATATTAAATTGTTAAAAACAAATGTTCTCATAAATGGTCGAAAATTACGATATTGGTTGAGATTTGCAGGCACTTCTTTCTTGCTCGGATGAATTGGTCGAGGAGAAATTACATCGTTAAAATCGTAGTGATTTCACGATTGTATGTAATACAAATACTGGGGTTCCCCCAGTAAAAAGTCATATCCTTATAATAGTTAGTACCATTGGAAACTAAAAGCTATTTGCAATGCAATGGTACACCTTATTTGGCGTTGGTGTTGGCGTCATGAATGACGTTGCTGTTGTCTCATCGAGAACGTTTTGTAAATGTTACAAATGGTAATGCGTATGACAATGTGTGCAGCGAGTGTTTGCGTTTATCGGAACCATAGTATAGTTATTGTTTATTCTAATAAAAGCTCCGCGAGTCGCATGTGTCGCCTGACGAAATGCACATTTGTCATGGAAAACTATCCAGTATTGGGCTACATATCAGACTCACAAGAGTTGTCTAGTCATCTGAACTAAAAACGACAAAGCAATGCTCTGGACAAAAAAATGTCCTGATAAAATCAATCTGAAGGGAATCATTCAAACACTACACAAGCTAGAGTTATGATTCTTGCGCACTGCACTTCATGTCACAGCAAAGAAACATGCATTCCTATTTTTGAGTCATTAATAGTTATGGTGACAAAGTTATGCCACGGACAAAAAATGCTTATAAAACCAATCAAAGGGAAAAAATTGAAAAATGGCACAAGGTATAGTTACGGTTATTGTGTACTGCACTTGGACTTTTGGTAAGAAACATGCATACCAAGTTTCAAGTCATTCAACCTCATGGTGACAAAGTTATCCTCCGGACAAGAAATGCTCAAATTAAATCAACCCAAGGGAAATAATTAAAAAACGATGCAAGGCAGAGTTATGGTTCTTGCGCACTGCATTTCGGCTTATTGCATGAAACATACATACAAAATCTTGAGTCATTTGAACTTAAGGTGACAAAGTTATGCTCCGGACAAGAAATGCTCTAATAAAATAAATCAAAGGGAAATAATTCAAAAACTATGACAGGTAGAGTTATGGTTCTTGCGCACTGCACTCCGGCTTATTGCAAGAAACATGCCTATCAATTCTTGAGTCATTTGAACGTAAGGTGACAAAGTTATGCTCCGGACAAGAAATGCTCTAATAAAATCAATCAAAGGGAAATAATTCAACAACTATGACAGGTAGAGTTATGGTTCTTGCGCACTGCACTCCGGCTTATTGCAAGAAACATGCATACCAATTCTTGAGTCATTTGAACTTAAGGTGACAAAGTTATGCTCCGGACAAGCAATTTGTGACGCCGCCGCCGCCACCGCCGCCGCCGCCGCCAAAGTAACACCTATATGTCGCCTTTTCAGGCGACACAACAAAACCTGCTGTTGATAGCATTTTACAGCACTGGTTCTGCGTAAAGTTCATTGTGTAAGTACGTTTTGTAAATACATATACATGTATTGTATGTTTAATATGCATACTAGTTCACTTGTTTGTATTACATGTATACTGAGTACATCTAGAAACGCAACACTGGGTCTACTGTCAATGGTTTTTCAACCTGAAGACTAACAATCAAAAGTTACATTTACTTGAAGCTGTTGTATTCCATTATCAACACATCTGTATTATTTTATCTTATAGAGCTACAGTTAGGTGAAGAACAGTGCTTCGGTGTATAGAGCGGCCGAAAAGTAACGAAACACAAGTTTATAAAATCGCTATATTTTTAGAATCGTTGTTTTAAGTGAAGAGGTAAATTATCGGTCAAATATTGACTGATTACTTATTCATCATGTCCAACATGTTGCCTAGTAGTATTAGCAGCAGTTGTGAACGTGTTTTGAGCTGCGTAAACGGTGCACGTGGAAATCATAATTTTGTTATTCTATCGGTGCATGGGATTTACGTAACACGATCAATAAAATTTGGATGATGGCCAGATACACAAAATATAAATATGTACAATGCAAGTTGGAAAAAATCGGGAATAAAAACGTTGCGTTTCTAGATGTACTAAGTATACTGACGTCAAAAAGAAACGCTACACCTAACTAAATGTTCGAATATTTCATACGTTAGGACAGTAACAATATAATTTCTGCTCAAAGACTAAAATATAGAGATGTGCAAACATGTCTGCAAATTCTCATTTGAAATTATCGCCCTTGATATGTTCAAAATTACGATACAAAAATGTCAGTATCGCGTATGCCCTCCATGTCCTACAACAACTGCTTGCAATCTTCGCCTAATTGATCCATACAAACAGCACGTACCTTGAGATAGCGTGCATACGCCTAATGTTAAGAGTCTGTAATGGCTGAACGTTTCGTAGCTAACGTTTAAACGAACGTAAACGGTTATTGTAAAACATCACAGCCCGACCACAATTACTTTTCACATGAGAAGAAGTCAGATGTGACGTTGTCAAGCCGACACGCGGATGACGTTAACGGATATAAAGGTCTTGTGGTACAGAGGTCACACGCTGTGCATCTGAGCGTGACCTATCTGATAAGTTTCTAGTGATATTTACGTGTTGAATTAATCAACTTCAGCATGTAACTGCGCTTTTGTCGACCGGAAATACCTCTTGGTAAAGGAGCACGGGACGCACGTTAGAATCGTGCATCGTACTATACCTGGACCATATCGGGATTTGTTCTCGCTTCGGTAGGTGCGCTTTTAGCTAAATATATGGTGTGTCGATAATCACGGGAATATTATGGAAAATAAAAAAAGTTATTTACTTTTTCAGTATATATTTAGTGAAAATCGCTTCTAACATGTCTGACCATTTAAGCAAAGTCGATCATTTTAGAGTGAATGCTGTTTTAAATTTGGAAACATTTCTATCTCCAAAACTGAAAAATAGTGTTCAAGAAAACGGAACAGTTGTGTTGTCAATAACTGTAACCAGCGCGTTGATGAAACGAATACAGACGGCTCATGAGCAGTCAGGTCTAACATACATTTACATCTTCAATTCACAAATCCAATGTTTTCAGCTTTGCTCTTCTGACAAGCTGAAAAAAACGTTTTAATAACATTGCAAATATTGTAAATAAATCATTGAAAAAAACAGACTTAATGGAAAAAACGCTATACTTTCCTCAATCAGAAAACCTCATTCGCTATTAACAGTCATGAGGTGTACAATGTTAAAAGCACAACGGTACAACAGAATCCCTCAAAACTGGAACGAAGGTGTTATTCACTGCTTAAAGACATCGAAAACTGCAGAACGAAAATTTCGAACGATACATAGAGTGTGCCAATTTGTTATTTAGTGAAAATAGCTTGAAAAAGAAGGTTGATCAGGTATACAAACAAACCAAGATTACGTTAGCAGCAATGAAAAATTGAATGCTACAGTGAGTGACCAATTTGATAATATAAATCACGCGAAACAGGACAATTCCGAATTACAAACGTCAAATCAACAACTGCAACGGTACGGTAAGAAATTAGAACAGACGCTTCCACATCTACGTAAACTGAACGAATGTGTATCAGTGGCAAACCATGCACGACAACTACGAACATTTGCAACCATGGCCGAGAAAGCTCTATAGTTTGCACTGTCATTCGGCTGGACATCAAAAACAATACTGTTTTCATCTTCACACGGTAATGATATAGATGTATGACTTCATTGACAAAGTACAAATTATTAAAGGTGGAGGAGAAACATTAGTTACGTCAGCTGATTCACATTCTTTTTAGATTTTCCATCATCGACGCCGCATATCACGCACTTTGTATGACAGATAAATCCTTGCCGAAGAATTACCTCAAAGTTAAAGAAAGATCTAATATGAACAGTATGTTTGTATAGAGCGCACACCGGTTGAGAAATGTATGTATAGAAAATGAATTTACCTGTTACATAAGGACTAATAAGTTGGAAAACCAAGAAAGTGTTCAAGTGAAACTGGCGGAAGACGGTTCGAAGGTCAGTCGTATTTCAAGCGTTGTCTTTCCCCGATTCAGAACAATGTTTCAGTCTCCAGTATCAGAACTGTCGCTGTCATTAGTTTCAACGAAAATCATAAATATTTTTGCATTTTTGCGAGTTATGCATGTCCGTGTTGCTACGGCAACAACGAACAAAGAAGGACATATAGGAATAACTTATATTCTATGAAAACGCGAACATGAAATGAACATTTGCGCAACTTCAGAAAAGAATATCAAGGGAAGAAAAAATAAACCGTCTGTCCATACAGAGCCATCAAATATTGTTCCAGATGAACTCACTTATTCCTCAGAATTTCTGATATATTATTTCAGAACATGACTGATGATTGTCGCCATCTTGATGATAGAGCTCATGTATTGAACGTAATACCGATTGTCAAAGCTGTGAACGAGTGTAGTGTTAACTTCTACATATGGAAAGACGCGTCTGGTTCACCACAGTTTAAGTTATCAACGGGTGGTGATTATAAAAACCTGTTAACCCCCCCCCCCCACAACAACGAAACGTTAATTGGCACTGTTTATTTGATAATAGATTTCACTATTCAGTTACTTGTAAACAAACAAGTATAATCCTGTCCCGTTAATCAGGTGGATGTTTCGGCATAGTGAAAATGTGGATGGATACATTCCTCGGTTTAAAAGGGGAGTATATATATGTATGTTTTATTGTATCATGTCCCTACGTTCTACGACGTACATGGTGGAGTCGGACGATTCAGCGGTCAGGGTGTGGAAACAATAAATGGCCTAATCAAACAAATTCAACAGAACCGGAGCAATAAATGTGACCAGACCGTCGACGACCTGAAGACTAGAAAAAGAATGGAATATTTGATTGCGAATGACTGGCAAAGCTCTATAAAAAACACAATTAAAAGTATTTGTCAACAACAATACGAGGAAAACAAAAAAACAAAAGACAAAGAATAAATTTCGAAATATCACTGATCTTCTCATGAGCAGTTCGAGAAAGAATATGAAATACCCATTATAGTTATGTCAACAGAGGAAGTGAAACAAAAACTGAAAAAGTTAGGGAAAGCATGACAAATAAGTACAGCTACTGAAAAATAAGATGAATGAATAAATGAATGTCAGACTTTGTATTTTGAACAAACATTGTTGAGATGGAGACATATATTTATCGCTATCTTATCCAAGATAAAAACAAAAATGTACCCTTCCTATATATGCAATTTGTATTTTAATATTTATGAAGATATGATAAAATAAATGTGCAATCAATAAAAACAACTAAAAGATTATATTAAGTCAGACTGGTAAGCCAGCACTCAGCTTAACCAGCCGAGTACAGAAAACATAAAAACACCAGGTACAATGCCCATCTGAACCAGCCGAGCACAGAAAACATAAAAAAATATACAAGGCACAATGCCCAACTAAACAAGTTATGATCCTCACATGACCAAGCTGTCGAAATTCTAAATGAACCAGTTTCAGCAATCAATAACTGTGAGTTAAGTTCGTATAAATTTAAATCCCCTACAATACGAAACAGATTTTCTATTACCGATTTAAATTTATATGTTATTCAACTCGATCACACTCATCAAACGCAGATGCATATTCATTATTTCTTAAATATAGATTTATCGATAGTATAATATATTTAGTACAATGTTTTTGTATGTAACAGTCGCCGTAGTTAGGTTTATTTACTTTTACCATGCCATGTTGAAACCAATTAGCAAGTTTCCGGTTTTTTAGAATGATCTTTATTTGTCAGCGTATCAATAAAACGTTGGAAGTGCTGACGGCTTGAGGCTTACACAGCTCATGTATATCACATATGAATGTATAATTATGGACCTAACATGCTTGCACTCTATATCGTTACGAATATTATTAATCGCGCTCAAACGTTTTCCATATTACGTATATTGCATGCAGTTCACAAAAAGTTACATTCGAACCTTTATATCCTTAGGACGACCAGGCTTTTTTCGGGCCTTCTTGAAATTCACATGGTCCCTATATTCCGTCCTTGAGACGTTATTGACTTGCAACACTTGAGATAAACTCGATACATCCGGATGCTACATACACGACCGAAAGTGAAAGAAGGCAACAAGAGTAAAGGTCAGCGGAAATGACGATGTGACAGTGACCCTTAAAACAAATGCTGATTTTATAAATTTGAGTTTCGTTATTTGTCTTCCGCATTATACATCCAAACACTATTCGCTCCTAAACGTAGCACTATGTGATCAACTGTGTCAGGTGTATTGATAATGGAATGCAATAGCATCAAGTAAATGTAGTTTGATTGTCTACAGTCAGGTTGAAAATATATTGACAGTAGACCCTGGCAGTGTTCGGTTTCTAGGTGTACTCAGTATGTGTGGAAGCTTTATTGCAAAGCTTTGGGGAATAAGGAAGCCAAATTTGCACCTTTCTTAAGCGTTGATAAAACTACCAAATCTGTTTTGGAGAAGAAGAACACTCCTATTGTTTGTATATTGCGGTATATATTCAGGTTCCCCGAAAACATTTTCGGGGGATAATATTGTTGCCGCTTTGTCCGTCTGTCAATTCGTTCAACTGTTCGTAGAATTATTTTCTTGTTGATTTTCATAACTTGTACTTCTAACAGTTTGCATCGTTTTCCAATTTTTAAATGGCCGTGTATTATGTAGTTCTGGATACCATAACTAAATGGTCTTTTATTTACACTGACGTGTCAGCCTTTTAGTTATGGAATTATCCTCTTCAATCATCGACTGTTTAAGCTTAACGCCTAAAATGCATGTTCATTGTTCAAAAATCGCCCAAAAGCTATAATTTACGTACACATGTAATATTTTTCAAATGTTTTGTCTTAAAACAGTCAATGTAACACCTACTGATAATCATATATTGCTTAAAGTTTATTTACTTCCGCGTTTGATCAGCTTCGGCGGCCATTTTGAATAATTAATTTATCGCAGGTGCGTGCGAGAGCTGTTTTCGAAAAATCCGTTATTTCATGAAAAATCGTCGAAAACGTCTTAAAATTAAATAAAACCTTTAGATATACCTTTACATAAGAAATAAACACGTTATTTTTGCTATAAATCATGTAACTCCCATTTACACAAATAAATATTGCAATTTACGCAGCCGACAATCAAAACATTGATCACGTGGTTCGTTTCGGAACACTTTTGTTATTATCCCATTCAAATAAATGGCGATTGTAAACGAAAACATTGATATTGGACAGGTTTGAAACAATCGACGGAATTGATGGTATTTCTTGCGAAACATTTTGTTTTTTTGGGGTACATTGATAGAATATGGTCCAATTGATAGGGTATAAATGATTATTTTGTTGAAAACGTGCGTTTTGTCACAAAACGAACGCGACTCAAACTGAGTCGTTGAGCTGTTGGGTTTCAAAGAACAAACGGCTTTGACGATGAAATGGAATGATCATTGTATACCTGTATCCATGTAATCAAACGAACTAATTATTTGCATTTTATTTTGTGTTTAGAAGTTTAAAACCAATTTAAAACAATAGTATTTTTAACACTGAACCGCCCTTGTTTACATTACTTGACCGACCTTCACATAACCTGCAGCTGGTACTGTAACAGGTCATATAAAGTTCAACATTGTTCTTGGGTAGAGTATATTGCACAACGAAAGCTATGGAATAACTGAAAGGCGAGTACTGTATGGTACTATAAGTTTAACACAAGAGAACAGTGCAATAATTTAAAATCGAGCATAACCTTTTGTGAAAAGAATACAACATATTCTTCTATCAAATTGTAGTATTTCATTCACCCCTGAGAAATTTATAAAGATTTCATTGCTTGTTAAATAGGTCAAAATCCAAGCTAGACAGCTAACGCTAAAATATGGCCATTTCTCTAGAGCATAATTAAGTCATTTATCGTGGGATTAGAAAATGATGAGGCACAAATGTTTACCACTACCAGACAGTGTGGCACGCGAAACATTACGCCAATACCTCAAAGGTCAAGGTCACACATGGAGTTCAAGGCCAAAAATGGCCATAGTTGAGCTACCTTGTCCATTGCATAACTAAGTCATTTATTAAGGGATTTAAAAAAAATGTGGGACGAATATCTACTACTACCAGGCGGCGAAACATTACGTCAATATCTCAAATGTCAATGTAACACTTGGAATGCAAAGGTAAAGAATTGCCATAACTGAGTTTGTCCGGAGCATAACTAAGTCATTTATTGTGGGATTTATAAATCATTTGGCACATATGTCCCCTACTCCTATACAGTATAGATGAACCCATTAGTGTTCTATCCTATACATATAAACTGTTGAACTATCTTCTAAATATATGATTGCTACTTCTATTTTACAGTTATGCAGGGAAGAGCAATCGAATGGCTATCTAAACGTTCCTCTAAATCAGACTGTAAAGAGAGCTGCTACTTATGTCAGCGTCCGCGTCAGAACATACATACACGGTCAAACAGAACTGAAAGAGAATCGACCACCTAAATTTGTGATAGACGACTTCGACAGAGAGGTTATTAGTCCAACAGAAAATATTCTGTCATTAAAAGGTTAAAGGGAATTTATGAGCTTGAAAACACAAGATTACGTTTCCATGCATCAGAGTCAGGATATACATACGGGCAGACAAATAGAAAGAGAAACATCGAAGGAGGGAGGACCACCTTAATTTGTGATAAACAACTTCAACCGAGATGTCATTAGACGAACCGTGCACGATATAATTTTCGACATTAAAAGTAATTTATAATCTTGTTAAACACAAGATGGCGTTTACTGGCAACGCTGGCATACTGAGAAAGGTATTAAAGCAGGTTGGTTGACTCTTAGTGGATACGCTGTGAAAGCAATCGCTGCCTTATTACGGAACGTTCTGACATTGCGAACGCCAGGGTAGACTTTTTACGAAATATGAAACAATTCCATGAAGAAGGGCGTACAATTGTTTACACGGACAAAACGTTTTGTACACTCAACGCATTGCATGAACAAATGCTGGCAGTCGAAGGACATAACTATGATAATGCCTTTTACCAGATGGGAACGCCTTATTATTGTCCACACTGGTCAAACTGGAGAGATTATATTTTTAAAGCTCGTTCGTGTACTGACGATAACCATTCAGAAATGAATGGAAATAACTTCTAAAAAGTGGATGAATTAGACGTTTATACATAACCTGTCTACCCGTTCAACGCTATCTATATCATAACTTACCAGAAGACAAATGTCCGACACAGACATTCACTCTTCGCTTGATAGGCTTGGGAAAACTTTACACCAACAATGGTGAATTGTTGGAGTTGGAGTTATGCAAGAGTAGCATGATACCACCTAAGTACATACTCGACTCGACTTCCAAAATACCATGCAGAACTAAATGCTATACAACTTATTTGGGCTCACGTGAAGCGACAAGTTGCTGCATCAAATGTATCATTTAAAATAAAGGATATTCAGCAGCTTACAGAGGCAGAACGTTCTTTATTAGCCACCCGCATGAGATGTTGAAGTTTGAATATGTCATCGAGAAACTTATCATAGATATGAGCGATGAAGAAGGTTCGGATACTGCTACATCTGAGACAAGTGAAATCGGCTCGACTAGACATCGACAATGAATGCACAATGTATGCGGACGAAGCCATAGATACTGCAATCGAAGGTTCATCTACAGACAGTGTTTCGGGAGGCTGGCTTTCGTCATCAACTGAAACATTTGATGAGGACACGGTCTCTGTATCGGAGTGTAAATCTTTATGATTCAACTTATCATCTATAATAATTAGAAGAAGAACTGTTCATTTATTTCATGTTATATTTATTACATGCCAATTTTATGAAAGTATATTGAAATAAAATTAAAGAATATACCATTATAAATAATAAAATGAAATAAAACAAAACAAAATATCGATAAGGCAGTCCAAAAGACGGCTGTAACCCCCGCCGCATTAATGAACAGTGCAATTGTCCAATAAGTTACACATTTGCTATGAGTTCATGCAATTTGGCCCAAGCGTTAAAAAATTAAGGAGCGGATATGAAATGTAAGGTTCAAACCTTAGACCTTTTAACAGTGACCTTGCCCTTGAACCGGGATGGTTGGAGGTTGGAATGTGGGTTCTGTATGTCATTTTTATTAGTTACACATTTGGTATCAGTTTCATGCAATTCGGCCCAGGCGTTAAAACGTTATGGACTGGACACGAAATGTAAGATTTAAACCTCTGACATTGAACTGTGACCTTGTCATTGAACCGTTGAAATGTTGGTTCTGCATGTCGGCCTTATTAGTTATACATTTGGTATGAGTTTCATGCAATTCGGCCTAGCCGTTAAAAAGAGAGCGGACATAAAATGTAAGATCTAAACTTTTGACCTTGAACAAGCATGGTTGGAATGTGGGTTCTGCACATCGTCATCATTAGTAACATACTTAGTATCAGTTTCATGCAATTCGGCCAAGGCATTACAAGGTTATGGAGTGGACACGGATTGCAAGATTCAAACTATGTTTGGGATATGGGTTCTGCATGTCCTCTTTATTAGTTACACATTTGGTATGAGTTTTTTGCAATTCAACCCAGGCATTAAAACACGAATGTAAGATTCAAACCTTTGACCTTGCATTGTGACCTTGACCTTGAACCCACATGGTTGGAATGTGAATTATGCACGTCGTCTTTATTAGTTACACATTTGGTATGAGTTTCGTGCAATTTGGCCAAGGCATTAAAAAATTAGAGAGCGGACACGATTTTGTTACGGCCGGACGGACGCACGAACACACGGACGGAGACCATTCCTATAATCCCCTCCCACTTCGTGGCGGGGGATTAAAAATAGTGAGGTTAAGGCGAAATAAATAGTATTAATTTTAAGATTAGATAAAAATATTACTACGCCGAGATCCGAACTAAAATTACGTCGCACAGTTTAAAGCGCTGTGCAGTAGTCAGCAACTTTATCCATGGACTACATCCATTGAAACCCTGTATAGTTGGCTAAACGTAATTTGGCCGGGCTAAAGGACAAGGTCCACAAAAAGCTTATTTCGGCCCTGTGATTATTAAAAAAAAATGCACGTTCCTAAAAATGTGTCCTATAATTCTAATAACATAATACTACCTGTGTAAAAAATGAGCATGCATATCCAAATGTCCGATGTAATCCGTTGATTGCTATGACCGGGGTGGTAGTGTAGACAGTGAACGAAAAGAAGAAGAGCCGTTGATAAAACTGCAGAAAATATGTCATGTTGTTTTTTGGCCCTTTTCACGATTATTTATGACATAAAACCTTCCAAAAAAAACACGATGACAAGTCTTCCTAAAGTTTTATTTTACATACTGAGTGTTCTGCATATTTTAAATACATATGTTCAAAACAAGAAAGTGTAGAAAGAATGCCATCGTGGTTTTGGGGAAGGTTTTACGTCATGAAAATGACCCTTTTTGTTAAACAGGACATATTTACAGAATATTTGTCGACATATGACAAGGAAATAGGGATATGTTTGCTTAAATTTTGAAAAGTCGGTGTTAGTTTATTAAAAATATAGGACACATTCATAGGAAAATGTATTTTTGACAAAACACAGGGACAAATTAAGCCATAAATGTACCTTGTCCTTTAGCAATAGTAAATAAACACTACAATAACCTTCACATCAAAAATTATTATTGGGTCAGAACGCAACTTGCAACTTGCAAATTTCAATTTCATATTTTCAGTAAACCTAATATTACTAGAATCTTAATCTTTTTTGTTCTCCATATTTGGTTTAAGAGAATATAACATGTTTACAATAATTTTTAGCAAACAATAACATGTTAACACAATGTATAGCAAACCAAAATCTGGTTATTGTCTAACATTAGTTATAGCTCTGACCTTATCAAAAACGAAATACAAGATACAGATTAACGAATCAATTAATACGTAATTTGCGGAGTGGAGATGTCCTTGCTGAGACGGATACTGAAAAGGAAAGCTGATCAACGGATTATGTTGAGAGGGTCTTCTCAAAAGAATATTAGACATATCTAACTGATTGACTGTCTAATCACCCGTGCGTTTAGGGAAGAAAATACTGGGTAACGTTTTAAACAAACCATAGGTGGTCGCATAGTTTTTTTCATCATTTGGTTGTTGATAATTTATAGGCTACCAACAAACTATAATGGTAAAAATCGATACGACCACATGTGGTGTATCTAACGGTATGTGATGTGTGAACACGCTACTGGGGGATTAACTAAAACTAGAGTTATCACTGTCGCGAGCAGGGCCACGTGGTAGCATGCCAGACGAGGAGGAGGGAAACGAAAAGTTATGCAGTATAGTATTGAAATCAGTCAAAAAAGTTAAAGCTAGAGTTGCCACCTTTTGCTACAAATGTGTGAATTGTTTTTTGCTCCACATACATGTACTTACAGTCGCAGTCAATACCAGTAAGTATGGCAAGTTTCATTTGAATATCTTGAACCGTGTTTGAACTATAGCCAAAGTTTAGGTTTTTGAAGCTGAAAAGGGGCATACGAGGGACGTTCAGAAATAACGTAGACTTTTGCTGTAAAACAATCAATGTTGTAGACAGATTATATATGAACATGTTTTTTGAAATCGGAATTATCTGGCCATCAGATGGCATATTTTTCAAAACATTTGTATAGATATTATTGGTAAATAACCATGGTTACGCGTACCCGGGACAACCCATTATTCTTCACTTTGTGTCATTACTTTCACTGCTCATAGTATCCTTTCAGGATAAAATATCTGTTTAAAACTCCGCCAATATATCATGCGATGTCAAAACACTGTACATAGACGTTTTAGTGACATTTAAACGTTATGGATAGAAATACATAACATGTGAATAGCTCTGCAATCTATAACGTACGTCATGACGTTATTCATTAACACAAACATTCGCGCAGTGATAACTAATAAAGGAACTAATAAACTGAAACCTCCAATATGATCAATAATATGCATAGGACGAGTTCTGGCAGTCATAAGTTGGTCTTAAAATAATATTACAATGGTATGAACGAGATGGAGGTTGCATTATAACACCTATAGTCACAACGTTGACGTTTATTACGTCGTATGTTTCAGGAATAAAAACGTAATGTACAGTCTAGAAAGAAATAGACGAAATATATGCAATAATCAGCAAGCTACCACCAACATTATCGCACATTACGATCACAGTAAGTATAAAGGCATTTTTGAGAAGGGCATTGGGTGTCAATTGTTATATTCGCGACTTGGTGAAGTGATCGTTATTTAATCGACATCGACATTGTAACGTCACTGACGTCATTTGTGTTGCCCCGGGTGCGTGGTAGTGACTGGTTTTGAGAAGCTATAATTTATGACGGACTTGTTTCAGATATTCTTGATTTGGTGTACTGATCGCAAAAAGATTCCGAATTACGGTGGTGTACTTATTATTTTCGTACTACAATAAATGCGAACTCTAGAGTAAAAGTCTACGTTATTTCTGAACATCCCTCGTAAGTAAAATCAAGATGAAAAATAAAGACCATTGCAATTTAACAAAGGGACATAATTCTTCCAATAGTGTAGCTAGAGCCACTTCCTATAAAATAGCGTTATGTTGTTTAAAATTTGAAGTTGATATCTTCAATGGTATTTAAGTTATTACGAATAAATCCTGGAAAATGAGGAAAATTTGAATATTACAAAGGGCCATAACTCTTCTCATATTGTGGCGATGGCAATGTAACTTGCCATAACTTGCTGTGAGGTTACACTATGTAAAGTTTGAGGTCGTTACCTATAATGGTTTTCAAGTAATTTAGAAAAAAACAGGAAAAATGACTGTGGACGGACAGACAAACGGACGTTCTCACTGACTTGACATTGTGGGGTTTACTTTTGTTCATCCTTTTGTTTGTAAAACCCCATAAGCAACATTTTACACCCCGTAAGCAACGGAATGAATAGAATCTATATATAGCCAATTGATCCACACTCCACAACTACATGTGGGTGGGTACAGACAGACGGAAGGACAAGGTGATTACTACAGGGCACCGCAAAAAAATATTTGCGGGGGCCCTTATAAAGTATCAGTTCACCACGTTATTTCTGAAATCCGTTATTATACTCAATTTAATTAACAACATGGACATGCCGTTATAATGTATTTAATACATATGTCTGAGACTCTTAGTTTTCATTATCACAACTTCTGTAAGTAATCGATTTCTTGATACAAAGAACTGCATTTTCTGATATCAAGAAATGTATTTTCTGATATCAAGAAATGCATTTTCTGACATCAAGAAATGCATTTTCTTATATCAAAAAATCAATTATTGATATCTAGAATTCGATTTCTAGGTATCAGGAAGTTCTTTCTTGTGATAACATAAATTCCTTTAAAATTGAATGTAGGTCAAGTTTCTTTTTATTTGAATGTCGAATTTGACATTCAAAAACGACAAAAACATTAACATTTCAAAATGTATAAAAAATATATTTTCTTTCATAACGTACCAACTAGGCACATTTGTTACTATTCACCCTGAATGTTACTGTAATTTGCAAGGCCTTTTGCTCGCACAAACTAACATATTATATAAAGAATGTACCGTAGATCTTTTATTGATTTAGTCTCATCCATTTCTTGGTCACATAATATTATATTTAGTTGACCTAACATATTGAGAAATAATTGGCCAGTGGTGCGGTCACGTGTTATATATACCGTCAGATGAACCAAAGATGGTCGTATCGACATTTTCCTTTATAGGACACTGATAGCCTATATAATACCAAATACTAAATGATAAAAAAATATGCGGTCACCTTTGGTTTGTTTAGCCTGTTCGTGAAGTTGGTCAATTTGATGTGTCGAATAATCATTTGAGAAAACCCCTCAACATAATCCGTTTATTCAGTTTTCCTTTTCAGTAATCATTCTACAAAGTTTCAGTGTGTACAAGTCCAGTAACAATCGAACACTGGTGTTTTTCTACCTATTCAGACACCAACAAACTCTATCTTATGTAGCAGCATTCCTATATTTGAGAACGTCAGCTTTCTAGCGTCCTTTGAGGGCACATAGTAGTCAATCCGGTCCACTTCAACATCATCAAAAAGTACCTGAAACGTTCATACGAGGAATGTTCGAAAAGAAATGCAGTGTACGCTTTAACTTTTTATTGAAACAGTCATTTACAATGAAATTAACAGAAAACCTTCAATAAACTCTTCTTTACACATTGCAGACTAATATAACTTTAATATTCAAGACTAAAGTTACGTTTTTCGTCTACAAAAGGTACAACACTCGTGTACTGTAATATGGCTGACCACATATGTTTCCTGGAAACGTACCTATGGTCTACTGAATGCAATTTCAGTCTAGGAACTTTAAACTAGTCACATAGGACTAGGTCTACAGAATAGACTTGGTGACAAAACATTCACATGCGCTTTTCGTTATAAAATACTTTACAGTTTTAAACTTTACACTGCGACACTTTATGAAAGTTTTTAAGTTTTTCCTGCACAAAACATCTATAGAACCTTCTTGTAACATATTTGCCCATTGGGTCTGGTTTTTGAATTGCACGACATTTGTGGGAGAAGAAAACCAAATGTATCATTTTTATCACTGACTGTGTGTTACCTACAATAAAGGATTTCTTAGAATGTTTGGTATTACATATATGATATGTCTGCTTCATTCTATGTCAATGAAAGTGAGCATGTGTTTCATCCTTTGATATACCACGTATAACAAGAACCAAAATGTCACAAAATACGCCCGTCTCAGGGCATGGTGAATGAAATAAGACAAACAATCGAACATATTAAAGGACCATAACCAAAGAATGCCTTGGCTGATATGGCCTATAATTAAACTTGTCCTAGATATTATACTCATAAACATTGTCATCGAGTTTGAAGATACTCAGACGAAAAATATTTGCATTACAGAACAGACAAGGTCTACTTCACTTTTATTTTGGTAATGAAAGGCCCATAACCCAATAAGGCCTCGACGGATTCGGCCTATAATAGAACTTGACATAGATAGTATAAACATGAGCATTGTCACAAAGTTTGAAGACGATCAAATGAAAACTCTTTGCGTTAGAGTACAGACAAGGTCAATTTCATACTTTTTGGTAATTAAAGGCCCATAACTCAATAAGGCATGGGCCGATTTGGCCTATAATCTCACTAGGCCTTGATATTATGCCCATAAGCATTGTCACAAAGTTGTTAAAACGATCAGATGAACACTCTTAGCGTTAGAGTACAGACAAACTGCTAGGCGCTGCTGCCCGCCCGGCCTCCCGCCCGCCCGCCATGAGTGTTCCCATAATACGTGCCGTTTTTCAAACAGGCGTATAAAACTTCTCTTGAAAGAACTGGAGGTATAATTTTAATATGTTCATGGCATTTAAATAAGATGATGTTTTGGTCACCACGTGATGAGCAAGAGAATTGCCATCCTAATGAAGTAAACTTGGGAAAAACTGGAGCATGTACGAGCAGCTAACAGTCCAGTGGTCATTATTGCAGCTTTGAGACGAATTTCCTACTTTTTATCAATGTTCTGTTTGATTGTTGTTTTGTTTTCGGTTGACCACTTTTGTTGTAGTTTTTCAGAGGCTATTGACCTACTTTGAAACATGTGATAAAAGTGTTATAATGCTTAAAGACACGCTATGATGTTCTTTTATCTAAAAAGTTCATCATGTATACATGTATCACTGAAATTAAGTTTATACCATTCTTTGATAAGTCATAATTTCATTCCGTATGGCGATACGTTTTTCGACGTTTTTTAGCCTAGTACAAATTAGTAAGTGTTTATTAAACATATATTATGACCAAACTGATGAATGAATTCCAACCAAAATTTACATAAGAGAGGTTAATGGGTACACATGCAAAGTTTGAAGCATTAACATCACGAAAATACAAAGATATGCATGGAGTTGCATTTCTTTTCGAACACCCCTCGTAAATTGTAGTTATAACTATAATGGTGAAAACAGATCGCACCACATCCATTGAATGCTCCATGTAAACTCGCTCTCTGTCATTTTTTAGTACAATACATATTTCATGGTGATTTACTTCAATCTGTTAAATATATGCCGTGCCATTAGCTACTGTAATGTCAAAAACTAAGTACATGTAAGTACTTATTGATAGTTAAGTCCACAACTGAATTACAGAATTAGTCAATGTTGCTGCAAATTCAATAAATGAATGCCCCATTCCGTCTACAACTCAATCAGACCGATTAGCATTTAATGGGACACGTACCTGAATGTCGGTAGTCAATGCCTTAAACGTGATTTTATACACCGGTCCGACGGCGAAGGGGAATGGAGTGATCAAGCCATGGTTCACCCAACCGAACCAATACGTCTTGAATTGAATGGTGTCTGTAAGATAAACGGTGTCCAAAGTCAGGATTACACTCACACATAGATAAAAACAATCGGAATGGGAAGGCAACACTCAACATAAACAGCAGAGCACGAACGACACAGAAACCAACAGTGTACACATTACTAACCCTGCATGAAAGTAATGACAAATAATTAGTTTTGGAGACAAATCATGAGACAAATTTTAATTTCGGGTAAATGCAATATTTATAGTACATATAGTAATGACCTTGATGTAAGAGATTTAGGTCTGAAAACTCAGAAGAAAGTGATATCATTTGACTTACCAGCCTGTCCTCTTATTTCCATGTTCACCATAAGCGTCTGTCCGGTAGCATGGAGTTTAATGGCACCGTACCTGGTAAATGTAATATCTAATTCAATGTTAACAAGTTTATCAAAACAGTAATGCTCGTACTAATCATCATCGTTTTCAGCAAAGGGTTATCGGAGACACCTTTCATACTTTAAAATATCTAAATCCTCTAAATGAAGGCAGTCATTGGCTAAATCGTGTTGTTTCGTATCATTTGTCAGAATTTGAAAAAATCGTTCCGAGCACCACAATATATTGGATCTGTGACAACAATTTGTGGTGATAATTATTATACATAGGTCGTAAGCGTTAAAATGAAACGTTTCATTAATTATTTTAAAACATATTCACCGCATATGTTCGAAACAATTGGCATCGAAACAATTCTATAAAATTATAACAGACAAGCATAGACATGCTTCATATCGGACTCCTAGAATGTGCATGTAAAAGACTTGATTTTACGAAGTTGCTTCTGTTATATTTAATACTTACGAAATATCAATCGATGTAAATTCTATGTACATATCAATATAAGCACCCGCGTGAAATGCTATTGGCAACTCTATTGTACCTCCCAGGACCATCTAAAATATAGAGTCAACATGTCCATTACAAATATCACAAAATGTTTTATTAGTATAAATGTAGAATTAGAAAAATTAGAAAATAAGGAACCCGTCCGTTACTGCTATTATCAGAAGCTTCCACCGAATGGTTTAATAATTATGAAAATTGGTCCATTTTATCAAATTTAGATCATTTGAATCATTGTTCACGTTTATAGAACACGTCACATCACACACTACGACAGCAAACCAATGACAATAAACCGATTGGGCATCCTCAAATAATTTGACAGGATAATATGTCAATCAACATGATCATACATCTCACAAAGAAACAAATAGTTTGCACCTAGAAGTACTTTTAAACGTGCATTTACATAAGACTGCTATATAAGTTTTGCATAAAAACTATAATACTATAATAATAATATAATAGTGGGATTTGAATCAGTACCACACGGCGCCATCGCCTATTAGCGTAAAGTACGAACATTTTAAACATTTTCTTAACCTTTGTTGACATAACTGATAACGTGAATATGTTTTAAACTTTTAATAAAGTTACCGGGTCTTTAGGTGGTGCCACGCTATAACATTTTCAAGAACCATACACGAATTCCGTACCATAGTATAGGTAAATTTTCCATTCAGACAAAGGGTTCAACGAAAGATTAGAGCGACAAATAACGTGATTATTTAACGTAAAATGTTAACACGTTTCCCTGAATTCAGGGCACGTAGGTACCATATTCGACGCCAGGTAATAAATCAAATAACGCGCTAACAAAATAATTAACAAATCACTTTACACACTATAAAACTTTAAAAAGTATATTGATCTAGTTTCACGAGGTCATTTTCCAAAAAAAAAATGTGTTTTTACAGGTATGCACAATTATTTCCTCCATTTTTTGACGGTTGGAATTTTTGCAATCAATTAAAACGTCATATTTTTTTGAAAACAAAACTGCTAGGCATGACAATTTGTCCACTTTGTAAGAACATTATCAGATTAAGGTGTTGTTCCATTTTAAAAGACAACTGCATATTTTGTATTTTATATCACACAGCTTATTTATATTGTAAACTACTGTCCCTTGCTTAGACAAAACTTTCGAGAACCTTTAAGAATTGAAACGGAGCTGTAGGAGAATATTATTAATGATAATAATAGCGTCTTTATTTTCTGTGATGCCGAGTACAGCCTTTATCTGCCAGTCAGCTTTCTGCTGATATATGGCAGACATATGAGTGCCTCCACTCGTATTTGAACCCGGGTCGCCAGATTAAACGACAAGCGCGCTAATCATTGAGCTACGTAGGCACGTAATTGGCAAACCAATTTGTTATTATGGTCCGCAAAATAATATACATGTAATGATGCTAATATAAATCGACAAAATTAGTTTTGGAATAACATTGAAAATGAATAATCAAATGATAAGACTTCTTACCGGAGGGTCATAACTTTCTGTAACTCGTTTTTTCTCGAAATAAGTT
Organism: Spisula solida; assembly: GCA_947247005.1. Lineage (NCBI taxonomy): Eukaryota > Metazoa > Mollusca > Bivalvia > Venerida > Mactridae > Spisula > Spisula solida. The sequence goes on along the minus strand of OX365945.1, from coordinate 23,845,672 downwards.
GATCCAGTATCAAATGTCGGTGCTATAGTTCCCCAGTCCAAGTCTAAACTCGTACACGCACTCGAGCCATCAATCTTTGTTGCTAAATACGTCCTCTCTGCTGCATCACGTGCACATGCCAACTTTCTAACACCATCACCCGAAGTCCTTGCATATTTTGTGTGTACAATTGCTCCATTCACCATTGATATTGCGATCCAAACTGCGTACATTTGCATTGCCAGTATCCAATCCATTTTGACACCAATAAGCTAAACTACGGCTATATTATGTCAATGTATTATATACGTTATCATTGTACGTGGATATATTTTGATGTTGTCGTGTTCACAAGCTAAATGTTCTTCTGTATACCTTATTTCACTGTATTTGAAATTAAGTCACGTGACCGGAAAAGGCGGTTAAGTGATATCCCTTCAGAAACACATTGGTTGATCGTAGTATACAATACGCAATTCAATGTAAAACAAACAGACAACAGTGGTATTGTATTTACTATTTCGGTAATATCTGGAAATGCGTCAACTCCGCTGTTATTGGTTGATGTTATGTCGACGAGCCACACATTAACTAAAATGCATTGTCATCGACTGGACTATGGCCCAGTATTTCTACGGAATTCTATCAGTGCCACCTTTTATCACAACCTGCTGGATCTACGGTATGTAAAAGGCCTTGTCATGGTAATACCACTGTGAACCAAATTAAGAAAGATGTGCCTCATAGAGTCGTATAATCAAATATAACAGGTGTCTTAGACAGGTTCTTTAGGGGTCTCCAACGAGAGCCATTCAATACATAATGTAAACTATAGCACAGAGAATTTGACATAATCGTGACCTTATGCATGAATATATTACAAAGTTCTTGCGGTGACTATATAAATTTCCGCGAGAGAATTGTGTAATATCGGTTCTTTAGATTTGTGTTATTACACTCCGAGCGTCTTGTGATACTTCCTGCTTATGAAAACATACAACCGGGATTCTAAATATAGACAATATCTCAGCTGTTTTGTTGGTGCTACTCTAAATTATGGCTCCGAAATCTGGGGATTCAATAAATCGAAAGAAATCGAACGCATCCATCTAAAAGTTTGTAAATGTGTGCTAGGGGTCAAAACAACTACTTGTAACATGGCAACATACGGGGAATTAGGTAGATACCCATTATATATAAACAGATATACAAGAATTATTAAATATTGGTATAAAGTTCAAAACTCCGAGAATATTATTATTCAAACTATGTATAATACAATGTTAGAAAACATCGAAACTCGTAATAATTGGGCCAAAAATGTCAAGACGCTATTAGATACCTATGGTTTCCCAGAAGTCTGGATGAACCCAGAATGTGTCAATATGAAAACTTCCCATAATATTTTTAGAAATAGAGTTTTAGATGTTTTTAAACAGTCCTGGTATGAGAATGTTCGCAATAACAATACACTGTGAACATATAGATATTTTAAAGAAACTTTGTCAATTGAATAGTATTTAGAGCATCTACCAAAGAAATTGAGAATAGCCATATCACGCCTAATAGTAGAGCAGCAAAAGCCTGAAAAGTGGCTTATTTAAGGAATAACATTGCAAGCTGAGTCATATACCAAGATGTTCGGAAGACTTTGAAGTTTATCAAACAGTGAACTAAAGTTGCCGACCTTGGGAGGAAAGTTGGAATAGTTCAAGGTCAAGGTCATACTGATAAGTCAAATATGATGTAGACGATACTGTATTTGGTCTAAAAATAACATTATAAAAATACTTGTTATTGCATAATGTTTGTTATTATATTATACCTTAGTACACAAGCTATTAATTGATGTCAATATTTTGGGTCCCAAATGTCAAGGTCAAGGTCGTTTCAAGGTCAAAGTATAAAAAATATCCAAAATTTACTGTTTATGTAACTTACACTTTTCCTGGCTTAACGAACAATGTATAAATATGTATTTAGGGCACTTTTTCATAATATTCTATTCATTATCTTTAAATCCATACCAAATAAGTGTATATTTCATGCCTATAATATTCTGAAATTGTTGTCAACCACAGTTCAGTCAGTACATATTGTTTCGAACAAACCTATATTCCAAACGGTATTTGTCAAAATCGCATTATATTTGCAGATTTATATAGATGTATAGAACAAGTGTTTTGTAATATATAAAGTCAATATGTCTTAAGCTTATTACCTTCTTATTTATGAAAAAGGTTTGGTAAAATGCATATCGTGTTAATTTACCCCACCCACCATGTTATACAGCATTTCTAAAAGCAGTTGGTATTCATGTTCCGTGACAATCAACTCAAAAGAAGGTGGTAACACATGTTTAACAAGCAATTTTATATTCAAATATGGGTGTCTATGTCTGTAGTATATAAACTAGCTGGCTTAAACTGTCCATGCTAGGAACATACCAAGAAATCCAAGATGGCGTCCAAGATGGCCACCATTCTTTGCCTATATAGTCTATATGTGTGTTCAAATATGGCAGATTCTAACACATTTGTGATGTTAAATGGTTACATGCAAGGTATTTATTTGATAGTGTACACACTATTGATATACTACACTGACCACTTTGTGGCCAAGTTCAATGTCATTTCAAGGTCAAAGTATGAAAAGTTCTGCAAAATTGTTATTGCCTCTCTACATGTCTAACAAGCCAGGAATTTCTTCATCGAGCCGTGCTATGTACTCCATACAGCTAGGAATAGCTTTGTCATGTTGTACTAGTATTAGGTTATCCAACGAGTCAGCATGTGCCTTTCAGTGTTAGGTACTCGAAAGAGGCTATCCATGAATGGCTGTATTTGGCAGTGGTAGGTAATCCAATAGAGCCAGAAATTGCCTGCTAGGCAGTATGAGGTAACCACAATAGTCAGGAATTGGTGTATCATGAAGTGTCATACAGGAGCACCAAAGAGCCAGGAATTATCATGTCTAGCAGTGTTAGGTATTCCATAGTTCTAGGAATTGCTGTATCATGCAGTATTTAGTACCACACAGAACCAGGAATGGCTGTATTTTACAGTAAAAGTTACCACATAGAGGCAAAAATGGATAACAGAAACTGTTAGGTACCCGATAATGCCAGCAATTGCTTACTAGTAACTAGACAGTTTAAGTCACCCATTTCAACCACAAGCATAGTTTTGTTTGACAGTTTAAAGAAGGACGTACAAACGTATCACTGGTGACCATTAATGTCAGTACCTTACAATGTGTAGTTAAGAAAGGGTTTCCTAGGCATTTCCTGGTATTCCATGGCTCTATGAAAGGATCTACCAGGCATAGCTACTTAATAAATGAAGCCATGGATGACTGTTTTATACAGTTTATAGCACAGGTGTTTGGCATGTTGATATGACCCCCATGGTCCCCTCTACAACCCAACATAAAAAATATCCAAATCTCTAAAGAACATAGAGATTTTGATTTTTTTATGTTGGCTTGTAGAGGAAACCATGAGGGTCATATCCACATGACAAACACCTGTGGTTTATAGTAGCTCATACTGCAATAAAAGTCAGTATAAGGTAATGTTTGATACCACATGGAACCATTTAAGGATGTTTCAGGCAGTGTTAGATATCCAATGGAACAATGTAAAGCTGTTCCTAGCAGTAGTACAAGGATAGGTTGGTACCACATGAAGACATCAAATGCTGTGTAAAACAGTTGTTGGTACCACATGGTGCTAAAAATGCTATGTAAGACAGTTGTTGGTACCCCATGGAGCTATGAAATGCTGCGTTAGACCGTTGTTGGTACCCCATGGAGCTATTAAATGCTGTGTTCGACAGTTGTTGGTACCCAATGGCACTATAAAATGCTATGTTACACAGTTGTGGGTACCCCGTGGTGCTATAAAATGCCATGTTAGACAGTTTTTGGTACCACATGGCTCTATAAAATGCTGCGTTAGACCGTTGTTAGTGTCCCATAAAGCCATGAAATGCTGTGTTAGACAGTTGTTGGTACCCAATGCACCTATAACATGCTGTGTTAGGCAGTTGTTGATACCCTATAGCGCCATGGAATGCTGTGTTAGACAGTTGTTGATACCCCATAGAGCCATGAAATGCTGTGTTAGGCAGTTGTTGGTACCCCATAGAGCCATGAAATGCTGTGTTAGGCAGTTGTTGGTACCCCATGAACCTATAGCATGCTGTGTTAGACAGTTGTTGATACCCCATAGAGCCATAAAATGCTGTGTTAGGCAGTTGTTGATACCCCATAGAGCCATGAAATGCTGCGATAGACAGTTGTTGGTGTCCCATAGAGCCATGAAATGCTGTGTAAGACAGTTATTGGTACCCTGTGTTGTCTTGATAGACAGTGTCATACATTATTATTTTATTAGATATCCCATTATATTATATTTGTAGATGCTCCATGGTACGAAGAATAGGTATACTAGGTGATGATCTTATTCTTCTGAGGCTAGTAATAGCTGTATTTGATAGTGTTGAGTATCCCAAAAAAGTATAAATCTCTACCTGGACCTTTACTCAGCACAATGATTAGTTAAGCTGTTTTTACAACCTTTAAACATTTATTTTCCTTACACTTAAATATTAGAAACATTTGTTGACACATTTTCTTGATTATGACTATTGCTATTGGGATTTGAAATAAATCAACTGCAATGAATGTTATGAATGTGGGTGGGGTAATTTTAATTACTGCTAGTTGCCACTTAAATCTCTAATTTTCCCTTTAAATACTAGGTACATTTCAAATCATATTGACTCGAAATCGACTTCCATGTGTAAATAAATGTGTTTAAGCATCTTGTCTACCACTGGTACATTCGATATCTAGTGTATACCCGTTTTTGCACTTTTTTACCATTTGACCTTGAAATGACCTTGACCTTCATTCATGATGACCTCAATAAATGACCCTTAGCATTGACAGTATTAGACATTTATATTCAGTCAAACATTCGATAATGATAATTCAAATACTACAGGCTAAATTATGTGTAAATCAACTACATTTAATGTTTTGAAAGGGGGTGGGGTAATTGTTTATTACACTAAATTGCCTCTCAGACTTCCTTGGAATTGATACATTTCATATCTTTTCCATCTAATAGTTACTCTCATGTGCAAATGCATGTGTTTAAGCATCATTTGTACTATTTATGACATTTGAAATCTGGTGCACATCTATTTATTGTACGTTTTTACCATTTGACCTTGAACTGACCTTGACCTTGTTGGACAACAGATTGGAATTAAAATTGTGCAATTAGTAAGTATGTATCAAAGTCAGTGAACGATTTTACTATAACATGCAAGTTTGGTGTATTCATAAAGGTTAAGTAAACTGTAGTTTGTATCTTATTTTGAAGCACCATGTGACCTTGAACTTGACCTTTGCAAACTTTCCTCTCAAGGACGACAACTTTTACCAATATTACAGTAATCCTGAATGTCTCAGGAACATTTTGGTATATGACTCAGCTTGTGTACTTTTATTGCAATGTTCACTCTACTTTGAGTCAAAATGCTGCTCTACTATATAAGAATGTCTTCCCATAGACTACGTATCGAAGCAGGTCGATGTGGTCAACAAAGAGTAGATCGATCTGAACGTTATTGTACTTTGTGTAATTCAAATGATATTGAAGATGAATACCGTTTTGTAATAAGACACCTTAGTGTATTTAAATTCATACAAATGATAACATCGAAAAATTAAATCTTGGTAAATTTATTTCACAAGCATTTATCATTAGATATTCTGTTATTGATAATACTGTATAACTCTTTCACATAGCCTCCCATACAACACCAAAGTTGGAGCTATTATTATTACTAGCATTTTATCTTTTGTTTCAAAATAAAACTGCTGTGTACTTATTATTATGTTACCGTGACATGCATTATAACTATTGTTGCGTCAATGGAAATCTTACCTAATGTAATGCAAAGTTTCTAATTTGTTGAGTATAGTACGATGTCATTGGCCGTGTTACCAGCTTCTGGCACAGTGTATTTTATCGATAGCCTAGTATAGATTTCAATTCTTTTGTATCTTAACTTCATCGTACTTAGGTTTATTTACTTACTAGTATTTGTTTCCGTGTGTTTGTGGCGTGACCTTCAATTATCCGGCATATTTCAAAATAAGGACACGTGTTAAACCATGGATCAGTAGGTTATTGCACTGCAGTCCAAATAAATCAGTCGATATTTCTAGATAAAAGCTTAATGTGGTCACATGGTCACATCCGCTTTAGATAGCATTGTTATAAGCGAAATAAATACATTTACCATACACGGAATAAATGTTAGTATGCTCAGTATATCCTGAAAAGCAACGTTTTTATCCTAGATGTTTTCTTACTTAAGTGTAAACGTATTTTTGAACTTTGTGTATTAGTGTCGTATAATCGTGTAGAAACTTGGCCATCATCCAATTATTATCAGTCGGGTTACATAAATCACGTGCTTCAATAAAATTACAAAAAATACACGATTTCCACGTGCGACCTTAACGCATGATAAATTTTGGTATAAATTGCATCGAACTTTTTGTTAAGTTTGCTAAAGAAATAAAAATAACAAAAGAAAAGTCATATGTTTCGGAATGCAGATTCTACGATTGTCTGAACATGAACGAAAACAAGCCATTTGAGAAGCTCATGGCGTACACGACAAACGGGAGCTTGTATGTAAGGCGGTTTAATTGTTGTGCTCCAACATTTTCCTCCCGTCAGGCGGTTTAGTTGTTGTTTAATTGTTGTGCATTAACAGTTTCCTCCCGTCTGGATACACGGTACCAGCACACTGACGCTGTTTGTGACCGTCCAAATCTAGGTCAAACATGTGTAACAAATCCCAAGCAGGACCATGAGTAACTCAGCGTGAACCCCATCCGGACCATGTTCACAACTGCTGCAGACAATGCTAGACAATTTGGTGGTAGAAATCAATAAAAAATTAACCGATATTTTACCTATTCACTTAGAACAACGATTCTGAAAAAATGCGGATTTTGATCATTTGTCTTTCGTTATTTCATTTAGCCGCACTATACACCCTTTCAATTAGTCGACTACCGTTAGCATATAGAGCAAATAAAAATGCGTCAACTTTAAACCGCTGTAAATCACGTTTTACTTCAACATTTTTTAAAACCTTTATATTTACGAAAACTAGATTGCACAGCCTTTTAAATAATGTTACTTTCAATAATTTGTTTTCAATAATGAAAAATGCAGATGCCATGTTTTCTGACCGGGAATTCACGGGCGAGAAAAGGTAAATATAACGAACCGAAATCAATCCTCACCAATTAGCGTTTTAGTCGATCAATTTTATTATTATTTGAAGTTTTACAAACTAGACCAGTTAAGCTTTCCGTCAATGGTATCGCTGTTAAAGATATATTCAAAAATTAACAGGAGAGCCATGTTTCCCGAACCTAAATCGTCCGCGCAAAAAGAATGAATTTCTATTTATGTTTGACTCATGTTTAAACTAGCATAACTATATAAAGAAATTATGGATTTCAATAATTGATTACGTGTTTCTACAACATTAGCTTTTATATGATATCAAAATCATGAATATCCAATCAGGAATGAAAAAAGTAAAATTCAATATGCGGAAACATTTCAATCTTTATATGTTGTACTAAAGTCCGTATGGCGCCGTTTTACACCTGACCAGGAATTACCAATGTGAATTTATACTTACTTGTTCTGGTACATTGACGTACGTTAGCTTAAAAATACCATAATTTTAAGGAAGCATGGGGGATACGCTTATAATACATTCAGAATAAATTGTGTGAACTATACACTACCCAAAAGTTCTAAACCGCCATCATACATAATGTGTTGTATTTTTGTTAATACTGCACGTACTGTAATGAAATTTCGCATACCAATACTTGAATAATACTTGCATTTAATTATGGATTCATTTTCGCAGATAAATGGCCATGTAACTCGTTACAGGCGCGTTACGTAATGAAGTCGATTTTACAAAGTCACAACATATTTCACCCAAATTGTTCATGCACACGTGCGTAATGCAACCCAACAAACACGTATTCATTAACATTTAGCACAACCGATGTCTGCCCTCCCAGAAAAACACGTAACATGCCAAGATTGACGCAAAACTAACTTGGATGAAGTGTAAGAATCATACAACAAAATTTCACATTTTAGGCTATTTCAATTAAATGGCAAATTTGCAAATTTTGCTTGAGTGTTGGCTTAAAAATTGAAGGTTCCTGTGAATGAAAAAACGGAAAAAATAACAATTACAAACGAAATAAAAAATCATTTTTGTAATAAAAAGCAAAACTAAGGGCCGCAACTTTATCAAAACCGATGACATCCCGACAGGTCAACCGCATTCTGTTCAACATGTTAGGTGTTTTTCGCGTAGGATAATCTTCACTTACACCAAAATCGTACATAAACACGTGCTTTTCGACGCGCATGCAATTCACGTGTAAATTATTCTAGATTACGTAACAAGTCTAAAACGGTGAATTAGACCGTAAGTAGGCCACAATTAACAAGTAGTTGGCTTCATTGGATATTCATATGTCATTATGTGAAAATTCGTGTTAATAAATGCATTATTAAAAAATAATTAATAAAATAAAAAAATGTCAACTAGAAATTGTGTTCACAGTGGTTTTTCGTAACCTCTCGAGTCAGTTTCGGAATTTTATGTGTTTTTCAAGATGAACAGTCATCAGTAATGCTGATTTTGTTTATGGGCGCGTGAATTCTGGTCCACATGCATTGCACGTGCAAAAATGCAGTTTTAGTATTTTTTACGCAATACACAGAATGCAAAGAAATTAACTGCAAAACGGTCAAAATAAACCAATACACAGCTGCATCTCTTAAACATGTATCGGTATGCGAAATTTCAGGTTAATACACGCATTTTTCACAAAACGGGAATGAAATATAAAATGGCGGGTTAGAACTTTTGGGGAGTGTATTTCATGATATTGAGTGAAAAGTAAAAACTTAGCGATTGTCTATTCTACATTATAAAAGTCTTCGTTTATAACAAATTCATATAATCAGAAAAACTATAATTTCTTTCATTGGTACCAATATGTAACAATTTGAATAGATTATATATTGGAACCACTTTAGTTGAGCAATACACCACATATTGGTGCATTCAATACGTTAATTTTTAAGGATGTTGGAGCGCTTAGGATCCCACCTTCAGAATTTGCTCAAATTTTGCCAGGAAGTAAAGAAATCTATACTGACACAAACTATGATGAAAAAAGACTAGGTCACGGAACTCGTTTTTCGGTTAATCAGCCCTGATTGAAGTGTGTATGAAATATTTTTATAATTCCTTGGAAATTGGTAAATTGGTGGTGGTGTTCAAATTTGACATTTTTATTTGATGTCTGTTATCAAAATAATAAAATATGTTTCAATATAGTTTGGGTAAACATTGTTATACATGATCAAGATACCAAAAATGGTAAATTTAATTTTGGTCTCATATATATTGCTATTTTACCCCACCCACTTTATATTTAATGCAGCAAAATAGCACCCAGGTAAAATCCTAATAACTTTTTTTCCCACCTTAAACTTTTTTTAATAATTTGTTAAATAAGTCTAGTGACATAGATCTTCAAAATTATCCAATAAAAAATATATGTCACCGAGGTATCTTTTTCGCAAGTTTTGTTTTTATTTTGGTTAAATGTGGCTAAAATGCTGAGAAAATCAATGAAAACGCTCACAATAAATTGTTTTGAACATGTAAATATCGCGAAAACACATCAAAACACAATAAACAAACATTACCAAACGAACCTGACTCCCAAAAATGTCATTTTGCATAAATAGCAATATTTTTATTTTTTTACCCCACCCACCTATTTTGTAATGTTATATTTTCCTCGGAATGGAAACCGTCATTTCGATTAGTATTTTCTATTTTGGCATAATACTTTTCAAAACTGTTCAATTTGATTTATTTTAGATTATTTTGACACATTTTTACATTTATAAGGCACATAACGTACTATGACAAATGACGAATGCGCACTAAACCGATCCAGCATCCTTAAACAGAAACTAATGTCTCTGTTCTTGGTGCTCTGTTTGAAATAAACATAATACTTTTTACGATGTATTTTAAGATCTTTGTAAAATGCAACCAAAACCTTGATTTTAACATTTTTATCAATGTCAATCATTTAAAGTAAAACACTGATCAAAGATACTGTACATTCGGTGACAGATTGTGACAACATTGTTGTGACTCGACCTTGCTCTGTACTGACTGAGCTATTTGCTTGTCTGCTTAAATGTTCAAGTTAATACAACTTATTATAGTCCAATTTTGAACCCCGAGACATGACCTATCCGACTAGTCCATTTTGGTGGGTAGATTAGGATTTATCATTACGTTCGGTGGTGGTTATTTAATGATATGATTCTTACAGATATCCGTTTGTAATCGATTTACAGTTGCAGTGCAGTCGGCAACGTTCCTAACACAGAATTGGGTGGTTGGAATCCCCATTCGCTGATTTTTTTTAATTCATTGTTTTATGTTATCTAAAAATATTATAAGTTAACTTTTTTTCAATTTTGAATTTATCCTTGAAAATTTATAGAATTAATATGTTTTTAATGTTCACTTATTTAGAACGTTTGTGTATTCCGTGCTTACTGAAACCTATACAACGCTGATTAGCCGTTATAACGTTTAACCATGGTTTGTCATATTTACTAGTATTACACGGAATTTGCAATTGATGTGCATTTAAAAAAATAAGATAAAAAGTGAAAAAGATTTCGGTGGGATTCGGACTTAGAGGTATCAAAAATATTTGTTTCCACATTGTGCTACCTCAGAGAATAGAACCTTTTTTGTCGAGCCCGCTTGCGGTGAGCGAGACTTAGTCGGCACTTTTGGTGTATGCATGCGTGCGTGCGTGCGATTTTGTCCGGACCATAACTTTGTAATGCTTTGACCAATCTTCCTTATATTTGGCATGAATGTTCACCTCCATGAGGAGGAGTGTCATTCCACACCCCAGGTTCCTATCTCAAAGGTCAAGGTCACCGTTGAAGGTCAAACGTCAAATTGAAGCTTGTCCGGACCATAACTTTGTCATACATTGACCAATCTTTTTTATAACTGGCATGAATGTTAACCTCCATGAGGCGGAGTGTCATGCCCAACCCCCAGGTTCCTACCTCAAAGGTCAAGGTCACAGTTGGAGGTCAACTGTCAAATTGAGCTTGTCCGGACCATTTCTTTGTCATACATTGACCAACATTTCTTATATTTGGCATGAATATTAACCTCCATGAGAAGGAGTGTCATGTCCCACCCACAGGTTCATTTCTCAGAAGTCAAGGTCACATTTTGAGGTCAAATTGAGCTTGTCCGGACCATAACTTTGTCATACATTTACCAATCTTTCTTATATTTGGCATAAATGTTAACCTCCATGACGCTGAGTGTCATACCCAACCCCAAGGTTCCTATCTCAAAGGTCAAGGTCACAGTTGGAGGTCAAAGGTCAAATTGACCTCATCCGGACCATTACTTTGTCATACATTAACCTGTCTTTCTTATATTTGGCATAAATGTTAACCTCCATGAGACAGAGTGCCATGCCCAACCCCAAGGTTCCTATCTCAAAGGTCACAGTTACAGGTCAAATGTCATTTTGAAGTTTGTACGGATCATTTCTTCTTTATGCATGGTGGGATGAGATGTAAATTGGCACATTTAAGTTGGTGCTTTTTTCAACGTGCGTCGAGGCTCGAAATAATTTGCCCGAGGGCACGAATTTCTAGTATATAAAGCGCTTTGAATTGATTGAGTGTAGCAGACTGCTGAATATGACTGGGTAAAGCATTCCAAATAGATAATCCTGCATATTCGAATGACTTAAGCTAAAGTTCAGTAGTAGGGCGAGGAGAATAAATTTGAAGGCTAGATGTTGATCTTTATTAGATAGAGTGAACTTCTGATGTAAATATAAAAGAAGTTTGTAATATTCAGGTGCTATGCCATTCAAGTTTTATACATTTGTACAGCTTTAAGGTAGATGACCCATTCGGGATATGCCATCCACTAAAATCCACGAACATTGAGACTGAAGGTGTATAGATGTCCTTGTCTAGTATCGTTCTTGATGATCATTTGTGAAATTTTACTAACTTATCTTCTAATCCCCAGATTATATAACAATAGTCAAAGTGTGGTAATATGTATGCATTATAAAAACGTTTTCTAACATCGACAGACAAATAACATTTGATTCGGGACAGAAGATACAAATAAGAGTTACATTTTCTTAGAACAGGTGCAACGTGAATGTCCCATGATAATGCAATAGTAATAATCACACCAAGTAATTTGTCACAGTGACTTTATTAATACCAGACGTCTAATGTATAATGATATGTATATTATGTCTAGTCTAGCTTTAGAACTGAGTCGTGCGAAGTATGGTTGACATCATAAGCAATAGCGCATACAAAATCATAATTGAAAATATCTAAAGACAATAATTCCCTCAAATAGTATCTGACCATCGAGTGCCAACGATATTCAAAACTTGCCTTGGTACTGATGATACTATAAAAGTTTCGCTGACATCCGACCAATATTTCAGAGAAATAGGAAATAGTGCTGACAAAATGTATAAGTGTTAAAAGCAAAGGGCCATACCTTTCATAAAATTGATCCAACAAATGTGTGCCGACAATATGCACAACTAGACGTGGTACTGATCAGGTATGCAAAGTTTCGATGAAATACGACAAATGATTACCGTGAGAGGAATAGTCCGGACAAAATTTGTAAGTGCAAAGAAACAAAGGGCAGGGACTCCCTTACAATGAATCAAACCTATGTCCGCCAAGGATATGCACATCTAGACTTGGTACTGATCAGGCATGCAAAGTTTCGATGAAATCCGACCTATGGTGACTAGCCGACTAATCCGAATGTCAACAACATACCAAGTGTCCGATGAATCTGTACATGTTGAATCATTTGATAAGTTTGATTGTCATAGTATTCCAGAATCTTTTATGCTTAGTGAAGATGTTCTGATTAAAGTAAATAACACTATTGATCATATTGAACACGGCTTTAGAACACAAACTGATATTGACTCAGCCTATAATTCTTGGTGTAATATTTTAAAGGATAATATGTATAATTCGCTTCCATGTAAAACCATTAATCCAGGTTCGAAGGGTAAGTGTTTTCGTCCATGGAAGCCTTGGTGGAATGATAGGCTAAGTACTTTATGGACTGATGTAAGCAAAGCCGAGCGAAAATGGCTTTCCTGTTTTAATACTAATCTAAAAAAGAAATTGAAAACTGATTATATCTCGGTTCGCAAACGATTTGATCGGGAAGTACAGCGCTCAAAACGTTTACACTGGTACTCACTCCAGACTAATTTGATGGATGAGTGTAATGTTGACCAAACAAAGTTCTGGAAATCCATAGGAAAGGTTGGCATTGGTAATGCCGGTCGCAAACCTATACCTATGGAGATCCAGTTACCGGATGGCCCTACCTCTCAGTGTGTCTCAAGGGTACTTGAAAAATGGAAAACTGATTTTAGCACTTTATTAAACAAAACTCACACAGTTAACACCACTAGTCAGGATGGTGATGATTGTATAGAACCTGATAATGAATCTTTTAATGATAATATATCTTTTTTGGAAGTTAAAAAGGCTTTGGATGATGCTAAGAGAGGTAAAGCCTGTGGTGTTGATGGTATTCCTAGTGAGGTGTTGAAAACGGATACACCAGTCTTGTTCTTACATTCATTATTTAATGTTTGTTTTACCACTGGAGTTGTTCCATCAGTCTGGGGGAAATCCATTATTAATCCAATACCTAAGTCGTCTACTGCTGATCCCAGAGATCCACTCTCATATCGAGGCATTTCTTTAGCATCATCTATGTATAAAATTTATTGTAGTGTTCTCAACACAAGACTTAGTAAATGGGCTGAAGATAATGATAAAATTGTTGATGAACAAAATGGTTTCCGTAAACACCGCAGCACTACTGATCATATTTTGTCTTTAACAAGCATTTTAGACTGCAGAAAAAAGAAAAACTTATCAACGTTTTGCGCTTTTATCGATTTTAGTAAAGCATATGATTTTATTAACAGACGAAAATTGTGGATAAAGATTAAGACTGCAGGTATCTCCGGAAACATGTTTTGTGCAATTAAAAGTCTGTATTCGTCCGTATCTTCATGTGTTCGAGTTAATCAGTTTAAAACTGAATGGTTTGATATTAATTGTGGATTGAGACAAGGTTGTATATTGTCACCTATTTTGTTTAATTTATACCTAAATGATCTGGCCATTTATTTAAAATCTTTTGATATTGGTGTGAATTTAGATGACGATCGTATCTGCATACTGTTGTATGCCGATGACATAGTACTGTTGGCAGAAACAAGTACAGATTTACAATTTTTGCTAAATGCTTTAAATGACTGGTGTAGCAATAATGATATGTCTATCAATTGCACGAAGAGTAACATTGTTCATTTTCGTCCGAATTAATACGAGAAAACGGATGCTATTTTTAGATGTGGTAATAATCTGTTAAATGTTGTTACAAAGTACACGTATCTTGGTATTGTTCTTAATGAACATTTAAATTATGATATTACTGCTAAAGTTGTTGCTCAGAGTGCTAATCGAGCTCTCGGTTTGGTTATTGCAAAATGTAAATTGTTGGGTGGAGTCCCGTATAATGTTTTTACCAAATTGTATGATTCAGTTGTCTGGCCTGTTATTGCGTATGGTGCCGCTATTTGGGGACAAAATACCTTCTCATGTATCAATGCTATCCAAAATAAAGCTATGCGTTATTTCTTAGGGGTTGGCAAGTACTCTCCGAATGCGGCCGTTGTTGGAGAAATGGCATGGAAGCCACCTATAGTTCGACAGTGGAGCTGTATCTCTACATACTGGACAAGGCTTAATTCACTACATGCGTCTCGTCTCACTAAACGTATAGCACTCTGGGCAATATCTCTAGCAAATCATTCTTGTAAAAACTGGCATTACAATGTTAAGCGGAAATTGTTTGAGCTTGATTTGTATCATTACAGTGACATCAATATAGTCATACCGAAACATAGTTTTAAACGCTCTGTGGAGGAACGCATGTTCAATATTTTTAAAATAGAATGGCTTAATTCTGTACAACAGGTTTCTAGCCGAACTGGTAATGGTGGAAATAAATTACGCACCTATGCCCTATTTAAACAACAAATGAATGTTGAAAAGTACTGTAAAATGATCATGCCGTTTAGTCATAGATCTGCTTTTTGTAAATTCAGATGTGGCGTGGCACCAATTAGGCTGGAAACCGGTAGATATGAAAGGTTACCTTTACATGAAAGAACCTGTCCTTTCTGTAATGTATGTGTTGAAAATGAATGCCATGTGCTGCTTTATTGCAGTTTATAAGACGACATACGTAATACTCTATTAGAGCGAGCTACAGAAGTCTGTGATATATTTCATAATTTGTCCGACCATGATAAACTGGTAGTAATATTTACTCACCCAGATTTGATTCGTTTAAGTGCCAAAACCTGCTGTTATATTTTAAACCGTAGAAATTCTTTCATATGTAGATAGTATGATTTTAGCATGCTTACTGTATTTATGTCCTGTTACACGTCTGTCACGTGTAACCCTTTTATGATTTATATGTTTTAACGTGTTATTTTTATTACATATACTATATTACTACATTTTTAATAATAATTAATATATTAAAAATAGGTGTATACATGTATATAAGTGCCTTTTTAAATTGCAATACTGTTGTGAATGTTTATAGTCTCTTATAATTCTATATAAGAATGGTCACATAATAATGTTGATGATATTTAATATGATTGTAACTGTATATATGTGAATGAGACTCAAATAAAGAATATATATACTACACTTATAACTGTGCACTTACACAAATCTCACTATCTCAGTATTTAGTGTGTGTATTTTGTTGAAATTTGCAGCAAGTGTAGTTAAAAGATGTGTGATAATGTCTAAGAATATTTCATTTGATAACAAACAATATTTGGAAACGCCAGCACATAATTTAGCGTTGCGTAAAATTGCGAAGTCACAAAATCTGCTCCGGCTTAAAACGCACAGTTTTCCAACAAATAAGAACGCGTATTCCTGAGAGTTTAGGCTATGCAATGTTGTCGCATTGACGTCACCTTTGATGGGCAATCTCAGTGACAGTTGGTCATAGCATAAAATGCCTTTCTTATCAACATACGTTGAAATCCGACCAGTCATTGCAGAAAAATGACGTTGAATGTTTTTTAACAATGAAAGAACAGATAGACAGGTAGAACATGGCTCAAACACCTGTAGGGGGGTTAATGATTGTAAACGCGTACTTTTGCTTATTGGAACGCCAATAATAATTAAATTCAGTTACTTTGTGCAACAGTGAAAAGCCCGTGTTGATAAACCCGACGTCACGGCATCAATTTAGACAAACATTGACGTTTGTGTTTTTTAGGATAACAGGTCATGAATTTAATGGAAATTACCACGTTTTACTTTATTTCCCGCTGTTTCACCATTTTCTCGTGTAATTCGTTAAATTGCTATTTTCACAGTCCAGTGGACAATATTCATTGAACCGTAAGATAAAAATATCGGATTACGCTGCGCGTCGACTGACAACCAAATACACTAAATTTCGTTCAAAAATATAAACAAACAAAAAAGTTATTAGGAATTGAAAACTGCACAGTTATAAGTGTCTCTTAGTGTATGTAGCATGTCCGGTTAGCACAGCTCGTTGTGAGTACCAGACTATCACCAGGTGGAAGCGGGTTCCTTTTAAGATAGCGACTACTTGTCAGTTTCGTGCGGACGAAATATCAGTGCGTATACCGTGCAAGAAGATCGTGCCTATTCGTTAACTACGTGCAAGTCGACTTGGATCCACATGCACCGTAGGCCGTGCCTCTTCGTGAACTCCGTCCAAGTAAGCAATCGTCTTCGTGAAATCAGGTGCAGGCGACGAAATGTGGTTCTAAAGGTGCATCTGAAACACACATTTAGGTGTATAAGTCCAGGATGCACATTTCACAATATGTACATTACTGTGAATCATGACTTGTATACGATGGAGTTGTATACATCTTCAGCCAATGTATGGTAGAAGTTTAAGTACAACGTATTAAAACGACATCAAAATGTACTGTGTAGACGCACCTTTACCATGAAATATTAACGGGTAAAAAACAATACATAACGCATTACATTCATTATAAAAATGTAATCGTTAAGATGGCAATTATTGCCTTGATCACATTTACCATGCGGGCGACGGCGGTGCCTTTTTTGAGTTGCTAGTTTTTTATGTTAGGCATTGTCTGTGCCTTTTTATGCTCTCCAAAAACATTTTCGTGGTGAGCATATAGCACTGTGGGGAACCCACGTGACCAGATGCTAATGTTCGGAGCCAATTTTGTAAACAAACCGCCTCGATTCAGGTAACATTTTCGCTTGTAACTTTCTTAATAATTGATCGATCTGGATGAAATATAGACGAGCGCCGTCTCCTTTCAAAAGCAAATCATCGACGCTCTTACCTGGGTGACAATATTGTGTACTTTTTGTTAATTGGGCAACGGCGCATTTCGTAAACCGCAATATGCTATGCTGCGGTTCGGAGCAATTCACTAAAACATGTCCTTAATAAATTACAGCTTCATTAAAAGTTACAATTTAATAGCGATAATGTGGGTCGCTAAATTTACGACCGACATGCAAAATATTTCTGATAAATATGAGCAACAGACAAAATAAGACGAGATAAACAAAAATGTTACAGTTCGGAGCTGAAATGAAAATGCTACAGTCCGAGGCTATTTTCAGAAAATGCTACGGTTCGGAGCAAAGTTTCAAAGTATACCATATGTAGGAAAAAAAAGGACTCTATGCAGTCTGACAAGTGCCACATGCTATATAGAGTATAATATGCTGTTATATCAAGGTATGGGGATGAATGAGAAGGAATATAACATGACAGCCGAACACATTTCAACAGAACCATGTACACACAACGACACATCTCCAAGCTTCGTAAACACGACCCGATGTTCATCCGAGAAAGTAGCACGGCCTACATTCAATCTTAGTTTGAACTTGTGTCAGCCAATGAAACAAAATTAAGAGAACAACAAAACCCTGCGTCAATTCGTGATCAATACAGCTGTAAGCAAAAAACTATGATTCGGACAAAACGTTTTCTAACATCTCTGATTCAGAGTCGACTGTTAAACCATCGTTTTGCACAAAAGTGCTCAGTGCCAGGACAGAGGGGTCCGATATGCATATACACCATGATGTAAAGGTTAAATATTTTCAGAATCATTACATGTATATTAAATTGATTATAATTATGTTTAAAATACTAAAGTAAATATTTTACCAAGACAACTAGCACTGCTCGTTTTAAACATGTTGTGTGTGACCAATAGTTTCGCACGTTAAAGTTTGTGAATCATGTTACATACATGTATGCTCCACCAAAAATATACTGAGTGCATCTAGAAACGCAACACTTAGTCTACTAACAACTTTAACTTCAAGCAAAAAAATCCTCATTTTTCAGAATGGTCGTTCTAAGTGAATATGCAAACTATCGATTAATGGTGGATTGATTACTTTACCATGACGACCAACATGTTGGCTCGCAATGTCTGAAGTAGTTGTGAACCTGTTTCGGAGGATGTTCACGCGGGGTTACTGGTCCTGTCGGGCAGTTTTTAAACGTGTGTGATCTGAACAGGGACGGTCGCGAAAGGTGTCAGTGTGCTAGTAGTGTGACTCAAGACGCAACGTTGCCAAACCATGACAATTAAGGACATTGTCTATAGTTTTTTCTTCCAAGATTTTTTAAACTCACTTTCTGAAAACAATAAGCTAAAGCAAAACAGGGGTCACCGAACTCGTTTTCTCAGAAAAGGAGATTTTGCAACATCACTTTTCTATAAAAATGACAAAAGTCATGAATTTTCAAATATTTTTTATTTTTTAATAAAAATCACTTTTTTTTTCATTAGATATTTTTTAGTTCAGATGTACAAAAACATACATACTACTTAAATATACATATGCACATTTTGAATCTTTAATAACATTCACACATTTTTGACAACAAATGAATTTTCAAAATTTGCCCAAAATTAAAGCTCGAAAATTAAAAAAAGATACATTATTGACTAATTAAAAAAAATCTGGTCCAAGAATTGTTTTTATTTTTGCAAATGATGTTGATGAAAGTGTGATCCATCAGAATATTAAGAAAAAAACATAGGTCACCGTATTTCTTTTTGTGCTATTTAACCAGAAGTGTCTCCCTTTTCAAAGAAAACGGCATGAAAATGACGCAAAATAGTACTCTAGAGGCCATTAAAAAATCTGGTCCAAGAATGTTTTTATTTTTTCCAAATGATGTTAATGAAAGTGTACTCTATTAGAATATTAAGAAAAAAAGATAGGTCGCCGTGCTTCTTTGTACAAACGTCCCAAAGGTGTGAATATGCAAATGTTTGGACAATCATGACATTTTTATTCCGAAACACGTGACTCGTCTGTTGTGATTTTCTTTCCATTATAGTGCGCCCAGGATAATGTGATATATGTGTGTATTTTCAAATATAAATCGGTTTGGTCAACTGTTGCACAATTAGTTTTACAAATTACTAAAGTAAACAGATAAGGTCAGTATTGTACTAAAACATCAGTGATAAATCGTACACATCTGTAAAATCCACCTTTTGTGGAATGTACCACATTTCATCACCTTTCCTTATCCTAGGCGCACTATAACAACTTTACAAATGATTAGACGCCTCTGGAAAACGGAATTTACAATAAACGAAAAAAATATCGAGGATAAAAATGTTGCGTTTCTAGATGTACTGAGTATAGTTCAAACTCCAAGAAACGCGTTGTTTTTGTGCCGCTAAATTTGTCACCACATGACAAGATGGTGCGGAAGATGCCTACACGAATACATTTTATAAGGGGTGTCCGGCATCGACATGTGTGTGTTATTATTTTTGTGTTCCGCGAAACTGTTAAAAAATTGAATGTTCATACTTGGTCGATGATCTTAATAGTGTTGATATTCACAAAGGCATATAGCACATAGTCTTAGCTCTGAGCCGTAGCATTTTCTGAAAATAGCTCCGAACAGTAGCATTTTATGAAAATAGCTCCGGACTGTAGCATTTTCATTTTAGCTCCGAACTGTAGCATTTTTGTTTATGTCGTCTCATTTTGTCTGTTGCTCATATTTATCAGAAATATTTTGCTTCTCGATCTTAAATTTTGCGACCCACATTATCGCTATTAAATTGTAACTTTTAATGAAGCTGTAATTTGTTAAGGACATGTTTTAGTGAATTGCTCCGAACCGTAGCATAGCATATTGCGGTTTACGAAATGCGCCGTTGCCCAAATAACAAAAAGTACACAATTTTGTCACCCAGGTAAGATGATTTGCTTTTAAAAGGAGACGGCGCTCGTCTATATTTCATCCAGATCGATCAATTATAAAGAAAGTTACAAGCAAAAATGTTACCTGAATCGAGGCGGTTTGTTTACAAAATTGGCTCCGAACATTAGCATCTGGTCACGTGGGTTCCCCACAGTGATATAGGCGCCGCTTTGTCCGTCCGACATATTTTGTCCAGATGAAAACTCAAAAACGATTACACCTATTAATTTTGAAACTTTGCATGTGCATATATCTCATTAAGAGGATGTGCAGTGCCAAAGAACCATAACTCTGCATTACATATTTTGGAGTTATTCCCCTTTGTAATGGTCCATGCTTAATTCTTGGTCGAGCCATAACTCATACAATATTAGATATATATCAATTTTAAACTTCATAGGTGAATATATCTGTTTGAGATGATGTGCAGTATCCAAGAACCATTACTCTGTATTAATCCCCCGCCACGAAGTGGGAGGGATTTATAGAAATGGTCTCAGTCCGTGTGTCCGTAACAAAATCGTGTCCGCTCCATAACTTTTTAATGCCTGAGCCGAATTGCATGAAACCAATACTGCATGTGTAACTTATAAAGACGACGTGCAGAAACCGCATTCCCACCATGTCTACTTATTTGTATAATATTATACGATCTCCTATGTGTTTTTATTTAAATGCAACTTTACTATTTACTTAATGCCTTTTCTGTGTGATTTGTCAACGTATTGAAAAGTTCCTATTGTTGCAAATAAGGAAGCTTGGTGACCAGCTGTACAGAGATCGATACACCAAACACATATCGTGGGGAGACGTATTGATTTTGTGATGGACGTCTGTCCGTACGTCTGAATGGATGGATGTCTGGATGTTTTTATCCCAAATGGCTTAATTTCGAACTTGACATGGATTTTATTGAAACACACATTCTGACCATGTTTCTTGAACATTGGGCTATAAGTGTGTCCTCTAATGTGTTCACAAGCTTTTTTTAAGATTTGACCCAGTGACCTTATTTTTAATCTAACATGACCTAGTTTTAAACTTTGCCTAAATGTTATAGAGGCAAATATTCTGATTAGGTTTCATGAAGATTGCTTTCAAACGACCCAGTTTCGAACTTGTCCTTGATTTTATACAGACAAACATTCTGACCCTGTTTCATGAAGATTGGGTCATAAGGATGGCCTCTAGTGTGCTCAGAAGAAATTGTGAACGGACGATGGGCGGACTAACGACGGATGAAGAGTGGTCGCAAAATATAACTATAACTTTGTGACAGGTGAGCTAAAAATTGGATATTTTTGTTGCAACTTGTTCAGCGGGACATATTATACCTCAGTGTTTCTTTTAGATAAAATATGTGGAGATATTAGGCCCCTTTCCCCTCTCTGCAGATTATAACCCTCCCCCATTTTTCTTAATTTTCTCCACCGAGTCTTGCTCTATTTTTTCATATAAGTTGATTAAATTGTGTTTGATAAATGAAAGCACATAGATCAAACTAATTTGTTTTTACCTCCAATGCTTAAAAAATCAATTATAAATAATCGAACTAGGCATTTAAGGAGAATTAAACATTAAAGGTACTGCCTCACGGATCGGGCTAAAATTTTTGTACGATGTAAGTTTCCAACCTAACCAAGTATTTATGTAATAGAAAGCCACTGACGGTTGTTTTATGGAAGTTTTGGTACATATTAGCAATTTAAACCCCTCTTGATATTGTGCACTCAGTATTTTTCCTTTTAAAAATTACAAAGAATTTCCTTCGAACATGCTTGGTAAATTGTGTAATTCACACATGATAGAACTGTTACATCAACTAACTACAGCGTAAACATCAGTGAGACATTTGGTTCATTTTGTAATTCGATTTCATCAAATGCGAACAAATTTCAGGCAATTTCAGTGATAGTAGTGTTTTAGTGATAGGGTTTTACTACCCTATAGAATTTTGGATGTAAATATACTATATAACTAATATGAACTAATGCACAGCATATTTTTAGCGGACTATGTCAGTTGTCCTACATTATTTGTAACATGCTTATCTAGTACTGGATTTTTTGGTGATGCATAACTTCACAAAAAATTGTTTGGTTACGAAGTTACGAATCTGGAGCAAGCCGTTTCAAAAAGGCGCTACCGAGCGCTTTCCTACGTCTATGCAACCTATCGAAGCGGTTCGTTGCACAAGAAAGCGCTCCGATCTTACGGTCTAATTCACCGTTTTAGACTTGTTACGTAATATAGAATAATTTACACGTGTAATGCATGCGTGGCGAAAAGCACGTGTTTTTGTACGGTTTTGGTGTTAGTGAAGATTATCATACGCGAAAAACACATAACATGTTGAATTTGGCACGAACAGAACGCGGTGGACCTGTCGGGGTGTCATCAGTTTTGATAGAGTTGCGGCCCTTAGTTTTCCTTTTTATTACAAAAATGATTTTCTGTTTCGTTTGTAATTGTTATTTTAATGATTATTTCCGTTTTTTCATTCACAAGAACCTTCCATTTTTAATTCAACACTTAAATTAAATTCAAGTATTATTCAAGTATTGGTATGCAAAATTTCATTACAGTACGTGCAGTATTAACAAAATTATAACACATTATATATGGTGGCGGGTTAGAACTTTTGGGTAGTATATACACTTAGACTGGTGCAAAAAGACCGTGCCGCTTCGTGTATTCCGTGCAAGTCGACCCGGACCTCTTCGTGTACTACATGCGCATAGTATGCATAGTATGCATACTCTCTTCGTGAATTCCGTGCAAGTCTACCTGGAAGTTATTTGTGCACTCTATGCACCATAGGCCGTGCCTCTTCGTGAGCTGCGTCCGAGTGCACAATGCATCTTCGTGAACTCCGTGCAAGCGACGGCATGAGGTTCTAGAGCCATAGGATATTAACGACCGCGTCTATGCAGTGTGTCTTCTGATACATATTGACCTATAAGTCAAAATGTACGGTGTAGTTATGCTTACTACACTTCTGCCATACATTTTGGGAGATGTACAACACAATCATTGGATAGTCGTCACAGCACAGAAATGGCTTGGTGTAACATCGAAACTGGGTCTTACCCATTGTCTGCCTCTCAAAGTAGCCCTTCTATTTTCGTCAATAATCATACAAATCATCAATACACACATCCCTAACAATATTCTTTTTCAATCGACTCCAACGTTTACAAGTGTTTAGAGATAAATAACATGTGATTTATAAGTAACTAAATAATGTACTGTGTAGTTAGGCATGATGTACATATTAAAGAGGTTGTGATGCGAACGTGTACGACTACGTGTACGTGTAGCTTCCCGTACCTGTATACGTACGCGTTGCAATTAAAATTCGCTTGCGAAACACAACGTGTGCATGTAACATAACATGACAGGTGTAGCATGATTTTTTCGTGAATCGATAATGAGTGTTTGTATAAACTCAATAAAACCACGGGCGACGAATTATTGGGTTTGCCGTGCATACGCACACATGTGTGACATAGTGCACAATATTATTGCGTTTGTCACACGTCGGTAACTTGTATAAACTACACATACCTTGATGACGAAATACTCAAAAGTAGTATGGACGTACACGTACACGTTACACGTTGATTTTCGCAACCTCTCTATTGAGTAGTGTACATCTTCGACTTATTCACCAAGATGTACTGTCTAGACGAACCTTATCCATGGAATATTAATGGCTGGTATAGTTTAATTTTGAACACACGGTCAGATACGGCGGGAAATATTTCCGACAAGTCCAGTCACCATGCCGGGGATTGAACCCACGACCTCTGGATTTCCAGTCCCAGTGCGTTACCACTAAGTTTTCGCCGCTATATGCCTATAAATATTAAGTGAACATTCCCCTCTCAGCTTGTCCGTGGGCTAATTGCTCCCATGTATGGGCCCGAACCCATTCCCCCAAAAGTTAAAACAAACTTTTGTCGGGAGTTACGTTTTTATCGGGAGTTGTGTATGTAATTATTTAGACTGACCTTCCGATCAAGTATAACCCATATAATTGCAAGCACTAATTTCCAATAGGGTCCAGTGTTATTGGGTGTTATAATTACGTTTTTATCGGGAGTTACGTTCAGTATACTACTCAAATTCAAGGGAGGTAAATCGTACGAATCTCTGTACATACAATGTACGAGTGCTTTCCCTTGGTTGGGTTTATTTATTTATAGAATATGGCTGTGCGCGTATACGTGAAAACATTCCAGAATCACCAAGTCCATTGGATTATAATAAATTAAAAACATTAAGAGGGAACTGTTTACAATGAGTTACTACATAAAACACCAATGGGTAGTGTTATACTATGCATCTGTGAACAGTTTTTGTTTCAATATATGTAAAGGTACATTTTCCCAATTGGAACAAATATCCCTTTTTATGATCAAAGGGGTCAGATCGTCTGTAACTAGAATCATTTTAATGAAAATGCAACTAAAAATATATATGTCACTTGACCTAGCTTTTGTTGAGATGATCATAGTGACCTAGTTTCAGCAAGACTAGGAACAAATTGTGACATCTAGTGTCTACGCAGTCAAGCACGGACAGACGACGGATGAGGAGTAATCACAATAGCTGTTACTTTTTTCACGTGATAATACGACTCTGTTGTAATTTCCTTACAAGGGTTCTAATTGCGGATGTTTTAGCCAATGCGAAAATGGATTCGAGAAAATAAAAAATAAAAATGCTCAGATGTGCGAAGAATATCTTTAATCCATTTTTGTAATCCAATTGGCTAAACATCCGCAATTAGAATGATAGTAATGAAAATGCAACCACTGAAAACAAATCTCTGTGCCACATTATTATATTAAAAAACATCAATATATTTTATCCAGTTTTCTTTTTGTAAATACGGTATTTTGCTGTTTGTCACTTTATAATGCCACATAATATGAAGGAAATATTTTCAGCTATGATTCATCACAATGGTTCTAATTACGGATAATTCAGCAAATATATACACGCATACCCGTGCAAGAAGATCGTGCCGCTTCGTGTACTCCATGCATATTACGCCGAGTCTCTTCGTGAATTCCGTGCATGTCGACCGGGAAGTTATTCGTGAACTCCATGCACCGTAGCCTCTTCGTGAACTCCGTACAAGTAAACAATCGTCATCGTGAACTCCGTGCAAGCGACGGCATGGTGTTCTAAATGAACCGCCTAGGAGCTATTTAAGAAATAAAAATCTGTTCGCGTTTATTGTCGGTGAATAAAACACGGGCAGGAGTTCGGATGCGGAAAAATTAAATCACGAGTGCGTAGCACGAGTGATTTAATTTTCCGCATCCGAACGACTGTCCGTGTTTTATTCACCGACAATATACAAGAACAGAGTTTTTATTTCGATTCTAAATACGATAATATGCCGCACTATTTAACTGCGCGCATTCCATTTTCACCCATTTGACATTGAACATGATTCCACGCTGAAATTGAGTGGCTTATTAGCTGGTACAATTACCGCCCTAGTTAATGAAAATGACCTTCGTAATTTTCTGAAGGAAAAAAAACACATTTTAAACATTGAAACAATTTTAATAACACGAGTATAGTGTATCTATGTCATGAAATGAAAAATATAAATGAATTGATTATCAGAATTTTTTATGAATCTTAATTTGGAGAGTATATTGGAGTTTCTAAAAATAGATGCGTCATAGCTGTAACACTGGATTCTCGTGAAACTCGCGGTCCGTTAATTTTATTTACTATAATGTTTACGTTCATTCATTCATAAATAGGTCATGTGATACGGGGCGTAAATTGTAACAGCCAATTTGTTACCATGTTTTATGGGGGTAATAATATGAACTAAGGCATTGCCTAAAGGGGATTCAATCATCCATTGATAATAGATCAAAATAACTCATTACAGTTATTAGTGAGGGGCATCTTCACAGTATGGTTGTTCATACATTTTGTATTTATTTTACATTTCATGAAATTCAGATAGAATTTTAATAACTCGAGGGCAAAAACTCAAGGAAAATTGACTAATACAACAAGAGGACTATTGGCTCTAAAGTGCTCACCATATGACCAGCAGTTTAGGCAGAATCAGTAACCTGGTGACCTAGTTTTAGACCCCAGATGACCCAGTTACGAACTAGACCTAGATTTCATAAAGCTACACATTGTGGCCAAGTGTCATTAATATAACATCAAAAATGTGACCTCTAGAGAAGTAAACAAGGTTTAAAATTGATGTGACCTAGTTTTTTACCCAAGATGACCCAGTTACGCACTTGACTTAGATTTCATAGCGACAAACATTGTGTCCAAGTTTCATATAGATTAGGTAAAACATGTGACCTCTAGAGTGCTAACAAGGTTTTTTCTTTGATGTGACCTTGTGACCTAGTTCTTGACGCCAGGAGACCCAGATTTTTTAAAGCTACACATTGTGGCCAAGTGTCATTAATATAACATAAAAAATGTGACCTCTAGAGCGTAAACAAGGTTTTAATTTGATGTGACCTAGTTTTTGACCCCAGATGACCCAGTTACGCACTTTGCCTAGTTTGCAAAGCGACAAACATTGTGACCAAGTTTCATATAGATTAGGTAAAACATGTTCACGAGTGCTCGGGTGAGCTAAAAACTTGACGGACATCATCACAGTATGAGCGTTCCTGGTCATTTTAAGTTTCATGAAATCCTACCAGCTATTTACAAAGAAATGAATGTGAATGGACGGGCGGGGTGAATTCTTCATTAAATCAAGGGCAATAACTCTTAAGAAAATTGTCCAATAACAAAACTTGACTGGCATCATCTTAGTGTGAGCATTCATATTCGTTTTAAGTTTCATGTAATTTTACCGGCTAGTTCCAAAGAAATGACTAAGAAAGGACGGGCGGAGGTAATTCTTCAATAAATCAAGGGCAACAACTCAAGAAAATTGACACACAAAATGTGTGTTCATATTCATTTTAAGTTACATGAAATTCTACCAGCTAATTACAAAGAACTGAATGCAAATGGACTGGCAGATGAAATTTTTCAACAAATCAAGGGCAATAACTCTAAGGAAATTTGACCAATAATGAAACTTGACAGTCATCATCACAGTAATTGGGTGCTCATATATATTTTATGTTTCATGAAATTCTACAAGCTAGTTACAAAGAAAGGAATGCGAATGGACGGTCATAGTGCATTATACTATAAATCAAGGGTAATAACTCTTAAGGAAAATTGACCAACTTAAACAAACTTGACGGGCATCATGACTTTTTTATTTAAGTTGCTTAAAAATGTAGCAGTTAGTAGAAAAATGGCTGCAGTCGGAAGGACAGACAGAAATATTTAATAAATCAAGGTAAATGACTGTCAAAGGAAAAACACCTGACAGGCATCATCAAAGTACTGTATAGTTGTTCATATTCATTTTGATTAAGTTCCATGAAATTCTACATGCAAGTTACAGAGAAATGGCTGTTGATGGCGATGCGTCTTTGCAAGCCGTATGGCCAGTCCACACGCACATTACCCCAAGTGCCGGAGTAAAAGTTAAGCATTACATAAGTTCAGTGAGTCACAATGTAACTATATAGTTTTCACATAATCTTCCTTTTGGCAAAAATAATCGCGATTATTGTACCTAGTTGCTCTATTGGCTTAATGCAGCCACCCCCCTGTCAAAAAATATTAGATTCAGAATTTCACGCACATTGCTGTTAAATTAATTCTGTTATACCGGAAAACGAGTTTTATCCTATAATGTTGATATGGTCAGTGACAAACCCTATCTGCAGTTATAACTGAACTACCTTTTACGAGACCCCTAAGGAATCAAAATGATAATCAGCCAGAATATGGTTTTAAGAACAGTGTGTTTTAGCGTTTTCTTGAATGACGACTAGAGCTGTCATTGATACGACCCAAGGCATATCGATGATTCCAATATAGAGGAAGACAAGCATCGGCGATACATCGTTATACAGTTACACATATAGACGAACAAGAAACAGGCTTTTCAGTCAATGATCCCTTTTTAGCCATTCTACACCGTACATGTTGGGTATATATTCAGCTTTGAGATAGCACGTTTCTTTAGAGTTTAGACTTGACACATTTTTACAATTTGTGAACTTACATTTAACAGACGGACTGTTTTGTGCAGGAAAAGGAGGATTTTCGGTGGTTCCATTCATTTACTCAGGTATCGGTTCTCGATATCGACATTACTCAGTAAAACCCAATTTTCCGGAACCTGAATTTCACGGTCAGGGTGTTAGCAAGCAATAAGCGGTATAGCGGGAGTGTATATTTTTTCTTTTTTCAACGTTTAAACATGAAAAACATATAAAACAATTGTTGCACATTATCATTAAACATCTTAATATTTAAACTTTAGCAAGAATTATCTGAAAAAATGTTCAATATTTGAAATATTGCATTTTATTCTACACTGTCGCTTTCGAAGCTCGATACCGATGGTGAGAAAATATACTCATTTTTCAAGTTAAACATATTATTGTGGCAAAAAATTGTCAGCGAAGTCGTAAAATAATGTTGTCAATGTGTTCAAGTAAGACTTTATTCAAATTCTTATCTTTTGGCTAAAATAATCGCGATTTTTGTACCTAGTTGCTCTATACGCTATATCAGTTTCCCCCGACGTACATTCGGAATATCTCGCACATTGTCGCTGAATTAATTCCGTAATCCCAGACAACAGGTTTTAACCAGTAATGTCGATATTGGAAATATTCTAAAATGTGAATCGATAATCGACTGGTTAAAAATATTGTTGATACCGCTTAGGTCAATGACAGCTCTTATGATTGCATCACACCGGAGGTCACATGGCAGCTACATACTGTAATGGACAGTCACAGCAGAGCGACAGATGAATACTGATCAACACGACAGAAACTTTGTTAAACACGGGTCAACCAACACAGGCCTTAACTGGATCTGAGGGTTCTTTGAACTTAAGGGTCTTGGGACAACTGTCACTTCTTCGGTCTTGTTATGTTCATACTATCCACAGACAAAAAGCACCGAGGAATTCATGTTCTTTGTTAACTTATATTTAGAGCTTTTTTCCCAAAAAACTTTCTTATAAATGATCATAAAAGCACTCATGAAAAGTTACATTGTTTTGGTCAATTCTCATATGTTTTCACGGAGATCTGTATTGACAAACCAGCAGTAGACAGTTGTCCTACATTATAAGATCAATTAACATGGTCATCTAACACAGAATGATTGTTGATAATTAATTCACAATAAATGGTTGGGTTGATTGTTTGTTGTTGACAATTTGGGTACGAACAAATTTGGATACGCTTCGTTTATCAAACTTTGTGATGCAAATTAGCATCGAAAGTTGATTCCTTTGTTTACCTACGCTAATTATGTGTATAGAAGACAGTTTTCCTTGTTTGAAACAAGTACTTTAATCGTATAAGCAGTTATTTTAACGATTGTAGGCTGTACTTACTTGACCGAAGCGAGGATGGCAGACTTCCGTTTGCGAGGGACAGTCTAAAATCCTAACCGACCGCCTTTATCTCGCGCGCTAGCATTCTTACCTCCCCTTTTGTAAGCTAGGGCCTTCGGTTATCTCAAGGAACATTTTTAAACATCATTAAAAAATAAAAGATAATTTATTAACAACAATAATATTTTTTAAATGAGTTTGCCAATTCCATTCACGTCTTCAGAGTACCCCGAAAAAACCACTTCCTGTACACACAAATTTCACTCTGACAGGGGTGACCAAATTTTGGATGGGCTAAAAACTCGCAACACGTACAATGCCGTCTGGCGATTCTAGAATCCCTAATAAATAGTTAGGTCCGCTCTTTGTTTAATGGATTAATCCGCGGATCGTGTTAGAATTAAGTTTAAACAGCGTACGTTGCTTGGTAGTCAGCTTGGTGGCAGCCGCAATTGCCACTTTCCTTTATTTAGGGTTTTTCAAATTCCCAGGTTTTGTGCGCTAAGGAGTGAATCTTGTCCAGATACATAATTATATATTATGTACAGTATAAAATAAATAACTACACACTACAATTGTCTTAAGGATTTGTAGAATTGTCTTGGCCATCTACATGTCGTGCATGTGGACGCAACATAAAAAAGGTGATTTATCAGGGTAGGCCACATTCATCAGGAACAGGAGATCACGAAATCTTTAACTTGGGATTTTTTCAATTTTCCATGTTCAGTTCGATTAAATGTAAATCTAGTTCACACTCTTGGGCTGCATAATAAATAAAAACAAATTTAATAATTACACATAAACATTATAATTTATAATTATGGTCGAAATAATTTGTAGAGTTATTTTGGTATTTCACATTACCTGCTAAACGCAACTGAAAGCAGATGGCAAATTTTGTCCGCGCGATTTCTCTGTAACCATTCGACGGATTTCATCGAAACTTGACTGATCAGTACCAAGTCTAGTTGTGCATATCGTCGGCATATGCCGGTCGGATAATTTTAAGGAAGTCATGGCCATTTGTTTTTGCCCTTGTAAATTTTGTCCGCACTATTTCTCTGTTACCAATGGTCGGATTTCAATGAAACTATGCATGAATGATCAGTACCAAGTCTAGTTGTGCATATCGTTGCCACATGTTGGTCAGATAATTTTAAGGGAGTTTTTTACTCTTATAATTTTTGTTCGTGCTTTTTCTCTGTTACCAATGGTCATATTTCAACGAAACTTTGCATGAATGATCAGTACGAAGTCTAAATGTGCATATTGTTGGCACATGTTGGTCGCATTAATTTTAAGGGAGTTATGGCCCTTAGTTTTTTACTCTTATACATTTTGTCCGTGCTATTTCTCTGTTACCAATAGTCGTATTTCAATGAAACTTTGCATGAACGATCAGTACAAAGCCTAGTTGTGCATAACGTCGACACACGTTGGTCGGATTAATTTTAAGGGAGTTATGGCTCTTTGTTTTTTACACTTATAAATTTTGTCTACACCTCGCCTTTATTACTATTGGTTGGATTTCAATGAACGGTTGGATGAATGATCAGTACTAAGTCTAGTTGTTTGTCAGAGCACATTTAAGTGACTGTGTCAACTTGTTCAAGCAGTATATGTGGTTGTTCATCACATTCAGTGATATTTCTTGTTTGCACTTTTAACGAAAACTACACAATATTGTCATCTTGGTAAAAGCGTCGATGATTTGCTTTTGAAAGGGGAAGGCGCTCGTCGATATTTCGATCGGTCAATTACCAGTGTAGCAATACCACTTGACTTTGAGCTACAGGTCAAAAACGAAATTTGCTTAACTTCGGAAACAAAAATAGTCATAAGCATTTTATTCCTTCATCGATTTCAATGAAATATAGGCCACGCTAAATGGAACATTATTTGCTTTCCATGTGCCGTTTTGTCCACCGCCCTGTGAAACCTTGGAAAAACATGTTTCTCTGGGTGCTGGTAAAGCAGCCAATCTACTGAAAAAGATCTTTTATTATTTGCTTTCAATGGATTATGGAGATTTTTCAGTGAAAATAACAGTGAAATTACCACTTTGTTATTTTCACTGTTTTAAAAGTATCATGCAGAAAAAGAAACGTAACGTCAACGGCGCCGGGCTTTAAAATATGCGTTACGTCATCATGACGTTATAATTCTCTCCTCGTGACGTTCCAAGTTCGATGTGATGTTTTCCAATTAAGCCGTAATTTGGCTTACAATAGCTCACACAATGCTGAATGTGAGCTATTGTGATCGCCCTATGTCCGGGGTCGGTCGTCCACCGTCCGTCGTCAACAATTGGACTGTTAACACTCTAGGGGTCACTCTTTGCCTAATCTTTATGAAACTTGGTCACAATGTGTATCTCTGTGTAACATTAAGGTCATGTTCGCAACTGGGTTACCTTGGGTTTTAAAACTAGGTCACCAGGTCACATTGATAAAAAAAACCTTGTATTGTTAACACTCTCGATGTCACAATTTTAACCTAATCTTTATAAAACTTGGTCACAATGTTTGTCTCTATAGAATCTAGATCAAGTTCGTAACTGGGTCATCTAGGGTAAAAAACTAGGCCACCTGATCACATCAATGAAAACCCTGGCCATAAAGTGTGTATTTATAAAATCTACATCAAATATTAAGGCCATATCACAACAAATACTGAGTCTTCCTTAACTGCTAGTCATCAGGTGAGCGCTTTAATAGTGCCAATAGCCCTCTTGATTAGAGAAATTGAGGCATATCATAAACAGAAAATGTGTTGATTTTTTGTGTAAAATCAATTTTACCTCACTCGTGTTCACAGAAAATTAAATCTCGATTTTCTGTGATCACTCGGTGACATAAAAGTCGATCTTACACCAAAATCAACTACAGTCAACTCTCGTTATCTCGAACTCGCTTATATCGAAGTTTCCGTTATGTCGATGTTTTTTTCAAGTCCCGATTTTTCTCCTTCTTTGTCTATATGAAATCTCGAGACCTATCTCGAAGTTTCGGCTCGAATTTTCGTTATGTCGAATTATTTATTTGGTCTCAATTAACTAATTTGCACTGTTAATCTACTGTTCATCTCGAAGTCTAGTCGAAGTCTGACTCGTGTTCGACTAGTGTACAATGTTTTTCACACCTCGCCAGTCTGAAATCTTTGATTTACCTGTAATTTTCGCGCCTTCCATTGTTGAACAAATATTTGTTTGCACAATTTACGTAAAACATGTTATAAATATTCGAGTTACGTCCAAACATCAATAAACATGTCATCTCGAACAATTGTCTCGATTTATTATTGCATTGGCAATAAACATTTTATATGTTTTAGTCAAATAAAATATTGAAGTTGAAGTTGAAAGATCGTACACGTACATTAGCATGTGATACACTACACTTACTGATAAGAACATATCATCATATATTAATGCAAACAACACTACGTACACAAACGAAAATGAATAAAATGCATTTTCTCGAGGAGGAATACATGTACATAAATATCAAAACAAGCAATTCACACGAACATGTCGTTCTTACGAACGTAGCAATATGGCGGCATAAAATGACAGAAGCTAGAAAACTTGCAACTTCGATGCCGAAAATTCTATCTCGAATTTTCGTTATGTCGAAGTAATTTCCACGGTCCCGTGAAATTCGTGATAACGAGAGTTGACTGTAATATCCTCTATATTTTTTCATGGAAAGCAAATAATGTTCCCCTTAGCGTGGCGTATAGTTTTTATATGCTAATATAATGATGCTTGTATGAAATATGATGTCTTGTTCATCTATGCATGTGTTCATGCGAGTAGTATAACGTCAATATCCGATATTTTTTAATTTGCTTTGTGTAAGTTGTGAACCGTGAAATTTCAAATCCAGAAAAATGCACGTGCAAAACAGTGCTTTTGTACAAATTCTTAAATATTGTATACACATTGTCCACCACCCCAAAACACAAAATCTGAAGAATTTCTATCTATAACAGAAAGAACGGGACATAGTATGCCTCGTGACAGCCGAATAGTCAAGAATGTTTAACGACCTTGACCTATGACCTGTTGGCCTAAAATGTTGTAGTGTATACTGAGGTACTGATGATAAACAAATTCTCTAAAGTGTTTGCTTTACCCACAAATGTGGCATTCGAAAGCGCTGTAATCGGTTAGAGTTTGTGAAATCGTTTTCTTCAAGAATAAGTAACCACACTCGTAGCTGCTACGCCCCTTTAAATTATTAATCCTTGTAGAAATCGCTTTACAGTGTAGCAATACCACGTGACTTTTGGCTACAGGTCCAAAACGAAATTTGCTTCATATCGAAAGCAAAAATAGCCATTAAAATTTCATTTCTTCACCGAGTTCTATGAAACATACACCACGTTAAGGGGACGGGTATTTGTTTCCATGCAATCATCGAGAATATCTATTTCAGCAGCTGTGCCGTTTTGTCCAGCACCCTGTGACACTTGGAAAAGGAAAAGGAGAAGCTGATCAAAGCGCTACCGAGCGTCTTTATTCAGTTACCTCCCGTTCAATAAAATATATAATGCATGGATTACCTCCCGTGGGAAGCGCTACATAGCGCTCGCCCATGTTAGCGGTGTTCAGGCTTCGGCTTTGGCTTCATGCTTATGATACTATAAGCTATTGTTGCTTACAATATTTAACAAAAGAACCGACAAACGATGCGAAATGTATATCCGATTATATCAGCATTATTTAAAGTCATAAATAAACACACCCGCCTTTAGTTGTTTACCTTAAATCACCAATTAGCTTTCAAGTTAGCTTTATTTATCTAATTACTATTGTCAACTAGCATTAATGGTGACAAGAACCAGGCTGAAGAGATTGGTATGACGGATACTGACCAGTACTGAACCATGTGTGTATTACAAAGTTGGTCTCGAATTACAATTAGGCATTAGAATAAGATTTGTTACCGCAGTAATTGGGCTACTACTGGTGCATGAACATATACACATGTTTATCATGTTGCTCCTATTTTTAGAACACAGAAGCATAGTTGTGTTTTACACGGATGTTATTTGAAGATGCTCACCACTCCCTATAGAAACTCGAGACCCTATTAAACCTGATTGGACTTAGTCGATCGTTCTTGCGGTACCTTCAACAGTCTCGCTATACTATCTATCTCTTATTTTATATAAATATGTATTTCCGAATTTTTTTTTCTAAAAAATGGCATGGTGATTAACACCTTTAACATATCGCTGGCTAAGAATTAGAAGGTCGTGTTTTAACCAGAGACTAAAGATAACATAGTCTCTGTTTTAACTAAGTACAAAATCAATATATTGAGAAAACAAGAAAACACTGTCTGAAAACTAATCTTTATTTTTCGAAAAAACAGCTTTTTAAACTTCAGTTTGGTCAACATTACCACTTCCGATTTTAATGAAAATTGGCTCATAAGCAACGCCATGAGATGCAGATTGCAAATATACATGAGTCTTATAAGGTCGTAAGAAGTACTTTTTTAACTTATTCTAAGCAAGCGATATCTGCATTGAAATATTGTAAATGCGTGACGGTTGTATTGCTTTGCACATGTCGGTCGGTCGGTAGACCAGATGGTTTCCGTTCAATAACTCAAGAACGCTTGACCCAAGGATCCCCAAACTTTACATTGAGGTTGGTCATCAACCGTAGATGATTCCTATTGATTTTGTCAGTAGGTCAAAGGTAAAGGTCATTGCAATCTTTACCATTTCTGACTATTTGGCTGCCCTTGGGGTTTACGTGTTTTACAAATATCTCTTGTTCAAGTAAATTTTATTGCTAGAAACAATATTCCGTGATAAAATGGTCCGTTCCTTTCCTAGTGTATACTGTACAGTTTGTTCTACTCGGTGAACCACCATCAAACCAAAATCCAGAGAAAAATGGAAAAAATACCCTCTGGTACAACAAGCAACGTATATAGTCGGAATTACATGATCATAGTTTTCTCAACGTGAATTTGTGAATATATATACATATTACTTGTAGTTATTTGTTTTACTGTGAATAAACCAAATATACATTATCTAAATAATCTCATATAATGTGTCGTCGGCAGTATTAATCGTTGTATGTGTAACAGTCAAGGAAATGCGTTTTGTTAACATGAATTGCATGTAAAACGCAACATTCCGTTGTTGCTCAGTTTTAAAGATTTTCTGCAGAATGTTGATGCTATCAGCAGATGCACACGATATATAAAATGTTTGTTTATTCGGTATTAACGTCGTTTCTCAACAATTTTCAGTTATCAATTACATGATACAGTGGCTGGTTCACCTAACCAGTTTTTCTACAGTGCTAACTTACCTTACCACAAGGAATCGGCAACTTCACGTGTGAAGGCAAATCGACATTCTGATCACATATTATGGAAGAGTATGACATTACGCGACCGGGAATCCGACCACTGCAAAGCATTCTAGTTAGAAAACTAAGAATTTTCTTAAAATCTTAGAATTTCCTTGAGTTTGTAAGCTTAATAATACAAACAAGATTATCAATTGCTCACAAAAGTTTTATGAATTATGTCGTGAGCTGATGAAACATGGGTTATTCTTCAATTTGTGGAAAATATGCACATTTTGGACTTAAGTCAAAATATTTAAGTTTTCCACTAAGGTGCTTTATAGATATCAGCCCTGAAAGCCTTACACACATTATGACACTCAGAATTTTAAGGGAGTGGTAATTGTTCCTTTAAATTATTGGTATTTTTGTTATAAATGTTAAAATTCGACACTATAAAATGACTCAAATTGACCTTCGAGATTAAGCCCCTAGTGAAACGTTAGTTAGTTAGTTACTAGTGCGTCGGCCTCCGTCGAATTTTTAAACGGGGTTTGTTATGGTGGTAGGATGTGCACATCGTAGTATTGATTTTAATAAAAAAAACTATCCGGTTCTCAAGTGAGGAGATTTCGCGAAACCGAAATGAATGACCATCGTTTTCGTTGAAATTATACGAGCCACTGCGGCCTGTGCCGGTGGAATTTTAGCGCTTTATCCGGCATCCCTCCATGCAACCCAAAGACGGGTGACAGTTAGAGGTTAATACACGACACAGCCGGGCCGGAAGGTGATAATCGGCCCGGAAAATGAATAATCACCGCGAGGGCTTTAGCCCGAGGGTGATTATTCATACCAGGCCGATTATCTCCTTCCGGCCCGGCTCTGAAGTGTATTAAAGTCTTTAATACAATTGTTTGATTTCATTATATCTATAGAGAACAAATAACGTAAATATTACTGATGTAGCTAGATATTATTCTAAGGTTGATACCAATAAAATGCGATAAGAGTTAATAAAATAGGCAAAGAAATCTTGCATATGAGCAACGTACCAACGTGACGTCATGATTACATGGATAACGTAACGTGCGCCCGTTCAGCCGGTCCGATTATGATTATGAGATTGCGGACCGGGCGGATAGGCGATAATCAATCACGTGATGACCATAATCAGCCGCAAATAGGCTCATTTTTGTTACTATAATTATATATTGATTCTCATCGACCCGATCCTTCTCATCGACCCGAGCCCTAATTATTTTGGCAGAATATAAACACGCGCAGCGATGGTTCCTTTCCAAAACATACACAAGTTTGAAAGTGGACCTTTTCCTGTCATCACAGCAGAAACAATGTGCATAAAAGCGCATGTAAACATTTTTGTGGACTGATTTAAAACCAACCCTGAAAAATCCTTTTTGGTGAGAAGTAATACCTAAGCTTGTAACCATGGGTTTTTGTTTTTGTCCATATTTTTGTCAACATACTTGTCCACATTAATTAAATCTGTGAATAGTATCTATAATGAACGAACTTTATGTTACCACTGTGTTTCATAAAATAATTCAGTTTTTGGGTTAATCATAGACTGACCAATCAGAGGGATCGGGTCGATGAGAAAGTTTCTGAATGACTGAGTCTCTTGACTGGTACTTGCTTCACGGTAAATATTTAAAGATAAAAGCTTTTTTATTGCAAAAATGGTTCATTTTACTGTAGTTCAGTTATTTCTCTGTCAGAAAATGAAATTTAGTTGCAGACCAAACAATTTGAAGTGTGCATGCTAGATTTTTATCTC
Source organism: Spisula solida (assembly GCA_947247005.1). NCBI lineage: Eukaryota > Metazoa > Mollusca > Bivalvia > Venerida > Mactridae > Spisula > Spisula solida. The sequence goes on along the minus strand of OX365945.1, from coordinate 23,807,450 downwards.
TTAGGGGATCGACTCCATGAGAAAGCAGTATAGTAACAAGTGTATTAATGTCTACTTTCGAATCCGTCATACGTGGCACATGTAGAGCAGCTCAAGTGTTAGTTGTGTAATCGCAACTTAGTACTGATAATTAATTCCAGGAAAACATGTCAACTGACTGTCCTATTTGAATGAAATTATTGTGCCCCACACTTATTTATAAGTGGGGACATATAACATTGGTGCTGTCCGTCCGTCCGTACGTCTGGACGACCGTACGTACGTATCACAAATCTTGTGTGTAAAACTCCTCATAAACTACTGGGAGGAATTTCTTTAACTTTCACAGATGAAACACCTCACTGTATAGATGATCGTTAAGGATGGAATTTTTGCTGTGTAAAATTTTCCAGAGTTATGGCCCTTTGTTACTTTTACTATATACCCTATAGTGAAAAAGCTTGTGTGTTGAACTCCTCATAAACTACTGGGTGAAATTTCTTCAAACTTTCACAGATGAACAACCTCAATGTATAGATGATCATAAAGAATTGAATTTTTGGTGTGTCAATTTTTAACAGAATTATGGTCCGTTGTTACTTTACTCACGAAGTTTAATCAACGTGCGTGCTTTACTATATGATGGACCTTTGATATTTTTAATAGAATTATAGTCCCCAAGGCTAAAGAAATTGAATTATTATGTTATATCAAACCGCTATTCCCCTCTCCTTCCCATTTGAAAGGATATGTGCTATAATGGGGGCACCCGTGTCTCATGGACACAATTTTAGTGTTTTTGACGGAATTTATTTTAAGATATTTAACATTATTTATGAGATCGTAGATGCGGTCGTGGTCCATGGAGTACTTAGCAACCTGACGATTCGGGTTCGATTTCCGGTCGCTGCAAGTCATACCTTTTGGCAAAATTTTTCGATTTTCCTCCACATGTAAAGAAGTAGCTGGTTGTTTGTGGAAGGATAAGTTAGTACTCGGGATAGGAGACAGTCCAAGAAAACTGGTTAGGTGAATCGGCCGCGATATAATATTATAACGTTTACTATAGTATTGAGAAGCGGTGTTAAACCAGAACATATATATTTACTGTATATTTATTATGAGATAGAATAGAAATAATTCTGATTTCGATTTCAAGTGGAAATATAATATGGATGTTGGTTCAGTACACACACTAACGTGACAGACAGCTCCTACTGTGATGTCTTAACCTGCCAGGCTAATTGTTATCACCATTCTAGTTAGATTCCGCACGGATAGACGGGGTTTTACGCAATCCAAACTATCTATTTGTAACCAGTACCGTGAAAATCCGCTCGGTTTGGACAATTTGTGTGAAATCCCATGCTGATCACCAATCGATTTGTCACATTTTTGTAAAACTTACAATGTTACCTTAACTGCCACTTAAATCCATATGATTATGACTTAAGATAAAATAGTCAGTTATTTTTGTATTTAAGGTTTAAATAGAGACATAGAGGTATGTGCATCATGTGTAGTAAAACCTCAATAATTAGACCACCCATTTATAGGACCTTTCAACTCGTGTTTAATATTCAAGCATCTCCTACATCAGTGGCAAGTCAAGTTCCCTGATACAGGTGAAGTATACTGAGGTGAACGAGAATGATATTCAAGTTGAAGGGACAATACCGTAAAAACGGATTTGAATAGTGCGTCTTGATTTGTAAATGATTTTTTATTAGCAAGTTTCCAATTGGTATATTGTATACATTAAGTGAGGGGGTGTCCTGGTCCCGATCTCCGGAATAATTTCATCTCAAATTTGGTGTCTATCTCTGAGTTAATTTCAAAGGGAGATCGGGCTCTAAATGCACATTCGCAAAAAGAAAACATCATGTTAAGTTTATTACAGCAAAATTGCAAGAGACCCATAAACTCTTGATTTGAGGAAAATCTCGCGGGTCTGGTTGTTAATTTATAGCGAAAAAATGACGAATATAAACGCGGCACACAATTTAACGTAAAACCAACAAAAACTCAAAAAGGTATTTTATAAGAATTGAAAATTTGTGTTTAATTTTTTAACATTGAAATAATCTTATCGTGCATCGAATACTAGAATAGTGTAAAATATTTCAAGAAGATATCTTCAAACCGTTTTGTGTATTTACGAGGGTTGTTCAAATTGGAATGCAAGTGATGCTATATCTTTTTTGCATCAATGAATTATTAAGATTAATGATCTGTATATGAAAGATCATTGTATTAGCTTTATATTGATACCTCACATTTGAAAATCCGTTCAGTGTAGCTGTAACAATACACCATTTAACACTGTCTACTCGTGTATACTAATGCTAAAATAATTGGGACATTTTCAATTTCTTCTGACCAAATTCGGTCTCATTTAATAATCGTTGTTTTCTTAATGCAGGAACAAATACAATATTTAAAAAAACTTGTATGGTAAAATGGTGTCATGTAATGTCATATTCATCAAGTTTTTGATATTTTTAAGAAATTCAAAAGTGGTGTAATTTTATTTGGAAATGAACCCCATGCACGCAATCAGAATACCGCAACATACTAGAAAAGGGTTGAGAAAATCAAATATTTTTTTGAAAACTGGTGAAGTATTTACAGTTAGGCATATAGCTCAATTTGTTGGGACATCATTAGGAGCGATTCATACAATTATCAAGTATATTACAAAAATTAGGACGATTAGTATAGTTTGGGTACCCCTATCTGCTTTGAGACGCCAGCACATATGCCCTTGCAAACTGTCCAAAAATAGCAAAAACAAGTTTCTAGATAATAAAAGTCGACCATTTGCAAATGTAATGACTACAAACTAGACATGGGTTCCTTTTGTCACCAATGCGACAGATCCATAAACAAATATGGGCCAGCAAAGACATAACAAAAGTATGCATTGCAAAACGTACCATGGACGCCCGTAGAAATGTACACTTTTTTCCATTTAAACCAAGTTTTACCATTACATTTGGTGTATAAAACGAAGAATGAGTAAATGCCAAGCTTAACAAAGGTAAATTCCTTCAGAAATTGAAGCAATACTCCGACAATCGCTATCAAGCCAAATATTTAAAGGATGGCATGCTATTGCAGAGCAATTGGCCTCCACCTGCAGCAGCCATTAACGCGGCGTTTTGAGAAGCGTGAATGTTTTTGAGCTTTCCGACCATCCTTATTTGTCAAGCATTGTCCCTTGTGATCTTTATTTGTTTCAAACAACTCTTAAATCGCATTGTCAGAAAAAAATATCAGGTACGTTAAGATCTCAGTTTGGCTCATGTCCAGTATATGCATAGTGTACCTAGGAATGATAACAAAATCGCATTTAAAAAAAGGAATAACTGAATGAAACTTCGCATACATATCGGAGATGAATACTGCAATGGGATCAAAGGCTTGTTTCATTAGAATCTATCAAGGATAATTTTTTATGTGCTTAGATGCATTCCAATTTGAACAACCCTCGTACAGTACATTAAATGTACAATTAGATGTTTTATAAGCATTACACGAATTAAATTTATGATCTTCGTAACATAATCATTGCGTGTGTTACTGCTTTACCAGGATGAAAAATACAAGCAACATAACATGTGTATACGAATAAAACTATTTCTCAGTGATAATCCCGCAAACCACCGCCCTCTGCGGCAGATTGACAAATCGACCTATGGCATTAATCATCGCTGAGAGCCAGTCTGTGCCGCGATTGGCCGGGTTACGCTACGTCATAAAAGTGGGCGGGATAAAGATTTCAGATAATGCCATATTTCTGAGTCAATAAGCATACTTGGCTTACAAGAAATTTCCTGGGATACTAATTTGACAAATGGATTCCGAAGGACCACCTTGTGAAAATTTATGAATCTTGTATGTTCTTACTCAGAAAAACTCATGTTATTTAATGGACTTGATTAAATAGTTGTCGTGGTTTCTACATGTTATTGGTGCAGGGTAATTTACGAAAGTTATGGTATTATTTTAGTCGGCGACATCAGAGATTAATGACACGTGTAATTTTTGACAGTGACAAGTGTTATTCTATTAAGAGGTTTATTTACAAAAACAAGAGATTATCGGCGTTGATTGTGTTAAACGTCACATGAGTCGTACCCTTATTTGCGGTTTATCATAAGGTTTAAAAACTTAATCGATGAATAATCATTTCAGTTTGAGAGAAACTTGTTAATTATTTAAAATCAAGATTGATTATATCGGCATAAGTTTTATCTTACCAAGGACTTATTTTTTAAAAATTGTGAATTTATTTTTTAACCTCTGCCATTATGATTGAGAGAGGTTTTTGTGCGGATGAAGTAACGGGTCTGCTGAACGCTAATTCACAAATGCATGGCTACCAAAATCACTATGGAAACGGTGGTCATTTTGGACAAATGTATCCACAAAATCAGCGACCATCATTTGCTATTCAAGAACTTCTAGGTTTAGGAAATTCAACATGTCGACAGAACACCAGTCCGGATCTACTAGACACGCAGAATATCTCAGCTGGAAATTTTATGTATATATCCCGTGAATTTCCAATGTACAGCCATGGACACAATAACTATAGCGGTTCCAGTGTTCATCAGGATACTGGCATGAATCAGAACTATATCAACACCAGGGAGCCCACTCCACAGCACCAGGCCAACCCGAACTCACCGTTCTGTCCGTGGAGGTTCGAGTCTCTGTCACAATCCTCGCCACAAAATCCAGCGATAGGACAAACCATGACTGCTGGAATGATGCCGGCATCTAGACATGCAGAAAACGTCTCATACAATTACAAAATGTCGCAAATCAGCGAACAAGGTATGTATAACAATTAAAATCTCTTAAAAATAAGCAGCCATGATTTTAATTAAAGACTTTTGTAAATGCCGCTTCTACCAAACGGCATAGTTGGCGATAAACATTATACATGTATGCCAATAATATAACTCATATTTTGATGCACATACTGATTTTGTGTTACAGTATTTGTCATTTTATTGTAGATTATCAAATCGGTGCTTGACAGTATTCAAATAAGTTTCCAACAGTTAAAATTACAGACTATGAAAGAAGTTAGTTCGAAGAAAGAAATCCAAATGATTGTAAATAGAGAATCCATTTATCTCTTATGACTATGGACAATATTGTTAATAAAAGATTATTTATTATTTGCGATGCGTATGCTGTAGATCTTCTGCCTGTATACATGTATTAATTAATGGCATCTAAATGCATGCACATATTTGTAATATAGGATCGACGGTTTCTTAGGATCGATGTTAACATAAAATATATACGATAAATAGCTCGCCATTTGTCCTCGTGAATTATTTGTATTTTTCTTTCATGCTGTTTGTATTGCTTGCCCAGAAAACTAGCCTATATTTTAATGTACAATGTAACTATGTGTCCACATTGGTTCAACAATTATATTACTCAATTACTGTAGTAACCAAAGCATACTCATCATAGCAAAACCTAACCACTAAAGGTGTACGTATAAAAAGACACACTATTCACGTAAATGTATTGGGATCACATTGAATAGCATCCATAGTATATTCCGAAGAAATCTCACCAGTATTCAGTCGGGTTGTTAATACATTCAAATAAAAAAAGAAACTAACTCCACTATATTAATTTAATACAACGTTTCAACACAGGAATTGTGCCTTCGTCAGGGAAACTAATAAACAAGAACTATGTTGGCTAGTAATTCAGAATATTACATAAAAACTTTTCTCTGCTATTAAAGATCTAGACAATACATTATTTTACAAACACTGTCAATTCTAGTAAATATATTTCCACAGCTTATCGTGAGTAATACCGGTAACACAAGGTAACATCGCCTTCAACATACACATTATGTTTGATGGTATTTCGTCAACTTAATTTTAATGCTGTAATATGCTCCCCTAAATTGGATAACACCAAATTATCGATCTATTTAATTGAATTTACTGATTAGTTTGACAAGAGGTAATGGCAAGTTCAACCATTACATGGTTATAGGGTGGGGATTTACATGCAGTGATAATAAACGAATGTTTGCCATACTGACCCCTTTCTGACCACTACGTCCTTTTTGCATTGTATGGTATATTTACCGGAGACAAACGGAAGTGGCCGAGCTTTCACGATTGGTACTTACCCTTGAGGTTTTAAAAAAGTTAAGCGGCAGTGAGGAGAACGTATGTATGAATACACATTTTAATAATATACTAGTAGGCACTAAGATGATGAGGTGCCTCATATAGTCAATATTGGTATAAAACTACATATATGACGCGACCAGCTCCGTTTGAAGATGACAATACCCACAAGGAATATATGGTGCTCGACCACGTAATGTTCTTCAGTGGCATTGTCGTGTATATGGTCCATGTGGAGGCTCTTTATGTGCTTATGGAAGGTCACGTCAGTGTCCGCTGAAAATATTCAGTACTCACAGGAAACCAAATGGATATGGCAATTTGGTTAAATTTCGTCAATATAATGTGTATGCATTTATAAATATGAACGAAATTGTGCAGAAAACGCGAAACTGTGTAAAATACTTTAAACTGGTGCAATGGTCCTCACCAACTACAAAATACTAGTAGTCGCTTTTCTAGTATACAGGCATAGTCCTATAAACGAAAAAAAATCAAGAATTATGAATTTCAACACTTAGGTCTAATGAAGTCTTGTTTAAAATGACGTCTAAAAGAAGGATATGGAACGATATGTATAGATGTCCCCGCTCGTGTTTCATAAATGAAGAAGATACTTCGTGTACTTGTTCTCACAAATCTGTGTTTCCTATGTACCCAAAATAGCGACAGAATTTGCTTAGAATGTATCTTAAACACAGAATAATTCTATATGACATACATGTACATGCATGTGTACATCTGTTCTCTGAGTGGGCGTATTTACGTAAAATATTTGCATGTTTTGCCACGGTTTATTGTTTTTGCAAGTTCGACATATCGAGTATTTAATAATGTGTCGAATGTGTATTTAATGTATGAAAAATGAGTCAAGATGTCACAATTTGTATCAAATTATCTGTGATATTATCACACACACCTGTATAATCCAAGACTATTTATTTAAATAATAATGAATCTATTGAATTTCAATAATCAAGCGCAGTGATCTATCATATGTGAGATTATACTGCCCCGTGGAGCATAATCAAGCGTGTTTTAAAACCTAGATACTAATATAATGACAGTGCATTTTTTACTTCCGAAACTGTGCCCTTTTTACTGTGTATTTTTCTTAAAATTTGCACATTCTTCTAAAGTCTATAGATCTCTTAACTATGCTTTGACCCAGGGGTATGTGATGTTGGCAATTATGGTAAAAATGAAGATATTCGAGTTATTTTTTGTTTGGAATTGAAAATAAAATATTTCCTGAATACAAAAAAATCATTTCGTTTTTTACCTTTGTTAGACTTTCGGCGGATCAGTTAAAATCATGTAAAGGCGGCATATTTATTTTAACTAATTTTTATTTTATTTTTCTAGATCTAGTTTATTTGTGTGTCATTTCCAGTCGGTATAGCTTTATCAACCTGTTGTGCTCGTGTATTTGTGTTTAAAATTCGAGAAAGGCAAACTAGTAAAATATTTAATGACAATTTTACATAGATATCATTTTAGATTTTCTTTTTTCGGTACTCTATCAATGAAATATCTGCTAGATATTAGATACATACTGTATATAATACGTTGTATGCATGGAAGGGGATCAGAAACGTGAAAATGCGTCTCTACATACAGGGTAGATTATGGAGTACAGTCTTTAAAACTTCAACTTATTCATACTTGCATGTTTACGTATAATTATGATATCTCATATATAATTTTGAAGACTCGTGAACATTTAGAAATTAGAAAACAGTACTAATACGTGGTTTTGTTTAATGCTAGGGTCACAAAGCTCGTACGATATCCGTACGAATTTAACAACTCGTACGAGTCCACATTTTTTAAATCCTAACGGTTTTTGTATGTTTGTAGCGTCTGGTCACATCTCCTACTGACCACGAACGACCTATAGAGATACACTCGTACGATATCCGTACGATGCTCGTACGAGTTAAGAACATCCGTACGATGCTTGTACGAGTCTTCGGTGGCCGTACGGGCTCCGTACGGACGCCGTGCGAGTTTGCCAAAATCAACTCGTACGGACCTCGTAAGGAGCTCGTAGGTAAAATGTGACCTTAGCATAAACGCGGTTCAATTTAAACGGATACTTATTACTCCGTAAGTTACGTACTTTCATCGTGGCCTGTTTGTGAACGTAGACATTTCGAAAAGGTTCGTAATCCAATCATATTGTAGCTCTTGAATTATAAGTCTAAAACTTACACTTTGGACAACTAGTCTACAATATTTTCCCCAGGAATTGGGACCGTCTTCAATACTATCTTATATAGCGACATTGAACAGTTACATTAATTAACATTGTAGCATTTATGAATAAAAAAACTTTACAGGCACTATATGTATACACAAGTTGTTTTTAACGTTACCAAAAGTATATTAAGTAGCAATGAATTCGCCTCGTCTTGTGGTAGTGATCCAGAGCGTCCGCTTTGAGTGTGACGCGGATGTCTCAGGTTCGATCACAGACCCCGATATACCGAAGTCATTATAATGTCACTAGTCATGATATCAGCATACATGTAGTTAGTTCCAGGTATCTTCAGGTTCGACCGGTATCCAGATATTTTTGACTGGCTATCCTTCATATGACTGAAATAGACCAGTCGGATTTAGAACATTATTAAAAAAAATCAAGTAGCAGTATTCTGATTCCTAACATTAATATATCAACGTATCCCATGTTCCGCAACCGTCCTGTTCTGTTCTATTCTGTTCTGCGTTGGTCTACCAATGACGGGTGTAATTGGCTATTGAAAAAAGTTCATATTCATGATAAAAAAATATTGTTGAAATTCAATTGAGAAGACAAATTACTGATAGAAGGCCACTTTGTTCTCACACTACGTGCTTACTACATCTCTCATTGAATTACCCATGTCAGCAATCAACATCAACCGGACAGGGTGAATAAGCCAGTTAAGAACAAATTGACAGACTTTATATCTTGCTAACCAATTGTTCGCCACTTTACAAATTAGGCCCTATTTATCTCTAAACAGCTTATTTATACCAAACTGGCACTTGTGAAAATACCCGGTGTGCAAAAATGTTGAAAACACAACCACTAAATTATGTAGTGTATGATTTGAAAGAAAACAATCTGACAATTTTGACCGTTAGACAGAATAACATTTGAAACGTAAACTATTGATAGTGGATTTGAGATTGTCAAATTTATTCAACACTAAGTGGAATATTACTTACGATAATGTTAGTGTACCCAACTGTCTTGTCACATTCGAACTTCATTCTAGAGTGAATCCGTTTTATAAACCACTATCAGACGGGGAGAAAAAAAACACCGAAAATAACATCATTATATATAGACAGTCCTGAGTGTCGTCAATGCAGAATTAAACTTCTCGAGGCATGTAAAATACAAACAATACAAATATTACATTTTACAATAGTTAGAAATCTCATGGTCATGCTAAAACTTTTGCATTTAAGAAATTAATAGTTTTTAGACTGACTGTTCATGTTTTATTATACAGTTTTCTAATCATTTTTTTCATCATGTTCGACTGATATGAGTCCGCCAGGTAACGCAGTGGATCAGGAATAATAATAATAATAATAATAAAGACTTTATATAACGAGGAAACTTATTTGACAATAATTTGAAAATCTTTCATAAGATCCTCAAACTCGCGTGTCCCCCTAGCGATCAGAGTGCGAATATTTGGTCGGGCATGTTGTATTCTTCCATATCATTGGCGAACGTCATATCCGCCACATGGGGACAAGCTTTTTAGTTCATAATTAATTTCAGGAAATTTGTTTAGTCAGCTGATTGCTTGATTTGTGGAAAATATGCAAATGTACGGGTCTTGTTAGTCATTACTTACAGTCAAAATAACGAAGAATATGTCTATTAGTACGTCATAATAATAGTATGGTTCAGTTGACCGTTTTCCGAAAAGAGCTTCTATTTTTTCCGATCGAGGAAAGACTTACATAATGAGTAGATATTTCCGCGCGGTTCAAAAAGTTAGCGAATTTTTAATTTTTACATGTAGAAATATTAGCGATTGTTGTAATTTCTTAGTTGAGTTCCGCTAATAATTTTGGGATAATACTACATTGTATAAATTATTGTAAATAATCAAATTCTTGAATTTAGCACAAAACATGCCTAATTAAGGCCCGTTTTTAAGACTAATTATTTAAGATTTAAAATTAGATTTCGTATTAGTAAAATAACTGTTGACCGTGGTAAAAATTCTAACGTTTTAGTAGAATACATTTTTTTCAAAAAATGATCAAAACGTCCAGTCAGTGATTAATCAACCGACAGAATCCCCAATCTACGTTTTATATCTGGAAAATATATGTATCTTCGTTATACATATAAAACATAGATTACTATAGAGGTGTTTCTTGATCTCCCGTGTTCACAGTAAGAGGGGGTCATACTGACCAGGGGTCAAATAATATCTGAGATGGAACTAATTAGGCGCTGTACAAACAGTCCAGCATTGGGCTAATATTGTAAAATAACTTGTTTTCTTTGGAATACGATATGGTTGGTCCAGTATGCGTTTGATAGTAAACTCTCCGTACTTCAAGGCTATCTACCAATCTGGCCACACAAAATTCTGAAATTCCACATAATCAGGATTATCTGAACAGTCCGATTTCGACGTTTCTTATGTAAAACCTTGGAAGGTCTATCTTCTCATCATAGAGTGTTAGTACTGAGCAAATAAACATCAATATCACTGCTTATGTCTTTAAATTATGGAAATATGTTTGATAAACACCAACTAATCTATGGGTGAGATTTGGCGGGGGAAATGTTCCAGTGACCATGAAGTATTTCACAGAACGAATACATGGTGAGTTTACGGTCAGTCTTGATAAAAATAAATATTTCGTGGTCAAAATAAACAAAAAAATCCTCGGACAGTGTAAGGAAAAATGTAAACCTACGTTTATTCCAAAACACTCGCACGCATATATTTTATATGCTTTACAATGATAATTCATTCGTATACTGAACATCCGTAATTGCGACCAAACTTTTTTGAAAAAACTGTACCCCATAACCTAAGACGTCACATTGCAAACGAGTCAAACGTCTAATCTCGATTTAGTTAGTTTTAATGATATAAAGGATACTCTGAAGTAAATAATTATTTGCTGTTTCAGTGAACCTCTCCGTTCTACAGACCTTCAACAAAATGAACTTATTTAAATCATTCCTACTGTAATCAGTGGGATTTAGAAGTAAAAAAGCATAATAGATCCATCAATATCATAATTATGTTCTGCTTTGTTCAAAAATAGTTTTTACTCTGATTATAATTATGTTAAATAAGAACATTATTAAGGAAATGGAAAACTATCACAAAAACAAACCAGTATTAGGGCCTAAAACAATTTGAGGACGCGTTTACGCTATCTCCAATCATTTCGCGGTCTATTAACGCATTATGAGATATTTATTTTACTCTTAAAGTACAAAAACAAATAAATAAATCAGCTGAGCATAGACAAATCTGCTTTTCTAGGATTGTACAGATTACACAGATATAACGTTTGAAGAGCTCGAGCTTTGCTAATCTTTGCTTATAAAGATAAAAAGTACCGACCGAATCTGGCCAGGTTTATAATCACGTCCGTCATTTCCGTTTAACTTTTTATTATTGGTCAGTCGTACCAACAGTTACTTATAAGAACTATTTGAAGAAAGACTTAACTGGATGAGTTCAATAGAAACGCCGTCTTTCTTCTGTTAATCATCTACTCTTACTGGTACGTGTATAAAATATAATGATGTGGTTTGAGCCGCTTCTTCTCACATTGTTAACGAAATGCATTTAAATACCTTACAAAGATCGGTGCTGGTTGATAATCACGCGCGATGTTAATGTAACGTTTTGTGGCGTTGGTTTTGAGCCCGATCTTGAATCAAAAAATAATTCTAACGATATTCGAAAACACAATTATGACTGAGATCTGCTATAATCTGGGCTTATTATTCAAGCTTTTGGTGCCTAAGTTTTAGTCATATACATTAACAAATTTAATATTCTTCTTCGTTTTTAATAAAATCAATTCTTAGTTTCAAAACAATATTTTCTATTCTTCTTCTTTTTTCATTATATTCTTTTTCTTTTCAAAAACAATATATTCTTCTTCGTTTTCCAATTTTTTTATATTTTCGAAACAAAAATCAAATTGTGTGTGAATTCCAGTCCTCTATGATGTACACGATGGTTGTGTCGAGTAAATATAACACAGTAAGGTGTATACAGTACATGGGGATAATTAATCACACAGAAATATAGAAAATTATAACCTAAAGATAAAACAATATCGATATTGTTACGCGGCTCACATGTCGTTCGCTCTGGTATTCGGGCTTGAAATATTTACGAAATATCACGTTCTTGTCTCGACGTTCATCAAGCTGTAATTATCGCTGAATTTCCACGCAGGGTTATGGGTTCCCTGTCACGGAGACTTCTATGAAGCGCTATGCACGTTTTGCTCTTGATTAAATTAAGCAACACTCGATTTTCTCAGCAAGATGCCTTATTAGGCCTCCAGATATGATCATTAGGGCGACCATGAACAAACTATTGTTATTTTACAAATTTCTCCATTTTTCAATATTAGCAATTGACCGTGATCTGGAAACCGTTCCAGCACTTTAGAACTTCCCCTCCGGATTTTCCGAACACATGTCGTGAAGACGTAGGGTCACATTGGACATCCAGTAGAGAGCCCGTCGAGAAAGAATTATACCGTCTTTGATTCGAAATATCTCGGTTCATTGCCTTTTAGAACGCTGTAGAATGTTGAACGGTGTCTTAAGTAGTCCTTTATTCACCTTAGAGGGCTTATAATTGAGGCATAGTGCTAATTCTGCACTAATTTAACACATTTCCCGTCTTGTTTAGCGCATCACCTGTGCACCGGTACGAATAAAATCTGGATTTCGGCACCCCGTCAAAATGACACAATAGTGAAAATCACTTTCAATACATGTCAACGATTAAAAAGTCAGTTAGTCATCTAAAGATGTGTAAATATGTTTAGATTTTTATTGAACATGTTTTTAAACATCGGTATGCTTTGATAACGGCGAGCAAATCCCGCCTTAAGTATGTTGACCTTGTCATAAAGTGTGCAATTTTGTAATCATCAAACTTTAATCACATGTTAACAATGATTTGATACAAACGCTGGATCTCGATCTAGAAGTGAAGAAAAACACGGATTTTAAATTAAATTCCTCGTAAATCGTGGTTTTAAACTATCGGTTTAAAAAGTTTTTTTGCGTAAATAATAGTGATGTTAATTTAATTATGTTCTAATTAAATTTTGTTTTATTATTTAACCAAACTTTACTTTCACCATGATACACTGGTCGTTGGATGCTGACTGAAAAAATTGATCTGTTCGACTTTATACCAGTCTTTCTCACTAACCTTCATATACTGGTTAATGGTGATCTGAATATCGGCAAAACATTGCGGATTTTTTTAAGTCTTTAATTAAGAACAAAACTAGTTCGTTATTAGGACCGCCGGATTTTCTAAGGTCACAGACTTTCATCTCGTCTAATAAGCGATATTTTACTGTAGTATTTTGTTATAAATTCGGAATAATGTCAATGCTATATTGTATGCACACAAAATATCTAAAACAGTCTACAGACAATCGGCAACAAAATAAGGAATATTTTAAAACCACTGTAAACAGTAATTGATTTCAAGAATGTTTAAATAATGAAATCACAATCCGAAATCACAAGTGTAGTAGAAAAGAAGTAACTGTATGTAAAATATATGATGTTAGACCCTATATTACCTGGTCGACTTACCAGTAATAGTTTCTCTTAGATGTATGGACTTTCCACTGGAACTAGCAATGATATAATTTATGCTGGTAATATATATGTCCAGTCTTTCAAAAATTTAAGTTTTCTGGATCAGACTCAAGCTCAATTTTATTTTATTTCATGTTCGGGAAATGAATTAATAGAAATTATTTTACCCGGAGGTAACAATAATGATATATCCTTAAATGACAAGACAAATATCTAACTTTTAATACTGAGTTACAGAAATATTGTGCTTAATACATTGAAGCTGGATTTTCGAGCTTGACCCTGAGTGGTTGAGATCAGTTTCAGTCTTATATATATAAAGCCATTTCTCAACAGAAAATTAATGTTTTAAAGGTTCGTAATATGTTACCTAGATTATGTTATGTAAATGCTAAGAAATATTTCATAATGTTATACTGAATACTTTCAACAAAATAGACAGAATAAATTCGTCTGTCTTTACAGACCCTATGTTTAATTAAAGGAAGACAACTCATCAGTCTACTCGTTTTCCATGAAATTATTTCCCTTTGTACCCTCAAACATAGATAATCAATCCCAAAATAAAATCTAGCGAAAATTACGTTGACGTTTAGAACAAAATTTGTATCAAATAGCATCCTCCATATATAGAGTTACATTGACCTGTCGTCGGAAGAGTGGACACATGTTAACCGTGGACATGAAGGATTCTAGGGTTCCCATGCTTGTCACTGTAGCATCTTTTCTCGCGTCTGTCTCCAGTATAGCACATACGGGGTAGTTATTATGCATAATTATCCACTCGTTGGAAAACTCAGGGTAAACGACTGAAAACTGCTAACAACATCAATGGGAACTTTCAGGGGAAGAAGTTGACAAAATCGACCGTTTATGCCAAAACATATACATGATTTATGTTAATAGTTGTCCAAGTGAGAATCTGTCAGATTTCAACAAACGTCCAACTGTGCTGTGACACTTGTACAAATATAACTGTGATAAACCACGTCTTTATGCCGCACTATACCAATACTGGACTCAATCCATTTCATCAGTTCATTCGTTATATTACGGAGAATATCGGCAGACCTGCCATAGTGAAATCATGCAATTGCCTGAGATTGTAGCGAACATCGAAATTAAAGCGCGCGGTGTGCCAAATTCATATACGGTTGTATTGCACATAATACGCCAAACGCCTAATTCACTTGCAAACTCGGTTTCTCATTTGAAGAATTTTTTGAAATCTTTGTGTGTCTCTTTTAATGGTAATTGTGTAATTGTATCGCACATAGCGTCAAGTAAATAACTCGATGTATTTGTAAATGAGTATGTTTCGGCTTTTGAACATTGCCATCGAGTACCTAACTGCTATTGCCTTCCACTCAGTGGACCACCATGTCGTTATAAACTGTTTTTGGAAATCGGCTATATTGTTTACTATTGCATCTGTTGAATTGTTAGCTCAAAAATAAAATAAAAAATCTGAGCGTTGCTATTTTGTTTTACCTTACATAATATAAAGCGATCAGTATGCAAAATATTTGTATGATAATTGTGTGATTTGATACATAAACGCAGTACTACTAGTATATTTTATGCTAGTGTTTTTTTTTCGAAGTTGATGTTCGTACATCTACAACAATCTTTGAGTATAGTTGGTGGACGACAGAAGTGCCATTGTATTATGTCATTGCGTAATGGTTTTCATGTGATATGTATATTTATGTTTTTATGGGTCATGCGGCCTTTTAAATTTTTGAAATTATTTCCTTTAAAAGTTGTTTATGGGCATCGAATTGGACAGTAGTTTAAATATTAAATGATACATATGTAATACAAATTCGTTGCCACATACTGTTCATAACTATATGAGTATTTACAACATTTCAGTTCCAACAAAGCACAGACTGACATTTTTTAAAGACAGCAAACGTGAAATCAGACAGAGCACGAAATTCACACACAAAAATGTTAGCTCTGCCGGATGATGAAAATGGTATCGGTGAAAATGACGAATAATTCGATTTTATTAGTTTTTATTGATTATTTGCGTTTGAAAACTCATGATTATTGTTGACGGTTTTGGATCTTAAATTCAGACCTAGCACCACTGTCTAGTAATCAGTGATATTGAAATACAAACTGAATAGAGGCATTGTATTGTAATGCACAAAAGACACAAACACGAAAACACAGAAAGCGAAGGGACATATTTGAAATAAATTAGACTGACATTGAAGTTCGGATTGCATAGTGTACGATTAGTACCACGAGTATACAGTAACCCAATGAAATCTTATTATATTAATGAAATAATCTTTACAATTAGCGATAATAATGATAATGAAAATAGAACATGTAATAATAATAATAATAATAGCTTTATTTAAAGACGAATTGTCCTATAAGACAAAGGACAACACTCAACTAAAGTTGCCAATATTCTTTGCTCGACGTTTCTACACAATGGCTGTACCGGAGAAGCTTGCCTAACCGCAGACATGTTTATAATGGGGAAACATCTAATTGAACTATACTGCTAGTCGTTATTATATATATTATACTGCTAGACTTGTTTCGTTATCTTGTTCGATTTGAGAGGTAATATGCTTTGACATGTGACATGAATGATATACGTAGCAAGGACAGAGGTGAATGTGGCGGCCGCCTCTTTGCTCTTCGCTTTTACGTCTCCGTAGTAAATTTGATTTTTATGTTACCAGTTTTCAAAAAGTCTGTAGTCGTACTGCTAAACATGGATCTTAAATAGTCTTAGTGTCTTCTCAAATTCACAGGCCATTAACATTACCCCTCAATACCGGCCGATTAATGGATGTGTAATCATTTCCAAATCCATTTAAGTACTTCATAAACGCTATAAGATACCACACTAGCACTCAAAGTTAGCCAAATACTAGTACGTCCCACAAGGTCGACTCCAAAACATTTTGTTTTCTTTAGATGTGGAACGTTGGAGATTAAAAATCGACTTATTTGTTTTCTATTTTATTTTTAAAAAACCGAAAACGAGTTAAATGATGTTTTAAAATGTTTAACGTTTTCTGCCCCCAAACACTATTCCAAAATTATCACCGAAAGCATAACCAACCATTATTTAATCTGGCCTTCAATTGACTATTATTCAATTTTAATAGTTCAATCACTTTAGAGATAATGAGAGTGATCTGGTGGTTTTTGACACTCTGATCAGGCGCCATGTACATTAGAGACACCCATGCAGTATGCGAATAGGAAGGGCATGACGGGCCAAACAACATGGTTTTATAATCAAGAAACTGCTTACTAGTAAATACAAGACATGTTCGTATATTCCATGCACCGAATTGTACATCATGATAGACATGTACTTGTAAATTAAAGTAGTACATAGTGCCCAGGCTATGACATGATGCCAACAGAAACATCGGGTAAACATATCGTATTTATTTTAGTGCAATGAATGACCAATTGAAGTAAAGATATAATATAATGTTTTAGTACATTGTTAGGCGATGGTGACGTACAGTATCGGTTTGTTCGAATCCCACTATAGTTGCAAACTATTACCCAGGTGCATACATTTACTATGATATATGACCCGAGATGGTCAAAAGTCAATGTGATGTGGCTGTCATTGGCACCGTGTGTAACAGTCGACTTGCTACTGCATGATCGGTGTATCACGTGACTGTTGACTGAATGGACGCTTGTCTTGTCTGAAACGGTAGACCGCTTCAATTGGTGTTTAACTCTTTGTTTCTATTTCAGTGTCCCCAGGCGTGGAACCTGCCGCCTGTATACAGAATCAGGAGAAATATGAGCAAACAAACTCCTCTGGTAACAGTAAATGTAAGAAGAAAAGACGCCGACACAGGTGAGCAATTTTTGTACGATGCATTTATATTGGTGCCTCTATACCTCAATGGTTAGCACGCTTGCCATAATATCTGGTAACCCGGGTTCAAATACGGATGGAAGCAATCATACGCCTGCCATAGTTCAGCAGAAAGCTTACTAGCAAATAAAGGCTATGCTCGGCATTTAAAAAAGCAGATCATAATTATGCCTGTATATACATGTTGTTAATTATACATTTTTGTTCAAGTAATGTAATATTCTGTATTCTGAATATTCGGTAAAGGCATATGTATGCGTATATATTTTAAAGGCATGTTTTTAATGAAACTCCCAAATAAATACTAGGCTAACATCGTGGACATCAACTAAGTGCTGGTTTTTGTCCAGTAATAAAATGACCAGGAAAAAGGCCGACGAACGTCACTGCGCGTGCGAGGGTATTTAGCCCCCTGACAAGTTCATAATTATTATGAAAATTCGATGTCTAGTCACGATCGTTCCTTTTATAGTCATTTATAATAAGGTATTGAATGGTATGACAGAGGCGTTCTATTATACTCAATAATTAGCAGAGAAAATGTCGCTATTCTACTTTTCGAACGGGGTGTTCTTTAATAATCAAAAGTCAGCACTGATGCAATCATGAGATTACAGACAGGCTTACGAATATAAATTTTGTCCAAACTAAAAGAATTACTCAGTTGTCTAACGTCGACTCTGTATAACTTGTACAAGTTGTAATAATTATAATGATAATAATAATTATTAATATTATATTTCGTCCAAATATTTTCTAGTGCAATACATGTACTCTCTGTTTTAGCGAGTTCGTATATAATTGTTTATTGTGTTTCTTTGACAAAACGATGCTAAATCATACATGCAGGCCTACACGTAGGTATATGTCTTCCATTGGAATATAACGGACAACTATTTAATGTAACCGTTATAAGAATGAGGTTACGTTTAAATTTCACTAATAAAACCACCTCTGTGACCCTTGACAACTGGTCTTATTGAAATTGGTCTTAATATTGTGGTTGAATAAATAAATTGTTAATATTATGAAAATAGATATTAAAATTGTGTTATAAATTTTGAGATGTTCTTATTATTGATGTGATCTTTCAATGATTATCCAAATTTGTACAAGCGTTTTCAAAGTTTTCAGTTTTAGAATATTAAATCAACATTCGATTATTATTCGATTAATATTGGATTGATTTTCGATTATTTATACATTTACAGAACAATATTTACCTCCTACCAACAAGACGAGTTAGAGAAGGCGTTCAAAGACGCACATTATCCGGACCTATATGCCCGAGAAGTGCTAGCCTTGAAGATAGATCTACCCGAGGATAGAATACAGGTAAAGAACAGTCCTTGTATTTTAATACATTTTGCTAAACAACAACATTTTATGTTTTCATCACCCTATGATTCTTCAATAATTATATTGTTATTGAATGTTTTCAATCGTGAAAGTTCGGACATTTCCGTTTGTCTCCGGTAAATATACAATAGACTGCTATGCATAAAGACCGAGGTAATCAGAATGACAACGATATAAGCAAATTTAAATAGGAAACCTTAGATCTTTAATAAAATTATAGTAAAGAAACGGACTGGGAAGGCAGCACTCAATTGAAACACCCGAGCACAGTAAACATAAAAAACAACACAGACCTCAATTACTCGGGAGAATGCCCAACACACAACTTACTCGATACAGTGCACAAATGACTTAAGTGGTAAAAGCCCATTTTGTACACGAATAATATAATTGCGCGTTGAAACTGTTGTTGCCGTACATCTGTATTAATATAATATACCAAAGGATTTTGTTTTCTATTTCTTCATTAAAATATTTCAACACAATTTGTTTCATGCAATACGCCACTTGTTTCAAATTTTGTCCGTTTACTTGAAATAAATTTTAATGCACCAGGTTCATATGTGTTATTTTATTATTTTACGAGTGCATTTTTATTAATAAATCTGAGGATAGTACACGATAGAGCCTCGTTTCTGTCGCAGGTCAATATAATTTGAGAATATGGCAAGTCAGTTTTACTTGTATATATGCGTTATAGGAATATTTCAATTTGATTAACAACGGCGAGTTCCATGCAGTAATAGTTTAATACCATAAGTAAAATGAATGTAATAAATGTATTACAATTTTTTAACCGAAAGTACCCGAATATCGACGGACTTTCACGGACATTAACGATTTATCTTCCACATGTACAATATAGAACATAACATTTTCAACAGGAAATAGACCGATCCCTTAAACTATATTAATACCATGAACGATAACATGTAAGTTAATGTGAAAAGAACGCATGTGATGGAGACAGGGTGATGTTGTTTTTACTGTTAATACCTGTTCATTTGAGCGTAAATATTAATCGAGCAGACATAATGTTTCTAACGGTCTATGATCAGAATATGTCAATCAAGAATGCCATAGTGACCTGCCAATTAATGATGATGAAACTTAATATGCTGTTAACTAAAGTATTTGATAAGATTAAACCAGGATAAGTACACGAATAGCAAAATATTGTTTCGCATACAGCACGCTAACGGTGCGACTGTTGAAACGAACGCAGCTAACACAAGTCAGCGTTATGTTGCTATCTTTGTGTGGCTGCTGGTGTATTTCCTACGACGCGGTCACCCGACCCAAGCTCGTTATCTTAATCTGAGATTTTAAATGATTAGCAAGTGCAGTCGCCATAACATTACATGTATGTCATATCCATCTATCTACTAACGAAAACAAGCGCCAGCCTGCTTGTGCGTTACAAAGTGTCAAAATGTTTTTATTTGCAAAATATTCATTGATAAAATTTTGAATTCCATATTCACAAATCCTCACAGAAATTATTCTCAAATTTCTAACATAATATGTTTTGTTTATTTGATTTGATTAGGTTGTCGATAAAATAGAGCTGCACTCAATTTCTCAGACTTGGTTTCGAATTTGAGCGCATATTCGTACTCCAAATTTCACGAAAGAAGCGTTTTTATCATGTTTTGAACATGTGACGTTCAGTGAGAATTCAGATTGCCGACAGGGAAATAACTGCGGCTTATACGCTATCTCCTCCGTTTATTTACGCACACAGCAGGAAAATTGGCTAAAGTTGTGTCGTCTGTTCGCTGTCGAAGCATTCTGGGTTTCGTATTTTGATATAAAACTGACAGGTACATGCGTTTTGTCGTGTTCTTGATAATCAGTGAAAAGCCGTTAATAGCACAGAAGCACTTTGTGGCACCTAATTACAAGTGTTGTACAAATTGGCACTTAGACTCGGGGGATTCATACATAAGGCTAGTTTAGTGTTCAACTATTTCATACAATATGTTTCATATGATTGTTTAGAACCTCAGCGAGTACAATCATGTATTTTAATTTCGATATTTTTCGGTGAATGAAACTTTTAATGTGCGTTAAAATAAATGCCATGCTAATTAAAACAAAATTAAGAGAAACGTTTTAAATAGATACACATTAATTAATTGAAGTTTGTACCCAGCATATTAGAAATAAATTGAACAAATTGAATAAATAAAGCACGGTTGTTTAATAATTGACTTCAGGGGTTTTTCATTGAAATAATAAATAAATTCGTTATCATTATGACTATTGATTAATTATTTAATCTATGCCGATTTTCTAATCAATCTAGAAAAAGATTATGACAAATTGTGAAGGCAGCACTCAATAGAAACATCAGAGCACGACATGCGCAAACAGAACCAATCATAAAACAGAAACAATAACAAACCACAAACACTAGTCACAAGGAGAGTCACAAACAAACGTGCAAAAACGTTACTAAAAATTCAAAAATACACGATAACCCACCATAAGTCTATATTAATGACCAAATATTTTTTTGAAGGTATGGTTTCAAAACCGTCGAGCAAAATGGCGTAAGACCGAGAAGACGTGGGGTAAGAGTAGTATAATGGCGGAATATGGACTGTACGGTGCAATGGTCCGACATGCCTTACCGTTACCCGAGGCTATCGTGAAGAGTGCGGATAAAGGTATCGAAGCATCATCAGCTCCTTGGCTTCTTGGTAAGTTACATATGCAATTATAGTATAACCTACGTGTAGCAACACCCTTTGGATAACACAACGTTTGGTTGTTGTACAGAGGTTGTTGCCGTAGAGAGGTAAATTAAATTTAAAGTAAATGGTAACGTCTGACACAAAATTAGTATGCTGCTGAAGAGAAGGTGTTGCTCTGTGGAGGGTCGCTCTGAAGAAGTTACAGTGTATATTTAAAATACGTTACCATCTTATATCGTAAACAATGAAGATAGTTTCAGATGTTATTTCATTTTGAAAATCAATGCATGTTTGATACTCAGTTTAGATTGACGTCATCAACCGAGTATACATCGTTCACTGTGATTTCACCCCGTATCTCCATACATCATCCAGGTGACGTGGTTTCTAGTTGGTTTAGCATTAATTAGAGCCAACTGAAACTCTCAATGTTTTTGTAGCTATGTTCTAGAACTTGACGTCATATTACTCCATTTAAGCCATCGAGCACCACCAATAGGTTACACGTCATACATTTTAACCTGAAAGTGTCAGGATAATTTTAGAACACAAACTTATATACGTTTATCATATTTTTTTCCGTTGCAAAATTACTTCAATGGTACTTCTTGTTTGGCGTTAGCGTCACTAATGGCGTTGTCATGACGTCATTAACATTATGACTACTTTGACCTATTTAAGTTCTTTTTCGTCATTTTTAATCAAATATTATTTTTCTCCTATTTACGTTTCTAACCGACATTTTATTTCACCAGGAATGCACAAGAAATCGTTGGAAGCGGCCAGTAAAATGAAGGAAGAAGAAGACGACCCTCAGTCAGACATCAAACCAGATACTGATGTTCGTACAGAAAGTATCGCCGCACTGAGAGCCAAAGCTCAACAACACAGCTCAAAAATGCTTGAAGTGCTGCAGAAAAATGATAATTGTGAAAATGTGAAAATGAATGATAACTCTGGAAATAGTTTTAATAGTTCGTTTTTGTCGGATACGGACGTTACAATATGCCACGATATATCGCGACAATAGTTGATAATGATTATAGACGTTACAATATGCCACGATATATTGCGACAATAGTTGATAATGATATAGACGTTACAATACGCCACGATATATCGCGACAATAGTTGATAATGATATAGACGTTACAATATGACACGATATATCGCGACAATAGTGGATTCTGATATAGATATTATTATTAAAGTATTAGCTCGATTGTTCGAGTTAAACAATCGGGTTTCGAGCCGATGAAAATAGCACGTGAGATTTTCAACAATGATTACACGTGAGCGGCATTGGTGAAGTTTTATAACCAAATAGTTAGTACAGAGGTTGCGTATAAAGCTATATAAAATGTCTTCAAAGCATCTGAACAAATAAAACAGATTCTTGACAATATTATGGATCAACATTTTACTATGATATTAAAACGTTAGACATACAATGTAACAGAATTGTAGAATGCTTTGTCCGGTATTATTTCTGGTTCAGTATTACTGGCAATTAACTGAGTACTTCTTAACCTTGGAGTGTTCGCATGTGTTGACAACAGGTAACAATATCATTGATTAACGGAGTAAACATTATCAATGATACAGTAACCTGTGGTGTTGACTGCAAATGCATCATTTGATAAGTTTATGCATGATGTAGAACTATGACGTCACAATACGTTTGTGAGCGTTTAGTAAACTGCATGATAGTAGTTCTAGGCTAACTGTTGTGCCTTCACAAAGATGTATTATTGTCCGGGAATATTAACGTGTCCCTATTATTTATGTATGCTGAGGAATATAGTACACGTTTCATAGGCAGGTTATAAGAATAATTATCCGTTTAATATTTATGATTTTAGTAGGCCTATATCAGGGTAATGTTTTATCAAAGTACTTATGAATAATTACTTACGTTAAAAAACCTCTATAAATCTTAAAAACTGCAAATTTTGAACAAATGTTGTCTGTAGGAGTTCATTAACTGAATCTTTATTAGTACTGCACATCCATTTAACACACTTTGTAGTTTTTTAATTATTAAAAAGAATTTGGAAATTGGACGTACGTTTCATGCTTTTGTAAGTACTTTGATAAAACACTACCCTTGTGCGAATGTGTTCTTTCCGAACGCAAATAATATTGACTTGTTCGATAATAATTTTATGTAAAATCTGATTTGGTCGAAGTTAGATAGATATAGAACTAGTTGATAGATGTTACAGGGTAGGGAAGCATGTTGATATTTTCGGACAGTACGTTGTGTGTTTTAGTGTCTCGACTATATTGTTACATGAGTCGATGTTTTGGTCAAAGTATGTGAGATATGTTGCATTGTGAATAATATATAGTGCTTTTAAATCACCATTTTGTACAGAATAAGGGGCGTATCCAGCAATACGGACGTACGCCATGTGTAACATTAATATATAAATATTCTATGACCAAAATGGCATTAAAGTCCTTAGTTTCCACACTCGTAAGGACCCAAAACCATAAACACCAACTTCAAGGCTTGTGTGCGTAACATCAATTCAAGTCTGGCTACGCCCCTGAGAATAGTATGCACTTTTTCCCAAACAGTTACTCAATATTGTTTTAAAATTTGATATGTGTATGGCATCATATGAAATCTAATTATTATTATGTAGTACTTTCTCGCTATTTAACTAGATTCTATGTTTTTAGTGGTCCAATGCTATTGGTGAATTTGGTCGATGTGTGGTTGTGTTAGTGGAAGGCT
Organism: Spisula solida; assembly: GCA_947247005.1. NCBI lineage: Eukaryota > Metazoa > Mollusca > Bivalvia > Venerida > Mactridae > Spisula > Spisula solida. Next base: position 23,782,759 of record OX365945.1, on the reverse strand, counting down.
ATCAACCCTAACGATTGCACCTATTTGCAAAACAATTCAGCTATTTTCATTAAACTTTACATGAATATTTAGCATTATGTTATTAATACATTGTATTATGTTAAGTTGTGCACATGTGTTCTATAAAGCTTTAATTTACTTTAATTGTCACAGTGACTTCTCACTTTGTACAGGTTATTCGACTTGTAAAGTAGTAAGTATTTTTTGTTTGAACAAAACTAATCGTATACTGCTTTGAATAATGCTAGATAAACTGCTATGGCAGTTTCAAAGTATTTTAAAATAAATGTGGACCATTATTTTCATGATTTGGTATTAGAATGTTGGACGTGTCATTCTTAAACAAGGCACCGATCTCCCGAAGCATCTCAATAGATATCGCAACTCAAATCGAGTTTTTGCTAAAATCAGAGTCGGAATTAGAAATAAATCTATGTTCCAGGTCTTGACAATTTACTGTAATTTTGCTCAGATTGCTATGCTCATGGAGATCGGGGCCTGGTAGTGTAAGCTATATGGTATCGTCATTGTGTAAATGCTATTGTATTGTTTGCTTATATTTGTAATACCAAATCATTAACGTCTTCATTTTTGTCCTTTCGTAAAAAACCTGCGTCTCAAAATATGAAACATGTAGGCTGTCATCTGGATTCACCATTCTTGCTCAATTCATCAATTTTTAACGACTATCTACATGTAGTGACAAAAATATTACTCAATGTCATACCAAAGACATGGGTCAAAATGGCTTGATATAATGTCGGTATTTATTGGCAGAATTTATAATTCGACTCTCATTCATTTATACCCCGGAGCAGAAAATATAATTCCACAATATTTCCTCAGAATTTAGTTTTCTATTATTGATGAGCTTTAGATTTTGGTAAGACTTCTTGTCGGAACATCAATATCATATTGAAAAAAAAGAATGACTCATAGATTGTACAGTACGACAACCCATGTAGAGCAATACCCTTTGAGAGCTGCAAATATTGACCATTGTTTAGAGGTTGATGCTTTTCAGAGCTTTGATATGTAGTAAATCTAAGCTTAGGGAAATTTGGAAAGTGTTGTTATAGAGAGGTTGTTGCTATACAGTAGGCTGCTCTGGGGAAAGTGTACTGTACATATCTACATCATTTGAAAATAAACTCGATAAGAACGTCCACTGTTTCCATAAATATTATTTTTTCAGTTGATCAACATGCAGGCACTGGCCTTCACCAAACATCATTGTATTTTTTATTTGGGTAAACTATGTGCAATAGTATTCTAACTCTGTCTCATCCTTTGTACACTCTCATGTTACATGTACATTATTGTCTTATATTACTGTATTGTTTATTATATTATACATGATTAAATATTTGTATAAAAAGTAAGGTCGTTTTTTTCTGTTTGAATACTACACACCTGTTCCGGTTCACTTTGCTCCATTATGGTCCTATCTGCTATTATCCATTCCGTTATGGTTTTCTTCGTTTCAATTCTGTCCGGTACACTCATTAGACGGCTCAGCTCAGAACTGAAATGGTTCGTCACAGTATGTTGTTTTATAATAAGGCATTACATGGATAAAATATCAAATTTCAGGACCTAAGGTGACCCCTTAACATGGGTCAAGATCTGTTCTATAAGTATAAAAATATCCCTGCATGGGTTAGGAGCATTGTGAGTATTATTTGGTCAAATAATTAACTAAGGTCCTTAGCTGCAAAGGCAAAGACGGGGCTTGATCCAGGGCCTTACTCCTAGACGACCACTCACCATCAATACTAGTAATATTAATTGTTCGTTTGATTCAGACGACAAACAACACAATCATGTTTGACTGTTCATGTATATCTATAAACAGTTCAGCCTCGCACCTGGGTTCAAAACCTGTTGTTCGACCCACTGACGGTAATAGTGACGTGGTACCAAAATCGGCTCTGATCGTAAATACGTATAGTTACCATCGTATTTGATATACTGTATAATAAGACATTTTCGAGAGTTTAAAATTTTGCAAATTTGGTATTCTGAAGTAGTTGGCGATGTTGAAAATTGGCGATTTTTAAACTTCAGGGAGAACTACTTTTAGAACTATTTTCTGAGTAAAACTGCCGTTGTTTAGGTTTACGGACATAAATATTCACGAATTTAGCGAAATTTATTTCCTAAAAAAATGTTTGATTGTACAGTTAGTGTTGTTATTGACAGAATTAATCAATTTACACAACTGGATAAATGAATCAGCAGATGGCAGACAATGGCGTGAAATCTTGTTTGTTTACGTCTTAACATTGTGTACATACAGGATTTGATAGATCAAAGTAAAGTGTTTGTATCTATATTATATAGGACTTGTAAATATGTTTGATATATCACGGTGATAGAGAAGGCGGGTAATATGATAAAATATCACACGGCCTGTGAGCAAGTGTATTCAAGTGTCTGTCCTGTATGAGTGACAACCAAGGTAATTATTCAGTTATTTTTTTAATTGGAATTATTTCTGGCTGTGCCATCATGGGATGCTCCAATGTGATTTAACATTAGGCCTTTTCGACTGGACTGTTTCATGGAGCAGGTTATAGTCTGATTCCCGTTCCCAGTCATGCTTATATTAGTAGTGATGTAGTAGTATTGTAATATTGGGGACGGGAACCTGACTATAACCTGCTCAACGAAACAGCCCTGTCGAAAAGGGTTATTGATAGCATTTCAGTATATACAATCCTGAAATGATATGATTTCTGTCATAACATCGTATGTAACTGTTATTGAAGAGATTTGAGCGTCTCTTTGATCTTGCTGCACAAGAAGTATCAAATATGTCATATTTATGATGAACACAAACAGTTCGTATTATATCATCATGGTAATCAGACGCTTTCAATTCATCTGACCTACACTGGCGATTCCCGGGTTTTCAGCAGAGTGGAAATATAAAATTCGGGGTAACTAAGACGATACAGTATCGTAAATTTGTGTACAAATGGTCAAGTGGTGAGCGTTACTGACTGCAGATCCGACGGTTGTGGGTTCGATCCCCCCTCCAGCCGGATTGAAACAGAAATGCTTTTCAGTGTATTCCACCTAACATAACTAAAATTACTAACGTCTTTCGGACGAGACTAGAACCAAGGTCACGTGTAAAATGCTTTACATCAGGAACGTAAAAGAACCAGGGATGCTTCTGGAATTGGGGCATATTCTGTATCATGCACTATCCCCCAAGAACTAAAGTAACTAACCTCTTCTGGGGGCCTCGCCCATATGGATTTCCGCTGGCGAGAATAAATTAAAGCATATACAACGTATTGTAAGCTTCTGTCAAACTGTGATGTCGTGACGAGCAGGCTTAAAGATTAAATAGCAATTTTAATATTTGTACACTTTAATACAGTCACATTCACTTTAAACAGAAAGTGAAAATGTATAAAAACTAACAAAGAAAGGATTGCAGCCATTATCGGCATCAGAAACACTGATACAAACTAATTTTCCTTATCAACTTTTGTTTCAGTGATACTTAACCAAATCATTTAATCATAGATCAGTTTTTAAAAGCTAGAATAATAATTTTGTTGCAATGATCGCGTTGTCTGGGTAACGGTTTTAGGTATACTAGGGTATGAAAGTGTCAAATTCCTGTGGTTTTTGTCTAACAAAATAGTTTATAAATACCAATTAAATCGTCTGACATTAACACAAGTAAAACAATGGATATGTGTGGAGTCGTTTGGTGTAGGTGGTGTGTGATTCATTTCGATCTTTGAATAGAATGAACATGATTTAAAAACTGTAAATACCGGTACTGATGGTCAAGTGGTTTGTGTGTCTACCCCGGATGAAGATGGCCTAGGGTTTGATCCAAACCGCGGCATTCTAAAACCATTAGCATAGTACTGATACATTTTCTCTGGGTGAAATTAAGCAGCCTTAGGGTTGTTGTCAACGTCCAGGACTTGTTGGCACCCTGTGAAATTAATGTTATGGATTCATCGCCATTATTGTTGTTCAACATTAATATTAGACATTATTAATTTTCACCCCAAATATCCAACACTATATACTATGAAATGCAAATATACACACTTTACAATTGTCGGTCTACAAATTTCAAATGTCATCTATTATCATAGTGCAGAAAGGTTTAATCTGTAAAGTGTATCAGGGATACATACGTATGTATCGGGGTATCCAAATGATTTGAAATTCTGTTGATTGAATGTTTATCTGACAACAACAGCAATAACAATGACCCAGGCTTCATGCCGACCTGCTAAGTTGACATTGTGTAATTACTATAATGTAATGAGGTATTGAAAAAGCTCTCGAAAACATTAATATCAACGTATATATGATCATATATTAATATATTTATTTATAAAAAAAATCTTATATCTAAAATTCAAATTTCTCATGAATTACGTTGAAATAGTTTACTTTGTAACTATGGTGACCAATTTCTGAAAACTACTCTGATTGAGGAAAGGCGGGATTAGCTATTTCAAACTACATCAGCCGTTCTCTAGATAGGCACATTTTTTATATATATTTTTAAAAAATTAAAAAATAGATACTGCTTTGAACAGTTTTTGTCAAAAATTTATAAAATACTGAATTTATATTTAGTTAAATTACATTAATTTGTAATAGAAAGGTGTTGACAATGGTATTTTAACCAATTCAACAGCATATCATTTGTTTAAGAAAACAATGGTCGAAATGTAAACAATGATGAGAAAGAGATGATCTAGTCCGAAATATTTAGTCTATACTTTAAGACGCATCAAGACACACAACCGCGTCTTCGATAGCCCAGCGCTAGGTCGTCCTCCCCACGTGCGGGAGGTCCCAGGTTCGATCCCTGGCCGCGTCATACCAAAGACGAAATAAAAATGGTTCCATTATTTCTCTTGCTAGATTGGCTCAGCATAAAAGAGATCCTGGCTTCTCTCATTCCCTCGAGGCGATGTATAACATCAGGAATGAGGTGTCGAGGGTGATTGATATAAGTTGGAAGAATTTGTTTCACAATCGACCTAAAATAAATTGGTATTAACTATTTACATCATGTGAGTAATAAAATAGCATTTGCGAGACATATTGGTGCTCTAACTTTGCACAGCGAGCTAGCTGATGCCTGAACTGCACGTATTTGCAGTAAATATATTATTTGTAGAGTGTTCACATTTACACTTCTAATAAGCATAGTTAGGGCTAACATCGTAGTCTCATGAGTATCGTTATTATTTTAACTGAAATATCATATTTCAATATAAGATACCTTAATATCTGTCCGCAGTCAATTAGGCGGAAATCACGTGGCGTACCTGTCAATCATTATAACTAGCACGTGTTACACGAGCAGGTCACAGGTTATCGTGCAATCTCGGTTTGATCTGACGCTCAGATAAGTTTGATCATTCTGTATTCATCAGGTGTCCGCTCTGTAGCCATCCTCAAAAATGGACGAATAATTAAACATGATCATTAATAGAATTCATTTTAATAACTGGATTGCCTACCCGACTATGTCAGTTGTTGCAGCCTTAGCTTGTCACTAGTGGGACCAAGCTCTATTCACATGCACATGAATCCTCTGTGGCAATGGTTATGAGCATGTCATCCACATGTGGAGAAATAGCAGCCAGCTGGTTGTGGAAGAACAGGTTAGTACAAATTGATAATAAATTTAGGAAACCTTTTATAAATATCGAATCATGCGTATTACGTCCCTTCTCTCTGACGAATTATTCACCGATGTCTGAACAATGGATTGAGTATTTGAACAACGCACTGCTCGGTCGTATTGAATCAAAGCGCTCATTAATACGCTGAGACACGATGAAAAGTGACTGTATTTTACAAAACTTAACTGACATGTGATGATCATTGTTCAGTTTTTATGCGATAAACAATGTTCTCAAATAATGTTTTCATTTATAAATATTAATCAAGGTGATACAATGGACCGTCAACGTGTTTATGAAATCAACATAGAAAACAGAAATATTTTAATTGCGATAACAATGAGTTTATTGAGTGCTGAATGGTTTGTACTTGTTTCTCGCATTTACGCGATATTGTAGTTAGATGAACATGAGAAAGTATTCAAACAAGTCTCGATACAACGATACTGTTTGTTCCCAAGCAAAAGTTGGTTGTAACCAATATGTCAGTTTACTGCGTTGATACAAAGAGCGTCCATAAAATTATGTCAGCATTAGACTAATATGAATTTTCCAGTACAAAATGTATGATCGTATGCACAGGCGTGCGTCATGTAATGCCCCCTCTAGACCCCTATACTGCAAAGGAACCCCCTTCCAACTTAAACTCTACAACCATTGATACTATTACGTTTTTTTATACATATCACAACAAATAGAGATGTTCTGATCAAACTATAGAAGGGCAGATAACGCACATGAGCTCTGCTGAAAATACACTGGGCTATTTAAAGAAAGTGATACTTACACAAATTATACCCGAGCACCAAAAACCTGTTCTTTTTTGTCACACAAATGATTTTTCGTCAACGTGGTATGTACATAAGCACACTAAAGTATCCATATTTTTGGCAGCGAGTTGTCAAAGTGCACAAAATCGGTCTCGTCGTCGATATGACCTAATGTAAAGTTTGTGTTGGTAGGAGGCTCCCGCTGTTCCTGGGTAGTACAGGGTCTAGAGGGGGCATAACATGACAGACGCCTGTTATCGTATTTTGTTTTATCAATATCTGTCCGTAGTTATGTTGTAGATAATATGGATAGTTTCCGGATTGATATTTCAACACTACACCAGTAAATACTCCTTTTTCTTCTCATATCCTCGCAGGAATGAGGTATCGGGAGCGATAGATATATTGAGTTGTAAGAGCTTGATTCGCAAGCGATATAAAATTAATTTGAATTAATCCGATCCACTACAGGAACATGCGTTTCATATCGGTATATTATTTAATGTCTAGTCTGTCTTTTTGATGTTCCAGAGATGTCCGTAGTAACCCGAAGGGTTCTCCTGACCCTTGCGACATCGGTTTACGCGTTTTTAAGCAACTTAAATAAAGAATATCTCGCATAATGTATATTTGTGCAAGCAAATGCAATGTATGCAAAGACGTTTCCGTATGTTCAAAGCATCAACTTAATACATGTATAATGACTATGGAAATCGAAAGTAGAAAAGTCGTTGTTTGGAAAATCTTATTATTTTACTGTTTTAGACATTCTGTTTACAGGAGTTGTTATGCCATTGATGCATTTTCGTGAAAAAAATACTACAAACATTTATCGCAATTCTGAACCCTTAAAACAAAACAATTGATGCTAAAAATAGTTACACACCACATTTATTGTACGATTAATTTATATAGTTTAATCAGTAGATGCGTACTTGTGTTACAACTATTATCTCCAAATGTCGATAATGAAGTTTTATAACGACACAATGGTTTAATAGTTAATTCAGATAGGGGCGTATTTGCCAATTGGATACACACATAAAAGTTGATCAAGTACGGTGTCAAGGCTTTGTTTTGCAACAGATAATTAAAGGAATATATATCCATAATACGGTAATATATTTTTCTTACTAGTAAAACTTTGTATAGCTTCTAAGTGTTTCGTTAAGCAATATAATTTATGTATCAATACAGTTAATTGTTTCTCGTAGTAGATGGTTTCAGACTGATATAGATGACTGTTAATACACACTGTTAGTTGTTGAAACTGCATTTACCGAGTTTTGTTCGTGGCATGAATCTGATACTAACACAATACCCACACAGTCTGGGTGGTTAATTTAGCGATTTCAGACTTCTCCCTATCTTGCTGTTCCCATGTATACTGACTCGAATCCATATCATTTGGCCTTTACTACTGGGCTGTTTTGTGGAGCATGTTATTGTCTGGTTCCCGTCCCAAGATTAGGACACTACTATAGTACAACTACGGGAACGAGAACCAGGCTATATCCTGCGAAACAGCCCAGTCGAAAAGACCTATTGGATTTCCATGGTGGGGTCAACACGCAGCTTGAACACTCTCGGGGTAGACTCTGTGCCATTATTATGATTATGTATTAACACGCATGTTAATGCGTGGTATTAGGATAAAAAAACGTAGTGGACAGTCACTGCGTACAGTTGTATTATGTCACAAGAGCGATCTGAGGTCACTTGTATAACGACAACTATCAAGGGCACATTAAGTAGTTATCCACCGTTCTCACAGCGTATATATATACGTGGGATGTTCAGAAAGAACGAAGACCCTTACTCTGGAGTTCGCAGTTCTTTTAGTACGAAAAGATAAATACACCATCCTAATTCGGAATCTTTCTGCGATCAGTACACCAAATTAGGTATATCTGTAACAAGTCTGTAATAAATTATAGCTCCTCAAAATCAGTCACTGTATGACTTATTGGGACACTATACTATTCAACTGGTATGACTTATTGCGAGCAAAGCATCTGTTATTTCCGGTCACCTTATGACTTATTGGGAGACTATACGATTCAACGTGTACGATAACCGGAAGTTGACTCGTTTATACACTGTGGTTATAAACGTTGGTTATGAGTATGAGTTTGAGCCACTACATGCTTCATTAAAGAATTCAAACATTCGAAGATAGTATGTCCTCTGTCAAAGATGAAATGGCCTTGTTCTGGTGAAAGCTCTTGTTGGGTAAACACTTGTATGCGGACATATTCTACATGATGAGAACATGCAGTTTTTCTCCACAATGAAAACATTTATTCATTTGTATCAGGAAATTCATAGAATGGTGGATTATGGTATTTGGATAGCAACAGTTATAATACAAGAGGGTATTGTTGGTGAAAATGTAATTCCAAATACCGGTATAGCTTAGTGCATTTAACATGGAATTCTTGAATATCCGTGCGTATCCGTTGTCCAATCAGAGTTGTTATTTAAACTAATCAAAACATTCTTATGGTTGAATTACGAAAACACACGAGGACTAATTAGCATTAAGTCATATGTTCTGTACTATAACTTCAAAATAGGTACAGTTGTTCTATTTATATAATCAAAACATGGAATACTATAGTGCGGCCAAGATATGATGGCACAATAACATTGTGTAAACGTCACTGGTTGGATCAGTCCATATCAAAACGCGGGTAACTAAATAAATCATGATCATCTAAGCGCTTGTACCGTTATTTTAAACTACTTAAGGATGATGATCGTTGTGCTTATCATAATTATAGCCAAATGGTAAAGTCTTTAATCTCAACGCAGAAGGTCCGGGTTCGAATCCCATCAGAATCTTGCTTTTTATTTCTTTTTTTTCGCGAATTATTTTTCCGCACACTTTTCACGAAACTCGTGTATTTGTGGGTGTAATACTTACAACCAGATCAACTGTGTAAACTGCACATTATTGAATCTAAATATGGCTAAACGTATCGTTTTAACGGAACAAGGACGAGCCATCGTGTCTAATGTAATAGACGAGGCGGATGGTGATAGTGATGATGATTTCGCAGATTTCTTAAATGATTCTGTCATAGACACTGCTGATGAACAAAGTTTATTTATATAATTTATATATACATGTATACGTACAGAATATTAATTTATAATTCATTATTCTAGAAAATATAATGAAATATATTGTAATAAATATACAAAATAGAAAAAGCATACGAATAAAAAAATGTAGCAAGATAATTAACGTAAAACGGGATATACCAAGGAAAAAAGTTTACTAGAACTGTAGAATACAAATTATTACCAAAAATAAAAAGCACAAAAGTGAGAATCGAACCAGTAACCTCCATTGATAATATTATTGTATTTCCAAAAGCTTTACCAACTGAGCTAGCGTGGCACATGTTAAAATGTCTCGTTTATTTGCTGATATTGCGAAAAGGTAATACGAAACAAGCGTTTAGTAACACCGACTGTAAATAAGCACCCCTTTCTGTTGAAAATGAGCCCGTCGGCTAATTAGCATGTGTAAATGTTATTGTGCCATCATATCTTGGCCGCACTATAGTAGTCGCATGTTTGAATAGGCCTACTCAATACATTTTCAGACTCGACATCATTCTTATTTTATTTTTCAGAAACTAATCCGGAAGAGACTGATCTGAAAGGGAGTTATAATGGTAGGTCCCGTTATGCCTTAAATGGTTATTTTCAAAAAGCAATAACTTGGCAACCTATCAGCAAAATGATGCATTGTGAGCACTTTAGTTGAGTACAAAAGGTGGAAAACACCATAAGATCGAAGAGAACGAAATGAAGCCTCCAATTGGTTTGTAAACAAAATAACGAAATGTAAAATAAATACATAATTTAAAGTCTAAGGGGAGCGACTCTTGCAAAATTAGTATTTTGTCATCCGTACATTTTACTAAATGTGATTTTTGGCATACTATTTCGACAGATACAGCTTACATTCTGTCGTCAATAAAAGGTTATTTGTGAAAAATATCTTAATTCTTTGTATTTAGTCTATTTACTGGTTGATCAGGAAAAAAGTTTTAGGAGAGGTAATGTGACTTTAAAATACACGATCCATCTATCATACGTTTCTAATGGTAATTAAGAGGCTGCGAAGCAAACTTTGTTCATCCATGATGTCGCCATGGTCGCTGTATAGAGGTCCACACGATTTAGACGTGGTGAAATAGACCGATGACCAAGTGGATATTTTTCTGCGTCCTAACCACGTCTATAGATGGGGTTATGAGCAACAATGTTAACTAAGTTATATTTATAATTGCTTACTTTAGTACATGTTTGATGGTAGATATCTAAGGGAGAGCACTACGTATGAAATAGAATAGCAAGCTGTTATTTGAAGTAGATTTATCTCCCCTCTAGCCAGTATGTATATCAACAGGAATTTGAAATTCCATCAATAAAATATTATAGCAGTCGATCTAATCAAAATCGCTCTAAACGTATATATAATACTGAATTTATTTTTTCAGTATTATATATACGTATAGAGCGATTTTGATTAGATCGACTGCTATGATATTTTATTGATGGGATTTCAAATTCCTGTGGTATATCGTATATCGATGGCTAAGAATGAAAAGGTATAGTAAGTCGCGTCATACCAAATCCGTTACATTGGTACTGGTACACTGGTATCTTCCTTGCTTGACGCTTAGCATCATTATAAAGTTCCTGCAGTTAACTGTTAACAGTTCTCCCGGTGTCAGGTTAGTGTGACTAGGTAGTCTCATATGACTGAAATACTGTTGACAAATGAGACCTTAGCCATATCTAAAACAAACCAACAATTATTATAGATCTCATTACAAACTTCTAACACTGCTATTGAGAACGAAAGTCAAATGATTGTTTATGTTTAGATTGAGTGAGTAATTATTAATAACACAGAAATGTTCTTTTTTCAGTCCGGGGCAATTCCAGAAGAGTTTCAAAAAGGTAAAATGTTATTCATATATCCCGATTATGTAAGACATAATGATATCATCGACCAATACATCAGATAAGTTAACACCCATTAACTATAGTATTCATTGTATATTGAAATGTAAAATGTAAAATACTCATGACATTTGAAAACGCAACACGTACATCTTAAACAAAAACAATGTAAATACAAGGGTTCTGGCTTTCATGTTTTACAGGCAATATGTGTCTGTTGTTGTGTGGATAATGCTGTACATTAAACTAAGCGATGTATAACTTTACCAAAAACGTCCAACGAATAAAGACGCATTGTTGCCCAGAATATGGCTCGCGCCGATTATGGCTCGCGTATATATAGCGAGCCATATTCGGGGATGAGGCACATTCTCAACGAATATGGTTCACCGCGAGACATATTTCGTTTCTCCCTACAAATAGAGCTTACATGCGAGCCAAATTCGGCGCGAGCCATATTCGGTTCAACAACGCATGCTAGTACATGTAACATTTGTACATGGATTTATATACATGTACTAAATAACTGGTTTTGTCTGTTTCAGAAATAAAGGAAGCATTTTTCATGTTTGATATCAACAACAAAGGACGAGTAGCAACAAGTGAACTAGGAAATGCTGTAAGATCACTCGGCCAGAATCCATCAGAAGACGAGATTAAACAAATGATCAAAGATGCTGACAAAACAGGTAGAAACTACTTCAAATCATACACTGTAGAACACTTCATCTACGTTCATATAGTTACAATAGTCACAATGAAGCCATATCACCGAGGTCATTGTTAAATAAACAAAATATAATGTGTTAATACCAAAGTTCAAAGTTCACAGTTTCATGATTGGCATAATCAGCAAAGAACATTGCTTTTGTCGATTTACAAATAACATTATATTATAATCATGGCAAAAACAAGATTAATACAATGCAACCTAAAAGCCAGTAAATGCATAATTATGTTAGGATGAATCATCCGGACTATGAATAGCTATGCAACCCGTAAAGATCTATACGCACCAAACCATGGGCAAACAGTACGGACCCTTTTTGGACCAAACACTCCCCCAGCCAAATTCAATGATAAGGTTGTATTTGACTTGGGGAGTAGGGCACTACGTGCAGACTGCCTATATACCAAACTTTTTCTAGTAATGTCCAGTACCGCATCGTCATCTTAAGATAATGTGTTTTTCGGAGCTCATATTCCAACAACAAATACGTATGATTTATTTTAGGACAAGGTTATGTAGAAGAGAAGGAGTTCACTGCGGTGTTACTGAAATATTGGAAACCAGTGAACTCCGAGGATGACATTGTTGATGCATTCAAGGTATGAATAGATATATTAGGCAATGTTCGAACATAATAAAATGCACAATGTTCCTGAACTGATAAAATGTATTCTTTAAAAAAAGTCTTAATTAAGTACGCCATTGTTTAAAGCCACCAGTGACATTTGTCATGATCCGTACCAAGACGGAAGCCATATTACAAACCGTTTTGTTATTAAGTTACACATTGTATTAAGTATTACAAAACGGGTTGTATCAAAGCACCACTGGGACATCATTGCGACCTGTACTTGTCTCCTGGCTCTTACTCCGGTTATTTTTGACTGATACATGTGGCAGTGTATCGTAGTTGGGTGTCGTATTTTTAAAGCTGTTAAGTCTGATTTTTGCTTTTTCATTTTTTTGTTTGCCATTGTGGCTTGTATTTCGTTCTCTGTTGTTACAGTTAAGCACTACATTCAATGTGCGTTTTGTTATTATATTTGACGTCAGGTATACGACCGTGAAGGAACAGGATTTCTGGATGCTAAACAGTTGAAACAAGTTTTAATGAATCTTGGTGAAAAACTTACTGATGCAGAAGTAGAAGAGATATTTAAAGAAGCTAATCTAGATGCTGATGGTCAACTGAATTACAGATGTAAGACTTTACTTGTCATGAACATGCTTTTGACATGTAATAGAACGACAAGGTTCATGAATGACTTACTTTTGGCCCTGTTTTTTTTTCAAAAATAAACATACTTGTTCCTATAAAGCTTGCGAACCTATGACTTTTGCTTGACTGGTTTTCCTGTTTATCATGCCATTGGGAGAACTGGTATTGGAACTTACCACGATACTATTCAATGTCTTCAGTATTTCTCGGCCTGAAATCGAGCCCGCCCACTCTCAGATAATCGCTCTAACCGCTAGGTCATCACCTGGATCTACCAACTGACACGCTTAGCATTGTATTGTGACATTATTTCCAGTAATTTTGAGAGTCATATGAATGTGGCCAACTGTAACTAAGTTTACTTATGGTTCAACTCATTTGGTATTTGCTTTATTGTTGGCAATAAATTAAGAATTGTATTTATAAACAATAGACACTTTTGTCATCCATATAGGCTGGATTCATCTGTGGCGAATCACCCATTTGCTCCTGAAAATGCAAAATATATTATTGAGACTAACCATTATACCTTATGAGTAAGCTTCTCAAAGAATTAATTTGGTCAAATGTATTAATTATCGAACTATCTGGGTGTTGAAAAGTTAAAACCCAATTTCCAAGAAGCTTCTTTTGACATCTTCCCAACGTATTGATACACTGAATGGCTTACTTTCGCGCGACGACTGTTGCTGGAATTCAGGGTGACGGTGTAACTGGGAATTCCACATGTAAATATTGCAAATGATGTGTGTGTTTTACTGGTAACTATGTAACTGTTTGATGTATTTTCATATCTTTTATAAGAGAGTATGATAATGTATAGAAGATTGTGATGGTATTATTTATTGTTCCTTGTGAGCAATCATGAACACACATTCTCAAACTTCCCGATTAACCCATGTATTTAGGAGTGACATGGTGGTTGAGTGGGTATCAATTTTGACTACGGATCCTCAGAGGTCCTGAGTACGAATACCAAAGGCTCCTGGTCATTAACTTTCCATTGTTTCCTACCTACTACTGATGGTCTGGTTAGTAACCCAGAGGTAGTCTCGCATTTACGCCGATATACACCGCGCATGCTATTTAAAGATAGGGATTTGCGCTCGGATTCTTTGTATCACACGACTGTCTCGACTTCCCGCGAAGTCGGGGGTCATTGGCTAATCTGACAGGAGAAGAACCGGATGGTAACCGACTTACGACTGTACTAGTATAACGTAAACTAAAAACTGATGTGTTGCATAATTGGTAATTTTATTTCTGTTTTCAGCATTGACACAACTTCTCTTGGCCAACACAAAGAGATGACCTATCAACACGTTGTTATATACTCTACAAACTGTGCAATTCTCTGTATTACATTAACTTTCTGTCAGATTGTCATATTGACATCATTCGTTGAAGTTCGTGATTATTAAAAACATGTAACTATACATTATTTTTTATTGGTGTTTGTTTTCCAGACCAGTGGGTCTTCAGCTATATTTATATGTTCCCCGAAAAAATACTGCACGTATGTTGTTGAATGATTAGTAAGGGTCAGTTTTTCCCAAACACATGCTGCACAAATGGTGTTAAAAGAGAGGTAATGGTCAGTTTTCATAAAAAAGTAAATACGTAACTGGACATTCTAGAAGCGCCTTGTTTTATTTACTTGTACAATATCCCTTTGTCAATGCTTCATCTGCATAGTTTGATGGTGTATATATGTATTGACCCATAGGTACAAAATAAACATGTTCACTTTTGTGGTGAACTATTATCGATGTTAGAGTACACCTTAGTAAATCATCAGCAATCACAATTCAACGAGGTCTGTATAGGACTGTTTGAATAATAAGGTCCTTGAATAATATGTGTTTGTACATTAAAACCCACGGCAATGATTTAAATACGAACACATGTCGATTTTAATGCAAAATTAATACATTGCGAAATATTGAGATTTTTTGTCATTTTCTGGAAAAGTGATGCTGCAAAAGGGCCCATGGCCCCTTAAATAGTATTTCATATATTGCTTCAGCATATACTACACTATAATTGTGCCAATTTGTTTGGCATCTTCGTCGGATAAAAAACTACTCTATGAAACGTACCTAAATAGATTTAAATAATATTTATTTTGTGAACAATAAATCTATACATTTTTTGTATATGTTCAGTACATTGAGATGTCCGTTCGTCCGTCCGTCCATCCGTCTGTCCATCTGTTTTTCAGATGAGTAATGTTTAGGCATTAACAAGTACAATTTAGTACCTTAGGGCAATCATTGCTAGACTTTCTCCAACTTGTAATGTCTGGTTGTCTGTCTGCCTAACGATGACTAAAACTTTGATCAAGAGTACAAGTTACTGGAGGCAGTCATTACTCATCCAACCTGTCAAGTTTGTTGACAGAAAGAAGGGGTCTAGACCGGCAATTTCAAAACTGACAATGCCCCGAAGTGTATTTATCCATCGACAAATTAACCAAAACAAGATAAAAGCAATTTTGTCCACCACAACTAATTTTCTTTTTTAATTTTCGTTAAGTAATGATTTATTCACTAGTTTAGCCTCTACTATATCGCATCAAACAAAATACGAGGGCCGATCATTCAATTCATTCGTATACGTAGAGTATTATTCTCCTTTGATTATTAAATAAATTGCGTCTAAATTAAAATTTCTTATATCATTACAAACTAAAATAACTTGCTGGCTTATAAAAACGCCTGAGAATAAATGAAACGTCCATGTTACTAACCCATGTTTTCACCATGCAAAGAGTTTCATCTAACCATAATTTGGATACCAACCAGAAAATGATACACACCAGCAAGAACTTGAACAGCATGCAGTGGTCTGGATTACCTGCCCCTTACACTACGTGATTAGCACTCTTACTATCAAGTTCGCCGGGAACCAGACCAATCATGCAGTAACTCAACATTATTGTTGATAGCTTGGGAGCATAAAATGTGATCTAGCGCTATTTTTATAGTCATCATTTATCACATCATTCATATTGAAATGCGAATCTAGAGGATTAGAACTGGAGTTGTCAAATTCGAAAGGGAAGGGACATTCAACAACACCAACGCAACACACAATACACAAAATACACAAACAGAACGCACGAAAAAGAAAATTCAGATAGACTATACAGAAACGAACAAGTAAAAACTGAAGTGAACAGCTATAAAAACACGGCATCTTACTCCGTTAGCCTACCGCCTCAGACAATTAAACATTACCGGAGCAAGAACCAACATACATGAACGAATAACAAGGACAACCATACACAAACGCAGCGCACAAGGCACCACCCAACATAAACAGTATAATTGTTTTCTTTAAATACATGTAACTGAAGCAGCATTGCAAAAGTTCAAAGTTGCAAAAAGGCAAATAAAAATACTAGTTTAAAAATGCACAGTGACAAAAATCTGTTTGCTATTGTCTTTGAAATTATCATTCTTTCACTATAAAGTGAACAATCCAGACATTAAAGGTTATCAGTTGGGCTTCCTCCATTCGTACATACATTGACAATTATCGTTGGGGCTTAATAAAAACAAACCCCACAACCTTATGAAACAGGATAGTATAAATAGAAGTTTCCCGCCATGTAATACCCTCTATCAATCGACAACATTGATGCAAAGCACACCATAAGTACCAATAGTAATGTGTGCAATTTTCTTAAAAACCAAGGTCCTGGTATTGAAATTGATGTATCAAATGAAATACTATTATGCGTAAATGTCATGCAAGTTTCGCCACAAATTGAAGAAGTACTTTTAAAGTAACAATCACAGACCAGCCACCGTGAGTAAGGTTTATACGGTGTCAATGCTATTGCAGGTTAATATGCCTTCATATATGTTAACGGTCATTAAAGGCGATTAGTGTGGAATGAAGTGATTTTGTAGTTGGGTTGGGCTTTGTCTGTGTCTTTTTGTAGCTGCAAGTCCTTTAAGTTTGGCATTGTCTGTGCTTCTTCATTTTCATGTGTCGTTTTAGTATGTGATGGTTTTAAGTTTTCCGTGCTTGGCTGTTTAAGTTGAGTGCTGCCTTCCCTGTACTATTATCTATTATCTTCTTTCTGTTGATCGAGCTTCCCCACCTTTGCACTTGCCAAACATTGTCCCTTGTCAGTTTTATCTGTCTCTAAGACTCTAAATATACATTGTAATTATATAAAATATCAAGCTTGTTAAGATTTTGGTTTGGTTCTTGTCCAGTTTATGTACAGTATTTTCTAGGAATGATATTGAAAAAGCAGTACAATGGATTATCAGGATGAAACTTAACATACTGGTATCCGATGGTGGTGAATACTAAAAGGGGATCAAATGCGTTTGTCTTTTACATCTATCAAGGATACATTTTATGTGAATAGATGCATTCGTATTTGTGAACAACCCTCGTATATCGTTTGCGTATCGATTAACTTCACCACAAATTATTGTAATTACGCGTGTTCTTTCACTAGTTGTTTTAACAGTGGCTAAATAGTACGTTTACTCGGTTCATCGCATTCAGTCTCGTTCTTTGGAGTTATCAAATCAATTTACTGTATTTAGAATGAACAAATCTCTTCTCGTGGCGGTAAGTCATTGTCTGTCTTTAATAATTTACTTAACTCTTTATTTATTTGAAAGATGTGAGTGATATTTTCTCGCCAAATACGAGGGTTGTTCAAATTTGAATGCAAGTGATGCCATATCATTCTGGAATCAATGAAGTTTTTTTAAAAAAGTGAACTGTTATTTTGAAGATCATTGTATTAGCTTTAATTTGATACCACAAAATGGACAATGGGTAAATGCAAAGTATAACGAAGGTAAATTTCTTCAAACATGGAAAAATTACTCCTACAATCGCTGCCCAGTCTCATGTTTGAAGGATAGCTTGATGTTGCAGAGCAATGAGCCTCCACATGCAGCAGCCATTAACTCGACTTTCTGAGAAGCGTAAAGGTTCTTGAGCTTTCCGACCATCCTTATTTGTCTAGCATTATCCCTTGTGGTCTTTATTTGTTTCCACGACTCTTAAAATACATTGTCGGAAAAAATATCAGATATTTAAGATCTCGGTTTGGCCCTTGTCCAGATATACACAGTGATCCTACGAATGATGATAAAATCGCGTTTTAAAAATGAAATGTCTTATTGAAACGTCGCATATATATTGGAGATGATTACAGCAAGGGGATCAAAAGCTTGTTTCATTAAGATCTATCTAGAATACATTTTATGAACTTAGTTGCATTCCAACTTGAACAACCCTCGTATTGCAATTTATAATAATGCTAGTACACCATGGATTTCCCGTTAAGGTTTTTATTTTGGACTGTACTGTACAATTTGAAAAGTTTGCTTTTCTTAAATCAATATCTTTTGTTGCACATGGTCTCAAAATCACCTCTAATATTATTAAACAACAAACAATACTATTCCTTTCTACTTTAAATCTTTTTTGACCAATTATCAGCATCAGAAAATAAGTATCCTACATCAGAGACTATAGATAACGGCGATAAGCAACTGCCTCGATAACCTACCAAATATCGCCCGTGTGACGTAAATTCCTCAAAATTGACCATTTTTGTACAAATTAACTTTTAACAGTTTAAGTCCTACAAGCTCAAGCTTTGGTATTTCTGAAACCTTTATAGGTGCTGAAATTCTGCTCTTATTTATATGCATTTATTTTGTCTTTAACTTACAAAAACAAAAAGTTTGAAGCAACGCATAATTGAGCTAATTTATTTTCTCCCGATTTGTATGCACTTGAATGGTAAGAAATTATCAGTATGATATCTCAGCATAATACAAAATTTATCAATATTTTACTGCAGCTATAGAGATATATTTATGCTTTCCAAAAATGTATAATTTAAGTCTGTCTGACTATTAGTTAATGAGTTTTAGTTGTTACAAGTTAGTACAAGCGTGCTCTTCCAGTTCTCAGTCTAGTTGCCAATCTATGTCTACATGCACTGTTTACACGTATGAAAAAGTGGCATATTATCCCTTTTTATTATATGCTATCAATGGATTATAGAGATTTATCAGTGAAAATACTAGTGATCGTAGAAATCAATATTTTCACGAGTGGTGTTGATTCTAGTCACGAGTAAAAAATTTATTTTCTGTGATCACGAGTGAAATGAAATTTGATCTTTTGCTAAATATCTACACATTTTGTGTGTATATTAATTATGCTTCAATAATTATATCTCGTAAAACGGTATGGTAATTGGTTTAATTGTAAAAGGTACGTTGAATTAGAACCTGTTGGAAGGCAATATTATCATTAAAAATACACATTATACTGTTCAAGTAAAATTCATTCTTAAAGTTTTTATAAATTCTTAAGTTACGGACACTTTTAGCAGATGGTCGCAACATTGAGTGTAACGTCTGCTAGTTATTATGCTATCATGCTCGTACTTCCACGCGTTTTCTGGTGTCGCATTACAGGCACTTTCAAAGGCAATGACCCTGACGGAATTCTGTACTATTATGCATAAAAATGTATGTAATTCAAGATCAATGAATTGACGAAGCGTTCTTTTTGTCTGTATATATCCCGTACTGTAAGAATATGTTGTGGTAATAATTATTGCTTTTGAGTATATTTAGTATTAAACGTGTGTGTGTTCACATAGTAACTGTCGAGACATAAGTTACAATAACTCATTATTTGTTAAAGCATTCATTAACAATAAGTCTCCATTACATTGTTAACACAAATGTGTAAATCACAATAATGGAGAGTTATTGTTAATGAAGTATCCATTCCTGAAAAATAATGGAGACTTAACAAATGGCTTAAATAATGTTTTAAATATTGTTAATCCACTACCAAATGCGTTTATTCTGGTGTATTTTCTGATTTTATTCAAGTGGTTTGTGAGAATCAATACTATTGTTAGACCATCTGGTAACCTACATATCCTTTTCGTGCCGGCTGGCACATATGGCTGCTACCAGAGTTCTCCATTGCTTTCTATCTTTCGCAATCTTTTCAATTTCTCCGAAAGTCTTCCCTATAGTCTTGATCTCATTATTGGTGGTCCTTCTCCAAGTCTCGTTTGGTCTTCCTCGGTTTCGTTTTCCACCTGCTGGTGTCCATTTTAGTGATGTCTTCGTGATGTTGTTTTGATCTTTCATGATGACATGGCCTAGACATCTAAATATTCGTTGTTTGATTACAGTGCTGATGTTTTTGTCCAGTATTTCTGTTTAGAGTGTCGTTTGAGATTTTAGTCGGCCCGTAGATCTTACAGATTATGCGTAGGCATCTTGTATGGAATCCAGACATTTTTTACTGTCTTTTGGTGTATTCTCCAACATTCTGACCCAAGCATCAGGATTATTCAGGACTGAGAGGACGTTACTCTGGTAGAGTTTTATTTCTTTTTCACTGATGTTTCCAGACCCAGAGCTGATGAAATGTTGTTCTTGCCTTTTGAAGTCTGCTGGCTATATCCTTTTCGGTTGCATTGTTTTGATCAGAGCACTCATTAAATGAGTGAAATCCTCTACCTCTTCAATTGGTTCATCGTCTAGTATTATTGCAGTAACGGAGTTAGTGAGTTGCGTAGTCTTTGATTTCTTTTTACTGAAGTTTAGGCCAACTTGGTTTGCGTAGTTAGCTAAGTCTTCAGTTTTCTTTTGTATGTGTTCAGCATTGCTCACAAGTAGGGCAATATCGTCAGCAAATTCAAGATCTTCAAGCATTGAAATGAGAGTCCATTGCTTCCTTTATTTTTGTTTCCAACAGTGTTCCTGATTTTCCAGTTGATAGCAACAAGGAAAAGCATAGAAAACATGAGATACCATTTTCGTTCCCCGCTGGTGATGTTGAACCATTTGCTCAACTTGTTGTTGTGGATGACGCTACATATGAAGTTATCATAGAAGCTCTTAAAAATGTTGATGACTTTTTCAGGACATCCATATGCCTTTATGATTTCCATAGACTTTCCCTGTGGACACTATCAAAAGCCTTTCGAAGTCTATGCAGTTGATATGTACTGTTCTATTCTATGCTTTATTGCATGATGTTACTTAAGGTGAAGATGTGGTCAATACAATCCAACTCCTGGTGTGGTATTCAATATTGATCTTACTCGACTTAAGGATAAGGACAACCAATTAGATCACACAATATTTAACTCTTGGTCAGTAACAGGCACTATGATTGGCTACCCTTATTCTCAAATTAAATAAGATCAATACTGAATACCACCCCTGGTCTAAACCCAGCCTGTCTCTTTCTTAGGCTTTTATTGATTGAGTCATTGAGTCTCATACAGATGATAATGCAGATCACTTTACTGGGCATAGACAGTAATGTGATGACATGACAGTTTGGACATTCTGTAATGTTGCCTTTCTTTGGTAGCTTGGCTATAAGGCATTTGCACCAGTCTACAGGAAGTTTTTCTGTGATCCAAATCTGGGTGAATAGTATAATTATGAAGTTGGTCAGAAGCTAGTTTTGAGTCTTTTCTTAGCATTTCACTGTCAATGTTGTCAATTCCTGGTGATTAATTATTTTTAAGTTTGTTTATGGCCTTAAGTATTTTGTCTATGGTTGGTGGTTATAAGTCTATATCAAATGGTTCTCCAAGAGGTGTATCAATGATTTCCGTTTCAACTGGTTCTGTCCATTTAGGACTTCGTAAAATTATCCATTTTTTATCACTTTTCTTTCTTGTTCCCAAAATGTTTTACAGGCATGAGTGTAACTGTCTTTAATATTGTTCCATGTGGTTTCTACATCTTGTTGTAATCCCTCTCCAGTATCACCAAAAACTGGAAATTTGTTCTTTAATGCTAGTGAGAATTTCTTATTTATTGCAGAGTCTTTCATTCTTGCTGTATGGAATCTTGGTTGTGTTGGTTCTACTTTAGATGGTGTTTTTCTAAGATGTAACTTGAAATAAAGTTTCACCAATTCATTGATCTTGAATTACATACATTTTATGCAAATTAATGCAGAATTCCGTTAGGGTCATTGCCTTTGAATTTGTCTATCTGTAATGCGACACCAGAAACGCGTGACAGTGAAAGTACGATGGCGAAAGCACGAAAGTGTTATGACAAAAACGCGAGAAAATTAAATATAGTTGTTACGCACAATGTTGCGAGGTGTTAGTTAGTTAAGATTTTATGAAACCTTTAATAAGTATGACTTTTACCAGAATAATACTATTAATATTTTTATGAGATTACCTTCCAGAAGGTTCTAATAAGGATGGTGATTTCGTTGACTATTTAAAGCGCTATCCACCCAAAAAATATATGTGGTTATTTGAATGTAAGTTTGGCATACAGAGACATGTTGCGATCTTAAAATACTATAATACAGATTTATCATTTTTCTACATTTAGTTGATTAAATTACACTTGCAATGTTTAATTATGACAGATGTAGGGGATGCCCCTTTAAAAATTTTAATCATCTTTAATTTTAGTTAGTTGTGTTCTGTTTGATTGCACGTACACATCAGTGGAAGCGACACCCTCGACGAGACCGACCCTGCTATCCAACCGCCACTGTAAGTATTGTCGTGTTTTATTTACCTGACGAAAATGCAAAATTATACGGTTAGTTATTCTCATCCATTTCTTGTGTGTTACGAGGGGTGTTCGAAAAGAAACGCAACTGACTCTAACTTTTCTATTGGCAGAACAAATTACAATGAAACTCACAGACACCCGTCAAAGAAATATCCTTTATACAATGCACTAGAGTAACTTTTCAATTCAATATTAAAATTATACTTTGTCGTCTGCACAACGTACAACACTCATGAACTGCAATATGGATGACCACATATGTTTCCTGGAAACGTACCTACGCCCTTATGAATACAATGCGATTTAAGTCTAAAAACTTAAAACTAGTCGCACGAGACTAGGTATGATGAATAGATTTGGTAACCAAGCATAGTCATGTGCTTTTTGCTCAAACATTACATTACAATAACATGTAAAAGGTACCTATGTTCCATTCCATCAACAATTCCCGACGCTTTATGAAAAAAAGTTTTTCCAGAATTTCCGGTAGCGCAAATAATTATGATAGTTTTTCCAGAATTTCCGGTAGCGCAAATAATTATGATATTTCTGCTTTTAGTCTTGGTTAATAATAGTGAGCCTTTGCTTCAGCCTCTGTTGTACGTAAAAACTTCTTTTGAAGTACATGGGGTGTACCTTAACATTGTCTTGTTATTTAAAAATGATATTTTGGTCACCGCGTAAATTTTGAGCATGGTATCCAGTCGGTACAGATTTTGTCAACTTTTTCAAAGTTTCTTCCAAATGAAATAAACAAGGTTCAAACTCGACCATGTACTAGCAACTAACAGTACAACGGTCAATATTGCAGTTTTAAGACGAATACCCTACTTTTTAGCAATGCTCTATTTGATGTTTGGTGTTTTCAGTTGACCACTTCTTGTTGCTGTCTTTCAGATGCTCTTGGTCTACTTCGAAACATGTAATAAAGTGTTATAATGCTAATAAACGTGTACCGATGCTTAAAGTTACCTTACGGTGTGCCGTATTCTCCTCAAGTACCTCGTGTATCAATATTGCACTAACTCCAAGTTTAGACCTCGCTTTAATATAAGGCATAATGCATGGGTTAACTGATCCAAATATGTTTGTTTTAGGCAATAGATGTATGTGACGAAAATAAAGTATGTGCATGGAATAAGCATATGTGTCCAGGCTATCAAGGGTGCTATTTGATTTGCACAGACAACCCATATAAATTATGTCACGGTTTGGAAATGGGAATGGTGAGTACATGTTCACTACATTCGTGTTTCACGCAGCTGTAACAATATGTATAAAATATTCAACCAAACGATGAATTTAGTTTATACTATTTTAAAGTACATTTGCCATTTATTTGAGATTAATTGTGAAACAATGTCTTATCACTTATATTAGTCACTATGGGTGCCTCATTCCATAATGTATCCATCGCCACGAGGGTATGATAAAGGGTGCAGCTTTCCCTATTATGTTGAATGGCTAGCTAGGGAATCGCTTGTATATGTACAATTTTTATTTCATCGTTTGTATGACGCGGCTACTTATCGAACCCGGGACCTCAGACACTCGACGCGGACACTCTACCACTGAGATATCGATACATTAATTATACATGTCTATTACATTTTTTATAATATTACAAATGGAATCAATCTAATTTAAATATTAACAAGTCGATTAAGACAAATTTTCTTCGTGTTGCTATCCCCTGTAGTGATTTGAGGCCTGGATTTCCTTCATTGTACAGGTAGACTTGTAGCCATCTCCAATTTTTAGCACAATCATTTTAGATGTGTATGGACGGCAGTGGGGATTATGTGTGTGCCCTTGATAGTAGAGGAGAAAGGTTGGTATGCACCGGAAACATGTGCCCCATGGATTACTCCCTCGATTAGAATGCAATGTAAGTACACATATTTCACTCCATCATGTGTTAGTGGTTAGAAGATATTTTAGTCTAATTTATTTAAGGTCGATTGTGAAACTAGTTCTGACAATTTAGATAAGTCACTCTGAACACCTTATTCCTGATGGTATACAATGCACATGGACACATTTTACACAGCCATCTAAATCTTTGTTAGGCTGCCAAAATTATTTAAGTTCACTCCATCATCACAATGCTAAATACACAGGTGTAGACGAACAGCATATATGTATGAAATATTTTTTTAACATAATTCAACTGAAAGCCATTATTGTACGTGACTGATAAAAAGTTGCCTTATGTCGGATTTATTCGAAGCTATAAATCGATTAATCAGGTCAGTCACTTGTTTACTTTACATTGTGTGAATAAAAAGCACAATTTCTCTTATTAATGTTTTATTTTAATATACGAGTATATACTGTATATATGTTGTATTAGTGTGTAGCTTAGTGAAAAGGGTATTGGTTGTCACTGCCTTTTTCATATGTACAATGTTATGGCATTGCAATGTTTGTACACAAGACTTAGTGACAGACTTGAACATAAGTAGTGTCCTTATAAGCTTAATAACAAACTCCTCACAACAAGTATAGCTTAGAACACTTAACATGGCATCCTTGAATATCCGTGCTTATATGATGTCCAATCAGTGTTGTTATTTAAACTAATCAAAACATTCTTACGGTACAATTATAACGAAAACACCCGACTATTAATTAGTATCAAGTCAAATCGCTGGCTTAGAATTGCTTCTTACGACCTAACACTAATGCATAATTGGAATCTGCATCGCAATGCGCATCTAATGAAATCATTTTCATAAAAATCGGAAATGGTCATGTTGACCTAACCGAAAATTAAAAAGCTTGTTTTTCCATAAGTAAAGAGTAGTTTTCAGACAGTTTTTTTCTTGTTTTCTCGAAATATTGATTTTGTACTTTCGACCTTCTAATTCTAAGCCAGCGAAATGTTCTAAGCTATATGTTACACGTGCTTCTTTGAACAGAACTGAGTGCAGTGGCTACAAGGGAGATCACTGGGTAATAAATGATGGTTCAATGATGCTCTTTTCTCCTTATTATCAATATACAAATGTATTGTTTTATGCACCAAAGGTTGCGTTGCAAGAACCTACACATAACTTAATGTATTATAATAATGTACCATATTATTTATTTTGCAGATCGGTATGTGAAGTGTGGATTAGTTCGTGATGCGCTGATTGGTGTGTGGTGTGCAGATATGTGTGTCAATTGATAATTGATGTGAGATGTGCGGATTAGTGTGTGATGTGCGGATTTGTGTGTGAAGTGAATGTGTGTTGTGATGATTGGTGTGTGGTGTACAGATTGGTGTCTGGTGTGCATATTGGTGTGTGAAATGATTATTGGTGTGTGGTGTGATGATTGGTGTGAGGTGTGCATATTGTGTGTGAAATGATTATTGGTGTGTGGTGTGATGATTGGTGTGAGGTGTGCATATTGTGTGTGAAATGATATTGGTATGTGGTGTGATGATTGGTGTGTGGTGTGCATATTGGTGTGCATATTGGTGTGTGAAATGACGAATCTATTATGTTGTATCTGCTGAACTAAATAAAATGACAAACTGATTACTTTGTTTTTTGTTTGTTAATCACCTATCAATATTGTAGGAGGCGAGCATTCACGGGATTTTAGAAAGAAGACGATTCCCGACACGGAATTTGACACACCGAAATAATTCGGGTCCTGGGAAATACTAAAATAGACTTTGGCCAGTTCTTAGATCCCGTATTGGGGCATTTAATATAGACGCCGCAAAAATAGCAGACAACCATTTAAAGATGGCGGGTCATTTGATGCACAAGCATTTCCACTGTGGGAAGTTAGACAAAATGTTTGGCTTTAGGGTGGGGAATAAGACCCACAAAGAAGAAAAACATTGTCTTATTCACCTGCCTATGTCGGCCGCTACCAACCAGGGGCAAAATATTGATAGGTACATTATATGAAAAACGGCGAGGATGGGTTTTTTATACAAAGGTGACTGTCGATATTAACATCGGCTAAATTGGAGTGATTTGGTGACAGGTTTGTTGATTTGTGAGTTATTTTAGACCCGATGATAATTCGGATTAGTGTTGCATGTAACTATATCATCTTTCTAACGAACATCAATAGGATTTTCTCGGTATAATCAAGGGGAATAATGAACCAGTCAATTGAAATAACGGCCCACAACCCCGGTGGATAGTGGAGGAACTGTCCACCGTGTTTTTACCTTTCCGATGTCCCCGCACTGCCGTGCGAGAGTGGGGCTTTTTTCTCCAAAACCGGGAAATGAAGCTGTGAGGGTTTTGAAACGTTAAAAGTAAAAACCCCGTCATTCCCCGGGGTTATAGCCGTGGTTTCATTATAAAAAAAGTGTTAGTTTCAAAAATACATGCACATTTAGTAAAATTTAATAAAAAATAATCATACAATTGAAAATCTACTTAAGTAAATTAATGACATAAAATACAATTGTCTGAAAGGGCACACGTATATAGGATGATAATAGAAATAAACGTTCAACATTTCAGTTTGTAGCTTATATAAGTATAGCTCGCTGGAGATAACTCAAGACTTGTCAATAAATAAACATGCATTATATAAACACTGCACGGTCGACTGACCGCTTGTTATCAGTGTAGATTGAAAGAGTATATCAGTAAAAGTGAATATACACGATAATGGACAAAAATGAACACCGAAACTGTATTTATTTTTCATTTTTGTGTAAACAAAGGCAGGTCTATGAAGTCGGCACTGTTAGTTGCTAGTTGTTCATTCAGAAGTTAATTCAAAGTTTAATATTTGACAGAAGTTGACTCAAATATTAAATTCTGAATTGACTCCTGAGTTAACTTCTGTCAGTTGTTTAATTCGCCTACATTTCTCCTACAAATGACATCAAGATTTTTTACACCGGTTAAATAATAATTGATTTATGGATATCATTGTATTCCTATAAGAGTGAATTCAATTTAGTATATCGGGAGCGGTATTCAAACGATTTATGGCTCCTTGCTATAAGGAGCAGCTGCTGTTTTCGAACAAAAGCATACATGTATATTGTACAACTATCGTTTCAAACATAAGAGAAATGTAAGCGAATTTAATTTAGAGTAAAATACCTTGTAGTGTTTAGAGTATAGTTTTTGGCCGTACCCTAAAATCGCACTGAGGGCCTGTGGATCACATCGGGCTAGTTAAAGATAGTTCTTGTTCATATCACACTCCTGTTTGTGCCGGGTAACGGCCGTAAAAAGACAGTGTGAAAAGTTAGTGTTGTTATCCATATCAACTGATAACTGGTGTGGTGTGCGGAAGTCGCATTGACGCTGGTTATTTGCGTAACTTACAACAGTGAATCTGAATCTTTACAACAAGATTTAACCAACACTCCTGTGTCACTGCAAGTTCTATGGAATCTGGTGGGGAAGGATGTGCGATATGTTGCCATCAATACAACAAAATAATGCAGAGAATTTTGAGTGTTTTCTATCTCCTGAAGAAGAGCGTTTAAGGTCGAAATATCATATGGTCATAAACTAACACATATGTGTCATACCAAAAAATGAAATAAAAATGGTACCAGTAATTCCCTTGCTAGACGCTCAGCAGAGAAACTGGCTTCTCTTCTCTCATATCCTCGAGGCGATGGATAACATCAGAATTGAGGTGTCGAGAGAGATTAGTATAATTTGAAAAGCCTGTTTCACAATCGACCTAAAATAAACTAGTATAGACTAACACATGTACAATGTACGTATTGGATTAGTCTCCCTTTAGTCGAGATATTCGTATGGATGTTGGAACTATTGAACTACGATGGGAAATAATTAAAAGAAAATGCATGAACCAGCATTGTCTTGTTGAATGTTGACCTCTGAATTACCCGTCTATTTAGCTCAAGCAGGTCCCGATCTCCCGAAGCATCTCAAGTAGAAATCTCATTTCAAATTGAGATTTTGCTAAAATCAGAGTCAAAATTTGAGATAAGTTTTAAGTTCCAGCTCTCTAAATGTTACTGTAATAAAATAAGAATAATATTTTCTGTTTTGTGATGCCAATTTCAAGTCCAATCTCTCATGGAAATTATCTAAAAGACATATGACAATATTTGAGTTGAGATTTATCTCAGATTGAGATGTTTCGGGAGATCGGGGCCTGGACTCGGAATTACAACCAAAACTTACACTCAACACTCAATACTCGAATATTACATGTCACTATTTAGAGGTTCACAGTGACATTGTTTGAGAGCAAGAGGTTGTTATAATGTTAAATTTGTACTAAATATTATTTTTGGCTAACTTTATAGTGTAATTTAGTGTTTTTGTAAGCTCCAACTGTGTTTTATCAATCTGAGTGCTGAGTGTGACACTCAGACTCAGTAATTTCATATGTACCTCATAAGTAGTATACAATGGCATAGATGACGTTTAAAATGTTATTTCAACACTCGTAAAACAATGTAATACATTTTCCTAATCTAGATTTGCAATCTAGGACAAATTATATCTCATTATATTACATTTTCAATATTTGAGTTTTGTGTGCTGAGTGTAAGTATTGGTGTAATATCGGGCCCTGGATTCGACATTCAGGCTATTTTGTGATCAGCATAATTGAAAACTTAAAATAGTCTGAATGTCCGGCGTCGATTGGCTGACCGTCCAATTTCGAAAAATCATGAAATGTTGGTTAGAGCACGTGCATCAATCCGGAAAATCCGTGTGCCGAATTTAAAAGACAAATTAATGAATAAAGTTATTGGTTAATAGTTAAAATGCATTCTGTTCATAATTTTATTGTCATGTGCAGAATAGATGGCGAAAAGAGTCAAGATTAGCTAGGCGATGTTAGAATGTTCGTTAGGTGTATATAAAGTGCCAGATGATCATGTTCATGTTATATGCCTTAACTAAGTTTCTTTTTAACCCATGTAAGGTGAGACGAGGGATTGATCCCCGATCCCCTCTTTCATATGACAGGTAGGATAAATGTGCTACACAATATAACCGAACAATTATGTAAAATGTTTTGTTATGATCTCCTGAAGCTAGTCCTTGCTGATCGTGTTCTTCGGTTAAGCTTTTTCATTCTTGCAGTAGATATAGTACTACGTATAAGTTTGGTACCACACCAACCACACGACGACCACCAACGCTCTGATTGTCTACAAAATAGAAAATTAAGTATTACTATAAAATGCTGGATACATGTCGTTCATGACTTGCTCAATGGACTGACGGACGGATCATATGTACGACAGCAATGTTTTTCACACGTCTATACGAAGAGGGACGTACTAACAGGCTTTGAAAACTTTTGGGTGTCATTACAATACAATACAATACAATACAAAATGTTTATTGCATAAAACATACATACATATGCTTATAGCAAAACAATATTATAAACAAACAGACAGTAGGCAGAAGTGAACAGATTTTCTGAAGAGCATGTATACAGACAAGAATGGTGAAATAATATACATGCAGGGAATGTTATTGGTTTGTAGATCTACTATGATTTGCAAAGTATATGAATTTAGAGAGATTTGTTATAGTTAATTTTGATGTTGATGTTAATAAATTGGTAAACTTTTGTATAGTAGGCCATGTATAATAATATCGTTTTAAATATTTACGTCGTAATTCGGAGTATTTTGGACATATTAGTAAGAAATGGTACTCATTTTCTACAACTTGATAATTGCAATTATTACAAGTTCTTTCATTTCTTGGTTGATTGGCATAGCGTCCTTGTTCAATATTTAATTTATGGGATGATATCCTAAATTGTGTAAAAGCAATCCTAAATTTACGTTCCTTGATAAAATTGAGATAATGTTCGAAATTAAATGTATGTTTAAAGAGACAATACGTTTCAAGACGGTTAGAATTATTCATAGCCGTGTACCAATTTTGATAGTAAATATCTAATATACGTTGTTTTATTGCAGGATAATTTATAAGCATATTATTTTGGTCCATCCAAATATGTGATAATCCAGATTCATCCAATATTAATTTTATTTGGTATGCCCAATTGTTTTTGTTGAATATTGGATTAACATTTATATCGTTTCTTAACATTTGATATGTCTTAGACAATATACAATCATTGTTTAAGGTTAATAACTTGATCCAGTATTTTATCATGATAAGTTTTCATGTGCGTGAAGTTAGCAGCCAGTTGCCAGTTGCCAGTAGCCGATACAAAGTTTTGAATCGGGAATTGGCAAATGGCAGCTAACTTCACAACCTAGCTGACAATTCGATTTTTTCTATCGAATCGGCAACTGCGAACTGGCAGCAAGCAGCAGATTCAAATTTTAATATAGGATCGAATTGGCAACTGCGAACTGGAAGCCAGCTGCCAATTCGATGTTCCTAGTGGACACGAATTGGCAACTGGCAACTGGCAACTGGCAGCTAGCAGCCGATTCAATTTTTTCTCAAAAAATATTTTAACTCAAACAATCGAATTGGCAACTGGCAACTGGCAGCCAGCAGCCGATTCAATTTTTTCTAAAAAAAAACGAATTGGCAACTGGCAACTGGCAGCCAGAAGCCGATTCAAATTTTTCTCAAAACAATATTTTAACTCAGAAAAATCGAATTGGCAACTGGCAACTGGCAGCCAGCAGCCAATTCAATTTTTTCTCAGTAAATTCTAATTGGCAACTGGCAACTGGCAGCCAGCAGCCGATTCAAAACTTTTCTGAAAAAAATATTTTAACTCCGCAAAATCGAATTGGCAACTGGCAACTGGCAGCCAGCAGCCGATTCAAATTTTTCTCAAAAAAATATTTTAACTCAGAAAAATCGAATTGGCAACTGGCAACTGTCAGCCAGCAGCCGATTCAAATTTTTCTCAAAAAATATTTTAACTCAGAAAAATTGAATTGGCAACTGGCAACTGGCAGCCAGCAGCCAGCAGCCGATTCAATTTTTTATAAAAAAATCGAATTGGCAACTGGCAACTGGCAGCCAGCAGCCGATTCAATTTTTTTAAAAATAATAGTTTTAGTCAGAAAATCGAATTGGCAACTGGCAACTGGCAACTGGCAACTGTCAGCCAGCAGCCGATTCAAATTTTTCTCAAAAAATATTTTAACTCAGAAAAATTGAATTGGCAACGGGCAGCCAGCAGCCGATTCAAATTTTTATAAAAAAATCGAATTGGCAACTGGCAACTGGCAGCCAGCAGCCGATTCAAATTTTTATAAAAAATATTTTAACTCAGATGAATCGAATTGGCAACTGGCAGCCGGCAGCCGATTCAATTTTTTCTCAGAAAATTCAAATTGGCTACTGGCAACTGGCAGCCAGCAGCCGATTCAAATTTTTATAAAAAAAATATTTTAACTCAGAAAAATTGAATTGGCAACTGGCAGCCAGCAGCCGATTCAAATTTTTCTCAAAAACATATTTTAACTCAGAAAAATCGAATTGGCAACTGGCAACTGGCAGCCAGCAGCCGATTCAAAATTTTCTCAAAAACATATTTTAACTCAGAATAATCGAATTGGCAACTGGCAACTGGCAGCCAGCAGCCGATTCAAATTTTTCTTAAAAACATATTTTAACTCAGAAAAATCGAATTGGCAACTGGCAACTGGCAGCCAGCAGCCGATTCAAAATTTTCTCAAAAACATATTTTAACTCAGAATAATCGAATTGGCAACTGGCAACTGGCAGCTAGCAGCCGATTCAAATTTTTCTTAAAGAAATATTTTAACTCAGAAAAATCGAATTGGCAAATGGCAACTGGCAGCCAGCAGCCGATTCAAATTTTTCCCAAAAACATATTTTAACTTAGAAAAATCGAATTGGCAACTGGCAACTGGCAGCCAGCAGCCAATTCAATTTTTTATAAAAAAATCGAATTGGCAACTGGCAACTGGCAGCCAGCAGCCAATTCAATTTTTTTAAAAATAATAGTTTTAGTCAGAAAATCGAATTGGCAACTGGCAACTGTCAGCCAGCAGCCGATTCAAATTTTTCTCAAAAAAATATTTTAACTCAGAAAAATCGAATTGGCAACTGGCAACGGGCAGCCAGCAGCCCATTCAAATTTTTATAAAAAAATCGAATTGGCAACTGGCAACTGGCAGCAAGCAGCCGATTCAAATTTTTTCAAAATAATATTTTTACTCAGAAACATCGAATTGGCAATTGCGAACCGGCAGTCAGCAGCCGATTGAATTTTTTTCCGTAGGATCGAATTGGCAACTGCGAACCGGCAGCTAGCTGCCAATTCGAATATCATGATTCGAACCTTCGATCTCCAGCTTCCACGGCGGGCGCCTTAACCACTTACATAGGTAACAACTACCTTGTTTATGTGTGTTTATTAAAATATTCATGTTGTACGGATTAAACCCTTGACTTCTGTGCATTTTTGCGCACAATTATATTTGTTCTTAAACCGATAAAACCTATGTTGTGCAAGTAGCGCTCGTGCGAAATTGAAAATTGGAACGTTTGTATTGACAAATCGCAAGTTATATATAACCCTGTTAAAACTCATATAATAAAAGCATACAAAGTAAGTCAACACATATAATATTTGCATGAAAGCAGTCGATCGGAAGAAACTGGAATTCTTCGAATGTGATTGTGTCGTACTGCTGTCGCCAGGCAATTCCGTTGCCACCATTCTACAATGAGAAGGCTAAAAGAGCGATATAATGTCACTGGGACGATAAAGGATCGCCCTCACAAAGGGAGACCCCGAATATAACTCGTAGACAAGGCGGAACTATGCGCATGCACAATCGCAGGAATCGGTTCCGGTCAGCCACAACCACAGCTAGGATGATGATACGAGTACAATGTCGAGTAAATTGAAATATAACTCTCTTTTCTAAATATCGTATTTTAATTTTGATTCATGTTTTGTTTCACTCTTCATTGCAGACGATAACGATACATTTCACAGTCGTTTCATGTTTAGCCGATAAATGTCGCAACTCATACATATCTTTACCAGCAGTATCACAAACAATGAATAAACGCATATTTTTATTTGTACGTGGCACTAGTTGCATGTGTAGCAGTTGAGTCGGTTTCAGGCAAAACTGTGCGCCTGTCTCTTATCGAATTCATAAACGTGCGTGTCTTGGCGGTCAGATCCGCGCACACGCACCTCTACCGTGGAACGTTGTTGTACCTCACCGGACCCTCATTCAAGAGTAGAACATGATCCCATCAATGAACCGACTAGTGCATTCGTGTTAAGGGTTCAACAACAGGCATTAAATGTGACAAATGTATGAACTAAGAAATTTATTATATCATGTGTATAGGTTGTTCGGTTTTATTTTGTTTACTTATTCCTTGCCAAGAACAGAACAAGAATACTAGCAGTACTTTGATTTGTTTCCACCACAAACGGATAATGCATATGCTTTCCGTTTTTTTGGACTTTTTCATTGATTTGTATTTGCCACTGCGTTTTATCACAATATTGGTACGGTAGAGCCACGTACCTTCCCCGGTATTGCCCCAGTTGTATCCCCGGATTTTAATATCGCTTCCGGTATACCTCCTAGTTGTATTAAAAAATTTAAAACAACCGAGGCTGTCAGCCGGTTCATCACGGTCTATCACGGATCGTCCCGGTTAATCCCAGATGTCACAGTCACGGTGCTGCTGCTGTTGTCTACCCGGTTAGACACGCCCCCCCCCCCCTAGGATTAAAAACAGGGACTCGCCGGGGATGCCAAAACCAGGACTGTGAGAATGGGACCTTAGCGGTCCATCACTGTTTATCACGGATCACCCCGGTTGATCCCGGATGTTCACGACGATGCAAGGCTTGTCGCCCCGGTAAGAAACGGTATCACTGAAATTTCCCGCAGTATTTTGTTCTTAAAGTAGTAATGTTTTTCCAATGTCATTCTTGGTATTTTATCAAAATACCAATATTAAATTTTTAATTAAATGTCATCCAATGGTTTTTCAATGTCAAACGATTGAAATGCAGACGTATTTGAGATTCGACCAATGTTAACGATTGTGGGGTGAATTGAACAGAAGGGACTTCTAGTCGAAAGTTTTATTCCGCGTAAATCGGCTTCTTTTCGCTTACGTCAAGGTTTTAAAATTTTCCGCTGCTTTTTTCTCTAAAAGTAATGTTTATTCGCATGTCAATCTTGATGTTTAATTAAAATACCAATATTAAATTTCAATTAAAAAACATCCCTTAGTTTTTTAATGTCAAATGATTGATATGCACACATTGTTTGGATTTGACCATTTAAGTGATTGTGGGGTGAATTTAACACAAGGGAACTTCTGATCGAAAGAACCACCCTGCGTAAATCGGCTTCTTTTCGCTTATGACAAGGCTTCAAACTTTTCTGCTGCTTTTTTTCTTGAAACTTAATGTTTCTTCCCATGTCGTCGGTCTAGATATTTTAATTGACATGCACACAATTTTGAGATTCGACCATTTTAACAATTGTTGGGTGAACAGAACACAAGGGAACTTCTGATCAAAAGTGATACCCTGCTTAAAGCCGCTTCTTTTCGTTTACCACAAGGCTTCACATTTTCCGCTGCTTTATTTCTCTATAAGTAATGTTTATTCGCATGTCAATCTTGATGTTTGTAATACCAATTTCAAATTTCATTAAATCACATCCGGTAGTATTTTAATGTGTAATGTTGACATGAACATATTTTTGCGATTTGACCATTTTAGCTATTGTGGGGCGAAATGAGCACAGGGGAACATCTAGAAAAAATTGAATCGGCTGCTGGCTGCCAGTTGCCAATTCGATTTTTCTGAGTAAAAATATTTTTTTGAGAAAAAATTGAATCGGCTGCTGGCTGCCAGTTGCCAGTTGCCAATTCGATTTTTCTGAGTTAAAATATGTTTTTGAGAAAAATTTAAATTGGCTGCTGGCTGCCAGTTGCCAATTCGATTTTTCTGAGTTAAAATTTGTTTTTATAAAAATTTGAATCGGCTGCTGGCTCCCAGTTGCCAGTTGCCAATTCGATTTTTCTGAGTTAAAATATGTTTTTGAGAAAAATTTGAATCGGCTGCTGGCTGCCAGTTGCCAATTCGATTTTTCTGAGTTAAAATATGTTTTTGGGAAAAAATTGAATCGGCTGCTGGCTGCCAGCTGCCAGTTGCCAATTCGATTTTTCTGAGTAAAATTTTTTTTTTGAGAAAAATTCGAATCAGTTGCTGGCTGACAGTTGCCAGTTGCCAATTCGATTTTCTGAGTAAAAATATTTTTTTAGGAAAAATTTGAATCGGCTGCTGGCTGCCAGTTGCCAGTTGCCAATTCGAGTTTTCTGAGTTAAAATATTTTTTTTATAAAAATTTGAATCGGCTGCTGGCTGCCAATTGCCAGTTGCCAATTCGAGTTTTCTGAGTTAAAATATTTTTTTTATAAAAATTTGAATCGGCTGCTGGCTGCCAGTTGCCAGTTGCCAATTCGATTTTTCTGAGTAAAAATATTTTTGAGAAAAATTTGAATCGGCTGCTGGCTGACAGTTGCCAGTTGCCAATTCGATTTTCTGAGAAAAAATATTTTTTTGAGGAAAATTTGAATCAGCTGCTGGCTGCCAGTTGCCTGTTGCCAATTCGATTTATTTATAAATATTTGAACCGACTGCTGGCTGCCAGTTGCCAATTCGATTTTTCTAATTTAAAATTTTTTTTGAGAAGTGTATACCTAAATATTTAAATGTATTAACTAATTCAATGTGTTGATTATAAAGATAAAAATCGTGAGAAGTGTGACGGCCATTTTCAAATATCATGACTTTTGTTTTGTTTGCATTCAGGCGTAAGCCCCATGTATTACTGTATAATTCCACATCATTTAGCATAGATTGTAAAGACGCAGGGTCACGCGAGAATAATACTGCATCATCTGCAAACAACAATATGAAGAGTTTTAAGTCATCAATATTTACAGTGCCATTTATATTTGTATTTATATTATTTAATATATCATTTAGGAAAAAAAGACAAAGAATACTGCTAGCCGGGTCGCCTTGTTTAACTCCAATATTAGAGTTTATAAAACCCGATACATCGGTTTTGTAACGTACACACGATTTAACAACGGAATACATCGATTTTAAAGCTGTAACGAATTTAGTGCTAACATTAGCAGTTAGTAATTTATGCCATAGATAAACCCTGTCTATTTTATCAAACATTTTTTCCCAGTCGAGAAATGCAACATATAACTTTTTTTTGTTTGAAAGAGTTTTTGAAATAATAGCGTGTAATATATATATACAGTCTACCGTCGATTTATTCTTTTGAAACCCAAACTGATTATCTATTAGCTTATTATACTTTTCGGACCAATTTGCTAATCGTGTAACAAGAAGTTTAGAGTATATTTTTGAAATTATATTATTTAAGGTTATTCCACGAAAGTTTTTCGCTTCATGATTACCTCCCTTGAAAATTGGTACAATTATACCTTCACCCCAACTTTGTGGGAAAGAACCACCAGTAAATATTTCGTTATAAAGCTTGACTAAAAAATCAGAGATTATGTTAAATGAGGATTTAAAAACTTCAGCTATAAGGTGATCGGACCCTGGGCTCTTTGAGTTGTTTTGTGCAAATACTGCATTTTTTACTTCTAGTGTTGTGAAATGAGAATCTAATTCCTCATCATTGATATTTATATTTGGGTTATCTCTAGTTTGCTCATTTGTTTGTTGTGATCCATATAAATTATTAAAATGAGTAAACATATCCTCAATGGCAATATCAGGATCAGAAGAGTTGGTTTTATTTTGATTTTTAATGTTTTTCCAGAATTGTTTAGGATTTGACTTTGCTAACTTAGATATACGTTCACCTTCTTTTCTTTTAAATAAACGCTTGTGTTTGCGTTTAATTTTTGTATAATTTCGTTTTGCGTTTAAATATGCATTTTTTTTATCGTCCGACTGATTTCTTAAAAATATGTTTCTAGTTGTATTAAACACTTTACGTGCATCAAAACATTCTTTATTGAACCATTTCTTTTTACCGTTTGTGCTTACATTTTTACGATTAATATTATTATCATGTTTTATACCAAATGTATTTAAGGCGTTGTCTTGCATGAATTGTGTAAATTCTCGTACGGTTTCAGTTATAGTATTTATATTCAGATTATCGGTTAATCGTTGAATCGTGTCAATATTGTTTAATAACCCCGCCTCAAATGTATTAGTACGCGTTTCATCCCAGGAAATAAATAGTTCCTCAGTTGAGTTAATATGATCGCGTGATTTGGTTGTGCTATTTTTGCGTTTAATACAAAAATTTAATGGGCAATGGTCTGAGAATTCATTCGGAATATTAATGCTAAAATGAGTAATATAATCAAAATCGTTATGATTTACAGTAATGTCAATAATTCCAAAGTCAGCAAATCCCTGCATTCTGATTGGCTAAGACGTGACGTTTACAAATCAGTAAACCTCCGTTTACACCTATCGGGACCCTCGGACATTACTGACGTAGACGCCCTAAACGAAAGTGGGTGGAATGAGTCGGGGCTTCACCCAACGTGTTCTTCACATCGGATGTTTATACATCAGTGAACTTCAACAAATGGTCGTTGAACGTTTAATCCTATAATGTGCATGTACTAGTATTTTAAAGCCTACGTGTTAGCGGTACGTTAGTTAATTGGTTTGTTAGTTGACTTATTATAATAACAACTACTCTTCAATAATTCAGTCAAACATTGAATAGTAGGACCTACACATCTTCGATGTCATCATCAGCTTCACCATCAGTCGCTTTCTGGATGACATTTTCATTGGCTAATTCTGTTAGGATTCGTTGAGCTAGCGCTTTGGTTTCAAGATCTTGTAGTTCATCTAGCTCACTCTGTCGACTGTTAACATTTCGTGTATCTTCGAGGTGTTGTAGCAGTTCTTGAAGCTCTGTATCATCCAGGTTCTCATAACTTGAACAGATCATTCCTATAATTATAATGCTATGAACATTTTGGTGTTTAGATACTGATTACATGTATCAGGTGGCGATACTAACGCGAATGCAAAAACTCGCTAGGCCTATTTTGTGAGTATAATTTCTTAGGCCTGTGAATTATAAAGTATTTACACACAAGCACTAATCTTTACATACCGGTAGTAAGAAATACGTGACTTGTAATATATACCATTGAACAACGTGTTTACAAAGTCACAGTAAAACTTACATAAAGACATATACGATCACCTCAATTTTAGGTCCATTTTCACTGGTTTTATCTTCACTAAACTCCAATAGTAAGACCAACGCAAAATAATAAGACCAGTTTTCAAGGGACCCTATGGTGGTTTTGCTGTAACTCTGGAAAATATCCATTTTCTAAAAAACAGTTTCGTCATTGCAATAATAATTGTATGAGTACTCTAAGGAAGTATCCAAATGTACTATGTTGTCAGATGTATTAGTTTGCCTTTAAATGCATTTCTTTGGACGATTTTAGGATTCCTGGTTTCGCAATCACACTATTTTAATTGAGATATTACCTTAGCAGAAAGGGGGTGTTCATCTTATAAACAAGGACTCTTGGTAAATATGTGTATACTATGAAAGCACAATTCACACACTAGAGTTTCGATGTTTCCTATAGATGTTGTAACAATGTAAGCACATCTTGTGATTTGACAGATTTATTGAGGTCTTCATATCGTTCCATACATTTCGGTAATTTGGATCATTTTTTTATAGGACCCCGACTTTTCCCCTCTTGTCGATAAAGTAACAATATTCGCTGCCATTGCTTAGTAAGTAGCGACAATACATATTCGAAATCTACATCATAAGGCAGGGGGGGGGGGCACATCTTATAAACCGATTTTCATCAAAATCCAAGGAGGTCATGATGACCAAACTGAATTTGAAAAAGCTTTTTCCCATTTTCGTTCAAACAGGGTATTGTTTCATCCGAAACATAGTCTGTGAACTTGACTAGCCATTGATGTATACGGATGGATTTCCATAAGTAAAGAGTAGTTTTCAAACTTGACTAGCCACTGATGTAATAAGGATGGTTTTTGGGAGGCGTTAGCGTTTTTCCATAGGTAAAGAGTAGTTTTTAAACTTGACTAGCCACTGATGTATAAGGATGGTTTTTGGGAGGCGTTAGCCTCTCTGTACTACCATTGCACATTTCTTAATGCAACCTGAACCGCCTTTAGGCTGTTATGTGAATCCACATTCAAGTAGTTCCAGAAACTGTCAACATTCCCAATAATGCTACATATGTTTCTCCAAATTTTTAAACTGATATTTTTGCAGATTATCACTCCGCCGAGGCGATATCGGACTTGTTTCGTAATATGAAAATGACGTGTTCTTCAAATGTCCCGGCTGCATAGCTATTTTTAGAAACTTCAGACCAGGGTCACGTGATGGTTTTATCAATGAATCGTATATCGTCTGCAAAGTACTGTTATGCAATCATATGGTGTGGCTATACTAGCCGCTTTCTAGAGATGTCTCACGCTGTGAGGAAAGTGATTACAAGACGGTACTGTAGAATCTGATAAATAGGCGCGTAGTATTATTTTAAAGCTACATTTGATATACGCATTCAATACACGTATCACATATAAATTAATATGCCCCTTTTTGCAATTATTTAGATACCCAACATGCCTATATTATATAAATATCAGATGCCTGCCTGCGTGACATTGATATTGTCAACCCGAGGGCAGAATGTCACCCCGAGGCGAAGCCGAGGGTGACATTCTGTTTCGAGGGTTGACAATATCAATGTCACGCAGGCAGGCATCTGATATTTATTTTATTATGCCGAACAATATGCAAAATGTTCACAGCCATGATTGTGATATTTATAAACAGTAGACATGACTGTGCTTTCATTAATTGTTGTGTCTATTCCACATACTATTTTTAGAAAATCTTGTATATTTCAGCAGTCAATTAATAAAAATTGACGCAGTTACTTGCCCTTGCATGACATTCAAAATGTCAGGTCGATCACATGACCTGACAGTCAGTTTTCGGTCGATCACGTGTCTTTTAGGTTGGACAGTCAAAATATCTGCCTCTGGTGGTAATGGGACTTTAGCATTGTAATATAAAGTGAGGTATAATAAAGTCACATATGCATATTTTGACATTCAAGACAAGATCGGAAGTAAGAAAACGAACATTAAACGTGTAAAGTCGGTTTAAGCTTTAGTAGCAGCAACCAGATCGCCTCCCATCAGCACTCTCAGTGCTTTGATTCCATAAGTAGTTTTCAGACATTTAAGCCAACACTTTGTTTATCGATAATTCATCTCCAAATATTTTATTTTGATATTTAAAGATACAAAAATCGACCATTGAAATCTAGAGCAGTACATTGTGTATCTCCTAGTCGGCATGACAACTGAGAGGCTCATGTCCGTCAAGAAGTCGCTCATTCGATTGGCAATTTGAGACAATCCTTGCCATCAAGCGAGTTTTTTGTGACACTTTGGATCCAAAATGTGTAAGAAACAGTCCATGTTTTTTAAACATATCAGGTTTCCATCATTCCTGTTGCTGTAGCTAATTGATCCATTATAGAAGGAAGACCCCAGGCTGAAATACTTATCCTGGATAAAACGAGATAAAAATGTAAATTACGAATTAACACACGAATCAGAATTTACTTGTACACAAGTGTATATTGTTGTGCTTGTGCCTGTAGCATTAATTACCATACTGTGAATTTATTATCTGGATCTTGCAGTTCTCTAACTACCGAGTATAACATTAATGTGAAATCAACACATTAACGCACATATGCTGGTGAACATACCTTACAGCTTACTATGGTGGTCTATGTTTTAAAATCTTTTTCAGATAAGTTATGGGAGTACACAATACGCTTACGTGTGGTTGAAGTGGGAATCGTACATGTAAACAGTGGTGAGTCAATGGATATCACCGAAAACACTAAGCATCTTAACGATCTATATGGCATTTGACATTCGTCAACAAGTATCATCGTCCTACAGGAGGGATACGGTTCACTATTACATGAAACACACTCAACATTCACAACAAACATAATACAGAGTGACAACTCTACGTTGACGTGTTTATTACAAAGCCTTTATAAGCAAAAGCACATATTTTAATGAAAACAAAGACGTACCTGATAATAGTGAAAGAGAACATATAATCACAGTGAAATAAAACATCATTAAACAGTCACCGATAAAACTATCAACTAAAACAGATACTATTGCACATATGCATCAACAGCTACGCTTAACTGATGGTACGCGCACAACAAACTTGTTTTAAGTAAGTCACTTTGTCGTTATTGAAATGTATTAAGTGTTATGTACTTTTAGATTCGTAATGATGCAAGTATACATGGTTCATTAAGTTCATCAACGAACCAACCATGACAATGACTTGATACGCTACACAGGCTTTATTTTTAAACTCGGGTCTGATCTACCATAAAATTGATTGCGTACTTTCCTCTTTACATTAATCGCGTGATTGCTTTTATCTAAAATATATAATAATAAATATATTGCTCTTTTCTTAAACACATAATAATTAATACATTGTTCTTACCGAAATTATATAATTATGTATACATTGCTCTTATCTAAAATACATAATAATATATACAAACAACTTCAGCAATAATGATCATGTAACAAAGATGTTAGAACGTACACCCTTCGAATATTTGTACCTGTTCAAATAACTGCCACAGTAGTCACAATGGGCAATCCAGACAGAATTACAATTTACCAAAACGAACAAATCAGTCGGTTTTCATTGGGGTTACCGCCAATTTTGAAATATTGTTTGAGGAGATCTAACTTGTTAAAATTATCTTATTGTCAAACTAACACTTAATCTGTACACAACTATTTCTTTAAATGTCTTTTTCAGTTCTGTATAGGGGACGTCGTATTTAAAAAGTTCAGATCGAAAAAAACGATACTACCTTTTCAATACTCCACTTTTGCCATCTTTGAAACACCGCTAATTGTAAGCGTACGGAGTGTACTTGTTAAGTAAAAATAGACAAAGGTAATTATGCACGAGAAAAGTAGGCTACGTTATTTCTGCATTGTCTGCAGGTACGACGAAAAAAATATGCTCAATGTTCAATTCTATTGTTGATCTATTTTCATGTTTCTGGTAACGTTATAAGCCCAGTTTCTCCAGCAGCTCCTTAAGCTTCTGTTTAGCTTTAGCTTGAGCAATCATTTTTGCAGGAGCTGTCTCTCCATTGTCAGTAGCTTTTGAGCCACACCACCAACACCCCCACACACGCTTGGAGTGTCTGTAAAATTGTAAAAAAGAATAAAGATACGACATGATAGATACAGAGTGTTCATTGTTTGCTAGATGATCAGATCTAAGACAGTGTAACATCAATATTCCCACACTTCTATATACGAGGAGGGGTATATTACCAGGCTACTAGAAGTGACTAGATGTAGGGGTTTATAATAATTATCACAAGTGGCATAAAACTATACCATAATAATCGACATATCAAGTATGTTTAATCAGTCTGTGAGTAGCAGGACCATCATATTTCCCCTTAAGAGATCAGAAAACGTTTTTGAAAATATAAGGAATTACTCACATGCTTGGCGTGCCTGCTATGTTACCAAGGTCTTCACCTTCAGCTGGATAGTCTCTGTCATTAAGGTCAATGTCGACGTTGTTACCTAGCATGTTGCTTAACTCTCTCAAAACTTCATTCATTTCAGAATCTACATCTTCCGGTCCAAAGTTTGGTTTCTGAATTTCATCTCCATTAGCTAATTTTGTCAGGATTTGTCGAGCTAGCGCCTCAGTTTCAAGATCTAGCAGTTTA
Source organism: Spisula solida (assembly GCA_947247005.1). Classification (NCBI taxonomy): domain Eukaryota; kingdom Metazoa; phylum Mollusca; class Bivalvia; order Venerida; family Mactridae; genus Spisula; species Spisula solida. Next base: position 23,738,986 of record OX365945.1, on the reverse strand, counting down.
TTGAGTTCAATTTGCCGAATATTTATATTACGTGCGTCTTCGAAGTTTTGCAGCAGTTCCTGAAGATCAGAATCATCCAGGTTCTCATAAGTTGGACTACAGATGATTCCTACAAATATAATATTGTAGTTTTTGATGGTACATTCTATTGAGATATTAATCCTGACCATCCGTTAAAACTCAACTGAAACATCGCAGCAAAAATAAACTTAAAAACAACACAGACCACAATTACATGACACAATGCCCAACACACATGAACTTGACCGCTGAAAGTCCAAGTTTCAGCTGTCAAAAAGAAAAGTCGAAAGTACAGGTCCCAGCTGTCAACAAAGCTGAACTACTTATTTTCAGCTATAAAAACTGAATAACTTACTTTCAGCTTTAAAAAGGGCTCAATGCCCTAGTGGCTGGTATCACACATCGTTATAACTAATCTATATACCATTGAACATTACCGGTTATTATTGTCACAAATAAATCTCACATATAGACCACATAAATAGTAACAAACCACCGCAATGGTAAGGTCCGTTTTGCCGTTTCCTCAATAGTAAGATCAAATCAAAATGAGACCAGTTTTAAGAGTTCCAATGAAGGTTTTATTTGTGAAATTTTACTCTAACTCAAACATGATTAAAGTACATTTTCCGAAAATTATTATTACAATGCCTGTGCCTTGAATTTTAACATTTCATGGGACCATGTTATGATCCATTAATTTTCATCACATACACAAGGACTATGTCGATAGTTCTGTCAGATGAAAAGACACTTCAAATAATTATATTGCGACTTAAGCAACAATAATTGTACATTGTACATTTTACAGCAGGGCCCATATATGCACTATCTAAATAGCATTTTTTTAACTCTCCAAAAACGTATCCTAATTTTTTTTAGGACGATTGATTGTGGATTGTTTTTCCAACTTATATCGACACCTCATTCCTGATGGTATACATCTCATCACGAGGGAAGGAGAGAAACAAGTCAGTTTGCCTTTTATGCTAACTGTCTAGCCTGGTAATTTCTTTGGTATGACGCGGCGTGGGATAGAACCCGGCACATCTCGCACCCGAAAAGGTATCAGTTTGTAAAACAGGGATGCAGTACACTATGACATGAAACCCTCATTTACAACAGTCACCAGGCATTGTCACGTCTCCACAATGAAATAATCATTAAAGATACTTAAGAATGCGTTTAAAGACGTACCTGATAATAGTGAAACAGCACACACAACCAATGAAGAATAAAACATCATGGAAACCTGGGACCGAGTATACAGTATCCGTGTTGAAACAGATAATGGCAATACACTCTCAGCTAAAAGAAATACTACTTTAGCTCGAAACCCTTAGCAAATATGCTTAACCGATGGTACGCGCACTATAAACTTGTTTTAAAGAAGACAATTTCAAATTGAAATGATGCATTTACATTTTTAAGTGTTATAATATTTCCAACCGCATTGATGCAGTTTGCACACCTATAATCCACTGTTGGAATAGTTGGTTAAACTAACTACCATGACGACGACATGATAAGCATACTTGATTTCACACTTAGACCTATCATAAAGATTGATAGCGTATTAACTACTTTCCTCTAAAAAAATATCGTGCGCTTGCTCATCTCTAAAAGAGACTAAATATCGGACAGGGAAGGCAGTACTTTTACAGCCGAGCGCAGAAAAATTAAAAAAACAACACAAACCGCAAATGCACGGCACAGAGCCCAACAAACAACTACACGAGAAAAGTAACTTAACTGCTGAAAGGCAAAGTGTCAGCCGTCAAAGGGCTGATACAGTCTAAGTCCCAGCTGTTAAAAAGCTGAAATACCTAGTTTTAGCTTAATGACCTTGTTTCAGCTGTAAAGCATATACATGTACATACAAATGACTTTCATGACTAATTTGTAATTCCTTTAATTAGATATGAGATGTAGGCACGTACAAAAATACAATTCGTAAAACTGTCTTGAACAGATGTAGCAAGTTTAAAACTAAACAAGAAATGTTTGTAAAACCACTTTCACAATTGCCGTAGGAATTTCTTCGTCGCACGACGCTTGCGAATCTACGTCGAAATGTACCGACTTGCGTCTGGAAAGGATAATTTTGTGGAGTGGTCACAATTGTCGCACGACGGACGTGCGACGACTCTACGATGCATATTAGGGAACTATCGTGCGTCCGTCGCACGACAGACGTACGACGGTCGTGCGATGGTCGCAATACATAATACATAATAGCATTGTCGAACTATTATCTGGTTTAAAATATAAGTTTCAGCAGCTGGACATAATAAATCAAAACGTCGAACCAAACTCTTAATTTTCGAATAATGTTTTTTTTTGCAAATAGGAACTTGCTAAGTTCTCGTATTAAACTGAACTACTTTTATGCATAATCAATATAATAATAAGAATGCATTTTGTGGTCCGCTGGTGTCAAACGCGGCATATTTTAGGCTTTGTTAGTTTCGAGATATTTTTGATGTCCACATGTTATAAAAGAGAGAACAGTTGATTTCTAATTAAAATCATGTTTTTCTTGTGCATAAAATGTTGGAAATATTTATAAATTAATAAAACCTGTTTAGAGTCTTTAGATAAACTGGTATAGTGTTACTAAGTATACATTTAATGTAACTAATTATGGAATAAAAACATACATTGTTGATATTTTTATAACCTGCTAAGTGATTGAAGTATGTTGTTGATATGCATGTATGAGAACATTCAGGCAACTTTGATATTTTAGTTTGTAGCTGAATACATTTGTCATATGTATGTACAATGCAACTTCTCCGAAGTGGCCCTCCACTGAGCAACAACCTCTTTTAATCAACATAAACATGTTGTTCGAGAAGAAACAATTTAAGATGTATACACATTAACCTCTCCAGAGCAACAACCTCTGTAATGTTATGTTTCCCAATGTGTGTTGCTATAGAGAGGTTTTATTGTTTTCAAAGTACACATTTTTATCTAAAATATGATTTTATCTTAGAATTGCACTATAGGGCGTGCATTTTGTAAAGGACATATATGTTTACGAGCGTCGTACTAGGGTCGTATGATCGTCGTACGACAGTCGTGCGATTGATTCACGGCTGTCGTAGGTTAGTGAATATACACAAGACTGTCGTGCGACCATCGCACGATCAGCGCACGTCCATCGCACGATAATGATGTGATTCTTAGAGCCTAGTTTGACCTTATAATCACAAACAAATCATGCGTCCATCGTGCGTCCACAGAGCATCGCACGACGGACCTATGACAGTCACCCGCCGTACAAAATTTTGAACATATCCAAAACTCTACGACGAGGGTCCACGCTTATGTTTTCCCTCGCACGACGGTCGCACGATGCCGAAATTCCTTAAGTCCGTCGTGTGACGGACGCACGATAGTACTCAAATTTACATCGTAGACCCATCGCACGTCCGTCTTGCGACAATTGTGAAAGGGATTTAAAACACGTAAGCCCCCATATGGCAGCCCAATAGTCAAGAAAGTTTGGATGGTAACTTTGACCTTCGATCAAAATCGGCAGGGATCAACTGCTAATAGTAACCAGCATACTAATAAAGTTTGAAGATCCTGCACCCAACCGTTCTGGAGTTATTGGTCGGTAGCCATTTAGTCTATTTATTTATATTAAAGGTCACTGTTATCTTCAACTCTGTCAAAATCAAAAGGGGCACCTACTAATGATGACCAACATCAATGTACAATTTGAAGATCCACAGTTCCACTATTCTTGACAGCATTGTCTAAAAGTATGGCAGATTCGATGCTAATGTGAGACTCGGCACAAATCGACAAGTACATGTCCGTCTGAAGATCCAGGCTTCAAACATGCTTGAGTTATTGATCGGAAATGGTGTGGTGTATTTATATTCATGTCAAAGGTCACAGTGACCAAATTTTTTAACTGATTTAAGCCAATCAGCAACATTTGTTTATTCTTAGATCAAAACTTATTGTGAAACTGTTCGTTAAATCGATATTTTTGCAAAAACATCACTACACCGGCCGATACCGAACTTGTTTCATAATACGAAAATGACGTGTTCATCAAATGTCCCGGCTGTAAAGCTATTTTTAGAAACTTAGACTACGGTCAAGTGATGGTTTTATCAATGAATCGTATACGGTCTGCAAAGTACTGTTATGCGATCATATGATGTCGCTGTACTAGCTAGCCGCTTTCTATAGACTGTCTCACGCTGTTAACGAAGTGATTACAAGACGGTACTGTAGACTCTGATAAATAGGCGCGTAGTATTATTTTAAAACCACTTTTGATATACGCATTCAATACGCGTATTACATATAAATTAATATGCACCTTTTAACAATTATTTAGATACCCAACATGCCTATATAGTCACATATGCCTATTTTGACATTTAAGACAAGATCGGCAGTAAGAAAACGAACATTAAACGTGTAAAGTCGGTTTAAGCTTTAGTAGCAGCAACCAGATCGCCTCCCAAAAGTACTCTCAGTGCTTTGATTAATGGGCGATCTTATTGTAGAGTTTATATTGTACCTGTACAAGGATGTGTTAAATATTAACTGCTTGTTAGATAGACAGATATTGGATAATATTAATTGATGTCGGGTATGACTGTTCAAAATAGTGTTGTCATCCCCGAATGATCAGCTTATATAAATGGTATATATGCTGTCCTAGTTGATTCAGTGGGAAAATCCCTCGCGTCAATAAACTGTTTTGATTTGTTCATTAGATAAATTGTTATTTCGTGATGAATTGTGGTAATAAACGAATAACATCGCGGTGATATAACCGAATTACTTGTACTCAAATGGTGTGACGATATAATAAAATACCCAGTTTATGAATGACTGATGGGGACAATTCCATATTCCATTATTTCAACTTCATAAATTAATGATTTGAAATTCATAAAATCACAAACCACACGAATAACGATTTCAACATAATATATTAATTACTATTTCAACTTCATGAAATCAGTTTCTCAACTTCATAAATTCACAATGTTAACTTCACAGTTTTAAGACTTTCAAAGTTTTTCATGATTTTACTATTGTCCATGACTTCGCGAATAAGATTCCAGGAATCATTACTTCGTTAATTAATCATCACAATGAAGTACAAATGTATTAATGTCACTGCAGGACTTTCATACATACACGCGAATATAAATCTTAGTGATGGGGTAATTCACGCTATGACGCAACATATGTTACATTTTTTGTAGATAAACTGATTAACATTAATGAAGTTTAGCAAGTTATTCGAGGTACTAATATCAGTGTAGCAATACCACGTGGTTTTTTACTACAGTTCCAAGTAGAAATTTGTAAACATTGGAACACAAATGTAGCAATAAGTATTTTATTTCTTCATCGATTTCTATGAAATCTACGCCACGCTAAGGAGAACATTATTTGCTTTCCATGAAATATAAAATCTTTTTCAGCGGATGTGCAGTTTAGTCCATTACCCTGTGAAACCGTGGAACGTGTAGGTTTCACAGGGTAATGGACAAATCGGTAAAGCTGCTGAAAAAGATCTTATATTTCATGGAAAGCAAATAATTTTCCCCTTAGCGTGGCGTATATTTCTTAGAAATCGATGAAGAAATAAAATACTTATTGCCTTTTTATTTTCCAATGTTTACAAATTTCTTCTTGTAACTGTAGCCAAAAGTCATGTGGTATTGCTACACTGAATATTCTGCTAGCAAAGCGATGTATACATAAGTGAGACGGTAAAAATGTCGACCATGATTTACATATCAATATGTCAAAGTTCAATTTATGTCCTGGGGGTTTCGTCATTTATAAAGAAAACACATGGAACACGTGCAGGAGGAAATCTGAACCGTGTAAAGGATGAACACAGGCACAAAAGGCCTTTTCGACTGGGCTGTTTCGTGAAGCAAGTTTTAGCCTGGTTCCCCCGTCCGCACAATTACAGCACTACTACAGTAATACAACTGTAAAATTAGAACGGTAACCAGAGGTCCAAGAATGACGCTGAACGACGTCAATGGTTATGAATAATGTATTGATCATTAGTAACAACTGTTGTCTAGAGACTAAATATTCGCTAACTGGAGACCTCAAAGAGGGGACATGTTCGGACAGACCAACAAAAACTACTTCACAAGAAGAGCGTTAGATAACAGTGACGTCAATATAATATACAGAAAAATGATCTAGATTTTGAAAAACTTTCTTTCTGTTCAATTTAATGCAACTTCACAAAACAAAACAAAAATAGACCAACTTGCTTAACTTTTTAGTGAAGTATATGATGTAGGGCGGTTTCTTACAGTTCACTGAATGAGAAACATTCAATCTAAAATAAAGTTTTTATGTTTCAGTCAGGGAAAATAACGAAAGAGGTTCATAAAGGTAAACTACTATTCATAAACTAAAATATTTGATCGCGTAAGGTGATAAGGGACACATTAGTATAATTATGCAGCACTTGTTGTCACGTCGTGTTGCTTTGGTTAACTGTATGGAACAGTTAACTCCCATTAACTGCTAATATAATATATTGAGTAGTGACTATAATCGTAATATAACTTAAAAGTTAATTAAAATAGCATAACTATGGTCTGTATGGAAATTCAAATATTGTTATGCTGCAGTATTAGCAAAGCCCAACTTAATAGCGCTAATAAACGGAATTTTCATAAATTCCAATTTAGCAGCTAGCTGCCGGTTTGCGATTTGATCCTGCTGTAAAATTAGAATTGGCTGCTGGCTGCAATTTGGTCATACTGGAATTGGAACCTAGTTGTTGGGTCGCAGTTGCCAATCGAAGTGAGATTCTTTTCTTTTAAGGCAAGAAAAGCCTTATATTTACATGCTTCTTGAATAGTGCCTATTTATATGGGTACGTTTGATTTGATTGTACATGTATATGCTTTGTTATTATGCATCCATTGTTTAGTTTTATGTATATATGTGGCTATCTGTACTGTATAATATGTTTTGTTAATGGCCAAAAGTATTGAGTAAATGCCGATTTTCCAATAAATTTGAACTTTGAACTTTGCCAATCGATAATCGGCTTGGCAGCTGGCTGCCGGTTCGCAGTTGCTTGTTCCATCCTGAACTTTGGGGGTCGTACTGGTCTCTGTCATAACAACAAAGCTGGTCGCCACGCTCAAAAAGGTACGTCCATGTAAATATCTTTTTGGAGCTGAGATTCGTCGACAGCCTCTTATCGATCTTAGAATGCAGGGTACTATTTTATCAAAGCACTTACGTAAATATTTACTTTACGCTCAAACTTAAATTCCTTATAATGCTTTTACAACTATAAAGAGGGGACACATATTGTGTGTAGGAAATCATTAACTGAATCATTGTTAATATTTCATATCACTTTACCATAATTTGTAGAAGTTAAAGAATTATAAAGAATTCAAATTTGGACGTAAGTTAACAGTTGTAGTAAGTGCTTTGATTAAACAGTACGGTCTGGTCACAGGAATCAAACGGAGAAAATTTTCAACCAAATCAGAGGATAGACTTAAGTGATATTTGCTAAAGTTGGTCATTGATATCAAATTTCGTTATTAGTAAGTCGAGAATAGCGGTATTTTGGATAGTGTCGTAACGGTCTTGACAACAGCCGTTATCTGAGCGTGTATTTGCTTTTCATTCATATTATGATAGCTGTACGGTTACTAAAAGTTATACGTTAGCCCGGGGGCACACCTGAATTGAATTATGAGCATATATAGAAATAAAATCCTTTAATATATATTTCAATTTTCTGTTAATTTACCAGAAATATTTAAAAACATGATATATAATACATAATTAAGCTTTCCATGAAATTTCATTGCTTCAAATGCTTTCATTGAATTAATAAACATAGGAAATTAGAAATACATTTGTATATAATCTTAATATGCATTTGTACAGTGTAGTTTTGCAGTAATTTAGCTCTAGTATAGATTGCATGGCATGACAACTACGCTATCCAAGGGAAATTACTCTCCCACCAGGGGATACTGTCCCCTGCTTTTTTTCAAAAGTGAGTATTCACTTCTGAATATAGTTATCTCCAGGTAGTGCACTGGATTTAACTATGTAGGACAGCAACTCTATTATAAGAGTTCTCTCCCATGATTTTCAGGGGAAGCCACCCTGACGAAATTGTTTTAAGTCGACCAGAGTTGCTTCCCTGAATTCAAGGGAGGCAACTCTATTAAAACAGAGTTCTCTCCCCTGATTTTCAGGGGAAAGCAACTCGGACTGGCTTAAAATAAGTCGACCAGAGTTGCTTCCCCTGAATTCAAGGGAGGCAACTCTATTAAAACAGAGTTCTCTCCCCTGATTTTCAGAGGAAGCAACTCGGACTGTCAATTAGTCAATTAGAGTTGCTTCCCCTGAATTCAAGGGAGGCCACTCCATTATGACAGAGTTATCTCCCTTGATTTTCAAGGGGAAGCAACTCGGACTGACTTAAATTAAGTCGACCAGAGTTGCTTCCCCTTGAATTCAAGGGAGGCAACTCTATTATTACAGAGTTCTCTCCCTTGATTATCAGGGGAAGTCACTCTGACTGACTTAATTAAGTCGACCAGAGTTGCTTCCCCTGAATTCAAGGGAGGCAACTCTATTATAACAGAGTTCTTCTGTTCTCTCCCTTGATTTTCAAGGGAAGTCACTCTGACTGGCTTAAATTAAGTCGATCAGAGTTGATTCCCCTGAATTCAAGGGAGGCAACTCTACTATTACAGAGTTTGCTCCCTTGATTTTCAGGGGAAGCAACTCGGACTGTCTTAAATTTTGTCGATCAGAGTTGCTTCCCCTGAATTAAAGGGGGGCAACTCTATTTTTACAGAGTTCTATCCCCTGATTTTCAGGGGAAGTCACTCTGACTGTCTTAAATTAAGTCGATCAGAGTTGCTTCCCCTAAATTCAAGGGAGGCCACTCAATTATAACAGTTCTCTCCCTTGATTTTCAGGGGAAGTCACTCTGACTGACTTAAATAAAGTCGATCAGAGTTGCTTCCCCTGGATTCAAGGGAGGCAACTCTTTTAATACAGAGTTTTCTACCTTGATTTTCAGGGGAAGTCACTCTGCTTGTCTTAAATCAAGTCAATCAGAGTTGCTTCCCCTGAATTCAAGGGAGGCAACTCTATTATTACAGAGTTCTCTCCCTTGATTATCAGGGGAAGTCACTCGGACTTACCTAAATTAAGTCAATCAGAGTTGCTTCCCCTGAATTCAAGGGAGGCAACTCTATTATTACAGAGTTCTCTTCCCTGATTTTCAGGGGAAGTCACTCTGACTGTCTTAAATTAAGTCGATCAGAGTTGCTTCCCCTAAATTCAAGGGAGGCCACTCAATTATGACAGAGTTATCTCCCTTGATTATCAAGGGGAAGCAACTCGGACTGACTTAAATTAAGTCGACCAGAGTTGCTTCCCCTGAATTCAAGGGAGGCAACTCTACTATTACAAATTTCCCTCCCTTGATTATCAGGGGAAGTCACTCTGACTGACTTAATTAAGTCGACCAGTGTTGCTCCCCTGAATTCAAGGGAGGCAACTCTATTATAACAGAGTTCTTCTGTTCTCTCCCTTGATTTTCAAGGGAAGTCACTCTGACTGGTAGTCGATCAGAGTTGCTTGTCCTGAATTCAAGGGAGGCAACTCTACTATTACAGAGTTCGCTCCCTTGATTTTCAGGGGAAGTCACTCTGACTGTCTTAAATTAAGTCGATCAGAGTTGCTTCCCCTAAATTCAAGGGAGGCCACTCAATTATGTCAGAGTTATCTCCCTTGATTTTCAAGGGAAGTCACTCTGACTAACTTAAATTAAGTCGATCAGAGTTGCTTCCCCTGAATTCAAGGGAGGCAACTCTATTATAACAGAGTTCTCTCACTTGATTTTCAGGGGAAGTCACTCTGACTAACTTAAATTAAGTCGATCAGACTTGCTTCCCCGGAATTCAAGGGAGGGAACTCTATTATTACAGAGTTCTCTCCCTTGATTTTCAGGGGAAGTCACTCTGACTGACTTAAATTAAGTCGATCAGAGTTGCTTCCCCTGAATTCAAGGGAGGCAACTCTTTTATGACAGAGTTTTCTACCTTGATTTTCAGGGGAAGTCACTCTGCCTGTCTTAAATCAAGTCAATCAGAGTTGCTTCCCCTGAATTCAAGGGAGGCAACTCTATTATAACAGAGTTCTCTCCCTTGATTTTCAAGGGAAGTCACTCTGACTAACTTAAATTAAGTCGATCAGAGTTGCTTCCCCTGAATTCAAGGGAGGCAACTCTATTATAACAGAGTTCTCTCACTTGATTTTCAGGGGAAGTCACTCTGACTAACTTAAATTAAGTCGATCAGACTTGCTTCCCCGGAATTCAAGGGAGGGAACTCTATTATTACAGAGTTCTCTCACTTGATTTTCAGGGGAAGTCACTCTGACTAACTTAAATTAAGTCGATCAGACTTGCTTCCCCGGAATTCAAGGGAGGCAACTCTTTTATGACAGAGTTTTCTACCTTGATTTTCAGGGGAAGTCACTCTGCCTGTCTTAAAATAAGTCGATCAGAGTTGCTTCCCCTAAATTCAAGGGAGGCCACTCAATTATGACAGAGTTATCTCCCTTGATTATCTAGGGGAAGCAACTCGGACTGACTTAAATTAAGTCGACCAGAGTTGCTTCCCCTGAATTCAAGGGAGGCAACTCTACTATAACAAAGTTATCTCCCTTGATTATCAGGGGAAGTCACTCTGACTGACTTAATTAAGTCGACCCGAGTTGCTTCCCCTGAATTCAAGGGAGGCAACTCTATTTTTACAGAGTTCTCTACCCTGATTTTCAGGGGAAGTCACTCTGACCGTCTTAAATTAAGTCGATCAGAGTTGCTTCCCCTGAATTCAAGGGAGGCAACTCTATTATTACAGAGTTCTCTCCCTTGATTATCAGGGGAAGTCACTCTGACTTACTTAAATTAAGTCAATCAGAGTTGCTTCCCCTGAATTCAAGGGAGACAACTCTATTATTAGAGAGTTCTCTCCCCCTTGATTTTCAGGGGAAGTCACTCTGACTGACTTAATTAAGACGACCAGAGTTGCTTCCCCTGAATTCAAGGGAGGCAACTCTATTATTACAGAGTTATCTCCCTTGAATTTCAGGGGAAGTCACTCTGTCTGACTTAAATTAAATTGACCAGAGTTGCTTACCCTGAATTCAAGGGAGGCAACTCTATTATTACAGAGTTCTCTCACTTGATTTTCAGGGGAAGTCACTCTGACTGACTTAAATTAAGTCGACCAGAGTTGCTTCCCCTTGAATTCAAGGGAGGCAACTCTATTATTACAGAGTTCTCTCCCTTGATTATCAGGGGAAGTCACTCTGACTGACTTAATTAAGTCGACCAGAGTTGCTTCCCCTGGATTCAAGGGAGGCAACTCTATTATAACAGAGTTCTTCTGTTCTCTCCCTTGATTTTCAAGGGAAGTCACTCTGACTGGCTTAAATTAAGTCGATCAGAGTTGATTCCCCTGAATTCAAGGGAGGCAACTCTACTATTACAGAGTTTGCTCCCTTTATTTTCAGGGGAAGCAACTCGGACTGTCTTAAATTTTGTCGATCAGAGTTGCTTCCCCTGAATTTAAGGGGGGCAACTCTATTTTTACAGAGTTCTATCCCCTGATTTTCAGGGGAAGTCACTCTGACTGTCTTAAATTAAGTCGATCAGAGTTGCTTCCCCTAAATTCAAGGGAGGCCACTCAATTATAACAGTTCTCTCCCTTGATTTTCAGGGGAAGTCACTCTGACTGACTTAAATAAAGTCGATCAGAGTTGCTTCCCCTGGATTCAAGGGAGGCAACTCTTTTAATACAGAGTTTTCTACCTTGATTTTCAGGGGAAGTCACTCTGCTTGTCTTAAATCAAGTCAATCAGAGTTGCTTCCCCTGAATTCAAGGGAGGCAACTCTATTATTACAGAGTTCTCTCCCTTGATTATCAGGGGAAGTCACTCGGACTTACCTAAATTAAGTCAATCAGAGTTGCTTCCCCTGAATTCAAGGGAGGCAACTCTATTTTTACAGAGTTCTCTTCCCTGATTTTCAGGGGAAGTCACTCTGACTGTCTTAAATTAAGTCGATCAGAGTTGCTTCCCCTAAATTCAAGGGAGGCCACTCAATTATGACAGAGTTATCTCCCTTGATTATCAAGGGGAAGCAACTCGGACTGACTTAAATTAAGTCGACCAGAGTTGCTTCCCCTGAATTCAAGGGAGGCAACTCTACTATTACAAATTTCCCTCCCTTGATTATCAGGGGAAGTCACTCTGACTGACTTAATTAAGTCGACCAGAGTTGCTTCCCCTGAATTCAAGGGAGGCAACTCTATTATAACAGAGTTCTTCTGTTCTCTCCCTTGATTTTCAAGGGAAGTCACTCTGACTGGTAGTCGATCAGAGTTGCTTGTCCTGAATTCAAGGGAGGCAACTCTACTATTACAGAGTTCGCTCCCTTGATTTTCAGGGGAAGTCACTCTGACTGTCTTAAATTAAGTCGATCAGAGTTGCTTCCCCTGAATTCAAGGGAGGCAACTCAATTATGTCAGAGTTATCTCCCTTGATTTTCAAGGGAAGTCACTCTGACTAACTTAAATTAAGTCGATCAGAGTTGCTTCCCCTGAATTCAAGGGAGGCAACTCTATTATAACAGAGTTCTCTCACTTGATTTTCAGGGGAAGTCACTCTGACTAACTTAAATTAAGTCGATCAGACTTGCTTCCCCGGAATTCAAGGGAGGGAACTCTATTATTACAGAGTTCTCTCCCTTGATTTTCAGGGGAAGTCACTCTGACTGACTTAAATTAAGTCGATCAGAGTTGCTTCCCCTGAATTCAAGGGAGGCAACTCTTTTATGACAGAGTTTTCTACCTTGATTTTCAGGGGAAGTCACTCTGCCTGTCTTAAATCAAGTCAATCAGAGTTGCTTCCCCTGAATTCAAGGGAGGCAACTCTATTATAACAGAGTTCTCTCCCTTGATTTTCAAGGGAAGTCACTCTGACTAACTTAAATTAAGTCGATCAGAGTTGCTTCCCCTGAATTCAAGGGAGGCAACTCTATTATAACAGAGTTCTCTCACTTGATTTTCAGGGGAAGTCACTCTGACTAACTTAAATTAAGTCGATCAGACTTGCTTCCCCTGAATTCAAGGGAGGGAACTCTATTATTACAGAGTTCTCTCCCTTGATTTTCAGGGGAAGTCACTCTGACTGACTTCAATTAAGTCGATCAGAGTTGCTTCCCCTGAATTCAAGGGAGGCAACTCTTTTATGACAGAGTTTTCTACCTTGATTTTCAGGGGAAGTCACTCTGCCTGTCTTAAATCAAGTCAATCAGAGTTGCTTCCCCTGAATTCAAGGGAGGCAACTCTATTATTACAGAGTTCTCTCCCTTGATTATCAGGGGAAGTCATTCTGACTTACTTAAATTAAGTCAATCAGAGTTGCTTCCCCTGAATTCAAGGGAGGCAACTCTATTTTTACAGAGTTCTCTCCCTTGATTTTCAGGGGAAGTCACTCTGACTGTCTTAAAATAAGTCGATCAGAGTTGCTTCCCCTAAATTCAAGGGAGGCCACTCAATTATGACAGAGTTATCTCCCTTGATTATCTAGGGGAAGCAACTCGGACTGACTTAAATTAAGTCGACCAGAGTTGCTTCCCCTGAATTCAAGGGAGGCAACTCTACTATAACAAAGTTATCTCCCTTGATTATCAGGGGAAGTCACTCTGACTGACTTAATTAAGTCGACCCGAGTTGCTTCCCCTAAATTCAAGGGAGGCAACTCTATTTTTACAGAGTTCTCTACCCTGATTTTCAGGGGAAGTCACTCTGACCGTCTTAAATTAAGTCGATCAGAGTTGCTTCCCCTGAATTCAAGGGAGGCAACTCTATTATTACAGAGTTCTCTCCCTTGATTATCAGGGGAAGTCACTCTGACTTACTTAAATTAAGTCAATCAGAGTTGCTTCCCCTGAATTCAAGGGAGACAACTCTATTATTAGAGAGTTCTCTCCCCCTTGATTTTCAGGGGAAGTCACTCTGACTGACTTAATTATGACGACCAGAGTTGCTTCCCCTGAATTCAAGGGAGGCAACTCTATTATTACAGAGTTATCTCCCTTGAATTTCAGGGGAAGTCACTCTGTCTGACTTAAATTAAATTGACCAGAGTTGCTTACCCTGAATTCAAGGGAGGCAACTCTATTATTACAGAGTTCTCTCACTTGATTTTCAGGGGAAGTCACTCTGACTGACTTAAATTAAGTCGACCAGAGTTGCTTCCCCTTGAATTCAAGGGAGGCAACTCTATTATTACAGAGTTCTCTCCCTTAATTATCAGGGGAAGTCACTCTGACTGACTTAATTAAGTCGACCAGAGTTGCTTCCCCTGGATTCAAGGGAGGCAACTCTATTATTACAGAGTTCTTCTGTTCTCTCCCTTGATTTTCAAGGGAAGTCACTCTGACTGGCTTAAATTAAGTCGATCAGAGTTGATTCCCCTGAATTCAAGGGAGGCAACTCTACTATTACAGAGTTTGCTCCCTTGATTTTCAGGGGAAGCAACTCGGACTGTCTTAAATTTTGTCGATCAGAGTTGCTTCCCCTGAATTAAAGGGGGGCAACTCTATTTTTACAGAGTTCTATCCCCTGATTTTCAGGGGAAGTCACTCTGACTGTCTTAAATTAAGTCGATCAGAGTTGCTTCCCCTAAATTCAAGGGAGGCCACTCAATTATAACAGTTCTCTCCCTTGATTTTCAGGGGAAGTCACTCTGACTGACTTAAATAAAGTCGATCAGAGTTGCTTCCCCTGGATTCAAGGGAGGCAACTCTTTTAATACAGAGTTTTCTACCTTGATTTTCAGGGGAAGTCACTCTGCTTGTCTTAAATCAAGTCAATCAGAGTTGCTTCCCCTGAATTCAAGGGAGGCAACTCTATTATTACAGAGTTCTCTCCCTTGATTATCAGGGGAAGTCACTCGGACTTACCTAAATTAAGTCAATCAGAGTTGCTTCCCCTGAATTCAAGGGAGGCAACTCTATTATTACAGAGTTATCTCCCTTGAATTTCAGGGGAAGTCACTCTGTCTGACTTAAATTAAATTGACCAGAGTTGCTTACCCTGAATTCAAGGGAGGCAACTCTATTATTACAGAGTTCTCTCACTTGATTTTCAGGGGAAGTCACTCTGACTGACTTAAATTAAGTCGACCATAGTGGCTTCCCCTGAATGCAAGGGAGGCAACTCTATTATTACAGAGTTCGCTTCCTTGATTTTCAGGGGAAGTCACTCTGACTGACATTAATTAAGTCGACCAGAGTTGCTTCCCCTGATTTCAAGGGAGACAACTCTTTTATTACAGAGTTTGCTCCCTTGATTTTTAGGGGAAGTGACTCTGACTGACTTAAATTAAGTCGACGAGAGTTGCTTCCCCTGAATATAAGGGAATAGTTTTCGTTGGCAAACCATTTTGTCGATTTAGGCAACGACTTTAATGTCACTGTTGTAATGTCTCTGCTATCAATAAAATCAATGTTTCCCCCGCCGTCTTAGATTCGCGGATATAAATTAAAATACGACAATTTTTTAATCACGAGGGATTTGATTACGTTATCCATGAAACATTCCCAGTGAATAAAAGGATTTGACATTCTTACCGCACTAGATTTATGTGACAGAGCATTGTGAGACATGACAGTCTTTGTTCAAACTCATTAAAGTCGACGTAGATAAAATGTTCAGTTGTTATGAATAGATATTATATATTTATTATTTATCGGTCTGTAGTCTATTGACAATTTGATCAAGATAAAGTAGTGTATTATTAAAGTTTTGTCGGGTTTTAAAACAATGTGTATTAATACGTACGAAGCATTTTATTTACCGTGAACCTGTTGTGGTTTTAACATGGAGGACTTCCTTTGGATAACTGTGCCCAAGAAACTGAAAGGTGTGTGTACGATCCGATGTTTATACGTTAAAACATGTAAATGATAATGATGTCTGGTGATAATAATATTATTGTTGCAATTTTCGAATTCACTCACTTGTTTACTGTGACATAAATTATATACACATGTATGTGTTTTCGTTAACATTTTCAACTTTCTACATTATGTATTGTATTGGCAATACACATACTACTTGTTTTCGACAAATAAAATAATGAGGTTGAAGTTGATCATATTATGTAGATGTGTTTTAGTTTTAATAAACTTTTCAACAGGGTTTTTACACAGTTTGATATCCGATCCCCGGTCGACTAATGTGATAACGTCACACCCGTTTGAATGTATGGTAATGTGCCTGACCGTGTGCAGGTTTGTTACCGTCTATTATTTCGAAATAAATGCAACCGATCGACGCAAAAAAGATCGAAAACTCTCGGGACAAAACTAATCTTTTGTGAAATCGGGGTATTATAGCAATAAACCGGCCATTTATGTCGTGCCGGGCCGAACCGTTGACCCTAACTAAATTATCACCTAGTACTAACTTACATACTCCTTACAACATCTGTACACGGAGTGTATAAATGCGTCAACTTCCGGATATCGCAATAAGACATACACGTTGAATTGTATATATAGTTATCCAATAAGTCATACAGTGATCGGAAATCACAGATGCTTTTGCTCACAATAAGTCATACAAGTTGAATTGTATAGTATCCCATTAAGTCATACAGTAGTTTAGTTTGTACGTTGTGGTACCTCTATTCATGCGCATAATAGGACTAAATGTCCCGTAAAGACAATAGTTGTAGTACATGTATCATAGTCCATTCAAAATAAAATTTGACCTAGACAAAATTGCAAAAGAATTTTTCTCAATACTGGGCGATAGTATACGTTTATATATACCTACCATTAAAACCCGCACCTTGAAATGTGAGGGGAAAGTTGTTTAAAACAGGTTTTGATTATCGTTTTTTAACATCAGCGACGATGTCGTAAACGGTTTTCCATACTCGGTATTTTTTTATGACGTCACGGATGACATCATAATAAAATGGAAGGTATTGTTATAAACAATCGATCACCGGGTTAAAAATCGATGGATTTCTATCATACATAAAGATTACCGGGTTCATTTGAAGTAAGTATGATGTATTTACACAAGGCATGACATTATGGGAATGTGTACATACACACACATAACAAAATTAATTTGAAATTGCGTGATTTTGCGGAAAGTAGAGTCAACATAAATATTCTTTTGTTTGAGGTTTTTTTTTTGGTTGAATGGTAGATTTGTCTATATTTATCTATTTAATAGTCACGGTAATATGAAAAGAGCGATTAGACGCTTTAAATAAAAAAAATGGAAATTAATAAAGGTGACATGCTGAACAAAAAAAATAAGTACGGAAGCGTATTCGTGCCATCAATTTAACGATTTTTTCACAAGTGCCGTTGTGTTTTGGAAGTTATCTCTTAAACAAGCGGTAAAACTTCAATATTTTTTCACGTCATTCTATTCCTAGCATGATATTGTGTATATACACACATTGTGAGCAAAGTCCATCGATAGGAACACTTAAATATGACCAAAAAAATGCAGATTGGATATTCGTTTAGAACATGATAGATCTAATAAATGTACTTTATATTTCACAAAGTTTCTCTTTCATTAGGTCTCATTATATTTTTTTCTATACTTATACAGGAACCCAGGAACA
Organism: Spisula solida; assembly: GCA_947247005.1. NCBI lineage: Eukaryota > Metazoa > Mollusca > Bivalvia > Venerida > Mactridae > Spisula > Spisula solida. Next base: position 23,721,220 of record OX365945.1, on the reverse strand, counting down.
CAGTAGACAGTATACGTTATATGAATTCAATTACAGTGTAGCAATACCATGTGACTTTTGACTACAGTTACAAGAAGAAATTTGTTAACATTGGAAAATAAAAAAGCCATAAGTATTTTATTTCTTTATTGATTTCTATGAAATATACGCCATGCTACGGGGATAATTATTTGCTTTCCGTAAAATATAAATTCTTTGTCCGCGGCTCTGTCGTTTTGTCCATTACCTTGTGATCCCGTGGAACGTGTAGGTTTCACAGAGTAATGGAAAAATCGGTAAAACTTCTGAAAAAGATCTTATATTTCACGGAAAGTAATACTAGTGAAATTCATGTATATAAATAATAACACTAACTACAATTTAAGACACAAACGGGTGTTTATTGAATAAATTAAACATGCTAGTAATTAGCTTTTTCATGATATTTGCAAATAATCTACTCATCTTTCCAAAGTAAGCATGACTTTCGGTTTGAATTCTACTACACTCATTAAAAGTTATAAGTACACCAACACAGTAAAAAGCGATATATGCAAATAGTGAATAGTGAACGGCTCTAGCTTCAATTATTACACAATATAGAACTACAAAACGTAGGATATTATGTTTGTTTTAAAATTATTTTGTTTAAACATCTTAGGAACTGTTAGTAGTTGTTTCGTATCGTAGATGTGGGGTTTATTACTTAGGAAATGCATGTCGATCGGTCGGTTGGTAGAGTAAATGTTTTCCGATCAATGACTTTAGAACGGTCGGACCTAGAACCCACAAACTTTCAGTGGATATTGTTCGTCTTCAGTAGATGACCCCATTGATTTTGGGGTGGCTACGGTTCAAAGGTCAAAATTACCATGACCTTCTAATACACAATGGTTTCTAATCCACAAGGTAGGAACGTTGGGTCATAGGGTCGTAAAATTTTTACAGACAGGTAGCTGATCACCAGCAAAAGACTTCTACAAATTTGTAGGTCAATATGCCAAAGGTCAATGTCGGGAATGCCTTAAGTATACATGACTATTCGTTGCCATAAACCATGCATGTTTTACAAACATCTCTTGTTTTTTCTGTAATCAGAGTTCTTCAGATTTTATGTTTTTTAGGGTTTTGGTATTGCTGGACAATGTGTAGTCAACAATTCAAGACATTATACAATACGCCGTGTTGTGCACGTGCATTTTTTCTGAATTTGGAGGGTTCACGACTCACTGCCTACTCCAAGTCAAATACAAATATCCAATTATCGGATATTGTTTTTATACTACTTGCACGAACACATGAAAAAAAGAACAATCTATCATGTATAATAAAAAAGATACAAGCGTAACAAGTTGGTGTACTTATAGCTTTTAATGAGTGTATATAGGTATGTACAAACCATTTAATGTAGTATGTAAACTTGAAATTCGAAAGTCAGATTAACATACATCGTAACATGCATACTGAATGTAACAGTCCCATTTCTATTGTAGATGGATGAATTATGTGTGATTTGTAAGAAGACACTCTCTGAACAGACAGTTGTAAAGTTGAGGAAGAAGGAGAGGGACAGTGTGAACAGGGCACGTGAAATACGGGGATCAGATACTAAAACAGATGAGGGACAGATGATGCATACAGAGTGTTTCAAAACTTATACAAACGAACGCAATTAAACGTGTAAACAGATTCAAACAACAATGATTGTGCAAAATTTGTTAAGCTTAGACAGCCATTACTCTGTGGGGTTTTTCTAACATTGCCTGGAATAACCATTTTATACGGTGTACCTAACAGTGATCGGAAAATTCATTATTTGCTTCTTATGGTATCTAACTAACATCACTAGCTTGGTATTATATTCCATTCAGTGCTCAGTACAGTGCCTAACACGCATTGTCTCGGTTGTGGCCTTTTTGTGGGTTACTAAAACGCCATGCTTAGTGATTACTTAATACACCTCCTCGATGCACCCTGTCCGGGTTCCACTAGGCACCGAACACTTATTGCCACACCCATTACTGTCTATGTAGGGTAGCTAGGCTAACATTCATAGGAACAACCATTCATTATTTCATGTGGTATATGTCACTCCTTGGCACAGCGGTCGGGTTCGATTTGGTTAAGGCAACTGCATAATTCAGCCATATCTATGGATAGCTAGTATTGGACCATGCGATAGTTAACACTGTCGTATACAGATATTCCTGGCAATATGGAGATATTTTACACTGTTCAACATTGCCATCTATGTGTCCTTGTAGAACCTAATGCAGTCAGATGCAGTTATTGGGGAACCTACCACTACCTACTAAAAATGCCATTTCTTACCTTACCATGTATTCCTGGCTCATTGAGTACCTATCAAGGTTGGTTACTTCAATTGTACGCTCTGTATCATAGGCTATTGTCAAGAAAAGCCATTCTGCGCTCTTATGATTCAGGACACAACTATTCATTGTGCCGTACCGACCCCCAGCACACAAAAACTTCCACCAGGGCATTGAATAGCATACACATTAATACAAAATGAACGCATGCCCCTTTCAGAATTTAGGAGGGTAATGCCGTCTCTATGCATTTGATTGCTCTTTTACATGTTTCACTTAAATAATACAATGTAAACTAAGGATAAGCAGTATGGTGTTTTGAGTATGCTTAGATCAATTGCAAGTTTGTTGTATTCATAGTTGGAATAATGTAACATGTAATAAAAAATTTAGTCGTGGTAAATATTGAAACACATACAATATTGTTAGCAATTCTGCAAGAACTTTTGACTATAAATTGGGTATTTACTGCTCTTGCCTAACAATGTACTCCATGTCTTGTTTAAGTACCTCAAGCGGGGCCTCATGTACATATTATTATTTAAAACTATTAAAATGTGAAATAGCTCAAATGTCAACATTTAACACAGTATGAACTTGGGTTACCGAGTTCCTTCGATTAAAACTTTAAGAAAATACATTTAAAGAATACTTCTCTACTAATGGATTTCATTTTATTTTTCCCTTTTTAATTACCCCTATTACAGCCTCAATTTTATTTAATTCGAACAAGCATTAAAATATTTGATGTATATTCATGCTACTCAGATCAGTATTTATAGTACTTATTAAAGTTATATAGCTATTTCTTGTAATTGTACATTACCTTAATGATTTGACGTATTTTCTATTGTACCTTATAACAGGAATAAGCTTTGGGTTTTACCCCTATTGGGGCCTCATTTTTACATTGAACTCTTACTTAAGTATCTATCTGTTGAATTTGCACATTAAACAAATATAAATCACAGCTACAGATCGTTTGTTATACATTTCAGGTACCATTTATGTGTCTTACCGATAGAACCGTGAAAACGCCTACTTCATCTACTTTTTCATGATTGAGTATATCCAAATTAGGGCCTCAATTGACTGATAAGTAGTGCTTTGAAATGATTTAAATTGTGTAAAAAACATTGTAAGATCATCTGAAATGCATTTTATAATTGTCTTGTTAAGCCATATGGAATACTGGAATAAGTATACAAACCTGTTTTTATTTTATTATATTTTTCTCAAAATACCCTTTTCGGGCCTCCTTTTGGTAACAATACGTCTATAATAGTGTAATGTATTATATAATTTGTTAGACATATAATTTGTTAATACATTCTAGTACAAAATTACATATTTTGAGCTCTTTACGCTCAATAATTGCCTATATAATGGCCAATACATAGCAATATAATGAAACGGCGGCCATCTTGGCGGCCATCTTGATTTGGTCACTTTCCCCCCATTTCCATGATTGCGAGTTTTAACACGTGTTAGTACATACATGTCTGGTACTTTTGCCACCAGTAACAAAACTTTTGCAATTTTGTCTACCTTACCCCATATTTGTATCTAGATACAATGGCCTATCAATATACAGGTAGTGTGGTCATGTCGTAAATATAAAACACATTGAGATATTAAGTGTCATCCTTTACTTAGAGATTAATAACTGGGCGCGATGTGGCATTGGATGATAATATCCACAGCACGACGATAATGGCTCGAGGGCGCTAGCCCGAATGCCATTATCAAGCACCGGGGATATTATCATTCAATGCCACAGCGCACCCATTTATTGAACTGTTTAATATACATGTTCAAGCGAAGGAATATAATAAAAGCACTTAATGTCAACATCTTACATAACAGTATAAAATAAAGGTTACACGTCTTCATTCGTCAATTGATACGAATGAACCTTCGAAACAACGAGAAATAGCACCGTGAAATTCTTATTCCGAGGCAAAATAACACTAACAGAAAACGGTCAATTAAATAATATGTACTTTTAGTAAAATAAAGAAGTATATGGATATCCCGTTTTCCTTAATTTATTAGGCATAGCCTTCAAACGTACGTTTCGACGTGTATGTACAATAGGAGCCGTACGTTTAACGTAAGTTCCGCGTAAATAACGTCACGTCGCGCGTGCTCACGATCGCAGGGCGATTATTGATCACGTGATCGATAATATCCCCGGAACATATTGATGATAAAATCTTCGGTGGGGCGATAATGCAGATTTTGTCAACGTAAAAATGTTACTATATATAGTAACAGGTGTATTAACAGTCTATTACTTTAAAAAATCCAATTAAACTAAAGTGTTGTAAACAAGGTTTATTTGGTGACATCAAATTTAGGTTATTGTACCGTCTTTAATGTACCGTAAAGTAAGCATTAAAGACCAACTAAATAATAAGGACAATCCAGAATTTAAATCATTGTTCCGCTCGGTACTGGTACCTCGTTCCGATTTTGACCACCTGTACATGTATCGCACAATTGCAGTATTCGAACTGGTAGTCTAGTACCAGTCTAAGGGCGCTTGACTATGTCAATGCATAAATGCCGAGGTAATCAGAATGATTATGGAAGGTTTACTGTACATGAAGAAGAAGTTTATTTCAAATTAAAAAGGCCACATGGCCCACGAGAACATCAATATACAATACACAACAAAATGACACAACAAAATGACACAACAAAATGACACACCAAAATGACACTATTTAGCAACATAAATGCAGAAGAGTGAGTGCGTGTACACGTACAAGATCTGACAATATAGTAATAATGAACAAGAGAGAAAGATGGAGTGGTTAGAGAGTGGGTAGGCATATCACGGAAGTAATGTGGGTATTGAAAAGACGAAGAATGAAATATGCATGAATGAAATGTATGTATAATTGTTTTACAGAGTTTCGTCTACGATTCAACGTCTATGACCGAGATGGGGACGGTATTATTACTATCAATGAACTGGAAAGGCTTCTAACTGAAATGGGACAGGATATAACAAGAAATGAAATAGACACCTTGATGCGAAAAGCTGACCTACATGGTAAACACTTTCTTTAACTTGCCATATGGTCCTGGAAGCGTCAAATGGAAGTATGAATAAACAAACAGTTTTGCTTTCAATATTCAATGTTTCGTTTAATCAGTACCAAAGGTGCTAGGGCGTGTTGAGTAGTCGGAAAAGTATTCACAATGACTATACCGGCGAGGTATAGGGCGGGGCAATTTGCAGGCGGTTTACCATCTCTATGGCACTGGGGGCAGGGATTTTACCAGAGGTTTGAAAAAGCAAAATGTAAACATTCCCACTCTTCCCCGGGGTTGGGGCCGTGGTTTCAATTGACTGGTTCATTATAAGCAAACGTACACGTTCGCATCGCAACCTCTCTAATGATTGACCTTACACTGTAGCTTTAGTTGCAGTTACTCGATTTCCGAAGGGTTAGGTTAATATTGTATGTTGTATTCTCCATTGTGTTATGTTATGTTTGTTAGTAAATTGTATCTTGTTATTTACGGTTACATGCCCATATGCGCCTTAACTTGTTAATAAACTTGTAAAAGTGTTAGGAGTTACCTCCCTTTGTATGGTCCGTTCTTTATTATGTGGCCTCCGTAGCTCAATGGTTAGCTCGCTTGCCGTCTAATCTGACGACCCGGGTTCCAATCGGGTGGGGCACACATATATGCCTGCCATATTTTAGCATAAAGCTGACTGGCAAATAAAGGCTATGCTCGGCGTTTTTTAAATGCATTTTAGTTATATAGCGGTGCATTCGCAGCGTGGCCCGAAAGTAACTATGGTGAGAATCTTTCATGTAAACTGAACCCTGACTATGTTGTTATAAGACTCAACGTAGAAGCAAACGAAAACTGTAGTCTCGTCGAACTGCCGCATTTTTGACCACCAACTGTCTTGTGCAAACATTGGTTGTCACGTGGACAGCTAAAGCATCAGTACGACAATCGGTTCCACCAGGCTTCACAAGGAGGTCGTGACTATTTTCCCATTGCACCACGATTTCGATCTCAGTCTTCGTTTCAACAAAATGATCGCTTGGACACAACCCCGTTTCATGACTATAATGCTTACGATTGCCTCAATGGCCTGGCCTAAGCAGACTGGCCAATTGAAGTACATTGAAACTTGAAATACGTGCTTTATGTTCTATAATAACATTGTATTACCATGCATAGTAACCTAAATATCATTACATGGAATGTTTCAGGATTGCTATCAAGTTGTAGCTATCTGTGTGACGTACTGAAGGCTAAGTGCATAGACTTTTGCGGGATTTCTGAACACTGGCTGTATGATTACAACATGGTGATGTTATAACCTCTATCCATAGCAATTACAAATGTTTAGGGGTATCTGACAAGTTTTTACGCCTCCCAAGTAACAGGAAAGTTGGTAAGGGTGGGGTCGCTCTTATGTGGCATATCAAGCATGACAGATATATGACACCTCTTTCCATTGATGACGATAGCTTCGTTGGTGTGCAATTTCAACTTGCTCCCAATGCATTTATTTTCATTATTCAACTGTATCTACCATGTCGTAATCATCCACTACAGGTTTATAAAGACTATATTGACAAGCTGTACAGTCTATGGAGTTATTACTCACAAAGTGGTTGTGTATGTTTTATGGGTGATTTCAATGCATCTTGTGTAAAATCTTCATTAGAAAATAGAGATTTGTATCTGTTACAGTTTATTTCAGAAACAAATTTAGTTGCTGTTAATACACTTGATTCATGTATAGGTGCCAGTGCTTCTTATGTCAGTTATGATGATCAGCATTTTTCACTTATTGACTATATCTTAATCCCTAGTGAGAAAATGTATTGTATCAAGCACATAGAGATTATTGATGATAATTGCTTGAATGTATCCCGGCATAGACCGGTACTGTGTTCTCATTGTTTAGACAATATAGTACTTGATGATGATATATCCGAGACTTTGCAAAACTGTGTGTATGTAAACTGGAGTAAGGTTACAGAAGCGGATATCCGAACATACAAAGATCGTATAGAGAATTCGCGAGTGTTAAATTCGCTTAAACATCGTAAAATAGAGTGTATGTTTACGATAACATGATTGAATGTGTGACAAGTATATCAGAGGAGTGCTTGAAGTCCAAGAAAAAATTCAAACGTCACCTTAAACCATATTGGAATAGACACCTAACCGACCTTAATCATTCATATACGAGTGTTTCCTACTGTGCGTACAAACAATCTAAACGGGAGTTTCGAAGGTGGCATCGGCATTACTTGGTGATATTTATGAATGAACAAGATGCAGAAATAGATAAAACTGCCCAACTAAACAACAATCATTTCTGGAAGTTGGTGAATGTTCGTAGAAAGATCAACAGTTCTTCAGCAGGCTCGGAAATCAAATTCGATGGTATAATATATCGTGATGCTAAATCAATAACTGACCAGTGGCAGTCGTACTTCACGAAACTTTATTCGCCAAGAAATGACCCTGAATTCGATTCAGAATGGGAATCAGTTGTAGAACGAACACTTAACACGACAGATTCTGAACGATTCTGAACGGCTGCACACCACCACCCGATAGTGTTGAAACATCCCTGAGATCACGTAAGCGCGGGAAAAGTTGTAGCCATGATAACATAAACTATGAACATCTTATACACGGTGGAACGGTACTACATAATGTACTAGCCAATCTATATAGCGGAATGTTGCTCTTTAGGTATGTACCTCGTGAAATGAACCGCGCCATTATAGTGACTGTTCATAAGGGCGGAAGAAAGAAAAAAGACGATCCCAATAATTAAACCCGGGCAATCTCTTTGTCTTCATGTATATTGAAAGTCTTCGAGTTTATCCTACTTGAAAGGTGTGAATCCGTGATACTTTCGGTAATAAGTCCTCAGCAAGGTGGATTTCAAAAACAATTAGGGTGTATAATGACTGCTTTTCTTCTACGGGAAACCATATATACGGCAAAGAGAACAATAGCAAAGTTTTTATTTGTTTTCTGGATGCCAGACAGGCGTTTGACATCGTGTGGCATGACGGCCTCTTCTACAAATTACTTGAATGTGGTGTGGATAACTATTCTTTCCAAGCATTTCGTTCGATGTACTCTTCAATGGAAAGTCGCGTACGGAACCGATACTTTCTGTCAGACTGGTTCAGTATAAAACAAGGTACGCGCCAGGGCGGGAAAACTTCACCCCTATTATATCCATAGGGGTCTGTATCGACTCACTGGTCTCTCAATCACTAGATATAGATTAACAGGGACGTAACTCGTATCATAATTGCGACACCACCAACTTTACAAACAGTCTTGTAACCTTCCAAAAAGGCAATTAATCACATACTGTTTTCTCCAGTAGCAAGCTTATACATTTATCTTCGAGATACAACCAATCTTATGTCAAAATATATCGCACTCGAGCCGTTACAAATGCATACATGTTGAAAATATACTGAAAAATAAAAACAGGACAAAAATAGGGACAGGCCCTTACCATACTATAGGGCTCTTCACACAGGAGTGTCGACAAAAACAATGCCATGGTTGGATGACCGTATAATAACTAAAACTATAACCAAAATATCACCTCTGAAAAGTAACACAAGCGCTAGTGCGGTCATTCGATCATTTTGAAATCTAAAAATGTTCATCGGACTTCCATGTTTGTAAAGCCGAACACCCGATGATACAAGCTATTTTACTGGATGAACTTTCGAACATGTGACCACTGCAAACAGATATACTAGTTCTCGATATTCTAGCGCAGGTAATATGTATTGGACGCACAACCGGGATCAAGTAGTTTGTAAATAAAAATACTACGTATCGGTCTACAAATTGTGCACGAAAAACTCGTGTTCTGATCCAAGTGAGTAAGCAAGGAATGTAGAATGGTTGTAAAGATTACTATATTCCACGGAAAAACGTGCAGCAGTTAAAGGTTTTAAACTAATAAATGAGTCTACTCCCCATTTTAAGAAGCACACGTTAAATGTACATGAGGGATGATCAACACATAAAAAGGAAAATGCTCATAAATTATTGTTAAGTGACCAATGTTGTTTAAACATATAATATATTGGCTTATTATAAATAATGAACTATAAAAAAACGTTCATTTTAACACAAACAAACAAACAACTTAACGTTTATGTATTTGGATTATTTTATTTAAAAATTCACGTCATGTGTAATAAGGAGTACAGCACTTAGAATAGGGTCTGATCCTTACCTTTACTGTATACTTGAATATGTAACAAGTTCTTGCGTTGAATTTATGAATTTCTGCGAACAAATTGTAAATACCCATACCAGTAACACGCACGTGCCTATGTTCTTCAGAGTTTTGAATCGGTACTAATCGTTTTAGAAAAAGTTATTTCCGGTTTAGAAAATTGCGGAGTCGAAAGAAGTGAATGGTTGAAAGTATTCAAATTACGAAACTTTTGAGTCCTAAAATATTCTTTCATAACGTTAAGCCTGATTCAAATCATGAACATTATTGAAAAAATACATATCTTATTTAATCCAACGTAAATTAAACAATATGGCGACATCGGAAATGACGTCACATCATTTAATCGCACGTTAACGCGAAGTCGTCGCACGACATAGCGCGCCAACTTGTGAATATGTTGAATTGAAATATAAATAGAGAATATTACACGAGTGTCTCTTCATATTGAATTTATTAAACGAGTTTAATAAAATAATAAAATGTGAGGCTCTGCCGAGCATTTTATCGAGTTTATTCAACGAGTTTAATAAATTCAATGTGAAAAGTCACAAATGTAATGTTCTTTTTATCATATGTTAGCCATTTCTGGCCGAAACATAAAATAGCTACTTATTTTCACTATAATAAACGCGCAACTTTGACGACATCGCCTATACTTAGAGTGACGTCACGTCAAAACTTTATTACACTAGTGTATTATCAAAAATAAATAATGGCTTTATTACGCTGCCGCGACGTCAAACATATGATAAATAGCAAATAAAAGACGAGTGTAACACTATAATAACTATTTATAGGGAATGTCTGTGCAACCCGTCTCTTAGATGGAAAACACTCGTTTCGAAGTAATTGTTCGCCTGGTTTTCTATGTGGTGCTGCCTGGCAGTCAGAGGCTAGATCTATAGTCTCTGTTGTAGAGCAAAAAATAGTCCAGTCATTTTTTTCTTCGATCAGAAATCCCTGCTGGATGCAGTGCATTTGTTCATATAACATATAGACAATACATCATCTGTTAATTTATGCTAATATAATAGGATCGAGTTAAATTCACTGTACTTTACTACATGCATATTGATACCATATTTATATACAACTACAAATGTATATATCAATGCACGATCAAAACCAACGGATAGATAGAGAGTTTATTTTCCTCCAATACATGAAGAGTTAATGATATTTGTTGATCAACCCTCGATCGAATTTCCTAATGTCCCAAGGTATGGTTTGTGACGTCACATGTTCCACCAAAGCGTGTCCAATAAAATGGCTTGTATCATCGGGTATTCAACATTACGTCACGTGACTCAAAATAGAAGTCCGATGAACATTTTTAGATTTCAAAATGATCGAATGACCGCACTAGCGCTTGTGTTATTTTTCAGAGGTGATATTTTGGTTATAGTTTTAGTTATTATACGGTCATCCAACCATGGCATTGTTTTTGTCGACACTCCTGTGTGAAGCGCCCTATAGTATACGAGTTACGTCCCTGTTAATCTATAGAGACCAGTGAGTCGATACAGACACCTATGATTATATCTACTCTACATAAATCACCCTTGTTACCCTGATAAAACAACATGATTGGATAATCGCAACATGATTGAAAAAGGCCGACATGAAAAATGTGGTAAGTGCATTGTTTTTGCAATATTTCCCATATAAACTATCCAGATTGTTTATTTCACTATTACATAATCAACATATGAAGAAAATGTACTATTTCACTAAACAATTTGCATATAGGTAATATTTTTCACTATGTAAAGCCTTAAAGAATGTGTGGATTTTGCATTTGAGAATGAGTTTTGTACGTTGTAAAACTCATTTATTGGACTCTATGTAATGAATATCATTTGGGAAGTATCGGCAGTTGTATAAACTATGATTTGGACGTTTCAATTTTTTTAAATCTTAGATAAATTAACGCTCACCAACAAGTATTCAAACATGTATAGTATTTTTTGGATACTGACCGACGTGATTGTTAAATTTATTAGGATACTTGCCAACATGATTGTGGATAAAAACCAACATTACCAATTGAAATCTTGCCAATGGGATTCTCAAGGTACAAATAATTGTACATTAAAGAAGTGTGCTCATGAATTGTGGTAGCAGGTTTATGAGCATACCCGATGTAAGGCATTTCACACCCAGTCTATAGCACATACATTTAGGACATTTAATAATCAAAGCACTAAGAGTGCTGATGGGAGGCGATCTGGTTGCTGCTACTAAAGCTTAAACGACTTTACACGTTTAATGTTCGTTTTCTTACTGCCGATCTTGTCTTGAATGTCAAAATAGGCATATGTGACTATATAGGCATGTTGGGTATCTAAATAATTGTAAAAAGGGGCATATTGATGTATATGTCATACGTGTATTGACTGCGTTTATCAAAAGTGGCTTTAAAATAATACTACGCGCCTATTTATCAGATTCTACAGTACCGTCTTGTAATCACTTCCATCACAGCGTGAGACATCTCTAGAAAGCGGCTAGTATAGCCACACCATATGATTGCATAACATAACGATATACGATTCATTGATAAAACCATCACGTGACCCTGGTCTGAAGTTTCTATAAACAGCTATACGGCTGGGACATTTGATGAGCACGTCATTTTCATATTACGAAACAAGTTCGATATCTCCCCGGCTGAGTGATTATCTGCAAAAATATCGATTCAACGAATAGTTTCACAATAATTGTTGATCGTAGAATAAACAATTGTTGCTGATTGAATTAAATAAGTTTAGAAATTTGAAGAAACATATGTTGCCGTATTGGGAATGTTGACAGTTTCTGGAACTACTTGAATGCGGATTCACATAGCAGCCTAAGGGCGGTCCATGTTGCATTACGAAATGGGCAATGGTAGTAAAGAGAGGCTTACGCCTACCAAAAATGGGTACAAATGTTCACCACATCAAGACAATGTGTCATTCACAAAACCAAGTTCCCTAGCTTAAAGGTCAAGGTCACACTTAAATGTCAAAGATTGAAAGGCTCAAATAGGCATGTGATTCGTGTCCGCTCTATAATTTTGTCATCTCCTATTGGATATTTATAATATTTGGTACAAATGTTCACCACATCAAGGTGATGTGCCATGTGCAAGACACAGGTCCCTAACTTAAAGGGCAAGGTCACACTTATAGATCAAAAGTTAAAATTCTCAAATAGGCATGTGATTCATGGCCGCTCTGTAACTATGTCATTTCTTATTGGATATTTATAACACTTGGTACAAATGTTCACCACATCGAGACGGTGTGTTATGCGCAAGACCTAGGTCCCTTGCTCAATGGTAAAGGTCACACTTAGAGATCGAAGGTAAAAAGGCTCAAATAGGCATGTGATTCATGTCAGCTTTGTAACTATGTCATTTCTTATTTTATATTAATATTACTTGCCACAAATGTTCACATCATCAAGACGAGGTGTCATGCGCAAGACCCAGGTCCCTAATTCGAAGGTCAAGGTCACACTTAGAGATCAAAAGTTAAAATTCTCAAATAGGCATGTGATTCATGTCAGATCTGTAACTATGTCATTTCTTATTTTATATTTATATTACTTACCACAATTTTTGACATCATCAAGACGAGGTGACATGCGCAAAACCCAGGTCCCTAACGCAAAGGTCAAGGTCATACTTAGAGATTAAAAGTTAAAAGGCACAAGTATACGCTTCTGGTCTGCTTTGTTTTTTTGTTATTTCGTTCTGGATTTTATAATTACTTGGTTACATTCGCATTTACACCCTGACTCAAATGTAGTGGTAAAGGTCACACTTACAGACCCAGCTCTTGTCTGCTGTTCAATGTCACATTTAAGCAATTACAAACTTGTTTCAAGTTATTCCATTTGCATAGCTTTATACTTAGGTGTCTGATGACAGCTTTTAGCGGGGGCATCCGTGTCCTGTGGACATATTTCTAGTTAAATACTTTTTTCTGCTATATGTTGGTAAAATTCATAATAAGTCAAGACAGGTAAATTTAACACATGTATCTAAATGTGCAAAATACACCGGGAATAGGAACAGTGAATTATGGGGACCAGGCTTAACGCTGTGAGCATGTCTTGAATGGTGCCAAATTGCATTTCTAATTTTAAAAAGGGGACATAATTTCAACATATATTTGATAGAGTTGCCTATTCATGTGGAGGTCATGGCGTCATGATGGTGATAAAGTATGCAAAGTATCAAAGATACATGTCTTAGAGGTTAAAATTGTGTACAAAAACTGTAAACTTTTGTATTTCTAAGTACATTAGTCCAAATGGGGCATAACATTCAACAACATGCTTGATAGAGTGCAGATTTTGTGGTCAAGACGGTTGACAAGTATGCAAAGTATCACAGCAATATGAAAATGCACTTAGATATTATAGGTTAATACCTTGAACGTAAACTTACAAATTTGCACGAAGTTGAAAAAAGGGACATATTTTCCGATAAATACTTCATAGAGTTATCTACTCCTACGTGCGTGTTGGGGTCATCCCATTATTCTTCCAATAGTGAAGCTACATATTAAATTCGCACTGCAGTGCATAAATGAAAATTCAATGTTGGTCAGTATCCACTTTAAAAGATAAATCATGTTGATCTTTATCCTCAATCATGTTGGTTTTTAACCATTTTTCACACATGGGTTACTTTAAATAGTTATCACGTAGAAACGGCAAATGTAAATAACTTACTCTAAACTAAGTCTGATAGTAAAATGAATGAGCTGTATAACAAAAGATCTTAACCCAAACTAAACAACAATATATATGTTTTATAGACTGTCAAATAAATCCAACACAGATTTTTCTAACTTTTAACGTATTGTGTATCACATTCACAAACATACGGATAAATAGTTTTAGTTTCATGGAAGGAATGTACAAGTTTATCTTCATACAGCATCAAAAGGTGGTTAAACCCGTAGATTTTGAAGAATTGGCCGAAAATGCGATGAATATGTAAACATACATCCGCCATTTTTCAATCATGTTGCGAATATCCAATCATGTTGTTTTATCAGGGTAACAAGGGTGTAAATGGACTCATTCGTGAACTAGAGAAATGTGACTTGGGAACGTGCGTATACAACCTGAATATAACCGCTCCTACAGTAGCAGACGATATGTTGCTCATATCCTATACCAAATTCGGACTGGACAAGATGCTCGACATTTGCAATGATTATAGCAGCAAATGGCGTTTCCTATAAAACCCAAAGAAGTGTTCCGTAATCGTCTTCAACGAAAGAAAAAGTGACTTTATTAATCGTCAGAGACAGTGGACTCTTGGTACAAACTCAATACCGGAAGTGGAGAGATATGTACATCTAGGTATTACCTGTGATAAATACATGTGTCATTCTAGTAATATTCATGATGCATCCACTAAATTACGCTGTTCGCTTCTTAGCATTATGAGTAACTCTATAAATCAAATGTGAATTACGCCGGTTGCCTGGTCTACGATATATAAATCAATAGTGATACCCAAAGGATTATACGGGTGTGAATTATGGAACAATGTTTCCTCATCCAGCCTTCTATAATTGGAACGCGGTCACCGTTACTGTGTGAAGTTCATACAGAACCTACCAACATGTATAAATGTGGTTTTTTATTTAAGCTGTCTTGGAGTACCTTCCATCGAAACCATTATTGAACACAAAAAGCTGCAATTTTTAGGTCAGTTGTGTCGGTTACCTACCAAATACCTCTCAAAACACTTATTTGTGAAACGGCTAGTTCATTACTATGGAAATGAAAGACAAGTTCTTGGTTTTATACCAGATGTGCATAGGATTATAAGCAAATATGAACTAAACACCTACATTGAAAACTTCCTACACACAGGTGATTTTCCAACGAAGTTGCAATGGAACAATATTCTCGACAAAAATGTTTTTGTGGTCGAGTTTAAGGAACGGATGGGTCGAGTTTTAAACAGTAATTCTCTTAGATGTTTGGGTGACTTTTTTAGAATGAATAAGCCGTGTTCCATAGGCATTTATAAGGTGCTTCCCGAAGATGAAACATAAATGCTACTACGCTATGAATGCATTAAATCGCATTGCTTCCTTTTCTAAAGTAGAACGATGCGGAACTTGTGGCAGTATCTCTGACAATACAACTGTTCATGCAATATATTATTGTAAACACAATGAAACTCTCAGACAATCAATGTGGACTGGTATCCTGACGTTGGCAGGACGTGAATGCTATCTTTCCCTTATAGAAAAAGACCCCAAATCCCAAATATTTGAACTTTTGATGGGATTGTCTTTTGATGACCTACCGCAGGTTATCCAAGATGAAATTAGGACATTGTGTATCAATACATTGTTTCTAATGTTACGCCAACAATTTTATGTACGCCTGAATAACTAGTGCGACTGTCTTTTTCACTGGCTTGTTTCATTTGCTTTCGCATTATACCCAAATATACGCATTGTACTTGTTAACGTATACATGAACAATAGGATATGTGGAATTGTTTCATAATACATGCTATAAGTAAGGAAATTACTAGTAGTCATTCCATCCTAGATGATCTAGCTGTTTCGTTTCTTGTCTAGGTCATCTTCTGGAGGTGAAACACTTATGCTCGCATTCTATCATACGTTCTAATGCGTGTTCTAAACTTGGTGCGACGTGGGTATGTTTGTGTGTGCGTATGAATATGTATACATGTATATATGTATCCTGTACCAATCCTAATATAGTTATGTATTGTGAATGGTTGAGTGAATGCCTGGTGAGTATGAATACAAAAGGTTACGAAGTATCTCTGTATGATATATATGTGCTTGCGTGTGAGTGCTTTATGTATGTATGCGTGCATTCTTTTGGTGCGCACATGTATGTTTGGAAAGTGAATGTTAGTGTATGTACTGTGCAGTGCTGCTTGATATGTTCGTGTATTACTGCTATGCATTACTGTATTTAATGAAAATACTATAATACATGTATATTAAATGACACATTGTACTGCACTATGTATATAATTATGTTTTGTTGAAATATGTATTTGTAATTGTATGAACATGCTTGTATATTGATGTTTCTTTGTATGAAAATGATGATAGCTCTCCCAATAAAGTATCTATCTATCTATCTATCTATCTATCTATCTATCTATCTATCTATCTATCTATCTATCTATCTATCTATCTATCTATCTATCTATCTATCTATCTATCTATCTATCTATCTATCTATCTATCTATCTATCTATCTATCTATCTATCTATCTATCTATCTATCTATCTATCTATCTATCTATCTATCTATCTATCTATCTATCTATCTATCTATCTATCTATCTATCTATCTATCTATCTATCTATCTATCTATCTATCTATCTATCTATCTATCTATCTATCTATCTATCTATCTATCTATCTATCTAACTAAATTCAAAACTTTTTCAGACAAGAGCGACGTTCACTTCGACGAGTTTCTGTTGATGGCTGCAAAGAGCAATTGTTGTGAAGAATCGGTGCCGGAATTGAAGGAAGCGTTTGAGGTAATAACTCTTATGTATTATTTGATTGCTTGTTTATTCGGATTTAACGACATTTATGAACAACTGCTCAGTTCTGATAAGGAGCCTGATTAATCTAACAAGTTTTCCTTGACACTATTCTCACGGACATCGTTCAGTATCACACCCTTCCACAAGCCTTCGCAAGGAACCATCACGTTACCTGCTTGAGTGGAAAATCGACATTGTTGTCCAATGCTCATAGAAGGTTATGACCTGACCCTACCGTGGTATAAGTGGTAGATGATCATAGATGTCTGATTATATGTAGTATGTATTCATCTATCGCGTTTTCTGATTCTGTAGGTATTTGACAATGGCAAGGGTTATATAACTGAGATTGATTTACGTACTATAATGTTAAACATGGGTGAGAGACTATCTGACGAGGAACTGGACGATATGCTGAGTGAACTTCGTGTGAAGAACGGGAAAATAAAAATATCAGGTACTTGTACAACTTTGCTAGATATACGGTAAACTGTTGCTCAAGTCAATGTTAGATATCCTGTAAACTGTCGCTCAAGTCAATGTTAGATATACGGCAAACTGTCGCTCAAGTCAATGTTAGATATACGCCAAACTGTTGCTCAAGTCAATGTTAGATATCCTGTAAACTGTCGCTCAAGTCAATGTTAGATATACGCCAAACTGTTGCTCAAGTCAATGTTAGATATCCTGTAAACTGTCGCTCAAGTCAATGTTAGATATACGGCAAACTGTTGCTCAAGTCAATGTTAGATATCCTGTAAACTGTCGCTCAAGTCAATGTTAGATATACGGCAAACTGTCGCTCAAGTCAATGTTAGATATACGCCAAACTGTTGCTCAAGTCAATGTTAGATATCCTGTAAACTGTCGCTCAAGTCAATGTTAGATATACGCCAAACTGTTGCTCAAGTCAATGTTAGATATCCTGTAAACTGTCGCTCAAGTCAATGTTAGATATACGGCAAACTGTTGCTCAAGTCAATGTTAGATATCCTGTAAACTGTCGCTCAAGTCAATGTTAGATATACGCCAAACTGTTGCTCAAGACAATGTTAGATATACGGCAAACTGTTGCTCAAGTCAATGTTAGATATACGGCAAACTGTTGCTCAAGTCAATGTTAGATATACGCACGCATGTTAATTAAATTAACATGCGTGATATACGGCAAACTGCCGCTCAAGTCAATGTTAGATATACGGCAAACTGTTGCTCAAGTCAATGTTAGATATCCTGCAAACTGTCGCTCAAGTCAATGTTAGATATACGGCAAACTGTCGCTCAAGTCAATGTTAGATATCCTGCAAACTATCGCTCAAGTCAATGTTAGATATACGGCAAACTGTCGCTCAAGTCAATGCTAGATATACGCACGCATGTTAATTAAATTAACATGCGTGATATACGGCAAACTGTCGCTCAAGTCAATGTTAGATATCCTGCAAACTGTCGCTCAAGTCAATGTTAGTTATACTGCAAACTGTCGCTCAAGTCAATGTTAGATATACGGCAAATTGTCGCTCAACTTAATGTTAGTTATACTGCAAACTGTCGCCCAAGTCAATGTTAGATATATGGCAAACTGTTGCTCAAGTCAATGTTAGATATACGGCAAACTGTCGCCCAAGTCAATGTTAGATATACGGCAAACTGTTGCTCAAGTCAATGTTAGATATACTGCAAACTGTTGCTCAAGTCAATGTTAGATATCCTGCAAACTGTCGCTCAAGTCAATGTTAGATATCCTGCAAACTGTCGCTCAAGTCAATGTTAGATATACTGCAAACTGTTGCTCAAGTCAATGTTCCATGATTTGTCTTATAATACCTCACCAGTCACATTGAACTTACCAGCTCCGTAGACTCGTACAAACATCGTACGGATAATGTTCACTTGAAGATGACTAAGGACCTAAATAAAAATGTTTCAGCAGGCCAATATTGGATTTTGAAGTGCAACTACATGTCATTTATATAGCGCAAAAACTATTTAAACATATTCTATTGTGTTTCACAATTACATTACGCACTAGGATTCTACAGCTTGGATTTATTCTTAAAACACTGAATTGACTATTAGCAAAAGCAAACTCATTGTTCATGAAATATGTATAGTTTAATTGGATTGTTTGTACTTATGTATAAGTGGCCATGGTATAGTACGGAAAATTTGACCTGTTCCAGATTTTTACGCATGAACATATTACAGGGTCTTGGCGATGAATATATCAATTTCCGCGATCAAATCGTGCAAAGTCGGTTCTTTGGATTTGTGTTTGTATTACACATTGAGCGTCTTCGTTATACTTCCCGCTCACAATCGGGATTATAAATGCATAAAGTATAGACAGTAATTATATCATCTGTTAAATAATGCTAGTTGAAGGTCGAGAGTCGCGCCAAATTTTCCGTACGTCAAATTGTTACTAGCCAAAGGTTTTGATGACTTATATGCTGATGGACTATGTAAATTATACATATACTAATGATCCAATATTGTTTTGGTTTCAGAATTTATCCATGTGTTATGTCGATGACGATATCGGGGAAATTGATGTCCTCTTTGGAACGGAATAAAGATACAAATTTATGTAATTCATCAGATGGTTTATAATTAGACAAGTAGACTCATTTTGAAATGAGAAGTTCTGTTGAAATCTAATTTGACATTCATGACACCAGATACAACGTGATACTTCGATGTTATACTATGCAAATGGTGTTTAATATGTTCAGTTGACAATGTTTATGCTGTACAATGTATATTGATGGCCACATGTCGGTCGGTCGATCTGAGTGTCTGTCAGTCGGTCGTTCAGTACACCAACTGATTTGCATTCAATAACTGAAGAACGTTTGACTCTATGATTCTCAAACTTTGCATAGAGACTGGTCAACAACAGTAGATGACCCTTCTTGATTTTGCTGGCAATTAGACAAATGCCAAGGTCGTCGTGGCCTTTTAAAATAAAAAGATCTGATGTTTGCGACCAATAACTTAAGAACACCGTTAGTTCCAGGATCTTCAAACTTTTCATGAAGGTTTGCCATCCATAGAAGACGGCACTATTGATTATAAGATCAATATGACAAAGTTCTTGGCCACTGTGACCTTTAACATTAATAAAATGTACCAAACGGTTTCCGATCAATACCTCAATAACGGTTGGGACCAGGATCTTCTAGAGATTTTAGTCACCATTAATAATTTGTTGACCTCAATTGATTTTGAGGTCAGTAGGTCAAGATCGTCATACTACTGATACTACTGACTATCGGGCTGCCATCGGGGCATACGATTTCTGACAGCTGAAACTAGGCATTATAGTCGTTTTGCTGTGGAAACTGGGTCTCAGCTAGTAATAATTTATTATAATTTTCGACAGCTTGGACTTGGGCGGATCTTTGCTCGTTTAGTGGGGCATTGTGCCTTGTATGTGTTTTATGTTCCTGTGCTCGCTTGGTTCAGTTGGGCATTGTGCTTTGTGTGTTTTTAATGTTTTTTGTGCTCGGCTGGTTAAGTTGGGTGCCTTCCCTGTCTGCCTTAATATAATCTTTTTGTACAGACTTCTCTTGTCATTATTATTTTTACAATCGAAAAAGACAAAAAAGTATCATCCAGTTAAGATCTGGTGACAATGACGTAGCCGTTTATGTGTACACACAATATTACAACCATTGTCTGAATAGGTAGTGCGAATAAAGTTGGTTAGTTTAGCATTGGAATTATGGCTGTCTGTTTAAGCCTATATAATTGGTTTAACACCTTAATAGTGGACCCGACCGCTGCGTCACTGTATTCTTATCCTGACTTGACTATACCAGTTTAAACCCTGATAGCCCTCTTTTGTTCCGATGGATCTGTGACTTAATGACCGTTGCCAGTGTGTGTGAAATTCTCATAATTTGCAGTATTAAGTAAAACCTCATTTAAATACCACGTCAATAATAAGACCCCTCAAGACTAAAACCATATTGTTACATGTCCTTTGCACTATGTCGCTCTTTTTGACCACGCAATTAAAACGGTTCAATATAATAATGACACCAATTTTCAAGGGACTAACATAGTCTGGTTCCCGGCGTACTTGGTTATAGTACGTCTGGCAACAACTACACATGGCCGCAGTCATTGAAGAAAGCAAATTAAGGTGTGAATAAAAAAATAATAAAACGTGTTACCAACATAATCCAAGTAAATAGTGTAATTTGATATTGAATGTTGTGTCTAAAACCGATAAGTTTGTTTGCATTTAATTGAGCATTTACCTATAAATTAATGAATAATGAAGTTGCACCAATTCGGACGTTGTTACGCGTCCATTCAAAATTCGGATAGTAATTTTGTTATGTTTATTTTTCATATAAAATATAAAACAACTGTCTAAGCACAACCACTTAGTTTGATTGCTTATAAATCAATATCAGGCGGAAACATGTCATTTATATCACGAAGTAGAATAAATTAATGTGCGTTTTTATACATACACCCTAGATAATAAGAACATGTTTGTATTTCAATGCAATGTGTGCGTGTATACTGAAACTATACCAATCTTCCCCCATACAAGGGTGTAGACATTTTAAGCACAAAAATCTGACAATAACAGTACATTTAATTTAAAGTACAGAATAGAAATTCTATTTGAAAAAATATGATAAGTACTTCCGAGTAGTTTGAAAGATCGAGTAATTTAAATACATGTAGATCTACTAGTATGCGAAATAAATCCAATGGTAATTAATTTACTTATGAATATAATACTTAAATCTGAATTACTTTAACTTATAATTTATAATACATACGACATAATCACAGATCATACAGAGAATGTACTGGTATGTTCCGTGTTATTATGCCCTGGTCACTCAGTCACTGATAATAAACCCGGCCGAGTCATCCATCCTCTAGTTACTACGGATGATAGCGGGTTATAAGGAACTGATACGAGTCAGCAAATCGAGAGTACGGACCGTATGGCATACTTATGTGGAAATATAAATAATTTCTATCGGTTGGTACTGAATGCCACAGGG
Source organism: Spisula solida (assembly GCA_947247005.1). NCBI lineage: Eukaryota > Metazoa > Mollusca > Bivalvia > Venerida > Mactridae > Spisula > Spisula solida. The sequence continues at coordinate 23,699,028 of OX365945.1, read as the reverse complement.
TAATACAGATTGATATCTAGCATCGTAGAACTATGGGACTTATTCATGAACATGGTTTGTTACGGAGAGGTAGGTTTTGTATTACGACGGGTTGCTTTGACTGAGAGCGGACTTAATGAAATGTTACGTAATAAGGATAGTCTGTATCCTGTGGTTCATTTAGATGTTATAACGTATCTAACTTCGCATGATATGTCCAACCAATATATTAAGGTACCGGGCAGTTAGTGTACAAATTCCTCGCTTGTACTCTTATATGATGGCCTCACACTTAAACGATGTCGCATAATAAAATGATACATGCATTATTACCTGCATGTATCCCACACACGAGTGACTTGTAACTTTAAACAGCCGCTAACTTGTTCATTCAGATTTTCGACAGCTTAGACATGGGAGGATCATAACTTGTTTAGTTGGGCATTGTGCCTTGTATGTTTTTTATGTTTTCTGTGCTCGGCTGTTTCATGTGAGCTGTGTGCTTGTGTGTTTTTATGATTTTTGTGCTCGGCTGGTAAAGCTAAGTGCTGACTTCCCTGTCTGACTTAATATTGTCTTTTGAGAACGGGTTACTACAGATAAATACACATTGGTACGGATAAAGAACGAATTGAATTATGTAGGACTAGATTTTAAGACTCAGGAATTTAATATGACTACGAAATGTTATTGACAATGCCGTATCGAATCCGTGGTAATTGGTGATGTCGACCCTGGATAGTGTGACCAGGGCACAACTGTGTTATAACTGTGATGGGTCCGGGCCAACCATACTTCTGTTGTCATAATTCCTGATTTTCCGGGACCAGGAAACATTTTCAATATTTGAGTGCTGAGTGCTGAGTGCTGAGTGCTGAGTGCTGAGTGCTGAGTGTAAGTATTGGTTGTAATTCCGGCCCCTGAAGTTCGTTTCCAGACTGACAAAGACGCATACATACGCATATTCAAACACAGTATTTAGTTCTTCAGATCAAAGTTAAAACATTTGTATACTTAATCGTATTTCAGACTCAGCTTCCTCAAATCAATTTTCCGTGCTTGCTTGTTTGTTTCAGGAGGTAGGCCATTCGTGGGAGATCTACTTTTTGTGTAAAACCCTTCTAGTTTGAACTGTTTAATAACCCAGTATATCTTCTTCTTTTTGGCCTCCGTCTTTCTAGGAAGATGATAGGTTGCATCAGGAAGGCCTATTTAAGACCTATTCTCTTTGGCAGTCGATGCAGACGAATACTGAGTCTGTGCTCTGTGATGTGGCCTTTTTCCTAGCTCTCTTTACCCCAATACCTGTCTTCTGTCATTTTCATACATTTTCACTCTTTTTTGGACGACACGTCCCCAGCTTGTTCTATCTTGGCCCAGGTACTCCCCTTTTCAGAGTTGATGTGAGTGCTCTGCAGATCACGCTTGCACGTGTCTTTGGACCGAAGACTAGGACGACCTTGTGGACGAGATCCTTATTGTAGTTGGCCGTATAAGAGGTCTTTTGGAATCCTGCCTTTTCTCATACGACTCACATGACCCAGTCAATGAAGACGTGGAGTAGATTGTGGTTGAGTGTGCCCTCTTTAGAACCTCAAAGTTTGTGACCTTGTCCTACCATGAAATCTTTAGGATTTTTCTGAGGCTGCGCATGTGCAAAACATTTACCCAGTATATTCGTGGTGTGATCAAAAAGAAATTAGACAAACGCTGTAAAATTACAATGAATACTGATATAAATAAGAAGTGTTGTATGCGCATTACAAAATATATCATCTCTCCGTGTGCTGAGTTTCGTAAATATTATGGCAAATTATGGCATTTGTCACATTTCTTTTTGATCACCCCACGTATATGGGATTTATATTGGGAGCTAGCATGCTTGATGTAATATGTTGGATTATCTCTTGACACCTATAAGTTGAATTTCCATGAAACTGTACAACCAACATTGGTTTCAAGTCAAGTTCAATGTTGTGCATAATTATCTAACGCAGCATACGTAATTTGTATTTTATTCCGGATGAAAAACTGAATGCATTTTGTCTAGTTCGCATCATTCGCAAAACAAGTTCTGGACATGCTGCTCATATATAAACAATTAATTCATGTTTTTCCTACTCACTTCGCTCGCTCTTCATGTATTTTGTGAGGCCTGAAGCCGCCCCTGATTACAATTATTTGTTGTTAGGCCTACTTTTCCTCACCATTATTTATTTTTTAATATATATAGTATATTTCGAAAGCTGATGTTACTGGGTGTTATTTATATGATAACAAATAACTTAAACATTATTTATATTTATTGCGCCATCGTCGGGTCCCATGTCCTGAGTTAAAAAGCAGAAGCGTCTAATTGTGTATTGACTTCTACTTTTAAGTGAAGTTATTGGAGCTAGGCATATGTAGGACTAAGTGTCATTTAAATTATATATACTTGAATTACCAACATACACATTTGTATATAAACATTATTATAATACTACTGAGTGGGCACAGCTTATATACTTGCCACACAGTTGTCTGAATGAAGTTTGGAGTGTTCAAATAAATATCCGAAATTGTGCATGGAAATCTAACAACGTCCGAAATGGTGCAACTTTAATTATTCATCGAATTATTTTACGACGCAAGGTGTTAAAAACTCAAAATCTACGATTCTCGGTGCAATACTACAACACAAATTCAAACATCTGCTTGGTTTACATTAGTAACACGTTTAACCGTTTTTTATTCTCAACGTATGTAAAGTTTTCTTCCATATGCGAGCTTTCATAGTTCGTCGTTGCCTGGCTCTATCACATAGTGTAAGGGGCAGGTAATCCAGGCTAGGGACTAACAGTGATAATTATGTGACTAGCTCAGATTTATTTTGATCAATTCGGATTTTGTGGACGAACTTTCTTACACCCTTCAAATACAAGTACGATCGGTATGCAGTGGCCTTGTGTTTATAAGTGGCAAAAGCAAATTTGTGAAAAGCAGCATAGTATTGAAATCGATACAGCGATATGCAGGATAGGCAAATGTAGTGACGTTTCACGCAAATTCAGTCAAAATGTGCGAGGTATTTTTAATTTAACATACGGTCATTATGTCTAGCTTTAATCCTTCAATTGGACAGGCTACATAACACAACACATCTCGTTTAATGGTTGCCTTGGTACGTTTCTGAACATATCTGATACAGGCTACATAACACAAAACATCTCGTTTAATGGTTGCCTTGATACGTTTCTGTACATATCTGATACAGGCTACATAACACCAAACATCTCGTTTAATGGTTGCCTTGATACGTTTCTGTACATATCTGATGCAGGCTACATAACACAAAACATTTCGTTTAATGGTTGCCCTGATAAGTTTCCGTACACAACTGATGCAGGCTACATAACACAAAACATCTCGTTTAGTGGTGGCCTTGGTACGTTTCCGTACACATTTGATGCAGGCTTCATAACACAAAAACATCTCGTTTAATGGTTGCCCTGATACGTTTCTGTACACATTAGATGCAGGCTACATAACACAAAACATCTCGTTTTATGGTTGCCCTGATACGTTTCCGTACACATCTGATGCAGGCTACATAACACAAACATCTCGTTTAATGTTGGCCATGTTACGTTCCCGTACACATCTGATACAGGCTACATAACAAAAAACATCTCGTTTAGTGGTGGCCTTGATACGTTTCCGTACACATCTGATGCAGGCTACATAACACAAAACATCTCGTCTAATGGTTGCCCTGATACGTTTCCGTACACATCTGATGCAGGCTACATATAGTCCGGCCCCAAACCCAATATACCTTGCATTGGAGTATAAAGTTTTTTTCTTTGCTGATTTCAGTAGACAAGACCTTTCGAATAGAATTTCTGACGGGTGACATTGTGTCACCCTTGAGCATTTTGAGATAATTGGGGTAAAAGTTCCAAAATATAAACGCAACTGTGAATTTTTGGAATCGGTGAACTACATTGTTATTTTTTAACATATTTTATAAGAAATCACATTTATATGTAGTTATTATGTTGCAGTTGAAGACTGCAAAATCTTACTGCCGTGTATTTATGCAAAAGGGAGTATTTTGGGGTAAAACGTTAAAAAGTGCATGGAAAAGTGCGAATTTTCGGAATCGGTGGACTATAACGTCATTAGCCATTATATTTGGTAAATAATCGCTGTGATAGTTTTATAGTGCCTTGTGATGAAGATATTAAACACTTTAAGCTAGGCTATGGTAAAAAATGTGGTATTTTGGGGGTAAAACGTTAAAAAGTGCATTTAAAAATTCGAATTTTCGGAATCGGTGAAATTTAACGTTACTGGCCATTATATTTTGTAAATAATCGCTGTGGTAATTTTATAGTGACTTGCCATTAAGATATCAATCATCTTAAGCTAAGCTATGGTACAAAATGTGATATTTCTGGGGTAAAACATTAAATAGTACATGTATGGAGGAAAACTGCATTTTTTGGAAGAGGTTGACCGGGTACAATGGCATGTATCTTTTCTCTGTGATTAATCAATATGAATGGTGTTAATAACTTTACAGTTTTTATATCAAACGTCTTATGTTTGGCTATTGTGCAAATGTGATAATTTGGGGTATACATTGTAACTTCAAAAAATAAAGAAAAGGGGCGCATTCAAGGTGGAAGACTACACAGTCTTTTATCGTTTTATTTCATCGTAAATCAGTGCAACATGTACTTATTAACATGTAGAGTTTAAGATATCAAACATATGTGCAATGGTATTGAGATAACTATGATATATTGGGATAAACTGTTATAAAATATAAACGAAAAATAGTGATTTTTGGAATCCGTAGACTTTATTGCCCTTAGATCTTTATATGCTATGTATTCCAGGTCATAGAAATGACTATTCTAGCTGTGTGTAAGTTACATCATAGCAACTATTACAAGCTATGCCCAACAGAACTAGTATGTGTTATCCCCTATAGACCAGGAGATGATGCTGTGCAAGGCAAACATAGATTTTAATAGAGCCAGTAATGACTTCTCCATAGTGCTGAGTACCCAAAACTAATAAATCAATAGCAGCATCATGCGCAGTAGTTGATATCCTATCCCGTTAGAAATGATCGACTACTGGTATAACAGGTAGTGTTTTGTCACCCTCATAGAACCAGGAACACCTGTTCACAGCAGTGTTAGGTATCATATAGAGCATAGTAAGGCTATTCTATGTAGTGTTTAATGCCATATAAAGTATCGAATGACAGTTTAAGACATCACAGAAACAATGCGAAACTGTGCCAGGTAGTCAGAACATCCCAAATAGATCAAGGAATGGCTGGTCACAGCAGTACAAGGTTACTAATCCATACGATCATACCACTGGCCTTCGACCAGACAAACAACTCTATAAATGACCTTGGCCTATAATCTATACGTTTTTGGTCAGTGGATCATACATATCAAAGACAGTCAGTAGTACCCCATAAAGTTAATAAAGTGTGTATTATATAATTAGTACCCCACAGAGCAACAAAGAGCAGTTCAAAACTACGTTGGGTACCAATGAAAGAAAGGAATATCCTAGAGGTATGGTGCACGCTTTGGGATCGAGACGTCCCGGGTTCGATCCCACTCTGCACCATTGCTTTATTTCTCTGAGCAAGAATAACCCACAATGTTCACTCGACGAAGGTGTGAATTGGTACTTGTGATGATGTGCATATTCGATATTTCTGGACGCCATAACTCGATTTTGGCGCACACATACCAGAGGAGAACTAGTCTCTTAGGTAGCCCAATGAATGTCAAAGGGTGGCTGAACGGCTGAAATTCTGAAAGTGGCCCTGCAAAACTCGGTAACGTTTTAACTTTAAATGTCAAATGTACTGTTTGAAACCCTATAGATTTACAAATGGCTGCGTCCAGTAGTATTGTATATCAAATGAAGTAAGGAATGACACTTTCAGGCAATATTCAACCAGGGATGGCTTGACAAGTAATGTATAATCCTTATAAATTCAGGAATAACCATTGCCATGCTTCCAACAGTATTAGGTAACCCTTTTAGGTCATAAATTGCTATGCTATCCTTTGGATCTGGGAAAAGATGTGTTACATACCCCGTAGAGCAATAAAATTAATGGCAGACCCAAGCAGTATTGGGTAGCATATAAAGCTATGAATGACTGTGTCCAGGAATAGACACTATATACAAATGTAGTTTATGTAAGTAAGATAGTGAAACAAGTTCTTTCAACTCATATTAATTAATCACGCTCGGTGACTAATTCTTGGTGTTATTCATCGCTACGTAGGTATGAGAGAGAAACCAGTACAGCGTCCCATAAGTATCTCTATATGCAAGGAATTTACTCCATGGTAGCATTTTAAATCGTCTTTGGTATGACCATGGATTGAGCCTGGAATTGAGCCTGGGACATCCCGCATCTAAGCGAAAGCTCCACCACTAGGCTATCGAGGAGTGACTGTACACAGCAGTATATAGTATATCGATAGCGCTAGGGGTGACTGTCATGCAGGGTTACGTAGTATAGATCCAGGAATCGCCTCTGAGCCAGGTACCACAAAGAGTAACGAAATGCTGTGTCAGAAAATTAAAGATATCCAATACCATAAAATTAGCAGCAGTGGCATGTACCAAATTAGATGAGGAATGGCTGGTGGTGGTGAGTACTTTATACGGCTATGTATAGGTTTACATGTTTTTAAAAGGCGGTCAAAGCTCAGAAATTCTTAGATTGTTTGTACTCATAGGATATTGAATGGTGGACTCACTGTTGGTTTTAATACCCTACTTAGCCTAGCAAGCTTGTACTCAGTGGTGGTAAGTAATCTATAGGGCATGACTTTTGATGCATGCATTCGGTTCTAATGGGTACCTCGTATGTTCAATAATGGTGAAATTGGTTTAATGAGTAATACAAAATAATAATAAGGCCGGAAATGGCTTTATGTAGTAAAATCTGGCTTGTCCGTAGATTAAAAATGTTCCTATAATTTTAGTGATGTTTTACCCAAATACATCGCATTCAGCTCAAAGCATGGATGATAGATAACTTGAACTGCATGATGATATGTACTACTCACAGTGATTTACTATCAAGTTAAATTAATTATAAAAGCGTAGTAAACATATTCCCAAAAATCACACTTTTCGTGACAATTTTGTAATTTCTGTTCTAAAATTATATATTTTGCACCATACCATGATGTAAGATGATTGTAATCATTAATAACACATTACTATAGATCATATCATAATGATTACAATTATAATTACCAAATAAAATGAACCATGACATTGAAGTCTATCAGGGACGTACTCGTATAATGTATATATTCTTCCCTGAGTCTATCAGTTCCGAAAATTCGCACTTTCCGTTATATTCTTTAGTGTTTACCCCCAAAATTCCACATTTTGTACCAAAGCCTAGTTTAAGGTGTTTAATATCATCATCGCAAGTCACTTTTATACTATCAAAGCAATTATTTACCAAATATAATGGCCATTGACGTTAAACACCGATTCCGAAAATATGCACTTTTAAATGCACTTTTTATCGTTTTACCCCCAAAATACCACATGTTGTACCATAGCCTAGCTTATGGTCTTTAATATCTTCATCGCAAGTTACTTTATAACTATCACAGCGATTATTTACTAAATATAATGGCTAATGACGTTTTAGTCCACCGATTCCGAAAATTCGCACTTTTCCATGCACTTTTTAACGTTTTACCCCAAAATACCTCCTTCTGCATAAATGCACGGCAGTAAAATTTTGCAGTCTTCAACTGCAACATAATAACTACATATAAATGTGATTTCTTATAAAATATGATTATAAATAAAAATGTAGTTCACCGATTCCAAAAATTCGCAGTTTCGTTTATATTTTGGAACTTTTACCCCAATTTTCTCAAAATGCTCAAGGGTGACACAATGTCACCCGTCAGAAATTCTATTCGAAAGGTCTTGTCTACTGAAATCAGCAAAGAAAAAAACTTTATACTCCAATGCAAGGTTCGGTCAAATTTCGGGGATTTCGGGCCGGACTAATAACACAAAACATCTCGTTTAGTGGTGGCCTTGATACGTTTCCATACACATCTGATGCAGGTTACATAACACAAAACATCTCGTTTAGTGGTGGCCTTGATACGTTTCTGTACATATCTGATGCAGGCTACATAACACAAAACATCTCGTTTAGTGGTGGCCTTGATACCTTTACGTACACATCTTGTGCAGGCGACATAACACAAAACAGAAATTGGAAATAATATAGGGGTGCAGTAATAAAAACCGCATTGGAATCTAGTGTTCTCCTTAATCGTATAACGGTATTTGGAGGAAAAATAGGCTTGGGTCTGCAAATAGCGAAAGGGCCGGGTACGGTGGGCACGTTGATTTCAGTGATAACGCCTTACAAAACATCATAATTTACTTATCGAAGCAATGTACGCTATTTATTGTGCGACGTAATAAGGGAGACGATACCTTACATATTCGTGTGATATGTTTAACATTATACATAATTTCATTAAAATGGCTATGATTACATTTCTAGTATAGTTGCTGGTACATAATATCATAGCCCATCGCCTCCCATCTCTATATCATGCTCAAGCACAGTCTGCTTCGCAAACGATGCTATATTCTTCATATGGAATGCTCGACGTACACGAAAAACCCCCGGTGGAGGAAACGTGGAACCGTGACTCACGAAGTCTTTTGAACTCCGGCTTCCAGACCATTCCTCCGAATACTGAAACTTCGGAACTTTTTCAGAAGCATGTTTCTGTTTCATGTACTTATAATCGAAACTATTTATTAATCATAATTTGAATAGCATAAAGTCGACGTGACTCGTCTAGCGTCCTGCGTAGAACTGATTTATTCACCCAACGCTATTTCCCAATACCCGCCAAAAATCCCGTGCACAAAACGGTCCAATGATTTTGCGCATCGTTATGTTAAGACATAATGTTCTCGGCTATACTACCGTAACACGGAGAACTCCAAGTCTTAACAGAACTACTCAAAATTAACAACAAACACCTATTGCATTTGGCAAGATGTACGCTATAGAACTGAACAAATGTTAGACTGGTTTATGCTATTCAAATTTCACTATGTATACACAATGTCATGTTTCATAATATGTATAATTATATATACAAATGTACGTATACCTTACGTTTTACGATTTCAATTGCTTTGTTATAGACAATTTCTTGTTAAAATAATCTTCCATGTAGCCATCTTTGGCAGTATCAGTCTTCCACCGACCATGTCGGATACACCAGAATTTGCTTGCTGTGAGTCAGGAAATACCTAAATTTAACCCAGGGGCTACATTCTCTATTACCCAGCAAAAAATGACTAACTATAAATAGGTTTAATTTAGTTTATTTATTTATGTTTGGCATGAAATTTTTTGTCATGGCTGGATATATAATATTACTGAGTACATAAAGTTATTGTTTATCTTGCCCCGTCAACGGTCGCAAGTTTGAAATGATACATATAAGCCGCCTGAACTGGGTTCTGCTCTGTCAACAGTAACAGATAAAGTTTATGTGTTCTTCTTTAAGACGAAAACTTGAGTCGTCAATTGTAGATATAAACACTGATTGTTCAGACATTGTCCAGCCACGACGATCCTGAAATTATACAAACAAAGCACGAGAAAAAGGGAAAGGGTGGGAGGGTTATTCTATGATTTTGTTTACTTAAGCCTATGTTAAAAGTAGAATACATCATGTACATGTACCTATCTCCGCTGGAATCACAGTCGAAAAGAATTTAAATTCCGGGAACGGTAGTTTATATAGGTGCTGGTCACGTGTTCAATGTGAAATGGGCGGAGCGTCATTTTTGATGGGTAAAAAGTTTAACCTTTATACGGTTAAACTGAATATTACCCAGCAAAAAATGACTAACTATAAATAGGTTTAATTTAGTTTATTTATTTATGTTTGGCATGAAATTTTTTGTCATGGCTGGATATATAATATTACTGAGTACATAAAGTTATTGTTTATCTTGCCCCGTCAACGGTCGCAAGTTTGAAATGATACATATGCCAAAAGGTGAGTGAAACGAGCCTTCCGCCAATTAAAGCGGAGTATCATGAAAAAACACTATTTAAGGACCAGTTACACTCAAACATTTAAATCTTTGAATGTTAAAAACATAAAGATATTAATAAATGGGATATGGAAAGATATATATGTTTGCTATTTATTCGAATTTGAAAAAACTATCCATTTTAAAAAACAGTAGATTAAATCGGAGAGTGCAACTGAGACTTAAAAGTTCCAAACAGCCATGACAAAAGTGCCAACAACATAAAAAGCTGAGTTAAATGCACCAAATAGTGGGACTGAGGTAATATAAAAAGGCAAATAGACATCTGCTGCAAAATAAAACTGCAAATGTATAACAACAAGCCATCTACTGCAAAATAGACTGAAAATGTTACAACAAGCTATCTGTAGCAATATAAGACTGAAAGTATGTAATAACAACAGGCCATCTGTTGCATAAAAGACTACAATACTACGTATGTAAACAACAAGCCATCTGCTGCAAATAGACTGCAAATATGTAACAACAAGCCATCTGCTGCACAATAGACTGCAATTATGTAACAACTAGCCATCTGCCTCAATATATCACTGAAATTAGTAACAAGCAATCTGCTGCAAAATAGACTGAAATTATGTTACAACAAGCCATCTACTGCATATTAGACTGAAAATATGTTTCAACAATCCATCTACTGCAAATTATACTGAAATCATGTTACAACAAGCCATCTGCTGCAAATTAGACTCAAAATATGTTACAAAAAGCCATCTGCTGCACATTATACTGTAAACATGTAACAACAAGCCATCCACTGCAATATATGACTTAAAATATGTAACAAACCATCTGCTGTTAATTAGACTGAAAATATGTAACAACAAGCCATCAACTGCAAATTAGAACTGAACATATGTAAAAGCAAGCCATCTGCTGCAATATAAGACTGAAAATATGTAACAAGCCATCTGCTGCAAAATATACTGAAAGTATATAACAAGCCATCTGCTGCAAAATATAGTTAAAAATATGTTACAACAAGCCATCTACTGCAAATTAAACTGAAAATATGTAACAACAAGCCATCTGCTGCAATACAAGACTTAAATATGCAACAACAAGCAATCTGCTGCAATACAAGACTTAAATATGCAACAACAAGCAATCTGCTGCAAAATATACTGGAATTATATAACAAGCCATCCGTTGCATAATATACTTAACATAAGTAACAACAATCTTTCTTATGTTACAACAAGCCATCTGCTGCAATAATAAAAACAAAAAACTAAAATTATGTTACAAACAAGACATCTGCTGCAAAATAGACTGAAAGTATGTTACGACAAGCAATATAATACTGAAAACAATAAAACAACAAGCCATCTGCTGCAAAATGGACTGACAATATCTTACAAGACATATGTTGCAGAATCGACAGACATGTGTTACAAAGACACTTTGGCTGCTAAATAGACTGAACACATGTAACAAACACGCCATACAACAGGAATATGTTACAGCATACTTGTTGCATATAAAAACAATAACCGTGAGCTGAAATCATCTGGTGCAAAATAAACTAACAAATCTTCTTTATATTATATATACCAGTGTGCATGGGTAAACTCAATCTCTTCAGAACACATTTGCATCAGTCACCTGTCAGGTATCCATCTCCAGACTCCTATGGTCTAGTAGGCATAAACTAAACATAGACTCAATAAATTTAAGGTTTTCATTTTCCTATTAGTATATGAAGTCTTTCAGAATCGATTTATCCGAGATAATTGACAATCCAATGATACACTACGTGGAAGCGTTAATGTTCATTTTTTGGGTGACTTACCGTTCGTTTCTTGAAATTATTTAATCCGTCAACGGTATTAAATAAATTTAATATCTTAAAGCCAAAGGTTGTCGCCGGCATTCACATTACAGCATATGGCAACTGATAACATCATATAATTTTGGGTGTGACAAAACTCTAAACTTAATAAAAGCGGACTGCCTGCCTCCAGCTTAAGCTCAGCAATCCTATATTAAATATGAAAATGATTTTGATAAAACTAGAGTTGTCACGTGATAATTTCATAGTCTGTATAATTGACTTCTGGATTATTTTTATACAGTAAATGATATAATTACTTAATATATATAAATAAACTTATCAACTTAAAATTTGGCAAATCCTTCAATATGCTCACATTGCCCCATTTAAATATAAAAGTATTAACTTTAACTTTGGCAAATCCTTCAATATGCTCAGATTGCCTTATTTAAATATAAAAGTATCAACTTCACTTTTGGCAAATCCTTCAAAATTACCTGGACCGACACCGGATCCTTTATCTTATATCAGACTTATACATATAGCAACACATCAATTTACCTGGACCGTCATCGGATCCTGCTCAGATTGCCTTATTTAAATATAAAAGTATTAACTTCAACTTTGGCAAATCCTTCAATATGCTCAGATTGCCTTATTTATATATATAAAAGTATCAACTTCAACTTTGGCAAATCCTTCAATATGCTCAGATTGCCTTATTTAAATATATAATATACATATATGTATTACAACCAGGCATATCACAATGCTCTGATACATATTTAACTTCTGACACACAGTCAAATATCATTGACAATTTATCTAAACGAACCTGCACCCTATTGAAACTTCCAATACTATGTTTTGTATCACAAACAAAAAACTCTTATTAATCATCAAAACTCATATAGCCTCAAGTGTCCAATTACATATCCAACCAAATTTGGCATATCCTTCAATTGCTCGGAAAGCCACACAATGTCTTTAATAACTCAATAGGCAAGTAACATAATTGAATTATTGGGCCACATCATGATATCTATTCAATATTTAACTAGTAATTATGCTATTATTTGCAACAATGAAGCCAAATAGTTCTTAGATATTCCAAACTTATGTTAGTTTGCTTCTAACATTTCTCATCCATAAATCCTAATTGATTCATGCATCATAAATTCGCACAATAAGTATGATCATTACAATAACCACTGCAATGATTTCATCAACAATGTTTTCTTCACAATAATAGAAGTCATAAAGTAAACCGACTTTACTATATATCTATATATAGTCTTAGTGACTTCATACCAACTGTACACGTCAGGTGATTTTTTCTCATCTTCTACTTTATTTCAATATCATCAATTACCATGATAATCATCATCATAATTATTATGATTGTTTTTGCATTATCATATTAGTGACTAGAAAGAAAGTCGGTATCAGCATATTCCTCACAATAAATATTACTATAATATTAAATGCATCGTGCTCCTCCTTACAACAACACCAATATCAATATGATAATCACATCATTAATCAAATCACCAAAAAGCATTAATCATTAACACTATAAACAGTACAACTTTCACATATGTATTATTAAAAGGCTAAACTAATCACAAGTGTAATTATTATTCAATAATAACTTTCCTATAAATGCATATATATAAGCATCACCTCAATATCATCTATAACTGTATACTTCTAACAACATGAAAAGAACAGTTTTGTTCTTCAAAATGCAAGATGAGTTTAATTTTAATTTAACATATCGATATAATTAAAATGTATAGAGGGCTAGACCTTCCAAATGAAATCCTATTATTTATGAAAACATGCATCCAATGTCAATGTCTTTCTAGGCCAATTATGAGTCAATGACCTGTTTACGGCCATTTAAATTACAAGTGCAAGTATTCATAACTGCAATTTCTGAATAATTAAAATGAACAAATTGCATCTAGCATGTCCTGTCCTCCACGTCATGTCGTGATTGTACATAAATAATTCACAAAAGGCATACTACTAAATTGAATGAAGCTTATATAAAGTGTGCCTTTTTTATCAAGTAATACATATTGCCAATGTATAGTTTACAATTCTAAAATTTCACACTTAGATCATTATTATAGGTGCATCCTGACACAAAGCATAAGTACAATCCACGCGCCTAGTTCACATCAAGCCCAATTGTTAAGCCACCTTCAGTGAAGGCTGGGATCCAAAACTAGATTCGAATGGCATCTAAATTCTTAAATTGTATAGTCATAAACCTATAATGTAAACCCTTTTCCGTTTATAATTCATGATTAAGAAGTTTATTATACCTGACAACTCCCCTATCTGACACCACATGTTCGTATGATCCCCACTCTTCAAATTCTTCTTTTGATGAGACTCGTGCCATTGGTGGATGTGAACAGCGTCATCGGGTTCATTGTGTCTTGTTCTCATAGTCATAACAATGAAATAAATTAATATAATTGTTATAGATAAAACTAAATACTCCATTAAATAACATAATTAATCTACGCATAGCAGGCCCTAAACTCATGTATTCAAAAATTAATCTCATAAATAATTATTGTTATAATGTTATTGCATCCTCATAACTTGTTTAAAACTTGTTGTTCATCCTCATAATTGATATTTAATTAGTTATGACGTCACGCGCGCGCGCCTCGTGACGTATAGTATACGTAAAGTAATTGATCGATCAATATTTACATGTACACATTTAAACCACATTATAATTATAAAGTAAAACGTAAGAATACTCTAAACTACGCAGACTAAAGCATGAAGTAAATAGACTCGTTCATTTATACATTAGATTTGAATGATTTAAAATATATCTAGATTGAAACTCGTGACAATCAAAACATCTTTATTATTTCAAGTTAATAAATATTCTACCTGAAACAATATCCACATTGTTAGACCGACACATAATCTGTAACCTTTGGAGACATGGTCTTCCAGATCCACTCCACTGCAGGCGATGGTTCTCTTATTATTGGTCATCTGGACTGGATTTATCGGGTTTAAATCTCTGCACCTTGCAGACAACGATGTCATAAACAAGAAATAAAAAAAAATTGTGTGAGATAAACATTGGTAATCTACATAGACAGTAGATGTAAATAGATGATGGGAAAACAATCCAGGTTTACAAACAACTGCAAATTCCATATCGAGAATACCAGCTTATTAAGTTGCATATAATATAGCGATCTACAAGCTATCTTATTAAACATATATGTATCGTGTTTATCTGATCTTAAATTAAATCACAATGACATCATGAATATTATAAAATGGATACGTCAAATCAAATATTGACGCATGAGGTGGGTCGGCCATGCGCCCTCGAGCTATGAACTAGATCTATCAATAATAGACTAAAGCTGATTTAAATTAATTCAACCGAATTGAAAACTAAATCAAATTAGATTATATGTAGGCCTACATTCTAAAAAACTTTGCATATTGTATAAAATCTACACTTTCTATGATTTTGTTTACTTAAGCCTATGTTAAAAGTAGAATACATCATGTACATGTACCTATCTCCGCTGGAATCACAGTCGAAAAGAATTTAAATTCCGGGAACGGTAGTTTATATAGGTGCTGGTCACGTGTTCAATGTGAAATGGGCGGAGCGTCATTTTTGATGGGTAAAAAGTTTAACCTTTATACGGTTAAACTGAATATTTTAACAATATGCATTCGTTAGCTCGTATGTAACTCAACATTTGTTCGATTTTAACAAAAACACATTGAACCTGATCTACATGCGAACTTAAACAAATATGAATTTGCCCCCAAAATAAAACCTGATCGAGTGATTTATATATATTTGCAACATACTTTTCGTACACGCTATAGTGACCTGCCTGACATATAAACATCTGTTTTTCTCTTTGTTATGGACAAAACCATATAGTCTGTCTTGAATTCGACATCATAACATTTAAGCTCACTTTATTTATTGACTCCCAAAAAAACCGAATAGCCGACTATAATCATAGATAGATCTCTCAAAGAGATAACGTCTATTGTATTTGAATACATTTCACACAAAAACAATCACTGTTCAGTGTTAATAACGTCTCTTTTCTTCACTGGTTTTGAGTTTAAACTCTTGTTGCTTTCTAGCATTTAGAAACTATTGTAGACGTTGGATCGTCAAATTCATTTATCTCATGTAACAATTTTATTGCGTAAAATGCTGAAGATTTCACATTGTCTGACTTTCTCTTGTCGATTTAATCTGAAAGATACATAGCCATATGTATCGACTGTGTAGATCTTGACTACTAAAATCCTTTCATTTTACAAACGTCATCGAAGTATCTTATCTGACTGGAGTATTTCGACACTGTACTCTCAGCTCTGGTAGATAATATGTTATTTGCCATGTTATCAACAACCAAATCGACATCGCCATTTGGTACATCTGCTTCCTCAAATTTCGTTTTAACGTTCCTCTCAATCCAGAACCTGCGAATAGTTATCATATATTTTATGTATGCACATATCTCAATATGTTAAGGTACTAGTATATTAAACTGCCGAATGATCAAACGAACATCTCAGAGCCAGCTTTCTGAAAGAAACAGGTTCATTTTAAAATTCTGTTCATTACTCTTTCCGGATTATATTGCACCTTCAGTTGGCAATATATCAATGTCTTTAATCAAACATTTACTTTTATTCTTGTTAACAATTACTGGCCAGAATATAGCATATAAAAACCACTCCGGGATAACTTTTGTAGTGTTTATATTTCTCTCTCTACTTTCCTAATACAACTTATGAAATCTGGAGTGGGTACAGCCCAATTGTTATCCGCTAGCCAGCTATGACTTAAGCTATCAACTGCCTCATCCACCATTTGGAATTACACCTTATACATAATGTGTCACAAATATGTAAATAACTGTGTGGGTCCACATTTATTGTCTTAATATTTAAAGACATCGTCTGTAACAATTAAACCAATCATTTGCATCATAAAATCTACGAAGATTACCTGCTGTTTCGTTCTCCGCTCTTGGGATCCATCTGCAATAAAGCTTATGTTTTGTTTTGTACATACGCCATTGATATGCATAGAAATGCCATGCCTCTCTTCAAATCGACTACCCCCGTGCAATATATATTTGACATTCATATTATACGAAATTATCTTGATTTTAGAGTTTTTCAATTACTCTAAATTTCTAACCAGTATTACTAGTATACGAACAGTTTCAACTTCTCGACAAGTAAAACTCTGTTTACCTGCTTCCTCGTCAGTCCGAGAACCGTACTCTCCGCATTCATTATCCTGATCATTATTTGAGACTGACTTGTTTTTGTATATGATCCACTCACATTTTGGCTTAAACTTACAACCTTCTGCTGTTTCACAATAGTTTACCTTTTGTTGTCTTACGTACAATTTGTTCGCTTCCAGACCCGTTTCAGGTCCCTCCCTCGCTACTGAAAGCTTACCATGACACTCGATTCCGAGAGCATATGCTAACTCTTGTTATCATCCATAAACGTACCATTACAATTACCCGTTCTATGTACTATATTTTGACACAAGATCTCATCTTGGATCATATCCGGACATTTGCTCACTTTCTGGAGCATATCGATGTAATTTACCACTTTTGGAAGCACATACTCATAATTACTCACTTCCGGGAGCATATCACTGTACTTGTTCTTCTCCAAGAGCCTAACACTACATTTGCTATCTTTCGGGAGCATAACACTAAACTAGCTCTTTTCTGGGAGCTAAACACTACGTTTGCTTACTTCCGGGAGCATAACAACTCATTTGCTCACTTTGGGAGCATAACAATACATTTTCTCACTTCCGGGAGCATAACACTACGTTTTCTCACTTTCAGGAGCATAACACTACCTTTGCTCACTTCCGGGAGCATAACACTACATTTGCTCACCTTCGGGAGCATAACACTACATTTTCTCACTTCCGGGAGCATAACACTTAACTATCTGTTTTCTGGGAGCATAACACTTAACTAGCTGTTTTCTGGGAGCATAACACTACGTTTTCTCACTTTCGGGAGCTTAACACTACCTTTGCTCACTTCCGGGAGCATAACATTACCTTTGCTCACTTTCGGGAGCATAAAACTACCTTTGCTCATTTCCGGGAGCATAACACTACCTTTGCTCACTTCCGGGAGCATAACACTACATTTGCTCACTTCCGGGAGCATAACACTACGTAAGCTCACTTCCGGGAGCATGAAATTGTGATTTCTCACTTCAAAGTGTACTTAATTCCTCTCTTCCGGGAGCATAACGTAATTTAATATAAAACTACCACCATCTGTACCTACCTGTTGTGTATCCTTACAACTGCTCACTTCCGGGCACAACTTACTGGCGATATAATTTCTAGTTTTCTCATTGACTACATTCGTTTCAATTTTCTGAAAGTATCCATTGAAGGCGTATGCACTTGCATCTTAAAACACGTACGCATTAACATATTCATTTGATTATATGGTCTACCTGGCGAATTTTTAACTTCTGACTTTGGTATGGCATTACAATTTACAGCCTGTATTGTCAATCGCGCTGGTGAATTCCAACAAGCCCTTGCCAATATACAACCGCACAAATATCTCGTTCTGAGACTTACCTCTATCACCAATACGCTATGTAGTGAAATATTCTGTTCCACGACAGCAGCCAAAAGCTTGACTGGAACTATGCACATGCTGTTTCTTACTAGTTTGAAAAAGAATTGAATCGACGGAACTTTATAGTTTACTAATGCGTTTCTCTGTCACAGACATTATATTTCGTTTGAAACCTGACTCGTGTCCCAACCAGCATGTCAGATACCTTTGTAGGTAACCAGTTACATCTAGCTTCTATTAATAAAAAAGCTCAACTTCAACATGGATGCTATTACAAACTGACTAATTTCTAATGTGTCCATGTATTGGCTGTGACCTCTTATACCGTCATCTAAAATATGATTACACTATGTCCTAAACTTCTCCAGTATTTGATAATTACAATTATAACATAGTATATTGCATTCCCTTCTTTCATCCAAGAGAAACTCAAATAGCTCTTGTCACTATCAAATATGTCAATATGGTCACATGCGGATTTCAAATCAATCGTAAGTGTATAACTTAAAATGTTGCACTTTTATAAGCTACCGTTAATGTGTTTACTACGTAAGGCGTTTGTTTAACTTGTGAAATAATGTCTTTTTCAAAAGAAAATCGATTCAATTTGAACAAAATCTGAATTGTACCTTTAAAATCTATTATTTCTGAGTTTTACACTAGGGGTAAGTTTCAAAAAAGGTAATTTATAACCTTCAATAATTACATTTAGTATATATGCATTGAACGATAATTCTTTCCATTCTGAAATGTGTCGTTTTTAAAATTCCTACTGAGATTGAATACATATTTACCACTTGACTTCCGGTCTTAAATTTCTCAGCAACCTTACAGTTTTTGCCTGTTTTGTCATATCTCCATATTCTGATCTACACATTGAACCTACCTTTGTTCTGCATGTATTTACAGCATTTACATTTGTATTTTCTTCTGTCGTACTTTTACCTTTACATTCACCTTCATTGTGATATTCAGTATCGACCTCGTTTTCATACCAGTATGTGCTATTCCAGCAATGCATACGTCATAATTGACATTGTTACATGCTTTACATTAACAAAACATATTAGTAAGTTTTCTACTTAGCTTATTTTTACTGTTTGTGCTAAGTTGGTTGCATTGCATTTTTCAATGTACGGGTTTTCCACAATTGACACATTTGTCTGTTAGCATTTGGTCCACAGTGTGCTGTACCCGGCGTAGACGGAACTTTTGCCACCTATCGCCGTTTTCTGTACGATATTGATCTACGTCTTTTTATCACATCGAATTCTAAAATGATGCATATCGAATACAATTTTCATATATAAATGTACACATACACACATAGCACAAGCGCGCCAACACGCTTTCATCCTATCTACATACCAACTCTCTAAATCAGCACTTATTATAATATAGACCCGTTGTCCATTTGGTTTGTCATACATACTCATATATGCACTGTTTTCCTTTATAAAGATTTCAAACAGGCTGGTTCTAGACCTTTGCCTGTCAGATAATTATATTAATCGCATATGTTCATTTCATTAACAAATATATCATTCCCCATTATCATAGAATCCCTGGTGACAATAATAATTGTATTTATTTTGGTCATTAATATTAATAACATTTAAATACTTACTACCTTAATATTTATGCGTATATTAAACCTGCATGATAAACACTCCGTTAGGCATATTATGCAAAATGCAATTGCTGCATTTAACCGATAAAATCGAAATTGCTATACTGACTATAATAATTTATAATCCATCAATACACATGTATATATAGTATAACATTCCATACCGTGTATTACATTTATCACATTGATAAACCTACACCGCCGATAAGTTTACTTGGGTACACAAGTCAATCTATCGGATATCTAAAAAATTTCGACAGTGTTTGTGTAACGTTGCATAATTTTTCATCAATACACTGGACTCGCATTCATGTAATGAATATTATTCATTGTTCATAAATAACATACGTAAATAACTGTAGTGAAAGTGTATGCTAAATTCTACTTGTTATTTACAAACAGCCAATATCTATACGACATTATTTATTGAGTTATTTTACATTCGATAATATTTTCATGTGCCTTATCCGGTTTCTGTGCAGAAATACTAGCACTGGCTAGTTCTTATTTTTCGAAAACGGTCATTGTTCATTGTTCAAAGTTGCTTGTTCTCTTGAACTTTGATGCTTCAAACGCATAAACAGAAAAATAATTGTTTGAACACTTATCTTTTGTATCATGTCCCCGATGCCCTTCAACTACTTCTTTAATTTTCTATCAACTCTTGACTCCATGTTCTGTCTTCAATGTCGCACAACAATAAAGTCGACGTGACTCGTCTAGCGTCTTGCGTAGAACTGATTTATTCACCCAACGCTATTTCCCAATACCCGCCAAAAATCCCGTGCACAAAACGGTCCAATGATTTTGTGCATCGTTATGTTAAGAAATATGTTCAATTTCCGTACACATCTGGGTACTGTTTTACTAACATTGCGTAAATGTCGCGTAAGTTTACGCATATATTTGTCACTTACGCAAATCCTTAAGTGTGTTTTACTAATCGATCGCAAGTTGTTCATACATTTACGTAAAAATATTGAATATTGAACGTAGACCGGGCCACAATATTACCAATATAACGGGAACCAGAGTAAATAAATATACATAAAAGTTCGATAAGTTTTGATGATTAAACATGTTTATATTACTAATCACGGTCTGTAACAACAATTGACGGTCGAAAATCTACAGTGCGTTGCAAAAACTCCTCACTACGTTCATATTTGCTATTTACGCTTACTTCGACCTTGCGTAGAATTACGCCAATACTTACGACAAAACATGCAAAAAAATATCTTAGTAAAACGCATTTTCGCAAATATTATCGACGTACGCAATATTTACGGAAAACTAGCGTAAATGCTTTGATAAAACAGTACCCTGATGCAGGCTACATAACACAAAACATCTCGTTTAGTGGTGGCCTTGATACGTTTCCGTACACATCTGATGCAGGTTACATAACACAAAACATCTCGTTTAGTGGTGGCCTTGATACGTTTCTGTACATATCTGATGCAGGCTACATAACACAAAACATCTCGTTTAGTGGTGTCCTTGATACGTTCACGTACACATCTTGTGCAGGCGACATAA
This sequence comes from Spisula solida, assembly GCA_947247005.1. Lineage (NCBI taxonomy): Eukaryota > Metazoa > Mollusca > Bivalvia > Venerida > Mactridae > Spisula > Spisula solida. The sequence continues at coordinate 23,677,259 of OX365945.1, read as the reverse complement.
CACAAAACAGAAATTGGAAATAATATAGACAGGTCGTCAGGGGTGCAGTAATAAAAACCGCATTGGAATCTTACGGAATCCTGTTCGGGCAACATTCAATTTCGCTTGTCTAACATGTGAACAGGCGATATTTATCGCGTCGAAGGCGATAATTATCGCCTCTTCTTATGGAGAGAGACACTTGTACTAGCGAAATTTAACACCTTCGCGAAAGTTTTGGGGCGATAATTATCGTCTTAATTTTCGCACGTATGTCTCAATTTTTACGGAATATGGACAAGCGAAATTTAAGGACATGCGAAATTTAACGTTAAATTTCGCCCTTATAATTTTGGCGGGCTTATAACACGTGGTATCAGTGTACCCGGTGTAACGTTAACACCGGTTACCTTCTTACACCGGCAAAATGGGGATAAGGCTAAATGCAAACCATTACAATTTATTAAAAACTCTGAACTATTAGAATGTGTGGATGAGAATCGTATAACTAACGGATAATAAACAAATCTGCGGGTCGTATTGTCTCTGATGAAAGGCATATAGCAGGGTTCATACCTTGTTTAAATAACAAATCCCTAAGAATGTTTGGTTCAAAAATGGTTTATACGGCCAATCTATTAGACTACATGGGTTTCTACATGATTTGTATGTCCAATCCACTAGAATACATGGGCTCCTACATGGTTTATACGTCCAATCACTTAGCATACACGTGTACCTAAATAGGTTATTCGCCCCATCGATTAGAATGTACGGGTTCATACATGGTTTATACGTCCAATCTGTTAGTATAGATGGGTTCCTACACGGGTTATACTTTCCAATCCAGTAGATTATATGGGTTCCTATATGGGACATACGTCAAATCCAGTAGAATGCATGGGTTTCTATATGGGACATACGTCCAATCTAGTAGAATGCATGGGTTCCTATATGGGACATACGTCCAATCTACTAGAATGCATGGGTTCCTATATGGGACATACGTCCAATCTAGTAGAATGCATGGGTTCCTATATGGGACATACGTCCAATCTACTAGAATGCACGGGTTCCTATATGTGACAAACGTCCAATCTAGTAGAATGCATGGGTTCCAATATGGGACATACGTCCAATCTAGTCAGACAGTACAACACATGTAGTGGTCATACAGTACAACCTCTATAGCTGTCATACAGTACAACCTCTATAGTTGTCATACATTATAACCTCTATAGTGGCCATACAGTACAGCCCCTATAGTGGTCATACAGTAAGCCTCTATATTTGTCATACGGTACCACCTCTATAGCGGTCATACAATACAACCCCTCTACTGGTCATAAGTACAACCTCTATAGTTGTCATACAGTAAAACCTTTATAGCGGTCATAATGTACAACCTCTATAGCGGGCATACTGTACAGCCTCTATAGGTGTCATACAGTTAGCCTTTATAGTTGTCATACAATACATCCTCTATAGTGACCATACAGTACAGCCTATGTAGTGGTTATACAGTAAGACTCTATAGTTGTCATACAGTACAACGTCTATTGTGGCCAAACAGTACAAACTTATAGCGGTCACACAGTACAACCTCAAAAGTTAATCTATAGTGGCCATACAGTACAACCTCTATAGCTGTCATACAGTACAACCTCTATATATTAGTCATATAGTACAACCCTTGTAGTGGTCATACAGTACAACTCCTGTAGTGGTCATGCAGTACAATCACTTTATATTTGTCACACGTTACAACCTATATAGTTGCCATGCAGTACAACCTCTATAGCTGTCATACAGTACAACCTCTTTAATCGTCACACATAACAACCTTTAAAGTTGTCATACATTACAACAACTATAGTGGCCACTCAGTACAACCTCTATAGTGGTCATACATTACAACAACTATAGTTGTCATACATTACAACAACTATAGTTGTCATACAGTACAACCTCCATAGTTGTAATACATTACAACAACTATAGTGGCCACACAGTACAACCTCTTAAGTGGTCATACATAACAACAACTATAGTTGTCATACAGTACAACCTCTATAGTTGTCATACATTACAACAACTTTAGTGGCCACACAGTAAAACCTCTAAAGTTGTCATACATTACAACAACTATAGTTGTCATACAGTACAACCTCTATCGTTGTCAGACATTACAACAACTATAGTGGCCACACAGTACAACCTCTAAAGTTGTCATACATTACAAAATATATAGTGGCCATACAGTACAGCCTCTACAGTGGTCATACAGCCCAACCTCTACAGTGGACATACCGTACAACCCTTGTAGTGGTCATACAGTACAACCTCTATATTGGTCATACATTACAACATCTATAGTGGCCATACAGTACAGCCTCTACAGTAGTCATACAGTCCAACCTCTACAGTGGGCATACAGTACAACCCCTGTAATGGCCATACAATACAACTCCCGTAGTGTTCATACAGTACAACCTCTGTAGTGGTCATACAGTACAACATCTGTTGTGGTCATACAGTACAACTCCCGTAGTGTTCATACAGTACAACTCCCGTAGTGTTCATACAGTACAACTCCCGTAGTGTTCATACAGTACAACCTCTGTTGTGGTCATACAGTACAACCCCTGTTGTGGTCATACAGTACAATTCCCGTAGTGTTCATACAGTACAACCCCTGTAGTGTTCATACAGTACAACCTCTGTAGTGTTCATACAGTACAACTCCCGTAGTGTTCATACAGTACAACCTCTGTATTGGTCATACAGTACAACTCCCGTAGTGTTCATACAGTACAACCTCTGTAGTGTTCATACAGTACAACTCCCGTAGTGTTCATACAGTACAACTCCCGTAGTGTTCATACAGTACAACCTCTGTTGTGGTCATACAGTACAACCCCTGTTGTGGTCATACAGTACAATTCCCGTAGTGTTCATACAGTACAACCCCTGTAGTGTTCATACAGTACAACTCCTGTAGTGTTCATACAGTACAACCCCTGTAGTGTTCATACAGTACAACCTCTGTAGTGTTCATACAGTACAACTCCCGTAGTGTTCATACAGTACAACCTCTGTTGTTGTCATACAGTACAACTCAAGTAGTGTATACAGTACAACTCCCATAGTGTTCATACAGTACAACCCCAGTTGTGTTCATACAGTACAACAAACGTAGTGTTAATACAGTACAACCCCTGTAGTGTTCATACAGTACAACCCCAGTTGTGTTCATACAGTACAACCCCTGTAGTGGTCATACAGTACAACAAACGTAGTGTTAATACAGTACAACCCCTGTAGTGTTCATACAGTACAACTCCCGTAGTGTTCATACAGTACAACCTCTGTTGTGGTCATACAGTACAACCTCTGTTGTGGTCATACAGTACAACTCCTGTAGTGTTCATACAGTACAACTCCCGTAGTGTTCATACAGTACAACCTCTGTTGTGGTCATACAGTACAACCCCAGTTGTGTTCATACAGTACAACCCCTGTAGTGGTCATACAGTACAACAAACGTAGTGTTCATACAGTACAACCCCTGTAGTTTTCATACAGTACAACTCCCGTAGTGCTCATACAGTACAACTCATGTTGGGGTCATACAGTACAACTCCCGTAGTGTTCATACAGTACAACCTCTGTTGTGGTCATACAGTACAACCTCTGTTGTGGTCATACAGTACAACTCCTGTAGTGTTCATACAGTACAACTCCCGTAGTGTTTATACAGTACAACCTCTGTTGTGGTCATACAGTACAACCTCTGTTGTGGTCATACAGTACAACTCATGTAGTGTTCATACAGTACAACTCCCGTAGTGTTTATACAGTACAACCTCTGTTGTGGTCATACAGTACAACCCTAGTTGTGTTCATACAGTACAACTCCCGTAGTGTTCATACAGTACAATTCCTGTAGTGGTCATACAGTACAACTCCCGTAGTGTTCATACAGTACAACTCCTGTAGTGGTCATACAGTACAACTCCCGTAGTGTTCATACAGTACAACTCCTGTAGTGGTCATACAGTACAAATCCCGTAGTGTTCTTACAGTACAACCTCTGTTGTGGTCATACAGTACAACTCCCGTAGTGTTCATACAGTACAACTCCCGTAGTGTTCATACAGTACAACTCCCGTAGTGTTCATACAGTACAACTCCCGTAGTGTTCATACAGTACAACCTCTGTTGTGGTCATACAGTACAACCCCTGTAGTGTTCATACAGTACAACTCCTGTAGTGGTCATACGGTCCAACTCCCGTAGTGGTCATAAAGTACAACTCCTGTAGTGGTCGTACAGTACAACTCCTGTAGTGGTCATACAGTACAACCCCTGTAGTGTTCATACAGTACAACTCCCGTAGTGGTCATACAGTACAACTCCCGTAGTGGTCATACAGTACAACTCCTGTAGTGGTCATAGAGTACAACTCCCGTAGTGTTCGAACAGTACAACCAATGTAGTGTTCATACAGTACAACCCTTGTAGTGTTCATACAGTACAACTCCCGTAGTGTTCATACAGTTCAACCCCTGTAGTGATCATACAGTACAACCTCTGTTGTGGTCATACAGTACAACTCCTGTAGTGTTCATACAGTACAACCTCTGTAGTGGTCATACAGTACAACCCCTGTAGTGGTCATACAGTGCAACCCTTGTAGTGGTCATACAGTACAACCTCTGTTGTGGTCATACAGTACAACTCCCGCAGTGTTCATACAGTACAACCCATTTAGTGGTCATACAATACAACCTCTATATATTGGTCATACATTGCAACCTCTATAGTGGTCATACAGCACAATCCCTGTAGTGGTCATACAGTAGCACCTCTAAATATTGGTCATACAGTACAACCTCTATAATGGCCATACAGTACACATCTACAGTGGTCTTACATAACAACTCATAAAGTGGTCTCACAGTACAACCTCTGTATGTTCATTCTCTTTAAGTTGCGTGAACTTGGCACGTACATCTGCAGTCTGCACACAGGTCTGCAAATGAAATATTTTGCAGACCCAGGTCTGCAGTCTGCACTCAGGTCTGTAAATGAAATAGGTTGCAGACCTATGTCTGCAGTCTGCACTTAGGTCTGCAAATGTAATATTTTGCAGACCTAGGTCTGCAGTCTGCACTTAGGTCTGCAAAAGAAATATTTTGCTGACCCAGGTCTGCAGTCTGCACTTAGGTCTGCAAATGTAATGTTTTGCAGACCTAGGTCTCCAGTCTGCACTTAGGTCTGCAAATGAAGTATTTTGCAGACCCAGGTCTGCAGTCTGCACACAGGTCTGCAAATGAAATATTTTGCAGACCCAGGTCTGCAGTCTGCACGTAGGTCTGCGAATGTAATATTTTGCAGACCCAGGTCTGCAGTCTGCACTCAGGTCTCCAAATGAAATATTTTGCAGACACACGTCTGCAGTCTGCACTCAGGTCTGCAAATGAAATATTTTGCAGACCCAGGTCTGCAGTCTGCACTTAGGTCTGCAAATGTAATGTTTTGCAGACCTAGGTCTCCAGTCTGCACTTAGGTCTGCAAATGAAGTAATTTGCAGACCTAGGTCTCCAGTCTGCACATAGGTCTGCAAATGAAGTAATTTGCAGACCCAGGTCTGCAGTCTGCACACAGGTCTGCAAATGAAATATTTTGCAGACCTAGGTCTGCAGTCTGCACTTAGATCTGCAAATGAAGTATTTTGCAGACCTAGGTCTGCAGTCTGCACTCAAGTCTGCAAATGAAATATTTTGCAGACCTAGGTCTGCAGTCTGCACTCAGATCTGCAAATGAAATATTTTGCAGACCCAGGTCTGCAGTCTGCACTTAGGTCTGCAAATGTAATATTAACAATATCACTCGAGGTTACCCTAGATGGTCACATATATGCCATCGCCGGGATATCAATGTACATACCTGGTCACTATTGTTCCATCGTTCGATATGATGAACAGTTCCTCTGGTACGATGGGTTGAAAGCTCGTTTGGCAAGCCTCCCTTCGAGTTTCGACGAGATTTTGGCCCCTACCCATGCTATATATTGCCAAGTTTGAAGACTTTGAATGGTATTGAGTACATATATTGACACATGGTACAGTACATGTATAATATGTTACGATAGTATGATTGATAGTACTTGGTGCACCGGAGATACAGAACTTTGAAATTGGTCACGAATAAAACGTTGAAAAATTTATGGTAACATCTGGAACCTCATACTTTTTGGTGCGAGATTTACATTTATACTGGTATGCATTTTCACCAAAAAGTACAAGTATAAATGATATCCCATGATATAAGTTGAAATCATTACATTAGTTGGATCTGTTTTTGAGAAATACAAATTGATGTGGGTATTTTGGAAAATCCGTATTTCATATGTTAGCACTGATGGGTTTGCTTTCAAAACAATGTTGTGTCTTATCAATATATTAGCCGAGTTACCACTAAGTGTTCAGTACTAAAATGATGGTGTATAACATCAGTATGACTATTCACATATTTCGCGAAAAGGTTGTTTTTTGTAGTTACTGTAAACAATCTTGTATGATAATTCATTAAAAGTTTGTATAACTTTTATACTTATCCCAATCTATTCTACACGAAATACAAGGCATACATTCATATGATTCTGATAATAATTAGACTAATAAACAACAGTTGGACAGAACATTCCAAAAATAGGTTCGTGGATAACTACAACCTTTGAATCACATATTTTACAAAAGGTTGGTATTATCCACGTATTTATATCAGAAACATATTAACTTATTTCCTGCATTTCATGTAGAATGGACTGGGTTATGTATAAGTATCCAAATGACACAAACTTTCAACAAATTATCGCAAAAATCAACCTGTTGGATAAACATGTGAATATCCCATAGGCCGTAATGGTAACAAAACGACGTCAAAAACGTCAAAATTACCGACGCCGTTCACTATATTCAACGGCGACGTAACGTCATTTATTTAACATTACGGCCTATGAGAAAATAGCGTTTATCCAGTCACTTCCGGCAAAATCTGCCTGTTAACGGGGTGCCTGATAAACTTAGCGATAATCGGTCACCTGGTCATGTGACTAGTGATAATCCGTCACCTTACCACGTGATCTGACGGACTTCTTCTTATATGAGAGTCACCGGTTGCAATTCCGTGCCCGAGGGTGAGGTTTTCCTATTCTAAATGAGCTGGTGGCTGATCGGTTATTTTCTTCGACTTACCTGCGTCTACACGACGTCTATCAAGATGTCCGACGTCGTTGTTTATCATGACGTCACGGAACGAACGTGACGTTGTGCGCTTAATCCCGAGTTTGATCCCCTTACTGAGCAGATTAAGCTACTGGATAAATAGAATAATAGGTTAGTGCCGTGAATGAAGTAAAAGTTTATCCGGCTCGGCTACGGAAATTATCGGATTCGCCTACGGCTCACCCGATAAATTCCTCCGCCTTGCCAGATAAACTTTTTCATCCACGGCACTATAGTCCATGAGCCACCAATAGAAGACCCTCCCACCCCCCTAGGGAATTTTGGTCACTATATTTTTCTGAAAGCATATGGTCCCTGGAGTATTTTCCTGAAGTCTGCACTTTGGCCATTGGGGCGTTAAGATTTTTTGGGGTAAAACGTCAAAAAATATAAACGAAAAGTACAAATTTTTGGAATCGGTTAACTACAATCTTATTTATAATGTTATTTTAAAATAAATCTCTGTAACAGGTAGATATTAACCTGTCCTATCTAGACTAAAAAAATCAGAGTGCTGCTATTGTGCAAAATGGCTTTTTTTGGGGTAAAACGCTAAAAATTATAAGAGAAAAGTGCGAATTTTTGGAATCTGTGGACTGCATTGGCATTTATTTATATTTTTTATAAAAAATACTCTAATTGAAAGATATTATAGTGCAGTTTCATACTGCAAAAAATTAAAGCGATGTTATTACGCAAAGTGTGATATTTTTGGGGTAAAACATCAAAAAAAATAAACCGAAAAGTGTGAATATTAGGAATCTGTAGATTACAATAAAACCATTCCTATGATAATTTTTTTGTAACTAAATAATATTAATGTGATAAATTTTAAGTAACATGCAGTTTAAGATTTCAAATATATATTGCAAGATGAGATACTTTGGGGGAAAATTACAAAAATAATAAATGGAAAGTGTGATTTTTGGGAATTGGTGTCCTAGTTGTAACTTACGACCATCGGGTACGGACATTCCTAGTCCTAATGGGTATTCAAAATTACATTCTAACCATATATAGGCAGTTCTGGTACTGTTGGGTAAATTATTATTAATCCACTAAGTACATCCATACCTAGTCCTAATTGGTACATACGAATAACCATTACATGCAATGTTGGTTCTATTTAGCACTAAACAACCCTATACAGACATCAGTTGTCCTATCGGGTATTAACTACCACCATGCACAGACAGCCCTAGTCTAATTTGATAGCATAGCCAATACCATTCCTAGTTCTATTTGATATTCAAAACCACCATACTTATACAGATATTGCTGGTCAGGCTGGGGACCCATAACCACTGGTAGGTACATTCATTCCTCGTCTCAATGGGTAGTCACACTTACCATGTTCTAATTGGGTACTCGTAACTGCTTATTGAAGTACATACATGCCCAGTCATAGTGGTGACTTACATATCCATATACAGACATTCCTGGTCCTATTTGGTACTCTAAACCACCATGTACAGGCATTATAGGTGCAATTGGGTACTCATTTCCACCATGTACATATATTGCTGGTCGTAAAGAATACTCATAACCATTAGGTTCAGACATTCTCGTTGGATACGGCCGATCATCAATTGACAACTCAGGCGCGCCATGTGGCTACATGCTTGGCCTTATTGACCACTCATAACATATGTACTACTCGAAACCTTCATGTACAAAATCAGTTGTCCGATTGGGAACTACCAACTACTAGGTGCGACCATTTGTTGTCATATTGGGTAATCACTACCCCGTGTACAGACTGTGATGTTCTTATTTATTACTCATACATACATTCCTAGTCATAGTGGGTACCCCAACTACCATGTACATGCATGCCTGGTCCTATTGAATACACAAAACCACAATGTACAGACATTTGTGACTGGGTTGGGCACTAACAACCACTAGGTGCAGTCATATGTTGTTCTATTTGGTCACTGCTACCACCATCTACAGGCAGTCCTGGCCCTATCAGGGATACATAACCACTAGATGCATACATTCATAGTCCTAGTCGGTACTCAAAACCACTATGTTCATGCATAAGTGGTATAATCGAGTCCTCACAGCCACTATACTCAGCCATTATTGGTCCCTGTGGGTACTGACTACCATGCATATACATACATTCCTGGTCGTATAGGGTGCCAATAACCATGATTAACAGACATTCCTGTTTAGGATAGATACTGAACATCATCATGTTAAGACATCTCGCAATCACTAGTTACATACATTATTGGTCTTATTGAGTACAGACAACTATTGGGATCACCCATTCCTTGTCCTATTGACACCATGTAGAGACATTCCTGGTCTTTAAAATTCAGCAGTGAGCATGCCTAACCCTCAGCTGTGACCATTTTTTTCATCAAATTGGGTAATCACTAACCCCATGTACATGAAGCATGGTCTAATTAGATACTCATATCGACTAGGTACATACATTTCAAGTCCTAGTGGGTACCCACAACTATCATGTCCCATGCATTCCTTGTCCTATTGGATACTCCAAACCACAATGTACAGACGATTGCAGACGGATTATGTACTAACAACCACAAGGAGTGGTCATTTTTTGTCTGATTGGGTCATGATTACCACGATGTACAGACAGTCCTGACTTTATTAGGTACTCATAAACACTGGATACATACATTCCTAGACTAAGTGGGTACCCATAACCACCATGTACATGCATAAGAAGTGTGATAAAGTACTTGCAGCTACAATACACAACCATTATAGGTCCTATTGGGTACCCACTACCATCATTTACTAGTACATGTACATACATTCATGGTATCATTTGGTATGCATAGCCACTATTCCGGATCCTGCTATGTACATACATTACTGGTCTTGTTGGGTACAGACAACCATTAGGAGCACCCATTCCTCATCCTATTGACGACTTAGTACCTAAGTAGAACATTCCTGGTCTTGTTAGGCAATCATAAACACTGGGTAAATGAGTCCTAGTCCATGTATGTATTCACGACCACCTTGCACATAAACTCCTAGTCGTATTAGGTACTCATAACCATTAGGTACATCCATCCTAGTCCTAATGGGTACCCACAACCACCGTGTTCATGCATACTTGGTTGTATTTGGTACTCATAACCACTAGGTGCATCAATTAGAGGGTACCCAATACCACTAGGTACAGGTATTTATGGTGCTTTAGGGTACTGACACACACCATGAGCAGACAGTACTACTGGATAAACACATCCATGGTCTTATAGGATGTGCACTATCATGTGGTATCTCATTTATTGCACTATGTGTACTGGCAACTAAAAGGTCGAGAGATTCCTGGTCCTCTTGGATACTCACAACCACCCAGAACAGCCATTCCTGACACAACCATGATGCACAGCCATTGTGTCACAAGGAATAGCTGTACAATAACATTTGAAAAAAAATGAATGTATATTTACCCCACCCACTCTTGTAAAATACATGTAAGTATAATTTAACACAATCCATACAAATGTTACTGATGCCAACTATAACATACATTGCAAACAAAGTGAAAAATGGAAATAGATTTCAAAATCATATTGTGAGTACTTGTAATTAAGTAGAACGGCTGTTTTCAATACTTTAGTCATTTTGGCGGCCATTTTGATGGCCATTTTCCATAATAGACCCACCTTTTGTGCATTTAAATGTTAAAATACATTTTTGGAATATGCCTTTATTGGTATTCACAATTGCAATTAAAATACAGTAAGGCACAATGTGTTATAGCATTATCAGTTAAGTGAATACATTGTTACAATTTGTACACCATTTAAAAGCAGGGGAGATAATCTTATTTTTGCTTTTCCTGCTGAACGCCCCAATGTCTGAAGTGCAGACTTTGGGAAAAGTATTGGTAGGTCAAAGCCTTTCATAATTACCAAAAAAAAAGATCAATGACACTGTATTCTGCCATTAAAGTGTACCGATTCTCAAAATTTGCACTTTTTCATGTATTTTTTAATGTTTTACCCCAAAAATATCCCATTTGCATAATAACACGGGACTAAAATTTTGCAGACTTAAACTATGAATTAATATCAACCCATGAAAGTGTTAAATTACAAAATAACTTACTAAATGTGATAGTAATAAACCAATTCCAGAAATTAACACTTTCGTTCATATTTTTAACGTTTTACCCCAAAAAATCTTAACGCCCCAATGTCTGAAGTGCAGACTTTGGGAAAAGTATTGGTAGGTCAAAGCCTTACATAATTACCAAAAAAAAAGATCAATGACATTGTATTCTGCCATTAAAGTGTACCGATTCTCAAAATTTGCACTTTTTTATGTATTTTTTAATGTTTTACCCCAAAAATATCCCATTTTGCATAATTACACGGGACTAGAATTTTGCAGACTTAAACTATGAGTTAATATCAACCCATGAAAGTGTTTAATTACAAAATAACTTACTAAATGTGATAGTAATTAACCAATTCCAGAAATTCACACTTTCGTTCATATTTTTAACGTTTTACCCCAAAAAATCTTAACGCCCCAACGGCCAAAGTGCAGACTTTGGAAAAATACTCTACTGGTCATACGCTTTCAGAAAAATATAGTGTCCGAAATTCCCTAGGGGGGGGGGAGGGTTTACCCCACTGGCCCATGGACTACTAACCTATTATTCTCTATTTATCTCTGTTTTTTACCACAATTTTCATTTTATTAAAAAAAGAAAAAAATGGTCTCCTGGTATAGTAATATTGACGTAAGTTATGTAATGAATCCAGGATCGATGTAATTTTGTACAAAGACAGTTGTATAATATTCCAAATCATCATAAATGTATTAAAACTGTGTGGAAACGTTATGTTTGAGATGATGTCTTGTCACCCCGAGAAAATAAAAAAAATGCGGGTTTTGTATAATTTGAAAACCAGCTCAGTGACTAGATAAGTTACGATACATTATACAGTGTTTTTGCACCAATGTTATATATGTACATAATGCAATATTAATAAATATATTACAGTAAAGAAGTATTCGTAATTTCATGAATTCCCAGTAAATTCATGAAACAAAAGAGGGAATATTTATTTTAAATGGCCACTATATTCACCGGATATCATGTTTTACGTCCCTTTTATAGATAGCCACCGGCTAGTTTTCAGGACGGCAAGGCTAATTGCCTGTGTTTCTTACCAGTACACATCTAGATGGATTCGAGACACACTATGCCTCCTAAATATCTGAAGCTCTCCAACCTGGGATCGAACCCAGGGCCTCAGATTCGCAGGCGGGGATACTATCCCTTACACTACGGAGGAATCCATTATATGATATGAAGGAAAATGCTATCCATTTGTTTAAGTACTCACAATATACACATGTGCCAATTTGCATGATTATATCACTGTTGGAAATGTCCTTATAACAGTAAATTCCGTGAAACCAGGGGTTATGGAAAAGTTGAAAAGCACCACATTTCGCCGCTTAGAATTTCGGTTGATTTTTTTTCAAAGTTGAGGATGATCCACCTATGTTCTAACACTTCTTTAAAAATGCGATATGTTATCAAGATTCATATTTCACGAATGTAATAGGAATTTCATGAAAATTACAAATTACACTACTTTACTGTAACATAATCATGCTTATTTTGGTGTTTTATATGATAATATGATAATCTGGATATACAACAGAAAAAGTAAATAGCGGAAAAAGATTTATTTTTATTTTGGTATACTTATTTGACAAGTTTTTAGTGTGTACAGTCAAATATATGATTTGACATATGCAATCGTAACTTGTAACATATCCATAATTTTATAATAAATTAAGAAATGAACGTGTTGTGGATTTGATAAATATTAAGGCAGTGCTGACGCAAAAAAAAAATTAAAAAAATTGTTGACGAGAATGTATCCAGCGAAAACGTACCCTGACCATAACGTACCCGAATTGACGGAAACGACACCACATGTCGACTAAAACGGAACAAAATTGACCAAAACGTACCCACATTGACATATTAAGATAAAACAAGAATCATGTCAAGATCATACAATGTCAATTATTACAATCGGGATATTGCTATTGGCAGAAACAGAAACATTTTTTTCGCTATTTACCCTTTTCACGAAAATATGTTTTCTGTTTTCGCATTTTAGTACTACCGCCAATGGAATAACGGTTGTCAATTTGTTTTGGTAATTCAGAAGTCAGTGACAATATTTGAATTAATACAATCAGAAAAACTATTAAATTACTAGTATGTGAACAATATAATGCACAACGCGAGAAAAAGGCCCTAAAGGTCAAACTTTTCGATTTGTGTTTTTTTCATTAAAAGTAACTATTAGATCTTTCCTCGTTTCAAAAATGTATCATTTATGGCTTTACCATGTTCCGTTTGGTTGCTATGGAGATTTAAAAATGCTCTTTTCAGGAAATGATAAAAAATACAGTAAATAATTCGCATTACATGCATTATACATTAATGATTATTTTAAGTTTGTTTTACCTACATCACCGCTTACTTTTTATCTTATAGAAGGTGATATCGATTAAGCTAGTTGTACAAATGAAAGGGTCACATATTTGGCATTTTGTGTTACTATAGCAACAAGCCTCAAACCAGGAAATTATCTTCGTACATGGCACACAGAAAATATGCTTTTGTATATAATTATTTACACTGCAATTCAAATCGAAAAAGGAAAAGAGCTTAACTCATTAGTACATACATACATTTATTTGGTAAATCGACATAATCAATGTCTTTGACCATTTACAATACAAAAAATGACGGTCAAGACGCGTCATACAATACAATCAAAATCAAAAGTTTATGAATACATAATATATACAAAACATGTGAGTAGTTATGTTTACTGTTGGACCTATGGAGCAGTTAAATCATGAAGGAATTGTTTTCTTTTTTTCGACGCTTCATTTATAAATTTGGAGGTAGCAGTTATCGTAATTTTGTTTTTTGAAGACATGATGCGAGTGAATTTTTGAATAGTTGGCCAGGAAGTGTTACCAAGATGTTTCTGTCTAATATTTTTATACAAGGCACAACACATGAAAAAATGATATTCAGATTCTACAGAATTGCATGTGCCAAATTTACATAATCGGTCGTGTCTATCGATACCCCTATGGCGACCCATTTCTATTATTGTGCATTAAAATTTAGTGAAATTGACTGTCGGCTGTTTTTACCGAAATTATAGTATAATCAACTTTAAATGTTAATCGGGGTTGATTTGAAATTTCAATTAATAGATTACTATGTATGTATGTACTACAGATTTAGGGTATTTTTCTAATCACATTATATAAGTTGGTATCCTAGCAACATGGCTGACACTTCGACTGTCTACAGATGTGTTTGATTAAAAAGTTATGTCATCAATAAAAGGTGCGATAAGCCGTTCGTAAGAAATATGCAAAGTAGCCGGTTTGTCACCAATTAAGCCGGATCCTTGTGATAGACAATCAGGAAGCCATTTACACGTCTGTGTCCCGAAAGGGTCATGTCAAATTGAGTAAATTATTGAAACAACTTTCAAAGTCCTTTTTCATTGGCTGAGACAAAATGTCTTAAATTCTATTCGACTTTTCCATTGGTTCGTATGGCTTACCAGAAGTTTCCTTGATGTAGGTTTCACTCCTAAGAGTCACAATTCATCTGACTCTTGAACTTAAAACTTGTTAAAAATAAAAGGAGGAAAACTACATACATCTTATTGTACTTTTAGGTAAGTCAGTTATTATGTACATAGCTATTTTTGTATCTGCTTAATGTTTTTCAAGTACATTGTTCATTATAATTATAACAGAATTGTTCAGAATTCAATGTGTAGGTTAATTATATTGTTCATTTTTAATATGTATGTTTTAACTATATTTGAAGTGTATAGTTTGTTTCGTTGGACTTGAAAAATGGGCATTGTTGAGTTAAGATTTTTAGACAATGAGTTGATGGGAAGTTAATATTGCGCTTTTCGCTCTTTGATGCGGTCGGTTAATATGAATAATTGGGTTACTAAAAGTAAGGGAGGTAATTATTGTATCAAGATGTCGTCAGTTAGAATTTATATTCGGGGAAACTTTGATGGTAAATTGTAAGTTATCTTTTGGGAATTAATGTTTTTTATATAAATTTAATGTAACAGGGTTATTTTTCTGAATGATTTAAATCGGTTATTAAATAAGTTAACGGGGATAATGTTCTCAGTAGAAAACTTTCAGCTGTATGATATTCGGATAAAACCTATAATTCGTATAACATTATAGTTTTAGAATCAAAGGTCTCATAGTATTTGATGTTTATCATTGGTATTGATGTTTGATATTAATTGTGTTATTGATATTTGATATTAATTGTTATTATTGATATTAATTGTTACTATTGATATTACATATATATTTGATATGGTTATCATTTATAAAATTACACAATTCATCTGACTCTTGAACTTAAAACTTGTTAAAAATAAAAGGAGGAAAACTACATACATCTTATTGTACTTTTAGATACAGAAAAACAATTCCCCAGTGTACAGAACGTGAGAATTCACGGTACACAGAGCACTCAAAGTTCACGACACAGAAAACGCAAGTTCACGGCAGAACAAACGTGAATCACGGCAGAACACGATTTCTAAGTTATGAGAGCTGGTTCTGAAACGCGTTAGTTGTATCCTCTGAGAGTCATTTTTAACATCTAAGTATTTTTCATATCCATATTCAGTTTTAAAAAGACTGTAATACCTAAGTTTATTTGTACTTTGAATGGATGTATTCCAGTTTTGAATGTATTGATCTCGTAATCGTTGCTTGAACATGGGATTGTAGTTAAAATCGGGATCAAAATGTAACCATACATTACTGAAACCAAGATTATCAAGTAGGGGTTTAATTTGGTGTGTCCAAGAGGAACTGTTCTGCCTGTTAAGTTGTTCGGTATAGATTCTATGCATGGGCATATTATTATTATTCATTATTTTTACCCAATATTTTAAGGCTCTTTCTTTCATGATTATAGACAATGGGTAAACACCCAGCTCGCCAAATACAGCGTTACTTGGAGTTTGTTTTCGCACACCTAAGATATTTTTGTAGAATTTAAGTTGTATTTTGTCAATTTCTTTGAAGTCATATATACCCCAAATTTCAGATGAATATAGTAATATGGGAACAACCATAGAATCAAACAGAGCTAATTTAGTCTTGGTATCTAGAGTTATTCTACTAAAGATTGAAAGCAAACTATTATAAGCCCTTAGAGCTTGGTCACATAGGGTTTTCACTGCATTTCTTAAGTTTCCCGTGTAGTTAAAATTTATACCAAGATAGCAAAAATTATCAACAATCTCAAGTTTTTCATTATTCACATACCATTCATAATTGTTTATTTGCTTTCGTTTTTCAAAAATGCAAATTTTAGTCTTTTTAGTATCTATTTTTAATCCCCAACTTCCCGAATATTGTGATATACAGTCAAGTTGTTTTTGCAGACTAAGTGGATCAGTCGTGAATAATACAATGCCATCTGCAAAATAAGCATGTACATACATAATTGCGTCAAATCGTTTGGAGTGAGATTATTGAGATCTATGGATTCACTTATATCATTCAAAAATAAAATAAACAGTAAAGGGGAGAGTGGTTCCCCTTGTTTTAATCCAATAGTGACATCAAAGAAGTCCGACATATTCATATTAGCGGATAGTTTGACACAAGATTTAACATTTGCATAAATTGATTTTAACATCTTAATCATTTTACAGCTAATACCTGAATTACATAATTTTATCCATAAAGCATCACGGATAACAGAGTCAAAGGCTTTTTCGTAGTCGATAAAAGCGCAATATAGTTTATGTTTATTAAATAGGACATTTTGGATGATAGTATGTAACAAAAATATACAGTCACTTGTACTATGGTTATCTCTGAAACCGAATTGCGATTCATTAAAAATGTCATTAGTTTCACACCATTGGTTAATTCTGTTTCTAAGCACCAGTGAGAAAATCTTAGCTAAAACATTTACGAGCGTTATTCCTCTGTAGTTACCCGGAATTGACATATCCCCTTTTTTAAAAATCGGTATAATGACCCCTTTATTCCATGACTCCGGGTAAACCCCTGTATCATAAATTTGGTTAAATATTATAACAAGATAGGGACTAATAAATGAACTTGAGTCTATGAAAAAGTCCGCTACGTTGTTTTCATAATCGCAACTTTTGTGTCTTTTAAGATTTCGTATCACTTTAATTATTTCCTCTAATGAAATTTTACAATCAAGTTCCTCAATATTGATTTGTTCATTATTTGTGACAGGTTCATCATCTAATGTAACGTCATTATGTTAGGTGTTAGACAGATTTTTAAAATATTCAGAAAACTCAGATAAGCTTATGTTATTTGAGTTTTTATTGTGCTTCCTGTTGAATTTCTTTACATATTTCCTCATTAGTAATTATAAGAGTTGCACTCGATATATGGTTGTCATGGAAACAAAACATTCAAAACAATTAATTATAATTAAGCCGTTATCCAGGAAACCGGGCTTAGTGACGTCATATGGTAATTAGGTAATAATAATTATAAAAGGCCCTCAAATGCGAAAAAAGTGATTCTCTTTGGATTTATTCTTAAGTACTTGGATAATAGGACGCACTCAAAAAATGGCTGCCAATCGGCGTCGGATAAACCTATATTTAACGTTGAATGTAATCATTACTTAAATGGTGCATATCCTTTCGGTAAAGTTCGTTAGCTGCTAATTATCTGCGCACAGCATGACGGCCAATTCAAATGATCGGATTATACAGCCTGCAATAAAGCATATCTTATCTATATCTGTACCCTTAGGCAATAATGCTTTTCTGTTTAGTGATGTCATTTGTTACATACATGGATTTGTTTTATAACAAGTTAAAGTTGCAGTGTGAAGTTAATTTACGCAATACAGGGTTATTCATATGCAAATGTGTCCACCAGGCGAGCCATTGGTGAACGAAAGGTTTTTAATGTTCATTCGTCCAGTAGACTACCGGTGGGCACATTATGAGAGACCATGCTTGTATACAGGGTTATTCATATACAAGGGTGCCCACCAGCGAGCAATTGGTGAAAGGTTTTACTGTTCATTCATCCAATAGACTGCCGATGGGCACTTTGCATATGAATGGGGGATCTTTGATATTACATAACACATGATTGCGAATCCAGACTGGACACGGTATGTTTTAATACGGGAATGTTGAACATTATATGTTGAATATACCGGGCTTGATTTGTATCTGCAATTAAAGCTATGAATTTAACTTGAGCAATTAAAGTTATGAATTTAACTTGATAGAAATAAGTGTCGACATAACTCTTAATTCAATCTCGAACTCAGATACTGAAATACTCATTAGTATGGCAGAAGGCTTCTCCAGTGGTAAACTGTATACTTTACAGCCGAAGAAAACAGAGGCGTTGAAAGTTCTCCCAAGTAACAGAAAGCAGCATATTAACGACCAACATTACCTTAATGGTGATCCGATCTCAAATACCAAAGTTAGCACATATTTATTCAGAAATAAGCATACGTACGCAGTTCATCTACAAAGACAACTTTAACAAGTTTATTCAAATACCGGTACTGTACATTTTATATCGTATTAAATTTATTAAAATTATGATGTTTATGAAATTAAATTTAAGAAATGCGATAAAACCTATGTGATACGTGTGGGGCGATAAATATTAATATTATGTAAATGATTTAAATTAAACTGAATGATTAATCCTTTCGATCTATGCGGATTAATAATCATGCCAAGTTAAACCCTGTGTGATAATTGTTTAAGCTTTGAAAGAATTACGTGAAAGGTATCTATAATTGGATTATACACCAAAGTATACACTCACGCCAAATACAGCAAAGGAGGATGAAGATGCAATAACAATAATTTATTTCAATTTGGAGATTATACTGATAGCTGGGTAACCCGCCAGAAATTTACAAAAAAATATACCAATTTATTCTAATTTATGCACTTATCACTGTTTGAAGAGTTTTCCCTTCTAAGCTCGGAAGGCAGTTGACTGCATGGATATAACAGGATACGAATATTAGGTATGCACCACGCATCCCTAAATTAACACAGCAAATGAGGACGATAAGAACTTTATTGAATTTCATTAATCTTTATATTTAATTCATTCAGGGTGATCGTATATGTATATGTTATAAGTTATTAACTCCTGTCCGCCAGCAACAAAGTTCAGACAAACTAATGTTAAAATCATGATTAATAAATCATTTGGCTGTACGCATTCATCAGAGAAAAGTGTCTACAACCTGGTACCTAAATTTATTGATGGTTAGACAGAATTTAATAATAATAATACTAGGTTCTATGTTAACACATGTACATAGATGCCATACACATGTACTTATATTCGTTTTACAGTATAATAAATTCACAACACTTACAAACGCATAATTCAAACAAATGAAGAAATCAATAAATAAACACTAAGACTTGATAGTAATCATTTAGAATGAAATCAATGATTCTCTCGAAGCCGGGGGATCATTGACCAATTTGGCAGGGATAAAACCGAATGGCCACGCACTATGTCGACTGTGTCAGTCGAACGAAAAAAAAGATCAGTGAAATGCCACAATGCCCAACAGACAAACTTTGCCGACACATTACACCACGTCAGGGAAACACACCGGATTAATCTACCTCCTATGACGGCTGTTCTCAGTTGTGAGGTCATCGCTAAGCGGCATCCGTATAGCCGAGACATCCATATAACGTAGGTTTTCCGGTAAACTTCGTATTAAAGTCTACGTTATGTTTCAACTCTATTCCTGAATATACTGTTTTTAGTATAAAAATGCTATTTAATTATATATCATTATGGTAAACATATTGACAATTTACACACATTTATTCTATCTCATCAACATCTGTATTATAATAAATAAAGACAATACTGTAGTATTCGTAATTTTAGTAATTCGTACATCTTAAGCCGGATTGATTACTTGCCCCAATGTCTTTTCTACACAGATTAAAATTTATTCGTAAAATAAAAAGTATTGCTCTGTCCAGTGACGTTTTACCTTTTATTTGGATAATAATACTTTGTAAACTTGATTACTTGACTTGAAAAACTCAGACAAATTCTAAACTCAGAATCTTGTTGCAGTTTTTATTGATTTGGACTGAGCAAATCGATAATTTACAGAAAATAACGAAAATGGAACTTAAATAATTTTATGAAATAAACACTTAGGCTACCATACGCATGAGTTTTAATAGTTTATTCGGGTAAAAAACTGATAAAAATACGTTTGTTTCCGGTCAATGTTCTGTGCATCGAATGCAGAAATGATCGAAGCTAACAAATAATATCAATTTAATGTCATGAATTGTGGGTTTTTTTGGATTGATTTTTTGTGAAATTGCATCTCACTGACGATGTGTTAATTTTGTAACAGCTCCATAACTAATTTGGCAACAAATTAACATTTACATTGTCGGGAAAACATGCGCTTATATGAAGCGTAATTCATCTGTTGAGACACGTTTACGCTGAATTCGGCGCGCTCACGTTTGCGTCGTTATCTCAAAATGACGTAACGTCGCTTAAGGGCCATTTTCTCGCGTTGCGCATCAATTATTATATCATTCAAAAAGGGTTGTACAGACGCTTAAAATGCTCTCCAAGAAAAAAAAGAAATAACAATAAAAAGTTTCAAACATGAATGTTTCAAACAAAAATTGTACTTATATGCTTTGTGATTCAATATTAAATTTTAGAAATGACCGAGCAGTGAAGTTGTTGTTATTTTCTTTTTTTCTTTGTATTCACATTGAGACAATTAAGAAAGGGTACTGGCCTATTGGGTATACATGTAGTTTAAACAGCAGACCAATATGTTGATTGACCTAGATCAACAATATTTGCAGACTGTATACCCGGGGTGTAGACGTGGTGCTACATTTGTAGGTATACAAAATATTGCATTTAGAGACATCATTTAGATGTAGATGTAGGTACTAGGTATCCAATATATTTGATAAGCAAACCTAGATGTTGATGTATTTCATTTATTTACCAGGATGTAGATCTAAATGATAGATCTACAACAAAATCATTTGTAAACCCGTATGTAGATATTTTTCATCTGCAGACATGGTTTTAGATCTAGGTGTTAGTTCTACAAAGTATTTTATTTGTAAACCTGAGTGTAGATCTAGGTGCTCTGTCTGCAAAATTGTTCATTTGCAGACCTGAGTGCAGACTACAGACCTGGGTCTGCAAAATATTTCATTTGCAGACCTGTGTGCAGACTGCAGACCTGGGTCTGCAAAATACTACATTTGCAGACCTAAGTGCAGACTGCAGACCTAGGTCTGCAAAATATTACATTTGTAGACATAAGTGCAGACTGCAGACCTGGGTCTGCAAAATATTTCATTTGCAGACCAGAGTGCAGACTGCAGACCTGGGTCCGCAAAATATATCAATTGCAGACCTGAGTGCAGACTACAGACCTAGGTCTGCAAAATATTACATTTGCAGACCTAAGTGCAGACTGCAGTCCTGGGTCTGCAAAATATTTCATTTGCATACCTGAGTGCAGACTGCAGACCTGGGTCTGCAAAGTATTTCATTTGCAGACATAAGTACAGACTGCAGACCTGGGTCTGCAAAATACTTCATTTGCAGACCTGAGTGCAGACTGCAGACCTGGGTCCGCAAAATATTTCATTTGCAGACCTGAGTGCAGACTGCAGACCTGGGTCCGCAAAATATTTCATTTGCAGACCTGAGTGCAGACTGCAGACCTGGGTCTGCAAAATATATCATTTGCAGACCTGAGTGCAGACTGCAGACTGCAAACCTAGGTCTGCAAAATATTACATTTGCAGACCTAAGTGCAGACTGCAGACCTGGGTCTGCAAAATATTTCATTTGCAGACCTGAGTGCAGACTGCAGACCTGGGTCTGCAAAATACTACATTTGCAGACCTGAGTGCAGACTGCAGACCTGGGTCTGCAAAATATTTCATTTGCAGACCTGAGTGCAGACTGCAGACCTGGGTCTGCAAAATACTACATTTGCAGACCTGAGTGCAGACTGCAGACCTGGGTCTGCATAATATTTCATTTGCAGGCCTTTGTGCAGACTGCAGACCTGGGTCTGCAAAATACTACATTTGCAGACCTAAGTGCAGACTGCAGACCTAGGTCTGCAAAATATTTCATTTGCAGACCTGAGTGCAGACTGCAGACCAGGGTCTGCAAAATATTTCATTTGCAGACCTGAGTGCAGACTGCAGACCTAGGTCTGCAAAATATTACATTTGCAGATCTAAGTGCATACTGCAGATATGGGTCTGCAAAATATTTCATTTGCAGACCTGAGTGCAGACTGCAGACCTAGGTCTGCAAAATACTACATTTGCAGACCTAAGTGCAGACTGCAGACCTAGGTCTGCAAAATACTACATTTGCAGACCTAAGTGCAGTCTGCAGACCTAGGTCTGCAAAATATTTCATTTGCAGACCTGAGTGCAGACTGCAGACCTGGGTCTGCAAAATATTTCATTTGCAGACCTAAGTGCAGACTGAAGACATAGGTCTGCAAAATACATTTTCAGATCTGAGTGCAGACTGCAGATGTACGTGCCAAGTTCAGGCTACTTTCTCTTAGTTGTGATGATTGTCTTATATGTAGTGGTTGTACTGTATGTTATATTAATTTCGTACATGAAGCCTCTGATCCATTTACATTTAATGACAGACTGTATGACCAATATATAGAGGTTGTACTGCATGTCAACAATAGAGGTTGTACTGCATGTCAACAATAGAGGTTGTACTGCATGTCAACAATAGAGGTTGTACTGCATGTCAACTATAGAGGTTGTACTGCATGTCAACAATAGAGGTTGTACTGCATGTCAACAATAGAGGTTGTACTGCATGTCAACAATAGAGGTTGTACTGCATGTCAACTATAGAGGTTGTACTGCATGTCAACTACAGGGGTTGTACTGTATGACCACTATAGAGGTTGTACTGTATTACAACTATATAGGCTGTACTGTATGACCACTATATAGGCTGTACTGTTTGACCACTATAGAGGTTGTATTGTATGACCACTATATAGGCTGTACTGTATGACAACTTTAGATGTTTTACTGTATGACAACTATATAGGCTGTACTGTATGACAACTATAGAGGTTGTACTGCATGACAACTATAGAGGTTGTACTGCATGACAACTATAGCGGTTGTACTGAATGACAACTATAGAGGTTGTACTGCATGCCAACAATAGAGGTTGTACTGCATGTCAACAATAGAGGTTGTACTGCATGCCAACAATAAAGGTTGTACTGCATGTCAACAATAGAGGCTGTACTGTATGACAACTATTGAGGTTATACTGTGTGACCGCTATAGACGTTGTACTGTATGACCGCTATAGAGTTTGTACTATTTGACCACTCGAGAGGTTTACTGTATGACAACTATAGAAAGTCGCGTTAATGGCTGTTGCAGGTGCAGGCCCATTGATCTGCAATATCATGCCATCCTACAAATATTTGGCTTGGCAGCGATTTTCGGAGTATTTCTTCAATTCCGGAAGGACTTTACGTTTGTTAAGCTTGGCAGTAACCATTGGCCATTTCATACATAATATTTAATGGCAGAAACTTGGTTTATTTTGAAAAAAGGTGTACATTTCTACTGGCGTCCAGTGTGCGTTTTGCAATGCATACTTTTGTTCTGTCTTTGCTGGCACATATTTGTTTATGGATATGTCGCATGGTGACAAAATGAACCCGTATGTCGTCTATGGTCACTATATACGCAAACGTTGTACTTTTTTTAGCTAGAAACTGGTTTTAACTATTTTGCAAGGGCATATGTGCATATGTATTAAGTTTTGTAATATGCTTGATAATTGTATGAATAGCTCCTAATGATGTGCCAACACATTTAGCTACTTGCCTAATTGTAAATACCAGTTTCCAAAAAAATAATCATTTAAGCATTAGTATACACGAGTAGACAGTATTAATTTGCGTATTGTTACAGCTACACTGGACGGATTTTAAAATGTGAGGCATCACATTTAAATCTAATAAAATGATCTTTGATATACAGCTCCCTATTTTATTCATTGATACAAGTAAGATATAGCATCACTTGCATTCCAATCTTAATAACCCTCGTATCCAGGACAGCCAGGATGGACATTTGATGGACAGCTACATTGGACAGTTGGTATATTTATGATATTAATGACACTTTAAATGATGGAGAGTTGAACAATTATAGGAATGTACAGCTAGGATGGACATTCAGAATGGACAGCTACATTGGACAGTTGATATAATTATGATATTCACATAGACATGACTATCAAACAATTATAGAAATGGCCACGCATAATTGACATGCTGAATGGACAGCTACATTGCACAGTTGGTATATTTGTGATGTAAATGCAACTATCAAAGATTCACAGTTGACCTATTGTAGGAATGGACAGCTAGGATGTACAGGGTGTTAAAAAAGTTCGTTCTCAATGTTTGAGTTTCAATATTTTATTTTTCTGACATAAGAAGACTGTAAAATTCCCAGGTCGAAATCCAGACGAGTATACCATTGTTCTAATCTCACTGACATTAAATGAATCTATTAGAGTAAGACATTAAAGTTGTCTACTGAGAACATAGCTAAAATTAAACTTTATATGAATTTAAATTTTGAGAACAAACTTTTTTAACACCCTATACATTCAGAATGGACAGCTACATTGGACAGTTGGTAAAATTGTGAGATAAATACAGACATGACTTTCAAACAATAAATGAAATGGACAGCCAGAATGGACATTCAGAATGGACAGCTACATTGGACAGTTGGTAAAATTGTGATTTAATTACAGACATGACTATCAAACAATTTTAGAAATGGACAGCCAGAATGGACATTCAGAAAGGACAGCTTCATTGGACAGTTGGTGTATTTGTGATACAAATACAGACATGACTATCTAACAATTATAGGAATGGACAGTCAGAATAGACTTTTAGAATGGACAGCTTCATTGGACAGTTGTATATTTGTGATATAAATGCAACTGTTATAGATGGACAGTTGTACAATTATAGGAATAGACAGCTAGGATTGACATTCATAAAGGACAGCTACATTGGACAGTTGATTATTTGTGATATAAATACAGACATGACTATCAAACAATTGTAGGAATGGACAGCCATAATGGACATTCACAATGGACAGCTACATTGGACAGTTGGTATATATGTTATATAAATTCAACTATCGAAGATGGATAGTTGAACAATTGTAGGAATAGACCCGTGTATTCTAAGTGATTGGAAGTATAGCTCATCTATGCCCGTATATACTAAGGTTTTGAACGTTTAAACCCTTTTTGAACCCATACATTATAATGAATTTGTGGTTGATAAATGCCAAGTGCCAATCAAATAAATAGACAATAATAGGTTAGTGCCAGTCGCTGAATCTGCTCAGTAAGGGGATCAAACTCGGGAGTATATTGTCACTCTTTCATTAACCAGGGCGCAACGTTACGTTCGTTCCGTGACTTCATGATAAACAACGACGTCAGACATCTCGATAGACGTCGTGTAGACGCAGGTAAGTCGAAATAAATAACCGATCAACCACCAGCTCATTTAGATTAGGAAAACCTCACCCCGGGCACGGAATTGCAACCGGTGGCTCTCATATAAGAAAAAGTCCGTCAGATCACGTGGTAAGGTAACGGATTATCACTAGTCACATGACCAGGTGACCGATTATAGCTAAGTTTAATCCACACCCCGTTAACAGGCAGATTTTGCCAAAAGTGACTACATGAACAGCGATAATACCCCGCAGAAATATTTGTTCTTTCTTTATCTATCCGTGTTTTACACGATTTTATATGCACACATTCTAATGGTTTGAAATTAGCCCTACCCATGATCGGCTCCGACATGCAGCATCATCAGTCCGTCAAAATGATCCTACCCAGGTAAATAGTCCTTCTTGCTCAGCAATTGTATCCTAGGACTAAAAACACGAGAAATTTAACGTTAAATTTCGCATGTCCTTAAATTTCGCTTGTCCAAAATTGAGACATACATGCGAAAATTAAGACGATAATTATCGCCCGAAAACTTTCGCGAAGGTGTTAAATTTCGCTAGTACAAGTGTCTCTCTCCATGAGAAGAGGCGATAATTATCGCCTCCGACGCGATAATTATCGCCTGTTCACATGTTAGACATGCGAAATTTAACGTGGCCCGAACAGGATTCCGTAGAATCTAGTGTTCTCCTTAATCGTATAAAGGTATTTGGAGGGAAAATAGGCTTGGGTCTGCAAATAGCGACAGGGCCGGGTACGGTGGGCACGTTGATTTCAGTGATAACGCCTTACAAAACATCATAATTTACTTATCGAAGCAACGTTTACCGTCGAAAAACAGGCAGGGGTATCACTTCCGTTCTATATGTTATCCCCCATTGAACAAGGCTGGCCAGTAGAGCCCTAACGTGTCATAGTTGTAAACAGACGTTTAATCCTCCTGATTGGATAAAAGTAAAACATAATTTACATAGTAAATATAAATAAATTAACATTTATATAGCGCAAACACTATTTAAACATATTCTATTGCGCTTCACAATTAGATGACACACTAGGATTCTAGAGCTTGGATTTAGTCATAAACAGTGGTAAATATTTTTATTAGTGTTAGTGTTTCTTAATTTGCTTTTTATTCTATTTTATGAATGCTATGAACATACGTGTACACATTAGACTATTGAGTGTTTCTTTAGATACCCAATTTATATGAGCAAGTCTCTAGGAAATCCTGCTATTTTGAAAAACTAACGGTTTTGAGATTTCCATAATAAAAAATGTAAACAATGAAGCAAAATTTGAAATAAATTGGGTTAATATTCGGATTTTAAAGGAAGTTATAGATCAAAGATCTAAACACACAGATTGGACACTCGATTAAAATGTGGGAGTAAATGCAAAATAGCATGCAGCAGATTCTGTTATTTTGCATCAAAGGTTTTGTTTGTCATTCTTTTTTAATAACCAATGTCTCATTTTGAAGAGCTAAGTTTCTTCTATTGTATGAGGTAACTTGTGGTAGGGTGACTATTGCCAAAAAGTCCTCTATTTTAGGAGTAGGTAGGACCTGTCTGTTAACAAGACATGTCATACATCAAAATGTTCGGGTAAGTCCATAGTATCTGAGACTGCCGGAATAAATTGCCAAAAGTGGTGGCGTTCCTAGAAATCCAAGACGGCGTCCAAGATGGCCACCTTTTTGACAGTATAAGCTTAATATTAATGTTATGAAAATATCAGGAATATGATGCAACTTTTTGAAATAACTTTACTTAACTGTTATAGACACAGCAAAACTCTTAATCTTAGAATATTCAAAGGTCATTGTCAAGGTCATTTACAGGTAAAACCAATATAAAAATGGCTTAAAACGCGTTTTCACCTGGTATCTGTTTGTATAGCATTTATTTACAAAAACTATCCCAATTGATCATTTAAATGAAGGTTTACATTCAGCAGTTTAAATAAAACTACTTTGGAACACATTGGCATTCAAATAATGGAGATATACAGTATATCTTGTACTACGTGCTTTTTTGTACAAGAAATATGCACTCATGTATTCTGAATTGTTTACAACAGATGTCTGTGATAAAAATGTTTATTATTATGATACATCTATATTGTTTTTCATCTTTTTTTCCTGGTCCTCACCACCCTTTTACAATGTATGACAGCAGGTATATACACTAATTTATAGTCACATAAGGACATTTTGATATGAATCAGTTTTTGTTCTACTTTCGTGGCCACCTCACCTGAAAAAGAACTGTTTTAATCCTGCTTAATGCTATACAAGGGACATTTTATATTACGGCGGCCACCTTGGACGCCATCTTGGATTTTGCTGGTGAATTTCAGACACGAATGATATTTTTTTAATGCCAATATAGATATATCATAATAATAAACATTTTTATCACAGACATCTTTTGTAAAACTTTCGGAACACATGAGTACATATTTCTTGTATAAAAATGGTGGATGGGGTAAGAAAAGCACATAGTACAAGATATACTGTGTATCTCCATTACTTAAATGCCAAAGTGTTCCAAAGTAGTTTTAATTAAACTGCTGAATGTAAACCTTCATTTAAATGATCAATTTAGATGAAGATACCAGGTGAAAACGCGTTTTAAGCCATTTTTACATTGATTTTACCTGTAAATGACCTTGACATTGACCTTTGAAGATTCGAAAAATGTTTTAGTTAAAAAGATTTTTGCTGTGTCTATAACAATTAAGTTATTTCAAAAAGTTGCATCATATTCCTGATATTTTCATAACATTAATATTAAGCTAATACTGTTAAAAAGGCGGCCATCTTGGACGCCATCTTGGATTTCTCGGAACGCCACCACTTTTGGCAATTTATGCCGGCAGTCTCAGATACTACATACTTTGCCGAACATTTTGGTATATGACATGTCTTGATAACAGAGAGGTCCTACCCCAACTTTTTTTCTTGGGATTGCCACCCTACCATTCGCGGTTTTTTCTACTTCTTATATAATTCAGAAAATTATTATTGAATGAGGCAAATTGAGTATTTTCTTGTAAAATTTGAATTTCAAATAAAATGAGAGTTAGTCAAGCTCTTTGAGGTCTTTTGTTTTATTCCTTGACAGATTTCAATAAATGAGGTATCTTTGTAAAGCTCAATAATATACGAGAGGCGTTCGAATTAGAAAATGTGTTTATATCTGGATTGTTTTTAATTTCTGGAACCATTTACCATTCCGCAATAATTTTTTGAAAGGAGGAGGGACGATAAGGGGTGATTTTGGCCCCACTTCCAATTTTTATGAACTTTTTATCATTCAAAGGTATGCATATCCAGTGAAAGATTTTAATATTTTTATACATTTTTTTTCATTTTTGTTGCCATGGCAACCATTTCTTTAAATTACACAAAAATGCCAAAAATGCGTATTTTACATGGTACTTTTGTGAAAATGTTGTTGATGAAAGACCATACCTCATTGAGTATGATTCAAATATTTATTTCTTCATTTTCATGTTTGGTTGCCATAGCAACCATTTATTGTTTTAACTTAAATATGTTGAAACAAAGTTTATAAGACATCTGATTTTTTATAAGTGATGTCAATGATATACACAACATTCAATCGTATGGTTCAAATTATTGATGTTATATTTTATTGATTTTGTTGCCATAGCAACAACTTCAAAAATCTCAAAAAATGCCCAATTTTCAGTTTTCCCTTATTTTTTGTGAATGTACCATAATGAAGGACTTGATATCCCTGCATATTAAACAGACATGATTTATTCATTCTAATTCCTTATCGTTGCCATAGCAACCATTTCTAGAAAACAACCAGTACGTGGAAAATGACCATATATCACATTTATGACTTATTATGTAACTGCATGTATTATGTCAATGAAAAACATTTCTTCTTTGTGTCCCTTTTCATTCATCTGCTATGGTGTTTTCTGTTGCCATAGCGACCATTTCTTTAAATTTGATAGAATATGTAGAAAATTGTGGTACTGCATGCCAACAAAACACAAGTTGAAAGTATAGTGTTTATCTCTATGTAAAAGTTCTTGTTGTAGTAAGTGTTGCTATTAATATATCAGCATATAACTGGTGTGTTGAAGTCACATTAAAACTGGTTACTGGTATTTTTGCAACCTTTTAGTGAGTTATTGTGATAGTCAATTGGTCTAACATGTTCATTTTTTTGCATTGCTAAGTGAAATACAGTACATATTTGAATCCCACTTCCCATTACAGGTGCATAGTATTGAAACCAGACTGATCAAGCTACTGTCTATGGAAGAATAATTGACCTCCACTACATAATTATGTCTGAAATATTTTTTCAAATCTTTGTGTTTGTCACTTAAGTGTGTGTGATTACAACAACCCTCCTTATTCTTTGAAGAGTCAAGCTAAAAACAAGTAAAACTGTATTTCATTTTATTTTTTTATGAAAAAAATGTCAATAAAAAGACAAACACTGTCAAGTAAAACATGAACACTTTAATATTATGGTAATTGTCACATACTCCCAAAACATCTTTTTTATGTATTTGTACATAAAATGATCACATGGAATTACAGAGCCAGAAAGAGGCATATATTATAAATGTTAGAGAACATGCAGTTTAATCTTATTACTGGTTCACTTGTAAAATAGCAAATGGGACAATATCACATTGCAATTATTGTCACAGCAATGAAACCAAATAATCTAGTTGTTTAATCAGGCATTTTAGTTGAGGTTTAACATAGGTGTACAGCATAAACCCATGTAAATGTTGATTCTGAATTAAGACTTATACAGTCTTTTTTAAATTCAATTAATTCAGCCACTGTAAGATTAGTGATAAAGCAGTATAACTGGTCAACTTGATAGTGAAGACCATCCATTCAAACAATTAATAAACAATGTAGCACTATAAAACAAGTTTACCTCACTTACAATCATCCTCTTTGATACAATCAGCAAAACATTTAGGACAAAATTGTATTTTTTGATGATTTACTCTTATTCAATTTCAATCCTACTCAATATGAAACAGACTTAATTGTTCATATGGCAACATAATTATTGCAGTTTTACTGCATATGTGCATGTATATTAATTACTATAAATGCATAATATACAATTATGTTATACATGTATTTGATTATGAATCACAATTAATAAATAAACAAATTAACACTAGTAAGTTAACTCAACAATTAACATACATTATATGTTAAGTAATGTTATATACATCTATAGGAAATAACATTAAACTATTACAATGTAACAAGTGAAGAAATAAACATAATCCATTGTAGTATCAATTAGATGAAGAAGTCCACTTTTGAAAAAGCAAAATCAAAATGCCCAGGTTATGTAAGGACATTGTTTGCTACCATTAACTAGTACTATAGCTGTTATTAATACTCCATTAGGGTGATAATATCAATATTACCTTAACAAAAAGTTATATGACTTAGACAGAAAAGAGCTTTAACTGACAACAAACAGTTTTTACATGGCAAATTGAACTAAACACTAATAGTTCCAGTCTTATATACACACTGTAGTGCATCAGTACAAAGATCTAAACGCATGTATTTTTTAGATCTTTGATAAGTACAATTTCCAAGTTATATAAAGCACAAAAGTCAGGAACATTCAATTTGAAAGAAGTCCTATTGCAAGCAACAAACAGTTGAAAATTGAGTTTGTCATTTTTGATTTGTAAATTATATAAAGTTACTTGCTAATGATAAGTTCTACAAACTACACCCATTCTGATGGCAGCAAAGACAGCATGATCAAGTGAACTTTGCTATCCAAACAAGAATTGAGGAATCTGACATGAACATGTATATATGACACAATTTAAGTTTTAATGGGTTTATGTGCACGTGCACAGTTCTGGTGAGTGTTGTATTTCCTATCCGATTTGTTATAATCTTTACAATACTGGTCACATGCACAGTTCAGTTCTATTGAGTGATGCCTTCCCTGTCAGATTTGTTATAACCATTCTACAACACTGGTCACATGCACAGTTCAGTTCAGTTCTATTGAGTGATGCCATCTCTGTCAGATTTGTTGTAACCATTTTACAAAACTGGTCACATGGATGATGAACAGTTCTGTCAGATTTGTTATAATCTTTTTACAATATAATCTACTCATTATACTGGTCACATGCACATTTCAGTTGAACTTTGGTAGCCTTGACAAGTGTCTGAAAAATACAAAATAAAGATCTACTTTGAATTATGAACAGTGTAAACTTATTACATCTTTAGTATTTCAATCCATAATTAAATAAAAATAATAAAAAAATCGGCTCGATGGAGCTTTGAACCACGACAGTCAAGGTGGTGCGCGAGTAGCTTTACCACTCGGCTATAGACATACTATTGCCAGTCACTCCTTAATAATAATTCATTCCTAATATTACAGAGCAATTGACCAACGACAACACGATTAAGGATCGTTTTATGATATGCTTTGAACAAACGCGTTAGATAAATCACACCAATGCTGAACCAAAGCAAACAGTATTTTAGACCATGCATTGGTGTACAATCTGACGCAGATCACCGTCCGAATCTGGTCTCACTCTCACCGTGAATGTTAGAAAAACTGGTTCACAAAACCGACACTGTATAGGTTTAGTTTACGTTATAATAAGTCTGGTATCCCTTTATTGTAATTCATATATTAACAGGCTCAAATCTCGTCAATTTCAATGGGAATTTCAGACATTATTTTGCAGACGAAACGTGTGCAAAACGGTGTTGATTCAATGAAAGTCAGAAACACGATAGAAATTACTCTAGTAATAAATTAAAAATGTTTACTTACTTACTCGCACAGTAAAGTATTTTGACGATATGAAAATGGAATCTGGCTGATGGATGTTTGTTTATTGATCACCCGACCACCTGTCAAACTGAAAGTAGGTCGTCGCTAAGAAGGTGCGCGATGTTTGTTTACTTAGTTATATTCGTCATCAAATTGCTTCGTACCCACTCGTTGGTTCGTGTTTTAATTCATTTATTTCGATTAGTCAACCCGGTTTCGAACTCATTTTTTGTACAAATAAGTTTGGTCAAACATATCTCAACTAAACTTAGCAAAAAGATTGACTTGTCATGATATTTAACGAGTATTTGGCTGATTTTAGAGGTGGCGGTACTAAAAACCAGTGGGTTACGGAATTTGAGCTTTTTAAAAAGCTAGATACAAGCACGGCTGTGTACCAATTTCATACTTTGTACAACGATTTGTTTTTAAAATAACATCATTTGTTCGCAATATGAACTTGGTACACAACTGTGCTCGTATCACACTTTGTGTTTTTTTGGCGATATTTCGGTCAAAATTGCCGATTTTGGTCATTCTGGGGGCCCAAATAGGCCCCATATGCAGTCATAATGCAAGTATAAATACATATTAACGTGATTAACTGACAGTTTAGACATTGTTTCGTTTATATATGCAAAGAAAAACGTCCCATCGGCGATATTATTTTTTTAAAAATTCTTTGGGCCTAAAACACCCCTTATCGTCCCTGCTTCTTTCAAAATACATGTAATTTGATTATCGGACTGTTGTTTCTGTTGTCTTTTTCAAGGCTTATGCTAAGGTCACATTTGCCCCTACGAGCTCCTTACGAGCACCAAACGAGTTGATTTTGGCAAAATCGCACAGCGTCCGTACGGAGCCCGTACGGACACCGAAGACTCGTACGAGTACCGTACGGATTTTTTTTAACTCGTAGGAATATCGTACGGATATCGTTTGAGTGCATCTCTATAGATCGTTCGTGGTCCGTACGAGCTGTGACCAGACGCTAAGAACATACAAAAAGATTATATTAAGTCAGACAGGGAAGGCAGCACTCAACCTAACCAGCCGAGCACAGAAAACATTAAAAACACACAAAGCACAATGCCCAACTACACAAGCGCAGATCCACCCAAGTCCAAGCTGTCGAAAAGTACAATAAATTATAACTAGCTGAATAACCCACTAGAAAAGATTCAGCAACCAAAAGGTGGAATGCCTACGCTGAATGACCTAGTTACAACAGTAAAACTGCTGAACTACATAGTTTTAGCAGCCTTTAGTCTCAAAAGTTAAATAACAGTATTAAAACGTTGAAAGGCCCGTATAGTCGTATGACCTACTTTCAATAGTAAAATGACGTAATAGAAACGTAAACCCGTTTGGATTTCAAAAATTGTGAACTCGTACGAGTTGATAAATGCGTACGGATATCGTACCAGCTTTGTAACCGTAGCATTATAAGTAAGAGACACTGCGATTTTTTACAAATAACTGTCCATTAAAACTTCATTTCGGGAAATAATCTTATTCCATGACTATTATGCCGTAAATAATATAAATGCATTCCATAACACATGATTTGTTGTACATGATTGTCATTTTTGTACAAAATAAGATCATTTTAAAGTCGCGAAAATAGGTGTCAAATTCAACCCAAAAAAGCATGCTATTTATCAATGAAAATTTTTATTAGTTTAATTCGCTTGAATTTGGCATATTATATATGGACGTATGCCGTAGACCACCAACATAATTTCTGGAAATAATTTGCGAACAAAATAGAATTGATATGAAGTTATTGGTGCGTGAACCAACAGTGGTCTCCCTTGTTTTTGACAATTTTATTTTGATTAAAAGTTCTGATGGAAACATAGGGTTTCAGTAATCGTATTGTATATTGCAGTTTAATGAATACCGATATTTACTTTTCTAAACCAATACTGCAAAGATGACACAACTTTGGCTTAAAATGAACATAAGGCCAGTGTACTCGAGTATACCATCTTCTAAGTTCAATAAATTACTGAATTGTTGGCGAAAAGCTATGAAATTTTTCAGGGCAAAGGGCAAGGACATTACATATCGAACAACCTTCGTATCTAGTGCATAGAATTATAGGTTTTTGCCTGTGTTCATTAAAACAGGAGATACAAGGTTTTGAAAACAAACGAGATTTCGCGAAATTTCAAAAGCTTGCTGCGAGAGATTTTGAGATTTGGTATATCATTCAAATCTTTTGAAAAAAATATAGAAAAATATTTTATCGTAGGACTTCAAAATTGGTGTGTTAAAGCAAATATAAGGGAATCCCCCAAGTAATACCTATTATTTATATGAATTATATAATACATGTTTAACCTCTAAATACATGAGCCGTTCTTCAGAAACAAGTACAAATCGGTATTTACTAGATACATGCAAACGAATAAAAGTATGGTATTTTGCGGTTCAAATACATAAACTTCAAAATTTATAGCGTTTGGTTGTTTCTTTTTCTTCATCCTACGTACAATACTTAAGATCGTCACCAAGTTGAGTTGGTCGGTGAATACACAATATGCGTAGCCTAATCATGCGGTCATCTTCATTCATAGTTTAGAAAGAAAATATCTCAAATAGCGACATATCAAACTGTTATTTGAATAAATTAATTAGCATATATTAATATGATCTTTGTATACATTTCTAGAGAAATCCCCAAATACATATTCGTCTGCTTAATATGGTCGTATAAGTTTTGGTGTAATTTGCATAATTAAATTTGCAATTATAAAGCACTTTCACGTTGCACATTCGAAATCGCACGGTGTGAATATCGATAATAACCTATGTATACATAACACGTTATTAATTTCCAATTCTAACACGATCTGCGGATTAATCGTTTAAATATAGAGCGGACCTAACAATGATTTATTACCCCCATAAAACATAGCCCAGTATCACGTGACATATTTATGCATGAATGAACGTAAACTTTATAGTGACAAGGCGAGTTGCACGAGAATCCAGTGTTACAGCTATGACGCATCTATTTTTAGAAACTCCAATATACTCTAGAAACCAAGTTTTATTAAAGCTTCTGATAATCAATTCATTTATATTTTTCATTTTATGAAATCGATACCATATACTCGTGTTATTAAAATTGTTTCAATGTTTAAAATGTGGTATTTCCTTCAGAAAATTACGAAGGTCGTTTTCATTAACGAGGGAGGTAATTGTACCAGATAATAAGCCACTCAATTTCAGCGTGGAATTATGTTCAATGTCAAATGGGTGAAAATGGAATGCGCGCAGTTAAATAGTGTGGGATATTATCGTATTTAGAATCGAAATAAAAACTCTGTTCTTGTATATTGTCGGTGAATAAAACACGGGCACTCGTTCGGATGCGGAAAATTAAATCACTCGTGCTACGCACTCGTGATTTAATTTTTCCGCATCCGAACTCCTGCCCGTGTTTCATTCACCGACAATAAACTCGAACAGATTTTTATTTCTTAAGCAGCTCCGAGTTTTAAACAAGTTACAAGACACAATCACTTGCTATGAGGAAACAACATTCAATTGAGACTCATCACACTTAAATAAGAGTACTGGTAAGCTTGGGTCTCAGTTAAATGTGGTCAGATAATAATTTGTAAGTTTCCTCGTAAAATAAGGTCTTTATTATTAGTATTATTATTATTGTATTTAACTTAATACATTGATCACGTGATATCATTAACTTAAGAGTGAGATGCATGGGTATCCATGGTAGAGTTACATCCGAATGTGCACAATTAAACTCTAAACTACGGAAGCCGGAAACTACCATTCCGTCTATTACGTATTAGTGCGTACGCTAAGACAGTGGATATAATGTACATAAAGCTCTTGGGAAATTCACACAAAACAACATAAAGCAACAACTAAACTTTGCAGAATCATGTTAATATAGTCAGCCTATGCATGCTATAGCAGTTTGCTCAGAAATGAATGATAGCTGAATTGGTAATTCCACCGGCATTGAAGACGAAGATCACGTTATCTGTCGGTTTACTTACTTGTATCGCGTTGGTGCTATTTTTCAACACCCTTCAGTCTAATACGACGGACAATACAAAGTTATCTGAAATTAAGCACGAATCAGTGCAAAAATAGTTTTTCCGCAAACAGCTGCCAACTTCTCCACTAGAGGAGGACATCACCATAGCCATTGTATTTTTTTCTAATAATTTTCTAATTGTTCCATCACAGGAATCGAACCTGGAACCCTGGGTGACTATCCAGTGTTTCAGTATATACGTACTTGACTAACCTGGTGGGCTGCGACAATTTAAGCTAACCTTACCAAAAATGAGGACACATGCAGTATACAGAAATAATTTTGTGCAATGTAGTTAAATGTTAAGCTTTTGAATTAGACCTTTGGAATAGTGTATTCAAATAATAACATTTATCTGCATTTTAAGTTTGCAGACATGGTGTGCCCAGATCCACGACAGCATATATTTGATGTTCGGATGATTGCCATTTTGTCTGTTGCAACAATAGCGTTTGTCATAATAGGCAGTCAATATTTCACAGGTAATATCAGTTTACAGTTTATATCAGGTAATACAGGTAGTAGCTTTATTGAAGCTGTGTGAAGTTGGCTCGACATACGACATTCAAAAAATCATCAAAAATCGAATGTCGTTTTGAACGACATAAGACATTGGACGACATTGAAAAAATTATCTTTTTTTTTTCACGCGCGCCGCGAGCCATATTCGACGCAGGCCATAATCAAAGGGATTCGACACGGTAAAAATAACTATCACATCTATTATGTCCAATATTTTAAATAAGTCGAATGCAATCATTTAATTTGTATTGCACACGTCACGGCAATTATTCATAAAAAACACAACTTTCATCAAAATCCGTACACAATGTCTCCTGTGTCGAGCATAGAATGACGGTTATCCTAGGGTAACACAACACAACCTTCCGCTTGAGAATTTTAGTGAGCCACAAGGACCATATTACATCCCTTCATCCAAGAAGGCATCGTCACGGATGGTACTAATCTTAGCGTACATGCACACAGGGTCATCATATCTCGGTCAATTATTACGACAGCATCCAAAAAGCTTCGGCCTTGACGAACCACTGAGTTCCTTGAAACAGAAGGTCCTCGAGGACAAAACTATCCGATATCTCAATGGACCTGAAGTGTGAGTATTCTACAGTACGTTGTTTAAGTTCTTGTTAAATGTCATCGTTTCTACGTTCATTGTTGAGGAATACAGGACAGAACAACGGGTTTTCATCAAACAGTTAAACAATCAAGGTCGTGGAAGATGTAAACAATCAAGGTCGTGGAACATGTTAACAATCAAGGTCGTGGAACATGTAAACAATCAAGATCGTGGAACATGTAAACAGTCAAGATCGTGGAACATGTAAACAGTCAAGGTCGTGGAACATGTAAACAGTCAAGGTCGTGGAACATGTAAACAATCAAGGGCGTGGAACATGTAAACAACCAAGGTCGTGGAACATGTAAACAGTCAATCAAGGTCGTGGAACATGTAAACAGTCAATCAAGGTCGTGGAACATGTAAACAGTCAATCAATGTCGTGGAACATGTAAACAATCACGTTGCTTGCCCAGCATTTGTTCAATTTATAACGATTTGTAATCAATTTTCGTACAGTAAATCTTTATGGTGACAATTAATGTTTGACAAAATTATTTAAGGTTCAATTCATACAAATTAATTTGATGTTCAATCAAAGCCACGTGACAAGTGTCTAACCCTCAAAATATTTGACCTCTGACCCGTAAACACCATACTCTCCCAGTTTGTGTTGATACCAATTGTGAGCGGTGAGTGAGACTTAGTCGCCACTTTTGGTGAATGTGCGTGCGTAAGTGCGTGCGTGTGTGCGTCCGATTTTGTCCGGATCATAACTTTCTTCTATTTGGCATAGATGTTAACCTTCATGAGTGTCATGCTCAACCCCAGGCTCCTATCTCAAAGGTCAAGGTCACAGTTGGAGGTCAAAGGTCAAATGTTAGCTTGTTCAGACCATACCTTTGTCATGCATTGACGAATCTTTCTTATATTTGACATGAATATTAACCTCCATGAGGCGGAGAGTCATGCCTAAACACCAGGTTCCTATCTCAAAAGTCAAGATCACAGTTGGAGGTCACAGGTCAAATTGAAGCTTGTCCGGGCCATAACTTTGTCATGCATTGACCAATCGTTCTTATATTTGGCATGAATGTTAACTTCCATGAGGCGGAGTGTCATGCCCAACCCCCAGGTTCCTATCTAAAAAGGTCACAGTTGGAGATCGAACGTCAAATTGAAGACCATAACTTTGTCATACATTGACCAATCTTTCTCATATTTGGCATGAATGTTAGCCTCCATGAGGTGGAGTGTCATGCTTAACTGCCAGGTTCCTATCTCAAAAGTCAAGGTCACAGTTGGAGGTCACAGGTCACATTGAAGCTTGTCCGGACCATAACCTTGTCATGCATTGACCAATCATGCTTATAATTGGCATAAATGCTAATCTCTATTAATCGGAGTGTCATGAGCATCCCCAGGTTCCTTTCTCAAAGGTCAAGGTCAGTGTTGGTGGTCAAACTTTGTACGGATCATTTCTTCTTTATGCATGATGGGATTAGATTAACTTGGCACATTTAAGTTGGTGCTTCTTCCACGTGCGCCGAGGATCGACATAATTTGCCCGAGGGCATAATTTTCTAGTATATATTCAACCCCAACCCTGCATAAAGATCCAATTTGTCCCAAAACTAGGTTGCATAGCCTAAGTGCAATTTACTGGCCATATAAATTTCCTCAAGCAGATCAGGTAGACTCTATGAATAATTATATTAGCCTACCATTTAAGATGGAATAATGACCACACAGACATAATCACCAAATTGATGGAATGGAACCCAGCTGGTGTAAACCAGTGACCGGACCGAAAATATAGTTACATATTTGTTAAGAAATATCTATGATTGACAACTAGATAATTGTGAAAATGAGTCCCAGAGACTGTATCGCAAGTTAGCCACTGCAGTCAAAATAACAATTTAGAAAATAGTTAGCCCAACCCTCTATGTTCCAAAGATAACCCCAAAACCAATGCAATGTAAAATAAAAAACAATGACTATTAATTAATGATTAGTTCTGGAGAACAAGCTTCCCTGATAAGTGTCCGTATTTACCAAAGAAGTAGATCACACGTTCCTGCTCTGTACGAATACACTGACATAGGTAATCGAATATTCGAATATATTCGAATATGAATTTCGAATATACGAATACTGATTTTGGTATTCGGTCCCATCTCTACTTGAAAACATCATGTTGTTTTATAACGCATTGGTAACTCGAGAAATTCTAGGATTTATTAAGATCGAATTCTTGACCTTTGACATCGACTCTAGGGTTACGGCTTATTCATATACATGAAGAACGCATAACAACTTCTTCAAACGTTGACAATTGGCATGGTGGTGTATTTTTCAGACCAAAAACGTCACATCACATTTTAAACTTAAAGCATGGGTCAAAATGTCCATTGTTGAATCAGTGAAAATTGATTTAAATCTGATGTGACGTTTGTGGTAGGAATACTACATCTCCATGTTGAGGAAGAACCAAGACATGGTCGTCGATTATTGGTGTAGCTTCGAAATAAATGAACAGGAACAAAATACCTTATCCGGGTACACGAGGTGACCTTGGATACTTGAACGTGTGGTCTTTTTATTCAGGTCTGTCACTTGTACATACAAACATTGGAATGTCATTAAATTGTATTTTAATTGTTTTAAACATTGTAATTGGGGTAAAATGGCAGTGAAAACAATACCTTATTCATTAAGATACATACCAATACACATAATACATATTAAAACAAGACATTAATAAGAAAAATTGCAATGTTTATGTACACAATGTTATGTAAGCAAGTGACTGACCTGATTAATCGATTTATAACCACTGTGTACGACAGTTACTTAACACGTACGAGTACATTGGTACCGAAGACTCATTCACAGCTTCGCTAAAATTATATCAACCTATTTCAGGCATATGACGGAAGACTCATACAAGCACGTCGGTGCACAGGCAGATGTTGACTTGTTCTCTTGTAACTATAGTAAGCTGGATATTGCAACATTGACTGAGAAACATGGCCCTGATCGTGTATCGCTACGTAACGATCACTTAGAAGATTACGTCCAGTGTTTAGAGGGCCAGTGTAAGAGAGTTCGTGAAGGTGGTAATTCTGAAATATACACAAACAATGGTGTGTGTGGTGGTAAATATTTCACAGATGTGCAGCAAACTCACCAAGCTATCGATACGTGTTTGAGGAGTATAATTACCAAGTGCAAACAATCGAAAGTGCGGACAATTAAAATGATCAGAATAAGTATGGACATGACAAAGCTAGCTTTACAGACATTCCCGAATATGCGAATTATCCATTTGTTAAGAGATCCGCGTGCGATGCTAGATTCCAACCATCGTCGTGGGGAGATGGGAGTTCATGTATTGAGTAAATACCGACAAAGGACTGAATTAATGTGTGATATCATGACAGCAGATTTAAGAATATCAGAAAAGTTGAAAGGCTTATACCCTGGAAGGATATTTACACTGCGATACGAAGACATGGCTGAAGATCCTATGGGCATTGCCAAAACTGTTCATGATTTCGCTCAAGTTCCATTTACAAAATCAGCTGAAATGTTCGTACGGAGTAAAAGTACAGATTCAAAGAGAAATTCTACCGAAAGAGCAAGCACGTGGCGAGGTCATATTGATCAGACTCACTTAAACATTGTCGAAAACGCTTGTAAAGACTTGTTTCAAAAATTAGGATATAGGAAACTGGCAAAAATAAAAGAAGTAAGAAATCTGACAGTTGCGGATCATAACAGAGAAGTCAATATAGTGTAAATGTAGTATTTGTGAAATCACATCATATCTATGATACTAGTGCTATATCAGCTTTGCTCAATATAACTGTATGAATAATTAATCTCCAAAAATAACGCACTGACTTGGTGCTTCCCTTGCGTCCTGTATATATGCTGCTTTGTAATATTGTATAAGGTCCCGAAGTCATTCCTGTATGCTGCTGTTTGTACCTCATCTGCCAATTTGACATTCTTGTTCCTGTTATCTGTTCGTTACTGGTATAGCACGGAGAATTTGACACGACTATCGACCTTCTATTATGTTCATTACTGTGTACATTGTTGCTAATCTTTACTAAAACAATGTAGGTGGTAGGTAGGCGAGAAAATTATTTTGAGCATTATTTTGAAGCTTGATCTGCAGCTAGTTCAGTGCTGATTTTCGTGTCAGGTAGACTTCTCAAGATGCCGAATGGCTTTTACCAGTTGATATTTTAGATGCAACATCCTTTTTTATATTAATATGATTTTATCATACATAAAACGTACATGTATATACTAAGATCAAGATTTTTCATTGTTAATTGGATTCGTTAATTACCCATGTATTCTATTTTAGGCCTATACAACTTCGTACATTTGTTAGAATTATTCATGTTTTGAAAGACAAATGTAACAAATGTAAATTATAGTGGAGTTTCACTAGAAGTATTGAATCCCCGGTCACACTAAAACCGAATTAAAAGCAATGTGTACTAACCAGCCGAAATAAAAATAAAATAAACAAGAAATATCACTGAATGTGATGAATACCCCCAGCAACTGCTTGACACAGTCATATATGCCCAACTAGACTTGGTACTGAGCGGTCATGCAAAGTTTCATTGAAATCCTACCATTGGTTGCAGCAAAATAGCGCAGACAAAATTAATAAGTGTAAAACAACAAAGGGCTATAACTACCTTAAAATTGATAAGACCAACGTTTGTCCACCATATGCGCAACTAGACTTGGTACTGATCATCCATACAAAGTTTCATGAAAATCCGACCAATGGTTACAGAGAAATAGCACAGACAAAATTTATAAGTCACGTAAAAAACAAAGGGCCATAACTACTTTAAAATTCTTTATCTTTATTCTTTATCGAAGGCCGTTTTCTAGTTTCTGTCTGTGCAGGGTTATGTCGTCAAACCGGGTTTTACGCATTTTGTGAACATTCTGTGCTCGACACAGGCGACATTGTGTACGTGTATTGATAAAAGTTGTATTTTTTATGTATAATATTGTATTGTCTTGAAGTGTGCAGTACAAATTAAATGATTGTATTCGGCTTGTTTAAAATATTGGACATAATGTTGAGTTGGGTATATGAGGGCCAGTCATAAAGAAAGACCCCTGTCTTATGTATTCATAGTATAGATGTGAAAGATATTTTATCGGGTCGAATCCCTTTGTTCACAACGGTTAGTGTAGCTGGAGTTGACTTGACTGAGTGAGGAATTTTCGAGGGAGCGAAACGTCGACTTCAGCGTGACTCCAACCAAACTCAATGGAATGTTAGTGAAAACCAAAGTTAGTCACTAACTAAAATGAACAATCCATACGAGGTAGAAGA
Organism: Spisula solida; assembly: GCA_947247005.1. Lineage (NCBI taxonomy): Eukaryota > Metazoa > Mollusca > Bivalvia > Venerida > Mactridae > Spisula > Spisula solida. Next base: position 23,633,878 of record OX365945.1, on the reverse strand, counting down.
ATTTAAGGATATGATTTTACCTTTTAGAAATGTCCCGGATAGAAGAAAATCCTTAGAAAGCATGGATAATGTGAATTTCTTGGCAAAGTTCCCCAGCTACACTCAAATGTGTGGTTACGTGCATACCGATTTAGCGTACGAATGTTGAACTAATAAAGTTATTGTAGTTTCAAATTAAACTACACAACAAATTCATATGATCGTGTGGGTTGATAAATATACAACCATAAATATAATTATATTGATAATTTGTTATCTAAAAGTATATTATTTGGACAAATAAAGTTACTGTAATAAGTGTATGAAGTATCTGGAATTAAAATTTAGTCATATTACTGCGGTGTTAATTAAATGCATGGTATTTATATATGGAGCATAACTATGAAATTATAACGTTATTGTTTTCATTCATTGCAATATTATTAATTTTAATCCCACCCAGTGTTGATATGAATATGACTTAAATGTTTGAATGAATAAAAACGTGCAAACTTGCAACAAATACTGATGATGTGCATTGCAATCATTCATGTGTCAATGTGCCGCCTCGATAGCCTACTGTTAGAGCGTCCGCTTCGAGTGCGGGACGCCCAGGTTCGATCCGGGGTCACTTCATGCTAAGAACGAAATGGTATTAGTATTTCCCTTGCAAGATGTCCAGCATAATAAGCGAAAGGTGGCTTCTCTTCTCTTACGTATTGTATTATATATTGTGACGATGGATAAATTCGGGCATTATGTGTCGAGAATGGTTAATATTTGTTCAAGGTTGTACCAACTTGTTTCATAATCAACCTAAAACCAAGAAGCTCATGCATCAGCTATCTTATGTACTATTGTTTTTAAACATGTCGCACATTAAATGACATTCCAGGAATTATAGCTTTCTAGTTGTCAGGCTTCCCCGGAACGGTATGTACGATGTATGTGTTGTAATTAATAAACTCTGATCTAACAGTGAAGCTGCTTATAAAAGTAAACTGAGTCCATTTCCTCTGACTTCTAAATTATTAACATGATGTTACCTGCTTGACGGTCGGTGGAATTCATATTGACGTGATATGATATTTAATATTTAATATTGAGTCCACGGCGAAAACATAAGGCATACGGTACGATTTGTCTTCTTCGATATGCGCATCCTTTATTTATTTAAAATGCGTAGGCATTGCCTTGCATAATTGTTTTGTTGGAATATATCAATGTAAATCATTATATACATTTGTACGTTCATTCAATGTTAATTACATCGAAGTTTTATGTTAACTGATCCACTATAATCTTTGCATAATCATACCGACCAATTCAATAATAAAGCACAGATTGTGTGTACAGTGTAATATCCTACCATTTATTATAACGGTCACACACTCAGGAAAGTCGAGGACGAGTTACCCATGTGAATACCAAATCTCCACTCGACCTACACTAACTCGACCGTCACCCCAGCTACACTTGAGGCTACCTTAGGTTAGTGTAAGTCGAGTTGGAGTGGAGGACCGACATGTGAATATGGGCCCTAGTCGCCACTTTTGGTGTATGTACGTGCTTAAGGTGATTCCAAACTCTTCAGTTGAGCGGAAGTTTAGAAATCGGTGTAAATAAGACGTATTGAAAGCGTCTGACAACTATGATGAAATAGTGTGAAAAACTTAAAATTGATGTGTCAGCATGTTCTCATGTCTTAAAATCGCGAATTACTGTATATTTATTACTATATTATAATAAGCTTGCAGAATAAAGCTATAGCTGAAGTGTTATGTGCCATTTATTCCAAACGTTGAAACACCAACACTCGCGAATACTAGCTACAACGTATGTGATACGTAATCTATGCGCCCACACAAAATTTTATCCAAGTTTTAATATTTGTTTAGCAAGCATCCCGACTACTTTAGAGGAAGGTTCTTTTGCATTTATTTCGTAAGAATATAGACTAGCTAATGGGCATGGGCTCAACTTTAGATATACACATTTTTCAAAAACAAATTATCGCGAAAACTGGATACAACGTATTCAAAACGTTGATGTATTTTGTAAACTCTCCTGGTTTTCGACATTTCCGAAATCACTAAAGTGTCAATTCAAAAACTCTAGCCGAGCAACTGCCAAGAAATTTGGGATAAAACTTCTATCATAGTTACTCTACCGGTTGCATGTACGAAAACAGTATATTGTTCAACTTTTTTTTGTAAAACTTAAAAATGAAAAATTACATATTTAAAATATCATTTAAAGATACATATAACATGCATAGTTGAAAACAAACGTTATACAGTGATTCCGTATATACGAAATTTCGTGCATGCCAAGTTTCGTATAAAAAATGTCAAACTTTTTCGGTAAAATGCAAATATCAGTTTTTAGGGGGGTTCCCAAAAATCTAAAAATATCTTGCAAACTAGCCGAACAAAACTGTTATGGGTTAGCACAATCACTATCATGAGTGTGTTCTTCATAAAAATCAGGTGTTTGATACCTCTTGTACAGAAAAATTTAAGAGTTGAGAATTACCTTAATTTGTCATACATTGACCAATCTTTCTTATATTTGGCATGCATGTTAAACTCTATCAGGCGGAGAGTCATGCCCAACCCCCATGACGGTTCCTATCTTAAAGGTCAAGGTCAGTGTTGGAGGTCAAAGGTCAAATTGAAGCTTGTCCGGACCATACCTTTGTCATACATTGACCAATCTTTCTTATATGTGGCATAAATGTTAACCTCCATGTGGCAGAGTGCCATGCCCAACCCCCAGGTTCCATTCTTAAAGGTTAAGGTCACAGTTGGAGGCCAAATGTCAAATTGAAGCTTGTCTGGAGCCTAACTTTGTCATACATTGACCAATATTTCTTATATTATGCATGAATGTTAACCTCTATGAGGCAGAGTGGCATGCCAAACCCTCAGGTTCCTATCTCAAAGGTCAAGGTCACAGTTGGAGGCCAATGGTCAATTTGAAGGCTAATTTAAGTTGCAGCCATTTTTCAACGTGCGCCGAGGCTCGACATAATTTGCCCGAGGGCACGAATTTCTAGTTTTCTTCGGACATAGTAGTAATTTATCTTTTACTGAATTCAATACCTAAATTTGTGTCAAAGACTTTCGACTTCACTTGGTGGGTTGGTTGACGACCCGTCAGTTTTGTCTGTCTCTGAGTCGAATGATGCATTTGAATGTTTATAGCTGAGGCTCGAAGACCGTTTACTGCAATATCTAACGCCAGTGTTTGCGTTCAACTGTCAATACAATGTTCAATACACATAGACTATTTTATATGAAATCCTTGCAAACTTTCTGTATGAGGTATTTAATATGAATCATGTTAGATATTCATCATGCCAGCATCTTCACCAGCATTTTAACTAGTTGAAGCCATTATATAATAACATGCGGTTACTATGATAAACACTTAATTTTGACTAACAAATCGCTCATTAATAAATACATTCAAGGAAATACATAATTTTCTTGTGAAATATCACTTGAACAGTCGATTTAAAAAGATATAAAAAGTGACGACACCAATGATCGAACCTACAAAAGTAAGTTTCATAAGGCATTGTGCCATCTATTCGGTTACTTAGATACATTACTTAATAATATTTAACCTATGTTGGTAACGCTTATATATACATACCCTTTTAGGGTGAATCAACTTTGCTCTTAAATTAGTCACGGCTAAAAAACATGGTTTATCTATAGCTCTAGTTTCTTTTAAAGATAGAGACACATTTACATAAAAAATACGTTTCAATCCACCAATGCTTTGGTGTCACGCTGATTCCATAAATTTTTAAATAGAGGAATATTTAATAAATTGTTTGTTATTTAAATTAAATACTTGTTCATGTTAGTTGATTAATAAAGTGACTACCCTTGATATTTATACACAAGAACCCATGTTTGATACAGAAATAAGGTCAAAATGGATATGAAAATATCATTTGTTAAGTTGAGAAATCCTCATTTTGTAGCATTGTTCACCCTAAAACTCAAATGTTTCTGATTTTGAGGCAAATTTCACTCAAAAAGCTGCTTAAAACCACAGATAAATGCATTTCGAAACATTTATATATTCAAGATGAAACACATTCACTCATTCAACTCCATGTATACAAACTCAATAAGATGTTTCTAGTTCCATTTTGTCAAGGCATATCACCATTTTCAGGCAAACAGAAGTTTCTGTAAGGACTATGTGAGTGTATCCGATTTTGGTCCGCGTATGCATTTAGTGGTTTATGACCTATAGGTTTTTCCATATCATGTAAAGTTGTGCGTCGACAGAGCGCGACACATTATATTTAGCGTTGTATTAATTTTAAATTACGAATAACGATCAGAGAAATGAAAGTATGGTTACTGGGCGGATATCGTTATTCTAGATAATATAGGGTTTGCCTTAAATGGTAATGGATTTAACAAATGTGAATATTGTAAAACTTTTCAGAAATGTCGATGACAGCTGGATCATTCGAATCTCAATCTACGGACCCTTGAAGGCAATTCACCTATAAAAAGCTGAATGACCTAGTTTCAACAGTAAAAGCGGGACTGAAAGACCTAGTTTAGCTGAGAAAAAGTATTATAAAAAATAAGAATAACAGTAAAAGGTAATGTTTGACGGTAGTAAACAAAAATAATATATAAGTAATTTGATAGGGGATGAATGGGCGCAAAAATGAAAAAAAATACCAACACAACTACACAAAGTCCTAATTCCATAACTCTACAGCTGCATATATAAATTATGAACGAACCGGACAGGTTACGAGTAGTGCGAACGAATGAGATAGGGATGACGCAAAAGAGACGGATATGGTCTCGAATCTCGGCGGGAAAATTGTATGGAAAATGGAAAACCATTTAGCAACTAAAAACTACACTAAGTCCAAATTCCATAACTCAAGCTGCATACGAACCGGATTGGGTGCAAATAGCGCGAACGAATAAAAAATGGGATGAAACACAAATAACCGGTAGACGGGAAATGTGTTTGCAACAGCGCTTGGAACGGGGTTGTTCTAACGATAGACGCAAACTATTTAGCTAAAGATCTGAGGTAATTTAAGGTGATTGCAAACTCTTCAGTTGAGCAGAAGTTTAGAAATCGGTGTAAATAAGACGTATTTAAAGCGTCTGACTACCATGATGAAATAGTACGAAAAACGTAAAATTAATGTGTCAGCATGTTCTCATGTCTTAAAATCGCAAATTTACTGCATAGTTATTACTATATTATACTATAATAAGCTTGTAGAATAAAGCTATGCCTGAAGTGTTATGTGCCATTTATTCCAAACGTTTAAACACCAACACTCGCGAATACTAGCTACAACGTATGTGAAACGTAATATAATGCGCCCTCACAAACTTTTATCCAAGTTTTATATTTGTTTAGCAAGCATCCCGACTACTCTAGAGGACGGTTCTTTTGCATTTATTTCGTAAGAATATAGACTAGCTAATGCAAAAGAGCATGTGCTAAATATACACATTTTTTCAAAAACAAATTATCGCGAAAACTGGATACAACGTATTCAAAACGTTAATGTAATTTGTAAACTCTCCTGGTTTTCGACATTTCCTAAATCACTTGAGTGTCAATTCAAAAATCTAGCCGAGCATCTGCCATGCCATTTGGGATAAAACTTCTATAATAGTTACTTTACTGGTTGCATGTACGAAAACAGTATATTGTTCAACTATTTTTTTCGTATAACGTAAAAATGAAACATCACATATTTTAAAATATCATTTATAAATACATATAACATGCATAGTCTATAACTAACGTTATCGTGTGATTCCGTATATACGAAATTTCGTGAATGCCAAGTGTCATGTAATTTAATGTCAAACTTTTTCTGTGAAATGCAAATATCAGTTTTTAGGGGGGTTCCGCAAAATCTAAAAATATCTTGAAAACTAGCCGAGCAAAACTGTTATGGGTTTGCACAATCACTATCATGAGTGTGTTCTTCATAAATCAGGTGTTTGGTACCTCTTGTACAGAAACATTTAAGAGTTTGTAATCACCTTAATGGATGAAACGTCGATCAATACTATTAACAAATGATAAATTGTAAATAGTGAAAACTCAGCACACATTATATTAGGTGTTTTAGCTAAACTGTAATATGAACGTTATGAAACCATAAACAGTGTACATTTCGTCTGCTCAAACGGTTACTTTAACAGTGACATTTTTATCAACCCTCAAAAATCATTAGTCATTTTACAACGCGTAGGAATTTACTCGCACAAATACACTAACCTACAGACAAATCACTGAGAGCGCTGTTGTGAGGCAATCTGACGCTCAAACAGACTTTACACGTTTTATGTTCGTTTTTTCACAGCCGGTCGTACAATTAAAAGTTTAGATTGTGTACGTATTTGTGTAATAATTCAAGTTTTAACATACTTAGTTGCTAAAATACGATATACACATATCGTCATTAAGTTGTGTGAAATTTTAGTGATGGTTGGTAGATACACATACAGCCTCACAATGGGGTCATCTTCATTCAAAGTTTAGAAGAAAATTATCTTCAAACAGCGACATATCAAAATATTATTTGAATGAATTGATTAGCATAACTTTTATGTTTGTATCCTGCTGTCTCGTATATCCGCATGCGCACTCACGCAAACAAGTTCAAATATTGTATACACCATTTTTTAAAGAAAAAATGTTAACCTTTCATATGTCTATAGGTCGGTGATCTGGATCTTGTTGACTGGTAACCATGAAATCCGTGCCACCCCAAATCTTGTCTATATTGGGGACCCATGTGGTGAAATTTTAAATTTGTTTTTAAATTAAGTAAATTTGGAGTAGTACTTATCAAAATGTGTTCTCAGTAGGGGTGTTACAGTATGTGGTAATAAATAAAAGTCAATGTAAAGTATATGTTTGAGCTGTATTAATCAAAGCACGGACTTCAGGAGAAGATACGAAAATAAGAGACAGAGGTACAGGGTGTTTCATAATATCTGACCCAATTACAATCGAACGCCATGAGAAAATGCATGGTCTCATCTGATGTTTTCATATACCAATGGAAAGCTAACATTATGGAGTTTTATTCAAAATATAACATGACCATGTTACTATCAATGCAACTCTGGAATTTAGAATTTAATTCGAAAAATGTCAAATTAATGTCCAAATTAAATTTGTTTCCTAAGTTGAATTAAATAGCTTGTAAAGTATGGCATGGTAAAAGCAGTTTTAAAGTGTTTATATACACAATTTTATATTAAATTGAAGGTTTCATTTATTGTGATAAAATTGAAACGTATGAGTATTACAGTTGCTTTGGTTACCTGTTACCTGGCGACGAAAGAACGCAACACAAAAGTATTGTCTCGCTTATAACCTAGTGAACATGTGACTATGTTTTGATTATTATTCTTTCTAAATTATTGTTTTAAACACATCTATTGCGTATGGTGGTTCATTGTAGAATATGTACTTCAAAAAACGGTGAAATTAAAACAATTATTTATATTGTAGAAAGAAACTAATCAAAAACCAGTCCCCCTGTTTACTTGGCTATAAACGAGGATGTAATGTTTGTGTTAGTTTCGTTTGTTACCTAGCAACTGGTAACCAAAGCAACTGTAATATTTAATAGCTTTTAGATTATTGTATACATATGAAACTTTCGAATTGATATAATATTGTGTTTAAAAACACTATTGAACTGGTTACATTGGGCAATACTTTACAAGCTAAATAATTGAAATAGGAAAAAAATCAATTTGGACGTCAATTTGACATTTATCGAAAAATGGGGTTTTGCAAGAATCTAAATTCCTGGGTTGCATTAATAGTAACATGGTCACGAATCAGTGCAAAAAAGATCTTCCCCATACAACTGCCCACTTCTCCACTTGAGGAGGACATCGCCGTAGCAATTGTATTATTGTTTCTAATAATTTTATAATATTTCCATCACATGAATCGAACCTGGAACCCGGGGTGACTATCCAGTCTTTTATATACTGGTACTTGACTAACGTGGTGGGCTGTGACAAAGCTAACCTAATGACGACACATGTAGTATACAGAAATATTTTTGTGCAATGAAGTATAATGTTTTAAAAGCTTTAAACCTTTGAAATAATGTATTCAAATTATAACATTAAAATGTTTTGTCTGTATTTTAGGTTTGCAGAAATGGTGTGCCCAGGTCCACGACAGCATATTTGGAAAATTGCTACTAGTATTGTGTTCGTTGCGGCGATAGCTTTTGTCATAATAGGCAGTCAATATTTCACAGGTAATATTAGTTTACAGTTTATATCAGGTACTACATGTAATAGCTTTATTGAAGTTGTGTGGAGTTGGCTCGACATTGAAAAAATCATCAAAAATCGAATGTCGTTTTGAACGACGTACGACATTGGACGACATTGAAAAAATTACCATTTTTTTCACGCGCGCCGCGAGCCATATTCGACGCAGGTCATAATCAAAGAGATTCGACACGGTAAAAATAACTGTCACATCTATACTATGAATATCAAAGACAGGGATCTGACTTTATGACTGGCCCTCGTATACCCAACTCAACATTATCACTGTCGTGTAACTGCGCCGGACGGGATTTTCCGTGCACCGGTCGAGACACACCAAGATGGCGGATATTTTGACAGCAAAAAGGTAGGCGCTTGTTTCTTCACTTCTTATAGTCTTTTGTAATGCTTACATGTTTAGTTTTTTGTTCGATACAATGCAGCTGGAATTGCCGCGTTCATCGATACATTTGTCTTGTCTGGTATTGTAGTATTACTCAATAAAACCGTGTTTGAACCTTGAAATGTCACGAAGTTGAAAAATGAATCGAGAACTGCAGTTTTATCCGGTCATATGGTCGCACATACCGTGTTCTATAAATGGTCACTTTGTCAAATGCCCTAGAATCAGACCCGCTTGGTCGCATATATACAAATTTGTTGATAAATTACTTACAAACGTCAAAAAAGCATTCTTTAGATTGGCATATGCACCGGTTAGAACACCACGCACCGGTTGGAATTCTCCGGAGAATATCAGCTTAAAAGTAGAAACGGTTGGGACACACTAATGTATCGTTTGTAGAGTAATAACGACATAGAGTATATTCATTGCATTACTTCATTTAACGTTCTTAAATTTAGATAATATGTATCCATGTATCGCTACTCTTTAAAAAGTAGTAATTCTTCTTTTTACATATTGCAGAGAGAAACATTTGAAACAGTCATTCAGGAAATCGTTGATCATCTGGTTGTTAACCATTCAGACAAATGACACGTTTGTACTTACAGTCAACAGATGATGAATGTGAGCCTACTGAGAATATACATGTCATCCAAACAACGAACTTTACAGTTATGCTATGGTACAATTTTGTTTTCTCATTATTAAATCAAAAGTTCAAGTTGTATGAAATATATTACGTAAATCCAAGTGAATAGGCCTATGCTCCATACTTAGCAGCGTACATAATAAAACTAAAACGAAGATTATCATAAATAGTTTCGTTTGAGTTGTTAACGAATCTTAAATAGCAAAATACACGATGTTCTAATACTAAATTACATGAAAGATCAAGTGGCTGCATTACTGTGTCAGACAATATTTAAGGGATCATACACGTTTATCATATGCATAGTTACACGTATTTCAAAAAAGTAATTCTTCTTTTTACATATTGCAGAGAACTTATCTACGTTTGAAACAGCGATCCAGGAAACCCTTATTTGGTTTTTAACCATCCAAACCAAATGCACGGTTTAAGCTCGTGGGAGAATAAATCATTGTCCATTGTGTAACAAGAGAAGTTTTTCCTGATACTCGTCTGAAGACTGGTGCTATGCAATGTGTATTACTGAATATTACAGGCTAGTTCGATAGCGAAATTGGTACATGTATACAAATGTGTACCATCATGGATAAAAATGCTTTTTTAAATAAAAAATGACGAATTCAACTGTTTGACATCCGGACCTCTTCGATAACTCTGATACACTCGAGCAGTAAATTTAACCCGAAGTTCGCTGATTTCTGGTTTTATTTGTGATTATTGTGTGATACCCTTGATCTCTTACCTTTTTAATTACAAAATAATAAACCACCAATAAACGTTAAACAAATTTATTTTGTCTTCTTCTTACTTACATATATTTATAAATACAATATTTCATGATAATAAGACTCACAGTACACTGTACTTGTATTTATTTTTAAGTACAGTCAAACCTGTATTAAAGACCATATCTCTGATAACAGAGCAGTTGACAAAGACCTTCAACATTATCTTCCATCAGACCATTGAATTTATATTGAATATATCAAGAGTAACCTGTCAGCTAAGGTAATTTTAGTTGTTTCCTGGGTGGTCTTTTTAGACAGGTTTCAGAGTACTGATACACAATAAAAATACACTAACACAGTGATTGACACATCCAAATGTAAATTCAAAGTATTAGCAAACGATACTCCGGTTCAATCCATTATCTACATTTCACTGTACATTGTGCAACATAATACATGTAATCGTATTTATAATCATGTAATGCTATTCTTGATATTTAAACACGTAACTTATATTATTATTATTATGACAGTTACACAAATTGCAACCATGACTAGAATGTCTGATTCTAGATACACTGTACATCTTTAGTATAATTACATTGCAGAAAAGTATAACAATTGCAACAACAGGTTCTTCAATAACTTTAAAGATTATTGTGTATAATGCCTAGGTAACACTGAGCATTTTTGCCTCGGCGATGTACTCCCGGTGGATATAAATGAGTATCGGGAGGTATCGGTAACATGGTCGATTGTGATCTAGGGGATGCTTCGGTGAAATCATGAGACAATATGTGAAATCGGGAGAACTCACGATGTGTTCCCGACATTGCGCGTTGGTCCAACTGCCTTGGGGATGTACTTCCGATGGAAATCAGGAGGGTCACCCGATGTCTGACCAGAGCTCCACGATGTCTCGGGGAAGCTTCGGGAAGTATTGAAACATTTAGTGACATCGTGAACACATCGGGAAATTTTAATGCATGTATTGAATTTACCCGATATACTCACGATGCCATAACGGAAAATGATCGGGATGCTTTCGCGTTAAAACATGTTCCGCGAGGTATCCCAGAGGCTTTCCCGATATAATATTATCGGCGAGATATTTCACTGAAGTGTCGGGAACCTTTGTGGATATTTAAACTTTTGGCGAACTTCGTCGATATTTCGGTGACACATTCGCCGACTCGGGATTTAATCCCCGACTATTCGCTGATGTTTATCGGGAATGATTCGGGAGTACTTGGAGGCCTCGGGAGAAACTTCCAATGTGATGTTCCCGACGTTATACGCCCCACGTCCCCGCATATGTACTCCCGATACCCATCGGGAACTTCGGCGAGTATCAGGAACCATCTGTATGTGTAATTGCATATCGCCGACGAGGAATTCCTCAGTGGGACCTATAGGCTTAACCTGTATTATAAGAAGGGTTCCATTATGAAATGTTATTTGACACGTTTTTGTTACGCATGTAGGAATGTTGTTCACCGGGTCATCCACACACTTGAGTATTATCATTTATTTAAACGTCATTTGATCATATACATTAATCAGAACGTAAATAACGATATGGAATGATATGCTTTTAACAAGGGGATATGTATTGTTTGACACCCTTGCACATGTACTATGTCAGCATATCGCGTATGTAATCAATTCCACACATTATTTGATATAATTGAAGTCATGTACATTTGTTCCTTCGCGGAAAAAATATTAAACCAACTGTCTTATTTTTTATTTATTTTGGTATGACGCGTCCCGGTGTTCGAACCAAGGCCTACTTCACTCGACGCTGGCGCTCTATCACTATGCCGTCGACGAGGAATTATGGCTTAAAGTTTGTTGATATAGTCCAAGTTTTCATAGTTATTTTGTGTTTGATCATCACTTGCGAATGTGTCTGGTTCTAAATAGGCTGGCGTTGTTATATTTGATCGTTTGTGCACATTACTAACTTGATAGTTGAAAAAAGTTGCATCTTCAATCGAGACCTTCTGAAATCAGTGCTCATAAGTTATTTTTGTATCAGACATGTCGCTGTCGAAATAATGAAAGCGAAAGACGTAGATTCTAGTTCTTCCAATCCAATTTTCCATGTTGTCCTAGGATATCGGCATGTATAACTGTAAAGTTCGTTGTTTGGATGGCATTGATGTTCCAAGTAGGCTCGAACTCGACTGTTGACAGTTATATAGTACATTGTACAAAAGTGTAATTTGTCTGTATGGTTAACAACAAGATGATCAACAGTTTCCTGGGTGGCTGCGTCAAACGAAGTTCTCTGCAATATGTAAAAAGATGAATTACTACTTTTATACGAGTAACAATGCATATCATCAAAATTTAACAACGTTAAGTGAATTAAGGCGATGGACATATTCTATGTCGACATTGAGCTTCAAACGATATAAAAGTGTGTCTCAACCGGTGCCAAATAAGCCTGTGTGTCTCAACCGTTGCTACTTATTAGCTGATATTCTCCGGAGAATTCCATTCGGTGCGTGGTGTTCCTACCGGTGCATATGCAAATCTAAAGAATGCTATTGTTGACGCTTGCACGTCAGTAAACAACAAAATTGTATATATATGGCCAAGGGGATCTGATTCTAGGGCATTTGACAAAGTGACCATTTATAGAACACGGTATGTGCGACAATATGACCGGATAAAAATTCAGTTCTCGATTCATTTTTCAACTTCGTGAAATTTCTAGGTTCAATCACGGTTTTATTGAATAATGTTACAATACCAGGCATGGCACCTATATCGATGAACGCGGCAATTCCAGCTGCATCGTATCCAACAAAAAACTAAACATAAAAGCATTACAAAAGACTATAAGAAGTGAAGAAACAAGCGCCTACCTTGTGGCTGTCAAAATGTCCGCCATCTTGGTGTGTCCCGACCGGTGCACGGAAAATCCCGTCCGGCGCAGTTACACGACAGTGATTATGTCCAATATTTTAAACAAGACGAATGCAATCATTTAATTTTTACTGCACACGTCACGACAATATAATATCATTCTTAAAAAACACAAATTCGATCCAATTCCGTACACAATGTCACCTGTGTCGAGCATAGAATGCTCGCAAAATGCGTAAAAACCGGTGACGGTGACATATATTTTTACCGTGTCGAATTCCTTTGGCCATACTCGGTTCAAGAATGACTTTTGGGAGTGTGCCTCATCCCCGAATATGGCTCGCCATATACGCGAGTCATATTCTGTTCAACATGACATACAGAAATGCAGTCAACCACTTTTACGTATTTTCTTGACACTTTTGGGTGAATGTATGTAAAATTGCAACTGTGATCAAGTATTTGCATACCGAGTAACTTAACGTAATTTTTATATTATTTACTTTGTTACATTGTTAGACAATCACTGGCCCATCAAGAATGACAGTTATCCTAGAGTACCACAACCAAAACAAAACCTTCCGCTTGAGAATTTTAGTGAGCCACAAGGACCATATCACATCCTGCCACCCGAGAAGGGATCGTCACGGATTGTTCTAATCTTAGCGTGCATGCACACGGGGTCATCATATCTCGGTATTTTATTACGACAGCATCCAAAAACGTTCAGCCTATACGAACCACTAAGTTCCTTGAAAAGGAAGGTCCTCGGAGACAAAACTATCAAATACCTCAATGGAACTGAAGTGTAAGTATTCTACAGTACTTTGTTTATGTTCTTGTAAAATGTCATCGTTTCTACGTTCAATGTTGAGGCATATAGGACAAAACAACGGGTTTTCATCAAACAGTTAAACAATCAACGTCGTGGAACATGTAAACAATAACGTTGCCACTACAGCTTTCGTTCAATTTATAACGATTTGTAATCAATTTTCGTACAGTAAATCTTCATGATGACAACAAATGTTTGACAAAATTATTTCAGGTTAAAAACCACCAAATAATTTTTTCTTCAATCAAAGCAACGTCACAAATGTCTGACCCTTAAAATTGCAACTGTTTGTCTATTGCATCCTCATACATCAGTGGTTAGTCAAGTTCCCAGACTACCTATGTTTCGGACGAAGAATGCTCTGGTGAACGAGAATGGTCTATTGGGACCTCTCAAAATCTATCAATCAGTAGACATTCCAACGTCAAGAAAATGAAACATATGTCATATAAGAAATAAATGGTTCGTCAAGCGCGGTGAACATAAAATGTAAAACATTTTTTTACTGGAAATTATACGAGTATGCCTTGAAAGGTTTGCATTAACTTGGTTTAAATGCTAGATGCACACATGTGTGTGAGTTAGTGGTACTATTTCCTGAGACATATTTGGCATTCTGGTCTTGATCTGAAAGTGAAATTGTGTGGAAGTTAACCGAATCGTGATAAAATCATGTTCACCGCATTATGAACATACGGTATATCTAAATGATACATGGTCCCAGTTTTTCCACTTTTCAACTAAAAAGATATTTTGCGAGGTCCCAATGGGCAAAAGTCTTGGCTGATGGAAACTAGTCATTTTACGTTGAGTATAAAAGAACAAATTTAATAGACGGTCAATAAACTTCACTATCTACTCGTTTCTCATAATCGATTTTTTAAACATTTTGCCCACGCGAAAGTCGCAAGTAACTTACTGCGTCCTTGAGAAAAATCAAAACAAATCAGAATTTGATTTATAGTTCATCATATCTGTAATTTATTCTTTAGCAATGACACAGTTACCTGTGGTGAAAGGTAATAGTTACTGGGAGGACGTTTACAAAAATATGATAATTAATTCATTCAAATTATAATTTGATATTTCGCTGTTTGAAGATATTTTTTACTTCTAAGCTTTGAATGAAGATGACCGCATGATTAGGCTACGCATATTGTGTGTGTACCAACCATCCCTAAAATTGCACACAACTTGGTGACGATATGTTTATATCGTATTTTAGCAGCTTAGTATTTTAAACTTGAATTATTACACAAATACATAATCTAAAATTGTACGTGGGATGAAGAAAAAGTAACAAGCAATCGCTATAAGTTTTGATGTTTATGTATTTGAACCGCAAAAATAGGCCTACCATAATATTATTCGTTTGCATGTATCTAATGCCAATTTGTACTTGTAATATATATATATATAGAGGATCTTACATGAGTGTCTTTCTATTTTGAATTTATTAAACGAGTTGGATAAAATGATAAAATGTGAGGCTCTGCCTACGATTTTAACCATGTAATTTCTCCACAACCAATTTCTCTTTTTCGTCGGGAAATCTCCTTTTCGTATTTTAGTCATAACCTAGATTTATAAATTTGTCGATAGTTGTATAATTTCTGTATATTGTTTTAACCATGCCTTAATCGTGATTGTGCAGTAATTTTGAACGTGTACACACATCGGCGGCTGGCTCTAATAGTCTCCAATGTCCATTTTAAGGCAGCATAATGAATGCAATGGGAAGAATGAAGCCATAGTACTATATCTACGTTTTTAAAATCTTAAAATCGGTTGACATAAAGATATTTGACAGAGTCAAATGCTCAAACCTAATTTTCTCCAAAACATGATTTTGGCACTTTGGTCACTATTAGAACCAGCCGACGACATGAAAAAAGGCTATATACGAGGGGTGTTCCAGAAATAAAAGGACTTTTCTCATAACTTCGTACTCAACTATTACATTTTAATGAAATTTCTCTCATATGTGTAGCATTGTTTGCTCTGTATACTGGCAGCAACATATGTTCGTTGTCATTGGTGATGCTTATACAAAGCGTTGTCATAGAAACCAGGTAACGCACAGGCTGGTCACACTGTAAATTGTCATAATTACTCACCATACTGAAGATTAATTCACCTATGAATTAATCTAATTTATTACGGGAAAATTCACGTGGTTGCCGGGTGGATACACACGGCCCGTCAATTGCTACACGGCGACGCTATGTGGTTGTCATGGTAACTCTCGCGTGACTCCGATATTCACCGAGCGTGAATATCACAAGTTCTGCCACGTATATGACCACTTGTTTGTCCGACAGCAACGGTGAAAGTTGCATTATTATTTGAGCTGACTAAAATAGCTTGTATTAACCGTAGTATGCCGGTTAGTGTCAAATGAGGAAATGGGGCATATGGCGTGGGTCACAGAGAACGAGTCCAGCGTTAGACGACGGAACCGAGCCTAGTTGAGGTAATAATATTATTGAATTTGATGAAATAATTTGGGAAATTTCATTTCATGCTGGGCAAGAGCATGTTAAAGTTGGTGTTAGCAGTACACCAATACTGATTCCTTCGAGGCTCATTATTTAAATAGTACGTCGTCTACGCTGGCGTTGCTCAGACCCAGCCCCTTGAAAATGTTGACGAAAGGTTGCTGTCATATAGCGGTACATGTCTACCTGTAAGGCAAACAATTGTGCTTATGTTTACATGTAATGAAGCTCAAAATGTTGTTATATAGTGCATGGCGTGCACGAGCTTACACGGGTCGCTCAGACGACATAACTTTACCACAGTGTATAAACGAGTCAACTTTCGGTTCTAGCAATAATGAGTACACGTTGAATTGTATAGTATGGCAATAATGAGTACAGTGATGGAAAATCACCGGATGTTTCAACTAAAATAATGAGTACACGTTGGGTTGTATGGTATCATAATGAGTACAGTGATTTGGTTTATACTCGGTTTTTACATGTACCGTCTGTTTTAAACAGAAAATGCGTCAGGGCGAATACGTCAATACTGTTCTTCTAATAAAATGATTAAAGTTGTTAAACAGGTTTGAATAGTAGGAGAATGTTGACTGAAGGTCGTGAACCGTCACGGGTTGCTTTTGAGTATAAGTTCACAGGTGCCGTCTATGTCTCTTTTCAAAACAAACAGAAATCATGTGGAACATGACACTAAATCATTTAACTTTGGTTATCTAAACACGGACTCGTATTTTGAAAAGGAGAGGCATGCTTTTATGTTGGGGTATCTATCACCACTGAAAAAATCAACGTGTTTATTTAGTATACCTATATTCGAACAAGTTCATATAACAAAAATATGCATAATCTAGTTATTTACTTACACACTGGTACTTTGTATTTTATTGTCTTGAAAAAGTTTGTCTATATATATACCAGGAGCGAATCGCCACATCGACTTGAACACCTGACTTAATTATGATACACAGTCGCTGATTGTCTGCAACAATGAATAATCCGTGCCTATACAGTCGGTTTAATAAGGTCTGTCACTTGTATACACACATTGCAATATAATAACATTGTAGTTTTAATGTTTTAAACATTTTAATTGGAGAAAAAGGCAGTGAAAACCAATACCTTAGTCATTAAGGTGCATACTTATACATATAATATAATTATATTGAAATAATACTTTCGTAAGAGAAATTGCAATGTTAATGTTCATAATTTTATGTAAACAAGTGACTGACCTAAATAATCCATTTATACGTCGGGTATAATTGGGTGTGTTGTTTTAACGAAATCAAAAACATCTTTGTTCTTCTGGTTGTTCGTTTATACATTTAATCCTTGTCACGAATACTATCGTAAACCACATTAGATTTGCGTGAATTATATTACTCAAATTTCGGTAGTAACATCGAGTGTATTATTTACGCGCGCTCATGAATTGTCGGCACGGCGGATGGGTGGATATCGGCCGGTATTTAGTGTTTCGAACATTTGAGATAAACTGGTAGGTAAACCAGATGTACATGTCTCGGTACTTGAAGACACGTTTAACATCCACATAGTAGAGAATATTCGGAGAGTAGGGTATCGCTGGTTTCTAGTATCACATACTTCTTTCCGACAGCGCTGATACCAGGTGGTCAAGACTTAGTGAGTGTGCAGTTCGGACATTATTTTAATTTTAGTGTGCAAGTGCACTAGTAAGGACTGGAGGTGGTTCCGAAGAACTCAATTAGCGAATAGTATCATAGATTAACACACATTATATCCGTTGTACAGTATTAGATATTACTCACGGCTTTTGGTTTATTTATACTGAACATCGTGGGCCACGCTTTTCAGAATTTAGTGTCGGCTAGACAATCTCACGATATTATTGTCCTACAACTTAGATTGCGGATACGTTGTCATATCAGAGTTGTTATTTAACTTATCAAAACATTCTCATCGCATAGTCCGTTTGATCAGATATGTCACTTGTACAGTGTGGCAATACCACGTGACTAAATACTACAGTCCAAAGAAGAAAATTGTAAACAAAACCTCCACTTCGCGAAGGAAAATAGGCATAAGTATTTTATTTCTTCACCAATTTCTATGAAATATAGACCACGCTAAGGGAAAAAATATAAGGGTTCCGCCATATATAGTTTATTTCTCCGTAGCTTGACCGTTTTTTCAATTACCCTGAGAAACCTTGGAAAAAATTTGTGTGAGAGCGGACTTCAGTATCAAGCCTTTTCGTTTTCCTGGTATTATCTACTCCATGCGTGATTGAAGAGTCATGTTTACACCTTCCGGGAACACCGGAGGCAATTTTGCAACAACAAAAATTTTTTTATAACACTGCATGGCACAAATATGAATTTTCTTTTAATTTGCAATTATGACTACAGTTCCAAGAAAAAATATTCTGACTACAGTTCAAAGCTGTTTTCAGAATTTACAATAAAACCAAGCAACGTGTCGCCCCTGATGCTATTTTTGGCAACATTACACACACTACAATATTCTGTATTTGGTCAGGTGTTATTTGTAACAACATATTATATCGAATTTAAAAACACAAACACGCACATTGGTATCAGTAGTTTACAATATATGCATGTAGATCTAGTAATTGATAATAAGCTTGCGTATGGGTAATTTTGAGTAATTTCAATACGCGCATTTGATGTTTGATCTAAATTATATATTGCACGGTGCCATCGATTTTCATCACTGGTAGACACCGTACAGCGGATATAACATATAGTCCGTATTTATAACAATACATCATTGTTGAGCGTCAGTTCAGTTTGTCTGTGCTTGAAAGTCTTGGTTTTCATGATTTATAAGTGCCTACATATCAAGGTCATGGATACGCCAATGTGACTATATCTCATTTGCTGCAGGATCAGACTTATCTGACCATATTGCCTAATTAAAGTTTGAAGCAAATGCTGCAAAAACTGTAGGAGGAGTTGCGTCCACAAGAACTGTTCACTATATATTGTATAGTGCATAAAAGTACAAAGGGCCATAATTCTGTCAAAAATCGTCGCAGCGCAAATTCTTTCCTTTTAGCACATCTACATGTTGAGGTTGTTCATCTGTTAAAGTTTGAAGCAAATGCTGCAAAAACTGTAGGAGGAGTTGCGTCCACAAGACCTGTTCACTATATATTGTATAGTGCATAAACGTACAAAGGGCCATAATTCTGTCAAAAATAGTCACAGCGCAAATTCTTTCCTTTATGCACATCTACATGTTGAGGTTGTTCATCTGTTAAAGTTTGAATCAAATGCTGCAAAAACTGTAGGAGGAGTTACGTCCACAAGAATGCGTCTAAGGACGGACGGACGGACGGACAGACAGACAGACAGACAAGCTGAATCCAGTATACCCCCCCCCCTTACAACTCGTTGTGCGGGGGTATAATTAAAGGAATAAAAAGGTGTGCATAATTTGTTTCAGCATGCAATTTAAGCGCCCGTAGACTGAGGGTAAAATAGCTTATAACACGTCCCCAATTATTTCGTACCAAATAAGACAGAATTGAAAAATTTAGCAATAACAATATTTTGGTTACGAAGGCAATACTACGTACTTAAATCACGTGCCTTCCTATTTTTAGCTCACATGTCACAAAGTGACAGAGTTAGCTTTGTGATGACTCGTCGTCCGTCCGTCGTTCGTCCGTCCGTCCGTCAACAATTTGCTTGTGTAGACACTAGAGGTCACACTTTTGACCTAATATTTATCCAACGTGGTCACATTGATCATCTCAACAAAATCTAGGTCAAGTTCGATATTGGGTCATCCGGGATAAAAAACTAGGTCACAAGGTCAAATCATAGAAAAACCTTTTGTAGGCACTAGAAGTCACAATGTTGACCTAATCTTTATGAAACTTGGTCATATTGATCATCTCAACCAAATCTAGGTCAATATATATATTTGGTCATCCGGGATCAAAAACTAGGTCACAATATCAAATCATAGAAAAACCTTGTATAGTCACTTGAGATCACAATTTTGACCTAATCATTTTGAAACTTTGTCGCAATGATCATCTTAATAAAATCGAAGTCAATTTATGATTGGGTCATCTGGAATCAAAAACTAGGTCACTAGGTCAAATAATAGACAACCCTTGTGTTAATTCACGAGAGGTCACCATTTTAGCCTAATCCTTATGAAACTTGATCACAATGATCATCCCAACAAAATCTAGTTAAAGTGTTATATCGGGTCATCTGGGGCTAAGAACTAGGTCACAAAGTCAAATCACATGGCTTGGGTGTACTGCTACGACAGGTGAGCGACCTAGTGCCATAGGGCCCTCTTGTTTTAGATTCAAACCACGTACTACGGAGTCAAAATGAGGAATCCAACACCAGTACAGGACTGCTATCCTCGGTGCAACAGAAAAATAGATCATGTTAATGGAATGTTTCATAATGATTAGATCCCGTACACAATACATGTACAATGTTTTCCTTCAGTCGATTGCTTGTTAGTTGGTGTTTGCTTGCGAGAGTTCCGACATAGGTTAAGACCATGGAAGATATAAGTTTAAATCGGAACAGAGTCCTGGGAAGTGCATACTTGAGCTGAAATAAAAGGAAAGTATAGTATACGAAACGTCAGAGCAAATTACAACAAAGGTGTTTTAAAATAAACATTCCGCTGCTTAAATTTGTTCACTTCAAGTGAATCACATGAATATTTACAAAAATGTGATTAAAAACTTAGAGTCGTGTGAAATCGACATCCACTTTTACTTTCGTTTTCGTGCGAAGTATGGGGGCTATATCCGCCATATGGTGTCTACCATTGGTGAATATCGATGGCACCGTCCAATATATAATTTAGATCAAACATCAAATGCACTAATGGAAATTACTAAAAAATACCCGTACGCAAACTTATTATCAATTACTATATGTATATACTTTAAACTTCTGTTACCCATGTGCGTGTTTATGTTCTTAAATGATGTAAAATGTGTCGTAAAAAATAAAACCTGACCAAAAAAAGAATACTTTAGTGTGTGTATTGTTGACAAAAATAGCATCAGGGGCAAAACGTTGCTTGGTATTATGGTAAATTCTGAAAACAGCTTTGAACTGTAGTCTGAATATTTTTTCTTGGAACTGTAGCCATAATTGCAAATTGAAAGAAAATGTCATATAAGTGCCATGTATTGTTATAATATGTATTTTATTTGTTGCGAAATTGCCTCCGGTGTTCCCGGAAGGTGTAAACATGACTCTTCAATCACGCATGGAGTAGATAATACCAGGAAAACGAAAAGGCTTGATACTGTAGTCCGCTCTCACACACATTTTTTCCAAGGTTTCTCAGGGTAATTGAAAAAACGGTCAAGCTACGAAGAAATATACTATATATGGCGGAACCCTTATATTTTTTCCCTTAGCGTGGTCTATATTTCATAGAAATTGGTGAAGAAATAAAATACTTATGCCTATTTTCCTTCGCGAAGTGGAGGTTTTGTTTACAATTTTCTTCTTTGGACTGTAGTATTTAGTCACGTGGTATTGCCACACTGTTGTATGCATGCATTGCAGTATAATAGCATTGTATTTTACTGTTTCAAACATTTTAATTTGAGAAAAGGGCAGTGAAAACGAATACATTATTCACTAAGGTATACGCTAATAAACATAATATATACTAAATAAGACACAAATCTGAGCAATTACAATGTTTTTGTACACAGCGTTATGTGAGCAAGTGACCGACCTATATAATCGATTTATAGGGGAGATTAACCGTATTCATTCAAAATGCCGACTGACAATCTGTTGGATGAATGAACAATCACCAATAGCCAGCTGGTGGCACGAAAGTTTTTGTATACCAAACATAGGGCCATATTCACATCCTCTCCTCCACTCTCACTCACTGAGTTAATCCAAATTTAATTATCGTTTCGTCCGTGCGTTTGAGTGTGAACTCGACCTAACTAGAAATTGGTATTCACAACGGTAAGTGTAGCTGGAGTTGACTCGACTGAGTGAGGAATTTTCGAGGGAGCGAAACGTCGACTTGACCTCGACTCCAACCACACTCAATGGAATGTAAGTGAATACCAAAGTTAGTCACTAACTAAAATAGACAATTTACTATAGGAAGAAGAATTTGAGGAGATGGTTATACCTCTTAGAAATGTCCCAGATCATGAGCAATTCCATAGAAAGCATGGATAATGTGAAATTCTTGTAAAACTTCCATAGCTACACTCAAATGTGGTTACGTGCATACCGGTTTAGCGCATGAATGTTGAAGTAATAAAGCTATTGTATTTTCAAATTAAATTAGACAACAAATTCTTACGATCGTGTGGGTTTGATAAATATATTACCATAACTATTTTATTTATAATTTGTTATCTAAAAGTATATGATTTGGACAAACAAAGTTACTGTAATAAGTGTAAAAAGTAGCTGGAATTAAAATTTAGTCATCTTACCGCGATGTCAATTCAATGCATGCTATTTATATATGCAGCATAACAATGAAATTATATTGTTTTTATTCTTTGCCATATCATTATTTTTAATTCCGTCCAGTGTTGATATGAAGATAACTGAACTATTTAAATGAAGAAAAAAACGCGCTAACTTGCAACACATACCGATGATGTGCATTATTTTTTCTTATTTGCAACCGTTCATGAGTCCAAGTGCCGCCTCGATAGCCTACTGTTAGAGCGTCCGCTTCGAATGTGGGAAGCACCGGGTTCGATCCGGGGTCACTTCATGCTAAAACGAAATGGTATTAGTATTTCCCTTGTAAGATGTCTAGCATAATAAGCGAAAGCTGGCTTCTCTTATGTTTATCGATTCCATTGTGACGATGGATAAACTCGGACATGAGGTGTCGAGGATGGTTAATATTAGTTCAAGGTTGGACCAACTTGTTTCATAATCAACCTAAAACCAAGAGCCATAATAGGTAAATTATATTTTATACATGTCGCTTATTAAATGGCATTCTAGGAATTATGGCTTTCTAGTTGTCGGGCTTCCCCGGAACGGTCTGAACGATATACGTGTAGTAATAAGTTTACAAAATCATCTGACAAGCTGCTTATAAAAGTAAACTAAGTTCATCTCATCTGACTTCTAAATTATTGACATGCCATTATCTGCTTGACGGTCGGTGGAATTAATATTGACGTGATATACTATTTAATATTGAGTCCATGCCAAAAACATACGGCATTTCGTATGGTGTATTCTTCGGTATGATCATCCTTTATTCATTTAAAACTCGTACGCATTGTCTTGCATAAATGTTTTGTAAATATATACGTTCATTTAACGTTAATTACATCGAAGTTTTATGTTAACTGATCCACTATCATCATTACAATAATCATACTCTCTATTTGTGATTATTCAAATGAAGGTTTCATTTGAGCGAGTTCAAGGAAATAATAAATAATGTATTAAAAAAATCATCAAAATTATAATTTGACTGTGTTAGTATACATTACGAAAATGCATCGAAACCCAACCAACCAATTCAATAATAAAGCACAGATTGTTTGTACAGTGTAATATCCTACCATTTATTATAACGGTCACACACTCGGGAAAGTCGAGGACGAGTTACCCATGTGAATACCAAATCTCCACTCGACCTTCACTAACTCGACCGTCACTCCAGCTACACTTGAGGCTACCTTAGGTTAGTGTGAGTCGAGTTGGAGTGGAGGACCGACATGTGAATATGGGCCATATAGTCTCTCCTATACTAACGAGAACTCGCGAGGATATATATATATATATTGATATAGGATTATATCGACAAAAACCCGTGGTGGTTAAACATGTTTGCAGGTTACTTTCCTTGAACGTAGGGCTGGTGTTATGTACTATACAAAAAGAAATCGTCACGGATCGCAGATTCTCCGCTCGGGTAGTTTAGACCGATGCATCAATTTTTAATCGGCGGGATCATCGATCAAATTTATCTCACAGCAACTTATATCATTCTGAATCTTTAGTTTTAAGCAAGTTTTGTCTGCCATCAGCCAATCCGTTTGATTCATATTTTCTAATATAGGAGTTGAGAATGAATGTTTCCGTCGATACAGCTTTCTAGTAATTTCCACGGGTTTATTGGAACATTTTTCCACCGTCTGCATTAAAACCAAATGAATCCGAACCGTGAAAAGTACGGTGCCCGAACGTTTCTTTCCGTTGGCGCGACAATGTCTTACTGTGAATAATGAAGCGGAAAAAAGATTAATTAGGTTTCCACAAAGATAATTGAGAAATAGACATAAATAGCGCTAAATGACCGGGCGTTGCCTTAAACGATGGTTTTACTTGAATTTTTCAAAAATTAGTATACATGTTGTATTACATTCCAAAATGCAAACCAAGTTTATTCAGGCAAATTACCATATAAGACACAATTCTTTGATTAGACAGGAACAGAATACCTAACACTTTTAAAATATATGTTGGTGTCATAAATGTAAGAATTAGATAGTATTAATGTAATACAACGATAGGTCGTTTGAAAGCTGTGTCTCGATAACGGGACTCGTGACGTGGGATGATTTTCTGTCATTTTTGGATGATGAAAAATGTTTGATCTTTAGATAAAAGGCGCGCGTACCTTCTTAAAGCGTTTATAATCTCGACCTCAGTCAAATGTTTGTGTTGCATTCAGTACTTTATTGGCATTTTAGTTTCACACGATATAAGAATATAATTGAAAGGAACATCTTTATATTAGTCTTACCACTATGCTGCAAAGGGCTTATCAGTCGTATGGAAAGAGACGACATGCGTGCCAATGTACGCCTATATTTTAGCCTAATAACTACCACGCATAACAAACCAAGCAGGGATAAAAGCAGAGTAATCCGCAGATAAGACAAATTTTGTTTTAGAGAGTACTTAGGGGAGAGAGCTTATTAACGTCTCCCATTGCATTTTCATGTTACTTAGAGGCAGTTAAGTACGTTCGCCAAGCCTTCCGTGGTTTAAAATCAATATGGGTTGGTGTACGTCCTAGAGTTACCGGGGCGAACACGCCTGTTTAAAAACGTAACGATTTAACAAGATTGGTCAAACGCAATGTAGCTATCATACAACGGTTAATATCGACATTTAGACAGTGTGATTGTTTCGCGATGACGAAAGCCGCTGATCTGGATTTCTAAATTGCTGCCATTCGCGAAGCAAATTAAATCTTTATATAAGAATTTTGGGGGGAAATGAAAATAATAAAAATAAAGATGTCAAAATTATATTATTCTTCATTCCGTGGCGGAAAATTCTGTCGCTTGGAGGCAACCGAGGGCATATCTATGTGTTTATTAACACTGACTCAATAAAAAATATATTTTGCATTTCCATGGGGTGTCTCTCGGTCGCTACTGAGTTACCAGTGGTGGCTGAGGTCCCTGTGGTTACAAAATTCAGTCATCTGACTGTAGTTTTTTATGAGCATTTAAGACTTGTCCGAGCGTTGTCTCAAATAAAAAACTGGCATATCTTAAAAGGTCTCATTTGTTTAGATAAGTCACATTTGGTTAAAATACATATTTACTGAAGACATGATTTTTATACGGTACATCGAGCGTACCTGGTCTTATTACGGGGTACCTGGAGTGTACGTCCCGATATAGTTTTCATCTCGAGTACCTGGAGCGTACTCGATCTTATTACGGGGTACTTGGAGCGTACGTCCCGATATGTTTCAACTCGAGTACCTGGAGCGTACTCGGTCTTATTACGGGGTACTTTGAGCGTACGTCCCGATATGTTTCAACTCGAGTACCTAGAGCGTACTCGATCTTATGACTGTGTACGACATATTTATCTCGGTAGTTTGTTACAGTAAATTGATATACGGTTTGATAAATAAATCGTGAATCCATGCTCTCGGTTGTTGCCTTCCTTAAAGCGTGTATAACTCTAACAGCGTTACCAGTTAGAGTTCAAGTCGACATGGCCATTATATGCCACTTTAATTAAATCTATTAACATATGCTTATCAGGCAAGTCTATATCTACTACATGTACATATATGTATTACTATAGTGTTTGGGTAATATGTGTTCGTCATTTTCTAAAAGGCAATTATATAATTAAATTGTGATTACTGTCTACAGTTGTTTTTTTAAATTTTATCTTGGAATAATTAACACGTGAATATCTCAGTGACCACTGGCTAAATAATATACGTGTGCATGCAAACTTACGAAGGAATCGTTGTTTGTTTATGATCGCAACTGAGTAAACAAGTGTATATATCCAAGCATGACGAAACGACATCAACGTCAAAAACTAGAAACCGCGTAAATGTTAAATTATGTCATAAATTGGAAAAACCAACAATGCAAACCATTGAAATAATTGAATAAGCAGAATGTAATGGCATTCAGCATCCATTCGTGTTCTGTTGGCATAAAGTGTTCACATATGGCGGAGGTTTGAACTAACAAGTGAACACAGGTCAAGTCACAGAAAAAGTAGTTTGACGTTCATAGACACCGTCCGTACACTGATAGACGCTTCAATGTAAGAGCAATTTCTTACATCACTGTAACCCATTTTTTGGGAACAGAGGTACTGAGACACATTTAAAAAATGGGGACAGTAACATCAGATCTGTTTTGAAAGTCATAATTACTGTATATAAACATTATTGAGGGTGTATTTCTGTTAAAATACTGCGTTTGAAAGGCGACGACATTATAACGTCGCGGAGCGACCCGACTTCATGGTTCATGATATATTTAATGTTTTATAGATTTTTTATTGTTCAACCCATTGCTTTAATATTTCGCATATTTGTCAGTGAAAGATAACATTTTATCTAGAGCTTTTTAGTTTTCTAAATTTCTGATTTACCGCGCTGCTATGAAAACAGTCCTATTATTTCTGGAATACCCCACGTAAATATGGTATAATAATAAAAATTCATCCGAGCAAGAAACAAGTGCCAGCAAATCTCAAACAAAATCACAATTTTTATTATTTTATGAACATTTGTCCCTAGCAATTGAATTATTTTTTGTATTGCGAAATTTTTTGGAGTTTATGTATTTGTGCGGAAAAATTCATGCGCGCTGTTAAATGACTGATGGTTTTGAGGGGTAATAAAAATGTCACTGGTTAAAGTAACCAATTGAGCATCCGAAATTTACAATCTTAATGGTTTCATAACGTTCGTATAACAGTTTAGCTAAAAACTTAGCTAATATCATGGTTTACAACACTTTTTGCTTTTGTTTATAGTATAGATTAACGTTTCATCCATTAAATTACCTCAGATATTCAGCTAAATATCTTTCGTCGATCGTTAGAACAACCCTTTTTGGTTATTTATGTTTTGTCCTCTCTCTGGTCCATTCGCGCTATTCGTACCCTATCGTGCACAAAGAGTATATGGAATTAGGACTAAGTGTAGTTTTTAGCTCCACTATTCGTAGAATAAGGGGAGCTATTGCAGTCACCCGAGCGTCGGCGTCGGCGTAACACTTTTGTTAAAGTTTAGGTCCTTTGAGATATTGCTTTCATACTTTGCATACTTGTTTGCTACCATGACCCCAACCCATATGCAGGAGTAGGTAACTTTATGAGGCATTTTGTTGAAATTATGCCCCCTTTTTCTACTTAGTGCAAATAGTGCAAATGTTAAAGTTTAGGTACAGGTTTTTAACCTCTAATATGTTCAAAGTACATTGATATGTTGCTTTGATACTATGCATACTTGTTCACCATCATGACCCCAACCCCTACACAGGAGAAGATAATATTTAGCATTTTGTTGAAATTATGCCCCCTTTTGGACTAAGAAATGCTTATTTGTTTACCTTCATGACCAAGAGGACCTACACATGAGTAGTTAATGGTCCTGCATTATTTGTCCAAATTATCCCCCTTTTTCGACTTAGAAGCCCCAACCTCAACACAGCAGAGGGTAATGCTGCTGTTATGAAGCGTTTTGTTTTGAATATATAATGGTTGTACTATCACAGCATGGCGTTGCGAATAGTGGAGCGCGCTGTTCGTGGACAGCTCTTGTTAGTTGCTTGTTGTTTTCCATTTTCTATTGCCTATGTTGATACGAGCGTTATATTGATCTTCAGACGAATACGCGTATTTTGCGACTATCGTTAAAACAACCCTTTTCCATACAACTTCCCGCCGAGAGTCGAGGCAATATCTGTCTATTTTTATTTCATCCCCTATTTGGTTCGTTCGCGCTATTTGTACCATATCCGTTCGTTTATAATTTATATATACAGCCGTAGAGTTATGGAATTAGGACTTTGTGGAGTTTTTGTTGCTAGTTTATTAAAAAATTTTGTGCCTTTTCATCCCCTATCCAATTGCTTATATTATTTTTGTTACTACCGGCAACAATTATTTGTGCAGCTGCAGGGTATTACCATTTACTGTTATACTTATTCTTTTTAATACCTTTTCTCAGATAAAACTAGACTGGTACCACGTGTCTCATTTATAGTAGGACACGTGGTACCAGTCTAGCTAAAACTATGTCACCCTTTACATCTGAAACTAGGTCATTCAGCTTTTGATTGGTGGATTGCCTTTATTGGTGCGTTGGGTGAGATTTGAATGAGCCAGCTGTCATCGACATTTTGAAAAATGTACACAATATGATCCGTTACCATTTAAGGTAAACCCTATATTTTCATGAATGGCGACCCCCCCCCCCCCCCCCAGTATGAACACTTGTACTTTCAGTACTTTGATTTTTTTCTGTTGGTACCGTAAATGTGAACTACGTCTGGACCAATGTAATATTCATATATCGAGTCTTTCCCAGCGCGGTAAAAGTCGTAGACCACTTCCTTCAATCACTCAACAATGTTATACACTGATGGTCCTTTGCGACTTTCCATCGAACAGTTACACTTATTTCAAGCAAAAGAATGGATAGCGTAGTGAAGGAATATTAAATTCTATTGAAATTTACAAACACGTGGTTATTATTTTAATTAAGCTTTTATTTATTATATTAATATTCATGAACAGTGTACGATAGGGGTCATATACCTCACAACCAAAGTCAAAGTCAGACAAACTTTATACAATCCTAGGACTGGAACCAAGCTGGTGTACATCAGTGTTCGGACCAATAGTATAGTTACATTTTTGTTAAGAAATATCTATGATTGACAACTAGATAATTGTGATTATGAGTCCCAAAGACTGTATCGCAAGTTAGCCACTGCAGTCAAAATAGAAATTTGGAAAAACGTTTGCCCAACCCTCTATGTTCAAAAGATAACCCCAAAACCAATGCAATATAAATTTAAAAAAAAACATTGAATATTAATTAATGATTAGTTATGGAGGACAAGATTCCCTGATAAGTGCAAGTATTTACCAAGGAGGTAGATAACACGTCCCTGATCCTCAATGGTTACCCATGTTTCCGTGAGTTCAAGACAGTGCCAGCGCCACAATAGATGATTCCGCCATTATCTCCTCAAACTCTTCACAACCATTTGTGAAATTGGGAATGAAGAGGCCATGTCGCCATCGTGACCGAAGGATTCGTAGCAACCTCTTTGGGAAACATATCTGGGCCACAATAGACAGAGACCATGCAATTAAACGGACTGGTAGTATTGGGAATCAATGAACAGATCACCAACCATATGTGCCCAAACCAAACTATACCTAGTCCGTCCCCATGCATGAGCCTAACTCTTGCACTTATTTAAGTATCGGTTCGTTGATTTATTGGTGTAGCCACGAAATAAATGAGCAGGAACAAAATACCTTATCCGGGTTGACCTTGGATACTTGAGCGCATTGTCTTTTTATTCTGGTCTGTCATAAGATTTTGTACATACAAACATTGGAATATCATTGCATAGTATTTTAATTGTTTTAAACATTATATTAGGAGTAAAAAAGGCAGTGATCGAAAACCAATGCATGTACCTTATGCATTAAGACACATACTAATACACATCATATATATTTAAAAAATACATAATAAGAGCAATTGCAATGTCTATAAGTTTATACTAATTTATTTAAGGTCGATTGTGAAACACGTTTTTCCAACTTATATTAATCACTCTCGACACCTCATTCCTGATGTAATCCATCGCCACGAGGGTATGAGAGAAGAGAAGCCAGTTTCCCTTTTATACTGAGCGTCTAGCAAGGGAATTTACCAATTTTATTTCGTTTTTGGGATGACGCGGCCAGGGATCGAACCCGAGACCTCCCGCACTCGAAGCGAACACTTAACCACTAGGCTATCGAGGAGGAATGTTTATGTACATAATGTTATGTAAACAAGTGTCTGACCTGACTTATCTATTGATAACAACGGTGTACAGTCAGATCTCGATATAACGACACCCGATATACTGACAAATTCATTATAATGACATCAAATTTGGGGACACAAGTTTTAAAATGCTCTTTGTATCAATTCAGTATACCAACATATTCGTTACAACGACATTTTTCTTTGAAACAAACAGCGTCGTTGTATCGAGATCTGTCTGTACTCCCTTTACTTAACCCGTCCGAGTACATTGGTACCGAATACTCATTCATAGCTTCGCTAAAATTATATCAACCTATTTCAGGCATATGACGGAAGACTCATACAAGCAGGTCGGTGCACAGGCAGTTGTTGACTTGTTCTCTTGTAACTATAGTAAGCTGGATATTGCAACATTGACTGAGAAACATGGCACTGATCGTGTATCGCTACGTAACGATCACTTAGAAGATTACGTCCAGTGTTTAGAGGGCCAGTGTAAGAGAGTTCGTGAAGGTGGTAATTCTGAAATATACACAAACAATGGTGTGTGTGGTGGTAAATATTTCACAGATGTGCAGCAAACTCATCAAGCTATCGATACGTGTTTGAGGAGTGTAATTACCAAGTGCAAACAATCAAAAGTGCGGACAATTAAAATGTTCAGATTAAGTATGGACATGACAAAGCTAGCTTTACAGACATTTCCGAATATGCGAATTATCCATTTGTTAAAAGACCCGCGTGCAATGCTAGATTCCAACCATCGTCATGGGGAGATGGGAGTTCATGTGTTGAGTGAATACCGACAAAGGACTGATCTAATGTGTCATACCATGACAACAGATTTGAGAATATCGGAAAAGTTGAAATACTTATACCCTGGAAGGATATTTACACTGCGATACGAAGACATGGTTGAAGATCCTATGGGCATTGCCAAAATTGTTCATGATTTCGCTCAAGTTCCATTTACATATTCAGCTAAAATGTTCGTACGGAGTAAAAATATAGATTCAAAGAGAAATTCTACCAAAAGAGCAAGCACGTGGCGAGGTCATATTGATCAGACTCACTTAAACATTGTCGAAAACGCTTGTAAAGACTTGTTTCAAAAGTTAGGATATAGGAAACTGGCAAATATAAAAGAAGTAAGAAATCTGACAGTTGCGGATCATAACAGAGCAGTTAATATAGTGTAAATGAAGTATTTGTGAAATCCTATCATATCTATGATACTAGTGCTATATCAGCTTTGTTCAATATAATTGTATGAATATAATTATCTCCTAAATAACGCAATGACTTGGTGCTTCCCTTGCGTCCTGTATAAATGCTGCTTCGTAATATCGTCCACTAAGTACATAAAGAAACGCACATGTTCCATTTTCTGCCTAGGGTTGCATGTTAAACCGGCAATTTTGATCAGTCTGTCATTTTCTTCATGTGCCACGTGTACCAGTTATTTCTGTGTCTACTTGTTCCCAGGTATCTCTATCTACATTTTTAAACTGTTTTCATATGTGACGTTGATTTGAAGTTTTTAAATGCAAGTTGTTAAATGAGCATTTTCCGGAAAATAATGCATTCAGAAATTTCTTCCTAGAATTCTTGGTTTAAAAGTTAACGTTTGAAACAGACCACCGAAATTACTTTAATGTATTAACAATACAAACACAGTGTTCTGTGTGACATGCGAAGAACGCTGTAGGCCTACATGTTACCATATGGAGAAAATGTAACATGTGCGTTTCTTTATGTACGCAGTGTATAAGGTCCCAATGTCATTCCTGTATGCTGCTGTTTGTACCTCTTCTGCCAATTTGACAATCTTGTTCCTTTTATCTGTTCGTTACTTATTTATTGAGGGTGGTATAGCACGGAGAATTTGACACGACTATCGACCTTCTATTATGTTCATTACTGTGTACATTGTTGCTAATCCATACTAAAACAATGTAGGTGGTAGGTAGGCGAGAAAATTTGAAAATTATTTTGAGCATTATTTCGAAGCTTGATCTGCAGCTAGTTCCGTGCTGATTATCATGTCAGGTAGACTTCTCAAGATGCCGAATGGCTTTTACCAGTTGATATTTTAGATGCAACATCCTTTTTTAGATTAATATGATTTTATCATACATAAAACGTGCATGTATATAGTCAGATCAAGCTTTTTCATTGTAAATTGGATACGTTAATTACGCATGTATTCTATTTTAGGCCTATATAACTTCGTACATTTGTTAGAATTATCCATGTTTTGAAAGAAAAATGTAACAAATGTAAATTACAGAGGAGTTTCACTAGAAGTATTGAATCCCCGGTCACACTAAAACCGAATCAAAAGCAATGTGTACAAACCAGCCGAAATGAAAATAAAATAAATACGTAGTCCAGAAACATTCGAGAGGGACAACATTGTTGAAGTGACGTTCGGTCAATACATAGATTTTTGAGACAAGTTGAGTTGCAAGGTCGTCAGAATTACTATTCATGGTAAATTCCTGTATATTCGAAGTGTAGCCGTCTTTATTCTGGGTGCATTCCATACATTCGAGCCCATTCTTTTTGCCACTATGAATGTTTTGGGCATGCACAATAGAGGTTCAGATCATTTAACATGTTGTAAAGTTTTCTTATATCTCTTACCTTGTATAGGTTAGAGTTTATTAAATGTTTTCTTCAAAGATTTAAACCTTAGCAAGCGATAGCGAAGTATAGGATAGAACATGAGTAGCAGTTGTATATGCGTGGTTTATAATCTCGAAGAAAACGTTTTAAACTCTAACTGACCTTGGCCATATTCACATCCTCTCCTCCACTCTCACTCACTGAGTTAATCCATATTTAATTATCGTTTCGTCCGTGCGGCGTTTGAGGGTGAACTGGACCTAACCTGGCATTGGTATTCACAACGGTAAGTGTAGCTGGAGTTAACTCGACGGAGTGATGAATTTTCGAGGGAGCGAAACGTCGACTTGAGCGTGACTCCAACCAAACTCAATGGAATGTTAGTGAAAACCAAAGTTAGTCACTAACTAAAATGGACAATCCACTCGAGGTAGAAGAATTTGAGGAGATGATTTTACCTTTTAGAAATGTCCCGGACAGGAGCAAATCCTTAGAAAGCATGGATAATGTGACATTCTTGGAACAGTTCCCCTGCTACACTCCAATGTGGTTACGTGCATACCGATTTAGCGCACGAATGTTGAACTAATAAAGTTATTGTAGTTTCTAATTAAACTACACAACACATTTATATGATCGTGTGGGTTGATAAATATACAACCATAAATATAAATTTATTTGTAATTTGATATTCAAAAGTATATTATTTGGACAAATAAAGTTACTGTAATAAGTGTATAAAGTATCTGGAATTAAAATTAAGTCATATTACCGCGATGTTAATTAAATGCATGGTATTCAAATATGGAGCATAACTATGAAATTATAACGTTATTGTTTTCATTCTTTGTCATATCATTATTTTTAATCCCACCCACTGTTGATATGAAGATGACTGAATATTAAAATGAATAAAAACGTGCTAACTTGCACCGCACACTGATGATGTGCATTGCAATCATTCATTAGTCAATGTGCCGCCTCGTTAACATACTGTTAGAGCGTCCGCTTCGAGTGCGGGAAGCCCCAGGTTCGATCCGGGGTCACTTCGTGCTAAACACGAAATGGTATTAGTATTTCCCTTGCAAGATGTCCAACATAATAAGCGAAAGCTGGCTTCTCTTCTCTTATATTATATATCGATATCATTGTGACGATGGATAAAATCGGGCATGATGTGTCGAGAATGGTTAATATTAGTACAAGGTTGTACCAACTTGTTTCATAATCAACCTAAAACCAAGAAGTTCATGCATAAGCTATATTATGTACTACTTTTTTTTTTACATGTCGCTCATTAAATGACATTCTAGGAATTATGGCTTTCTAGTTGTCGGGCTTCCCCGGAACGGTCTGTACAATGTATGTGTAGTAATTAACAAAATCATCTGTCAGTGAAGCTGCTTATAAAAGTAAACTGGGTCTATCTCCTCTGACTTCTAAATTATTAACATGACATTACCTGCTTGACGGTCGGTGGAATTCATATTGACGTGATTTGAAATTTAATATTGAGTCCACGCCGAAAACATAAGGCACATGGTACGCAGTCTTCTTCGATATGCGCATCCTTTATTCATTTAAAAGGTTTTTAAAATGTTTTGTTGGAATATATCATTGTAAATCATTATATACGTTCATTCAACGTTAATTACATCGAAGTTTTATGTTAACTGATCCACTATTATCTTTGCAATAATCATACTCTCTATTTGTGATTATTCAAATAAAGGTTTTATTTGAGCGAGTTCAAAGAAATATAAAGAATGTAGCATAAAAATCATCAAAATTATAGTTTGACTTTGTTATATGCATCGAAACACAACCAACCAATTCTATAATAAAACACATATTGTTTGTACAGTGTAATACCCTACCATTTATTATAACGGTCACACACTCAGGAAAGTCAAGGACGAGTTACCCATGTGAATATCAAATCTCCACTCGACCTACACTAACTCGACCGTCACTCCAGCTACACTTGAGGTTACCTTAGGTTAGTGTAAGTCGAGTTGGAATGGAGGACCGACATGTGAATATGGGCCTTGGTGTTTGTCCCGCCCACAATTGTTAAAACCACAAAAACACGAGTTTTGCGTGCCTCTACATTGGTCAGCGCAATAAAAATGGGCGCGAAAATATCTCGGTTAACGGTCAAATGGACGGCCACACTTTATGAGGTGGTGTCCGACAATAGACTGCGTTTATGATGTATTGTTTTCTTTACTGATACCACCCATCCACAGTTCATTGTTAAAGCCAAACACAATCGCTTGCACGAAGTTCACGAAGATAGCCGCGGTCTATGTGCGCATGTGCAGTGACTACAAATTACTTCTTGGTGAAGACGCATTGTTTTGAAAAATAGAACGTTCAAGATTCAGGGTTAGACGACGGAAATCAAGCCTGTTGATTGGTCGAAAAAGTCGTGCAAACACTAAATTCAGTTTAAAGAAGTGATGAAAGTAACCACATAAAGCGTTTTTATGGGTAAGATGGGATCAACGGCTTGACATCTGAGGTGCTAGATATTGGTTATAGTCAAGAAAAGTTACATTTATGCTTCATAAACACGACTCAGCCGATGTTCAACCGAGCAAGTACCCCCGGTCCACGTTCCGTCTTAGTTTGAACTTGTGGCAACTGACAAAAACAATGGTCGAGGGTCAAAGCCATCGAATGTTCCGTGCCAGCACATATGTGGGTCAGATTTCTCAGTTTGCACAAAGAGGGAGGGGTCCGATATGCTTATACACCTAAATACAGTAAAGTCTCTCTTATGTACAATCTCAATTACAGTGTGTACTTCAATTTTCCAATGAAACCAAATTTGTTTATAGATTCCGAAAAAGGTCAAATCCCTGGTTCAATTTTAGAATAATTAAAGCAGTTGAACTTTTATATAGGTTTGTCCGTACATGTCCGTTATACTACAGCCACGATATCCGATTAATTAAATTCAAGTTACTTACTTACATCGAAGGGAGATAAGCGGGTATTGACGATCCTTTGATGATGAACGTCTTACTCGACTTTATACGAAAGAAACATTGCCTCATTTTTACGTGTTAGTAAAGTGGTAAATCACGACACGGGGGTAATCTTTGCTGTAGTTAAATTAATACAGTTCATTTGAAGTCACACCTAGTCGGTAATCGTAAAACATCGGCTAGTTCCGTCTTCTCCGGTGAATTAAGTCGATTGCAATTCTTAGGTGATAAAAACGATCGAGTCTGCAGCGTTTGTAAGGTTCCGCGTATTTGCACTGTGACCAAACTCGTAGCTTGTATAATATGCTATTCATTGTACTGTCACAAAGCTCGTTGGTCAGTCGGACCTCGCAGTTCAATAGTATAGGTGTCAAAACGGTGACCGCACGATGTCCGTGCGACAAGAATAAATATATTCGGCAACGACTAACAAATTTCCATAGTTCATTTTATCACATAAACTTCGTTGCGGGAGTGTTATAAAGCCATGAACATTCGAGCTGTGTGCGAGTTGATTTTCAGTCGAATTTGACAAACTCGTACGGAGTCCGCAGTAAACTCGCAAGACTGTCGTGCGGATTGTTTAACTCGTAGTGGACTCAAAAGTTCGATGATAATGTTACATCGAGCTCACGATTTGTCACGATGATTGTTTGGAGTAGGAAGCTGCCCATGCCCATTTTTGTTTTGTTTAGTATACGTAAAATGATTATATAATGGTTGATATTTTATGTCACAGTTCTATACACACGGAAAATCTACAAACGGTCCATTGACATAGCCTGATTGCTATATACCATTTTGGATAGTACAATGAGTACACGTATATTACATATATTAACACACAAATGAAATGGACAGTGGTTTAATGGGGACATACAAGTTTTGCGCACAGCAAAGTAGCCTGAAAGATTATGCATTGGTCATATACGGATCCAGATGCCTGGCGGGTGGAGTCCTGACCTCTGGGATTGTGGCAAATTTGGAATTGTGACAAACTGTGATCATCTCATAGAATGAGAGTATTAAAAGTCTTTGTTTATAGTAAATTACTTCGTATCATAGATGTTGTCTTAAATATGCATTGTACATGTAACGTTATTACAAGTTATCTCAAAACTATTTAAGAAGGTGCTACTGCCTCGTATTGAACAAAATGGTCTGTAAAAATCTTGCATCCCTTATACAATATGGGTTTCAGAATGCATATATATTGAATCTACACCTTTCGTGGGTAAATTAAAAAAAATTGAATCTCCTTCAAGAACATAAAACACTGAATTTAAAAAATGAGCGATTTTGGTATTCAAACTACTGAATTTTGGGTTAGAAGTTCTGCACTAATCTGCAATTCGATTACAAACAGATATCTGTAAAAATATATCATTAAATGATGACCTCCGAATGTAATGAATCATAGTCTACCCGCCCCAATGGACTAGTCGGATAGGTCATGGCTCAGGGTATAGAGCTCTAACGTGTCATAGTTGTATACAGACGTTTAATCCTCCTGATTGGATAAAAAATAAAACTCAATTTACATAGTAAATACAAATACATACACATTTATATAGCGCAAACACTATTAAAACACATTCTATTGCGCTTCACAATTAGATGACACACTAGGATTCTAGAGCTTGGATTTAGTCATAAATAGTGGTAAATATTTTAGTGTTTCCTAATTTGCTTTTCATTTTATTTTGTGGATGTTATGAACATACATGGACATATTAGACTTTTGAGTGTTTCCTTAGATACCCATTTAAATATATGAGCAAGTCTCTAGAAAATCCTGCTATTTTGAAAAACTAACGATTTTGAGATTTCCATAATTTAAAATGTAAACAATGAACATGAATGAAGCCAAATTTGAAATAAATTGTGTTAATATCCGGACTTTAAAGGAAGTTATAGATCAAAGATCTAAACACACAGATTGGACACTCAGTTGAAAGATGGGAGAAAATGCAAAATAGCATGCAGCAGATTCTGTTATTTTGCATCAAAAGTTTTGTTTGTCAATCTTTTTTGATAACCAATGTCTCATTTGGAAGAGCTAAGTTTCTTCTATTGTATGAGGTAACTTGTTTTTTTATCTACCTCTTATATAATTCAGAAAATTATTATTTGAATGAGGGTATTTTCTGGAAAACTTTGAATTTCCAATAAAATGAGAGTAGGTCGGGCTCTTTGAGGTCTATTGTTTTATTCCATGACTGATTTCAATAAATGAGGTATCATTATAAAGGTCAATAATATGTACGTGGGACGTTCTATATGTAATGTCTTCTTTGTCACAAACTAGAAAATTCGTTTATATCTGGATATTTTTTTTACATTTCTGGAACCATTTACCATTCCGCAATAAATTTGTGAAATTTTCAACAAAATTTAATTACTGTTTTTTCTGTTGTCTTTTTCAAGGCAAATAGAAACTGCAATTTTTTACAAATAACAGTACTGTCCATTAAAGTTTCATTTCGGGAAATAATCTTATTCCACAACTATTATGCCGTTAATAATGTAAATGCATGTCATAAAACATGATTTGTTGCACTTGACTGCCATTTTTGTACAAAATAAGATCATTTTAAAGTGGCGACAATAGATGTCAAATTAAGCCCAAAACATTTTTTTATTTTCATTAGTTTTATTGGCTGGAATTTGGCATACTATACATGGACGTATGCCGTAGACCACCAACATTAATTATGCCCCCGCCATGAAATGGCGGAAGGGCATATAGTGTTCACCCTGTCCGTGTGTGCGTGGGTGCGTGGGTGCGTGGGTGTGTGTGTGTGTTCGAAAATTGTGAAATCGTGTCCGCTCTGTAACTATCTCATTTCTTATTGGATATTTATAATATTTGGTACAATTGTTCAACATACCAAGACAATGTGTCATGCGCAAGACCCAGGCCCCTAGCTCAAAGGTCAAGGTCACACTTAGAGGTCAAAGGTTAAAAGGCTAAAATAGGCATGTGATTCCTGTCCGCTCTGTAACTATGTCATTTCTTATTGGGTATTTATAATATTTGGTACAATTGTTTAACACATCAAGACAATGTGTCATGCGCAAGACCCAGGTCCCTAGCTCAAAGGTCAAGGTCACACTTAGTGGTCAAAGGTTAAAAGGGTTAAATAGGCATGTGATTTGTGTCCGCTCTGTAACTATGCCATGTCTTATTGGGTATTGACTTAACTTGGCATAAATGTTCACTTACTCAAAGGTCAAGGTCATGCTTAGTGGTCAAATGTTAAAGGTTCAAAATAGTCATTCAAATCGTGTCCATGTCATGTAGCTATGTCATATCTGATTGGATATTTAAATACTTTTGTACACATGTTCACCACATCAAGATAATGTGTCATGCGCAAGACCCAGGTTCTTAGCTTATAGGTCAAGTTCATACTAAAAGTTAAAAGGCACAAGTATACGAATTTTGTATATGTTTTGTTACTTTATGTGACTTGGTAACATTCACACCCTGAGATCCCTAGCTCAAATGTCAAGGTCACACTTACAGACCCAGCTATTGTCTTCTGGTCAATGTCATATTTAGGCAATTACAAACTTTATTTCAAATTATTCCATTTGCATAACCATATACTTAGGTGACTGATGACAGCTTTTAGCGGGGGCACCCGTGTCCTGTGGACACATTTCTAGTTTCTGTGAAGAATGTGCGAACAAAATAGAATTTATATGAAGTTATTGGTGCGCGAACCAAGACGCATCATTTTGGTATAAATCAGAGTGGTCTCCCTTGTGTTCGACAGTCTTACTCGTAGACAACAAATAATTTCATTTTGATAAAAAGTTCTGTGGGAAACATAAGGTATCAGTAATCATAATTATTGTATATTGCAGTTTAATGAATACCGATATTTACTTTTCTAAACCAATACTGCAAAGATGACACAACTTTGGCTTAACTAAGTTCAATAAATTACTTAATTGTTGACGAAAAGCTATGTAATCTTTCAAAAATAGAAAAGACACATACACCTTTTGGACAATAATCGTAGAATTATTAATATGAACGTTTTCATAGAAAAATGCAAAGTGTTGGCAATGAAGGTACACCGTAGATTATCTTATGAAAATATAATAACGTATTCAATTCAATTTGGTACACACAGAGATATACTAAACCACTCATTTATACGACCTTAGTAATGTATCCTTTTGATAAGATCAA
Source organism: Spisula solida (assembly GCA_947247005.1). Lineage (NCBI taxonomy): Eukaryota > Metazoa > Mollusca > Bivalvia > Venerida > Mactridae > Spisula > Spisula solida. The sequence goes on along the minus strand of OX365945.1, from coordinate 23,593,456 downwards.
CTCCCATATACTAACGTTTCTACCGTGACGTTTATTAAAAAGATGATGTTTAAAGCAACACTGTCTAAACGCCCATTTATATTAAACCAAATCACTTAAAATGGCAACTTGTTTATTCAATTGTACGGCCCCAGAACATCCTATTCAATGCGGCCACGTGATGACCTTTGAGCACGTGATGACATTGATCAACTACATTGTACTCTTAAAAAACAGTATATTAAGTCAGACAGGGAAGGCAGCACTCAACTTAACCAGCCGAGCACAGAAAACAAGACTAAACAAGTGAGCGTCATACTATCCCTGTAGGATGAAAAATAACAATATTGATTGCAAGTACGGGGAGACGTTTTACGGCGCCACACTGCACAGACAACACTATTGTGCATGCAAAAACAGTATATTAAGTCAGACAGGGAAGGCAGCACTCAACTTAACCAGCCGAGCACAGAAAACAAGACTAAACAAGTGAGCACGAGTTGCACAAAAATTCCTTGAGGTCTGAGAGAGTGCCCGAAACAGTCATAGTAGCCGAAATTACTCAATTGCACCAAAAAAAAACACCACTCCTGCTTACATACACACATGTACATTTCAACCGATTGCATTGGCACTATGACCCTTTATAGAAACAAGAAGGCATCCAGAGGCAATAAGAAGGGCCTCAGAGGCAATGAGGATGTGTTGTTCTACAGAGGTGGTTGCTTTGGGTCAATGTAGGACGGCTCTGGACAGGTTACACTGTATACGCGCTGTATGCAACGTATGTAGTCTTGTGCTGGCTAAAAATACTTACGATAAAAGTTTAAACAATCTCAATTCATATAGTTATCAGAATGTTCACAGCGGGAGTTTGTCCTGTGTATAAAGATTGTTACCTTCAGCTATCATTTTATTCATATACATTTTTAACGCTCCATGTAGCTTTGATTTCAATGTAAAGTGTCGTTTTTAACGTTTTAAACATTCCATTTAAATTATATTTTATAGTAAACATATAGATACAGGTACTTTTATACTTGTTTCCGGATGAATAACCAACAATCAGTAAAGTTTTATATACTAGTACTTGACTAACGTGGTGGGCTGTGACAAAGCTAACCTAATGATGACACATGTAGTATACAGAAATATTTTTGTGCAATGTAGTAAAATGTTTTAAAAGCTTTAAACCTTTGAAATAATGTATTCAAATTATAACATTAAAATATTTTGTCTGTATTTTAGGTTTGCAGAAATGGTGTGCCCAGGTCCACGACAGCATATACTAGTATTTGATGTTTGGAAAATTGCTACTAGTATTGTGTTCGTTGCGGCGATAGCTTTTGTCATAATAGGCAGTCAATATTTCACAGGTAATATTAGTTTACAGTTTATATCAGGTACTACATGTAATAGCTTTATTGAAGTTGTGTGGAGTTGGCTCGACATTCAAAAAATCATCAAAAATCGAATGTCGTTTTGAACGACGTACGACATTGGACGAGATTGAAAAAATTACCATTTTTTTCACGCGCGCCGCGAGCCATATTCGACGCAGGTCATAATCAAAGAGATTCGACACGGTAAAAATAACTATCACATCTATACTATGAATATCAAAGACAGGGATCTGACTTTATGACTGGCCCTCGTATACCCAACTCAACATTATCACTGTCGTGTAACTGCGCCGGACGGGATTTTCCGTGCACCGGTCGAGACACACCAAGATGGCGGATATTTTGACAGCCAAAAGGTAGGCGCTTGTTTCTTCACTTCTTATAGTCTTTTGTAATGCTTACATGTTTAGTTTTTTGTTGGATACGATGCAGCTGGAATTGCCGCGTTCATCGATACATGTGTCTTGTCTGGTATTGTAGTATTACTCAATAAAACCGTGTTTGAATCTGGAAATGTCACGAAGTTGAAAAATGAATCGAGAACTGCAGTTTTATCCGGTCATATGGTCGCACATACCGTGTTCTATAAATGGTCACTTTGTCAAATGCCCTAGAATCAGACCCGCTTGGCCGCATATATACAAATTTGTTGATAAATTACTTACAAACGTCAAAAAAAGCATTCTTTAGATTGGCATATGCACCGGTTAGAACACCACGCACCGGTTGGAATTCTCCGGAGAATATCAGCTTAAAAGTAGAAACGGTTGGGACACATAGGCTTTTTTGGCAACGGTTGAGACACACTAATGTATCGTTTGTAGAGTAATACCGACATAGAGTATATTCATTGCATTATTTCATTTAACGTTCTTAAATTTAGATAATATGTATCCATGTATCGCTACTCTTTAAAAAGTAGTTATTCTTCTTTTTACATATTGCAGAGAGAAACATTTGAAACAGTCATTCAGGAAATCGTTGATCATCTGGTTGTTAACCATTCAGACAAATGACACGTTTGTACTTACAGTCAACAGATGATGAATGTGAGCCTACTGAGAATATACATGTCATCCAAACAACGAACTTTACAGTTATGCTATGGTACAATTTTGTTTTCTCATTATTAAATCAAAAGTTCAAGTTGTATGAAATATATTACGTAAATCCAAGTGAATAGGCCTATGCTCCATACTTAGCAGCGTACATAATAAAACTAAAACGAAGATTATCATAAATAGTTTCGTTTGAGTTGTTAACGAATCTTAAATAGCAAAATACACGATGTTCTAATACTAAATTACATGAAAGATCAAGTGGCTGCATTACTGTGTCAGACAATATTTAAGGGATCATACACGTTTATGATATGCATAGTTACACGTATTTCAAAAAAAGTAATTCTTCTTTTTACATATTGCAGAGAACTTATCTACGTTTGAAACAGCGATCCAGGAAACCCTTATTTGGTTTTTAACCATCCAAACCAAATGCACGGTTTAAGCTCGTGGGAGAATAAATCATTGTCCATTGTGTAACAAGAGAATTTTTTCCTGATACTCGTCTGAAGAGTGGTGCTATGCAATGTGTATTACTGAGTATTACAGGCTAGTTCGATAGCGAAATTGGTACATGTATACAAATGTGTACCATTTTGAATAAAAAATGACGAATTCAACTGTTTGACATCCGGACCTTTTCGATAACTCTGATACACTCGAGCAGTAAATTTGACCCGAAGTTCGCTGATTTCTGGTTTTATTTGTGATTATTGTGTGATACCCTTGATCTCTTACCTTTTTAATTACAAAATAATAAACCACCAATAAACGTTAAACAAATTTATTTTGTCTTCTTCTTACTTACATATATTTATAAATACAATCTTTCATGATAATAAGACTCACAGTACACTGTACTTGAATTTATTTTTAAGTACAGTCACACCTGTGTTAAAGACCATATCTCTGATAACAGAGCAGTTGACAAAGACCTTCAACATTATCTTCCATCAGACCATTGAATTTATATTGAATATATCAAGAGTAACATGTCAGCTAAGGTAATTTTAGTTGTTTCCTGGGTGGTCTTTTTAGACAGGTTTCAGAGTACTGATACACAATAAAAATACACTAACACAGTGATTGACACATCCAAATGTAAATTCAAAGTATTAGCAAACGATACTCCGGTTCAATCCATTATCTACATTTCACTGTACATTGTGCAACATTATACATGTAATCATATTGATAAACATGTAATGCTATTCTTGATATTTAAACACGTAACTTATATTATTATTATTATGACAGTTACACAAATTGCAACCATGACTAGAATGTCTGATTCTAGATACACTGTACATCTTTAGTATAATTACATTGCAGAAAAGTATAACAATTGCAATAACAGGTTCTTCAACAACTTTAAAGATTATTGTGTATAATGCCTAGGTACCCCTGAGCATTTTTGCCTCGGCGAAGTACTCCCGGTGGATATAAATGAGTATCGGGAGGTATCGGTAACATGGTCGATTGTGATCTAGGGGATGCTTCGGTGAAATCGGGAGAACTCACGATGTGTTCCCGACATTGCGCGTTGGTCCAACTGCCTTGGGGATGTACTTCCGATGGAAATCAGGAGGGTCACCCGATGTCTGACCAGAGCTCCACGATGTTTCGGGGAAGCTTCGGGAAGTATTGAAACATTTACTGACATCGTGAACACATCGGGAAATTTTAATGCATGTATTGAATTTACCCGATATACTCACGATGCCATAACGGAAAATGATCGGGATGCTTTCGCGTTAAAACATGTTCCGCGAGGTATCCCAGAGGCTTTCCCGATATAATATTATCGGCGAGATATTTCACTGAAGTGTCGGGAACCTTTGTGGATATTTAAACTTTTGGCGAACTTCGTCGATATTTCGGTGACACATTCGCCGACTCGGGATTTAATCCCCGACTATTCGCTGATGTTTATCGGGAATGATTCGGGGGTACTTGGAGGCCTCGGGAGAAACTCCCAATGTGATGTTCCCGACGTTATACGCCCCACGTCCCCGCATATGTACTCCCGATACCCATCGGGAACTTCGGCGAGTATCAGGAACCATCTGTATGTGTAATTGCATATCGCCGACGAGGAATTCCATAGTGGGACCTATAGGCTTAACCTGTATTATAAGAAGGGTTCCATTATGAAATGTTATTTGACACGTATTTGTTACGCATGTAGGAATGTTGTTCACCGGGTCATCCACACACTTGAGTATTATCATTTATTTAAACGTCATTTGATCATATACATTAATCAGAACGTAAATAACGATATGGAATGATATGCTTTTAACAAGGGGATATGTATTGTTTGACACCCTTGCACATGTACTATGTCAGCATATCGCGTATGTAATCAATTCCACACATTATTTGATATAATTGAAGTCATGTTCATTTGTTCCTTCGCGGAAAAAATATTAAACCAACTGTCTTATTTTTTATTTATTTTGGTATGACGCGTCCCGGTGTTCGAACCAAGGCCTACTTCACTCGACGCTGGCGCTCTATCACTATGCCGCCGACGAGGAATTATGGCTTAAAGTTTGTTGATATAGTCCAAGTTTTCATAGTTATTTTGTGTTTGATCATCACTTGCGAATGTGTCTGGTTCTAAATAGGCTGGCGTTGTTATATTTGATCGTTTGTGCACATTACTAACTTGATAGTTGAAAAAAGTTGCATCTTCAATCGATACCTTCTGAAATCAGTGCTCATAAGTTATTTTTGTATCAGACATGTCGCTGTCGAAATAATGCAAGCGAAAGACGTAGATTCTAGTTCTTCCAATCCAATTTTCCATGTTGTCCTAGGATATCGGCATGAATAACTGTAAAGTTCGTTGTTTGGATGGCATTGATGTTCCAAGTAGGCTCGAACTCGACTGTTGACAGTTATATAGTACAAAAGTGTAATTTGTCTGTATGGTTAACAACAAGATGATCAACGGTTTCCTGGGTGGCTGCGTCAAACGAAGTTCTCTGCAATATGTAAAAAGATGAATTACTACTTTTATACGAGTAACAATGCATATCATCAAATTTAACAACGTTAAGTGAATTAAGGCGATGGATATATTCTATGTCGACATTGAGCTTCAAACGATATAAAAGTGTGTCTCAACCGGTGCCAAATAAGCCTGTGTGTCTCAACCGTTGCTACTTATTAGCTGATATTCTCCGGAGAATTCCATTCGGTGCGTGGTGTTCCTACCGGTGCATATGCAAATCTAAAGAATGCTATTGTTGACGCTTGCACGTCAGTAAACAACAAAATTGTATATATATGGCCAAGGGGATCTGATTCTAGGGCATTTGACAAAGTGACCATTTATAGAACACGGTATGTGCGACAATATGACCGGATAAAAATTCAGTTCTCGATTCATTTTTCAACTTCGTGAAATTTCTAGGTTCAATCACGGTTTTATTGAATAATGTTACAATACCAGGCATGGCACCTATATCGATGAACGCGGCAATTCCAGCTGCATCGTATCCAACAAAAAACTAAACATAAAAGCATTACAAAAGACTATAAGAAGTGAAGAAACAAGCGCCTACCTTTTGGCTGTCAAAATGTCCGCCATCTTGGTGTGTCTCGACCGGTGCACGGAAAATCCCGTCTGGCGCAGTTACACGACGGTGATTATGTCCAATATTTTAAACAAGACGAATGCAATCATTTAATTTTTACTGCCCACGTCACGACAATATAATATCATTCTTAAAAAGCACAACTTCGATCAAATTCCGTACACAATGTCACCTGTGTCGAGCATAGAATGCTCGCAAAATGCGTAAAAACTGGTGACTGTGACATATATTTTTACCGTGTCGAATTCCTTTGGCCATAATCGGTTCAAGAATGTTTTTTGGGAGTGTGCCTCATCCCCGAATATGGCTCGCCATATACGCGAGTCATATTCTGTTCAACATGACATACAGAAATGCAGTCAACCACTTTTACGTATTTTCTTGACGCTTTTGGGTGAATATATGTAAAATTGCAACTGTGATCAAGTATTTGCATACTGAGTAACTTAACGTAATTTTTATATTATTTACTTTGTTACAGTGTTAGACAATCACTGGCCCATCAAGAATGACAGTTATCCTGGAGTACCACAACCAAAACAAAACCTTCCGCTTGAGAATTTTAGTGAGCCACAAGGACCATATCACATCCTGCCACCCGAGAAGGGATCGTCACGGATTGTTCTAATCTTAGCGTACATGCACACAGGGTCATCCTATCTCGGTAATTTATTACGACAGCATCCAAAAACGTTCAGCCTATACGAACCACTAAGTTCCTTGAAAAGGAAGGTCCTCGGAGACAAAACTATCAAATACCTCAATGGAACTGAAGTGTAAGTATTCTACAGTACTTTTAGTCTATTTGTTTATGTTCTTGTAAAATGTCATCGTTTCTACGTTCAATGTTGAGGCATATAGGACAAAACAACGGGGTTTCATCAAACAGTTAAACAATCAACGTCGTGGAACATGTAAACAATAACGTTGCCAATTTCGTTCAATTTATAACGATTTGTAATCAATTTTCGTACAGTAAATCTTCATGATGACAACAAATGTTTGACAAAATTATTTCAGGTTCAAAACCACCAAATAATTTTTTCTTCAATCAAAGCAACGTCACAAATGTCTGACCCTCAAAATTGCAACTGTGTGTCTATTGCATCCTCATACATCAGTGGCTAGTCAAGTTCCCAGACTACCTATGTTTCGGACGAAGAATACTCTGGTGAACGAGAATGGTCTATTGTGACCTCTCAAAATCCCAATCAGTAGACATTCCAACGTCAAGAAAATGAAACATATGTCATATAAGAAATAAATGGTTCGTCAAGCGCGGTGAACATAAAATGTAAAACATTTTTTTACTGGAAATTATACGAGTATGCCTTGAAAGGTTAGCATGAACTGGGTTTAAATGCTAGATGTACACATGTGTGTGAGTTAGTGGTACTATTTCTTGAAACATATTTGGCATTCTGGTCTTGATCTGAAAGTGAAATTGTGTGGAAGTTAACCGAATCGTGATAAAATCATGTTCACCGCATTTTACGAACATACGGTATATCTAAATGATACATGGTCCCAGTTTTTCCACTTTTCAACTAAAAAGATATTTTGCGAGGTCCCAATGGGCAAAAGTCTTGGCTGATGGAAACTAGTCATCTTACATTGAGTATTAAAGAACAAATTTAATAGACGGTCAATAAACTTTACTATCTACTCGTTTCTCATAATCGATTTTTTAAACATTTTGCCCACGCGAAAGTCGCAAGTAACTTACTGCGTCCTTGAGAAAAATCAAAACAAATCAGAATTTGATTTATAGTTCATCATATCTGTAATTTATTCTTTAGCAATGACACAGTTACCTGCGGTGAAAGGTAATAGTTACTGGGATGATGTTTTGCAATAATATGATAATTAATTTATTCAAATTATAATTTGATATTTCGCTGTTTGAAGATATGTTTTACTTCTAAGCTTTGAATGAAGATGACCACATGATTTTATGTGATAAATACATGTATTATATTATATAACATTTTGCTCTGCTAGAATTTTGAAGTTCAGACCTCCAATTTTGAATAAAAGTATCTTTCAGCCTTTGTATATTATATAGTTATTACTTGGGGGATTCCCCAAGTTTTGCTTTTACATACCAATTTTGAAGTCCCTACGATTTTAACCATGTAATTTCTCCACAACCAATTTCTCCTTTTCGTCGGGAAATCTCCTTTTCGTATTTTAGTCATAACCTAGATTTATAAATTTGTCGATAGTTGTATAATTTCTGTATATTGTTTTAACCATGTCTTAATCGTGATTGTGCAGTATTTTTGAACGTGTATACACAACGGCGGCTGGCTCTAATAGTCTCTAATGTCCATTTTTTTTAAAAATGAGATTTTTGCACTTTCTGTCTAATTTGACATTGCTCAATGTCCTGTGAAAAATTTACGTCATAATTTCAAGTGCTTTTTGTCAGTAATGTATTGCTCAAAATCCAGTATTGCTGAATGTCCCGGAGATTGGTTACTCAAAGAGCAACTTAAACTAAAAAAATAAAGTTGACCAATTGCCGTCCTTTATTTTGTCACGTGATTAACTGAACAGTTTAATGTTAAGTTGCTCATTGTCTTCTACCAGTCGTTCTTAAATGATCCAATGACCAGATCAACCAATGAAACCGCGTTATTTCGGTAATATTTTGTCCAAACTCCAGGTGTGCAACTAATAAATCAAAAGTTGCTCAATGTCCAAATTCGGGAAAGCACACTTTTTCAAAACGGACGTTTCTACGTCAATTTTAAGCAGCATAATGAATGCAATGGGAAGAATGAAGCCATAGTACTATATCTACGTTTTTAAAATCTTAAAATCGGTTGACATAAAGATATTTGACAAAGTCAAATGTTCAAACCTAATTTTCTCCAAAACATTGATTTTGGCACTTTGGTCACTATTAGAACCAGCCGACGACATGAAAAAGGGCTATATACGAGGGAAGTTCCAGAAATAAAAGGACTTTTCTCATAACTTCGTACTCAACTATTACATTTTAATGAAATTTATCTCATATGTGTAGCATTGTTTGCTCTGTATACTGGCAGCAACATATGTTCGTTGTCATTGGTGATGCTTATACAAAGCGTTGTCATAAAAACCAGGTAACGCACAGGCTGGTCACACTGTAAATTGTCATAATTACTCACCATACTAAACACGTGAATATCTCAGTAACCACTGGCTAAATAATATTGGCAAATTATATGGCACTTCCTTGATGTCACTGACGTGTGCATGCAAACTTACGAAGGACTCGTTGTCTGTTTATGATCACAACTGAGTAAACAAGTGTATATATCCAAGCATGACGAAACGACATCAACGTCAAAAACTAGAAACCGCGTAAATGTTAAATTATGTCATAAATTGGAAAAACCAACCATGCAAACCATTGAAATAAATGAATAAGCAGAATGTAATGGCATTCAGCATCCATTCGTGTTATGTTGGCATAAAGTGTTCACATATGGCGGAGGTTTGAACTAACAAGTTAACACAGGTCAAGTCACAGAAAAAGAAGTTTGACGTTTATAGACACCGTCGTACACTGATAGACGCTTCAATGTAAGAGCAATTTCTTACATCACTGTAACCCTATTTTTTGGGAACAGAGGTACTGAGACACATTTAAACAATTGGGACAGTAACATCAGATCTGTTTTGAAAGTCATAATTACTGTATATAAACATTATTAAGGGTGTATTTCTGTTAAAATACTGCGTTTGAAAGGCGACGACATTATAACGTCGCGGAGGAACCCGACTTCATGGTACATGATATATTTAATGTTTTATAGATTTTTTATTGTTCAACCCATTGCTTTAATATTTCGCATATTTGTCAGTGAAAGATAACATTTTATCTAGAGCTTTTTAGTTTTCTAAATTTCTGATTTACCGCGCTGCTATGAAAAAAGTCCTATTATTTCTGGAATACCCCACGTAAATATGGTATAATAATAATAATCCATCCGAGCAAGAAACAAGTGCCAGCAAATCTCAACCAAAATCACAATTTTTATTATTTTATGAACATTTGTCCCTAGCAATTGAATTATTTTTTATTTTTTTGTATTGCGAATTTTTTTGGAGTTTATGTATTTGTGCGGAAAAATTCATGCGCGCTGTTAAATGATTTATGGTTTTGAGGGGTGATAAAAATGTCACTGGTTAAAGTAACCAGTTGAGCAGCCGAAATTTACAATCTTAATGGTTTCATAACGTTCGTATTACAGTTTAGCTAAAAACTTAGCTAATATCACGGTTTACAACACTGTTTTGATTTTGTTAATAGTATAGATTGACGTTTCATCCATTAAATTACCTCAGATATTCAGCTCAATATCTTGCGTCGATCGTTAGAACAACCCTTTTTCTACTTAGTGCAAATAGTGCAAATGTTAAAGTTTAGGTACAGGTTTTTTAACCTCTAATATCTTCATAGTACATGGATATATTGCTTTGATACTTTGCATACTTGTGCAACATCATGACCCAACCCATACACAGGGGTATAGGTAACTCTAGTAACCATTTTGGTGAAATTATGCCCCCTTTTTCAACTTAGTGCAAATGTTAAAGTTTAGGTACAGGTTTTTTAACCTCTAATATCTTCATAGTACATGGATATATTGCTTTGATACTTTGCATACTTGTTCAACATCATGACCCCAACCCATACACAGGGGTAGGTAACTCTATTAAGCATTTCAGTGAAATTATGCCCCCTTTTTCAACTTAGTGCAAATGTTAAAGTTTAGGTACAGGTTTTTTAACCTCTAATATTTTCAAAGTGCATTCACATATTGCTATGGATACTTGTTCTCCATCATGACCCCAACCCCTACACAGGGGTGGGTAACTCTATCAAGCATGTTGTTGAAATTATGCCCCCTTGTGGACTTAGAAATGCAAATGTTAAAGTTTAGGTACAGGTTTTTTAACCTCTAATATGTTCAAAGTGCATTGATATGTTGCTTTGATAATATGCATACTTGTTCACCATCATGACCCCAACCCCTACACAGGAGAAGATAATATTTAGCATTTGTTGAAAGTATGCCCCCTTTTGGACTAAGAAATGCTACACATGAGTAGTTAATGGTCCTGCATTATTTGTCCAAATTATCCCCCTTTTTCGACTTAGAAGCCCCAACCTCTACACAGCAGAGGGTAATGCTGCTGTTATGAAGCGTTTTGTTTTGAATATATAATGGTTGTACTATCACAGCATGGCGTTGCGAATAGTGGAGCGCGCTGTTCGTGGACAGCTCTTGTTAGTTGCTTGTTGTTTTCCATTTTCTATTGCCTATGTTGATACGAGCGTTATATTGATCTTCAGACGAATACGCGTATTTTGCGACTATCGTTAAAACAACCCTTTTCCATACAACTTCCCGCCGAGAGTCGAGGCAATATCCGTCTATTTTTATTTCATCCCCTATTTGGTTCGTTCGCGCTATTTGTACCATATCCGTTCGTTTATAATTTATATATACAGCCGTAGAGTTATGGAATTAGGACTTTGTGGAGTTTTTGTTGCTAGTTTATTTAATTTTTTGCGCCCATTCATCCCCTATCCAATTGCTTATATTATTTTTGTTACTACCGGCAACAATTATTTGTGCAGCTGCAGGGTATTACCATTTACTGTTATACTTATTCTTTTTAATACCTTTTCTCAGATAAAACTAGACTGGTACCACGTGTCTCATTTATAGTAGGACACGTGGTACCAGTCTAGCTAAAACTATGTCACCCTTTTACAGCTGAAACTAGGTCATTAAGCTTTTGATAGGTGGATTGTCTTTATTGGTGCGTTGTGTGAGATTTGAATGAGTCAGCTGTCATCGACATTTTGAAAAATGTACACAATATAATCCGTTACCATTTAAGGTAAACCCTATATTTTCATGAATGGCGACCCCCCCCCCCCCCCCCAAGTATGAACACTTGTACTTTCAGTACTTTGGTTTCTTTCTGTTGATACCGAAAATGTGAACTACGTCTGGACCAATGTAATATTCATATATCGAGTCTTTCCCAGCGCGGTAAAAGTCGTAGACCACTTCCTTCAATCACTCAACAATGTGATACACTGATGGTCCTTTGCGACTTTCCATCGAACAGTTACACTTATTTCAAGCAAAAGAATGGATAGCGTAGTGAAGGAATATTAAATTCTATTGAAATTTACAAACACGTGGTTATTATTTTAATTAAGCTTTTATTTATTATATTAATATTCATGAACAGTGTACGATAGGGGTCATATACCTCACAACCAAAGTCAAAGTCAGACAAACTTTATACAATCCTAGGACTGGAACCAAGCTGGTGTACATCAGTGCTCGGACCAATAGTATAGTTACATTTTTGTTAAGAAATATCTATGATTGACAACTAGATAATGAGTCCCAAAGACTGTATTGCAAGTTAGCCACTGCAGTCAAAATAGAAATTTGGAAAAACGTTTGCCCAACCCTCTATGTTCAAAAGATAACTCCAAAACCAATGCAATATAAATTTAAAAAAAAAACACATTGAATATTAATTAATGATTAGTTATGGAGGACAAGATTCCCTGATAAGTGCAAGTATTTACTAAGGAGGTAGATAACACGTCCCTGATCCTCAATGGTTACCCATGTTTTCGTGATTTCAAGACAGTGCCAGCGCCACAATAGATGACTCCGCCATTATCTCCTCAAACTCTTCACAACCATTTGTGAAATTGGGAATGAAGAGGCCATGTCGCCATCGTGACCGAAGGATTCTTAGCAACCTCTTTGGGAAACATATCTGGGCCACAATAGACAGAGACCAAGCAATTAAACGGACTGGTAGTATTGGGAATCAATGAACAGATCACCAACCATATGTGCCCAAACCAAACTATACCTAGTCCGTCCCCATGCATGAGCCTAACTCTTGCACTTATTTAAGTATCGATTCGTCGATACGAAATAAATGAGCAGGAACAAAATACCTTATCCGGGTTGACTTTGGATTCTTGAGCGCATGGTCTTTTTATTCTGGTCTGTCATAAGATTTTGTACATACAAACATTGGAATATCATTGCATAGTAGTTTAATAGTTTTAAACATTATAATTGGAGTAAAAAAGGCAGTGATCGAAAACCAATACACGTACCTTATGCATTGTGAAACACGTTTTTCCAACTTATATTAATCACTCTCGACACCTCATTCCTGATGTAATCCATCGCCACGAGGGTATGAGAGAAGAGAAGCCAGTTTCCCTTTTATGCTGAGCGTCTAGCAAGGGAATTTCTGGTACCATTTTTATTTCGTTTTTGGTATGACGTGGCCAGGGATCGAACCCGAGACCTCCCGCACTCGAAGCGAACGCTCAACCACTAGGCTATCGAGGAGGCAATGTTTATGTACATAATGTTATGTAAACAAGTGTCGGACCTGACTTATCAATTTATAACAACGGTGTACTCCCTTTACTTAACCCGTCCGAGTACATTGGTACCGAATACTCATTCATAGCTTCGCTAAAATTATATCAACCTATTTCAGGCATATGACGAAAGACTCATACAAGCACGTCGGTGCACAGGCAGTTGTTGATTTGTTCTCTTGTAACTATAGTAAGCTGGATATTGCAACATTGACTGAGAAACATGGCACTGATCGTGTATCGCTACGTAACGATCACTTAGAAGATTACGTCCAGTGTTTAGAGGGCCAGTGTAAGAGAGTTCGTGAAGGTGGTAATTCTAAAATATACACCAACAATGGTGTGTGTGGTGGTAAATATTTCACAGATGTGCAGCAAACTCATCAAGCTATCGATACGTGTTTGAGGAGTGTAATTACCAAGTGCAAACAATCAAAAGTGCGGACAATTAAAATGATCAGATTAAGTATGGACATGACAAAGTTAGCTTTACAGACATTTCCGAATATGCGAATTATCCATTTGTTAAGAGACCCGCGTGCAATGCTAGATTCCAACCATCGTCATGGGGAGATGGGAGTTCATGTGTTGAGTGAATACCGACAAAGGACTGAAATAATGTGTGATACCATGACAACAGATTTGAGAATATCGGAAAAGTTGAAATACTTATACCCTGGAAAGATATTTACACTGCGATACGAAGACATGGTTGAAGATCCTATGGGCATTGCCAAAATTGTTCATGATTTCGCTCAAGTTCCATTTACAAATTCAGCTAAAATGTACGTACGGAGTAAAAATATAGATTCAAAGAGAAATTCTACCGAAAGAGCAAGCACGTGGCGAGGTCATATTGATCAGACTCACTTAAACATTGTCGAAAACGCTTGTAAAGACTTGTTTCAAAAGTTAGGATATAGGAAACTGGCAAATATAAAAGAAGTAAGAAATCTGACAGTTGCGGATCATAACAGAGAAGTTAATATAGTGTAAATGAAGTATTTGTGAAATCCCATCATATCTATGATACTAGTGCTATATCAGCTTTGTTCAATATAATTGTATGAATATAATTATCTCCTAAATAACGCAATGACTTGGTGCTTCCCTTGCGTCCTGTATAAATGCTGCTTCGTAATATCGTCCACTAAGTACATAAAGAAACGCACATGTTCCATTTTCTGCCTAGGGTTGCATGTTAAACCGGCAATTTTGATCAGTCTGTCATTTTCTTCATGTGCTACGTGTACCAGTTATTTCTGTGTTTACTTGTTCCCAGGTATCTCTATCTTCTTCTTAAACTGTTTTCACATGTGACGTTGATTTGAAGGTTTTTAAATGCAAGTTGTTAAATGAGCATTTTCCGGAAAATAACGCATTCAGAAATTTCTTCCTAGAATTCTTGGCTTAAAAGTTAACGTTTGAAACAGACCACCGAAATTACTTTAATGTATTAACAATACAAACACAGTGTTCTGTGTGACATGCGAAGAACGCTGTAGGCCAGCATGTTACCATATGGAGAAAATGTAACATAAGCGTTTCTTTATGTATGCAGTGTATAAGGTCCCAATGTCATTCCTGTATGCTGCTGTTTGTACCTCTTCTGCCAATTTGACAATCTTGTTCCTTTTATCTGTTCGTTACTTATTTATTGAGGGTGGTATAGCACGGAGAATTTGACACGACTATCGACCTATTATGTTTAGTACTGTGTACATTGTTGCAAATCTTTAGTCAACCATGTAGGTGGTAGGCGAGAAATTTAGAAAAAAAATTTCAGCATCATTTCGCAGCTTGATCTGCAGCTAGTTCAATGCTGATTTTCGTGTCAGGTAGACTTCTCAAGATGCCGAATGGCTTTTACCAGTTGATATTTTAGATGCAACATCCTTTTTTAGATTAATATGATTTTATCATACATAAAACGTACATGTATATAGTAAGAGCAAGCTTTTTCATTGTTAATTGGATTCATTAATTACGCATGTATTCTATTTTAGGTCTATATAACTTCGTACATTTGTTAGAATTATTCATGTTTTGAAAAACAAATGTAACAAATGTAAATTATAGAGGAGTTTCACTAGAAGTATTGAATCCCCGGTCACACTAAAACCGAATCAAAAGCAATGTGTACTAACCAGCCGAAATAAAAATAAAATAAATAAATAGTCCAGAAACATTCGACAGGGACAACATTGTTGAAGTGACGCTCGGTCAATACATAGATTTTTGAGACAGGTTGAGTTGCAAGGTCGTCAGAATTACTATTCATGGTAAGTTCCTGTATATTCGAGGTGTATTCTACAAATGTCTTCCGTCTTTATTCTGGGTGCATTCCATACATAACATAACTTTATTCGGCATGATACATATCATATACATATATAGCCAGAACAGATATAATAATAGTATTACATGTAATGAAAAGAACGCATATTTATAATAACAGAGTTATATAAACAGTTTGTATGTGTCAGTATGGGTATAAAGTGACATTATCAATTTCGATTAAGGGAAGCATAGTAAATATATTTAGCAATTTGCAAAAGTGTACGGGTTGAGGTTGTGGACATGTATGGTTGTATGGTTTTGTATGGTTGGCCAGCTAGAGAAATACGTTCTGAAATATTTGGTTCTTAGATTCCTATGTTTTAGACAAATTAATAAAAGATGGTATTCACTTTCAACGACCCCCATGTTGCATTGTAAACAAGTTCTTTGTTTTGTTTAATTTGCTTTTATTTATCCTCGCCACCGGATAATCCATATGGGCGAGCCCCCCAGAAGAGGCTAGTCACTTTTAGTGTTTGGGGGATAGTGCATTATACAGAAGATGTTCCAGTTCCAGAAGCATCCCTGGTTCTTTTACGTTCCGATGTAAAGCATCATACACGGGACCTCGCTTAACGTCTCGTCCGAAAGACTGTTAGTAAGTTTAGTTATGTTAGGTGGGAAACACTGAAAAGCATTCTACAAGTTCTATTTTGACGTTCTATATTAAAGTATATTCCAGTTTCTATAGCTAGATCGTGACATGATAATCTAAATTTTGTTAGAGCGATTCTGTACTTCTTTTGTTTTATGCAAGATAGGTATTTTTCAATATCAAAAGTGTGTTTATATAGACTATATGATGTCAGTTTACTAGAATTATTAATACTTGTATACCATGTTTGTTTGTAAATGTCCAATATACAGTTTATTTTCGAAATTAAGGCATAATGCCCATGGATCATGTTTACAACAATGTATAAATACATATATAAATACGCAAACAAAACAATCATATCCACACAGACACACCTATACACTTGCATACACGCACAGACACACACGCATACGCACACACATGCATACACACACATTTGCACACGCACGCATACACACATACCCGCACACACACACACACACACACACACACACGCACAGACACACACGCACAGACACACACACACACACACACGCACACACACGCCTACACACCCTCATGTATACACATATTAAATACTCACAAAATAAATATTAGTGGTGAGATTGATTGTTACAATACCATTTACTTTAACAGTCAAACTTAATATAAATACAGTCTGAGGTTATGTAGCATATATAAAACACACCATACGGAAAGTACATATCGCAATTATTATGTCATGACTATATGTACAAAAGGTAAATATATACAAATACATGTAGCTTCTATAAAGACTGTTCTCTTAGCTCAACACATTTGAAAAGGTAGACAGCTACATTTTTTAAAATCTTTTCATCACTAGATTGTAACAAGTCTCTAAACTTAAGAATGTTTGGATGTTGTCTATAATGTAGAGGAATATATTTTTTTCTAAGATTGTCATATAAGTTGCATTCAAATAAGAAATGGAATTCATCCTCTAAACAGTTACAAAATTTACATTTTCTTTGAGGGACAGGTGTTGGATTAGGTTTAGTCCAACGACCAACTTCTATCTGTAGTCTGTGTGATGACACTCTAAATTTTGATAATGCTTTTCTATATTTGTCCACTTGGACTATGTCTAAATAAGGCTGTAATTGAAAACTTGAAAATAATTTATAAGTATTTGCTCTACTGGAAGTTTCTATGTCACTATTCCAACCTTGTAAATATTGATCAATTAGTCTCTGTTTTACCAAGGATAAAAATAATTTATTATTTCCAACTGTTTGGAAAAACCATATTTCACCAAATCCAAGATTGTTAAGTATCCCTTTAACTTTACTGGCCCAAGATACCTTATTTGGGTATAATTCAAGGTCATGTAGCATCATATTATACACAAGTTTAACATATTTTGTATCATTAGTTGTTAGTATTCTTATCCAATATCTAATTGTATGTAATATCAATTTTATACTAATAGGCACTTTTCCTAAATCACCATAAACAAAAGTATTTTGAGTCTGTCTTTTAACACATAGTAATTGTTTATAAAACTTTAAAACTGTTTTATCAATGACACTGGTATTATAACAACCCCAGAGTTCACTACCATAGCTTAAAACAGGCTCAACTAATTTTTCATATATCTCCAATTTGTGACTAATTGACATATTGTAGAAATTATCAATGTAAGATTTCATTTTAAAAGTAGCCTTCATTCCTTGACCAGCTAAAGCTTCACATGTATATTTAAATGAGCCACCTGTTGAGAAAACTAGTCCAAGATATGTAAACTTGTTAACAATTTCAATCATTTCACCGTTGTATTTAAAATTTAAATTTTGACTCAGATTACCTCCCTTTTAAAAATCATTACCTTTGTTTTAGTTGCATTAACAGACAATTTCCATCTATCACAATAATCCTCTAATATATCTAAACATTTTTGTAAGCCATCCTGAGTTTCTGAGAATAAAACTATATCATCTGCGTACAATATCAAATATAACTTAAACATACCAATATCAATACCATCATGTCCTTTGTGAATAAAAGTTTCCTCAATATCATTAAGGTAGAGCGCAAATAATAATGGCGATAAACTTTCTCCTTGCCGAACACCTAAATTACAAATAAAATCATCACTTAGTGTATCATTACACTTAACTCTGGACTTTACCTGTGTATACATAGAATGTATTATGTTAAAAATCTTACCTCTAATACCAGTTTTCAATAACTTATACCATAGTATATCTCTCACAACAAAGTCAAAGGCTTTAGAAAAATCTTTAGAAAAGCTGCATATAATTTTTTGTTTCTTATTAGCATATGATTCATTACATTGTATAAGACAAAAATATTATCAATAGTTGACATATCTTTCCTAAATCCTGCTTGAGCCTCTATATAAACATTGTAGGTTTCCATCCAACTATTTAATCTATTGTTTAAAACTTTGGTAAAAAACTTGCCTAGTGTGCTTAATAGAGTGAGTCCTCTATAATTAGCTGGATCTAAAGTAGAGCCTTTTTATGTATTGGGATAATATATCCTTCAGCCCATTGTTCTGGGAAGTACCCAATATCAAATAATTTATTAAACAAGTGATGTAGATATTTATACATATGTTCACCTCCATATTTAAAAAATTCATTTAATACAAGATCAGGTCCTGCTGACCTACCATTATGTAATTCTCTACATGCCTTTTTGATATCTATTATTGAAATTTTTAAGTTTAGTTCCTCAGACATAATATTTAATTCATTATTTAGATATCTATCATTAAAACATATGATGTCTTCATCAGCTTGGAAAAATACTGAGTCTGGGTCATTTATTGCCTTAAAATAATCCTCAAAATTTGACAATGTAGGCTTTTTTGAGCTATAAGTGTTGGTTGAGCTAAGGGATTTAAGCATTTTCCAGTATTCTTTTGCATTTTTGTATCTTAAATGTTCCAAATTTTTAGTCTGTAACTTACTGTATTCTACTTTCTTTTTTGAAATAGTTGATTTATATTTTGACCTACTCACTACCATATTTGTCCTGTTAATATCACTTTTATCAGCCCTGTACTTATTTAATGCTTTATAAAAAATGTTCCTACTCTCAATACAATCCTTATCATACCATTTGTCTTTGTATTTAGTACTTGTTTTATAACTAGTTGAGTTTACAGTATTTTGGTCTGTTGTTTTATTGGTTTTTTTAAATAATATACGTTGTTTAATACAAAAGTAATTTATGTCAATTACGTATTGATTATTCCAAATATCAAGCATGCCTATATTACTAAGTAATGTTTTAATTTGGGAAGCCCAGTTCATACCGTTGTAACTGTGGCCATTATCTGCATCGTTTGCTAAAACTTCGTATATTTTAGTTAATAGAGTATTATTTGATTTCAAGAGTTTTATCCAATATCTAATTATGATTAATTGTCTATAAACTTTTAACGGAATACGACCAAGTTCTCCATATAACCCATCTAGGTTTGTAGAGTTCTTTACCGAGAGGATGTTTCTTAAAAATTTACAATGAACAAGTTCAATATCTTTACAATCATGGTGTCCCCAAACAGCAGCGTTATAATTAAGGATTGAACCAACCATGCTATCAAACAGACGACATCTATCATTTGGTAGCAGTTCAAGTTGGTTACATACTATACGAAGATTATGTAGCGCAAATGCTGAATGTTGAGCTAGTATTTTTTGTGTTCTGTTCCAGGAACCTTTTTCAAAGAAATATATTCCAAGATACTTTAAGGATAAGACTGTTTCTAATGGTGTATTGTATAATGTTAAATACTTGATGAGTACTTCTACCTCGTTCAAAAATCACTATCTTTGTTTTATTTGTAATGATTTTCAGTCCCCATGCGTTACAATATAATTCGAGATCATTCAACATAGACTGTAGTGCTAATGGACTCTGAGCAAATAGTACAGCTTCGTCCGCGAACATGAGTAAAAATATTTTAATTTCATCAACGGAGAAAATTCCTTCCGTGTCTGAATTTATGTTATTTAGTATATCGTTAACGAAGAATAGAAACATTAGACTCGAACTTGGGTCTCCTTGTTTTACCCCAATATTTGACGGAAAATATTCAGACCGTTGGCTTTTGTATTGAACGCAAGATTTGACTGTACTATACATTGCTTGGAGTGCTCTTACAATCTTAGAACTTACATGTTGGCTGAGAATTTTTTGCCAAAGATAGATTCGATCTATTTTGTCGAAACATTTTTCGTAATCTATGAAGGCACAGTAGAGCTTCTTTTTTGAATTGAGTGTTTTTGGAAATTATTGAATGTAGAATGAAAATGCAGTCTGTCGTAGATTTACCTTTTTGGAATCCAAATTGGTTATTTATTATTTTTTCGTTATCAATTGACCATTGTGTTATCCTATTCAACAACACTTGTGAATATATTTTTGCAATAATGTTAATAAGCGTTATTCCTCTATAATTTGAAGGGTTATCAATATCGCCATTTTTAATTATTAGGACAATGATGCCTTCACCCCATGATATTGGATATTCACCACTTGAGTAAAGGCGGTTAAATAGATGTAGTAAAAACGTATTCGTGGTTGGGAATGAAGATTTGAAAATTTCAGCCGTTAAGTTATCCAGTCCACTGGATTTATTGTTATTTTGAGAAAACACCGCTTGTTTAATTTCTTGCAGAGTTATGTCCCCGTCTAAATATTCATCGTACACGGTATTGTGATTATTTGTGTTATTTGGTTGTGTATTGTCCGGTTCACTACCGTATAACCCATTGAAATGAACATATAGTTGATCGATATTAAGATTTTCTGCCTGCGCTGCAGTTTTTGTATATTGCGTTTTTACTTTTTTCCAAAACTCTTTTGGTCTTGTTTTAAATAATTGGTTCAGTCGTATTTTTTCTTTATATTTAAACTTATTTTTCTCCTCACGTTTTATTTTTTTATATGTTGTACGAGTTCTAAGAAATTTAATTCTGGATTTATTGAAGTGCTTGTGTGCGTTATAGCATTCCGCATTAAACCACATACATTCGAGCCCATTCTTTTTGCCACTATGAATGTTTTGAGCATGCACAATAGAGGTTCAGATCATTTAACATGTTGTATATCTTTCTTATATCTCTTACCTTGTATAGGTTAGAGTTTATTAAATGTTTTCTTCAAAGATTTAAACCTTAGCAAGCGATAGCGAAGCGTGGTTTATAATCTTAAATAAAACGCTTTAAACTCTAACCGACTAAGTGTTTGTCCCACCCACAATTGTTAAAACCACAAGAAACACTCGTTTTGCGTGCCTCTACATTGGTCAGCGCATTGAAAATGGGCGCGAAAATATCTTGGTTAATGGTCAAATGGACGGTCAATAGAATGCGTGTAGGATGTATTGTTTTCTTTACTGATACCACCCATCATTAGTTCATTGTTAAAGCCAAACGCAATCGCTCGCACTAAGTTCACGAAGAGAGGCGCGGTCTATGTGCGCATGTGCAGTGACTACAAATTACTTCTTGGTGAAGACGCATTGTTTTGAAAAATAGAACGTTTAAGATTCAGGGCTAGACGACGGAAATCAAGCCTGTTGATTGGTCGACAAAGTCGTGCAAACACTAAATTCAGTTTAAAGAAGTGATGAAAGTAACCACATAAAACGTGTTTATGGGTAAGATGGGATCAACGGCTTGACATCTGAGGTGCTAGATATTGGTTATAGTCAAGAAAAGTTACATTTATGCTTCATAAACACGATTCAGCCGATGTTCATCCGAGCAAGTACCCCCGGTCCATGTTCCGTCTTAGTTTGTACTTGTGGCAACTGACAAAATAAATGGAACAATAAAAAATACAATGGCAGATCATTGGGTCAACTCGCGGTCTATAGTGTTTATGCACAACCCTTTGTTGTGGTCAAAACAGTTCATTTGCTTACCTATCTAGCCGTGCACCGACCGTCAAAGCCATCGGATATTCCGTGCCAGCACAGATATGGGTCAATTTTTCTCAGTTTGCACAAAGAGGGAGGGGTCCGATATGCTTATTTACATAAATACAGTAAACTCTCTCTCTTATGTACAATCTCAATTACAGTGTGTACTTCAATTTTCCAATGAAACCAAATTTGTTTATAGATTCCGAAAAAGGTCAAATCCCTGGTTCAATTGAAGCAGTTGAACTTTAATACAGGTTTGTCCGTACATGCCCGTTATACTACAGCCACGATATCCGATTAATTAAATTCAAGTTACTTCAAGTTGACTTGACTTGACTTGACTTGACTTGACTTACTTACATCGAGGTAAGGGAGATAAGCGGGTATTGACGATCCTTTGATGATGAACGACTTACTCGACTTTATACGAAAGAAACATTGCCTCATTTTTAAGTGTTAGTACAGTGGTAAATCACGACACGGGGGCAATCGCTGTGGTTATATTAATACAGTTCATTTGAAGTCACACCTAGTCGGTAATCGTAAAACATCGGCTAGTTCCCTCTTCTCCGGTGAATTAAGTCGATTGCAATTCTTAGATGATAAAAACGATCGAGTCTGCAGCGTTTGTAAGGTTCCGCGTATTTTCACTGTGACCAAACTCGTAGCTTGTATATTATGCTATTCATTGCACTGTCACAAAGCTCGTTGGTCAGTCGGACCTCGCCGTATAATAGTTTAGGTGTCAGTACGGTGACCGCACGATGTCCGTGCGACATGAATAAATATATTCGGCAACGTCTAACAAATTTCCGTAGTTCATTTTATCACATAAACTTCGTTGCGGGAGTGTTATAAAGCCATTTACATTCGAGCTGTGTGCGAGTAGATTTTCAGTCGAATTTGACAAACTCGTACGGAGTCCGCAGTAAACTCGCAAGACTATCGTGCGGATCGTTTAACTCGTAGTGGACTCAAAAGTTCGATGATAATGTTTCACCGAGCTCACGATTTGTCTACGAGCTCGTAGAGATTGTTTGGAGTAGGAAGCTGCTCATGTCCATTTTTGTTTTGTTTTAGTGTACGTAAAATGATTATATAATGGTTGATATTTTATGTCATATATATATACACATGGAAAATATACATGCGGTCCATTGACATAGCCTGATTGCTATATACCATTTTGGATAGTGCAATGAGTACACGTATATTACATATATTAACACACATATGAAATAGACAGTGGTTTAATTGGGACATACAAGTTTTGCGCACGGAAATCACAAAAATAGCAAGATCGTGCATTGATCATATGCGGATCCAGATGCCTTGGTGGAGTCCGGACCTCTGGGAATGTGGCAAAATTGGAATTGTGACAAACTGGGATCATCTCATAGAATGAGAGTAATAAAAGGCTTTGTTTATAGTAAATTACTTCGTATCATAGATGTTGTCTTAAATATGCATTGTACAGGTAACGTTATTACCAGTTATCTCAAAACTATTTAAGAAGGTGCTACTGACTCGTATTGAACAAAATGGTCTGTAAAAATCTTGCATCCCTTATACAATATGGGTTTCAGATGGGTAAATCATGCAGACCATGTGAATGGTTGAGACAATTCTACAAATCATTTAGACTGTACTTATAATGGTATTGTTCGGTTATTTATTTTGAAATATGGACAAGATTCACTTCTACTCGCACATAATATGTTGAAAAAACGTAAATTTGAGAAGAATGGCAAGCAGCAGCTATACAGATAATGACAACATTTGCCGAATACAGAAAGCAGAAATAAAACAGACCACAATCACACGGCGCAATACCCAACATACAAACGTGAATGAAAAAATGAAATCACGCCTCTGAAAGTCCCAGTTTCAGCTGTTAAAAACCAAAACTCCAACAGTTATTGTCTACTGTCAAAGGACCAACAGTCCAAGTTTCAGTTGTATAAAGCCGAAAGTCAAAGTTGAAGCTATCAAAAAGCTGAAAGTCCTTCACACATTGCGACCCTTGATAAAATTCGTCGAAGTGATACATAAAAAATACACATTATTTAAAGACCATTCATCATATTGTCTTAATAGAAAGTTTCAAAATACACCAATATAGTTCAACTGTAGTAAAGTGCTAGGCTGCCAACTTCACGCTGCTAGGCTGCCAACTTCACGCTGCTAGGCTGCCAACTTCACACTGCTAGGCTGTCAACTTCACGCTGCTAGGCTGCTAGGCTGCCAACTTCACGCTGCTAGGCTGCCAACTTCACGCTGCTAGGCTGCTAGGCTGCTAGGCTGCTAGGCTGCCAACTATATGCTGCTAGGCTGCTAGGCCGCTAGCCTGCCAACTTCACGCTGCTAGGCTGCTATGCTGCCAATTTCACGCTGCTAGGCTGCCAACTTCACGCTACTAGGCTGCTAGGCTGCTAGGCTGCTAGGCCGCTAGCCTGCCAACTTCACGCTGCTAGGCTGCTAGGCCGCTAGCCTGCCAACTTCACGGACATCTAGTTTAATAACAATAATATAGCATAATTATGTATAAAAATATGATCATCCGTTTTGAAACGCTTTCAGTGTTCCTACCTAACTAGATGAACTGGTTGGAACCTAGAAGTGCTAGTAGTCTCGCGTTTAGAGGAACCAGGTAAAAAAAAATTTTATTGATCGGAATAGACTGTGGTATCGCACTCATATATTCCTTTTTAGACTCATTTAATCACTCAAACTGGCAGGGACAAAACCGGATGACTACCGCGAAAATGACTACTAGTAATCTGCCGACGCCTTATGTTACACGCACATTTGTAATTTAGTCATTTTAGATTTTGATAAAAAAAACACAAGTCATTCTTGCATAATACATCACCACTTAAATTTGGCGAAAACTAAAACAAATAACAGAACAAAGAACAATTCTCCATTGTTTGTCATCATTATATTTAAACTAATGGCGTTGACCGTTCGAATCCCATGCGATTGTCAACTCTATCAAATTTCCAAAATCCGTACGGATTTCGTACTAGTTCCTCGTGCGATGAATTGTTTTTAATTGTTTAACAGCTTTTCTAACGTGTTCCTCTGTGATTGATTTATTAATTTCTTCATTTATAGATGCATCGTTGTTGCCTGCAGAGGCGCTTCAATGGAAATTTTCATTTATGTCTAGGTCACAAAGCTCGTATGATGTCCGTACGATTTTACCGACTCGTATGAGTTAAACATTTTATTAATTCTGACGGTTTCTGAACAATCGTAGCGTCTGGACACAGCTCATTTGGAACCCGTAGGATTTTATGGGATGCAATCGTACGGTATCCGCACTGGCTTCGTACAGACACTGTGCGAGTTCGCCAAACTCAACCCGTACGGAGCTCGCAAAGCGCTCGTAGGGCAAATGTGACAAAGGCATTACTTGGTACTTTGGTTCGTTCAATGTTTTAAAATACAAATAGTCATAAAATAATTTTAGGATATAAATATAGGAGGAGTATAAATAATTGTTCAGCATAATAAAACATAATGTATACGTTAACATCAATACACTATTTCACGACTGCTGTCAGATTGATATACATATTTCTTTTTACAAAAAAAAACTAGTATCCCACACAAGGTGTTATAGAATTCGGGGCGTTGAGTTAGCATGAGATGATTTTTATCTTCCCCGTCAACTATGACGCGTCATATTAAATTCAATCTTATATAGACCATGAGTATTAAATGTACAAGATTAACAAAAGCGGGGATATCAATACATCAAAGATACCCTAACAGTTTAAATTAGTAGTTTATATACATCGTAATATAATCCCGATAAATATTAGATCAATGAATCTAGTCAACGATCAAGTACCGATTTGGTCGTAACTGTCAAAAGATCAATGTCACAGTTAATACAAGTTTAGATCGAAATCAACCTTTCACCTTGGTATTAGCATAACTATATTAAAGTTACGATTGTGCTAATAACATTAAATACAACCAAAAGGGTAATGCTGGATTTTTATGCAAAATGGTAAATGAATCAATTTACTTACAGTCGGATTTAGGCTGTGATCTCGTTTAGGCTTTAGAGAGCTTATGGCATATCATTATTTTATTTATATATATAGTGCTGGCATATTTGTTAGGACTGAGATAAGTCTATGTTTATCGCACCTAGGAAGTACCAACTGAGATAGTGTTCACAAAAATGGTGAGTTTTATTAATCATATAAAAATATTATTTTATTTAATTAGAGTCATATATCAGCGAAGAGAATTTTAGTTATTTATTCAACGCAGAAGAAACCGTTGTATATTGTTAATCGTGTTTATTTACGCGCACGTGTATTCACCGGTTATTGTATCATTGATAAAGAGTGAAAACAATATTTTATAAAGTTTATGTTATCTTAGATATCATATTTATTCTTTTATAAAATATATGTTATCTAAGATACTAGTATTATAAATTTTATAAAAAATATGTTTTGTTTTACTCTTTATTAATGATACAGTTCCCTGTGCGTATATTTGCATATGGGGAAAAGTAATTGTGCTGCCAAGTGAGTTGATGAATTCATTCATTACTTCAATAGTTTAATAATTTAGAAAAACATTATGTCTATAAATATAGTTCACGTGCATGTTAGGATGAGCACGCCTAGAGCTCATTCCGTCCTGTAGTGCGTTCTGTCTAAAATACGTTTTTTATTATCCATTATTATCATCAATATTTATTTATTATTATTATTTGTAGACGGAGGAACTCAATCTATCCGAGGAGCAAATCGCTGGTATGATTTCTTTCTTATATTTCTTTTATTGGTAAATAACGGTCTCTTCTTACGTATCCTCTCGAAATATACTTAAGATGCCTTTCACTTTTTAATTAATAACATTTGCAGTGCCCTTGCAATAGTTGTAACGCTATTGGTCTTGGGGCTAGACTTGCGCTAGGTTGGTCCCGGTAGGTCTGTCACGGTTTGGGTCCCTGGTTAGATAGGCTATGTTTTTCCATGACATTGGCTGCGGAAATATCCTCTAAATGTCGAGAAATGTCCAGTTGTTTGTGAATGAAATACTCAGTATAGGTTCAACTTAACGCTTTTTACCATAGGCACATGGTTTCAACTTATCTGAGTGTACCCTATAGTTTTAAATTATCCGAGTGTACCCTATATAGAGAGAAGGTTGGGCAGCGGCCTTGTTTAGCCGCAACGGATACGACGTTACGATAGCTGGTACCCAGTTTTTCAACAGTTGTCACAGCAAACACGGATGCAAGTTCAAGTGATGTCATATCCGTTGCGGCTAAACATGGCCGCTGCCCAACCTGCTTTATATATAGGGTACACTCAGATAATTTGAAACTAAAGGTTACACTCAGACAATTTGAAACCATGTGTCTATGCTTTTTACGCCTGGAAGTCTTTGGTTGGTACATATAAGGGTGTCATTCTACCTCTTTTAATTAGACTGATTTCCTATTTGTTGTCTTAAAATCTCCCTGACACAAAAAAGCCCATTTTTGCAACGGTTTGGGTGCGGGGGTAGGGAATTTCCCCGTTTTGCTCTATGAATAATCACATACCTAGCATATTCATGAGAATGCAAGCAAAATGAATTTAATATTGAAGTGTTTATCAGATTTAGCTATATATTATAAATGTTTAAAATCAATCTTATGATCTATAAGTATATATAGGCTTATCTTTTATCAGAATACTGACTTAGACAACGAAAACATTTTAAGTATCTTAAGTAAATTTAAGTGACTTAATAAAACATTTCTGAAAGTTCGTTTTGTCTCTCCATTAACACGCTCCAACACTTCAAGTGGTTAAATGGCAATTTCTTTAGTCCATTAAGGTCGCTATTTAAAAGCAACAAACACATTTTAAAGAGGATGTAGCCGAATTATATTACAAAGTTACTCATTTTTTATTGTTATTTAATTGTAAATAACTATTCATTACGAGCGATTACACTCTTGTGAAAAATGCAGAAGAACTAATTGCTAAAAAGATAGGCTGATATTTAATTATTACATAGTTTCATCCACTTATAAATGTGTCAAACTGGATTTTAGATTGTACGTTAAAAATATGTCGGTCAAAATTCGACATGGAACTGTTTTGTATATGGACGGATCGAAAGATCATGGAGCAGCGGCCTCGGTCCAGTGGGTAGTGCCCTAGTTTGTTACCCGGCAAGTTATACCCCTCCATGAATAGTTAACAACATTGTCCCTATTCCTTCACATTTACACACGGCAACGTTGCTGGTACTTTGTGTGGAATGGTGTGTATGTGTATGTCAGCTCTAGCTATTAACATAACCAGCGCATATAAACCAAATCACTGTACGACTTATTGGGATACTATACAATTCAACTTGTATGCCTTATTGTGAATGAAACATCCGGTGATTTCCTATCACTGTACGACTTATTGCAAGATTATACATTTCAACGCGTACTCCTTATTGCGAAAACCGGAAGTTGGCTCGTTTATACACTGTGATAACTGTGATGGACATACAATGAGAGAATCACGGAATGTAGCTATCGTAACTATACTCGGGTCTTTCCGTCATCGATGACATGCCATCCAAGCATGATTGTGTTACGTGACGCATTAAAGTCCGAGGGTCCCGATTGAGATTGAGAATTAATTTGGCTTATAAGCTTGGAAACGACACAGATCTCCAATGAATAGAATGTTGTACATGTACTTCAAAATATAGAAACGGTTAATAAGTTACAGTGGGGTTTTGTGCGATGACGTAATAATGTATTCATACGCCAAGCACTAAAAGTCAATTATTATAAAATCAAACAAGTATAATTACTTACATACATAATGGACCTTTGGTACACATCAGACACAATCACGACCGCTCATTATATTGTATTCTCAATTTTGTTTATCCCTAACGTAAATAAAGGCTGATAGAAAGACAAACAATGACATGCATCATGTTCGGTTCAAGTTTATTTTATGTATAAAATGTTCGCGATGGGCAAATGTTCGCGATGGAAAATTGTTGGCGTACTAGTATAGACACAAAAAGCAACTGCTTCAACCTGAGGCTGACAATTATAACTTTACATTGAGGAGAAGAACAAATCTATTTAGATTTTTTTTACCTCCGATCATTAAAATGACGATTTAATTGTATTTAAAATTACCAAATACATGTATATACCTAGCAGTGTATTGTCACGAATACAGGCCATATCGCACAGTGGAATACAACACGACAGATTGCATTTTCCGAATCATACATGTTTGGTTTTCCGAATCCGTATCATGCCTGTCTGACGTGTTATATGCCGAACATAAGCCAACGTCAATGACGTCACGAAGTAAACATTTGCCTTTTATGAATGGACGTCGCGTTATATGCCGAAAATATGCCGACTTTCGTGACGTCAGTGTATACACATTAAACGCATTTTTGCGCGTAAAAGTGCTTTTTTCACTTTTGTGGGTATATAATATAAGGAATATCACTACAGTTGTGCCGATACGTCGGGCTGTATTACCTCTCGTTGCTTGAGTTATCTCGCTCGACCTAGCGGTCTCGCGAGATACAGCATTACACAAGCAACTCTATATCTAGGTAATACGGCCCGATGTATCAACACACTGAAGTGATATTCCGTATATATCATTTAAAAGGTAATGTTGATATCTGTAAATCTGTTTTGTCAGTTATGCATGGTTCTAATTAGACGTCCATTATTATTTAAGCATTAGGAAAGGAGATAATCATGTTAACTCAGTTCCACTGAGACATTGCGTTACTGCTGTTATCGCGAATATCAATGCCAGTGTTTCAAATACGATTCGGGTAACTCCATTTTAGGGTTATGTAGCGTTTTTGTTGTTGATAATCAATAAAATGTTATGATTAAACAGTCGATTTGAATTTTCTAACCCTTGGTCTGTGGTATGGAAGTACGTCAGTGTTTTACTTAGCACGTACTTACGAACGTCAACCCTGATCATACATTAGGTACATTGTATGATTAAAGCGTGTGTACCAACTCGACATTTAATTAAATATTTCTCTATGTACTGCTAAAATCCGTTTAATAAAAATCTTCGTCCGCTGAAAATATCCAGATGACAAAAAGTCAATATGATTTAAATACATTTTAAAATTGGTTTACAATGCCACACACAGACTTTCGGTATTGTAATAATTATTAAGTAAAGGGTCCGCCTGACAAGCGCATTTGGTAGAGGGGTTTATACTATCGGTCGATTTAATCGAGTACTAGATTAAACAAGTTTTTCGTGGCTATACCTCTGGTTACTTCCTTAACATGCATACCCAGTTATCTAAGCCAATTTGCTTGCTTATTGGCGAAATTGTCTCTCTTATTGGCACCTTAACGAAACTCTCGACTAGCCTACGCCTATTGAAATATAAAGCGGTAACTTAAAGCCTAAAAGTCACCAAAGGCATTATATGACAACATTTATCCTGTTTTGGAAGTAATCTGCAATCTTTTTACCTTCTTTCAATATATTTTTTATTAAAATTGAATATGATCTTCTTGCTTCCCTAAGCGTTTGAAATAAGTAACGATTTTTGAGCTTGAGTCCTATTGGGTTCTGTACAAATTATACCATTTTTAAACGTTACATGGTAGATTCTATTTTAGTGATATTTTTTATACTTCTACTACTCATCTCACAACATTTATCCAGTTGTTGAACCAAACTTGAAAGTTCAATCTTTCTTTCAATTATTTTTCTGTCAATTGCTTGGAGAGAGTATGGAGTAATGATTGATGATGAATTGAGTTCTAGCGTATGACAACTGAGGTCTACCGGATTGATGGCAACGCCACAAACCAGTTTGCTAAAATCTCTAGTGCAAAATTATGACGTTCTGACCAGTGGTACCGAACGTCCTGTTGACGTACGTGAGTGACGTCATCCGATCAGAAATTGTTATTGTTTCAATTTGCTTAATTTCACGACGTCTGGCATTTTATTACAATCGTATGTGTTTTCCTTTCACCAACGTGCTAAACACGTTCATGTAGATATATGTAAATGTCAAATGAACTTCACGGGTATATCATGCAAAATACATTATCGTTTGAAAGTTTGAATTGACCTAGATCTAGTTTTTATTGAACGTTTTAAACTAGATCAATTTAATAAAATTATGCTTTATGTATAATGTATTGAACATTTGAGATATACGCATTTTAGAACTAGAAATATTGAAATATATCAAGTGCACACCTTTGATAGCAACTTTTATGCATACAGCAGCGAGCGTGGTCCAGTAATGGCTGGATTCGTTGTAACCTGGCGGTACGGGTTCGATTCCAAACCTTGTCATACCATTCAATGACAATATGACAAACACTGTCGATTATTTCCACATATTGAGAATGTGTCGGTTCCTTATGGAAGGGTAGGTTAGTGTTGGTTATGAACAGTCCATGAAGATTGGTTAGGTGAATGGGCCACCGTTTATAAGCCTGAAATGTTGAGAAACGGCTTTAAATCCGATTAAACAAACACGCATAATATGCCCGTAAATCTCTGGATTCGAGTCACTATAACAGGTGAGGTAAACCAGTCTATTTGTTGTAATAATAAACCCGGTTTAAATTTTTACGGTCAGCTGCTTGATACATTTATAATTATTAATTATAATATTGATACGGCTCTTTAATTATAATGCAAAAAGGTCAACTCTATATTACCTAGTGTGAAACCGTACTTGAACTTTAATATTACTACGCGGAATTTTGGTGGATTAGGTTTATGCGTTACCGCGTGAGTTAATCAGGTAATTAAAAAATACCAGTTGAAAATTAGGGTAGTTAAAACTAAATGCGAGTTAAGGAAGGTCAACGAATGAACAGAAATCTAAACAGTTAAACAAGCACCGTCTCTAAGGCGAAGAGGCCAAGGCATTCGCTTTGGGAGCTAGACGTCGAATGTTCCGGTAGAATTCTGTTCTAAAATAGCAAGCGAATTTGCTCGGAAAGTAGGTTTCTCAAAGGCCAACTTGACTTGCCATAAACTAGTTTAGTATTGTTCTTCCGTTACATGAGAGAAATCCAGGAGTTGCAATCTATTTTTTTCACGGTTAGCGTTGGAACAAGACTATCACATTTCTAGTGGCTGTACAGTTAACTTCCTTACGCATGTGTCCGTTATACCCACTGGCATGTAAGGCAAAAGCAAATAACTTGCACCGAATTAATTATGTCTTTCGTTTTTCATCCGTACACTTAAACCTTCCTCTAAATACAATTAAAGTCATGATACAGACAGAGGGCAGTGGCTAACGAGACATTGAGAGAAGTATGGAATGTCTCTATAGTTAGGATGTCCGTGTCCGTGGTTAGCAAGCACTTCTAGTGATTACAAGTCCCGGGAAAGAAGTGTCCACTGTAGTGATGTTAGTGTGTATGAGCAATAGCCTCCTAGAATCCCTGGTCACCGCCTCTGACAATGTGTCCTCTGGGATGTCCTCTAAGTTGTGGTAGATTTTTAAGGGCGTGACCAATCGTAAAATTCTTCGGCGCTCTTGGAGGAGGTACTCCATTTACCATTTCTGTGACGCATCCGGAGTCGCTGCTGAGGGTTACATCAATGTACTTCGCCCTGTCGGTAACTTAGAGACGCGAACAATAGAAATAACTATAATATAGTAGCTAATCTCACGACATTAATGGTTGTAGTAAAGCTCGGTACATTTGTCAGGGTGGAAGCTTATCAGCCACTTTGACTTCCAGTACCCCCCATAGAGCTGAGCAGCTTTGTGGCTATTTCGTCTAAGGTGGATGCTCTAATAAAGTAGTGTGGAATCGGCTTGTGACTTCTGACGAACAAAAGAAAGATCGTTGTTTTTCCCTTTGATACTCCTTTAAGAACTCGAAGTTTCTCTGCACCAGTTGAAAAATAGTCATGCAATGTCGCTTAACATACACAAATGTAATACATGTATATGATTATGATCCATTGAAAAACGGGCTGATACTTTATACTATCAAGATTGTATCTACAAAGAAATGTAGGTCCATGTCACCTTTTTATTTATTTTTCATTTTATTGTCTATTACTTTTTATTTACTAGTATGTGGAGCGAATAAAAATGATAAGTGTAATTTGTGCTAGTAAGCTAACGATATTATACTACCTTAAAGGCTATACGGTGTGCCTTACAGTATTATCCAGTTTTTCTAAATAGATTGTTTACCTATTATCCCAATTTCTATAAAATCGATTAACAGTTTATATTATTTTTCCGTAAATCAATGTAAGGCACTAGGTGATTAAAATCTATACAGGGATCGATTACAAAGTTTTCAATCGGTTGACCTTTTATAGAATAACATGTCAAGGAAATACCAAAATTTAAAAGGTCGGAAACGTCATTAAAATATTCAATCAAATCAGAAATGTAGATAATTATGTCGTTTATTTTTTGAAAATAAGGTGAAATGCTCATATCATTATTATATTACCGTATACTAAACATGTAATTTGAATGCAAAGTGTATGGAATTACCTTGCACGTATTCATTACAAGGGGGTTTCACGTAAACATGCGATGTTTTTGTATTTCCTTTGAAACGATATTGACGTGATAAATTTACGCATTAAGATAGACATATTGATAGGAAAACTAGCGATTGTGGTATTATTTGACAAGCATAATTTATGCGTAGTTTACGAGATGCGAGTGTAGCCTTGGTCGTCAAAAAAATTAAACTACTTCAGACCAGCCTTGAAAAAAAACACACAAAAAGACCACCCTTGGTACCCTTAACATTGGTCCTATGATTGAGTTGGTCTTAATATTGAGGTTGAATGATTATCAAACCAATAAAAATGGACCTGCTTTATATCGAGGCGATCTTTCGGTTTTACTGGACTTCAGTTAGACTATGATTTGTGCGGTTACTAGTATATGCATCCATTAACATTCATTCATATAATCCTCCATGAGGTGAGCATTTAATTCCACACGTAGGTACTTAAATATACACCATACATTTTTACACAACATACTTACTCGACACAGATTGTTTGTTTACATGCGTCTGAGATATTCATCAGTGATTGGTCATCCGGGCCGGTGATTTCCCTGCCAGATTGGCCAATGGCATCCGAATTCGAGAGGTACACTAGCTCATTCCGAATAGAACCCTTTGTTCTTTAACGTTCCCGGTGTACAGCACCGATTTACACGAGACTATCATTGGGTTACCAACCATTGATCTTTAGATGGGAGTGGAACACTGAAACGCGTTTCAATAATGACTGAGTGCCTCAGCCGAAATTGAAACCAGAAACCGTTCGAGTCAAGAGCGTTATCCACTCAACCATTGTGTAACCTTCCCTACTCGGAACAATGTCCAACAGTTTCGTGATTGGTTTCAGTGTTTGGACTAATGAGTCCACAATATACCTCTTAGTAAAATTTAATATTTGGAATGCATGTATTAAACTTAACTGTTGAAATGTGATTTCAGAGTTCCGTGAAGCGTTTAGTTTATTTGACAAAGATGGGGATGGAACTATGACAACCAAAGAACTTGGTACCGTGATGAGATCATTCGGTTTGGATCCGTCACAGAGAGAACTACAAGAAATGGTCGATGAAGTTGATGTTGATGGTATGTTAAACACCGATGGCTAGTCCAGGGGTGGTATTCAATATTGATCTTATTTAATTGGAAAACAAGGATAGCCAATCATATTGCCTGTTACTAACCAAGAGTTTAATATCGTGTGATTTGATTGGTTGCCCTAATCCTTAAGTCAAGTAAGATCAATATAGAATACCACCCAGGCCCCGATCTCCAGAAGCATCTCGCTCAAATTGAGATTTGGCTCAAATCAAGACTTAGAATCTTCGTTTAAGACAAATCTAAAGAGTTTGCTGTAATAAACCCAGAATATTGTTTTCATCTTGCGATAAGACTTTTGATCCTAATCTCGCTTCAGTCAGAGACAAATAAACTTGTCATGATGAGCTTAGATTTAAGATGTCTCAGAAGGTCGGTGCCAGATAACAGATATTTTATAAAGATCAAATATTGTTCTAATGAGTTACCGATCATTAAGACATTCAGTAACGCTTACAAATAAGTCCCAGTAACTCAAGCTAATAAAGTGCTAGTCTTATACATTGTGGACCCTGGTTTTCCACTTGTGGAGTGGTTGTAAATTACTTGTGGAAGAACACATTAGTAACGATACATGTAATTACTTAAAGGAAACCCATGTTTGGCTGGACAGGGTTTTGTCATTCTCGTTTACTTGCGTATCCTTCACCTGAACCATTGGTCTACAACTTGACCAACCACAGATGTATGAGAATGGGGAGGGTTGTTTCAAAAGGACATGCGGCCTGGCCTGATCAGCTAAAAGGAAAATATATAAACTTACAATTACTGCCATACATATTTTATTCAGGCAATGGTGAGATTGATTTTGATGAGTTTTTGATGATGATGGCAAAGAAGTTGAATGATGTGGACCACGAAGCTGAAATGAAAGAAGCGTTTGAAATATTTGATAGAGAAAGTAATGGCTATATCACACATGCTGATTTAAAGGTAAATTTACAACCGGTTTTACCTTAAGCTATTAGTCAGGAGGTGTGTTAGCTATGACCTTTCATAGAGGATGGTCGCTTACCACAGGTG
Source organism: Spisula solida (assembly GCA_947247005.1). Classification (NCBI taxonomy): domain Eukaryota; kingdom Metazoa; phylum Mollusca; class Bivalvia; order Venerida; family Mactridae; genus Spisula; species Spisula solida. The sequence continues at coordinate 23,557,416 of OX365945.1, read as the reverse complement.
TATTCACCATAAAATGGGAAACTGAACTTGATTGTTCGCTGATGGCTGTTGAATTCTGGTGATCACCATTGCATGTTAATAATTGTTAGAACTTTCGAAGGATCTGCCCGCCTTATGACCACGAAAGCTCGGTCATGGCCGAATTTCTTCGGTAAATTACAATACATAAAGGCCGAGAAGATAAGAATGTTTCTCACGAGCGGTTCCCTAACGGTGACGTCAGTTTAGACGTAATCCACACTATTAGTGATTCCGAATGTTATTCATAATCGGACCTCGCATTTAAATAACGGATAACCGTGAACTCACAAGTGTTATCATTATAAATTATCATGATAGTACATTATCGGATATGATGTACATGTAGTATTAAATGCATTGTATAAGATGACTAAAGAATGAAAAAATAAAAAACAACTTTGAACTTTTAATGTCAAGTCTTTTTCTGTATTGTAATCACTGTCGACTAGTATGGTGTAGGGTTTATTTAAATGTATAAATGTACAAATCCCACACATAAAAGCGTATACTTGTTATAAGACTGTATTTACTTATAAACTTATTGATCATCAATGCATGTTGTGATTATTCAGTTCCTTTTGAAAAAAAAATGTTTCAGTTATATTTGGCAATACAAATATATTTACGTCGATCCACGATTTGAAATATTCTACCTCATGTTAACTCACGATATTTGCTACAGATTTAATATATTTAATAAATACACTGCAGTACTTAACCGAGATCTTTCACGGTTACCTCCCTTTTCAATCCGTTGCGCGATAGCAGTCAAGTATTGACAGTTCGATGATAATATTAACTGAGATCATTATGAATATTCGTGTTAAACTGTAAGTATTACATTGGCGACTTTCAAAGTTACGTGTATTTATACCTATCACTTATTCAACAGGTCATAGTCAAATATCCACTGACCGGATCAGTATGTGCTAGGTGACCTCTTGGGCTACTTACCAGGTCCCAATCTCCCGAAGCGTCTCAATATGAACAAAATCTCATCTCAAATATTACCATGTGTCTTTATATTGATTTAAAATTAGGAGGCTGAACTCAAAATTTGCATCATCAAACAGAAACATTATTTTCAGTTTATTACAGTAAAAACACTTGTGTGTGGCCTCCGTAGCTCAGTGATTAGCGCCGTCTTAATTGGCGAACTGGGTTCAAATCCGGGTGAAGGCACACATATTTGCCTGCCATATTTCAGTAGAAAGCTGACTGGCAATTAAAGGCTATGCTCGGCATTTAAGTAAAATCTCAATTTGAGCTGAGATTTCTACATGAGATGCTTCGGGAGATCGGGGCCTGATGAGTTTTGACAACAGTTCTACACATATATTTCAGTTTGTGATGTATCAGTTAGGAGAGAAACTTACAGACGAGGAAGTCAGTGAAATGTTGAAGGAAGCTGATGTTTCAGACAGAGGGAAAATCTCATGGAATGGTAAATACACTCAAACCTAAGACAATGACCACACCAACTAATTACTTGTAATGCTGTATGTCGTCTATTGTTATATCAGCATTTTGCAGCATATCCGAACAGTCATTACGTTAGGTGAAAGTCTATTTCTGAGAAATAAAAGAGACGTGGTCACGCTATCATTAGTGAATGAACATAGTTAAAGAGGAATGCCTAAATATGTTGCTGCTATATTATTGTGTCTTCCGCATAATTATAGCGGTGGAAACTTATTTATTTTGTGGTGCCATAAAGTTTGTCCGCATTTTTCTCCTGAATCACGGATTGGACTCTAATAAAACTTTCACGATTATTTATAGCAAGCCTAGTTGTACATACTATCAGCAAGAGTTGTGGCCCTTTGTGGGAGACATACATGTTTGTGTCAAAATTCTAAAACCTTCTAATGTTTACTTTTATCTCTTTCAGAATTCTATTCGGTGATGATGAAGGATGTATGAGGAAGTATAACATGTTGTTGTGTCATATTTGGATGTTTGGTTTGTTGGAAAGTGTGTTTAATGTAACCAAGTACTAGTCTTCTCCATGTCCTTCAATTCATCATGTCACTCCATTGTAAACTTCCATGTCGACGCCTGACAGTTACAGTTGTCGCGTTACCAACTCATCTCTATCCATTATCATCAATCGGATTCGACTTATTTACCTCATGTCATTCCAGCACGTGATGTTTGGATACGGTAACGGTTTAGTTGACGGCTGTGTTTATTAAACAATTATTTAGTTATATGGGACAGTCGTTTCACCTAAAGAGTTTTCCTGCAGTAGTAACTTACCCTGCCATAAGGACTCCGCAACTTCTTCACATGAAGAGAAAAATCGACATTTTCGATATTTTTCGTGGAAGAATATGATCCGACGCGACCAGGAAAGGGCCACACAGCTGCTCGGCTTCTCGTGTTTGGGCCTCTAAATTAATGGATAGACCACATCGCCACCAAAACTCTTAAAATGTTCAAACAATAACTTACCAAATATCGCTTATTTACGGCAGATTATGGTCGAGGTAGATTCAGTAGGATAAACGGGCAATGTCATGAAATATTTTGTTCCATTCCATGTTCCGTTTCATGCTCCGTTCCGGGATTTAGTAACGACCATGAAATGAAGAGTACGTACACTAGTGAAGTTAATTAGAAAATGAAAACAAAAAGAAATTTGGGACATCTTTGATAAAGTGTCGTCTGTGAATATTTCTGCCATTTGCAGATTGTTTCTGTTTTAACTTATTGTGTTATTGTTCATTAATATTTGGTGCTACAATAAAAAATATGTCTCTTATTCTTGTTCTCAATTTGTTTTTTTTGGGGGGGGGGAGGTATCTAACACCCACTCATTCTATGTAGAGTTAAGCATATAAGAAGAATCTATTAAACATCAAAACAACCACAAAGGCTAAAACCTGATTCACAAATAGCCCGGACGATGTCCGTGCATCCGATATGTGTACCCGATGTCTAGACATCTTGTACACGCTAGTTGCCGGTCGCCCGGTCATCATCGGACGGTCAGCAACAAATATCGTTGTCGCTTAACCACGCCTTGAGTTTGTCCAACTATATGATGCCAGTACAGCCTATTGGTAAGCTAGAGGCTGCAGACAACAATGTCTAAGTTAAATCCTTAGTATCCGATTGCAGGGATAGAGATTTCCAACAAGGCATATGGGTCAGGACAAAACAAAAGCCATTCACTGACTCCATCCTGTAGAAGAAGTATAGATTGATTGGCCACACCCTTAAAAGACCAACATGTCCGACAGACAAGCTATTGCCTGGTATGCAATGTTGAAGGTGTCAGGAAAAGGTATATTGGCGAAGAACCCTGGACGTCCAACTGGAGAATCTTAGGACGTCATGGAAAAAAGCTAAACCGAATTGGAGAATAGATATTACCGTAGTGACGGTCCCATGCATCACTTGATGTGAAGTAATTGGTTATCGATGTGATTCTACCCTAAACCAAATTTACTGGTAGCGGCATGTCTAGGACATTGTTGCAACGTTAAATGGCGCACTTGACGTGAAATATAGCAAGGCTGATGCTAAATGTCGCAACCGACGCTGAATGTCGCAAACGGCCTGTCGCTAAATGTCGCATATGTGAGACATTTTTAGTTAGGCAGTCTTTTGCACTTCAGTAAGCCAATGATATTATGCAAAACTCAACTCTGGGTTTTGGTACCAAAAGAAGACACTGTTCAAATGATCTCAATGACCAGTTGTCTCCATAGGTAAATAGTTGTTCCATTTAAGGGCCCGATCCGTGACAGGCGACCAGCGACTTTGCTCAGGGATGGCATGTATATAATGCCAGAGTTTTTAAGGTTCATAAATTCAGAGATGCCCGTATTTTGTAAGTATAATGACGTATGTATAAGGCCAGAGTTTATATGATCAACGAGTTCCGAGATTCCCGTGCTTTGTGCGTATAATGACGTATGTATAAGGCCAGAGTTTATATGATCCACGAGTTCCGTGATTCTCGTGTTTTATAGGTCACAAACCACTAAATAAAATTGTTCTTTAGCTCAATGTAAAGTGACAATTGTCAGCCCCAGATTATATCATGTTAAAGTCTATGGCCAGTTCACAGACCTATATCATTGAAAAACAGTATGTTTCAGCTACGAAATAAGACCCAAAAAACAGGGGGTCATGTTTAATATAAGAAAGATTTTGTTCGTCAAAGGCGGAAGACAAATTTTTACAGACGCGCGAAGCGATCCAATGTGGGTTTTACCCTACTCTACTTTCGCTTTGTCAAATATGCCAAAATCTCAAAATATTCAAGATGAAACACATTTACTCATTCAACTACATGTATACAATACCTTTAAACTCAATAAGATGATTCTACTTCCATTTTGTCAAGGCATATCATCATTTCCAGGCAAGCAGAAGTTTCTGTAAGGACTATTTGAGTCTCCTATTTTGGTCCGCGTATGCATTTAGTGGTTTATAACCTATAAGGCCAGAGTTTCTGTGATCCATGCGTTCCGAGATTCCCGTGCTTTGTACGTATAATGACGTATGTATAAGGTCAGAGTTTCTATCTTCCACGAGTTCCGAGATTCCTGTATTTTGTACGTACATTTTGTATAATGTTTGTACATATACGGCCAGAGTTTCTATAATCAACGTGTTCCGAGATTCCCGTGCTTTGTACATATAATGACGTATGTATAATGCCGGAGTTTATATGATTCACGAGTTCCGAGATCCCCGTGCTTTGTACGTATAATGACGTATGTATAGGGCCAGAATTGCTATCGTTCACGAGTTCCAAGATTCCCGTGTTTTGTACGTATAATGACGTATTTATAAGGTCAGAGTTTCTATGATCCACGAGTTCCGAGATTTTCGTGCATTGTACGTATAATGACGTATGTATAAGACCAGAGTTTCTATCGTTTATGAGTTCCGAGATTCCCGTATTGTGTACGTATAATGACGTATATATCAGGGCAGAGTTTCTATGACCCACGAGTTTCGAGATTCCCGTGATTTGTACGTATAATGACGTATGTATAAGGCAGAGTTTCTATGATCCACGAGTTCCGAGATTCCCGTGATTTGTACGTATAATGACGTATATATAAGGGCAGAGTTTCTATGACCCACGAGTTTCGAGATTCCCGTGATTTGTACGTATAATGACGTATGTATAAGACAGAGTTTCTATGATCCACGAGTTCCGAGATTCCCGTGCTTTGTACGTATAATGACGTATGTATAAGGCAGAGTTTCTATGATCCACGAGTTCCGAGATTCCCGTGATTTGTACGTATAATGACGTATATATAAGGGCAGAGTTTCTATGACCCACGAGTTTCGAGATTCCCGTGATTTGTACGTATAATGACGTATGTATAAGACAGAGTTTCTATGATCCACGAGTTCCGAGATTCCCGTGCTTTGTACGTATAATGACGTATGTATAAGGCAGAGTTTCTATGATCCACGAGTTCCGAGATTCCCGTGATTTGTACGTATAATGACGTATGTATAAGGGCAGAGTTTCTATGACCCACGAGTTTCGAGATTCCCGTGATTTGTACGTATAATGACGTATGTATAAGACAGAGTTTCTATGATCCACGAGTTCCGAGATTCCCGTGCTTTGTACGTATAATGACGTATGTATAAGGCCAGAGTTTCTATCTTCCACGAGTTCCGAGATGCCCGTATTTTGTACGTATAATGACGTATGTATAAGGCCAGAGTTTATATGATCCATGCGTTCCGAGATTCCCGTGCTTTGTACGTATAATGACGTATGTACGTGGGACGTTCAAAAATAAACAGGACTGGGGCTCTCACGGGTACAGTTTTCAATATTATACAAATATTATTACATAATATGGAATCGGAATTCAATTGCGAAAATTCAATATCTGATTTATCGAGTTACACTATCACATCCTCTTATAATAGTCCATTTTGAAACCATGGTAACACGCACCCGGCGCAGCCCATGAATTGCCTTAAATGTCGACTATGTAATGGGATGTATCTTTAATACCATCATATCGTTGGTTTTCAAACTTCGCCGTATCATTACATGGTACATGCTGGACGATGTCTGCAAAAATGACGACGTTTGGACGTAAGGTATTGAAATAAATACAAGTTGAACTCCAAGAGTGAGACAACTTCGTGACGCAAAAGTGACGTCACCAGAACGTAAGGAAAAACGAACAAACACCAAGTTCTGTCAATAGCAAGCTGATTAAGTCCTCAAAATCGTATGGAATCATCGTAACTACATTTTGGAAACACTTCTGCGTGTCGTTTATCAGTTTAAGAATGTCCCAAATGCTTAAATGACAAATGTTCAGCTTTGTAAGACAGGGAAGTAAAAGGAAATCATAAGAACGTCTGTGACGTCAGTTACCGAGACATTATAACAATACCAACGTTTCATGGTACGGATTTTCGCACAGATATTCGATGTAAGATCCCGAAAAATACATGCGATACTCGCCAACGCTTTACTTGTGTGACTCATTGTGGAACTGGAATGTATATCATCACCTTGTATCACTATAAACGTCGTATTTCGTAGCCCTATGCAAAGCACTAACGCCGTGTTTTATAGCGCGACGTCATTTTGTGCGCCGGGTTAGCGTTAGTGACCTGGTTTAGTCACCTGTAACTTTTAGACTGCGTATTTGTTTTAGTTGATAATTTTACAGTATGTAGAAAAAGGATTCCGATTTATGATAGTATATAATGTGATTAATTTCGTTTTGGCATGCACGTTTTGTGACAATAGTCCTGTTTATTTTTGAACGTCCCACGTATAAGGCCAGAGTTTATATGATAAACGTGTTCCGAGATTCTCGGGTTTTGTACGTATTATGACGTATGTATAAGGCCAGAGTTTCTATGATCCACGAGTTTCGAGATTCCCGTGATTTGTACGTATAATGACGTATGTATAAGACAGAGTTTCTATGATCCACGAGTTCCGAGATTCCCGTGATTTGTACGTATAATGACGTATGTATAAGGCAGAGTTTCTATGATCCACGAGTTCCGAGATTCCCGTGATTTGTACGTATAATGACGTATATATAAGGGCAGAGTTTCTATGACCCACGAGTTTCGAGATTCCCGTGATTTGTACGTATAATGACGTATGTATAAGACAGAGTTTCTATGATCCACGAGTTCCGAGATTCCCGTGCTTTGTACGTATAATGACGTATGTATAAGGCAGAGTTTCTATGATCCACGAGTTCCGAGATTCCCGTGATTTGTACGTATAATGACGTATATATAAGGGCAGAGTTTCTATGACCCACGAGTTTCGAGATTCCCGTGATTTGTATGTATAATGACGTATGTATAAGACAGAGTTTCTATGATCCACGAGTTCCGAGATTCCCGTGCTTTGTACGTATAATGACGTATGTATAAGGCCAGAGTTTCTATCTTCCACGAGTTCCGAGATGCCCGTATTTTGTACGTATAATGACGTATGTATAAGGCCAGAGTTTATATGATCCATGCGTTCCGAGATTTCCGTGCTTTGTACGTATAATGACGTATGTATAAGGCCAGAGTTTATATGATAAATGTGTTCCGAGATTCTCGGGTTTTGTACGTATAATGACGTATGTATAAGGCCAGAGTTTATATGATCCACGAGTTCCGAGATTCTCGTGTTTTGTACGTATAATGACGTATGTATAAGGCCAGAGTTTATATGATCCACGAGTTCCGAGATTCCCGTGTCTTGTACGTATAATGACGTATGTATAAGGCCCTTGATCCATACCTTGATGAATATGACATTATGCGTGTTGGTGGTAGTTGAGTAGGAGTGACCTTGAACTTATTCAGAAACATCCTGTGATAATATCAGGGAAACAGTATGTAGCTAAGCTATTTAGTGGTTTATAACCAATAAGGCCAGAGTTTCTGTGATCCATGCGTTCCGAGATTCCCGTGCTTAGTACGTATTATGACGTATGTATAAGGCCAGAGTTTATATGATCCACGAGTTCCGAGATGCCCGTATTTTGTACGTATAATGACGTATGTATAAGGCCAGAGTTTATATGATCAACGTGTTCCGAGATTCTCGGGTTTTGTACGTATAATGACGTATGTATAAGGCCAGAGTTTTTATGATCAACGTGTTCCGAGATTCCCGTATTTCGTACGTATAATGACGTATGTATAAGGCCAGAGTTTATAAGATCCACGAGTCCCGAGATTTTCGGGTTTTGTACGTATAATGACGTATGTATAAGGCTTGGATAAAACCGTTACGGTGCAGGCCCTTGTAAAAGAAAGCCACCAAATCGAAATGATCCGGGCCGCTTTCCCAACAAAAGTAGTTACAATCTCACAGTAGCGACGATCCTCTGGTGTATCCCCAAATAGTACGGGGCATACTCAGACCAAGTGCACGATGCACGTTGTTAGGACATATGAAATGCAATCATTTTTTTTGTTATGATAAATAAGGTAGCTCATCGTGTGGGTTTGAATACTATTTTTCATGAACAAAATTGCACTGATTTCAACCGATTTTCACCAATAATTTACATAATTATTTAGTGTATTAGGCATTGTTCGACAAATACCGGACCATAAAACCCTAGTACTTCACCGATCTTGGCCCCTGATGTAACCAGTATAATTATAATTGTATCGTCCGTAACGAAACGGGGTTCTGTCGGGCATTACCGCATCTAACCATTCTTCGGGTATATGCTTGATTCTCCCCTACCTCAATCGGTATGAAACGTAGTTTACTGAGACACAACCGATTCACGTCCTCATACATCAGTGGTTAGTCAAGTTCCCAGACTATAATATCACAGGTGAAGAATACTCTGGTGAACGAGAAAGCCGATCCAGGGCAAGGATTTAGCGCTGTCTAATCAATACCGATACATATATACGCCACGGTTCGTCAAGGTAAAGGGAGGATAGAGACAAAGACCACCTGTCCCGGATTACCGGTAGAGCTCCGGAAATACTTCGATTGAGTCCGTTCTTTTTTTCTAAAATTGTTAAACCGGATAAAACCCAAAAATTATGATTGATAAATACTCAACAAAAACAAAAAGTATCCAGAGGGAAGCTTAGTTTCTTATTCGCATCACCTTTAAACTCTTCGTTATCAAAAAGGATTGCCACAAACAGAGTCCGACTGGTGAAAGTTTTAAATGGCCTATTATATGCTAGAAAGGGCTACAAATAGGTCTAAGAAAGTTCAGACATTTTCTGAAAGGTTTTTGTTTTTACAAATTAATAATATGGTATGTAGTGAACTATAGCTAACACATTCCGTTAGATAAATCAACAATTTATGCTAAGACTTGAGCACAAACGCATCGATAAATATACTCGTATTTTAATTCAAAGGGAGGTAATTTGAAACATACCAAAGTTTACTCAATCTACAGCAACATGCTTTGGACGGGTTTGATATCGAAATCGACTTCCGTATCAATGGTACAGTAATTGACGTTAATATATCGAAAACAGTTCTACTATCCTTTTAATAAGCATACTTCTACTATCCTTTTAATAAGCATACTTCTGTTGTTCAGTTGTTCCCCTTTGTGAACAGTAAAATGGTGTTGCCTTCCCTGAAATTCATAAACAGTATCGACAGATCAATGGCTACAATGGTTCTTTTTGAATGTGTATTCATTAAGCATTGTCATTTAAACGCATAAAAAGTGGATACTTTTTTATTTTGCCGAGAATATGATTTTAATACAGTTGGTTCTACCCTATTTAACCTGCCCCAATATTATACCAGTTCGATATCTTAATATCCACCAGTTCATCTCCGGACTACATTGACCGATCCGTTCCATTACACTTCATTCATCATATCCGGTGAAAACGATTCATTCCGATAGTTTCTTTCATCGAATTCGATGAAACGTAATAACAAACCATGGTTAACGGAAATAGTATTGCTTTATGAACATCACGCATTTGAAACATCAAGGTTTTAGACACCGGGTATCATTATCACAAGTAATTTAATGATTAAAACACTTTCTTTCATGTTTAAGGAGGCGTTTAGAATTTATTGTTTTAAACTGTCACAGACAAATGATTCAATAATCGGGGTATATAACAATATTGGAGTATAAGTCGAGTGCGTATTTATTTACACAAGAGATTACAACTCATGTTTAGTGAAATTAAAAAACGATCTTCACTTAGATGACATTGATATCTTTTTCATGTGAAAATACTCATCAAGATTTTGTAGAAAAATGCATTTCGTGTCTTAGCTGATATTTTTGGAGCACTACAATGGCTGGAATTTATAAGGTGTGTATGAGTTTCTAATCTCTAAAATGTGACTTATAGATACATAGATACGAAATATTTACTCTTAAGTTATAGTTATTTTATAAAGTTGCTATGATTTTCAGTGGATATAATTGTTTTTTCTTTGTTATAACTATCAATATCATTGGATATTATTAGTAGTATGCCTCATCCCTGATGGTATCCACTGCCACGAGGGTATGACAGAAGAGAAGCCAGTTGCCTTTTATACTGGGCGTCTAGCAAGGGAATTTCTGGTACCATTTTTATTTCGTCTTTGGTATCACGCGGCCAGGAATGCTATGTTTCGGTGCATGTATATGAAATACAATAAAATATTTTTAGGGCCAAAATCGTAGATTTCTTGAATAAATGGTCTCGACCACAAAATCCAATTTATCATGATAATTTCAGCATTTTCTTACTTTTATAATAATTCAACTTCAACATTCTACGGACCCGACACACATTCAATTTTTCGCCAACTTGAACGTACGAACCTTTGCATTCGTGGATATAAATGATTTTAAAACTCTCATACCCTCATGGCGATGAATACCATCAGTAATGATGTGTCCAGAGTTTTTAATATAAGTTGTAGAATTATTGTATCACAGTCGACTTAAGGGAGTGTGTGGAATTATCTGCCATTGAATACGCAAACTTGGAGATAAAATACTAGTTTCAACGTAGATAACTTATAAACAAGTTCGATGACATATTTATGATGATTTTTGTATTTTTCAATTTGATACATGGTAATGTGTTCACTTATAAACAAATTTTGATATTAATAATTTGTCGCCCGATCTCCGTCATAATTACATACAAGAAACTGTAGCGATAGCCTATAATATACATTAGTATATACATGTAAACTACTAGTAAATGATTGTACATATCACGATTTTACAATAAAACACTAATATGAAATATTTTATATTAAATATGCAAAACCATTTGGATGGTCATAAATAATATGAACTAAGGCATGGCCTTAAACGGAGATTTTTTTTTCTTAATTAATAAATTAATGTAGATTGTATGTATCTATGTATGTACAGTTTACATAAAGAATCATGTATACATCTTAATTAATAAATTAATGTAGATTGTATGTATCTATGTATGTACAGTTTACATAAAGAAACATGTATGCATTTTAACTACAGTCATGTACTTAAGGGTAAACAGGAATCAAAGAGCTGAAAGACCTGAGGTTGTTCAAATGTATGTAATTCTGATCACCCCGGCTTTATGCATTGCAATATTTAGTAGACAAACTGAGATGGCCGTACTTTCACGATTAGAATTAATGCATGCAGGGAAAGAACAAATCAAATTATGCCACATTATTATTATTGCATTGGCAATAAACATTTTATATGTTTACATCAAATAAAATATTGAAGTTGAATAGTTTTCTGCAGCCAGAAAATTTACTGGTATTGCTTAGGATGTGTTTTTTTGCAGTTAGGATGCTGAGCAAAAAGATAACATTAAGTCGGACAGGGATGGCTACACTCTACTTAACCAGTCGAGCACCGAAATCATAAAAATATACAAGGCACAATGCCCAACACCCAGCCGAGCGAGAAAAATGATCCGCCCAAATCCCAGCTGTCAAAAATCTGAATGAAACAGTTTCAGCAATCAAAAGGCTGAATGCCCACTCAGAACGACCTAGTTTCAAATGTAAAACGGCGGAAAGATACAATAATAAATAAACACCGAAAGCCCCGACCGGATGACTTAGTTTCAACAAGCAACAAGCCTTAGTCGAGTGTCACCAAGAATGACCTAGCTCCAATAAGCTTAACAGCCCAAGCTGAATGACCCAATTTAAACAACCCAATTTAACCAATTAGTATGCCAAAATGAGCAACAACGCTACATGACCATTCCGGTGTATGTTTAAATTTATTAGTCAGAATAATAAGCCAAATAATCAGAAATGTGTAATACCGAATACTACGACAGGGGCGTAGCCAGACTTGAATTGACTCATAAGCCTTGAAGTTGGTGGTTATGGTTGGGGGTCCTCACGATTCGTGAAAATTTGAGACTTATATTTATATTTAATGTTATGCACGTGCGTACATCAGTAACATAACCGACTATATATAACAGTTTATACAGAATAGTACATGGTATCATCTACGGGAACGTTAATAATGAAACAAGGTTAAAAAAGTATGTAGTCGGACCAGGGCTCAAACCTGGAACCATTTGCTATATATTAAGAAGGTTCAATGCTCTACTGAGTGAGCTAAGTGGATTACTACAAAGTTCTCTTCCTTATCAGTAATTAAATCCTATACTAGCTCCAGGCATCCTACAGACAGACACTTTTAGCATATTTTTCAGGGAAATTCTTAACTCTCATTTAAATGAAGCTTGTAACAAATAAATTTTTCCAAACATTTTAAAATCAAAGTTAAACCCCTTTCACAATTGTCATACGACGAGTCTTAGATGTAAATTTGAGGAATATCCTATGTCCGTCGTACAACAAACTTAAGAAATTTTGTCGCGTTTGACACCATCGGACCACAAAATGCATTTTTATAATTAAATTGATCATGCATACATGTATTTCAGTTTAATACTAGCATTTAGCAAGTTCCTATTGCATATATTTATTATTATTTGAAAATAAAGAGTTTGGTTGGACGTTTTGATTAATTATACCCAGCTGCTGAAACTTATTTTTTAAACCAGCTAATAGTTTGACAATGCTTTTATCGTACGACGGACGTGCTACAACTGTTCATCTTAAGGCTTTCGCGCGTCAATTGTTATGACCTGCGACCATCGCATGACCATCATACGTCTGTCTGTCGTGTGGCGGACGCACGATAGTTCCCAAAAATGCATCGTTGAGCTGTCGCACCCTTTCCAGGCGCAAATTGGTACATTTCCATGTAGACCCATAAGCCTCGTGCAACGAAAACATTCCTACGACAATTGTGAAAGGGGTTTTAGTCATGGCTCCTATATATTTTGAAATTACGCATGTTTATCCGGTAATGTCGATAAGGTGAATATGAATTGGAATAAGTAGATCATAACTTTGCCGATGCAGTCTTCAAATTTCACTTTTCATGGCAGACATTTTGGTGGAACAGTTGTCGAGTGATAAGCGCTCTCAACTTAGTACCGATCCAGAGGTCCCTGGTTTGAATCTCTGCCAGGGCACGGGAAATTCCTACCAAACTAAATCGGCACTGATGACGAAGCCCGACTCACCAACCTCCACTTCTGAAAACCATGCACAAAACAATTGTTGTTTTAACAATGTTATTGTGAAGGCATACACACATCATGTTGGTTAGACTATAGGCAAGATGCTAACAGAGCAAACACTTTACCAACTGAGCTATCCAGGCATTAGTCAAACGTATTGGACGCGTACAGTATACACTGTAGCGGCTCAGTTGAAAAATTGAAAACTGGTCAAGCTGGCCAAATACATTTCTCCCCTATCAGTAATTTAATCCTGTACACAGTACTACAATTATCTCATAAACATTGCTATCCAAAGCACAATACACATGATACAGACGGAACATTGTCAAAGAGTCATTTTACATTTTGTTTTGGTTCAAACTAATGAAACTTGGACGAATAATTTCGGTCGTAGGTACGAATAGGAACGGGTACGACAGGAATTTGTAGAAAGTTGTACTTACCAAACCTTTAATAACAACATACGTCATCGGATGTTGATTTTATTGTATAAGTATGCTAATTGCGAGTATTAAAGACGATTTTCCTTGCTTAACAAGTACTTACATCGTGTAATCGATGGTCGGCGTCTCAGACGAATGCAATCACGTAGAATGTTGAGTTACTTCCCCTGTTACCTGGCTATCGCTCCGGACCCGGGATTATTTATTTATTTTGTATAGCGTAATTTGAAATCTGCAGATGTTCAGAAAACCTAAAAAATATAGAAGTTCAGCTACGAATTGTCAGTTTTCAACTAATTTGATACTACAATAATGGTTGAATCCTCGTACCAATCATAACTACTCTCGTACGTCACTGCGGATCTTCGATGAGACCGGAAATCCATACCTTTTCAGCTATTAGTGGGGCGAAACTTCGTCCGATGACGGAAAGACCCGAGTAGTTACGATTGCCGGGAAGACAATTGGTACGGCCTCTACGACATTTATAGGCTGCTGATTTAGGAAAAAAGCCAAACTCAGACGTCTCGGAGATGTTTTTTCAAAACCTTCGGTTTTGAAAAAAATCTCCTATAAGCTTATCATTGATTATAAAGTCGTTAATATGTTTCTTATTCACAGGATGAACACATACCAGAAGAATTTACAGCAGGTGGGTCAATCTAGACTTTATATTAAGGCCAAACAAACTGATATTAGGGTTCTTATAACCTTACCTCTACTATTATTTGCCCCTGCCCTAAATATTTTATTGGAATTTTCCCGGAAGTCGTTGCGTATGTTTGATTTTCCAGAGCCATAGGATAAAAATACAAATGTAATTTCAAACAAAAATACCTACGCTATTTTTCGAGCATGTTAACAGAACCGAACTATTAATTTGTTTTGGACTGAATAACTTGAATCCCATTCATACTTTATTTCCATCAAACTTGAACCAATAGTATGTGAAATCCAGGGTATACTGATGAGGTGCAAATTGAAGACTGCTAGTATATTTCAAATTAATCCAATTGATATTTATGGTAATCTGATGAATATTTGGTAAGGATTTAATTATATACTGTTCGCGTTTTCACGCATAATAAATCCAGTAAAACCTCAATAATAAGACTATACCAATTAGATTCTCGACAAATTGTCTTTTTGTTGAGTTGGTCGTATTTTGTATTATTGATCAGGTCTTATTCAAAGTTTGAATCGGTCTTATTTTTGAGTTAATCTTATTTTTGAGTAGGTCTTATTTTTTTTTAGATTTTTTTTATTATTGAGTTGGTCTATTAGTGAGTTGGTATTTTTGTGTTGGTCTTATTATTGAGTTGGTCTATTATTGAGTTGGTCTTATTATTGTGTTTATCTTATTATTGAGTTGGTCTTATTATTGAGTTGGTCTATTATTGAGTTGGTATTTTTGTGTTGGTCTTATTATTGAGTTGGTCTTATTATTCTGTTGATCTTATTATTGAGTTGGTCTTATTATTGAGTTGGTCTATTATTGTGTTGGTCTTATTATTGAGTTGGTCTTATTATTCTGTTGATCTTATTATTGAGTTGGTCTTATTATTGAGTTGGTCTTTTTGTGTTGGTCTTATTATTGAGTTGGTCTTTTTGTGTTGGTCTTATTACTGAGTTGGTCTTATTATTCTGTTGATCTTATTATTGAGTTGGTCTATTATTGAGTTGGTCTTTTTGTGTTGGTCTTATTATTGAGTTGGTCTTATTATTCTGTTGATCTTATTATTGAGTTGGTCTTATTATTGAGTTGGTCTTATTATTGATTTGGTCTTATTATTGAGTTTATCTTATTATTGAGTTGGTATCATTATTGAATTGGTCTTATTATTGTATTGGTCTTATTTTTAGTGGATCTTATTATTGAGGTAATCTTTCAGTGAAGTTTTACTGTACATACATGTATGAATGGTTATGTTCTATCTACATACATGGTTGGTGGATTCAAGATTTCAAGAGATTTAGTCTCGCAGCATTCACGAATTATAATATGTAATGAAGGGATACGTTCTTTTTTTAAAAGGATAAGTTTTGGTTTACTTGTTTCAATCCATTTGCCTTTTATTACTGGCAATAAAATATGTTTAAACTAATTAAAATATCATATGATGACAGGTATTTGAATAACGTTTGTTTCTTTATCATTCAATGTAACTTACAAAGTCGTTGTTTCCTTGACATACAAACAATTCAATGTCACTACTTTGATATAGAAATTCATAAAAAATGAAATAACAGACTATTGTTTAGCGTTTGATATAGCAGAGGTATAGGGCGAACAAATCAACCTGGACCTAGACTTTTATGCATGACAAGCTTCAGTTTACGCGAGAAAGTCTTTCCTTGTCGGAGATTTTTTGAAGGGTTTATATGCACCTCATATATATTCCTCATACTGACTGCTTATAAAAACTGGCTCCGACATTAAATTAACTTGTTCGCACTATAGATGTGCACATGTAGTCTGTGAAGGAAGACAACTGTATCTCTGCTCCAAACTCATACGCAGTGATCTCCCATACAATCTATTCAGAGCGTAGTGATAGGCCACTAATCGTCTACAAGGGAAATCACTGCGTATGAGTTTGCAATGAAAGCATCGTTCGGCCTTTTCAGAAGTTCAACGTAAATAACCGAACGATTTTTATGTCTTCTCGATATCTTTATGTGTTTTTAAATGAAATGTTTCTTATAAATAAATGCTAAATCTAAGTACCATAGTACGAGTTCTTATTTGACTGTTTTAGAGTTACGGGAGATATATTCCCTGTACGACCATGGTGATGGGACTATCGATATACGGGGTCTACTTTGTTCCCTAGATAAACATATCAGTGAGGAAGAAATAGAAGAAACTGTTAATGCATTTAGTAAACAAGGTATGTCATATATAATGTGTTGGTTGAGTAACAAGTTCTTACTAACGTTACTTATGCACTTATCAATGTTTTCCCCAGAGGGGGGGGGGGTCGATGGGGATGCACGGGAATTAAACATTAAGACTTTCCCGATGTACGGAATTCGACAAACCCCAAGGAATTATACAGGGCTATCTGCACATAGGAGGGATATTTGACAACCAATTTCTTTCCAAAATATACGCCCCTCTCGGGAAAACATTGACAAATTTTGCATTATTATTAATCACTCTTGAAATCTTATTCTAATGTAATCCATCTCGTTGATGGTATGAAGCATAGAACCAACTTCCCCTTTGCTTTCAAGTGTATGTAGCATATAGAAAGAGAATGTCTTGTACTTAGCATTTAGTTTATATTTATTTAAGGTCGAGTGTGACACAAGTCTTCTGACTTATATTATTCACTCTCGACACCTAATTCATGATGTTATACATCGCCACGAGGGTATGAAGGTATGATTGGTATTACACGAAATAACATAAAGTGTATGTAGCCTGCTTTCCTATGGTTTCTGGAACGAAAGGCTGATTTTTAAGGCATGCCCAGTTATTTTCTGACTAGAAAATATCTTATTATGAAACAATTACCTGAGCCCTTCTTTACATATTTAATGCGAAACATGAAGAGTAATCATTGTACAGTCCAAGTAACAACCATTTGACTAAGTGGCCTTCATCTTTACAATCAGGTGACAATGTTTCCTATTGAATCGGGAATTCTGATTGGTTGATCTATAAATAGCCTTTTGGGTATCCCTGTTTCTATTGGTTCCCAGCGGAATACCATTGGAGGTATTGGCCGGTGACCTTAACATGTGAACTCTGTTTAAAGTGGTTTTTTTTCAATTGTTGCATCGTATAGGTCATGGTAACATGTGTTTCGAAGATTTCCGAATGTATGTGTTCAAGAAGATGAAAGACATCGAGAGTGTGGAAGACATGAAGGGTATGTTCATGGCACTAGACATCACTGATTCTGGAGACTTCACAGCGGGAGAACTCCGTGCAGCTATCTCATTCTACGGTGAAACAATCACACTTGGTGAAGCTGAAGATCTCATTAATTCCATACCAACAGAACTACCGGGTAGAATTAACTACGATGGTAAATATACAATGTATACACTCGATAATTAGTTTTCAAAATCGAAAAGTCGAGTCCGCTATCTTGTAAAGTTGGTATGTTTTAACATTTAACAAGTGGATTTAACGACATGGAAAGTCAGTACGTCTGGTTAGAACTATTTATAAAGTGACAGTCGCCTGGTAAACGCAATAAAAAGGGTTATTTCAGACTATATTTAGAATGTGGGCCAATACATTAAGGCTAGTACATACAGGTATGAAGACGTACGTGAATGTTGATTATAATGTTTATCATGTGACATTAAAATAAAATCCTCTAATATGCGTCTTGGAATAGTTGTAGAAATGTGCATGCAAAATGTCTTCATATCTTTTGCTTTCGTTTGCATAAATTATGCGCTATTTTAGAACAACCCTCGAATATGGTTTAATGTTTTAAAGTTGTAGGACGAGTATTTTTTGCGTTTTAGTGGGCGACTATAATTATTACAGTTTTTGCAAAATAAGTCTTAACCATATATTTTGTTTATTGTTTAGAATTCTGTCGCCTTGTGAAAATGATAATTGGTAGACGGTAGCAAATAGATGGATAGATGTACCTACTACATAGACAGAGGTACCAACTACATGGACATACTACTCCACATAGGGGCAGGATGGTAGATGTTGGCCGATGATGTGCACATACATATTTTATATTGTTTTATACTATTATTATTACTAATTCATAATGGTTATTGTTTTATTCACGAGAGCCTTTTATCGGATTTGTAAAAAGTACATGTATGAATAAACTGCCAACTGACATGCGTAACTGTTTCATGATACAGTTTCATTGCTTAATTTAATTGTTAGGTTAATGTTGTTTCGTAGAAGCCTTACTGAAACTAAGTTTCCTGTTTTACATTTCGTTCAGTTCTGAACAAACAACAACTTTAGCAGTCAGTTTTAAATGCATAGAAGGCCTACTACCAAATTGACTCGGCACAATACAAGTCAGCCCTGTCTGTGTGGAATATCAGAACAAAGGTGCATAATATCAGTTCAGTGTTACATTTTTAACTTTACCTGCATGTCCATGGAACCCGGATGTCTCTGTTGTTTCATGTTATCGATTTTCACTGTAGTACTTTTTTATTGAAATGTATTAATTTGTATTTGTTGACTTCACAATTTTGAGTTTGTCTTCTTTTATTCATTTTATTGTTAACTACGCAAAGTCATGTTGTTATGAAACTGACATTATTGTGATGTTGTTATATTGTTGTTATAAAATTTTGGTCTTGTGAAATAATTCACGTGCTTTTATCTTAAAGAGAAATAAGTTTGTTGCATGTAAATATATTAATTTAGTTTATTGTGTACTAATTTAGTTAGATTTAGGTCGATTGTGAAACAAGTTTTTACAACTTAGATGAATCACTCTCGACACCCCATGCTTGACGGTAGCCACAAATGAAACCTTATTATGTTATACATGTACATGTATTTAATAAATTATTGTTATCGTTGACCAGTGTTGTTATTATTGTTTTATTTTTCAGGAACATCTTTCCATACTTTGTGTGCATCTTTGTTAACACTGTGTGTTTTATATGTGTCCCTTTGTAGTTTTGAAGTCTAGCATAAGGACTGCTTCATTTCTTTCACAAATGCAGGTGTACCGTTTCTGTTGAGTGTTAAGTTTTGAGTTATCCATGTAATTCATTACTCCAGTTACGTTAGACTGACTTAGGCGGCGGGCTGTCGGAGTAAGTTGTCGTTTTCTTGTAGCTGTTCAGATTCGTCTTTTCTTGATCATATTTGTGATAGACATTGTGACTTGTAAGTACTGTGATAGACATTGTGACTTGTAAGTACTGTGATAGACATTGTGACTTGTAAGTACTTTGATAGACATTGTGACTTGTAAGTACTGTGATAGACATTGTGACTTGTAAGTACTTTGATAGACATTGTGACTTGTAAGTACTTTGATAGACATTGTGACTTATAAGTACTTTGATAGACATTGTGACTTGTAAGTACTGTGATAGACATTGTGACTTGTAAGTACTGTGATAGACATTGTTAAACGTATTTTGTGCAATTGTTATTAAAATTATTTGTCATGTTTCTGTTGTTTTAATGTTTTACTGTTGAGGGCCTTACGGCAGACTGACAATTATGTCAAGTATGTTCCCTCTATAAATAAAGTCTTAATTATTATTATTATAAACGTACAACATTTAGGCAGTGGCGATTTTGAGACACCTTGCGTAGATAATACTACATTGTATATATAGTAATTATAGAATGCATACCAAATTCGACATATCTTCTCTTATGCTATGGCCCGTCAAAATTACTCCTAACAGTAAGGGATGTAACTCCGTATTGGAATAAGTGACTCTTAACCCAATATTAACTGCATTATCTTCCCATAGTATAAGTTTTTTAAAAAAACTTTGCAAGCACAGATCAATCGATAGACGTCGATTGTTGATATTTTATTAAAATATTGATAGAGTGGAACATGTTAAATGGGTGAAACACTTGAGCACTTAATTGATCTGATCTCACTGAAGGGTAAATATCCGACATGAAAAAATGAGCCAATAGTTGATACACAAATATTTAATCTCTGTAATAGTACGCTTGTAAAGCAGAAACAAGCCGCAATCAATTCCAACATTCATAACGTTAAGCCTATGCCCCACTGAGCATTTTTGCGTCGGCGATGTACTCCCGATTGAAATTAATGAGCTATCAGGACATCGAGAAAAGGTTCCTCGTTGTCTACGGGGAGCTTCGGGGAAGTTATGAGACAGTTTGTGTAATCGGAAGGAATTGTGATAAATCGAGTGGTATCGGAAGAAATCGGAAAAAAATTCCTCAGTGGGACCTAGGCATAAGGCTGGAACAAGCCGCAAGCAATTCCAACACTCATAACGTTACAGAATCTATAATATATTGATTATGTTAAGCAATGATTACTTAACTAAAACAACGAACAATGGAATGACACAAAGTTGGGCGGATGCTGGTTAGCATGAAAAAGTGAAAGAAAAATCAAACGATGACAGAATATACAAATCGAACAATTGTAGATCTACTTATACATGTATATACAAATATGAAACAATAAAAACAGTATTATTTACAGTATAACGGTGCATGATGTATACAGATATATACTCATACCGGACGACAGTACCTTTAAAGCTTGGTTGATTTCAAATAGTAAAGGAGAAACAGTTCATTAAGATTTTTAGAAGTCCGTGAGTCTTTGGAATTTAACTTTGTGGTTAAGTTTATCAATGAAATGAATACCCCGTAATTAACTTTGATTTTACAGTAATAGTTTCATTTTCATACGTTTGAAATATATTTATTTAAAAGATGGAATATTTTACATTCAGTTTACTTTTCCATGCGCTCTTCAGAATTAAGCACATAATTGTATGGCAGTCACTGACGTATTCAAATACACACATACAAATGTTCGTGTAGTAACTGTTGTCTTTCACAGGGGCTTGTCTACGTGTTATGTTATCACATGCATTATTATATTACATTGTACAATCATGCTTATGCTCTGATAAAAATTTAAATGACCTCCAAATTGTGCTGTTCCAGTGTGATCTATCATGACGGCGTCATTTTTCCTTCGAATGTATGAGTAGTAACACCTCAGAACCTACTCGATAAGAAAACCTCCACAATTTTCAATTTCACTTTTTTGCTTAATTCAATCAAAGACACTTTTAATACCAACACAAATAAGATGGCCGATTTTCAAGAATTCCAACTGTAGTCTTTTTAGTGAGGATTCACTGTTTTTAAATAAAATGTCAACGAACTTGTGAAGGTAACGTGCAGTATCAATTAATATTAGGTTGATATTAACTGATTATATATATATGATGTGTGCATGAAAACATCTGCTTCAGGATAACGAAATCATCTGTGTGAATTCTGAAATAATAAAGAATGTTAAAATACGTATGTAATTTTCAATAAGGGTCCATGTAGTGTGTTATGGTACAGTTTGATGTACCGTTTCTTACAATTCGAGTAATCTCAGTTTCTAAACAAAGATACGACCACCTATATATACTGAATCACAGTGTATAAACGAGTCAACTTCCGGTTATCGCAATAAGTCATACAGTGATTAGGTTTATACACTATGTAAATGTGCTTCGTATAAGGCACAACTATGCTGATACCCATATTAGAGATCCCACTAATTAATATAATTATGTTATGTTGTTGGTATTAAATGTCTGAATATTCTGATAATTATAAAGTGTTATATGCTATGACATTTGCCTTTGTCCTATAAAAGAAAGAGACATATAGTAGTTATTTTGTTTAAATTGACCGGCTAGAAGAGTTTCTTGTTTTTATAACACAGTTTCTTCTAAGTTGTTGATCTCATTTCCAAACAATTATTGCCGACGGTCGGTCATGATATACAGTACAACCTTCCCAGAGCGACCCCCTGTAGAGCAACAACCTCACTACAACAACACCTTCATAACTTGCGTAAGGTATTATTTACTCTACATTTAACATCTGTAGAGGAACAACCTCTACACAATGGCCAATATTTGAAGACCCCAAAGGGTGTTGCTCTACAGAGGTTGTACTGTACACGTATATAGAAAAACCGGTGTTAGAGGGTACCTGGTTAAAGCAGTCGCCTCTCTTTAGATGAGCATAATTTATCCTGCATGCTTAATACAAGTCAGACTGTAGTCATCGTGTCATGCGTATATAACATCTTTAAAGTACTCATATACTTAGCGCAGCAAGTCTAGACGGACGGGTTAATTCGTTAATATTTTCCACCCATAGTGAGTGTCGAACTTATACTGTACAGCGCAATTGTATAAGTAATGCGAGGTACGAACGCATTAGAACACTAGGCTATAGCAATTACCCCACCCACAGTTGTCCTACATTTAGTGGCCACACCTGGCGAACCAGCAATTCTACTCAGCGGCTACATTACCTTGTATATCTATTTCACCATCACCGTCAGCATCAGCTTCATCAAGCATCTCGTCCACCTCCTCGTCTGTAAGTCGTTCACCCATTGTTGTCATAATGTGTCGGAAATATTCCCGAGGTATACTCCCTGCAAATAATAACAAATAAGCTGTATGTCACAATTATGTTGTCACCTGAAATCAAGGATACAATCAATCACAATGAGTTTTCTTAAATAAACAAGTAATTTAGAATTGCAAGCAATACAGAAGTCCCCTACCGGTTTGAACCCATTTTCAATGTTTCTGTTGCCATAGCAACCACAATTTTTGTCACAATCAAAATAGTTTTGGACGTGCATAATCCCCTTATTGACCCCTATCTACATATTAAGTTTCATAAACCTAGCTTGAAAACTGTTTGAGTTATGGCAGGATTCAGATTTGGGCATATTTTCACTCTTTCTGTCGCCATAGCAACCACAGTTTTTGTCAGAATCAAAATAATCCCCTTATTGCCCCCTATACACATACCAAGTTTCATAAACCTAGCTTGGAAACTGTTTGAGTAATGTCAGGATCCAGATTGTTTGACGGACGGACTGACTGACGGACTGACTGACGGACTGACTGACGGACGGACGGACGGACGGCAAACCTATAGTCCCCTCCGGTCAAAAACCGGTAGGGGATTAACAAAATCACCACATAATTTTACAAGGTGTGAGAATATGTAGATATATTGCCTGCTTGAATTAATCAAGAAAAATATACTATCAGAAGAGACAGCAACGCTCACTAATGTAGAAACGGCCCTTTTTAAAACTCTAATGCTGATGATATTTTGTATACATATAGCATCTAGTGATGGCTCTCTGTTAGTTTTTGTCTTTTTGTGGAGAAAACCGTTTGGGCGGAAGATTCGGTGCTGGTTTTTTCCGGCTTCACTCGCCATTACTGGGGGAATCCTGGTTAGTTTCTTTTCCTCCGCTTACTGATAGGCTAAAATTCAGCGGGTAGTCTCGTCTGATCCGAGGTAGGATGTGATGGCGTGTCGCGCTTTCGCGCATACAACCCTGTGCTATAAATATCACCACCTACTCTAATTCTAATGAAGCCGGATATTTACCTTTGCCTTCTTTATCGAACACTTTAAAAGCCTCTTCTATAGCTTTATGACTATTTACATCCTTCTTATTTCTCTGCATTAACTCAACAAATTCATCAAATTCCAACTCACCGCTTCCTGGAGTGAAATGAATGTTATTTAATCGAATACAAAAAAAAGACAAAAACAAACGGGACAGGGAAGGCAGCACTCGTCAGAAACAGTCGAGCACGAACGACGCAAAGGAACAAACAATTAAGAAAAATTACATGCCTCAATCATACGACAAAATGGCCAACACCAAACTGAACAAGAAAAATGATACTAAAATGTTACGTAAGAGAAATAGTTTACACTTATTCAGCACCAATTTCACATCGAAGAAATATAAGGACCTGCAAACTATCTAGAACGATCAAACATTGTAGTACATGCCTACCTTTTATCTGAATCTGAGGAAATGTATCACGTATTAAAATCAGATACTTTTAAAGGGAGGTGCATGCTTGCAGGGAATTAAAAAATCAAACAGAATGGGGACGTTCCTCCTAAACTGTACCAGTATACATGAACACAGTGTGTAAACAAGTCAACTTCCGTTTATCGCAATAAGGAGTGCACGTTGAATTGTATAGTCTTGCAATAAGTCGTACAGTGATAGGAAATCACCGGATGTTTCAATCACAATAAGTCATACAAGTTGAATTGTATAGTATCCCAATAAGTCATACAGTGAGTTGTTTCATACGCGGTGATATAGTATACTATCTAAGGAAATTCATTATTATCATACCGTCTTCATCGACCTGTTCCATCATACGTTCTACTTCTTCATCTGTTACATTCTGTCCTAAAGATCTCATAGCTATCACCAATTCCTTGGCTGATATAGATCCACTTCCATCTCGATCAAATATGGCAAACGCTTCTTTATATTCTATATCAAATACAATAGTAAAAACTTTGTAAGTAAGATTGCGCTGATTTCTTCTTTGCTATCGGTTAACTGTTTTGTTTGCTTTATGTTGTTTTGCATGGTCCCTTATTGCTTGTTTTTTCTTTCTTTTTTTTCATTTTAATGTCATTTTTTGACAAATGTTTACTATCACCATACATACCCGACTATAAGACGTCAATGTTTATACGACGGCATATGCAACAATCTTAATTTGTCGGTCATTTTTTGCGTTCGTCTTATGACCGGGTAGTCACATGTGCGGGTATATTCTTTGATGAGCCGACAATAAGTTATTTCCCTGAAGTTAATCTTGCATAAAGTGTAATGGACGGGTTTCATACAACCGGCTCATACCGCAAACCGGTTCTGTGTGTATTTACTTATTCTACTGTGAGCTAAGCACCCGGAGAGGGTCCTTGGTGCTTCATGTGACCCGATGTGTAAGACTGTCAGATATTTGAAAAGTTTCCAAAACATTTTGTGTATACAATTTTTATCATCAGATGATCATACTGCGATATTCACCGTACGTCATTGTTTGACATATACATTTTATACATTAATTAGAGTTCAATGGATTAAGATATTTAACGGATTAACCTATCTAAACTTCACACTGACCTAAATGACCTGCTGTAATTAAATGCATTAAACCTGATATACACATCAAACGATGACGATGTGGACACTGTCTATAATATTTGATTTATGCTTTCTTATTGAAGAATTGAACAGTACGAAATAATTAAGTACATTAATAAACGTGTATAATAAACGTACACCTGTATATAATAATTAAATATCAATTAACATGTACTAGAATATATAAACAAATTATCAATGGAATCACTATTATTATCACCAATTGTTTGTTGGATGCCATGATAGTACGGTAGCTTTAAATAGCTCTACTTATTAAACACTCTTCGGCTGTTACTAATTTGTATTGTAAAATTTGTATCTTTTAAAACATTGACTGTATGCAATACTATAACATTTACACCTTTATGCAAATTAACGACAATGGATGTACATTTATATAGTGTTTCATATACTCTACGCATTGATATTGTTTAAATATTTAATGTATTTGTTCCGTACATATTGTATTCAATGTTTAATGTTTAAAGAACATAAACTCAGGTTCGGTCTATTGATCGGCTTATAATTCATAATATCCGTCCCACGTAAATACGGGCATCGATTACAGCCAACCAGTCAGTAAAACACAGGTTATGGCTGCGTCCTATTGTTATATTTGTGTGACACCACTTAAAATCTAATGTTGATATAAAACAAAACGTACAGAAGTCCAACTTTAAAGGTACTGTACGCCTGAATAATACTTATGTTACTATATATAATAACAAAATTGCATTGAAAAAATGTATTATGCGCCCTTTTAAAGTATTATCAGCTTTTGGCCCGCCTCGCGCAGGGCTATTATCACTGATAATCGCCCTTGGAAGACGTACACGCCCAACGTTACGTCATTTGCATTTCACAAGTGGCCGGCGCAGAGCGTAACGTCTAGGCCTTCTTGAATCACTTGCAAACCAAATTGATAGATTTGGACATGCGTGATAGCAAATTTCAAAATTGTATCAATCCTTGACCAAATGGATCTAGATCTACACCTATTGTCTAAAATCTAGACATTAAATCCGTGTTTACCAGGTCTAGACGAGATACACTGAGATTCACACAAATGTGAAAAACAACTTTTTTCAGAATTTTACATAAAAACATACACCAAAATGTAGCAAATTTTATAACCGAAAAAATGAATACCCATATGCTATGTTTCCGTTTTATAATAACAAAGTTACGGAGAATTTAAGTTATAGATCTACGCGAATAGATCCAAGTTTGACAATTTCTAAAATGACGATGGGCTTGTCTATCAATTACGGAACATGTTATGTCTTGTTAGTGTTTTCTTAAAAGAGTAGTTTTAATGAAAACACAACAACATAAATATTATACAGAACAATGAATGGCTGAGCAGTGTCATTGAGTGATAATCGCCCCGGTAGATTATAATTGCCCTCGGGCTAGCGCCCTCTGGCAATTATCAACCTACCGGGGCGATTATCACTCACTGGCACTGCTCAGCCATGTATTATTCTATAATGATAATCTTAATATGAAATAGTTTAAACCAATTGCAAATAATTTTAAGAATGTTTGAGGCTGGTTTTGTTTTTGCGAAAACTTCGGTAGGCTTACTGTTTAGTCGCCCAAACTCAGCTCAGTTCAAGTTTGGTTTGCTTCGGATCTCTGGACTACGCTTTTGGTGGTGGTTGAGAGGAAACTAGAGTCGGACCTGACTTTATCGACGGCCGAACCCGAGTACATATACATAACCTTATTGGGAGACGAATGGTTATAGGCAGATGTTACTTGAGAAACAAACATTTTCAAAAACTTAAAATTTAAGAACTCATGGCCAATCAAACGCGTCGTTGACAAATGTTCCCATTTCTCGTTCACTTGTTATCAAATAAAACATGAAATGTATCAGCATCTTACATGTGTTATATATACGAGAGCCCCTGTATACTGGGTACATTTAATATTGAGGACTGTTGCAGCAGTAACGTTCTGAGTCTCAACATAAGTATTTCTATTATTTTTCTAACAATGTCATTATTTTTTACCTTGAATTTCTTCTTCTGTGAGTTCTGTCCCCTGAAAGAATAAGTATGCGTCAATAAACTAGTAATGTGAACTCCATCCTTTATAATATACTATATCATAATTATTACTAATAAAAACACTTTACAGCACATTTTTTTAGTTATAAATGCTTTCGTCAATTTCGCGTGTTCGTTTGAACCTTAGTAAGGGACATTTTCCAAGATCGAGCAATGGTCATTTTTTATGTGGTGTACCCATCTACCATACGCATTATTCAGCAATATTGTACGCATTACAATTGAAAACATTGTAATTTCTGTAAATCCTGTTGTAAGAAGACCCCTTCGCTTGTTGTGATCATTCAGTAATAATGGCTACAGTGGTGCCCCCGACACATTAATTGGGAGAATTTGTCTTCTGTATCAAGAAGAGCAAGTTAAAACTAGTTTATAATTAAGGGCATTTAATGTTAGATGTGTAGAAAGTTACCCAATATTTATTTTCTTCAAACTTTGTATTTGGCAGTGTATCATGATAGAAAATAATCATAGGCCATTTTATTTGTTTGTCAAAGAGTTGTCTGCCATTGAATGCGCAAATTTTGAGAAAAAATCCTAGACTCAAGAGGCAGATAACTCATAAATAAGTTCAGTGACATACGCTTGGTTTTGTATTTTACTGTTTCTAATTTGATATTGTGTTCATAAACAAAATTTGAACACACTCTATTTATGGGAATTTTTGCCTTATCTCTCACACAAGGAACTGTAACGAACGCCTTTAATTAATAGTCGGTTATGTAAATTGACCGCCATGTCCCACAATATAATTTATACTGACCAGTGATTACATGTACGACCCTAAATGACCAAATAGTTGAGAATAAAAAATGGTGTAAAATTTAGAAGATAATAGAAAAAATAATTTAGAAATTCTAATATACATTTCCATTATTAAAATATTTGAAACAATTGTCCACAATATTGAAAAGTTAAACGACAGAAGCGTGTTTATGTAATTATAGATAAAGTTCTACCTTAATATTCATAGGTAAAGTTCTACCTCAATATTCATAGATAAAGTTCTACCACAATATTCATAGATAAAGTTCTACCTCAAGATTCATAGATAAAGTTTTACCTCAATATTCATAGATAAAGTTATACCTCAATATTCATAGATAAAGTTATACCTCAATATTCATAGATAAAGTTCTACCTTAATATTCATAGATAAAGTTCCACCTCAATATTCATAGATAAAGTTCTACCTCAATATTCATAGATAAAGTTCTACCTCAATATTCATAGATAAAGTTCTACCTTAATATTCATAGATAAAGTGCTACCTTAATATTCATAGATAAAGTTTTACCTCAATATTCATAGATAAAGTTCTACCTCAATATTCATAGATAAAGTGCTACCTTAATATTCATAGATAAAGTTCTACCTTAATATTCAAAGATAAAGTTCTACCTCAATATTCATAGATAAAGTTCTACCTTAATATTCATAGATAAAGTTCTACCTTAATATTCATAGATAAAGTTCTACCTTAATATTCATAGATTAAATTCTACCTTAATATTCATAGATAAAGTTCTACCTTAATTGTCACTGTGTGTTGTTGACTCATATCTTACAGCAACAGCAAATCCTCACACATTTAAATTAAAACAACAATCCCACTTATTCCTCAGCATGGTCGGATATTAACTATTAATGTCAACTGTATTAAATATTTCCCAAGCTTCAAATACTTCAACTACTTGTATCATTTATCGGGCTGTCTGACTTGACTTAGACGGTTTTACGATGCGGATATTCTCGGGTGAATACAAAATGCAATGAAGCGATATTCGTACGTCATAAAGCCATCAGAATTGTTCCACAGGACGCATTGAATATTCATACAGTAATTAAGTGTCTCCATTTGTTTAACATCGTTTTAAACATTCTAGTATTATCAATTTCGTCCAGGTTTATATATCGACCCGATCTCCGAGTCTACGGGATCAAAACTTCAAACGTTAACAGTTAATGCTGTCCAAGAATATTTATTGATTTTGTAATCGGATAATATCTAGTGCTGTTCCTAGAGATATTGTCAGAAAAATAATAGTCTATAAATTCATTTAATATGTAGGAATTTTCCACAGGCTTAATAGAGGAGAAACAACTTACATATTACATATTAAATTTTGTTGATAACAGACGAGTGTTATTAAAGTTACCTCAAATACGGTATCGTTAGCTAGCTAGTGTTATATTATTCATGTATATTATCATGATCAAATAACAATTGTAGTATTACAGTTCGATAATTCATTAATCGATTAGGTAAGTAATACAATTAAAATCAACGGTTGCACATGTTCCATATATGGCCTTTGATAGGATCTGTACCCAGTTACGTATATACGCATTACTCCGTGGATACCACGCGCATTTCTTCAGCAAGGTGGTCGAACCAGCTATACATATATTGCTCGGGTGTGTCAAATCAGCTATTTTCCTTAGAGTGCTGTTCTGAACAGACTCTTAGAGCCCTGACAACACTCTTAAGTAAATATATAAGATAACTATTATCTGCCAAAATTACAGGGGGTCCCTGGATCCCATCTAGGCAGGAACCCTATTGGATACGCGCATGGATAGTTTGAAGACAGAAACCAACCAACTGATTTATCCAACGATTTTTTAATCACCAACAATTGATTGAATGTGATGAAGCATACACTGAGTATAGTGATCGATGGTGCAATGTAGTATACAGTACAACCTCTTCTTCAGACCAGCCTTCCACAGAGCAATAACCTCTCTTAAGCAACATAATCAGTCGTATAGTAGTGACCTCCCTGTGTGTTTTTCAAAGGGCGCTTCTTTAGAGACGTTAACAGTAATTGCAGCTAATAAGTATAAAATTTAATTCGATATGAACAAAGTCTACGTAATACTACAGGTAAATGTAACATCGATAAAGATTTTTTTACAGAAATTGATAATAATAATAAAGACTTTACAGAAACTCATTTTAAAATATATATCAATCTTCCATAAGATCCTCAACAATGAATACTGAGCTAGAAAAATAACTATATATGCATAAAGAAATGAGTAATACTTTGTGTATGCTCGGCCTTACCGACATAGAAGTGGTTACTATGATACAGTTGGTAGTAATTGGTTGTGAAGTGTACATATAACTCCAATCATGAAGCTGACAAACTGTAATGTTTACTGTGACCTGGGCGTCTCCCATGTAACCTATACTCTACTAATATCGATAATGGTCGAGATACCAATAACATCATCACAAGTACTAGTATATTCATTTTTTTTATTGCCAATCACATAAACAAAATTGTATATCCGTAACCCTATCATGCAGTCACCGGCATATGTTATCATTTTAAGCAGCCAAACCACCTTATTAATGTAGAATGGTTTTATGGACTAACTTTGGAATTGGTCAACTTCAACTTTAAAAGAACATCGTATTTTTGGAGTTATTTAGATGATAATAACTGTCGGTACGGTACGGTGCCCTCCTTGCTGCGGCAATGGTCATTGTATTTGATAGTGTGACCTTCAAACTGATAGGAAATCACTGGACAGCATCATCTTTACTTCTAAGTTTGAGGTTCAACCGGTTTTGCGTCACCAGGTTTTTAATAAAGCTTGATCTCCTTTATGAAGAATGTACGACTATAAATAGTTTCCTCTCGATGACCGCGGATACTCCAGTATAAAAAGCTCATGGATGAACATACCTGAAGCGCGAGTCCTTGAAGGACACTATATACCGTCGGATTAGAAATCAGACACTAAATCCTCCATAGCAAAAAAGATAATAATATTTATTACGTGAATTACCTGAGATTGTGATGACTGTTCTGTAACCACTGGCTCCTCATTGTGTCTATGTACTACAACTATAGGTCTTGATTGTTCTCCTTTGCCTTGTTTTCCTGGTTTTCCTGGCTTAGGCGGTCTGAATGGTTTGACCATTTTAATCATTTTAGCCGGTTTTACCATTTTAACTGGTTTGTGTTTAGACTTATTCATAACAACTGAAAAGGAAAATGTACGTTTATTTTTTTAAGTTTTAGTTTATAATAATTTTTCCAACTGATATCACTCACCCTCGACAGCTCATTCCTGATTTTATACATCACCACAGACACAACGGTATGAGAGAGAACTTGGCTAGATTTCCTTTCCATGATTAGCTTCTAACATGAGAATTACTGGTACAATTTGTGTTTCGTCTTTGGTATGACAGCTAGGACCGGGTATCGAACCTGGGACATCCCGCACTCAAAGCGGACGCTTTACCACTGGGCTAAATTCGTGTACTTTAGCACCAAAGTTAATTGTGTTGATTTGATCACGTGTCAACTGTAGCACTTTCGTGGCAACGTTGTGGCTCAGAGATAGTCTTCCGAAACTATTCTTTTTATTATACATCCATTTTAACCGAATCAGGAAGTTAAAAGAATGAACACTGATTGGGTCGGGAAAGGTGAACGTTTTTTTCGGAGAGATGTTTGAAGTGTCCGTTGCGTGCTGTTGATGGTCATTAACAGGTGGCTATTAGCATGGGCCTGTGCAATGACTCTACGATTTTTAAATGATACACGAACTGTTCAGATACTTCTGTTTATTAGGTATTCTACTTTTAACCAGTTTTCGAAAGATCTATAGAAACATAGCCATAACCTTTCATGGCAAATTTGACAAGGTCGATTCCCCTCTATACGTGGAGAAGTTGTCTGGCACTTGTGAAAGGGTCAGTACAGTTTGGAATCAGTCCAGAAAAACTGGGTTAGGTGAATCCGCCGCCGAAAATTGTCGTGAACGGCGTGTAATCAGAATAAACAAACGAGTCTAGCACTGGAGATACGACACGAGCTTGATATTTGCCGATGCTAAGTTCCTTTTTGTCTGCTATTCATTTTCGATCTCGATAAATGTTATATTGACTGTCTGCCTTATACGAAATTATCACATTGAACGTCTTTTAAATGAGTATTTATAATATATAATTATTATCATTAA
Source organism: Spisula solida (assembly GCA_947247005.1). Taxonomy (NCBI): domain Eukaryota; kingdom Metazoa; phylum Mollusca; class Bivalvia; order Venerida; family Mactridae; genus Spisula; species Spisula solida. Next base: position 23,524,641 of record OX365945.1, on the reverse strand, counting down.
AATTGAGAGTAAAAAGGCGAGCTAGCGAAAAGAAAAAAAACATGTTAAAAAGAATATTTTTGTACTATTTACCTCGCTTGATCTAAATCAACAACAATATCCAACATTTGACCAGCATTTACACATCAATCAAATACAACCACATTCTATAATTTGTCTATAATTTGTACATTCAAACATTTGATTTGTTTGCTTACAACTATTAAATGCATTCGTTTAAAGACCGGTTAAAAGGGAACTTACAGCAGCTAAATTGAATAATATAATGTTTGTCAGTGTAAACATTCTATAGATGAAAGTGTCAATGAAATCATTGTCATTATATAAATAGGGTACACAAATTTGATTCAAATTTTTACAGAATACATTTAACCGAAGAATTAACAACCTGTATGAATAGGTGAAGTCTTTGATAATACTTACATGAGAAGTTTGTTTTGCTCAAAGTTAGACAATGAAGTGGATTCATTCAGGTTATATAAGTTATTATTAACTGTTCATAATTATAAAAGAACGTTAATGTGACGAAATCGACGTGAAATTCAGTGCACCTTAGTTGAAAGAAGGCTATACCGAGTTTCAAAAGTGCTGCACCTTTTTTATAATAAAAACATTTCAAAGGCGGTTAAAAGTTGGTGAAAATGCATGCTAGGACACAATTTGTTAGGAGAATACGAGTATAAGTAATGTGTTGCTCTACGTGACTAGAGTTTATATTTGTTAGGAGAATACGAGTATAAGTAATGTGTTGCTCTACGTGACTAGAGTTTATGAGTATTACACACATTTAACTTTCCCCATTTACAAGATTTTTTTTAAACAATTAGTCATTTGAAGAAAGATACATAACTTTAGGAATTTCATTGTCCGTCAAATTAAATAAGACGTTTATTATTTGTGATGGTAATGCTCTTTCTTTCTGTATCGATTGTTTTCGAATTCCATTATATTTGAATTAAGATACAAAATGTTATGTGTTCAACTTGGTTTTAGTTTAAACTTATTTTAGGTCGATTGTGAGACAAGTTCTTACACTTTTTTAACTTATTATAATCACTCGCAAAAACCTCATTCCTGATGTTATCCATCTTTTGCTAATATAAACACCAACATAAAACAATGCGATGAATGTATGTACTGGTATATTAGGACAGGTGGTGCACGTCCGATTCCCAGTGAAAAGATGACTTAAATATGGTTTTGACAAGACTCGAACTTACAAGGAACCACACGCTTTTAACTTGTAAACAATAACTACTCGGGCACAATGGACAACTTTTCTTCCAGAATGTCTAAGTTTGAAGATCGAACTCTCATTCTCAAGTACGTTGTATCAGAGTTTTAAAGTGACAGGTTTCCTATTAAAGCATATACAGTGCTCTCCAAAAATAAGTATACAGTCAATAATTGTTGCAAAATTAAACTTGGTTAAATTATTCAATATCTGTTTATCAGACGGTCACTATTATACTGGTTTCTGAAACTATAGTTACTAAATGAGTCAAAATAGAGATAAAAATAAAGAGGTTCGGAACTAAAATAACAATGTGATCAAAAAGGCTTAATTTTCCATCTTTTTGTGACAAAGTTACTATTCAAGAGGGACAAAGAAACTTTAGATTTTGCACCTAGGGTACCACTTAATGTATGGCCTTTCCATTTAATAAACAAAACTATTCCTTTTCTTCAAATATATTGTTGCTTCACTGTTCTACAAATAGTAATATTACAGGCAAGTAAGTGGGCAAATAACATCTGTATACTTATTTTTGGTGGGCAGTGTATAATGTCCTATCCTCAAAAATAAGATGTTAGTATGTTTCCAATGTCCTTCACCAAACATTAATTGTTATACATTTGTTTATTACTTTTTTATGCTTCTATAGGGGCAATTCGTCTTTAAAAAGCCAAAAACAATGCCTTCTTCAAGATGGTTGATTTTGGTTCTAACCATAATCCAAATATGATACACAGCGAGTGTATATATACATCACTTCACACATTTTCTGACATGGTTTAATAGAGATTAATCGTTTTCATTGTAAGTATGACCAAATCCGATGTTCATGTTTTGTTCAAATGTGAGTTTCAAACACCTCTCGTACAGGAAGGTTTGTAGCATTCATACCATCATTGATAATAACACAAAAACAGCGTAATAAAAGTATTTATTTGAATTACAATTTACATGTATATAAATATTTATGAAAAAATACAAAATGTGTACACTGAAGTATGAATAAATAACGATCTAATATGATTAATAAATAAACAAGATAATAAAGTCAACAAAATACAAGAACAAAAAGATGGCCATGACAGCTATAAGTAGCTCACATGAGTACGGCCATGACAGCTGAAGGTAGCTCAGTAATCATTTGACTCAAGGTTCACGAAAATCCCATGAAAATTGCAAATTCTGATACAAATGCACACGGTTTTTTGTATGCTTTGATTCAGTCACCTATATAGCCTCTATATATTGCATACACAAGGTTTTTCAATGATTTGACCTAGTAACCCAATTGACCCTAGATGACCCAATATCAAACTTGACATACATAGATTGGTTAAAGATAATCAACCAAAATTGTGACCTCTAGTGTCTACACAGATGATGGACAGACGGACAAAGACAATCACAAAAGTTCACTTTGTGACAGAAGACCAAATAAAACAATATGGCATAAAACTTTAGTGATATCAGCATTCATAAGAACAGAATAAAACATATCCAATGTAAAATTACTCCAATCACTCATAGTGTCATACACATACTTCATTGTTCAATAAACGCTCATATGACATAAACAGTGGTCCAGCAGTGCAATAAAGTCTTGCCAGAAATATTGTTCGGCACTCCCAGTGTGTGCAATAAATATTTAAATCAGCCTGAGCAATGTATGACAATCCATGCCTTGGTCGGCTCATGAAGTCAGGATAATACCAACGTCGTCATGACGTCGCACTCATTGTACCAATAAATAGGATTTTACATTCGTGCTCATCACATTTGAGTTTTATTAAACTTGTCAACAAAAACAATATAACAAGGTAAGTTCTTTACTAATCAATGTCAATATAAAATTTAGACCAGCACATGTTGCCTACCCAATACAGTGTCTATAGCTACATTGTTTAATTATACAATTTTCCAAATATGTGGCCGCGACTGCGATTTTTGGGCTAGTGGGTAAAAAATCACATTTTCAGTTTTTAATGTAACAGTAATCTCTGAAGTTTAAATTTCCAAATTCTGAAAATTTTAAGTCGATATCTTGAAAATTCAGTGATTTATGACTATTTTGTTGACACCTAGTAGTTCGTGATTCGTTCAAAATTGCAATGTTTTAGAAGTAAAAACTGAAACAATTATTCTGTTAATTAAACAAATTTAAACGGTTTACCACACATCATATTATATTTGATTTGTTCATTTGTTGTCACAAAGGTTTTAAGTTGCACATCAGTGAAAAATTATGTCGACTTTTTTTTTGGTTGCCTAGCAACCGTTAAATATTTACAAAAAACACAATTTAGCACATGTGGATGCCACTCTGATAGTTGTTCAAGATGCAATTGTTCAGCTTTTAATGTCACAGTAACCTTTGAAGAAAAACGTTTCAAATTTTGCAAAATCATGTCGATGTTTTGAAAATTGAGTGATTTATGACGATTTTGTAGATGCCTGTATTCCTTCAAAATTACACCATTTCTGGTGCAAATGTTGTAACAACTATGCTAACCAAGACATCATGTCATACTTGATTTGCACATTTGGCGTCACAAAGATTCTTAGTTGTAAAACCGTTCAAAATCATCACCAAATATATTTTGGTTACCTAGCAACCGCTAAATATTTACAAAATACAAGATTTAGCACATGAGGATGCCACTTTGAGAGTGGGTCATAAACCACCTTTTTTTTAGTATCATTGTAATAAGTGGACCTTTAGATTTCAAATCATGTAAATTTCATGTTGATATCTTGAATAATTACCAAGTTATGGCAATTTTGCTGTTACTAAGGAACATCCTTTTTATTCCAAAATAACTAGTCTAGGTCTAGAATCATTCAGGCAGAACAAGCATGCCCTAACAAAAAACAGACAACACATAATATACTTTAGATATGTTTTATTTTCATCACCAAAGTGTCTTATTGTTTAAACACATAATTTTGAACTTTACATTTTTGTGGTTGCCTAGCTACAGTGAGATAAATCAAAATATTGACAAAATACTGTGATAATTAACTAGAGCAGTATGGAATTTGCAAAACTCATCATGTAAAGTTTAGAGCAATATTTAAACATGCAATTTAAGAGAACATACTTGCTGAAGTGTGCAATTTATGTGTATTCAAGAATAATCAAAAATATGATTTCCAATAAATGACAGATTATCAATCATCTTCCAATTAAACATGCTTATGACAGTAAACACATATAGCATAATTCTAAAGCTTGACACAACAACATCTAAACCAATACTACAATTTACTGGTCCCTTACCATACACTTTATTAAAGTGTTCATTTTAACATTGTCCTTTAATTATTTCCTTGACTATATAGAATATTCTGCATAGCAACAGAAATAATTTGAAGAAATAGAGTTTCATGTATTTTTCAGATAGTTTTTAATAAACTATTCTCTAAATAGATTTGTTATAACATCTTTTATGTAATATAAGTGTATTTATTACAGGATAAGAAATCTTTTATAAATGTTAAGGCCATAACAATAAAATGTAGGAGTAGTATGCACCATAAACAAATCCAATGTCAAGGACAATATGGAACCCGTTTAGAACCTATTTTGGAAAAAATGAAAAAAGTTTAAATTAATGTTCTTGTGTGTCAGAAAATGTTCATAATGGTACATATTTTACACTAATTAACCTGTGGTTTGGGTAATATTTGGACAGTGGTTCTTAGACAAATGCCTTCTTTCTAGGAAACACCAGAAATTACATGTGTTGAACTGCAGAAATTAAAATAAATTTTGTAATATAGTCTGGCCTGTGATATGCTAGCTGTCTTTATAAAGACAGTTTCTTAGAACCCAGGTTATAAATTCATGTACACAAATGTTTACAAGCACATGCTTTTAACTTAAACCAAATCATGAATACAATGTAAGTGAAAACAATTGAAAAACAACACACCATGTACTGGTATGATAATTCTAATCATGTGTTGACTATGTCTGTACTAGATAGTCATGGTTCTGAGAAGCAATTTTCATTCATAACTATAAGTTAGGCCAGTGAATGGGATGATTTGGCTCAAACACACATCTTCATATTAAATATTCTGTTGTGCAAGCATCACTGTTTGACTATGTACTAAATGTGAATAATGTTACATCACAAAGAGAACAGTTAATTAATGTTTTACACATTCATATTAAATATCATTCTGTTTCTTCTACAGTCATGATGATGGTTTTCCATTGACATCTCAGAAGCTGTGTGGTGTCCTTAAATGAGAAAATAATGTGTCTGATATTACATAATACAATTTATCCAATGCCTGTAATTTATATTAAACTTTTATCTATGATTTATATTATATTGAAATCCATAAATGGTGTACAAAAATCATGTTTATAAAATTTAAATTTCAGACTGAATAAAACGCAATAATGAATTAAGCACAAATACAACATAATGCATACAAAATATGGTATTAGGTAAGACACAATGTTTGCTATTAATTTTAATTATTAGAATCTATAAACAATAATTACAAAAATGAATGTACAAAATGTATACCTGTAAGGATTCATCATTGAATAGAACTGTTATCACCCTGCATGGTCACATAAACTGTCAAAAGGGTACAAATGCAGGTAACTGAAAGAAAGTGAAAGTAGAAATCATTAATATTTAAAGGTTTACAGTATTAATGAAAATATATAGGTAGAAAAATAAAGTATAATCAAATGATATTTATTTTTAAACTAATATTCATTTATAAAAGTCATTCTAATGAAATTTAAAAGAATACAATAATGTACAGATGATAATAATACCTGTTTATGTCCAATCACTTGCATCAATACTGCTATCATCAGATATAACACTGTCATTTTTCTGAAAAAAGAGTGCAAACATTATTTAAAATAAATGAAACTAATTTAATAAAGACAATGTTTAAATCCACTTTGAGAGTAGAAGGTTGAAGAATGAAACTTGGGAAAACACAACCTACCAGTGTTGTAGACTAGTTGAATCAAAAGTATCACTTCTATTAGCTCACTTGAAGAGGTTCTGCTATGAGTGTTGGCAATATATTGTGACTGACCCTTGGGCATGTCATACAAAAGAGAGAAAATGGTATACATGTATGTAGCTTCCTTGCCATATAGGTCTAGATGCTACAAGTATATACATGAATGTGGTATCCTAAGTCATAGCATATACCCAGGTAAGTGTCTTCTTAGTGATACCTAGTTGGTTTCACAGGATCTTGATGTAGCTTACATCATTCATGTTTACTTTTGAAATCAAGGATGCATCTATAAGTCAACAACATGTGGCATGCACTCAATTTGCTCCATATAAGTACAAGTTGTAGGTGTCTATTTAATAGCTACAAAGAAGCATACCAGTATGCATACAAGGGAAACTTATTGAATAAGAAAATGCACATATGTTTCCAAGTTGGGGCCTACTAAACCTAGACCACCATGACAAACAGATTGTCCTAGTCCTAATCATGTTATTGAATATTTAAAGGTTAACCCAAAAGCAAGACTGTAAGTTGAGAGTGTTATTATGAGAATTTATAATAACTACACTCCTCCCCCTTCTATCAATATCAGATTTCCAGTCCGATGATGCTTTAAGTTTAACTTGCTTGAACTTCGAACATTGATAGCTGGCGATCATGTACATGATAAATTAATTCTCCAAATTTTATAACTATGTCAATACAGCTAGGTCTATCGTGCACATGAAATACATTAAAGCAGTCTAGAACGTTAGTACACGTTGATGATTCAATATAAATTTGAATTTACAGCGCCCATTTTGTTGGTAAAAAAACATGAAGACACCACTTCCGGGTTTGACATCAATAAAAACGGTACAAAAACACATATTGTTCAATAATCAGACAAATTAGCGAGTGTTAAATGGAGCATGACTTACCTAGCCTTGTTTGTTGATAATGGTGTAGACATTCAACTGTTCGAAGTAGACTTAAGACGGCAAAATAAACAGTTTTTATTTCCGAAATGTGTCAGACGTGAAATATTATCAAGGGAGATGACTGCGGATCGACCGCCAGAAAACCACTTCCGTCACCAAACTATCGCTTTATTCTCACTTAACTATCGGTAGAAATCAACATTCTTTTCTCATGTCAACAATTAATTAAAAATAACACGTTTTCTAGTCATTTGGCGACGTTTAATGTCAATATTCAAGAAATTATGTGAGTATTTTTATGTCACGTTTATTTACGACGTTTACTCAACGACGTCATTTTGCGCGTAAGCCCAAAAGTCGCAGTCGCGGCCACATATAACTGTTAGATGTTAGATTCAAGTTAGCAATATTTTGGCAATTATAAACACTAATAACTAAGTACATGTAATATGCATCATTTGATGCAGACTTATTGTAACTTGCTATGAGTGATAAAAAATGAGCATAAAATAACTTCATTTTTAACAAGCAATCACAATTTGCAAAAAAAAGCATTTTCAATGATCAATTCTAGATAACTCTCCAATAGACCAATTAGACAGTGTAAGCAGAAGACACAATACAATATTAGTATAAACATATTACATGGCAATGCAGGAGATGATGTGTTTTTTAAGAGGAAACTGAAGTTATGAGCATGGGCAGATCCAATCACTTTTCTCAGGAGTTCCAACCAGCAATTCTTTTTGCTCAGGAATGTGTCTATTTTGCTTTGAGGGTCCAACCAGCTATTTGTCTTAGATGGCTGTCCTTACCAGACTCTAAGCCGTGGCAAACTTGTATAAATATACAAGATAGCTACCACATTTTTGCCAAAGTTCCAGGGGATCCATAAAATCACTAATGTAGAATAAATTCAATTTCTTTTAGTATATTTACTATTATAAACAAAGTGAACACATGTACATACAGCAACAAAGTTGTTGTTAGTTAAATAATGGGAGATAACTTCATTATATGAAATATAATTGATCCGCTGCGCTCAGCCACTGTCTATGATTCCTTAACTAAACAAATTAATATTGCAGTTCTAATAACATGTTGAAAATAACCAGGGTAGGTAGGATTTTTATTTTTTTTTATTTTATTGACTTAATGCACTGGAAAATCAAGCAAAATGCCAATAAAATATTTTAGGTAGGGGCAAAATATAGGGTTGGTCGAGTTACTAGAGCCACAATATTAATTTGTTTAGGCCCTAATATATGGTAAAACTTTGTGTACAGCACTATCACAGTTTTGCATTCACCACGACTGTCTTGGTGTCCATATTTATTGTAGTCTGTGGCAATGGAGGAACTTCAATGAATTTACCTGAAAAGAAAAATGACAAGTTTTACAAAACTGATTTTCATTTCACATAATTTGAAGACACCACACACCAATAAGATGAGTCTCAACAAAAGTTGAGCTAGAAATAAGTAATTAACGATGGAAGTTTCCTTGATTTTCTTCCAATAATTCATTTGTTGTTCATACAAAGTTATACAAAAGCATGGTCAAAGTAACTGTATCAACAGTCAATTCTGGTTATAATGGCCATGTTTGGATTTATACTGTAATACTGATCTTAAAATATTCATTGTTTGGAGTACCCAACCCAGAAACATTTACCAGTAGATGGGTAGGAATTTTTAAAGTTATATTTTTACATAGTAGTACATTCACAGTGTAGAAATTAAATGTCTCCTGAAAGGCTCAAAGAAGCTAATTTGTTGAGACTTTCGTGAGAAGATAGGGTAACTCTTTAAGGTTAGCCTAATATTAATATACAATAATAAGTAACATGCAGATCAAGAACACAACACAGATTTGTTTCCCACACATATGATTTATGTTGTTGAATGAATATTCTGTAGTATAGCCCCAACAAATTAAGCAGTTCCTGTATCTTTATGCATGTATATATATTACAGGCTTCTTGCTTGGAATATATTAATTTCCATGAGAGTCGTGCTTAAAGAATCACTTTGATTAGTGTTTAAAGCACACCTTGAAAATACTTGTTATGCTGTCTGCTTGTCAACGTTGGCCGATGAGAAATATAGACAAGAAATATACTGGTAAATTACCAGGTATGCTTATATAAGATAAAATGATCATGTTAATTAGTTTGAGTTATAATCAGAGTTCCACTTACTTAGGTCTTCAGTAACTTTGGATAACAGCACTAAATTTGGATACATGTATGTCGTTCCTTCTCTGTGAATAAAATTAAACTTTGTGTAAGAAATAAAAATACGACCATGTTATAAACAATATCAAACAGTATTATCCCTCGAAGTCTGAGGCCATTGGCCAAACTGCCAGGAAGTAAATGATCATGAACTTACAACTGTCTGAGTCGAAGGTCAGTAGGGCAATATCTGGCAGGGCAAAAACTGAATGACCATGCATGCACTTATGACGGTCTCTGTCAACCGCAATCAAACAAACATAGACAATATTAAACCAGTAATATTGAAATCCATTATTTTGTATGGCCAATAAATCACATCAATAAAACACTAAGATTCCTGACAGAAAAATTTCAGTAAATCAATGTGCATCAATTGTAAGTAAAATTTTAATTCCAAGAAAGTCAATTAACTCTAAATGCAACAATTTGAATAAAAAGTAATTATATAATCAATTAAATGTCAAGAAGTAGATCAAGTAGAATCTTCAGTATAGTGCGGAGATATTAACGTGATCCTGGTATTAATGCATGAATAATTACAACTTTGTGTATTTTCACATAAATGCTGCATTCTGATTGGATAAAACGGTCATGTGACCTGTCGTTCATATCCCGATGAAGCAGCTCCGTATGTAAATCAATCGACAGACTTCTTTTTCATTCATTCTAAATCTAGCATATTAATGTACTTCAGCATCAAATGACGGCGTTTATTTAAATTAGGTGTGATTTTCCCGACAGTTCATACACCGATGAACTGCAGAAAATGTGTATTCAATTCTTAAACATATTACAAGGTTCACAAGGTTCTTGGGTTGAATATATTATCAATTTCTACAAGCAAATCGTGCAATATCGATCCTTAACATTTGTGTTTGTATTACACCTTGAGCATCTTTGTAAAACTTCCCACTTATGAAAGCAAACAACTGGTGTTTAAATATAGGCATGATATCAGCAGTTAAATTATGCTAATAGAAGGTTGAGGATCAAGTTAAAATCTCTGCTATATAAATACTGCATAATTGTAAATAAAATACTTCAAACCTTTTTTCTTTATGGACAGCTCCTAGATGATATAACGAATGTAGGCAGTTATTCATCATGTCTAACGATAACACCTCTTTATGTTTTATATGTGAGTCACGAATCATCTGAGATGCTAACACTTGCGCCTCCTTGGAGATTGCCTTTGGTAATTTTACTAAGGGTTTACCATGGGCTCCACTTTGCATTGACAATAAGTACCGGCACATTACCTGAATATGGAATAACACAATATATTGAAGTACAAATTTTGTTATCACCAAAGATTACAAATTTTCAGAACAATGACAGAGAACGGACAGACATGATTACAATAGTAAGGGTATACTGTGTACATGATGGGATCAGTTAAAGAATAGGAGATGTACATCAACGTTGAAGGAAATGCTGTTTTAAATTCTTATTTTACATAATACAATACATTTAATCACACTCCTAACGCAACAACTATATTTTTTCATTATTTCTCTATAACTGTTTGGGATTTCGTCGAAATTTGGAATATGAACAAAGAAGTATCTTATTGGTGTGTCCATGAATCAAAATCACTTAATTGTAAAATGAAAATAGGACAGTAATGAAGTGTATACACACATAGTTTAGAAAAATATTCTCCTGAAAGGCCAAACAAATTTGAGTTACTGCGATTTTTGTGAAGACGTATTGCAGAGTAACTCCAAACAATGAATTTGTTAAGGTCAGCCACAGATGGCAGTTGTCCGTACCCAATATCCCAACAGGAATGGTTCAAACATTTGACTGAAAAATGTTGTATATTTATTTGTGGATTTCTTTATCATAACACATCCATCTTGTACGACGACACCACAGGTATTAGTCAAACTTGATAACGCCATCTCAAAATCCTACAATACAATGAATACAGTATTACAATTTTGTTGTAAAAGATCTAATTGGCATCTGTAATGGCTTTGACCATATACAGTACTAGAATAGTAACTACGTGAGGTTATAATGTCATAGATGATCACATAATTTGTAATACACTTTTATCTAAATATTCCTTGCAAAAATCATTCCTTAACATATGTCGGTTCTGTTTTCAAACACACATGGTCATTAAAAGTTGATAACAGTGAACCGACTGCCATGTGTGATAAAGTTCAACGCCATCTTATTAGAATTTTCCAACACAGCATTGTATTAACAACAAACATAGTATAAGTCATATGTGGGTTACCATCGGTCACATGTGACAGTTCAAGATTATGAATTGATTTTAGCTTTTTGTTATCAAACATATTATGTCTTGATTATTATTATGAATAATGTCTCAACAATTAATATACTCGACATGCACTTATTATGCAATACACACAACACAAATATTGTACACAATTTGTACACTTAAAATTTTACTGACAGTCAGTTTGAACTTTATGTTAATGTACATGTACTAGCATACCATTGATGCCCCAAAAAGCCCTGCGTTCAAGGAAGGTTTACGTGACAATACATTAAATAATCATGATATTTGTCGCTTTAATCCATCGTTGAACGCTCTGTTTGGCTCAAACAATTTGACTGTATAAAACCCTTTTTTTTCGTTCTCGTTCGAAATATGTACGAATGCACGGGTTTTACTATTCACATTCTTTCGTTTGCCTCTGTCCGCCATTTTGTTATATCAATTGAGGCACATCACCTCGGTCTATGGTTAGCCAAACTTTGCTCACGTGACAAACCTGTTTTTTGTAACATATAGTTCAACAAATAACAGGTACGAAACGAGACGAAATATATCCTTCGTTGAACGCAGGGTAGGTAGAAAGCTTGAACTATTTTCCCGGTACGAAGATAATTTAAAGCATCAAACTTCTACTATAATCAAATCATATAAAGATAAAAAGAGTATGATTTACCTGGTCTGTTTGTCCAGGCATGAAGATAAATTCATGATTTAACAACTTCTCCAGTAGTTGATATTGGGATTTCAAATCCGCTGAAAACATTTTAAGCCAACAAATAAATTAAATGATACATCTTAAAACATAGAACTTTCACATGCTACCAATTTTTTATTGATGAGTCAAAATTACTTCAGATCCTCAATTTTCAAAAGTCAACAAAATATGTTTTTATTGTTTGATGCTTTAGCATAAATTTTAGCAAAACTGGTCATTTAGTCAAAGGGCATGGATGGGCAATATATGTGACATCTATCCATCAAGCACAAAATCAGTATGTACCCACTATATATGGGAGACCCCCAACTTCATACATAACTGCTAGAATGGGTTCAACTCATAGTTTAAATACAAACAATCATTCAACAATAATCATATTACATACATACCTACTGACAACATGTCTTGAACACATGAATTGATAGGTATTGCAACTAATGCCACTCGTATGAAGACATTTAGCAATTGATTTCTGTATAAACACGCCATAAGTTCCTGGGCAGCTTGTGTCATCAAATTATCACTATTTGGAGAGACTAACATTGAATCATCATACACAAGCTCAACAATGTCATCTTCAGTTACCCTGGCAATGTTTTTATGAGTATAAACATTGTGTCGTATGATTGCTTCAGCTGACTCATTCACTGAAATAAAGCACAAGTTAAATGTAGGACACCTAAATATATATAGAATTATTAGATATATAACACACATTTAACTGAGAACTTTTGCATGTTATAGAAGCCAGCCTCATGTATCTTCTATTTAACTAATATAAATAAATGAACAATATTGACCTCAACATTATAGTCAATAACTGTACAACAATAACAAGCCTTTAAAAATACATCACATGGTGACCAAAGCCTATAGAATATATATTCATTTATGTATAAACATTACACAGTAACCATGACAAAATCCAGACCAAATTTACAATCTAACTATGCATGACAGTTTCATTAGATGAACCGTGATGTATTCTTTATTCATAACATTAAAACAATTACAGTAGAATACTCAACTGCCTGGATAGCAGTTGAGTCGGTTTCTGGAAAAACTGGTGACCTTTAGGACAAAAATATTAAGTGGCATGGATGGGACTCATTCTCAGCATCAAAGTTCTATTGTACATTATCAAATACCTACCTGGATAATCAATGTAAGCTCCGAGATTTGAAGCTTGTCGTTTCAACCAATCAACTTCCTTAATTAGCTGACGAAGAGGAATACCGTCTAGATTCTGAAGTAACACGGCTGCAATGATGGACCACGGTGATATAGCCATGTTTGTAAGTTGTTGTAAGGTAACATCATAACTTAACTTCTGTATCAAAGCTTGCTCTTGGAATGAGAGACTAGCTATGTATCTGAAATTCAGCATTTATGTACACAATAAAATTAACTGCTAATCTATACTACATTTGTTGCATTTTTTATCAAGGTTTATGACGTTTATCAATATTAATATATACAACGCAAACTGACCTAACAAGGTTTTCAGAAATTAATTAGCAGAGTTTCTAAAGGGAGGCAACTCTTCTCCAAATAAGGAGGCAATGGCAGATGTCAATATCACCAACCAACACATTTGTTTTTAAATCTAAATATTGAGTCGCCCTGGTTGTAAGTACTTCTGTCACTACTCAGTCATATTTTCCAGACACCAAATTACCTTGAACTAACCATGCTGAGTGTGAAGGAAGAGATACATGTGTCCAGTACTATTTTCAATGACTTCAGATGCTGAACCTGAGATCAAACCCTTGACCGTTCATACTCAGACAATTTGACCACAAGTCAGATCAACAAACATAACCTGTCTGACACTGGATTTTAGCATTGTACCAATCGCACAAAAATGTAGAGCTAACTGACAATCACATATGGCAAATCACCAAATTAGTGAAGTGAAGGCAATGACAGTTGCCAGAGCCACAAACAGACTTAACCTGCCTGACAATGGATTCTTGCTTTCTACCAACAGCACACTCCAGTAGGGCTAACTGGCAATCATAAAGGTTAATAATTTGTTATCATACAACAAATCATCAAATGTAGATATGTATACCTTGGAGACAAACTATGTATAGTTCTATCCACAGATCCGACAGAGTAATTCCTAATGGATACAGGTTCTCCAAAAAAAATATGAACATTGCCAAAATCTTCTTCCAGTATACTTCTAGCTTTGAATACACCCTGTAAAAATAAACTAGTGTAATACTTCAAGCCTTGAATACACTCTGTAAAAATAAACTTTTATTATACATCTACATTCTAATTTGTACATTGTCTTTATAACCAAAGGCAATATTGCCTTTGCATTAAAATAGATTGGTAATTTGGTATATTGCGTCCAGGCTGGTTTAGGATTGAACATGAAAATGTGTATACTTGAGTATAAACATTGAACTTGTGGATAGCTGACAAGGGGCTCATGAGAGATAGTCAATGAGATAGTAGCTCACTTTCACACCTATAGATGAGCTATAAATATTCCAAAAGATCAAGAGGTATCTGAAACACTTGTACACTGGTACACTAGCTATATCTAGCTGCTTTATCTAGCACCCTCAGATGGTCTGATGGCATGCTAGATAAACCAGGTTACATAATTTATACTGTCAATATCAGTCAGAAAAATGAAAAACATTTTTTTTTAAATATTTTATAAACTGGAAAGTCAACACTCTGCTGCAAAATGCAATACTAAAAATGTTTTAGAATAAGGTATGAAAAGCTACCAGAACCACTATATAGTATGTTATTTTTTGCCAAAGTACCTTTTTTCCTATAAAGTTTTAAGTAGCTAAACTTACTGATGCAGATTCCTTAGGCTTTGGTACACCAAGTAACTCGTATGCATATAACTTCTCTTCTAACACCCTGTCGTATGATATACTGACTGGTAGAACCATTATATCTGGTACTTGTGCCTTGAAGTATGGTTCTAATGATGCAGACATCATACCTAGATAATCAAACAACAAAATATCAATATCTCAGTCTCAGAACTTTAGATCAATTTTTGTGGAGGAGGGTTTCAACTGTAATTGCTGTGTGGTGGTTTCATCGTTAACAAAACCTACCAAAAATTGGCAATGAATAGTATACAGGGGTTCCATTTGACTCGGGGAGTAATTTGACTCCGGAGTAGGGGTTTTGACCCTTGAAATTTCCAAAAAAACACATTTTGACCCTCAAGATGTTGGTTTGAAGGGTCATTTTTTCTAAGACGTTTAAAATCATTGGTGCTTTGCCTATAATCTGGAAAAAAATTAGTAAAAAGTATCAAAATGACCCTACAGATTCAGAAGCATGTATAATAGGTTCCTGTTTATCTTTTTTTGTGTACTTAGAAAAGTGCAATATGCTGGAATACTGGACCAAAGTCCAAGACTTTCAGTAGTTAACACACCAGCCACAGTGACACAAACTGTACTTACCAAATTTTGGTGGCAATGATTTCTGTGTCCGACTTCTCGTGCCTTCAACATAGAATTCCACCGGAGAATCTCCGTTACAGATGTGTGTTTGTACATATTCTGTGAACACTGCCCAATACAACTGATCATCACCAAAACTCCTGCGAATATAGAATGCTCCAGAATTCCGCAATAACCATCCGAAGAATTTCATTCCCATAAAATCTGAAATCCAAATTTTTAATATATTTTTTATATCAAGAGAGGCAAATATACATTTATGCTACAAATGAACATAACTAGACTAATGTACCTGAAAGGTTGGTGTTTAACCTGAATCCTATCATCAAGACAGCAAATCATAAATTTAACAGCTTCAAAATGGATCACATCTAAAAGATGCTATGATTTATCAATTCATATTCTTTCAAATCATGAAAATTTTAAAAACTTGTTTTTACGTTGGATCATGTTGATGTTAAATATGTATTTTTTATATAATTTTCATGATTTGAAAAAGGCTTATATGCCAAAGCGTTAATGAATGAGTGAACTTTATTGTGTTTTAATAATTATAAATATTCCATATGGGTCTATATATCAGTGAAAAACAAAGTTCATTCAGCGCCCTGTTATCCAGCCGATATTGCCGGACGTGACTGGATACCCGGTAAAAAAATTTATACACACCCATAGCAGCAGCAATCACTGGTAGAGGAAGATCATAGTGGAAGAAGACATACGACATCAACAGAAAATCCAGGTAACTCCGATGACTTGGCATTAATAAAACTGGATACTCTTTTACCATAGTACGAACCTAAAATTAGGAAAATTATTAGCCAGCAGAATTAAACTGACATTCATAAACCTTCACCATTTGTTCAGATCATATTCACAGTCTTGCCTTACAGATATATGAAATTTATATTTTTTGCGTTCGACTGAGACAGTTGTAGCCATTCAGTCTTATCCCTGCCTAATTGGCCAATGACATCTGGCTTTATGGGAAGAGACAGAAAGTTTGTTTGATACAATTTACAAAGAATCCGGGTGTGCTGCCCTTGCTCTTTCCACTTTCAGAACTCCTTGGTTCTTTAATGTGCCTGGTGTACAGCAATGAATGATACACACGAGACTATCTCAGGGTTATCAACCGGTTCATCTCTAGTGGGGGGAATACTGAAAAGTGTTTCTGAAATTTACAGTGCCCCGGATGAGATTCTAAACCAGATACCTTTGGATTGGTAGCCGAGAGCATTACCCACTGGGCCACCATAGTACAAAGTATGCACAATTCATAACGGCCAAGTAATTGATGCTAAACTGGGCAGACTTAGAATTAAACAGAAGAGCGGAAGTCTCCAACAAGGAGCTATAACACCAGCAAAAATCATCTGACCTTTTATTCCTGAAAATATGCACAACTAGAATTGGTACTAACTATTCATGTGAAGTTTCATTGAAATTTGACCAGTGGTTAAGCAGAGCAAGCGCAGACATACTTTTTGACATCCATCCAGAAGACCAGCACAAAATCAATGTTCCCAACTATATGTGGGAGACATGATTCTTATTAATCAATGTAATCTAATCAATTTTAAACTAGTATCTAATCATATTCAAGTTATTGAGTGGAATCTGTTCATCAAAGATTTTGGGGTCTAACCAACCGACCAACCAACCAACCTACCAACCAACCAACAGAGCAACCTTAAGCATGACTCCAATATAACCCCCAAATACTATGTATCTGGGGGTATAACTATTATCTAATCATATTCGAGTTATTGAGTGGAACCTGTTCATCAAAGATTTTGGGCATAATAACTTTTAGCTAGTTAGTTCAATGATATGACAGGTTAAATACTATTTTTCTACCAACATGTACCAGGAATATTTTGCAAAAATCAATACATCTGACAGTACCTTTTGAATAGCCTCCTCATTCACATATATTCTTTGAAACAGTCTTTTCATAACTTTGACGAGGATCGTAGCAAATCCACGAATAACACCAACTCGTAAATTGTGAGCCATCTCATCTACAATATATTCTGCTTCCTTCATAACTTCTGACATTGGGGCACCTGTATCTTCAATTACCTAATGAAAACATGAAAATACTCAAATAAAAACTTGTTGATGGCTTGATTCTATAAGCTCTGAAAGCATTCTCTTAGATAAACACTAACATCATTGAAAGTTGAGTTTGATATCCAGCAGGAGTGTGTTGAAAAAGAACCTGCCTCTATGAACATGTAACAATGTTAGGAAGTGTAATGACAATAATAGGAATACAGTAAAACATAATAATGACGAGCATCAACATTACAAGCACCCATCCAATGTCAAGCAAATTTTGAAGTTCCGGCAAATTTGCACTATGTTGTATATTAATATACAGTAATACATCAGGCTACAGTTTGGTCTTATCAGACAAAGTGATATAGCAGGCGCAGTAACATGCTATCATTCCCAAGCTTGAAAATTCCAGTTTCAAAGCTCAAAACTCCATTCTTCAATACAAACAAAGAAGAAAAATTCAGGATTCAAAACCTGAAATCAGACATAGGCCTGAAAAACACCAGGCCTTTATAGTAAGGGTGTAAAGCTTTGGCTATATCGCCCAGCCTAATAATCCTGATTCAGTCAGCAGCAGCCATTTGGAGCATTTAAATTAATAATATCTCACAATAAAACATTAATTTTAAAAAAGACATTGAACTGAAGAGCGAAGGGTGCAGGTCAATGTTAAATCATTATTCTTGTAGCTTACTTTTTCGACTGCATATTTCACCCTGTCACTTTTAAGTACATCTTCTTTGATCTCAGAAGGAGATCTCGCTTTATTATATTTATATGCAGGAACTTCTCTCTGTCTCATTGCCCAGCTAATATCACTTGTATGACGTCTTTCATCGATTATATCAACAAAGAAATCCTTCTGACGAGCAGATACCAACCTTGGATCATCTGTAAAAGAGAAAATGGAGAAATAAGATTTGACAGGGTTGTAAATTGTGCTACTTCTGGAAAGTTTATAGGATATGTTCAGGCTAATAAGCCTTTAAAATCAGCCCCAATAACAATTTGTCAGACACTGAAACAGAAACCTACAAACGAAACTCGCTGTGATTTGAAATCACTGAAATGTCAGTCAATAATCTACCACTAACTGTACGAAGAAACATATATTAAAATCATGACAAAATAAAGTTTTTCATTTAAAACAGGCTGACAGACTGAATTTTGAAGTTTAAATCATATGGTGTCGAGACCTGGTTGAAATTTTGTCATTCAGGTCGGTCTACTAGACTCATGCATTGTATGTAACCTGATTAGTGCTAGCTGAAATGTCGTCAGACACTGCAAAGTGACACATATATCAAAATATCATATTCTCTGTAGACATGCTGTATGTGACACACTATAACGACCAAGGGGAATGGGAAGGGACAATGTCACTTGTCGTCCATCACATTTACATTGTAAGCAGTAGTCACTTCCTGATGGACTTGGAAGTATGTGCTGTCTACGTGAACAAACAATTTGGAATTCGTACTTGGACAGTGAGTGACCGCCTCCATACGCAGTTGGAGCACACGCAGACACAACGTAGCACTTTTAGTGTATAAGGAACTTTCGCTGAGTTTGAGCTGTGTTTATCTTGCACGTGCCTTCTACTGCTAACTTACAACGTAATGACAATTAATGAACTTGAGCAGCATGTGTAAGTGTTGTGATGTCACATTGCATGATTGTCATGATGTCACCCAACATTACAAGTGCCACTACCCAGATGACATCTCTCTTTCGGCATTGCAAGCTCATCCACTGTGTGCTGTCAAATACTGCTGAATAAAATCTTAAGGGAAAAGTGCATGGGCTATATAAATACATGTAGAACAAGTGATCATCTAACCCACGTCCGCTGGTCAGGTCGTAAAACAAATCAGTGCACTGAACATGTGACTGGACAGTCAGAAATTAAAAATTAGCGAAGTGTGACTGCAATCAAATTATCTTGACCAGGAAGCTTAGCCTTAGTAGTGCAAATAGATAGAATTTGAGAAAAGGAATGTCTGTGACCCAATGACAGCCCGACAGTGAGGTACCAAGTATGTGATATTAACAACAAAGAAGGTTAATTGTTTTATATGGACTTAGATCTAGCTAGATGACATAGAATGCAGATCTGATCTGCACAACTTTCACAAACTCTATTAGTTTTACTTGACCAGTTGACAGGTTGGGAAAAATCGATTTTTACAAACCCTTCAAAATCCACGAGTTTCTAGATTGTCCCGACATTGTCCGCGTGTTCACAAGTCCAAAACAAGGTCGATGTTGTAGTTTAATAAGTGTGACAGTCGCACACTTTCTGTCACATTCCAAAGTACAGTGTAGAAGTGTATGTACATGTGTGTGTACGTTTGTTTTGAGACAACACAATGCTTTACGGCGATTGGTTGAGAAATGTCGCAAAAAGAGTATATTAAGTCAGACAGGGAAGGCAGCACTCAACTTAACCAGCCGAGCACAGAAAACATAAAAAGACCCGCTGCCGCAAACTGGCCATTTGCACGACATTTAATTAGAAACGATTTCGACATTTCAAAGACGTGTTACTTTGCATTCTACACACATAATGTTTAATTTTAGCCACATAAATGTCCTTGACTTACTATTGGGATTTTCAAGGCCATGTCGATTTTCAAGTCTATTCAGTTATCCCCCTTTGCAATAATCAAAGGACTGATAGTATTATATTACAGGGGCGGCCACATTATTTGCCATCTGGGAGAGTAATTAGCCGACCCTAGGTTAAACGCGGACACTGATTGCAGACAATACACGAAAAGAGGGAAAACGCAGGCAACATACACACAAAAGGATTTTCAGAGAACGCAAACAATATCATTGGATTCGGAAGGATTATGTTGGATATAGAGGTGTACTCTTGCAATGTGCGAATGGTGTTTCAGTGGCAATAATATAGCCAAAGAGTACCATAAATATGATCTATGATTTAGTGTTTGTTAATAAATCAAAAGAAACTGTTACACCGGAAAAAATAACAAAATTGTATAATTATGAGTGCTCCCATAATTGTTTGATTAAAGAATAGAGGATATGATATCCCTGGGGCTACTGATACAGTTACCTGTGAGCAGCAGGCGACACAAACTCGATCCTCATCTAGACCATAGCTCTAGCTACTTCAGTCATGATAAACACATAGCATATGCACCCCAATTGTCACCGCCCATTCAAGCCAACTCGGACTTCTTCAAGTTTTCATTCAAGCCAACTCGGTCTTCTTCAAGTTTCCTAGCTTCTTCTTCATACCACAATCCTGTGGAATAGGTTACAAATGTACCTTCCCACATCGCGACCCTGACTGATCTTGAATTATTTAAGCAGTCACGAAGTGGCCAGGATTTATCAGTGATACCCTGCAGTCGTTTTTATCTTATTTTTTTTACCTTTTACTATGTTTAACATTTTAAACATGTCTAACTGGAAGCTTTCGCTTCCAGTTTTTATCATTACTCTTTTTACTTTAATTATCCGACGTGCACCCTGCCAATAATACTCGAAAGAGGCGTTCGGCAGTAGATAAAGATAGATAGATAGATAGATAGATAGATAGATAGATAGATAGATAGATAGATAGATAGATAGATAGATAGATAGATAGATAGATAGATAGATAGATAGATAGATAGATAGATAGATAGATAGATAGATAGATAGATAGATAGATAGATAGATAGATAGATAGATAGATAGATAGATAGATAGATAGATAGATAGATAGATAGATAGATAGATAGATAGATAGATAGATAGATAGATAGATAGATAGATAGATAGATAGATAGATAGATAGATAGATAGATAGATAGATAGATAGATATTCACCCAGAACAAAATATTTAAATGACGATTCATATACAATATTGGAACTATGATCCATGTATATATATGTTATAGTTGCAACATTGATTAATTAATTAAGAACGTTATGCAATTAATTGATTAATACGTGTAGCAAGTGTGTTTGATAAAGAAAAGTGGAAACAGGATAACAGTTGAAAAAATAAAGCCTGAAACATTCTGTGCCATTACGCCATCCAGGAAAACTGCATATATGTTCTGTCAACTCAACACATTGGAAGTCAGAACAAAATACAATAAGTATCATTGTAACCACGCACTTTAATTAACGTGCGTGTTGTAATTAAAAATATATTAACACATCGGACAGGGAAAGCAACACTCGGCAGAAATAGCAGCAGACGGAATTCACAATTAAGCATAAAAGAAAAACCACACACCCTAAGCACCATTCTGATTACCTAGGCCTTTGTGCATTGTATTTACCTGAGACAAACGGAAATTGTCAAGCTTTCTCGATTGCCTAAGCACACGCCACAGTGACAAACACAAAAATGAACAAGAAAAAAGGAAACTTAATGTTCAGCTATAAAGTTCTACGGCAACTGTCAATCTGTAAACGACCGTAAAATACAACCCTAGTATAACCCGACCTGCAGCTTAATTTCTTACATGATTTCTAATAGATTATAGTTGTCAACAAAGAGATAATTACAAATCGGACAAGGGAGTAGTGAGTACAAAGACACAAAAAAGAGCGAACACTTGGTCTACAACAAAGAATATGTATACTATACATGTACATGTATAGCAATGTATAAAGCGTAGTCTGCATCTTTTCTTTTCTTCAGGTAACTTCTCCCAGTTGTATTGGGACATTCAATCACTGTAGTGATGATAAAATTTTCCTCATGAATAAAACTGTGATCCAATAGAATCGTGAGAAACAATACATGCACATGCCTTTTTTACAACATATTATTTTACTGTTGGCGTATCGCTTAAAGTCTATCACTATATATACGTATGTCCGTGAGTTTTTAACGCGTTATATTTATTTATTGATTATCTTAACGCATTAGTGGTCTGTCTGTATATGGGGTTTTAACTGTGTGAACTAGGTGTGAGCAATTGCACTCTTGTTCTATGCATATGGTAACAGAAGGCTTGTGTGGCTCGCTCAACTTGAATCTTGTCTCTGTTGGATAGCTTGATGATCCCCGCTAGGCTGATATACGTACACTCAAGAAGTATCTGGAGCATCTTCCCTTCCCGGTTAACCAGATCATAGCTGTTCGGTTGTATTTTTTGTAAGAGTACTCTGAGAGAGTCAACGCCTCTCGAACGAGGCAGAGATAAGCTGGGACATTTGAGAAGAAAGTGTTCTAGTGTTTCGTCAGCAGTTTTACACATTAAGCAAGTCGGGCTGACGTCAGACTTGTTGTACTTGGATGTGTTAGATTGTAGAACATAAGTGCCCAATATAAGTCTGGCCTTGACTTCTGCCTGCTGGACTTCGTTAACGCTAGGGTTGATGGCTCTCCATATATTATGCGATCGGTTGGTGAGCCGCCAGCTAGTTAAAGAATGGTTACCGTAGGCCCATCTCTGCCAGGCGTCCGGCAATAAGAGAAGGGATTCGGGAGGTACTGTGCACACGAAATATAGGTGTCTCATAAGTCAATTTGGCTGGCCCTTTCAATTAAATTACTTTACTTTACTTTACTTTACTTTACTTTACTTTACTTTACTTTACTTTACTTTACTTTACTTTACTTTACTTTACTTTACTTTACTTTACTTTACTTAGCGCCAACTTGAAAATAATTATGGTGAATTGAAAATTATATAAATAGCAAATCAAAAACGAGTGTAAAACTATTATAACTATTTATAGGGCATATCTGTTCAACCCGTAACCTAGATGTAACATTCTTTTCTAAGTAGACCTATTTGTTCGCCTGGTCTTTTATGTGGTGCTGCGTGGCAGCCACGGGTCTGAGGAGCAAACAAATTCCGTAGTCAGTTTTTCCTCTGCCAGATTATCCAAAAAACCTGATGGGAAATCCCCGCTGGATGCAGTGCATTTATTCATATTACAAGCTTAAGTACAAGGTTCATTATCGTTCATTACTGTTGGAATTCAATGAGCATTTCGTACAAAAATCACCTACTACTCGTATATTATTATTTACCAAATGTTTGACGTCGCGGTAGCGTAATAAAGCCATTATTTATTTTTGATAATACACTAGTGTAATAAAGCTATCACGCGACGTCATTCAAATGATAGGCGACGTCGTCAAAATTGCGCGTTTATTATTATAGTGAAAAATAAGTAGCTATTTAATATCTAATGTTTCGGCCGGAAAAGGCTAACATGTGATAAAAAGAACATTATATTTGTGACTTTCCACATTGAATTTATTAAACTCGTTGAAAAAAATCGATAAAATGTTCGGCATATTAATAAATTCAATATGGAAAGACACTCATGTAATATCCTCTATTTCTCGTTCAGTTGTGTGGTGGGCATTGTGTCGTGTGGTCGAGGTCTGTACGTGTTGTTTATGTTTCCTATGCTGGGTTGTTTCATTCGAGTACTGCCTTCCCTGTCCGACGTTTCAATATATTATTTGTAAAATACAACAATACTTAGTATCTAATAACATCATTCAAAGTGTGTGTGTTTATTGCATATTCTGTCATACGAATGTCCACACATGAAGTTCAATACCGATATAGTTATGTGAATAGGTCATCCAAATTACGTCATCAATATATAGAAATGCACTTCATCAGCTATATCTAATTAACCAATTGCAAATGCAGAGTTTTTAATTCCACATGGCATACGTATGAAGTGTAACTTGTTCTATGGCTATTTTGAAAACAATCATTGAACCCGTCATGCACCATTTAAAGTCAAAAGTTGCATAATTGCTAAAAATATTGTATGTGTTTCAATTTTTACCATGACTAAAGTTTGTATCACATGTGATGATATTCAGAGTACAACGATGAAAACAACATACTTGCAATTGATCTAAGCATACTCAAAACACCATAATGATTATCCTTAGTTTACTTTGTATAATAATTATTTAAGTAAAACATGTAAAAGAGCAATGAAATGCATCGAGGCCGCATTCCCCTCTTTTATTCTGAAAGTGACATGCGTTAATTTTGTATTAATATGTATGCTATTCAATGTCCTGGTGGAAGTTTTTGTGTGCTGGAGGTCGGTACGGCACAAAGGACAGTTGTGTCCTGTATCATAAAACAATATATCTTGACAATTATTATTATAGCCTATGATACAGCGCGTAGAATGGAAGTACCCAACCTTGATAGGTCCTCAACGAAGCCAGGAGTACATGGTAAGGTAACTCTCACGAGTCAGAAATGGCATTTTAAGTAGGTAGTGGTAGGTTCCCCAATGAGTGCACCTGACTGCATTAGGTACTACAAGGACACATAGATGGCTATGTTGAACAGTGTATATAATGCAAGGAATATCTGTATTAGACACTGTTAACTATCACATGGTCCTATACTAGGTACCAATAGATCTAGGACACTGGCTGGATTATGCAGTTGCATTAACCAAATAGAGCCCGACCGCTGTGCTAAGGAGTGGCATATACCACATGAAATAATGAATAGTTGTTCCAATGTACCCTACATAGACGGGAATGGGTGTGTCAATAAGTGTTAGGTGCCCAGTGGAGCCCGGACAGGGTGCATAGAGGAGGTGTCTTAAGTAATCACTAAGCATGGCGTTTTAAGTAACCCACAAAAAGGCCTGAGCCGAGATAAGGACTGTTAGGTACTGTAATGAGCACTGACTGGAACATAATGCCAAGCTAGTGATGTTAGATACCACAAGAAGCAAATAATGAATTTTCCGATCACTGTTAGGTCCACCATACCGTATGAAATGGCTAGTCCAGGCAATGTTAAAAATCCCACAGAGCGAGTAATGGCTGTCTAAGCTTTACACGTATTGCACACACATTGTTATTTGAATCTGTTTTACATGTTAAATTTCGTTCGTGTGTATAGGTTTTGAAACATTCTGTATGTATCATCTGTCCCTCATCTGTTTTAGTATCTGGTCCCCGTATCTCACTTGCCCTGTTCACACTGTCCCTCTCCTTCTTCCCCAACTTTACAACTGTCTGTTCAGAGAGTGTCTTCTTACAAATCACACATAATTCATCCATCTAAAATAGAAATGGGGCTGTTACATTCAGTATGCAAATTTCAAGTTTACATACTATTAAATGGTTTGTACCTACAGTAGAATTCAAACCAAAAGTCATGCTTACTTTGGAAATATGAGTAGATTATTTGCAAATATCATGAAAAGGCAAATTACTAGCATTTTTAATATATTCATTAAGCACCCGTTTGTGTCTTAAGTTGTAGTTAGTGTTATTATATATATAGATAAATTTCACCTTACCTTTGTTATTTATTCAGGTGACTGCGATTCTATACATCGATAATCTCCGTGGGAATATGCATGCATGATGCTGACCTCACACCCTTTATTATGGCTATCTGCAAGCAAAACGTAATACATATATAGAATAACAAATACATGCATAACTATTATTGGTTCTACAATGTATTTCACTCTTACAAAATGAAGAGATACTTGTTTATTTAATAATACTTAAAACTTAAACATTTTATCTGAAAAGAAATATTCGTAATATGAAAAAACAATTGCCTTCAATTTTCAGACTGCTACGTATAGATCTATTCCAATTCTATCAATTATTGAATTCATATAATGTATACTTTGACACTGTCTACTGTGTTCCTGGGTTCCAGTATCTAAGTATAAAAAAATCTATAATAAGACCTAATGGAAGGGAAACTTTGTGAAATATAAAGTACATATATTAGATCTATCATGTTCTAGACGGATATCCAATCTGCATAGTTTCTAGTCACATTTAAGTGTTCCTATCGATATAATTTGCTCACAATATCATACTAGGAATAAAATGACGTGAAAAAATACACAAGTTGTATCGCTTGTTGAAGAGATAACTTCCAAAACACAACGGCACTTGTGAAAAATTCGTTAAATTGATGGCACGAACACGCTTCCGTACTTATTATTTTTGTTCAGCATGTCACCTTTATTAATTTCCGATTTTTTTATTTAAAGCTTCTCTTTGCTATTTTCATATTACCATGACTATTAAATAGATAAATATAGACAAATTAACCATTCAACCCAAAAAAAACTCAAAAGAAAGAATATTTATGTTGACTACTTTCCGCAAAATCATGCATTTGTCAAATTAATTTGCTATGTGTGTGCATGTACACATTCCCATAATGTCATGCCTTCTGTAAATACATCATACTTACTTCAAATGAACCCTTCAATCTTTATTTATGATATAAATCCATCGATTTTTTAACCCGGAGATCGATTGTTTATAACAATATCTTCCATTTTATTATGATGTCATCCGTGACGTCATAAAAAATACCGAGTATGGAAAACCGTTTACGACATCGTCGCTGATGTTAAAAAAACGATAATCAAAACTCATTTTAAACAACTTTCCCCTCACATTACAAGGTGCGGGTTTTATTGGTATGTATATATAAACGTATACTATCGTCCAGTATTGAGAAAAATTCTTTTGCAATTTTGTCTAGGTCAAATTTTATGTTGAATGGACTACTATGAATTATACGCCAAGAATGAATGAGTATGCCATTCGGAGCACCTCGTACAATTCTGCTGTAGAATTTTATCAGGCGACGTCAGGAAGCGATAAATGCCGTACGGACCGTTCCGATTGTGAGTATGCATGTTATTTGTAATGGCGTCATGATGACGTACGTTGAGTCTGTATAGCTATTACTGACGTTAAGATTTCTATTATTTTTAGATCGAATATGTCCTTGTTTTTTAAAAGTCGAATGTACATTTAATATACATAAGTACAAAGAATACCATGTAAATCCGTGATAAGTATCTTATTCACTCTCCTGTTCCATGGAAATTGTAAACTAACTATGTACCTTCTTTTGATTATAAATGATATTTCACTATATTTCATGCAGTCATATGTATGTATTTGACTATTCTATGTATCTTGCTTTCATGATAATAAATAAATAAAAAAATAAGTATCTTACTGAGTTTAGCAAAAATCTAAGAATGTATTTTTATATCTTTGGTTAAATAAACAGCTAAATCGATTATTTTTCGCGTGTTCGTTGATCAACCCTCGTAATTTAGAAAAAAGCAGAGCAAAGGGTTTAATTTCTATCATTGAAAATGCATAGAATTAATCCGATTGCATTATTTTTCTCTGGGCTAGCTACGCGCCTGCAAAAATTGCCATATGTGACCGGAATGGAATGGTTTTATACAATACTTGGAACGGACAGAGCGGTATTTTAGCCCAATCCAATTAAACGCGGAGCGCGATTTATAAACAATGACGTTCGTTTGACACTTAAAATCTTGAGCCTTGTTTAATATTTCACCCACTTTCAATTTGCATGATATGGCGAAATCAAGAACAAGCAAACGTAAAACAGGTCAGTGTCATTTAACCAACACATGTTTTGTTGAAGCTTCGAATTTTCGGTTTAAGTATTTGTCATTAGTTTTCGCGATCACTTCAAATGTCAAATCCAGATGCACACTTTTATTTTGCATACTACTTTCGTAAACTGAAATACCCTACGAAATCTTTAACTGTACACAGTCAAATAAACGATATGCTCCTACAATTGGTGCATTTTCTTTCAGTTTCAACGAGTTTAAATTTCAGTCATGAAGAGAAAACAGGCAAACAGGAACCTGCTGTCTAACTCAAGCGCTATCAAGTGCTCGATATAACATTGCTATGAAACAGTTGGTACCAAAAAGCGAAGCAAAAAAGTTTATACTATCATGCAGCTCGCTGATAGCAAATCTTTGCACAGCAAAGCGGCTTTTAGTTTGAAGCGCTAACAGTAACATTGACAGTTGACTGTTGAAGCAGTCCGTTTGCATATACCACAAGAAAGTGCTCACCTACCTAGTAGTAACCTTGACAGTGCTCGCTTGTAGAGTGTTGTTGCACAGATGTCGGAAAATGGGTAAAAAGTTGAAAAACACTTTGATTCGATTCGAGGCATATCGATGATTTTGATGATATCGAAAGACAAGTATTGGCAATATATTGCCTTGCACATACAGAGAAATAATAACAGGCACATCAGTTAGGGCTTCTTATTTAGCTGCTCTAAGACAAGTGTTTCAAACCATTTTTAAACTTTTAGGTGGTTGACCAGACCAGACACACATTTTTTGCTCTGAAAACTTTTGGATTTTATCTAACTTTACTTTTATTGAAACTGGACAAAATTATATGGAAATGTGCATTGGAATTTAAGCTTTAAGGATATAGTCGTTTGTACATGATTCTGTGGAGGATATTGTGGAAATTTAGTGAAAACTGTTCAAAATTCTAACATAATTCTGTTACTACCAGTAACTACAAATAAAGGATTATTGAGATAAAGGATTATTGGATTATTTGCAGTCCTGTCAACTATAAGTTAATAAGCACATCTGTTTTAATATTAGCTTTATCTGGATTAGGTGTGAAATTCTTCAAAGTGACAATGGATCAAACAATGGATACAAATAATACATGTAACATAACCGACTTTGAAGGCTTTTCCAACAATGAAATGTCCACAGACAATCTGGAGCTTAGTCAAAGCATGGATTATGATATCTATATCAGTGACTCCAGTGACAATATTACAATAAAATTTAAAAATAAAGAAATGTGCACAGACATGACAAATATTCTACAAAAAAGATATGATCTGCAAATAAACAAAGATCAAACAGGACTTAGAACCACAACAGAAATTGCATCTTTGAAAGTGGTGATAACAATGTATCACACCATGACATTGTTAGTGCAAGGTCCAGGATGTAGAACATGGACAAACAAAATCTTCAAACATATTGCTAGCCAACTGCCATCAACACAAAGTTCACCATTCACAACATCCACACCAAAACGGGATCAAGTATGTCTACAACAGCAAGAAACTGTCTCCCCAAACACCAACATACCAAAATCTCCAGGATTGATTAACTCATTGATGAGTAAGATTACGGGCCCAGCCATCAATAATGACTTAGTAAAACTGGGGAAAAAGCTTCAAAAAGCAGAAAAAAGTGCCAAAAAAGGGGGACCACCAGTGAATAGAGAGTTCTTCAATCGCAGATACAAAGAGATTCAGTCTGGGAGCAAATGGAGAGCACCAGCCATGCGCCTTCAACTTGGAAATGGACAAAGCGCTCAAAGTACTCCGAATTCCTCTCAAAATGAAGGACTGAATCTATCCACTGAGTATACTTCTGTGAAACAAGTTTTCTCCCCAGGTGAAATAATTCAACATGCTACAAGTCAAACGAAAACTGTCAGTGATAGGCCTGCTTACTATCCATGCAATAACAACATGGAATTACTAGTAAACCACAACTTAGGAGAAACAAATCCCAAATTAGAGCTATATTCAGAACCTTTAGAAACTACAATAGATGAATACACACAACCCTCACAAGAATCAGATGTACTCATACAGCCTTGTCAAGAAAATGATCAAATCAAAGAAAATTTGAAGACAGATAACAGCTCACTGAGGATTGAAAATAAGAAACTGATTTCGAAAAATGAAGAACAGGAAAAAAGAGTATTGAAGCTTGTAGAAAGTACCGAAAGACTTACGAAAACTTTATCACAAACACAATCTAAAGCAACGGAACAAAGTAAACAAATAACATCCCTCTCGCAGAAATTAACGTCCCTAAAGAAACAGCTAGCAGACGCCAATGCACAATCATTGGTATACGAAGAAGATATAAAGAAAGAGAAAAAAGCAAATACTCAACTACGAGAAGAAAAACAAAAACTCCTCAACAAAATGTCCGCCAATAGAAATGAAGTAGAAAGGGAGGTAAACCAAGTTGAGGAGAATGTATCGCTCATGGATGACGAAATGAGTGTTCTCAAAATGGAGATTTTTCAATTGAAAAACAATATGAAGCACGCCGCAACAATTTCCGAAGTTGAAATACTTAGAAAGGATTTAGCAGTGAGTAAAAAAGAAATTAATCAGCTTAAAACCAATTTAAAAGAAGTTAAAGACCAAAAGATCAGGGAATCTAATGACCATCAACCCAACACCACCTCTGCTACTCTATCATCAACCTCAGGTGAAAAACATCAGCAGGCACCAAGAAAGATAACCTCAAACAAACCTAGGATATTAGTCATGGGTGATTCAGTAACAAGAGTTTTGAACACGGCTGAAATGTCAGAAGACAAACTTGATGTCACCATCAAAACTCATCCTGGTGCTAAACTATGTGACATCAACCAGAGCTTGGTTTCCCTACACGAGAAACGCCAAGACATAAGCAAGTTTGACTCTGTTGTTATACACGCAGGAATAAACAACATATCAAATGCTGATGAACCAAAAGACATTCTTGAACAATTTAAGAAAGTAGTGACATCGATAAAACATCATAACAACAAGGCGAACATCCTCATTTCTTCAGTCCTACCAAAGAAATATGACAGATTGTCATCAGCAAACATATCGACTTTAAACAACCTACTTCAAACTTACTGTACAGAGAGTAAATTGATCTTCATAGACAACACCAGTCACTTTATGTATAACAAAACATCCTCTGATCTAACCTTGTTCCGAGATGAAGTCCATCTGACATGGAAAGGAGCAGCTGTACTGACTGACCGGTTAAAAACAGTCATTCACAAAGTCCATGGGATACCAACCACAAACTTGGCTACGTCTACTGCAAATTTTCGTCAGGACTGGGACACAAATTGGAACAACAATCAACGGTATCCCAGACACCACAACAAAACCAGACACTAGATTACAACCCGAATGATGATCCATCCATACATACTGATACTACACAAGAAGTAGAAAACCTATCCGATTTACAGCCTTGTAATATATTAGACAATAATTTAGATCTACGTGAGACTATATGTGATGACAGTGATTCATTAAGTGAAAAAAATAATTGTGTAGTAAACAAAAATGATTTGGCAGAAAAAAACTATTTCAAGAATCAAGGACTCAAATTCTTTTATCTTAATATACATTATTTATTTCCAAAATTTGATGAATTGAAGATTTTAGTTAATGAACATGAAGAAATTGATGTATTATGTATTAGTGAAACCTTCTTAAACAATCAATTTAATGATAGCGAGTTTCAGTTAAATAACTTCAATCTTTTTCGACGTGACAGGCCAACAAATGGAGGAGGATTGGTTACATATGTAAACAGTAAACTCCAATGCTCACAAAGATTAGACCTTGAAAGAGAAAACATTGAAGCTATCTGGCTAGAAATTCGTTCATCTAAGCAGAAACCATTCCTTTTTGGCCATATTTACCGACCACCATCATCCAAAAATAGCTGGAATGAGGAACTAGAAATAATTCTTGAACAAATATACTCTGAAAACAAAGAAATTATCTTGACAGCCGATTTTAACTTCAACATTTTAAACTCTGAAATAGTAAACACTTCTTGGAATAATATAACAAATGCTTTTAATCTAAAACAATTGATAGACAAACCCACCAGAGTAACAGCTACTTCTTCAACTATTATAGATCATATTTACACCAATACACCATGTAATATAGTTGATATACAAATACCCAAGCTAGCTTTAAGTGACCATTACCCTATCTGTTTCACAC
This sequence comes from Spisula solida, assembly GCA_947247005.1. Lineage (NCBI taxonomy): Eukaryota > Metazoa > Mollusca > Bivalvia > Venerida > Mactridae > Spisula > Spisula solida. Next base: position 23,492,128 of record OX365945.1, on the reverse strand, counting down.
GTAAAATTTCATCTGACAGCAAAAGCGGTGGACCAAAACATAATATCATATCATACAGGAATACTAAACATTTTACTGAAAATGACTTCCTTCAATCACTCGAAACCCAGCCATGGTCAGTTTTAGAAATTTATGATGATCCAAATGATTCACTGGACTATTTTATGGACCTTTTTAAAACAAGTCTTGATTTCCATGCTCCAATAAAGCAAAAACGGGTAAAACATACTAATCTACCAGATTGGTTTAACCCTAAAATTGTAGATGCAATGAAAAACCGAGATAGAGCAAAAGTGATAAATGATGACCAAAATTACAAATACTGGCGCAATCAATTAAAAAGCCTGATACATAGTGCTAAAAGGTCATTTTATAATGATACAATAAATGAAAATAAAAATAATCCAAAGAAATTATGGAAAAACTTGAAAGATCTATCTGGTAAATCATCCAAACATCAAACCAATTTTATCACTGACCAGTCAGGGAATGTAATTGAAGATACTCAGGAAACTGCTGAAACCTTTAACATGTTTTTTACCAACATATTCAAAATGGCTCCAACAGAATGTTCGAACTTAACCATAAACGACAAAACTGTCTTAAATGAATATGTCACCAGTCACGTAAACCAGTCTACTTCTTTTATCATCCCTCATGTTTCCCAAGAATTTGTATCCAAACAACTCCTGGCACTTGATTCAAGCAAATCTACAGGATTGGACGGATTGGGAGCTAAGTATCTTAAAATGAGTGCCAATATTATATCTGGCCCCCTTACATATATTTTTAACCAGTGTATTTCAAAATCGTGTTTCCCATCAGTTTTTAAGACAGCTAAAGTTATTCCAATTTTTAAGAAGGGATCCAAGGCTGATCCAAACAATTATCGTCCCATATCTATTCTTCCTGTGCTTTCTAAGATCTTAGAAAAACATGTAAGTGACACTTTAAAAGAATACCTTGAAAGTCACTCACTTATTCATAAAACCCAATCCGGCTTCCGTTCAAATCACTCCTGTGAAACTGCTCTCACTTCTGTTGTAGACTCATGGATTGATGCTATTAACAAAAATCACCTGGTTGGGACAGTCTTTCTAGATCTTACCAAGGCATTTGATCTGATTAATCACTCTCTTTTACTTGAAAAAATGGTAGAATACAATATTTCCCTTAGTTCTCAGAATTGGTTTAAGTCATATCTGTCTGAACGTAGCCAACAAGTGTCTATACAAGGAAAGTTATCATCTTCACTCGAAATAGCATCAGGCGTTCCCCAAGGCTCTGTCCTTGGACCCATACTATTCATTCTTTACATTAATGATTTGCCATTGCACTTACAAAATTCTTCCACAGACATGTTTGCAGATGATACAACTATCACAGCAGTTGGGCCATCTTTACATACTGTCTGTGAAACCCTACAAACTAGTCTGAATACAGTCCATGATTGGTGTCAGAGAAACTCAATGATACCAAATCCTCAAAAGACTAAAGCAATGGTGATCTCACCGTCAAACAATATTTACAGACTTTCGTTAAATGATGACCATAAACTTCTGCTTCATGATCAAAGTATTGACTTTACTGAAGTTGAAAAACTATTAGGAGTGTATGTTGATCACAAGCTAAGTTGGAATACTCAAGTTGAACATATTCTTAAAAAATGTAATTCACTACTATACCTGCTTCTAAGAATAAAGCAATTTCTTTCTACGCATATGAGAAAAATATTTTTCAATGCCTACATTTTGCCACATCTTGATTACTGCTGCACAATATGGGGCAATTGTAGTGACACATTGACTGATAAACTATACAAGTTCCAGAAAAGAGCAGCACGAATAATTCTGGACCAACCATATGACGCACCTTCTAACAATTTATTCCAAGAGCTAAAATGGATGAAATTTCATGACCGCATTATCTACAAAAAGGCAATTTTTGTATATAAATCTCTGAACAATATTTTTCCAGAATACATGTCTAACCTGTTTAAAGAATCAGACAACAGATCTTTAAGATCACATTCTAACAACACATTATATGTACCAAAACCTCGTCTTGAATTTTGTAGAAAATCACTAGCTTATTCAGGACCAGTTATATGGAACAATATACCATTAAATGTTCGCCAGTCAAATTCTCTAATAACCTTCAAAAGGTCATACCTGTCATGGTTCTACTCTGATGGACAAACCTAATTTAAATATATTCTGAGATTTTGTGAACATTATGACTATGTATCTTATTATGTTTTGATTCTATCATACCCATTGTAATTCAAATGTATAGTCAGGTTTTTTCTGACCTGTCGCAGGTCATCTTCTTGACCATTAGTGTTGAGAACAGCCTATTTCACTTACAAGTATATGCCTGTACACAAACTGTTAAATTGTATACTACTTGTACAAACTTAACATTGAACGAATATACATGTATTTATCTCATCGACCCATACAGTTTAAATTCAATGGCACGATGCAGGCGACAGGATGAAAAAATCTACTTATAATATTGTTATGTTTTGTTGTTATTCCTCTGACTGTTTATTGTTTATGTCATACTATTTCTGTTCACATGTTTTGCCATAGAGGCTCACAGGGAAGACTGGGCTTGCCCAACTGTGTTGCCTCTTAAAATAAAGTCGTTATTATTATTATTATTATTATTATTCCTCTGTCAAATCTTTATGTATGTTTATTGTGAATCAATAACTCATTAACTGATCGGCCAAAAATTATCGTTTAAACATCAAGATTGCTCTACTGTGCTACTGAGAATTTTCTGACGTTTATGCAACAACGCACCTCTATTTGGTAGTGGGGAAGGTTTTTATTATTATAATATATGTACATAATTTTAATTTATTTAAAGTAATAAACATTGCTTTCAATTTTTGTTTTAAATTTCAGGACCAGATCCTGTGAAGACTGCCAGTCTGACTCCCAGCACTAGCAAAAAGGTAAACTCTTTGCTCCTGATGTTACTGGCCTTTAGAGTTTCTGACAGTATTTCTGTTGTTAGTCTTTAATAGTATTCACAAAATTTTTCAGCACTTAAAAATAATAAAGTTGTTAATAAATTACAATTCAGCATTTAAAAATAATAAATTTGTAAATACAGGCCTCAATAAATCTACTCGTCCGCTCGTCCTGCACAATATCTTCCTTCTTTATTTATATAGCAGAACAAGTAAGATTTTGGGATTTTCTTCTTGTCTATATTGCAGGACGAGTGCTTTTAAAAATATTTGTTGAGGCCTGAAATAGTTTATAATTCAGTTTTAAAAATATTGAAGTTGTAAATACTAAGTTCTAAAATAAATATTTTTCACTATTTATTTGAGAACATGTCCATGTATTGTTTATTGTGTCGCCTGAAAAGGCGACATATAGGTGTTACTTTGGCGGCGGCGGCGTCACAAATTGCTTGTCCGGAGCATAACTTTGTCACCTTAAGTTCAAATGACTCAAGATTTGGTATGCATGTTTCTTACAATAAGCCGAAATGAAGTGCGCAAGAACCATAACTCTGCCTTGCATCGTAATTGAATTATTTCCCTTAGATTGATTTAATTTGAGCATTTCTTGTCCGGCGGATAACTTTGTCACCAAGAGGTTGAATGACTTGAAATTTGGTATGCATGTTTCTTACCAAAAGTCCAAGTGCAGTACACAAGAATCGTAACTCTACCTTGTGCCTTTTTTTATTTTTGTCCCTTTGATTGATTTTATAAGCATTTCTTGTCCGTGGCATAACTTTGTCACCATAAGTATTAATGACTCCAAGATAGGTATGCATGTTTCTTGCTGTGACATTTTTTTGTCCAGAGCATCACTTTGTCGTTTTTAGTTCAGATGACTATAGAACTCTTGTAAGTCGATATGTAGCCCAATAGTGGATAGTTTTCCATGACAAATGTGCATGTCGTCAGGCGACACATGCGACTCGCGGAGCTTTTATACATTTAAGTTTTTGTATAATGGCTTGTAAACTTCGATTGACTCAACTTATATTACAAACTGTCATGAATTCCTTTTTCAGAAAAATATTTCTAATAAAGACAATAATGCTGTTTGTGTTACGAGGCGCAACTCTGTTACAGAGAAGAGTGGAGGTGTAACGAGGCGCAGCTCTGGTACAGAGAAGAGTGGAGGTGTAACGAGGCGCAGCTCTGGTTCAGAGAAGAGTGGAGGTGTAACGAGGCGCAGCTCTGGTTCAGAGAAGAGTGGAGGTGTAACAAGGCGCAGCTCAGGTGTTGAGAAGAGTGGAGGTGTAATGAGGCGCAGCTCAGGTGTTGAGAAGAGTGGAGGTGTAATGAGGCGCAGCTCAGGTGTTGAGAAGTGTGGAGGAGTAATGAGGCGCAGCTCTGGTACAGAGGAGAGTGGAGGTGTTAAGAGGTGTAGCTCTGGTACAGAGAAGACTGGAGGTATGGAAAGGCGAAGCTCAGGTGTTAAGAAGAATCTAGGATCAAAAATATCTGCAGATAATGATTCTATTTCATTTAAAGATACATCCAGCAAAACTAACTCGTCAAGTCCATATGACTTCATGGAAGATTCTCCTAAAACTGATCCACACAAGAAATCAGAAAAGGCGAAATTAGGGGCAAGAAAAGTAAATAAAACAAAATCTTCAAAAACATTGCCAAAATCGAAAATTAACTCGGCTAGTTCAACTTCATCAAAACCATTGCCTAAAAATGGTTCATCGGGTAAAATGAAGAGTTCTACCATTACACCAAAGTCTAGATTAACGAGGCCTGTCTTGAAAGAGGAGGTTGAACAAAGTGACATGGATCAGCAGAAGAGAAAGCGAATTCTAAAAGCAATTCCCCCACTGAATCTAGATGATATATCACCTATTATTAGAGGTAGACGATCTAACTCTTCAGCAAAGATGGAAGGCAGTAAAAATCTGGGAAAACAAGATAAAGACGAACAAAAAGTACTAAGGAAATCTAGAGTGAAATCATCTATGACCTCATCTACATCATTTACAGAATCTGTAGATGTTGCAGATCCTAACGACAGTGCGTTGTTCTTGTCACCTAGAAAAACCATGCCTAGCTTCAGTACTGGCAAGACATCAACCCCTGCTGATTTACCTGTCAAAGTAAAAAGCCGGACAGCGGCCGTTAAGAAACTTTCAAAAAATAGTCTTAAGAGCACGTCAACACCAAATGAGATCAGACAGAAACCAAAGCGAGATTTTACTCATATTAAAGAGAACATTTCAAAGCTTTCACCAGTACCAAGAACGGAAACTCCTACCTCTGACTACGCTTCAATGGACTCCTTCATGACCCCATCACCTGTTCCTCAAACCAAACAGAGTCGCAAACGAAGAGGCAGTTCACCAGCTTTCACACTTGAGGATGATTCTGGTAAAAAAACTTACTGCTGTTATGCCTTGTCAATTAGGCCAAACTTAAAATATTCTTTGTTTCCCCTTCCCGACCCAAGCAGATTTAGAATGGGTGGGTAGGTAGGTTAAATTTTTTTTTTTCGGAATTGGAGAAGACATACAAATAATGAAATATAGTAATAACTCTAAGGTGAAAACCAACATTAATTTTTTAAATTAAATTAAAAATAAGTACCAAATTTACTAGCTAGAGACAAGCCCGTATACAAAAAATAACATGAACATCTCAATTTTTCATAAAAAATATCTCAATTTGGGCAGCAAAATATTTTGGGTAGGGCCCTTTTTGTCCGGGTTGGTAGAGGAAGGGGAAACAAACAATGTTTTATTTTAGGCATTACATTGTACAGGTTTTTCCCCTTTCAACACAGTGAACAGTATTATTAACATAGATCATGTAATCTTTTGAATTTAACAATCTTGCTCAAATTCAAGACCACTAACATTAATTTTGTTGTATGTGTATTAGTATTGACTCTAGAAAATCTAAGCTGAAGTTTCAAGTTAACTATACTTTACATATAGAGGCTGGTGAAACAGAAAGCTGTGAATCGAGATGATTATTCAAAGGTGGGCTTAGTTTCTTTGTACTTGTAGAAACAGGTCTCGGAGACATTGGTATAAGTTCTAATTTTTCTTTTTTTACCTTTGTATTGTAGAAGAAAGTCTAGACTTGAACAAATCTGTGAACCAATCTTACAAGAAAACAAAGAAAAAGTATGAAGTGTCAAAACATCATGTGAGTATCTTCACCAGATCATAGTCTGGTTCTGTTTTTATGCCCCCGTATCGATAGATCGGGAGGCATATAGTGATTCGTTCGTCCGTCCAGGTTAACCCAAATGGACCGTTTCTTCTAGCTTTATTATGGCTTGCTACAAAGCTTCCATACTTGCATGGATGTTGTATATGAACACTCCACACGCCTGTATCACCTAACCCCATTTTGACTTCCCCTTGACCTAATTTTTGACTTGGACTTATTGAAAGGCCAAATTCTTGGTTAACCATTTTGGAAGACGAAAATGCGTTGCGTTCCTTCAGTATTATATATACTTATGGAGTGATTTTGATTAGATCGACTGCTATGATATTTTATTGATGGAATTTCAAATTCCTGTGGTTGAATATTTACCTATATAATTATAAAGTTTACTGATAAAAGAACACAAACATGCCTAACCTTGATATTGACATAAACACTGACTAATGATTGATAGTTTATTATTATATGTAAAGGGAGACTTTTTATAGATTTATTATCTATAAAAAATTTTTATTTTTTTTCAGACCTCAAAAGTGGATGAGTGGGCAGATAGAGTGAACTCTGAACTTGAGGATGTGGAAAATTTTGAACTAAGTGTTGAAGGATAGTGAATCACTGGTTACATATATCATACTTTGTAGATAATGTATATAAAATGTTGCAGTACACTGTATACAATGAATTTAATGAATCTATATTATTCTATTTTGATTATTGAACTTAAGTTTTTCAAGCTAGAAAAGAAAGTATACTGACTATTTGTCAACGAACATTAGTGAATGGTCTGCGGGACCTTTGGTCTGCAAGTTTATTGGTTGAGAAGACACAATAGTATTGAGTGTAGACTATGGTTAATATAATTATATTATGTGTATATATATATACATACAAATAGGTGTACATTTGTGTTGTGGTAGACTTTATAATAGTTATATTAGTATTGTTGAATGCAACTGTATTTTTGCAACTTTCAATTGTTTAGGTAGACTTGGAAGAGTATTTCAATTATTTGACATACTTTACCTATCTATGTTGGGCTTTCCTGTATAAGTGGGATTATGACATGTCTTGCAATTTGTTGTAAATTTCTTGATACCCTTGTGTCATTTCACTTAACTCTGTACAAACTCTTTAGTAACCTTCTTCATAGACCGATTTAAAATCATTTTATTTGTACACATTTTCATGCTGATTTTAGCCTTTCCATGACTGGTATACCTTTATATAAACCTGCATGAATTCATAAGGACTACATTAATAGACTTATGTGAGTGGATTATTTGTAAAATCTTCCTGCCTTGAATATTAAGGATGGCAACGGATACCAAAATTGGTATCCGGATAGCCGAATCGCTATCCGAACGATTATCCGGATATCCGTATCAAAAATGAACCAAGCATTGAGCGAATCATGAAATGTAACCTAATTTCGCGACCAACATCGTCTTTGTGTACCAATATCAGACAGACTCACACTTTATGTCTCAGAACGAGTAGTCAGCTATTTTTTGTTATATCTAATCCTATTAACAGTATATAAACCTGAACTTTCAGATTAAACAAACTTCAAACCTAAACTTGATTATAATTAACTACCAATGAGAAAAGAATGTTTGTAACATACGGCGTAAAGACAAATACCAGATTCGTATCCCCCTCAAACATCAATTATCACGTTTCGTGAATCCGCGCAATTAGGTGAAATTAATTAAAAACCGGGCCTTATTTAATTACTAAGTGAGCAGACGACTTGTTACTTACATAAACATATAAACTGATAATTGTCCGATGAAAACAAACTGACTTTAAGTTATCATTATTTTTAAGAAAAAAAAACCAATAGAAACACAATTTTATATCAGGATTCTATTGGCAATCCCTAATACTGTAAACCAATTTACTTTCGCGAAAACTAACTTTCGTGTTTTGCTGAACATCAGCAAATTCGCGACTACAAATTTTTGCGTTTTTAATTTTCTTGCAACATCCATATTAATGTTTTTAGCCTTTTCGCAGTGACTTAATTTCACGAATTTCTAATACTGGCGAACTCTGAGGAATTAAATTGTGCAAAATAATTTCTTGGTTTACAGTAATGAATCACTATGGTTACTGATCAGATAAAGCTTACATCTACAGAGATAGAATCTAGCAAGAAATATTGCTGTTTGGGTCAAAGGGATTCGACCCGATAAAAATATCTTTCTAATTTCCTGAGATCGTGTGTAAATAATGATTTCTCTTCTTTATCGAAGGCCGTTTTCTAGTTTCTGTCTGTGCAGGGTTATGTCGTCAAACCGGGTTTTACGCATTTTGTGAACATTCTATGCTCTACACAGGCGACATTGTGTACGTGTATTGATAAAAGTTGTATTTTTTATGTATAATATTATATTGTCTTGAAGTGTGCAGTACACATTAAATGATTGTATTCGGCTTGTTTAAAATATTGGACATAATGTTGAGTTGGGTATATGAGGGCCAGTCATAAAGAAAGACCCCTGTCTTATGTATTCATAGTACAGATGTGAAAGATATTTTATCGGGTCGAATCCCTTTGGTTTGGGTTACATTGTATTCCTGGTTGTTTGCTGTCAGTTGCCTCCCCTTATTAACCTTTTGATTATGTTTACTTGTTCTTATACATGTTTCTATGTTTACTTGTTCTTATACATGTTTCTATGTATACTTGTTCTTATACATGTTTCTCTTCTATTCTCTTCCTGTTGTATTTATATGTATAAGTAAAACACTATAGTTTCCCATGTACCTTTATATACACAGGGGTGTCAATATTCCTGATTTATCCGGAATTCCGAATTTGTCTTTTGCTAAAAGAGCTATGATTTCTGACCAAAATAAAAGTTATTTGATGAAAATATCTTAAGAAATGGCAAAGTTGTGGTCAATTATATCTGCTCAGAAGGATGTTCATTAATAAAAAGTTTTAATAACTGAGTTATACATGGAAACAATGAGGTTTAAGGCCTCTATTTTGGCAAAATGGTCGACCGCATATGATTTTCAGTATTTTAAATTTGTCTCTGTTGACACCCCTGTCTACACTACACTACTCAAGCTCAGTTTGTTGCAAAGTTGATTCAATTTATTTTGTAAATCAGTGCATTGTTGTTTAAAACACTGTATTGTATATTTTATTTACTCGTGTTGGCAGGTTTTAGCCTAGCATTTATTTCATTACTTTGGCCAATATAAATGCTCTCTGATTGATCCTGTTACTGGTAAATCTGTCAGTGATTTTAGATTTTACTTGAATTAAGATCATTATACATTAATTCCTAGATTCAATATTCAGTCCCCTGTTTTATGCTGCCCTTATTTCATTAGTAATGAAACCTTGAATGAAAAAGGAAATAATGATTGATCAAAACCAATACCAGTTCATGTAAAATCACTTCAGGCCTCAACAAATATTTTTAAAAGCACTCATCCTGCAATATAGACAAGAAAACCCCAAAATCTTACTTGTCCTGCTACATAAATAAAGAAGGAAGATATTGTGCAGGATGAGCGTACGAGTGGATTCATTGAGACCTGCACTTGCAGTTGTAAATTAATGGGTTACAGAACATGGAAGGAGACACCCCTTGTTCAATTTATGAAGGTTGATAAGTCAGGCACATCGGATTTCATGGTCTAGTTAGAAATGCCTTTGGATGATTTAATTGAGCACAATGACTTTAAAATGACTTTATAAATAGACTTTTAATATACATTACTATTTATTTTAGTGTACTGTTATATTGTGGTTTAAAAACTTTCTTTATTCTTAACCTGTTGTTTATAATAGAAGTTAATGTTTTAGATATTTTAATATCTCATTGTATATCTCTTGTGAACATAACAATCAGGTACCATATATTTGTACAACTGAGTTTTTAACCAGCCATTATGTGTAGCAGTGTTAAATTTCTCTCTTGTTTTGACTGTTACATTTGATATTCGGTTTTTTAAAAAAATGAAAATTTATGAATTTATACATGTGTATTGTGGTCTAGTACAGGAAGCTGGCAAGATGTGTTGTAATTTTGATGTCATTAATAAATGATGTAAAAGATGCATTAATTTTGTGATATTAAATACAGGAACATGCATTGATAGCCACTGCTATATATAAACATGTGTGCCTGTGTAGAATAATATATATACTACACTTGTTGAATCATACACCAAAACATGGAAATTGTAAAGTTATATGCACATTTAAATTTTTCATGATTCTTTAACTATTACAAATTGTGGACAAAATTGGTTTGTTGGTTTGTAGGGTTTTATAAACTGAAACGGTTTTGATATTGAATAAGCCTTTGCCACAATCTGTACTTGTTGAATGAACTCTAAATAATTAAAATGTGTGTTTAAGTTTTCAGTAAGTGAGTGATAAAACAGTACCCTAACGTTGAATCGAACTCAGCCAAAGTGTCAATCTCAGCCAAATGTAGCAAACTTGCATGTTTACAAAGTTTACAGTTTACAAAGTATACAGGGGCTATATTGGAGTCATGCTTGGGGTTGGTAGGTCTGTTGGTTGATTTTGGTACAGTATTTATTCATTAACTAAATATTCCAACAACAAATATATTATGGTGTATAGTTATTGTGTATCATTCACTTTGATAAGTTAAGCCGAGCATAGCCTTTATTTGCCAGTCAGCTTTCTGCTAAAATATGGCAGGCATATATACATGTGTGCCTCCACCCGAATTTGAACCCAGGTCGCCAAATTAGACCGCAAGTGCGCTTACCATATCATATTGAATAGTTTTGATTGACTTAAGATATATTTCATATTGTTCAAATTCATTTAATTAAGTTGATAAAACATATGGTTTGCAGTACTTTGTGTAATATGCCAACAAAGCTGTTGTCTAGAATGTCTACCATCTCATACTTCAAAATTGGAGATCAGTTTTAAAGTTGCTATTGGGGAAACTGAATGTCATTTTGTGAACAAATGAGGTACATAAGATCAACATGTGTACATGGTTATACCTCTGAGATCTTCTAGATTTAATATTCTGTCAGATAAATGCAATGTTACTGTGATAATGTATTTCAGGCGTTAACTGCTTATCGGATCTTACCAATGACAAAAAGCAGGGGTATATTTCTTCCTCCTTTAGACCAATCTCAGCCTTTTTGTCTTGATTATTTTTAAACAAAGGGTCTGGATTTAGTGTGACCTACTCAAACATGATGTTTTGCAAGGGGGGTGGAGTAGGGTATTTCACTTTTTTTTCCCCAGAAAATCTGATCAGCTAATAACATTGGTACACTATTATTTCCTTGTCACAGGGTAAATAGCCACCTCTCTCATACTGCCTTGGCAATGGTGGAAAACATGAGGAATGTCAAACATGTTTGATGTATGTTGTATAATCAGTTACCTGTTCCACAATGCTGATGAATAATTAATTTATTGAACACTTAAGTCAACTTTATTGAGTTAGATGTTGTGTTAGAAAGATAGAATGGTTGACAATGCCTTCAGAAGGTCACAAGTTTTTGCTGAATTTCTATGGTTATACTGGTTATAATTTTATCACAATCTTCTATTTTAACAAGCTTTTCATACATAAATGCAAACACATAAAAAATATATGAAAATAATGCTATGAATCCAAATCCAGCAGCAACTCCCAGCATTATATGATAGTGTTCAAAGGTTGGTATGTTATCACCTCTGTAGACTATATATATACTGTGATAAAGTAGAACTACCAATCGCACTAAGAGAGCCACAACTGAAATATAGAAATGCATACATACTTTAGACAAAAGGTTGACTACAATCAAATGAAATATTAACTTACAAATTAGGTATTTAGCTCATATGATGTCAACTTTTCTCATAAACCATTGAAGCTATTGCTTCAAAATATGCAACACTTATTCACCATCAAAACCAGACTCTGTTAAGCAAATCATATAATTCTGTTTTGCATTTTCCAAGAATTATTGCCCCTTTTTGGACTTAGAAAAATAAAATGCATTGGTTTAGTTTTGTGTTTATGTCAACTTTTCTACTAAACTGCGAGATATTGCTTTGAACTTTCAACACTTGTTCACCATTAATACTTGGTCCTGTAAGGCCAGAGTTTTTAATTTTTTTTGTAACTGACATTTTTTAGCAAAAAGTCCACAGGAGGAGGGAAAAAATAAAAACTCCAAAAATGTAGCTACCACATTGTTGATGGTGGACTGTAGTCAATGACGGTCCATTAATGAAAGCAACAATGTGAGTTCTAACAGCTAATCAAAATACAGTGAACATGTATCTGTATCATTGATAAAGAATTTTAAAAAATCTACCCAAAATTATTTACATTTTATTTAAAAGTAAATTTCAGTCAGTTATTTTTCAATGATACCTGTGGCACACACAATACCAACTTATCATTAATAAAACATTGAAAAACATAATAAATCAAGGTGTATATTATCATTATATTCAAAACATTTGACATAATGAATTATATACAATTTCATATTTCCATTTTTTTTTTGAAAATGCCAAAAAATAGGACAGGATGGTCCGAGTAACAAAAAATCAAAGAACTCTGGCCTAATGCAAGACCAATACCTCTGATTTGCATTTTGCAAGAGTTGTTGTCCTTTTTGGAATTAGAAAATATCTAGTCAAGGTTTTATGTTAAGGTAAACTCTTCTCCTATACTATCAAAGCTAGTGCTTTGAAGCATGCAACACTTGTTCACCATCGATACCTGAATATAAAGCAAGACCCATAATTCTGTCCTGCTTATTGGAAGAATTTTCACAGACACTTGGGGTCTGGACCACGCCCCCTCCCGCTACGCGCCTGGAAATATTTTTTTTATATTTCTTATATATCCAGACCCATTCAGTAATCACACAAACACTTGTTGGATGTATTTGATATTCATACAAAAATCTACGTAATTCCTCTACTGCTTAAATAACACAAGCTAGAGAGGCATTTACGAATATTTTTGTATTTGTCCGGATACGTTTAATAATGTTTGTGTGATTAATGTATGGGTCTGGGTATACAATGTTGATGATAAAAAAATACCCAGGTGCGTAGCTGGGGGGGGGGGGGGCGGGGTCCTGACCCCAAGTGTCTGTGGGATAAAAGGGAGAATGAGCAACTTCCCTACTTTGAAAAATGAAAAGAAATAACAAAAAATGAATGCCATTAAAATATCACGGGTTGCAGTAAAGGGTAGGTCAGGATATTGGAAACTAACAATTTATTTAGGTTTTCTTGTATAATTATTGTATATATACCTCCAAGTAACTGAGTAGTAAGAAAGCCAGCACTCTCTGCCACCAAAGTTCTCACAGAGTTAACTGTTTGAAGATTCGTCATAAATTTCACCAAGAAACAGGACGCAAAGACATGGAAGATCGCTCCCAAATATTTCATGGTCAGACATAGGGCCAAACCTGAAAATATAAAAGTGATACAATGTATTCTTCTGAACCTGTGTTAGTGGCTACCTGAAATAAAGCAGGTAGCTACTTTAACCAGTTACCTGTATTTAGCAGTCAACTATATTCAGCAGTCATCTGTATTCAGCAGTCATATGCATTCATCAGTCATCTGTATTCAGCTATTAATCAGATACCTGTATTAAGCAGTCACCTTTCCTATTAAGCAGTCAACTACTAAGCCGTTACCTGTTTTAAGCAGTCAACTATTAAGCAGGTACCTGTTTTAAGCAGTCAACTATTAAAAGCATGTACCTGTATTGAACAGTCAACTATTAAGCCGTTACCTGCATGAAGCAGTTCATTATGTATGTCATTTAACAGTTAATTACCTGTCAACTATATTGAGCGGTCACCGTTATTAAACAGGTAATGTATACAGCAATCAACTTTATCAAGCAGGTACCTACATTAAGCAGTTATCTGTAATAAGTATTCACCTGTACTTAGCATTTTCACTTTTTTGAAAACGGGTGCTTGATTCTTGTACGTGTATACTCGGTATCTTATGTGAAGTAATGATTTTTATCTAGCTGTTTTTATTCCATAAATGCAACATTGTATACGTATATGGGATTGAATGGTTTTACCCATTACTATAAATGGATTTTCTAAAATAAAATATGAGTACACATGACGTCATATTGCATTTGTATTAGTATGTTATTATTAGACACTTCAGGTCATTTACACTAGGACATTAAATATACTATACATGCACAATAAAACCTCAATAATAAACCCTCAGTTACAATTGTACTTTTGTCCCTCGACCTCGGAGGTCACTGGGCAATCTGACATGGAAAAATCCAAATGTCAACTGCACTATGCACTTCGATCACAGATAAAAAAAAACAGACACACTACTTCTCTGTCCTTTGAAAAAGGACCTACTGACTTTTTCGTACAGAAAAATGTACTTTGAAAATATGTTTAATGTGACCTTATTATTGAGGTTGTATTTATGGGAAGTTTGGCTGCATTCAGAAAATAAACTGACTACATTAAGGGATTGACTATGAAATCATTTGCAATCTAAATCTCATAACCAGTGATACTCGTTGTCTAACCTATACATATGCATGTAATTTCTTATGCCCGTGTTTTCATGCCCCATCGTCAAGCGGTCATCCATGGTTACCCATAATTTACGGACTATGTCAAATAGTGTCACCGATTTCATTCATATTATGTAGACTATCACTACGAAAATGCCAAGATAATGATAAAGCAAAGTGACACAAAATTTAGAGCAACGTGTTACAAAATTTAGAGCAACTTGGTACCAAATTTAGAGCAAAGTGGTACCAAATTTAGAGCAAAGTGGTACCAAATTTAGAGCAAAGTGGTACCAAATTTAGAGAAAAGTGGCATACCATTTAGATCAAAGTTTTACAAAATGCAAAGCAAAATGGTTCAAACTTTAGAGCAAATCTGATACAAAATTTAGAGAAAATTCCACGCATTTATCAACCAACCCACCATGAAGTTGAAAGTACTTGCAACTTCATGAACCCACGTACACAACAATGAGCGTTCGCTTCGAGTGCGGGAGGTCTCGGGTTCGATCCCTAGCCACGTCATACCAAAGACGAAATAAAAATGGTACCATAAATGCCCTTGCTAGACGCTCAGCATAAAGGGGAAACTGGCTTCTCTTCTTTCATACCCTCGTTGATGGATAAGTGAGTGATTAATTATAAGTTGGAGAAACTTGTTTCACAATCGATCATAAATAAATTAGTATAATGAGTGTTCGATGATTTATGAAGTTTTAATTGCAACAAATTACGATTAATAAATTAAACGATTGTTATTACTACCCTATGTGTGCATGTGTATTCTTTAAATACATGGTCTTAAATACATTCGATCAATGGCTGGAGGTAAATATAGCTCAGAACATTTAACATGGAATCCTTGAATATCCGATGTCCAATCAGAGTTGTTCCAGGTCGAATGTTCAGTACTATATAAGGGCATAATGTTTATAAGACAAGTATATAAACATGTGTTTCTGTGACTCTTTTGGGAAGAGTGTCACGGGAGCCCATCCGGGTCACAGGTAACTGTATCATTGATTAAAATTTTAAAAAATTGTAAAATTTTATACATGTATATTCATAAAAATGATGAATATTATAAATTTTACCAAAAAATATTTTTTTTTCTCTCTCTTAATCAATGATACCTGTGATCCGGGTCCCACAGGTAACGTTACAACATACCGGTAGACAATGTGAATCCAGTAGCCGGATTATGTAATACTTGTACTGGAAGCTGAAAGTGGTGACTGTATTCAGACCAGAACATTTCTAATATTGAAATTATAGTTGATAAAACCTGGCATACTCCACACACAAATAGGACACACCTCATCATGTACAAGTCCATGATCTAAAACAGAAAGAGAGTACAGTGTAATTTCTACTACAGAAAGCAATTGGAGTTTCAAGTTACATTAACTATAACTTCACCAGAGCGGCACCCCTTGGGAAACACAAATATTGGTTGTTGTACAGAGGTTGTTGCTTTGGAGTTGTAAAATTGATAGTAAATGTTCTCCTCTGGAACTAAATGATACTGTTTGCTGTTCAAGAGAGGTTGTTGATCAATGGAGGACCGCCCTGGAGAGGTTGCACTTTACATGTATATTTATATCAGGGTATATATACATGTATGTACGTCATAATAAGTAAATAACAGATAAACGACAAAGAAAAAAATTAATGAAAAACAAAACAAAACTATCTTGATACCAACAGTACACATGACAGGCACGTATTCAGGTAGGGGGCCAGGGGGCCTTGGCCCCCCCCCCCCCAGCTGACTGGCTAGCTACTTTTTGTATATCTTTTCGGCCCCTACGACTATTGATTTAATACACCACTGATCTATTTCTTGGGGCTGACTAAATCTTTCCGCATCTATTATACTGGACCTGTATATTGGACATTCTAGATGACATCCTGTGTATATATTGTATAGCCCCCCAGGCATGACTAATCGAGCACTCAACAGGACCAACTGATGGTGAAGGTGTGATTTTTGCAACTGATAAGAAATTAAGTATGTTTAGGTTGATTAAAGAAGGTCAGTCAGATATTACATAATGATGTCAATGGTTATCACCATTTAATCGCATTAAAATTAGAGCATGATGATTAAAAATTAAAGTTTGACTTGAAGAATTGATAGTTAAAATGTAAGTTACTAACTTACATGTAATCATTACAGTGAGAAAAATAGGTATATTATTTAATTGTTTCATGGGGTGATTAATTAGGATTCCTATAATTATATAGTATTTAATGTTTGAGTGGAAAGTAATGGTCACATTCTCGAAATATTTTTAAATATGCATCCATTTCATGAAATTTGATACATAAACCAAATGTAGTAGTCCAATTTTATATCCGAATATAAAAGTTCATAATTTATATATATAGTGCAGGAAATCACATTACATTAAAAAAATTCATGTTCGTATAAATTTGGATTTCTTAACAATTCATGTTAAAATGGTAAAACATGAATGATCAGAATATTAAGTTTTTAAAAATTAGTAGATCTCTATAGTAGCACTGCTTTAATTATTTTAATGTCTGATTTCAAAACTAAAAGTGCAGGAAATTGCATAATTTTTAAGCAAAAACCGAAAAAAATCTTCGCTTGGAGAGGGAACACTAATTAGTAGCACTATGTTAGTTATTTTTAAGTCTGATTTTAAAGCTAAAAGTGCACGAAATTGCACCAATTTTAGTCAAAACTCGAAAGAATATATTCACTGGGAGGGGACACTATTTAGTAGCACAACTTTAATTATTTTTAGGTCTGATTTTAAAGCTGAAAGTGCACGAAATTGCACCATTTTTATTCAAACATAAAAAAATAATTCAATTAACTGAAAACACGCATGTTAACATGCGTGCTGAATAACCTCCAGTGGTCCAGATATTGAGTCCATACAAAGAGACCTTGGTAGATCATACATAAGTAGTCCAAACAGAGAGTTCAGCTTTTAGCTTTTATAATTATGATACTGAGTGTGTATCTTTTTCCATGCTTTATGATGCCTGGAATATCAGGAAAATGCACCGTTACAATAACAATATTAAAAAAAATCTCCACCCCTCTTGGCCCCCCCCCAGAAAACAAGTCCTGGATACGGCCCTGCATGACATGATTTAACCTGGTGGCATAGCCTACAAAATTAAACCTGGTGACCGAGCCTTCACAATGAGCCTGGTGATATCTTGATAATTGATTAACAACTTAACACTAGTACATGCATATGTTTCTACTTCGTATTGTTACGTGGCGAAACTAGCAAAGTACTGTGTGTGTTAAAACGTCCAGTTCTTTTTAATTTATTCGTGATACAGTTATCGTTTTTCGACATATACGAACCGGGGTCTTTTCAAAGACGTTGACGTCTTTTATCTTCAGCATTTTGGCTTATGGTTTTGACGTCTGTCGAAGACCTTCATTTTCATTCCTTCATATATGAATCCTTTTAGGACGTAAACTTACGAAAACAAGATATATCTTGTAGAACGTTTGTTTTTTATTGGAGCAACATACCATTACTAATTTAATATTCCTTTGAGTGTGAGAGATCCTGTCCCAGACCGCAACATATCAGTCGTTAAACATGGTACTGGTATAACTTCATAGCTTGACGCTCACTATAAATGAAGTTAGTTCTGTATGGTGGCTGATTAAATCATTTATGCCATGTAGTATTTTCGTTGTTTCGTCACAACAATGCACAAATGCAACAATGCAAAGATACGACAAAGTCGACTTTCTCGCTTTGTTACATTTTCGCATTTCGTTTGTTGTGGCGAAAACACGACATGGCGTAAATCAGCCATCATAGTGTTCGCTCAGTGTCAGGATAATGTAACAGGGTAGTCTCCCTTTGACTGGAGTGTTATCAACCAGTGTTTTAATTAAATTTAATAATGATAAATGCTTCCTTCTTGGGCTAATCCTTTTCAATACATTATTCGTAAAAAACGCCTCAAAATCATGTTACTATTAGATATTATTTAAATAATTATGAATAACCACGAATATCCGTATATTACACTCCACCCATTATTGCATGATTTTATGTACATGTATATCAAAAAACATCTTTGCACTATAGTTTTCTATTCTTTTTCAGAGCACTGAACGACGTAGTTGTATAAATGAAAACAGGTACAGTGTACAGTACAAATTCTGTTGAGCAACATCCATTTGAGAGCAATCATAAGGGATTTAATTTATCGCGAAATTTATTGAGCGCTTATTAGAAAGGTTGTCATTGCTACAAAACTGTCTTGGGAGCGTTAATTTGTTCATATTAGCATACGTGTATGACCTCTTAGGGTTAAACACACGTTTGCATTGAGGTGCTGCGTCTATAAGTAAAACGTATATCCATAAGCGATGCATTCCATTTAAATAAACGATTGTTAAAATTACGTTTTGAATATCGCTTACTTAGAATGAGAAGTACAAAATGAATATTTTGAGAAAACAAGAAAACATATCTGAAAACTACTCTTTACTTATAGAAAAACAAGCTTTTTAAACTTCGGTTTGTCAACATGACCAGTTCCGATTTTCACGAAAATCATAAGAAGAGCCTCGTGATGCAGATTGCACTGAAATATGCATGAGTCTTTTAAGATCGTAAGTAGCACTTACGACCTTCTCATTCTAAGCCAGAGATGTGTCCGTCTGGAAATCATAGTCTTAGGATAAGTGGATAAGTTTACAATAATATAAGTGTTTGTTATATGGTTCAAATGAACTGAATCACAATGTCATACATACATGTACCATATAAATGTACCAATATGACAACCAGTTTTTTGCAAAGTTATTTGTAACACAATGTATTTAGAAAGTCTCTCGTATTCCGGTAGTATAATACTAATATTATGCATTTCATTTGTAATAAATATTCTCAAATGCATAGACCCATACACCGTACAACCTCTCCCGAGCAACCCTCTCTAGAGCAAAAACCTCCGTCTATAACAACACCTTATAACAGTATCCTTCCGTACTCCAATGTATCCGTAAAATTTAAATCCAGACCCTTGAATCTTTCTCATAACTTGAGCTACTGTTGTCTTGGACCAACGTGAAATCAGTATATCGATTAGATTTACTGTGCTAGCAAACAATTGTCTCGTTTTTTCAATAATAAAATATTAAACATTATTTAACTAATTAATGCACGAGCTAATTAACGAGTAATAATATAGAATTTACTTACCATGCACAGTATATAATATGAGAATTCGCGATGCTGTGTTTCGTCTCGGTCTGACCAGTTTGCTTTTAAGATCTGTTTATTTGGATATCCTCGTCGTTTTAAGCAATCACATTTAAATTTAGCTTTGATTATACAATATGCGCATTAGCATTTTCCGAAAATGGCATTTTGTAAACGTCCAACCGAAGACAAGTTAGGCCAGAAATCTTTGATTTTTCTTTACTCAGACCCTCCTGTCCATTTTTTTATCATTTTCATTTTTTTTTTGAAAAACCAAAATTGCATATATACATGTCTATAAAGTTTTGATGATAATGTACCCGCCTTCCTTGTTTTTTATTTCATTATTTTGTTAATGATAAGCTGGTATTATAAGTGATTCAGTGCAGTGTACTAGTCTTACGATAAATTGACTGTTTTCTTGAAAACAAACACAGTTGGTGATTGCTTTAAACTCGGCCCGTCATTGACTAGTTCACCTCCAACAGCGTGCTAACTATATCTTGGAAGTTTTTATTTTCCCCTCCTCCTGACCAAAGTCTGAGTAGCAAATAATATAAAAGTTTGGCCTTACCATATGCACATTTAAAGTTAAATAAAAAACACATGGAAGGCTTCGAACGTTGTTTTTTTACCAATATTAATACCTGTACTATTTTGGTCATTATAATTCATGTTCAAGTTAATATCACCCGCGCCTCGTTTTCAGTGCCACAATAACCAATCAAGTAATATTAAATCATTCCAATTCATTCCAAGTTTAGAGTTATCCCAACTTTTATGATATGTATGCTTTAGGAAAATCCTACGGGATTACCACGCCAGATCTATATATAAACTTAGGATTCCGAAATGAGTTTTTTACTAACGTCGCGTGATCAACTAATCTCGACTTTGGACGCTATTTATAAAAGTTCTAAATGCGTACACTGGTTATGGCAAGCCAAATGTCCAATAATTTCGTAAACCCATGTTCACGGTCGTAAAACCAGGTTTTACGGTCGATAAACTAGGTTTTACGAACGTAAAACCAGGTTTTACGAATGTTAACCCATATTTTCGAGCGAAAACATAGGATAACGTCGTAAACCATAGTTCACGCTCGTAAACATAGGTTCATGCTCGTAAACATAGGTTCACGTTCGTAAACCTATGTTTACGGTCGAAAACATGGGTTGTATTTCGTAAACCATATCGTAAACTATGGTTTACGAGCGTGAACCAGGGTTTACCAGCGTAAACATAGGTTAATGGTCGTAAACATAGGATAACGACCGAAATCAGTAGTTAAATCGAGAAACCTAGTTTATCAAACGTAAAACTAAGATTTTCAAATAAACTATGAATTTCGGGCGTAAACATGGGTTTACGGACGTGAACCTATGTTTACGGGCATGAACCTATGTTTACGAACGTGAACCTATGTTTACGAACGTTAACCCATGTTTTCGAGCGTGAACTATAGTTCACGGGCCTGGCATGTATTTCTTGTGTCCAGTTATTACGTGAACCATGGTTTACGGTCGAAAAACTAGGATTAACGATCGATAAACTAGGTTTTTCGAACGTAAATGCAAATTAAGCTGTTTTTTCAATCGAAATCATAGGATAACGCCGTAAACTATAGTTCACGCTCGTAAACATAGGTTCACGTTCGTAAACCTATATTTACGGTCGAAAACATGGGTTGCAGTTCGTAAACATAGGTTCACGCTCGTAAACATAAGATAACGACCGTAAACCATAGTTTACGGACGTGAAACCATGTTTACGAGCGTAAAACCAGGTTTATCGAATTGTATCTATGATTTTCGACCAGTATCTATGATTTACGAGCAAAGCCAATCAAAACATCGTATTTCCCAAATGGGAATCAAGAAACTTGAAATATTTCTCAGAATTTCTCCTTGCTATTTTGGCATTGTTTGGACCTAGTCAATCTCCGCTCCCGAACAGAGTGTACCAACACTAAATGACTTCTTCGATGAAGTTTCCAAATTACTGCATGATCTGCATCGTTTTATATGTGGAAATGACTTCGAAATCGGATCATTGGATGGAAATGTTGTGACAGAGTTTGAAAACGCCCTTGACAGGTTGCAAATAGTCATGAGAATTTAGACCTTTGATTAGGCCGACTTAATTACCGGTAATATAATGATGAATTATGTATAGCAAATTCATATACTAGTAGTGACTTTTTCATGTGACTATCTATTGTCTATGGACACACGTACTAAGATGCTTACCATAGTGATACAACCACACGGGCTCAGGTACATCCTCTTCCAGTACTGATAATACATGATCGGACCAGAGGGACAGACCAGGCTGGATGAAACCCCACGGAAGGGAGGGAGACCTTAGATACATATGCGTACAACATGTACAAGCATGCTAAGCACTGCATGAGTGCACCTACCTCTAATTTCGTTTAGAAAGTGTGGCTTTTTAATGTGTCCAGTGTATAACACCGATACACAGCTTCTTTGCATATTTAACCAGATAATTTGCAGTTCACATGGTCAGATATAGCGGAAATTATACAAATAAAATTTCATAAATATCCCGTTCCCATGCCGGCGATTTACACAGGACCTCTAGATTGACAGCCTAGTGCGATAGCACAGAGCTATAAGACCTGTTTTAACTAGTCATTTACTCTTATGGTAGATGATTTAATCATTTTATATACATGTAATTGGTGTTATATACACGACGTAAGCGTACGTAGATCTATCTAGACTTCAAAGTAGATCTTTCTCGGGCCTACATGTATGATTAGACTAGGCTTACTAACACATGATTTTATAAAAAAAACGATTCTACAGCGAAATTAATGTTCTATTTATTGCCTAGCATCGTATCATAATGCGAAAATAAGAATATGCGAACATCAACGAAGATCTATAGATCGTTTTTTGCGTATGACGTCATATTGCTATAACAGAAATTGTTTTGAGCCGACCCCCAATTAGCGTGACTGGCGTTTAGTGCGCATGTCTCGACTGTCGGATAAAAATAAATCGATGATTTCTTGAGCGCTTACGTCGTGTATATAACACCAATTACATGTATATAAAATGATTAAATCATCTACCATAAGAGTAAATGACTAGTTAAAACAGGTCTTATAGCTCTGTGCTATCGCACTAGGCTGTCAATCTACTTTCGGTTTGAGAAAACTGGTTTAAGTCCAATTTTATTGAAAACACGTACATACCTTTTACATTTTGGGTTGGTACATGTATTTGTGAATTTACGTTGATTGAATGTGAATTAGCTTGTTGTTAGTAACTATGATGGTTTTCCGGCCAAAATCGGAATAACTACCTTTAATGGACGATGTGGGGATCTGAAAACAGAAGGTGTGATTCGATTGGCTGAACTCGTAAACCATAGATACAAGTTCGTAATGCATGGATACGGGAGCGTAAAACATAGTTACGAGCGTAAATCATAGATACGACATTCGTAAACCATAGTTTACGGGCGTGAACATATGTTTACGGTCGAAAACATGGGTTGTAGTTCGTAAACATAGGTTTACGCTCGTAAACTATGGTTCACGTTCGTAAACTATAGTTCACGCTCGTAAACATGGGATAACGGCCGAAATATACATTTTAATCGAGAAACCTAGTTTTTCGACCGTAGACATGGGTTCACGTTCGTAAACTATGGTTTACGCTAGTTATCCTATGTTTTCTATCGAAAAACCTAGTTTTTCGAACGTGAACATGGGTTTACGTAATTATTGGACAATTTACTTGCAATAACCATATTTTACGAACAACTACCTATGTTTACGTTCGATAAACTAAGTTTCTCGGACATAACTATCAATTTCAGTCGTTATCCTATGTTCACGAGTGTGAACCCGTGTTTACGCTCGTAAACCCATGTTCACGTTCGTAAACCCATGTTCACGGGCGTAAACCCATGTTTACGGTCGAAAACACAGGTTAATGTTCGTAAACTATGGTTTACGCTCGTGAACCGGGGTTTACGAGCGTAAACATAGGATTACGGCCGTAAACATAGGATAACGGTCGAAATTCATAGTTCAATCGAGAAACCTAGTTTATCGAACGTAAACCCATGTTCACGAGCGTGAACTATGGTTTACGACTGTTATCCTATGTTTTCGCTCGGAAATACAGGTTAATATTCGTAAAACCTGGTTTTACGTTCGTAAAACCTAGTTTATCGACCGTAAAACCTAGTTTTACGACCGTGAACATGGGTTTACGCAATTATTGGACATTTGGCTTGCCATAACTGGTAGGTTCTTTAATTGGATTCATTGTGTTGGCTTTTCAATTCTTCTTTACTTTATTGTACATAATGTATGATATCATTTTCGTTATTTCTGGCTAGATTTGGTTTCAACTGGCACAAATCATTGTGTTAGGATTGTTTTAAGTACAATTGTATATATCATTGTGTAAATATACATGTGCACAAATACTCACCCTTGTAGATATATTTATATCTATCTATCTATAAACTATGGTTTTAAATGTACATATTTTATCCTACTGGTCAGCAAAGCCGAGAACCGTAAACCCTCAACACGACCACATTTAAAAGAAGAACATATTTAATGCATTCAACGTTGTTTCAAAAAATAATATAATTATTATTAGAAGAACTACGTGCATGCGTTATAACTACATGTATTACAAATCCACCTATTCAACGAACCAGTGGCGTGGCGTCACGTCAAAGTTGGTGTAGATCCCTAACAGTGTGGTTGTGCCCAGTTTGTGTATATCCAACATAGTGTTGTGGTGCTTATTTTGTGTAGACCCCACACAGTGTGGTTGTGCCCAGTTTGTGTATATCCCACATAGTGTGGTTGTGCTCAGTTTGTGTAGATCCAACATTGTGTGGTTGTGCTCAGTTTGTGTATATCCCTCACAGTGTGGTTGTGCTCAGTTTGTGTATATCCCACATAGTGTGGTTGTGCCCAGTTTGTGTAGATCCCACATTGTGTGGTTGTGCCCAGTTTGTGTATATCCCACATAGTGTGGTTGTGCCCAGTTTGTGTAGATCTCACACAGTGTGGTTGTGCCCAGTTTGTGTATATCCCACATAGTGTTGTGGTGCTTATTTTGTGTAGACCCCACACAGTGTGGTTGTGCCCAGTTTGTGTATATCCCACATAGTGTGGTTGTGCTCAGTTTATGTAGATCCCACATTGTGTGGTTGTGCTCAGTTTGTGTATATCCCACACAGTGTGGTTGTGCTCAGTTTGTGTATATCCCACATAGTGTGGTTGTGCTCAGATTGTGTAGATCCCACATTGTGTGGAGGTGCACAGTTTGTGTAGATCTCACATAGTGTGGCTGTGCTTAGTTTGTGTAGATCCCAAATAGTGTGGTGGTGCTTAGTTTGTGTAGATCCCACATAGTGTGGTGATGTACAGTTTGTGTAGATCCCACATAGTGTGGTGGTGCACAGTTTGTGTAGATCCCACACAGTGTGGTTGTGCTCAGTTTGGGTAGATCCCACATTGTGTGGTTGTGCTCAGTTTGTGTAGATCCCACACAGTGTGGTGATGTAAAGTTTGTGTAGATCCCAAACAGTGGGTTATGCTCAGTTGGTATGGATCCCGCACAGTGTGTTTATGCTCAGTATGTGTAGATCCCACACAGTGTAATTATGCTCAGTTGTTGTGGATCCCGCACAGTGTGTTTATGTTCAGTTGGTGTGGATCCTACACAGTGTGTTTATGCTCAGTTGGTGTGGATCCCGCGCAGTGTGTTTATGCTCAGTCGGTGTGGATCCTACACAGTGTGTTTATGCTCAGTTGGTGTGGATCCCGCGCAGTGTGTTTATGCTCAGTCGGTGTGGATCATACACAGTTTGTTTATGCTCAGTTGGTGTGGATCCTACACAGTGTGTTTATGTTCAGTTGGTGTGGATCCCGCACAGTGTGTTAATGCTCAGTTGATGTGGATCCCGCACAGTGTGTTTATGCTCAGTTGGTGTGGATCCCGCACAGTGTGTTTATGCTCAGTTGGTGTGTATCCCGCGCAGTGTGTTTATACTCAGTTGGTGTGAATCCCGCACAGTGTGTTTATGCTCATTTGGTGTGGATCCCGCACAGTGTGTTTATGCTCAGTTGGTGTGGATCCCGCACAGTGTCTTTATGCTAAGTTGGTGTGGATCATACACATTGTGTTTATGCTCAGTTGGTGCGGATCCAACACATTGTGTTTATGCTCAGTTGGTGTGGATCCAACACATTGTCTTTATGCTAAGTTGGTGTGGATCCTACACATTGTGTTTATGCTCAGTTGGTGGGGATCCAACACATTGTGTTTATGCTCTGTTGGTGCGGATCCTACACATTTTGTTTATGCTCAGTTGGTGGGGATCCTACACATTGTGTTTATGCTCAGTTGGTGTGGATCCAACACATTGTGTTTATGCTCAGTTGGTGTGGATCCAACACATTGTCTTTATGCTAAGTTGGTGTGGATCCTACACATTGTGTTTATGCTCAGTTGGTGTGGATCCAACACATTGTGTTTATGCTCTGTTGGTGCGGATCCTACACAGTGTGTTTATGCTGAGTTTGTATAGATCCTGCACAATGTGTTTATGCTCAGTTTGTGTGGATCCTACATATTGTGTTTATGCTCAGTTTGTGTAGATCCCGCACAGTGTGGTTGTGCTCAGTTAGGGTATATCCCACACAGTGTGGTTGTGCTCAGTTTGTATAGATCCTACACAGTGTGGTTATGCTCAGTTTGTGTAGAACCCACACAGTGTGGTTGTGCTCAGTTTGTGTAGATCCCACAAAGCGTGGTGGTGCTCAGTTTGTGTAGATCGCACACAGTGTGGTAGTGCTCAGTTTGTGTAGATCCCACACAGTGTGGTAGTACTCAGTTTGTGTAGATCCCGCATAGTGTGATTGTGCTCAGTTAGTGTAGATCCCACTCAGTGTGTTTATGCTCAGTTTGTATAGATCCCACACAGCGTGGTGGTGCTTAGTTTGTGTATATCCCACATAGTGTCGCTGTGCTCAGTTTGTATATATCCCATACAGTGTGGTGGTGCTTAGGTCGTACAGATTCCACACAGTGTGGTTGTGCTCAGTTTGTGTAGATCCCACACAGTATGGTTGTACATAGTTTGTGTAGATCCCACACAGTGTGGTTGTACTCAATGTGTGTAGATCCCACACATTATGGTTGTACTCAATGTGGGTAGATCCCACTCAGTATGGTTGTACTCAATGCGGGTAGATCCCACACAGCGTGGTTGTACTCAATTTGGGTAGATCCCACACAGTGTGGTTGTACATAGTTTGTGTAGATCCCACACAGTGTGGTTGTACATAGTTTGTGTAGATCCCACACAGTGTGGTTGTACATAGTTTGTGTAGATCCCACACAGTGTGGTTGTACATAGTTTGTGTAGATCCCACACAGCGTGGTTGTACTCAATTTGGGTAGATCCCACACAGTGTGGTTGTACATAGTTTGTGTAGATTCCACACAGTGTGGTTGTACTCAATGTGTGTAGATCCCACTCAGTGTGGTTGTACATAGTTTGTGTAGATCCCACACAGTATGGTTGTACATAGTTTGTGTAGATCACACACAGTGTGGTTGTACTCAATGTGTGTAGATCCCACACAGTGTGGTTGTACTCAATGTGTGTAGATCCCACACAGTGTGGTTGTACTCAATGTGTGTAGATCCCACACAGTGTGGTTGTACTCAATGTGTGTAGATCCCACACAGTGTGGTTGTACTCAATGTGTGTAGATCCCACACAGTGTGGTTGTACTCAATGTGTGTAGATCCCACACAGTGTGGTTGTACTCAATGTGTGTAGATCCCACACAGTGTGGTTGTTCTCAATGCGGGTAGATCCCACTCAGTGTGGTTGTACTCAATGTGTGTAGATCCCACACAGTGTGGTTGTACTCAATGTGTGTAGATCCAACACAGTTAAGTTGTACTCAATATGGGTAGATCCCACTCAGTGTGGTTGTACATAGTTTGTGTAGATCCCACATAGTATGGTTGTACATAGTTTTGTAGATCCCACACAGTGTGGTTGTACTCAATGTGTGTAGATCCCACACAGTGTGGTTGTACTCAATGTGTGTAGATCCCACACAGTGTGGTTGTACTCAATTTGTGTAGATCCCACACAGTGTGGTTGTTCTCAATGGGGGTAGATCCCACTCAGTGTGGTTGTACTCAATGTGTGTAGATCCCACACAGTGTGGTTGTTCTCAATGCGGGTAGATCCCACTCAGTGTGGTTGTACTCAATGCGTGTAGATCCAACACAGTTTGGTTGTACTCAATATGGGTAGATCCCACACAGAATGGTTGTACTCAATGTCATACATGTAAGAATAACATTTATCGAGGTGATAGTAGAAAGCAATGGCGTAGCACGAAATATGATTGCAGACTCGAAATCATGCACACTTAAACCCTTCAGTGTATTTACAGTCCATTTAAAAATAATAAACAAATGTAAAATACCAAATAATGTCCCGTTTACATACTATATTTTATTGCACATATCCAAGAAAACAAATACATGTAGATCTAATTATTATGCATAGGATTATATATCTGGCATGAAACACAGTTTGTGATCATAGGCACATGGTTTCAAATGATCTGAGTGTACCCGGTACCCTATGTATATCGGATTATCTGAGTGTATACAGAAGGTTGTGCAGCGGCCATGTTTAGCCGCAACTGATATGACGTTACCAAAGCTGATACCCAGTAGTTCTACAGTTGGCAAAGCAAACACGGATACCAGTTCATGATACGTCATATCCGTTGCGGCTAAACATGGCCGCTGCACAACTAGGGTACACTCACAACAATTGAAACAATGTGCCTATGGTTGTAATCCACATCAATTTGGCACATTGTTGTTCAAGCGTAACATCGTACAGTTCCGAAAGACGTCGAGGCGATCCGAGTAATGGCGTCTCGTTGTCTCTCTATTAGACTGGTTCCACAGTCCTACTATCAAAATATTGAAGACGGTGTCGGAAAATGAGACAAGTGGTACCAGTCTCCTCTCCATGACTCTCCATGAACACACTCGGATTACAATTGAGTTTTATCAATGTACGATATTGGACGTACGATTGATGGCGTCTTGTCGTTGTCTTTCCGAGACCCAAGCTTTAGAATTCTGAAATATATTAATTCAAATGACGCAAGACGAGTGCAATCGTAAAAGCTCGGTCATTTCCGTTTGTCTCCGGTAAATATACGTCTATTGCAATGCGTAAAGACCGAGGTGATCAGAATGAAGACGACATGGTACTGGACTATGCAACTTACAATCTTATAAAACTGATACATATTTGAAGTCTGCATTACAATGCGCTTCTTGTGAACCTATTTTCATGAAAATCGGAAATGGTCATGTTGACCAAATTGAAGTTGAAAAAGCTTGTTTTTTCCATACGTAAAGAGTAGTTTTCAGACAGTTTTTTTTCTTATTTTCTCAAAATATTTAACCTTGGTAGGTCTATTGGGTGGTTACTATATAAACTCTACTGATAAAGTACATAAACACGCATAATCTAGATATGTGTCTATAGTTATAGATAAATTTTCAACTCGTGTAGCTAAACGGGGGAATTAACTGTATAAACTATATGGTTAAGTTACATAAACATGCATAACCTAGAAATACACCTATATATAGCATCTCTAAGAAAGTAGACGGTTCAACCTAAAAAACACTTACTTACACATGTTTGCTATGATGGTATACAAAACAATTGTATACATGTTGGAGATGGCTCTGCTATCTTGTGGTCAGTTAAAGGGCACTGAAATGTACTTACAACAACAGAATGAAGCTCATACAATTAAATGAAGTCATCACAAAAAATGTGGCTCCCCTGTTGTGTGCAACTGTCGCCCGATAGATTGCGTTCAAACTGACATTTGAGATCATGTGACATGTTGTTTCTACCACGGAAATACTCGCAGCTAACGCACCTGAAGATAGACAAGAATAATTTAGTATACAGTGGAACCCCTCTAATCCAGACCTGTCCGGACCAGACAAAAAGTCCGGATAAGAGGAGTTTCTGGATTAGAGGGGTTTCTATTTTTATGTATATGAAGGTGGCTTGTTCATTTATTATATGCAATGTACTTCCGTCAATTGTTTTTTCGAATGAAAGCCCCATTCGGGGTACGAACCACCACAGCTTCAAGATTGACAGTAGAGCGCTCTATGGCCTGAGCAGTTTCAAGACGAATTTCCTTTTCGATTCTCAAGAAGGTGGCTATTTGATACAGATATGTACATGTCAACTTAATGAAATTAAGACATATTATCACTAACACAGGTTTACCTGTAGTATAGTATATTTTCGAGATGAAGGATGCGATATCAAGATTACACAAAAGTTCTACGAATAAATAATGGTAGAGCGTCCGCTTCCAGTACGAGAGGTTTCAGGTTCGATCCATGACCGCATAGTCGTTAAAATGGTACTGGTATATCTCCCTTGCATAGTTACTAGTAGTTCCAGATAACAGATTATCGTAGGTTCGTCCATCATCAGGATAATATGACAGGGTAGTCTCCATATGACTGGAATACTTTGACCAGTGGGATTTTACGACAATCTTAAATACACATGTAACTAACCTTGTCTATCAGCCCCTGTCATCTTTGACATTATACTTCGTATCATCGGTACTGTCAGCATACCAAGTGATCCAACCACCGTCACTACATGAAAACATAATTGAAAGTTTGAAAAAGACGATACGGGGGTGTTCAATAAGTCCAAGAAATTTTGGTATCGGTCAATGTTAGAAACGGAACAAATTTTCCGTGCCATTTTGTTTTCTTATTTGGCAAAATTTCAAATTGTACATTGCTAGGTTTATTACGTATACAAAAAATAATTACTCGGTAATAAGCTAGTTACATTTCTACGTTTCTAAAGAGTTGACCTACTCGTGTTTATACCTAGTTTGAAACTAGCACAATTGAAATAGTTAACCTCCATATAAAAGAGTCCAAGTACAAATACATGTACAAGGATAGGATAAAGGACACGTGGCTTTGTATACAATATTGTGTCACTATGTTGTCACTGAGGACAACGTATTCCTTGCAGGCGAAATTCGGACAAGCAGACTATGCTATCCAGTTGGGCTAAATAGGGGTTTGTCCACATCAGTATACAAGCAGTTAATAAAACAATGTTACCTGCGTAAATCATTGCGTCCGATTTAGCAACACCTTCCATGGCGAAACTGGCGGCGAAGGAAATGCTCCCTATTATGCCAATGGTGTCATCTTCAAAGAAAAGTTTGAAGATAGCCACTGAAATCATCCCGACAACTTGAAGCAAGATGGTTCTCAAAGCACCAAACAGTCCCAACTGTTGTGGCGTCCAGCAGAACGGAGCGTTCAATTGATACAAGTACTCAATGTTAGGTCGTCCAAGCACTGTCATCATTGTGAAGAAAAACACGAGTATGGAGAGTATGTACTTCCACCTAAGTCCGTAAGTTTTTGTGGAGGAAGATAAATAAAACGAGACAGCATGTCGTAAGGTGGTGCAGCGTTTGGTTTGACGTTTACGCTTGTCCTTCGGGAAGGACTCTGGGAGGATAAATACTGTGACAAGCATACCGACTACAATAAATATGGCGGATATAATCATTGGTATAATAAATCCATCTGATTGAATAATATAGCCTCCCATTAAAGTCGAAATTGATGTTCCTAATCCTATACCAACTTCATTTAATACAATTCCAATTGCCCTATTATTGCGGTTCGTGACATCCGAAACGTAAGCATAACTGGCAAGGAGCCAGGCAAACGCTTGTCCGGCTACGCCTTCCATGACAAAGCCGATTCCAAAGAGATTTACATTCATATTCGTGTATGCACCAAGAATAGATATAAGAATTCGCACCAGAGTACCAGACATGGCCAGCAGCATAAGAAACTTCCTGCCGAATTTGTCAGTGTATGAACCTAGTACGATGTTAATAATTATAGACGGTATACCCGCCATGAGAGTGAATATCAGGTTGTACCACGACGCCACTTCCTGGACATGTGCGAGTTTGAGAACATCCGGATCACTATAATTGAGTGCACAGAATGATATCCCTGTTTGGAACGTTCTATTTGGGTATGTGTCCACTTGTATTCTCCTATAAATGTATTGTCCAACAACGAATAGTGCCATATTCATTCCAGAAAAGTAAAGAAACCCTATTACACCAAGCATCCAGTTCCGCCACGACCTGTCCCTGGAGCTGACCCCTTCAAATTCGTCCGTTTCCGCCTCATCGTGTTGTTTAAATGTATCCGGAATTCTTTTTCTTGGTGTTTCTAACTCAAATTCTCCCATTACTGCCGAATACGTATTATTTTCCTGATATGTTAAACACTACGGGTAAATATTAATTTGTGAACTCGTTACCTTGTTTTGATTCAAAATTGACTATAATCTAACATGTGCATTAAAGAGGTCACACAACTGTGACGGTTATCTATCGTTTATATAAGTCCGATGGTTTACTTACTATGACTGTATTCACAAATACAGTACAATCTCTCCAGAGCGACCCTCTGTAAAGCAACGACCTCTGTAGGACAATGACCTCTCTATAACAACACAATCAAAATGTCTTTTATGTCGATATTTACTATAAATTGAACCTCTCTATAGAGCTACAACCTCTAAATAACGACCAATATTAGCAGCTCCCACAGGGTGTCGTTATTTAGAGTTTGAACTGTACGGGTAAATACGTGGGCAAGATCGCTCCTTTTAGCCGGAAAGTTCAATTATATAATTACATGTACAGATTGAACCTCTGTACAGTTAAATCCACAGGTAACTGTATCATTAATAAAGTGTAAAAATCAAAAACAGCCACTCCAATACGTATATTGCCTAAAATGTAACACGGTAAATGGTAGATATATTGATTGTTTTATGTAGTACAACATATCTAGACCCGATTTCAACCATTTCCTGGCCCGTTGTTGCGTTAAATAGCGTTAAATAGCAGATTCGTGTAGGGGCCAGAAAAAAGCGTTTCCAACCTGTTCTCTTATATATAGTTATGACCGGATGATGGGGAATTTCAAAACTATACTGTATTTTGTGATGTAATTCATTAGGCCTGTGGATACAGTTACCTGTGGCTTAATCCAGTAGATCAGGTATGTATCAGCAAATATCGTTTGAAGTTGTTGTATATAAAATTAACATTGTATACTGGCGGCTCTTTTACCCTTTATACCTTAGAAGTATGCTTTGATTCAGCTATCTTGTCTTTATGTAGATTAATGCATTTTGACTCATGTTGATGCATTCCCGCAACCAGCTCCCTTAATCATATTGTTCCAAACGTAACCATTCTTATCTCTCCAGAGCAAAAACCTCTGTACAACCACCAAACTTTCTGTTTCCCATAGGGTGTTGCTCTACAGAGGTTGCATTGTATATAATATACATGTGCTAGTATAAATCGATCATTTTTGATATACGCATTCAATACATGTATTCCCAATTAATTAATATGCCCCTTTTTACAATTTTTTAGATACCCAATAGTCACATAGGCCTAGTTTGACATTCAAGACAAAATCGGCAGTAAGAAAACGAACATTAAACGTGTAAAATCGGTTTGAGCTTACAGCAACCAGATCGCCCACCTCAGCACTCTCAGTACTTTGATTAGATGAAGTTCCCGTACACAGTGAGTCGTTATCTGTTAGCAAGGTCGACAAAATGATAAACGGTTACTGTTTATCATGTGTGTATACTTGCACTGGTATATTACTATAATTACTCGTAGTTACAGAATTGAATGTACTCTACTTTTAATTTGATTAAGACAAGCTCTATTATATATAAACACTAGCAGCGTAATGGTTGTATTATGTTTATTTCAACAAAATTAAATAAATAGATAGATGTATTCAACATTTACTGTACAATTAGAATACTGAGAAAGTTACGTTTTATTTTATGTGTACACAAAAGATTACAACCATTGCCTGAGCAGGTTAAGTAAAGTAGTTTTTCCTTGGAATTATTGATTTCATGATGAGCTTGTATAGGTTTATGCAGTAATAATGGACTCCACCACTACGTCACTCTATTATTACCCTAACTGGACGATATAACTCGTTTAATCAGGCCAGTCATCTGTTTACAAAACAGTGCGTATATTTAGAATATAACCTACATTATGAGCCAATGAAAACGCCGAATTTTGGCGGTTAAATGAAAATTTAATCATTAAAAATTTCTCTTCACTGGCTTGACGCCATGCGTTGGCGCTAATTTCTATCGGCCAATCAGAATGCAGAATGTTATATTCTAAGTTAGTTAGAACATATTAAGTAAATTTTAATGACTCGCTTCGCTCGCTCCGCCCTTTTTAATCATTCAAATTTACTTAATATGTTCTGACTATAACATAAACATTGCACTTTCTCTAATTAATTTATAAATGTAACAGATATAGTATATATGAGTACATGTATATGGCTTGGTGCATAAGGTATTGATTTTCACTGCCGTTTTATCCAATTAAAATGTTTTTAACAATAAAAATACTTTTGATATGACATTAATAATTGTTTGTATACAAGTGACATATAGGAATAAACGAACTATATATGACAATCATAATATTAAAATAGACAAAGACAGTAAATAAAAACATGTACAGTACAACCTATGTACAGCAACACCCTTTTGTAGCTACTAATAGTGGTCGTTGTTTAGAGGCTGCAGCTCTACAGAGATTCAATTCATAGTAAATATCGGCTTAGGGAAATTTTGAGTTTTTTAATAGAGAGGTTGTAGCTCTACAGAGGTTAAATTTATAGTAACTTGATATCGGCTTAAGGAAATTTTGAGGTTTTTTAACAGCGATGTTGTTGCTCTACAGAGGGCCGCTCTGGAGAGGTTGTACTGTATTAGCCAGAATCAATAACAACCATGTCAAATCAACATTACATGTCAAGGAGAGCACCAAAAGTGTTGACAGGAACTTTTACTTCCACTGTGGTCCTTGATATATAGTGTTGAATGACATAGGAAAATATCACGTTTTGAGAATAAATTATATGAACAGGTATATACAAAATAATAAATAAAAGTACTTATCACAGTTAAATTGCTATTTTGAAAAATAGAACAATGTAAAGTATGATAATGATAAAAATAATACTAATAATGAGCAAAAAGTATCAGATTTGTCAAATAATGAATTACATATAGTATTGCTGATTCAAAATTGAAAATAAATTAACATGTTATCACGTATATATATATTAACATGATAGTGTGATGTTGTGATGAAATAAACACAGGTAACTGTATCATTGATAAAGAGTAAAACAAATATTTTATAAAATTTATGTTATCTAAGATATTATAAATTTTATAAAAAAAAGTTTTTGTTTACTCTTCATTAATGATACAGTTACCTGTTGAAATAAACACCGAATAAACAAAAAGACGCAATCTGAATTGCCAGGACACATAAAAATACCCCCCAAAAAACAACGTTGCGGACGTCCGACAGCATAATAGGAAAGTTCTACGTTTTTGTGCGTTTTTCGCGTATATTGTACTGTATATCACTTTTAACGATCGCTACCAGTTGGATGTTCCGTGTAGTTAACGATCGCTACCAGTTGGATGTTCCGTGTAGTTAACGATCGCTACCAGTTGGATGTTCCGTGTAGTTAACGATCGCTACCAGTTGGATGTTCCGTGTAGTTAACGATCGCTACCAGTTGTATGTTCCGTGTAGTTAACGATCGCTACCAGTTGGATGTTCCGTGTAGTTAACGTGATGTTTGTATATTTCTTCTCTTTCAGGTTCTTGATGGTGAACTGAATTTTTCGATTTACGAGTACCGATTACGAAAACTCTGCAAGAAAAGAAAGGATACAATGTATTCGTAGGTTAACACGTACATCCATAGCTGTGTCTTTCCAACGTACATGTACTCAAGTACAGACATGTACCACAGGTAACTGTATCATTAATAAAGACTAACCCCCCCCCCCAAAAAAAATATTTTTATAAAATTTATAATATCTTAGATAACATATATTTTATAAAAGTTTTGTTTTACTCTTTATCAATGATACAGTTACCCGCGACTTGTACATGTATTTTTAAAACAAAATCTTGTTAAAATGTTCCCAACTGAATTAAAAAGGAGTTTATATTCAATATACCAGTAATTTGTTTTAAACATGAACGAGGGACGTTCAAAAATAAATATGACTAAGGCCCTCATGTGTATGTACAGTTTTATGACAATAGTCCTGTTTATTTTTGAATGTCCCTCGTATCTATCTGAAAGCAGTTAATTGCATATAACTATGGACTGATTGGCCACTGCATGATTAAGTCTGTCGTCGTTTTTTTACTTCCAAAAACCTGTATCTCTCTGCTACGAGTTTCGTCAAAATTTTCTTTTTAGCTCTTCAATCTTTTAAGGTGTTTTCTTTAAAAAATTGAGATTTTTGTTGATACGTTTTGAGAATTGTTAAACCTGTCATTTAGTTACTGCTATGTATTTGCTTTGATTGGGTTTATCATAAGCCAGAACAGGTAAAATTCGTGCTATTACATGTTTCTGTATTGTGTACGTTTTTTGTTGTTGTTCGTCAATTGAGCTACGAGATGTCGTCAGCAGTGGTTTTGTCTGTAAATTGAGCTACGAGATGTCGTCAGCAGTGGTTTTGTCTGTAAATTGAGCTACGAGATGTCGTCAGCAGTGGTTTTGTCTGTAAATTGAGCTACGAGATGTCGTCAGCAGTGGTTTTGTCTGTAAATTGAGCTGCAAGACGTCGTCAGCGTACATGTTTTGTCTCTCCTAAAAAGTTGGCAAATGTCATAAACACCGACGCTGTACTGTACATTAATTAATATGTTACATGTATATACATGTATAATAATGGTAGCCATACTTACATCATAAGCAGAAGACTGATTACATTGAATCCTGCAAACATTAGGAAGGTAAATCCTCGCTGCATCTTAACAGTTGCCAGGTACACTGAACTAGATGTTACAGCTCCCAATAAGTTGACGGTAGCTTCAGTTGCCGATATACTAGCGAATACAGCCCCTTAAATAGAAATCCTAGGTAAAGTGTTCGTTGATTTATAAGGACCTTAATAAGCACTCAGCAACCGCACAGGCCTACATTAGTGGTGACACTTACAGGGTGATCCCTTAATTCCGCACATTAGTAAATGCCTATAAATTCACTATTGCTTTACTTATAATATGTAAATGACTTTAATTTTGTTGGAAAGGTAATAAATAGAAAAATCTACCAATTTCTACTGAAATGAAAAAGTATTTGACACTGTGCCGTCAAATCAATGACGTCATATAAATTCATTATTTCCAAGATGTCCGAAATTCAGAAATCGTAACACTTCATTTGAATTAGGGAAATCAGCGATTTTATTGAAAATAAAACTTGCAAAGTGTGTCCAAATACACATGGGCCTTCAAGAAGGAATATTGTTGGATAAGAGCAATAACTTAAGTTTTCGTGGAATTGGGGCCAGAACAACATTTAAACATAATTGTACTCTGCAATGACATGATAATGTTACATATGTTTAAGTTATAAGCTTTTACTAATGTGCTGAATTAATGGATCATCCTGTATACATGTACTCTAAATACAACCAAGAGAAATATGGTTATAAATGGCTATTTTAGCAAGGGGCTCATAAGCCCTGTCATAAGGGGGCCATGTTGTGTGATGCAAATAAGTATGCGTTCAATTTTAATGAATATCACATGTATAGAACAAACTATTCTAAAGAATTAAAGCCCTAGAAATGAGATGGTATCGTGAGATACTTGGAATAAAACATACAGAGACAGAATTACAAAAAGAGTGAAACAAGCAATTGGTCCTTGCTATCAATCGTAAGATCGAGAAAAATCCAATGGTACGGTCACGCAACAGGATCGTGTGGTGTGGACTTGTCAAGACAACCGGGCAAGGTACAGTGAATAGAAGTAGAAGAAGAGGCTGACAAAAGTAAAAGTGGGACGACAATACTACTGAGTGGACGGGCTTATCTCTCAGCGAGTGTTTAAAAGAAGCACAGAACCGGGATGAGTGGCGGAAACTGACATAGAATCTTCGGAAGTGCACAACGGTCCCCAGACTACTTCTTGATATGTCAAGGGATTGTAATTGAACAGTGTCAGTCTGACACTGCATTATGAAAGTGGTATCAAATCATTTGTCTACTGGAGCCATGATAATCCCCTGGCTGAAAATACTTTTAGTGCTTTGGTATGTTTTTAAAAAGTACATACCTTGTTTCTGAGGCGACGTCATCTGTGACATAATAGAGCGAATCATTGGTAGTGTAAGTAAGCCTAATGTTCCCACGAAGACCACTGAAAAAATACAATCTGGATTTTAAAATTTGGCAATTGCAATTCAGCCCGAAATCTTCTCTGCCATAATCGCGAATTCCGGACTTTTCTTAGTCGTTAATCGGTTCGATTGTACATGCAAATGTGACTCGCGAAACAACAAATCGTAAGTCAGAAAGTAGGCGAAAGGCAACAATAGTTCTCAGACAAGATCGTCAGCATCCATTATCTCTAAACTGAAAAGGAGCATGTGTTTCAAATTGAACCTCGTTCTTTGAAATAATTACGTGCGCTCCATCCCACAAAGTGACACTGGTGAGAGCATTTTCTTTCAATAACGTTAATAGTATTTTAAATCCACGAATTTAAGAATTAACAAAATCCGCTCAATTTAATACCCGCGAAATTTAATGATTGCGCTGTATAACAATTCAACAATATTACTGCATCATTACAATATTATGGACAATCAAACCCGTCATAACAGGTCGATCATGTGATACACCTGTCTGTCTGTATAATGCAAGTGACTATTAATTGCACGGCCTCTGTGCACTTGTATTTAAAACGGGTTATTTGGGTATGAATACTAAATGTTGAGCGAGAGACATTTCTGCTTAATTATAATGATCTCTAGCACAGGTTTGACCATACATCTAAAAAATCATAATTCTCATACGGTGTGCATTCTCGTTCAATCGTTGTTAGTTCCCTCGATTCCGGAGTCATTGTCCAATTAGGCAGGGTTAAAAACGGATGGCCACGGACTTTGACTGTGTCAGTCAAACGCAAAATAATCAGCTGTTAGTCAAGTTTCCAAAAAAAATATTTAATTTCAGGTGAAGTATACGCTGATGAACAAGAAAGGCGGTATGTAATTAAACAATTAAGGCATTGGATCTTACCTATGTACATCATTGTATCGCCTGTAGCGAACGCTTCCAGAAAGAAAGATGTCCCATACGAGATACATCCAAGAATTGCAATCATTTCATCACTCATGCACATCTGTAAAAATTTTACCATACCCATACCAACCAGTTGCTGAAAGACAACACGTAGGGCGCCGAATTCACCAAGTTTTGTGGGGTTCCAACAGAAGGGGTAGTTCAGCAAATATAGCCCCTCCACCGCAATACGGCCAAATGTATCGTAGGCCGTAAAAATAAAAACGCTTAATGTTATAATGTACATCCATCTTCGACCTTTATTAGCCTTCCCGAAGAAGAGGCCAACAGCGTCTTTATGGTTTTCAAGCGACGACGAGTAATGCCGTTCATTTCGAATTTCTTTTGGATACGTTTCCGGTAAGAGGAATATAAGTATCAGAGTAACTACAAGAAGGCCTATTGATATATAGTACGGTGCAATGAACGAATTTGTTGCTACAAGTATGTATCCGACGGCCAGTGATGGAATGGCGGACCCTAGTCCAATAGCTAACTCAACTATTACGATGCCGAAAGAACGTTGTTTACCGGGGATGGTAATGTCGGCCACGTATATGTAAGCTATCTGAAACATATTAAAGATCTGGCCCGTGCAGCCTTCAAGAAAATACCACGGCAGGTAATAATATAGTGGAAGATTTAAATGCATTCCGATAATAGACAACACCGTGCGTATTAATGTCCCAATGCATGGTAGAACGAATACATGGGTGAAAGTTGAGAAATATGAAAATACTGAAAAATAAGCTGGGGGCCAGGGGGCCGCAGGACCCCCGATGGGTCCAGGGCAAAGCCTTGGCCAGGGGTACAGGGGGCCGGAGGCCCCCGGAAGCTCCTTGAAAGCAGCATTTTAAAGTACTCCTGAAAGCAAATTCTGGCACTTCTGACTTGCTGTTTTGAAAAATTAAAGGCCTCCAAAAAAGCATGTCCACTTGGTGATTTTGTTTTCACTTTCAAGGAAATACCTTTGAATTATTATTGGACTTCAACTGAGTAGAGGTTGGAGTTCCAATAGTGAACAAGTGTCTGTACAAAAGTAATAGTCAATAGATTTCAGGTTGTACCTTGTCGAGAAGTGCAGATAATTTGGAAAAAAAATGCTTGATAGTTGCCTATTCTTGTGTAGAGGTTAGGGTCCCAATGGTGAACAAGTTCCACCCAGTAAAGTAAGAAAGCAGGGGTAGGGGTCTAGAGGGGCACCCCCCCCCCCACAGAAGCTTCTGAGAATTGTGATTTTGAATGCCAATAAACAGCTTAACTCCAGCATCATGAGGTTGCCAAAAACCGACCTACTGTCATGTAAAATGTCTGTATGTGTGAACATTTTCATCTGATGTATGGACTATGTATGGATATACATATCTACACAAAAAAACTCTCAACACATTCCTTTAGTAGATCAAATAGTAATATATTGTTTACTGTAAATAAGTTTCATGTTTAGCCAATATAAAAAGACTTTATAGAATAGAATAATGGGGAATAAGTAGATTCACAAGAATATGATCAATCATCATTTGTGTTACAGAATATGACAATGAACTAAAATAACAACTTTTTGATGCAGATTAATTAAGTAAGTACTGTATTACTAAAGGCTATATTTGGTCAAAATTGTGCTTATATATTTTTGCAAGCAAGACAATGACTCTGCTTCAGGTAAATCACAATTTTCAATTAAAACTTAAAAGTAAACACAAGATGTATGCCCCATGGCAGCCCAATAGTCAGAAATAATAAAGGTCAGTGACATTGACCTTTGACCTCAAAATCAATAGGGGTCATCTACTGTTGATGACTAACCTACGTTACATGTAAAGTTTTAAGATCCTAGGGCAAAGTGTCTTTTGGTTATTGAACGGAAAGCATTTCAATATTCAGAAATGGGTAAAAGTCACAGTGACCCTACTGACATCAAAATCAATAAGGTCCGTCTACTGTTGATAACCAACCTCCATGTAAAGTTTGAAGATCCTAGGGCAAAGCGTTCTTCCGCTATTAAATATACCCCCTCATGGCCTCATCAAAGATGGGGGGAGGGGCATAATAATATTAGATCTACTATAGGAGAAACAGTGTATGTAGTCACTCATTTCGTCAGTTTACTTCCAAACATTCAGGATATATCAGGCCCACTTAATGATTACATATACACACTGGGACACTTGTGAAATAATAATTGTTTATACTAATCAAAACAACTTAATTAGTTAGAAAGAAAATCATGTTTTTATTTAATTTCTGAATTGTGAAGTGTCCCAACGTCTTTAACCTTTTTAACTCTTCACTGTAAATACTTGTGCGTCGATCACACAATCTTGTAAATATAAAGTACAATATTGCCCCAGAGTTGGACCTGTACTTAACTGGAAGAAGGTCCCTGTTCAGCAAGAAGGCCTTCAGAATCATGTTGACAAAATACAAGTTTTCTCAATAGCCCAGGGATCTAAAGATGATATTTTTGGCATGTTATTCACCATATTGACATGAAATTAATTGGTTTCTTTGAATCATCATGACATGGAAGCATAAAATGCTAAATGTCTGCATCTCTATAGATCCAGTGCTGACCATTTATTATCATGCTTGCAACTGCTACAATTAACACTGTGTGTTCACCAACATCACATACACACACAGATACAATGCTGTGTAAACTAAAAGTCCCATTTATATTGATTTGCAGCAACAAAATATTACAATTTCCAGAATTTTTGACGGAAAGAACGGCGCTGGACTGTACCTAATTTCTTATTAATTCAACCATGCAAAGCTTTGTCACGCTCGTATCCGATTTGCCAATGTATTTCAACCGCTTCCCGATCGCCAATTATTCCTGACATTCTTCTCTCACGCGTTTAATTGCGTTTGAAAAATACGAAATTCCACTTTCGATTTGATGACAAATTTCTTACAACCGGTACTGAATACCCGAATAGCGGAAAGATCGAGTGCCGTGATTGGTTCAATGAATTACAAGGATACATGTAGAGGTAACTTCATCGGCCAATCAGAACGGTCGTTTCATTTGTGCACTGGAAAACCAATACGGTCTAAAATAATTACGAATATCGCGGTCGCGCTAGCAAAAGTCGGCATACCACCCCCCCCTCTCAAATTTTTACGACGGATTTACGCGATTTGGAAAAACGGTCTTGGGACATGTCTAAAATACGGAAATCCGTCATAAAACGGAAAACTTTCACCCATGCGAATAAAAACTTCCGTCCATATCTGTCCGTACAGGCTCCAAATACGAAGTTGGACAGTATAGCTGTAATACCCCCGGCAAGGTATAGCTTTATACCCCAGACGGCTGCCTTCAGCTGCACTTCTTCTTGGATTAGGAAGTTGATGGATGAGGTGTTCACTTCACAGAACGCTGTAGTTTTGTTTATCTGTAGACCCGGAAAGTTCTCATTCTGTAGTTTGATATAAACATACTGAGAAAATGAGTAGAATGTCATGTTATAGGCGGTGACGAAAATGAACGCAACCGGCCATACCAAATAATGGCGCCGGCTGGCAGTTTGGTT
The DNA here is from genome assembly GCA_947247005.1 of Spisula solida. Lineage (NCBI taxonomy): Eukaryota > Metazoa > Mollusca > Bivalvia > Venerida > Mactridae > Spisula > Spisula solida. The sequence goes on along the minus strand of OX365945.1, from coordinate 23,449,221 downwards.
TTGGCGTAGCATTATGCTCGAGTCACCGTCGTTATCACCTTTTGAACGATCTGTAGCTATGCTGTCGTAAGAAACACGATTTTTGTCAGTAGGATGAATATTTGCATCCGTATCTTTACCCTCCGACGTATGTTCTGTCACTACTACTTCAACACTGAACAGAAAAGATGACGAATTCTCCGTATGAACCAAGTAATCTAACACAAAGTCAAATTCCACTTTAAATTAGTAAATTTCCACAACCAATCACAACCTTCCGATTTGCATATTACATTTATTACAAGGCCTTGAGTATCATTGCATAAGCAACTGTAGGCAATATATCTCAGGATTTGATTAACGGCCTAGTTGATGTTTCATTGAACATTGTAGTGCGTTCAAAGTCAAATGATAACGGTTATAAACATAAACTCGCCCGTCAGGTAAACTTTATATTGGTTCGATATCAACTAGTGTGCAAATCTCATTCAATATATCAAAGGCGCGGTGGTGTTGTGGATAAACCCTCACTTCCTCCAAGTTTCTATTTTATTCTGAGTTGTAGGTTCGATCCCCACTTCGGTCAACTTTTTTTATTGCATGTATCCATGATATAAAGTTTCATACTGCTTTAATGAATCGATACTTCAAATGCTATATATTTTATGTTGCAGGGAATATATTATATAAGTGTATGATTATTGTACTGTAGATAGAAATAAAATAATTGAAAAGATACAATTTGATAGATATAGAATGAAAACATAACACACCAATAAATATACTTACTACGTACGTTATTATAATATAACTTACAAATACAAAATTAGATACTTGTAAAAAAACTTTAAAATTTATGTAACTTGGATGGGTGTCGAACCAGTGGCGATATTGAACAAAATATCAACGAAATTCGCGAAATCAGTTGGATAACACCGGCATACTTATCCACTCGACTAACGAGACGATATGAAAAACTAGTTTTCAAGTATTTTACTATTGATTGAAGGTTTCTCTTTTACTATATAAAACGTAAGCCCCCCTATTATTTTGAATGGGATAGTTCCTTCATTAGTATTACTTATTGAACCGACAGTAGCCACACACACTATCTAGTATCTGTTTATGTCATTATGTAGGTGAATATATACAATGATAACTCGTATGAATCGATAATAAAGCTATAGATGTTGAACTGACCGTGCGCAAGTCACAGGTAACTGTGTCATTAATGATAAAAAGTTTTTGTTTATAAAATTTATCAATGACACATTACATGTGGCTCCAGTTAGTCAAGTTATTAGAACTGGTTTATAAAGGGGGGCCACTACATAGACGATTATTTCAGTTGGTTAGGTCTACACGTTAGAATTACCTCGGTACTTACAAACACTACAAACAGTAATACAACCTAATACATACATGTAGTATATAACGAAAATATTTAATTTTAAGTGGTCTTTTGCATTTTTATACCATTATGTGATTATAATTCTTAAATTGAACATGACTGTGTCTCTTAATGTTGGTAATTGTTTGTTTTACCATGTATATACACTTATTAATACAGGGTGTTTCATAATATCTGACCCCATTACAACCGAATGCCATGAGAAAATGCTTGATCTCATCTGATGTTTTCATATATCAAAGGAAAGCTAACATTTGGGAGTTTTATTCCATATATAACATGACCATGTTACTATCGATGCAACAAGGGAATTTAGATTCTTGCTAAACGTCATTTTTCGATAAATGTCAAATTGTCGTCCAAATCGAAATTGTTTCCCAAATTAAATTAAATAGATGGTAAAGAATGGCATGATATGAATAGTTTTAAAGTGTTTATAAGCACAATTATATATTGATTTGAAAGTTTCATCCGTTTTCGATAACGTTGAAACTTATGAGAACTAGAGTTGCTTCGGTTACCAGTTGCTAGGCGACGAAAGAACTAATCACTAAAGTACCGTTTCGCTTCTTACCAAGTAAACATGTGACTGTGTTTTGATTATTATTATTCTTTCTAAATTATTGTTTTAAACTCATCTATTGCATATGGTTGTTCTTTGTAGAATATAAACTTCAAAACGGTGAAATTAAAACTATCATTTATATTGTAGAAAGAAAAATAATAAAAAACCAGCCCCCCTGTTTACTTGGCTATAAACGAGAAGGTATTTTTTTGTGTTAGGTTTTTTTGTTACCTAGCAACTGGTAACCTAAGCAACTGTAACATTTAAACTATTTTAGATTGTTGGATACATATGAAACTTTCGATTTGAAATCATATTTTGTTTAATAACACTATTAAACTGGTTACATTGTGCAATACTTTACAAGCTAAATATTTGAACTCTGGAACAAATTCGATTCAATTTGGACGTTAATTTGACATGTATCGAAAAAATGACGTTTGTCAAGAATCTAAATTCCTGTCTTGCATCGATAGTAACATGGTCTTGTTATATATTGAATAAAACTCCCAAATGTTAGCTTTCCATTGGTATTTCAATACATCAGATGGGATTCAGCATGTTCTCATGGCATTCGGTTGTAATGGGGTCAGATATTATGAAACACCCTGTACTATATATGGGTAACTGTGATTGTTATAATTAATTTTGTCGTTTGCAATGATTATATTAATCAATCTGTCAGTTTTTATATTATGTTATGAATATTGTAAAACGCTATTGAATATGTGATTTGTAAAAATAGGCGTTTAACAAAACAAGAAGGCCCAAAGGGCCATAGGTCGCTCACCTGTCCTAGCAGTTCAATCAAGCCCATTCATAGTAAGTAAATGCAGCCTCTATTGCATGTACAAGGTTTTCATACCGTCTTACAAAGCCACTATGTAATACATCACATAAACCCATATTGATGTGTAAGCCAAGTTTTGTCTATGATTTGACCTAATGACCTATTGTTTGACCCAATATCAAACTTGGCCTAGATTTTGATGTGATGATCATATGACCGAGTTCCATACAGATGAGGTCAAAATTGTTACCTCTAATGACTACGCAAGGTTTTTCTATGATTTGACCTTGTAACCTAGTTTTTGACCCCGGAAAACCCAATAGCAAAGTTGACCTAGATTTTGTTGAGATGATCATGGTAACCAAGTTTCATAAAGATTAGGTGAAAATTGTGACCTCTAGTGTCTACGCAAGCAAATTGTGGACGGACGGACGACAGACGGAGAGTGAATACAAAAGCTCACTCTATCACTTTGCTAATAAACAAGTTGCAATACAAGTGTATGCATGTGTAGCAATAATACTAAATATGAATGCAGACTATGGTTCCTGGTGAATAGGTAGGATAGTACTCGTTTGGATCCAGTCCTAGAAAACTGAACTTTATTGATGTATAAACGGCCTTAAACCTGAATACATGAAGTGAGTTAATCATGATCATCTGTATAAGGATGTCATAATTATGTAGCTTATTATTAAATGCACAAAGTACATCAAGTTAAAATACAAATAACACCCCAGTTATCTTCCTTGCTCCTTTGGTATAACCCACTATTGACTTAAGTTTTATCTAAGGCAACACGTCAAGACGTTTGTTGAAGACAAGGAAATGCCTGATTGTACATGTATTAGTAAACCACGTTAAGATAATTAAACCAATTTTCCAATCCATTTAATATTAGCAACGAAAACATGGTGCAAATAGTTAATAATAAATTATCATCTAGTCATTTTGGAAAAATAAAACAGATAAGCCAAGCAGCTGTGGCTCAAGTGGGAAGAATAAACTGTAAACATTTTGTCTCATTCCCACCTTGTGTCCGACTTGAATTGCTGAACACGTACTGTCATCGATGGGTCTTTGTAGCTCTAACATTAGGGTGGGGTCTGGCTTATCAGCATTGATGCATCCAGGTTTTGAAGCAAGTTTCAGATGTTAATGTTCACATGTACAATGTAACATCATGTTTTTGAAACTAGTACAAGTCAGCCTTATTGAATTTGCAAAAGAACATGTGTTGACCCTAATTAATGTCTTGAGTAGCATATAGTTTAATAGATCAGCTGGATTTAGAATTTTGGCCATGTTCAGCGATACTACAGTGCAATTATAGTCGACTCTGGTTAAAGTGACCAGCTGTGTTTCTCTGATTGATGTTATACATGGGTAAAGTAAGAAATTTTAACAAGAGGGCCCAAAGGGCCCTAGGTCGCTCACCTGTTATAAATAGCAGTACATGCAAGACCTGTGATTTGACCTAGTGACCTAGTTCTTGGCCCCTATATGAGGCAATATCACACTTGACCTGGATTTTGTTGAGATGATCACTCTGACCAAGTTTCACAAGGATTAGGCTTTAATTGTGACCTCTAGTGACTATACAAGGTTTTTCTATGATTTGACCTTGTGACCTAGTTTTTGACCCCGGATGACCCAATATCGAACTTGACCTAGATTTTGTTGAGATGATCATTGTGACCAAGTTTCATAAAGATTAAGTCAAAATTGTGACATCTAGTGTCTACACAAGGTTTTTCTATGATTTGACCATGTGACCTAGTTTTTGACCCTGGATGACCCAATATCGAACTTGACCTAGATTTGGTTGAGATGATCATTGTGACCAAGCTTCATATTTTACTATAGATATATAGGAAAAAACAGCACCCCACCCTCTGGCGGCCATGTTTTTTGACGAACCAAGACACATATGTCAATTTTGTAAGAGGGTCACCCAACAACTATTTCTGTAAAATTATTTTGAAATCAGGCAAGCGGTTGATTTTTTATGATTTTTTTAAAGATTTTCCTATTGGTAATTCTTTTAGCTATATTAAGAAAGGACCACCCAAGGAACAATTTAACCAATTTATAATGAAATCCAACCAGTACTTTTAGAGGAGAAGATTTTAAAGATTTTACTATAGATATATAGGGAAAAACAGCACCCCACCCTCTGGCGGCCATGTTTTTTGACGAATCAAGACACATATGTCAATTTTGTTTGAGGGTCACCCAACAACTATTTCTGTAAAATTATTTTAAAATCTAGCAAGCGGTTGATTTTTTATGATTTTTTTAAAGATTTTCCTATCGGTTGCCATGGCAACCAGAGTTATTTATAGATTACAAATCTTTTAGCTATTTTTAGAAAAGACCACACAAGGAAGATTCCTGTGAAGTTTGGTTGAAATTGGTCAAGTGGTTTAGGAGGAGAAGTTGTTTGAATGAAATGTTGATGCACGCACGGACGGACGGACGACGGACGAAGAGTGATCACAATAGCTCACCTTGTCACTTTTAGGTGACAGGTGAGCTAAAAATACATATAACATGCATATTCTAAAACAAACATCATGTGATTCCGTATATACGAAATTTCGTGCATGCCAAGTTTATGAAATAAAATGTCAAACTTTTTCGGTAAAATGCAAATATCTGTTTTTAGGGGGTTTCCCCAACTTAAAAACTAGCCGAGCAAAACTGTTATGGGTTTGCACAATCACTATCATGAGTCTGTTCTTCATAAAAATCAGGTGTTGAATACCTCGTGTACAGAAAAATTTAAGAGTTGGGAATCACCTAAAGTCTTTCAAATGCTTACCAGACAAAACTTTAATCCATTATTACTCAGGTAAATTCAGATTCACTCTCTACAGCTTATTTTAACAATGACTGCAAGGCACTGTGTGATTTGGTCTGTATTTGTGACAAAACATTGAATTTGATAGGTATATAATAAAGGGTGTTTCGATGTGCCAGAAAAAACTAGAGCTGTCGCCATTTGGCAGACTAATATAACCCCGCCAACAAAGGGCCATAATTCTGCCAAAATTCATTGCAGCGCAAATTCCTTTCTTCATGCACATCTATATGTTTAGGTTGTTCAGTATAATGAATTGAAAATATGGTGTAGTTATTGAGTTCAAGCAGGTGCGCAGGTGCAAATTGAACACTACTATCTATTATATAGTAGACGTTTCTCTTTTACTGGTAGAGAGGGCATTTAAAAAGTTTGTTCTCAATGTTTAAGTTTCATTTCTTTTTATTTATATAAATTTTAGTTTAAATTCCAGAGGTTTCTGCGTACATAGCTGAGATGAAATTTAGTATGAATTTAAATTTTGAGAACTAACTTTTTTAACACCCTATATATTAACTTCATCTTACTGAAAAAATGTGTCTGGAAATATTATCACACAGCAAATAGATTTTAAAAACTTCATCTTAAAATGAATGTCTGAACTTGAGATAGTCTTTATATCGCTGGCTTAGAATGAGAAGGTCACAAGTACAAAATAGATATTTTGAGAAAACAAGAAAAAACTGTCTGAAAACTACTCTTTACAAATGGAAAAACAAGCTTTTTCAACTACAGTTTGGTCAACATGCTCGTAAGAAGCGCCTTGTGATGCAGATTTTAAAAAATAAGTACGAGTCTAACTCTTATAAAGTCGTTAAGTAGCACTTATGACCTGCTCATTCTAAGCTAGCGATATGTTTTTCTGTTTACATTGAGCATTAAGAAACAAACTGGTATTTATTACAATGAAAAATTTATTTACAACAAAATGATTTATGATAAAACTGATCATGAAATGATGTAACATGATTGGTCATCAATAGTTCATATAATTACAGGCTAAAACCATCTTTTTGACTAACAGTAAACAAAAAGAAGCTGCTATAAAAAGTATACATCAACCTTTTTGGTGATATACTCGTACAAACATTTAACAATTATGTGAACCAAAATGTCATTTGAGATTGATGTTGAGTAAATGGAGATGTGGTTTTGCTGCAAATTGCGCCAGACTTCGCATTGCTGCTCAATTGCTGCTCATATATACATATAACAAACACTTAACAACAGCATTGTCTAAACAACAGTTTTGTCTTAACTTCAGATATTTTCATTCAGTTCAGTAACTTTGGTCACCTGTCCACTTCAGCGCACTCTTACGTTGCAACTTTACACACAACACCAAGCTTCAGTTCACTGATTCGACTATTGATTTATTCACTTAGCGGTGGCGAGTGGATTTCTCAGTACAAGAATGACAGAGTCTCCGCGGAGGAACATTTTGGAAATAAATCTGTCCTTGTTCACTGGCTTAGACTTTTTCTTTCCTTTGCCAGTTTTAGGAACCTCCGTCCACATTTCTTTTACATTTTCAAGGACCATATTGCAGTGTCTGAAATAAGTAACAACTGGCTTTAAACAACAACTTAGTTAGCAAGCATAATAACAAAGTTGAACTGGTGACAACTTGCTACCACACTAATAGGTAGAGCTGTCATTGATAGAAGCGATATCAATGTATCAATGATATTTTTGACCGATCAATTATCAATTCATATTTTGAATTATCAATGCCTGAGAAAACGGTTGGAATCACACAAAATACTCATTTTTCCTGCACTGAACAATTCTCTTGGTTAATTGGAAGCTTACAATTGTCAAAATTGGTTGAGTCTAAATTCAAAACAAAGCTACAGTTTTCAAAAGCTGAATCTATACCCAATATACGCTCACTAACACTCCCAACACAACACCTATATTTTTCATGATTTCTCCAGTGTAATTCAATGGATATTATTCATATTTGGAATGTTAATGAACAAATATTCTTTGCATGTCTCCTAGAATTTACATGCAAACCGGTTCATTAAAAGATAAAAATTAAACCAAATAATGAGCATCACTGCAAAATGTTAAGTCACAAAAATGAAGCCATGTAAAAATACTGCATGATGTAGCTCTTGCTCTAGTGTCTACACAAGCAAAGTGTGACGGACGGACTACAGACGGACGAAGAGCGATAACAAAAGCTCACTCTGTCACTTTGAGACAGGTGAGCTAAAAATGATGGAAAATGCTCAATAGCACTTTTTGGTAAGGTTTGATTAGGCAATTGGCTCCACTAGACCTGAAATAGTGCATTGTTTGCTTTTCACAACATACAAAAGGAACTGAAACTTTTCCATGTGACACAGTTGCTACCTAGGCAACAAAACAGCATGCACCAAGATCCACAACAATATGTCTACTTTCACACTTTACACCAAACCAAAAGTTAAATGGAGAATGACAAAGTCTTGAACAGGTCTATTATATCGCCTGATCTGTGTATAATACACAGATTTGTTATCATATACAGATTTGTGTATCAATTGATACAAATCGGGATATTGCGTAATAATACAATTGCAATGATTTGTTTAAACTAAAAAATCTCTGATGCATATATATCTTTGAATATGTACATATTTTGATAAACAGTCTTGTTTTTTCTTTAATTATCTTGCTAAATGTGCCTGTTAGGAAAAATGTAAAAACGCAAGAAACGCACTAATAGGCATAACAAATGATTATTGTGCTGAAACATGTGTTACATACACATGTATATTGTTTCTGCAACGAAATGCGCTTTTTCCTCATTAAAAAATTATTCCTATTTTTCTTATGGCATATCCCGATTTGTGTATCAACGTATACTCATATCTGTATATGATATACAAATCGGGAGGATACACAAATCGGGCGATATAATAGACCTGTTGAAATGGAAATATGCCATTTCAAGTTTGACTTAAAGGTTCAACTCTGATTAACACAGTCTGACATGACCCCATGCTGCGAACACGATAAAATAATGAAGATATGACAAAATTACCTGTCAAAAGCTTTAACTCTGCCCAGCAGTTTTTTGTTATTTCTGCAATTGATTAGAACTTGTGTATTATTCTTCACAGATTGTGTTAGCACAGACAATGGTCCAGTGTTGAATTCTTCCTGTTCTCTCTGTGACAACTCCTCTGGAGTCATCTCACTCTTTGGCTTGGCCATCAAACTCCTAAAACGTAAAATGATATTGTTCAGAAGACCATCACTTAAAAAAGAAACCACTTATTTCTTATTGCAATTATTTTGAACTGTATACATCGTACCACAGGTAACTATCATTGAAAAGGAATATAACACAATTATTTTGTGTGTGTACATTTTTTTTTTATGACTAAGACAGGAAACAGTGCACGGGACATGGGACTCTATCCCACCGACCCCCTGTATACTCAAACAAATCTTTAGCTCTGCCAACTGAGCTCGCCGAGTATCTATCGCAAGTCAAGCGCCCACATTCATTACAAAACTTAGAAAGATGATTTTACACCGATGTCAATTTTTGTTATGACAGTTAAAATTGAAAAGTATAGGTATATAAGAGCCTGTTGCCGAGCCAAACCACTATCAAATAGCGCTATCAATATCACATGCTTTCCTACGTCTATTGCAACACCCCCTTACCAACAAGCAGTGCTCACAGATAGCATACAGTTTCGCAGCACTTTGGAGATTTTGATCAACGAGTGCTACCAAGTGATTTCTTGTGCAAGGGATCCCTTATAGTAGCACTCTTCTGTGCAACAATCTGCTATCCATTAGCGCTCGCCACTCGCATATAAATTATGTTAGCCTACATATCATTTTTTTGCAGCAAGCCCTTTCCTACCTATCAAGCGCTCATAGACATAGCGTTATTACAGTTCGGCAACGGGCTCCTAGTTAAAATGATGAATTTCTGTACTTACAGCTCACCTAAATACATTTATGTGCTATAATTTATGGGTGTTATCAAAGACCTGGTCAATTTGAATTTTGAGGACTGATTTTTAACCAATTAGGGCTCCTTAAAATCCATTTCCATAGAATGGCGGACAAAGACAGCTGCAGACCTTTCAATTACTGGCTAGGATACTTTGACACAGGTTTATAGGACATTCGAAGAACCAGAACAGTACATATTAACAAAGGTCGAGTAAATTTGGCAAATTCAAACGGACCATCTTCCGATTTCAACCGGCTGATATTCAAGTTATTATTACGACAAAAGTACACAGAGAATCGCGTCATTCTTTGGTGCAATACAAAACAAATTAAGTATTTTATCATATATATACAATAATATTTCTTACGCCATCGTAAATTAAGTGATGTAAACCGATTTAAATCGGCTCCCAGAAATTAAGCTGAGCGCTGAAAAACGTAAACAAAGCGGAGTTAGCGGTGACGACGTATTTTTTGACATACCGTGAAAATCGCTAATTTAGGTCAAACACATATAAATATTTTAATACCTTTCGAGATACCACCAGACGCATTGTAGCCCTACAGATCACGCTCGCACTCCGTGTTCCTTGATGATGTCATACGCATTTTTTTAAAATAAAACAAATCGTAGAAAATCAAATGATAGATCGGCAATGACAGTGCAAAGTCCTTTTTTATATAGGACTCGTTTGGCTTGTCCGTCGATCCAAGGTATATTATGAATGCATGGTTATGACGGTCCAGACGTTCATGGAAGACGTAATAACGTTACACATATAGTTGTGACGGTGCATGGCACTGTATACGTTCTCCATGGGACACATTTAATGTGACATACATGGTGATGACCGTACATTATATGTGACTTGAACATGTAATACACACACAGTGATGCCGTTATAGATATAGCTTGCGGACGTTATACTTAGGCATGCTATCTATAGGCTCTGACTTAGGAAATATATTTTAGTTTTGTGTGATATACCGGTGAATAGATCACAGTTTAAAGTTCATATACGTAGGGATTAATGTAAAAAAAGAGACAGCGTTAAGATAGAACTCACGTGGTGATGTGATGACGATACATACATTCCTAGGAAACGTAATGACATTACACACATGGTTATGACGGTAAACACCAGGCTTGAAGACGTTATAAGGCTACACACATGGTGTTGACGTTGAATAAGTTTCCGAAAGACGTAATAATGTTAAACACATGGTGATGACGTTACAGACGCCAATGAAAGACGTGCTAAAGATGAAAAAAAATGATGATGGATTAATTACGTTACACACATAGACTAAGTGATAACGGTTAAGACGTAGCTTGAATACGTAAAACGGTTACAAACACGATGATTACAGTACATACGTCATTGGAAGAGTTTATCGATGTTACAGGCGTGGTTATGACGTTACTGAAGTAGCTTAGATACGTAATCACTTTACACACTTGTTGATGACGCTGTGCAGACGTTCAGTAAAGACGAAATAACGTTACACAATGGTGATGACGACACATACATTCCTATAAGAAGTCAATACGTTAAACACATGATGATGACGTTAAAGACATGATGACGACGGAGCAGATGTTTCCGGAGGACATAATTACGTGACACAGGCGACACAAACGTTTCCGGAGGACATTGTAACGTTGCAAGCATGGTGATGATGACATAGATGTTTTCGAGGTCATAATAACATTATACACATGTTAATGACGTGGTATGAAGGCATCATGACGTTAATGTGTGGTGATGACGGTACAGGCGAAATGGAAGGGGTCATAACGTTACATTACGTTTCCGGATGACGTAAAGCCATAGCAAAATTTATGGTGATTACGTTGCAGACGTTCCCGGATGTCGTAATAGCGTTACATGATGTATATACAGGCTGCTAGCCAGAGTTTTCAACAAATCCCTGTTGTTAAACTGACCGCAGTACTTCGAAAACCGACACATTGGCTTTAACAACAAACCTGAATACTAGTAGAAACATGTTATGGTTACATAGATGATAAGTCAAGATTACTTATAGCAACACTATTTCAGAATACCACCTAGATCTACTATAATTCACTATTTTTGATTACAACTAACAGTCAAACCATCAATTTTACTGCCCGGCCGAGGTCAAACGTTCAACCGGCATTTACATAAGAACTAAGTACATTGTATCGAAGTTTCTCGTTACCTTCCGATATATTGTCGTAAATGCAGACCAAATTGTGCAGTGTAATTTCGTATCATGCATGTTCGGTTTTCTGAATCCGTATCATGCGTGTACAATATGTTATATATATGCCTAACATATACCAACGTCAATGACGTCATAACATAAACAATACCTTATTTGTAATAGACATTGCGTAATATGCCGAAAATACCATTAAAACGTAAGGACGTTGCACACTTGGTGATGGCTCTGCAGACGTTTCCGGAAGACGCAATAACGTTTCTCGTTTGTTGATGATGCTGCAGACGTTTCCGGAAGACACGATAACGTTTCTCGTATGGTGATGACGCTGCAGACGTTTCCGGAAGACACAATAACGTTGCACACTTGGTGATGACGCTGCGGACGTTTCCGGAAGACACAATAACGTTTCTCGTTTGTTGATGACGCTGCATACGTTTCCGGAACACACAATAACGTTTCTCGTATGATGATGACGTAATAACGTTGCACACTTGTCGATGACGCAGCAGACGTTTCCGGAAGACACAATAACGTTTCTTGTATGATGATGACGCTGCAGACGTTTCCGGAAGACACAATAACGTTTCTCGTATGATGATGACGCTGCAGACGTTTCCGGAAGACGCAATAACGTTTCTCATTTGTTGATGACGCTGAAGACGTTTCCGAAAGACACAATAACGTTTCTCGTATGTCGATGGCGCTTCAGACGTTTCCGGAAGACACGATAACGTTTCTTGTATGATGACGACGCTGCAGACGTTTCCGCAAGGCACAATAACGTTTCTCGTATGGTAATGACGCTGCAGACGTTTCCGGAAGACACAATAACGTTTCTTGTATGATGATGACGCTGCAGACGTTTCCGCAAAGAACAATAACGTTTCTCGTATGGTGATGACGCTGCAGAAGTTTCCGGAAGACACAATAACGTTTCTCGTATGCTGATGACGTTGCAGACGTTTCCTGAAAGAAAAATAACGCTCCACACACTATGATAATTATGATAATATTAATAAACGTTATTGAACGATGATATACCCATTAAGGCTAGGGTTTATCTACCTTGGAACATCTAACAAACAAATTTGCAAGCATAAATACATACAAACATTCAAAAGCATCAATAAAATGGCAGACAATACAAAAACTAAATACATAAAAGTTAGAATACATATTAATAGCATAATATTAGGCGCACCATGCAGACATTTTACTCTTTGACACGAATGTAGCTGTCCTGACGGGTGCTATTTTACTATTTGCACAGCGCTTCCGGAAGACGTGGTCTCGTTGTACACATGGTGATGTCGAATACCGAACTTCCACTAAGGCGATCACGTTGTACTAATTGCAATGACGAATACAACATTTCCGGACGACGAGGTCACATTGTGCCCACGGTGACGAAGCATACGGCGCTTCCGGAATACATCATCACGTTGTGCATACGGTGACGAAGAATACGGCGCTCCCGGACGACGTAGTAACGTTGTTAAGTTAAAAAAAATGTACACATGTTGAAGACGAATACAGAGCTTTCTGAAGATGTGGTCATGTTGTTAACGTGGCAATGACGAATAAAGCGCTTCTAGAAGACGTCATCACGTTGTGCACATTGTGATGACGAGTACAGCGCTTCCGGAAGACGTCATCGCGTTGTACACATGGTGATGACGAATACAGCGCTTCCGGAATACGTCATCTCGTTGGACACATGGTAATGACGAATACAAAGCTTCCAGAAAGACGTTATCATGTTGTATACATGGTGATATCAAATACATCGCCTTCGGAAGACGTAATCACGTAGTACACATGTTGATATAGAAAACAGCTGTCCCTAGTGATGTTATCAGGTTGTACACATGGTGATGATGAATACAGCGCTTCCGGAAGACGTCATCACGTTGTACACTTGGTGATGAAGAATATAGCGCTCCGGAAGACGTCATCACGTTTTACACATGAGGATGATAAAACAGCGCTTCCGGATGATGGCATCACGTTGTACACATGAGGATGATGAATACAGCGCTTACGGATGAAGGCATCACGTTGTACACATGAGGATGATGAAAACAGCGCTTCCGGAAGACGTCATCTCGTTGGACACATGATGATGACAAATACAACGTTTCCGGAAGACGTCATCACGTTGTATATTGGTGATGACAAATACAGCGCCTCCATACGACGTCATCGCGTTGTGCACATGGTGATGACGAGTACAGCACTTACGCAAGACATCGTCACATTGTACACATGGTGATGACGAATGCAGCGCTTCCGGAAGACTTCATAACGTTGTGCACATGGTGATGACGAATACAGCGCTTCCGGAAGACGTCATCACGTTGTACACATGGTGATGATGAGAACAGCGCTTCCGTACGACGTCATCACGTTGTACACATGGTGATGACGCGTACAGCGCTTCCGGAAGACGCCCAACACGTTGTACACATGGTGATGGCGAATACAGCGCTTCCGGAAGACGTCATCGCGTTGTGCACATGAAGAGGACAAAAACAGCGCTTCCTGAGGACGTGATCCTGTAGTTAACGTGGCAATGACATATACAGCACTTCCGGAAGACGTCATCGCGTTATGCACATGGTGATGACAAAAACAGCGCTTCCTGAGGACGTGGTCATGTAGTTAACGTGGCAATGACGAATACAGCGCTTCCAGAAGACGCCATCCCGTTGTTCACATGGTGATAACCAAAACAGCGTTTTTGAAAGACGCCATCACGTTGTACAATTTGTGATGATTAATATAGCGCTTCCGAAATACATTATCACGTTGTACACATGGTGATGACGACTACAGCGCCTCCGGACGACGTCATCTCGTTGTACACATGGTTATGACGAATACAGCGCTTCCGGAAGACGTCATCACGTTGTACACATGGTGATACCGAATACAGCGCTCCGGACGACGTCATCTCGTTGTACACATGGTGATGACGAATACAGCGCTTCCGGAAGACATCACCACGTTGTACACATGAGGTTGATGGAAACAGCGCTTCCGGAAGACGGTATCACGTTGTACACATGGTGATGACCAATACAGCGCTTCCGGAAGACGTCATCTCGTTGGACACATGGTGATGACGAATACAATGTTTCCGGAAGACGTCATCACGTTGTATACTTGGTGATGACAAATACAGCGCCTCCATAAGACGTCATCACGTTTTTCACATGGTGATGACGAGTACAGCGCTTACGCAAGACATCTTCATCTTGTACACATGGTGATGACGAATACAGCGCTTCCGGAAGACAGTATAACGTTGTACACATGGTGATGGCGAATACAGTGTTCCGGAAGACGTCATCGCGTTATGCACATGTTGATGACAAAAACAGCGCTTCCTGAAAACGTGGTCATGTTGTTAACGTGGTATTGACGAATACAGCGCTTCTGGAAGACGCCATACGTTGTACACATGGTGATGATCAAAATAGCGCTTCCGGAAGACGTCATCGCGTTGTACACATGGTGATGACAAATACAGCGCTTCCGAAAGACGTCATCACGTTGTACACATGGTGATAACGAATACAGCGCTTCCGGATGACGTCATTTCGTTGGACACATGGTGATAACGAATACAGCGCTTCCGGAAGACGTCATCTCGTTGAACACATGGTGATATCGAATACAGCGCTTCCGGATGACGTCATCCCGTTGAACACATGGTGATGAAGAATACAACGCTTCCCGGAAGACGTCATCACGTTGTATATATATAATATGGTGATGACAAATACGGCGCTTCCGGAAGACGTCATCACGTTGTACACATGGTGATTAAGAATTCAACGCTTCCGAATGACGTTATACGTATTCAAGTGTAAATTTGTGGTATTCTTATTCGTCGTTTTGTCTCCGAGTTTATGTTAGCGAGTACAAAGGAGACATCCATTTGGTTAGACAAATTGCTAAAGTTGTAAAGGAACAGATTGGGGCACGCGATGGGCACTTTGGAGGAGGTCCAGTTCAGGGAAACCATGGATACACCGTTATTTGCGATAAATCATCGGAATACGTGAAATTTATAAAGTTTAAAAAACGGGAACAATTGTAATGTTGTTTTGATGACGTCATTTGACGTAATATGGTGACGTCATTTGACTCACATGTTATCGTGTTTTTCCCGTTCACGTCTATATCGTATGCTAGATCTATGTCGGGGGGTAGATCTATATCATAACAATCACTAATGTGCTGACGTAGAATTGAAAGTACGAGAACAAACACGAGGTTAGTATTTATGTTTATATAAATATATTACTGTGATCTAGATTCCATAACCCTATGAAATCATATACAAACTCCACGCATTAGTCACCTCCCCGTATGTGTTACACAAACGTAACTGCAAGGGCGGTCACCACTGTGAGGAGCTTGATCTGCATTGACATAGGAAATACCTCGATCACCTCCCCTAGTATCGTTTTGTATTTGATAGGTTAAAATATGTGTCCACATGGTCCAAGGGGTTATTAAAAAATATCTTACTAAAATTGCTGACCTTGAAACATTTAGTGATGTAGATTTAACACAATGTAATACAGCCGATACATGTACATGTATTTTCCATATTGGGGATTGGGGCTACTTATACTGTAAATAGCTCAATACTTATGCTAATCTTGACCTTTATTACTAGACTCTCTGACTGTCTTTTCTTAGTAAAATAAAACATGTGCTTGTTTCCACAAGTGCAGTATCGTAGCAATGTATGTGTTGATCTAGATATGTACAGTTTACAAAATACTTAATTAAAAATAGGTTCGAAAATGTGTCATTATGACACAGTCATTTTAATTAGCACCTTATTAGCGAGTGTTCTATTTAAGCACAATGTTAACAAACATTATTTATCACATAACCTGCGGTCCAGGAGTGCCGTAAAGCCGTGCCGTAAATATCGTTCGGCACTCCCAGACTGTGCAATAAGTGTTTAAATTAGCTTGACGTGACGTTAACCAATCCATGCATTGATCCGTCAATGACGTCAGGATAATATCAACGTCGCCATGACGTCGCTCTCATTGTACCGCTGAATTGTGGCTGAAACATATGCAGCGTACATAATCCTTTTGAACAATAATGAGCGTGTTCTAAGGTTATGCGATAAATAGAATCTAACATTCGTGCTCATTACATACGAGTTTTATTAAACTCGTCGACAAAAACAATACGACACTCGGCAAAGCCTCGTGTCATACCATTTTGTCCACTCGTTTAATAAAACTCGTATGTAATGAGCACTCATGCAAGATCCTCTATTTATCACATAGCCTGCGGTCCAGGAGTGCCGTAAAGCCGTGCCGTAAATATCGTTCGGCACTCCCAGACTGTGCAATAAATATTTAAATTAGCTTGACGTGACGTTAGCCAATCCATGCATTGATCCGTCAATGACGTCAGGATAATATCAGCGTCGCCATGACGTCGCGCTCATTGTGCCGCTGAATTTTGGCTGAAACATATGCAGCGTACATCATCCTTTTGAACAATAATGTGCATTTTGTAAGGTTATGTGATAAATAGAATCTTACATTCGTGTTCATTACATACGAGTTTTATTAAACTCGTCGACAAAAACAATATGACACTCGGCAAAGCCTCGTGTCATATCATGTTTCCACTCGTTTAATAAAGCTCGTATGTAATGATCAATTATGCAAGATCCTCTTTATATTAAGAACGAATTATTAACGTCTTTATTTATACCATTTTGAGAAGGAATGTGTGAGCGAAAACAAACTATAAGGTTATTCATTCATATCCTACACATACGTGCATAGCTTCCATGTATACCTGTACTTTATAGGCTTTTACTAGGCAACACCGCCTACCCGTCAATTCGTGCTTCGAGACATTTTCACTATTTTAGGGAAATCATCGCGGTCATAGTATCTTGCACGCACGAATGCAGAGTTGCATTCCAAGCTTTGTTAAGCACCATTCCATTCTCAACAATGTCCGCGTGTACGCTCTCATTCAACATGTATAATTTATCAAGTAGATATACTGAAATTAAAATAATAACCGTATAAATACTGTATTCCTAGAAATGGTTTCGCGCATTTTAAGTTAGCGACTTTCGCGGGAGGTATCATTTCGCGAAGTTTAATAGCCGCGAATATGTTACCTCCAACAAATCCGCGAAAGTTTCTAGCTTCTTCATACTAAACATGCTAAAATCGCAAAATCATTCGACGAAGGATAATTGTACTTGCGCATCCATGACATTGAATCTTCTGTCAATAAATCCATCTTTATAAAATCTAAGAACAATTAATTTATTGCGTTAATTTCTCAATATAAACATCAATTTCAATCCTCTGAGAATGGTGCATATTTAGCTTGTGTAAACACAAACGCTGTTATGACGTAGCGTGTAATGTGCTCAATGTAAACAAGCACTGGGGTACATGGGTGGGGTGTTAACATTCAGTTGATTATACTTCTACTAAGGTTTGTTTTTGTCATGATTAAAGTCAATGTATTCCTGTACAGGTATTTACAATAATCACTTCACATTTATTTGTTTAACATATGTTTGGTGGTTAATTTATAATTGTAACTTTTACCGGTTTATGTTGATAACACCTAATGAAAACACTATGAAATCTTTTGTTATAAAGAGATTAATTGATCATCGTAATTGTTATCATGTCCTCTAAGGTCACATTCAATTGAATTTGATTTGTGTATACACGGATGGTGATGACAAACAGTCCTATTGAAATTGCAATAAGTGTCAAACATGCCTTTATGCCGTAGCGACTTAAGTTTCGCGGAATTCGCGGGCGGTATGATTCCGTGAAAATTTGTAGCCGCGAATATGCCGACTGTATGAAAAACGCGAAATATTGTATCCGCGAAAGTATCTAGGAATACAGTATATACATGTATATCTGTACAACAACCACACTTTGTGTTTCACAAAGGGTGTTTTTCTAGAGGGGTTGTACTGTATAACAACTAGAATTATTACATTCATCAAATGTCCGATAACTACACTTGATGTAAATGTTTATTTGACAGATACAATCTATACGTATCATGCAAGTACATTATATACATGTACATTCATATATTCCTTATATACTGGAAAACCAAGATTTTTCTAGTGGGTACGCACTTTTGACGAGTTCTTAAAAACACGCACATTAATTAAATTTTATTCTGCTTCGTCTTATTACGCACTAAAGTAATTTATGATGCAACATGCAGCCTTGACATTTTTGCACAAGTCATGCTACAATAGCTACGGTTAAATTAAGTATTAGGTTAATCGGGGTCAATATTCTGGCTTTAATCCAAGGCAACACAGCGCTTCCGTAATATAAACAATTATACCAACTGACTGACTGAACTACATTACAGCCAAGTGTACTACATTTCAACCAATCAGATTGGAAGGTGTGTATGTCTGCACCAATCATATCATCTTACGATTGAAGGTGTGTGTGTCCGCACCAATCATAACACCGTGCGACTGGAGGCGTGTGCTTCGTATTTACATTCACATAGAGTGCGGTGGCATGTGGTGATATTTCGTCATCAAACGGTATGTTATAGTTTTTGGTTTATATATTTCTGTAACTTTCCTTATTAACTCAACATTAATTCGCGTTATTTGTAAGGTATTCATGTATTTTTAAACCAGAGGTCAATTTCAATTTTTGAGATATATATAACTATAACATAATTTGATCTACGCAAAACTCAAGATTCTATAATATCAAAGATTTAGCCTGAGTCTGATTGAATATTGGAAAAAAACTTCGTGGGTAACCGTTTTCTAAAGATATAACGCCTCGGCATGTTTGTTGTATTGAAAATACTAACCTTTGTTTAATGAACGAAGTTTACGGAATATGCTATATAATGTCTCACTCTAGCCAATTCCTTCAAACTATATACAGGCATTGTTTTGCGATAATATGTTTATTTTCAAGCCATGTTTATGTGTTCTTGATATTGTGTATTTCATATTTGGTTTTATATGCTGAACGATAGACACGTTTTGAATAAAGTTCATGAAAAGGTCATTTACATGTATTTAATTTGAACAATAGTATTCCATATGTGGCTATTTATGCGAAGGTTGAAAAGTTTGACCATACATAATTGACGAAATCTAATTGAGTAGCTCAAAGTAAAAGTCAGTAAGGGTCATCCTAGCTTGTTCGTGTGCGTTACGAAAGATCTGTGCACCAACTTAAGCACGATAGCTCGATCATTAATACCAGTCACACGTTTACATAACAAGTGTATATGTATTTACATAAACATTGTAATTTGTGTTGAGCATGTGGCTTTGTGGATAAGCTATTGTTTTGTAATGCCATAATTATATCCGATTAAAATGATAATAAAAACAATTAAAATACATTTGTTATGATGTTACGTATATATACGTACATTGTTTGTAAGCAAGTGATAGACCTGAGTAAACGGACTGTGTGTGTGCATTGGTGAAAGTAATTGTCTGCTATGTTTATGTCTTCTGCTATGTTTATGTCTTTGCAAATTAAGGGTTTTTGGGAGATACTTACGCTCAACTGAAACAATTACTGGTGACCCGAGGGTACGTACTGTTATATCAAAGCACTTAAGCAATTGGATACAGGTATGGTTTGGATGAGTTCAATCATCACTAGAATCGCAGATTCGTAGATCAAGTTGTAAAAGAATGATAAAGAGTTTAAATTTGAACGTAAGTTTCAGATTCCTATAATTGCCTTTGGATAAATCAGTCCCCCGGTTGTGCATCGTCACATTGCACTGAATGTTCTATGACTTTTATAAGACTCGGATGAGCATTTAGTTTGTGTTGAATGCTATAATACATGTATTTGTACAAGCTACGAGTATTCGAAACGTAATGTTTATCAAAAGGAAACCGAAACCGGAAAATGTGCATGGAGTACTTCAGGAAATGTAAACAAAATTATTACTCATAAGTTCCGGTTTTAAACATTTCAATAACTTCCGTCATGATGTCCTCAAGTTGAGTGTACATCTCAACTAGTGGTAAAATGTGCTTTAGTTTAACGCGGTATATCGTCCTTACTTGACGCTCAGCAAATTGTGCAATGCTGGTTCGCCATGTGATATGACGAAAATACTCTTTTTCATTCGTCTATCAGTCGATGACCTCAGGTTTCGAGGGAAGAGTCAGAATGTTTTGGGCAGTACAAGGAATGCGATACCCTAGCTCTTTTCGAACAGACCCCTCGGTTATTTAACGTTCCCGGTGTATTGTACCGATACACGCGATACTACCCGGCTAGGTGCTAAACATTGAAAAATCTTTCAGAAATGACTAAGTGTCACTGCTAAGATTCGAAGCAAGGACCTCTCCAGATATGTAGTCAAGAGCGTTTCCCACTCGACCATTGAAATATTGTTGACCAATTGGACTTTTAAAAACATTCTTTTTTTAAAAATAAATATAGCGATATAATCATGAAGCGCATTATATCATGCACGGTGTTTTACTTTGAAGATTTTAATATTGTAGGCAATCGATGTGTGTAGCTGAATTGCTTTTAGTATTCTGAATAAATATACTACAAATACTGACCCTATCATACCCTCCTGTCCTGGTCAGGTCAATAAACGATTTGACGATTACAACTTTTAGAAACTTAAATTCCTTGTGGTCACTAACTTTAAGCCATAATCAAAATATACACATGTAAATAATTTAAGCCACATATTTTAAATGTTAAGGTTTACTCACTTTGTTGTTGAAACATTTGCTTTTATATACGAGTTTATTCCACCTTAAACAGCGATGTTTACATTCATTTTATGAACAATAGAAACAGTGGGAAATGGGCATGTACTAAGGAGAAATAGTCCGTTTTTACCGGTCTGTCACAAAATCTTGTATACAAATATTGCAATATCATAACATTGTATTTTGATTGTTTTAAACTTTCTTATTGGAGAAACAGGCAGCGAAAACCGATGCCTTATCCACTAAGCTGCATTCTAATACACATAATATCTATCTAATTATAATAAGACATAAATAATATAAATTACAATGGTTGATGGACACAATGTTATTTAAACAAGTCACCGACCTGAATAGTCGATTTATTTCTAGGACCAAACGATCCTCTTGTTGTATTGTCATTCACTCCTTCAAACAGCAAAACAATCCGCATACCTAAAATGCGGCCCAAGGTGTTAATGTATATTTAACAAATATCAAATATCGCCAGTCATAGATCTACACAATACAATTTACGTATACTGTTACAATATACAATCATGTTGCAATATAAAAGTATGTAGGCCTACATGCACATTGTCACAATACTTAATTAAACACTGGGTAACAACTAGTATAAAACGGAAACCGGCATTTTCGATATTCAGTTTTACTTGGTTAGTAAACATTCAACATCAAAGGTTTAATTCAATTTTATCATATTCTAATGAACGCATGTTTTCTGAAAATCGGTACGCATTTTTTTTCGGTACGCATGTTTATCAATGTACTTTCTGAAATTACTGGGGAAAAAGAAGTTAATGTTGTATTTTCTTCCGTGTTATTTGGCTACAGTCATGTCATACACATGTGGAGAAGTGGTAAGTTGCTTCAGGAAGAGCTCGACTAAATACTTCCAGGAAATAAGTGTTGCCGTATATAAATTATACCAAGGTCACAAATGCAATCCGGCGGACGGACATCGGTCGGTCATCTTTGCGCTAGGAGGGGGGGGGGGGGGTTAGTAAAAAATATATTTTTACATATGCATTACTAATCGGCGGGCGCCGACACGATGCCTATACATCGTGTAGATATCGGATACACGGGCATCGCCCGGCGTCTGGATGATTTGTGGCCTAAGGATTAAACAGTCAAGGATTTTTTAAAAAGAAGCTTAACGCGATAAAGAATTAGCGATTGAATGCATTGGCGTATTCCCAATTTTATATAAAAAATAAGTTTGTTTAGCTGTTTTGAAATGTCTATTAAACTTAAGGTCAGGTTATTTTAACCATGTGGTGCATGTATCGTTTATTACATAATACTGACGATAAGCTGGGTTAGTCATATTTAATCCCTTAATCTTAGGAAATAAACATTTAAGCAATAATTATTCAATAAGTATTTTCGTGCGACCATCTATTCGTATATTGTAACATAACAGACAGGATAGAATAGAATTAATAGAATAGAGTCTGTCAAATTTTGGTAAGTGCACATGAAGGCTATACGAAGCTCTCATAAAAAATCTTGGTACCAACATAATACTATTTATGTTATGTACGTGAAGCAATCGATGAACTTATCACCACCGCATAAATAAACTTTGGTTAGGGATGAATATTTCAGTGGTTTGCATAGGGTACGTGGAAATACTACTAAACATTACAACTGATTGATTGAACATACAAACCGCGTAAAACCCATCCCAAGACAGCACGAAACCCGCGCGGCTGTCTATAGTCACGCATTTTCTAACCATTGTGCTTTATTTTAAAGCAGACGCTGATCTACGTCATCTGGAGGCTTGATTTCATCATATCGATTGATGTTCGTCACCTTCACCAGTCGGAACCAGTTGTCTGCATTCTGTGAAGGACGAACTAGCAGTATTTAACTTTTTATTCAAATTTGCTTTAAAAACCTGTGTCAACGTGGTCAAAGAACTTAAATTGAATACTATTAACTCATTTACGTGCATATACATTGTATGTATTGATTATAATATTGGACATAACTGATACAGCAGCGTAACCGACTTGGCAGACGATAAATACCAAACGTACGTTTGAAGGACAAATTATCGCCCACGAAGAGTCAATATATTGTTCTATTAAGTGAATATTTGACAAATAAACATCGACTTTAATGGCACAACCAATTATTATTGTACACGGAGGAGCATGGACAATTCCTGAGCATCTCGTGCAGCCGTCACGTGACGGAACTAAAGCAGCGGCTCGTGCTGGATACAAAGTGCTCAAGGATGGAGGCAGCGCCTTGGATGCGGTACAGGCTGCGGTTATGTACCTTGAAGATGACCCTACATTTGACGCCGGTAAGTTTCATCTTTATCAACGTTAATTAATTAATAAGGAAGTATGTTTATTATAAAAAAAAACAATAGTAATTGAATCGTGATTCGGGCTTCAACTAAAGTCAATAAAATTAACTGAGACATGCCATTTATTAATGTTTCAATTACATGTGTCTATATAATTAATTAGATGTTAACTAAGTCTGTAGGCGTCTGAAAATCATTTATTTATTTAAGTCTATTATCGTTTTGTTTGTCTGTTGCGGCCAATGACATTCGAGGGAAGAGCCAGTTTTGCGATGCAAGAAAACGGGATGCGATGCCCTAGCTCTTTCCGAATAGACTCTTTAAGTACAACACCTTGAGGTACAACGCGCGACTACATCTTGGTTTCAAACCAGGTCCAGGTCTCCTTCTTATTGTTGGAATAATATTTTGGAACTATACTTATGTTAACATTCCTTTAAATGTACAAATTTGGTCGCCTGACATTAACTTGCATCTTCTTGCAGTCATAGCTTGTTTGTTTAAACACTATACCAAGGAAAACTGTTTAATGCCACGTTTTTGCTTATCTCGGTGAATGGCATTTATATACTTATTGTCACCTTAACAGTCACAGTTGGTTCTTATTGTATGCCATGTATATAATCAATGTACTTGTGTTATTATAATGCTTGTCTTGGTGTTGTACTTTAACACAGACATTTGCAACACGTTTATCCCTGTTATAATCACTGGCAATTTCTCCTACGTCTGCTAGTACATGTATCTAATTCTGTTCGTCAGTGGTATATACTCAGCGTCAATGAAAAGTTACCACTCTCATATTTTAAAATCCACGTTACACTGTGTTAAAAGCCGAACACGGCTATGTTTTGACCGTAAGTGTGTAGTCACAGCTATCATATTTAACAATATTCAAATACACGCACCATAAAACTTTTGTACCGATAGGTCATATTGTATACAAAATATAAAGGTGTAATAACTGGTAACTTTTCAGTGACGCCCAGTATACATGCTCGTAATTACCATAGGTAATTGTAAACTACATTTAATTTATTACCACAGGTAACTGTATCATTGTATATGTTTTGTAAAATTCATACAATTGTTTTTTTTTACTCTTCATCAATGATACAGTTACCTTTGTCTATAACAAGTTTTGAATTCAACTTATAAAATTGAGTTGCGTTGTATTCAATAAGTGATGTTGTCATTGTTGATGGTGCTGAACATAGGTGTTTTATCTGTTCATCAGTCACTTTGTCTTCCATATTTACATTCCTATGTGTTAAACAATTATTAACCAATTACATGAGAGTCTGAGAGACAAACATTCACTCAGAACCACTCCTGGAATTGGAAAATTCGCCTAAAATAGCATCGCTGATATCTTTTATGACCACGTAAACTATTTCTAGGCATATTGTTGTCTTCGAATGTATTTATAGATTTGTTTTCGACATTCCCTCGGGAGTTTTACTTATAGACTATGTTATGGATTCGGGAAATATAATTACCAGTATACAATTTAGTATCTGAACAATCTTATGTGCACTTGTGTTACAGAGGTTGTTTTAACATTAGAATACATGCACGTATAAATATAGGATAAATAGTAAATACATATGTACTTTTATTTACGGTTCCCATTTGCTTTTTATGCACCACTATTTTAAAGGTTTTACTCGAAAATCTGGTGTAACGATCTGCCCCATTACTAATTGACGAGAACTAGTTTTTAAAAAAGCTTCTGTGCCTGCTACTTGATCCCGTGCCTTGGTACCATTAAACTTATACATTGTATTGTTATATGTGATTGATAAAATCTACATAATCCACTATGCTACCCACGAAGTGTTTATTTTGTGCAGCGTGCACGCGTCGGTATATTTGCTTTTAAGTTTTAACTTATCTCAATATTAAGACCAATTCCAATCCGAGACCAGTTTTCAAGGATGTCATATCATTGAGGTTTTACTGTACATTGCTTTCACTCGTTCTGTCTCGGTTAATCTACATGGTCTGTGTCTAGTCTATGACAACTCAACAGCATACTGCATGAACAAATTACCCTTTGCACCCTCAAACGTAGATATTCGAAACACATAATAAAATCAAGCTAAAATTGAAAATAAAGTTATGATAATCATGATCTATACGGTGGCCAGACTAAGGCTCAGTATGTCATGTATGTCTCGATATTCCTCAGGAATATGTGCAAAAATATTTTCCTTCACTATGTGGAACTCTTTAGTCTAAGGTTATTGACTTGACACTGTTACACATTTCTTCGTAGACAACGGTCTCAAATATGACATTCTGAAGCATAGTATTAATGTTCCAACATTAGCCTCCAATCATGCTTTAAAGGTGCTGCCTCACAGATCGTGCTAAAATTTTTGTGTGACGTAATTTTCCTACCTAACCAAGTATTTATATAATAGAAAGTCACTGGTGGTTGCTTTATGAAAGATTTATGGCATATAAGCAATTTAAGTCACTCTTGATATTTGGCACTCGGCATTTTTCTGTTTGAAAATATCGCAGACTTTCCTTCCTAAATGTTCTGTGAATTATGTAATTCACACATGATCAAACTGTAACTTCGACAAACTAAAGCCGAAACATCTGTGAGGTATTCGGTTCGTTTCGCAGTTCATTTTCATCGAATGGAAACAATTTTCAGGCAATTTAAGTGATAGTAGTGCTAATTCTATAGGATACCCTATAGAATTTCGGGTGTAAAAATGCTAAATTACTACAAAATGCTGATGTTTCCCAAGTTATTTTATGTCAATGTGGTTGTTTATGGCATATACAGGAAATAATACCAAAATTACATGAATATTTGACAATTTTATTTTATTTTTGCAATACACCATTACGTGAGGCAGTCCCTTTAAAGTATGTTTGTATGTTTGTGTTCCGTAATGCAATTTTCTGTAACTTCTGTGATAGCTCCATTTCCAACTGTAGTGTACAAATGTAGTGGTTGATATCAGGTTCGAACATTATTATACCCCAGCATCCATTCATGCAGGAGGCATATAGTGATTGTCCTGTCGGTCCGTCCGTTCAAAATCGTTAACCAAAACTTTCACGTTCCAACATTTCAACATACTTATAGCCCCTGATTGAATTAGCTAGTTTTTATGGACAAGGCTTCCACTAGGGCATAACCGTTTATTGAACGCAGTCTTGTTAATAGTATGGTTTTAGTAAACAATACATATTTGCCAGTCTATGTAACAACACGTGGGTGTACATTCTCACGATGTACTACTCGCTGTATTGCATCATCAGATTCATCTGACTGTACCCTATATAGAGAGAAGATTGTGCAGCGACCATGTTAAACCGCAACGGATATGACGTTACGATAGCTGGTACTCAGTTTTTCTACAGTTGTCACAGCAAACACAGATACCAGTTCCTGTAACTATGAATATTTCGGTTGTGGTATATTTTTTTCTACTCCTACAAACCAGCCCCTGTTTTCAGGTACAGGATCCGTGCTGACGTCAAATGGGGATGTGGAGATGGACGCAGTCATCATGGACGGCAAGACACTAAAATCTGGGGGTGTAGCGTGTGTACACAATATCAAAAACCCCATTTGCTTAGCAAGAGAGGTTATGCAAACGGTAAGATTTATCATTCTGATCACCTCGGTCTTTATGCATTACAATAGTATATTTACCGGAGACAAACGGAAATGACCGAGCTTTCACGATTGTAAGATTCACGTGATTTGAATGATAAGTTAATAATATTAAGAATAATAATGATACATGTAATAATTACAATAATTGTGCGACAGTTTTTGTTCGCGGTGGATGAATATTAGCGTTTTCAAGTTATGCACTGCTCGTGACCTTACGTCCGCTTTATCTTTTAAAGGATTTTAAAAACTTCACAGAATAAAGTTCATGTGAAACTGCTTTCAATTACTTCACAGTGTTTTTAAAACTTCGAGCCAATTAAATTTAATTATTGAATTATTGTTTCCTGTCGAGCAGGAAAGTTAACGTTGTAGCTGCTATGATGTGCTTTATATTTGCCTTTATTGACAACATGGTGTGCCTAACGTTTAGAAAATAATGAGAATATGTTCACAATGCACATCGCTTTCTACTAGCCATAATTATTTTTAGTAATTGTAACGTTTTTTTCAAATTCATTTACAAACGAATTACAACAAACGTAGAATGAATATCAGTCAATGAGCAGTTCAACACACTGGAATACACTAGACCAGGTGTTTCGGTATGCTTGAACATAATAATTCCAGTAAGCACATGTCTGGTATGTACGGTACTTGGGTTCATACTTTACTGAACGTACTTTGTCTGCAATTTAGACCATCCTTTGAATGTAGAGTAAGGCCTAAATTAAAATACTGTCTATTTCTCATCCCGCGAATCATGTTATTTAGGGTTGGGTAGATATAGGTAGAAAAACATACACTTTTACAGAAGTAAGGTTGGGCGACTTTCTCTTATTTTGACCCTTTCTTTCTAATTTCTCTCTGATTTTTCTATATTTCTCGGGAATGTGTGTTTCAAATGGCGGGTAGGTGGTGGGAGAACAAACAATATTTTAACTTCGGCCTTAGGTGTGTACAATCCACAAGGTGGCACACTGACTCGTACCTTTGAGGTTCTCTTAATTAAGATGCTCTGATAGTTTGTTCAGTCTGCACTTTTATCCCTTCATTATTCATTATGTGGCGTGTTTATCAGATAAAGTTCCCGTCATAAATGTGAGTGTTCATGCTACACGGCAAGTTTCACCTTCGTTATTACAGTGATCGCATCATGTTGTCTGTCATGTTCGATTACATTGTATTTCCGTCCTCACATATTATACTTTGAACAGTACATTGTGCCGAAACACGCATCAATTAAAGTTCTGCATAAACGAAGGTTTTTAATTAATAGTATTCACTATTGTTATACTTATTGAAATTCGCGATTGAAGATTGAAAATGGGACTTGTGGGGTCAATATCAAGGCGAACCAACGCCACTGTTACTTAAAATAGAAAATCAGTTTCCATCAATAACGAGTTGCAGTACATGTAGCTCGTGCGAATACGCCACTTGTGGGGAGGGGGTTACTGGTACTAGTACTCGAGAAAATCAGTTTCCGCTAAATTGCTTTGGTTAGGAATAAGATATTTCGTTGAAATTTGCTCCAAAGATTACATGGAACATTTATTTCTATGACAAGGGTCGGGACCGTGATTATTTTCTTAATAATTTGTCAGCGCTTTAAACATCAGTAAATCGTGTACACACGTATGCATACATCTAACTATTGCAGACTGAGCATTGTCTGTTAGTTGGACCAGGCGCCAATCAGTTTGCGGAAGAAGTAGGGATAAAAAGGGTCCCAACCGAGAGCCTGGTGTCAGAGGAAGCTATAAGGGAGTTGGAATGTTACAAACAATACGGCAATACCGTGGAAGATCTGTTTAGACAACGGTGAGTTTAAAATTAAATTAAACGATGGTTGCCCGCGAGACTGTAGTAGCTGATTATAATTTGAGAGCAATTACTGCATTCTTGCTGGCAACCCTCGGTCAATGCTTCATAGTTTAACATGTACATTTGATCATGAAACAAGTAAACATGTACAGTACTCATGTTGACGTAACATGACGTTGCACAAACGTACCCAGTACCGTCTGTTACATCCATAGCATTCTGATTATCATAATGCTCGTTGAATAGATAGTAGCAACAACAAAGCAACATGACGTCAACCGGATATCCGAAAATATTTGAGTACCTTCTTTGCGAAGAGTTGCGCGAAATGATGCGCAGAATTTATTGTTGTTAAATTTTCTGTCATACACATTGGCACTCAAGTTGACCTAATTATTTCCCAGGATTTAATTATCAACCCCTATTAACTGGATCTTCCGCGACCCAATGTCAACACCACATGTTGAGGACATGGCCGTATTTGATTTGTCGGAATACACATTATTATGATTACATAGGAATAGAACACATATCTGGCAGGTGACACTCCATCAGTTGCGTACTGGCTGATCCCGTTCTCATAGTCCTAATAGTAATTCAGATATCGAATGTTTAATTAATTATCCGGCGAAATTTTATGCACCAAAAAATTCAATCGTTATTTTTAAGCGTTCCACATACAAAGACCGCCCGTATAAGAATTCCCGTTCAAATACTGAGCAGGTCTTGTAGCGAAACATTTAAACGCAACCTATTCTTTATGTTCGTTTGTTTAATTGTTCCGTCGATAAAAATACAAATGTTATACTTAGACACATATGATCTAGGTTTCCATTGTAACTGTAATACACCGTATTAAATGCTACTTAAGCCAACTTAAGCATTGTCTCGTCAGTGTAAGTATGCTAATGGAAGAGTAGTCATTTATTTTCTGATGATAAGTCTGTTTTATAAGATGCAAGTCTTCAATGATGATGTTGCATTCTTGCTTGATTGATTAGACTTCTCAGATACTGTCCTCGATTCAATTTATTATGACTGTGTTCACTGAAATCATAGTTGCCACGTTTCGTCGGTCTATTGTCGTATAACCTTCAACTGTCTACTACGGCCTAGTTAATATATTTGTTGACGTTATATAAACAGGTGAATAATGATAGGGCACGGCGTCCGACACGCTGCGCCAGGTATAATGAACTGTTAAATTAATACTTAATTCGTATATTCGGTCACGGGAATATAGATGAATAGTTGTCAACGAGACTATAAGTGCACCGTTTGGTTCAATCAATTGCCGAACGCCTTGTCTTAAATACAAGGTAGTTAGTTGGTTATGGTGTTTCGTTCTGTCGTAACGGCGAGACACCACAACGACAGAACGATGGTTTCGTCTTTCGGCGCTGTTTCGTTCTGTCATTTTCAATGTTTCGGCGTCCAACAACGTCCTTATGTTTGCTTTCGTTCTGTGACAGAACGAATGAGCACATAGGGCGTCACAATCGCAAAACGAAAGAACACATAGGGCGTCACAACAGCAAACGAAATACCACATGGGGGAGTCACCACGGCAAAACGAAAGAACGCATAGTGGCGTCACAACGACAGAGTGAAAAAACACATATGGGCATCACAACGGCCAAACGAAATAAAACACAGGGGCGTCACAACGACAGAACAAAAGACCACACAGGGGCGTCACAACGGCCAAACGAAATAAAACACAGGGGCGCCACAACGACAGAACGAAAGAACGCACAGGGGCGTCACAACGGCCAAACGAAATAAAACACAGGGGCGTCACAACGACAGAACAAAAGACCGCACAGGGGCGCCACAAAGACAGAACGAAAGAACGCACAGGGGCGCCACAACGACAGAACGAAAGACCGCACAGGGGCGCCACAACGACAGAACGAAATAACGCACAGGGGCAACACAACGGCCAAACGAAATAACACGCAGGGGCGTCACAACGGCCAAACGAAATAACACGCAGGGGCAACACAACGGCCAAACGAAATAACACGCAGGGGCGTCACAACGACAGAACGAAAGACCGCACAGGGGCGCCACAACGACAGAACGAAATAACGCACAGGGGCACCACAACGACAGAACGAAATAACGCACAGGGGTGTCACAACGGCCAAACGAAATAACACGCAAGGGCGTCACAACGACAGAACGAAAGACCGCACAGGGGCAACACAACGAAAGAACGAAAGACCGCACAGGGGCGTCACAACGACAGAACGAAATAACGCACAGGAGCGTCACAACGGCCAAACGAAATAACACGCAGGGGTGTCACAACGGCCAAACGAAATAACACGCAGGGGCGTCACAACGACAGAACAAAAGACCGCACAGGGGCAACACAACGACAGAACGAAAGAAAAGAGACGAAGAAAGACACTGACAAAAAATCAGCCGTCATAGACTAGTTGGTACCTGGATACGTCATCTCTCCGTATACTGTAAAATTAATATATGTTCGAAAAACGATAGAAAAAACGCCGAAAACCGAGTAAAATAGATTTTTGATCAAGGGGTTTTCACGTGCGTCGTATGTGATCGAAAAACGATAGACCGAGTAAAAAATGGAATTTTAAACAATAGGTTTTCACGAGTTATCTCCCTTTGTGCCGTATTTACCAAAATATCAGCCATGAACTGCTAGTCGTAAACTGTACATGCTGTCTGGAACTTTTCAAAATACGATCAGAAATAAAAAAAAATAGTATTGTCATTTCTGTTCTGACATACGCCAGATAACGGTGCTTGCTTCTGTTTGTTTAGCATTAAATAGTACAGCAAAAACACAGCATAAACATTATATAGGTCTAGTATGTAATTAAATGAGGAGGTTCATAGAAGTTACTGTTAATTACACTGTTTCGTGTCAATTAATTTCTCCTATCATGTGAATAAGAGTTAAAATATGTTATACAATGTACGATATACATGTATAATTATATTAAAAAGTGAACGACTTAAAGCATCCTACGATTGGCCAGAGCAACTCATATTCCTGTGTGCGGAATTGATGCATGTTTGAGAGTCATTATCACCCAAAATATCTACGAAATGTATCCACTATCACCTGATTGTATCCTGAATACCCCTAGTTTACATTTTATCATTCTTCATTATAGAGGTTCTGCTCATGACACAGTGGGTGCGGTGGCTATAGATTGTCAGGGTAATATTGCGTATGGAACATCTACCGGTGGAATATCTTGTAAGAAACCTGGACGAGTTGGTGACAGTCCCATCATGGGTGAGTGTATTGTTGGCCCTGCACGACCCTTTCATAAATATGTCCTTCTAAAACATCATACAAAAGTTGAAATAAATGGTACCTGTGCTACCGTTGTTACAATATAAATTGAAAACTGGCTTCTCTTTACGTCATGGATACCATCAGGAATGAGGCGTCGAGAGTTATCAATATAGGTTGTAAGAACCTGTTTCACATCGCCCTAAAATTGATTAGCATATTACTAGTAATAATGCAGGAGTACATCGTAATCGTTCAAGGACAAAACAATGATCTATGGTGCAGAGGATACTTAAACCGTGATCAAGGGTTGCGCAATCTACACAAGCCCCTAATCAATGATGTTGGAACAAATATGAACTTTTAAAGTAAACAAGTCAGACAACCTTGAGAATGATGACTTGTATCATATAAAGATGAGTATGCATTCATTTACAGGAGCCGGTGGTTATGCTGATAATGGAGTGGGTGGGGTATCGTGTACTGGACATGGGGAGTCCATCTTCAAGGTTGTACTAGCATTTCAAATCATCACATTAATGAAACAAGGTATGTATTTCCATCAAATAGTACTATTATTAATGATTCCTGCGCTGTAGAATTCTAACAAAGTCTCAGGATTATAATGCATACTTTCATATTTATACAATAATAAATTAATTTCTGGATCAATTTCACTTATTGAGAGCAAGAACATATACACAAGTCCATATTTACCTCTCACAGAATACGCTCACTATCGGTCGAGTTTATTATTCGGGAGGTTGCGAAATATGATTGCACTAGTTCGTAGTTCGTATAGGTACAGCCTAGGTCCCAATGAGAAATTCCCCATTGGCGATGTTCTCGTGATTTCTTCCAATACCACCCGGTTCATCACAATTCCTTCCGATATCACAAACTGTCTCATGACTTCCTCGGAGCTTCACCTAGACCACGAGGAACCTGTTCCGCTCATTAATTTTCATCGGGAGTACATCGTCGAGGCAAAAAATGCTCATTGGAACATAGGCTTACACGTTGCAATTTAAATTAATTAGAACCTACACACACCTTAAGAGCAGTTCTCTGAGAAAACCAAATTATTAAAGAAGGACTGCGGCACGCATAGTCACCGATTTTCCTGAAACTTTCAGGACTTAGTTGTATCCATGCACATACAAAGTATTGAGGTTCATTTTATTCCTAACACTTCCGGTTACCATGGTAACGGATGTTGAAGTTTTTGGTCAAAATCGGGTTAATTGAAGTAGAAAATTTTCCGTAAAACACGAGTTTTGTACTACCCTTGCTGGAAAACTGAATATATACAGAAAAAGTTAGTCTGCATTATTGAATAAAGATATTATCAGGTAAACGTAATGAACTATAGTCAAAATTTTACATTGACTAAATACTATTCAATGGTTGTTACAAAAGTAGGCACTTTCGCAGAATTTCATTTTTTTGAAAAATGTTAAAAACGGCAATTTTTAAAGTAATATAATCTTATAACGCAGCAAAATTAGACACAGTGGTGCATATTTTCTGAAAGACCTAACCTTGGTTTATCATATAATGAAATAAAATCGCTGGGCACTCCGGAAACTTTTTTTTAACAAAACACCAAATATGACCCAAAATATGTACTGTGTAAATTCTTGATTACCTCTCTTTCTAAGACAAGTTGCTATTATTTTTTAAATGTTATATTTACATTTATTTTCCCATGATTAAAACATTCTATGTTCGTAGTATTTCATTTTAATTTCAATTAAATTGCAAAAAATGACTTTCAAAGTTGTTGCCATGGCAACCATTTAGAAAAAATATCAAAAAATGTTTGTTTATTGGCTCGGAGTTGTCAAATATGCTTGAAAACATTCTAGTACCATTACTTTTTCTTGTTTATGGCAAAATACTACATATTCTTATTGATTTGTATCATTTATTAGGTTCACAATTTCTTCATAGAATGTATATACGCTTTATTAGGCCCCTACCTTCTGTCAGTCCATCCGTCAAAAATCTGGATCCTGACATAACTCGAACAGTTTCCAAGCTAGGTTTATGAAACTTGGTATGTAAGTGAGGGCCAATAAGGAGATTATGTACATCTAATTGATTTTTATTTTGTTGCTAATTCTGGTTGCTATGGATACGAAAACAGTGAAAATACTTCAAAATCTGGGATCCTGCCATAACGCATACAGTTTCCAAGCTAGGTTTATGAAACTTGGTATATGGAATTGAGTCTATAAGAATTTCATGTACACTCAAATATTTTTTATTTTGACAAAACATGTGGTTGCTATGGATACTGAAGTAGTTACATGACTATCTTGGTATAATCCAAAAATTATCAACGCTAGGGTGACAATTTATGGTGACTGTGTGCATTATGTGTGGTCAATGTTGAGATGGGGCCTATTAATTAATATTAATATTTGTTACCTCCTTTTAAGGTACTAGATGTCCTTATGGTTAGAATTTACTGAATAAACAAGAGATTCATCACAATCTAATATAATTGCCTTTATTAAGCATCATTCTAATGTTTACTTTTAGTGCCAAAGACATAATTCATAGCAGATACCATGGCAACCATTTGTGAAAAATGCCAAACATGTGTAATTGTATCTATCTGAAAGCCATTTTAGCTGCAGAATTACTATTATGATCATACTTATGCAGTCAAATGGTTTAAATGTAGTAGATTCCCATTTTCATAGACGAAAGGTTTTCCATGGTCCACATTAGCTATATTAATTTAGCTTTATCCGTTCAGCTTCTCAAGGAGATGCATTTTCATTATATAATCCTAATGCTACTACATGTATTACTGATAAATGGTATATTAAAGAAATAAAATAGTCATAATATAAAAATACAACAGAAACAGAATTTTATTTTATTAGAATAATTTCATCCAGTACACCTACATGAAATAATAAATGCGAAATTAGAAATGCCACACATGAGACAGTGACGAATAATACCCCAACAGCACCGTCTTGTTACAGAACCACATTTTCATTGTAGCTTAACAACTAAGTACAACTGGAACCATGCTGCTTAATCATCACATAAACCACTGTCCCCACTTTTGAACTTGAGCAGCATATTCAAATAAGCTACGCCTATACGGCAAGTTTCATCACAATATCTCATTCCTAAACTAATTATTGTCTAGAAAAGGATTTTCTGTTTTCAGTTTGTGACCTTGACTGTGACCTTGACCCCACCATCCCCACTTTCCAACTTGAGCGGCATATTTACGTAAACTACCAATACAGCAAGTTTTATCACAATATCTCATTCTTAACTTAAGTAATCATCTGGAATCTAAAAAGGGACAGGCCGGCAGACAGACAGACAAGTTTGAACACTTGTACTCAGTAGGGGTATAATTATTTGTCAATGCAAGTCATTCAATGGTGAAGTTGTTTGATTGGATATACAATGTACATGTATAAACTGAACTGTAAAATATGACATCTGAACATTAGGGTATAGCTTGAACAAATTAACATGATCCTCAACCTTTATTCGTGAATATATTTACAAGCAGAATATACATGTATCAAATGTCCGCAGAGATTTAGATTAGTGATTATAGTAGGCATTTATAATGTTCTCTGCATATTAAACATCAGACGCAATTAAATTATAGACAAGAAATCAACTAATAAATCATGCTGATAGAGGGGTTGAGGACTAAATCAATTTGTTTGTACTATAGTTCATTAAAATGGCCTATATAAAACCTTTGTTTAAACCAAACTCATTTATGTGACAGTTTTGAACCAATTCTGTTTCTCAAACAAATTATCAAAATCCAGCTGAGACTGGTGCATAAAAAGTTTAGTCAGTTGAATCATCTTATTAAAAGTTTCACTCAGATATAAACTTTTCATTAAGGTAATTCTAAACACTATATATATGTAAAATAACGGATGAACTTTTTCTGGTGAATTCAGTCATTAGTTCTTGAATAGATATGTAGTATGCGCTAGAATGGTGATCAAGTGTCCATGATCTATGTAGCCAAGAAGATATATCAAACTTAAAATCCGTTTTCGTGTATGATTTGGAGGTCTTGAAGTCTGGAAAACAAAAAGAAAAGGAAATTAAAACCTTGATAAAATGGAAACATACAATTCAAACTTACCTTTCCAAACAATGATTAATTAAAAGGTATTTTCAGGGAGGTAATAATCATAGCCATAACAGTTACTGAGTTAGACATGTATTATTTCTTATATACATCTCATTAAAATTAAGAAGTCCCATGTTTGTCAATGAGTTTGCTCCAAATTGTTCCAAAGAAGCATAGAACATCATAATTTTATGAGGTGAATTTAAAACTAAGACCAACAATGTTACAGTTAATTGAAAGGTTCAAAATGTTTGTTGAAGAAGAATGATAACAATCTTAGTCATGGATCTTTTGACAAAAGTGCTGTCCATTTCAAGTTATAAATCCCAATTGAAGAAAGAAACACATTTTATATGCAGACTACTAACATGGGTTCTAAACTAAGTTTAGTATTAATTTACATTATACTAATAAATGTACCTGTATTCTGTCAAAGAACATTTTCAAGTGCTAGTCTAGTCTCCTCAATCATAATCAGATACATGTACTTTGTAGTTCCAATTTC
Organism: Spisula solida; assembly: GCA_947247005.1. Classification (NCBI taxonomy): domain Eukaryota; kingdom Metazoa; phylum Mollusca; class Bivalvia; order Venerida; family Mactridae; genus Spisula; species Spisula solida. The sequence goes on along the minus strand of OX365945.1, from coordinate 23,411,930 downwards.
TGAAAATGAAAGTAAACAGACTCTGCAATGATGTATGTTTAGATGAAATATACAGAATAACAATAAATCATGAAAAGAACACCAGAACAGTTATAAACAGACCATAGCATAAGTGATTTTATAATATTGCAGCTGACATTACAAGTGGATGTTGGTGTTCCTTGGCAATATGTGTTCATAACGTCAGCATAATACTTGACCAATACTTATCTGAGGTTAGGGTGTTCTAGTTGTTTGAACAGAATCAAACCATTCAATGAGATAGAGTCACAGTACATTAGTATGTATACAGTTGAACCTCTATCAGTAGCCACTTGTATTAAACAGACACCCACTTTAAGCAGTCATACATTATTGGAAACTATTTTTTTTATCATAAACAAATAATTATGACTGGGATGTTTTGTTTCAAATTATATTCATATACTAATGCAGATCTAGTAATAGTTATGGCATATATGATTTGCATAATTATTTAAACACAACATAAACAAAGGGCACTTACCAGATAGATTGATCTGTTTGATGTATTTCACATCAGCATATTTCAGCACACACATTGGGAACTATAAACTGAAAGAAAGGAAACTACATTGTATTTGTCAGGTAAAATCATGCTTTTATTCCTGATAATATTCAATTTCATGGTCCCAATGTTGCAAACAAATGAAGCAAACACTTAGTGCAGAGCATTATTTTAATGTAAATATTATAAATACTAGCCTATTAATAGTGAAGCCGGGTACATGTAAACAGAGCTTTCGACAAGCGCCGGCGGTCAGTGATTTCAATGACTCATCAGGGATTCACCACAGGCTCTTTTTCTCAAACTGAACCAGTTTGAACAAGTTCAATGTTTAAAATAAGAAGACATTAATAACTGAATGACATGTAAACAAACACACAAATATTCATATGAAGTTTGATGACAATAGTACAATTACTTTTTAAGTTGCGGATGACATAAGAAAAATTTCTTCAAATTTCAAGGGCAACAACTCTGCAAATATTATTGGTCAAATCAGAATGAAATGTATAGGTACACAACAACACATGCTGAGTAATATTGATCAATATCTATGAAGTTCAATGACTGTAGCAATTACATTTCAAGTTACAGACAGCACAACATTTTGTGATGGAAGGACAATTAAATCCATACATGCCCCAAAATTATTTGGTGGGGGATGGGATAAAACTTTATGCCATGAACCCTTACAAGTATGGTATGAAATATATTTATAGTTTAAGGGGTTTAAATGACAACAAAAACTATTGTTGTATATGTGCAGACAAATAGAAAGATCTACCTGAAAACTGCAATATCCCAACTTCCAACTGAGGCAAGTCTTGAACTATCATGCCAATTTCAGTGCAGCTGTAATCTAGTAAACCCGCCTTGAATCTCTTCTTCTATGTTCATTATGTAGTGTAAGATTGTCAACCAAAAGTTATTAACACTCTGGACCGTTACAATTAGATAAAACACGAGTTCGTTCATTTATGTCTCTGACACCTACACTGTTTTCAGTCGTCTGTCAAAAGATCCGTCCCAGAAATGGCCCTTTCTCAGTGAAATACACAGTAATATACAATATAACATCTGCAACAGTTTTTCTCTGATGGTTCCTGTCTTAATCTTGATCAAAACAGATTGTTGCCACCCTATTAATACTGTAAATCCAAAGAATAGTTTGACTTTTTGAAACACAAGTCAAACGTCCGCCATTTTGAATTGAAGAGTTATTTTCGCAAGGGAGAGCACTCGGGACATCAATTTAGGCAAGAGACCACCAAATTACAGCAAATTTCTCAAAATTGTCAATTTTCTGGCTGGAGTTGTAGATTTGTTTTTAGAGTGCCCACAAATGTTTTTCTTTATACTTGTAGACTGACTCTATGCTCATTCACCTATATTAATGGCTATATTGAGTAATGCTGCGATTATTGTATAAATGCATGTAAAAAAGACCACAAAATCATGTTTTTTGCCTCAAAACCTCGAGTTTAACAGGCTATAAAAAAATTACTAAAGTATATATTTGTTTTCTTTTGCTATCAATTGTTAGGTTATTTATTTTAGTTTATGATTATAACTTTAAATATTTGTTGTTATAGCAATAGTTGGAAAAATAATTAATATTTCGAGAACAGGTCTCTTTTTCACGTTTTTTCACATTTTCCCAACTTTAAGACCGGTTGCTATGGAAACGGAGAGGAATTTCAAGAAACGGAAAAAATTTGAAATTAAAATATGGGGTCGGTCTACACAACTAACACATTTTTATCAAAATCTGAGAGATAGCGTGGCCAAAAAAATTTGGTGCTCTCAGAGAACTGCTCTTAATGGTGAAAAGCTAAAAAGGTAGTTTTCATGTAGTCGTATACGTACATATTCAGTTTTGCAACCTCCATAGTTTGTAAAACATGTCTTCATTTACGGATTTCGTTCACAAAAAATGACGGAGTGTTGTTTACGATATTATTTCAACTTTAGGTTTATCAGCACAGGAAGCGTCTGACAAGGCGTTGGCGGAAATGTCTGACCGTGTTCATGGATACGGAGGAGTTATCGTTCTTGATAGTGATGGTCAGCCTGTGACGTCATTCACAACGGAACGTATGGCCTGGGCTTGGGCAAGGGAGGGTACGTTACATCATGGTGTGAACCCAGGGGAGGATATGTTAGAATCCGTGGATCAAGACGAGAAACCTGCAACAAACTGATTCATTCTGTGATTCTCACTTAACGTAGTTTGTACAGTACAGATCGCTGGCACTTTCAACAACACTTGTTTACATGTATGTCGTTGTGTACGTCAGTGTTGTGTCGTTACTAATATTGCATGTACTAATACAGGTATCTTATACTAGTAATTGGACAAACACAGCGTAGGTATCTCCCTTCGCTCGACACTTCAAGAACTGTTGTGAACCATAAACATGGCTGGACCAATCAATGAACCAGAACACCCCCTGAAATACAACCAGTGCTTGACGCGGTACTTCACGGAAACAAGATTCGCATCTTATACACAAGCTAGTTATCACGTTTTTAAACTGAAATCTACAAATCCAAAGCGGACAGGTTTGTGTGGTTTCGGTGTATGCTATTTATTTGTTTTACCGTCAAGTGTTACCCAATAATCGGGACTTTCGCCTAGGTAATGCTTTTTACACGCCATGTTTCAGTTTGTGTTCTGTATGTTAGTCATTCAAACATAATGATGTTGGGTATCATTACAATAAAGGTAACGAATTCATGTTTGTCATATGCAGAATCTGGAACTGGTTGTAGTAGCGGTGTCCATGTCATCTGGGCATGTCGTGGTTGGGGAATCACAGACATTTCATCATATGCCAGCTTGCTTAACACTTCAAAGTCTTAGCCTATTTTAACAATGTTCCGTCCAACGCTACCAGATAATTGCACATATAGAAGCCTTTTTCTAAAAAACACATTTGTTTAACATTTATTGCTAGGTGGTCTTTAGACAAATGCATATTCAAACATGCGCTGTTTGCTGTTACGCATAAGTATGCATCTCTCTTTATTTATCGAATATTGTAGAATGTTTCGATGTTTACGCGGCTACCCTAGTTTCGGACACAACCCTAGATTGGGATACAAGAATAAATTCACATATGTATAATCATACTCGTATAACAGGATTACTTATGTTATGCCATCTACTAGTATATGTATTATGTACAATAACACATTCCCGCGAGTCCTTGAATCTCAGTTAGTTTTATCATTCTACGTAACTATACAGGGTGTAAGGAAAGTTTGTTGCTCGTTTCGTCAAGTATTCTTAACGAAACCAACTTTCCATACACCCTATTCTACTTTATTGTATTTAGCGAGTTCGTTGTTAGCATATTTTACTTCGTTATCAACATTCTGTACATCAGGGTACTGTTTAATTAAAGCACAAAACTGTATATACGAACATCGTGAATGTACGCTAAAGTTTTAATTCTAGATAACTCATTAACAACTGCAAAATGGTGACATTTTATGGTGTATAGGAGATCATTTATTAAACATTGATATTGAAGATTTTTGCGACAATTTATAACTGTTAAAGGATTATAAAGAATTTAAATTTGGCGTAACTTTAAGATTTTCGTAAGTGCTTTGATAAAACCGTACCCGGTATATTTTCTCATACATTGTTAACACTGAATATTATACAAATACACGTACAATGTAGACGTCCATACTATTTGTTTTATTTACAAATAAATATACGTACATGCACTTCAAATCTTTGTTTTGAATTCCTTCTATAGTACTAGTTCAATCAGATAATATTAAGTCAGACAGGGCAGGCTGCACCCCACTTAACCAGCCGAGCACAATGACCAACACACAACCGAACGAGTAAATGAACCGCCCGAGTCCCAACTGTCGAAAAGCTGAATGAGCTCATTTTAGCAATCAAAAAGATGAAAGCCTAATCTAAAACACACAATGGATTATAAATAGGAAGAACTTTGGATCACCTCCCCGTCACTACGTTACTATAGCGCTGTAGTATTACAGGGAACCAGACATGTGTGACATGGCTCCCAAAGGGGATGTTTCTCCCTTGTGTAATGTAATTCTGCCGGCGCAAAATGAAAAGCTTCCATTGAAACTATTTTTAAAAGGCATTCAGAAAACATAAAACATGACCGAATTAAAATAGTCATTATCCCTTATTTTCACCCAAATCTCCCTTAAATCCTGCTGAGGCAAATCTCCCTTAAATCCTGCTGAGGCAAATCTCCCTTAAATCCTGCTGAGGCAAATCTCCTTTACTTATTATATGAATAAATGACATGTAAAAAGACTGTGGAAACTTGAGCGATATGTAACTAAATTGAGATAAAGTATCGGATCGATTTATTGATTGGAACTTGCCAAAGTCACAAAGCAATCAGTTTTGTATGTTACTTAGTTGTTGCAACGCTTGCGCCTAGATTATTAACTCTAAAGCACTGACACTCGACCAGAGAAACAGTTACATAGATTATAGGCGACGGCAATTTATAGAGTTGTTTCTCTGGAACCAGTGAGCTAAAGTCGTGTTATGTTGCAAGCAATGACAACTTCTCTTGTGAATATATGGTGGAGGAGATAATGACTAGAGCAATTGTCACGGAGTACATGCAGGTGTGTCTGGAAGTTATGTTCTAATCACATAGAATACAGCCTGCCCGAAGACTATACTTTGTTCATTGATTTCTTCCGTGAGTCGTAAAATACTTGAGGATGGACTATAACTGTGTACCCTTTCAGTACACACATATCGCTGGCCTAGAAGAATAAGGTCGTAAGTATAAGACCCATACATACTCGAAATCCGCAGTACAATTAAAAGATGATATTAATCAGACCGGAAAGACAGCACTCATCTGAAAGAACAGAACACGAAATACTGAACAGCTACAAAATACGTACGACATCCCACTCTGACAGCCTGTCAGATTGAACGTTAATTTATAATGTCAGGCATTACATAATAAAATAGTATACCATATGCTCACAATAACAGTTCTGGAAATTGTCTTATAACGCCAAAAACCACTGGCGACACTAATTGCACCTGCTTATTGAAAATGACTGACCACTGCTACGAGAAACCATCTACAAAGGTATAACTGTACTACTAGTACCTTTCAGGATACCCCTAAGAATTCTCAAAAGAACTCGAAATCAGTCAGAATATGCTTTTTTAAAACAGTGCGTTTTTAGCGCTTTCTTGAATGACGGTAATGTTTTACTATATATATATCCGTCCGAGTGCTGTTGGCAGTTCCAGAGCTTCGGTGATGTAGCCGCGAAACATCGATCACCGTACGTGACAGTCATCATCATTGGTACAACTAGAAGAAAAGAGTCATTTTGTGACATAAGCTGTCTTTGTGTACATATATATATATATATATATTTCCAACATATTTCTGATGTACACAGGAGACTTTCCGTGCATTGCTTTGAAAAAATGAGTCAACACATTGCACGCCACTCTGTATTATACAGGTAACCAGTGAAGATCGTTCAGTACAAGAGTGATGTGATAGTAACGCGGTATCCGTGTGATGATGCGGGCATGGTATTTGTTCAGAATAGGTTTAGGGGAGCCGCAAAACAATAATCCAGTCTTGATGTTACTAAAGAATTGATGAGGGATTTTGTTGCATCAGCAGTCAAATATTGTCTGATTTGACCTATTTGTCGGATCTGCATGAAACAAGACCTGAAGACAGAGTTTACATGTTTATCCATATCCAAATGTGAATTTAACATGGCACCAAGGTTTCTCACCACCGATGATGGTCTGATCACAGCGTCCCAAACTTTAACCGTGATATTCTCGGCTGAAGGCCTACTGGTATTTCGTTTCGGTACAAACAGGATCACCTCTGTTTTGTCTGCGTTTAGTTTCAACAAAGTTTCCTTCATCCAGTGTAAAATATCCTTCAGACACGCTTCAATTCGTTGCAGTGATTCATCGCGTTAAACGCTATCTTCGGTTTGAATGCCATACACAACTAGGAGTCAGCAACGTAAAAAAAATGTTGCAGTTGATACTTCTGCAGATTGCACCCACTGGTTTTGTATACATGATGTAGTTCTTGGGACCAAGCACAGAACCCTGAAGTACCCTATAATTCATTAAGAGCATAGATTTATTTATATTTCATATTGTGTTATATTGGTGAGAGTTGTCTATCGTGTTTACCAATAATTATACCTTGACGCTGATTTTTTCCCTTAGACCATGGTCACCATTACTGATAATCAATATTGAAGCGTCTCAGATGTTTGGCGTCATGTGTAGATCTTCAGTGTACCAAGGACAAGAAGGTCTTCTTAAAAGTATGGTTTTGGATTTGAGGGGAGCATGATTGTCAATAATTGATGACAGTTCATGGTCGGTTATACCTCAACAAGTGCATCAACATCGGTAATGTGCAGCCCACTTTTCAAAATATCTGATGATTCAATGTATTTTTTTTATTCATTGACATCAATCGATTTTAGCTTTCTGAAATTCACGGTTTTTGTGAGGCTAACGTTAGCCTCTCAAATGTAGCATTGCCTATTTCTTAATACAAACTTAACGCCTTTAGGCTAAACAATGTGAATCCGCATTGAAGTAGTTCGAGAAACTGTCAACATTTTCGATACTGCTACATATAATTTTTCAAATATTTAAACTGATTAACAGCAGCATGTGTTAATTCTAAGATTAACAATTTTTATTATTGTCATAAGTGTTCGTTAGATCGATATTTTTGTAGATAATCACTCAACTATTTCGAACTTGTGGAGTGATTTCTTGATATAAAAATGTCTTTAAGTTTAAAACTAGCAAAAGGGCACCTATAGAATTTGTCATTTCAGTTCCAGTACATCATGTAGTATGGTCCGTTTTAAATACTAAAATATAAACAATGTTTTGTTCAACTAATTTTGAATCAATATAGCGAATACATGTAGTTATTATATACATTCTTTTTTTTCTAAACCATATCAGGTTCACTCTGACATGGTACAATGGTAGCTTTTGTTTAGCTATAATTATATGCAAGGTTTGATATGGGCGACACCAGCTCCGGACGGCAGTGTAAGGAATAGCGGTACGAAATGGGTACTAAAGCACAATAACAAATATAATAACAGAAATTTAACAACTTGGATTGTCTTTCGATTCTTGGTGAGTACTATTTACTGAATAGTTTCACGTGTTGTACAGTGCTATGCGAAATATAACACAATTTCTAGTGGTGTATGTGTCATTTCTAACCTCTTTCTAGTTCTTGGTTCTAAGACGAACCAGCGAGATATTCTGTCAGCATGCAGTGCCGTAGCCAGACGTAAATTTTAGCCGAGGCAGTCTAGGGGGTCTGGGGGAAGTTCTGGAGACCACATATATAAACCACCGAATACACTTTAAACATTGACATGTCCGCAAGAAAAGTGTGCGAGCTAGAAAAAATACCTTGCTTTTCTGAGCAGCACGCCAAAAACGTATTCTCTGTTTTGATAAGTAGGCTTTTCTCTGATAGATTTATTGGGCGAGTGTCCGTCTCTATTATTGTGTCTTTCCTTTTTTATTTTCATTTTTTGTTCTTTTCATTCACGGTGCTTCTTTCCTAATTTTATGACAGCATAACGTAAAAAGACCGTAAAAAGACTGGTGAAGGACCTACGTATGTATGCGTGGATTGGGATAGGTCCTAGGTCATAGGCGGACCCGGCGTACGCCCCCCCCCTAAAATCGCCAAAGTAAAGTCAATTCATTTGTTGTATCACACTAATTCACATATTTAAAGTCATTTTTGTTCTGCTTTCTGCGCGCACAGCGCGCAATTAACATTTGGTACTTTGATGCAAGCACATAAGGCGCGACATGCTCGAGGAGTGCTTGTCTAAGCATTAAAACTCACTAAAATCGAGGAGCTACCGGGGTGATTCGCCCCCCTGGACCCCCTAGCAGGACTTTGCCCTGCACCCACCAGCGGCCCCCTGGACCCCCAGCTCATTTTTCATTTCACGCCCCCCCCCCCAACACTAAATCCTGGAGCCGCCCCTGTAGGTATTGTGTAATAGCCAACTGATGAAAGCAACGCTTTTGGATGAGTGTTTAAGGTCCAAAAAGTATATAAATATACAATACCACCTCTACATATTGACTCTCCATAGATATAGTATACCATGGTCAAGGCGTTATCTAAGAGATAACAATTGTGGGCGTTTCTATTCGTCAGCGTTTTATAGAAACCCAGGTATGTGAATTAATTTTACTTGGCAAAGTTTTATCTTATAACCCATTGATGCTGGTGTTATGTACCCGCATAAACTGATACAACGTTGCAATATCAACATATTGCATGTTGATCATTTGCATGACATTATTGTCGTACGATCTTATGTTAAGAAATCTGAAAAACACGTAAACTAACCTATAAATCGGATCAGATAAATTCGGACAAATAGTGTTGTGTTTCTTATTCTAGCTAGAGAAGTCGAGAGGTCAGTTACAAGTCAAGTTGTAAGGGTGGGTTATTGCAGGGTCATTGTCTCAGGGACAATATGGAGAAGGATGTGAACGTTGAAGAACTTACAGTTGCAGTGAGGCAGCTTGTGGAAACGTTGGAAGATTTGTTGAAATATGGGAGGCACTCTGTTCAAGGTAGTCTGTTATCTTTATTTTCAAACAAGAACAACAGTATTATACAGTGGTCAGTTGACTCAGATACATTGAATTTTATACTTCTGGTTGGCCAAAACTGTTACTTTACTACCAAACAGTACTGTAGTACTTAACTTCCTCAACTATTTATGGTTGATGATCTGCTGATGTACAAGTAGTCACAGCAGACAACTTCTCTAAACAAGGTCATGATGGGATCGTGACCATTTAGCGAATGACTTTTAAGCAAATTGATGTCCATCATTACAACAAGACAGAACATATCCAATGTTAGCCAGTTATCAAATTTTAAAACATTTATATCCACTATGCAACACTTTGCCTGGTTAAGTGGTTATCAAAATCTCATTGCTACTTCCCTTGATCTCCTTTTATATGTCTTGTTTTACTAGTATCTGATTTCCATTTCACTGTCTCCTACTTATCTCCCTTGATTTACTTCCATTTCACAGTCTCCAACTTATCTCCCTTGATTTACTTCCTTTTCACTGTCTCCAACTTATCTCACTTGATTTACTTCCATTTCACTGTCTCCCACTTATCTCCCTTGATTACCTCCATTTCACTGTCTCCAACTTATCTCCCTTGATTTATTTCCATTTCACAGTCTCCAACTTATCTCCCTTGATTTACTTCCATTTTACAGTCTCCAACTGATCTCCCCTGATATACTTCCATTTCACAGTCTCCTACTTATCTCCCCTCATATACTTCCATTTCACAGTCTCCTACTTATCTCCCCTGATATACATCCATTTCACAGTCTCCAATTTATCTCCCTTGATTTACTTCCATTTCACAGTCTCCTACTTATCTCCCTTGATTTACTTCCATTTCACTGTCTCCCACTTATCTCCCTTGATTTACTTCCATTTCACTGCCTCCAACTTATCTGCCTTGATTTACTTCCATTTCACAGTCTCCAACTTATCTCCCTTGATTTACTTCCATTTCACAGTCTCCAACTTACCTGCCTTTATTTACTTCCTTTTCACTGTCTTCCACTTATCGCCCTTGATTTACTTCCATTTCACAGTCTCCAACTTATCTCCCTTGATTTACTTCCATTTTACTCTCTCCCACTTGTCTCTCTTGATTTACTTCCATTCCACTGCCTCCAACTTATCTCCCTTGATTTACTACCATTTCACAGTCTCCCACTTATCTGTATCACATTTGTAAATTTTCTTCAGAGTCTGTCAATGAATTTGTGAATGGGAAGATAGGCAAGATGTTTGGTATGTCTGTGGCATATGAGAAGTGTTTTAAAAGGTACATATATTGTTAATATCCTACTATTAAAACTCTGTCAATATTCGATCCTTATCTTCTGTTTTTCTCTGCCAGATTTGCCACTGACCTAGGACTTAGAGTAAAGAGGTAGGAATCCGTATGTGCAATCCTAGCTTTTTCCAAATTTACTGTTCGGTTATTTAACATGTCCCATGTACGACACCAAAACATACAAGACTATCTCTGGGTTACCAAGTAGTATATCAGTTCTTTAGTTGGGTGGGAAACACAGAGAAACATGTCAGAAATTACCAGATGCACTGGCCAAGAATCAAAACATGGTCCTCTTGATTTGTAGTCAAGAATGTTATCCACTCGACCACCATGCCACTCTGAGATGGGTTCTGTTCATATTTCTATATATATGTATGTATATAAAAGTTAATGTGAGAACATACATGTAATTTATTGTCTGTTTGTATTACACATACCGGTAATAGGATTGGAGCTAATACTAAAGAAAGTATGGAGAGCACCTTACACAGACATTCCAGAAATGCACAGCTTAGAGAAGTTAGCATGGAACTTCTGGATGTTGAGGTATGTTGATAAATAAGACTGAGATAAGACTAGGGCTGTCATCTATATAGAAGCGAAATTGATGCATCGAAGATATATTTTAGCTGATCAATTATCAATTTAAATTTTGAAATATCGTCACATAAGAAAATGCTTGGAATTATCCGTACTTGCCTTTTTTCCTGCTCAAAACACTTTCCTTGGTTAAATGGATCTTAACAAATTGTCAAAATGTGTCAAGTCTAAATTCTATACATTCAATGTAGAATGGCTAAATAAGTGAATCATGACTGATTGGCCCGTTATGGTACATCTACATGTGGAAATCTGTGTATCGTCGATACTTGTCTTCTGACATATCCGAATCGTTGATATGCCTTAATAAGTTAGATTGAACAATGACAGCTCTAGGTTCTACTGGACATGGTCTTCCTCAACAAGAATGGGGCATCTCCCTTCACTCGTAATTGGCATTTACAAATGAATTTGTACGTCATATTATTTACTAGGTTTAAAATTCACTTTGCTTGAATTTCATGAATGTTTTCTGTGTATGATTATATAGCAAGAATGGGACTCCTTTATGAAGGACATTGACAAGAATTTGGATGGTGAAAGCTGTGACACAGTCAAAGTTGGTGAGACTGGTCCCGTGAATATTTCACTTGTTGATGCAAGAACTGGTGAGGCAACCAGTCTGACAGATATGGTACCTGACAAGAAGACGCTAGTGCTGATCATGTTGAGACATTTTGCCTGACTTCCATGACGGAACCATATTGCTGACGTCATTCAGCGTCAGGTCGGTTGAAATTTTTTATACAGCACTTTGTAAATTTGGCTCTTTTTACATAGAATTACTCATATTTTATCAAGTTGTAAATTTGCTAAGTGACCAGAGGGACAGACTGAGAGAAAGCCCCTGAAGGGAGAGAGAGACATTAGATACAGGCATGTCTGGCGCTGCAGAAGTTCGCCTAGCTCTTATTTTGAATAGACAGCCTGGTTCTTTAATGTGCCCGGTGTACAGCACCGATACACAGCTTCCTGGCACTTCCAGACACTCGCAGACCATACGGCCAGATATAGCGGGAAATATTATAAATATTTCAGAATATGTCAAGTGCTGATGCCAGGGATTGAACCCACGACCTCTAGATTGACAGCCCAGTGCGTTACCACTGAGCTAAATCCGCTTAACATGCTTCGGTATTCAATTGGTATCATCGGTAGTCAGTGATTTCTATAAGTTAAGGCATGTATTTGTAGAAGAAAGCAAGTTTGTTTTATATATGAGCAAGCCTCTTCTTAAATACCTTGGCAACAGTTCAAAATTTTGAAATACTGAAAACTTCTTGTCAACATACTGAACGTGATGTTTTTCATATGAATTAAATAGTGGAATTATTTTTCAAAATACTGAAATCAGTATTTAGAATGAAAACTTGTATGTTTGAAAAAATATTTTTACCAGGACCGGGAGGATTTCAATATTTTGAAACCGGTTAATCGTTGCTTTGAAATCAAATCGAACCGGTTAATCGGCCGCCATATAGATTAAGGCATTTTCTTTTATGATGACCATATCAAGGTACGTTCAGCAGCAGAATTCATGTGTGTTTATTTTATCCGTCAAGGTATAAATTCCCAAGTAAGATTTGTAAGTTAAATATGATCATAATGGATTTATGTTACACATGTTACCCAATCCCACCCAGCTAGTTTGCTTGTTTCTGTGTCGATCAAAACATTCAGACATATTGCTGTCAAAGATACATTGTATACATGCAGTAACATACAATTTATTGGCATTGTAGGATATGTGTTATGTTTAGAACGATAAGCGGTTTTGCAAAATTGAAACCAGTTTCACCTTGTAATCAAATTGTATCCGATTAACCGAGTAGTCGTCCCGGTCCTAATTTTTACACCCTTAATAGAAGTTCTTTCTGTTGTATGTATATAGGATGAAATCAGTTCAGGAGATGGTTATGTTGTGGTTGTATCATTTGGTTTGAAGGATGGTGCTCAACTGTGGTTGGAAGACACAAAATGTCCATTTCCGATGGTCCTTGATACAGATAGACAGGTAAATCATTAGCATCTACACACCTGTATCAAACTGTATGCTTTGCTGATTAATTAAAATACAACATTAGTAACAGGGGTGGTATTCAATATTGATCTTATTTAATGGGAGAATAAGGATAGCCAATCATAACGCCTGTTACTTACCAAGAGTTAGATATGGTGTGATTTGATTGGTTATCCTTAAGTCAAAAGTGAGATCAATATTGAATTCCACCACAGATCTATAAATGATGAAGAAATGAAATACTCAGAAGGTCACAAAGAATGTAATACAGTCGACACTCGTTATGTCGACATTTTTGGGACCGTCATAATTATGTGGACATATCCGAACGTCGACACAATAGGTGGCAACAATTCTGACAAATTTCCTTACCCGTTGAAATTCATGATAACAAAGTCGTCAAGCCTTTCTGTCGGTGCTGTTGTTACATCAGTTAGAGCATGAACTAATACATATATGCGACTAAAATGCATAATATGGTGAAAGATCAAGTCTATCACACTTACAGTTATCACCAAATAGTTGACCAAGTGTTTACGTGAGGGTCGAGTTAAAAGCCTAACTTTGAAACAAGTACAGTACGGGATCAGCACTACAAGTATGGCTTTTAGCCCTTACCGGTTTCGCTTACGCAACATTTTAATTGTAAACAAAAGATTCAATCAACATGACAGACACCTGAAAGCAACGATGACATTTCTTATCTTTGTTTACAATGTAAAGTATATTCATTTAACTGTCGGAAAAACAACAAGCATGTTGAAATGATTGTTGAAGGCATACAAAAACGTATTTTGTTCACCTTCCCATAACCACTCTAGTTCAGCATATTTTTAAACTTCATACGCTGAAATAGGTAACAATATGTTTACAAACTTAGATTGAACATCATTCAATCATATTTGCAAACTGTAAACACATTAATTTTTAACAAACAATGGTTCAAAACAGAAGTATTTTCTTGGTCAATTAACAACTTTTCTATTTCAATAGTGTCGACCCGATGTCGCAAAATGACAATAAGGTGCGAACATACCATTTAGGCCAGAAAAGTCGTGTAGATATAAGCCGAGTGTCGACACAGGCATGTCGACTAAACCATAATATTTAAGATAGAATTTAGAGCAACCAAAATCGGGGATTTGAAAGTATGTCGACACAACCGAAGTGTCGATACAACCGATGTCGACACAACAAGTTTCAACTGTATTACAAAATGTCAAGGGGTGGTATTCAATATTGATCTTACTTAATTGGAGAATAAGGATAGCCAATCATACCGCCTGTTACTGACCAAGAGTTAAATATGTTGTGATCTGATTGGTTGCCCTTATCCTTAAAGGTGCTGCCTCACAGATTGGGCTAATTTTTTGTATATCTTGACTTTCCAACCTAACCAAGTATTGATGTAATAGAAAGCCACTGACGGTTGCTTTATGAAAGATTTGGCCCAAAAAAAACAATTTTAACCACTCTCGATGTCGCCCACTGAGTTTTTTTTTCTTGAAAAGTTTCCTTCCAACATGCTTTGTAAATAATGTTATTCACACGTGATCGGAACTGTAACATCAACAAACTACAGCGTAAACATCAGTGAGATATTTGGTTCGTTTTTCAATTCGTTTTCATCACATGCGAACAAATTTCAGGCAATTTAAGGAATAGTAGTGTAAATTATATAGGGTATTAATACCCTATAGAATTTTTGATGTAAAAATACAAGATAACTACAAAATGTCTAAGTTACTCAAGTTGTTTTATTTGTCAGTATGGTTAATTATGGGATATACAGTACAGGCAACTATACCAAAATTACGCGAATATTTGACAATTTTATTTTTGCAATTAACCAATATGTGAGGCAGTCCCTTTAAGACAAGTAAGATCAATACTGAATACCACCCCTGATAAGTTGAAAACTTGAGCAAACCACATAGTTATCCGCCCTTCATTCAAACTGAAACAGACATAATTATGCTTGTGATAGAGTTCTAGATAAATTATATAAAATACCTAGTTAATGCCTTTATTCCTGTATGATTGAAATGTGAATAAAATTGAGTATTCAATGTTTGTTTGTAGATATACCATGCTTTTGGTCTGAAAAGATCTGTATTGAAGGTAAGCTTCTTCTTATACCCTTGCTATTCTTAAAAGAATCATAATGTACACAATCAGTAACTCATATAACGTTCTGTCCTTTGTCATTCACCCTCCCCCCTCAACGCTCTCAGTGCTTTTGACTTTTCTATGGCCTCCCTAGATCAATGGTTAGCGTGCTTGTCGTCTTATCTGGCGATCCGAGTTAAAATCCGGGTGGAGGCACAAATAATATGCCCTCCATGTTTCAGCAGAAAGCTGACTGGTAAATAAAGGCTATGCTCAGCATTATTGTATGAACTGCATTTTGATTATGCAGGATTTTAATAGTAAGCTAGAAAATGAAATACAAGTAGTTTTCAAATGTTCTGCACATTTGCATACATTAAAGTTTTGTGTTTATATATATTTTAAGAAGTGTAGGTTTAAGCCTAGATATAAACTCTTCTACAGGTTTGGGGTGTTGAGTCGTTGGTATATTATGCTGAGGCTATGCATGCTGGAAAACCTTTACCTAAACCGTACGAAAATGTTCATGATGATACTCAACAGGTTAGTACTAAATTAGGAGATTATCTTTTTTGATTCTGACAAATTGTGGTTGCTATGACAACAGAAACTAACTAGAGCTGTCGCCATTCGGCAGACTAATATACCCCCGCCGGCAAAGGGCCATAATTCTGCCAAAATTCATCGCAGCCCAAATTCCTTTCTTCATGCACATCTGTATGTTGAGCAGACATGGAGTAATCGATTAAAGTAATCATGATGATTAATAATCGATTACTTTTTTCAAGTAATCATCATTAATCAGTAATCATGGATTTTTCTGATTAATGATTAATAATTTAATCGATTATTGATGAAAAAAAGGCTGTAATCATGATTACTTTACGATTACTTTATGATTACTTTGTGTTTATATATGAGAATGTTCAGCAGAAAATTTGTTTTCAGTAACAAAAACACAATGCTTGTAACTACCAAAACTAAATAGAATTAAATATATTTTTTAGTGAATTATCAGTCAATAATTCTTTAGTTATTTAATATTAATTAAGTCTATATATACATAACATGTAAAATAAATGTAAGCATGTACTAAGCTGTAAAAAGGCATTTTTGTGCAATAAAATATTTGTATATATAACAGATATCACATCATGTTTATAACATGACAGTGTGTTAGAAGATTAGGGCCTACACTTAATGCTATTGTTTGACAATTCTCACCTATTTAAATGTACCCCATTTCATACTCAAAGCTGCATGTATTTTGCCTGGGGCAAGATTTGTACTGTTAGTTAAAATAATTGATATGGGTGTCACACTATTGTTTAAGAAACACAACTGACAAGATCTGAACATACAGTTTATATTTAATTTAAAGTTTATTCTGCATGTCCATAAATATGTTTGGAAATAACGATCCTGTAGAGCAGGAAATCTCTGTATATTTGATGTCAGAATGTATTGACATTGACCCCATACACTACTGGAAGGATAATAGTGAAATATTTCCAACACTCGCAAGCGAGTTGAGTGGTTGTTCAGCATTGCAGGAAAGTTTTTTAGGCCAGAAAGCTGCAGGCTTAGTGAAAAACTTTTGAACGCCTGATGATGATTAAATGTAATAAGCATATTTGAACTTTATTCATGTAAGAGAACCATTTGTCTCTTGAACAATGCACCCACTAGATGAATATATCTTGTGTGTCTAATTGATATGTCTGTTTTGTATTAGATAGACACATTGTAACTGTTTAATAAACTTGTCATTTAACTTTGTTTTTGAAAAGTAATCGTTAATCATCTGATTACTTCAATTAACGATTAATAATTTAATCGATTAACAACAATTTGTCGGTTAATCGATTATTAATCGATTATCCAAAAATGTCTAAATAATCGATTAATAACCGATTACTTTTCAAAGTAATCGACTCCATGTCTGATGTTGAGGTTGTTGAAAGTTTGATCAAATTAATTTATATACTGGTTATAACCGTAATATGTATGTGTTTGTATGTATTTCAGATGGGTGGTGACTTCATACTTGACAGTGACCACCACGGTATTGTGAGGTTTTTGTATCCCAGTAAAACCAACAAGGATAGACCTAGCGTAGACTTGCTTCTGTCCGAATTGAAGGTATGTTGAAGAGTTTTAAATAAATGTTTTGTTGGCAATCAGTCATTCTTTTAGCCATTCGTCCCTTTGGCACAACAAGGTTGTATCTCTCTATATACTATATAGGGAGATACAACCTTGTTGCGCCAAAGGGACGAATTGTCAGTTTTTTGTATAAAATGGCAAGCTCAGGTAGGCATTTTTGTAGAAACTCGGGAAGGCAAGCTCTGCTTGAAGCTTGGGATTACAAGCTTTGGTTGCGTAGTCATTCAGTTTTACCTGCCAGATTGGCTAATGACCTCTGACTCCGAAGGAAGAGACAGTTGAAACAAGTATGTGTTATCCACTCAATCACCTGGGCAATATGATAAATACTTGAATGTGCTCAACATAATTCTACACTTTAAAAAAGAAGTAACATAAAAGCCTAATCCAACTATTATTTTGACATCATAAACTTCTTGAAATGTCTGAAAGGCACATTTTGCTTTAATTTTACCTTTAACATGTATTTCCAGAAAATTTCGTCATCGGAGAACTGAGAGAGGAAATGACACCTGGATGAAGACTGTTGTCAAAACTTCTTGGAGACAGTGGTTGGATAAATTGGTGGATGTTAAATCTCAATGTACTTAATGACGTTCTTATTTGTGTTGTCGATTATAATGTAATAATTTAATGTAAATATAATTGATGGTGAAACATTGGTCAATTAAATATTGTGTAAAATAGTTCTGTGTTTAGTGGTAAATCTTTTATGAACTGTCAATATAAAACTCAACATTTGAACATTGTAACCCTTTCCTAATATCTTTGTTCGGATGTTTATAAAATGCCATGAAACAAAGTCTCATTTTTGTGATTTACTGAGCAAGCCGAGATATTTCGACAAGCTTTTTCTAAATATTAATAAATTTTAAGTCCACCTGGTCAACAGTATTTTAGTCATATGGAGACTGCCCAGTAACATTATCCTGACATCCCCCCAAACAGCAGTTACTTGAAACTATCCTCAAATGCTGAGCATCCAACATGAAAAGGGTATATACCAGTACCATTTTGAACAACTTTCCTGTCTTGTGGCCCTAGAACAAACTTTACCTATACACCATTCTGTTCCTCAGGTGGATGCTCTAACCACTTGTTAATTAAAATAATACACCCTATTTATATAGTAGTGCCCTTTTCATGCGAACACACGTTTAAAGGCGCTTTACATAAAGTGTTGCAACAACAAGGGTGCAGGTGCATCCTCTACCACTGCAGATGCAGCATGATCTGACCAGAGGGAAACCCCTTGGCCATGGAGGATGGTCGACAACAATATCTGTTAAACTATATATATACACAACAACACTTGAAATTAAAACTTCATAAGTTTAATGGACGAACAAAATATGTGACAATGTTGAATAATGACTGATTCTGATCGGATATTGTAACATGTAACATTAGTGGCATAACAAAGAAGTGGACTGATCATGAATTAATACAAGTAGGCTGCAAATATACACCAAAGAAATCTTACAGGAAAAGCATGAAAAATGCCATGAGAACCAGTTTTTCAAACAAAGTCTTAAACTGATGAAACTTAATTACAGCAAACAAAAAATCCATGGAGCATAACTGAAAATGTCAATTATCATTCCTATAAATGTTCATGCCTGTAACTGAATACCTTGAGCGGTATAACACAGAAACAAGTTGATATGATACATGTATCTTTAACAGCCAAATTGTACTAAAATACAAACTTTTATGACCATTGCTTAGGTTCTGACAGAGGCAAAATATTCTAGTACATTAAACAGCTACTGCTAATTGTGCTACAATCAATTATTGTCATATATTTGCCATATTATGGAAGTAATAGGCAAGTCAATTTTGTCAAATTGTTAAAATTCAGCTGATGAAATTTCAACTGACTTTAGCATGGTCAATAGTTTAAACATTTTTCACAAAGTAACTTTAAAGCAGAGGTGCATATTCTTTCTAGAGCAACTAACCCAGGTTCATAGGACATAGGATTAATCATGCTGTTGCTACTGATAAACCAGGTTAACAAAACTAACACCATCTGACAGAAGGTGCATGCTACCAGCGTCCAGAATCCGATCAGCATTCGTTTTACTTGTATCATACAAGAATTGAACATCTTACATCATATTTAAATGTGAGTGTACATGTATATAATGACTGTTTAGTCATCCAGTAATCACTGTTATCTGAACGGACATCCATTCGCCCAATGACCTCTAGCACCTGCAAATATACATGATAGGAAAAACATTACATTATAAGGCAGTCAATGTATATCAATAAGTACAAAATGTATATTCAAGTTCACATACAACTAGAAGGGCTTTTGACATGTGGGGGAGATAAATTTAGCTATGGATTATAGTACAGAACATTTGACCTGGCCCTTATTAACCCCCCAAGTAATACAATACATCATAGCTTATCTTACCACATGAATAACATCTTCCATAACCCTCAAGTAATACAATACATCATAGCTTATCTTACACATGAATAACATCTTCCATAACCCTCAAGCAATACAATACACCATAGCTTATCTCACCACATGAATAACATCTTCCATAATCCCCCAAGTAATACAATACATCATAGCTTATCTTACCGCATGAATAACATCTTCCATAACCCCCCCCCCCCCCCAAGTAATACAATACATCATAGCTTATCTCACCACATGAATAACATCTTCCATAATCCCCCAAGTAATACAATACATCATAGCTTATCTTACCACATGAATAACCTCTTCCATAACCCCCCAAGTAATACAATACATCATAGCTTATCTTACCACAAGAATAACATCTGCCATAACCCCCAAGTAATACAATACATCATAGCTTATCTTACCACAAGAATAACATCTGCCATAACCCCCAAGTAATACAATACATCATAGCTTATCTTACCGCATGAATAACATCTTCCATAACCCCCCAAGTAATACAATACATCATAGCTTATCTTACCACATGAATAACATCTTCCATAACCACCAAAATACACATCTTCATCACCATCAATTTCATCTCCGTCATCAGAGTCAGACATTGAGAAACTGTTCTCACCATAACTATTCTCATCTTCTGATATCTCTATCTCAATAACTGCAGGAGGTACAGGTAAAGGTGGCTCTGGTTGTGCAACATTCCCGCCCCTGCCACGCCCTCTTCCACCACGGCCACGCCCTCTACCGCCGCGACCACGCCCTCTTGCAGCAGCCACTGGTTGTGGTTTGTTGGCATCATCAAATAATGCTTCTTCTCCTGCAGAACAATACAACTTAACAATCAACTAGTACAGTTTCTGATACAACTAGAGCTGTCACCATTCAGCAGACTAATATACCCCAGCCGGCAAAGGGCCATAATTCTGCCAAAATTCATTGCAGCGCAAATTCCTTTCTTCATGCACATCTATATGTTGAGGTTGTTCATTTGTGAAAGTTTGAGCAAAATCCTGCCAAAACTGTAGGAGTTGCATCCACAAGAATGTGAGCAGACTGACTGACTGACCGACAGACAAGCTGAATCCAGTATACCCCCCTTACAACTCGTTGTGCTGGGATATAATAACGTATTTTTCCCACAAAGGGACAATATTCTATAATTCATTCAACCTAAATTCCTGACAATATGCAAAATAAGACTTGGTACCAACAACATCTGGCCAGTAGTTAAGGAGAACAAGTGCGGACAAACTGTGTAACACCCAGACAGACATCGAGCACACAATCCATATATCTACCCCACAATATGTGGGAGATATAAATATAGCAAAGCATGGCCGTAACTAGGGGAGGTGCGTCAGGTGCGAACGCACCCCCCTATTTCACCAAAGGAGTCCTTTAAAAAAAATGTTGGTGAAATCTATAAACTTTGCAATTTTTCAACCTCGCTTCGCTCGCAAAATAACTTTGTTATCCAATCATATAGAATGAGTCTGTTGAATGCTGTTCATACCAATGCATTTTTTCTAGCTCGCTTCGTTCGCACATTGCCTTCACATTATGCAGCTTAGTGATTGGTATCACAAAATAACTTTTATCAGTGCATAAGAACGAGCTTGTGCGGTATGCAGCTCAGATAAATTGTGATTTGTTATAGCTCGCTTAGCCCGATTAGCAGTTAATGGTATCAAGGTAATAAACGAGTTTGTGTGGCATGCAGCTCAGATCATCAGTGCATTTTTTTCCTGCTCGCTTCGCTCGCTCAATAATTATATCAGTGAATAGTATTAAGTTGAGAACGAGGTTGTGTTTGCATTTTTTCTTGCTCGCTTCGCTCGTCGCTCAATAACTTTATCATTGAATAGTATCAAGTTGAGAACGAGGCTGTGTGACAAGCAGCTTACACCAACAGCGCATTTTTCGAGTTCGTGCACCCTGTCCCTAGGGTCGACAATGTATTTTACAACACTCTTGTGGGTACGGACCCGCAAGTAGTTCTACACCCCCTAGCAGTAGTGCATGGAAGCCAAACACCCTTCATCTAAACATCCTCATTACCTCTTCAAAACCTGATTTCAATTTACAAATTTATGTTTTAAATCGAATAAAAAACGATTTTGCACCCCCTTTTGAAAAATCCTAGTTACGGCCATGCAAAGTAACACAATCCAGGGTTCCCACAATTTTCTTATCATGAAATTCCCAACTTTTTCCCAACTTTTCAAGGTTTTCCTTGGCGAATTCCAGGTTCTCGGTTTGTCATACTCTAGACCGTTATCAATATTAGTTCAGGTCTAGTAGTGTTTGATTGACACAGGACCTGTTCTATAAAGTATGTCAACACCCTGATTGACAGAATATCTGTAAATTTACACAATTTCTGGAAATTTCTTAAAAGTTCAATCTGTAAATTTACAGAATAGAGGGCTAAAATCACAAGAAATTGCAGTTTCATTTAGTTTAATATTGAAAGTAATTCATTATTTAAGTCAGAAAAAGTGCTTCATTTTTCAAAATATTGACTCATTTTTGAAATTCAATAAAATGCATTTTATTTGACGTATTACATCTTAAAATATATCACTTCGATTTTCATAATCAGTCAATTTATAGATTACAATAAATACAAGAAATATCACTGAATCAGTGAATGTGATGAATACCCCAGATACTGCTTGACTCAGTCAATTAAATGTGCTCTGACAAACAACTAGACTAAGTACTGATTATCCATGCTAACGTTCAATGATCCAACCAATGGTAACAAATAAAGTGTAGACAAAATTTATGAGTGTAAAAAATAAGTCCCTTAAAATTAATCCTACAACATGTGGTGAGGATATGCACAACTAGACTTGGTAATGATCATTCATGCAAAGATTTGTTGAAATCCCACCATTGGTGACAGAGAAACAGTGCGGACAAACTTTATAAGTGTAAAAAACAAAGGGCCACAACCCCCTTACAATTAATACGACCAATGAGTGCCGAGGATATGCACAACTAGACTCGATACTGATCATTCAAGCGAAGTTTCAATGAAATCTGACCATTGGTAACAGAGAAATAGCGTGGACACACTTTAAGTGTAAAAAAAACAAAGGATCATAACTCCCTTAAAATTAATCCGACCAACTAGTGCCGAGGATATGCATAACTAGACTTGGTACTGATCAGTTATGCAAAGTTTCATTGAAATACGACCAATGGTTACAGTGAAATAGCCCGGACAAAATTTGCACGGACCAACCGACCAACCATCCTCAAGCATGACTCCAATATAGCCCCCATATACTGTGTATCTGGGTGTATAATAATTTTACAAATATTTGGTAACTTTACAGATGATCTGTACATGTCATGTAACACTTTCCTAAACCTGGAATAGTCATTAATGTTACAGGTCACACAAACCTTGATCTTTGACCTACTGACACCAAAATCAATAGGGATCGTTTACTGGTGGTTACCAACATCCATGTTAAGTGTCAAGTTCATAGGGCAAAGCGTTTTTGAGATATTGAATGGAAACCATTTGGTCTACAAACAGAAAGACCGAATGACAGACCGACTAGTGTTTCGTCCTCAAAGTAAAGTTTCTCAGCTTTGATGCTAACGTGAAGACTGTCAATGCCGTTGTATTCAATGTCAACGCTCATTATTATTATATAAACGACAGCTCATACAACGTTTGTTTTAAACTGAAGCCTATTTCTCGACGAAAACGAATGTTTACCAAAGATGCAGACAATTTGGAAAACAATTTGACGGGTGCCGTTTTAATAGGGAGCCAGTCGTTTCGTACACTGTACGTTTCGTATACTGTAAATTTCAGTTGTTTCGTACACTGTCGATCGGTCGTTTCGTATACTGTTGAAAATCGTCGGTTGTTTCGTACACTCCTATTGTATATATGGTGTTAATTGGTCAATTAATATATATTTGATCTATTATGCATGTAATTGTGTGTATATAGTTGTTATTCGCACGTATTGTCACGATGTATTTAAGTTTATTTCATGCTTTTATAGATATTATTTACTATGATTAAGGATGATTTTGAGCATTTAAATGACAAACTTTAATCTAACTTCCAAAATAAATCAAATAAATGGCCATATAGAATGTTAGTAGGGAATTATAAAATAGTTATAAAAAAATATTTTTAATAAAAACTGTATTGTAACTATTGAGTCATATACTGCATGTACATGTAAAACTCCACGATTTTAACATAGATGTTATATTTTAGCAAATAAGATGTTATATTTTAGCAAATAAGATGTTATATTTTAGCAAATAAGAGGTTATATTTTTTTGTAAATTAGCGACAGCTGCGAGTCATAACGTATTCATTGTGGCTATTAAGTATAGCATTTGTAAAAAGTCCCAAATGCTTATAATCGTATGTATGTAAGTTCATGAGCTAGAAGCATATAAAAACAGAATAATGTGTATTTATATTTTTTAAATTTATTTCATATATACATATATATTATACAACATATCAATTAAGAATGAATACAACACATCATTACAGTGTAAGAATGTTAGTCAGCATATCTGAAATAAAATTTCACATTTTACAAAGAGCAGGAAAAAAAATTAAATATGCAAAGCGACATTTTATACAGACCATAGAACACAATAAAATCACAGGCACATGGTTTCAAATTATCCTAGTGTACTATCTGAGTGTACCCTAAGTATAGGGGGTACTCTGAGATAAGTTGAAACCATGTGCCTACAAATTAAATATGAACATTTTATACAGAATGATATTTTAACCATTTTATCGTAACTAAAACATAAATGTTCAACTTTCACAAATTCCAACAGTACTCATAATTTGTACATCTAATATCAAAGACCATACAAATAACGAATATACTAACTAATATACATGTATGTATACTTGTAATGTTTGTTCACTAATTAGTTATTTTAAAACTATCATACATGTATGTAGACTAGTAAATAAGGATCAGGAAGAATGCTGAATGTACATTTTCTGTACTTTTAGATTTATCTATAGTTATAATTATTAACAAACTAACCCTTGTTTAATTTGTTCAATCAATTTCTATGAATTTTATATATTCAATTAATTAAGACTCGCGAACAACATATCTTATTATCGTACCAAACATACATTAATTACAATAATAGACCACTTATATATACAAATACAATAGAGGGTACGAAACAACCGACGATTTTCAACAGTATACGAAACGACCGATCGAGAGTGTACGAAACAACTGAAATTTACAGTGTACGAAACTACTAGTGTACGAAACGACTGTAATCCCCGTTTTAATAACACGCTATGATAACTACTATATGGTAGTAGTTTCGTACCCGAATATGTTCGTACTTAGTACTTTCGCACCTTTCCCGGTTTTTTCCCGACTTTGGCCAGTTTTGGATAAAATTCCCGACTTTTTACGACCGGGATTCGATTTAACCGATTTCCCGACTTTTTCCCGTTTTCCCGGCTCTGTGGGAACCCTGACAATCGCCACAATTTGTTGTTTTATACTTCACCTACAGACAAGCTAATCAAAGTCAAAATTTCATGTTGTCCAGAAAAAGCAAGAGCATTTATAAGAAAAAGAACTGCCTAAGCCTCAGCTGTCAAAAAGCTGAATGACCCAGTCTTAAGAATATTTTTTGAAAATACATGTTATGATGTACCAATTTTATTTGGGTTTAATGCCATTTGGCAACAATTCTTACCGGTAAGTTTTATATGGCTCTCGATTCACCTAACCAGTCAAGACAGTAACATTTAATGGACAATTTATCTATTCACTTACTCTTTCTTTCTTCCACCAATTCCTTTCTTTGTTGTTTCATATGGTCACTAAATTGTTCCACCATTTTTTCTATATAACTATCTAGCACTATAGAACGCATATGTGTTGTGATGTTACTACGGCATTGTGGACATTCTCTCTTCACCTTCATCCATTGGTTAATACACAATGAACAGAAAGCATGAGAACAATTCAATGAAGTAGCCTACAAAATTAAACAAACAAAATTTAAACATAAACAGGGGTGTCAACAGAGCCAAATTAAAAATCCTGAAAATCATATGCGGCTGACCATTTTTGACAAACTAGAGGCCGTCAACCATATTAAAGAAAATCCTTGAGAGCAGATATAATTGACCATCACTTTGCCATTTCTTGAGATATTTTCATCAAATAACTATTATTTTGGTCAGAAAGCATAACTCTTCAAGGATAGACAAATTCCGGAAAATTGACTCCCCTGTATAAAGCATCAATATAATTGCTTAACAGATACCACAGGAATTCGAAATTATATCACATGAATTATTGCTGGATGGATTTCGTCCATCTAGGTGAATTTTAATTACTACAGCTGGTAATATTTTAAATTAGATTGACCAGTATTTTTTAATTTTCATTGAATCTAGCACAAAGAAATTTTATCTGACAGAATATTTGTCATTGCCCACTGTACAATTATGACCTGTTTTAGTGCAGAGATATTAAGCTGAGCACGACCCTTACAGCAGGAATATATTACAAGGTTCTTGCATTGAATATGTAAATTTCTGCAAGCAAATCGTGAAATATCGGTCCTTTAGATTTGTGTAAGTATTACACCTTTTACACATTCGTAATACTTCCTGCTTATAAAAACATAAAACCCAGGTTAAATATTGCAGTGATATCAGCTGTTAAAATTATGCAAATAGAAGGTAAGAGGATCATGTTGATATCTCCCAACTATATACTAGTAACAGTATGAGAGCAAAACGTACATTACATATTTTGAAGTCAAAGTCTGAGTTTTAGTCTTAAAAAGTGTTTGTGAATAACGTCTCAGAGTCTGAATTCCCTTACCTTTACAAAAAGTTCATTACAAATACTGCATTGTAGTTCAGTCTCCATGAGCTGAGCAAAGTTAGAGAGGACATCTTCTTTTGCTCGTAAATACTCCACTTGCTCCTGTTCTTTCTCCAGTTTTGTATCTTTTAACTGACTTTCCAGTAATTTTTGCTCAGCTTCCTTGTTCTCTATCACCTAGTACAAGCAGATAAATCAGTATAATTTAGAAAGGTTTTGACACAAAAACATACATGTGTATGTCTACCAACAAAGAGCCAAACTCTAGCAAAAAGTCTTTATGTCTCCAAACAACTAGGCTCCGTACAAGTCATGAAAGTTTCGTTGAAATCAAACCTTTGCTTACTGAGAAATTTAATGGGGACAAAATTTGTACAATGAACCAATGGACAAACCAACTGAATAAATCATGACTCCAATATAGCCCCAATATACTTCAGGTCTGGGGGCATAATCATTAAGAGAACACTCAGATTTAATTCTGATAGAGTGTCGTTCTCTATATAAACCGATGTGTTGAAGAATGCTACCAAGTAGAGCTCTATTTAAACAATCCTTCAAACAGGAGTAAGAGATATAGAGCAGACATGAAAAGTGGACAGAGAGTAACCAGTAGATCACTATATGCCTACCTTCAGTGATACAAAAAATGTCTGTCAGGCATGGAAAATAAGGGACCAAATAGGATGATATCTTATTTACTCCAGCCTTACGATGGTTAACAAGGGTTCCATTTCTTGGAAGTAGGGGCTTTGACCCTTGAAATTTCCAAAACTTCACATTTTGACCCTTAAGATTTTGGTTTGAAGGGTCATTTTCTCTTAAAATCATGGGTACTTTGCCTATAAAATAGTAAAATTTAGTCATAAGTTTTAAAATGACTTCCGATTCAGAAGCTAGTGGAACCCCTGATAAATCTAGTTCCATACTGTGGATAAGAAGAACTAGTAAAGCAACCTTTTCTAGCTTTTGTTTCTGTAACATGAGTTCTTCGGACATCTTTTTATCTTTCTCACGTTCTGATTCCAGTTCCTTCTTCAGTTTGTCTTCTACATCTATCTTTTCTTGTAATAATGCTTAAATGATTGACAATAATTATATAATGACAAGAGGTCAAAGATGGCTCACCCAAGCAGCATGTCCTTATAAATACAAGTCATTAAGAATTGCAAGCAACACATAAGTCCCCTACCGGTTCGAAGCCATGACCCTTTAATTTATTTTCAATATTTCTGTTACCTTGGTGACCACTCTTTTTGTCTGAATCAAGCAATATTTAAATGTGCATAATCTCCCTTTTAGCACTTACCCACATACAAAGTTTCGTAAACCTAACTGGGAAACTCTTAGAGTTATGACAGGATCCAAATTTTAAAGTATTTTTACTATTTCCGCATCAATAGCAAGCACAATAACTGACTGACTGACCGACTTTTATGAAAATAGAATTGTTTGAAAACTAAGTTCATGAAGCATTTAATATGTTAAGTCAATGTTAACAAACTTACCTAGTCGTTCCTTTTCTAAACTTTCCATTAGAGTGGCTTCCTTCACATGAAGTTTGTCTTCAAACTCCTCTTTCATCTTGGCTTCCATTTCTACTTTCTCTTTAGCAAGTTCTTCCTGTATGTAGATAAGTATAAACTCTTACATATAACCAAAATCTAACATTGATATACAGATTGTTTTTCTTTTTCTAAACTGAAGCCAATCAAAACATAGCTTTCTTCTTGAAAAAATGCACTGATATTAAAATTTCAGAATCTTGAAACATGATCCAGTCCTAAAAATGTTTAATTGAAGTCTGGAGCTCCTAAATTGCTGTTCTTGACACTCCTAAGATAGGCTCTAGAAGTCCTAAAATGGTAATAGAATATTGACCCTTTACTGGTATCGAAGATCATGCTCCGAATAGAAGAAACTTATAAGAGGGTCAACTAAGAATCACATAGATCTGCAAAATGATTTTATTTTAACTTTGTGCTAGTGGTTTACTGAGGAGATTGGGAAGTTTAACATAAAACCATACAGAGTCCCATCCCTAGCAGTTGTTTTTGATGATTCTACATCACTTGAAAGAATATGAAAGACGACTAACAATGAATTCGACTAAAATTGGCTAAGTGGTTTAAAAGGAAATGTCATTGACATAAATTGATGACTGACACTGAAAATCTCAATATTTTACCAAGAGCATGAAGTGGCCTAGGCTGGTATTCACAAAGCATCTTAAGACAAAATTTAAATATTTAGACTTAAGTTAAAACAAGACTGCGTTCAATAAACGCTTATGCCCCCTGTGGAAGCCTTGTCCATAAATAAGTCTAAGTCCAAAATTAGGTCAAGGTGAAGGTCAAAATGGGGTCAGGTGATACAGGCGTGTAGAGAGTGTTCATATACAACATCCATGCAAGTTTGGAAGCTTTGTAGCAAGCCATAATGATGCTAGAAGAAACGGTCAATTTGGGTTAACCAGGACGGACGGACGAACGGACGGACAGGTGGATCACTATATGCCTCCCGATCTATCGATACGGGGGCATAAAAATGAGTTGCAAATATCTCCCAAGAAACTAATAATAACTTATGTTTTCTTTGTGATTATTGTAGCTCTTTACATTATGCTTCTGAACTATGTAAACATTTGATGATCTTGATTTTCCTGTTTAGCTGATACACATTAAGAAAATTCTACGTTTCCTTTTAGATGCTTCAGCAATACGACCCCTGAAGAGCTAATAAAATATAAACTGACCTGCTTCTTTTCTAACTCTTGTTTAAAACGTTCCTCTTTTTCTTTTAATCCCTCAACCATCTTCACCTGGTTCTCGCGTCGTAATTTTTCTTCCTTCAATTCTTGTGCCATCTCTTCCTTGGCAGAATCTTTCTCCTAAATACATACATAACAGTACTAATACTGTATAAGTGGATATTTGCGCATGTCCAAAAGTTAGTGAATTTATATTTCAGACATTTTGCATGCAGAAATCTTTTTTATTTCTCAGTAGAGGTTTTGAAAACCAAAATTTACACAAGAGGCTATGCTGGCGAATTTAGTTACCAACTTAATCATTTATAATTATATACTACATTTATAATAAGGTCAGAATAAATTCATTCCTAGGTTATTATCCCTGTCCCTACCCCATAATCAGTAATACAACTACCATTCCAGAAACGTTTCTAAACCAGAGGCTACAATACATTTAGAGATAGCAGATCCAATGACTGTTGAGCCGGCACAGGCTCTGACAAATAAATCAGATAAGAAATTTTATCAAACTGACTGCCTTTTAGAAGTCAAGCAGTAATGTACCGGCAGGTGGGCACCATAATGATGAACAAGTAATTAAGAATTGCAAGCAATACAGAAGTCCCCTACCGGTTTTAAGCCATTTTCAATGTTTCTGTTGCCATAGCAACCACAATTTTGGTTGGCATCAAAATATGTTTGGATGTGCATTATCCCCTTATTGCCCCCTATCCACAAACCAAGTTTCATAAACCTAGCTTGGAAACTGTTATGTCAGGATCCAGATTTTTTTAGGGAATGATGGATTGACTGACGGATGGCAACCTATAGTCCCCTCCGGTCAAAAACCGGTAGGGGACTAACTAGCACTCAAGTCAATCGCTGATTAGTGTATTCGAACTTTTATACACATGCTAAGTTACTCATGAGTACTGAGTATTTCAGGTATGTTACTCAAGTAAGTACGAGTAAAAGTACTGGAAATTTCACCCGAGTAATGAGTACTCGAAAATCAGTACTTTTACTCATAATACTTGAGTACAAGTAACATTAACTTACAAGAAGTAGTTGCTGCATTTCTTTCAATTTCGCCTCCATCTCTGCTAGCTGTTTAGCAGCTTTAGCATCCTGATCATCCAGTTTCTTCTTATACTTCTGGTACGGTGAGCCAGGATTCATCTTGACATTGTTATTAGATTTAGGACTATGACCATACTCTGGTTGTGAACTAGTCACTCTATTATCACTCGTTGGTTGTTGCTCTTTACTACAAGATGGCCTTACTACCTGTAACCACAAATTGTAACTAAATATCACCAGTATAACTCCAACGCGATAAATTGCAATACAAAAACAAACACAAAATCCGCTATATTTATCGTTTCTGAATATTTAGGAGCATGAAAACCTTACATGTTGTGCTTAATGTTTGGATGCTTTCATTGGTAAGTGTTACGGTCCTTGATTTTAATCCATAACAACAATATAGGCAATATTGTGTTTGTTTTTGTACTGCAATTTATCGCGTTGGAGTTATATATATAATGTTTGTATATGTTTATGATTTGATGACCATGTTTAAATCCCAAGTGTAAGCCTGCTGCCCAATTGGTGGGACATAACATTTGGGTGCTTAATTGTTCTGGCTACTATAAGAACATAGATTACACAACTGTTAGCACTTCAAAAATAAAGTCTTCAATTTAGCTTGTAACATCACAGTATATTTGGTATTGCTAAGAACGAGACAAAGCTGAGCAAACATGCAGATATTTGTCCCCAAGAATATGGTTATATTATGTTGTTATAAATCAAGCTACCTCAGCCTCATTTGCTTGAAGTTTAGCTCTTTTTTCCGACACTCCGTCCACAATGTCTTCATCTTTGCGTGCTCTCTTAATTTTCAGTCCAGTATAATACTTGTACAAGAATTCTGCAGGTTTATCAGGGCTTGTACGCACACCAAGTTGTACAATATCTCCCTCTTGTAGCTCATGTGCTTTCATAGGTTCCAGTTTGTTATCATTGACATACACTCCATTCAAACTCTGAAATGTCAAATTACATACATGTCAAGTTGTTTTGGTTATATACTACTATTAAATAGACAAGAGGGCCATGATGGCCCTGAATCGCTCACCTGAATCACCTTGCTCATGATATTTTTATATATGAAACTGTAGCCTCTTAAAGAAGACAAGTGCCCTAAATTTGAGAAAGGACCTTATAAGGATGCTACAGACCAAATTTTATGAAGATCCATCAAGCGGTTCAAGAGAAGAAGTCTTTTTAAAAAAATCTATATATCTCTTATGTAAAATTAAGGGAGGTAGGGGTGGGGGCCAATATTGACCCAGGGGTCATGAATTGAGTAATCTCGGTAAAGGTCAACCAGACAATGCTACTAGCAAAATATCTAAGCTCTATGCCTTGTGGTTCCAGAGAAGAAGATTTTATAAAGTTTTTCTATATATTTCTTATATAAAATTATGAGATGTCTGGGGTGGGGCCAATATTGACCTGGGGGTCACAATTTGAGCAATCTTGGTAGAGGTCCACGAAACAATGCTACATGCTAAATATCTAAGCTCTATGCCTTGTGGTTCAAGAGAAGAAGATTTTTTAAAGTTTTTTCTATATATCTCTTATACAAAATTAAGGGACCCCCGGGGCGGGGCCAATATTGACCAGGGGGTCATGATTTGAGCAATCTTGGTAAAGGACCACCAAGCAATGCTTCAAATTAAATATCTAAGCGCTATGCCTTGTGGTTTTTTAGAAGAAGATTTTTAAAGGTTTTGTTACCTGGTTGCCATGGTTGCATACCTGGTTGCCATGGCAACCAGAGTTCTAGATGGATCAACTTTTAAATATTTGAGCAATTTTTAAATCCCCCTATGTCAGGAACATCCAGGCAAAATTTCATCAATATTGGTCAAACGGTTTCAGAGGAGATGTCATTTGAAAGTGTGGACGGACGGACAGATGACGGAAGGTGAGTGATCACAATAGCTCACCTTGAACACTTCGTGCTCAGGTGAGCTAAAAAGTCATTAACACATTATCCTACAAAGTACTACAAACAGATGAAACAGGCGCAGGAAATGAACATGAATTTTTTAAGGCAAAAGATATCATACAGGGAAGGCAGCACTCAACTACAAATGTAACACAGCTGTGCACAAAAAACATATAAATAACACAGACCACAATTATGCGACACAATGCCCAACACATGACTGAATGAGAGAATGAACTGAAACAGAAAGTTTCAGCCGTCAAAATGTTGAAAGTGCAAGTCAAAAAGTAATAGTCGTATGTATTTATAATTTAATACTCAATACTACAATAGTTATATATGCACTACATGTAACACTAAGAGAAGGAATCAATGACATCGAATATAAAGTAACTGTAACATGTTGAGTAACAAAACTTACTCAACAAAACTAACTTTAATAATAATAATATATATATACAAGGATTGACATACCTTATTGTCAGTGATACTCCATTTTTCAGCTGAACTTTTCTTCATAATAGCATGACAACGAGATATCATAGTGGATAAAATACAAACTGTTACATCTGGATTTCTTCCTATTGTTACCTGTAGAATATAAAATAGATATATAGGGCGTTATTATTATAGGCTCTAATTAAGTGTCTGTAGATATACCAACAAAAACCTATGACAGCAATGATCTCAGGGTAAATGGTTATTTTTAGCAAATGTCTCATAATTTTATATAGCTGCAATTGAAAAAATAAATTTAGGCCTAATTTACATCTGGGTTCTTACTGCCAAAAACCATGTCCACCAAAATAAAAAGTAAATAAAATTTGTTCAAAGTTTATTAACCCACAAAATGTTTGTCCACCTTCACATGGTTATTAGCATAATATTCATTCAACAGTTGAACTACAAATTGAAATAGGCGATTTGTCAATAAATTCCGAAAATACCCAATTATTTGATCTTGTGATCCAAGTTCAAGAATATCAACAATTATTGAAGTAAAAAATATCTCTCGTAAATCATTTAAAACCATTTCCTAGCATTACAAAAACTTTGAAAAACACTTTAAACTTTTTTCATCAATTTGATTCATAGTATTTTGGGCATTAATTTGTGAAAAAAGTAACCAGTGCGACCGAGAGAAAGTCTTTTCACCGAAATTACATGTACCCAACAAACGCCCTGCTGTGTGCGCAACATATAGCCCCTTGTAATGTTGTCAGGAGTTTTCGAGGAAGTAGTTATAATATTCAAATTTTTATTATATTCTGACTTCACGGAATCTTCTATTTTGTGCCGGTGTGCAATTTTTATATGTTAAGGTCAAACATAAATTGATAAAAGGTTAGGGCAGAGACCATAGATACATGTATAATCTCAGGTTAGGGCTAGATCAGTAGATGTGTATTTTAATTTTGGCAGTGGCTAGCCGTCCGGCACCGGACGACTAGACAGTGAAATTAGTTGTCCGGCAAACGCTATGTGTATTGGCTAGGGAACTGTCATTCTATTTCTAAGCATTAGGCATTCGGAATTAAGTTATTTTCTTGTGACAAGTATCACGTATGTTTCTACCTTATAATAAACTATGAATTCGGCAAGACATTTACTGTGACATTGGAATAAATTATATTATATATAATTAAATACAAGTTCTTTAACAAGGCGTATTCAGTATTACCCAAGTTCTTTACCTTTGTGAATAATACTGAATATAGTGCTATTAAAGGGAGATAGTTGTGAATATTATAAATGACAGTTGACGATTGCCCGGGTGCTGTAATTTTGCACAATGAAAAGCGCTTCAATTGAAATAACATAACAATGAAAAACACTTCAATTGAAATAACATAACATATTTTAAATTACAACTTAATATTGTATTAAATGTTGCATGTTATTTTTGAGGTAATTTCCGTAAAGTAGGATCACAGAACACATAATCAGGCCTTGACACTAACTATTTTGGGCACTGCTCCGACAGGGCAAAAGCGCCAAATTTGTAAATAGGACAGTTACTGGTCCTCCAGAATTTTCACTGGTCCTTCTGGATTTTCACTGGTCTCGGACCAGCGGACCAGTGTTAGTGTCGAGCCCTGATAATAATAAAATTTAAGTCACATGGGTACGAACTGTTTTGAGTACGAATACTTAAAATAACAAAAATGACAGAAATCTACACGACATAGATTGCATACCTCCTCTTTTTGATCAAGCTGAATGAGTTTATATTTCTTGTGCCCTTCTCCCACTCGTTTTAAACAATGCATTCTTGAACACATCTTCATTGGATGATTCCATAGAATTTTGGAACTTCCCGAATTCTACTGTTATTGTGAATTACGTCATCAATTTTGGGGTTAAGAATAAAAGTCAAACCATCCGTCAGCTAGTCCGGAAGAACGGGGTGTCTTACACCACGCATGTTAATTAAATGTATATGACACTCTATATTAACGTGCTTACACATAAGAAATGAATTGATTCCTTAAGAAATGAAACTAGCGATAAGAAATGAAACTATAACTCAAAAACCAAACCAAAATATAAAGTTTGAATGCTTTAAAATGATAAATAATAGTATTTCGGGTTTATTATGTGAATTTCAGTACAATTGGATCGAAAAAACATCACTTATGACCAAGTGTTTGATAAAATACATGCATTACCTCCCTTTCAATAAGAAATGAAGATTGTATTACCTCCCTTCCATTAAGAAATGAAATTCAAACAGTATACATAATTTCATACTCAACTAGCGGTGAGATCTTCCAGGCACGGCATATGATTATCGATATCAAAACAGAAAAACAAATCTAGTTTCCTATTACAAACACAAACAGACAAAGACATAATTGTGACTAATTACCAAAGTTCTTTCTTTGTGAACGCGTCGGCTGGTTCTAATAGTGATCAAAGTGCCAAAATCATGTTTTGAAGAAAATGAGGGTTGAACATTTGACTTTGTCAAATATCTTTATGTCAAACGATTTTAAAATTTAAAAAACGTAGATATAGTACTATGGCTTCATTCTTTCCATTGCATTCTGTCTTAAAATTGACGTAGAAACGTCTGTTTTGAAAAAGTGTGTTATCCCGAATTTGGACATTGAGCAACTTTTGCATTTGGTAGTTGCACACCTGGAGTTTGGACAAAATATTACCGAAATAACGCGGTTTCATTGGTTGATCTGGATATTGGATAATATAAGAACGACTTACTAGAGGACAATGAGCAACTTAATATTAAACATTTCAGTTAATCACATGACAAAATAAAGGACGGCAATTGGTCAACTTTATTTATTTTAGTTTAAGTTGCTCTTAGAGTAACCAATCTCCAGGACATTCAGCAACATGCACGCTACGAAGTGTTTCAAATACTGGACTTTGAGCAAAACATTACTGACAAAAAGCACTTTGCACTTGAAATTATGACATAATGTTTTCACAGGACATTGAGCAATGTCAAATTAGACAGAAAATGCAAAAAACTCATTTTTGAAAAAAATGGACATTGGAGACTATTATAGCCAGCCGACGATTACTGTATATAATTGTATATTCCCTCAATCAAATCAGTCTTCTAGTATATACGTATGCTATCAGAAGTTTCAATGTTCAAAATCATTAATCAATTATTTGTGTTAATTGGATTAATTTGTCTGCTTCTTCATTATTTTTTTAATTTTAAAAATAATTTCATTAAAATTGTCTGTTTATCGATTAACTTAATTATTTGTTAGTCGAGTCTGCATTTTTTGTTTTACGGGTTTTAATTAATTATATTAATGATTAATTAATTGCCTGTTGCAATTATTTGTGTATTATTTACAAAAAAATTATTGTAAGTCTATTTTTACGGTTTTAATTAATTATTTGAGAAATTTAATTAATTTAATTGTCTGTTGCAATAATTATTTGTATCTCATTTACCAATTTTTGGTTTCACCGTTTATAAGTGTATATTTTTCCGAGTTCTGATATTTTTCAAAATGAAGGAGACAAAATATCCTTGTTCAAGTTGTATTAAGGACTGTGTGAGTCAAACAATTTGGTGCACACCGTGCAAAAGTTGGGTGCATCGTACATGCTGTAAGTTGACAGAAGTAGACTTTGACTTTTGCTGACTCGGCCACTTGTCGTTCTTTACGTTTTTTTTCGTTTCTAACGCAACGCTTCACTTTATTTCTCGCCTTGCAGTATTCCCTATGAGCTTCTACAGTTTGTTTCTCCATATAACGTTCCCACAATCTATGTTTACGCTTGAGTCTTTATTTAATGGAGTATTCCCTTTGGTATTACGTGGCCTTTTAACCGGTATGTGCCTTCCTATTGATTCACTCATTTTATTCTAGCATAGTAACTGAATCACTATCGCCAAGTTCCTGCAACCAATGAATATCTAATTCAGCACGCATCGCAGAGTAATCTCCCTTGTAATAATTTGGGGTTTCACAGTAATTTTCTCCAACGAAAATGCACAGTTATACTTAAATTCAACAACACAGTGATCACTCGAGCCAACTGGCTCCAGGTAAGACAATTCGGATATGTTATGTTGATCATTCACTAGTATTAAGTCCAGCAATGAAGACCGTTGACCATGGCTATGTCTAGTATTAGAATCAACAACCTGGTGTAAATAGTTATCGCGTACACACTCAAGAAATTCACCACTGAAACCATCTGTATAAGTCCACGATGACCAGTTAATGTCTAGAAAGTTAAAATCACCAGTTATTATTACATGCTCCTCTCTCATCTCACAAGCTTTAGATAATAAGTCTAAAACAGCTCTAGAATTTAAATCATTTGATGAGGGACTTCTATAAACACACCCACATAGGATTTATTCAGTTTTGTTAATTGAGATTTTCACCCATACGCTTTCATCAAATTCAGTATCTATGTTCACCTCAACTGGTGAAAATGAGTTTTTAACATATATGAGTGTCCCTCTTTTCGCGTTTGTTGGAAAGTTGCTTGGAAACAATTCATAACCGTTCAGATTTAACTCGGCCTTGTTGATGTCATAACGCACATTTTTTGGTAATACTTCAGTTACAGAAATAATATCTGGACACTAACTTTCATCACATAAAATCTGTCTTTAAACTCCTCACGTTTGTTTATAAAACTATCTGCATTTGTATAAATACAGTTCAAACTCTGAACGGATTGAAAAGAACTAGAACAGTTCAACACATTTACATTGTTGGGGCTTTTAGTGTCACTTACATGCCCTCTGTGTACACTCTCAACTTTACTTTTATTACTTTCCTCTCCCAGGGAGGGCCGCGAACCACATATTTGAATTATTGATCCAATTGTACTGAAATTCACATAATAAACCCGAAATACTATCATTTATCATTTTAAAGCATACAAACTCTATATTTTGGTTTGGTTTTTGAGTTATAGTTTCATTTCTTATAGCTAGTTGCTGTTGTTCATGTACTTCCATCCAGTAGTTGTTGGAGCACTCCATCCACCATATGCAGAGGATGAATATTTAATTTTCTTCACAATTAACACATTCTGTACAAACAATCAAAGCATAAGTCTTTTCTGGTGTATATTTACGGGAACAAAGTAATACGTACTTGTTCAAATACGCGTGCGGCCTATAATTTGATATCTTGATCAATACATATGCAACCCTTAGCTAGTTTCATTTCTTAAGAAATGAATTCATTTCTTATGTGTAAGACACCGGGAAGAACGTACTTTATACATATCCTGCGCATGCGCGGTGTCAACTTCCTTTTCCCTGTGTTTCTGAAAATTGCACAAGCACGTGTAAGTTGCTCTGTTATTATTGCGTATATTTCAAGTATCATATGAAATTAAGGTCACATATTAGTGTCTAGCGACAAATATATATATTTCCTTCGTTTTGCTTTATCAATCCATTTCCTACATTGGCTTTTATTCGAGCGATTGATGTTTGATGGAATAGAGTAAGTCGTGAAATCTGGTGACATTTCTAAATACATTTCAGTGACATTAGCTGAAGATTTTGTTCATATTGACGAATTGCCTTACATTGTCTGTCATATATTATCTAAGCATCCATTTCTAACATCAGTTATATTAGTAGCACCGCCCAACACAGGTGCGGTGCCTGAGAAAAGCAATTGTGACTTGCTTTCTCAATCTATTTTTCTAATTTTCAGTAAATCATGCAGATTTTCATTCATGGAACCGAGACCCATGTGGTCCAAGTCTCTGGGACCGAGACAGTAGAAGATGTCAAGGTTAGTATTGACTGATGTCGCTATGTTTGTATTTATTTTATAGAATGTCGATCCTTATTTTGCACTTCATTTCCTTGTGTTTTAGTGTTCGAAATAATTTACATATCGTTTGTTAATTGAGGTTAGGAGTAAGCGGACAAAAAAACTCAATTGATCAGTAATTTAGATCAATCATCAGATTGATTATCTGATTTAATTGCATTGTGCAATTTGTGGCTTAACCTGGCTTTTGTTTGTCCTGTAGCCTAGGTATTTATTACTATTAGGAAAAAATGTTCTAGCTAATTTATGTTTTATGTCCAGTTTATAACAGCATAATTTCTATATAGAGTATTTTATGGTGTACTCCGGAAGTTCAAGAAAGAATGTACTTAGAAAGAGGTCTTGCTTCTCTTAGTAATTTAACGATTGTGGACGTGATCAATCATGATGAATCATCGAGTATACTGGATCATCGTTTATTGTCTTTGTTACTATAAACCATTCTCGTTCACCAGTGATATCACACTCTGGTTCAAAACGATATTTGTCTCGGGTGTTTTCCTGTCATCGTCCAATCAAAAGTCTGATTGGACGATAGACGGAATCACCAGATGTCTACGAAATGAGCTATTTTTAGGTTTGCACCAGGAATGAAGGGAATTGAATCAGGGGGTAGTCTGGTAACTTGACTAACCACTGATGTATGAGTATGCTATAAACTAGTACTACTAGGTATTTATTACTATTAGGAAAAAATGTTCTAGCTAATTTATGTTTT
The DNA here is from genome assembly GCA_947247005.1 of Spisula solida. Classification (NCBI taxonomy): domain Eukaryota; kingdom Metazoa; phylum Mollusca; class Bivalvia; order Venerida; family Mactridae; genus Spisula; species Spisula solida. The sequence continues at coordinate 23,372,412 of OX365945.1, read as the reverse complement.
ATGTCCAGTTTATAACAGCATAATTTCTATATAGAGTATTTTATGGTGTACTCCGGAAGTTCAAGAAAGAATGTACTTAGAAAGAGGTCTTGCTTCTCTTAGTAATTTAACGATTGTGGACGTGATCAATCATGATGAATCATCGAGTATACTGGATCATCGTTTATTGTCTTTGTTACTATAAACCATTCTCGTTCACCAGTGATATCACACTCTGGTTCAAAACGATATTTGTCTCGGGTGTTTTCCTGTCATCGTCCAATCAAAAGTCTGATTGGACGATAGACGGAATCACCAGATGTCTACGAAATGAGCTATTTTTAGGTTTGCACCAGGAATGAAGGGAATTGAATCAGGGGGTAGTCTGGTAACTTGACTAACCACTGATGTATGAGTATGCTATAAACTAGTACTAGTTAGTAACTTCCAGTTTATGCTGGATTACTTTTATGGTGCTTCATCTCTTCTTATAATAATATTTTTGTGATAATAAGGATGTTTCATTTTTGTTGCAAACTTTTACTGTAAGATTAGCATATAATATGTAATAATTTTATTATTCTAGGCATTGATCGCTGAGAAAGAGGGTTATTCTGCTGAAGACCAGGTGATACTATGTGGTGGCAAACCACTAGACTCTGGCCTTTTGGTCAACCTTTGTGAAGACATGACCACCCTTGAGGTCAACATCCGTATGTTGGGAGGTAAGAAAAATGTACCACTGTATTTTTAGCATGATATAGTCCAGAGAATTTGACACAACTCTCAACCTTCGATAAGCATAATTTAACAGCTGATATATTGTTTATAATCCTAGTTGTATGTTTTCGTAAGCCAGAAGTATCATGAAAACGCTCAATATGCCATACTAACACAATTCTAAAGACCGATGTTGGATGATTTGCTCGCAGAAATTTATCTATTCAATGCAAGAAACTAATAATATATTCATGCATAAAGGTCAGGATCAAGCTGAATCCTCTGTGCTATATTAATTTATTGGCTTTTAAAAAATCTTATTTATCTATTCTGGGTTTTAAATTGAATTGTTGACATTGTATTACAAATGTTGTTTAATGGAAATGGGACTTTCCTAAAAGTTTCACTGTGTCAGTATGAATGTAATATTCAAATTATGATTTGAAGACTCATTATCACTGACACTTTTTTCACTCTACAGGTAAAGTCCACGGCTCTCTGGCTCGTGCTGGTAAAGTAAAGGGACAGACCCCAAAGGTAAATAATGCAATGATTGTCTTAACAAGAAAATTATGTTGAATAATTAGTATGGACTGTTCTTTAACAATAACAAGCTTGGCAGTGTTGCATCTATACAATTTAAAAACTTGGTGAAAAAAACCCACTGATTTTACTGTCAAAATATAAATATACAAATTTACCTTATTATGTATTTGATTATCATTATCTGAACTCCCTGGGCAGTAGCATCCATGATGACGCTGGGTTGTATTGTAAGAACACCCTGGTCCCGTGACAGGCAGCCGGCGGTGTCTGTGAAGTGTTCAGGCTCTTAATTCAAATGCAAATAATTTTCATCTGATCGTCTCCGAAGTTGGTTACAATGTTTATTGCCATGATATTTGGTCACATTCAATTTTCAAACAAATCCCTGTGGCACACCTTGATTAACCCAAAAATAGAGAAAATGGACAGATTATCAAATATTCAAGATGTTAGTGTCTGGTCACAACTCACATGAGCATATTTTGTGACAGTGTAATTTGGCCTATTTTGTTTTCTAATATTCATTAATGAGGTAAATGATACTAGCCTGTTGTCATTCATTGTTATTGAAGTTGTTGAGAAATACAGCTTATATTTGTGTTGGCAGGTTGACAAACAAGAAAAGAAAAAGAAGAAGACCGGTCGTGCTAAGAGACGCATGCAATACAACAGACGTTACGTGAATGTTGTACAAGGGTTCGGCAGAAGGAAGGGACCGAATGCCAACTCATAATTATTATGCTTGTACATAGACATTCTAAATAAATAAATGTGAAGCAAGTTTCCAGCATTGTTGATACTTAAAGATGTACTATGTCTATCTGAACAAGTTACAACAAAATATATTCAATACTGTTAGTGATCTCATTAGCTATAACATTTATAATTGGAACCATTGTGGCAAAATGGCAGCTGACAATATCTCTCTGTCACATTTATATGACAAAACTAACAAATATTAATTTTGATGTATAAACCTTGATGAAGGCTCAAGTGTTAAGCCAAAACGTCGTAATAATAAAAAGATAAACACCTCCGTTGTTTAGTCGTGTGGTTCCACTTCTTTATTTATTGTACTCAAATATTAATTTTGTAAAATAGAAGATTTTATAATTAATTGAAGTTGTCATATAATAAAGCGACAGATATTTTCAGTTTCAATTTTATCATGAGGTTCCAATTGCGATGTTTTATACAAAGCAGTTAGAAAAGGACTTAAAAAAATAGTTGTTACTATTCAGATTGACAAAGTATATCTTTAAAATCATGTTCTTGATGCAATTCTATTGAATTAGTTTGGATTACATTACGACTTGTTGGAAAGCTTATACAGGTTATGCACGCTAACAAGGGTATTAAACGGGTTCTACAAATCTGGATATTAATTTACTCGAAAGAATTAATTCTTCTGCAGAAAGTTATATGGGTGCAAAAATCAAAGAATGCACATAACAGCATGATACTACAAGTAATGATGTCATAATAATGGTCTTAGTCAGTTAGTGCTGTGTTTTACAAAGAACACTTGAGTCAGATGCCTTAATCACTTGCTCCCCACTGCTATTGGTTTGAAGCTGCAAAGTAGAAAAGAGGACTTTCAATATAATACAATCCTTGCAACTATTTGCTTAATTTACCGAATTTCAAGGCAGGTTGTTTAGTACCATAGCACTTCGAAATACGAGGGATGATCAACAACTATACAAAAAAACGTAAATCTGACCAAAATATTGCTGAAACTCGGTCATATCAGTGTAGCAATACCATGTGACTTTTGGCTACAGTTACAAGAAGAAATGTGCAAACATTGGAAAATAGAATAGCCTTAGGTATTTTATTTCTTCATCGATTTCTATTAAATATATGCCACGCTAAGGGGAAACTATTTGCTTTCCATGAAATATAAGATCTTTTTCAGCAGCTTTACCGATTTCTCCATTACCCTGTGAAAGCAACACGTTCCAGGGTAATGGAAAAAATGGCACAGCCGCTGAGAGATTTTATATTTCATGGAAAGCAAATAATGTTCCCCTTGGCGTGGCGTATGTTTCATAGAAATTGATGAAGAAATGAAATTCTTATGGCTACATTTGTGTTCAAATGTTTACAAATTTCTACTTGGAACTGTAGCCAAACACCATGTGGTATTGCTACACTGCATATGATAGATTCGCATAGTACAAAATTAAATTTATAAATATAAGACATTGAATGCAAGGAAAAAAATTAACTTGTAACTTTGGCTATGCAGGCCCAACATTGTCACGTGACAACATAATTACTCTTTGGCATAATTCATGGTTCATGATGACACATTAAAATAATTCCCCCAAATATGGTCATACACATGCTGAACAAGATGCTCAGTAACTCTATATAGTTTTATACACATATCAACCAGAAATAAAAATTTCCAGTCTTTGCAACGAATAATTAACTGTGGCTGGGTTTTGGCGCTAACTAGAGTTTAGTCTGGTTCGATTATTTGCCCATGTCTTGTTATGCTCCCCGTAGAAATTCGGGGGATCATATAGTCGCCGAAGTGTCAGTCCGTCTGAAGCTTCGCTACCAAGTGGAGATGCGCATATCGTCGGCATGTTCGCTTATTATTCACACAGTTATGCCCCTTGAAAGATTTGCACTATAACTATATATTAAATTCTTGTCTGGGCTATTTCTCAAGAACCATTGCTCAGCTTTTAATAAAACAGTTTTACTTCATGGATAGTTTCACTACCAAGTGCAGATGTGTATATCGTTGGCACGTTCCGGTTCGCTGATTATTCACACAGTTATGCCCCTTAAAAGATTTTTACTATAAATATATACTAAATTCTTGTCCTGGCTATTTCTCAAGAGCCACTGCTCAGATTTTGATAAAACATCATGGAAAGGTTCACTTTGAAGTTGAGGTACGCATTATTATTATTATTCACACAGTTTTGTCCCTTGGACGATTTGCTCTATAAATATAATTTTATACTCTTGTCTGGGTCATTACTCAAACAGTATTAGAGATATCAATTTGAAATTTCATAGGTGAATCATAAGATCTCATTGAGGGAATGTGCAGTGCTTGAGAACCATTACTGTTTTATGCATATTTTTGGAGTTATTCCCCTTAGTAAATTCTTGTCCAGGCCATATCTTAAACATGCAGTATTAGAGACATCAATTTGAAACTTCGTAGCTGAATAGATCTCATTGAGAGGGTGTGCAGTGCCCAAGAACAATAACTCTTTATTTCCTTTTTGGAATTGTTCCCCTTTGTAATTTTTTATACTTAATTCTTGTCCATAACAGTTTTGGATATATCAATTTGAAAATTCATAGTTAAATAAATCTCATTAAGTTATAGTGCAATATGACAAAGAAGAATAACTCTTTTACATATTTTTGAGCATTTTTTCTGTGACAAACACCCCACAGGGAGCATCACCCGTCTCTGACGGCTTTTGTTTCTCCAGGCGCCAAAACCCTGCGTTTGTGTAGAAGATGGTACAGATGAAAAAAGAATAAATGCAAACTAGGGATAGTGCGACCATAGTTTAACCTCTGAAGGTTTTCGTTAAATGTATTTGAACTATATGGTTTACTATGGTTGGCGCCAAAACGCAGCCTATTTATAACATACATGTGCGAATCCAGAGAATATCAAACTATCAGAAATTGTGGCAAAAATGTGGTTATCTTGTATGTATACGAGTCCAATCGGGACCCCATTAGGAAAACAGTTATGTTGTCTTATCTTAGAAATATATTCACCATGTCATAAAAGTAAATCATTTATGAGATACAATGATATCATTTATTGCATAGCAGGTGACGAGCGTACATGTTTATTTATTTTGGATTTAACGCCAATGTTTCGTTTATAAGGCAACCAATTCAACTAACCAGTCTTCATGGACTGTTCCAAACCATTTCTAACTTGCTTTCCACATAGAACCAGCAACTTCGCATGAGGATAAAGGTTGACTTTGTTATCAAATTTTCATGGAAATGTATGATCTGTCATGACCAGTTATCAAATGAAGACACTCTGGTTATGAATCCAATGCATTATCAAAATTTCATGGAAATGTATGATCTGTCATGACTAGTTATCAAATGAAGACACTCTGGTTATGAATCCAATGCATTATAAACTTGACAAAGAACGCAGTACAAGTATCGTCATGTGATAAATGCACCAATTTAAACTACCAGCATTGCACAGAACGGTTCAACCTCATGAACATGACTTGTTTATGTAGTAAATAATTATGCTATTTCACTACCAACTTGAAGTGCAATGTAATAAAAAAAACAGCAATAATTATAGAACTGCATTTATTCATGGCTCTTGCGTGCAAAGGGAGAATACTGTATCTGAGTGTGCACAGTCTTCTTTGTGGGTAAAGGTGTACTTTGGGTAAATTTACAACAGACCTTGCGCGTAATGGTGCACTTTGGGTTAATTTACTACACAACAAATATTGTGCTTACTCTACACTGAAAAGGTATTACTGATTGGTTACAATCATCATTTTGATTCTACCTCATATTTACACTCTTCTTAGGCAAGTATTTTTACTTTTTAAGCATACTTTTGACGATGTATATGCTTCAGGCAGCTTATTTTGACGTGTCACCGCATTGAAGCATTATACTTGTTAATATTATGAGCAAAAAATCTTTCGTCCCAAAGTAATTCGACCCAAAGAAATTCCTGCCCTAGTATGGTGATCTCAGTTTTTGCTCCCGTAATTGTTTCAACCACATAAAAGTGCTTGGTAACTGAAAGTAGAAAGAAATGGCTTATTTAATTTGGGTAATCATTGTTACTAAGACATATGTTGACATTTTACTGAAGCGGCTATGTTATTTTATCAATAACATGATATTCTTGTAGGGTTAACGCATGCTTTTTCGTGCTATAACATCTGCAGAGTCCCGAGGGACGGTTGGTGCCCAAGCCCGTTAGGGCGAGGGCACCAACGCTCCCGAGGGACTTTGCAGATGTTATAGCACGAAAAAGGTATGCATAAACGCTATTATAGCATACAAAACATCAATTGATGTGTTTTTATTCTGAAATAATTAGATTTTGGCAGAGATTTTGTGGCGACGTCGCGTAAATAAACGTAACGTCGCGAAAACAAACGTTACGTCATAACAGTATTGTTATGAGCGTCGACTTCCGGGATCAGCAAATACCACGAAAACATGGATAATGCGGGTTAGTTTACATTTATTATTTCCATCTTATAGAAAATTAATTAGAAGTTACAAATGAAATAAGAATTGCAGTTCATAAGACGCTGAAAATCGTTTATTTTCATCGGTGAGGCGCTGAAATGAGCATATCCCCGTGGTATTGGAAATGGCGCACTTAACAGTTTACGTCGTTATTTTGTTATTAATATAAAACGCTCATAATTGAAGTGATTGAGCAATGATAGGGCAATTCAATGGGAACCTGTTGACACTAAATATCAATAGTCAATTCCATTAGTGCATGTTGTATGACCATTACAATGAGGACACACTCGGCTTATTATGTCAGGTCCGCGTGATATGAAATGGCGCACCTATCCTGTAGGTCCCAAATGGTAAAAAAATAAAATGATTCATGATGTAGTTGTTTCCAATTTTATTTTATGGCTATATAGTCCATTTTTATATAATAGTTAGCTTACTTTGTATACTTCTTCTTAGATAATAAATCAATAATTAGTATCGAGACAGAATTGCACTGGTTACTAATTGCCATTATACTTTTTGAGTCACCAAGACAACTTGAAGATGTCCAAACAAGTGTTAAATCATCTATTACTGTCATGTAAGAATCATTCATGGCATCTGCATAGTCTGATCTGTCACCAACTTGACTTGGGAATGCCGAAAATATCAATGACAGTTAATATTAACAAAATTTTCGAAACATATTATTTCAGATTTTGACTAGTTTTTTCAGTTTTTCTTAATAAGAAAGTTACATCCTTCTGGACACCATTTCCTGTGTTTGACAGTGTGTAGGACATTTAAATCATGTTACATGGTGTTAACATGGATGCCAGTGCTCTTTACAAAAAAAAATTGAAGTTAAAATTTCATTTTACAAATTTGTGGGATTACGATATTTGAGGAATAAAGTGACATAAGAAAATAACAACAAATATGGGTACAGCATACCTTTCGAGTTCTAAAAGCACCAAATTTTACTTTGAACATTGTTTATTTGCATTACAGACCAAAACCATACATCCTTCCAAAAATATACTGGAAATGTATGTCATTTTGGGTCTTAAACTCAAGAAAAGACCACTAATCTCAGGTGCGCCATTTCTGATACCGCGCCACAACCCATACCACCACGATACGTAAAACTGGACGTTAACAGCGCGTTTCGCGTTTCGCGTGAATCTTTATGTTTACGCATGGTTTTCGTCCCGTTAACGTATGGGCAAAATCACCGTTTTTATGCTATAATGGACTTTAAACAACATTCCATTAAAATTTAATTGAACTATTGACAAAGTATTTATTAGGGCCCCGCAAAAATTTTTTTGCGTGCCCTATAGTAATCACCCTCTCTGTCCGTCCGTCTGTCCGTCCGTCCAAATTTTTCAAGTTTTTTCTTAATAACTTGAAAACCATTATAGGTATTGACTTCAAACTTCAAACATAAGCTCACAACAACAGTACGCTATTTTATGGCAAGTTATATAACTCTCGCTACAATATTGGAAGAGTTATGGCCCTTTGTAAAATTCAAATTTTCATCAATTTTCAGTTTTTTTCTTGATAACTTGAAAACCATTGAAGATATCAACTTGAGATTTTAAACATAAGCTCACAACAACAAAACACTATTTTATGACAAGTTACATTACTCTAGCTACAATATTGGAAGAATTATGGCCCTTTGTTAAATTCTAATTTACTCATTTTTCATCTTTTTTCTTCGTAACTTCACAACGATAGTAGATATTCAAATGAAACTTGCTATAATTATTGCCAGTGATAATACGCTTATCTTTAGCAAAGGGCAACGACTCTAGCTTTGATAAATTTTGACTTATGCCCCTTTTCAGCTTCAAAAACTATAACATTGGTCAAAGTTAAAAAATGGTTCAAGATATTTAAATGAAACTTGCTATACTTACTTCTATTGACTACGACCATAAGTACATGTATGTGGAGCAAAAACAATATACGCATTTTTAGCAAAGGGCGACAACTCTTTAAAACTTTAATAATTTTTGACTGATTCCCCTTAACACTTGCACATAAAACAAACAGATTAATGTAGTTCTGTTTTGTGTATTTCCATCTTGCAAACAATATTGGCCAATCAGGAACAGGGCAATGTCAATGAAACCAATGTCATGATTTCATGAATTCAGTGTGCAATTTTAGTCTGTCAAAGGTATTTCCAAACTTACTTTATAAAAGTCAAAGTTCATCATGGTTTCTATGTAGGAAATTAAACCTGCGCTTGTCAAACAACTTTAATTGAATTTTAGAAGGGAGTGAATTACTTTATTTCAGGCATCAACACATGAAAGTTTGAGATATGACTTTGTTATTGTGTCTGAGTACAGAAACTTATAGTGCTGATAATTATGCCACCCCACTATACTTCTACACTCCTCCCCTCCCCCCTCTAACGACATGCTAACACGGGGCCCTGTTCACGACAGTGATAATTCTAGTTTCTGTTCATTTATTTACAGGAACCTGATATTTTTATATTTGTGGGGCGTTTTTTAAGTTCCAGGAAAAGTTTCATAGAATTTTCGACGTTTACTAAAACTAAATGATTTTTTTCAAAGAGATGGAGCAGTATATTCTGAATTTTGTGAAGATTTCATTGTAATGTGTCGTTCTTAAGGCACATCGCAGTGTGCCGAACATTGGAGCTTGGGGAGGGTAATTAAGGGAGGGGTATCCCTGCCGTTTTTATGAGAAAAATTTATTAATTAAATCAAAGCGTAAATGGGGCTATTTCAAGTATACTTTCAATATGTGTTCCATTGCCGAAATATTGGGGCGGCGATCACCGTCCCTGCCAACCCAGTTGTGACGCCTCTGTTCTTACTGTATCTATGGTAACATCAGGTAGATAGCAAATTTGACGTAGCGTCCAAGAAATCATCAAACTAACCAATGTATTGCCCCAACTATATAGCTACCAATTAACTACTAACTAAAATGCGTAAGGCAACTTAACATCATTTTGGTCAATTTATAACATAACTGCAATATTCTTGCAAGTGGCAATCATGTTGCATTGTATTGTTGTCGCAGTATTAGAATCACTCGTCAAAATTTTAGAAGATCATTGAGATTTGATAAGTTTTTAACTTCTGGCCGGGACATCTAGACTTGAAACGTTGTAATTGATAACCAATGCTCGTTAAGAAAGGTTGCAAGTGACTGAGTAGGATAAATGAATTTATAATGTACACAGAAAGGGACGGTCTGCTGTGAGTCCAATGTAAGACGGTGAGTCAAACGTTTCCGCTTGGTTTTGCGACGCCTTCAATTGCTTAGCAAAGGGACCCAGGAAGTGTATACATTGAAGCAATGCATATTTTGGATGTAGAAAACATTGCTATTATTGTGGAAGGTGAATTCTGAGTGTCATTTGACTGGCTGTGGGATAATTGTTCAGAACATGTTAATAACGTATGGTCAGTAAAAACATTGTGCCGGGTTGCAACTAACGACATTACTATAGCAGCTGTTTGCAGTGCCTTTTTGTATGATATTCCCTCACACATTCAAATACAATTCATATTACAATATGTATCCTGAATTGTTCTGTTTAATGCCAAATTTGAAGTAATTTGAAACATGATAAACATGATAGAGCACTTTTCCTGGAACTTAAAAATGTTTGGACCATATATATTAAAAAATATCAGATAAGCATAATTTGGCAATAAAAGCTTGATTGGGTTTAAGGCCAATTGGGCAACCTCACCTTCCTGTTGACAATATGTCTACAGTTAAATTCCTATTATAACATTCTGTATAGTTATATTATGCTGTTAATATCAAACCCCTCACAGGGACGTTGATGTTAGATGTAACAATGGTTTCTGTAACCTTGAATTACAATTATACTACAAGGGAACACAATGAAAGCCTAAATTTTAACATTGTTAGATAGGTGTAAATTTGAGCATGAATCCAATTAAATGCAACATGAAATTGATCTATAGACATTTTAAAAAAACTTGATTAATCCAAAGGGTTATATACATTCATGGCCGAAAATTCTACGAAATAAAGTTGACACAACATCATAATACAGAATAACAATTGGAGCACAGCAGCATAATACACTAAACTGCAGTTGCATATCAGTCTTATATTGGATCTATGCTTCATATATGCTTTCAGAGGGGACATGTATATACAGTTTGAGTGCTGATGAACATGACAAATGAACCAGCTTTCTTGGTGGCAAAGATTGCCACGAAAATGGCGACGGATCATTTTGATTGTTGGTGGTCTTTTCTTTATTCATGTAATAACATCGACATGGAGAGCTTACGTTGATTTGTCTCAATTAAAGGTAAGAAGAATGCAACAATTCTAATTTATTATATCCATATCAAATGTTTATTGTACCGTTCAACATTACTGTATAGGAAAAACACCTAACCAATTTGTTACCTTTATACTTACTGTGGTAAGGTTATAGCCCGGCGATCTTGTTCGATTACCAGTAGCAGTAGGTAGTACCCTCCATGAAAATTTTAACATCTTTATCGACTTTCAACACATGTAGAGCAGTCATGTGGAAGGGTAAGTTAGTACTGGTTATGATACAGTCTAGGACAACTGGTTATGTGAATTTGCTGCCGTATATAACTGATAAAAAGTTGAAAAACAGCATTAAACTGAATAGTGAATAAACAAACAATCATACAGAATACTGTTTACTATCTGCTTGTGTTGCCGTACATACAATAGTTTCTGTTAAATTGTTGTTTGAAGGTTCATGATCCGTTTGAAAGCAGACAGACACACCAGTGCTCTATAGATGTTAAGCTGAAGCATTCATCCAGCAGCAGTATCAGTAGAATTACTAAAAAAGCAGACAAAGATGTGTGCTATACTGAGCAAGATGTATTTATTGACATATTTGTAAGTATATCTACAGTACCCGATGAAGAATGTCTTACTGATTATTACACAATACATTTTTACTTTGTGGTCGTCAGAAATACAATGCACACACATCTGAAAATTTGCCAATTTACAAGTACAACATTTTGACCAAAACTCGTGGTGTGGCACCTATAATAACATATTTGTTAAATTACAAGTGTATTATATTTGCATGATGCTAAGAAGTTGCTTTATACTTTGTCAGTTCAATTAATTTATTTATAGAGCTGTCTTCAATTTTATGTGAACATAATGAAAGTGCAACCTCTCCAGAGCAGCCCTCTATAGATCAACAATCTCTCTTAAGCATCATTATCATTTTGTTCCAAAAGTAATTATTTACTATAAATTTCACCTCTCATGAGCGATAACCTGTGTACACAAATTAAACTTCAGGTGTTTCCCAAAGGATATTTTTCCACTGAGATTATTCTGTACATATTGTATATTCTACAGGTATCTGATGTTTATGATACAGTGAGTGTAAACTATCCACATTGGATACTGACAGTTGTTGGATGGTCTGATACTATACAAGTACAATCATGGAACACTCAACCTCTTGTAGTCATAGTTCTACCTCATTCTCATCAAGATCCAGGTAACTTTCACAATTTTACCCGAGGTTGACCTTAATAAATTCCTTCAAACTCCTGGCAGGGGTTCCACCAGCGTCTTAACCTGAAAGGTTCATTTTGATTCTTTCGACTAAATTTTACCATTTTATAGGCAAAATACCCACAATTTTAGAGGAAATGACCCTTCATACCAAAATCTTGGGGGTCAAAATGTGGCTTTTTGGAAATTTCAAGGGTCAAAACCCCTACTCCCGAGTTAAATGGAACCCCTGGTTACCTCCCCTTGTTACACGGTACTCAATATCTAAGGTAATGTAGTGGAAGTTATCACCATAAGGAGGTTAACATTCTTTGTTTGGAGTTATCCTACCTACTCATATAAATTCCAAGATACTCGGCTGGAAAATACCACCTTTTAGGAGACATAAATGTTCTACACTGTGAGTGCATGTATAAAAATAATTAAAACAAATCCCTACCTACCAACTCATCTAAGAATTTCTGGGTTGGGTAATTTCAAACAAAGATTTTTTAAGGTCGGCCCCCACAGATACAAAGAATATGAGAGCTCTATTGAAGTCATGCTTTATGCCCTCTGTAGACAGAAGTTGTCAAAATTATTTTTTTATTACCATAATTGGTTGGATTTGGATGCTTGTAAACATTTATATTTAATCTAATAACTTAAAGTATATATTACTACATGTACTGTTCAACTCTTCCAAATGCATTTATCTTATGAATTTATTTTAATTACTGTAAATTTATTCATGAGTTGAAACAATTTGCGTTTGATCAACTATGAATGTATATTTTTGTTGTATTGTAAGCATCTGACAATTCACAGAATGTATCAATTATTAAGTCTCACAATAGTAATCTCTACCTTTTGAAAACTGATCTCATTGAGTTGGTCTTAATATTTGATGGTTAAAAAATAGAAAAAATTGTGTTCTTAATTTTAATGCAGGCTTGAGTTGATGTTTTATTGTAATTTGTTTACTTTATTTATTATCTAAAACTGATTAAATTTTTTGTAACTGGTGTTTTACAATTAAATTGTAATTAGAAAGAAAATTACTTGCTTTCTTAGGATGGCTGAAGACAATGGAGTCGTATTACATTAGTCGTACACGACACACCATGGACCATATGGTGGAGCAGTTAACATCCAATCCTGCCTACAAGTTTATATGGTCAGAAGTTATCATGTTAGAGAAATGGTGGGGGCTGGCCACACGGGAGCAACAACAGAAATTCAGAAAGTATGCTTTTTTGTTGCAGTGAATATGATGAGTATTCTTACCAGTATATTGCCTTTTAAGTTAAGTTACCAAATTTTGAAGGCTGCTTTCAGCACTTCAGCTGTTCAGCCACCCTTCAACATTTTAACTTCCCCTGGTCATTGGGCTACCTAAGGAAACCTGCATTCCAGTCTCCCTAAGGAGACTATTTTTCTCCTGGTTGTTGTGCAGCCAACATCGAGGTACGGCGCCGAGGAATATCAAACATGTTCAGACACCGCTCTCACTGGAACCAATTCAATTTTGATTGGCAAAAGTGTAGGGGTAGAACGGCGGCAGAGTGGATAGTGCTCTCGACTAACAATCCAGAGGTCCCTGGTTCGAATCTCGGCCAAGGCACTAGAAATTTAAAAAATGTTTCAATATTTGCCTCTAGGGATTACTGGTAACTTGTTGGAAACCCAGAGGTACCATAGTCTCGTGTTTATTGGTGCTATTCACCGGGCACGTGAAAGAACCATGGGATCTATTTGGAAAGAGCTAAGACAGCCCGCCCAGATTCCTTGTATCACACAAACTTTCTGTCTCTTCCCTCGAAGCCAGAGGTCATTGGCCTAGTAGGCAGAGATAAAACTGAATGGCCAAAGACTTGCGACTACGACTGCCTGAGTCAAATGCAAAAAAGAATGTGTACGTTAAAAAGCCAAGTCAACACAAGCAAAAAAATGTACAGCTTCATGGAAGGTGAGCTTTTGTGATCACTCTAAGTTCATCATCCATCTACAATTGGCTTGTGTAGACACTAGAGGTCACACTTTTGGCTTTTGAACCTTGGTCACAATGATAATCTCAACAAAATCTAAGTCAAGCTCAATATTGGGTCATTTAGGGTCACCTACTAGGTCACTAAGTCAAATAAAACCTTTTGCATGCTATAGAGGCTGTATTTTTCAATGGATCTTCATGAAAGTTGGTCAGAATGTTTGTCTTGATAAAATCAAGGTCGAGTTTCAACAAATATAGGTCATTTGTTGTAAATAACAAGGTCACTGGTTAAGACAATATGAAAACCTTGTACCTGCTTACAGAGGCTGCATTTGCTTGATTCTTAGTCAGAAATCAGGTCACTATAGAGGTCTACATGCACTTCTATGACAGGCGAGTGACATTTTTTCCTTCAGCAAAACTTTTGAAAAAGCCTGTAATCCTAAAAACATAAAAATTGTGGCTTTACATTGTATATATTTCAGGTTATTAGAGAATGGACAATTGGAATTGGTATCCGGTGGTTGGGTAATGACTGATGAATCTATAGCTCATTATGGAGCAATGCTTGATCAACTAATCGAGGGACATATATGGTTGAAAAACACACTTAGTGAGTTATACATTTACTTATAAGTTCCTAGTAGTTGGTTATAGTACAAAACATAGAATGTGCGTCACACCAGGGCTTTCATTTTTATTCGTTAAAAAGTGCCAGTTTTGATTACATGAAATTTCAGCTGAAGAGACAAATTTACTTTAATCATTTTAATATGAATTTTCTTGCAATATATCGATAAAGATTGAGAGTCAGGAGTCATTTTGACTCTCCACTTTTGGAGGCTAGTATAGTAAAAGCCATGGTTACACATGTTGAACTTGTTACATAGAAATTTGTGTGTGTGAAATGTTAAGAGTATTGTCAAACTGTTTCCAGATTTTTGGAGTTATGAGCTACTCTGAATTAGCTCAACATAGCATCCAGGGTACTGTTTTATCAAAGCACTTAGGTAAATCTTAAAGTTACGCTTGAATTTAAATTCTTTATAATTCTTTAACAACTGCAGATTGGTGACCGATGTGGTTTGTAGGGGTTTAGTAACTGAAATATTATTAGTATTGCAGCTCCATTAACCATAACCGTATAATTGTTAACAAATTAGGAAGAATTTAAACTTGATCGTAAGTTTACTTTTTATACGCCCGTTGAAAACGGGACGTATTATGTGAACACCCTTGGCGTGCGGGCGGCGGCGTCCAGTAATTTGTCTGTACTCTAACGCAAACAGTTTTCATCCGATCATCTTCAAACTTGCTGACAATGCTTATGGGCATAGTTTCTAGGCCAAGTTTGATTATAGGCCAAATCGGTCTAGGCCTTATTGGGTTATGGGCCTTTAATTACCAAATAAGTATGAAATTGGCCTTGTCTGTACTCTTACGCTAACAGTTTTCATCCGATCATCTTCAAACTTTGTGACAATGCTTATGGGTATAATATCTAGGCCAAGTTAGATTATAGGCCAAATCGGCCTAGGCGTCATTTGGTTATGGGCCTTTAATTACCAAATAAGTATGAAATTGGCCTTGTCTGTGCTCTAACGCAGACAGTTTTCATCCGATCGTCTTCAAACATTGTGACAATGCTTATGGGCATAATATCTAGGCCATGTTTGATTATAGGCCAAATCGGCCTAGGCCTTATTTGGTTATGGTCCTATAATTACCAAAATAAATGTGAAACTAACCTTGTCTGTTCTCTAATGCAATGAGTTATCATCTGAGTATCTTCAAACTTGGTGACAATGTTTATGGATATAATATCTAAGACAAGTTTAATTGTAGGCCAAATCAGCCTAGGCTTTCTTGGGTTATGGTCCTTTAATTAAAAAAAATGTTGGATTGTTTGTTTTTTTCATTCACCATGCCCTGAGACTCACCATGCCCCAAGACGGGCGTATTTTGTGACATTTTGGCACTCTTGTTCCGTAAATTCTTTGATAAAACAGTACCCATTTTTTTTTATATTACTTATATTTCAGACATCAGTGTACAGAATAGTTGGGCTGTGGATCCGTTCGGTCATTCATCAACAATGGCGTATCTACTGAATCAGTCTGGTGTACAGAACATGGTCATACAGAGAACACACTATGCATTGAAACGTCAGTTTGCCTCCAACAAACAGCTCGAGTTCTTCTGGCGGCAATCCTGGGGTAAGTTTAATTAGTTTATCATGTTCAAAAACAACTACTTTAATTGATATTTGACAATATTAAAAAAGTGACCCACAATTCCATATTAAATATGGATTTGATCGTTGAAGTCTGCTCTAGAGAAATACGTGGGTCACAAATCACCAAGATGCACAAAACCCTGGGGAAGCCGTGCAATGATATCAAAACATCCAAGGCATCCACATGAAATCTAGTTCATGTTGAAAAGGCAAATCTGAAAATCTGAATGATAATTTGTTAACACTCTTCAATTCAAATACAGTCAACAAACACTAAAATGCAGTTTCGTGGGGTTGTAAATTTTTTGATTACAAAGCATATAAAGGTTTAAATACTAAAAAGACCATGGTTCAGCAACTGACCCCTTTGAGTTAAGTACTGTTGAATAATATGATGTATATGTTATATTTCAGACAGTAAAGGCACCACTGATGTTTTCTGCCACATGATGCCATTCCTCTCATACAGTATTCCACATTCCTGTGGTCCTGATCGTCACGTCTGCTGTAAATTTGATTTTCATTCAAAACAGTGTTTCTATGGCAACAAACATGTTGATGTTGTGGAAGTAAATGATAGAAATATTGATGAACTGTAAGTACAAATTAATTCATAAAGTTTTATGTCCCCCATCTTCGAGAATAAGATAATTATGCCCCCCCCCCCCCATCTTTGATGAGGGGGTATATTGCTTTGCACATGAAGGTCGGTTGGTCTGTCAGTCGGTAGACCAAATAGTTTCCATTCAATAACTCAGGAATGCTTTGTCCTAGGATCTTCAAACTTTACATGGAGGTTGGTCATCAACAATAGATGACCCTTATTGATTTTGAGGTCAGTGGGTCAAAAGTCAAGGTCACTGACTATTCAAATGATTTCCGTTCAATAACTCAAGAACTCAAGAACTCTTTACCCTTGGATTCTCAAACTCTACATGTAGGTTGGTCATCAACAGTAAATGACACCTGTGTTCAGTAGGTCAAAGTTCAAGGTGGCTGTGACCTTTAACATGAATAAAAAGACCAAATGGTTTCTGATCAATAACGCAAGAATGGTTGAGTCCAGGATCTTTAAACAATACGTGGAAGTTGGTCATGAACAGTCAAAGTCTCAAAGACCCCTATTGATTTTGAGGTCAGTAGGGGAATGCCCCAATAACCTTAAACATTAGTGACTATTGGGTTGCCATGAGGGCATCATTAATGTTTTACAAACAAACAATTTCTGTTTCTGTCAGTAGAAATTAGTGAATCAGTTAGTAAAATGAATACAGAGAAGTTTGTCTGACATTAAAAAAACAACAATCACATTAATCATATTAAACTTATTATCAGATCTAAAGAGCTTTGGCAGCAGTTACAGAAGAAATCAGAACTGTATCAAGCAGATGTTGTACTGATGCCTCATGGTGATGATTTCCGCTACGACTCTTGGGACGAATGGTCCAAACAAATGGGAAATCTGCAGAAGATTATGAATTATATCAATGATAAACCAAGGTTGCAGATGCAGGTAATGAGACGCAAGAGCTCTCAAACTATCGTAAAAGCAATTGAGTATGCAGACTTTTGATAAAAAAAATTACGCATTACTGGTTTTCCAAGTACAAGTAGTAAATTTAGAGAATGTTGTGAATACCCGAGTGTTGGTTTATTCTCTCTATCCCATCCCTAATCTATATCCTTCATGTGTATTGGTGCGGTACATTAGAACTAAGTTTTCTATTTGGAAAGAGCTAAGGCATTACATCATGGTTCCTGTCTTTTCCCACAAATTTGAAGGTCATTTGCCAATGTGGCAGGGAAAAAATGACTACGCACTTACGACTTTTTAAGTTGAATGTAAACAAAACAACAAATGTATGTTTAACACATTTTCTTCTGCTTTAAGGCAATTGGTCCCTTATTTTGTGAAATTGTAATATAAACACAGCCTGTTTACATTGTACATTGACCTAGTATATTTTGTAACAATATTTCAGATCAAGTTTGGAACATTAAAAGACTATTTCACTGCACTGAGTGAAAGTTCCATTGTACGAAAAAAGGCATTTTATCCAGCATTAAGTGGGGATTTCTTCCTCTACTCCGACAGGGATGATCAATACTGGAGTGGGTTTTATACAACAAGACCATTCTTTAAATATCTTGTTCGACAACTTCAACAGTTACTAAGGTACTATTTTACCTGCCAATAATGAGTCTGTATTAAACATTGTAATAGCAGCTTCCTTGTTATAGGTAATTGTAAGGAGCGGTGGCCTAGAGGTAGATTTGCATTTTGGGATTGAGAGGTCCTGGGTTCGATCCCAGTCTGCGCCACTGCTTATTTCTCGGAGCAAGAAGAACCCACATGCTCAAATCGACCAAGGTGTGAATTGGTACCTGTGGTGGCGGTGTCTGTACATGTTCAATATTCCTGGGCGCAGATCGATGTTGGCTGCACACCCGCCAGGAGAGAAATAGTCTCCCCAGGGAGACTTGAATGCAGGTTTCCTTTGGGAGAACTTTGTCAAAGGGTGGCTGAACTGCTGAAAGCAGCCCTTGAAAATTGGTAACTTAAATCTTGCATGCGTACTTGAGTCAACAACAATGTGAACGATTATTCTATCAATTATACTGTACTGTATACGTATTATAAGCCTAATTTTGTTTGCTATACTATGTTATTTTGCTGCATGTAAAATCACTTTGCAATACGGTTCTATATATTTGTCTATATAATATTGTTAATATGTATATACTTTGTGTATGGGCTGGAGGCCTTTTGTACATTAAATACTTGAATTTGAATTTTTTTCTTAACTTAAGTTGATATAATGTAGTATTCACGTAATTGTTGAGTCTTCATTCCTCCACCATGACAAGAGGCTCAGTGAAATAAGGAAAAAGAAGTCTTTATGTTGCTAATATTGATATTAACAAAAGGCAATTAATTACCTGTCCTAATATTTTTGTGAACTTGGCAGGTCATATTACTCTCCCATAAAAATTTAGCAAAAAATGTTGGAATACAGTCCAGGAAAACTGGTTATAATATGAATCAGGTGCTGAATAGAGCTTAAACAAATAAAAAACAGCTTTAAACCATATTAACATACTATTGTAGTTCCTGTCAATTGGTCGCTGTTATTGTAACTATCCCTATAAAATTAGAATGTATGTGGGTTGTCCCTGAAAAGCGTATAATCATGTTATATCATGAGGCCTATGAAGTATTGTATGTCGAAATTATAATCAGCTATTCGATGATTCCTCAAATATATGTGGAATATGTAAAAATGCACATACCAAATTTCAAAGCTGTGCCATTATGCTGGACTAAATAAAGCAAGAATTATATGCTATTCTGGAACCTAAACCCACATACTTGGTTTAAATTGGAAGCATTATCATTTGGTAAATAACTTGACAATCTTCTATTCATAGATCTGCTGAGATCATGTTCTCATTCACTGTGGCACAATTAAACTGGAACGCAAACATGTCGGCATTACACGGAAAACTGGGAGAATGTCGTCGTACATTAGCACTGTGCCAACATCATGATGCCATCACTGGTACAAGCAAGCAAGCTGTAATGGAAAACTTTACCACAAGGTTTGAAGAATTTTTGGCTCTGTAATTTAATTTTAGTATGTCAATCCATCGATAACCGTTTGCTGTGTAAGTGGTTAAGTTAGTGGCACGGAAATATTGGCCATTTTGTGAATTGATGAAAATGGCCAACATGTCCTCTCATGTAAATTATGATCTACGAAGAAGTCTAGTAAGAAATAAAAATAATTTGAATATTTCAGCAAGCCAAATGTCTGAAATTCAAATTTCGCTAACTTTTTGACCCACGGAAATATTCACTTACTGTGTAGTTGGTATTAATCATGCTTTCTTAACCACTGTACACATAAGAAGAACCATAGTATTAAATACATGTTGCTGGATTCAAACGGGTGTTTATTGTCACCTATTATGTGCACCAGTTTATTAACAAGGGATGTTTCAGCAACATAATTTAAGGTTTATTGGCGAGGCCTCGTAAATTGGTGTTTCCTTACACTTAACACCAGGCCCTTATCCCAAGTAGAAATCTCAACTCAAATGGAGATTTTGATCAATTCAGGACCTTAATTAGAGCCCAGCTTCCTATGGAAATAACTCAACCTCACATAACAATATTTGAGATGAGATTTAAATCGGATTGAGATGTTTTGGGAGGTGGGGACCAGAATGACTTTATACTTTGTATCAGATTGTTTTTTGTCTGCATCTGGACAAGCAAGATGATAATTTCTTATTTATCTCCAGACCTGTGATTTTAATGTTTTGATGTATATGTGTTTATGTCATCATACAGGGTCCAGTCAGCTCTCTGGAATACCTTGGAGATTCTGAAAGCATCCATACAAATGGTCTTATCACTGAAGACTGGAAGAAATGTAGAGATTAATTTGGTATGTCAATGATTATCAGTAATAAAAAAAATTATATAATTATTAGTCCCCTACCGGTTTTTGACCATAGGGGACTATAGGTTTGCCCTCCGTCCGCCAGTCAGTCAGTCCGTCAGCCAGTCCGTCAAAAAATCTGGATCCTGACATAACTCTAACAGTTTCAAGCTAGGTTTATGAAACTTGGTATGTGGATAGGAGGCAATAAGGGGATAATGCATGTCTAAAAATATTTTGATTTTGACAAATATTGTGGTTGCTATGGCGACAGAAAGAGTGAAAATATGCCCAAATCTGGATCCTGCCATAACTGAAACAGTTTCCAAGCTAGGTTTATGAAACTTGGTATGTGGATAAGGGCCAATAAGGGGATTATGCACGTCTCAACATATTTTGATTCTGACAAACATTGTGGTTGCTATGGCAACAGAAACATTGAAAATGGCTTCAAACCAGTAGGGGACTTCTGTATTGCTTGCAATTCTTAATTACTTGTTTATATTGATATGCATATGTTTGCTAACATTCCTGGATAGTGAGAATCCATTAACTGTATACTGGTATGTCCAAGTACTGCACACAGCTGTGTATTGTACAGAGGTAAAAAATGGGAGAAAATTCAAAGAAATAAGAAGGCCAAATTAAAAAAACAACACAAAAATATCAAATGTCACTGTGACCTTTACCATTTCTGACTATTGGGCTGTAATGGGGGCATACATGTTTTACAAACATATCTTATGTCATGTACATCTTCTAGCTCCTCTCTTGTCATGATAGAGAAGTGTGAGTTCAGCAAAAGGTTAATGGAAATAAGAAAAGTTATGATGGTATCATAGTATAAAAATGGGAGAGGAATGGGACGAATTATTATTCACCTCACACAACAAGCTGTAATGGGGGGGGGGGGTATGCTGCATTTAGCTTCTCTGTCAATCTGTCCACCAGTCTGTTTGAGACACATTCTTGTGAGTGCAATCACTCCTACAGTTTCAGCAGGATTTCCTTCAAACTTTCACGGATGAACAAAATCTTTATATAGATGTGTATGAACGAAAGAATATGTGCTCTTATGATTTTTGCCTGAATCATGACCCTTTGCAGTCTGCTAAATGACAACAGCTGTAAGTCTTATTCTGGCCTTTTTTTAGCTCCAATTTATAGGCCTTTAGATACTAAGCCTTAAGATCATAGCCTTGTGTTTACTTCAGACTGAGGAATTTGTTTTATCCCAGATGACTCCATTGAAAACCACTTTAAATGGACGTCAATCAAAGTAAGTTGAAATGTACACTAAATCTTATATCATTTTTATGTTTCTGTTAATCTTTATGTATAGTTTTATATTTTAGTAGTTCATTCTGTGTCAGTTATTTGTTGTGTTATATTTGAGCTTTAATTTGGGGTTTAATTTATTTACTTCACTTTATGGCTGCTTTATAGATTACTGTTGGTTACCAGTATTGTGATTTCTCTGACACAGTGTATAAACAAGTCAACTTCAAGTTATCGCAAGAAGTCGAACACATTGAATTGTATAGTCTCCAATAAGTCATACAGTAACCGGAAATCACTGATTTGGTTCGCAATTAAGTCAGGCAAGTTGAATTGTACAGTCTCCCAATAAGTCATACAGTAATTAGGTTTAGACTCTGTGTCTGAAGGAAGTGGTTAAACTGGAGACATTGATATCAGGGCCTGGAGACTCTACCATTCAACAACCACACATACCATATTCCACCTTGAACAGGGGTTTCATTCGACTCTTAAATTGGCCCTCTGATACCTGAACGTTCCAGAAACCTTATTTTAACTCTCAGCATTCTGACTAAGGGGTCATTTCTTGTGTATTATTGTCATTCTCGCTATAAAATGATAAAATCCTATAAAAATTATCAAATTTACCCTTGAGATTCAGGTCCTAGTTGAACCCATGTTGACATACATTTGTGGTTGATTACAGTT
Source organism: Spisula solida (assembly GCA_947247005.1). Lineage (NCBI taxonomy): Eukaryota > Metazoa > Mollusca > Bivalvia > Venerida > Mactridae > Spisula > Spisula solida. Next base: position 23,349,761 of record OX365945.1, on the reverse strand, counting down.
ATCATCTAGAGCCCTGTTGCCTAACCAAACTGCTTCCAAATTGCGCTATTGAGCGCTTTCCTAGGTCTATGCAACGATACGCTACCAGTAAGCAGTGGTCAACAATAGAATACCGCATCTCAGTACTTTGCTAGGAAAGTGCTACTGAGCACTTTCTTGTTCAACCGACCTCTTCGGTACCGATTGATTGCGCTATCTGTGAGCTCTCGCTTAAGAATAAAAACATGGTTTAATTGATTGGTTTTTAATCAATTTTGTAATTTGTACATCAAATCGATTCAGCCAATTACTCCCCCGGCACTGGAATGGTTGAGTAGGAAGCCTGTAAATGTAGTATATGGTGGAGCGATGCCAGAATACGCAGCACCAGCATGTCCTAGTACAGCTACATCATCACCTTTCAGTAGTTCAAATACCATGGTCTGACTACTTATAGTGTGGTTGTTCTGCATGTATAGTTCCGACTTAACTACACCATTGACTGCTAGGAACGCCCAATCTGGTCGACTATCATAGGATGCAATAGTTGTAGAGAATACATATACTCCTGGTACCGGAGCCAGGAAGATACCATAGTGAGGATTGTAAGCGTTGCCAACGTTTGTTATCACATTATCAAATTTGATGGCTTGATTGTCACCCACATGAAGCATGTGTGCGGTGAGGCCGGCGGAGAAGGCAACTTGTGGTTCATTGGCTGCTTGTCGGATCCTGTTACTATCACCACGTTTCTGCTTCCTTACTTCATTTGCTGTGTAAAATAGAAATTATTTAAATACTGAGTGACTCACATTATGATAGTGCTATAAAATCATTTAATGCTGATTGACTCATAGAAACTGTTATTAATTCATATTTATGTTGGTATAAAAAACTCTGCACGCTGTGGCATTGAGTGATGATATTTCCGCCAGGTTGTTAATGGCCTATGGTGGGAAACACTGAAAAGCGTTTCAGAAATGACCAAGTGCCCTGGCTGAGAATCCAGGGATCTCTACCGTGTCACCTTACATGTGGAGATGTAATCAGTTGCCTATAGAAGAGTGCATTTGTACTGGTTGTTTTGTGTAGGAGAACTGGTTACGTTGAACTGGTTAACTACCCATCATATATCTAAGTTTGGTTGTTCTACAGAACATTTTGCTCATTGAGGTAAAATAATAGTAAATGGTAATTTCTGGAACAAAATGATTATGTTGCTCATAAGAGGTTTTTGCAAGGGCCGCTATGGAGAGGTTGCACTGTAAATAATTTATTAATTTTACATGTGTAGAAGGTAACATATTATGGTTATAATAAACAAGTAATGTATAATCATAGTAGAAAACCCTGGCATAATGGGCCTACTAGTATCTGTCACCGATTTTAGTGAAGTAATAGTAAAGTCATATAATATTATATTATACATAATTACAAATATTGCTCTATGCTAATTAAGCTTAAGTTTTTAATGAGCTTAACATAGGATAAACATATCAACATGCACAATTGTTGTCACTATATGCCTGAGAAATTGGAAAACTGTGTAATCACTCATTGATAGAAGAATACCCTGCAAAAACATTACCATCAAATATAGGTGGTTTATGTGAATCCGTATGATGTATCTTTTCACTTGACAATCGTGTTTCTTGTTCGGATTGAATATGAAATTTACGAAGTTGTGATTGAATTGTCTTGTCTTTGGCTTTCAGCTTAGAATGCATCTGTGTTTCTTCTTTGGATTGAATTTGAAGTTTACGAAGTAGTGATTGAGTTGTCTTGTCTTTGACTTTCAGCTTATACTGCATCCTCATGATGTCACCTCTTTGTTGGGCCATCTGTGTTTTTAGAGTCTCTATTTCCTCTCCCTGGCTTGCACTATGTTTCTCTAAGATATCCACTCGTTCTAGAAGGCTCCGGATCAGTGGGCTGGATGCAAGCTGTTCATCCATAGGCTGCTCCTTAGTTGCCATGGTAACCGAAATCCAAACACTGATAGACACAACATAAAGTAAAATCATTTTGCCAAACATCGCTGAAAAAGACAGTAACTCCTGATTCCTGTTTCTTATCTTTTCATACTTTTAAAATCACAAAGTGAATTTAAAGCGGTTAGCACATAGCTTTTAGTATGAACATTGTATTGATCTTAGCTCTTCAAACAAAAAAAACTAAAAGATAATAACAAATTGGACATGAAAAGGCAGCACTTAACTGAAACAGCAGAGCATGAATGGCACACAAAAAAACCCACACAAAAATAGAAAAACCTATAGTTTTGAATCAGTGGTTAATGTAGAGCTTGTTCGCAGATAAATCTGCCTTACGGAACCAGTTTATAAATATTAAGCTTAGCTTTCTACCCAATCCTTGATTTGTGAAATTGAATGTTTGTTATATGTTTATGAAAATAAATACTGTTTAAACTTAATCTGCTTGACAGCTGAAACTTGGACTTTCAGCGGTTAAGTTCATTTTCTAGTTTGATTGTGTGTTGGGCATTGTGCTGTGTACTTTGTGGTGTATGATGTTTTTTTGTTTTCTGTGCTCAACAAAGTTGAGTGCTACCTTACCTGTCCTATTTTCTATTATCTTTTTACTGACCATCCTACATAAATTAGCTTGTGCAATATAAATGTGCCATGTAAGTGCCTTTATAACATGCAGAATTATTATAGGACAAGTGTGTCTTATCATTGATGCCTGAGTCATTCTGACCTTTAGTATGTTTAAAATATCTGCATAGTATGTTATGCCATTTGTTATCTCAGACTGTGTATATTCCGCCGATGATAACACTAGCCTTTGTTCACAAATAAAAATGAAAATTAAATGCATTTTTGATGTCCATTTGTGTTAAATCTTGTGCATAATTACTGTTAATGCATAATACTCTTTCAATCTATGCTGATAACAAACGGCCAGTCGACCATGCAGTGTGGATATTATCCATGTTTATTTATTGATAAGCCTTTTCTCCAGAGAGCTATAATTAGTAGTGAGTAGGTTTAAATTTATTTTAGCATGGATTATGAAATAAGTTCCTGCAACTGGTCATATTTAGATACAACCTTGACCCTATCTTAATAAAATTATCTCCTTAGTGAAAAGTGATGCTTTGTTACAAACTAGGATCTGATGATAACTCTGTATATAATTCTTTTTAGCAAACTTAATGTCAGCCGATTAGCATCTCCCTTTCATAATTTTGAAAGTGAAAATAATTTATATATTTTTATAATAATGTATTGACGTCGAAGTGGAGAGGTAAGCACAATGGAGTCACATAATAGTGTGATATTCTTTTATGATCATAACACAATTTTCTCTATGGACCTACATACCCATTATTCTCTAAATGACCATCAGACCCCTTGCTTCATTTTCAGAGTGTGTATAATAATAGCTTTCTTCAACTAATGGATCTTATGGCTCAGGGGTGATATTCAATATTGATCTGAATTGTCTTAAGGATAAGGACAACCAATCAGATCACACCATATTAAACTCTTGGTCAGTAACAGGCGATCTGATTGGCTATCCTTATTCTCCAATTAGATAAGATCAATACTGAACACCACTCCTGAAGTAAAATTTAAAACTTGGTAATATTTTATCATGACTATTTTTGTTACAGACGTCTGCTTGTATGGAATGACCTTGCTCAACCTAGAAATGATATTGTTGAAGTGGTGGTGGATATGCCTTCTGTGATGGTTGTCGATAGTGATTTAAAGCCTGTACCATTTCAAATCAGTCCTATATGGATAAATGAGAGAATAGTTGCTGAAAAGAAATATTTGGTATGTTGAACAAATGTTTTCTCTGAACTTTGTTGAAGTTGTTAAAATTGTTAAGTTATCGTTACAAAATTTGTTTTGTTTACTACTGCATAAATTTCAGCTTACAAAGAATACTACAAAGATAGAAAAAACTTTTCGACTCGCATAATAAATCATTCTGGGCTTAGTTAAATATACAGTCAGGACTCGTTACAACGACATCCGATATACCGACAATTTCGTTATAACGACACCAATTGGTGGGGACGAATTCTATACAACGTTAATTGTATCCGTTATAACGACATATTCACTTACTGACACCGACAGCAAAACAATGGGAACGAATCGAGTGTTTACACAGTAATTAATACTCGATATACTGACACTATCAAGGGACTATTTTTCACACTTGAACTATTTATCGGCTTTACACAAAGTCGCCGTCTAAGCAAGGAGCCTACTTATGTAATTACAATTGTGAAAATCATCTTAATTGCTCTCATTATAATAGTGGAACCTTTCACAGTCGAATCACAGTTTGTGAAATACGGCTCTCGCATTCGTAATCAAGGGAGATAAGCGAAGTCATCGCATATATTCGTATTTTAGAAATCGTACGGGTCACGAAATAAACGATGTCAATCGAGATTTCTCGACATGATTTATTAATTCATCAATTCTTAAACTCAATACGGTATAATTAGTAACAAAATGAATCACCAATTTATTCTCTAGAGCATTATATTTTATAGTTTACTGTAGTAGTATCCGGACATCTTTAAATTCGGACGCACGTTATTTGGAGCTCTCTCAAAACATTGTATTTTCTTTTAAATATTATTTTATGCAATTATGATAATTTCATACTACTGATTTGCTGATTATGACAATTTTATGACATAATAAATTATATGTTAATCAATAATTGATTTTTATGAAACAATATCCCAATCAAAATTCCCGTCACTAGTGAAATTCAGTACAACGACAAATTTGTTATAACGACATTTTGATTGGGAATGAACAGTGTCGTTGTATCGGGATCTGACTGTATTCTCGACACCAAATCATTTTCAACTATACAGTAAGTCTGAATATATTTAGTCACATTATATCAGATGGTCTATGTTCTTATGATAAAAAATGTGCAATGTTTATAATACTAATACCTTATATTTACAGTTGACATTCGAGATAACTGTAGAGGCTCTTTCTATAGCTACATTTGTTGTTCAACCATCGATGTCAATGTCAGTAAGGCAAGTCTCCAAGTTATACAGAGTGACGGGAATGCAGCAAGAACTGTAAGCGTTTGTTACATTCAACTTTACAGTTCTATCCAAGAATTGTCTGTTTGAAGGAAGTTTTAATGATAACTACTATAGTATTATAGATGGAAGTATGATACTCACCTTGTAGAGCCTATTTTCATGAAAATCGGAACTGGTCATGTTGACCAAACTGAAGTTGAAAATCTTGTTTTTCCATATGAAAGAGCAGTTTTCAGACAGTTTTTTTCTTGTTTTCTCAAAATAGTGTATTTGTACTTGAGACCTTCTAATTTTAAGCCAGCGATGCAGTAAACTATATTATTTATTGGTAACAAAATTTGGTTTATGAAAAGCTCATTTTATGTTTAAACAACTAGCGAAGTTTCATAACAAAAGTTCAATATCCTTTGTGTAGGAGTAACTAAACAGGCATAATATGGAGACAATATCCTGTGTCTCTGAACATAAGTATATCTTAAAACTTGCCATTTTAGACCATGAGTAGATTCAGATTGAAGACAATAATAGGTATTTTTAGAACTCCTACTTATGTTACAAAATCCTGGTTTCTTGTCTGCTTTTTTGTTACAACATCCTGTTTTCTTGTCTGCTTTTTTGTTACAAATTCCTGGTTATTTGTCTGCTCTTTTCTTACAAAATCCTGTTTTCTTGTCTGCTCTTTTGTTACAAAATCCTGGTTATTTGTCTGCTCTTTTGTTACATAATCCTGGTTTCTTGTCTGCTCTTTTGTTACAAATTCCTGGTTTCTTGTCTGCTTTTTTGTTACAAATTCCTGGTTTCCTGTCTGCTCTTTTGTTACAAAATCCTGTTTTCTTGTCTGCTCTTTTGTTACAAAATCCTGGTTATTTGTCTGCTCTTTTGTTACATAATCCTGGTTTCTTGTCTGCTCTTTTGTTACAAAATCCTGGTTTCTTGTCTGCTTTTTTGTTACAAACTCCTGTTTTCTTGTCTGCTCTTTTGTTACAAAATCCTGGTTTCTTGTCTGCTTTTTTGTTACAAAATCCTGGTTTTCTTGTCTGCTCTTTTGTTACAAAATCCTGTTTTCTTGTCTGCGCTTTTGTTACAAACTCCTGTTTTCTTGTCTGCTTTTTTGTTACAAAATCCTGTTTTCTTTCCTGTTTTTTTGATACAAAATCCTGTTTTCTTGCCTGCTTTTTTGATACAAAATCCTGTTATCTTGCCTGCCTTTTGATACAAAATCCTGTTATCTTTAATGTTATTTTCCAGGAATACCGACTCAGGGAATAATCTGTTTCCAGTGACTGATCTCGTCTTACAGCATGTGTCTATATCTAATACTTATATGACTGCTGTATTCAAACAATGTAATGGCATGTTACATGTAAGTTTCCTGTATACATGTACACTGTGACCTGGAGCCCGTTGGCTAACCAAACTGCTACCAAGCTCGGAAACACCTTGCTTCAAAAAAGTGTATGTAGCGGACATAGCGGCAAAAATTAAATACTACTGGTGAGCGCTAGTGGATATCAGACCATTGCATAGCAAAGCGCTTTCAAGCGCTACCGAAGCGGTCTGTTTCATAAGAAAGCGCTCGGTTGCTCTAGCTAGCAAAGTGTTAAGAAATGGTAGGCTATGCTACTGCTCGCTGGTAGCGTGACGTTGCATTGACGTAGGAAAGTGCTCGATAGTGCAATTTGGAAGCAGCTTTGTTAGGCAACAGGCTCCTGACTTAAGTAACCATCATATCCCCTATACATTGAGTGTGTCTGCTTAAGGAGTTTACCATGTTGGTCAGTTGGAAACAAAAAATAATCTGAAATGATCTGAAACTGTGAGAGATTATACATGTTGAACTGTGACAGATTATACATGTTGAACTGTGAGAGATTATACATGTTGAACTGTGACAGATTATACATGTTGAACTGTGACTGATTATACATGTTGAACTGTGACAGATTTTACATGTTGAACTGTGACTTCTTGGCTGTCACACTTTAGATAAAAGATACACAGGAAATTGTACTGTGAGGTTTTTGCATTCATTGCGCTGATGGATGGCATTTTAATGTCAATTTGTTTCTATGTTGCAGGTGTCAAAAGGCAATAAAAACCATTTACATTCCTCTTACATTGCCACTTACATATTTTATTCCATCAATGTCTTAGATTGTTCGATAATTTTCATTTTTGCCGACTGACACCATGAACTTCCTTAAAGCATGTGTTTCTTCATAAATATAAAGTGTCCACCAAAAATAAGTATACAGTTGCAAAGTTGCAAACTTGGTTAAGTTATTTAATACCTATCTATCAGTCAAGATGATACTAGTCAATATGAAACTACAGTTACTGACGAAGATGTTCTGAATTAAATTAACTATGTGATCGAATAGGCTGAATTTTTCCATCTTTTAGGACAAAGTTAACTTTCAAGCTTGACAAAGAAACTTTACATTTTGTACACTAGGGTACCAATCAATGTATGGTCTTTACACTTAATGAAGAAACATATTCCTTGTCTTCAAACATATGGTTGCTTCACTACTAGTATTCTGCAAATAGGGTTTTTACAGATGAGTAAAATGGGAAATAACCTCTGTATACTTATTTTTGGTGGGTAGTGTTATAAGTGTAGTTTACTTGAAAAACAATGAACTGTAAGGCTGTTTAAGTGCTTAAGTTAGTGAAGTGGAAATATTGACTTATTCCAATTAGTAAAGCATGTAGGTGCGAAAATAGCCTATGTGCAAGTGGTCCTCGTGCACAGCATATTACTTGTGTAGACACTAGAGGTCACAGTTTTAGCTTAATCATTATGAAACTTGGTCACATTGATCATCTCAACAAAATCTAGGTCAAGTTCGAAATTGGGTCATCCGGGGTCAAAAACTAGGTCACAAGGTCAAATCATAGAAAAATCTTGTGTAGTCACTAGAGGTCACAATTTTGGCCTAATCTTTATAAACTTGGTCACAATAATCATCTGAATAAATTCTAGGTCAAGTTCGATATTAGGTCATCCAGGGTAAAAAACTAGGTCACAAGGTCAAATCATAGAAAAATCTTGTGTAGTCACTAGAGGTCACAAATTTGACCTAATCTTTATGAAACTTGGTCACAATGATCATCTCAACCAAATATAGGTCAAGTTCGATATTGGGTCAACTGAGGTCAAAAACTAGGTCACAAGGTCAAATCATATAAAAACCTCGTGTAGTCACTAGAGGTCACAATTTGAGCCTAATCTTTATGAAACTTGGTCACAATAATCATCTTAACAAAATATAGGCCAAGTTCGATATTGGGTCAACTGAGGTCAAAAACTAGGTCACAAGGTCAAATCATATAAAAACCTTGTGTAGTCACTAGAGGTCACAATTTGAGCCTAATCTTTATGAAACTTGGTCACAATAATCATCTTAACAAAATATAGGTCAAGTTCGATATTGGGTCATCCGAGGTCAAAAACTAGGTCACAAGGTCAAATCATAGAAAAACCTCGTGTAGTCACTAGAGGTCACAATTTGAGCCTAATCTTTATGAAACTTGGTCACAATAATCATCTTAACAAAATCTAGGTCAAGTTCGATATTGGGTCATCCGGGGTAAAAAACTAGGTCACCAGGTCAAATCATAGAAAAATCTTGTGTAGTCACTAGAGGTCACAAATTTGGCCTAATCTTTATAAAACCTGGTCACAATAATCATCTGAATAAAATCTAGGTCAAGTTCGATATTGGGTCATCCAGGGTACAAAACTAGGTCACAAGGTCAAATCATAGAAAAACCTTGTGTAGTCACTAGAGGTCACAATTTTGACCTAATCTTTATGAAACTTGGTCACAATGATCATCTCAACCAAATCTAGGTCAAGTTCGATATTGGGTCATCCGGGGTCAAAAACTAGGTCACAAGGTCAAATCATAGAAAAACCTTGTGGAGTCACTAGAGGTCACAAATTTGACCTAATCTTCATGAAACTTGGTCACAATGATCATCTCAACCAAATCTAGGTCAAGTTCGATATTGGGTCATCCGAGTTTAAAAACTAGGTCACAAGGTCAAATCATATAAAAACCTTGTGTAGTCACTAGAGGTCACAAATTTGACCTAATCTTTATGAAACTTGGTCACAATGATCATCTCAACCAAATCTAGGTCAAGTTCAATATTGGGTCATCCGAGGTCAAAAACTAGGTCACAAGGTCAAATCATAGAAAAATCTTGTGTAGTCCCTAGAGGTCACAATTTTGACCTAATCTTTATGAAACTTGGTCACAATGATCATCTTATCAAAATCTAGGTCAAGTTCGATATTGGGTCATCTGGGGTCAAAAACTAGGTCACAAGGTCAAATCATAGAAAAATCTTGTGTAGTCACTCAAGGTCACAATTTTGGCCTAATCTGTATGAAACTTGGTCACAATGATCATGAACTTCTAGGACAGGTGAGACACCTATGGCCCTTTGGGCCCTCTTGTATTATTTACTGCCTAATATGTAAAGTCAAATAATAAAGGGAAAATGCTGTTCTATCAATTTAAGTGGATATTATCAGCTCTTCTGTACTTTATATTTTTCTACAAACACTTAAGTTCCTAAAGTATGATAATTTACATACTTTACATGCCTAGACAATTTTAAAAAAGATAATATTAAGTCGGACAGGGAAGGCAGCACTCAACTTAACCAGCCAAGCACAGAAAAAATAAAAACATACAAGGCACATTGACCAACACACAACCGAACGAGAAACAGAAAGGCTGTGCAAATGCTGCAATTGTTGAACTGTACTGAGTGACAGATGATTGCTTAAGTAAGTCAGGTGACAACAAACATGGATTTCAATATAGTATTTCCTTTGTTGTTTGTCCACTTTGTATGTTTGTATATTATATACCAGTTTATATTGTTCCTAGATATAGGATGACACTGATGAACAGGTATGCACACTTGGCATACTCGGCAATGTTTAACAGTCTGATCATGTAACCTAGTCTCAATGTTTGTATATTCCGAAGCTTATATATTCTAATAGCTTATATATTATGTAGCTTATGTGTTCTAAAGCTTGTATTTTCTTTTTATTACAAACTAAATCAATTTACACGTAGGAAGGATCAATGAATACACATGTAAAATTAGATTGCTATAACATAAAAGCTTTGAGCGATATTAGACTTTGAATAAGGTGAGGGTTTTTTAAAGTCCTTGAGTGTATGATGATGAAACTTGCTGTAGAGGTAGCTTTTATGAAAACATTGCTTGGGATTGAAAGTGGGGCCATTGGGTCAAGGTTACTAAAAATAGAAAAAAAGCTTCTGCTGTTAATTTCATTTAGGAATGAGATATGTAATGAAACTTGCTGTGTAGGTAGCTTTTATGAAAACTGTGTTTGGGATGGAAAATGGGGCCAGTGGGATCAAAGTCAAGGTCACTGTTACTAAAAATAGAAAAAATGTCTCTGATGTATAACTTTAGTTAGAAATGAGATCTCATGATGAAACTTTCTGTGTAGGTAGCTTATGTGAAAATGCCATTTGAGATTGGAAGTGCATACTGTATAGCGGGTATATTTCACGGAGGTTTAATTTTCGCTATATTCGCGGTCAACATCGATAGCGCGAAATCTTAACCTAGCGAAATATTCACCTCGTAAATATACAAATTTTACAAAGGGAGACAATTCATGATTAAAAACGTGTGAAGGAGCAACAAGAAGTAAACCAACATTGAACAAATGAATTTGCAAGAAGTACGTCGGATTAGTAAAAGACGGTAAAATACGGCAATAAGACTACGGCTTATAATAAATTACAAAATATAAGTCGAAAGTAGATCTTTGTTAAACGTGTGTAAATTCTTCGCATGTGTATCAAATATCATACATGCATCATGTTTTCTCAACGTTAAAAGGTGTTAATTATAAGTGAGTGCATCAAACTTGTTAAATTTAACGATTTTGTTTGCAAAACGTGTAAATGTTTGCAGAAAAGTATTTGTTTGTGTACATCTTCTTGTGGTAGTCAACTCAGCCATCGAACAAACCGGTCAAAGTAACAGTCGAAACGCAACGAGCGATTTAAAAATAAAACAAATAAGCAAATTTGGAAGGACAGAATCACACCCCCGTATATGTTATACCGGAGGGGAGCATAAATAAATCATGGACAGAGGGTTTAACTAGTTTTGTAAAAAAGGCTGACTTCTTATTAGACAGTTCCCATGTGCGCCTCAAAAATATCAAACGCTTAATATAACTCAGACGCTGCAATTGTGTTGAGAAAATGACGTTATATATGCATGCATAATAAATAAACTTCTATTCTGTTCATATCGGAAGCGTTGATTTGATTTTGCGTGCGTGAAAAATAATAACATAACGTATTGTCAGTTCTAAATTGTCAGACTTGTTTAATTAATTATTAATTATGGACTATGATAGCAATATGGGACTTGTGAAAACGTACCTATGTTCGCAATTAATCAACACTTAATTTCTTACGATATTGCATTTAAGTTTTAAGCTTTATAAATTGCCGTGTTCAGCAATCCTGAAAACGCGAATAATGGACCCCGTGAAATATACCCGCTATACAGTAACTTTGTAACCTAAACTTCAAATGACTCAAGATTTGGTATGTATATTTCTTGCAATAAGCCAAAGTGCAGTGCGCAAGAAACATAACTCTACCTTGCATCGTTTTTTTAATTATTTCCCTTTGATTGATTTTATTTTTTTTTATTTATTTTTTTAGCTCACCTGTCACAAAGTGACAGGGTGAGCTTTTGTGATCACTCTTCGTCCGTCGTCCGTCATCCGTCCACAATTTGTTTGTGTAGACACTAGAGGTCACAATTTTGGCCTAATCTTTATGAAACTTGGTCACAATGATCACCTCAACAAAATCTAGGTCAAGTTCGATATTGGGTCATTCGGGGTAAAAAACTAGGTCACAAGGTCAAATCATAGAAAAATCTTGTGTAGTCACTAGAGGTCACAACTTTGACCAAATCTTTATGAAACTTGGTCACAATGATCATCAAGTTCGATATTGGGTTATCCAAGGTCAAAAACTAGGTCACAAGGTCAAATCATAGAAAAACCTTGTGTAGTCTGTAGAGGTCACAATTTTGACTTAATCTTTATGAAACTTGGTCACAATAATCATGTCAACAAAATCTAGGTCAAGTTCGATATTGGGAAATCTGGGGTCAAAAACTAGGTCACAATGTCAAATCATAGAAAAACCTTGTGTAGTCACTAGAGGTTACAATTTTGGCCTAATCTTTATGAACCTTGGTCACAATAATCATCTCAACAAAATCTAGGTCAAGTTCGATATTGGGTCATCCGGGGTCAAAAACTAGGTCACAAGGTCAAATCATAGAAAAACCTTGTGTAGTCATTAGAGGTCACAATTTTGAACTAATCTGTATGAAACTTGGTCACAATGATCATCACAACAACATCTAGGTTAAGTTTGATATTGGGTCATCCGGGGTCAAAGGCTAGGTCACAAGGTCAAATCATAGAAAAACCTTGTATAGTCATTAGAGGTCACAATTTTGGTCTAATCTTTATGAAACTTGGTCACAATGATCATCCCAATTAAATCTAGGTCAAGTTCGATATTGGATCATCCAGGGTCAAAAACTAGGTCACAAGGTCAAATCACTTCAATATGTCATTGGGTCTAAATGTGATGTAAATTATAAAGCATAAGACAATTTGAAACCTTGTACATGCAATAGAGGCTACCATTGGGGGTTCATGAACAACTAGGACAGGTGAGTGACCTATGGCCCTTTGGGCCCTCTTGTTTAAATATTAGAACATTTCTTGTCCGGAGCATAACTTTGTCTCCTATTGTTCAAATGACTCAAGATTTGGTATGCATGTTTCTTGCAATAAGCCAAAGTGCAGAGCGCAAGAACCATACTTCTACCATGCATTCTTTTTGAATAATTTCCCTTTGATTGATTTTATTGGAGCATTTCTTGTCCAGAGCATAACTTTGTCACTATAAGGTTGAATGAATTGAAACTTGGTATTCATGTTTCTTACAAAAAGTCCTAATGCAGTGCAAAAAAACCATAACTCTACCTTGTGCCTATCTTTAGTTAGAAATGAGATCTCATGAAGAAACTTTCTGTGTAGGTATCTTATGTGAAAACGCCATTTGACTTTGAGATTGGAAGTGGGGTAGGTGGTGTCAAGGCCACAGTTACAAAACAGGATGTATCCATTTGTGCTAAGGCCAAACTTAAAATATTCTTTGTTTCCCCTTCCCGACCCTAGCAGATTTAGAATGGGTAGGCAGGAAGGTTAATTTTTTTTTTGGGAATCGTTTGGTCAATATGAAATTAAGTAATAGCTCTAAGGTGAAAACCAACTGTCTGACCTAAGACACAAGCCTTTATACAAAAAATAATATTTTCATCCCCAATATTTCATTAAAAAAATATTATTTCGATTTGGGCAATAAAATATTTTGGGTAGGGCCATTTTTAGCTCACCTGTCACAAAGTGACAGAGTGAGCTTTTGTGATCACTCTTCGTCCGTCGTCCGTCCGTCAACAACTGGCTTGTGTAGACACTAGAGGTCACAATTTTAACCTATGAAACTTGGTCACAATGACCATCTCAACAAAATCTAGGCCAAGTTCGATATTGGGTCATCTTGGGTCAAAAACTAGGTCACTAGGTAAAATCATAGAAAAACCTTGTGTAGTCACTAGAGGTCACAATTTCAACCTTATTGTTATGAAACTTGGTCACAATGATCATCTTAACAAAATCTAGGTGAAGTACTATATTGGGTCATTCGGGGTCAAAAACTAGGTCACAAGGGAAAATCATAGAAAAACTTTGTGTAGTCACTAGAGGTCACAGTTTTGGCCTGATCTTTACGAAACTACGTCACAATGATCATCACAACAAAATCTAGGCCAAGTTCGATATTGGGTCATCCGGGTCAAAAACTAGGTCATTAGGTGAAATCATAGAAAAACCTTGTGTAGTCACTAGAGGTCACAATATTAGCCTAATCTGTATGAAACTTGGTCACAAGATCATCTCAACAAAATCTAGGTCAAGTTTGACAGGTGAGCGACCTAGGGCCCTTTGGGCCCTCTTGTTTTCAGGTAGGTAGGGGATGGGGAAACAAACACTATTTTATTTTAATCCCAAATTATGCTTTGATACCATGAAAATCTGGTTTTCATGGAATTTCCATGTCTTGTTTACTTTAGGAAAATGATCACAAATATTAGTTTTAAATTGCTTCATGAAGAATGCATGGTATTGTTATATATTAACATAAAACTGCATATAAACTTCATTAATTTAAGTTTAAAGTTTGAGCAAGGAAAATTACCCTCATTTTAATGAAATCTCCTGCATTTCCATCACCAATCTCAGGCAAAGGGGTTTGCGAAACATGGCATGTGTGACGGTTTAATACTGGTATATTAAAGTATAATATCAAAGCTTAATTTCATGTCAAAAATTCCTGCTGGTAGTTTAAATGTGTGGAATTTATTACTTCCAGACAGCCCCGAATGGCAGAAAACACAGAAATATGAATCCGCAGATTGAAATCTAAAATGCATAAGCATAGAAACCAGTATAATGCATCTCATGCGCAGATCCAAGCTATTTGTCTTGGGGGAAGGGAGTGGGTATGGTCAAACCAACTATTTTCAGGGATTCCTGCCAGCTAATTTGCTGACAAGCTATGTTTCTCAAGAGGATGGGCCAAACAGGCTCTTAGCCCTGACATACTTGTTTTGTAATTTGTTGACAAATTTCCAAGGGTCTAACCCCCAATCTCCCACTCTGGTTCTGTGCATGTATCGACCTTGATATGAGGTAAAATTAATGTCTTGTAATATGTTTTCATAGAGTAAAGGTATAAAGGTGTTCTATCTTCTATTTTAGTCTGTTCACAGTAATGATAGTACAATACGCTCAGATCTACATTTTGTCACATACAGTACGGGTAGAAATGTTCATCCCTTCAGGGATAAAAGTGGAGCATATATATTCCTACCTGATGGAGTGGCCAAGGTATGCTAGTGTATTTATGGATGTCTTGCCTTGCTGACAATATCATCATGCCATTTTCCCTCGAAGCCTGAGGTCATTGGCCAATTAGGCAGGGGTAAAACCAAATGACCACGCTCTATGACTGTCTCAGTTGAATGCCAAAAAAATGAAATCGTGCCATTTGACATTAAATTATGTATACCACTTGATGGAAGAGATATATATTGATTTTGTGCTGTATGGATGTCTGTCTGGATATCCGTCACAGAGTTATGTCTGCGCTTGTTCTCTTTAACCACTTGTCTGCATTCAGTCAAACTTTGGTCCATGTTTCTGTTCATGTTGAATTTTCAGAGGTGCAGGGTGTGAAACTCTTATCAGATTTTAAAAACTAATTTCTTGGAAAGTTATGATTCTTCAGTACCAGTATAATTATCATATCCACACAAAACGAAATAAGTGGTTTACGAGTTTAGTTAGAAATAAGATATGGTGAAGAACCTTGCTGTATAGAGATAGCTTGTGTGAATACGCCGTTCAGAATTGAAAGTGAGACTGGTGGGGTCAAGCCGGTCAATGTCATGATTACCATTACTAAAAATAGAAAAATCAGTTCTAATAAGGAAATTCATTGTGATATTTTGTAGTTATGCCCCCCATCTTTGATGAGGGGGTATATTGCTTTGCACATGCCTGTCAGTCAGTTGGTCGGTAGGTCGATCTGTCGGTAGACCAAATGGTGTCCATTCAATAACTCAAGAACACATTACCCTAGGATCTTCAAACTTTACATGGATGTTGGTCATCAACAGTACAACAGTGAGGTCAGTAGGTCAAAGGCCAAGGTCACTGTGACCTTTACCATTTCTGACTATTAGAGTGCCATGGGGTATACATGTTTTACAAACATCTTGTTTTGTTCATTTCTGTCCTGTAACATTTTCTAGTACTAATCCTTTGTTTGCAGGCATTGAATGAACAGCCAGAAGTGTATCTACTTGTTGGCAATGTATTCTCCGAGGTTAGAGCAGTGTATAATCATTTTGTACATGTTTCCAGATTGTATAATGTCTCAGGTATGTCATGATCCCTGCAATAATGCTTGGACGGGAAACTGGAATCATTCAGTTGATTTGTCCGTCCATTAATAATTCTGGTGGCTGGTCTGTTTTCAAAACATACAAAGTTAACTACTTCCACAGTATGTAGATAATTTCAGGGGGATGGCACTGGGGTCGAGTGGATAACACTCTTGACTAAGGATTGAGAGATCCTTGGTTAGATTCTCAGTGGGGCACTTGGTCACTTCAGAAATGCTTTTCAGTGTTTCCCATCCAACTAGAGATGAACTGGTTGGTTATCCCTCTAATTAGTCTTGCATGTATCAGTCTTTTAAGAAAGAGCTAGAATAGAGCACCCAAATTCCTTATATCACACAACTGTCTCTTCCTTTGTAGTCTAATAGAGGTCATTGGCCAATTGGGCAGGAAAATTCTGCTCCAATGTATTAAGAAATGTCCTTGTTTGTTATTACCAGTATTGTAATGAGCAGATAACAATGTAACATGTATAATTTCAGGAACATTGGGTAATGCAGTACACATTGAGAACTATGTGGATATAAACACAGAAGAGTGGGATAATTATGAGTTAGTTATGAGAATGGAAACTGATGTGATGGGGCATAATCAACATTTCTGTACAGATTCTAATGGCTTCCAGGTAAAAATGGCTGTAGAATATTTATAGGGGATTTCCCCCATCCTAAAGATCAGTTTTTTCCTGCCAGATTATCTATAAGACCTGATGGGAAATCCCCGCTGGATGCAGTGCATTTGTCCATATTATACTCTTCAGAGATCTGAGTGTATGAAGCTTTTCATTGTCTTGATCCTACAGTCCTTGAACTAGTTAGGGAGGTTGATCATAACCTGCAGATAAATCCTAGGGCCTAAAATGAAATATTGTTGGTTCCCCTCCCGTTACTTACAAAGCAAAATCCCCCTACCTGTAAATTGTATTGAGAATAGGGAAGTTGGGGCATGGGATGACATTAGTGAAGTTGATCAGTTTACCTTTTGGTACCTACCTACCTATCCAAATTCTTAATGATATTGGTTATCATACATGGTAAGGAACAAAGAATATTTTATTTTGGCTCTATTGAGTTTGAGGTTGAAGATTGGCATATGGCTGCAAGTAAGAGGACATACATGTTTCACAAATATGTCTTGTACTTTTTACCATTGTTTCCCTTGCTTGATGTTCAACATAGAGAGAAAACTGCCTACTCTCATGCACTCATCACAATGGATAGCATCAGGAATGAGGAGTAGAGAGTGATTAATATAAGTTGTAGAACTTGTTTCACAATTGGCCATAAAGAAAATCAGTGTTAAAATTCAGTACAACCGCTCCAAAGGGGCCCTCTGCAGAGCAACAACCTCTCTACAACAACAGCTTCAAAATTTCCTTTATTTGGTATTTACTCTAAATTTAACCTCTATAGAGCAACAACCTCTGTGCAATGATCAATATTTGCAGCTCCAGTAGGGTGTTGCTACACAGACGTTGTGCTGTACCATTTAGGCTCTATTTCTATGATTTTTCATTACAAGCTGTATGATATGATATCATATGTATTTATCTTTGTAATCTCTTTGTTAATATTTTTTAGATGCATCCACGAAAAACTAGAGCTAAGATGAACATTCAGGGAAATGTGTATCCAATGACGTCTGCTGCAATTGTTGAGAATGATGATCACAGGGTTTCTATGTTGTCTGCTCAGAGTCACGGTGTAGCAAGCCTGGTTACAGGTGAGTTTATAAACTCACTTTCTGATATGCCTTCTAACATGTAGGGCTGCAACAAAGTACCTCCTCCAGAAATTGTCTTTGGCTAATTTCACTGTTCCCAGGACTGTCCTCTGCTTTTCAGTTCATATAAACACACTTGTTCAACACTAAGACCCCTCTTGATGCATGTGTATGCAATGCAGTCAGGGATTTTGACAGAATTATAGCCTCTGATGAGGTAACAATGGCCATGTACCAAGATAAGTTACTCTGCCTTTCACTAATTTCATGGATTATGTCCCTTTTTCCTGTGACATAATACCATATTTGCTTATTTCAGGGGTGTCAATATTCCTAATTTATCCATGTCTGGCATGAAAGAGCTATGGTTTCTGATCAAAATAAAAATTATTTGATGATAATATCTCAAGAATTGGCAAAGTTATGGTCAATTTAATATTCTATGAAGGATTTTATTCAATACAGACTGAGTTGAATATGGAAACAATGTGGTTGAAGGCCTCTGGTTTGGCAAAAATGGTCGGCTTCGTATGATTTCAGGATTTTTTATTTGACTCTGTTGACACCGTTGTTATTTGCATCCATCTCATAGGCCCCGTGTTATTGCTTGCATAATCCTCCATAATACTTTCAGGTTGGTTGGAGGTATTTTTAGATCGTCGTCTGGTACAGGATGATTGGCGAGGATTGAATGAAGGGGTAACGGATAATACACTAAGCAAGAGTTCATTCTACATCGTCTTTGAAAACAAGCTTCTAACAGAGGTATTGAATTACAGTGCAACCCCTTCAGAGCGGCGCTCCCTTGAGCAAACAACCTCTCTTTAACAATTTAACAATGTTATTACTTTGTTACAAAAGTAGCCATACTCTATCTATTGTACCACTCCATAGCATCAACCTCTGTACTTGTGCCCAACTTTGTGGATTTTGCTCTGAAGAGGTCTTACTGTATTCTGATGAAGATTGCCTGTGGAAGGAATAACAAATTCATGTACTGACATCATTTTATGGGGACAAATGTTTATAACACCCTTGTGTATGAATTCCGTATACTGACATATTTGTTACAATGACATTTTGTTTGGGAACAAACAACGTTGTTGTATCGAGGCCTGGCAGTATAACCAAACCAAACAGAATTGATTACTCTAACAGATATAAACGTCAGTGTATCAATGTACTTTCAAATTATTTTTTTCAAGTTAATTGTTGCATGAAAAAAGGTTATCCAGCTTGCACATGTAGTAGAGTGTCACATGTGACATAGGCTCCACTGTCATATGTGAAGAAGTTGTCATTAAAAACAGCAAGTTAAGTTAATACTGGTTGTAAATGTCAAAACTGGTTAGGTCAACTGTTCTAATTATGCCCACTGCTTAAGATACTGCCTACTTTGATGTTTACCTTGACTGGCTGTAATAGACATAGATATACTGTATTGGTCTTGCAGGAAAGAAGATCTAGGAAGAAACGTGTTTGCTTGCCAACTATGCGTTCTGCATTTCTTATGAACTTGTTGAACAGTCCTCTGAAAGTGTTAGAGGAAGTTATACCAACCGGATCACAAGTGCCTTATCGTCACAATTACAATTTTGCTAGAAGATTCCCGTGCAATATTCATGTGCTCAATATTCGAATGTTGGATATAAAAGAAGCATTGGTCACCTTCCACAGATCTGGAATAGATTGTCATTTCTCAACGGATTGTCAGGAATGTCGATCAAAGGTGCGTAGAATAGTGAATAGGAATAGTGCATAGATATTAACCTGATCTTGACCTTTATGTATGAATATATTACAAGACTCTTGCATTGAATATAACAATTTCTTGCAATCAAGTTGTGCATTATCAGTCCTCTAGATTTGTGTTAGTATTACAACTTGAGTATATTCCTAATACTTCCTGCTTATGAAAACATACAACTCTGGTAGTAAAATATAGACAAGGAATCAGCTGTTAAATAATGCTTATAGAATGAACAAGGATCAGGTTGATATCTCTGTACTATAAGTATGAACTATTGTTTCTAAGTTAAGTAAAGGAACACTTGTATTAGTTTACCACATATGTCTGTCAGTCTGTTTTCAATCAATTCTTGATAGCATGGATTCATTCATTCAATGCGTATTGCACACATAGGATAATTAAATACAGGTACAGTTTGATTTATTTTGGTTGACGTCCTCATTTTGTTGGAGTTATGCTCCTTAAAATTGGACAATCATCCACATTGTTGCATCCAGTTATGTTATGCTGATTTTGTAAAAGAAGAATTATCAATTGGAATAATCTAATAATATCATCAGTCTATAAATGAGTTTAGTCTTGTTTTACTGTTTATAAAGATTGCTTGAATTTGGAGTAGTGACTAATTTTATTGTTTTATATTTTAGACCATACCAACGTGGTCAGAGTTCTCACTTCGACTGAAGTCTGTTGTTGAAACCAGTTTAACTGGTGTGAGGAATATCCGCTCAGTATCTCTACAAGAACCTCTTCTCATTGAACCAATGACAATAAAAACATACAGACTTGTTCTTATCTGAACCTGTGGTTGGATGTGTATGTCTTCCATGCAATATGGGGTGGTACCCGTACAATCTATGATCTATGTTTTACACATCAAATATCATCCATATTATTTGATCTCTTACTATTTATGTTTCCCAAATAAAGTGGAGGAGACATTTTGATTTTGTACTGGACTTGTGTCTGTCTGAATTGATGTCACAAGTTTGTTCGCAATTGTTTTCCTCAACTATTGGTCTGATATTAATGAAACCTTACATGAATATTTGGTACCAAGCCTTATTGTGCATTTTGTCTGGAATTTTAGGTCCAAATATTGCCCAAGTTTGGGCCCTTTGTGGTAGACATATGCTTTTTTGTCCTGTTTATTTATAACTTATGACATTTTATACCATGTGCAAAATGTGCTTTTCTGATCAAAGGTGATTGAGTGATATTTCTGCTTTTGAAGCCATGTTTAATTGTACTTAAAATGTCAGTATTAATTAGGTTGTGCTAAGAAAAGCATTAATTTTTATCTTGTTTTTTGGGGGGTTTAGCATGAGTTTCACAGTACATAATAACATTATATTTCTGTTAAATTTATATGGAAGTATCACATTAGATGTAACACAAACTAATAGCTACCGTAATGTAGTATCCATGATTGTATTCTAGAAATTTATTATTTTATTATTCTGACCATAGAATTATATCTCACCCATGGAAATAGCAACGGGTTGTATAAACCTGGATTTTCTACACCGTCGCATCGACAGCAGTTAAAGCTGATAAAATCTATATTGAACAATAACAATCGGTAATGAACGAAAAAAAAAAGTAGAACCATTAAATACTAGATCCTGAATGGTTTTAACAGGTGATGGTTTTAAAAAATACGCATATCACTTTAAAATTTGTTTCAAAATGTAAGATGGCAATGTTCATCGCCACTATTTTTGAGTCCTCGCATATCAACAAATTTTAAGTCTGACATGGCTAAGAATAGTCCAGGTAGGAAAAATCAATATAGTTAGTGGTATATGTTGCGTTATCTTGATTGTTTCTCTTCGATGTGTGATTGTAAAATCGCCCGGTATTTTCTCTTGGGACGGCTATGAAATTTTAGATCTTGGCTGCATGTCATATCTTGTGATTTAATTCCGTGTTCTGACTAAACAGAATCCAGCTGTAAAGCAAGGTACTGTATTAGCATTATTATAATCACCAAAATTGAATGATATTCATCTGTGATATACGGTTGTCTATAGGTTGTGTGGTGGGTTGGTATAATGCTATCTATCAACATCGCATGCTTTTGTGAATCACATGAAAATACAGTTGAACCTCCTGTTAATCAAATTAAGCCAAAGAAGCAGGGACGATAAGGAGTGTTTTAGGCCCTAAGAATTCTTGAAAAAATAAAATCGCCGATGGGACGTTTTTCTTTGCATATAATATATATAAACGAAACAATGTCTAAACTGTCAGTTAATCACGTTAATATGTATTTATACTTGCATTCTGACTGCATATGGGGCCTATTTGGACCCCCAGAATGGCCAAAATCGGCAATTTTGACCGAAATATCGCCAAAAAAATACAAAATGTGATACGAGCACAGTTGTGTACCAAGTTCATATTGCGAACAAATGATGTTATTTTAAAAACAAATTGTTGTACAAAGTATGAAATTGGTACACAGCCGTGCTCGTATCTAGCTTTTTAAAAAGCTCAAATTCCGTAACCCACTGGTTTTTAGTACCGCCACCTCTAAAATCAGCCAAATACTCGTTAAATATAATGACAAGTCAATATTTTTGCTAAGTGTAGTTAAGATATGTTTAACCAAACTTATTTTTACAAAAAAAGAGTTCGAAACCGGGTTGACTAATCGAAATAAATGAATTAAAACACGAACCAACGAGTGGGTACGAAGCAATTTGATGACGAATATAACTAAGTAAACAAACATCGCGCACCTTCTTAGCGACGACCTACTTTCAGTTTGACAGGTGGTCGGGTGATCAATAAACAAACATCTATCAGCCAGATTCCATGTTCATATCGTCAAAATACTTTACTGTGCGAGTAAGTAAGTAAACATTTTTAATTTATTACTAGAGTAATTTCTATCGTGTTTCTGACTTTCATTGAATCAACACCGTTTTGCACACGTTTCGTCTGCAAAATGATGTCTGAAATTCCAATTGAAATTGACGAGATTTGAGCCTGTTAATATATGAAATACGAATAAAGGGATACCAGACTTATTATAACGTAAATTAAACCTACACAGTGTCGGTTTATGAACCAGTTTTTCAAACATTCACGGTGAGAGTGAGACCAGATTCGGACGGTGATCTGCGTCAGATTGTACACCAATGCATGGTCTAAAATACTGTTTTCTTTGGTTCAGCATTGGTGTGATTTAACTAACGCGTTTGTTCAAAGCATATCATGAAACGATCCTTAATCGTGTTGTCGTTGGTCAATTGCTCTGCAATATTAGGTATGAATTATAAAAAATAAGGTTCGACCGTCAATAGTATGTATAGCCGAGTGGTAAGGCTACTCGGCACCACATTGACGGTCGTGGTTCAAAGCTCGGTCGAGTCGATTTTTTATTATTTTTTTTTAATTATAGATTGAATACTAAAAATGTAATAAGTTTACACTGTTCATAATTTAAAGTAGATCTTTATTTTGTATTTTTCAGACACTTGTCAAGGCTACCAAAGGTCAACTGAAATGTGCATGTGACCAGTATAATGAGTAGATTATATTGTAAAAGAATTATAACAAATCTGACAGAACTGTTCATCATCCATGTGACCAGTATTGTAAAATGGTTACAACAAATCTGACAGAGATGGCATTACTCAACAGAACTGTACATGTGACCAGACGAGTATTGTAAAATGGTTATAACAAATCTGACAGGGAAGGCATCACTCAATAGAACTGAACTGTGCATGTGACCAGTATTGTAAAGATTATAACAAATCGGATAGGAAATACAACACTCACCAGAACTGTGCACGTGCACATAAACCCATTAAAACTTGAATTGTGTCATATATACATGTTCATGTCAGATTCCTTAATTCTTGTTTGGATAGCAAAGTTCACTTGATCATGCTGTCTTTGCTGCCATCAGAATGGGTGTAGTTTGTAGAACTTATCATTAGCAAGTCACTTTATATCATTTACAAATCAAAAATGACAAACTCAATTTTCAACTGTTTGTTGCTTGCAATAGAACTTCTTTCAAATTGAATGTTCCTGACTTTTGTGCTTTATATAACTTGGAAATTGTACTTATCAAAGATCTAAAAAAATCCATGCGTTTAGATCTTTGTACTGATGCACTACAGTGTGTATATAAGACTGGAACTATTAGTGTTTAGTTCAATTTGCCATGTAAAAACTGTTTGTTGTCAGTTACATATATCTTTTTGTTAAGGTAATATTGATATTATCACCCTAATGGAGTATTTATAACAGCTATAGTACTAGTAAATGGTAACAAACAATGTCCTTACATAACCTTTGCGTTTTGATTTTGCCTTTTCAAAAGTGGACATCTTCATCTAATTGATAATACATTGGATTATGTTTATTTCTTCACTTGTTACATTTTAATTGTTTAATGTTATTTCCTATAGATGTATATAACATTACTTTACATATAATGTATGTTAATTGTTGAGTTAACTTACAAGTGTTAATTTGTTTATGTATTAATTGTGATTCATAATCAAATACATGTATAACATAATTGTATATATTATGCATTCATAGTAATTAATATACATGCACATATGCAGTAAAACTGCAATAATTATGTTGCCATATGAACAATTAAGTCTGTTTCATATTGAGTAGGATTGAAATTGAATAAGAGTAAATCATCAAAAAATACCATTTTGTCCTAAATGTTTTGCTGATTGTATCAAAGAGGATGATTGTAAGTGAGGTAAACTTGTTTTATTGTCTTACATTGTTTATTAATTGTTTGAATGGATGGTCTTCACTATCAAAGTTGACCAGTTATA
Source organism: Spisula solida (assembly GCA_947247005.1). NCBI lineage: Eukaryota > Metazoa > Mollusca > Bivalvia > Venerida > Mactridae > Spisula > Spisula solida. Next base: position 23,325,295 of record OX365945.1, on the reverse strand, counting down.
CTGCTTTATCACTAATCTTACAGTGGCTGAATTAATTGAATTTAAAAACGACTGTATAAGTCTTAATTCAGAATCAACATTTACATGGGTTTATGCTGTACACCTATGTTAAACCTCAACTAAAATGCCTGATTAAACAACTAGATTATTTGGTTTCATTACTGTGACAATCATTGCAATGTGATATTGTCCCATTTGCTATTTTACAAGTGAACCAGTGATAAGATTAAACTGCATGTTCTCTAACATATATAATATATGCCTCTTTCTGGTTCTGTAATTCCATGTGATCATTTTATGTACAAATACATAAGAAGATGTTTTGGAAGTATGTTACAATTACCATAAAATTAAAGTGTTCATGTTTTACTTGACAGTGTTTGTCTTTTTATTGACATTTTTTTCATAAAAAATAATATGAAATACAGTTTTACTTGTTTTTAGCTTGACTCTTCAAAGAATAAGGAGGGTTGTTGTAATCACACACACTTAAGTGACAAACACAAAGATTTGAAAAAATATTTCAGACATAATTATGTAGTGGAGGTCAATTATTCTTCCATAGACAGTAGCTTGATCAGTCTGGTTTCAATACTGTGTACCTGTAATGGGAAGTGGGATTCAAATATGTACTGTATTTCACTTAGCAATGCAAAAGAATGAACATGTTAGACCAATTGACTATCACAATAACTCACTAAAAGGTTGCACAAATACCAGTAACCAGTTTTAATGTGACTTCAACACACCAGTAATATGCTGATATATTAATAGCAACACTTACTACAACAAGCACTTTTACATAGAGATAAACACTATACTTTCAACTTGTGTTTTGTTGGCATGCAGTACCACAATTTTCTACATATTCTATTTAATTTTAAGAAATGGTCGCTATGGCAACAGAAAACACCATAGCAGATGAATGAAATGGGACACAAAGAAGAAATGTTTTTCATTCACATAATACATGAAATATGGTCATTTTCTACGTACTGGTTGTTTTCTAGAAATGGTTGCTATGGCAACTATAAAGAATTAGAATGAATAAACCATGTCTGTTTAATATGCAGGGATATAAAGTCCTTCATTTATGGTACATTCACAAAAAATAAGGGGAAACTGAAAATTGGACATTTTTGAGATTTTTGAAGTGGTTGCTATGGCAACAAAATCAATAAAATATAACATCAATAATTTTAACCATACGATTGAATGTTGTGTATATCATTGACATCACTTATAAAAAATCAGATGTCTTATAAACTTTGTTTAAACATATTTAAGTTAAAACAATAAATGGTTGCTATGGCAACCAAAAATATGAAAATGAAGAAATAAATATTTGAATCATACTCAATGAGGTATGGTCTTTCATCAACAACATTTTCACAAAAGTACCATGTAAAATACGCATTTTGGCATTTTTGTGTAATTTAAAGAAATGGTTGCCATGGCAACAAAAATGAAAAAAAATGTATAAAAATATTAAAATCTTTCACTGGATGTGCATACCTTTGAATGACAAAAGTTTCATAAAAATTGGAAGTGGGGCCAAAATCACCCCTTATCGTCCCTGCTCCTTTATCAATTTGTTTGATATGAACTATGTGTTATAAAAGTACATTTTGTATGATGCACACATTTTATACAGTGGAAAGATCAGGACTGAATTTATTTTGGATGATACTGGATTTTAGGATTGAAGTTAAATTCTTGTTGACATACTAATGAAGTTCAAGTGTATATTGTTGGCTTAGAATGAGAAGGTTGTAAGTCACACTTATAAGACTCATGCATATTCGAAATCTGCATCACAATACGCTTCTTATTAGCCTATTGTCGTGAAAATCAGAACAGGTCATGTTGATCAAACTAAGGTTGAAAAAGCTTGTTTTTCCATATATTAAGTAAAGAGTAGATTTCAGACAGTTTTTTTTGTTTTCTCAAAATATTGATTTTGTATTAACAACCTTCTCATTCTAAGGCAGCGATATGTTTGAAATATTTATATTCCATTGTCAACTGTTATGTGTGCAATATATTTTGAGGCATTATAAAAAAATTGTATTACATTTTGTATACAAGCTGGTAATCAAGGTATGAGGGGTGATAGCGGGACATGAGTTGAAAAAAATAATAAAATGATTAAATTACTAAGCATCCAAAACTCCCGACCATGTTTTATTTTACAGTAAAACACAGGCATCTATTTATTATTTCTTAAACAAAGAAACAGCACTGAATAGTTTCCATTTTACTCTTTAGTATTAAGTCTGTGAGTATTTTATATACTTTATTTGTACTAATATATTCACATATTTTCATTTTAGATGCACTACTTTATACATTTTTGTTCATATACAATGTTTGTCACTTATACTAATTCAATTAATTTTGTTATGTATTTGCTGTTTCGTATCCAATAGAATCGTATTTTGTCATATTTTACAGTGATAATCAATTCAGGGATTGTCTTTGTTATGCAATGTCAACTACTGGTAACAGTAATTACGAGACATTTGTGATTTTAAGGAGTTTTATTTACACAATTTGGATCTTATCCAAAAGATAGTATTAGTCCCAATAATAATTTGAAATCCTCGAAACTAGCAACTGTACCTGCCTTAATACCTAGTTATAGTCCCTAGAACATGTATAGTCTCAAGACCCACGTTGTAGTTGCAAGATCCAGTACTTAGTTGTTGTCTCACAAGCCAGTTTAAGTCTTAATGACAAGAGCCAGTTTTACTCACCAGAGCGAGAGCGAGTTTAAGTCTCCAGGACAAGAGCCAGTTTATATCTCAAGAGCAAGGGACAGTTTTTGTCTAGACGACAAGTGCTAGTTTTAGTCTACTGAGATAGTTATTGTTTCAAGGGTTCGTTTTAGTGTCCAGAGTCAGTTGTAGTCTAGATAGCCCATTTTAGTCTAAAGGACAAGAGCCAGATTTAGTCTCGAGAGCAAGGAGCAGTTTTAAGTCTCAAGCGCAAAAGCCAGTTTTAGTCTCTAGGACAAGAGCTAGTTCTAGTCTACAGAGATAGTTATTGCTAGTGTTAGTCTCCATCTTGAGAGCCAGTTTTAGTCTCCATCTAGAGAGCCAGTTTTAGTCTCAAGGACAAGAGCCAGTTCTAGTCTACAGAGCTAGTTATTGTTTCAAGAGTTAGTGTAAGTCTCCATTCTAAGAGCCAGTTTTAGTTTCAAGGACAAGAGCCAGTTCTAGTCTCGGGGGGAAGAGGCAGTTAATATCTCTAGATCGAGGGACAGTTTTAAGAGCCAGTTTTAGTCTGCAGAGCTAGTAGCCAGTTGTAGTTGCAAGCAAAAGTTATTGTCCCAAAAACCATTTGAAATCCACAATGAAGATGTTGTCCTAAAAATGAGTCTTCTCAAGAACATTAAGTTTTTAGTCCCAAGAGTAACATTGTGATATACACTTGACGAATGTTCTAAGTACACACTTTTAGAACTAGAATAAATCAGGAACATAACTATCTAAACTCACTAAAACTGTATAGATATCATATGTGGGTGATTGTCATTAATACAGAAAAAGAAAAAACCAAGATCTACGTAAAAATCATTGATACGTGACGAAAATGATAAAATCACATTTTTCTAGTGCACACACCTAAAAAATGTGTAAATTTGTTCAAAGCATTTCATACACGATCAATGTTTGACCCCCAAACATAAAGCCATAAAAATAGTTCGTATTATATGACGTAAATGACGCTTGAGGAGTGCGCAAGTGCGACAGGAATGCTTGAAACCGGCATGTCAATAAGACGGGTAAGATTTAATCCATTAATTGTCTGTTTTGGGTTTTTTAACTCATGGACATAAGTATTATTATGGTAGCTGCATTTAATTCACGAAAAAATTGCATGTTTATATTGACTCGATTAAAAACTGAGACGTCACATGACGTCATTTACATTTCGTCGCTGAATGCGTCAAAACATGATTATGACAACATCTGACTGATAGTTGTAGCACTTTAAGATCGTGAAATAAGGTGGAAGCGTTGAACTGAACAGAATATGTCCATTCATTTGTATGGAGCAATTTGTGTTTGAGGCGTTTATCATCCGAATTACTACTACAGTTTAACAAAACTCACTTATTTTCTATCAATCATGTCTTATGTAAGATACGAATACCTTTTCATTACATGGACTTTGATTTTTTAATCAGGTTGCACGATGGTATGGCCGCCTTTTTACGTCTGCGATGAGTTTGGGCGTCGCATCCGATCATGACGACAACACCAGACCGTATAGGAACTCATAACGCACCCTTTACTTGAACTGAATGCACTCACGCAGCAATTGGTACACATCTTTATCAATTCAAAGCCTCAGAGATGTCAGGCTATCAACAGGGCAGACTGTGGTCATACACGATATTGATGTGCGACTTCGTTGTTTTAAGCAGTGAACTAAATGGTGGTTTTCTAATATGTTGTTATTACATTTTAGAATGATAATTAACTCAACGTGATAGACAATAGTTTCCTGATTCCAATGGTATATCCGATTCACAGATAGGTCTAATATTTTTTCAATTAAATGAAAAATACAAAGTGTGTACTTAGAACATTCGACTAGTGTAGTCCCAACAATGAGCAGCAGTTCAAAAATATATTTATATTTATTACCGTATAAGTTGTTTATTTACTCTATCAGTGTTGTGCAGTGTTATATTTCTTTATATTTTTCTTACATTATTCCCTTATTATATTTAATGATATCACTCCAGTCAGCAGTGTACATTCTAGTTACTGCTTCTAGATGACTGCGGTACTGTGTATTGTATCACTTCACTGTTGTTTACTTATACACAGTTATATAAATCATTATTTTATTATTATTATTGTTGGATATGTTTAGTTTGTTTTGTACTTTCTGCGATAAATGTATGTATTGTGTGGATATTTTTAGTATGTTGCTGTATTTACCATGAAGTCATACAATCAATTCTTGCCATGTATTTATTACTAAATTCTTAAGTTGCTGTCAAAAAGTCGTGTGTGTGTTTGTTTAATCAATTTAGTTGCCTTACTTTGTTTGTTAAATCAATCAATCCGTTAATGCATGCAATCAAAATCTGCGTAATGAAATTCCATCATTGTTTGTGATATAGATCTACTTGTACTTTGTTCATATGTAATCCATCTGAACAAATTGTATCAAGTAAATTAAAGACATATATTAACCAGTATTGTTTTGAGTTATATTTTTCCTTTTCTAAAAATTTGGTATTTGTGTGAATATTTTTGTTGTCTATATACATGCTATATACATGCTATATGGAGGTGTTAAGAGTGCCAAGATATTAAAGTGATCCTCATCAACTCTATTTGCTTACTAGTATTTAACAGTTGATTTCTAGTCTATATTTCACTGTGGAGAGTATTATGAATATTCACAAATTGTACTACAAACACCAATCTAAAGGGCCGATAATGCATGACTTTCTTGCAGATATGGATATATTCTGGACAAGAACATTGTAATATATTCATACATCATACTTAAAGGCCAGGATCAGATTAATATCTCCAGACTATACAACTTGGTAAATATTTACACAAACGGACACTATAAATTCATGTATCAAATTTTAAATGATGATACGTTAATCACAACTAGCATAAATGGACACTAAATTATAACCTGTCTCAAGCAATCAGTCAAGTAATAGGTTTATCAGCATGATCGCTGTATAAAGCAGGAGTATGTTTACACAAACGTTTAACAATTTACTATTCCTATTATCAAAAAACAACACAAATTGCATACCAATAAAACGTCACACACCAATTAGTCAACAACGTTCTGTTATATAGGTACTTCAAACAGTGGTTTATTGCCTGACACCAAAGATGAGATACAAAAAATGGAGGAGGTATACTCAAATCAAGGGGACCGATATGGCTCGAAATAAATCGTCCGAATACCATAGCAATGTATAAGTTTTGACACAGGGGCATGCTTTAAAAACTTGGTAAAGGACATCATTATTCTATAATATGCTTCATTCTAATTTCTTGTATCTAAGCTCTAGACCTTAAAGTGGTTCAGTCATATTGTACTTGAATATGACATATATACGTTCGTCTTTCATGTAGAGTACGACATCTAGAAACCATGGATTCAGCATTACCCATTCGGACAATGAAACAGTTGGAAGACCAACATCCTAAACAAGCAGTTACCTTTCTTCAACAAAGAGGAAGACACAAATGGGACATGAATTGCAGCATTCATCAGAAACAGCTGAGCGCGAAAGGCACAAAAAATAACATTCGGATTTCAAGTCGCCAAGACATGGGACCAAACCTCACCAGACATGTGGACAACTTCACCATCACAAAGAATGCTGTCTGCAAGAGTCGATCTCGACTGGATCATTACAAAGCAACACGGCTTGTACAACTCCCAGTGAGACTGTTAAAGGAAATTGCAGCAGAATTGACACCAATTTACACTCTCGTTTGATCAAGGTATCATACTAATGAATGGATATCGTCTTCTATATTCCAGAAGTGTGATTGTGAGAACCAAGCAGAGCGGAGAATGACAGATCCAACGTACTGTGTGACTTCAATAGACTACAAGACGTTGGAGCCACTGTCACCCTCTCAAGCATGACGCATCTAGACAAACAACAACTACTTACGCTCAGTCTGGTTTTCGGAAGAGGTAATATAGCTATACAGCTGATCCATATTACACAGGACCATGCCTACAACTTGGATACATACGGTCAGATTTATGTCAATTGATTGAACGTTTTGAAAAACTTTGGCAATAGCATCAAGGACAATGGATGAACAACTTGCTTGGAGAGTGCGGGGTCAGGTAGTTTTCATTGACGGCAAAATATTCGTCATGGGCATCATTGGACGCAGGAGCTCCCTATAGTAGTGTTCTAGGACTGTTGATGTTGCTACTTCAAGTATTAATATTACCAAATACCTACCCCAATATATTTGAGTAAAGGGGGGATATAATTTCAACAAAAGGCTCGATAGAGTTACCTTTTCATGTGTAGAGGTTGAATAATGGTAGTGAACAAGTGTACAAAGTATCAAAGCAATATGTCAATAGACTTTGAAAATATTTGAGGGGATATCTAAACTTTAACCGTAAAGTAAAAAAGGGCAGATGCTTTTGGCAAATGCTTGAGTTACCTATTCCTGTGTAATGGTCGGATCATAATGATCAATAAGTGCGCAAAGAATCAAAGCAATATGTTAATGCCATGGACTTCGAAACATATTTGAGGTTGTACCTAAACTTTATCCGTGATGGATTTCTAAGCCTTTAATAACCATTAATAGGGGCACGGTATTAATAACATGCTTATAATTCCCTACTCTTGTGTAGGAGTTGGAACCATGACGGTGAACAAGTGTGAACAGTATCAAGCAATATGTCAATAGACTTTGAAAATATGTGAGTCAGCATCACGCCAACGCTTGGATGCAATAGCTCGCCTTATTCTTTGAATAGTGGTTGGCAATTTATACGTGATATTTATTTTATTATACCGGAAACATTCCATTAGGGGGGTAACATTCAGAATATCTCATATCACATGGTGTGCTCTCAGCCAATCAAAACGTGTAAATTGCACATGTATGATAACGAGGCTGATATTGGAAATGTTTCCCTCACTTTCGTATTTGTCTAAAAGAGATACAAGTATCATTAAACTGGAAGTCTTTTAACAAATATAATATATCTCTGAGTCGCATTATATCGGTCTTCCTGTGACATTTGTGGATGTTTCTCTTAAAGAAGGATCTGATGTTGTTAGCTCTTTTAGATGGTGTAAATGTGGTGGTTCCAATCGGTTGACTTTTTGGTGGTTGAAGTATTTTGCAGCATCTACTTATTATTGGTCCATGGATGTTGTGTTAAGACTCGATGGATTTTCATTTGTTCGTTATATATCAGGGACGGAATTCCATCAGCCAGTCTATTTCCCATCGTTGGAGGCCATCTAGGGTTTTCTATAGGGCCATGGTGTTTTATGCTGACCTTATACGGCGGTTGAGATCACAATCATCTACAAACACTTGTGATATCATTGACAAACATACTAAAGTGTTATCATGCACTGTAATTGCACTCATTCATTTGAAAATTAAGACCCTACCCCGTGAAATACAATTGAATTTATCCCCACCTCTTCAATTAAAATAAATTGTCGTAACTATTATTACAAATAAATGAAACAAATTCGTTATCGCACTAATATATTCCAGTATACCAGTGGTGGTCATCAAATTGTCATATATACATACTTGAAATTGTTATGACGTCCTTATAAATGCTAAATACAATGTACCTCGTAAACTATCATAAAACTACATTTGTATATCGATGGGTTGGCGGAAAACTATTGTAACTCCAATGTAAATTAGAGCGAGTTACAATAGTTTTCCACCAAACCATCGATATACGATATATGGATGTAGTGTATGTGAGATTACCGTATTCATATGCAAAATACCCACTAGCAATCTATTGGATGAATGAACAATAAAACCCTGCCATTCACCAATGGCTTGCTGGTGGGTACATTTGCATATTAATACCTTTGTATACAAACATGATCCCTCCTATAAAGCCTGTCTGTATTGCTTTCGCTTTGAGTGCAGAATGTTTGGATGAATGTTTCCCTGTAGCGCCATGGATACAAAATACTTTAAAAAATAAACATGGATGTCGGTATTTACCTAGTATGATGCTCAGAAATGAAGAAGTCTTAATTCTCACATATACATTGCTTCAGCTATTATACTTAATAAGTAATGTTATTAACAAACACATTTAACTAAAACTCCGTGAATATAGTCCGTGCTTGTCCGTCGAACCATCGGATACATGCGTGCTATTTGGATACTTACGATCCAATAGCGAAAACACATGGTACGAAGATTAAACACCCTTGGTTAACTTGTGTTTGTCAATACCGCGTCATTGTGGTCAATATGGCTTGCAGGTCATTTTGAAATAAAACTAAACTTGTTACACAAATATAATATCATCTTAACACACCATGAAATCATGGACAATGTATGCGAATCAAATCCTGTAGATTAATATTACTATAACCACTGAAAGTTTTGCGCTTCAACAAAAAATACACTTTTCTTAAAGGCCCTACCAAATATTATAATGCGGTGAATAGTTACTGGAGTTCTAGAGTTCACAATGTATTTAAAACCAATGAATGGTAAATAAATCTAAGGACAAACAAGGCACAAATCACGTGTCAAATCTCAATCATGCTGAGCCAACTCCAAATTTGTCGTATGTTGAGATATAATTTTTTAACAAAAAAAACGTAGGAAAACAACTCTTTACTTATGGAAAAAACAAGATTATTTAACTTCAGTTTGGTCAAAAAGACCTGTTCCGGTTTTCATGAAGATAGGCTCATAAGAATTAAGCGCATAGTGACGCAGATTTCAATTATGTATGAGTCTCAGTCTAAGACAGCGATATGTATATCAATGCAAAAAGATAACACAAATCAGACAGGGAAGGCAGTATTAAATTTAAACAACAGAACACAGAAAACATAAAAACACCACAGTCCACAATTATTTATATCTACAAAATAAGAATTAAAAAAAACGATAGTCGATGTTTTGTTAATAACCATTCGCGTTTGACTTCGAACGCTAAGTACAAACACTTTATTAACATATGTAAATGCACGAAATTGTTCCATACTTTTTTATGTATACAGCAACTAAAATATCTTAAATAAAACTGGATACATTACATTGAAACTTTCTGTACAGAGATACTGTGTTATTGATAGTTAAGTCAAACATCAAGTTTGATGATGTACAAGACATTAATTAAGTAACAGAAGTTGAGCAAAAACGTGTTTCAAAAGTCACTAACGAAACATAATTTGAAGCTAGTTTGTCCACAATTGAGATTTTCCACTACTAAACACATAGAATGCAAATGCATGTAAGTTCTGACAAAAAGTACGCGTGTTCGACCTCCAATGTTATGAAGGGCTATCTGTAGATTTAAAGGGAAAATAACACCACATGACTAACGTTACACTATTCCAAAATCACACGCCTATTATTTTGTTGCCACCCGATGAATATTTTCTAGAGGTAAGGTGGCTTTTGAATTTCCCTATCATCTGACTTCAAGTTGAATACATAATTACAACAAAAATATTTGTAATCGCGTGAAATTGTTAAGTATAGTCTGGTTAGACACCTTGTAATACATATATTATATGCATGCATACAGTCACGATCATGTTACTGCATAATATCCGACCAAACTTTTATAGTGCGCCCACGATACACGATAATGAGAAAGGCAGTGAACTTTGGTACATTCCACAAAGGTGGATTAATTAGATGTGCACGATTTATCAGTGATGTTTTTAGTAAAAAAAACTGACCCTATCTCTTTACTTTAGTAATTTGTAAAACCAATTTTACAACAGTTGAACAAATCGATTTATGCTTGTAAATATCACATTATCCTGGGCGCTCTATAGTGTACTACAAATACATATATATACAAGTATGTACATTTTGTATATCCATAATGTACATGTTTTGTATGAAGTAATTCAGACGATGTTTATCAGGGATCAGGGATGGTCTTCAAAAAGCATCTTAGTAGGAACCTCAGCAAAACAAGAAAACAAGGACGAATTTGAATTTGTCCGAGTAAGAAATACATACCTAATCTACCTTACCTTGGCCTCACACGTACAATTTGCAGACACCACCCGCCAGATAAAGTAACCGACACACAGAGAAGAAATACAGTTTGCACCGTAAGGATCAGTTTCTTCGAGACTTTGTTAAATTAAATACAGTGTTTAGAAATTTAAGTGATTTATTTATGTAATGTTTATATTCTGTTCAATGGATTTAAAGCTTAATCTGTAATACTGTGACAGATCTTGTGTCTATGACATTTTTTTATATTTTTAAGTTATTTTAGGTTGGTTGCGAAAAAAGTTTTACAACTTATATTAATCACTCTCAATACCTCATTTCTGATGGTATCTGTCAACATGAGGGTTTGAGAGGCGAGATGTCAAATTCACCATTCTGATGACTTCTGATCATCAAATAATGGACATCGTGGTTCTATTTTTATTTCGCCTTCAGTATGAAGTGGCCCGGTGACGATTTCATTGTATTACATATTCTTTAAATTTTGCACTTTCTTATTTATGCTCAGTCATATGCGTATAATGTTTTGTTAGGTTGAAAGCTGTTAAAGTAAAGTTGCACTAATAAGATCAGCTAATAGCGAATCTGACTTAATATCGCACCATTTTTGTTTTAAATTCATTTTCGACGTTTGAATCCCTAAAATTACAAAAAATCAATACTCTGAATCCCTAAAAATTACATAAATTCAATACTTTGAATCCCTAAAAATTACATGATTCAATACTGAATCCCTAAAATAACACAAATTTATGTGATCGCAGATTTTCGGGAAAAGACGTACATTTGTACTTAACTTATACACCAATAGTATATATGATATACTTTTCACATTTTAAATACGTTCAGTATAATTACTTTTAATAGCATATTTATTTAATCTCGCGCGTAAAATACCAAAATCATTAGCAGAAAACAATAATATCGGAGTAAATGTTGATAACCGTGGGACTACTCAGTAAAATTGGTAGTACGAAAGAAGCCCGAACTAGGTAAATTGCGTTATGATTTTCTATAAAATATCTTATAAAAATAAAAGATTGATGATAATTGTTGGTCTTAAAATAAATAAGTGTAGGCGATGTAAGCAAATCAGTTTAAATGATACAAGTAACATGTGTAGTATGCTTGTAAATATTGTTCAAATCATAGAACTATTTATTTGCGGAGGGCTTTTTTGGCCGAAAGTCGTTGAATTGGCCATAATCTGAAAAGTGGTAACATCATTGTGTGGCTACGTCACACAAAAACTATTTACTTGCTTGTATACTTGTTACAGATTATTGATGATTTTGAAGTAAACGTCGACAAGAAACAGGACAAGATGTGGTTTAGTATCTGCCTGACCATCAGCACACTGATTGGGATTCATGGACTTGATCATGAGCATCATAACTTCACCATGTTAGAGGATTTCCTTACCCAAACTCACGCTGACTATCCTAACATCACAAAGCTGTATAGCATCGGAACAACAGTCGAAGGTAGTGTACAACAATTATACCGTTTATCTATGTGATATTAATACTCATAATGTATCAATTGGTAATAAAATCAAGGTCGCTGATAAGACCAACAAAGAGTCTGCACTTAAATTGTAGTAAGATTGGTTCGAATGTATGTCACAATGTACCGGAGGCCTTAAATCAACAAATAAATTTATGTTATTGTCAATCACCTAGCAATCATAATACCACTCGGCTATCAAAACAACCCACAAAAAACAAGTATCAAAAAAGGGTTTATGCGTAACTAACACTGACTATATGTACGTGGTGAGACTTATTATCTTAAGAACAAAAAAGGTCCATTAAGACCACTTTTTGTCTTTTGCCTTGTTAGCGGAACTTGGCAAACTTAATTTTAGAACAAAAAATAAATAAAATCTGGGTTTTCGATTTTGACTCTGAACGTTTAAGAGGTCAGTTTCAGTCTCAAATATAATGAATCACTTTTCCATGAGATAAGTTGTGTTTTGAAGGTTTTCAACATGTTGTCTAGAAGAAGGTTAGGTATTCTGCTATGGAAAAAGAATTGCATAACTTGACAAAATTAATACTAAAAAACATCAAAAAACATTCTTGAGCTTAAGCCTGGTCCTATAAACTGAAAACTACTAGGGAAGATGTATTGTATTGCACCATGAATGTTTTTTAAAATAGTACAGTACATCTGTGTTATGACTAACATCAAAATTACGAGCACCCGGCCTATGTCGAGCAAATTTTACGAGATTATACCTAGCACTAGGTTAGCAGAATTAAATTATGACACACTAACTGATACTGTTGTATTATGCACAGGAAGGAATCTTTGGGTTATCGCCATTGGAGGAAACATGGACAGCAACATGGAACTCCGACCACACGTCAAATATGTTGGTAATATGCATGGCAACGAGGTAAGTTCATCGTTAATATACACTCAATTTACAACGTTCATGTTACAGAAGATCGACATATCCGAGTAAGCTTAAACAGGGGTTCCTGTGTGGCTTAAAAATAGAGACAGTCAAATTGTAACTGTCATAACTGCTTATTATGAAAGAAGGATGTACTACAGTTTTGCGTGAAACCCTCGATTATTTTGTTTAAATTACATTAATTTTGTAAATAAACAAATCTACCCATTCCAGACTTGCTGATCATGACACAATTATTGATCAATAGATCTCCTTGTAATGCCAAATTTTTACCATTACATTTATTCAATGTCTTTGACCATTTACAATACAAAAACTGACGGTCAATACGCGTCATACAATACAATAAAAAGTCAAAAGACTGTAAATACATACTGATGATAAAAATGTTCATACATGCCTATACTCTGAACATTTTAAAATACTTTTGCTGTATTTTCAGTCAAATCATTAAGAATATCGATCCGCTCACAAAGGATCATAATTAATACAGTCTTGTTAGTTACACGAGGGTTGTTCAATAAAGTCGCGGACCTTCCTTGTACTCTTTCACTATTGGTTAAAAAGCTTGATTTTTCACATATAATTTACTCGTACGTAAATGTATGCATTAAACAAGTTATCTTTGTTACAGGTCGTTTCTAAGGAACTACTTATGCATTTGATAGATCATTATGTGACGTCATACGGTAGTAATGAGACGTTAACCAACTTTCTCGACAACACTGTGGTACACATAATGCCTTCAATGAACCCAGATGGGTATGAGCGGGCGAACGAGGGGGACTGTTCCGGTGTCGTGGGCAGGTACTACGATGGTTAACTTCGAGCTTTTTTCGAAATCAGTATGGTGTAAAACTATAATATGATAAGTAATTACCTACACACGTCGCGAAATGAATTGCCACGAATGCATTTCAATAGTATTTTAAGTTAACAATTCAACGTAGAAATGGCAGATATGCCTATATGGAATACATGGGTAATAAACTGTTTAGCCACCATACATATCAACCAAACGTATCAACTGAATTTGGTCTTATTGTGTTTTACCGGGATAGACTTTGGTAAATCCAATGGCATTTTTGTTAATCTGACTATTTTGTCATGAGACTAATTTTTTAATACTTTCTCGGACGGAACTTCATAAGCAAGTTGGAATTGTTTTTCTTCTCATGCGCTGTAATTAACGTAATTGTCTTATTATTTAGAATACATGCTTAAACAAATACTAAATTACAAGTGAGTTGTGATCAGTTATTAGTTCGTGTTGCTCGATTAAAGACAACAGTCTTATGACGACGACAAGAGCGCTTATTGCTTATTCTGATCACCTCGGCCTTTATGCGTTGCAATATTTACCGGAGACAAACGGAAATGGCCGAACTTTCACGATTGTTATTGTTGAGGCGAGTTTACTTGTAACTATTTATTTTAGATACAACGCCAACAACTACGACTTAAACAGAAATTTCCCTGACCTTATTTTCAACCAGAGCACAGGAGATATTCAGCCAGAAACTCGGGCAGTTATGGACTGGTTACCCCAGTATAATTTTGTATTATCTGCCAACTTACACGGAGGAGCGGTTGTAGCAAACTATCCATATGACTTCTATTTGAACAGTAAGTAATTTGTGTACCAAAGTCTCCTCGCCAACCAGGCCCCGATCTCTCCCAAAGCATCTCAACTTGAGCTAAAGCTCATCTCAAATATTGTCATGTGTCTTTGAAGTAATTTCCATGAGAGGCTGGGCTCATAATTCGCATCACAACACAGAAACATCATTCTGAGTTTATTACAGTAAAATTTCAAGAGCTCGAAAATCAGATCTATCTAAAAGTCTGACTCTTATTTGAGCAAAATCTCAATTTGAGTTGAGATGTCTACTCGAGATGCTTCGGGGGATCCGGGCCATATATGGTAAATGACCGAAATTGGAAATATCGGCGTATAAGTACATAAAGAATAAAATTAGTCGACTTACCTAGTATAACTATAGAAACGGTGGTACATTAGCAAAAAATATTTATAACATTGAACGAGGGATGTTCAAAAATTAACAAGACTGCTGTCATAATACCCGCATGGTTAAACAATATAAATAAGATATATTTATCAGAAAGCGGAATGCTTTTTTCTACATACTACAATTATAAACGAAAACAAAAATTTCATAAACAGTCCGGACGTTATAGGGGTTTGAAGTGGGAAACTAACGCTAACCCGGCGCACAAGATTACGTCAATGACATCACTCCATTTTACACGGCGTTGGTGCTTCTCACCTTACTATAAAAATTCAAACGAAATTAGTATTGAAAAAAACCATAAGTGGATGTGGATGAAGATACGCATGTATTATAACAGACAACATGCTAATTAAAACCGATTCGACCTCCTCAAGTAGTGAGGTACAGAATTTTAAAGATACACATGTATAGACAAAACAATTAAAATGCATACGTGAAGGAGCACAAATGTATAATGAAGAATATTATATAGCGATATCAAGTCCCGTAACTCTTTCAGGTTCATGGGGGCCAGGCAGTGGTCCATCGGTATGTCCGGATGAAGACACCTTCAAGTTTATAAGTCTTGTGTACGCAAGGTCACATCATACACTGGCTATAACGAATGGCAGCGGATTACCTGGTAAAGGATGTGATAACGATTTCTTCTTAGACGGTATAACCAATGGAGCGGATTGGTACCCCGTTACAGGTTGGTAATTAATTTATTGTTATTGGGAGCTACAATTAAATGGTAACATGATAACTTTGTAAATGTTGTGCTAAATGTAAAGATGGGTCATGCATGCTTTCACAGGCTATGGTGCTCCAATTTGGTATGTAACATATCTTTTAGATTTCGCGAGAAGCAATATTGGAATGTTTGGAAAATTTTACTGGTCCCGATCTCTTCTTGAGATGACGAAGTTGTACTGTATATAAAGGGAAAGCAATGTATAGCACAGATAATTTGACCTGATCCTGTCCTTTATGCATGAGTATATTACAAGGTTCTTGCGTTGAATATATAAATTTCCGCTAGCAAATCGTGCAATATCGGTCCTTTAGATTTGTGTTGGTATTACACCTCGAGCCTCTTCGTGATACTGCCCGCTTATGAAAACATATAACCGGGATTTTAAATAGAGATAATACATCAGCTATAAAAATTATGCTAATAGAAGGTCTAGAGTCGTTTCAAATTCTCTTGACTATAACACCAAGTGTATTTTGAATTGAAGGTGGTATGCAAGACTACAACTACATATTACGAGGAATATTTGAAATCACCCTCGAAGTGTCATGTTGCAAGTTTCCTGATGCCATGGAACTCGAAGGATTCTGGATTATAAATCAGGACGCGTTGATCAACTACTTCCTAGAAGTCCATAGAGGTATATGTATACTTTTCTAAAAATAGCAACAAATGGGTTCCCCTATCACATACCATAAGATAAAGTAGTTCTACGCTGAATAATATAGTTCGAGGTTACTGCGTGATTCGTGTATTTAGCTTTTTATGATTCCTGTGTCCTGTTAAATACTCACACATCAGTGGTTAAATAAGTTTCTGTTGTCAGAAGAATATCGTGATGCTGGTGGACGAGAATGGTCCTATCGTGGTTGGTCTTATTTAACATGTAATGTACGAATGTACTGAGATGGACAAGTAGTCAAGTGTTAAGGGCCACTGACTGCTGATCTGAAGGTTGTGGGTTCTATCCCTACTTCAGCCGGATCAAAAACAGAAATGCTTTTCAGTGTTCACACCTAACATAATTTATATAACTAAAATTACGAACAGTCTTTCGGACGAGACGTTAAGCGAGGCCCCGTGTATGATGCTTAACATCGGCACGAAAAAGAACCAGGGATGCTTCTGAAACTGGGGCATCTTTTGTATCATCCTCCAAAACCTAAAGTGACCTAACCTCTTCTGGGGGCATCGCCCATAAGGATTTCCGGTGGCGAGGATAAATAAAAGCATATACGCGTACATGTAAATCGACAAAAATACTGACAGGCAACAGAATTACACCGTGATACTTGGTGTCATATATTGTGATCGTTCATTGATTGGTACCCTAGGTGCACAATATAAAGTTTCTTTGTCCGACTTAAAATTGTAACTTTGTCATAAAAAGATGGAAACTCAGCCTATTGGATCACATGGTTATTTTATTTCAGAACATCTTCATCTTAACTTCTATCACTTTTTACATATCTTATCTATCGCATTTGGCTCGTGTTTAAGTAGGTTCAATGTAAACAGCACCATATTGTTCTTGAATTTAGGTCAAAATAACGAAAGCATAATTATATAACGATTTTATATTACGATTTTTAAACACAACTTGGTCATCATTATGTAACGCCATAGAGCAATTTCAAATGACCAACATATGAATTGATACAATGTATTATCGCATATACGGTGCGGATTTGAAAACTGCTAGGCATGCCTATGCTAATTTGACTATCGCAGGGGACCCGTATGTACAACCTGCGTTCATCGTACGGACACCGTACCAGTGCTAGAAACGAGCGTCTGTATAAACATTCAAACACCGTTCGAGGTACGCCGGGTTCCTTGTGAGCTTCAGATGACTTGTTCAAATAAGATGTCGTACGGGGTCGCATGAGCTGTGACCAGGCGCTACGATTGTATATAGACCAAACTGAAATTATAAAATTAGTGGACTAACACTTGGCGTGTACTAGTTTTGAAATAGTACGATAATCGTATGATGAATGTGATCTAGGCATTACATAAGCTGGACTTGATCACTCTTGATATGTACGTGTACGCTAGTATATACACGGGTGGGCCATACATTGTAAACATCTTAAATTTATTATAGCATCAAATCCGTACCAACTAAGCCCCATACACGACTTGAACAGTATATCATAAATACCTGACATAAACGGTTTATGACCGTGTTTTATTATATATATAAATATCCAACTTCAACCAAAATTCAAACGAATGAAATACAAACAAATGTATATAAATCAGTATAGATATTTAAAAAAACAATGTAGCACTAAAATGTTTTCCCAATTTCCATGTGGGTCCATGTAATAAGTTCGTGTGTCTTTGCTTTCAATATACAATAAAATGCAGACCCAAATTGCACTTAGAAAGTTAAATAGTTCATTTTAAGTACTTATGGTGCAAAATATTGAATATTAAACATTTTGTTAACACCTTATTTGTTACGTGCCATATGCATATACTCCAGTTACAATGGAGACAGAATGAGCCGGGATGTGGTTTGAACCTAAATTCCTGATATACGAAGAAGTGCGTTCTATAAGTTATGCCTGAATTCAAAGTGCATTCTGGTCTATAAGTACATTGTTTGGCCACTCAAAATGCCCATTGACCTTCAAACAAGATCCCATTGGCCTTCAAACAACATCCCCATTTCCCTTCAAACAACATCTCTATTGACCTTCAAATACCAACCCATTGACCTTCAAACAACACCACATTGACCTTCCAACAACATCCCCATTGGCCTTCAAACAACATCCCATTGACCTTCAAACAACACCACATTGACCTTCAAACAACATCCCCATTGGCCTTCAAACAACATCCCATTGACCTTCAAACAACACCACATTGACATTCAAACAACATCCCATTGACCTTGAAACAACACCACATTGACATTCAAACAAGATCCCGTTGACCTTGAAACAACACCACCTTTGACCTTCAAACAAGATCCCCATTGACCTCCAAACAAGATCCCCATTAACCTTCAAACAACAACCCGTTGACCTTCAAACAAGATCCCATTGACATTCTAACATCACCCCCATTGACCTTCTCCCATTGACCTTCAAATACCAACCCATTGACCTTCAAATACCAACCCATTGACCTTCTAACATCACCCCATTGACCTTCTAACAAGATCCCATTGACCTTCCAACAACATCCCCATTGACCTTCAAACAAGATCCCATTGACCTTCAAATACCAACCCATTGACCTTCTAACAACGCCGCATTGACATTCTAGATAACAACATCTCCATGTATTTGCAACTTACTAATATATTTTAATTTGTTAACTGTATTTTGATATGTTGTCAGCATGTTCCGAATGCTAACAGATTGTCGTAAAAGTATCAAGAATGTAATTTCAGAAGACAGATCGTGTAGATTGTTGTACGGTATTTCTCCCCCTTCGACTGTATATCGACAATTTTGAGCATTAGCAAAAAACACACTGACTGTCCATAAAATGGACCCGAATGTATTCATATTTCTTCTTAAACAAACTATGCAGTCATCGAGAAATGTGCATGTTTCAGAATTGAATAGAGCCACAGATTTACCAATATGTACTATTTTTATAGGAGTTAAGGGTATCATTAAAGACGTGAATAATAACCCAGTGACTGATGCCGTACTTACCATACAAGGGAGAGAATCACGTCCGTTCTATTCCGGTATAGGAGGAGAATACTACAGAGTACTGATGCCAGGAACTTATACCATCCATGTAAGTACACACTAAGCAATGTCCTTGGATTATATACATATACTGGTATACAATGCATTTAATGTTTCGCGTTTCTGAAATATCAAACCTGTCAATGACGTCATAATTCCTAAAGTGCTAGGCCTATTGGTTTTGGAGCATTAAGGTGGAAGGGTATTTTTTAAAAGAACATACATATCCTTTTGACATTTGGTACCGTTGGACCATATAATATATGTTTACTGTAATTCAATGGTGCATCTTCTATGTCGTTGTCCTCATTAATGACGTTGATCTGCTGTATGTATTCCACGTCATTAGAATTGACATGATTATATAAATATGCAATACATTACTAATGATTGAATCCAAACAAGTACTCATAATCATGCACGTCGTACAATAGAAGAAGACATGACGCATTGTGTCAATTTAGTAAAACAAAACAAGATATACGAATTAATACATTTTTTGTCAAATAATGCCATTCCACCATTTTCAACAGATGACGTCACCTGATGGTCTAGTAACTGAATTCAAGCAGTTCACTGTGGTAGATGGAGAGGTGACAAGACTTGACTTCCCGCTAACTACTGCAGGGGCTGGTCAGCTGATGTCCACCGTGTGTTATTATATCGTTATCTTAACCATGCTTATTACATACCTGTGAAAGTGCATCATACAGTAAATTACACTGAACCATTCATCGGGTCATAATTATACAGTATTCTCTCTCAAAACCGGACGGGGTTAAAAGTCCGGTTTTCTGATATTTCCGGGGTTTTTTTTATTTCTGGATTCCGGATTTAAGGGAGGTATATACACTTTGTACGTGTCCTCCAACATATTTAAGGATTGGCAACTTTGATGAAAACGTACATTTTGCATCTCTTTTCGTGATTTGTGATATTTTTGCCTAAGAACACTTTGTCGCTATATTTTCCACCGCGTGTTGTACTTCCGTTGTGTTCTTATAAATATAATAAATACTTCATTGTTTCTTTTGTGTGCTTCTATGTATAAATGTAATAGTGTAGTTGAGTGTAGTGTATATATCACCAATAACATCCTATCACGTTCATAACATCTTAGGAGTACCCCCTTCCTATCAGTGCATTAACATTATTGTCCGCTGATAATGAAAACTTGACATAAAATGTTCCATTTATTCTTGCTATTTAAGCCACTGACAGTTGGCTTGTTAGTTACCCGGGAAACAAAGACACTGTGGCAATGCGTTCCAAATACATGCCAAGTGCCTAACTCCTTGCAGTTGTTTCCTCCCCTTGTTACACGATACTCTAATTTACTTGCAAGGGGAAGTGGTCGCTGTGAGGGGATCGCCCAAGTGCATCTCGCGAACTTTTTTAAATTTAGCTGCAGACTAAATTATATTTTAGTATTTTTGCGCAACTTTTTCTTCACCAGTTACTAGTACAAAATATATATTTAGTCGGACATGAATATTGCTTTGTTGATCATTACCGAATTCTGACTAGTACATCTTCAAGTTGCAAGATTCAGTAGACTTACGACAACGAAACAGTATTAACGAGTCAACACGATCATATATTATAACAAGACAAAGTGTCGTAAAGTTTAACCAACACCCATGTGTGGTCGTATACTAGTCGTATATATTTAGTAATTTATTGTTGTCAAACAATATGCAGATATCAAATACTTGGATGAAGTGTTAAACTAACTTATCTTTTCATATACAATTGAAGATTTTACCCATAGTTCATAGAAGAGTCAATGTTTGGTTGTAAATGAATACACTTGCTGTCAAAAAGTAGTGTTCGGTATAATAGTAACAAATTATGATGACATGTACTCGAGTGAAGTGTGATTATATATACTAGTATATAACAATAAATCAGGTCGGTCTCAACTTGACACGAGGGTTTATTCCACGGTAATATGTACCTACGTAGAGAATTGCCTTACATTTTCACAAGGAACGTCCTTATCATAATTTATATGGTCCAATTTCGAAATTTATTCTCTAAACGCTTTACTTACAGCTTCAAAATCTGCCAGTCATAACACAGACAGTTCATTTAAAGTTTTATTAGACTATTAAGTAGGGCGAACAAAATTAGCAGACAGATCTACGTGTATGGTCGTCACTGTCCCAAAATGGTGGAACGATCTACCCAGCTACCTGAAAGACATTCACTGCGAAACCATGTTCAGATCAAAATTGAAAACACTTTTGTTTAGTCGGTTTCATGGACAATGAGTGTGCTCTTGCTAATTGTACATTGTATTTTGTATTTATATTGAATTGCACGAGTGTATAAATACATTTTGCATGGCCTTGATTTCTTAATGCGATGTTTTAAAATAATAATACGGATTTCAACAATATTCAGACATACAGCGTGTCATGTGTATGTGTTGTCATTATAACTGATTGCCATGATAAAATGCTAGTTCATTGTCGTATCAACGGATAGCCAATAAGATTTATTCAATACATAGCATGGTCGTATTACTTATGTATTACATTGATAGTAATATGGTCATGCTATAAATTGAATTAAACTTTGAAATGTTAGCTTCCCAATTTTACATAATTATGCAAGTGTCATATGATATAAAGCATTTTTTCGACTTTCGGTTGTTATGGTAGCACATGTTATGTGACACCCTGTATTTATACAGTTCAGCTGTTGGCTTTGTCAGTTTTACTTGATTTGACAACCAGACCTAGCTCTATTCCATAGAGATTTCTAAACTTCTCCACATGAAGATGACATTTAGATGACACACTACCAATGGTACAGAAAAGCATAACCTGTTCAAAAGTATAATATTAAGTCTCAAACAGGGAAGGCAGCCCTCAACTTTACCAGCCGAGCACAGAAAAAACGTACAAGGCACAATGCCCAACTGAACAAGTAAATGATCCGCCCAAGTCCAAGCTGCCGAAAAGCTAAATGAACTAGTTTCAACAATCAAAAAGCTGAATGCCCAAGCTGAATGACCCAGTTCCAACAGTACAACGGCTTAAATACCTAGTTTTAGCTGCCAGAAGTCCTATAAAGTCAACCCGGGTATAAAACCACGAGGAACAGTCGGATGACCTACTCCAGACGGTCAAAAACAGAGATGCTTTGCAGTGTTTCCCATCTAACATAACTAAAATTACTAACAGTCTTTGGACGAGACGTTAAGCGAGGTCCCGTGTATGATGCTTTACTTCGGCACGTTAAAGGACCAGGGGTGCTTCTGGAACTGGAGCATATTCTGTATCATGCACTATCCCCCAAAAACTAAAGTGACTAACCTCTTCTGGGGGCCTCGCCCATATGCATTTCCGGTGGCGAGGATAAATAAAAGCAAATAAACAAAGATGACGACATGTGCTGTTCCACTTTTGCTTATTTTGTGGAACGCAGTTCAACCCCATACTGGGCTAGAGTGTGTACAGGCTCAGACACGTGCGGACACGTAGTTTGTATAACTTGACAAGCTTTGATTGTACACATACAAAATATGCAAGTCTTATTATGACGTTGATTTCGTTATCACTTTCATCATTCCTAGATAATACATGGTGTTTGTTTGGGTTATATGTCTTTGTGCGATAGTATTTACGCTTTTGTTTAAATTTGGGTCCTGTTATCCTGTAAGAACCGACCAGAACATGTTATGTGCATGCCGTCACAGTCATGCTACGCGTCCCTTCAGTAATCTCTCTCCCAAAAACAATTATCAATTAATCCAAAATCACTAGATTTTCATATTGACACATCTGCTCACTAGTTAGCCAAGTCTCTAAAGCTCTCTGTAAAGGCCAAGTGTGAGCTTGATGGAGCATTTTGTTGTTTGTTTTGTTGAGTTCGACTGAGACAGTCGTGAGTGTGAGTGGTATTCTTTCAGTGGCTGAAAATAACCTCCAATTCGAGTGAAGAGACACCATTGTCCTGAATGTTGTAAGAAATCCGGATGCGATACCCTAGCTCTAAGTATAGACTCATTGGTTCTTTAGCGTTCCCGGGTGTAGTGTATAGCACAGATACACGCGTAGGTACTTTTGAGTTGTGTTTCTAACCAGTTCATCTGTAGTTGGATGGGATATATTGAAAG
Source organism: Spisula solida (assembly GCA_947247005.1). Taxonomy (NCBI): domain Eukaryota; kingdom Metazoa; phylum Mollusca; class Bivalvia; order Venerida; family Mactridae; genus Spisula; species Spisula solida. The sequence continues at coordinate 23,301,520 of OX365945.1, read as the reverse complement.
CGTTTCAGAATTGACCAATGCTGAGAATCGAACCAGGGACCTCTGAATCCGTAGCCTAGAGCATTACCCACTCAAACACCCTGTCAGTCAATGGAACATTTTTATATCGGTTAAATCGTTTCACTGATATCTGGTCCAACATAAAAGAAAAGAAATAACAAATACGAAAATGCCGTTTCACTGAATTATTGTTGGCAAAAATATCTGGCTTTTTGTTTTGACGTATAGTGTAGCCAGAAAAATAAAAAGAAATATGGTTCCAATCAAATATTTTTTCAAGACACATATTGAGATAAATGTCTAATGATTTGAACATCGTGTTGTCCGCATGTCTCAGTCAGCTTTGTGTGATCAATCTGAAATATAAAACATATAGGTGAAAATATTTGATTAAGAAAACTCTGCAAAACCATATACGTAACAACTACGAAATGAACGATACATTGAAGAGCGGCTTAATTATAATACAAATGTAACAATCTCATAATATTTTATAAATACTTCCACGTATTTTAGTCGCCGCATACCCCGAAGACAATCAAAATCACGTGTCACTTACACATAACCCTAGCTGTAATCACGCAATCATGTTTTTGGCTAGAAGTTTTTTTCTAAAGAAGCGTTCTCTATTTTACATATTTTTTTATCGATTTCTAATGATCTAAATGATATTGATGTATAAGACAACATTTGATGTTGGCATGTTTTCTGAAAGCTTCCCATACATAGTCTCATTGCTCCCTTGTTCAATGGCGTTATGCTTTCAAACTTACCGTAGTATTACTTTTAAAAAACTTAGGTCCATCATTTTTAGTGCTATACGGTGTTAAACCAAACCTACCTTAGCTGCTGTGTCTTGCTTGTATCCGCATTTCTTCTGCGTTGGTTTAATTATCCATTCCTTATTGCATGGTGCATTCTGAAGTAACAAATAACACACATGTGTTTGTATATTACTTATATGTACTTGTATATATTTGTTGTAAATTGGCCAAAGGCATATTATTTGCCAATTTTGCTAATAAAACTTGAAACTTTGAAACTTTGTTATAATGTCACATTTCATTCAACATGGAAACGCGTTTGAACGGATGGATATTACATATCCATTTATTACGTTACTAGTAATTGGGAGTAAAGAGAAATTTTGTAATTATAGGAGAATTGTGTTTACTAAGGTGTTCACCAAAACAATATAACAAGGTGTGATTAAAGATTAACGTCTAAGTAACTTTCCTCACTTCATATATCTAGCTTGTTATTGAGTGAACGGTGAGGTGGTAATATATAGCTATACCTAAGTTCGAAATACGGATGGTGCTTTAAGTAAATTGATGCTAAATTTTGACCATCCATGCGTATGTGGCCTTTTACTCTATTTCATCAGTAAAAACAAATAACATAACAGACAACTTACCTGGACAGTTTGGAAGGTGTATACACGGCATGCTTGCTTATATAGTTTGTTAGTCAACTTCTGTAACTCCTTCCAACTGTAATAAAAAAATATTGTAACATAAAGTCAACATGAAATTATTTTAAAGATGATAAAAGTAAATAGCATCCCCCATTGCTAAATTCGATTGAGTTCAAAGATGTCATACCATACGTAAACAATAAGGGGCATTCAGACTACTAGTAATTGCATTCCTGCATCACATTTTCGCTTTGTATTTTGCCGTACAAAAATACAAGTACATTGTATTGGGTAACATATTTTAAAGATCTTTGTATAATTGTTACACAAATGCTTTTGCATAATAATACATAAAATACCTACCCAACAATTTGATTATTTCTGTTCATCAGTTGTACAATGGCTTCGTAGATCATGTGACTAATATTTGATTCAATGTCTCCAGATATCTGTAAATGAAAATAACTTTATCAACAGACAATGTAAACGCATCCATTTAAGCAAAAATAAAGGTAGGCACAATGCAAAAAACCGATTTAGCATTTATCACAACATTCATAATGCATTTATTCGTGCATGTTGTTTTCAAAATTGTTCGTGATAAGGAAAGTATGAAACGCAACGTTTACAGACAACTAAGTCAATACTATAAAATAATTCAAATAAATTACAGAGATTGTCGTTTGTAGAAAATAACAGCTAGAGAACATAACTCTTATAAATATGATATAATATTTATTTACACAACTATATACATATGTATACAAACTCAAACTCACTTTTTGAATCTTCTCTCTAAGTCCAATTTCATACAGGAATAATTTCTCAAACTGTATGTGGTCTTTATTATGTTGAATCATCCATTGATCAAAGACCTTTTTCATTTTCCGTAAAGCATCTTTTCGCACATCCTTCTCGTGTTCATTGTACACTAGGGCTGATCTCTGTGTAGCAATAATCAAGGAATATTTCTCTAGCTTGGCTTGAGTCTTCCAGCATTTCTGTAATAATTTACAATGTTATAATTAATGTTGTGAGGAGAAGTAACACGGGCTTGTTTGTGGGCGGAATGCGGGGAGTCCTAAACCTATGATAGTCTATATTGAACTAGATAGTCTAGGGGAACTGCTCAATAGCTGGGTTGATTAGTTAGTACTGGTTAGAAATCCTTGAAGCACGCATCAACCGAGGTTATAATGTTTTTGTTTTCCACATAAAAGGGCAAGGTTCACGAATGGCTTTAATTTGGCTTGTGTGGTTATTTTTCAAAAAATAAAACGCGTGTTCTTATGAATTTTGTCCCATGTTATTTCTATGTAACCTATAACATTTACACTACCTTCCAAAATAGTAAGCATGCATACAGTATCCAAATTTTGCTCAGAATCCCTAAAGCCTTTCCAAACTGATGAAAAAATTCCGATTCTCCTTTGAATATTTTATACATATAATAGAACCTGCACTATGCGACCACTCACAGGGCCTTCAACGTTTCGACATTTTCGTAGAACTCTGGTTATGTAAAAAAATAAAAGTGTAGCAGGACTGTCGTCATGATGTTTCGGACTGTTTGACGTCATGAATAATGCAGACAATGTAATGTTACTTACAATTCTAGCTTCTCTAAGATTCGCCATTGCTGCTTCATGTTTATGTATAATGTTCAGCAACAAATTCTTCTTCTCTCTTAGTTCCAGCTGCACGTCACGTGATAAACTAAAGTAAACATCAAAAACATCAGATTTTACATCACGAAAGGAAATCGTTGGTACTACGTTGCTTAAATGTTGGAAATCAAAAAGATAATGAAAATTCGGACAGTGAAGGCAGCACTCAACTGAAACAGCCGAGCACAAACAGTGGATGAAGAACAAGCATTAATTACACATGATGGGAGACCATGGGAGTCGTTACACGGTGTCAGACTAATGTATAGTCCACCGATGATAACACTAGCCTTTGTTTACAAAAACAAAAGTTCAATCTTTTGCATGTTCACTTTTAATGATGCACTCTTTAAATCTACACTGATAACAAGCGGTCAGTCGATCGTGCAGTGTTTACATCATGCATGTTTGTTTATTGACAAGTCTAGACATATCTCCGGCGAACTATACTATTAAGGTCGGATGTGCTCCGTTCCTTAAAATGATCATAATAACAAAAACAATAATCATACGTAAGTATCATAAGGGACAGCGTGTAATGATGAAGTTGTCACCTGAAAACTGAAACAAATACTTCTACACTATACTTACATAGTATCACAGTGTGTGTTCTCCTCATTGATGATGTTATAATCCTGTCTGATTGTATTCAGGATAGAATTCCGTAATGTACGGAACACACTACTCACTGATAGAACTGTAAAACATAAATATATACAGGCATCAATGATTTGAAAACAAATGCAAAGTTTTGACTAAGTCGTTATCATAAATAAGATTAATAAGCATTTTGAGTAATCACTTTTGAGCTAGGTTAATGACTACTTGGAAAATAACTATTTTAGGAATAGTATGTATATATTAGGATAAGTATATATTACAGGGAATAAGTACAGTACAACACAACTCTAATTAATCACTTATTAATCTATCAATCCAGTCGCTGCCTTGCAAGCTGGTTTGTATATTTGCCAAACTTTGTCACTATGACAGGTTTGATTATTGGAAATTGTACAGCATAAAAGCTAGTCTAAGATTTGTTTTATTCAATTTGACGTTCTATTCAGTTCACACATTTTAATTCTAAAGCTAGCTAATACTAACGTTGTCATGACATTGATTATAAAATACTTATCCTACCTGATTGTTTGTGTTTCTTCACTACTTGAAAATTATCTGTAAATGTTGACTGCTCAGGTTTATATCCAGTCACAGCACAAAACTTGCTCATATCAGTAAACCTGGAATAACAACAAAAATATTTGAAGGAGATATAAGACGCGGCTTTATGGAATAAAAAATATTATGTAGACTCTTTACCCAAACCTGTTTATGTCAGATAAACTTTTATTGTTATTGCTTAAATCCGAAATGCATAAACGGCTGTTCAATTAAGAGTTCTACGTAATTCTATATATAGGTTCCTATAGTTACAGTAGTATACTAGTATTGTTAAAATGTAATATTTCAAGTAGATTCTATAATTCAAACATTGTCTAACCATTTAATTTCTTTACATTGATAAACAGGGCACTCATTGGGGGCATTATCGCAAATTAGCCTGAGAGGTGCAAACAAGTTTGAAGATTCTGTTTTTGCGATACAAAGAATCATATCTCCCCAGTGTTACCAAAATCATAGTCTATTGTATGACAATGCAACCAGCCCATACACACATGTACAATACCATACATATAGGCCTACACTGTACATGCATTTTTAGGGAAACATGCAGAAGGTCATGTGCAAATACGATGGTCAATTTCGACAGATAAAATACTGTTGTAGTACTGTATTAAAATCCGCGTATTTTGGTAAAATGGTTACTTTGTAGTTTTTTTTTTAAATTAATGGATTTTAAATATTGAAAGAAAAATCTCTTGTAGCGAAATTTTGAAGTCAATTATTCGAGTTGATTTAATTTCGCGATCTAGTTCATCTACGAAATCAACGAAAATAAATCCACCGCGATATATGATTAAACTAACAACTCGGACAGAGGCGACAGTATTCAACAGAAAAAGGAGAACACGAAAGGCACACAGAAACACACAAAAAGAACACAAGTACAGGAAACAAGGACAAACACCAGAATGATCAGGAAAAAAATAAACTGAACGGCTACAAAATATTTTGTACAATTTTTACTTTCTTATTTGCATATACATTGTATGCATGTATATCTTCATTATACTGTTTTCTATACGACATATATTATATATGTTACTAAAATTTCAATTTCTCAATTTGTGCTTTATGAATAATCGATCGTCAACTGTTATGACACATTCAACTTGCATACAACATAATAATCCTTTAATTATACACTACAAAAACAGCCAATTTACTAAAGCTGCTGTAAAACAATATTTTCTAGCAAAAATTTACTTGAAATTAGAAGTTTACCTACATTTTATCATACTTCACCAATACAGACAACTTTGGTATCAAAATATCTTCCATAGTCGTTATTAAATATAAATTACTCTCTCTTCTATGTTGACGTTGACGTCTATGAAACGTCGCTTGGTGACGACGTTATTTACGTCATTATTATTGTCACGTCACGTCAAAATCTCGTCAAACGTCATTTGACGTTAGTTTCTCTCTACAACGGAGGGTTTCCCGTGTCAGATATAAAAAATAGTATAGCAAATATATAAAGGGAATACAAATCAAATATAATAGAATACATGTTTTGAATTTAGAAAAAACACCAATTAATTGATATTTGAATTTCTTGTTTGCTCAAACCATTATCTGAATCTATAATGTTGCATAGTCGCATACGAATACTTTGTGATGGGTCGTTACAGTTACGGAAAAGGGGTAGTATAAGGTAATAGATATAGTATAGAAGATAGAATAATTGTGTTGAAAAGTGTAACAGTCATAACTAGATAAGCACCCTCATTCCGAGCCTCTGTTGTTACTTGGTTACTTTTACAACTGATACAGCCCCTGGAAGCAACAGTGGTTTACAGATGAAGTGTACTACGAGGGATGTTCATTATAGTGTGGGACTGAGAGGCTTCTGTAAGAAATACATTTGTACTACAAGTTGGAGATTTTCATTCATCAACTATTCAAGTATATTGTATGAAAATTTTCTACGAATTCCATTCAACGTTAATATTGTTATGGTCATTTGAACACAGGTCTCTCACCTACACTGCCTTTATAATCGTCATAGAAATGGCTGATGAGGAACAACTGGAAATACAGGGCTACATTTAAAGTTTTATTAAACTTTATACTAAGAACTGACATTTTTCATTGACTTTCTTTTATTCATGGATGGTCTAACATTGCACGGGTGACTGTTTGTTCGTTGTTGTCAAATGTTTAAAGTTCGGAGACGTGGCGTAAAAGAACCAGGACGGTCAATGTATGCGGTAACCATTGAGAGCATCGAAGCTATTTGCTGTATTTCGTAAATACTAGAACCAGTAGTTCAGGTTTTGATTTTAAAGGCAGATATATCAATGATGCATTTAACGAAAGGCCCGTATTGAAAATGGTGCAAAAATGTATTTAAAAAGACGTCCAGGCTTTGGAATCAGTTGTTCCACATAAAGTGTTCTAACGCTAGCTGTCCCTTTGTTCTAAATGACTATTCTCCTATACAGCAGTGTAACACCAGGAAATATGCTATTGGATACCAGAGTCAATTACGGAACCCCAAACCCCCATCATAATGCTCTACAAAATACACCATCATGTGGTCTATGTGGAGCAATTATCCTACACTGACCAGAAACCTGTACTGTGTTACACATAGTCTCGAACCAAACACTACAACAACTCATTCTTCTCTCGGTATATACTAGTACTGTAAAAACCTACAGATAGCACACACCTCGAGGCTTCAGATTCTCAATGACAGACGACGTGTTTTAACCTTTGGATGCTTACTATATCACTCAGAATGCACATTATAAAACTCTAACACTGTCTCAGACCCTCCTATAAAAATCAAATTCGTTAACAAATAGGTGTATCTAGATATTTACTTTTTGGAATTGTATTATTCGAATGACATTATATTTTGAATGAATTAATATACATTTACTCTTCACTGAGCAACATAAAAATATGTTAAAACAAATTATCCATCATACTGTCGTAATATACCCGGAAAATAATATATTAATCACATCTGACCCCAGAACTAGATACAGTAGTGGATATGGATACAAACAAATGGGTACATCACGTAATCAGTATAAGTTTTCATTCTATCCCAGAACAACAAGCCAGTGGAATATGTTGCCCGTAACCGCACACCAAGCAGACACAGTTGATGTTTTTAAGACCATTGTTACTGTGCCTGTCTTGGTTCCACATTCGCATACTAAACTGCAACCATTGTACAAAGATTTAATCTTAATGTTTGATTACAAAATCAATCTTTTAACTTGCACATGTATTATATAAACCATTATTTCTGTGTATTATACACCTACATTCCAAATTGTTTTTAAAACTAGCGCCTGCAAATAATCTTCAGAGCTTTAAAGGAGTGTAACGTTAGTTTATTTAAGAAGAAGAACATGTACCTCATGTTTATATAAATCGCCATCGGTGGTATCAGTCGACAAGAGGGTATGAAGAGAAGAGATACCAGTGTCCCTGTATCAATAAGTTTATATTATGAATTTTTGAGTCGCTCAACATTACGTTCGACATTACGAAATATCTCTTTACGTAACATTGTTTGAGCAAAACAATACTTAAAATATGAAATTGCTTACATTTTATCGTAATTCATCAATACAGACAACTTTGGAATCAAAATGTCTTCCATGGCTTTTGGTTAACAGTAAAATATGCTCTCTAAATAATCTTGCTGCTCGCTTCTATGTTGACTTTGACGTCTATGAAACGTCTCTTGGTGACGACGTCAATTACGTCATTCGTATTGTTCTGTTACGTCGACGTCTCGTCGAACGTTATTTGACGTTATCTGCTAGTTTCTTCTTACGTCGGTATTTTTATGACGCCCCATCGAAATCGAGGGTGGGTCAGTCTGTCTTGCCGTCTGGACGCCCGCCCGGTAGCCTTGCTATCTAGCCAGCATAGATGGAGCGGTGGCTGATCACCACTGCTTGTCCCACCATTATGGTTTTGTTCCGGGCAAAGGGACGAAACACCTGATGACGGATTGATGACGTCTGTGATCATTGGGTTATTTTGTATTTATGTAATACCTACGTTCATCCCCAGTTAGAATACCAATCGAGTGTGTGCCGACCCCTAGCTGAGTTCATTAAATGCATATTCGTCGTGTTTCACCTAGAACAAAAGACAAATTACCTATGATACGGCAATTTAGGGGGCATGTGCGACCCTCCGCCCAAAGCGTAAAACCGATGGATATCAAAATAAAGTTGCAGGCCGTTGCATTTGAACCATGGTACCTGATCCCCATAAGAAACCTCAACTACTTTATCCTTTATTCCAACCAGTTCAATACGGCTTTGCTCTTTTCCACATGGACAGACGTTTTTGGAATTTGCCAAAGCTAGCACAAGCCTCATCGGCTGGCTATGGTCTGAGTAGGGTTCTACATACAAGGCAGTTCCATCTATTCCATGGATTGTGTAGGGGAGTTGTGAGGGAATAGTTCTTAAAAGTATAATCGAAAGTTCGAAATTCGTTAAAATACCAGTATAATTCAAATTGAAACTTAGTGCAACCAAATACCTAAATTTAGGTCTTTGGTGCAACATTGGGACGTCGGCATCAATAAACCCGACGGAAATTTAGACATCCTTAAACTTTTGTTTTTTGTGGAGTTTTATTGGTCATAAAATGCAAATAACTGACCATGTGCTATTTTATTTCCCGCATTTTCTCATGTGATTCTCAAGTTAAATATTTTTCACAGCAAATGGAAAATATTCAATGAACAGTAATAACATGTATTTAGATACTGGATATGTTGTGTATCGACTAACAAACAAATACACGAATTTTTGTTATTAAGAAATAACGTGATTGACAAACACGTTATTGGGATTGAGTTTTAAGTGTCTCCAAGAGGCGATCACTGTTCAATGTATTGCATGGTTTTTGTGTGTGGAGCTTTGATTGGGAAAATGCAACGTTCTCAACAAGATTATGTCGCTGTTCTTATAATTACCGTTGAAACTCGTTATGTCGACCTTTTTGTGTCCCAATAAAGATACTCTTAGAGTTCCATCAAATAGCTGATAGTGTTACTCACATCGAGGGTATTAGAGAAGAGAATCCAATTTCCCCGTTTTAACGATTTTTATTTTAAAAAAATACGCAGGACTTAAAATATGTTGAGTCTTAGGTATCGGGGAGCATTAAGTTTGACGACATCTCTTTAACTAAAAACATTTTTTATGAGCAACATATTGCTTAAAAATATATACTGATTACTTACATTTTATCGTAAGTCATCAATGCAGACAACTTTGGTATCAAAATATCTTCCATGGTAGTTGATAAATTGTAAAATATTCTCTCAAAATAATCTTGCTACTCGCTTCTTTGTTGACTTTGACGTCTATGAAACGTCTCTTGGCGACGACGTCAATTACGTCATACTGTTACGTAACGTCACTGTCTCGCCGAACGTTGTTTGACGTTAGTTTCTTTCTAAATCGGTATTTTTGCTTTGCATTTAATAGACTGGTATATTGCGACGTCAGAAAGCAATCGGACCGAGGCACCAGCCTAGACATTTAATGCGTTTAATAGCGTCAATTGAATCAGGTCGTTTTAAAAGCTGTGACTGATGGTTTTTTTGCAAACGATGTCACACTACGTCATTTCATGTGGTCCCGTTCAGCGTTCACCTACTGTGCAGTTTTATGTATAGGGACATGGTTATTTGAGCAAATCACTTGACATTTTCAGGACATATCAAGCAGACATTGTATGTGGTGCTGTGTTTTTTATGTTTTGTAACAAGTAGTTTTGTAGTACATTTTTACTAGTAATCGACACAGTCCCGATTAATTTTGGATAACCCCTCATACGAGAGTCATTTCTTACATCACTACTACCATAAACTTATTACCCACAGTCAATATCTAAATAATGTGACTTTTTTCTCTTGCAATTTTTTCTGCACTTGTGTCCAAAAGTCTGTACAATATGTAGTTTAATGTTTCTCTGTGTCATTGGGTATTAAAATTATAAACCCAGTTTACGAATATATTGAACAACCCTTGTGCATATACGTACGCACTTGTTACTATACTGAAAACATTCCGAGGTTTGCAGGAACATTGATGTGACTTTGTTGTTCAGTGTTTTTACTCGTTTTTGGGGGGGTTTAATGAAGCAATACCACGCGACTGCTACTCTACGAGAGCTGCCCCACTTATATTTGAACAGCGAGGAATATCCGATTTTTTTCATGCTAACCCGATATAAATGAAATAACTCTCGAACCGTGTTATGTGTCAGGTAACATATGCACTCGCTGGTTTGTTTGCAATATGTTTCGAACCGAAATCAACAATTCTGTAGAGGGTGTGTAATTTAGCTTTTTGAAGGCTATAGACCCAAAAGCAGCACCAAGAATGTGTTTGCAGAACATAGATATGCCGTTTCGGTGAAGACTATCACTATTTGTCGTCACTAAAAAAAATTTAACGTTCTTTTTCTCTCATAACTGAAATGACACAAAATATTAAAAAATGCCAAAAAATGACGATTCCTTCAATAATCGTATGCATGGTTAATATGATAACTTGGACAAACCCACTAACCAAAAGGTGAAAGTATGAGTGTAAGGTAAGTATCCATCGGAACTATCAATCAAGTAAGTAGAATTGTGTAAAATTCAGTCCCGGTGTTACCTTTAGTTCTGGAAATGCCGTTGTTTGAACTGAATGAGTGGATATACTGCTCTATTAAGAAACGTTCAACACAAGATCCACCTTATGATATGAGCTAGTGTATACCGTTGTCATGTAATGGCGATATGTGCACTGTAAACTAATGACAGATTATACCGACAAAGGTGCCTAGTAACAAGCAACCAAGTGTCACATTCTCGATATCGACATTACTCAATAAAACCCGTTTTTCCGGAACCGAAATTTCACGGTCAGGGGGTTAGCGAGCAATAAGCGGTATAGCGGGAGTGTATATAATTATTCTTTTTTCAACGTTTAAACATGAAAACATATAAAATAATTATTATACATTATCATTAAACATCTTTGTTTTTAAACTTTAGCAAGAATTATCCTAAAAAATGCTTTATATTTGAAATATTGCATTTTATTATACACGGCCGCTTCCGTGGCTCGATACCGATGTCGATAAAAAATACGCATTTATCAAGTTAAACATATCATTTAGGCGAAAATATTATCAGCGAGGTCGTAAAATTGTGTTGTCATTGTTTTCTAGTAAGACTTTTTACAAATTCTTATCATTTGGCTTAAATAATCGCGATGTTTGTACCTAGTTGCTCTATACGCTATATCCGTTTCCCCCCCTGACGTACATTCGGAATATCTCGCACATTGTCGCTCAATTAATTCCGTAATCCCGGAAAACGGGTTTTAAGTTGTAATGTCGATATGGTGAATTGTTTTTTTGTGATAGTATTTGTTTGTTAGTTGTTACGTAAATTTATATGAAACAAGAGGGCCATCAACTCAATAAAATATTTTTTTAACATTGTGGCCTAGTGTTTGTACCTCAGCTGCGATCATATTTAGACGCCCGACACTTGGCACAATAGCTCATCTTGACCACTTGGTGAGCTAAAAAGCCTATCGTTTTAAAGTTGTGGTGTCAGTGCCATCCAAAACATACAGGAGGTCCCAAAGGGCCATAGTTAGCTCACCTGTTGTAGTAGTGCATACAGGCCCCTAAGATGACCCGAGTAATTATTTACAACTTCAGACTAAGTTTCAATAAATGCTGCCTCTATTGCATGTACACCGTTTTTGTATTGTCTTAACCAGTGACCTTGTTATCTACATCAGATGACCTATCTATTGAAATTCTACCAAAACTGCATCTGAAAAAAAAAGTTCTTACCAAGTACCATGAACACCTAGTGACAAATATTGCCTTTACATCATACACAAGGTTTTTATTATTTGACCTACCCCGGATGACACAATATCAAACTTGGCCCAGAATTTGTCGAGATGATCAATGTGACCACGTTTCATACAGATTAGGGAACCATTGTGACCCTTAGTGACTACACAAACTTTTGCTATGATTTAAACTAGTGACCAAGTTTTTGACCCTAGATGGCCAAATATCAAACTAGGCCTAGATTTTATTGAAATGAAAATTGTGACCTAGTTTCATGCTAGATTGTGATCTCTTTGTGACTGCACAAGGTTTTTCCCTGATTTGACCTAATGACCTATTTTGTGACCCAAAATGACCCAATAACAAACTTGACCAGGATTTTGTAGAAATAAATTTATATAAAGATTAGGCCAAAATTGTGACTACACAAGCAATTGTAGACAGACAGACGAAGAGTGATCACAAAAGCTCAGCTTGTCACCTGGTAACAGGTGAGCTAAAACCAATTGGCATTGTATGGGTGAATGGTCTAACATTAACGTTAAACAATTTATCAACAACTAATGTTTAATATCATCTTTATTTTCATCCTTTTTTCATCACAAATATATAATCATCAACATACATGTACAATAAGAATTTCTTGACAGTTTCTGGTAACTCCCTTCACTCAAAACAATAACAATGTCCACATATTAAATAAATATAAAATGGGCAAAAAATGGCCACATAATTAACAATACAAGAACGTAGTAAGATCAGCATGTTGCATTTGTTTGTAAGATGCACAACAGATAAATGCATATATGCTGGACATAAACATATAAAGTCAGCATTCTCAGTAATAGGTTTGTCACGTTGCATAACTCTATATACTCAAAACAAGAGATGTTTGTAAAACATGTATGCCCCCACGGCAGCTCAATAGTCAGAAATTATGAAGGTCAGTGACCTTGACCTTTGACCAATAGAGGTCATCTACTGTTAATTACCAACCTCCATGTATATTTTGAGGATCCTAGGGTCCAGCGTTCTTAGGTTATTGAACGGAAACATTCGGTCTACCGACGGACCAACAGACAGACAGACTAACAAGTGCAAAGCAATATACCCCCTCATCAAAGATGGAAGACAAAATTACAGGTATAACTCGTTTCTGTAGGCAAGTCCTCTGTACAAAAACATGCGTGAACATAAACATTGACTTCCTTAATTTAACAGAAAATGTATGTTTGGGTATGTTGCTAAGCGATAAAGCAGATAAGGCTAAAGGTACTGATTTTCACCATCTTTTAGCCAGGATAAAACCAGCATCAGAGAGGGCATAAAGGTATTGATTTTCACTGTCTTCAGCCACGATAAAACCAGCATCAGATACGGCATAAAGGTATTGATTTTCACCCTCTTTTTGCCAGGATAAAACCAGCACCAGAAATTCCAAGCATGTAATAAACTAAATATTGCACAAATGTTTACTATATACTATACATGCATCAATGAGTAAATAATAAAGCTTTATCAAATTAACAAGAATAATTAAAAAAGCATTTCCCAATCACAAATGTTGTACATAATACGGTGGCATTATTTGAACCAGAATATAAAACAAAAATCCTAACTGATACATCCTTTGCTTGGTTTAATAAAGCAGCATATCAGGGCATACACAAAATGGGTTTATCCCTTGCACAAAGCAATCAGCAATGTTAAATCAGAACAGAAAATTATTAAAGAAATATCTTTTCAAAAAGTCAGCATATTGCACAACACAATATGATTTCCACAAAAATTTGTCCCCTTTAAATAAGTGATTTCAATATGATAAAATGAATATAGATCTATTTATGATAGATTAATAATTCCTATAATGAATGACATGGTTTACTATGTCCACACACTGTGTAGTGCTTGCTCAACTTTGTCGACCAATCAGCGGGCTTGATTTTCGTCATCTTATCCCTGAAAAACGTTCTATTTTTCAAAATGATGCGTCTTCAACAAGAAGTAATTTGAAGCTACTGTGCATGTACAAATAGACCGCGCCTCTTCATAAAGCCTGTGCAAGTGAAAGCATGCGGTTCTAACCATGGAATATGAACGGATGGTATCAGTAAACCAACAATTCAGTTAACGCACGCTTTATTGAAGGACATCTCTTGTTAAATGTTACCGTCCATTTGGCCATTATACACGATTTTCTTGCGCCAACAGTCCATGTGTAGAACAATATAGAGGCACGTTTTAACTATTGTGGGTGGAGCTAACACTTAGTCGTTTAGAGTTGATGAAACGGTTTTCTTCAAGGATTGATAATCACAGTCACTCTGTTCCTTTAGGTTAAGAATCCTTAAAGAATTAGTTTCACAAATCTATACGTAGGGGCTTAGCTTGTATTCCATGCCTCTGTGTAGATATTCTGTATGCGCAATCCACATCCGTACTACTAACTTAGAACAATCAATTTCATATTGTACAGGTGCGCAAACACAGAATAGGGACAATAGAAACTTGCTTGTATGATTTTTTTGCACACATAGCCTGATGTGCGGAACAAGCTTGCAGAACACACACACACAGAGTCATGGAATACCAGCTACAGTAACAGACTCAAAGACTGCAAAGTACTGAAATATACTACCAGGGAATCGGCCCATGACTGTCACCATGATTTATGCCAGTAAGCAAGGTTGACATCTTGTTTTTACAATAAAACACAATATTAAGGTCATGAAAGGTCATAAGACTTGAACAAGTTCAACTAAAGATACAGCTAGATCGTGTTGGTGATGATTTTCTGGTAATTGGTTTAATGTCTGGGTCACTAAGGCTTGTATATCACATGAGGGCATCTCTGGTTGAACAAGTAACTTTGGGTTCTGAAATATAGAAAGAGGAATTATGGAAATTCTATCAAAACCAAGCCCCGATTCAATGAAAAAACTGTGACATTTCTTAGCTTAGTCAGGCCCCAATTTCACGAAAAAATGACCTGCTGACCTAAAATATAATAATGATCTTCTACTGGCCAGGACCAACATGGATACTATGAGGAACCAATATCAAATTGTTCTTTAGTTATTGATTGGTAAACACATGTTAAACCAACCATTTGATTGACAAACTAACATTGTGTATTTTTAGCAATCATATCCTTGTTTCAGATGCAGTATAATACTTACAATAGAATATGTTAAACATATGTGAACATACGTGTTTAACAAAATAATGCAAATAATTTTAACTTACCATAGATTTGAGCCAAGTGGATAAATATGGATTCACATTAGACATAAGTTCAACAACCATTTGAGCATCAAGCAAGGTCAGTTTATTGGCTACTCTCTGGCCAACAATGGTCAGCATTTGTTGACCAAGGCTACTTCTTTCATTTACAGTCAGAAGAACCTGCAATAATTTCGACACAACAAACTTTAAGGTACTAATCCTCACAATGATCTTGATTGAACAACTTTAATCTACATTTTAGGTTGATTCTGAAATAACGTTTTCCAACTTATATCTATTACTCTCAATGACCTATTTCTGGCGGTGTATCCCATGTACATGTATTCCATTAGAGTACAAGAGAGAAGCCTGCTTCCCCTTTAACCAAGCCTCTAGTAAGAGAATTACTGGTACCAATATATTTCTCTTTACATCACATGGCCTGGGATCAAACCATGGACCTTCCGTACTCAAAGCGGATGTTCTACCACCAGGCTATCAAGGTGACATTCATCGCGCCCAGATAGCAGATTGGTCTGGATAACACAATAAATATGGATAAAAGAACAGTAACTCAGCACCACTTTTACAGGAATTATTTGATACCAGTAAGTTAACACACTGACCTCTTCAGCAAGTTTATCAAATCCAGCAGAATATAGTTCACACACATGATGTCGCTTTAAGTAATCAGTATCCACACCAAGCTCATCAGCAAGTTGTAGAACCAGTTCGGGCCATTTACCCGCTTCTGTTGTACGTAGTTTACTCGTAGATGTTGGAGGGGAGCCTGCGGCTGTCTCATCAGTAAGGGGACATAACTCTCGCATCTTCATCACTGATTGACTTATAACTCGGGTGAGAAACTGAAAATAATTTGAAGAGAAGTTGTCAAAATAACTATGCAGTAATACAACAGGGTACATGAATATATTTAAAACAAAACAACCTTAAAACTGTACATGTATAAGCAAATTTACCTCTTCTTTCAAATAGGTAAAATCTGCAGTGTAAATTCCCAACAAAACATGTTAATTGGAGAAAGATAAAACAAGACTGCATTCAATAAACGCTACCGGTAAGTCCCGTTGAAAGCCTATTCCATAATAACTAGCTAAGTCAATTAAGGGCCATAATTCCGTTCAAATGTTAAATAGTGTTACATTGTGTCGAAGATGTCAGATTTTTATGACAGGAAATAAGTATTAGCCAAGTTAAAGCAATGCCTTGATGGACTTAGAAAGTATTTGAGTTTCAAAAACTTGAAAGGTTGTATTAACATTTTCATTTGGATAGACAAATGAACAAAGGAACAGACGGTAGATGCCAAGGCATAGAGATACTAACTAGATCAGAACAAACAATACAACTCTTACAGAGAAAGCAGATGACAAAACTTCTAGTTTACTTCCACCAAACAATATAAGGCCAAGATGTCACATGTCACGAAAATCAGCAAGTACCAGTTAGACTTTCAAAACAATTCCCTATGTAATGCTGTGTTAAACATGTGTTATCCCAGTGGTGGTCAATGTTAACAAACTAAAATGTTGAAAGGAAACAAAGATACCACCCGTGTATATATATTTACCTGCTTTCTTTGTGCAGCTATTGATGATTCAACATTCGGGTTGGGTAACAGAGGGTGTGCGTGCAGATCTTGGAACAATGCATGCTTACCCTTCCAAAGAAAACATACATAACATTACTGTAAGCAAAAGTACTATGAAAACTGTAAAATGCATATAAGGACCTAACTGGTCAATACTTTTTTATGTTGACAATTAAATTGGAATTATCAATTATTATTTTTATGCCGATAAATAAATTGAAATTATCAACATTATTTTTATGCAGACAATTAAATTGGAATTATCAATATTATTTTTATGCCAACAAAATGTGGGGAAACACCCCTTTAATTGTTCAAAGAACACCTAGTGAACGTCAATAGACGGTGCCACCTTAGCGAAAGTAAACCGGTCAGCCATTAGTTGCGTAACTTTCGCAGATGCAGAGGAAGCATGTAAACCGGTTCATCAATTTTTTCTTAAGGGTACCATCACTATAATTTAAGGACTTTTTACCACTCACTCCTCAAACGTTTAACACCTGGGACCACCCGCCCACCAAATAAAAATGTCATAAAAATGACTTCCAGCCCTCTACTCATTGTTCCCTGGAAAAGTCCTAACATGGAAATATCAACTTCATCTAGGAATTTTTAACTTGATAGTCTGACTAAACACTTTTGTTTTATTATTAATGCCCAACAAGTCCATGCAAATACAGCAAAATAATTAATGCTATACCAAGATTATACAAAATGTTTTCAAAAAGGTTTCATGTTAATATCAAGACAACAGACAGACATAAGTGGTCTATGTTATTTAATGAGCTTAAAACAACATAGATATAGATCCACCACAGTTTGCAGCAAATATAGATTTTCTTATTTGCAGTACAAATATCTATAATTATATAAACAACATAATCACACCTGAATTGCAATAGACCCTAAACATTTTAGGACTGAGTCTCGGACAAATTTAAGACTTAAAATTTGCAAAATTTATATTGGCTGACATGTTCCTATTTTTTGATTGTTTTGCATTTGACTGAGACAGTCATAAATGCTTGGTCACTTGTTTTGTCCTTGCCTAATTGGCCAATAACCTCTGGCTTCGAAGGAAGAAACAAAAACTTTGTGTGAAACAAGGAATTCGCTACCCTAGCTCTTTCCTTCAAATAGACTCTTGGTTCATTAAAAATGCCTAGTGTAAAGCACTGATATACACGAGACTAACTCTGGGTTTAATATCAACCAGTCCATCTCTAGTTGGGAGAGAAACAATGAAGTGTTTCAGAAATGACCAAGTATCCCAGTCAAGATTCGAACCAGGGACCTATTGATCCTAGTCAAAAGCATTGTGCCACCCATGAATTTTTTTCTAATTGTATCTGTCCGAATGAAATTTTGCCTGTATAATTAAGAAATAAAACATGAAAACCTGTAGTATACCAGCTGTTATACAACGGTTTGATGTTAAGAATGGCAAACTGTTGTTAAACAAAACGTATACTGCGACTGCTGAGTATTTTTATTTAACATTTTCTAACATACTTTCGCAAAATAACACAGGCTTAAGATATAATTGCACACTGTCGTATAACAGCAGGTATACTACCGTTTTTTTATTATTTTTTTGTACTGCAAGTAAAAACCATATTTGCCGGAAGCAAATTGAGTTACCCTGACAACGACTGGGACTGTTCAGTTACCCTGACAATGACTTTGTTTATACATACCTTGGAATCAAAGAGAGAAACAACTCTAATAGGTTTTATATTAAACGATATCACAGCATTCATGAGTATTGCTAGCTGTCGATGGAGAGATAATAGTCCATAGTTGGTTGATTTCTGATCTATAGCTAACTCCACCAGCGACACAGAACCTGAAATAATCAATCAATCAATCAATCAATCAAATAAACCAATGGACTTAAATGAAGATTACATCTTCTCTAAGCAGGAACAGTATAATATTTTTCTGAATACATCTTATGCATTTGTTTCTTTTTCATAATTTATATTTTAATGTTAGAAATAATCTTAAACCTTGTCTTTGAAACAAGTACATGGTGTTTTACTTTTACACACTACCCACCTCTAACTTGACTCCATAATGACTCTATATTGAACACAGGTACTTCATTCGTTTCACAATTAGCCTCCATAATGATGTTGATAAAATCATATACACAGTTTACAAATAATGGCACCCTCGTCTCTCCAACACCAACATCCTGTAGGTAGAGAAAATACCTGCATTAAACATTAAACCTCACAGTTATCACATGTTTCACTAATGGCTGAAACGTAAGGGTCGTTTCACAGGGGTTTGATAGAGGAATGATGCGCAATCCTGAACATAAGTGGCAGAAAAGTTTTAGGTGCCATTAGCACACATTCCAAAACCAAAGAGAGTTCAAACATTGTTTTTTTGGTTAAAATTCAGCTGATGAAATTTCAAAATGAATGATCATATCTCCTGCATAAAAGTTCATTCTTTGTAGAGAAGCAAATCCAGAATTCAGGATTATACCGGAATTGTAGGACCCCTGATTTAGTATATTTTAGGTATCAATTTTATTATACTCATTTTGAAGTTACAAACGACTTATTGGCAACATTACTGAGTACTAAAAAGTTATGTATTCGGCATATCATTTAATTCTGTGTCAATTATCCCAATAAATATCTACTACAATAAAATTTAGACTCACTTTTCTACACAGTCTGTCTTTCGGAAATTTTCCGACCTGAAAAATAGTATTGAATATTTGAGCCATCCTCCAGGAAAACAGGTCTTACTGATAAATTTTCAAAATCAGAATAACAAATCGTTAATAAGATTCTTAGGAACAGTTTCTGTAATTTTGAGTGAAACATCTTATCAGTTGACAAAGTTGTAGACCTTAAAAAACCAATCACTTAATCTGCTTAGTAAGGTGATGAAACTCGGGACTCTATTGTTATAATAGATGTCATGTAGACACAGTTAAGTCACAGAAAATAATGAATCAACTGCCAGTTCATTTAGGATAGGGAAACCTTATCCTCGGGTGCGGAATTTCACCTGATGACTCTCATATAAGAAGTAGTCTGTCAGTTCATGTGGTCAGTTGACGGTTTATCAAAAGTCACAAGACCAGGTGACCAAATTAAGCAAAGTTTATTCGGCATAGTTCTTGAGAATATTTAAATCCAAAACCTTGTTTTTGTTACACCATTCTGCAAATTATTGAATCAATCATAGTCTCCATTCATTAAGAATACAATACATGTAGGATCCTACCTTTTCCATGAGATAAGCCAAGGTCTGGAACTTCTTAGAGAGAAACATATGCCACATCATACTGGATACACCTAGAATCAAAATTACAGTCACAACTATTGAAAATCACTCAAATAATCATGACAAGAGCTTACCCAGTATGAATCCTGATACACCGCGTCTCAGTTCCGTCAGAGCCAAATGAAAACAGAACTATTCACAGACGGAACTGAGAACAGTGTATCGGGATTCATACTGTGGCTCATAAAAATGAAATTTCTGCTTGTTTACCAATGTCCCTATGACCTTGACTTTTGACCTACTGACCAACAAAAATATGGATCATCCGTTGGTCAAGACCAACTCCAAATATAAATTCAATGTTGCTAGGATGAAGCATTCTTGAGTTATCATCTGGAAACCATTTGATCTAGGGAATGACAGACCATTCTGAACCGACATCAGCAAAACAATGTAACCACCAGTCTTCAATGCAGTGCATAATACAAATTATGTATTAAACATAATTATATTTATTTTGCAACGATAATTGGATTTTGGGGTCGAAAATGTTCGGGTACGAAACTATTGAGTACGAATAATTTGGGGTACGAATTAGACGAAAAAGGCTAAGGTATTCCGATGCAACTTCCTTCAGCTTCTGCCATCGGAAAAGAGCAGCCGATTTGATATTTATTTAACTGAAATCGCCGCTAATCGCCATTATCGACGACGCTACGAAGTAGGAAAGGCTTGCAAAACATAAAATGGACTGTGTCAGTGGCTAATGAACGGCATATTGAGTGTAAACACTGAGGATGATTCGCCTAGAGAAGAAAATATTGAGACTGACCGATCGGGATAAAAAATGATATAAAATCTTGTTTTAGGCTGGCTAACACAGCTAGGGCGTTGTTTTCGAGAGCTGTAAGATCTCAATTCGACCCGCATGTTCCGTTATGTAGGCTACTACAAACGGATGGTTTGTACAGCTCGCCATCCTGAGATCCAGGGGCGAACCTGGGAAATTATTTTAGTCAGACACTGAATCATAATTCAAGCTTGTAAACAACATCTTTTTCAACCACACCGGCATGATCTGATGAATTAATGCATGTGGAATATTCGTATTTCAGGCCTTGCTATTCTACTTTGGAAAAAATTAAGGATTGAAATGATCTAGTCTTATAAATATGACTCAGTTGGTTGTTTAGAAACACGGTCATACCTAAACTATGTAATTCCCTATCGCATACACAGAGAAACATATAATGTTGTGCTGCTGTGGTTGAGCTAGGTTCCGCATTGCAAACTTGCCATTAATCTGTTTTGCAAGTTTTGGATATAATTCGTTGACGGCGGGGTCAATTTATATGAATGATAGTCTTTATCTTCCGGGCAAGAGTGTAGAAATGAGCCAGGTGTGTAAAAGCCACGGGGCGACCATGCTTGCTGGCAACTTTTTGTCATTTTCTTTGTTACTCTGGGCAGTATTTCAGACCGCGGCTTACCTTCGCAGATTAACTGGCTGCATGAAAACATTCATATACCCCTGCCAGGTTGCCATATAATCGGCGTATGAATACATTCTGCAGTTGTCTCCCTTGGTATCTTAAAAGACTGTATGTAGTAGTACAGTATGTCAAAGTGCTATCATGTTTCAGTTGACAGTTGTGGCATTGCAGGGATTTGCAAAATTATTGTCACATTTGGCCGCATTAAAATATATCAACAAATAGTTTGTTTTCGAGGTAGCGTACTTCAAAGCTTAGGTGTTATCGATTATGATAAGTAAATTTGTACGTTTTTGAGACGCCCAATATTTGGTTTCTCAAGTAAACCGGAAGTCTATCCTTTCCTTGATCCCTAGCATACATATGCACGCTTGTATATACAGGTAGCTTCTGCACCTGCAAGTCGGTGCTTCTTAGTTTTGAAATGGATATATCTGCACAAAAACAAATACACTGGCATCAACCATGTGATAAACAATATCAATTATCTGTTTATAAACACAATTCAAACCCAAATTGAATTTTCTAACTACAAAAACTTGAAAAATCAGCCTTAATGTTACATGCAGTCTGCAGCCTTGATATAAACATTTGTGACCTATAAGTTCGTTCATATAAACTGATGACGTCATAAGAAGCACACGAGAATGATTTGGCAAATAAAAAGTTTTGTAACATAAAGTTTGAAATTTTGTCAGTAAGTTGGCACCTTTTTCCGCTCGTAAACATATTGTATATATAATGCAAATTTTGACGTATGGAATGTCTCCAGATTTTGCGACTGAAAGCCGTGAAACAGTGAAATTGTTGCTCTGATAAAACTGTTTTTGTCGATTTTTTCGCATTATTCGGCTGGTAAATGTCTTCTTAATAACTTAAAATAAATTGGGGCACAGTAATGACATATTTAACAAAGCACTAACGTTTACTAAAATGCACAAACTTGTAGGAATGCACAAACTTATAGGAATAGAGGCTACACATAATTTTTCTAGCTTTTGCTTGTCTGAGGGTATGTGCTGGGCTTACCTAAGCCTATTAATTGAGATATTCGGGTAATTACCGGTACAGCTTGTAGATCGCTATTTTAAAGTATTGTCGATTTTCATATATGGTTATGATTCGTTAGTAAAAATGTTGTATGCAATCTGTGATGTTACCAGGTTGAGTGTCGACTATGTACGGGTCATGTAGGTAAATAAAAAATATTGTATCCTTTCTAGGATGTTATTTGTGTTTAGAAGTTTGTCAGCACAGTTCCGGAAATATTATGATATTGTCCTGCTCAGCCGTGGTGAGTGGTGTACGGAGTGCATACATCTGGCCGTGTTGGTTTATGATACAGTGGCTGGCATTTCATTTTGAAATGGTGCATCATGTCTCAGTGGGGTTGGTGAATCATGGTTATATGAACATTTAGGCCCTTGCGGTGGGTTTTTACAAGCTGTAGTTGGTGAGTAATCTTGATGAAGGCAGAGTTGCAGAGTGTAGTTGGCTGAGCATTTAGTTAGGAGATTAACGTTAACGGTGCTCATTCGTCATTATATCAGTGCGCTTGGTATGGTGCAGGTACAAATTTATTCAGGGGGCAGGTTCAATGTGTGCATGGTTTGGCGAGTACCATTATGATATTCAGGCATCAATTGTCTAACCTGGTTGGTGCATGAGTAATGTAGACTACCGTTCAGGGGGCATTCCCAAAATCATGAGGATCAGTTACTTGTTTAATTTTAGCGACTTTGATTATGCAGTCATATCTTAAGGAGTTACATGGCCTATAATAGTTTATTGCATGTCACTTGACATGGCCTTAGTCACTAGACATTGTTTCCTAGGCTCATGGATGCAAGTTTGCAGGTATAGTCCAGTTAGGATATTGTGACAGTGACGTTGCAGTTTATGTGTACGCAACAAATCACAACCATTGTCTAAACAGGTAGAGCGAAGTTTAGTATGTCAGTTTAGCATTGAAATTACAGTTGTTTGTACAGTATAAGCCTTTATAATTGGTTTTACACCGTTATAGTGGACTCGACTGCTTTGTCGCTGGATTTTTATCCTGACTGGACTATATATAATATACCGGATTTTAGGTTTTGAATGTACCAAATAGTCTGTTTTTCTTTATTTTCTCTACATACATGGACAATTTTACAGGATATCAGGTTTTCAGAATTTTTTACTTGCACCCATGTGGGCAGTGTTGGTGTGAGACAAAGCAATTTCTATTTAGTTATGATAGAAGCTATATTGTAATGACTTATTGTATGTACCAGTGCTGGTGCTGCTAAATGTGCACCTCATGGATATTAGGAAAATGATATGTCAGAGTTAAAAGGGCCTTTCCAGGTGTTATCATGATCGGAGCTATAGTATAGCCTATATTTTGAAAGCCTTGTGATCTGCTGTTGACCATATGATGTTGGCTTGACTCTCGTTAATTGGAACGGTTGCCATAGTATAGGCCATTGAATTACTTCACATAAGAGTTGAGTAAAAGTATAGCGCAAAAGCCTGATAAGGGGGATGGGAACCCTTTGGCATGGCAGTATGAGGGCCTAGAATTTTGGAGGACAAAGCCCATGTTAGTAGCGCCAGGTAATAACACGGCCTTTGCTGTGGCGGAAAATTCTAGGCGGCAGTATTCCAGCAGTAATTAAAGAATAAATTCATAATAGTCGGGGCTATGGCAACACCTACCTGGACTAAATAATTTGCATATATCAATAAACACTCACAATTACCTCCCTTGTCTATTTGGTAGCACCTAGGTGGGATGGTTTTGTTGAGTGGTCTACAATCACCATCTCCGAATTTCAAATTGTTGACATATGAGATTTGGGTTAAGCCCTTACAGCCTTTGGCTAGGTTTACCTGCACATCACATAAATTGCTGTGTAACAGTAGCTCTTTGGTGCGCTTTGAGATGGTGATATGAATAAAAAGAACGGTTCCTGTGTCGCTACTTTAATGAAAACAGAGCTCTGTAAATTTAAGGGACGCATAATGGCCGAATGGCCGCGCTATAATTGTCCCAGGGACGCGGATTGGCCAATTGGCCGCGCTATAATATTGTCCCACACGCTGATATGCTAGAAATGCTGTGGCTGACTGGCAGGCCACATGCGATATGTTAGAAATGGCCCGCCGGCTGGCGGGCCATGCGCGCTATCTTAGAAACGGCGATACTAACAGGAACACGTTATACAATTAATGCATAGGGGTTTAAGGCCAACTGGAATCTGCCGCTTGGAATTTTTCCCTCCCTCCAAAGGCAACACCTGGAGGGAGCATAAGCATTGCGATCAATTACTTCCACAAACTTTTAAGTACTATGATAAATTGTTACTTTACAAATTAAGATTGTTTGCCATGTGTTGTGATTTGCATAGAAGCTAATAACATCGAGTTTAACTTACTATAGCATTTGTTATTATGGAATCCAGCTTACACAAGCTTAGTAATGGGGTTATTATATGTATCCCTTAGCCTACCGTCTTGCAAATGTTTCAGAGGGGATTTCATTGTGTCATCGTTGTCATAAAATAATAAGAATGAAGTCTTACTTTTTTCCTAACCCATTTGTGATATATATCAACTCAATCTATAAGAAATTTAGACACAAGTCTGTTACAAGTGCCATTTGCATACATCCCTACACCAAAACAATGTTTCAAACTTTGTTCTATTGTTAAATTCAGCTTTTAAAATTTCAAATGACCATAACTTTGTTAATACTTTGAATGTTTTCATCAAATAACTTGTGTTTTCAGCAGAAACGTACATTCTTCCTAGTGCAGCAAATCCGGATTATTCTGGAATTGTAAGACCCCTTACAGTATACAGATCTATAGGAGAGTATCGGTAGGAAAATATGATGGATGATAGAAACTTGATGGGGCATGAAATGGCCGGACCATGGAATAAAGGGTTAAGAGGTCTAATATTTCATACTATTGTATCTAAGCAATGCATCTGTTTCCCTTTTATTAATACAGACAACTTAATAACTTAACACATGTTTGATTATCCCCTCCCATAAAAACAAATAGAATGATAAATCACAAACATTAACAAACCTTGTCGTAACATAGCATTTTGCACCAATTTTAGAAAATCCAGAGCAGATTTTAAATATTCAACTTCCTGAAAATAAAACAAACATACAAGTCAAAATACGAACACATCATGCAAGGTATTTGATTTATAACTTGAAGGCTTTTTGACACAAAAACTTATGTCTCCTACCAAGGTCTATAACTGAACAACTAGGCTTGGTACCAAGTATTTGTGTAAAGTTTCATTGAAATCTGACCAATGGTTAAGAAAAAGGAAGTGCAGACAAACTTTGGGACAGACAGACATCAAGTTCAAAATCAATGCGTCTCCCCCCACTACATGTGGGAGTCCGAGACATAAATATTACATATGGTTTTAAAGTGTATATAAGTTAACAGATACTTTGTTTCTCCAGGGAAATGACTGAAACATGACTGCAGAGTATGTATTTTTTTATAGGACTGTCTAAGATATATATCTGTCATGATTTGTCTTTGGAGATCAACATTTCTTAAACTCGTCACGAAACCACTGATCCCAAAGACAACGAGTGGTGGATTTTTTTATTACATTACCATAGTTACCTTTTCGCGCCGAAAAGCTGGTGACGTCACACATTTGTTATCACACGTGTTGGAGAACAGTATTTCCGTCATTTGTTCTCACATAGAAGATCACGGTATTTATGCAATAAAAACTAAAATCCAAACCAGTATACTATACAATAAAATCAAACCTCTGGTTGTTTATTCCATAGAACACAATATTCCCAACAGCAATTGCTGAACAAAACATCATTCTCCACACTATGTGGAAATCTGGTACGTAGAACATTCATCTGGTCTACAAATATAATAACATTTCATTTTCATACGCATATCTTATTTTTTGAAAACAGACCAATACAAACGTCATAACATGACTTTCACTTTGGTATCAGTACATTGTACTTAAACAGCTTGTACAACATGTGTGTCTGATTACATAATTTAATAAGAAGCTTTGAAATTCAAAGAAAATCAGGTTTTGATGACCGCTTTTGCTTCGACTGTCACATTTCCTATCTAATAAGTTCTTTTCTGCAGAAAAACCTAGTTAACACTAACCCCATACAATATCCTGACTGGTGATGTGGCTGATATCAGTGAAGTAGAAGGTTTAATACTTACCCCATACAATATCCTGACTAGACAATGATGTGGCTGACATTAAAGAAGTAGAAGCCGATGGTTTATCTTCTGACATGGAACTATCATCCATACGTGCTCTGTAGAGATCTTCTGGTTGGAAACCCACCCTGGACACATGTCGGGCAATAACCTCGGTCACACAACCTGTGATGTAAATTGCAAGGTTTCACTTCACATATATAATTCAAGAGTATTATCGGTTCAAACAATAAATTTATGATAACATGTTTGCATGAGAAATTGCAACAGAAAAAGCATTGTTACAAATGTCTGAATGAAACATTTAAATGTGTTTAGACACAGGTTAATAAACCAATATACATGGAAAAGTGCTTTCAAATTGATTCTTTTTTACCAAATACATGTATTTCGGTGGATTTAATGTGTTTTTCTTAGTTTTCTATATGTAATATATGTCAATCTATTATCTGACTTCAGCAATATTGGTCATATAACAAAGCTTTTGATCACCCTTATACTTATAGCATACAGTGAAACATGTATCTAGTTGAACATGTATATAAGGGAACATGTATATACTGCACGTCAGGTATTATTCACAAGGCTTTTATTTTCTATATATTCATGAATTGAGTTTCTCCTGAATGCATAAACCAACATAAATATACAAAATGACTGTCCTAACGTGAAGATTTATCCTGAAATATTTTACTGTGTTTCAAAAATCCGCGAAATAAGTCTGCCACTGATATTTGTGGAATAAAGATGACATGAATATACAGTAGTACAGAAGTAGGAATACATGAGTCTATGATTTACCTTTACCCCCCTCTAACAAGGAGGACACACTGACAGTGATCTCATCTTCAATGCATATTCGTTGAGATGATGTTGGTTTTAATTTCAGTAAGGAGTCGACACACACTAGATCTTCTAATTGTCTAACCAGAGTATTCCACAGGTTTATATCATGAGGTATAATCTCGCCTTCAGTTATTGGTGACATAGTATCTGATGTAACACTTATAGTATCAGCATCCGGATCCTTCGCCGAGGCATCCAAGACACTGCGTCTCTTTGGTAGTATGCCAGATAATTCCATTGCAACAGAACGAGCAACAATGGCAGCTAGGTAAGCAGATCTTGACTGAGTACTATGTGAACAGAGATCTCTAACATGTTGCCATAATGGAGACTCTGTCTGTTTATCTACCACAACCTTGGTTTGGTCTGTAATAACAATAATGTAAGACCTAAAATAAAACATAGATTGTTTCCACTTCCACTAGGGCTTTTTTTCCTTCTATAGCAGGGGCCTTTGCAGGCGTCTTCCCTCATAAAAATTATGCAGTTTTCCCCTAAAATCCAATTTACATCAAGGTTTTTTCTTTGCTTTTGCAAAAATTATGAGTTGTTTTTCCCAAAATTCATGAAATGAAAAGGCCCCTTCCCCTACTTTTGGAAAAAAGCTCTGCCCACTAGCAACCCACCAAAATCACACTCCCTGAAAAACTTCATTGCGAAATCAGAACAATATTTTGAACGAAAGTCGTTCAATACAGTGGTCCTATTAAAGCATAATGCCAAATCCAACAGGTCACAAGTCTGTTTCAGGGGTCATTAGCACACATTCCTACCACCTAAACTAGGTTTCAAACATTGTGTACTGTTAAATTTAAGTTATGGAACTTCAAATGACCATAACTTTGACAATTCTTTGAATTTTTTCATCAAGTAACTTTAATTTTCTGCATAAATATTTCCAAATAATTCTTTCTAATGCAGATAATCCAGATTTCCAAATATTCTGGATTATTGAACCCCTGTCAATATTACTTGGTAAAATATATATTGCTTTTATAAAATATTTTTCTTACCAACAGACTACATACCCCACCGTAAGTGACATGGGTCGTGGGGAGGGCAACAAGCCATCTAGCTCTCTTCCAAACATGCTAGCTAAGTGGGCTAAATTTCGGAAGCAGTGAAGTATTTAATAGTTCAATAATCAAATTAATATAAATTATACTTTCATACCCATAGATGCAGCAAGAATTTTCATCAAATTGTAAAATCCGGGAATATTATCCACCACTCTACAGGAATCATTCAACCATGTCCACATTAGTAAATCCTGTAAAGTGAGAAAATAGACAAATGTTAGAGCATGCATATCATAAATAATGAGTGACTTCTTTCTTCAAAATCAGAAAAATAAGTAATTAAGAATTGCAAGCAATACAAAAGTCCCCTACCGGTTTAAGGCCATTTTCAATGTTTCTGTTGCCATAGCAACCACAATTTTTGTCCCTATCTACATACCAAGTTTCATAAACCTAGCTTGGAAACTGTTTGATTTATTTCAAGATCCAGATTGTTTGTAGGACGGACTGACGGACGGAGGGCAAACCTATAGTCCCCTCCAGTCAAAAACCGGTAGGGGACTAATAAACATTAATTTGAGGGTGATTTCAGATCAACTGAAAACTTAATTACGTAAAACTGATGAAACATATTCATAACATCATACTACAAGTATCGAACGTTAATGTATACTGATTTATTTTGGGTTCATCAAGAATCAAAGATGTTAGAGCATGCATATCATAAATAATGAGTGACTTCTTTCTTCAAAATCAGAAAAATAAACATTAATATCAGGGTGATTTCAGATCAACTGAAAACTCAATTACTTAAAACTGAAGAAACACATTCATAACCGTTAACATCATACTACAAGTATTGGATGATATTTTATACTAATTTATTCCAAGTTCTACAACTCATATTAATCACACTCAACACCTCATTCCTGGTGGTAATCATCACATCACCGCTAGGGTATGAGAGAAGAAAAGGTAGTTTTCCTTTTTTAAGCCAAGCATCTAGCAATGAAAACAATGAAATCTTTTATGTTTTGTATTTGGTATGACACTGTCGCTGAGTGGACCACAGACCTAGCACACTCCAGAAGATAATACCATCCAGGCAGTTTAATAGACGGCACCGAGAGGCTGTTGAGCTAAGGACCAATGAACCAGATTTTGAGATAGCATGGAACACTTGGGTCACATTCCACCAATCAATGGAAACTTATACCAGAATTTATTACTGATACTTACCAATAACTGCTCTAATGGAATGCTACTATTTCTTAACACAGCTCCAATATCACTGGGTGAACCCTGGTGCTTCAAACAACATTCATACATAAATGTACCTGAAATACAACACAAGGGCTTAGCACACAAGTCTAGAAGAGAGTGGTGGGCATGGGGGGCTGCCTCGAGATGGTTGAGATTATGGATTACTTAGAAAATAGAACCTAAATTGTAGGGGTGTGCACCTGATGTTTTGGAGAATACAACAAAGTGGGTTATCTAAATGTTATCACAGTGGGATGGGTTGGGGAGGGGTGTCCCCTCCTGTAGAAGATTTTTTCATGTTTAGAATGAAAATGATGCTATTTTGTGCTAACTTAAAAATCAGCACTTAGGGTTGTACAGTACAACATCCTAGCTTCTGACTGAAATGTCATATTTATAGCAATTCAAACTAGACATTTATATAAAGTACTATCAACTAAAGGAAGATAATGATGTAATTACCTAAATGTTGTTTTCTATCATCAGGAAGGTCCTTTACTAATGATATTGATCCCCCAGCCTGCTCACTGGGTTCCGCCTCTGCTATAGTTGTTGTCGTACACGTGAAACAGTTAAGGAAGCTAGACACATGTGACACAGTATCAGATTCAAACCTAACCTTCCCAGTCTGTTTATCACCCTCCTTCACATGTCGACTGTCAACTTGGCTTGTGATATGTTCAACTTCACTCTCGCTTAAACCAAGCAGCATTGAAAGAGCCTATAATAGTTAAAACCACATGGTTGAGTAATTAACATTGACGGCCTCCTGGAGTCTTGATAAGTCCATTTCTGTAATTGGATTGTCTTCCTTCCATACTCATTATTGGAAACAATATTGAGGGATGACCGCAAGACTGTCGTAACTGCTTTTTATTAAAGTAGGAAGTACTACAGTTTTGCAGGCAACTCTCAATATGGTGATGGATATTGAACAAGACTGCGTTCAATAAATGTTTATGCTCCAGTGAAAGCCTTGTCCATAAAAAGTAGCTAAGTTAATCAAGGGCCATAATTCTGTTGAAATGTTGGATAGTGTTACATGGCTTAGACAATGTAAGGTATTTATAATGGTAATGGGTTAATGCAGTTACTGTAAATGTACACATCATATTGGAAAACAAACTGCACAAAGTTTTACCTGTGAATCAAGATGCAGGGGTTCAGCACTAGACTGCAAGTGTTGGATAGCTACATACAGGTGTATCAATCGTATTTGTAGATGACAATATTGCATAAACAATCTTTTCTCTATATCAAGTTTCTCCTCACCTGAAGACATCAATTTGGAATCAAGAAAACAACAGCAACCAGACTAAGTCATACCGTCTGACAGGGCTTGACACTAACTTATTTTCCATAATGGCCCGAAGGACCAGCAGCTTAATATGAAACACGCTAGTCCGGCAGAATTTCAGGTGGTCCTACTGTCAATTGAGCCTTTAAAAAATAACTTTCATCATACAGTATAAATATATTCTAACTACCTATTGATTTATTTTAAATAGTTAATGAGATTTCATTCTACAATTTCCATTATCAGTTTACATGCTCCATATAAAATATATAAGATCCTGTTTAAAAAATATTTTCCAGGAAATATTTGGTGGTCAATGGGACCAGCTGCATTCCAAGAGTTAGTTGTCCTCCATGAAAACCCCTGGCCTTTGGACCAGCAGACCAGTGTTAGGGTTGAGCCCTGTCATACAGTTCAATCTAGTCAGTGTGGCCGTCCTTTGAGCAACAACCATTATCAATATCAAAATCTATTTACGGTACATGTGGTATAATTGGCAATGTTGCTAAGTTTGCAATTATTTGCAAATTGAGTTCCTCACAAATTAATAAGTCCATGTAAATATACATTCATGAACATGAAGACTTTTCCTGGAACATTTAACTGCAATTCATAAATCCATGAAATGAGTGCCTTACAATAATTCATAAAAAAACCCATTAAATATACTATATAATTAATTTCTACACATGTTTTTGTTGACATTTATCTTTGTTTACAATAATTCAGAAATAAAGATCATGTGAATATGAAGTGATTAACCTTTAAGTTACATTTTTCTACTTGTTTACATTCACCAGGCCAAGTCAAGTTGTATAAAAAGTTTATCTCCATATAAATGAATTACAGGATTTTTTACATCAAAAGGGTATGTAACTTTGAATGACCAGATGGATGGATTAATTTGACAACATAATTCACTTACCTTGGACCACAAGTCTTTGAAAACAAGCCTTTAAAATTCCTTCCATAAATTTAGGACTCAAATATTTGGTGGCAAGTACTTTGTCAATCCCCTGAAAATTTGCATATACAATTATAGTACAACCTCTATTGAGCAACTCTCTTTGTGAGCTGCAAATATTGGCCATTGTACAGAGGTTTTTGCTCTACTTAGGTTAATTTTCAAGTAAATAATTGTTAGGGAATTTTTTAATAAGTTTTGTAATGGAGTATAGTCCAGAGAATTTGACACGACTCTCGAACTTCAATTAGCATAATTTAACAGCTGATATAGTGTCTATATTTATAATCCCGGTTGTATGTTTTCATAATCGGGAAGTATCACGAAGACGCTCGAGGTATAATACCAACAAAAATCTAAAGGACCGATATTGCACGATTTGTTCGCGGAAATCTATATATTCAACGCAAGAACCTTGTAATATATTCATGCATAAAGGTCAGGATCATGTCAAATTCTCTGAGCTATAGTTGTTTCTTTACAGAGGGCTGCTCGGGAGAGGTGGTACTGTACACATCTTCAAATGCTATCGAACATTCCTGTAAAGTTGAACTTCTTTGACTATATGAGAAATCTTACCTGCTGAGCTATACTGGATATCTTGATATTCAACAGAAGGTCTCTAATATGGGAATCCAGTGCATCTGTAAGTAATAATACAATATGTACTGGTAAGTTGAAATAAATATCAAATAAATAAATTTCAAACCGAAGTTAAAGCCCCATTATCTTTCCCAAAACTTGTTTTGGATCATCCAGTAAATACTAGGAATTAGGATGTTTTTCTCCTTTCTATATCATCTTACGGTGTTTGCCACCTTTGGGTCTCAACTAAAGTGCTTTAAATGCATCATTCTGCAGAAAGGTTACCAAGTTATTACTTTTTGAAAATAGCTGTTTATGGCTTAATGGGGCTTCAATAATGGAGTTCCAAATATGGAACAGTAAGGAGTTTATAAACTAGACTTTACCTGATTCATCTGTATTCTCTTTCAGTGCCTGCTTGACTTTCTTCAATAAATGCATGTCCCGAACTCGCTTGTTGTTTTTGTCACTGAAATAATATGTAAATCATCACTAAATGAAAACAAAATTGATAAACATGGTTGTAATAGACCAACTACATTTTACAAATATCCAAGATCTATTCTCAAACTGCTATGGATAGATTGATGAAAGTAGGTCTAAAGATCATTATCACTTTTTATAAAGGAACAAGATGTGAATATTATC
This sequence comes from Spisula solida, assembly GCA_947247005.1. Taxonomy (NCBI): domain Eukaryota; kingdom Metazoa; phylum Mollusca; class Bivalvia; order Venerida; family Mactridae; genus Spisula; species Spisula solida. Next base: position 23,267,962 of record OX365945.1, on the reverse strand, counting down.
ACTCAATATACATGTACATTTATCTATTTAAAACTACACTTTAAGAAACTTGACTTTATTAACAATGTAAAACATTATCCAATACTTAGCACAAATGTTTTTTTAAGTGAACTTAACTTGAAACAAACAAAACAAATACTTACCTCAGTGCCAAATGGAATGGTACATGAACAGTTTTAAGTACTCCATCAGCGTCCATGAGTGCCACCTGGAAGGCTTTTATCCTGACTCCTTTACTGGTAACATTGTTTAACCCTAATATACCATGTGCCATACAGATCAACTGACAATGTTTACTGACATTAAAAGCTGCAATTCTTGGTCCATTTCCAGCCACCCATACCTGTATATAATTATAGTCACACATGTTTTTGAACAATAATACTCTTGAGCATTCATAAATCATTACGTTCTCTCACAATTTCAGAAAATCACAATTTAACACATAAATACTGTGATCTCCCATGTAAGAACAAATCATGGGACAACGTTCTCCAATGTGTGTACATGTAATGACAAATGTGTGATGCCACCAATTTTTGATCTGCTCAAATTCGTTATTTCTGACATTGTTTTGACTAGATAACTATGGAAAATTCAAAAAAATCTGCCACTTGTTGTTTTTCAGATCTACCTTGCTTAAACTTGTCACAAATACAAATTATAAAGCTTGCCTAAGGCACCCTAAATAACTTGTGTTTTCTAAACTTGTTTAGGTAATGTTGATTTGCAAAGACAACTCATGACCAATACTATATATCACACTGAATGTTCATTAGAAAATATGGTAAAACCACTTCACAAGGAATCGTATGATAGTTTGAAACATGCAATGTTAGGTCTCTTAAGTCTCTTATTCTTGTGAAGTTCAACTACCTATTCCGCGTTGCAAACTAGTTTCTCAAATCACAGGAAACCAGCCATATTCTGGGCAATGTAAACCCCATTCCCGTGCACATCTTACTCAAACTGGAACCCCAAATCACAATTATATATATTTAGTAGTATTTATTAGCGTAAGTTTTAATAATAAAATATTAAGCTAACATAGTGAAAGTACCTCTAGAATGCCTCTTCTAGCAGCATAGATGACCAGGAACTGTGCAGTACGACTCTGTTTGTGACTACTACTTTCATCCTCCTTCACCTCTACCCATCCAACCTGTGCATCTCTGTAACCTGAAATCATATAACATCATCAAACAACATGCACATCTCTGTAACCTGAAATCATATAACATCATCAAACAACCTGTGCATCTCTGTAACCTAAAATCATATAACAACATAAAACAACCTGCACATCTCTGTAACCTAAAATCATATAACATCATCAAACAACATGCACATCTCTGTAACCTGAAATCATATAACAACATAAAACAACCTGCACATCTCTGTAACCTGATATCATATAACAACATAAAACAACCTGTGCATCTCTGTAACCTGAAATCATATAACATCATCAAACAACATGCACATCTCTGTAACCTGAAATCATATAACAACATAAAACAACATGCACATCTCTGTAACCTGAAATCATATAACAACATAAAACAACATGCACATCTCTGTAACCTGAAATCATATAACAACATAAAACAACATGCACATCTCTGTAACCTGAAATCATATAACAACATAAAACAACCTGTGCATCTCTGTAACCTGAAATCATATAACAACATAAAACAACATGCACATCTCTATAACCTGAAATCATATAACAACATAAAACAACATGCACATCTCTGTAACCTGAAATCATATAACAACATAAAACAACCTGCACATCTCTGTAACCTGAAATCATATAACATCAAACAACCTGCACATCTCTGTAACCTGAAATCATATAACATCAAACAACCTGCACATCTCTGTAACCTAAAATCATATAACATCAAACAACCTGCACATCTCTGTAACCTGAAATCATATAACATCAAACAACCTGCACATCTCTGTAACCTGAAATCATATAACATCAAACAACCTGCACATCTCTGTAACCTAAAATCATAAAACAACATAAAACAACCTGTGCATCTCTGTAACCTAAAATCATATAACAACCTGCACATCTCTGTAACCTGAAATCATATAACAACATCAAACAACCTGCACATCTCTGTAACCTGAAATCATATAACAACATGAAACAACCTGTGCATCTCTGTAACCTAAAATCATACAAATATAACAACATCAAACAACCTGTGCATCTCTGTAACCTGAAATCATACACATGTTACACATCAAACAACCTGTACATCTAAGATTTAGGGGCATAATGCCCAATCCTGAAAACGAGTTGCAAACCTGTTTCGGATTTCATAAGCACACGACATATACACCCCTACACCAAATCTCAGGTCAAACATTATTCCATTGCTAAAATTCTGCTTATGAAATTTCAAATGATCACAACCTTGTCAATTATTTGATTTTTTTCATCAAATAGCTTTTATTTTCTGCAGAAAAGTTCATTCTTTCTAGTGCAGCAAATCCGGATTTCCAGATTATTCTGGAACTATAGCACTAAATTGTTCTCCTTGGGTTTGGCATTGAAATGATTTGTATTAGGCGAGGTATAAAAAACAAAATAAAACATTCAAATTACCTTTCCACATACGTAAAGCAATACCTCTGCCAACATCAATCAACGTGACTCTACCATAGCTGTCTGTGACTGCTGCATATATATTGTTAGGAGACAAACTGACACACAAACCTTCTCGTCGAGCATCAGGCAAATTAAACCTAAACAGAAACAAGCATATGCAGGTATACCAAAAAATCTTGATGCCATCCGGTAGTCAACTTGCTGACGGTAGTGCAACTTGATTATAAGTTATAACATAACAGCATTCCACTAAGCTAAACTTGATAACTTCTAAACAACATGCTTTAAACAAGTAGCCTAACATAACCAATGATTTTGTCTTTATAGACAAAGAATTGTGTGGTATAAGGTTTGACATACCGATGGAAGTGACGTAACCCTGTGCAGGTATCCCATTTATGACATTATGCAGGTAAACGAGTAAAGTAAACAACTTAAGATATATTTGTGCTTTAAAAATCATGTTAGAATCGAAACAAACAATTCAAAAGCGATAGTACTAAGTATACCTTTTATATAAAAACAGTTTGCCGTTCTGACACTAGTTATTATAATTAACCACTCAGGTCTACAGCCTTCTTGATTGATTTCCATGCACCAGACCTCCAAATATTTTTACAGCAACTGGTTTACCACGGATTTTCATGATTTATTTCTTAAACATATCATAAATTCATTTTACCGCACATTAAAAATATTGGCAAATTTACTAATTTTTCATCTTGCGTAATATATTGCTAACATGTTTTGCCATAAATCTCGATAAATAATAATTACCTGAGAGGTAAAGGAGCTGCTGGTTCAATTTTCTGCTGTTTATCAACATTGGGGTCTGTTTTACTCTTTGAACCAAAACCAAGCCATCCACTACAAATAAAATATTTTCAAAAAGTAATATTACTAACAGAATATTGCAATTTCTTTTAATTATCAATAAGGAAAATAACGTAACATAGTACTGGTTGAATAGAATAGAAGGTGTTAGGAGTCATTCATAAGTAGGAATAAATTCAATTTTAGTATACACTTAATATTTATTGGCAAGACATTGATCAGAGTTGAGACTGTTGGACTAGCACCGTCAGTTCAGCCTCTGGAAGGATAACCGGATGATTTGGGTAAAATTCCCAGGTTGGGTTTGTTATGTTCTTCTGTAGCACTAGCAACTGCCATGTCATTCTACATGTGGAGAAGGTGACAATTATTTAAAGAATGAGCAAGTGATAATTACAAGAACCAAATGTAAACAGTCCAGTATCAGTGGGGGAGATTTCCAATTTGGGGATTCCCTAACACCTGCCCTGATTGGAAAATTCTGCTCCAAAACAGGCTTGATCAAGCAATAAAATGAACACAGCTTGTAATAGATCATGCCTATATAAACTATGATGCATATTTAGACTGCATCTAACGATTTAATCAATCTCTGTCTGGTACAACATGATCTTCAGCCAAAACTTTCACACTAACAACAAAGTATTTACCTGGCAGCATTCATGAATGCAGACTTCAGTTTACTAGCCACAGCATATGCAACTTCTGACAAAATAGGTTGAGTACTTCCCTAAAACATAGAATACAGTGATAATGACCTACGGTTTTTAAAAATGCTGTAAAGTTTAAGTCCCACTGGTCAACAGTATTTCATTCATATGGAGACTACAAGTCACATTATCCTGGCATCAGGCAAACCAGTAGTTACCTTGAACTATAATTGCTCTGCTCAAAGCATTTCCGGTAAATACCAGTATTATTTTTAATTGTATGTTGTGGCCCGGGATTGAACCCGAAACCTCACACACTCAAAGTGAACGCAGCTCAGTAAGTAAGAGATTGCATGTTTTAATGCAGACTGTGACATACCAAAGATTATAAAAAATAAAGATTTTGATCCACAATCAAAAATAGTTTTATTTCACAATAAAAGTTTGGGTCTGTATTCATAAAACTTCTGAGATATTTTCTTAGACATAAACTTTTTACAAGGCTTCGAAGATATTTTCCCCAGATCTAACTTCTGCACTAAGTAATAAAACCTTAAGCCTCATCTATAGACGATAATTCTTAAATGTTTGTAGTGAAAGACTAGAGAAATATCCACTTGTATTGAGATGAAAGCTATGATTTAAAAAAGAGTGATGAATTTCGAATTAACATAAGAGTTCTGAAGTCACAAAATATTCAACAAAAAGATTTAAAAAATTTGATATAATGCATACCTCTATTGCATAGAAGAAACCAAGATATGGTTCTGTTCCTGACAGTAAGTATAGAGAGGAGGCTGGTGGTGTGGGTCGTATAGTACTAGTGTGAGAGTGCAGTGATGCTAACACCATCTGATCAAACGGGTTAGGTGTGTGAACCCCTGAAAAAAAACACACATAATATTCACCACAAATATTGTCATTATGCCAGCTTGGAAATCGCTTTGTCTAATTTAATCATTATTATTTGTTGAAGGTTTTGAAGTGAATTCATTCAAGATTGGTAAAGTTACAATATGAAATGGATAAGAAACTGTTTTTCAATGAGAAAGTCAAGTCTAAAGAGCATTAATACAAATTTAAGCCTTCTCCAGAATCTAGAGTAAAGAATTACTCAGCTCAACAGTCAAAATACTATTTACAGACCATAATTATGCTTCATGTATTTAAACTGAAAGCCAATGGATAATTTATCAATTCGAGTCGCTGTACACCGATGTATCATTCGGTATCAATAATCAACATATTGTATAAGTAGTAAAGTTAGTGACTTTGAAATATTGGTGAATTTAGCAATTTAATAAATACACAAACATTACATCTAGCATAAATCTTTTGCCAACATAGAACTTGACCAAGAAATCTTAAAAATCGCAAATATTTCCGAACACCAAATATCAGAAAACCAGAATTTGATTCACTTAATAATACATGGTATTAGACTTATTTGGTGTACAACATACATACCAGTAGTGTGACAATCAACTATTGAATCCATGTCCTGTGGTGCCCACTTCTTGTATGCTAACGGTGGTGGTTGTAAACTGACCTCACCACTGGCTGTAGCTCTAGCCACTTGGTTCCTACATGCCTTTAATGCTTGGTACAAGCTAAAACCATCTATAGTCACTAAAGCTCTTAAATAAAGGATAACCAACTCCTCATGCTGTAAATATAGACAACACTTTACATACAAACACTCACCAGTATCAGAGAACATCATACATAGCAACTCATTCACAACATTGGGCGCTTCACAAAACCTTTCAAACGCGCTAACGTCACCATGCACGTACGGGACGTTAAATAATTATATAATGAGAGAATTTACTTTTTAATAAAATGTACCTTCAGAAACTAGAGATTTTGTATATCAAGCCTTGAAAATTTCATGAAAAGGTATAACCTGCTGTGACTGGAATCAAAACCAAATTGCCGGCTACAAATTTAGCGCACTAACCACAGATAATAAATATGCAGCAATACATCACATATTTTAGTGTTTGTTTCAGCAGGTTCCAAAATTACTTTGACAACAGTATTTACCTGTTCTGCTATACCAAGGTATCTTGGAGGTGTATATGTATTGCATTTCAACTTTTGTACAGGTTCTGTGTGCAGCTTCTGAGATAATAGAAGTGCACCAGTCTGGAAATATAATAGATGAGTTAATTGGTAAACAACATCATTGAGTTCTTCAATAAATACATGACTGTCTTATTTCTTTCAAAGAAAATCTGATATAGCAAAATACAATGTAGCATGATTCACACAATTCTCACACCCAAATTCACGGACTTTTCAATGGTTTTTCAAGGTGGAATTTGTATTTTCAAGGCGCTTCCCCAAATATTTACCAAGGTAAAATTGTACGATTTTGACTATTTGTGCAGGACAAACATGAAAATTATTGTCATCATGACTACTGCTTAGCACATTATATCTCACTCTCACACCCATACATTTATATACTTTGAATTTGCCAGAAAAAAAGTGTTTCTGTTTTATTTTTATGCAGATAATAGGTCATTTAGACAACATTCATACACTTCTATGTATATTGAAGGCTGTTTGCCCAATTCAATGCTTTTCAGTTAAATTCAACTACCGTTTGGCAGAATCAAGGCAGCACTTAATTCAAGTACTTTTCAAGGTTGCAACCAAATTCAAGGACTTTAAAGGTCTGTGGGAACCTTGTATAACTTTGTTGTCATGGATATCATTCCTTTAAGAGTGTGTAAAAAATTTATCTAAAGCATGAATCACTTAGAAAAAGTTCACTAAAAATAATGGGCACCTTAGATCACAAACTCTATACTTGGATTACTGCATCCTGATGGTATCCATTGTCACAAGGGTATGAGAAAAATAAGCCAGTTTTCCCTTTTATGCAGAGCATATAGCATGGGATAACAGGTAACATTTTAATTTTGTCTTTGGTATTACTCAGGCTATATATAATAACAGATCAAAGATTGTATTTACAAAATACTGAACCTATGAAGATAAATCAGTATATTACACAAGAACAGGCAAAGACGAGCTTACCTCTGTATACATTCGGACAAATCCTGATGAAAAGCCAATAAGAACACAGGTCCAATCTGGAGCACCCTGTGTACTTCTCTTTTGAGAGGCAAGAGGAAGACAAAGTACAGCAGTAACAAATTCTCTGTAAATACAAAATATAGCGAACTATCGTTATCTCGGATTTCAAGGGACTGTAAAAAATACTTCGACATAATGAAAATTTCAGAGCTATTTTTAACTCCAGTCGAAATCACGGTACAGGTTAAAACCTGTATGATAATCAGATTAAAAGAAAAGTGATAGCACTCTAACATTCACATGTTCCTTACAAAGCACACTTAATTATCAACAAGTTACGTTACCAGAAACACCTTTACTCAGGGTTGTCATTAAGACTTTGCTGAGCATGATCTGCAGCCAAAACAGTTTCACATTAACAATTTAAAGAAGGTCATTGTCTAAGCTTCGAGGAACCTAAAGTTGCAGTTGCATCTAAATGATGATCTCATTTACTATAAGTATTCTCACAAAGTTGTCTGTAGAAAGGCGAGTAACATCCAACAGAGACAAAGGACAATTACACATTAATAAGCATGTTTGTTATTACATGAGATATGACAGAAAGAATGGCTTTTAATTAGGATGGCAACGAGTTCTTCGTAATTCTCCCAACAGAGTGTACTACTCTGGTACTCCTAACACCATTTTCAAATGTACATTATGTAGTTATCTTGAGAATGGAAAGATTGTAAATTGTAAATCCACTCCTATACACAAATGCAGTAAGTCACAGTATAGTAATGTCGTTATAAAAAGAAAATAGAAGAAATTCTTTACCCTGGTTCCATAGCAACTGAGCCAGACCACACACTGCTGTAACATGTTGTGTCATCTTCCATTCTCTGGTCACCATCATATTTTGCTAAGAAAATTAAGTGAAATGCCAGACTGAGTCATCATTAAATATAAGATGAGAGTGGTCACTCAATAATTTGATTTTTTTATCAGTGATATACAATTTTTTACCCACCACTGTAATTGTAAAGGGAAATCTTTTTACTAGTTCAAGAAGCTCAAACCTTTTGCCACTAATATAAATTTTGCACAACTAAATGGAAATCAGCAAAACAACAGACTTAAGAAACTAGAAAGGATTCCACTGTTTAACTTTTGCAGTAACCCCATTTGTGTACATGGTGGTTTGTTTATTTGAAAGCCTGCCTTTTTTTGAGCCCTATTTACATGTAGGACATTGCTTTAATCCTTGTTGGCTAGCTTTATAAGCCTTCTTAAGTTCTTTGGAAAAATATAAACTTTTTGTAACCAATGCAAAGGCAATTCCACATGGGTGGTATAACCACTGATCAGTACATTCTGTTTTGGAGAAAAAGATGGTATGTATAAAGCCTTCTTTAAAATAGGCCTGAAGTCCCAATTTATTGTGCAATCCTTTGGTGTGTGGTGCATTTTCATCTATGGCCGCACAGACATTTGAAATTCCACACTAACAAACATTTTGTCTGATATAAAAGCATTATTTCATTACATGAAGAGGAAAGAAAACTGTAGTTAATTTAACGATTCCATTATCTTGGTACAAGTAATACGATCTACAACTATAGATACTGAAAACAGTTTAAACCTGTTCAATATTTAATTTTTAGCATTATTTTACTTTAACAAAAGACAGACGACTTTCTCGTGCTTGATACATCTATGATACATCTCGTGCTTGATACATCTATGCTAATCTATGAGTAAAAATTCTAAGAGTAACAAGGGTAGATAACTCATAAATATAGAAGATTAAACTAATTACTAAACTGCAGAAAGTCTAAGTAACCAAGGAAACCATGTAACAGTTAGCACAGTCATGTATAAATAACTATACTTAATAAAATACACAGTACAATGTAACACACACAATATTTACAAGACTTACGAGCCAAGAGAGCAAGTCTATCCTCTTTTGCCACAGCGATGATGTCACCAGCAGGAGATATAGAAATATGGCAATCTTGAAGCCATTTATGACTTCCATTATTGACATCTAACTCTGACTCATCATCTGCTCCTTCTGGAGTAACTTCCCTTGATTCTTCACCTTCCTTCTCCTCATTCCAATCTCCCCAATCCTCGTCCCAACCATCTGATGCTGGTGACTCATCTGTAAGGTAATACATTTTAAATTTAATGAAGTTGTTTTAAGCATTGGAAGTGAACATTAAATTATATTCTACATCAATTTAGTTTTGTTGAAAAAATGGAGGAAGTCGAGGTGGATTTTAGATAACTTTGGGGAAAAATATATCCATTTATCTTCTGGGCCAAATATCACATTTTTCTCAAGGAGCATGCACAAATAGTTTGTACATACTGGAACAGCGGAAAACGGTGCATCGGCAAAATTACCCCCTATAGTATATGTCGAAATTACCTGGTGAGAGGATAGAAATTAGAATAGATAATCCAAAGACCTAATTATACAAAGATTGGACAAATCTACCAAACCTCACACTATCTCGCGGCAGTCTTCTGAAATCTCGCGAAATCTCGTTTGTTTTTAATACCTTATATCTCCTGTTTTAATATACATAGGAAAAAACTAATACTTTTATGCAATAGATTTATTATTCTGCTTTAAAATGATACCTAATTTATTGAAATCAGTCAAGGAATAAAACAAATTACAATAGACCTCAAAGAGCCAGTACTACTATCATTTTAATGGAAATTCCAATTTTATCAGAAAATAGGTCAAAATACCTAATTTGCCTCATTCAAACAATAATTTTCTGAATTCTACAAGAGATAGAAAAACAAGTTACATCATGCAGTAGGAGAAACTTAGCTCTACAAAATGAGATATGAGGGTGGCACCCCCCTCCCCCATGAATCCCGAATACTTCTTATTTTTTCAGCGAGTCCCGAATACCACCTTATTTTTTCGCTGAATCCCGAATACTTTTAGCCAGTTTTGAAACATAAAAAGTTTTTAAAAAACACCTCCTATCACCGTCCACAACTCGTTAACTTAGCGTGCTAGAAAAATGCATTGCTGTTTGCACAGCATGCCAAAGACTCGTTCTATGTTTGATTATGTAACTGACAAAGTTACTACTCAGTAAGCAAAATGCAAAGCTTATGTAAGCTAGGCAAAGTGTTGACATATCCTGTATCTGAGCTGTATGACACACAGACACGTTCTCTACTTGATACTTGATTTACTAGAAAAAATGCGTTGTTTATCTGAGCAGCACAAAAAAGTGCACTGTATATCTTAGCAGCATGCATCCCAATTAGATAAGATTAACTGACAAAGTTAGTGTGCGAGGGAGTCGATCTAGAAAAATGTATCCCACACATACTAGCTCTCTACTTGATAATATTCACTAGTAAAGTTAAAAATACTTGAAGTAACTTAGTACTTAGCGTTATTTAACACTATCTTATGTCCGTAAACGTTATGTACATCAACATTTTTAGTTCAACACACATGAAATCGCATTTGCAGGCATCGCGAAAACCGTCGGTCCGTCGGTCCTGACCGACAAAAAATGCTTTGGTCCGGCAAAATTTGACTGAATGTCGGACCGTTGGTCCGACGGAGATTTTAAGTCTGGACGGCGATATTCCCACATCGTAGTTGAAGATTATTGGAAAGAATGTAACACGAATGTATTTTCGTAAATTCTCGTCGAGATTCAATAAGATATCCCTCCGAAATCGTCAAAAATGTAAAATAATTCAGCGAAATGAAGGTCGCGAAAACTGATTATTTTTTGGATGCGGATAAAACCCGTAGTACACGGTACGGATTCCGGAATGTTCGCGATTTTTTTGCTGAATATATTTTTATTTTGACGATTTCCGGGGGCTTTTTAACACTAAAAAACGTGATTTAGTTTAAAGATGTTTGATATTAAATGGTAAAATGAAAATAACATTTCTCTTGACAGAAAGTCCTGTCTGATATATGCTCATTGAATGGGCTGAATGAGCCCATTGTGAAAAGGCAAACTATCTAATTAGGCCTATTTGAAAACACTTGTTAACTGTGTGTTAAAGCTAACAATGCATTTCTAAATAATTTACCACTGAATAATTTAAGAAGAACATGCATTATCTATACATCTCTCTTCATTTTTTCGGACTGACAAATGTTCGTTCGGACTGACAATTTTTTTGTTTCTGTCAGTCCGAATGACTGACAGGTTTTTAAAGTTTTCGCGAAGCCTGATTTGAAGCGTAATTCATTGCTTTGTTGTCTCTAAATTGGTTAAAAAGCTTAAATGCTTGTTCAAGAAAACAGTTTATCTTGGAAATATTGCGTACTGAATACCAATAGGCATTTTTATTGCGTACCGCGTATGACGCTCTTGCGTCCCGAATACCACCTAAAAAGGCCATGAATCCCGCGTACCAAAAAGGGGGGTTTCACCCTCAGATATTGGTCATTAAAAAAAGAAAACAAACAAAAGCGTTAATGCAAAATATCCGAGTCTGCTGCATGCTATTTTCTCTCCGTTTTCAATTAAGTGTCCAATCTGTGTATATATATAAGGTCTTTGATAAATCTGTCAAATGTACCTTTGCTGGAATCAGATTCTTTTTTGTCTGGAACGCTTTTTAGATTTGGGCACAAATAATTTTTCAAACCAACCACATCATTTAAACGAATACATGGTTGCAAATGGCAAGACATCCTTATATTCCAAAATATTTGTAAAATTTCGACTTGGCTAATTAAATGTCATTTCGATGTCAATGGCGAATTTATGATTGCTAGACTATTAATTGGCTAAACTCTTTATAAGGTCAGACTTCCATAAGTGGATTTATACTGTGACAATTTCTAAATACACAATAGTCAATCTGATATCACCAAAAACACAAAATAATTTGTGCAGACTGCATAAATTCTGCCAACTTTCAATTTCACCGGAACCGGAAATAATGATTATAAGTGTACACAACGACGCAAATTAACCATTTCTGCGGCTAATTTATAGTGAATTATATAACGTGTTAATTTTACGCTCACAATTTTGACAGATGGCGGGAACTTGAATAAACCGTTATGTCCATTTTAGACAGTCTAGAAGTTGATGACAGGTTGAAAGCATCAGCCAAGAAACGTAATTATGGATGGGAATTTGTTTATAATACTAGTCGAACCTATCCAAAGCACACATCCAAGCTCAACCCCTTTTAAAGGAGTAGAGTGAAAATCCTGTAAAAGACCCAAGGTCTCTTCTTCTTTTTCCGTATACAGGTCAGGAATCCATCAGCTGGATTGTACTACGTCCGGGATGAGGTGTTGAGCAAGACAGCCACCGCTTGACAGTTGTTCTATATACATTTAAAATGTTTCGGTATTTACAAAGTAAAACTATATACACCGTGTGGCTGTCTACTCCTGGGACGGGCTGGACCTGTGTTTTGAATCGCAGTCTTGAAGACCTCTAGAGTTGCGATGTCTGTGATAATCGTTAAGAGTTTATTCCAGTCCTGTATGGTTCTTGGAAAGAAGGAATTCTTGTATATCGAGGCTTTGACAGGTGGTATGTATAGCCTATGGGCCCCCCTCTGGTCCAGCTGTCACTGGATCTCATGATGCTGGACGCCGTTGGGATATCCACCAGGGATTGCCTGATCTTGAATAGCATGGTCAGTCGTAGGACTTGGCGGCGGTCGATCAGAGTCTCCCAGCCTAGTGAACTGACCATGCCTGTGATACACCCCGGAGTTCTGTCAGTGTAGTTGTTGCACACATAAAGGGCAGCCCGGTGCTGTACTTTGTCAAGGCTTGTTTCTGTGAAATAAATTGTAACAATTGTAAATAAAACATCAACAACACACTTCGCTCTACACTGGTTGTACAGTTTCCCTTGTCGTACTAGATGTCTATATAGTGGACATTGACAAGTACCACGATTGAAGTTGAAATCAGAAATTAAAAAAGCTGCCACAGGCTTGTCTATTTATAATAACTAGACGGGGGAAATATCAAAGATCATACACCAAATGAATACGCGAGTTTAAAACTGGCCGAATTATGACCTGTACTACCTTAATGCATTGTGCGCGCTTCGCCTAATTATCGACCGTGTCCGTTTTATCAAAAATTCACTCTGTCATTATAGTTTACCGTAATAGTGTATCCAAAAGAAATTGTTTTCGTTTTAAAACAAAAAAACGAAGTGATTTGCAGCAGATAGAGCAGATAGAGAACATCCCAAAGATTACACAAAATAATGATTTATAAGAATAACAGCCGCAAATAAGTTTCCTTAGGGATCAGAAAATTAAATCTTTGAAGCAATCCAAAACCCGTCGATTGAAAAATCAACGACACTGAAAGGTCACAGAAAAATTGGTTTATTTCACAATTGACAGATTAATCGTCTTAATTATTTATACATCAACATTCCAAACACAAACTGTACGAAATCAAAACCCACCTTCGCTAAATTTGACCAAGGGTTGCTTTAAATTAATCCAAATATCTCGCAGGCTAAAAGCTTTAAATGTCCAAGATGGCTGCGACTAGCGGCAAATATAGTCACAGTCCACCGTAAAAATCTTGTCAAGTCTCGTACAAGTTCGCTAATCGCGTTATTTCTTTTCAAATTGACCGCTCCTATAGGCAATTCACCTATGTGTCAGTTCCATTTTCCCGTATTCTTTGATGATATCTCTAATGTATGTATTTGGAATTCGGTTTGTGCTTGATTCAATTCATCAGAAGCCTGTTGCATTATAACCAAACTGCAAAGACATGCTACCAAGCTGATGATACCCGTTTTATCAGCACTTTGCTAGACAAGCGTTTTTGTGTGCAATGGACTGCTTCTCGGTAGCGCTTTAAATAGTTAGGCAATGGGCTCCTTTTCATGATCTTGAAGCGCGACACACAACAAAACAAAGTGATATGGAAACAATGCAATATGACATGACATTGTGACACAATGCATAATATAGTGAATTTCTGTGCTTTATCACAATTTCACTTTGCATTGAATAGATCTGTCTAGTTTCATAATATATGTTCTGTTGTTATTTTCAGACATAATTTAAATACACTTGAGTGACTGATATGTCTTTCACTCGACCATCGTGTCATTCCAACAACTGTAAAATTATGATAAAAAGGGTTTACGAGGATCAGACCAATTCTCCGCACTATGATTTCTCATGAAACAGATAATCATGTCATTCTTGTGTTAAATCATTGTCAATCATGGTATTGTACTGTCATCTATGTTTATGTAAAATGTTTGATTTCTATTTCAGTGAAGCTCTTGTCGTATGAATCTATTTTGTACCTTACAAATCCCATAGGATCTTTGTCATTGAAGGATATATGTTCATTAAAACAGGCTGTTGCTAAACAGTTGTGTAGCAAACCTCACACAGGTAATTTCACAAGCCCCTTACAGATACGTAAGTTATTCAGTAGAACTGGTATAAATTACTAGTAAATCATGGCAAGCCATTGAACTGCATACACAATTATTATATACATTTACTGTATTTATGATGTGACCTATAATCTTAACCATTGAGTGACAATATTTTCACTTTCATGCCTCCTGCACACATAATAGATTTCCCCTTGTACATCCATCCCAAAATGTTGTGTTGTTCATAAGTTAAAAAGTTATTGTGCTACAGTCATCAAACTTAAATTTAGTAATATTAGTCAGCATGTGTTATAGTGTACCTATATATTTGTATTCAGATTCAACCATTATTAGCAGAGTTATGGTCCTTGAAATGATGGAATTTTGCCTCGGTACTTTTTAGCTCATCTGAGCACGAAGTGCTCAAGGTGAGCTATTGTGATCACCCTTTTGTCCTTCGTCCGCCGTGCGCCGTCAACTATTTGACTGTTAACACGCTAGAGGTCACAGTTTTCATTTAATCTTCATGAAACTTGGTCACAATGTTTGTCTCTATGAAATCTAGGTCAAGTTCGTAACTGGGTCATCTGGGGTCAAAAACTAGGTCAAATCAAAGAAAAACCTTGTTAACACTATAGAGGTCACGTTTTTCACATAATCTTAATGAAAATGGTCACAATGTATGTCTCTATAAAATCTAGGTCAAGTTCGTAATTGGGTCATCTGGGGTCAAAAACTAGGTCTCCAGGTCACATAAAAAAAAACCTTGTTAACACTATAGAGGTCACGTTTTTCACATAATCTTAATGAAACTTGGTCATAATGTATGTCTCTATAAAATCTAGGTCAAGTTCGTAATTGGGTCGTCTGGGGTCAAAAACTAGGTCACTAGGTCAAATCAAAGAAAAACCTTGTTAACACTCGAGAGGTCACAATTTTGACATAATCTTAATTTAACTTGGTCACAATGTATGTCTCTATGAAATCTAGGTCAAGTTCGTAATTAAGTCATCTGGGGTCAAAAACTAGGTCACCAGGTCACATCAAAGAAAAACCTTGTTAACACTATAGAGGTCACGTTTTTCACATAATCTTAATGAAACTTGGTCACAATGTATGTCTCTATAAAATCTAGGTAAAGTTGGTAATTGGGTCGTCTAGGGTCAAAAACCAGGTCACTAGGTCACATCAAGAAAAACTTTGTTAACACTCTAGAGGTCCCATTTTTTACATAATCCTAATGAAACTTGGTCAAAATTTATGTCTCTATGAAATCTAGGTCAAGTTCGTAATTGGGTCATCTGGGGTCAAAAACTAGGTCACCAGGTCACATCAAAGAAAAACCTTGTTAACACTCTAGAGGTCACATTTTTTACCTAATCTATATGAAACTTGGTCACAATGTTTGTCGCTATGAAATCTAGGTCAAGTTGGTAACTAGGTCATCTGTGGTCAAAAACTAGGTCACAATGTCATATCAAAGAAAAACCTTGTTAACACTATAGATGTCATATTTTTTATGTAATCAGAATGAAACATGGTCACAATATGTGTTTTTATGAAATCTAGGTCAAGTTCTCAACTGGGTCATCTGGGGGTCAAAAACTAGGTCACAAGTTCACATTGAAAAAAAACCTTGCTAACATTCTAGAGGTCACCTGCTTTACCTAATCTATATGAAACTTGGTCACAATGTTTGTCTGTATAAAATCGAGGTTAAGTTTGTAAATGGGTCATCTGTGGTCAAAAACCAGGTCACAAGGTCACATCAAAGAATAACCTTGTTTACACTCTAGAGATCACATTTTTAATGTGATATTAATGACACTTAGCCACAATGTGTAGCTTTATGAAATATGGGTCCAGTTTGCAACTGGGTCATCTGGGGTCAAAAACTAGGTCACCAGGTCACTGATTCTGCCTTAACTGCTAGTCATCAGGTGAGCGCTATAGGGCCAATGGCCCTCTTGTTTGTCTCTGGATACGTCCCTGATAAAACTGAGTATATGAAATCCATGGCTTATACATTATTGATAGTATAAAAGCAAAAAAATAATGTTCTTTTTTTCATTATTTAAATACTCTTTGTACATGTACAATGTTTATATGGTTAAAGGATGCTAGTGCCGTCTTGTATATTTTAAGCATTTTCTTTGTTGCAGCTTTGGAGTTATCTAGGAATCAGCTTAGAAGATTGACAACTGGCTGTGAGGTTTTAGATCAAGCTCTCCGAGGTAGGTTTTATATCTTGCCTGAGAAATCAAGAACATCTTTCTGCTTACTGCATTGTATAAAATACTCTTGCATGCAAACATTGTTGAGAATTGCATTGTTATCAAATTTATCCTTGACAAAACTGTCTCTTCCCTCGATGGTCATTGTCCCATAGGCACATATGGTTTCAAATTATCTGAGTCAAAATGAGCTGAGTGTAAAAAAACTGGGTACCCGCATCGGCTTCTAGTGGAATTTTTTTTAGCTCAGATAAATAACACTTGCGACATGCCTCTTAGATAGAAGTGACAGTATTATTATGAACACCCTATTCTTACAAGTATTGAACACAGCTATGTTAGTACATATAGGAAGCAGGTAATAAATGGGAGAAAAAATAAAAAAAGTCAGATACAAGAATTTTTGTGAAAATATGACAAAGAATTAAAGCCATTCCTGTTTGCCCAGCGATCATTAAGAAAATACCTATGACTATGTATAGGATGCACACACTTTCTGGTTATGATTCTCTGATGATAAAAGTGCAGGCAATACTTGAAAGAATACAGTAACACCTTACTTTACCAAGGCTTACACAGGCTTTGAAAAGTCCTTGAATTTGGTTTCAACCTTGAAAAGTACCTGAAAAAAAAGCCAAAAATGGTACTTGAATTTAAGGGAAAAACCTTGAACGTAGGCAAACAACCTTGATTATACATAGAAGTGTATGGATGTTGTCAAAATGACACATTATCTGCATAAAATATGATGCAGAAACACTCTTTAGTGAAGAAGGTAAGTAAATGTATTGTTGCGAGTGTGAGACGTGCTAAACTGTAGTTGTGATGAAAATAATTTTCATTTATCCAGCACAAAGAGTAGAAATTGACAATTTACCTTGGTAAATCTTTGAGAAAAGGCCTTGAAAATATAAATTCTACATTGATAAACCTTGAAAAGTCTTTGAATTTTGTTGTGAGAATTATGTATGAACCATGTTTTCCTTACATACAACAGGTGGTATACTATGCCAGGGGATTACAGAGATTGCCGGAGAGAGTGCCTGTGGTAAAACCCAGTTTGGTTTACAGCTGAGTCTAACAGCACAACTCCCTACAGAATATGGTGGTCTCGATTCAGGTACTACACATGGATATATAATGTCTGTTTTAGTGACTAGGTCATTAAATATTTTCCTATATTTTAAAACTGTAGTAACAGTTGTTCTTTGGTGAAGTGTTGTGTCTAGCTAACTCATGGTAGAGTGTAGTCCTAGTAGGGTGCTAAACTTCAACTGAATGTTCATCTTTTATATTGGCTTCAGTCATATCCTCCACATGTGTAGAATTTGTTGCTTGCAGAAGCATAAGTTAGACTTAGTACTGGTTAATAATTGATTTCAGGAAAGCTGGAGCCCGTTGCCTAACAAACCGCTAAAGAGCGCTTGATAGCACTATGCTATAAAACAGCTTGCTTCAAAAAGCACTACATAGCAGATGAAGCGAAAAATTTATATGCTTCCAGCGTGCGCTTGTGGATAGCAGACCGTGTGCTTGTGGATGGCAGACCGTTGCACAGCAAAGCGCTATCGAGCGCTACCGAAGCGTCCATTGCACAAGTAAGTGTCATTGCATAGACTTAGTAAAGGCATAAAGCGTCTCTATAGCGCTATTTGGTAGTGCTTAGGTTAGGACACGGGCTCCTGGTTAATTGAACTTGTAACTGTGTAGTTAATAATGACCGAGTAATTATGAAAAACATCAATAATAATTTGATTTTGTTTGTTTTCAGGAACCCTTTATATTTGCACAGAGGATGCATTTCCTAGCAAGAGGCTTTACCAGATGATTACCAATTTTACCCGTCGTCATGGAAACAAAATCTGTAACCATGGCAACCTGGGTGACAAAATATTTATTGAGCATGTGGCAGATTTCGTAAGTTGTCTCACTATGCTTTCATACATAGATTTCATTTATCCTTAACTTATTGTACTTAATAAATTCTCCAGAAAAAGTGTATTGAACCAAATATATTATGGAGATTTTTAGTATACCATGTGATAATAATTAGTTTCTGACAATTGGAATGTTAGACTGGTTATTTTCTGTTAAGCAGGTATTGTTAAGTGGTTCCCAGGCTTGCAAATTCTAAAACAAATTTGCAGTTGTTTAACCGTGAAGCAACTTTCTCAACATAGAATACCATTGGTTTAGTTTGTGGAGCAATGAAAGACTAAATTATTCATAAACTGAAATTTGATTGATTTAATTTAAGCTGGTTGAAGAGTACCTAGTTGGAAGAATAGCTAAACTTCCCAGTCGAATATGCCTAATGTATGTTCACATGTCTACAGGATGGATTAATAGAATGTTTGGAGAAGAAAGCAGATCTATTGTTGAAGTCTGAAGCGATCAAGTGTATAGTGTTAGACTCTGTGGCTGCACATTTTAGAAGTGACTATGAGGGGCATGAAATGTTTAAGAGAGCTCAACATATCAGCAAAATGGGCTCTTTATTGTATAAACACAGTCATCAATACAATATACCCGTAATCTGCATCAATCAGGTAATATTTGTTACTTTATAGCAGTTGTATAAACACAATATAGTTGTTTCCCTTTGACTGTTAGAATTATCTGTTGGCAATAGAGTTGTTTCCCTTTTACCATTAGAATTATCTGTTGGCAATAGAGTTGTTTCCCTTTGACCTTTAGAAATAATCTGCTAGTAATAGTTGTTTTCCTTTGACCTTTAGAAATAATCTGCTGGACATAGAGTTGTTGACCTTTAGAAATATCTGTTGGCATGAGTTGTTTCCCTTTTGAAATATTGATGATGTAGAGTTATTCCCTTTTGACCATTAGGAGTACATGTACATTATGTTCTTTGTAGGTAACAAGCTCAATGAACCCAGATGGTAGACAACTGATTCCTTCACTAGGACTGACCTGGTCGAATCACATAAATACAAGAATCATGTTGTCACGCACTGAGAGAACTGTTGTGGTACATCAAGATAGTGTTCATGGTGCTTTAGAAACAGTTGTTCGTGAGATGGAGATTATGTTTGCTCCACATTTACCACCATTGACTATACCATATATCATTGACCATGAAGGTATGAAAGGATTTAAATAAACGCTAGCAATTAAAGTTATATTATGCTCTTGTGTTTTGTAAATTTGTTTTATACCAAAAAGTAAAAATAGCGTATCCACTTTGGGAATGGAGGGTTGTTGGTTCAATCAAAGTCATTAAAAAATGTACTGGTATATCTTCCTTGCTTTATACTCAGCATAGTTGGTATCAGGTGCTGGGTCGTCCGATTGAATGCGACTTGGTAGTCTCTATATGACTGAAATACTGTTGACCAGTGTGACTTAAAACAGTATTTTAAGCCTTTTTTACATAGCATTTGTTACATATCCATCCTCATCCTGTGAACTTTTTTTGGCAATAACTCGAATACATTTAGAGATCTTTACAACACAAAACTATGACACGTGAAAACATATAAAGTTTAAATAGGAGACACAAGCTACTAACTGTTATTTTATCATTGTTTATTATTATAAAATCTGTCATTAAATAAGTTAACATAATCTATACTAAAATTAGGCATCAAAAACCTTAATAGAACACAAGCATGTACTGAATAAGGCAAGACATTATAACAAAATATAATTTTGTAACATTATAATACTGTTATCTGCTTTCTGTACATTTTTGATGGAGATTTATGATGCTTGCCATTTCATAATGTTGCTCCCCAAATAGAACAATTACATCATGTGTCCATTTCCTAAGCAAAGCGCTTTCCACGGGAGGTAATCCATGCCTTCTGTATTTAATTGAACAGGAGGTAACTGAATGAAGGCGCTTCGTAGCGCTTTGCTTAGGAAACGGACGTCGAAATACATGATTTTCTAAATTATAATCCATCCGTGCAAAAAACAAGTGCCATAGTAAACATGTGTTTCATGGCCATTTTTCAACAAAATTTCAGTGATACACAGCTGTCAGTTGACCTTATCAAATGTTCAAATGCTAGAGTACTTATTCTCATTGATAATGTTAAATGTTTAGAAAACAAGATAATTGATGCCATTCAAGGTCCTGATGGACTCAAACACTTGCAGCTTGAATAGATACAACTTGCTGCACAGTCTGTGAATGTAGCATTTGGATCTACGTGTCTGAATCACCAATTATAGAGAGTTGGTTTCCTTGACACTCTATACATAATTACCATACTGAAGTTACTTGTTTGAAATCAATAATGATTTGATTTGACAACAGGACAAATGCCTATTTCGCACACTGCATACACAGCAATATAACAAATGAAATATTCAGTAACTGAACTAGATTGTATTTAATACAACCAATTTTCAGCATGTCACTATACTGGTACTTTATAAAAGTATCAAAAGTAATAACAAACTAGAACTACTACTTAACATCTTAACATACCAACATAGAAAATTTACACCAACAGTATAAAATATAGCTTGGAATTGAGCAACTACAGTACAACCAATTACATGCAACATCTTACTAAAAGCACAGCGGTTAATTATTACATTCATACAGGACATTGTATCTTAGGTACCAATGTTTTGATTCAGCTGTAACATATATTCTGTGGTTTGAACCATGAAAACATTTAAAATAATGTTTTACCCACCTTTTTCATAGAAAAAAGGACAACCCAATCGGGGCAAATCCTGAACCTTGTAACCATGGTAACAAATCTGTAGTTTTACCATTATTGATGAACACAACATTAACAATAATGTTTTACCTATCTTTCTCTTAGAAAAAAATTGCGGCGTATCCTGAACATTGTTACCTTGGTGATGACCATGGCTTTATCTATTGCATAGATATACGTCATTATGACCGGCAGCTAACACTACTATTGAAACATTTGAACAGACTTGAGGGATTGAATAGAACAAGGTTGTGTTAGGTTTCCCATCCAGTGGCTAATACTTCCATACACCTCTCACATGGAGAGTTTGCAGACGGTGAGGTAAATCTACGACAACGTTCGCACATAAAGCGATCTGTATCATTTAAAATTATCACATACTTTTCTGGACACTTGAACCCATCTGAAATAGAAAAATAATCTTAACTGCAAGTAGTTGCCTAGTTGAAGAAATGGTTGCATAGCAGAGGCCTTATACGACTACATTTTAAGACTGCAACTTGAAAGACTCGGACTACATTTTAAGACTGCAACTTGAAAGACTCTGACTACATTTTAAGACTGCAACTTAAGACTTTGACTGCATTTAAAGACTGCAACTTAAGACTTTGACTGCATTTTAAGACTGCAACTTAAGACTCTGACTACATTTTAAGACTGCAACTTGAAAGACTGACTACATTTTAAGACTGCAACTTGAAAGACTGACTACATTTTAAGACTGCAACTTAAGACTCTTACTACATTTTAAGACTGCAACTTAAGACGACTTTGACTACATTTTAAGACTGCAACTTAAGACTTTGACTGCATTTTAAGACCGCAACTTAAGACTTAAAAAGTATTTTCGCTCCATGTTGTTAAATTTAAAATTTGAATATTTTACGTTTGGGTTTCAGACTTAGAATTATGTTGAATAAGGTCCCAATAGTTTAATTGCAATTAAAGCACCTCTAGAAAGAATGATGCAGCAATACTCGAGCACAATGAAAACTGAGTCATGTAGATCTTTTAAGGAATCTCAAACATTTATTAAAATTGATCGTATAATTGACAGGATTCGTATAATCAAGCAAATCTACGGCTAAATGAATGAGTACAAATATGTACTTGCCATGTACAGGCCCATATTCACACAACTTCTAAGAAAAACTAATTTTCTAAGTTTGTTGTATAAATTTCCAAGATTTTACAAAAAATCAGAGCTTTTATCTCAGGTGCATTTTTGTCTTAAGTATAGCACAGAGAATTTGACATGATCCTGACCTTTATGCATGCATATATAACGAGGTTCTTGCGTTGAATATATAAATGTCCGCGAGCAAATCATGCAATATCAATCCTTTAGATTAGTGTGGGTATTAAACCTTGAGCTTCTTCCTGATACTCATCGCTTATGAAAACATACAACCGGGTTTATAAATATAAACACTAAATCAGCTGTGAAATTATGCTAATAGAAGGTCGAGAGTCGTGTCAAATTCTCTGGACTATAGCACTATGAAAACAGTAAAATTGTCTAACATAAAAACTGAGATTTTTATTTCTAAATGAAATATGTTTCATCTCAGAACGTTCTTCAGAAAATACCTTTAATATTTTTGTTAATACCAGCCTTGGTTATTTTACTGTTGCTAAGTAAACCAATCGCATAAAATATCACATTCATTTACCTTTCATATGTACATTACATATTCCATTAACAACCTGAACATCCTCTGGTATAACGGACAATGGAGCATTGGTAAGTGTAGTACTTGATGTCTGTAACATCTCACATAATGCTGATGTACTTGATGTGTGCTCACTTTGTAACTCCTACAACAAGACAGAAAACGTTGGGTGAAAGTTAGAAATTCGGAAAAACCTGAAGTCCTGAAAATTACTAGTGCAAACAACTTGCTCGAAAAGATTCTGGACCAAATACATGTACAGAGATATTCTGGACCAAATACATGTACAGAGATTCTGATCAACGCAATTTATGGTCAAATTTTGAATGTCTGAAGGGAACTAATTTCTGCTTCAATCTTCAACATGTTGAGTAGACTAATATAATCATGGAGAAAATACCAGGAATGGTATTCACAAATCATTTTAAAGGGAAATTTTAGAATTTTCTTAAAATCTCCTAAAATCAGCTAAACAGGAAAATCAAGATTATCAATTTTTTACATAGTTACATAGTTTAGAAGCATTCTTCGTGGGCAATATGTGCAGCTCAATCTGTTAACTTAACTAAGTTAAAATATGTAAGATTCCCCTTAAGATGCTTTGTGAATACCAGCCCGGGCCCCAATCTCTCAGAAGCATCTCAAGTACAAATCTCGAGTCAAAGTGAGATTTTATTCAAATTGAAGTCTGAGTTAGAGAAAAATATCTTGTTTCGTGCTCTTAAAAATGTTACTGTTATACACCCTGAACAATGATTCTTTATAGCATTCAAGTGTCAAAATTGTACAGCCTGTCTGTGGTTTAATTTGGCAACGATAAGGAGACCCTATTAGCATTGTATTTATATGTAGTATCTAGAAGAAAATGACTGTTACAGACCTGAAGTTTATCATAGAGAAGACTACTACAATAGATCAGAGGTCACAAACCTGAAGTTTATCATAGAGAAGACTACTACAATAGATCAGATGTCACAAACCTAGAGTTTATCATAGAGAAGACTACTACAATAGATCAGAGGTCACAAACCTGAAGTTTATCATAGAGGAGACTACTACAATAGATCAGATGTCACAAACCTAGAGTTTATCATAGAGAAGACTACTACAATAGATCAGAGGTCACAAACCTGAAGTTTATCATAGAGAAGACTACTACAATAGATCAGAGGATACAAACCTGAAGTTTATCATAGAGAAGACTACTACAATAGATCAGAGGTCACAAACCTGAAGTTTATCATAGAGGAGACTACTACAATAGATCAGAGGTCACAAACCTGAAGTTTATCATAGAGAAGACTACTACAATAGATCAGAGGTCACAAACCTGAAGTTTATCATAGAGAAGACTACTACAATAGATCAGAGGATACAAACCTGAAGTTTATCATAGAGGAGACTACTACAATAGATCAGAGGTTACAAACCTGGAGTTTATCATAGAGAAGACTACTACAATAGATCAGAGGTCACAAACCTGAAGTTTATCATAGAGAAGACTACTACAATAGATCAGAGGTCACAAACCTGAAGTTTATCATAGAGAAGACTACTACAATAGATCAGAGGTCACACACCTGAAGTTTATCATAGAGAAGACTACTACAATAGATCAGAGGTCACAAACCTGAAGTTTATCATAGAGAAGACTACTACAATAGATCAGAGGATACAAACCTGAAGTTTATCACAGAGAAGACTACTACAATAGACCAGAGGTCACAAACCTGAAGTTTATCATAGAGAAGACTACTACAATAGATCAGAGGATACAAACCTGGAGTTTATCATAGAGAAGACTACTACAATAGATCATCACATCAAACTCTATTGTAGGTTCAGATTGTAGAATATCGTGTACATGTTCCCGGATATCTAACACAGGTTCTAACGTGTGGACTATATTCTCATTGTTCCATTCTTCCGGTAAACTTAACCAACCCGTCTTAAACAGACTGTCCACATCTACAAAGATAACATGATAGATACAAGATTTTTATCTTTTTAGTGTGTACTTTTTTGTACTTTTTTGTACCTTTCATGCTCTGCCGTAACAGTTGACTTGCGAATGAATGATCAGGGAGTAACTGTACAGTCTGTGGAGCAGACGCCTATCTGAACATAGACTTTCACTTGGTACTTTACTGTAGATTCCCGAGTATAAGTCGTGGTCGTGTATTGGACACACGTAAAAAATTAGAGAAAATTCAAAGAAAAATAAAACTTGTTTTTTGCACTACTGTTTCTGTTGAGTGTTGCCTTCCCTATCCAATTTGGAAATTATACTCTTGTTTACTATCTTGTGTGTAATACTAAATTGTTTGAACTAATATCATATGTAAATTTAATGAATACAAGCAAATACGCCAGAAATTCAGCCTGCACAAGAAAAGTACCAGCTTCTGAAAAGGGCTTTCATAATCCGACATGCAGTCTAACAAGTTTGCTTCAACTATTCAAGGATCAAAAATATTGTTTATGACATTTCAAATACTGGTTTTGAATGTTCTTATGAAGACAACAAAATTGTCACAGTATGGTTTTTCAACATTGCTGAAAAAAAAAATTGAACTTGGCAAATAATTCAACTTTGCTAGTAAAGACAATACATGTTTCACTGATACTGTAAATCACTTTTTTTGCAAGAACTTTATTTTCGCTAATATTCACGAGGATGTTGACGTGCAAAACCATTATTCTCTCGGAAATTTCGCAATACAAAGTTGGGAATTGGACATTGTCAATGACGCAAATTCACAATTCTCGATAAAAGAATTTTGAAATTTTCGGGAAAATTGCAAAATAAAAGTTACGCGAAAATTAAGTGATTTACAGTAATAAAGCAACGGAAGGTAATTGATCATGAATGTCAGAGAATGAATATTAAACTTCCCAAACTGTATCATTTTTGTATCAAGCTTTGTTTGCTAATAACAGTCAAACATGAGTTACTGTTCACCTGAATTAATCAACCACCTGTCTTAATTGGCCAAAATAGATTTACTCCAACTGGTCATTTTCATATGAAATAAAACTTCCTTAAACAACTGGCTACTTTGACCAGCCATTTTACTTGAATAGAATGTTAACTATCAGTACATTGACCAGAGAAATTATATCAATTACTTGGACTTGATTCGCAAATTGTGACAAACTGAATAAGAAACAGGCGAGAATTACCTGATTTCCGTCGACTTGGTGGATAATGATAATATAGCTCTTCAGTCATATGAGGTAATATTGGTGCCAACGCTCTCGTCAGAACATCCAGGATATGAAACTGTGTGGTAAGACTAGCTTGACGTGCAACTCCATCAATAACATCACAGTAACACCTGTAGGTAATAAGTTATCTATATACAAAATCCAAGCTATTTGCCTTTCAAAAGTGTATGTGAAAGAATTTAAATAAAAATCCCCAACTACCTAATAATTTCAGGTCGGCAAACTCTAACAAACTTCGGCCCAAAAAGATAATAACTACAGGGCACCTGCAAGGGGAGATCACTGCATAGAAGATTGTCAATTGACATTTGTAAGGGGAGATCACTGCATAGCAGGTTGTCAATTAACATCTATAAGGGGGATCACTGTGCAATCACTGCATAGCAGGTTGCCAATTGACATCTATAAGGGGAGATCACTGTGAAATCACTGCATAGAAGGTTGCCAATTGACATCTATAAGGGGAGATCACTGACATCACTGCATAGCAGTTTGCCAATTGACATCTATTAGGGGAGATCAATGTGAAATCACTGCATAGCAGGTTGTCAATTGACATCTATAAGGGGAGATCAATGTGAAATCACTGCATAGCAGTTTGCCAATTGACATCTATAAGGGGAGATCAATGTGAAATCACTGCATAGCAGTTTGCCAATTGACATCTATAAGGGGAAATCACTGCATAGCAGGTTGTCAATTCACATCTATAAGGGGATATCACTGCATAGCAGGTTGTCAATTGACATCTATAAGGGGAGATCACTGTGGAATCACTGCATAGCAGTTTGCCAATTGACATCTATAAGGGGATATCACTGTGAAATCACTGCATAGCAGGTTGCCAATTGACATCTATAAGGGGAGATCAATGTGAAATCACTGCATAGCAGTTTGCCAATTGACATCTATAAGGGGAGATCAATGTGAAATCACTGCATAGCAGTTTGCCAATTGACATCTGTAAGGGGATATCACTGTGAAATCACTGCATAGCAGGTTGTCAATTGACATCTATAAGGGGATATCACTGTGAAATCACTGCATAGCATGTTGTCAATTGACATCTATAAGGGGAGATCACTGAAATCACTGCATAGCAGGTTGCCAATGACATCTATAAGGGGAGATCAATGTGAAAATTACTGCATAGCAGGTTGCCAATTGACATCTATAAGGGGGATCACTATGAAATCACTGCATAGAAGGTTGCCAATTGACATCTATAAGGGAAGATCACTGTGAAATCAATGCATAGCAGGTTGCCAATTGACATCTATAAGGGGAGATCACTGAAATCACTGCATAGAATGTTGCCAATTGACATCTATAAGGGGAGATCACTGTGAAATCACTGCATAGAAGATTGTCAGTTGACATCTATAAGGGGAGATCACTGTGAAATCACTGCATAGAAGGTTGCCAATTGACATCTATAAGGGGGGATCACTGTGAAATCACTGCATAGAAGGTTGCCAATTGACATCTATAAGGGGAGATCACTGTGAAATCAGTAATAGAAGATTGTCAAGGTACCTGTCTTTCACTATTCCAGTGTAGAATTTAGACACATCTTCTTTACAAAACTTTTCAATTTCTTGCAGCAGTTTTGAGTATCTGTAGCTGTCGTAATATTGTGCAACCTAAAATTACAATTATGGATACATTATAGAGATTGGCACATGGTTTCAAATTATCTCAGTGTACCCTATGCCTAAAGAAGGTTGTGCAGCGGCCATGTTTAGCCGCCAAAAATATGATGTTACGAAAGCTGGTACCCAGTTTTTCTACAGTTGTCAAAGCAATCACGGGTAACAGTTCCTGTGACGTCATATCCGTTGCGGCTAAACATGGCCGCTGCACAATCTTCTCTATAAAAAGCATAGGCACATGATTTCAAATTATCGGAGTGTACCATAAGTCTCTATATAGGGTACAGTCAGATAATAGGACCTACACTTAGATAATTTGAAACCATATGCCTATGCTCACCCTGACTTCCAAACTTACTTATTCCCGACTGGGAGTCAACTCTTAAATTATGCTGATAGAGTTTATTAGAATCAGTAAAATTTAGTTTGTCTATAAAAACAGATAAGACTCAGTTCATGGTTATGAGCACAGAATTAAATGTTCCAGTATCAAAATAAAAAGATGATATTTATATAACTTGTTTAATCAGGTCAGTCACTTGTTTACATAACATTGTGTACATAAACATTGCAATTTCTCTTATTAATGACTTATTTTTATGAGATATTATGTGTATTAGTTAGAGGCTTAGTGAATAAGCTAGGTCTTGGTTTTCAGTGCCTTTTTCTCCAATTAAAATGTTTAAAACAATAAAAATACAATGTTAGGATATTGCAATGTTTGTATACAAGTGACAGACCTGAATAAACGGACTGTACATACTGGAAGCTAATGATCATTTGAAAACAAACAATGTTGTAAAAATATACCATAGTACAGTCAAACTGTAAAGACAATCCATGGGATAGGAAAATATGGTCTGATGGGAGATGTTGTTGCTGTTGTTAACTTTTGACTGTGACAAGTGAACAGTCACTTTTTCCCGGCCAGATTGCCCAATGACCTCTGACTACGAGGGATTGCCAAATGACCTCCGACTCAAGGGAAGATTGGCGATCAAATTTGTGACCTTTGTCGACTGGTTTCATATGAGTGGTCTTTGTTTGCAGGGGGTTGTCAAAAAAGTGTGACTGTTTTTATACCCTTACATACCTCGTTAGCGATCTTGTACAGTTGATGTAACAAATACTTGTCTTGTGGCCAGAGATCTTCATAATCTGTTAACTCATCTGTACATCCAATACTTATATTGCCAAGTAAAAATCTCAATGTCTTCCTTAACTGTTCACATACAGAGCAAACCAATATGTTATTATGTGCCAACATTTGATTGTTGTACTGTAAAATAACTAATTTTCATGGACTTTACCAATACACAGTCATGAACCAACGCATGATCTTGAATTGTACTGCTTGAACTTTGACCCCAACATGACCTTGTACATTGTACTGCTTGAACTTTGACCCCAACGCATGCTCTTGAACATTGTACTGCTTGAACTTTGACCCCAACATGACCTTGTACTGTAAAATCATTAATACTCATGGGGGATAAAGTTTTGTGGATTTACAGGATGAACTAAACCACAAAATCAAATCCAATGAATATGTAAAATTGCAGGACAAAAGTTATGACGGCCATTTTTATTTTCAAGATCAATCAGGTTCCCTGATAATACAAGGGTTCAGGAGTTTACTTAGAGAATACAAACATTATTGTATCAGACTGTCCATTCAATTCTTGATCCAACTAGAGCTATCACTGGAGTAATGAATCATACCCTGCAGCACTGCCTTGACACAGGAATATTATTTAAAATTATAGACTATGGAACACATTGGAAGGAAATCCGCTGCTATACACGGATTGAAAAACACCATGATTGGCACAACTTGCTTGACGACATGACTGTATATAACCTTTGACCTCTCAGCAATTTTAAAAGTTACAGAGCAGACATGACTTGCATGACTATATAACCTTTGACCTCTAAGTGTGACCTTGACCTTTGAGCAAGGGACCTGGGTCTTGCACATGACAGACCGTCTTGATGTTGTAAACATTCGTACCAAGCTTTTTTAAAATCTAGTAAGAAACAAAAAAGTTACAGAGCGGACACGACTTTGCTAACAGACCAACATGGTGACTCCAGTATACCCCCTTTCTAGAAAGACCCATGTTGACATTTATCTGAAGGATGAAATTAATATAAACCAATATTGTGTTGTAAGTTAAACTTTATATTCTGCTGCAGTACAGGTGTACTTTATGTCTATTTTAGACGTGTCAAGTAATCAATTTCCTGTGACCAAGTTTCATACATGCCATGTTTCGCAGACCCCATTGCGTGAGATTGGTGATGGAAATACAGGAGATTTTATTAAAATGCAGGAGATTTTCCTTCCTGAAACTTTAGACTTAAAAGTATTTAAGTTTATATGCTGTTTTCACTGATCCTAATTTGATGACAATACCATGCATGCTTCATGTAGCAATTTAAACTAATATTTGTCATCATTTTCATAATGTAAACAAAAATGTCAGATTCTAGTTTGTCCATGAAATGCGTGAGATTTGATAAATTGGCCTCTGATCATGCAGGAGTAGAGTCTCAAATGCAGGAGACTCACGCATGATGCAGGAGATCTGGCATGTATGATTAGTTTTCACACACCTTTATAAATTGTAATTAACAGTTTGCCAGTGTATACAGACTTTCTGGAGGGTTATATAAGCAAAAATCACAAGTTCACCTGCTAATTTACAAGAAAACTTATATAAGCATTATTAGCATTGCTTTTTATTAGCAATATTAGTATTTTTAATGTTTTAAAAAACAGTTTGCCAACGCACAGACTTCACGAGGGTCTAAACATAAAGCACAAGTTCACCAGCTAATTTACAAGAGAACTTTTATTAGCAATATTAGCATCGCTAGATTTTGTCATGTCACTTCAAGTTAATAGTGCACATTGCAACCCTGGATTATTTTTACTGAAATGCAAAAGCCACAAATTTACGTCCCCACGAAATGGTCTTTTTGACACAAACCAAGAAATTTCATCCCATTGAAATTTAATGATTGTATAGTATACTGTTCAGGTCTACTGCTTGAACTTTGACCCCAATATATGGTTGTGATGGAAAATCTATAAAGCAACTACATATATGTTGTCACCTAAAGCCTAGGTTCCACTGAGCATTTTTAGCCTCGGCGATGTACTCCCGATTGAAATTATAGTCCAGTCATTCTACGATTTAACCTCAAACTAATTGCAAAAGAATTTCTTTTTCGATAATCATGTAGATAAATGTATGATTATAATCATACAAAAAGTCTAGAAAAATCTAAGGTGGGGAAAACGATGAAATTTAACCTTAAACTTGTTCATTTTTTCGAACTACGACATGGCAAATATAACTTGCCATAGTGACGTCATATGAACTTAGCGCGTGCGATGAACTATGTAATTACGAAGGCATAATCTCGTCATATTTCCGTGAATATGTTATTTAAATATCAAATGACACGTACACACCAACCGATTCAGTTGATTATTTAAAAATAGGAACTGTAATAATCTTGTTATATACAAAAGTCAAATATTTTACGATGGTTAAAGAAAATAAATCGGCGTTATTTTGACGTTGAGATTATGCATACACTTCCTCTCTACGGAAGCGCATTACGGACATTGTCTTAACCGCCCTCTATACGGATAACAATACAGTTTGTGTATGTTTCTATTGATATTGTTTGTGTCTTTGACGAATTAAATGAGTGCAATTATACACATTTAGAGTCTACATACTTACTTACGTTAACCTAGCTTTGCACACAGGTCTAGATTTAGGGCTGCACATAGTATGGGCCTATTCAAGCAAACTCAAAACGTAGGTCTCACTTGACCTAATCTTACAAGTATGCATTGAACTTAAGTTTTAGATCTAGCCTTGCACTGTAGACCAACTCTAGCTAGCATTGAACGCAGGTCTTAGGTCGATCGTTGCACTGAGGACATACTATAGATAGCATTGAACGATGGTTTAAATGGACCCATTTTGGCAAGTCTTGAACGTAGGTCTGAACTGGCCCTACATTTGTCCTGTAATCTTTACAAACCCCAGCAAGCATTTAATGTAGGTCTACTTGAACCTACTCCAGCAAGCATAGAACGTATAGTCTAACTGAACCTATTCCAATATTCCAATTTGGTCTAAGATCGGTTCCTGCACTCTTGACCTTCTCTTGTAAGCATTGAACGCAAGTCTAACTGAACCTTGTCCTGTAGGTTTAGTGTCGAACACTGTACTGTGGAAAAATAATCTAGTAAGCATTGATCTTATGTTTAATTGGACCTACTCCTGCAGCATTCAATGCAGATCTAAGGTCAAGTGTTGATCTGTGGACATACACTAGTAAGAATGTCTAACTGAACCTTCTCCAGACAGCATTGAGTTTAGATCTAAGGTCGAGCGTGTACCTACTATGGACACGTTCTAGCAAGCATTGAACGCATGTCTAAGGTCGGGCATTGCACTCCTAGATGTTAGCAAGTATTCCGACTAGTATAAACACAGGCGATCTAGTATTGAGCCTTGCATTTATGATACAAATGTACTGGTATAATTATGCTGGCGAACATTAAGCGATACATCGAGCTCTGTAATCCTGAACTAATTCTGGTTAACATGGAAAGCACATCTAACATCTCGCAAACTGTGCCTAAAGGGCAACAAAACGCACAGCAATGTCCATAACAGAGCCAAATGGACCACCGACCAAGTACAGATTTGGTATCGACCTTATCACATACCCAGTCATGTA
This sequence comes from Spisula solida, assembly GCA_947247005.1. Classification (NCBI taxonomy): domain Eukaryota; kingdom Metazoa; phylum Mollusca; class Bivalvia; order Venerida; family Mactridae; genus Spisula; species Spisula solida. The sequence continues at coordinate 23,235,156 of OX365945.1, read as the reverse complement.
CATGCAATGGGTATACCCAGGCTTGTACATGCAATGGATGTGCGATATGTTCTATGATTACCAGCCAGCTTTTTTTATACCTGATTGCTAGTTTGATCTCGGATTCATACATTCATATAAAGTAGTTTCAAGTCGCACTGTATCCAAGGATAACTAGAACTTTCGCCATTCAGCAGACTAATATACCCCCGCGTGGCAAACATCATTGCAGCTAATTCTTTTCTTTATGCACATAAGAACTATTCACTATAATATACACTATATACCCGGTATTGTATAGTGCATAAAACTACAAAGGGCCATAATTCTGTCAGAAATCGTCAAATTATTTCCTTTATGCACATCTACATGTTGAGGATGTTCATCTGTTAAAGTTTGAAGGAAATGCTGCAAAGACGGAGGAGTAATGCGTCCACAAGAATGCGTATACGGACGGACCGACCGACAGACAGATAAGCTGAATCCAGAATACCCCCTTACAACTCGTTGTGCGGGGGTATAATGAAGTAGAGATACTATCTTCAACCAGTAATTCACAAAAATATTTGATAGAACACACCGAGTTGTCGAGAACCGATACTAATTTAGGATACAAGGTTGGAAGTACATGTAATATACATTTACCTGTATCATCTATATAGCCACATTAATCACTTTTCCTATACCACGACGTCCATATTGAACGCCATCTTGGATTTCTCGAAGTAATCTCCGGCATAAAAGTTTTGTATGTGTACCAATTTACCTTTATGATTTAATAAACTTTATGCACGACGAAGTTAGTTTGTGAAACTTCACAGATACTCGATTACACATTCATTGTGTGAAATTGGGGGGTGGGGTAATAATACCACATATATTACATCTCAGATTGCATGGATGCACTGAGTTCCAATTAAAGTAGTGTTTTTTTTAACATATCATACCATTTATTCATAAAAGTGTATTTTAGATATATATTAATCAACATTATAAATCATAACCAAAGACATAAGAGATTAGAAAGGTGAAATTGCCTCTGTACCTGTTTTTCGTATGTTTTACCTGCAAATAACACTGACTGACATTGCTTTTTGAAGATTTTCAACATAAATATGTATCTAAAATATTTGTTTAATGATGTTTGTGGTTTCTTAAATACATATACATCATTTAAGGACATTAATTTCAATGAATTTTGTCATAATTATATTCCTGCTATTGTCATGTAGATCTATCTATTTTTATTTTAACTGGTAATACTAAAGAAGACGGCCATTTTGGATGCCATCTTGAATTTCACAGACCCCATCACTTTTGCAATTTATGCTTGCAATGTCAGAACTTTCACATATAACATAAAACCATAACAGTTCATTTGTTGAACTAGAGGTTACACCGGAACTTGTTTCTGAGATTGTCACAGGCTCCATTACCCCACCCACTTGTACTGATTTTAAAGCATCTATATTAAATCAAAAATGGTTTTATTTGTTATCTTTGCCACTTTGTTTTCATCTGTTTATAATATTGTTTATATTCCAATTACTTTACTATGTACTTTATGGATATGTGCACTTAGGTTACATGGAAATGAAAATAAACACTGCCATAAAAGCAGCTTTAGAGTTTACAATAGTGACCTTACATATGTTAATTTTTCGGCAACTTCCCAATCCTAGATTTTTCTAGACTTTTGATATGTTATTTGTCAATGTTTTCTGATGCCAAAACAGTCAAATTTATTTCTTTTGCAATTTGTTTGAGGTTAAGCCTATTTTTACTGTAGAATGACTGGACTAATTAATGAGCTATCAGGAAAACAGGAACAGGTTCCTTGTGGTCTAGGGGAAGCGTCGGGGAAGTTGTGAGACAATTTGTGATATCGGAAGAAATTGTAGGAACATCGCCAATGTGGAATTCTTCAGTGGGACCTTGGCTTAAATGAGAAACATTTGTACACATTTATGAAGTGATAGTGTAAAGAATATGAAGTTGGAACATTCATGGTAATTTACCGGCATTAACATTTTACTCTTCACACATTGTCTTATTGTACCATGTGACCCATTTATTTCTTAACCTCCTACGTATAAAAAAAATGCCGAGCATAACCTTTATTTGCCAGTCAGCTTTCTGCTGAAACATGGCTGGTATATGTGTGTGTGCCTCCACCTGGATTTGAACCCGGGCCTTCAGATAAGACGGCAAGTGCGCTAACCACTGAGCTACAGAGGCCTGTATGTAAACATAAAATGTCTTACCTCATATAAATCCTGTTGAATTCCACTAAGTTTAGTTTTACCAATGGTTGAATGAGGATGAAGATTAGAGACTGCTGCCCACCAACGTAGTACATCTGTTCCATAGGCTGGTTCCTTCTCCTTGTTCTGTAAATATCATACATACTCTCATCATATAACCAGACTACTAACTCTCATCATATAACCAGTCAATATACTCCCATCATATAACCAGTCTACAAACTCTCTTCATATAACCAGTCTACTAACTCTAATCATATAACCAGTCTACTAACTCCCATCATATAACCAGTCTACTAACTCTCATCATATGACCAGTCTACTAACTCTCGTCATATAACCAGTCCACTAACTCTCATCATATAACCAGTCTACTAACTCTCCTCATATAACCAGTCTACTAACTCTCATCATATAACCAGTCTACTAACTCTAATCATATGACCAGTCTACTAACTCTCATCATATGACCAGTCTATTATCTCTCATCATATAATCAGTCTACTATCTCTCATCATATAACCAGTCTACTAACTCTCATCATATAACCTGTCTATTAACTCTCATCATATAACCAGTCTACTAACTCTAATCATATGACCAGTCTACTAACTATCATCATATGACCAGTCTACCATCTCTCATCATATAACCAGTCTACTATCTCTCATATAACCAGTCTACTAACTCTCATCATATAGCCAGTCTACTAACTCTCATCATATAGCCAGTCTACCATCTCTCATCATATAACCAGTCTACTATCTCTCATATAACCAGTCTCCTACATCTCATCATATAGCCAGTCTACTAACTCTCATCATATAACCAGTCTACTATCTCTCATATAACCAGTCTACTAACTCTCATCATATAACCAGTCTACTAACTCTAATCATATGACCAGTCTACTAACTCTCATCATATGACCAGTCTACTAACTCTCGTCATATAACCAGTCCACTAACTCTCATCATATAACCAGTCTACTAACTCTCCTCATATAACCAGTCTACTAACTCTCATCATATAACCAGTCTACTAACTCTAATCATATGACCAGTCTACTAACTCTCATCATATGACCAGTCTATTATCTCTCATCATATAATCAGTCTACTATCTCTCATCATATAACCAGTCTACTAACTCTCATCATATAACCTGTCTATTAACTCTCATCATATAACCAGTCTACTAACTCTAATCATATGACCAGTCTACTAACTATCATCATATGACCAGTCTACCATCTCTCATCATATAACCAGTCTACTATCTCTCATATAACCAGTCTACTAACTCTCATCATATAGCCAGTCTACTAACTCTCATCATATAACCAGTCTACTATCTCTCATATAACCAGTCTACTAACTCTCATCATATAACCAGTCTACTAACTCTAATCATATGACCAGTCTACTAACTCTCATCATATGACCAGTCTACTATCTCTCATCATATAACCATTCTAAAAAAATTCTAAGATTTGTATGAAAAAATCGTAGCTTACTTTACACATGGATTTTTATTAAAGAATTTAATTTGAAAACAGTTTGAAATGCTTAAGATATAAATTGAGATTTTTATATTTCCTTAAGAGAAATGTTTTTGGTATAAGAAAACTATATGCGAAAAAAAGAGCTTTATGTCAGAATATCAGACCATTTCAAAGGCCCCCAAAAGTGACATAATCATTTTACAGCACTCAATCACAGGTAACTGTTTCACTGATAAAGAGTAAAAAATATATATTTTTTTATATTATATTTTTATATAAAAAAAATATTCCTCTTTATCAATGATACAGTTACCTGTGCACTCAATCTATTTAAAACAAAATCTGTATGTTGTGTATATACAAAATTGTATGTACCTTACCACCTTTTATAACAGTATTGGGATCTACAACATTGCCTATAGACTTGGACATCTTTCTGCCTTCCTCATCCATTGTAAAACCATGGACAACCAGACTCCTACAGTAACATATAACACATTGTAAAACCATGGACAATCAGACTCCTACAGTAACATATAACACATTGTAAAACCATGCACAAGGTCAGATCCCAATCACATTCACAGTTTTATTTTCATTAAAATTGAGATAAACAAGTATAAAGACCCCACCCACTCAAAAATATTACCAACCTGCTAATACAGGTGGATTTTGAAAGAAAATAATATTTCTTGTTTGTTTGATGGTCATTGTCCTGTAATTACATGAACAAGTACATTCAATATATTCCTGATTTTGCTGGCAAAACACATTTCTTTAACAGCTCTCCTATAAATGTAAGCCCCTATCACAAACTAATACAAGCATAAATCCACACCCAAAGAATGATGTCATGATAATTCTATGGATTCAAATCCTTAATTGTTAAGAAATGAACATGGAGTAAACTTGTACTTGTATGGTGCCCGGTCTTGTACAGCTACTGATGTGAGAAGTGATGACTGGAACCAACCACCAAATTGATCGGTTCCCTCTAAGTATACATCTGCTTGCTGGTCCTTATCTACAAATGGGAACCAAACATTGATATGCATGTGTACAAAACCAATCTCTTTGTATTTAATACCTGTATAGCACAATATGTATTTTTTTTATAAAAAATATTATCCATTTGTAAATTTAAAGCATAGGCACATGGTTTCAAATTATCCCAGTGTACCCTATGTATATCAAATTATCATAATGTATCCTATGTATAGAGAAGGTTGTGCAGCAGCCATGTTTAGCCGCAACAGATACGACGTTACGAAAGCTGGTACCCAGTTTTTCTACAGTCGTCAAAGCAAACACGGAGACCAGTTCCTGTGACGTCATATCCGTTGCGGCTAAACATGGCCATTGCACAACAACCTTCTCTATACATAGGATACATTCAGAAAAATTGAAATCATGTGGTTTAAAGATCCATCAACAATATTTTAGTCATATGCGGTCTATCATTATCCAGATACTGGCCATGAAGTTCTGGAACTGCCGTAATACACTAATCATCAAGCAAGGAACATAGCATTATTATATGTGTACCATTTTAACCACTTTGGTTTGTCACAACCTAGGATCAAACCTGCATTCACACCCTGAAGCAGATACTGTGACCACTAGATCATTGCCAGGCCAATAGTCTAGTGCAAGGGAACCCAGCAATCATGCCCTTCCATAAAAATTTAACAACAATGATGACTTTCTCCACATAGTTAGCATTTGATTGACATGAGCATGGTCATCCAGTTTTTCCCCGGCCTAATTGGACGATCACCTCAAGCTTCTAGGGCAGAAACAGAAGGTTATGTATAATACAAAGAATTCAGGTGGATACCCTGATTCTTTAACATGCCCGATTTATAGCATCAAAACAGGCGAGGCTACCTTTGGGTTGCCAATTATCTCTAACTGGGTGGGAAATGCAGCAGTTTTAGAAATGACCTAGTGCCATAGCAAAGATTCAAACTAGGGACCTTCCAAAATGTGATTATTGAGAAGTGGTTACACTGTAATTATACAGACTGGAATACTCTCCATGTTTATCATACCTACCTAGTACAGCAACCCACGACGAGCCAGAATCAAACCAGATGTCTAGTATATCTTATCATACCTACCTAATACAGCAGCCCAGGACGCGCCAGAATCAAACCAGATGTCTAGTATATCTTTGCCTCGTGTATAATCTGCACTGGTTCCACTTCCATACTGAAACAAGAGACATGACTATATTTACAGGCATACAACATGAAACAAAGGCTGAAAGCATTGATACATGTATACTGTAACCAGATTTGATTGTTCCAGGTTAAGAAATAATATTCCACGGCAGATTCACCATGCCAGGGACTGTATTCAAACCAGTACTAACTACCCAGAAGATTGATCAGACATTGCCCAACAAGTTTAGTAGGATATGTTATTTCATGAACTTGGCTAGCGTCGTGTCACCCACAACTTGTGAATTTTTCAGTTGCATGCTGAAAAGCAGGTTGGTACTAGTTGATCATTTCAAGAAAACTAGTTATGTCAGCTGACTTGTTTTATAAATTAAATAACTAAAAAACTGAAAAAGTGTTAAAGTGATAAAAATACTGATATCGCACATTTATGAGTCCATAATAGGGCAACATGTAATAAGAGTATATTTATTTGGATTTTCTAATTTGGAAGGAACTCAATTTGCACATTAAAGCAAAACCATCACAAATAATATCCAAAGTACAGTTTACAAGACAAAATTACCTTCTGTAGCAGGGACGTGGGTAACAACTCCTCATCAGAGAGAGACCACCAGCACCCAGAGCCATGTTGAGATATCAAACCTCTTACATGTTCTATTATATCACTGAAATCACAAGTTATAAACAATTCATCATCAGACAAAGACCACCAGCACCCAGAGCCATGATGAGATATCAAACCTCTTAAATGTTCTATTATATCACTGAAATCACAAGTTTTATACAATTTCTTAACTTTACTCTACCAAGGATTCTTTTTCATTTTTATGATCATAGGGCTACTAAGTCTAGTCACTTATCCTACACTGCTACCAGTAAATACTCCATTCACTTGACAGGCCTTTTAATCTTATCTTTATAGGGGCAATTTTTATAGGTATGTGCGGTTATGCAAAACAACAGTCCACATTTATTTAGTGCTAGGTGATAAAAAATTCCATGAAGAATTGAAGATTGAAAATAAATGAGTAAATTTATACTAACAAGAGCCACGTTCACATTGTCATCCCCCGCCGTAAATGTTTGTAACAAACGGATGTTTCATCAAAAGGAGAACATTTCAAAACTGGGCTACGTAAAGTTAATGATCTTGCCTAGTTGCCACTAATTCACATATCAAGTTTCAAGTCAATACCTAACATAGTTTTAAAGATAATTTTAAAACTGGACTATATAGAGTTATAGTTCTTGGTCACTGCACTTCTTCTAGTTGCCATCTATTTATATATCAAGTTTAAAGTCAATACCTCAAATGGTTTTAGAGTTATGCTTGGGACAAAAATTATCTTTAAATTAAAGAAGGGGAAATAATTTCAAAACTGAGCCATATAGAGTTATGGTTCTTGGTCACAGCACTTTTCCTAGTTGCCATCTATTCATATATCAAGTTTCAAATCAATATCTTAAATAGTTTTCAAGTTATGCTCTGGACAAAAATAATTTTAAAATTAAACAAGGGGAGATAATTTCAAAACTGGACCATATAGAGTTATGGTTCTTGGCCACTGCACTTCTCCTACTAGCCATCTATTCATATATTAAGTTTCAAATCAATCTCTTAAATAGTTTTCAAGTTATGCTCTGGACAAGATATTGGACGGAAGGACGGACAGACACATACTATTACTATTATCCCTTCGCCTTCGGCGGGGATAAAAATGCGGACATTTTGACTGTGCCAAGGTTCATAACTCTGCCAATACTGGATGAATCTGGATCAAAATAGTTAGATGCATAACTACACAGATTGACTAATATTTCCATTTAGTTTGATGATGATTGGAGCTCAATTACTTTCAAAGTTATGTGTGACACAATACTTTCGCTGATTTTAGCTGCATAAGAGAATCAAAGCACTGAAAGTACTAATGTGTGGCGTACTGATGCCATTAAATCCAATATCGAATCCAGGTTGTATCATAATTTTATATCACAGTTCTGATAAGCCCACCCTTACTCAAACATTTGTGCTGCTAAAGACACCAAGAGAACCAGCAGTTACCTGGAACTTTCTTAAGTAACTATGCTGAGCATCAATGGAGGGATATTTACAAATACCATTTTTAACGATTTGGAGAATTCGACCAGTGTCAAGATGAGTGACTGTTTATTCTCCGTTAACGTATGTAAAAGGGGTAAACATGGTGTCGCTCACACATATCAATCAGCCGATTAATGCTTTAAAAACAAGTTTTACATTTTATAAAACCTTAAAGTGTTAACTTTTAAAACAAGCTTTAATGAACAAAATCGATCGAATATTAAATTAATAATTGATGATTTTCGACCGTTGATTGAATTTTTATTTGGTATAAAACGGGATATTTTAAACTTACTTTTACGCGGAACGGATTCTTACTCGTCGCCGTGGATTTAATATTTGGGTATCGTGTTGAATGTTGTCTAAAAGAGAGACATATATCTCTGCTTCATTACAAGCTTTAAATATTCAAAATCGGATAATAGATACGAAAATTATGAGGTCTTATATAAAGCAGGGTAGAAATTGACTAGTGCGTTTAACACTTACCGCGGTAACATTGTTAATCGGCCGATCGATATGTACGTACAACTATTTCAGTTCCCCCCACCAGCTATATATAGCATCAATGTTTGAATACAACATAATTAGGTCATCCTCTGCAATGTGCAGTGGCGGAGTGATTTACGTACGTTACAGTATACGATTGAAAACCGTGGGAACTATTTTAGATTCCCGCCACCAGTGAGAACATTCTTTGGTAGTAGAAATATAGTCCGTTGCGGAATGATTTGCTATAAATATCCTCTTAAAATAAAAGTCTGATATAATTGTTGGTCTTAATATAGGTTAATGTTGGTAATGTAAACAAATCAGGTCCAATGATACGTGTAACCTGTGTTGCATGCTTGTAATATTGTTCAAATCATAGAACTATTTATTTGCCGAGGCCTAATGCGTTAAATTGGTCGTAAGCTGAAAAGTGGTAATATCATTGTGTGGCGTTACGCCACACAAAAAACTACTTCTGTTTCAACTGTTTTAAACTTTTTTCATATAAAGTGACCATGTAAATATCTCATGAGTGTGCACACATACTGACAGATGGACATTGGTAAATCTAATCAAGTCTATAGACCATGGGCTATATTTTCTAATTCATTTATCAACAATTACAATGAAGCTTAATCATCAATCAACATATTCTATTCCATACTTACCGGTTAATCAAAGGGCTGTGTGTATGTATATTGTAAAAGACAGGTATTGGTACTCCCCAAACTCGTTGTCGTGAGATGCACCAGTATGTTCTCGTACCTAACTGATGTGGCAGTCCAGATATCAAACTACTAGGATGAATGGTTACACTGTTCAAACATTCCTACAAAACACCACAACTTACATTACACAAAACTAGAAGGGGGTTTGACATAAAAATGTACGTCTTCCACAAAGGGTCATAACTCTGGCAAAGATCTTCTGACCTCAAATTCCTGACAATATGCACAACTGGTCTTCATACCAAGTTTTCATTGGTATAGGACTAATGGTTAAGGAGAACAAGCATATACTTTGTGATATCCATTCATTCATACAAACAGCAAAATCAATATGCCCCCTCCCACTATTATTATGTGGGAGCCATAATAACTCACTGTAGCTTCTGTTTTCAAAGGCAACTAATAAATACTCATCATTTTAAAGGTACCTTACCAATGTCATGCAATTAAAGGTAATATGGCAATGGTACTTATGTAAAAGATAACTAAACAATGACTATTCATTTAAAACTAATCAAAGTTTGTCATTCGATTATAACATTGTACATGATTTTTAAAGTTATATTGCAATACTGCTGGTGTTTTTAAATGTAGCTTACCAATGCTCGCGTCTTTAAAGCCGCTGTATCAATAAACCATTGGCAACTAGTACGAATAATTACCGGTCGTTTTGTTCTCCAATCATAGGGATAACTATGAGTAAAATCTTCCTTGTGAATTAGTTTAGATCCTAACATATCAATAACTGAAAATGGAGAAAATTTACTGGTTTAAGAAGACAATGTTAAGCCTAGGTACCACTGATTTTTTTTGCCTCAGCGGTGTACTCCCTACTCTACTGATATTATTGAGCTATCAGGACATTGGGAACCAGTTCCTTATGGTCTAGGGGAAGCTTCGAGGAAGTCATGAGACAGTTTGTGATATCAGAAGGAATTGTGATGAATCGGGTGGGATGGGAAGAAATCAGGAGAACATCGTCAATGTGGAATTCCTCAGTGGTACCTAGGCTTTAAACATACAGAAATAAATACTGTCATACACACACAGGTAGTCATAGAAATGAAGGAAATGTCAGGCAACAAAAGTCACATACAAAGTGTAAATATAGTCTCTCCAAATATTTTTATATATCATGACAAACAACATTTTACTAGCAGTACCTTCCATTACTCCACATATGTTTTCCTGGAATAGACCTCAAGTAAATTGTCGAGTATATCACCTACCAATAAATGACAGAAAACTGATCAACAAAGAATACAAGTCTAACAAGTGAATAATATAACAAGAGATGTTTGTTAAACATGTATGCCCCCATGGCATCCAAATAGCCAGTATTGTTAAGGTCACAGCGACTTTGACCTTTGACCTCAAAATCTATAGGGATCATCTACTGATGGAAAAGTTTGTCCATCCTGAATCCAATTGTTTGTGAGTTATTGAACAGAAACCGTTTGATCTACTGAACAATGAGATGACCAACGAACAAATTGACATCTGTGCAAAGCAATTTACAACCTCATCAAAGATTGGGGGCATAAAAAAGAACACAGAAAACACAACCAAGGAAAAATGTAAAAAATTGATGGTCAGTGTCTGACAGTATATAAAGACAGTCTCATGTTTGTGTGACAAATCATACTTACTAGCAGATTCTGCATCTTCACCGATCATTTTATCACAAAGCTCCGGACCTGCCTCCTCCGTGTAACAACAGTTATCATCTAATAAAGATTTCTGAAGGACAAGTAATTACATGTATTTTACGATGCTGCGTCAAAGGAGCACATTCACTCAAGTAGTTACACGCATTTTATGATGCTGCGTCAAAAAAAATCTTGTCAGACAGACAAATAATTTTAAATTGATTCTATAATGTTGTGTTTAAGACTGACTTTAAGGTATATTGGGCACAGGTGTATTGGACACAGGTGTATTGGACACAGGTGTATTGGACACGGGTGTATTGGACACGGGTGTATTGGACACGGGTGTATTGGACACGGGTGTATTGGACACGGGTGTATTGAACACGGGTGTATTGGACACGGGTGTATTGGACACGGGTGTATTGGACACGGGTGTATTGGACACGGGTGTATTGGACACAGGTGTATTGGACACAGATGTATTGGACACGGGTGTATTGGACACGGGTGTATTGGACACAGGTGTATTGGACACGGATGTATTGGACACAGGTGTATTGGACACAGGTGTATTGGACACAGGTGTATTGGACACGGGTGTATTGGACACAAATGTATTGGACACGGGTGTATTGAACTGGTGTATAGAACAGGTGTATTGAACAGGTGTATTGAACAGGTGTATTGAACAGGTGTATTGGACATGGGTGTATTGGACACGGGTGTATTGGACACGGGTGTATTGGACACAGGTGTATTGGACAATTGGACACAGGTGTATTGGACACAGGTGTATTGGACACGGGTGTATTGGACACGGGTGTATTGGACACGGGTGTATTGGACACGGGTGTATTGGACACAGGTGTATTGGACACGGATGTATTGGACACAGGTGTATTGGACACAGGTGTATTGGACACAGGTGTATTGGACACGGGTGTATTGGACACAAATGAACTGGACACGGGTGTATTGAACTGGTGTATAGAACAGGTGTATTGAACAGGTGTATTGAACAGGTGTATTGGACACAGGTGTATTGGACACGGGTGTATTGGACACAGGTGTATTGGACACAGGTGAAGATTCACAGAAACAAAAGCAGGTGCAAATAATCATGAAAATACAACAAAAGAATAAGCATATTTGCACATTAGAGACTTATCTAAAGCTGTTTAAAGGATGGTTTCAAAATTTTTGTTACAACTCTGGATTGATTAAAGACTAAAAGTGTTGGTAATACTAGGAAGTATACAGTATAAGCAAAGTAGAAAAATGTTTTACACATACAAAAATGTACATTATGTAGCTTCCATAAACACATTGGTCATTCAGTAAAATTGGCAATATCCACATTGATAGTCAAAATTTCAGAGAAGCCATTATATGTAACACTATTCTTACGATTTTAATGCCATATTGCTTAGCCAATTGAAAGTCATCATGGCCATGGGCTGGTGCTGTATGGACCAATCCTGTGCCTTTATCTTTAGTCACATGACTTCCTGGTAGAAATGGAAGCTCCTCATTGGTTAAAGGGTGAGCATACTTAGTGTCACTTAACTCTGATCCTAAAATTATACAATTCTTTCACATTAGTATCAGTTTGTCCCATTCTTATACCTACATTGGTAATACTACAATAAAGGCGGTAGCAGTTCACATTTCAATAATAAATTATACATAGTACCGCCAACATTATGACTTAAATGAGATATTTTTAAGAGGCTGAAAGTTCATGAATTTGTTATTCTGAAATAGCTAAATTGCACATTTCAAAATGCAGAAAAATAGAAAACCACTCGCTCAAAAAAGTTACTGGTATTTCATTGTATCTTATGCCAAATTTCAACTGTATTTCACCCTCCTCCTATATTGTCATTGAGACCATCTTGGCCGACATTTCACTGAAAGTTTTCCTGTATTTCCAACTAGATAATACTAAGAAGTATTTGGTACAAGCAAAGTAACAAGCATGCTCTCCCCCAAGCAACTGACAACTTCTCCACTTGAGGAGGACATGACCTTAGTCAATGACTCAATGGCCACAGAGAACTTGTTCATCCTGAGACCTAATAGCAGACTATATGTTGGGCGAAGCCCAACAGATTAGATCCGGTTTACGGCAACAACTGTGCACGTGGTTTGGTCAGAGTTTGAATTCACTAATGGATCTAAAAATTTGTGTTAAAATCCCGCACTGAAGCAAAGATACTAGAAAATGGCTGCCAATAGAATAACAAAAAAATTTAAAATGCGATATTCGGCAGCTCATAAATTTTCTTTTATTTTTTAATGATGTTTAAAAATATTCCAAAAACTAGCGTAGGACCCTGTCTAGAAAAGAAAAGATAATAATTATTAGTCTTCCATGGTTGCGCAGCAACCAATCTTTTATATGGGGAGGGCTATTTCCTAAATGTTTGGACACAAAAACATTTGGACATTTTTTTGCCCGCTTCGGAAGGAAATTTTAACATTTTCAGTGCATAAACGATGCTACAAACTGTTATGAGACACATGATTACTCTGAGATAACGAAGTAAGTCGAGCGGGAATCGTTCATATGCGCGAAATATCAACCAATCTAAAGAAAATCTAATGAAAATGACACAAGTTTCGGTTATTTCCCATCGCAAAGTTTGCAATACAATTAATTTAAGTCCGTTTCGGGTATTTACGTATTTGGACCGGACGGTGATAATCCACATCGTAGTTGTAGGTTATTGTAAAGAAAGTAAAACAAATGCATTTTCGTAATTCCTCGCCGAGATGAAATTAAAAAATCCCTCCAAAATCGTCAAAAAATATTCGCGGATAAAGGTCGCGAAAACTAATTACATGTTGTTGTTGTCGTTATTGGATACAATAAAACCCGTAATTTTTCGTCTAAATTTCTTTTATGTTGTGACGATTTGCAGGGCTTATTTAACAAAAAAAGGTGATCAAGATTAAAGATGTTTGATATTTAATCGTGATATGATTAATTGAAATGAAAATAGCCTTTTCTTTTGAACAAAAGTACTAAAAAAAGGATAAAATATCAAATAAGGCCTATTTGAAATCAGTTGTTATCTGTGTTTATATCTAATTATTCATTTTTAAATTTGTTACCCCTGAATTAAGTAGACATAGAATTAAACAAATTGAAAAAACGTGTATTATCCACAGACAGATATATTTTCATTTTGATCAGGTTGACAAATGTTCATTCGGACTGAGAAACGATAGCAGGTTTGTATCATCTTTCGTTACTTTGTACCCAATATTTCGTATCAAACCGCTATCGAGCGCTTTCTTGTGCAACGAACCGCTTCGATAGGTTGCATAGACGTAGGAAAGCGCTCAGTAGCGCCTTTTGGAAACGGCTTGCTCCAGATTCGTAACTTCGTAACCAAACAATTTTTTGTGAAGTTATGCATCACCAAAAAATCCAGTACTAGATGAGCATGTTACAAATAATGAAGGACAACTGACATAGTCCGCTACATATGCTGTGCATTAGTTCATATTAGGACAGTTTTAAGGGTAGCCATTGGCCAAAACAAAATACAGCTTCATATACTAGCACAATGTACAGAATTGGCTCCTATTTACAGTTTCATTAATACATGTTTGTAATGCTAAGAGTGAATAGAGTAGCTCTTGCTATTCTTCGAACTGTCAAGCTAAAAAGTTCTAAGTGTATGCTTACCTGAGAATATGCCAAGCTTAATTAAGGATTTCTTCAAAACTGTACTAAGTTTGTCTTCGAAACTCTCCTCACAAATAAATACATCTCCTGAGTCTTCATCTTGGAGAAGAGTGTAACTGAAGTATGATGAAAATACAATTCAGTAAACCAACACTTAACAAATTTCATATATTACATGTATTTTGTTTCTGAACAAGCATATTCTGTTGCTTTTTTATGAGCTTTTAACCTTTTTGTTCATAGAGACATTTTGATGCATCTTAGATTATACTAATTTATTTTATGTTGATTGTGAAACAAGTTTTCACTTTCGACACTTCATTCCTGATATCATCCATCGCCATGATATATGAGAGAAGAGAAGCCATTTTTCCTTTTTTGCCAAGCGTCTAGCAAGGGAATTACTGGTACCATTTTTATTCGTCTTTGGCATGACTCGGCCTGTGATCGAAGCTGAAACCTCCAGTGCTCGAAGCAGATGCTCAATCACTAGAATATTGAGGTCATTTTGATCTACTTTCTCCGAACAGGTGCATTTCAATTTCAGGGCATTAGACAAATAAACATGTAGGTTGAGTTTGGTTCGTTCTTGCGAGAGTGCCATTCATCATGTTTATTACTGTCCTTTGAATACAACCTACCTAATATCTGGATTGTAACACACTGCCTGATTAGATGGAAGCGTCCATGGAGTTGTTGTCCATATAACTGCATACAATTGACTACATCCTAATAATAACAAACCAATCACAGAATTATTTATATACAATATACCAGGGTACATTCTATGTTTCAAATCATGTTTTACGTCCCACTAGTCCACAGTACTGTATTAGTCATATGGAGACAATTCAGTCACATTACTATACCACTGGACCAACCAGCAACTTCCTGGAACTACCCTCATATGCTGAAAGCCAAGCAAGGTAGCTATACCAGTACCAAGTGGGGAGCGGTGGCATAGAGGTAGGGCACGCGCTTTCGGTTCATTCACCGTCTGTGCCACTGCTTAATTTCTCAGAGCAAGAATAACCCACAATGCTCCACTTGACCAAGGTGTGAATTGGTACCTGTGAGGGCGGTGTCTGTACAAGTTTGATATTCCTTGGCGTCGCAGATCAATGTTGGCAGCACACCCACCAGGAGAGAAATAGTCTCCCCAGGGAGACTCAAACACAGGTTTTCTTAGGTAGCCCAATGACCAGGGGAAGTTAAACTGTCAAAGGGTGGCTGAGCGGCTGAACTGCTGAAAGCAGCCCTAAAACATTTAACTTTTTTTCAGCCATCGAAGAGGGTACATTTCCTATGGTGAATCAACTGGTCAGTGATGCAACATCTATGGGTATAACATACATCAGAATACATCATCAGGGCATTTTTTTCAAAAAATTGGGAAAGGGACCCGCTATGGAGTCAATACTGTTAAAATAAACTACAAACTGACGACTTATTTACCTGTAAGTTTCTGTAAATAAGATGACTTGTGTGTAATAGAAAACTTGATATAGATTGATGTGCTGACATGCTGCTCATTATATTCAAGTTCTGACTCAGCCAATGCTGTTCTACAAATATAAATTAACCATGCCATGAACAACTTTCCATATTCATTCCCTAGATTTATGTCATCATAATGAATATGTCAAATAATAAATTTGTAAACTTGTTTAATTTTGATTTAATTGAGTTTGGATTATTGAATTTGAAATTTATATTACTACTTGTATAATTGTAAATTGAGTTGTTTCATAATACTGGGACTTTCATGATATTAGGACTTTTATCATCCTGGGACTTTCATGATATTGGGACTTTTATCATCCCAGGACTTTCATGATATTGGGACTTTTATCATCCCAGGACTTCCATGATATTTGGAATTTTATCACCAAGGACTTCCATGATATTTGGAATTTTATCACCAAGGACTTCCATGATATTTGGAATTTTATCACCAAGGACTTCCATGCTATTTGGAATTTTATCATCCCCGGACTTTCATGATCTTGGGACTTTTATTATCCCAGGACTTTCATGATCCTGGTACTTCCATAACCAGGATAAGGACTTACCTAGAAGATGGAGACCAATACACTGGCATCATGTCCTGGTATAGATATCCCTGAAATGTCAAACATTGTCTTTATTCATTGATAGCAATTATCTTGATTTATCTGTCACAGTCAGCTCATCTGACTAGCTCAGTTTGTACTTTGTAGTACCCAGTAAATGATCACCCATTTCGGGTCGGAATCTTAGGTTAGGCAGGTTACATAATATGTTCTTTCATGACATATTGGATAAAGTTGTGTCCTCCTACAGTGAATTTCTTATCACAGGGGTCCTACTGAGGCAAAAAGCCCAATCCTGAAAATAAGGTGCATGCCTATTCCAGGAGTTATTAGCAAACAACCCAAAATCAACCCAAAATCTGTTTCTAACATGGTTATTTTGTTAAAATTTAGCTCATGAAACTTCAAATGTTTTTTTTTTATTAAATAACTTTAAAAATTTATTTTTCGTAGTAAAGTTCATTCTCTCTAGTGTTACAGTTGCAATTTCAGATTTTCTGATTATTCCAGAATTTTAGGATCCCTGTGTGTAAAGTTGTCAGAAGCTTGCAGAAAAGTGAGTGAGTACTGAAAATAATTGCCCCATATTCTTCAGCCCTCTTCTAGACATTTCAAATCCTGTCAGAGGGATCTGTCTGGAAAAATCTGAAGATTCTGATCGTTTTACTATCATACCAGTCCATTAAAATGTCTTGTCTATTTAACACTGTTTTATTTTCGGCCTGGTAAGATTCCAGCCTTTGCCAGTACAAATGTTTGTCTCATAAGTCCCCCCTGCCCCCAATTTCATTCATTGTCTATCCATAATCAGATGTTCACCAAAATCTGACATCATCTCACCTTCTCATACATATGCAGAAAGACATCAAGCTGTTTTGCCTCGTAATTGGGATCAAATGTACAATAGATATCATCCCAATCAGCCATAACTCCCCAACTTTTAAAGCTCTCCATCTGTGACTTGATAGATTGTTCAGCAAACTTTTGAGCTACAATACAGTACAATACAGATACAACACTAGTTAATACAAACAGATGAAATCTAGAATACTGTAAAATAACTCTTTTTTGAGAGAGTTGAATTTCCATTGATTTCGTTGTTGCACTCAACCACAAAATATAATCCCTACGATAAATCGACCTCTCAAATACGATACATGGGTTTACCCTTACATGTTTTGTAATGCACAAACTTACGACCCCTTGAAAATGCATTTTTATCATAATCTATGAAATTTAATACCCACAAAAATATGTGGTTTTACAGAATATTAAAACAGGGTTTGCATTTTGGAAAGTTAGGTTTAGGAAGTAGAAGTTTGAGATCCATAAAACGTCAGACAACCTTAATCATGTATATGTCTTCATTGCGATTTCAGCAGGATGTTTAACAAAATTATCTTTAAATAGGAGAGGTATACAAAATACAGGAGGCTGTGTAAATGTTCAACAGTAGCTTTACATCATACAGTACAAGAAATATCACTGAATGTGATGAATACCCCCAGAAACTGCTTGACACAGTCAGATGTGCAAAACTAGACTTGGTACTGATCCGTTATGCAGCTCCATTGAAATCCGACCATTGGTTGCTGAGAAATAGTGCAGACAATATTTATAAGTGTAAAAAATCAAATGGCCATAACTACCTTAAAAATGGATCCGTCCAACGTGTGCTGACGATATGCACAACTAGAATTGGTAGCGATCATTCATGCAAAGTTTCATTGAAATCCGACCAATGGTTACAGAGAAATAGCACAGACAAAATTTAAAAGTGTAAAAAAACAAAGGACCATAACTACCTTAAAATTGATCCGACTAACGAGCGTCGAGGATATGCACAACTAGACTTGGTACTGATCAGTCAGGCAAAGTTTCATTGAAATCCGACCAATGGTTGCAGAGAAATAGCGCGGACAAAATTTATAAGTACAAAAAAACAAAGGGCCATAACTCCCTTAAAATTCATCCGACCGTCATGTGCCGACGATATGCACAACTAGACTTGGTACTGATCAGTCATGCAAAGTTTCGTTGAAATCCGACCAATGGTTGCAGAGAAATAGCGCGGACAAAATTATACGGACCAACCGACCGACCAACAGACCGACCAACAGACCAACCTACCAACCAACCAACTAACCAACCAACCATCCTCAAGCATGACTCCAATATAGCCCCCATATACTATGTATCTGGGGGTATAATGATATTGAAATTAATAAGGCATAAAGCAGTGGGTAGTATGGTACGGTAACGCAGGAAGGCTGCATGTCATCTGTCTTAGACATATTAAGTTGATTCATATAATATTCATGTACACATGTTTAATTGCCACAATCTCTCTTCTTCACAAGTTTAATACAGGCCCCAAGATCACTTATTATAACAACTTGTCAATGAGTTAAGTTGATATCAATCTCAATTATCAAACTTAAAATGATTTATTGTTTACAAACAATAAGTGGGTAGCAGTAGTATCACAGGCATAAGAAATTATATCACTAAATCGCTGGCTTAGAATGAGAATGTCGTAAATGCGAATTAAGACCTAAACGATGCATAATATATTTGAAATCTGCATCACAAGGCGCTTCTTATGAGCGTATTTCAAAATTTATAAAATCAGATCTAGTCATGTTGACCAAACTGAAGTTGAAAAAGCTTGTTTTTTCATAAGTAAAGAGTAGTTTTAGACAGTTTTTTCTTGTTTTCTCAAAATATCGATTTTGTACTTATGACCTTCTCATTCTACGCTAGCTATATAGGTACGGGTAAAAGACATTTTTATATTAAAGTGAATAGACTTAAAATTTGGGAATGCCAAAACTCTGTATTTAGTGAAATAATTTCTTATGCCTGTGGTAGTATAGCGAGAATAAATGATTTCATGATTTGGTGGATCTTACTTACTGGAGAATAAGGACAACCAATCAGATTACACCATATTAAACTCTTGGTCAGTAACAGGTGATATGATTGGCTATCCTTATTCTCCAATTAAATATGATCAATATTGAATACCACCCCCAGGTAGTGTTTCATATAAAAACAAGAATGTGTTCCTGCCCAATTTTTTGTCATTTTCAAAAAAAATAAAAATTGAAAAAACTGGGGGAAAAAAACAAAATTGCAAATAATGTTTTGTTGATAAATGTACTAGCCTTGTTTTATTATTTCTTGATTTTGTTAATAATAAGTTGTATTATATTAGTGTTTCACTGCAGTTTACTAGTCTTAAGATAAATTGGCCGTTTTCTTGAAAACTTACACTGTAGTTGAGTGTTGATGGCTTTAAATCAGACCGTCATTGACTATCCTACCACCAACAGCTCATGCAAGCTATATTTTGGGAGTTTTTATTTTTATTTTCTTCCCTCCTCCTGTCGACATTTCACACAAAAAAGTCTGAGTAACAAAATATTAAAAAACTCTAGCCTAAACGCTTATGCCCCCATGGAAGCCTTGTCCAAAAAAAAGTCAATCAGGGGCCATTATTCTGTTAAAATGTTCGAAAGTGTTACATGGCTTTGATAATGTAAGGGGCATATGATGGTAAACAAGTATTCAAGTTTGAAGGCATAAAAAAATGCTTGAAGCTTTATAGCATGTACCTTCATCACGAATCTGTGATGGGGTTAAATTTGATTGTCGTTTTTTCTTTAAAGCCAGTAGTTCTATAGGAAGTCCATGGCAATCCCATCCCGGAATATAGTGAACTTTTCTTCCTCTTAAAACATTGTATCTGTTAATTACATCCTTCAATATCTGAAGTTAAAACATAGATTCAGATCATCTTATTGAAATCAAGTCCTGTCTGTCACAAATATTTACACGAAATAATATGTGTACACAGTGGCAATTGCATAATGTACAACCAAAAGAACCAAATATAATCATAGTAACTAATAAAAGGAATTAAATTGAAGTTGATGGTACAAAATTTGATCGTATTTAATCTCTAAAAGTTCTGTATGCATAAAAATACTATTTAGATATTTCAGTGCCCATACTTTGTTTAAAGCGTGTCCAACATGAGTCTGTCCATTCGCATAAGGTGGTCCATCATGTAAGATAAATTCCTGTCCAGTATTATGATCTCTTTGCCATTTGTACAAATCCTGAAAACCACAAAGCTGAAAAGAAAAGAAAGAGTGTCAGTACTACAATTTGAATCAGTAAAATGTTTTTATTTCCTTCTCATGAAGAGGTATTAAAAATTATACTGGACTCATGATATATACAGGGTGATCCATTAATTCCGCACATTAGTAAACGCCTATAACTTCACTATTTATCTAAGCACATATATATATTTGGTATTGTTCGAAAGGTAATAAGTAAAATTTTTTGCTAAAATCATAGAAATTTATCATGCGTCGTCAACGCAACGTCAATGACGTCATCATTAAGGTCACATAAATTCAGCATTTTCTAGATGGCCGACAAAGCAGAAATCGTAAAACTGTATTATGAATTGGGAAAATCTGTAGTTCTGGTGAGAAGAAAACTAGTAAAACTCTATCCAAGTAAACCCGTGCCTTCAAGGTGGAATATTGTTAGACTGGTAAAAAATTTCATATATCCTCTGCATGTACATGTTTTCTTTTACATAATAACTTTAAAGACGTTAAAGTTATAAGCATTTACTAATGTGCGGAATTAATGGATCACCCTGTATATACTGGTATATAAATTCATATAATTTAAAAGAATTGTTGAGAATTTTACTTGACAGAAATCAGTGGGTTATTTTGCTGAAATATATGGAGATACTAGTATTCACCTCCCATGCTTAAAACATTACCAATAAACAATCAAACTTGACAATTATGGAGAATTAATCATTTAGTGACAATTCCCCTTTAAGCTTGTCCCTGCGCTAATTTCCCCTCCTAAGGTCCTGCAGTTTGTTTTTGGCTAAAATATATTGAGATAATAGGCCCCTTTCCCCTCTCTGCAGAGTATATGTTTTCCCCCAAAGATTTCTTAATATTTCCCCTTGGAGTCTTGCTCAATTTTTTTCACATAAATAAGTATATTGTGTTGATAAATGAATGCAAAATTAATTGAGATAGTTTGTTTTGATCTCCCATGCTTAAAATACTACCAATAAACAATCATACTAGACATTTGGGGAGAATTTAACAATCAGTAAAAAGTCCCCTTTCAGCTTATCCACGCGTTAATTTTCCCCCTCGTATGGGCCCTGACGACTTTCCCCCCAATAGTCAATAGAAACACTGTCCTGTACCCTTTTCTCCCAAAAGTTAAAAGAAAACCCTGGATATATATAACATGGAGTTCTAGTATAGCATCTTTTTAAAAAAAGAGTTCTATTTCAATAAAATTAAAGCTGAAAGCGATTGTTATTAAAAAATTATAATTTTATTTCTTTTCAACGATTGTTAAAACAATTAACAGTAAAAAATATTGATCACTCCATTGCACTAATAACGGCTCTTCCCACAAGTACTCTTGACAGTCGGCAACCCAGAATGAGTCAAAGATAGGTTCCCAATAAATGTCAATGGCTTCTCCATGAAGACATCACCATAAATTGTTTGCTATATAATACTATTATTAATAGTATATTGGCATCGGTAATCAGTAATATAATGAACTTTTGTGTTGTATTGGTCGCAGGTGTTTGATTCATTAACCGTGATATACAATTAAAACAACACCCCTAATCCCTCTAAACAACATAATATAACAGATAAGACAAGATAAAGTTTAATTCCAATCAAGGGTCATATAACATGACAGTGATTTTTTTCCTTCTTTATTAGAATCCGGTAAACGGACCCTTTCCCAATTGCAAATAGGCTATAATTATCCCAAATTTGAATGGAGAAATTCCAAATTAACAATTTTAAAAAAAAATTCCAAATCGGACATGAAATGATTAAGTTATGAACATTTTTGGCAAGAGGTCAATCATAAAAGTTCAAAGAAACCAGTAAACATTCACATGTCACCTCTTTTTCTGTTTTATTTGGCCTTTGTGCTTCATGGAATTTCCCAATTTCAAGTTGTCACAACGCGAAAATTCCCAATCTGAACGGACCCGTACCCTTTCCCAAAGAGGCAAAAAAAATCACTGCATGACATATGAATCACAGATAAAACAAAATGGATTGAAAATATAAACATAACAACAAAGAACTTTTAACATTAAATTTGATGTCTGACAAACAACCATCAGTCTTTTTCCGATAAAGTACAGATCTTACTTTGGGGCAATAGCATACAGTGGGACTTGGTTTTTTTTAGTGTTATGTCAACATGCACGAAAGCTAGTGCACTAAGTCAAAAACAGTCAGAAACACCATGAGCCCATTGCCTAACCAAACCGCTACCACATAGGTGCTTTCTATGCAATGACACCTATCAGAGAGCGCTCGCTGATAGCATATAATTTTTTTCTTTTGGTTCGTTATGTAGTACTTTTTAGAAGTAAGCTGTTTTCTAGCATAGCGCTATCAAGCCCCTTGGTACAATGGTAGCGCTTTAGTATGTTATAACTTATAATAGCATTTCCCAAACCGTTCAACATTGATTGCATAGATTCTTACAGTCTGTATCTCTTTTTCTCGTGTTGCGGAGTCGCGCACTGAAATGGGGAAATCAGTTTTTGGCAGGTTCAATGAACTGGTGTATTTCTTGCTCTTCTTGCTAGGTCCAGGTTTTTTGCCAGTTCCACCGAAGAAATATCGTCTGCAACAAGCGATGCACCTGTGAGAAAGAGGTCTGGCACTGGTGAGGAAATACATTCTTGTATATTACACGAGGTAAAGGTTACTTGTCACTCAATATCAGTAGTCAGAACACCAAAAATATAATGTTATTGAACATCTTACAAGAAATGCATGGGCGCAGACATCTTTGGTATGGGCTAAAACCGAAGATATATCGTCATCGTCTACTCATATAGTGTATTTTTGTGTAAACAACTCATTGGGCAGTAATTAACAAATATGTTCATTGTATGATATGGCTACAGTATATAAATTTAAACGGACATAATAGCATCTTTTGAGCCGAGAGTAATATTAATTAACGGCAAAAAATATAATATTGCCTCCCTTGAGTCTGCTCTTCACAGAGAAGGTTGTTCAATTCCAATGGTGAACGGATTAACAAAATAAAACATGAGTTTTTCTCCTCCTGTTCCGACGATGCTCGTGTTTCGACAACGATTTACCCTGAATCTAATCAACCGTTTGTAGTTTAAACGAAATATTTACAGGTATAGCCTCACTGCATCCGAGTCTTGTGTGACACTGTGTTTTATTTGGTCTGTCACTGACTGACTGCTCAGTCTCACTCTCAGGTCAAAAATAACCAAAATAGGGCTTTGTGTCCCGTTAGGGCCATGTTGTATAGCTAGTGAAAAGTCGACAGTACGGTATTGAAAAGTTGATAGTGGCGATAGTCAAAAGTTTAAATTCTGAAACATTTGATTGTACAATAGTGAAAAGTCGATAGTAATTATTAAAATAGTGATAACGATTATCTGATGATAGTCAGATAGTACGATCACGAAAAGACGATAATGAAAAGTCGATATTATTTTGGGTAACACCCGTCGATAGTACATTCAATAAATTCGGAGACTGTGTTAATCATTTAAATATCCAATGAGGCCACATAGAAAAACAAATAACATAAGGTTAAACTACAGCCTTACTCACACAAGTGCAGAAAACATGACAAGAAACAATGCATTTTACAAGAAGATATGGCTAAAAAACATTACCTTTGATTTACTGCAACCACCACACACCATGCACTGTTATTATTCTGACATCAGCAACTTTATCCACGTTTTGCTGTTCTCAAATTTATGGTATGTCCGGAATGAAATTATGTTATTAATATGGAATTAACCATAAGCATTCAAATTGTAGGTAATTTATTATATATCTAACACAATATCTTATATAGTCTAAGTTAAGGATTAAGGCTAGACATAATGGCTTTATATGTTAACATGAAAACACCTCGCTCATTTTCGACGTGCTTACATTTGCCTATCTGCCCATCCATGTATCGTTTTCAATACCATGCTGCTCTTCAGAAATTAGCTTTTGCCACTAAAATACTAGACCACTGTGTGCTGCATGTTAGATCCTTTCGCTGTCTGCAGCAGCTCTTAGGTGTCTGCAGTGTTTGTCCATGCCTCATGCACAATTTAATAGTCACATGAATTTCCTTGCATGAAGTCAAAGACATTTTGGCGTTATTAAAAACGTGACTCGTCTTGTTTTTAATTCACACTCTGACGTCCAAATAACTTCATAATTTCATGAAATGTCATAATAATATATATTGCATTAATCTGGCAGAAATATGGCTGTGTAAAGTGGCTTGGTTGACATTTTTATTTTATTTTGTGTCTTGCACCGGTCTGTGATGTAGACATAGGCAGTGCTAGAACTTGATTTTATTTGATTTTAAGTTAAACATGTTTCGGAAATGTGGATAACTAAACACCCAAAGATGATTAAACCTTGAGTTTGTATCAATTGTTGTGATACTATTATTCTATATGTATACAAAAAATGTATATCATTGCATTTCAGATTTTGCCCAATATGTCGTCAATGTCTGATGAGTTAGATGATGAGTCTGTCTGCACTCCATCACAATATACTCCACCGCCCCTTGCTCCGCTTCCTCCACCTCCACCATTTTCAAGATCCGCAGTACATGCTAATACAAATGGAATACAACCAGATACGGGATTTACAAGTTTCAACAATGACCCAGAAAGTGATGGTCAGAGAGCATATAGATATGCCTGCAGTGCTGTACCGTAAGTCTCATCTGGGCATACTGTTAATTGGCTTACATGTACATTTATCAAAAACTTCATTTTAACTTAAATTTCAAGTTAAGAAAGGTAGACAATGACTTGATGCTGGTTTCGGTATATTCATGAAGGGTAACTCACTAACTGGTTACTCTTCTCTTATACCCTTGTAACGTCATGGCGATGGATAAAATCAGGAATGAGATTTCAGGAGTTACTAATATATTAGTTGGGAAAACTTGTTTCATTATCAACCTAAAATTAGTTAGAATCAACTATCATAAAAAAATTATATAGGTATACCAAAAGTATGACTATATATGTATTGTGTTTCACCTTCAATCTATGATCGTTTAGTTTTATAAACATACAGTAAGTTTATTATTATCCTGAATAAATCATGGATTTCAATAGGCTCTGGATCTATCAAGTCATTTTGATGATTTTTTACATAGGTTATACCATTTTAAGGCTTAAATACCTGTAATTTTAGGAGAAATGACTTCAGCCTAAATAATAAGGGTGAAAATTTTGACTTAAAATCCAGACATCATTGGGTCAACTCTAAGGTACAGTTGACACTCGTTATGTCGACATTTATGGGACCGTCAAAAATGTGTCGACATATCCGAAGGTCGAGACAACAGGAGCGAACAATTTTGACAAATTCCCTTATTCGTTAAGCATTTCTGTTGATGCGGTGAACATGAACTAATACAAATATACGATTGAAATAGTGAAAGATCAAGTCTATCTTGCTTACTGTTATCACCAAAACATATGATCAAGTGTTTATGCGAGGTTCAAGTTTATAGCCTGGTTTTCAAACGAGTACAATACGGGATCAGTACCGAAAGTATGGCTTTTAGCACTTACAGGTTTTGCTTACGCAAAATTTTAAAGGGGCATGCCCTGGAACTGAAGTGTCTCGAATAGCAATCAAATTGGTATCATTTAATACCTAAGTTAAATTATGAAAACCCTGTAAAAAAGTAACGAAATACCTTTACCTTTTAAAATATATTTCAAGAATAACTAAATATCGTTGTTGTACAACATACAAATCTTTTATTTGTGGAAATGATTTGAAATGAATTTGACAGAAATAGATTAATAAAATTAAGGCGATATTGGCCCATTGTCACAGTGGCTGATTTGATACGAAAATGGAAGTTGTTTTAAATTAATAATAAACTTTATGTATAAAAAGCAAACTATCGTAACTATCGATAGTTGAGCTAACTATCGGCGATAGTTTAATTGGATCGAGACTTTTGCTATCGATCCATACTATTGGGACACTCAGAATCGCAATGCATCAATATTTCGATGCATCGGCCCACCCCTAGTCGACATAAGGGGAATGTCGACACAGGCATGTCGAATAAACCATCATATTTAAGATAGAATATAGAGCGACCCAAGTGGGGGATTTGAAAGTATGTTGACATAACCGAAGTGTCAATACAACCGATGTCGACACAACGAGTTACAACTGTATTATGGAATGTATAAATTTTGCATCATCCTGTATTAAATTTTGTGTTGATTCCTTGTATGTATATTTACAGTGATAATTTAGAGAAGTATGTATGTGTGTCTTACCAGAGAAAAGTGGAGCCAATCATACAGAATGGTCCCCAGTAAGTACCAAATTGAATATTATATTTAATCAATCATACAGAATGGTCCCCAGTAATTCAGTAATTATATATATATAGTACTAACATTATATTCAATCAATCATACGGAATTGTCCCCAGTAAGTACTAACATTATATTCAATCAATCATACAGAATGGTCCCCAGTAAGTACTAACATTATATTCAATCAATCGTCCAGAGTGGTCCCCAGTTAGTACCAACATTATATTCAATCAATCATACAGAATGGTCCCCAGTTAGTATAAACATTATATTCAATCAATCATTCAGAATGGTCCCCAGTTAGTACAAACATTATATTCAATCAATCATCCAGAATGGTCCCCAGTAAGTACCAACATTATATTCAATCAATCATACAGAATGGTCCCCAGTAAGTACCAACATTATATTCAAATAATCATCCAGAGTGGTCCCCAGTTAGTACCAACATTATATTCAATCAATCATACAAAATGGTCTCCAGTTAGTACAAACATTATATTCAATCAATCAATCACCAGAATGGTCCCCAGTTAGTACAAACATTATATTCAATCAATCGTACAGAACGGTCCCCAGTAAGAACTAACATTATATTCAATCATTATCCAGAATGGTTCCCAGTTAGTACAAACATTATATTCAATCAATCATCCAGAATGGTCCCCAGTACAAACATTATATTCAATCAATCATCCAGAATTGTTCCAAGTTAATACAAACATAATATTCAATCAATCATCCAGAATGGTTCCAAGTTAGTACAAACATTATATTCAATCAATCATCCAGAATGGTCCCCAGTTAGTACAAACATTATATTCAATCAATCGTACAGAACTGTCCCCAGTAAGAACTAACATTATATTCAATCAATCATCCAGAATGGTTCCCAGTTTGTACAAACATTATATTCAATCAATCGTACAGAACGGTCCCCAGTAAGAACTTACATTATATTCAATCAATCATCCAGAATGGTTCCAAGTTAGTACCAACATGATTATATTCAATCAATCATCCAGAATGGTTCCAAGTTAGTACAAACATTATATTCAATCAATCATCCAGAATGGTTCCAAGTTAGTACAAACATTATATTCAATCAATCATCCAGAATGGTCCCCAGTAAGAACTAACATTATATTCAATCAATCATACAGAACGGTGCCAAGTAAGTATGTGAGGTCTATGAATGCACCTCAGTGATTGACTTGACACGGTGGTATACATTTCATGGTATAAATTTTTAATTAGTTGATCAATTTCGATGGGATTTTGCATGGAGGTAGTTCTAACAATTTTGTCTATGAATGTAATTACTTTATGAAGATATCAAAGGCCAATTCTTGATTTTGATACCATGAAAATCTGACCACTTTACTACAAATGCACAAGATAACATAAATTTTATAAAAGAACTTTTTTTACTATTTATCAATGATACAGTTACCTGTGAGTTTATTAATTGAAACTATTAATATTGTACACCCCTTACTAGGAAATAAAGTTGTTGATAAAAAGAACATGACTGTGTTGTTTTTCCTGTATAATAAGAATATATCTGCTGAAGTTTATTGATTGCCTGAAGCAACCAAAGTTTGTGTATAATGTAAAATTACATATTTTCGTGGGTATTAAATTCGTCCGTCGTGCGTCGTTCGTCCGTCAACAATTTCTTCAAACAACTTCTCCTTCTAAACCGCTTGGCCAAATTTGATAACACTTTACAGGAATGTTCCTCGGGTGGACCTCTACCAAAGTTGTTAAAAATTTTCTGGTCCGTCGCATAACTAGGTCACACGGGCTAAAAATAGATTTTCAAAAAGGAAACTTCAAAAAACTTCTACTCTGAAACCGTAAGGCCTAGAGCTTTCATATTTCGTATGTAGCATCACCTTGAGGTCCTCTACAAAGATTGTTCAAATTATGTCCCTGGTGTCAAAATTGGCCCCGCACCGGGGGCCCTTAGTTTTACATAGAGTTATATAGGGAAAACCTTAAAAAATCTTCTTCTCCGAAACGGCTTGGCCCAGGGCTTTCATATTTGGTATGTAGAATCAGCTAGAGGTCCTCTACAAAGATTGTTCAAATTATTCCCCTCGGGTCAAAATTGGCCCCGCCCTGGGGGTCACCATTTTACATAGACTTATATAGGGAAAACATATAAAAATCTTCTTGTCTAAAACTACAATGCCTAGAGCTTTGATAATTGGTATGTAGCATCATCTTGTGGTTTTCTACCAAGATGTTCAAATTATTCCCTTGGGTGAAAACTGTGCAGGGTTTCATGTATAATCAGGTGAGCGATATTGGCCATCATGGCCCTCTTGTTTATTTTCTTTTAATTTATATATATATAGCGGCGATAGCTCTGTGGTAACACACTTGGCTGTCAAACCAGAGTTTGTGGGTTCAAACCCCGGCATGATAACTGGACATTTCTGAAATTCTATTCGTAATAATTCCCACTATATCTGACCGTGTGGACTGCAAAGTATAGATCTGGATAAAGCTGCCAGTAAGCTGTGTATTGGTGCTGTATGCAAGGTACATTAAACCAGGCTGTCTGTTCGAAAATAAGAGCTAGGCGTACTCCTGCAGCGCCGGACATGCCTGTATCCAAGGGCGATTTAGAGGGGCGGAAGAGGGCGTACGCACCTCCCGTAAAATAATTTGAGCATGGGTATTTTGTCTTCTGTTATAGGTGAATACAACCTAAAATATGCATTTTTCGTCCCGAACAACCTACCACCTAGTTGCTGATTTTTTCTACCTCGCTTCGCTCATCCAAACATCAGTTAAAAATGAATATAATCAAGTAAAGAACGAAACTGTAGCCATGCTTTGTGGATAAACAATTATTTTTTCGAGCTCGCTTTCCTCAAGGGGATGGGTATGTTAACAATTACATCCCCCTTAACACCAAATCCTGTATCTGCCCCTGGTATCTAATTACTCTCCCTTCGGGGCTTTCTCACAGTCTCTGGTCAGATCATGCCGTATATGCACTGCTAGAGGATGCACCTGCACCCTTATGGCTGCAACACTATATATATGCAAAGGGACTAACCACTAACTAAGGTAACCACTAACTAAGGTAACCACTAACTAAGGTAACCACTAACATAAGTTTGAATGTATTGTAGATGTGGAATTGTTGCTTTGGCAATGGCTAACTCAGTCTTACAGCGAGATGTGACAGTAGAACAGTTAACAGATGCCAGTCAGAATGAAGGATTCACTAAGCAAGGGGAAATGTTCTCAGGTAAAACGTTATTAATTTTTTAACCAGATTTTCCAACGGTTATTAGTTTTGCGATTTCTGGTGACAGGGTGAGCTTTTGTGATCACTCTTCGTCCGTCCATCACCCGTACGTCCATTCACAATTTTTGGTGAACACACTATATGCCACACTTATGGCCCAATCTTCATGAAACTTGGTAAAAGTTTTTGTCTCTATAAAATCTAGATCAAGTTCGAAACTGGTTCATGTGGGGTCAAAAACTAGGTCACTAGGTTAAATCTTGGAATAAGCTGATGGACAGGTTATAGATCACAATTATGGACCAAACTGTGAAACCTGGTCAAAATATTTCTGTTTATGAAATATAGATCAAGTTTGAAACTGGGTCATGTGGGTAAAAAACTTACAGGTTACTGGGTCAAATCTTAGAAAAAGCTTGTGAACTCATAGAGGACACAATTATGGCCCAATCTTCAAGAAACTTGGTCAAAATGTTTGTCTCTATGAAATCTAGGTCAGGTTCGAAATTTGATAATGTGGGGTCAAAAACTTGGTTAAATCTTAGAAAAAGCTTGTGAGCACATTAGAGGCCACAATTATAACCCGATCTTCATGAAATTTTCTCAGAATGTTTGTCTCTATAAAAGCTAGACCAAGCCTAAACAGTACTGCTAGTATCTATCAGATGAACTTATTTGAGCGATGTGGAACAGTCTTGGCCCATTTGCTGCATTTGGTATGTTGCAAATGCTATGTTTCTCAGGTGAGCGATATAGGGCCATTATGGCCCTCTTGTTATTTTCAAGATCGATCAGGTCCCCTGATAATGCAATGGTTCAGAATTTTTGACTGTCCATTCAATTGCTGATCCAGAAATGTTTGTTCCAAAGAAGGTGTTTCTAGAAAGACATTTACATGAAGGATGATATAAAAGTGTGTATATATAATCAATTTTCTTAATATAATTGTATGTTAAACGTTACATTCTGCTGCTGTACACGTAACCTCAAAGTCTATTTTTAGTCCCTACTGGTTTTTAACTGGAGGGGACTATATGTTTGCCCCGTCTGTCAATAAATCTGGATCCTGCTATAACTCAAACATAAAAAATTTCCAAATTAGGTTTATAAGACTTGGTATGTGGATAGGGACCAATAATGTCGGTAAAAAAATCTGGATCCTGAAATAACTCAAACAGTTTCAAAGCTAGGTTTATGAAACTTGGTATGTGGCTAGGGGGCAATAAGGAGGTTATGCACGTCTAAAAAAAATATTTTGATTCTGACAAATATTGTGGTTGCTATGGCGACAGAAAGAGTGAACATATGCCCAAATCTGGATCCTGCTATAACTCAAACAGTTTCCAAGCTAGGTTTATGAAACTTGATATGTGGATAAGGGGCAATAAGGGGATTACATATATTTTGATTCTGACAAAAATTGTGGTTGCTAAGGCAACAGAAACATTGAAAATGGCATCAAACCGGTAGGGGACTTCTGTATTGCTTGCAATTCTTAATTACTTGTTTATCCTGAATTACTTTTACTGAATCCACGAATTTAAGTCCCTACAGAATGGTTCTTATGACCCTAACCACGAAAATTCATCCCATTGAAATTAAATGATTTTACAGCATTCAGTAGTTAATTATGACATTTTTAGGGGGGAAACACTTTTTGGGCACTCTGTACTTACAATATCCAGCCTTAAGTTCAAACCGGAAAATAAGATGCAAGTCTGCTTC
The DNA here is from genome assembly GCA_947247005.1 of Spisula solida. Taxonomy (NCBI): domain Eukaryota; kingdom Metazoa; phylum Mollusca; class Bivalvia; order Venerida; family Mactridae; genus Spisula; species Spisula solida. Next base: position 23,203,020 of record OX365945.1, on the reverse strand, counting down.
AGGTGCCATTATCACCATACACCCCTACACACAACTTTGTTTCAAACAATTAGAATAACTGGTAAGGGAAAGTGTTCGGTAATGAAAATGTTGGATCATAGAATAATAATTTAAATAAAATCTTTGTTCAATTCGACAATGTTACTTCTTACATTTCTTACATTAATTTTGTAACTTGTACGCACATTTGTTTTAATCAACCAGATGCCAGATGAAATGCTTACATCATTCTGTAAATCAAGAGATGAGTTGACAAAATGGAGGATTTAATTTTGGTTGTGAAAACCTTAGGGAAAATTGCACATGATTGCATAATCCAATGGCTTTGCTTGATAACCTTCGACAAATAAATGGTACGAAACGTGCGTCACATAATTTTTCGTTGAACGCAGGGCTGAATAAACATAATGATTGGTAGTTGTTATGATAACACTTATATTGCATGTATTGTTTCAGCCGTGAACTTGGAGAAGATATCGGCCCAGGCGTATGGATGCAGGACTAGTGTACTAGATATCAGGGATGTTGGAGGAAAGTGGGAGTTTCTCAACTGTCTTGCTAGAGGTGATCTACTCTTGGTCCCATATGACCCGGATAAAAATTATGTGCCAGTTTTGAAAAAAGGTCATAAAGCCCATTGGGCACTAGTCTCAGGTAAACTTTTTTGAACATATTGATGTGTATTTTGTTAAACAGCATTGAAACTGTGATTTAGCATGCATGCATTTCATGATTTGTACTGGCTTGAGTAGAACCGTGACTGTGGTTGGTAAGGTGCATTTGTATCCTGGTGTTCTGGGTTTGATTCCCAGTTGTGCCAGTTAATACCCTTCCATGAATATTTGACGATAATATTGATTTTCCTCCACATGTGGAGAAGTTGTCATTTCCTTGTGAAGGATACTGTGTACTGGTTTGGATGTTGTCCAGAAAAACTTTTATTCAACTGAAAAATTGTTGAGAAACAGTGTTAAACTAGAGTTAATAAACGTGAGTTAGTGTTCAACTATCTAACTTACATAGTATATATTGTGACATGTTAGTACTGCAGGGGTCCTACTGAGTCCTAATGCTCAATCATGACAATGACAGGGGTTCTATTGAGCCAGAATGCCCAATCCTGAAATTAAGACACCAGTCTGCTTTGGGTGCCATTATGACACCTTCCTTAACCAAACTCTGCTTCAAACATTGTTCTATTGTTAAAATTCAGCTTATGCAACTTCAAATGGCCATAACTTAGTCAATTCTTTGAATTCTTTCATCAAATAACTTTTATTTTCTGCAGAAAAGTTTCTACTTTGTAAAGCATCAAATTCGGAATTCCGGATTAATCCGGAATTGTAGAACCCCTGCAATGAATTGCAAGACTGTTTTGGGTGCCATTAGTACACATCCCTACTCCAAATTTCAGTTCAAACATTGCTCAATTGCTAATATTCTGCTTTCGAAATTTCAAAGACCATAACATTGTCAACATTGTGAATTTTTTCATCGAATAATTTTTATTTTCTGCAGAAAATATCATTCTTTCTAATGCAGCAAATCCAAATTTCTGGAATAATGGGACCCTTGTAGTACTGGGCTGGTATTCACAAAGCATCTTAAACCTTAAATATTTTGACTTAAGTCAATAATTTGTGCAACTCACATGTCCCGCAATTTAAAAAATAATCCATGTTTACTTAGTGATTATAGTAGCTGTTTACCTTATACTTCAAAACTATGTAAACTATTAAGCATGTTGATTTTCTTGCTTAGCTGATACACTTTAGAAAAAAATCAAGATTTTAAGAAATTCTTGAGTTTTCTGCTAAGATGCTTTGTGAATACCAGCCCTGGTTGATAATTGATTCCAGAATAGTCATAGTTAATACCGGTAGTACCAGTTTGAAGGAGTCTACTTGCTGACATACATGCACTTGCCAACTACATCCACTCCCCCCCCTATCATTGAGTAACAAGTCAGCTGTTTTATGACCTTTTATGACGGAAAAGGGACATAGACCCTGAAAAAATCTAAATTTTATCCATTCAATGGCATTTTCCATGATAATTTCCATGTTGATATTTCTGTAAATGTAACAAGATCTAACATGATATGATTATACATTTCCTTTGCAGGATTTTTCGCTGCAATTCAGGATGACTCAGTTTTGAGTAAATTTCCGCGGGGTAGTTTTAAAGAAGACTCTGAAATTACTAATTTATATCATTGCAACTTGGCCCCTCTGCAATCATCCACTCATCGAGTTCTTCCAGCTGAACCAGATGTGACACCCCGAGCATTATCTGCTAATGTACCTACCAGACCCACAGCTGCTGTAGGCAACAGGGGCTTATCAGCACGGACGCTCCCTGCTGAACCAAACGCACTACCGCATCATCAGCCTGTACGTGAAACCACTAAACTGACTCATGATGTTGGCAATCTGTCGGTAGACAAAGTTACCAAACCTGGTACTTGTAGAAATCCATTGGAAGCAGCGGCCTATATTTTAGTGTATGCTAAACAAGGCAAAAGTAAGCACACCGGCATTTGGAATGCCAAGACATTAGTGGAAAGTTGTTGTAATTTGATTGAAATAGATCCATCTAGACTTCAAGACGAAGAAAACTACACATTCCCCGATCAAGGCATCGCTGAAGAACTTTGTGGTAAAGTGGTTGTATTACACACAAGGAAATGATTACAGCATATTTTGTTGTTTTGAAATTATCTCATACTTTATGAGTGTTCCTCAGTGTTTACTTATGGATGTGCAAAGAACTAATCCATTTATTTATGTTTAGTACTTATTTTCTGTGATATATGTCACATGTTTAAACACAATGTAATATTAATTTATGTTTCTAATGTATGGTACCATATGTCTCTTCATTTTTGTAATCGGGTGGTTTTTGTTATTTTTTACTGTCGAGTCTTTTGATTAATATAGCATTATACAATGTTAAATTTATGTTGTTTTTTCTGTTTCTGTGGTATTGAGCTTATTGTTCTTATTCAATTAATGTAAAATGATACATAAAACTTCACACATTGTTAAAAGTTAGGGAGCGGTGGCCTAGAGGAACTCTCCATCTGGACCACTGCTTGATTTCTCTGAGCAAGTATAACCCACATGCTCCACTGGACCAATGTATGAATTGGTTCCTGTGTGGGCTGTGTCTGATCATGTTTTCGATAGTCCTGGGCGTCACAGATCGATGTTGGCTGCACAACCACCAGGAGAGAATCGAACACAGGTTTCCATAGGTAGCCCAATGACCAGGGTTAAAATGTCATAAGGGTGGCTGAACTGCTGAAAGCAGCCCTCAATAATTGGTAACTTAACTTTTTTAAACATCATAAAGACATTACTTTGTCAAAGCTTTCCAACATTTCAATAGAATTATATGGCCCCCCCCCTGATTGTGACTTAGCTAGTTACTATGGACAAGGCTTCCACAGGGTATAAGCGTTTACTGACACAGTCTTGTTTCTAGCTATAATAATGTACACAATCCGCTTTTTCAATCCATGCCCATCTGATTTCATTATGATACAACTTTACAAGTTTACTTATTCCAGTTATTGTAAAATTACCATTTTACAACCTTTGCATTTGAGCATAATATATTTACACATTTTATTGTGAAGTTGTCACCACATGCTGACTTAATTCAGTTTTGTCTCTTTTTTTGATAATTTTGTATAATATACATGCACATATAATATCCATTGGTAAGTGTCTTTTTCATTTGATATAGCTCAGAGAATTTGACCTGATCCTGACCTTTATACCTGAATATATTACAAGATTCTAGCGTTGAATATATAAATTTCCGCAAGCAAATCGTGCAACATCATTCCTTTAGATTTGTGTTGGTATAACACATTGAGGATCTTCATAATAATTTCCGCTTACGAAAACATAAAACCGGGATTATAAATCTATCAGCTGTTAAATTATGCTAATAGAAGGTCGAGTTATGCTAATAAAAGGTCGAGTTGGGTCAAATTCTTCGAATTATAACAATGTTTTATTAAAAAACAAACCAAAAATTTCATTAATCATGAAACTTGGTTAATACAGAGACAATTATAGATGTTATCTACATGTATAGTCTCTGGTTAATACTTTGGTGCTTTAAGTATTTAATAGTTATTATATCTTTAAAGATTCTATATTTTTACATGTGTTGAATAAAGTGTCCTGATGGTTTATTCAAATTAATTATTCTTCTGTGTTCTGTAATGAAAACTAATGTAATTAATCTTTCCAGTATGTTGTTTGAAGTTTGTGTCACTAGAAAGATGCCAGTATCATTGCTGGTTTGTATTCACTATTGGTCGCTATTGGTTGCTTTCGATTAGAAAACCCTAGGCTAATGCGAGTTTTGGTTTGTGAATGGGTAAACAAAAGTATTGAGCCAGAGTCAAGTTGTTTACGATCATAACGAAGTTAACACTCGATGAATACAAGTATCATAAGTTGTTGTTTTGGATTTGCATTATGATTATACTTATTAAAGCAAGAATTTTATGTATTCACATGTGCATGTTCCAAAGAACTGCTTATTTTATGTGAAAAATAAGTTGAGCATCGCTGTGTTTTAAGTAGTTTGCATGACACATATTTATAGTGCACCAGTTTCTCAAGTAACCTTCTTCTTTACAGAGATCAAAATCTTGACCTTTGACATCGATCCTAGGCTAACCCCTGTGATGTTCGATTAGTCCTTGAGTTAAGCTTGGACATTGTAATCAAAAGCAACCATTGTGTACATTATGTTTATATGTGGTTGCCATGGTGATGTTATGTATTTTTCTACTGCTGACTTATAGTCTATACCATTGGAAGATGAGACTGATATAGTGTGCCCAGGATAATGTGATGTTTACAAACATGGTCAACTTGCAAAATTAGTTTTAAAAATGTCTAAAGTAAACAGATATGGTAAGTTTTGTACTTAAATGATCACTGATCAATCGTGCGCATCTGATTAACCCACCTTCTTGGAATATACCAAATTTTCCCGCTTTTCTCATTTTTGTAGCCACACGATATAAGACATTTAATTAGGTTAGTGATCTGTATACAAATATAGGGTACATATAAACATTGCTAACATGGGGTACATATATACATTGCAAACATGGGGTACATATATACATTGCTAACATGGGGTACATAAACATTGCTTTTTATATTATTAATTTTTGACTTTAGCAACAAAAAGTATGTATGAGTATGTTTCCTAGTGGATAAGGAATTGATTTTCTCTGCCATTTTCACCTTGATTGAAATGTTGAAAACCATAACTATGTTTTGATATTTCATTATTTATATAAAATAGTGTGAACATTTTGACCTGCTCCTGACCATTTTGCATGTTCAAGGTTATTGCATTGAATCTATAATATTTCCGCATTTTCGGTTCTAACTTTCAGACTTGTGGTTGTAGCATACCTTATGCATATTCATGGTACTTTCAGCTAATGAAAACATACAACACATTACATAAAATATAAACAAGAAATCAATTGTTAAATTTTGTTTACCAGTTTACATGGACCAGGTTAATATCTCCGCACTATATGCAAATGACACACTATATAAAAAGGACAATCCACTTTACACATTTCAGTAGAAAAACATGGCGGTTCATGTGAGGCGAGTTTTTCTGGCAATCACGCGGACTAGTAACCTTTCGATATTTGTACATGGACATGCATTGTGATTGTCAATTAGTAGCTGCTGAAAACATAAATACATACCAGTACTCAAGTACTCAAATGAAAGGATGAAGAATGTACTGGAATACTGGAGCCTGTTGCCTAACAGAGCGCTTTTTGGTAGCGCTTTACTACGTCTATGCAACGACACACTACTATCCAGCATTGCTCGTCGATAGCATACCATTTCTCAGCACTTAGCTAGGCGAGCGCTACCGACCGCTTTCTTGTGCAATGGTCCGCTTCGGTAGGGCTTGGTAGTTCTTTGCTGTGCAACGGTCTGCCATCCACGAGCACTTGCTGGTAGCATTTTTCGCTTTGTCTGCTACGTAGCGCTTTTTTGAAGCAAGCAGTTTCTTAGCAAAGTGCTAACGAGCGCTCTGTAGCAGTTAATTTAGGCAACAGGCTCCTGATTTTGGTACTTGTCAATCTTACTCTCAAGCTTTATATCATTTCTACCTCATTCTCATAGTACCAGTGATATTTATAAAATATATAATTTATACATGTAATTATTTGTAGGTTAGATCACTAGGCAATGATCTAAACCCTGGCCCTAATCTCCTGAAGCATCTTGGGAAGAAATCTCAGCTCAAATAGAGATTTTGCACCAATCAGTCTGAATTTTAGATAAATCAGTTCAAACTCTTGAAATTGTATTGTAATAAAATCAGAATAATGTTTCTGTTTTGTGATGTCAAATTTGAGTCAAACATATTGAATACACATGCCTATAAATGAGATGAGATTTAGCTCCGATTGAGATTCTTCGGGAGATCGGAACCAGTGTTTCAATGCAATGAATATCAACTCATATATGTATACATTTATAAAGATCACAAGCATTGTTATGCTCCCTGTCTTTGATGAGGGGTATATTGCTTTGCACATGTGGGTTGGTCTGTCTGTCGATATACCATTGTTTCTAATCAATAGTTAGAGACACATAGACCTAGGATCTTCAAACTGTACAAAGATGACCCCTATTGATTTAGAGGTCACTAGGTCATAGGTCACCATATAATACATATCTGACTGGCTGTCAGGTGGCATACATGTTTTACAAACATCTCTTATTCCTCCTAGTTTACCATTTTAAAAAATTCGGTCTGTAGGGTAAAATATCAACCAATCTATTTATATATAATAACATCACTGAAGTATAAAGTTTGACGTTTTTTATCACACACTCTTGTTGCTGGTTTCATAATTTCCAACTCATTTCTACCCCTGGGCAGATATTTCTGTACTAATCAGACTAGATGGTAGTCTTTATGTTGCTTGGTAACCAATGTCTGTAGTTACGTGTATTTGAACTTTGCTCATTGTTGGTGATGTATCAGCATTATTCAATATTTTGTATCCTACTTAAAAATTTACTTAACACATCCCTCTTATGTGTAGCTCCATATTTACAATTACTGTAAAATTATTTAATATTGCTGAACTAGATTGCGAAATTAAATCCCCTCAAATTATTGACCACACAATACTTGACTTGAGATTTTCAATATTTTAAATCTATGAATTTAAGATACCACTAAATACCATTTTACCAAAATCCGCAAAACTTAACTCCTGCAAAAATTAATGATTTTCAGAACCAATTTCGTTCAAAGTGTATCATCTTATGCTTACCTGTCTCATAGTAACAAGATCAGCATTTGAGATAACTCAATTCATAAACCATTTTCTTGTATGCACACTATTGGGTTCATTTATAATGTTTGAAAATTACTGTTATGTAAAAAAAGGATAATCTTGATTTTCTTTTTAAGCTGATACTTTGAGGAAATTTTGCAATTTTCGTGATTATATGAAAATATTAAATTACATAATCAACTTGGATGCTTAAATACACTTGTACCACACCTAGGCTGGTATTCACAAAGCATCTAAGCAGAAAACTTGGGAATTTCTTAAAATCTTGATTTGTTCTTAAGTGTATCAGCTAAGCAAGAAAATCAAGATGCTTAATATTTTGCATAGTTTTGAAGTATTAGGTAAACAGCTACTATAATCACTAAGAAAACATGGATTATTATTTAAATTGCGGGACATATGAACTGCACAAAATATTGACTTATGTCAAAATATTTAAGTTTTCACTTAAGATGCTTTGTGAATACCAGCCCTGGTCTTTAATTAACTGCACTGAATAAAGATTTGCTTATATGCACCTTGAATTGGTATAACTTGTCCTGATCTCCCGAAGCATCTCAATCTAAGCTAAATCTCAACTCAAATATTGTCATTAGTCTTTATTTTCATGGGAGGCTGAACACAAAACAGAAAACATTATTTTGAGTTTATAACAGTGCAATTCAAAGTGCTTGAGCTTCAGAATTATCTGAGATTCAGATTCTAATTTGAGCAAAATTTCAATTTGAGGAGAGATGTCTACTTGGGATGCAAGCTTCCAGAGTGGGACCTTGACTATGTAATGAATATTATTACATGTAATAAAATAGACAAGGCATTGTCAAGGTTGAATTACATGTGTTATATATTGAGACTTTGTGTGTAGTTTGACCAATCTTATTTAATAATTTTCCTTATTTCTAGTCTCATCTTCTGTCTCACAATACATGTATATAGCAGTACTTGGAGTGATGAAAAAAGGAAGATTTAATAGCATCAGTTGTGTGTGTCCCCATCCCCTTAACAACCTCACAACTTACCCACTTTCATTTTTGTCACTCATGTGTCTGTAGGTTATTGAATTAATAATCAAACATAGGAATATTAGTCATTGACATCTTCTTTATAAATGTGTGCACCTATTATTTTAGCCTGCCTGTCACATAGTGACAAGGTAAGCATATGTGATCGCTCTTTGTCTATCCATGATTGGTTGTGAACGCAATAGAGGTCACAACTTTGGCCTAATCCTTATAAAATTTGGTCACAATGATCATCCGACAGTGTATGAAATCTGGGTCCCTTTTGATAATGAGTTATGCGGGGATTGTGAATCTTAGGTGAGTGACTTAGGGCCATCTTGGCCCTCTTGTTCATTGGAAGTATGTTGAAAGATGAAGGCATGCTGAATCATGTAAAGTGATCGAGGGCATTTTTGTCTCATGAAAACATGTCAACACTAATAACATTAGCAAAATGTGTTCTTAGCTAAATGTGTATACAAATGTTACAAATTTCATGTTATTAACATTGTGTTTCATTGTATTTTTTGGACTGTTTTTTTTTTCTTTTTTAGCTGCTCACCTGAGCACGAAATGCTCGATGGTGAGCTATTGGGATAGTTGGTTGTATGTCAGACCATGTCCGTCAACAATTCCTTCAAATGACTTCTTCTCATAAACAAATTGATGGAATTTAACCAAATTTCACAAGAATGAATGATCCTTACATGGTCCTCTTTCAAAGCTGTTCAAAATTAATGGTTTTGGTTCATTAATTAATTAGGTCACAAGAGCTAAAAATATATTTTAAAAGTGAACGCAGAGTGTATGTGTATAGGATAAGTTTTCTCATGAAACTACACTGATTTGCATAATGTAAATAAAACAAGTAATTAAGAATTGCAAGCAATACAGAAGTCCCCACCGGTTTGAAGCCATTTTCAATGTTTCTGTTGCCATAGCAACCACAATTTTTGTCAGAATCAAAATATTTTTAGACGTGCATAATCCCCTTATTGCCCCCTATCCACATAAGTTTCATAAACATAGTTTGGAAACTGTTTGAGTTATGTCAGGATCCATAATGTTTGACGGACGCCAAACCTATAGTCCCCTCCAGTCAAAAACTGGTAGGGGACTAATAGTACCACAATTTTACACGCAGCTTAGTACCATTTATCTATTTCCAATATAATGGCCATATTTCCTGATGCGGCGACATGACATCAGTGGTATATTTTGAATGTGTATATAATGCTATTTTAATATTCAAACAATATGGCACAAACGATATTGACCAGAATTGAATTACTTTACATTTTGATTTAAATGTTATTGGTGTACGTCAACAAATAAACTCACCATTGGAACAGTGACATTACTTTTGGATCTATTGTTATAGTGATAATAATCACTTAAGACACCATAATGAGGGATGTAAGTCAAGGCACAGCTCTCAGCCTCTTATATATTAACTGTGAGTTGATACAAAATGTTTTTTTGTTGGAGGAGGCATTCTTTAATATTCTCAGAGGTGCTTTAAAAAATTATTAAAATATATTTTTGTAGAGGTCTGTCTCTGAAACATAAAGTCTACAACCAAGTATGTTTTCTTTTAATTTTCTAGAAAATACTTTATTTACAGTCTTGATTATACTTGTGAACAATTATTCAGGTGAGCGATCCAGAGCCCTTTGGGCCCTCTTTTTTTTGTTTTGTATTTTCAGAGTAATTTTACCTTTCTATATTAAGAAATCTATATTTGTAATATACAATCATGTACTTTCAAAATATATATATATATGTTTCAGCTTCCATCTAGTTTAAGTTGTGTTTTATCTTTCATCTTTGGTGAGATTTGAGTTTATTCTCCCAGTATCAGCTTTACAATGCTGCGAGTTCCTTTTGGGACCCCTACAGGTAGCTCCAGGTAATTGTTTGCGAGTGACCGAGACAGTCGTGTGCGGTCATTCATTTTATTCCTTGCCAGATCTTGAATGACCTTGGAATCTTGGATGTGATACCCAAGCTCTTTATGAATAGACTCCTTGGGTCTTTAACATGTCCCGTGTAAAGCACCGATGTACATGAGGATAGCTTTGGTTTACTAACCAGTCTCTTGTTGGGTGCAAAAACAATGAAAGGGTTTCACAAGTGTACAGGATTTATCCCTGCTTAATTGGCCAATGGCCTCTGGCTTCGAGGGAAGCGGCAGAAAGTTTGTGATACAAGGAATCCGGGCCCTAGCTCTTTCTGAAAAAGACTATTCTTGGTTCTTTAATGTGCCCGTTGTATAGCACCAATACACTACTGGGTTTCCAACCATCTCTAGTAAGGTGGGAAATAGTGTTGCTGAAACCAGCTCTGGAATGGTAGTTGAGAGAACTACCACTCAGCCACCGTTCAACCTTAGGGATAACCAGTCCCGTGATACATGTAACATACTTAACACATGACATGTGGCAGCTGTGAAGTCTCACCGCACTTCACTTTTAGTGTAGTTATCACTCGTAATTACCCCCCTTTATGGATTAATTATGCACGAAAGTCCACCGTATGTCATTCAATGTGGGTCGAGTATATAGGCTTGCCTGAAATATCCTTTCTGGAGGATATGGTTTGTTTTATGTCCGACACTGCCTTGGTTGGCTAGGCGCTGCCACTGTTTCTGTGTGGCTTTGGATTGTCTGTGCGCTACAGTAATTGATATGGTCATCAGGAAAGAAAACACCAATTTCAATATGGCAGCCAATTAACTGGTTCGATTCGATTTCTCACAAATGATTAACGGTTTCAGAATTTTGAAATCGTCCCAGCCCTTGATCTATCTGGAAATGCAGGGTAACATATTGAATTGAACATTGGTGTCCGCCGATGACGAGTAACAATAAAGAATATAACTCAGATTTGTTGAAATTAAGTTTATTTTTTAACAATAATGAAATGTTATCATCTTAGTTTTTCACATTAGCATATATACACAATACAATAATGACTGTAAGAAAATAGGTATGAAGACAAAATCACCAACATAATATCCTAGTCTACACTTTCGCAGACTTGTTTTATGTTAGAAACTGTAAGAAAATGATCAATTAAAATGTGTATGAGTTAAAAGGGGTTGTCACAGAGAAACATTTGTCTCTCGCAAAGGGCCACGACTCTGGCAAAATTTATCTAACCTCAGAATTTCTCACAATATGCACAACCAGCTTGGTTACCAATGGTACCAACTCTCCATGTGAAGTTTCATTCAAATCCGACCAGTGGTTAATGAGAACAACATGGACAAACTTATTTTTTTACCATTAAAGGGCCATATAACCCTCTGACAATATGCCCAAGTAGGCTTGAAACCAACTATTCATGTGAAGTTTCATTGAAATGGTTAAAGAGAAGCGCAAACAAACTTTGTGACATCCACCCGGCACAAAATGAGCATGTCTCCCCAGAATATAGTGGGAGATAGTGGGAGACAAGATCTGCACTGGTACAGCTGTACTGGTACAGATCAAGCCAGTTATGTAAAGATTACACAACAACTCACGTGTATAAGGAGAGGGCTAATAAAGGCCAAGACTGTTGCCCAATCCTATTTCGTCAGAAATAAGATATATAAATAACACCCATAAGGTTAAGAGTACACGTATATAGAAAACACTAATGAATAAAACAATGGACAAGGACAGGTTGTGTTAATCAAAAATTACCAGTTCTGAGACAACTGTAGAAAATAATATGTTTTCTTGTAATGAAACATGCATGCAACAAGCATAGTTTCTCCAAGACAAACCATTGGAAACAAAAAGATACCATTTACCTGTTCCATAGTCCATGTCACTACAGTACATGACTGTGACCAAACCAAGGACTTGAGCACAGGACATGAACCCAGGACTTGAACCCTGGACTGCTAGGCAACGCCCACACACATGCAGACGATCCAGTCACGAAAAATAGCTCAACTGCAAGTATTCTATTCTTTTACCCATTTTAACGAGACATCTTCGAAGCTCGAGCTGAGAATAATTACTGTCTATGCATATTAATATCTTTCAACAAAAGGTCACAGTTTTTGCCTGAAACAGACTCAGTCTGGATAGCAGTTGAGTCGGTCTCAGGCAAAAACTGTGACCTACTGCACAAAAATATTTATTTATTTTATCAGCTTAAGCTTCGAAATCGGTCAAAGAATAAAATATTGAACAGTTGTTTTTATCTTGTTGTTGACAAGATTTTTACTTGGGTTCTTAGCTAAACATTACGTCATATACCACAAGGTATGTCCACACTGTAAGTGACAACTTTGAAATATAATATTTTCCATGTTTGTGTTCTCATTCTATTCTATGTTAAGACGTTCATGACTACAACAAACCATAAACTTAGCACAATGCTATTAAGTAAGCAGTTTTTGTTTCACAATGTATGACCCTGCCACAAAAGTTTCAATTAGCAAATACATTTGTATTAATCCTTCAAAAAAGCAACAGTTTATAATTTACATGTTTTCAAGGCCTGTAAAAGATCTCATTCATACTTAAGAATACAAAATTTACAGGCAATAAAAATCCCCTAAAGGTTAAATTAGTAAGTCTAGTCATGACGGAAGAAAAGACCAGTTAACCATCTTCAGCTTCCTGATTCTGTAAACCTTGACCAGTATTACTACTATCTCCCTCTTTTTCCATTGGTGTAGGGATGTCTTCAATTTTAACAATACCTCGATTTTCCAAATAACCCGATGGCACATCATCTTCTTCTGCCTCTTTTTCTCCCTTGTCAATCGGTACAATATTAGCCATTCCTGCCATTTCAAGCATTTTACTTTGAATATTTCCCTCCCCCTCGTTTTCTTTTGTTCCCATAAATTCTTCCTCTTCCTCATCTTCCATTGGTTCCCAAACTTTCTCACGTTTATCTGACTTTCCATCACCCTTAGAACGTCTCTTGGATTTGACACTTTGTCCGTGTGATTTATCCCCCTCACTATGGTGTCGACTTCTCTTTTCCGATCGTTCTGATCGACTCCGACCTGATCTATGCTTAACCCTACCTTGATCAACACTAGCAGAACGAGACCTACCCCTATGTTTGGACATTTCCCTATCTTTATCTTTCCTGTTGTCTTTATGTTCTCTACTTCTATCTCTTCTCTCACTGTCTTTCCTTCTTACATTCCTCCCATCCTCAATTCCCTTATCATCCTTAGCTTTCTTTCTCTCATCACGTCTCATATCCTTCATCTGTCTATCCCTGTCCCTTTGTTCACGTTCCTTATCTCTCAATTCTCTCTCACTGATTGTCTCCTCACCTTTCGCCCCACCACTCCTATGTCTCTCCCTGTTTTCTTTATCATCTCTATTCTCTGGTTCCCCTGGCTCTCCCTCACTCCCCCCACCATCACTCCCCCTTTCCACATCTTCCCCCATACTTGCGTCACCATCGTCTCCGTCCTCATCAGCTACATCATGGACCTGACTCATCATATCATCTATTTCCAATTCCAGCTTCTTTCTTCGATTTTCAATCATTGCTAGAAATATCCACAGATCAAATATTAAACATACACAAACATTTCAACATTTCTTAAACTCGTCAAGAAAACAAATAATTAAGCTCACCAACTGCTCGCTTGATAACCTGTGTTTTGTAGACTCGTTAAAGAAATGTTGATCTCCAAAGACAACGGATCCTATATATATAATTATTTGGTGACCTCCATCAGGGGTCCCACTTAGGCATAATGCCCAATACTGAAAATATGGTGCAAATCTGTTTTGGATGCAATAAGCACATATCTCATATAACTTTGTTTAAACACTGTTATATTGATAAATTAAGCATATGGAACTTTCAAATTACCATAACTTGGTCATTTGATTGCTTTGAATTTTTTCATCAAATAACTTTATCTTCTGCTGAAAAATTTATTATTTCTAGTGCAGCAAACTCGGATTTCCAGATTATTCCGGAATTATAGGAACCTGTCTCTTCCCTCAAAATCAGAGGTCATTGGCTAGTTAGTCAGGCAAAACCACAATATACTTTAACCTTGAACTTTACAAACATGGTAAAGTAGTGTACTTTTATGTTTTATGAGACATCCTTTCAAGGACTCAATAGGAGACATACTTCTAGTTCTGGGCTGGTATTCACAAAGCATCTTAAGGGAAAACTCAAATATTTTGACTTAAGTTAAAAAATTGAGCTGCACATATTTCCCAAAAACGAAGAATAACCCATGTTTTCTTTCTGAGTATTGTAGTTCTTGACATAATGCTTCTAAACTATGTAAAACATTGATAATCTTGATTTTCCTTTAAACTTAAGGAAATTTTAAGTAATTTCAAATTTCTTTTATGCCACTTTGTGAATTCCACCCCTGTTCTGATTGTTTAGTTTTCATGTACTAAAATATTTCTAATCAAATGATCACAAGCTGAGACAGATCTGGGACATGTTTGTTTGCAGGTGACAGACCAACATAAATATGAGGTTATATTCTTTCTACGTGCTAATGAACTCACAGGTAACTGTATCATTGATAACAAGTTTCTTTTACAAAATTTATGTTATCTTAGAAAGGTGCATTTGTACTTAAGTGGTCAGATTTTCATGGTATCAAACACAAGAATTGGCTTTCGATATCTTCATAAAGTAATTTCATTCATAGAAAACATTGTTTTAACTACCTCCATGCAAAATCTCATCGTAATTGATCAACTAGTTAAAAAGTTATACCATGAAATGTGTACCACGGTGTCCAGTCAGTCACTGAGGTGCATTCAATAGAAACGACAATGCTATTCTGAACCAGAAAAAAGAAAGTGATGTCACACCTTATGGGTTTATTTTCTTATTCATGGACGGATTTTTAAAATATTGATATCAAATTAAAGACGAAGCTCTCTAGTTTCTGATTATATACAACTATTAAAAATAACACCAGTATTAATGAAATGTTAATTAAAAACAAACTGCACCTCAGTGACCGGGTGGTCAATTTCCCGTGTTATAAACCTTTCTAAGATATAAATTTTATAAAAAAATATTTTTTTGGATTTACTCTTTATTAATTATACAGTAACCTGTGAATGTACTCATCCCTTCAAGACAATACTGCTTGGTGTTCAGAAAGTAAAAGTGCAGAAAAGCACTCTTATTTCTATAGAAGTTACAGAATTAAGTGAATAGTATTCTAAACCATCATCTTTATCAAATAAATGTGAAAACAATATGATGTCTAACTAATACCCCAGCTAGTTTTATTGTTGGAACTTTTAGTTCATAAATAATAAATAAATCCTTTATGTCCTACTAGGGACCAAGAGGAAAGGTTAGGTAAGGATAACATAATTTAGTAGCATCATACAATGAACCATCTGGAGCCAAAATTTTCGGTTCATTGAGTACCATTATATAAAGTTACATCCTTAGTTGATAAATGATTGTACAATTCAACCTATGCAAAAATTGGGAACTGCAAATATTGACCATTGTTTAGAGGTTCTTGCTTACAGAGGTTAAATTTACAGTAAATATTGGCTTAGGGAAATTTTGAAGGTGTTATTATAGAGAGGTTGTTGCTTTAAAGAGGGCTGACATACTGTTACATTATATAATTTCATTGTCAATGTATTTTTCCAAAGAGCTTACTACAGTTGAAACTTGTTGTGTCGACATCAGTTGTATCAACGCCTCGGCTATGTCGATATACTTTGCTCTATATTCTATCTTAAATATGATGGTTAAGTTGACATGCCTGTGTCGACACTCCGCTTATATCGACACAAACTTTTTGGCCCAAATGATATTTTCGCACCTTATTGTCATTGTTTTTGTCGACATCATGTTGACACTATTGAAATTAAACAGTTGTTAATTGACCGTGAAAACACTTCTGTTTCAAACCATTGTTAGTATAAAATTAATGTGTTCACAGTTTGCAAAATTAATGTGATTGAATGATGTTAAATCGAAGTTGAAAACAAATTGTAACCTATTACAGCATATGAAATCAAAAAATCTGCTGAACTAGCGTGGTTCTGGGAAGGTGAACAAATATACCTTTTTGTATGCCTTCACAATTTATTTCAACTTTCGGACAGTTGAATGTATGTACTTTATAAATAGTAAACCAAGATTAGAAATGCCATCATTGCTTTCAGATGTCTGGAATACTGATTGAATCTTTTGTTTACAATTTGCGTAAGCGAAACTGGAAATGGCTAAAAGCCATACTTGCGGTGCCAATCTCGTACTGTAATTGTTTGAAAACGAGGCTATAAACTCAACCCTCTCGTGAACACTTGGTCAAATGTTTTGGTGGTAACTGTGTGATAGGCTTAATCTTCTATCATTTTAGTTGCATAATATGTATTGGTTCATGTTCAAACTGATGTAACAACGTCACCTACAGAAAGACTTGGGGACTTTGTTATCATGAAGTGTTGGCTCCTGTGCGTCGACATTCGGATGTTGACGTAATTTTGACGGTCCCAAAATTGTCGACATAACGAGTGTCGACTGTACTACTATACCACCACAAAACAGTATCAACTAGAAGGGTTTTTGACACAAAAATGAATGCCTCCCACAAAGGGCCATAAGTCCAATTCCTTACAATTATATGCAGAACTATTCTTGGTACCAAGCATTCATGTGAATGTTTCTTTGAAATCGGACCAGTGGCCAAGGAGACCATGCAAGGAAAATTTTGTACCATCCATCCAGCGAAAAATCAATACGTCTCCCCTAGCATGTTGTATTTCACACCCCTTGCGTAACATTATCCTTATGATACTCAGTGAAGCGACGCCTACATATTGTTTACAAAGCATCTACTAATTGATACACATAGATTGTGAACAATAGCAGTTACTGTGTATTACAGTTATCTCAAACAATGTACTAGTATTTTACCATCAACAGCAGCCTTGGAGTCTTTCAATTTGGCATCAAAATCTTGAGTTAGAATTCTTGGCATGTAAAATATGTGTGGTCTGGCCTTGGTGCGAATAAAATTCTCGAGTTTTCTGGTCTCAATTGCCCAATTGTCATGCTACAATGAAAGAATGAACAACAGTGTACTATAATATCATTTAATTTCAATGAGACAAAATTTCAAGGTTTCGGTAAAAAGACCATTTCGTGGGGATGTAATTTCAAGGATTTCAGATTTCATGCAAAATGGCAAGGTAAAAATTCACACCCAGAAATCATTCAAACAGATACAATAATTCTTTATGACATGTAGATTACATGCAAGTAAACTCCCCAAAAACCAAGTCTTATACTTTACTGCACTTGAAAGCAAGTAAAGCAACCACTGTAAACTTGACATATCTATTGGTATAATTGTTCATTGGGGATTTAATTTTGTGGTTGAGGTCATTCACGAAATTATAGTGCGCCCAGGATAATGAGAAAGGCGGGAAAATTTGGTATACTCAACAAAGGTGGATTAATCAGATGTGCACAATTTTATCAGTGATGTTTCAAGTACAATACTGACCTTATCTGTTTACTTTAGTAATTCTTAAAACCAATTTTGTAACAGTTGACCAAACCGATAAATGCTTGTAAATATCACATTATCCTGGGCACACTATAAATCCCCCACGAGTATTAATGCTTTTACATTATCGTATTAAATACAGGGTAAATACATGCTTAAGGTAACAAGAGGGCCAAGATGGCCCAGAATCCCTCACCTGACACCAATCCATTAGCAGTTTGACTGAATTACAATACCTTTGAATTTTTATGACCTATATGTGGAACAGACCTGAATTGTTTATACAACATTGAAAGAGTATAGCACAAAGAATTTGACCTAATCCTGACCTTTATGCATGAATATATTACCAGGTTCTTGCATGGAATATATAAATTTTTGCAAGCAAATCGTGCAATATCGGTTTCTGTTGGTATTACACCTTGAGCGTCTTCTAATGAAAACATACTACCGGGTTTATAAATACAGACAATATATCAGCTGTAAAATTATGCTTATAGAAGGTCGAGGATCGTTTCAAATTATGTATCAGCTGTTAAATTATGTTAATAGAAGGTCGAGGACCGTGTCAAATTCTCCGGACTATACCACCAATGTATGATTCGGGTAGCAGTTCAATGGTTCAGAAGGAGATGTCATTTAGAGAGTTTTCAATCGAAAAAAACTATATTTGACCCGTGATTTACATTTGCAGCAGACTGGAACGACTGAAACTGTCATTTGACCCCGATAACTCAAAATCTCCATCCTAATTTCATTGTATATTGCTATACAGTCAAGTCTTGTTATCTCGAACTCACTTACATCAAATTTTGCATTATGTCGGAGTTTATTTGAAGTCCCCATTTCACCCCCTTCTTTGTCTATATGAAATGATGAATCTGCATAACATGTTTGTACACATTGACGTCAACATTAATTTTTAAAATCAACATGTGAAAAATACAGATGAATGGAATATTTCTTTTAGCAAGTTGAGAAAACATATGACGCTGATCGGATACAATCCGACTTCGATTTACGCAATAGATGCCAGGTGCAAATTAGTTAATCAGTACCTTGAAAAACAATGGACATAATAAAAAAATTCGAGACAAACTTTTGTATGAGCAACAATATTTCATAAAGACAAAGACAGGGGAAAATTGGGACTTTGAAAAAAACCTTGAAAACTTCACTTACATTTTGAACCATTTCCATCTTTTGTTCGATAAGACGTATACGGAATTGTTTCTTGCGTCTCTCTTGAAACAGTTCTCTACGTTCTTTGATGATGTCTTCTTTCTCTTGCTTAAATTTCTCCTCTAATTTCTTCTCAATTTTAATTCTCTGCTCCTCCTATAAAACAGTTTGAAATAGTTTATTTATATTAATTTATTTTAGGTCGATTGTGAAACAAAACAAGACTTACTGTTTTTAACTTACAGTCCAACTTGTACTAGCGACCACGCGTATTAAGCGACCTTTGTCTTAAACGACCGGTTTCAAAATCTCCCGACCATATTTGCTCTATTTGTCTATTGTATTAAGGGACTTTTGTCTTACGCGACCAGCGACCACTGACTGTTTAAGCACTATAATTCATTGGTAAAATAGCATTAAGCGACCAAAAAATAGTAAATCACTGGTCGTCTGTAGTGACAGGTTGTTAATTTATACCAGTCCTGGTACCTAGTCATAAATCATTGTTTGTTCACACTTCAGAGTTTGTCTTTTGTTAATTAGGCCCCAATTAACACCATTGATAAACACAATTGTGTCCGTAGGGCATGTCATTCAGATGATTTTAATCCGATTATACACATTAATACAGATTAATTGGTGTATCTTTTGCTGCAATCAGCTTGTTGTCTCCATACATTTAGATTGGGCTAAACCCCGATCTATTCCGGTTTTTTTTCTTCGAGTGCAAGCAAGACTGACTTACATTAATTGCATTGTGTAATATATCAGTAAGATTATTAAAATGATAAATTGAAATGCTTATGAAGACAATGCATACAAGTAAGAATCATCATAAAATTTATTTACACACTAATGTTTATCAATTGAAGTTCAAAAGTAATCAGACAGCCTAAAATAGGAAATTCATTAATTACACTCAATGTTTCTTACATTTGTGTTAAACGACCATTCCGTTAAGCGACCGTTTTCAGACCTTCCCCAGGGTGGTCGCTTAATACAAGTTAGACTGTATATTAATCACTCTCAACATGTCATTACTGATGTTATCCATTGTCACGAGGGTATGAGCAAATATGGGCCAGGCCCCATGAGTATAATTTAAAAGATTTTCAAGCTCAACTCAACTTGACTATGAAACTTGATTACGTCCTAGAAAATCCAATAATTAAACAAGTGATGTTTGTAAAAGACAGTGACCTTTGACCTACTGACCTCAAAATCAATAGGGATCATCAACTTTTGTTAACCAACCTCCATGTAAAGTTTGAAGATCCTAGGGCAAAGCGTTCTTGAGTGAAGGTCACAGTGACCATGACCTACTGACCTCAGGCGCAAACCAAAGATGGGGACATAATAATTTTTACTACACCAGAAAATAATTCTCTGCTTTTATAAGTCTATCCATGTAATACAAAAGTTTCAGTAAAGCATGATAAACTTCACAGCTCGAAACATTGAAAGTTTAACATTGAAAGTTTGAGCATGAAAAAAAATTTAAAATCATAGGGCCCGATTCCCTTTTATGCTGAGCATGAATTGATTAGAAACCGTACCTTACACCAATTTATATCATAGAAGAAGGGTATGTGACTATTTGATGGGCAGAACAATATTGACCTCTTAGATTCTCTTAAACAAAAACTCAGAATTATTCCATTATTCAAATTTTAATCAATTATTCAAAAAACCCATGCAGCAGTTAGTGAACTATGGGTGCATATATCACTGCATAATACTTTCTGTTTAGGTATGCAGTAAGCTGAGGTTAGTTACAGACAATTGTAAAGCTCAGGGGTCCTACAGAAGCATAATGCTCACTCCTGACAATAAGGTGTCAGTCTGTTTCAGGTGACAATACAGTGTTTCTTTTAACTTTTTGGGGAAAGGGGTCCGGGTCCAAACAAGGGGGGGGGGGGGGTAGTGTGTGGACAAACTGAAAGGGGAATTTTCACTTCATGTTTAATTCTCCTTAAATGCCTAGTTTCATTATTTATTATTGGTATTTTAAAACAAACTAGTTTTCTCTATTGTGCATTCATTTATCAACACAATTTAATTAGTTTATGTGAAAAAAAAATGGAGCAAGACTCAAGGGGGAAAATTTAGAAAACTTGGGGGAAAATGTATATTCTGCAGAGCATATCTCAGTCATAATCTTGAATTTGGTTTGGTCATCAATTTTGGCGTTCAGTATATACACCGGAAACAAACGGAAATGGCCGAGTTTCCACGATTGAACAGCTATGGATGATGCGACATACATTCTAGCTAGTCAAATGATCGCTTCGAAATCTGTTGAGGTCGAAAGGTTATCGGAATACTACATAGAATTGGAAAATTGACGGAGACGAATTTCGTACATTCTGTTTTAATTATCGATCTAGTGAAATGTTGCAATGTTTAATTGGCAAGTGAAGTAAATTATTTAGTTACACTAACTGAAAGAATGACCAGCTAGGCCCGTTTGTGAAGCATACATTCTGTTTCAAGGCAAAATTCACGTTTACAAGCGTGGAAATCTTGGTGGTGCTGAACGCCTAAGTTAGCGACCAAATTGAGGAATTGTGTTTGTGATTCTGACGTTCGTTGTGTAAAGTGTGTGTATTTAAGGACTAAAGTGTTGATATATCCTGAAAGTAAAATATGGTAGCTACACACTGATACCCGTAATATACCATTTCAATGAATAATACACCTACACGGCTATAAATGTGACAGGCACTTTTATAATCGGTAATTCCTTAGTAGCCTGTCATAAACAGTGGTAAAATCTGACTTGGCAGGGGAGTGTTTGGGTACGTGCTAATTGCCTATGACTGATACTAAAACCAGGCAAAAACAATATCCCCGCTTCTAAGATCAAGTTGATGAGAACATTTGTTGAACACAAGACAAGGTTGTCGCTACACATGGTTGAAGGACATATTGATATTGCATTTTTTCCATTTGTACTCCACATATGCACTGTACGTTCTACATGTACATAGAAAAACAAAGATGTGTTAAAAAGTATCAAAGCAACATATCAATGCACTTTGAACATATTAGAGGTTAAAAACCTGTACCTAAACTTTAACATTTGCATTTCTAAGTCCAAAAGGGGGCATAATTTCAACAAAATGCTTGATAGAGTTACCCACCCATGTGTAGGGGTTGGGGGTCATGATGGAGAACAAGTATACATAGCATTATGTGAATGCACTTTGAAAATATTAGAGGTGAAAAAACCTGTACCTAATCTTTAACATTTGCACTAAGTTGAAAAAGGGGGCATAATTTAACCAAAATGCTTGATAGAGTTACCTACCCCTGTTTATCGGTTGGGTCATGATGGTGAACAAGTATGCAAAGTATCAAAGCAATATGTCAATGCACTTTGAACATATACGAGGTCAAAAAACCTGTACCTAAACTTTAACATTTGCATTTCCAAGTCCAACAGGGGGCATAATTTCAACAAAATGCTTGATAGAGTTACCTACCCCTGTGTATGGTTGGGGTTATGATGGTGAACAAGTATGTAAAGCAATATGTGAATGCATTTTGAAAATATTAGAGGTGAAAAAACATGTACCTAAACTTTAACATTTGCACTAAGTTGAACAAGAGGGCCCAAAGGGCCCTAGGTCGCTCACCTTTCGAATTTAACCTAGATTTTGTTAAGATGATCATTGTGACCAAGTTTTATACAGATTAGGCAAATATTGTGACCTCTAGTGACTACAAAAGGTTTTTATATGATTTGACCTAATGACCTAGTTTTTGACCCCAGATAAACCAATATCGGACTTGACCTAGATTTTGTTGAGATGATCATTGTGACCAAGTTTCGTAAAGATCAGGCCAAAACTGTGACCTCTAGTGACTACACAAGGTTTTTCTATTATTTGACCTTGTGACCTAGTTTTTGACCCCAGATGACCCAATATCGAACTTGATCTAGATTTTTTTGAGATGATCATTGTGACCGAGTTTCATAAAGATTAGACAAAAATTGTGACCTCTAGTGACTACGCAAGGTATTTCTATGATTTGACCTTGTGACCTAGTTTTTGACCCCAGATGACCCATTATCGAACTCGACCTCGATTTTGTTGTTATGATCATTGTGACTAAGTTTCGTAAAGATCAGGCCAAAACTGGGACCTCTAGTGACTACACAAGGTTTTTCTATGATTTGATCTTGTGACCTAGTTTTTGACCCCGGATGACCCAATATCAAACTTGACCTAGATTTGGTTGTGTAGATCATTGTGACCAAGTTTCGTAAAGATAATGCTAAAACTGTGACCTCTAGTGACTACACAAGGTTTTTCTATTATTTGACCTTGTGACCTAGTTTTTGACCCCAGATGACCCATTATCGAACTTGACCTAGATTTTATTGCGATGATCATTGTGACCAAGTCTCATAAAGATTAGACCAAAATTGTGACCTCTAGTGACTACACAAGGTTTATCTATGATTTGACCTTGTGACCTAGTTTTTGACCCCAGATGACCCAATATCGAACTTGACCTAGATTTTGTTGAGATGATCATTGTGACCAAGTTTCATAAAGACTAGGTCAAAATTGTGACCTCTAGTGACTACACAAGGTTTTTCTATGATTTGACCTTGTGACCTAGTTTTTGACCCCTGATGACCCAATATCGAACTTGACCTAGATTCTGTTGAGATGATCATTGTGACCAAGTTTCATAAATATTAGACCAAAATTGTGACCTCTAGTGACTACACAAGGTTTATCTATGATTTGACCTTGTGACCTAGTTTATGACCCCAGATGACCCAATATCGAACTTGACCTAGATTTTATAGAGATGATCATTGTGATCAAGTTTCATAAAGATTAAGTCAAAATTGTGACCTCTAATGTGTTCACAAGGTTTTTCTATGATTTGACCTAGTGACCTAGTTTTTGACCCCAGATGACCCAATATCGAACTTGACCTAGATTTTATAGAGATGATCATTGTGATCAAGTTTCATAAAGATTAAGTCAAAATTGTGACCTCTAATGTGTTCACAAGGTTTTTCTATGATTTGACCTAGTGACCTAGTTTTTGACCCCAGATGACCCAATATCGAACTTGACCTAGATTTTATAGAGATGATCATTGTGATCAAGTTTCATAAAGATTAAGTCAAAATTGTGACCTCTAATGTGTTCACAAGGTTTTTCTATGATTTGACCTAGTGACCTAGTTTTTGACCCCAGATGACCCAATATCGAACTTGGCCTAGATTTTGTTGAGATGATCATTGTGACCAAGTTTCATAAAGATTAGGCTAAATTTGTGACCTCTAGTGTGTTCACAAGCAATTGTGAACGGACGGACGGACGGACGCCGGACGAAGAGTGATCACAAAAGCTCACCTTGTCACAAAGTGACAGGTGAGCTAAAAAGGGGGCATAATTTCACCAAAATGCTTAATAGAGTTACCTACCCCTGAGTATGGGTAGGGGTCATGATGGTGAACAAGTATGCAAAGTATCAAAGCAATATGCCAATGCACTATGAAGATATTCGAGGTTAAAACACCTGTACCTAAACTTTAACATTTGCACTAAGTTGAAAAAGGGGGGTATAATTTCACCAAAATGCTTAATAGAGTTACCTACCCCTGTGTATGGGTTGGAGTCATGGTGGCGAACAAGTGTGCAAAGTATGAAAGCAATATCTCAAAGGACTTAGAGAATATAAGAGGTTAAAAAACCTGTACCTAAACTTTAACAAAAGTGTTACGCCGACGCCAACACTCGGGTGACTGCAATAGCTCCCCTTATTCTACGAATAGTGGAGCTAAAAAGTCAGGTAAAAGAGTACAAAAACAAAATTTGTTGGAAAAAAATGTTTAAAAAAAAATATCTATCTACCAACCCAACCCTAATTGGCCAGAGTCGGGAAGGGGAAACAAACACAGTCAACATTTTATTGTTGGCCTTACTTAATATGTAGTTGTTAATTGCAACAATCTCAACATTTACATACATTTGCATGTAACTAAAACTTGGCACTAGATAGTATTTAGCAAACACCTATATGGAGGTCTCTTCTAGCTTTCAAAACATTTAAACAAGAAAGAGTTTCCTTCAACAATGCAATACGGTAAGTATTCTACCTTTTCTTTAGTTTCTTTGGATTCATCTTTGAATTTCTGCAGTGTTCCCAGTAGCAAACCAAACATTCGACGGTTCCTGAAGAAAATATAACAACTTAGTAAGCATCAAAAACTTCTTGGGTGTATGTATCAATCATACATTGTTTGGTCTGATCAGATCTTCTTGATGTGGAAAACACATGCTCTCTCGATGTGAGTGTCCCCTTTATGACTTTTTACACTCCCTTTTCAAATAAGAGGAATACAGTGTTTGATGTCCAATCCAGAAAACAAGTCGAAAGTCTGTTTTATGTGCCATTATACACATCTCTACACCAAATTGCAGTTAAAACATTGTTCTATTGCCAAAATTGTGCATAAGAAATTTCAAATGAACATAACTTTGTCAAAACTGAACTTTTTTATCAAATAACTTTTATTTTCTGCAGAAAAGATCATTTTTTTCTAGTGCGGATTTCTGGATTATCCGGTTTTATAGGACCCCAGGGCTCTTTTTCCTTCTATAGCAGGGGCCGTTTACAGGTGGCTTCCTCTCAGGAATATTCTTTAAAATCATGCAGTTTTCCCCTAAATATGACTTATTTTTCCCCTAATTCGAAGAAAAAGCCCCTTCCCCTACTCTTGAAAAAAGCCCTGGACCCCTGTAGACTAGTAGTGATTGGTTTTCTGGTCTTATACTTGAAACAGACTGTCTACAAACCTACAACCCTAGTCCATTAGTTTGTGCACTGGATTTATAACCAGGCAATCTGGGTTCGATTCCCAGCCGCCACAGGTCATACCCTCCAATACAATTTGACAACAATGTTGATTTCCTCCACCTGTGGAGAAGTTGCTGGTTCCTTGTGGTAGTGTAAGCTTGTACTGGCCAGGATCCAGTCCAGGAAATCAAGTTAGGTGAATTAACAGTTCTACACAAATGAAAAATGGTCGAGACACAGCGTTAAACACAAACAAACAAACAAACACACAAACCTGGCTTGACCCTTTCTATCTTTGGATTGTTCCTCTATAGAAACTTGGCGACTTCGCTCCTCCTTTGGGGTGGCAACTACAGATGACTGAATGGCAGGCTATAAAATAATACAAACTCAAGTTAAGAAAAGTTTCACCAAAGCATATACCGTCTAACCTGGTCAAGATGATGAAAAATAAGCAGTCACTTGTCTTAAGAACTTAATATTAGGGATGTCAATGGATAACTGAAATTTTTGCCAATGTGATCACAAAGAAGGGGTTACTGTAAAATCACATATTTTCGTGAGTATTGAAAATATCCAAGATTTTGATAAAATTAAAAATGCATTTTCGTGGGGTTGAAAATTCGTGGATTTCAAAACACGGAAGGGTAAACCCATGTTCCGTATTTAGGAAGTTGATTAATCGTGGGCATTAAAGTACGTGGTCAAGTTTAACATAGAAATCAACGAAAATTCAGCCCCCTCGAAAAATAATTATTTTACAGTATATCAATTTAAACAAATAATGTTCAGACAAGGATAGTAAATCTTTCAATAAATACCCTGCTATCCTCTTCATCACCGCTGTCCTGCCTTCTTCCTCTCCGGTCCCGTCCACCACCTCGAGGACCCAGTCTATATATAGATATAAATAGAGTAGTTAAAAGACTTGGACCCAGTCTATATACTGTATAGCGGGTATATTTCACGGGGTCCATTATTCGCGTTATCTGGACCTTTTTGAATTCACGGTGCCTTGATTTCGCGCAAACGACCTCGACCGCGAATTTAAACCTTGTTGGTAAACATGAAATAAGAGGTCAATCTTAGGTAAGTTACACCTTGGAAAATAAAAAAACGGAAATTGATTGCTGAACACGGCAATTTATAAAGCTTAAAATTTACATGCAATATCGTAAGAAAACCGTAAAACACAGTAAGATTATTTATTTTGTTCATAATCGCTCGTTGCGTTTCGACGGTTATTTTGAACGGTTTGTTTGATGGCCAAGTTGACTATCATTAGAAAAATTACACAAACAAATACTTTTTCGGCAACCATTAACACGCTTTGCAAACAAAAGCGTTAAATCTAATAATTTTGATGCACCTGCTTATAATTAACACCTTTTAACGTTGAGAAAACATTATGCACGTATGATATTTGATACACATGCATAGAGTTTACACACGTTTTACAAAGATCTAATTTCGAATTATATTTTGTAATTTATAATAAGTCGAAGTCTTACTGCCGTATTTTACTTAATCGACGTACTTCTTGCAAAATCATTGGGTCAACGTTGGGTTTTTAATCATGAATTGTCTCCCTTTGTAAATTTGTATGTGTACGAGGTGAATATTTCGCTGGGTTTAGATTTCGCGCTATCGATGTTGACCGCGAATATAGCGAAAATTAGACCCCCGTGAAATATACCCGCTATACAGTATAGGTGGAAATACAGTAGTTAACAGTGCCATAATCAAATAATGCCATATTTCATGAAATAACTTTATGGGCCTTCTAATATAAGAGTTCAAGACACATATATCTTATTTTAAATTTATAGTACAGTATAATCTGGTTTATCCGGAACCTATTTTTATCAACAACCTGTCTTAACCAGCATGGTTTGTCGGTCCCAGCAGGACTCCACTGTAACTCTATTTCATGTACCCTTACTTTAACGGAACCTGCTTTATCCGTTATCCACCATTTTTGTCAGTCCCAATAATTGATATAATTGTATTTTAGCAGTCACCTTGACCGACTGACCTTAAAATGAATAAGTGTCACCTACTGTTGATGTAAAGTTTGAGGATCCTAAGGTAAAGCGTTCTTGAGTTATTGAACGAATACCATTTGGACCGACAGACACTGAGACAAACAGACTGACATGTACAAAGCAATATACCCCCTCATCAAAGATGGAGGTCATAAATATATAAAATAACCACTGTCTATGAGTTTTACTGTACCTTGAAAATGCTCCTCCTCCTCTCCGTCTGGGTCCCGGCTCATCTTGTACAATCCCTCGCCTGTAAACAGTATATAAATATCAGAAAGTCCAAGGTTTCACAGTAACAGTGACACTGTTCAATGTTCATTTTTATGAGTAATGGATTTTTCTACTATTCAGTATTCTCAAGGATACATATTATGTGGCTTTACATAAAATACACAGTCATTTTACTCAACATTAAGCTTAATTTTTCAGCTGCCCCTCAAGCCTACAAGAACATTTATTTCAAAAACAAATTTCTAAATTTTGGTTACTTCAATTAGTAATATGAACTCCAACTCCACAACCCCTTTCTCAAAAATCATATAATGAGAAAAGGCATACAAAATGTTGGCTCAAAATTATCGGCATGACATTGCATGGGTGATTATAAGCAAAATTTAGACATTGTCTACACAAAGTTTGTACATAATAATTAATTATAATATTATTATAGCGCTGGCTTAGAATTACTACCAGTACTTACCACCTTATAAGACTCATGCATATTTTTTAAATCTGCATCTCAAGGCGCTTCTTAAGAGCCTACTTATATGAAAATCGGAAGTGGTCATGTTGACCAAACTGAAGTTTAAAAAGCTTGTTTTTCCATACGTAAAGAGTAGTTTTCAGACAGTTTTTTCTTGTTTTCTCAAAATATTGATTGTGTACTTACGAGCCAGCAATATATTCACTTCCTTACCTGGCTAAGTTGAAGATTCTTTCAGCACCAGGTCCGGATTGTTTGCCACCCCTTGGCTCTGAATTTCCAAGAGAAACTCTCCTCTGTACTCTAAAACAAGTTCAAAGAGTTAAATAAAGACAAACTCTCAACTTTATAGGCATAATACATTTATTACATGTTTATAAATTAATTATCAAAGCTAAGATATTTTATCATGATATAGCATAATAATAAAGTGATCAATTTCAACGATTCCGAATGACGTAGGCGCTTGACAGACTGGTGCTTGATTTACACTTTACAGTAAATAATTCACGATAAAAGCTTTTTTTGTGACAAAAATGCTTCATTTTACTATTATAGTGAAGTAATTTCTGTCGGTGAATAAAAATTTGTTACAGAGCAAACGATACAAACAGTGCCATAGACAAAACATAAATTTTAGCCGAGGCTGAGTAGGGGGTCAGGGGAATTTGGTTTACCTAGAATGTTTAATGTTTTTGACCAGTGCGGTTTGGATGCCAAATGTATAAACCAAGTCCAACAAATACACTTTAAACATTGACATGCCTGCAAGGAAAGTATGCAAGCAAAGCAAGCTAGAAAAAATACATTGTTTGCTAAATTTATTCTCAGAAACCACTGGTATGATTTCAAAATTATTTTATACACGTTTTTTGGATGAATCTCTACCAAAGTACTCAAATTAATATAATGTTTAGGTTTATCCTTCAGTTGATTTTTTTTCTAGCTTACATAGGGCCATGATACTCAGGTGAGGGATATAGGGCTATCATTGTTTTATTATTCAGTCAAATGCTAAGATCCTGACCAGTACCAGTATTAACCAAATTTTTAATACATTATACTTTCAGGAAATATAAACAATTCAAAATTTCACACATATGCTTCATACAACGTAATAGCCCAAGTCTCTAAAGAAAGCGTTTGATACAGTTATTACGCAAGGATCAGTGTTAGGCCCGATCCTCTTCTTACTCTTAGTGTTTATAAACGATCTTTGTACATGTACTAAAGGTTTGACTGGTTTATTTCAATAAAATTACCAAATTCAGTGTTTTTATTTACAGAAATTGCAAGACTGACGTAATTGTTATATAAGAAGATGCATATTGCTTTAAATACAAATTAATTTTTTTCCTACTGTTATCCCCTTTTAATACAATGGAGGTGGGTTAAATTAAGTACATGGGAGTGCTAATCAACAATCAACAGTCCATTTAAGTATAGTGCGCCCAGGATAACATGAAAGGCGGGAAATTTTGGTATAATCCATTTAGGTGGATTAATCAGGTGTGAATGATTTATCCGTTAGGTTTTTAGAACAAAACTGACCTTATCTGTTTTCATTAGTAATGTGGAAAACCAACTTTCCAATAGTTGACAAAACCGATTCATGTTTGTAAACATCACGTTATCCTGGGCGCACTACTGTTACACTTGCAACAGAAATGAACAGGTGAACTTGCCATGTACATTTTCTCATTTTTTTCGGCAGATTTGACCTCAGTTAAACGCTCACATGGAATCAATAGTTTTAGAACTCAGACTTTGTTAGAAATTGATAACAATCTGAAATTCAGCAAAATACTGATGAAGCAAAAAACACCAACTGAGGTCCTAGAGGTTCAAAGCCCCCCCCCCCACCATACCTTAACAGTTTAACGCTCACCATACCCGTAAGTTCACAGCTACTTACCATGCTCTACTAGTACAGCTACTTACCATGCTCTACTAGTTTTAAGTCCTGACAAATGAGGAACTTTGGATATATCCTGCGTACAATAAATTATTTTTATACCAGTACACTCATAACAGGTTCCTCAAATTCACCAAGAGACCACTGTGCAATAGTTCTATATGCATCTATATTAAAAGGACAACTGTGTACTCATATCGGATGCCATGAAACAGTTTAGCAACAACATTCAAATTCAACTGAAAAATTTGCCTTACAGGGTCCTAAAATTAATTGATCAAATTTAATCTGTAAGATTATAAGAACTGTTTGTTTGGTTGCATTATATATACATGTGGTAATAATTTCGTCAAAATCAGCTGAACTAAACCAATTATAAAAAAATGCTTGTATTTGACCGGCTTGTTTAGTGTATGTTACAAATTTCAAATAAAAAAATTAGACTTTGAAAATTTTTTTTTTAATAATTACCTCATTCAGAGCACCTGAAGGATAGTTTGAACTAGTGAAATATTGTATTATATTGGGAATATGTTTGCTAATATTGTCTGGGAGTGTGCACAAATATTGGACATTTTTTAATGTAAGTGCTGTTTTGAGTTTTATATTTAAAGTAATAATTGTTTCATATTTAAATTATTTATGTCATTATATATATCTATGTGTAACATATTTTTAATCTACATGCATTCTATGACTCATGTGGACCTTTCAAACCTTTCCATTTTTTTTTCTTGGCTGATATTTTCTTGCCCAATAGAAATACCTTAAAATACTTTCATATTGATCATTCCTTATATTAGCACAGTGAAAACAATAATGCACTTATACAAGAAGGTTGATGTCTGCAAACTGTGTGGATGATTCTGGGACAAACACTTACATAACATTGTATAAAAGGTGTATCTTTTTTTCAAAAAAAACCAACAGTTTGACTTTCTTCTGATTTCTATATGTGGTCGTGTACATAAATAACAACATTCCGTGTATTATTGATCTAAAAACAATGTACTATGAATGTCACAACCCCATTAGTTATGTAAAAGTAACTTCAATGTCAACAAAAACAAAAAAAACTTTATTGCAAATCGGAAAAAATACATTGTTTATCTGAGCAGCATACCAAAGAACGTACGACTAGCCACTCCTACCCCCATTTGTTTTAAGTCGTACGGCACTTTTTTTAAGATGTCGAAATACGGCCTTAATTTATAAAATAATAGAATATTTTTGTTTTTCAATAAAATAAATGATAATTAACCCAATTTCAACTATTTTACCTACTTTTTGCAGCAAAAGATCATCAAACAGCCAATTAAGATTGTTTGTTTTGTCGTTCAGGCTAGTTGGTATTTCCAGTATAATCAGGCCTAGACACTAACTATTTTGGCCACTGGTCCCACCGGGCAAAATTGCCCAATTTGTAAATAGGACAGTTACTGGTCCTTCAGAATTTTCACTGGTCCTTCTGGATTTTCACTGGTCTCGGACCAGCGGACCAGTGTTAGTGTCGAGCCCTGATAATGTGTCATCATGCAACTGCACAACATTTTCTAACTTGATGTTTCATACATTACCAAGTCATTAAGAATTACAAGCAATACAGTAGTCCCCTACCGGTTTGTGGCAATTTTCAATGTTTCTGTTGCCAAAGCAACCACACTTTTTGTCAGAATTAAAATATTTTTAGACGTGCATAATCCCCTTATTGTCCCCTATCCACATACCAAGTTTCATGAACCTAGCTTGGAAACTGTTACAGTTATGTCAGGATCAAGATTCTTTGACGGACTGACGCACGGCAAACCTATAGTCCCCTCCGGTCAAAAACCGGTAGGGGACTAATTAAAATAATAAATTTTATTGGTCAAATTCACGTATTTCCCATATATACAGGTCACTTCGGACCAGGCTTAATCGTAACCAAAAATAGTATGGGCGAACTCGTAACCGCCAATTTATTGGTTTTATTCATATAACTTATAAGCATATTATATATACTGGTATCGGACCAGTAGCCGAACAAAAATGGAGGTTTTTACTGAATTTGTCTACAAAAATAATTGGCAATTTTATAAACCTAAGCCTTTCCCCCTTCTAGAAATGTAAACAACTCCAGTCTCTTCTGCGCATGCGTCCCAAAACAGGGGCTCCAAAAGGGTCACTATTTAGCGCTAATTGGTTAGTCTACAGTACCAGTATCCGAACAGATGCTTCATCGGCCGATTATACGACATTTAAAACTAAAATATGAACTATTTTTATCTTAAAGATTGTAAATAATCCTTACTAGATTTCCCGTCACTCGTCAAAATGTGTGTGCCGACTCGTACTGTACTAGAACCGTACACCATCTCGTGCACTCAATTATCACATAGTGCAATCCATTGGAGAAGCACTTTGGTACAGTTTATCCTCAGTATAAATTTTCATGATCATGAAATGAGATTCATATCAGCTTCATTATATTCAGGTAAATGATTACAGCACTCCAATACAAACTTCGCTTTAATCAAGGGAGAATAATCTAAATATTTGCAAATTATAATTCTGTGGATTACTTCCCTTGATTGGCTAAAAAAATAGCGCGGACTTGAAACACGTTTCAAAAGGTAACTTTCATGGTTTTGTCATTTTTTAAAGATTTCTTGTTTTCAATTAAGCTATTTTAATGCATAATAAGCATTTTAAGACACTTTTTAGAGGTTGTTTGGTTTAAAGGCGCCAATGGGGAAAGATTTGCATGCGCATACGAGTCGTTCGGAATCCCTCAAATGTAGACAAAACAGAAAGTGGGTGGGGTAATAAAAAAAGTAGAATTTCTATGTTAATACTTTTCTTTGGGTAAAGAAACTTTACACGAAGCTTACTCATATGAAAGTGCTCCAAAACAAACAGTACTCCCCTTCTATAGAGATACAAGAGAGGAGAAATAACAATTGTTCGGCTACTGGTCCGATAACAGTATGGCTTATAATATCATCGTACAAATGTGTTTTAAACTAATGGTGTTAAAATAGTTTGATATTCACAAGGTATATTTAATTTCGTTAATATTTACGGAATAAATAGCAGATTGTTTATCAAGCTTTTTTGAGGTCAAATACAAATCAGCCGAAATATGGTTACGAATGGCTTCGAATAAGCCTGGTTACGAAATAGCCGCGTAACAAATTCACAGACAGAGGGCGTACGACTCCTCATAACAACCATGTCAGTATGTATACTATGACATACTAAGTCCTTTTGTTACTTGGATGCTATTCTTTCAGCACTTTGATTATGAGTACCATGATATGAGTGGAATTTACTAAGGGCGATACGCATAATTTGACACAAAATGGCAAATTAGGCCTAAAATAAAATATTGTTTGTTTCCCCATCCCCTACCTACCCGACTAAAAAGGGCCATACCCAAAATATTTTATTGCCCAAATTGAAATAATATTTTTTTTATTAAAAATTGGAAGTGAAAATGTTAATTTTTGTTTACTGACTTCTTTCTTACCATTAAATTTAGGACCTGGAGTCTAGAGGTCCGGTAACCGGACCTCTAGACAATGCTTGTAGGACAGGCTAAGGGTCCAGTAATTTATTTCATGTGTATAAACAATATCTATTTTATCCTGTCGAGACTGCCAATGCATTTACCTTGCTATACAGTTAAGTATTTGACAGAAATCTTGTAAAAATAGTTAACTGATTAGCAATCAAGTTGATTAGAAGTGTGCGGCACTTAAATAAGTTATTATGCTGCCAGTAATTGCTGAATTTATTTTTGTTTTTTCGATGGTATTTGCTCTTATATTTGTTTGCTCACACATCGGTTTTGAAACTGCAAACAAACAAATCAGTTTTAATCAGATCTTCATAATAATTATGTTTCAATTAAATGTTGGTATATTGGGATCGCGAAAATTTATCAAACGTGCATGTTGGAATGTAGATCTACTTTTTACGGAATATATCAAAGATGGGGTAAATTGGTTATTATTATTTATTTACTTATGTCATCATATGTTATTAAACATATCACAAAAATGTATTTGAAGCAATTTGTATACCTGCTATGAATATTTATAACATATTCTCCTGTTTTTACTGATACTTGTAATTGTTTAATATTAATCTTTTCCGTTTCTTTATTCTAAATTTCATATTCTCTTCACCTTTTACGTTTATTTATGTATGTATTTATTATAATTATGTTTGATGATGAGCTGTACAGCTCAAGTCTGAAAATAAAATGTTCTGTTCTTCTGTTATTAAACACAAAATGTGTGCTGTTGTATCAAAAAAACACGTTTGTACAAACTCATTTAAGATAATTTATTAGGCTCTCGAGAACATCGCAGATGGGTTTTGTCCCTAGGATCAATGTCATCGTTGTTCATGCGCTGTTTTCCGTGGTACCAACATTTATGAGGGTGGATCTTGCATAGAAT
Source organism: Spisula solida (assembly GCA_947247005.1). Classification (NCBI taxonomy): domain Eukaryota; kingdom Metazoa; phylum Mollusca; class Bivalvia; order Venerida; family Mactridae; genus Spisula; species Spisula solida. The sequence goes on along the minus strand of OX365945.1, from coordinate 23,168,015 downwards.
TTTATTGAGACGTTTGCAGAGTTTGTTGTACTGACGGGTGTGTGTGTGAAAAAGTGACCCAAATATATACATGTACAATGTGTGGTACCCCTCTAGACTTCAAGTCGTTATCAATGTGTATCAATTGTTTTAAACACAGACGAAACTATCGAAACACTCGAGGTCACTGTTATTCCCAGTCAATGTTTTACATTTCTGTCAAATACAACATGGTAAACACTTGTTTATGTCATTTAAATTCTTGACACGAAATAAAATATGTGGTTTATACATATGAAATCAATTACCGGGCCTTATGGTACGAATTATCACAAAATAGTACGAACTGACACTGGTACGAATTGACAATAAATGCAGCTGTAACAGTTAACAAAATGAAACAAAATAGCAAATAAAGAATTTCTTAACGTAGCTAAATACGCAAGGAATAACTTAGAAGTCAATAGAACTGTATACATTCAATCATAAACACAGGCATGATAACAGAAAACGCCTGAAGAGTAGCACCTCCAATTTCCTATTTTTGTGATGTGTTTGCAACAAGTCTGACAAATTGCAAACATGTAAACGGTCATATATGGTGAATAAACAACCTTTGAATTGTTGGGTCCCTTCCAGTAAGCTTCCGAATGTTTTCATCAACATCCTTGAGGCTTTCTTTCGCTCTTTCTAGTTCGTTTTGCAAGAGATTCACGCCACGCACTTCGGCCATTTTGAAATGCTAAAGTATACATTCAACCGTACCGAGAACGGACAATGACGGAACGGATTACATGACAACTCGTCCCCGGGTATTCAAGCCGGATTACAAGTCTTGTTGGTCTTATTCAACCGGTCTTAAAGGCTAGATTTACGGTAATTCACAATAATATTTCAGTATTAGGTCGACCTTGCACAAAGCGAAATGGCAAACAATATACCACCATAGACTGAACAAACATTACCCGGATAATCCAGTATGATTGGATAATTCCAGCATGGTGGATGTATGTTTAGGTATTAAATCATCATATTTATGGCTAGTGTAAATCTGATTTGTACTGCTTTAGTAACCTTCTGATGCAGTATGGTCAGTTGCGTTCATGAAACTCAAATTTTCCAACATTTTCGATCGAACCGCAAAAGGGTTTTCTGGATATTCTTGTGTTAATTAGTACTACGTTGAAATAAACAAAGATCTTTGAAATAAATTACAACTATCAAGATATAATGCAAACTCAAACATAAAACTATTATACGTCAAAACACTGTGATGGCAACCAAACTTGTCTGGGAGCGTAATTTGGGTTTAATTGGAAACAGATTGGTTTCGAAAAGCACGTGTACATTGTAGTGCGGTGTTTAAGAAATAATGAATATTTACCTGTGCTTTATCGGTAGTTATAGCACAGATTTGTTTCGTCTGTGTGTTTATAGCTGAAACTACTGATTGTGTTAGAATTATAAATAAAATTTCTAAATGCAATTTACCAATTGTTGATTTAAATAGAACACATCACTTAGATACATACCTATGATAAACGTAGTAATTTTGAATGTTTGATTATTATTATTTATTAGCTAAACAATAGTTCTTATTGATAATAATTCAATGACATATTAATCCTAACATTAGACACATGATGACTGGAAATCATACTAGTAGTATTTCTTGTGTACACAGTTAACAATCATATACTTTATTTAAGAAATAATGAATATGTATACATGTATACATGTGTTTTATCGTAGAATAAAGCACAGTCACGAGCTCGGATGCGTCCGTAATTAAATCACGAGTATAAAATGTACGCATCCGAACAAGTGACTGTGCTTTATTATAAATAGAACACAGGTGCGTTTTCATTATTTCGATTCTAACAAAGCAAATATTCCACATTTGACAGACAGAACAGAACAGAACTTTATTTACTCAAGTTGACGTGGATACAACATATGAGTATACGGTACAATGTGATTTAAACAATTTGAAGCATGACATGGTGTGAAAGAATGTTTGTGAATACATATACATTATACAACACATCAAGACATAGAAACCACGGTACTATTTTCTTCCTCGAAGGTTTATTTGCATTTTGACGTTATTTAGTCGTAGCTGTGTTTTATTGGTATTTTTAGCATACCGTGGTTTCCTCTATGTGTATATAGCTGAAACCGTTGGTTGTGTTAGAATAAGAATTAATTAGATATACGAACATAATGAACTATGGCCAACACTTTTTGACATGGAACGTAGTTAGTAAAATTGTATTTAGGACGTATACATACTCACTTCATTTCATGAAACAAACATTCCTAAACCCATAGACATACACCTTTAGTATTCTTTTTTTCAAACACCCTGATCAGCTATTTACGGCGAAACTAGTTTAAAAGTGTAAGAAATCTAAGTGAGCGTGTGAAGTCATCATATAATTTTACGATATAGGATAAGCTTTTCAGTGTTTCCCACCTAACTAAAGACGAAACTGGTTGGAAACCCAGAGGTAGTCTCGCGTGTATCGGTGCTATACACTGAGCACATTAAAGAACCAAGGAGTCTATTCGAAATGAGCTAGGGTAACGCACCCGGATTCCTTGTATCACACCTCTTTCTCTTGATTTTAAGTCTGCCTAGACAAATGTCTACGTCCCCGTAAGGGGTTTGACATTAATGGAAGATAGATAAGCCTATATACATCGCCCAGAACACGATGTCAAAAGCGACTTGCATATAAATTCGTCATAGAGTTGTTTTTTTAATTAAAATATGTCTTACTTATTATTTAAAATGCAACCGAAAGACGTTGTAAAGTTGTCTTCTAAAGGACGTAATTTTTGACGTACAAAACACGTCAGAAAATCGTGGTATTGCAGTCTTCTAAAGAACGTCTTTTTTGACATACAGTGTGTTTCATAATATCTGTCCCCATTGCAACCGAATGCCTCGAGAACATGTTTGATCTCATCAGACATTTTCATATACCAATGGAAAGCTAACATTTGTGAGTTTTATTCAATATTTTACATGACCACGTTACTTTCAATGCAACCCAGGAATTCAGATTCTTGCAAAAAGTCACTTTTTTCGATAAATGTCAAATTGACGTCCAAATTGAATTTGTTCCACAAGTTCAATTCTATAGCTGGTAAAGTATAGCAATAGCCTATATTCCTTGCAAATTTGGCATGAATATGCGGATGATGTGTACTTAGTTGATAAATAATAATAAATACTTTATTTTACGAGGAAACTCATTTGACAATTATATTAAATGACAATCTTCCATGAGATCCTCAACAATGAACAGTTGAACAATAACACAAGTACATAAAAGAAAAGAGCATACTGACAATTCGGCCATATGACGATATGACGTCCACAATATCATAATTTTATATATAATAGGGGGAATTTCATAAAAGAATTTCAGTGAAAGGATGTGCGAAATCGATATGTATGGGATCTACAATAAAAGGTAGGTATAAATCAAAATACTTAATCAATTAAATTTATAATTAATCTCTATAAAGCTTAATTAGATATAGGGACATCATAAGAGCCAGCATATCATATAACAACATGTAAATTACAACAATTTCATTTTTAAAAGCATGACACGGATTTGAAACATAAAACACACTGCATGCCATTCTGCAGACATATACAGGGTGATCCAAAAAAACATGTCCCACAAACAAAGCTTAATAACTTTGCGAATTTTGGTAGTATAGTTATTGTTTTAATATTGACAGAAAGAATATTGAATCAAGTTTTTGTTGAATATAAAGAAGACCATCGTATAATGTCATAGTAACCATGGGAGCGTCATACCAAAGGCGAAATAAAAAAGGTACCAGAAATTCCCTTGCTAGACGCTCAGCATAAAACGGAAACTTGCTTCTCTTCGCTCATACCCTCGTGGATAACACCAGTAATGAGGTGTCGAGAGTGATTACTATAAGTTGGAAAAACTTGTTTCACAATCGACCTTAAATAAATTTGTATAGCGTGTACAAGCATGGAAACCTGGTTAGATCCACTGGTCGCTAATATTATGGATTGATTGTTGATATAGCTAAGAGAATTTGACATGATCCTGACCTTTATGCATGAATATATTACAAGGTAATTGCGTTGAATATATAAATTTCCGCGAGCAAATCGTGCAATATCGGTTCTTTAGGTTTGTTTTGGTATTACATATCGATCGAGCGTCTTCGTAATACTCTCCGCTTATGAAAACATACAGCCGGTGGTATTAATATAGACAATATAGCTGTTAAATTATGCTAATTTAAAGGTCGAGAGTCGTGTCAAATTCTCTGGAATATAACAGCGTAAAGGTCTGGAAAACAAACAGGTTACGAAACTTAACAGTGTATGTGAACTTTTGTAGAATAGTTAACAATTATTTATTTATAATACCATATTTATATAGCACTTTTATCATGTAATTACACGTTCAAAAGTGCTGTACAATCACATTTAAGACATGGTTAAAACAATTTGACATAGATATATGCATGCAAACATAACAATAAATGTATATACAAATGTAAATATATATATATATATATTAAAGTTTAAGGATAAAATGTGAATTTGACGAAATTTGAGGTGTGGACGAACAAGTGTCTTATACAGTTTGAGAAGTAATGTTTTGTCCATATACATGTAGTTGAAATTACGTCGGATTAGTCCAACAACACTGTTTGCTTTGTTTACAGTTTTATTTATATGTGTTTCAATACACAGAGATGATGTGAAATGAATTCCAAGGTCTTCCTCTGTTTCATCCACTACAATGTCTGACTTGTTGCCATTTGAATTTGACATTTGGTACTGAATGTCGATGTCCTTTTTGCCAAACGTAATAGTCTTACATTTCTGGACGTTGAATCATAACTGCCAGTTTTTGCTCCATTCACACTATGTATCAATGTCATTTTGCAAAAGTGCTGTATCATTCACGCTGCGAACTACCCTTTAAAGTTTTGTATCATTAGCAAATAATTTGCATGCACTTTGGACTGTCTGAGGCAGATCGTTTATATCCAGTACGAATAACAATGGTCCCAATATACTTCCCTGGGGTACTCCGGATTTCTCATTTGTCCAGTTAGACTTGTATCCATTTATTACGACTCTTTGGTGTCGATCACGAAGGAAACTACCGATCCAAGACGCCAAATTCCCATGAATATAATATGCTTTCAATTTAAGAAGAAGTCTCTGGGGTGGCACAGTATCAAAGGCTTTGGCGAAATCAAAATAAATTGTGTCTACTTATACACCTTCTTCAAAAGCTAAAGTCCACTCCTCTAATACATCCAATAGTTGAAGAATTGTATTTCTATTATCTCTAAAACCATACTGATGATCAGACAACAAATCATGTGCTTTTAAATGGTCAAATATGGCACTTTTCACAATTTTCTCCATAATCTTACAGACAATCGAGTTAATTTTCAAAGTGACACCTTGAAACATGGGCAAACGATATATATATTATAGTATACAAAATTACAAGTAGTTGCCTCTTACACAGAAACGGCATTTGACTTATATGAATGCATAGGACTGTTACTATCCATTCAATATTTTAAAGCCGTTTATGAACCCTCATCCGATGAGTGAGCTTCGAACGCATGATCCTATAACGACTATAGCAGATGTTCAACCTAACCTACCTTAGCTGCTGTATCTTTACGCATCAACATAACTTGTATGTTGATTTCTCATTCCATTGGTTATTGGTTTCAGCTTGTTGGTTTCTCAATCCATTGTTTAAATGTTACATGTTGTATTCTGAAGGAACAATATGAACAAACTGTTATACACTTTTGTAATTTTTATGTCCTTGAAATGGAATGGCATTTTGCATTAACGTACATAACTAAAATAACATTTAGTATACTAAATGTCTTACATATCCATATACGTAATATGAGCAATGTATCGTTTATCACTGTGACTAATCATGATGCAAGAAAGTAATGTAAAACACAATGTACGTCATTTTTAAACATCCATTAGTATTGTTACCATCGTTACATGTACGATACCACTCTATATGTCAATATTATCACCCTATTTTGTCAAACTGACTGTAAAAATAGTACTTGCATGGTTTATTAAATACTTTCTTATTTGGGCCCTTGGCTCCTCAGGGGAGCATATGCCATGGCGAATTCCCTCCATCTGACTCTGTTGGTTGCAGTTTGTTCCATGGTGTTCCAGCTGTTTCCACTTCTTTTCATTTCAGTCTCTACATTTCTTCTCCACATGTTGCGTGGACGTCCCCTTTTCCTTTCACTCTGTGGATTCCATTTTAGAGTCTGTTTTGTGATGTTCGTGTTCGTTTTTTCGTAGGGTGTGTCCTATCCAAACTCCAATTTCTTCTTTTAATTTCTACATCGATGGAATTTTGGTTTGTGATATTCCATAGGTGTTCATTTCGCACTTTTTCTGTCCATCTTATACGCAAAATTCTCCTCTTGAACAGTAGTTTGTGAAGCACCGGAGTCTGGTTAGCATGACTTTGGTTGTTCTCCATGTTTCCCATTCATATAGAAGGACTGATTTAACATTTGAGTTGTATATCTTTAGTTTTGTTTTTCTGGATAGGTTTTTGGAATTCCATATTTTTTAGTTGAAGGTTACTTTAGCATTCTTGATCCTAGCTTTAACGTCATCACCAGTTTTACCTTGGTTGTCCACGATACTTTCCAGATAGATTGTTATAACATTTTATTTTTATTACTTTTGTCTTGGCTATGCTTGGTTTTAATCCAAGTTTGGTTGAAGATGGATTAATCAGTGACGTTTTCCTGCATTTGTTGCTGTGTGCTTGACAGAAGGGCGATACCATCAGCAAAGTCTAGATCATTTAGCTGTTCCCACAAGGTCCATTGTATTCCGTTCCTTTTACCTTATGTGCATTACCTCATTATCCAGTCTAATAAAGGATCGATTCAGTGGCGGTCATGTGACGATTGTGCAATGCATGAGACGTATAAACGATCTCCAGACGTCATGCATGAGCTATCTGAACCCCGATCTCCCGAAGCATCTCAATTTCAACCAAATCTCATCTCAAATATTGCGTCTTTAAATTAGTTTACATGGGCAGCTGGACTCAACATTGGCATCGCAATACAAGAATATTATTCTGAGTTAATTATACACAGTCAGTAACATTTCAAGAGCTTGAAATCCAGATTTATCTTGAATTCAGTCATTGATAAGAGCAAAATCGCAATGGGACCAGATTTAGGTCAGTCATTGATCCACCAAGTTTGTCATAGAAGTCTAGCAAGGCGACATATACGAGGGTCAGTCAAGAAAAACTGAGAGTTGGTAATTTAAGCCTTCAAAATCTGTTTGCAGTTGTACTTTCTATTATGCATCGTCAACTAGCATTCCCTGCAGAACTTCTGAAGAATTCTGTCATCAGATATAGGCTTATACATATAGTTGCCAAGCAACCAAAGAACGTCACTAATAGGTACCGACATGAAGAATGAATTTGCTGTAAATGCAATGGTTTATTTCTACCTTATACATCGTGATTTATTACAACTTACACGTGTATATTGCAGAATAGCATATCTCAAATAAAAATTAGCAATTATTTCAGAATGGACACCTATGCTGTGTTATTTGTTGCCTAGCAACAATATTACACACATTTCATCAATTTTCCTGGCACGCGTTCTTTTCGTTGCCATAGTGTTATAAAACTAATAACTGATTTCATGTCTCAAGGAGTCCAATAACCGGGTGTGGCCGATCCATCTCCATTTTCTTCGTTTAATTTCTACGTCGATGGGTTTGTGATATTACATAGGTGTTCATTTCGCACTTTGTCTGTCCATCTTATCTGCAAAATTCTCCTTAAACAGTAGTTTGTGAAGCACCGGAGTCTGGTTAGCATGACTTTGGTTGTTCTCCATGATTCCCATTCATATAGAATGACTGATTTAACATTTGAGTTGTATATCTTCAGTTTTGTTTTTCTGGATAGGTTTTTGGAATTCTATATATGTTTTAGGATGTTGAAGGTTACTCTAGCTTTGACAGCTTGACAGAAGGGCGATTCCATCAGCAAAGTCTAGATCATCTAGCTGTTCCCACCAGGTCCACTGTATTCCGTTCCTTTTGCCGTCTGTGCATTGCCTCATTATCCAGTCAATGGCAAGTAGGAAGAGGAAAGGTAATAGAAGACAGCCTTGCTTCAGTACTGTGGTAACTTGAAAAGCTTCGGACAATCTACCTTCATGTAGTACTCTACAGGTCATATTGTTATAGAAGTTTCGGATGATCTTCATGATTTTTTCTGGAATTCCATGATCTTCCATTAGCAGCCATAATGAAATTCTGTCTAAACTGTCAAAAGCTTTCTCAAAGTCGATAAAGTTCATGTAGAATGATGTATTCCATTCTATTGATTGTTCAATAATAATCATTAGAGTGGCAATTTGGTCAACACAACACAGAAAGATATACATGGTGTCCCAAAACACGGGGACCTGGGTTAAACATTCGTAACTTTGTAACTTTTATCAAGAACACATTGTCAATATGAGAAAACATTAAGGGATAAACACAGTTCAAAATATCAGCATCATAATTGTGATTATTTAGTCCAATACCCAGAGTAAACGTGAAGTTGGCAGTCTGGCAGTCTAGTAGCAAAACAGCATGAAATTGACAGTCTGACTGCTTAGCAGCGTGTTTCGATGTTTACAATTCCCTTACCCTACAACACACGATACTCATGACAAGGAAGTTGTCGACATCATTAATATGCGAGGTCATTCGGGAAATTCCCTGACATATTTGACAATGGAGGTCATTCGGGAAATTCCCTGACATATTTGACAATGCGAGGTCATTCGGGAAATTCCCTGACATATTTGACAATGCGAGGTCATTCGGGAAATTCCCTGATATATTTGACAATGATCTCTGACTTCAAGGAAAGAGACAGGTGCAATACGCTGGCACTTTCCGAATACATTATTTGGTTCTACAGTGTGCCCGGTGTACAGCATCGATACACGGGATGCTACCTCTGGGTTAGCAACCAAATTCATCTCTAATTAGTAATTACAGATCTGAGCACGTTGTCTGTTATTGACAGCAAAACGTGCTACACAGTAAACAGTTGGAATCGATCTGATTAAAATCATATCCTCAAACCCGCTACGCATGAGGCCGGTAAGGAAGATCAAAACTTAAGTCAGATTGCAGTTTGTATTACCCGAAAGGTCAAGCTAATATGACTATGATGTGGTACGTACTAGTATGTGCTAATTATGTAAAGGTGAAACTACGTGTTTGGTAAGGAAGTGACATCACTGGCATTTCACTTTATGAATGGTTTGCAGTTCCAAAGTTCAAGGAAACAATTCAATGACTCACACTTAATGGCGTCGTACGTAACCATGGTGATCGTATCATGGTGTAGGCCTTTTTAAATAGTGTCGTTATATATGTGGCCGTATTGTGTTGAAGCTCAGTATGTTTATGTAATACTTATATATATTTCTGTATCACACTCATTTCAGACAACGACTTCGCAGCAAATAGCTTTAAAACTGAATTTTGACGTTACAATATGTTTTTGAAATAATGAATGTAATAATACTAGTATATCATTGCATTATTCATAACCCACCCTGTAGAAATTTTTAGAATATAACCTACATTATGAGCCAATAAAAACGCCGCATTTTCGCGGTTAAATGAAAATTTAATCATTAAAATTTTCTCTTAACAGACTTGACGTCTTGCGTTGGCGCTAATTTCTATCGGCCAATCAGAATGCAGAATGTTATATTCTAAGTTAGTTAGAACATATTAAGTAAATTTTAATGACTAAAAAGGCCTCGCTTCGCTTCGCTCGCTCCGTCCTTTTTAATCATGAAAATTTACTTAATATGTTCTAACTATAACATAATATTACAAACGCACGAATGATACGTCATCGTTTGCTTCGTACAACGTTGACAAACAATTCGGGTCACATGACGTCGAGTGACGTTGCCATAGGAAACTGCGTTCGTTCTGACTATGGTTAATATTGATGATCAGCGGCGAATCGATTTGAAATAAATATATCTTCATGTTCAGAAAGTTTTAACGACTTACATTGACAAATAAAGATATTTCAGCACTTTTCCGCGTATTTGTTATCACCCCTTGTGCATATTACTCAATTTGTAAAAAGTACGATACGGCCACCTATAATATTGTCTATATAACAAGGCAAAGGCACAGGTAACTGTATCATTAATTAAGAGAGATTTTTTTTATTTTTTTGTAAATTTTATATATTCATAACTGAATAGATATGTATAAATTTTACTAAAAAATCACTCTTAATCAATGATACAGTTACCTGTGGGCAAAGACACATGTAATCGTAAGTGGATAGATCGGTGAGGATTACTAATATGTACATGCAGTGTGCAGCTATGCAGCTATCACGTAAATCTAATGTAAATTTTGACACGTAAAAAACCCTCCGCTATACTTGCAATTCTAGCTTCTCTAAGATTCGCCTTTGCTACTTCATGTTTATGTATACTGTTAAGCAATAAATTCACTATAAGTTCTTGCTGCACGTCACGTTTGAATTATACCCTGAACAAATCGATACAATTGCTTCAATGTCGGAAATTCAAGTCAAAAAGATAACATTAAGTCGGACAGGGAAGGCAGTAGGCCTACTCACAACTTAACCAGCCGAGCAGAGAAAACATCAAACACATACAAGGCACAATGTCCATCTGAACAAGTAAATGATCCGCCCAAGTCCAAGCTGTCGAAAAGCTGAATTAACTAGTTTCAGCAATCAAAAAGCTGAATGCCCGAGCTGAATAACCCAGTTCCAACAGTTAACGGCTAAAATACCTAGTTATAGCTATCAGAAGTCCTAAAAAGCTGAAAAATAACAGTAGTAAAAAGCTGAATGTCACGATTATAGCTGAATGACCTAGTTTCACCAATACAAAATGCTGAACGCACCTGTCGGATGACCCAGTTTCAACAAGTTTAATGCCTTAGCAAGATGGCCCGCCTGAACAAGCCGAGCGCAATAGTAGAACGACCCGGGTCCAATTTATAAGCTGAATGTCCCAACCGAATGACCTACTTTAAATAATTCTTATTCCCAGGTTAAATAAACACGTTTCAACAGCAAAAGGCCGAAGCACCTAGTTTTAGCTGTCTGAAGTTTTAAAAGTTAAGAATAACAGTTAAGTGTATATCCCTGCAACCGCACACATTGACTTATGTACGAACCGCATATAGATTATGACTAGCGCGAACGAATCAGATAGGGGACAAATAGTAAATGCGCGGAATAAGAACTGAAGAATACTGAGAAATTATGACATATTGATGATGATTATTATAGATGGAAAAACTCCACCATGAACGAAACTGGAGCTAGACACACGAAATGACACATGAAAACAAAAAGGCACAGACAATTCACAACGTAACTCAAAAAGCTGCAGACCACGCCAAAAATAAAAAAACCCAGCACAATAACACGAATATAAAATAAAAAGCACAGACAACGCCCAACGCAAAAAGCTAGCAACTTCGAAATCGCGACATCCCACCCCGAAAGTCTGCCGCCGCAGTCAGTCAAATTAAACTGGAGCAAGAGACAGGCGACAAGAAAACAACAAACTGACAACACACACCACAAGGACAATTGGCCAAATATGTTTGTAATTTACTATGTTTACTATGAAGTGGATAATACATACATATAGGAAGGTTGACTGAGGGGCTTCTGCCTTGGTACGGACAGCGATAAATGCCACTGGGGGCGTAATCGTTTTACATTGCACCAAACCTGACACTTTTTACCCAATAGACAACCTTACAGAACAGGACAGTGTAAATAAAATTTTCCCACCATGTAATGCCCTTCATTCTAACACGATCTGCGGATTAATCCATATACACATAGAGGAAACCAGTGTATGTATCATTACCGCAACAAAATATACCTGTCAGATTGGCTGGTACTATTTACGCCCCGTATCACGTGACATATTTCTGAATGAATGAACTTAAACTTTATAGTAAAGACTTTAACGAGTTGCGAATAAGGGCAAACAAATGAAACATTATATAAAAAACGCCCATCGAGTAGCACAGAATGTACTCAATGACCTATGAGAGGTCAGAATAACAAGAAAGCAACTATTAAGGGCACGACAAGACAATGTAACAGACAAGCATCAATACCACCCGCCAAAAAAAACCTTGAGGTTAGGCATATCATAAGGTCTGCATATTGTCCGAATTCAAACCGAGTGCGAAAGGCAAACAATAATTGCAGATAAGAAGAAATAAATGTAGGCCTACAAATACGATCATATGTAGTCCAGTCTGTATTTTGAAAAGGCAAGTTAGATAACTCCATATGACGTGTCGGAAATACATTCAATATATTATCTCCATTTAATTGCTAATCGAATTTCGCGTGATTTTTCCTTGTCAAGCTGTTACACTACAAACTTGGCGAATATTTGTTGTGTGCCGATGTAAGAAACGTGCACGTCTCTGTTTGGTTAAAGGGCGTTCACACTGGGGCCCGCTTCTACTACGATCTAAAATTGGTGCAAATCGTGATCGATCGTGGGACAGTCGTGGTAAATCGGGGGAGGATCTTTGTGAACGTAGTAGAGTCGTGGTGGAAACGCGTAAGTCGGGAAGCTCCCCGACCTTACTACGCTTATTTTGAACATGTTCAAAACAAGCGTAGCAGGATCGTGGCTAAAACGAATCGGCGCAAGAGCGTAGCAAGGTCGTATTAAGATCGGCATAATCGTAGAAACATCGGGGAAGCATCTTGTCGGGATCTGCAAGATCGTAATAACATCGTGGTACAATCGGCATCAAATTTAATGTATTTTCTATTGAAACACGTAAAATCGCGTTATAATATCGGCATATATGATAGTCATTTTCCTTTACAACAGTTGGACATAGACCAAAGCAAATTACTATATGAAAAACATAAGACGTTACGCTCGATGTTGGCGTACATTAGCGTAACAAATTCCGACGTTGTTGACGTTTTTAACGATTATTGACGTTACAAGACTTATTTGGGTGTTTCGAATACAATTTTTCTTAAATTATGCCGTAAACCCCATATTTTTATTCGTCACATATTTCGCGATTGGTTTAAAAAATATTGTTGTAAAATTAAAATGGTTTTGAGCAACCCGCCTGATTGATAAGTGCATTTTTACGCAATATGTATGGCAGTTTTTAGATCGGCCATATTGCGAGGCGGAGGGGTAATTAAGGCGTTACAGTCGTACATTTTAATTAAACATACAATAGAATATACCAATAATACGCTGCGTATCGTTCCATACAAGTAGATGATTTACATTTTGCCGAGACATTAAAATACATGTACAAAAATGAGAAAGTAAGTTAGAAAATACTACGAAAACCACGTCCCGACAAGTGGCGCTTTTAATACCGCTAAACTTACTATTTCAGACTAAAACACCATAATTACATAAACCCCACAGCACATACTTCATTCATACAAAATTTCATTTAAATCTGCAGTACATCGACTCTTTTATTAAAACGGGCACGATTCTACCGATCACGTAGACGTTGACGTTACGTTAATTTCAAGGGTGTGACATTATGGCTAGATTTGCCAAAATTCATAAATAAAATTAAAGCTATGTTGAATGTAAGACTTATTTATACCAAAATACACACACTTATATGTACTTTTTGGTTGTAGTCGCTGTCGTTTTAATAAATGCATACTTCTTTAAATATTTTGAGGCATAGCAACATCACAATTTTAATTTGTGCACTTTTTGATGCGTGTGACATCGTGGCTAGAAAAAAGTATACCTATATTAAAAGCCTAATTCAAAGTCATAATCGTACAAATTATACCCAATTCAAAAGTAGGATGCATGTACTTTTTGTCAAAATAAAGATTATAGAAAGTCGACTTAAGTTATAGAAAATACCTGAGTTTTAACAAATCTTGTCGCGGAAAGAAATTAAATCTTACGCTTTCAGTTGAATATGTTTTTCGCTCACGGTTTGTTACTGGAAGTTTTGAACGGCACATAAATGAAACAACGCGAAATAGAGTTGCCAACACGTCGCCGCATCTACTTTTTGGGCGGATAAAGATACTTATATGAATTTGCCGAGCTGCTAAACACTGCGCATTGGTCAATTATGTTACATCTTACATGACGTTTTTGTGACGTTCTCCGTCATTCTATGTTTAATTTAATATATACTAATAATTAAACGTACATGCGTATCACATTACTAGCATGGCGATTCTTTTATCGTCCTTGTGATATCAAAATATAAACAACCGTATTTCTAAAACGATTTTTATGCAATATTGAAGTGTAAAATGTTATAAATTGCCAATGTACGCCAACAATGAGCGTAACGTCATAAGTTTTTTAACCAAAAATGGTCGAGATATTATTACATGAACATTTGAACAACATGAACTCGTTCAGCATATGACACCTATGTAGAAAAGTTGTTCATTGTTAACATAAAACATCATCTAATGGATTCAATGCCTCTTTCAGGCGATGAGTGCGATGAGTGATGTGAAAAAATGACCCAAACTCATTGATTAGTGTACGAATCATACTAAAGCGTAAGTTATGATCACGTCAATATCGTAGTATTGTCGGCATGAGCGGCGCAACATCGTGTTACAGTCTTTTAGGTCTGTCTACCAACGTACTAGGGTCTTGCAGAGCGTTGGATGTCGCAGAAACGGTTTATGATCGGCATTGATCGCGTTGGAAACGTGGTGTAAGCGTACACGCATCGTATCGGAAACGCAGTGATCGTAGCGAAATCGTAGCACAAGCGTCGATCAGACATTCCGGTGAAGATTTTAAAAATATTTTCTTGGTTTTGACGCTGATCTCGTCCCGATTCATACTTTTAGTCAGGTCGGGACAGATCGGCATGATCGTAGTAAAAGCGTAGCCCAGTGTGAACGGGGTCTTATTGATAACATATACAAGTATTTAGCAGTACTATCTCCATACAGGTATTATAAAAAAACAGCCAATCCTTTTACATCAAGTACACACGTACTTGTATCAAAACTCTACTACTTTTAAACAGTCATATTTGACGTGTTCGTTGATAAATGGTTTAAGACTTGATATACTTATGGCTAAATTATGTTTTATTTGCTGTTTTCAGAGGCTGAATAATATTAAAATTGATATACACTGCCCACCAAGAATAAGTATACAGATGTTATTTGCCCACTTACTTACCTGTAATAATACTATTTGTTGAACAGAGAAGCAACAATATATTTGAAGAAAATGAATATTTTTGTTCATTAAATGGAAAGGCCATACATTAATTGGTACCCTAGGTGCAAAATCTAAAGTTTCATTGGCCCTCTTGAATGGTTACTTTGTCACAAAAAGATGGAAAATTAAGCCTTTTCGATCACATGATTATTTTAGTTCCGAACATCTTCATCTTTATTTCTATTTCTATTTTGACTCATTTAGTAACTGTAGTTTCAAAAACTAGTATAATATTGACCGTCTGATAAACTGATATTGAATAATTTAACCAAATTTAATTTTGCAACAATTATTTACTGTATACTTATTTTTGGTGGGCACTGTATATACTATAGAGTCATTAATACTCCGCTGGCACCAATGTGGGAACCCATGGCATGATAGGCCGTTGCTATTACAATTACAGCGTATAAACCTAATCACTGTATGCCTTATTGTGATACTATACAATTCAGGTTGTATGACTTCTTGCGAGCAGAATCATCTGTTATTACTGGTCACTGCATGACTTATTGGGAGACTATACATTTCAACTTGTATGACTTATTGCGAGCAGAAACATCTGTAATTACCGGTCACTGTATGGCTTATTGGGAGACTATAGAAATCAACGTGCATGACTTATTGCGATAGCCAGAAGTTGCTGAGTGAGATGCAATGTCACCTTTGTAAGTGTGGTACCCTAGTTAATTGCTGAGTGAGATAAACAATTAGAGGTGGCCTCGTGTGTAAGTGGGGTAAACATCAGTAAAATAATTACCTTTAAAAAGTTGCTGAGGTAGACACACAGCAAAGGTGGTCACTTCTGTAAGCGGGACACCCTAGTTAATTGATTACCTTAACACAAATGCTGAGTGAGATACACAATTAGAGGTGTTCACGTGTGTAAGTGGGTCAACATCAGTTAAATAATGAACTTTAAAAAGTTGCAGAGGGAGCAATACTGTGTCAGAGACGGTGAAATCAGTAAGTGGGTCATTCTTTGTTAATTGATGAAATACAACGCTTTGTGTTACAAGAATGTACTGTCATGCATATAGTGTACAACTTTCGATTGACTCTCCAATCTAGATTCTTACCAGAGCAAAACATTTACTGTCGATTCCATCAACTGATAACAATGAAATCCTAACACAGAACTAGAATGGTTATTGATACTAAAACGCTTCTCTCTCACAAAGGGTCCATACCTCTGGTAAAACACACATCTAACATTCCTACCGATATGCACCACTAGGATTGGTACGACGTATTCATGTGAGGTTCCATTGAAATACGACCCACAGTCGAGGAGACATACTTAGTAGCACGGACAAAATCCGTGGCATCCATCCATCCCGGCACCAAGAGAGAAGTTTAGCACATTTAGTCAATTATCACCTTCCTACGGTACATGGGAGACATAATTACACCTCACCGCAATTTAAAGCCATATTTGTATTAAATTTCACTGATCTTTTCTTGCACAATTATACGGCGGTCATTGTCCATGTGTGTGTACTGTTCGAATTTCTATTTTAATAGCATTAAATTATCACCAGCATGCTATGAGGTCTTAATGTGTTGAAGACTGTTTAATACCAGGCCAGTGTCCTGACTGGACATTTATAAGCTGTTCAAACTGGGAATCAAACTTGAATTGATGCTTTTGAATGTTTGTATATATTTATGCTTGTTTTGTTAGATGACCCCATGGGAGATAAGCCCTAGGCTTAATGGGTATATCATCGGAAAATAAAGTTATTATTATTATTATTAACTGCTAGGTGATATACTGTACAAGAGTGTAACCAGCTAAGCCATCAGGATTTGCTACCAACGATGAGCCTACCGACACGAGTTGTCTTTCCATAGGAGTATGGCGTCGATGTTCCACAGGGGCTGGGGTTTCGACGCTAACCGTGGTTACCATAGTTCAACTAGATACCGCGCGAAAACTTTCAGTGGTTAAAATATTGTCGAACTATCACTAGTTTCCTGTTTCATCCACAAGTAATTGTATCATTAATAAAGAGTAAACATTTTTTGTTGTTAAATTTATAATATCTAAGATATATAAATTTTATAAAAAAAAATGTTTTTGTGTACTCTTTATTAATGATACAGTTACATGTGGTTTCATCTGGCGCCTGGAGAGACCAGACAAGCGCATATAATCGAACCAGACTAGGCTATAGTTAACGCCAAAAACCCAGCCGTAATGTATCTAAGTTCCAGAGTTCATACTAAACAAAGTTGACAAAACAAAGCTGATAACAAAAACATGTTTATATTTCATATAATCTATTCAATATTTTATATTTCATATATACAATCTATTCAGTATTTAAAACTGTTTTGAGTAGAATTTTAAAACATAACATAAATAAAATGTCTGTGTGACAGAACACCAAGCCATAAATAATTACATATGGAAATAATAATTGCACAATCGTGGAATGATAATATTACACACTTTGTTTTAAAAAAAACAATATAACAACAATAGAACCACATAAAACGTATGATGAGCAATGATCTGTTCAATAAATAAATAAATCGCCAGTTAACACAAAATGTTTAAAGGAAATTCTATATCTTGAGTCAAGTGTGTCCATGTGACACCATGTTAGAAAACATGTTCCTGGCACGAACAGCAAGCGTCACTTGCTTAATGAAATCATACAAGATTAATGATGCATCCACCTTAAATTTCTTTTTGGCCCCGACTAAGGTACGCCGACACAATCCGTTGTACACCGTCAGAGCCCAGACGTGCAGAGAGCCAAGCAGACGACTCTGTGCCTTTTTACTTGCGAGGCAAGTAAGGTATAATAGTGTGTTATCATCAAGCTCAGTCTATATCCACTGGGTTGGATAAGTTATCACGGCATTCAATGTACCTTGTACGACTGTTTGAGTCAACCAGGCGCGATACGTGCGTTGTCTCGCACAGCCTGGGTGACTCGTTGAGTAGTCAACTATTTGGGAAATAGTGCGACCATCACCTTTCATCGTCGTAGAATTTTCTCAAAGATGTTTACTTTCCTTTTCCTTTTCTTCAAAGCATTTTTGACAACACTTTGAAATATTTCTTCAACTCCATCAAGATCATGTACAGAACATTCCACAAACAGCGCAGCTCCAATTTTTTCCGCTAAAACTTCGCCGTCATGAGTGGAGACATCCTCATTGACGTTAGCACATAAGTCCGTTTGTGTGGCAACTAGTATGATTGGTTTACTTTTTGAAAAGTAATTCCTAATTTCTGGCATCCAAAAGTCAGTAATGTTGTTGTAGGAATTCCTGTCAACAGCAGAGTAGCATACGATGACCACGTCACTTTGAGCATAAGTGAACACGCGCAAGCCTTCGTAATCTTGTTGCCCAGCGGTATCGAACACGCTTACTGTGTATTTTTCTCCAGCAAATGCAACATGACCTGAAGAAATAAATATAAACAAATATAAGAAAAATGCTTAAACAATATAATATACGCAATTATTTTGTATAAAGCCGAAGTTGATTTATAATTCTTAATAATTTACAGTCATAAACAATGTGGCGGTAGTATATTATACATTTATATATAATTTAAGTTTATATACTGAATTTTTATCTCGAGTGTATTTATCAAAGTAGCACAGCTTATTTCAACAAAACGAATTACAAAAATGTGGACATTCTTAGTGTTGACAGCGGAATGAGAAAATCAAATAATATTTACCTGCAAAATTGTCAAATACTGTCGCCACATACGACTCAGAGTGTTTGTTGTGAACAAATCTCCTTACAAGTGATGTTTTCCCAACAAGCCCGTCACCCACAATCGAACACTTAACAATACTAGTTTCAGTCGATTTCACCATCATTGTGTTTTATATCAAATCCAAATAACTACTAGTAAATAGAACAGATTCAGTAACTCTTTGAAAACGATATTCAAGTAATAGTGGTTAGCCGTAGTTACAGAGCGTTCTTATTCGTATTATAAACTCATCGAACGTGTATTCCAGCTTTTATACCCTACCTAAATCAATCAACCAATGGAAACCAAGCAAATATCTCTCTGTCATTTGAGTTTACTGAGAGCATTGGCTGTTATCGCTTGTCGATACTTTATTCAGTGGTATGTTTGTAAGTGGTTGTAAAACTGATTGTATATAAGTGCATACAATGGTGTAGGCTTATGAATATAATTGAAGAATGTATACTGCGATTACCTTCGTGAGATAATTTCATAAAATAATGACCAAAAGCGGACAAACGAAGTAAGAACGGAACGCGCCAAATGTACAGTCAGACAACTAAATTGATTTACCCAGGAATTTTTTAAAACTTGTCTTTTTACTAGAAAAATTTCATTTGGGATTTGAGGTCAATATGAGCACACGTAAAAATTAAGAGTACAATAGTCAACCAATTGATTAACCCAGGATTTTTAAAAAATCATATTTTTACTAGAACAATTTCCTTTGTGATTTGAGGTCAATATGAGCACATGTAAAAAGTAAGAGTACAGTTTCATTTCTTATGGTAACAGTTTAAGCCAGACGGCTTATCAGTTTTTTTTGGTGAAAACTGTCAATTAAAGCCCACCCTTAGGAAAATTGTGCAAAACCATAAAACATACTGAATGAATATTTCTAAACATTGTCATAGCCTTTTTGCAATATTCGGAAAAAGTTCATTAAAAAATAATAATGCCTTCTAGCTACTTCCATAAGGGCATTACAACGATCGAGTCATTCAACCAGTTCAGGTTAACTTTTTTCACATTTCAGGGTACCTCAAAATCATGATTGTTTGTTTTTATTTCTGCATAGTGGAAAGTGAAGTAAAAATTAATCGGAACTGATGATTAACCGGAACTGGTTGACAATCTGTATTATGTACGTTTTTTTGATTTTTTTAAAATTTTTATGATATCTAAAATCGTATCGTCGACCAAATGGTTTCCGTTCAATAACTCAAAAACGCTTTGCCCTAGGATCTTCAAACTTTACATGAAGGCTGGTCATCAATATATAGTAATTTTGAGGTCAGTAAGTCAAAGGTCAAAGTCACTGTGAACTTTACCATGTCTGGCTATTAGGATGCCAATATTGTTTTATAAACATCTCTTGTTACTAGTTTGCATATCAACATGGCCCATGTTTTTGTTCCACTTGCAAATAGCGACTTCGTGACTGCATAAGCATTTGTGATAAATAGGTAAAGCTGCGGGTTGTGTTAGTATGTGAAATACTAAACATGCATTTATATTCACTTATAATGTAAATGTCATTTTGACTTGTTAATATAATGTATAGTTCGCCGGAGATAACACGTCTAGCCTTTGTTTACAAATAAAACTTAAAATTAAATACATTTTCTAAAATATATTCATTTTTGTTCAATCGTGTGTATATACACTTTTAACCGGATATACTCTTTAAATCTACACTGATAACTGACGGCCAATCGACCGTGCAGTGTTTATAACTTGCTTTGTTTGTTTATTGATAAGGCTAGAGTTATCCTCGGCGAACTATAACGCGATAAAATGCTGTACAAAAACAAACACAAATTGCCTATATTTTTGTTATGGATTAAAATCTAGGACCGTAACATTTGCCTATGAAAGCATTCAAACATTTGGCACAACATATAAGGTTTGCATGCTCCTGAATATTCAGAAACTATAAATATAGCGGATTTTGTGTTTGTTTTTGTATTGCAATTTATCGCGATGAAGTTATATATATATATAACTCTAGCCTTATCTCCGGCTATATAGTTCAGTTAGGGTAAAAATTCAGTGACGCAGCGGTCGAGTCCACTATAACGGGGTAAAACCAATTATAACGGCTTATACTACAGTATATTACATACAAACAACTATACTTTCACTGCTAAAGTAATATACTATACTATATTCGCTCTACCTGTACTCATAAACTGCAACGTCACTGTCACAATATCCTAACTGGATGATATATTTTTAACTTTGGTAATCCAAATACGGACTCGTCTTCTGAAAAGGAGAGGCATGCTTTCATGTTGGGTAACAATCACACATGTTAACATCAACGTGCTTATTTAGTATACCTCTAATCGGACAAGTACACAGTTAAAAGTACACAATGTGCATAACCTAGAAGTTTACTTATATAAATTATATCATCATCCCATTACAAAAACATCCACATTGACACACTGACATACTGACTCGGTCTAACTTTTTATACTCACACATTGATATTGGGGGTATGCATCGAACGGTTTGAACTTGAAGTGCGTATACGTGACTGTCATCATGCGACCAGCGTAAGATTCCTCTACGTATTGTATATGGAGTATTCATATGATGAGGGAACCAGTACTTCAGAAAGATTCCTCTACGACAACACCACAAGCTGTGGGCGGCGTAGGGACAAATGCTGTTTTTCAAGCACTAATACATGAGAAAGACAGAATCAGTGCCATGGTAGTAGCGTATGTTACTGTGATTATGCCGTGTAGCCATTGTTAACTCGACTGGGGGATCATGTTAGGCGATCAGTTCTTGAATTAATTTCGTAAGTGTTTTAAAAGTTTGTGAAAATAATTACTGATCATAAATGAAGATGAAAAAAATAATTGTCCAATAAAGCCCAAAGACACTATATAGGTCTTAACTTCTTTGAGTTTCTCCTTATTTTTTGATAAAAAACAAAAAAGGAAAATAGAATATCAAATTGAAAGTTCAAAGTGGGGCAGACTGGGGAAGTTACACGTGCGCTCTTTAGGAGTCGTATTTTCGCCTTTTCGCAAGTTTCCGCTTTCATGGCTTTGTCGTGGCGAAAACGGCAAAATACGACATGACGCAAATCAGACAACATATACCGAATGTAGTTAAAATCATACGTTGTCGCTTGCACGAAGTTCAAGTTTAAGGGAGCTTAGCATATGTGATACGATAGGTGTTCTTTGGTGATCAGCTTTGATCCATCTGGCTGCCCGCCTTTGGACAGCCTCAATTTGACCAATCTGGCTTTGGGTATGTGGGGACCACACCTCGGCAGCGTATTCCAGCTGAGGTCTGACTAGAGTCTGGTAAACGAGGGACTTAATGGGCTCGGACTTGACCTTTATGTCTCTGCGAAGAAAAGCCAGGATTTGGTTCGCAGTTTTAGTTGACCTATTGATATGCTCAACACAAGATAAGTTATTTTAGATAAGATAATTTTTTAGATAAATGTAGGCGATAATTTCATGTCTTTGTTGTGTTGTGATATTATGGTATAAATATATTTGCATTTTGATGAACCTGATTCTTAGTTTAAAATATCACTCATTGTAACCACAGGTAACTGTATCATTGATTAAGAGTAAAAAAAAAATTTTTTTTGTTAAATTTATTAATCTTATACACTATAAGATTAATAAATTGAACAAAAAAAAATATTTTTTTTACTCTTGATCTATGATACAGTTACCTGTGGTTGTAACAGCTTGATTACAAATCGGGCTCAAGTATCCCTTCTTTGTCTAAACAGTAGGATCCTGTTTTATCAAAGCACTTTTTGATAATTCTTTAACAACTACAAATTACGATAAATGAATATGTAATATTAATAATGAATCAGTTAATGAACTCTAACAATCAATATCTCTCCCCAGTTTGCAGTTGTCAAAAAGCTATCAAGAGTCTAAATGTGAACGTAAGTTTACGATTTTCGTAAGTGTTTTGATAAAACAGTCCCCAGCTGTAGTTTAATAAATACATGCATATTGTTTTACTATTGCCAAAAATCGTTATTTTTCAACTGGCACAATCGGCCTTAATTTAGCGCGATTTCTCAATTCAAGTTATATTTAAAACTCAAATATGTTACCACGGCTACTCCTGACTATAATACTACTAATTCATATTTTGTAATGTTTCATTGACCGTGGGAAAGCAAGAAGTATGACAGGAAAACACACTCAGTATGTGTATATATTGTTATCTTATCTTTACAAAATGGGAAAAAGCCGTACTTATGAAACATATAAATAGCTTACTAATTATTGGTGTCCTATATTTGATTTATCCTAAGTTGTTAGTAGATGACATATTTGTTCATGCTAATGAGTTATATATAACCACAATTTCACGCCTTAAAATATTATGTGCAACATCGATGGTGTGATGGTGAAACAACGATGATACGATAGTAAAACCACGATCATACTTCGCGTTTTCAGCATCTATCTTGCCATCATACCACCGCGATAAAGGGAGAGAAAAAAGTTAGGTTTGTCCAAACGGAACACCGGAATATTCTGATAATTTTAGCTGTTCTTTTAAAATTGTTACCCAAATTTCCTGCTGCCTAATACCTGAGTCACACAATCACCTGGTACCGTGTTCACAAAACGGCTTAAGCCTGATTCGGGTTCAAATATTGGATCAAATTGAAGATCAAGATCAGAGTTGGTGTTCACAAAGAATCAAACTCCAACTTGAGCCGAAAATCGGGATCAACTTGATCTTGCTAGATTCTGATCCTGCTAAAGAGGAGGATCAGAATTTATCTCCATCCCATAATCCACTGTAAACATGGCTGAAATAAACAAACATGGAACCTATATTAGCCATATTCTTTAAGATATACGTCAATTTTGATACCAAATGGACTCCATACCGATGTGAATTGGATCATGGATGATGGGCCCATTTTATCAACACTACACTTATATTTAAGGATTTCACACGAACTTCTAACGAACGTAAAAGTAAGCTTTTTATCAACATTTTCATACGAACGTATTTTTTATTGTGAACCGACTTCGTGGTTGATGTTTCTGTTATACTGAACCGGCGGACGCCGGTGAATATTGAGCTTTACATGGGAAACATTTTATTTAAAGAATCAATGGTTATTCGGAAAGTACTAGGGTAATACACCCGGATTCCTTGCATCACATACAATTTCTGTGTCTTCCCTCAAAGCCGGGGGTCATTGACCAATCAGGAAAAAACCGGATGACCACGCTAGTTCCAGCTCCGTCGGACACACACTTTCCTCTTATTTAAAGTTAAAATACTACCAATACAGTTGATAAAGCACACACAAAGCCATCCACCCACACATCACACACACGCACAGCCACACATGCCAACACCATCCGTACAATCAAGGATCGAACCTGGAAAACTGGTTAAGGCAGTTAGTCGCCGTATGTGAAATTTTGAATGTTCAACGCGATACTGTTTAAATAGATAGAGTAGAAATTGGGACAATTATTTCGCGAACAAAACTCGATATTAACCACATTTAGTACAATTCAAAAGACACCGTACATTGAATTATGATTTTACAAAGAAAACAGCGTGCTGATATATTATTTCCCTCGCATGCAATTTGTCTCTATAATTTGTCCATAACAGACGCTATGACGATGACAAGGCTTGTTTGTTTACAATTCCAATGCGGACATTCACTTGTTCTAAGTGTTCGTATTTTAACAAATATAAAATTCAAGGGCATATCCACACAGACTCTTTCTAAAACAACACGCATTTGAACAACACGCATGTGAATGACCTTTGTAATTTACCAGGGAACTTCCGGACTTTTCTTCCATGTGAAATCTTAGTCTAAATTACATTGCGGTTGTGTCTGGTGTGGGAATTGATTCAATGAATGGAAATTAGAACATTTCTGCTGCTACGGATTTAGTTTATGTCTGCTCTGTTTGTTCAAAGCTTCTAAATTCATTCCAATGCATATATCCTATATTTCCCAAGGAAGGGGTCCGACAGGGGGGGATCAACATGTTATTTTACCTGAAGGGTTGTCCTGACAAGACCCTAACAAACTCGTGTAATATATAAGATAACCACATGTTTTCCAAATATCCAGGGTGGCTCAGACGTCCGCCCCAATGTATCCACACAAACATCAACCTTCTAACAAAACCTCCTTTGAAAAATTCAAGATTGAGCCTCGGCAGCTCAATGGTTAGGTGCTTGTCGTCTAATATGGCGACCTAGGTTCAAATACGGATGGAAGGCACTCATATGCCTGCCATATTTCAGCAGAATGCTGACTAGAAAATAAAGGCTATCCTCGGTTCGGCAACAAAGCTTTGTTTTGTATGACACTGTATGATCAGTAAACTCCTCATGCTTATGGCAGTCTGGACAACGTGATACTAATTATACGTTTCTTGCTGTTACTGCTGTACTGGTAGAAATCATAACAACATTTTCACAAGTTCACTTAACATACTCTTGTAGCACGACATTCGTATTGTCCAATTTTTGTTCTTAACAACATTTGACAACATTGAATTGACGAATATTCGACGAAAATCATATTTTCCATATCATATTCTGTTGGTCGTATCAAGTGAAATTTTCAGATGAGGTCGCATGTTTCATTGTATGGTTGTATTTCTCTAGACCTCTAATATTCCTTCAATAACAATAATAAAACAAAAATTACAACCATATGAGCAAGGACGAATTGTCCGATAAGTCAAGGTCTAAACGTGTATTACCAATGTAGAAAGAGCGACAGTAATGAAAACTATAGTGGTTTATTGTCAAACCATATGATGGAGGACGTATCAGGCTTTAAAGACCAGTTCAGTGCAACCTTTTGTTCCTCTTAAAATGTCCAACCGAGTATTGAACAAGGATCGATTTGGAAAGAAACGAGTGTTATTTTCTACTGGGGCCAATTGCATTAAATTGTTGTTCATATTTAAATTGTTGTTTATATATTTGTTGTTTATTTAATATTTTTATAATCCAAGAGTTCAAGCTCAGAACATTTAACATGGAATTCTTGAATATCCGTGCTTATCCGTTATCTAATCAGAGTTGTTACTTTTTCTTACGGCACAATAACGGAGACACACGAGGATTAATTAGCGCCAGGTCAAATGTTCTGTTTTATATTGGATGTCATTGTTTAATAATCACACAACCGCCACTAAACAACTGTCATTTTCATGGTAGGGTATGGCCTTGTACCATTATTTATCCAATCATGTTTATTTGTATTACCTTCATGTATATAAAATCAATAAAAATATTCATGCTACAAGAAGAGCAAAACCGGGCCTCGAGTTCTTCTTATTCGGACAAAGTTCGCACTTGATACCGTTCGTACATAATGAGTTCAAGGCACAATTATCATAACGTCGAAATTTCTTGATACCGCGTAACAACAGTTTACTGCCTACAATACCTAAGTGAAGAGCTATTGTTCAATCAACGAAAACGAACTTGCCAAAAACCCATGGCAGATATTTGTACTTAAAGCACCGCAACTTAATTAAACAATCGGACGAAAATAAACACAGGTGCGTACAAATACTCTACAGGCGTAAAACAGATTGAATGTAAATTATGCCACTGAGGTATGTTATATATCTTGTTTACTTGTACCGGTAATTTGTACAAATGCTCTGAAATTATTGCATTGTTATATAGTGATTGTCTTTTTAGCAAAATTGTTGTTGTGTACCACCTAAGGCCTAAAATAAAATAATTTTTGATACCCCTGCTACCTTCCCGCCAAACTGGTCCCGACTTTTAGCACGACTTTTCGTTGAAAAAGAACTATTGGTACGGCAAGGACGTCTGCGTGGGTGTCTACCCCTGCGAAGGCGTAACTATTAAAGGTATTCACTTCAAACTTAGAATACTTGTTCATTATCATCACAACAAAGAAGATAACCCTGTGATCTGTGTCTTATAATTTAGAAATGTTGGTAATGTTTGTCGTAAAATTATATTTTTTCCATAACTATCTAATATATCAATACCTTGAAACATGAGATAGACGATGACACCATTGTATAAACAAGAGGAGGTAATTCTGGAATTTGTTTTTACAAAGTTATTGCCCCTGACCACTTAGATTTTTTGCTTTTTATCAAGTTTCTCAATATCTTCTAAAAGAGCTATAGACTTGTAACTTAATTGTATACTTGATTAAAGTTATAGCACAGATAATTTGACATGATCCTGACCTTTATACATGAATATATTACAAGGTATTTGCGATGAATATATAAATTTCCGCGAGAAAACCGTGCAATATCGGTTCTTTAGGTTTATTTTCGTATTACTCCTCGAGCGTCTTAGTGATACTCCCCGCTTATGAAAACATACAGCCGTGGTATAAATATAGACAATATATCAGCTGTTAAATTATGCTAATTTAAAGGTCGAGGGTCGTGTCAAATTCTCTGGATTATACTGAGAGCAAGGCAGGGTATTACAGGGCAGGGCAGATCATGTCAGGGCAGGGGGTGTGGATCCCTCTGGATCAGCGCATATAGTATATGACTATATATACTCGTATATATATAAATATAAATATATATATAGTTTATAATTAAAGTATAATACCATTGAATACTTAAGTGGATTCATTAAAATTGGCAGCTTAAGACGTACAGAGTGTTTCCTGGTGTAATACTTTGCAAAGATGTTTTTATGAAGACACTATCATTACATCTTCATCTATGACGAAACTTCTGAAAGTTGGGTATGAACGGAATTGTCAAAATTCCTGCTACACGCAACCTGGCGGAAAGATTTGGCACGTAATTTGAAATGAAGCGAATTGTAAGGGATTATTACATAACGCCTCTCTACAGTCTCGTGCCAATTATACTGTAACTCTTCACGATTCCTTTATTTTTTTGCATGTTTTAGCAGTATACGCACCCTGTCTATCACTTTTGCATTGGTATTCGCCAACAAGTTTGATATTCGCCAACAAGTAGGCAGAGAAAAGCACGTATAAATCATTCTTCGTTCGCGATTGATAATGAAAGCATATTGTATGTTCGGACTCCGTGAACTACTGGTACAAACTGTCCGTGACGCAAACCTATTTTATCTAAACTTCATTTGTTGAAAGAAAATAAACTTTACTGACTGATTGAATTATTGTATTTGTACGTCTGTGATCTGTGTGTGGTTGTTTGGTGTATATACCTGGATATGTAGATCTAAAGTTGTCAAGGACTGTGAACTAGGTTAGGGGATCTATGTTACTTGAATGAGTCGATGTAGGTTAAATGGCTTTTGTTTTTAAAGGAAAACAATTCGTTTCAAATCGATCGGTTACTTCGGCGATTTGGCACTTACTCGCTTTGGAATATACGGCATTGTTTCCAACGTATATCTAAAATACCGGTAGACATTTGCACATTTCAGCTTTCGGTTTCTTTTCGTTTGATAAAGTCCCACGTCACTTGATGTGTCGTATGCTATTATGTGGGCATCGCATTTGGTCCAAAATGTTACTTTTTTGTACTAGAAGTTAGCACATAACTATGTACTTGTTGATTAGCATAATGAAGTCAAAGAAAATTGGTCTGACCCTCTGACCGCAATACCTGACCGAGAAAGGTCTTTTTAAAAATGGCAATATTTACAAGTTTCTGAAGCACTGACCATATATGCATTGACCGGTATTATTATGACGTACAATATGTCGGTGGGTAATAATAACATTTGTATAAGCTACACTCTCTCCTACCTTTATCGTTTCTTACATTGAATCATGTGAAATGAATTCAAATGTATAAACAAATAACAAGGTTAACTTCACTGAACGTACGTCAAAACATTCTCGGATGAGGTCTGGTACTCTTCACTCTGCACAAACACCATTCTTTCCATTCTTAACCCAGTGCTAGCAATATCTCTGGAAACATTTATTTACCGATAATCACCTGTGTATATATGTGCTTATAGTACACCTCGTTACCCACCCTTTCTGTCTGTCTGTCTCGCTCACAGATATTTCTCAGTCCATTAAAGCCTTGGCCCAACTGAGTATTTTTTGCCTAGGTGATGCACTCACGACGGAAATTAATGAGCTATCAGGACATCGCGAACAGGTTCATCGTGGTCTAGGGGAAGCTTCGGGGATTTCAAGAGACAGTTTGTGATATCGGAAGGAATTGTGATGAATCGGTGGTATCTGAAGAAATCGGAAGAACATCGCCGATGTGAAATTCCCCAGTGGGACCTAGGCTTAAGGAATATACTTGACAAACCGATCAGTTTGTATAAAGAGGTTAGATGGTAGGTGCGCCGTGGAAACAAACTGAAGGTTGCGAGTTCGATCTGGGATGGCGACACAATGTCATAGTGATTTTTCGTGGGCATTTTGAAGGTCGTGGATTCATGTTGGTTAAATGAAATTTCGTGGGATCCTAAGTTTGTTGATTACAAAATATTCGGGAAGTCGATTAATGGTGGGGATTAGATGTCTTGTTCCACTTCAACCATAAAATAAAAATAAATTTAACCCCTCCTCTCGAAAAATAATGTTTTAACAGAAATTATTTACGGATATTACTGCAATAGCTTCAATGTATAAAGGCTGCACCAGCACTGAGTGCGAGCTGTAATCTCCTCTAATACTGTTTAAATAAAAGAGCAATTATTGCAATTTTTAAAATTGTTTTCGTCGTTTATAGATGGCATATTTGCATGTACGATAATATATGAGCGACGTCACACAAAAAGCTCCGAATAGGGACTATACAAAAACAGCTGTAACTTCCTTAAAACTCAAGATATTAACATAATTTCTTTTGCAATTTGCTAATTTAACATTATCCTGTAATAGATCTACTATGCTATGGAAAATCTTAAAGTCAACATTTTTGTTAAAATATCAGGTTTTTCTGGAGAATTGCTCATATATTATTTGCTTTCAATGGATTATGGAGTTTTTTCAGTGAAAATAACAATGAAAATAACAGTGAAATTACCACTTTGTTATTTTCACTGTTTTGAAGCTGGTTCCAGTATCATGCAGAAAAAGAAACGTAACGTCAACGTCGCCGGGCTTTAAAATATGCGTTACGTCAACATGACGTCATAATACTCACGTCGTGACGTTCCGATTTCGACGTGATATTTTCCAATTAAGTCAATAACGGAACATTTTAAGAGAAATTGAGGCATATAATAAACAGAAAATTTGTTGATTTTTGGTGTAAGATCAATTTTATTTCACTCGTGATTTTCTGTGATCACTCGGTGAAATAAAATCGATCTTACACCAAAATCAACAAATATCCTCTATTTATATATGGTCATATTCGCGATCATTGTTAAAATGTCTCCAGGTACATAGCGTACATTTTGAAATTATATAACCTGAAAAACCCACACAAAATATAATCATGGTTTGGTTCATATGAAACCATATTAATTGAAATATTTGCCCCATTACCAATAACCGTCTAATATCGCCAGTTGTTGCCAAGTTACTTTTTTATGTTGTTTACTCGAGTTGTGTTTCCGGCAATTCAGTATTCGGCATTAACACTATATAGGGAAATGAGTCTTTGTTAAACGAGTAGAAAATATTCCAGTACATGAAAGAGGCCCTCAGTAACCCATACATGAAAGAGGCTCTCATAGGTAACCCATACATGAAAGAGGCCCTCAGTAACCCATACATGAAAGAGGCCCTCAGTAACCCATACATGAAAGAGGCTCACAGTAACCCATACATGGAAGAGGCCCTCAGTAACCCATCAATGAAAAAGGTTCTCAGTAACCCATACATGAAAGAGGCTCTCAGTAACTCATAGATGAAAGAGGCCCTCAGATACCTATACATGAAAGATGCCCTCAGTAACCCATACATGAAAGAGGCTCTCAGTAACCCATACATGAAAGAGGCCCTCAGTAACCCATACATGAAAGAGGCCCTCAGTTACCTATCGTGAAAGAGGCCCTCAGTAACCCATACATGAAAGAGGCCCTCAGTAACCCATACATGAAAGAGGACCCTAGTAACCCATAGATAAAAGAGGCTCACAGTAACCCATACATGAAAGAGGCTCTCAGTAACTCATAGATGAAAGAGGTCCACAGTAACCCATACATGAAAGAGGCTCTCAGTAACCCATACATGAAAGAGGACCTTAGTAACCCATAGATGAAAGAGGTCCACAGTAACCCATACATGAAAGAGGCTCTCAGTAACCCATACATGAAAAAGGTTCTCAGTAACCCATACATGAAAGAGGCCCCCAGTAACTCATACACAAAAGAGGCCCTCAGATACCTATACATGAAAGATGCCCTCAGTAACCCATACATGAAAGAGGCTCTCAGTAACCCATACATGAAAGAGGCCCTCAGTAACACATACATGAAAGAGGCCCTCAGTTACCCATCGTGAAAGAGGCCCTCAGTAACCCATACATGAAAGAGGCCCTCAGTAACCCATACATGAAAGAGGACCTTAGTAACCCATAGATAAAAGAGGCTCACAGTAACCCATACATGAAAGAGGCTCTCAGTAACTCATAGATGAAAGAGGCCCACAGTAACCCATACATGAAAGAGGCCCTCAGTAACCTATACATGAAAGAGGCCCTCAGTAACCCATACATGAAAGAGGCTCTCAGTAACCCATACATGAAAGAGGCTCTCAGTAACCCATACATGAAAGAGGCTCTCCGTAACCCATACATGAAAGAGGCCCTCAGTAACCCATACATGAAAGAGGCCCTCAGTAACACATACATGAAAGAGGCTCACAGTAACCCATACATGAAAGAGGCCCTCAGTAAACAATACATGAAAGAGGCTCTCAGTAACCTATTCTTAAAAGAGTCTCTCGGAAAACAATACATGAAAGAGGCTTACAGTAATCCATACATGAAAAAGGCCCACAGTAACCCATACAGGAAAGAGGCCCTCAGTAACCCATACATGGAAGAGGCCCACAGTAACCCATATATGAAAGAGGCTCTCAGTAACTCATAGATGAAAGAGGCCCTCAGTAACACATACATGAAAGAGGCCCTCAGTAACCCATATATGAAAGAGGCCCTCAGTAACCCATACATGAAAGAGGCTCACAGTAACCAATACATGAAAGAGGCCCTCAGTAACCCATACATGAAAGAGGTTCTCAGTAACACATACATGAAAGAGGCCCACAGTAACCCATATATGAAAGAGGCCCTCAGTAACTCATACATGAAAGAGGCTCACAGGAACCAATACATGAAAGAGGCCCTTAGTAACCCATAAATGAAAGAGGCCCTCAGTAACCCATACATGAAAGAGGCTCACAGTAACCAATACATGAAAGAGGCCCTCAGTAACCCATACATGAAAGAGGCTCACAGTAACCAATACATGAAAGAGGCCCTCAGTAACCCATACATGAAAGAGGCCCTCAGTAACCCATACATGAAAGAGGCCCTCAGTAACCCATACATGAAAGAGGCTCTCAGTAACACATACATGAAAGAGGCCCTCAGTACCCCATACATGAAAGAGGCTTACAGTAACCAATACATGAAAGAGGCCCTCAGTAACCCATATATGAAAGAGGCTTACAGTAACCAATACATGAAAGAGGCCCTCAGTAACCCATACATGAAAGAGGTTCTCAGTAACCCATACATGAAAGAGGTTTTCAGTAACCCATACTTGAAAGAGGCTCTCAGTAACCTATTCTTAAAAGAGGCTCTCAGTAACCGATACATGAACGAGGTTCTCAGTAACCCTTACATGAAAGAGGTTCTCAGTAACCCATACTTGAAAGAGGCTCTCAGTAACACATACATAAAAGAGGCTCTCAGTAACCCATACATGAAAGAGGTTCTCAGTAACCCATACTTGAAAGAGGCTCTCAGTAACCTATTCTTAAAAGAGGCTCTCAGTAACCGATACATGAAAGAGGTTCTCAGTAACCCTTACATGAAAGAGGTTCTCGGTAACCCATACTTGAAAGAGGCTCTCAGTAACACATACATGAAAGAGGCTCTCAGTAACCCATACATGAAAGAGGCTCACAGTAACCCATACTTGAAAGAGGCTATCAGTAACCCATACATGGAAGAGGCTCCCAGTAACCCATACATGAAAGAGGTACTCAGTAACCCATACATGAAAGAGGACCTTAGTAACCCATAGATAAAAGAGGCTCACAGTAACCCATACATGAAAGAGGCTCTCAGTAACTCATAGATAAAAGAGGCTCTCAGTAACACATACATAAAAGAGGCTCTCAGTAACCTATACATGAAAGAGGCTATAAATAACCCATACTTGAATGAGGCTCTCAGTAACCCATACTTTAAAGAGGCAGTCAGTAACACATACTAGCAGGAGGCTCTCAGTTACCCAATAATGAAAGAGGCCCTCAGTAACCAATACATGAAAGAGGTTCTCAGTAACCCATACTAGATACCGGCTCTCAGTAACCCATACTTGAAAGAGGCTCTCAGTAACATATACTAGAAAGAGACTCACAGCAAACCATACATGAAAGAGGCTCAGAGTAACCCGTACATGAAAGAGGCCCTCAGTAACCCATACATAAAAGAGGCCCTCAGTAACCCATACATGAAAGAGGCTCTCAGTAACCAATACATGAAAGAGGCTCTCAGTAACCAATACATGAAAGAGGCCCTCAGTAACCCATACATGTAAGAGGCCCTCAGTAACCCATACATGAAAGAGGCCCTCAGTAACCCATACATGAAAGAGGCCCTCAGTAACACATACATGAAAGAGGCTCACAGTAACCCATACATGAAAGAGGCCCTCAGTAAACAATACATGAAAGAGGTTCTCAGTAACCTATTCTTAAAAGAGTCTCTCGGTAACCAATACATGAAAGAGGCTCACAGTAACCCATACATGAAAGAGGCCCCCAGTAACCAATACATGGAAGAGGCCCACAGTAACCCATATATGAAAGAGGCTCTCAGTAACTCATAGATGAAAGAGGCTCTCAGTAACCCATACATGAAAGATGCCCAGAGTAACCCACACATGAAAGAGGCCCTCAGTAACCCATACATGAAAGAGGCCCTCAGTATCCCATACATGAAAGAGGCTCTCAGTAACCCATACATGAAAGAGGCTCTTAGTAACCCATACATGATAGAGGCTCTCAGTAACCCATACATGAAAGAGGCTCTTAGTAACCCATACTTGATAGAGGCTCTCAGTAACTTATACATGAAAGAGGCCCTCAGTAACCCATACATGAAAGAGGCTCACAGTAACAAATACATGAAAGAGGCCCTCAGTAAACAATACATGAAAGAGGCTCTCAGTAACCTATTCTTAAAAGAGTCTCTCGGTAACCAATACATGAAAGAGGCTCACAGTAACCCATACATGAAAGAGGCCCCCAGTAACCAATACATGGAAGAGGCCCACAGTAACCCATATATGAAAGAGGCTCTCAGTAACGCATAGATGAAAGAGGCTCTCAGTAACCCATACATGAAAGAGGCCCCCAGTAACCAATACATGGAAGAGGCCCACAGTAACCCATATATGAAAGAGGCTCTCAGTAACGCATAGATGAAAGAGGCTCTCAGTAACCCATACATGAAAGATGCCCTCAGTAACCCACACATGAAAGAGGCCCTCAGTAACCCATACATGAAAGAGGACCTCAGTTAACCATACATGAAAGAGGTCCTCAGTAACCCATACATGAAAGAGGACCTTAGTAACCCATCGATAAAAGAGGCTCACAGTAACCCATACATGAAAGAGGCTCTCAGTAACTCATAGATGAAAGAGGCTCTCAGTAACCCATACATGAAAGAGGCCCTCAGTAACCCATACATGAAAGAGGCCCTCAGTAACCCATACATGGAAGAGGCCCTCAGTAACCAATTCATGAAAGAGGCCCTCAGTAACTGACAGAGGCCCTCAGTACCCCATACATGAAAGAGGCTCACAGTAACCCATACATGAAAAAGGCCCTCAGTAACCCGTACATGAAAGAGGCCCTCAGTAACCTATTCATGAAAGAGGCCCTCAGTAACCCATACATGAAAGAGGCCCTCAGTAACCTATTCATGAAAGAGGCCCTCAGTAACCCATACATGAAAGAGGCCCTCAGTAACCCATACATGAAAGAGGCCTTCAGTACCCCATACATGAAAGAGGCCCTCAGTAACCCATACATGAAAGAGGTTCACAGTAACCCATACATGAAAGAGGCTCTCAGTAAAGTAACCCATACATGAAAGAGGCCCTCAGTTACCCATACATGAAAGAGGCCCTCAGTAACCCATACATGAAAGAGGTTCACAGTAATCCATACATGAAAGAGGCTCTCAGTAACCCATACATGAAAAATGCCCACAGTAACACATACATGAAAGAGGCCCTCAGTAACCCATATATGAAAGAGGCCCTCAGTAACCCATACATGAAAGAGGCTCACAGTAACCCATACATGAAAGAGGCCCTCAGTAACTCATACATGGAAGAGGCCCACAGTAACACATACATGGAAGAGGCCCTCAGTAACCCATACATGAAAGAGGCTCTCAGTAACTCATACATGAAAGAGGCCCACAGTAACCCATACATGAAAGAGGCCCTCAGTAACCCATACATGGAAGAGGCCCTCAGTAACCCATACATGAAAGAGGCTCTCAGTAACATATACTAGAAAGAGACTCTCAGGAAACCATACATGAAAGAGGCTCTCAGTAACCCATAGATAAAAGAGACTGTCAGTAACCCATACATGAAAGAGGCTCTCAGTAACCCATAGATAAAAGAGGCTCACAGTAACCCGTTCTTGAAAGAGGCTCTCAGTAACCAATACATGAAAGCGGCTCTCAGTAACCTATACTAGAAAGAGGTTCTCAGTAACCCATTCTTGAAAGAGGATCTCAGTAACCCATTCTTGAAAGAGGCTCTCAGTTACCCGTTCTTGAAAGAGGTTCTCAGTAACCCATTCTAGAAAGAGGCTCACAGTAACCCATTCTTGAAAGAGGCTCGCAGTAACCCATTCTTGAAACAGGCTCACAGTTACCCATTCTTGAAACAGGCTCACAGTAACCCATTTTTGAAACAGGCTCACAGTAACCCATTCTTGAAAGAGGCTCACAGAAACCCATTCTTGAAAGAGGCTCACAGTAACCCATACTTGAAAGAGTCTCACAGTAACCCATACTTGAAATAGGCTCACAGTAACCCATACTTGAAAGAGGCTCACAGTAACCCATACTTGAAAGAGGCTCACAGTAACCTATACTTGAAAGAGGCTCACAGTAACCCTTTCTTGAAAGAGGCTCTCAGGGAAGACTGGATATGTCCAGTTGTGTTGCCTGCTATTCTCATGAGAAAAAACAACAGATTTAGTTAAACACCGAAAAATTTGAGTGTCTGTCAAAAACAATTGCAAGAAAATACATGTACCAGATTCAAACACCAGAAATGACTCATGGTATGCGACACGTTACACTAGAATGTAACATATCAGCACCGGTCTGTTGTTTCTATAAATGACAACACCAAAAGGGCAAGCACAGCTAGGTAATTAATATTCGTGCTATAATAATAACAACAACGCAACTGACCATAAGTGTTATTGAATAATGACCTTATGTAGTGTTATTTCAACAATGTATTCTTAGGTATCGCGTGCATTGTCAAGCACATAGGTGTACTTTTCCAGTGTACATTTGTATTTAAGTAATGATGCAGGTGCATTTGAAGCTTCTTGTCATCGCGTGTATAGAGTAGTTTTGTTTCCAGTGTCAGACAATTATTGGTCTTTATCATAATCATATCACACCAGGAAGTATCTGCAATAAATGTTTTAAAACGTGTCCGTTTACTATTTGATAGTCTATAAAGTATGTGCTCGCATGTTGTATTAGTTGATGACATGTGCGCATCGGTATTTTTGCATTCGAGGGACAGTCGTTAGTGCGCGGTCATCCGGGGCTTTCCGTGACCAATAGCATCAATACACGAGACACTACCACGGGACACAGGAATCGATATTCTATCTATAAAATAGCATAGCAGTCGATCCATTCAAAATCGCTCTATACATCTATAATACTTACAAGGAACGCAGGGCATTCATCTCCCCTAAGTGGAACCCCGTGACTGGAAGACTAAATAAAGGCTGTTTTATGTTTTAGATTTCTTCACGTATATGAATAACAAAACAAACATAGAAACATTTCACCGATCACTCGTTTTCGTGGTACGGTTATTACCTTTGGCGACGGTTTCTCGTATCAGTGGTATTTGATGCTGCTTTTGAAACATAAATACAACAGTAAACAGTGTGACTCACTGGACTAATGTATTGCGTAACATTTACGACCGGCTGGTGGGGTAAGCCGACTGGAGTTTAAATATTCGATGTTTCTATTTGGTTTAATTATTCTGCTGAAAATTTATATTTTGATGCTTAAACTTGAAACTGTATATATCTATATATTTGTTATTATGTTTGCTTGTGATTATCTATTTCAAATCGTTTTTACCCATGTCTTAATTGTGATTGTACAGCAATCTTGAACGTGTAATTAGTGATAAAAGTGCTATATTAATATAGTATAATGATAATAATAATAAAAATAATATATGTACTATAATAGTATGTACTGCTTGTCGTTTGCTTGCCATGTTTTTTTATTTTGTGTTTTGTTTATAGGATCGAGCTGTATAATTATGTTTAAGCTAAATTAATGTGTTTTGTTCTGTTCTGTACTGTTATGTTTATAAGTGAAACAACAGATGTATATATTCGTTTCTGATTAGATGAAAAATGGTATTACAGTAAACCGGGTACGAAATTTAGTATGTATTGTAAGTTAACGTTGTTAGGTACCACAATGTGCAGTAAGTGTATGAAAGGCGGGTATACTAGACAGTTATTGCATTGTAAGTTGTCTGTTCTTGTTGAACTTATTTCTATATTTGTTTGATTTCTTTCTGAGTTGCGCCAGATGCCCTTTTCCTAGGACATGCTAGTAACTGCACTCGGATAACACTCTTAAGTTAGTAAGCAATTCGCTTTTAGCTAAATATTTTTTTCTCTGTTGTAATTACATGTATGAAATTGTTTATAGTTCACTGCACCTTGTCTTCATATAAGGTAAACTTGTCTGATTGTAAACAGCAAGTACTCCAGTGGTGAGACCTACTGACTGCTGATCCGATCGTTGTGTGTTCGATCCCGCCTCCAGCCGAATAAAATAGAAATGCTTTTAAGTGTTTCCCACCTAACAACTAAAGTTACTAATAGTCTTTCGGGCGAGACTTTAAAAAACCGAGGTCCCGTGTATGATGCTTTACATCTGGTTCGTAAAAGAACCACCAGGGATGCTTCTTGAACTGGGGCATCTTCTGTATCATGCACTATCCCCCCAAGAACTAAAATGACAAATCTATCCTGGGTGCCTCGCCCGTATGGTTTACCGGTGGCGAGGATAAATAAAAGCATATAAATTGAAAATAGTGAACCGCTCACTACCGGCGAAAGTAAAAACGTCTTGGCATTTAGTTACACAGCATGTTACAATTATTGAAGATTGGTTCCGACATTTGCTTTGTTATTAAATATTGCGCAACAGACTGAAGTTCAGATGGTCAAGTATTATCGATATTTGTGTTTATTCGTCTGAGGCTTTGCACAATCGTCACTCTACTACGATTAAATCTACTTTATACACTAGGTACTCATAAAGAACATAACCATGCCAACATTTTAAGGGTATTCTATGCTCATCTGTTAAAATTACAACAAAACAAATACATAGGCACATGGTTTCGATATTTATCAAGTCCTTGCACCTTGAAGTGTCAAATACAAAGAGAATGTAGTGCAGCGGCCATGTTTAACCGCAACGGATATGATGTCACGAAAGCTGGTACCCAGTTTGTCAACAGTTGTCACACTGCGGCAAACACAAGCGTTGTATCCGTTGCGGCTATACTGGCATGGCCGCTGCACTACGCCCACTACCTCCTCTTTATAAAGGTACACCAAGTGCCTTTGAACAAATTAGCTAAACACTCGTTTTTAGAAACATAATGATAAAATTGCAGCTGAAACCTGTATATCTCTACGTCACGATATTACTCGACATCCAAATAAAGCAGTTTGCTAGTACATGTAGTGTCACTTCATAATGTGTTCTAATGATATAATTACATGTGTGTCGTAAATGACATACACAGTAACATTTACTATAATTGTATAACGAGCGTACATACGTATTTACGTAAACTGTTGCATGGAATGAACAGCAGTGATTATCGACTGGAAACACAATTGTGGTGTTATTATATATATGTACGGCATTGTACGCACAGAAACAAGCGGTCTGAACTAGCTTATATACATGTAATTACATATTGCGCGGTCATTTTACGTTGATTTTGCGGTACTAGGTAGAATGTACGTGAAGAGCATTGCTTCGTCCACGAGTGTGTAGTTTGAACTACTTTCTACCAGAAAATAAAAAGAAATAGAATTTTAAAAAACACATTTATAGAGGTTAGTTACCTTCGTCACATAGGTATGCGTAGGGTACATCACGAGCCAATTCATGCCCCGATCTCCCGAAGCATCTCAAGTAGAAATCTCACCCCGAGTCTGAATCTGAGATAAATCTAAAGTTTGAGCTCTTTAAATTTTACTGAAATAAACTCAGAATAATGTTTCTGCTTTGTGATGCCAATTTTGCGTGGTAATCAGCTAAACGACATATGACAATATACTTGAGTAGAGATTTAGCTCAGATTGAGATGTTTTGGGAGATCGGGGCCTGATAATAGTGTTTCACCAGCATACTCATAATGTTTTTGTCACACGCGTGTCAATTCTTCGCAAAAACTAGACACCACGTCAGCCACTTCGTAGACAACGGTGCCTAGCAGAGTTGATATGTGAAAATCACAAAATCTATTATGATTTTCATGAAGAGAAAGGTACTTAGGGTTCTCAATCAACTAGGGCTAGAACTGGACTTAAGTGATGACTGAATTAACGAAATGTTGCGTAGTACAGTATATGTGTAAAATATAATTCTAAAACAACATTTTTTGTATTTGCTCTTTTCAAAAGTATTATGAGACCTACTCTGAGTCGGTTGACGGTACAAGCATATACACGTCAATGGAACATGCGCATAGATGATTCGTGATGCCGGATTTATCATAGAGGAAACAAACGATATTGAGAAGGACCCCATATGTGTTTAATGTTGCTATTTTGTGCCATACGTGGTTTGTGGTGATCATTGAAATGAACAGGGACTCTATATACGCTTATTATTCGGTCCCAGAAATGAATAAAGACCTGTATTAAGTGATAATTTGTCCAAAATGATTTAATTACAATATTCAACATAGAAGACAACTTTCATAATAATTAATGAAACAAATAAGAAATTTGTGTGTTTGTATGATGTAATCAAGGTAGGATGTCAATTTTGACCAATATCTGAGTAATTAGATTTTTAAGATATTTAAATTTATATAATTTTTGTACCTCAAACGACCTTTATTTATCGACACCTTGCTAATATACGGTATTCCAGCACTTTCACCTTTAAATTAGCAGACTCGTGACTTA
This sequence comes from Spisula solida, assembly GCA_947247005.1. Taxonomy (NCBI): domain Eukaryota; kingdom Metazoa; phylum Mollusca; class Bivalvia; order Venerida; family Mactridae; genus Spisula; species Spisula solida. Next base: position 23,127,273 of record OX365945.1, on the reverse strand, counting down.
CTGTCCCCGTGGCAGTTAATTGTTACATATTTTATAGACGTTTATATGAAAGTCGTATAAGATATTCGCGATTACAACACTCTTCTCGGGTTTTTGCACATTTAAATGTAATTTTAGTCCTTGTGATATTACATGCTGTATTATGAAATGCATTGATTGCAAACTTACGAGGGTCAGGCAAGAACAACGTATAAGTTACTCCACACCTTGCGAAATATAAGGGTATTGCAGCACTATTCTTGCATTTGTTTCACCTTTAAAATCTACTTTTAGCCGACTCGCAATTAACTACCCGTCTGACAGTCATGAAATTGTTATATATATACTTATTTCTATAAATAATTTTGTGAATACATACATTGTATACTGAAACCTTCGATACCTAAATATTAGTGCAGCTCTATTCCCGGATTTTTGCGCCTTTAAAATCTAATATTAGCTCTAGTGACATTTTATAATGAAATGCATTGGTTGAAAATTTACGATGATACATCTACATGACTGTGTGGGCTATTCAAAAATAACCTAGACAAAATCAATTTGCTGGCCTATTTTGGGTGATAAATAAACATATCGTTAGCACAATGCAGCAACACCTTCATTCGTCTAAATTCTGGAGTTTCGTAAAAAATCAGACCGAATTTTTAGCAAGGACGTCGTTGTATCGATTGTATCCATAGTGATCAAAGGCGCAAGTCCCGACGTCACCGGCCCCATTTTACATAATCATCCTTTTGTAGCACAATGGATTAAACTTCAGCTGTGGTTTGCAATCTTCAACCACATACACTGACTTAACCTTAGGAAACACACTTGTAGGGAACATGATGTTTTCAGAGCTGGTTATGTCAAGGGATATCCATCATTAGGGTGCCGTTTTATCAAAGCACTTTCGGAAACCCTAAACTTACGTTCAAATTTAGATTATTTCTATTTCTATAACAGCCACAAATTGTGTTAAAGGGTAGTTCAATTTAAATTATTATTAAGTTTAACATTTTCGTACGCCGTTCGATAAAACTGTACCCCACCCCCCAAAAGAATACTAGTACATGTACCTCATTTGTCCTTCGGAGACTGTACATTGCAATGGTATGTGCATAGTGTGTAAAACATAGGGTCTATATATTCCTAGGTATTATTGAGTACACTTACGGTATGTGATGATTATATTCTCTTGTGGTTAATACCTCCTTTGGCATAGGATTCCTTTCAATTTCAATAGAGTGCATCCCATCGGTAATAAAATGTGTATACGAGGGCCTCGTACATATACTTGAAGTGATGTGTACCCAGATAGGGCCTCTGCTGCATGTACCTTGAAGTGTATTTGCAGTGATGTGTACCTCATAGGGCCCCTGATGCATGTACCTTGTGGTGGTGTGTACCTCATAGGGCCTCTGATGCATGTACCTTGTAGTGATGTGTACCTCATAGGGCCTCTGATGCATGTACCTAGTAGTGATGTTTACCTAATTAGGCCCTTGATGCATGTACCTTGTAGTAATGTGTACCTCATAGGACCTCTGATGCATGTGCCTTGTGGTGATGTTTACCTCATAGGGCCTCTGATGCATGTGCCTTGTGGTGATGTGTACCTCATAGGGCCTCTGATGCATGTACCTTGTAGTGATGTTTACCTCATATGGTCACTGATGTATGTACCTTGTGGTGATGTGTACCTCATAGGGCCTCTGATGCATGTACCTTGTAGTGATGTTTACCTCATAGGGTCACTGATGTATCAACCTTGTAGTAATGTGTACCTCATAGGGCCTCTGATGCATGTACCTTGTGGTGATGTTTACCTCATAGGGCCTTTGATGCATGTACCTTGTGGTGATGTGTACCACATAGAGTCTGAGCTACCTGTTGTTGACAGTGATGAGAACCCTGTAGGGCCTGTGATACCTGTACTTGGCAGTGTTGTTTGCCACATAAGGCCTATGACTCAATACTTGCCAGAGACGAGTTGTTGTATGTCCACTTGATGTACCCTATCAAATGTATAATATCCATGCAAATATGTGGCAATCCATATGTAAACAAAAACTTCTCACCCGAACACACGATATCATATCAGTTGTTGCCCCTGTTAATAAAATCTGCACCACTTTCAGATCTGATATCCACCTTTTTCCAAATCCTGAATGTCTATAGTATTCGAAAATACCGATGTATTTTCTACCAGATAGGGTAAATGAAGTTCTATTTTAAGACCCTTTGAAATATGGCTCCTGGACTAACAAACATCTTAGTAAAGTTAAATTGGAAAAACCCGTATTTTGCAACGTCAACATGGATGTTGAATACGACATTCAAGTTCTTACATCTGTATACATGTATGCATGTTTATTATATGGTTATCAGGTATGATAGTATCCGTCGTCACAAGGTCTGTGAGAGACATGCTTGCTTCCCAGTATCAAATATAGCAAGGGGGGGGGGCATTCCTTATAGTCAATATTAGTATGCTTTGTCGTGTATTGTTTTTTTTTTAAGAATGAGTTTTATTAAAAGTTACCTAAACAATCCAGTTTTAGGGGAAAATACATGTCGAAAAAAATCTTAGAATGACAATTTTTACTGGATCTGCAGAAGATCAATTAAATCTAAAGTCAATAATTTTGAAGATTATACATTCGAACACTTTCTATAGTTCTGACGTTTTGAAACCTATTACGGTATGTCCTGCATTTCTTTTGATATGCTGTTATTCTAAAATGATGCCATGATGTTATGAATCAGTAAAATAATCTCAAAACTTGCAAGAAAATGTCCCTTAGTCACCTGATACCCATCAACTGTCATCTTATCAGGCCCCGATTCCACGAAAAACTTAAGTTATTGCTCAGCTGAGACTGCTATTTTAAATTTATTATATGACTACACTTATAGTCGTGTGATGTAGATTGCTACCACAAACTGTGTATTTATTGCTAAATATTGATTTAGTAGGTGATTTTTGTATGAAATGCTCATGGAAATCCAACGGTTATGAACAACAAAGATCTTCTTACTTGAGCTTGTTATAACAGACTTAAGTTTTTACTTTAAATGTTTCTAACTTTAAAGCACTATTTCTGTAAAAATCGGACGTGTTATGTATTGCTCTATTATATTGGCATCTAACTGTGATGAAACAATCTATACTCGTATACATGAAAGTCCTTTAACCAACAAAATATGCTTTTAAAATAGCAGTCTCGGCTGAGCAATAACTTAAATTTCTTCGTGGAATTGGGGCCAGGGCTTATCAGCTACACCTAGAACAGTAGGACATGTCTCTACTCTAATGCAAAAAAAATCATATTTTAAGTATCATTAATTGTCATTAACTTGACATATACGTACAATATAGTGTCTATACTATGTCATTTCTTTTTCCTTTTTTTTGGAACTGACAAATGCTGTTTATTTTAATTTTTTACAATAACTATGTACATAATTTATACCACAGACACGAAGAATTACAATGTATTTTGCTATTAGACAACTATTCAATAAGATATACATAAAAAAGAACACTAGTAAAGAAATCGAAAGCTTATTATGTATGTGTTTGTTGTTTAAAAAGAGACTTATAAGATACATTAAAACCTCGGTAATACGAGCAGCTATTATTCGAGCAACCGGCCTAATTAAGCTTATTATGTTTGTGTTTGTTGTTTAAAAAGAGACTTATAAGATACATTTTGTATATAAATGGATTAATCAGTTCGGTCACTTGCTTACATAACATTGTGTATATAAACATTGCAGTTTCTCTTATTTATGTATTATTTTAATATATATTTTGTGTATTAGTATGTGACTTTATGAATAAGGTATTGGTTTTCACTGCCCTTTTCTCAATATAAATTGTTTAAAACAACAAAAAATACATTGTTATGATATTGTAATGTTTGTATACAAGTGACAGACCTGATTAAACGGACTATACATGTATTACATGTAACTATACATGTATTACATGTATTACATGTATTACAAGTGAAGATCTACCATAATGTCAGTCGCACTCGGAGTAAAATAAATACAGTCAAATATTGGGTACTTTACTGTGAGTACCAGATTAGACAACGTCAGACGAAACTATTTATAACCATGTACAGGCCCAATTGTTATAATCAGTACTTAATGTTGACAATACATACACTGACCACATTAAATCGTGTACATCACTGGTCAATATCATAATGCCCTCTCTGGTCTATATATTGACAAATGGTGGGTATTTGTGTCCTTACATTTCACCCAGGTATGATTTACGGGTGTTATCCCAAGTGTTTACTTTATACACTTCTATTATAGCTCCTTCTACGTCACATGAACCATCTCTATACTTCGACCTGTAATTCATTGAAGGACGTGTCTGTTGATTGGAATGTTACAAATTTGTGGAATTTCCTATTTTACGAATTATATGTGTATAATGAATTCTTGAATGTATTAATTATTTGTTTTAGATAAACTAAAATGACAAAAATATCCGGTTTGAAAACCCTCGTCCTATTTTGCAAGTCATTCTATGAATACATACATTGTTATTTATAGCACTTAAAATATGTTGTTATAAAGTTTCTGTTATTTAAAAATATATTGTGTTGTGTCAGTTTCACAGTGTATAAACGAGTCAACTTCCTGTTATCGCAATAAGTCATACACGTTGAATTGTATAGTCTCCCAATAAGACATACAGTGATTAGGTTCATATGCTGTGAGGTTTGGACATTTTACTTGTTTTACCCTCACATTCCACCAAACCTTGAAGAAAATAGCTGTATAGCTGCAAGGGGGCGACGTTGGTACGTCAAAGTCTGGTATCTAACCTACAACTTGTAAAAAATAATTGCCAGTTTTCGAGGACCGCTTTCAGCAATTCAGCCACATTTTGACATTTAACTTCCGCTGGTCTTTTGGCTACATGTCTAAGGAAACCTGCGTTCGAGTCTTCCTGGGGAGACTACTAGTAATTATTTCCTGGTTTGTGTGCAGTCAACATTGAGCTACGTCGCCCAGTAAAATCGAACATGTACCGGCACTTCCATCACAGGTACCAATTCACACCTTGGTTAAGTGGAGTATACCTCTAGACCACCTCGATGTTGGCTGCACATCCATCGGAAAGACAAAGCCCCCCAGGGAGACTCGATCGCAGGTTTCCTTAGTTACCAAGTTAAAATGTCAAAGGGTGACTGAACTGCTAAAAGCAACTCTCGAAAACTGGTAACTTTTTATACATAAAAACACAGACCACACACAAGCTCTGTGCCCCATATAGTAAATTACTGCACGCGTTGCGGAGGGTCCTTCAACACGTTATATAACTGCGAAATGTTTTTTTAACCGCGTTTGACATGTCCATGTTTGATAATTATAGTGGCGTTCTTGAATAACTTGCTTCGCTATGCGTCAGTGCCATGCCCTATTTCTAAGTTCGAATGCCACTATAGACCTACGCAAGGTTTTAAATGTTGTACTCGTGGTATCTGACTAATAACCACTACTCTACTGTTCAGCTAGGATAATGTAAGAGTAACGTGTACACGACATAATTTTATTACAACCATAACCTGGTTTGTGACGTCAGTGCAATGGTCCGACGATGTCCTTAACATCAAACTTTTTGATCGAAGTAAATCACAAATATGTCTTGTAATACATTGTATCAAGCAACTGTGAAGTTCTTAAATGAAAAACATGTTTTATAATTCCAATGTCGACAAATCTCTGCATTCTGATTGGCTAAGACCAGGCGTTTATACATCAATGAACCTCCGTTACACTTCTGTAAACGTCCTTCTGGCATTGGCTGTTCTAATCACCCACTCCTCGAATCACACGCAACGTTTGACAAGGTTATAAGTTTTTACCCAACTAGAAATTAGTCAGTTAGATAGAGATAGACTCGTGTGTATCAGTGTTATTCACCGAGCATGTTAAAGAAACAAGAAATCCATTTGGAAAGAGCTGCGGCATCGAACTCAGATTTCTTGTATCACACAACGTCTCTGCCCTTGAAGTCGGAGGTCATTCGCCAAACCCCAAAATGACAACGCACTTACAGTGGACAGAACAGAACAGAAATAAAATCATGTCCTGTTCTACAGTGGACAGGAGTGGACAATCATCCATGAATTCATTCTTACTGGCCAAACAAAATGGACAAATTGTAAACTTAATTAACTAGTGACCGTATGTACTTAAAGCAAACTGCATGAGGCGTAATGGCCACCAGGGTGTACATCTTAGCGCTGGACAGCAAACATTCTCATTAACACTTTAGTCAAGATGACGAAATTGAACTTTTATATAGTTTGCCATTTGCTACTCAAGTTTCAAAGTTTATTGCGCAAAACAGGCCACCGGCCTATACACAAGAAATAAATATCACATACATATGACATTTAACAATGAATGAAGTGTGAAATTGTAGATATAATACATGTATATATATTCGCAAATTTTGCTAAACAGACTAACTGTGTGGACAGATAAATATGATAAACTTGTAAATTGCCAGTTTGGATTCCAAAAAGGCAAAAGCACGGTAAACTGTATATTTCTTTTACATCAAATAATAGCCAAAGTATTACACTCAAAACATAAACTATACTCTATATTTATCGATTACGAGAAATGCTTTGACAAAATAAATCGTTCATTCCTATGGCAAAAACTAATAGCAGAAAATGTTAGCACAAAAATGGTAAACTCTATAAAATCAATGTATAAAACAGTGCGGTCCTCAGTTAAACATAACGGACAAATACATCCGGATGTTATACATTCTCATCAAGGGGTAAAACAAGGAGATCCAAGTTCTTCACTTTTATTTATGATGTTTGTAAATGATTTAATGCAAAATATAAATGCTGATCTCGATGGCATATTCACTGTTAATGAGATTAGTCTGTTTCTAATACTCTATGCCGATGATCAAGTATTGTTTTCCACGAATCCTCGTTCCTTACAAAGTATGTTAAATGACATAGAAACCTATTGTAACACGTTTGGTTTAAAAATAAATACGAGCAAGACTAAAGTTATGATCTTCGAAAAGGGAAGACCGACCAATTTCAACTTCTATCTTTACGGAGAGAAGCTTGAAGTAGTACCGTCCTTTAAATATCTAGGTGTATACCTCTTTAAAAATGGCAATTGGTCACGTACTCAAAAAATCATTGCTGAGCATGCTTCCAAATCGTTGCATCAGTTATTTGCTATTTTTTATCAATATGAATTCAAAACTAGTGAAAAATGTAAACTTTTTGACACTTTGGTTTCTTCAGTTCTAAATTATTGTTCAGAAGTGTGGGGAGCCATAGATGGAAAAGATATAGAATTGATTCATACAAAATTCTGTAGAAAATTTTTTGTTGTTAATAATTCCACAAATCTGACAGGGTTATATGGTGAACTTGGCAGAGAACCAATGAAAATCAAAAGACATATAAACATGATTAGATACTGGATAAAAATTCAAAAACTAAGTGATAATAATTTAATTAAACAAACATATCATATGTTAGAGGAAGATGCACATAACAATAATATAACATACAATGGTCATAACTGGGCATTTCAAATTAAAACTATTTTAGATAACTTAGGCCTATCGGACATGTGGTACAATTTTCATAACTATCAAAATTTAACATTGTTTAATTTGATCAAACAAAGAATATTAGATCAGTATCATCAAACTTGGTATGCAGATATCAATAACTCTCAGAGACTGATTACGTACTGTAGATACAAACATGATTTTACCCTTGAACCATACCTCGATTACCATAGTTTAGAAAAACGGTTTAAAATTGCTCTAAGTAGATTTCGTCTATCCTCACATAACCTTGAAATAGAAAGGGGAAGATACTATAACATTGAAAGATCAGAAAGAATATGTAAATTTTGTACATCCAAATCTGTGGAAAACGAGTATCACTTTCTTCTTACATGCCCTTTATATTCAGATTTACGTCAAAAATATTTAAAATCATACTATTTTACCTGGCCAACTTTACAGAAATTTGATAATCTTTTGCTGTCAAAAAACAAGAAAACTATTATAAACCTATCAAAATATCTGTATTTTGCAAATAACCGTAGAAAAGAATTAGATAAATAATTATTAATGTATTATTTTGCGAACTTATCGAAATAATTTAGCTTCTGCTTAAAATTATTTATACTCCATATTTTACTCTATACTGGGGATGTGAAATTTTCATTGCTTATCACTGCACTTTTTGTTGTAGACTAGAAGTAATGTTGTATTACTTAATGTCGAATAAAAGTTGTTGTTGTTGTTGTTGTTGTTATTTGATGACAAAGCAATATAATAATGCAGTTAATTATAAATTGAAAGGTATTCCTTCCTTTCTTTAGTAGCATAAAATATATACATTGCTACATTACGCACAATGTAAACATTCTGGGCGGACATTATGCGATAATACACATTTGTCGAGACATTGTTCTCTTGTATATGTACATGTGGTAGATACCTATGGCGGATAGGGCTGTATAGTGGACAGGTCAACATGAAGTGTATTTCGTTTTCAATGCATCCTTCGCAGTACGGACAGGCACGGTACTCTTGTATTATACCGAAGTGTCTACCCTTTTCCACCATAAGCTCATGAGCAGAGCTTCTAAAATTAGCTAAAACACCTTCTGAATTTGCCTATCTCAACACATTTTACATAGCTTGAAACATCATAATTACTCTTATAATTGATATAATGAAACAATTTACTTGAAGCCAAGCATTTAGTATGCAATGTCTGGATGTATTGGTCTTTAAGCCTTTGCATATATTCAATTAAAAACAATTGATGGTTAAAATGGTCTTGTGTTTCCCACACATAACCGAAACCATTTTGGTACAGATTTAGCCTAATATCGGAACACCCAATTGTTGTATCCTTGTCTATCATAGTGAACAAGCATTCCGTAGCACAGTTTGACGTATCTATGCCCAGGCATTTTCAACAACCGAAGCCAGTATTTCATACATCTTTTGGCAGCATATATACATAGGGAATCTACCTAGATCACCTAAAACTCGCATCATTGCATGCCATTGTATTGGCATTCATAGTGGACAGGAGTGGACAATCGTCCATGAATTCATTCTTACTGGCCAAACAAAATGGACAAATTGTAAACTTAATTAACTAGTGACCGTATTGTACTTCAAGCAAACTGCAGGAGGCGTAATGATAACCAGGGGGTACATCTTAGCGCTGGACAGCAAACATTCTCATTAACACTTAAGTCAAGATGACGAAAACTGATCTTTTATATGTAAAAGCTGAGAAAAGAACACAACGGTTTGCCATTTGCTACTCAAGTTTCAAAGTTTATTGCGCAAAACAGGCCACCGGCCTATACACAAGAAATAAATATCACATACATATGACATTTAACAATGCATGAAGTGTGAAATTGTAGATATAATACATGTATACATTTGATGACAAAGCAATATAATAATGCAGTTAATTATAAATTGAAAGGTATTCCTTCCTTTCTTTAGTAGCATAAAATATATACATTGCTACATTACGCACAATGTAAACATTCTGGGCGGGACATTATGCTATAATACACATTTGTCGAGGCATGTGTTCTCTTGTATAATGTACATGTGGTAGATACCTATGGCGGATAGGGCTGTATAGTAGACAGGTCAACATGAAGTGTATTTCGTCTTCAATGCATCCTTCGCAGTACGGACAGGCACGGTATTATACCGAAGTGTCTACCCTTTTCCACCATAAGCTCATGAGCAGAGCTTCTAAAATTAGCTAAACACCTTCTGAATTTGCCTATCTCAACACATTTTACATAGCTTGCAACATCATAATTACTCTTATTAATTGATATAATGAAACAATTTACTTGAAGCCAAGCATTTAGTATGCCATGTCTGGATGTATTGGTCTTTAAGCCTTTACATATATTCAATTAAAAACAATTGATGGTTAAAATTGTCTTGTGTTTCCCACACATAACCGAAACCATTTTGATACCGATTTAGCCTAATATCGGACACCCAAAATTGTTGTATCCTTGTCTATCATAGTGAACAAGCATTTCGTAGCACAGTTTGACGTATCTATGCCCAGGCATTTTCAACAACCGAAGCCATTATTTCATACATCTTTTGGCAGCATATATGTACATAGGGAATCTACCTAGATCACCTAATATAGCATCATTGCATGCCATTGTATTGGTATTCACAAATCGCTTACAAGCGTAAACATGAACATTCTCAATACAGACAACATTTTTCAAGGCTCATAATTCCGACCCATATAGCATAATTGGAGCAATTTTAGAATCAAAAAGGTATGATATGGTATACAGGAGAATTGATGAAGGGAATTGAACACACTGATTAAAGCTTTTTTTAGCTTTAACTGACATAGCATTTGCCATTTGATACATAGAAAGTATGTTTGTGAATAACATGCCCACGTAAGTAAAGCTATTAAGCACTTCTATTTTACAATTGTTATATGTCCATTTCTCAGTTGCAGATAATTTACCACCTCGTTTAAAAACCACTATTTTCGTCTTTTTAACATTCACACGAAGCTTACTTTTATCACAAAAATCATACAAAACATTCAGTTGTCTTTGAAGGCCAACAACAGTGTCAGCGAGCATAGCGATATCATCAGAACACTTCAATTAAACTTGGCATTAGCTGGACACCTCTAGTATGGCAATCACATAAAACTGTATATAACTCATCAATAAACATGGCAAACAAGATCGGACTTAAACTACATCCTTGCCGTAGACCTATAGGACAGTCAAAAGTATCTGTGTAACCCTGATTTGTCCTCACACAACCTTTTACGGAGAGATAAATTGACTGTATGGCCTTAAGTAATTTGCCTTTGACAAGTTTTCGATGTAATACCTCATACAGAATACTGCGATCAACAGAGTCGAAGGCTTTCTCAAAATCTACGAAAGCAACATAAACTGACTTTCCTTTCATACTCAAGTATTTATTGATGATTGAATACAGAATAAAGCTATTATCTATAGTGGAGTATCCTTGCCGGAACCCACCCTGACATTCGCATATTTTGTTATACGCTTGAGTATATATAAAGTAAGTCGTTTTGTTATTATCGAGATGTACATCTTGCTCAATATGTCCAAGAGGGCTATCCCTCTGTAATTGTCTGTATTATTAACACTACCCTTCTTGTGTACGGGAGTTAAAATAACTTTAGTCCATTGTTCAGGGAATTCGCCTCTCGTGAATAGTCTATCAAACAGTTTAAGTATGTATGACAGTAACACTTGAATACCATATACTACATGTTGGGGAAGAAGATTTCCACCAGTAACGTGACTTATTGATATTAACAGTTTTAATGCTTTCTATAACATCGTTCTCAGTAATAGGAGAATTAAATAATATGTCCTGTGTATCATCCAGATTCTCTTCTGTAATATTATCCTGCATAGTCTGTTCAGTATTATTATCACGATCTGGATTAAATAATTTACTAAAATGCGTGTACCAAGCGTCTAGTGTGATATCTGGGTTTGTCCGCGGCTTGTTAGTTAGTCTCTTCAATTCCCGCCAAAACAACCTGGGAATCCAGATTGTTTAATGTTTTTCTATTGCACTGCGAGCGCTTATTTTTACATATAGTTTTGTAGCTTTGTTTCTTAGTATTATATGTACATAAGTCTTGTCTCGACTACTATCAAACAGGACCAACTTGCCCTTCCCGAAGGAACTTATAAGATATCGACGTAATTATATCGGGTCAAACAATTTTATGCAAATCGTAGAAATTTATTCCTGATGCTCAGGCATGTTGACGAAATAAAGACGCATAAATACATTTGACCAATTCTAAGGATCAAACCGCAGATTTTTTGGCCAGCAGAATTAACCCATTATACTGTAGTACATCATAAAGTATTCAAAGACATGAAAGTTCTGACCCAGATTAGATGATTTAAACAATACCATACGATCTTGGCCTGGAATGTTCGCAAACGGAAAAATCCAAAATTTCAAATTTTCAGAAAAAGCAATGTAATGAACTGATCCAATATTATAATACGGGTCATTATATTGAATATCACGGATAAAACCGGTTAAAACAACTTCAAAATATATCATGTCACACAAATACACCAAAATTATGTTGGTGGACCTAGTTCAATAAGAAAACCTTATTGCAGTGAACATTGCTAACTGAGCGTTGTTGGGTCAAGTTTTCAACCAAGTAGGGGAGACTCGAACATTGGTGCATTAAGCTGAAATTTTGTCTGGAAATATTTTTTTATACTAGAGAACAGTTGGTTTAATTATATTGGGTGATCAAAGAAATATTCCATAGGTTGAAACACCCTAGCATCATATTCGTCTTGAATAGCAGGAATTGAGTTATTGCTTTATTTTCTGTCGCCACAGGAAAATCACGCAAGAAGGAACCGGAAGAATGCATGCATACTTACTTACTTGTTCCTCTTTACTCCAGTCGGAGCATAAGGCCTTCACCACAGATCTCCATCTTGTTCGGTCCATGGCCCGGGCTTTGGCCTCTCCCAACGACAGCCTCGTCTTTCTGAGCTCAACATCAAGGGTTCATCGCCAAGAGTTGGCGGGCCACCCTCTTCTTCTTTTGCCTTGATGATGCTTATCTTGTAATGTTTGGCTGAGTCCCATTTCATTGTACAATTGAGTCTGTGATAGGTTGCTGTTTTGTTTTGTTCTAGCACAAAGTTCCTGGTTGGAGGTCTTCTCTTGCCACCGTATATCATATGTAGGATTTGTCTTACGCAGTTATTAATGAAGACTTGTTGACTCTTGTCAAGGAGTTTGGTTCTTCTCCAGGTCCCAGCTTCATAAAGGAGGACTGTCTTCACGTTGGTGTTGAAGAGTCTAGTTTTGGTTTTCAGGTGGATGCTGTTGTTGTTCCACTGGCCTCAGTGTTTTAAAAGCATGGCGAGCTTTTCTTAAAATGACCTTGATGTCTTCCTCGGTACCTCCTGTCTAAATATATGAAAGCTTCAACATCATCAAAGACATGTCCTAAGTGGATGCCCTGTCTGCTGCCTAGGTTGATCCTTAGGTATTTATGTTGATATTGACTGCCAGCACTGTTGATGTGGCCATTTCTTGCAGTTTGTTCGGTATTCGACTGTATCTGGGCGCAATTATTGGACAGAAGACCAATTTCATCTTCATAGTCAATGTCTTCCAGCTGTCTTGTTAGGTTCCACTGTATCCCTCTTGGTCTATTCAATGCCTTTTTCATTACCCAATCTATGACTATCGAGAAGATAATTAGAGAGAGAAGGCAGCCTTGTCTGACGCCGGTGCGCAATTGAAAAGGTTCAGAATGGTCCATGTCGTCGATGACCTGGCAGAGGTTGTTGCTGTACAAACTTCGAATTATGTTTACCATCTTGCTGGGGATACTATATTGGCTTAGTATTTTCCATAGTTCCCCCCTGTCACTGTGTCGAACGTCTTCTTAAAGTCTATGAAGTTGACATACAGTGAACAGTTCCATTCGATGGATTGCTCGATGATAATTCTATTAGTTGCAATCTGGTCTGCGCATGCGCTTCCTGCTCTTAATCCTACTTCTTTATCTCTGAGGAGTCTGTTCACTTCAGTTTTATCCGCTCCAGTATGATCTTTGCTTGGCATTATTATATAAGAGCTGTATGCATCGCCAGTTGTTGCAATCACTTGGGTTGCCTTTATTCAGTAATTTCACAAGGTACCTCGTCTGCCACTGTGTAATTCTTATCAAATCTTTGTTGGAGAATATAGCTCTAATTTTTTCATTAACAGACAAAGTTGAGAACCCATTTACAATTTCACTAGCAATCTGTATATTTTCTTTGGTTTTGCCTGACCTTACTAGCAGCTACTTATAACAAGGTAATTATGACCAACATGAAGTCGTCGAAAAGGAGTGTAAGTTTGTAGGTTAATAAGCCTTACGGACAAAAACCCCTTCAATTATGTAAGTTCGAGATATGCAGACGGATGAGACGTGAAACAAAGGTAAAAGTTAAAAATCCAGAAAGAATCTATGAAATATGTATACAAACAACCGAACGAACGAATGATGTATTTGAATTGGCATGTTTGAAGATTTTTCTTTTTGACACCATGTCGGCAACGTATTGGTATAATACAGTCTTGTTTTGTGGCCATTATTTTAAATATACAATCCAATAAAATTATGCTATGCCTTATTGCATACACTTGTGTATATCGACGGTGCCTAACCAATAACCCGTACTTGAAAAATGACAACTTTTCAGGAGACGAAAAAAACGTATTTACTCCGTTGAAATAAAACTGACGTCAGGTAAACAAAATGACTTCAGGCATGTTTTAAATTACATTTCATGTACAAAAAGACTCTAAACAATAACCTTTTTCGCCTTAACTCATAAGTGCAGGGTTTTGACTCGGCCTTTTCTTTTACGGGGTTTTTGCAACTTGGATAAATGTCAAAAGTAACCATATACGGGTTCTATTTCTTGCTTTCGTTTATGCTTTGACATTACTTGTTATAATCACATATGTAGTGGATATGTAATGCTATGCATTCTGAAAGTCAGTGTTCAGATACTACCTAGAGCTAAAACTGGTGCCCTGGTAGTGATGAGTTCGTACCAAACTTGTGCATATGACACATTACTTTGACGGCGCCCGAGTGTGTCATATATAATGAAGCAGCTGGTCCAGTCAATGCATTAAACACGACGTCTTTACAAAGAAGTATAAATTCGAAAACACTTTTTAGTATGAAATTCAAACAAGTGTCATTCAGCGAATTACAGACAAAACTGGTTATGGCATCATATGAGTTCGTTTAAAATGCTTTTTTAAACAAACCATGTCAACTCCAAGTTAACCCAAGTATAGATTAGATTGTCATAAAACGAGTGGACGTCTTTGGAATAACTTTACGTGTTCATACATGGATTTCTTGATTGGCATCGGTGCTATTCGTAATCGTGAAACGCTATCTGTTGTATCAGTATCAAATGATTTGCGTGATGGGCGAATAGGTTCATACACCGTCTCATCGTAACCAGTTTTGTACTGATTATGCTCCCATTTGGTAAATATCGCCTGATGGCAGCTACAACGGCGGATCCAACGCCTACGCCAGACATAATCTATGTGTACCATGTAATTCTGGAGTAGTACTTGGAGAAGGTGTGTTCACAGTAGTACTTGATATGGCCGGCTCGGTGGGGGTACATTTCATGACTTCTACATACTGATACGGCTTATAAATGTCTTTAGTTTTTCAAATTTCGCTGGATGTGTACGTGCACATTGTCACCATCCATCTAGGTGTGCCCCCCTTCAAGATGTGTCTGCAATTATCACATCGTCTGGAGCAAAAACGATAAAAAATGAGTTCGCTAAATTAAATGTGGCATTGGGGTTTGGTTATCACACCCATCACTATAAATGATAATTTTACCTTTACCTGTAAGTTGTAGACTCACAAAATAATCAATAACACGGGACACAAATGTGGCTGCGTTTTCTAAAGCTTTGGCTATATTCATGGCTTCACCATCATACGCATGTTCTACAGTGTTATGTAAATTCAGGGCTTCATCATGTTTGGTACGTTCTATAGTTTCAAGTATATTCAGGGTTTAGCAATGTTTACCCAGATCTACAGTTTCAGTTGTGTTCGGGGCTTTAACATGTGTAGCATTTGCTAAAGCCTAAGGTACAATCATGGCTTCATCATGTTTAGCTAGATCTTCAGTTTCAGTTCAGTTTGGGGCTTTAATGTGTTAAACATGATATAAAGCCTCAGGTATATTAAGGGCTTCACCATGTTAAGGTAGATCTACAGTTACGTTCGGGGCTTCAATGTTTTAAGCATGTTCTAAAGCCTCAGATATATTCAGGGCTTCACCATGTTAAGCTAGATCTAAAAAAATAAAGTTAAGTTACCATTTTTCAAAGCCGGCTTTCAGCAGTCCAACTGTTCAGCCACCCTTTGGAATGTTATCTTCCCCTGGTCATTGGGCTACCTATGGAAACCTGCGTTCGAGTCTCTCTGGGGAGACTAATTCTCTCCTTATGGGTGTGCAGTCAACATCGCTGTCAGATAAATCTATCTTTAATTCTCGAGATTTTTGTTGTGCCATTTGACCTATTATACGACCCCTTGACAACATTGTGTATATTTGGTTGGGTATATTTTGACAACAAATTAAATGCAATGGTTTGTGGGCATGAACCGATATGTCCAGATAAATTTGTTTCAGTCTAAGAGTGACTGCTGTAAAATGTAAAATGCCAGTACAGTTTGGTACAAGTTCCGTTTGGTTAATACTCATTTAATTGTACTCCACAAACATCTAAATACGCATACATGTAGTTTTAATGTATTACTCAGTTCAACTAAAGTTTCGCTTTGGTGTCCGTGAACGACACATACAGCTGATCAATATTTCAGATGATGAAAATGTCACATCATATGCTCTTAACATCGTACGACGATCGTGTGACTAACATACACATGAATTACTATATATGCGAGTGAATTTGAGATTTGTACGACGAGGGTACGATCACCGAACTTCATACGATGAAGTAATTGACTTACACTCGTAGGAACAGCATATAGTTTAATTCTATGAAAAACGAGTATAGAGGAACAACCTGTGCAATTTAATGTATGACTTATGAAACGAATTGTTAAAAGCAAAACCCCGTACATGCATTTCAATACTGGTTTGCGTTATACATGACTCAATGAAAATACCGTAAGTGAATAATAAATTCATATACGGAGTTTTCGATTTACCTTTGTGGATCGAATCAAAATACGGTATTTTGTTTATTGACTGTAACATAGTAACGCGATTGGCTATTTAGATGGCGACTAGACGGAAATGCGCGGTACATCTAGCAGATACGGATGATGGAAAAACGATTTCGCACCAAATATTGAGTTACAAGGTTTTGGTTCGGCACCGTCGATATATTGTATATTTAAATGTGATTCTATGCCAGCAATGGCCCAAAATAGGAAAAGTATTCTATTCTATTAATCACCGCATAAAAATTGAATCCGGTCATGTATTTGGGAGCATTTATTTGTGTTACAACCACTCTTTTAATAGAGCTTTAATTGCAGTTTTATACAAACAAAAGTTGAGCCGTTCTCCAGGAAGCCGGTTAGAAAGACATGACTCACACGAACAGTATATTCTTTAAATTGTTATAATTATATCTTAATTTAGAGATTTTCCTCTCTTTTTTCACGTGTCAGTATGAGATTCATTGAAAACACGATACGGGGCGCGTGACTGCAGACTTCAATAAAACACAATAATTGGTACATGTTTTAAAACTCCATGACACTACATTACAATTATTTTTGCAGCAATTTAATACTTATGATGAGAAACTGAAAACCGTCTGCAACAAACAGCAATGAGGGATACAGAGATATTGAAAATACAATTGCAATACAATACACGATACACTGCATGTGGCTATATTTTTCCATGTGTATGTTGCGGAAGTTGTCTGGTTCCTGTCCCAAATCTTAAAGTAGTTTGGACCCAATCTGATATAATGTAACACTTGGGGACGGGAACCAGACTACTTGCGGAAGGCGCATTTTTAGTCGGTGTTATACATGCGTATAGCATATTATACGACATTGATGTGGCGCTTTCTTCATGCACATGCACGTTCAAAATGTCAAAAGTGCCTTACAGTCACAGTTGTAATACGGTTATAATATACATGAGCCAGTCTCCAGGAAAACCTGCTATTTTGACAAAAACATTTATTTTGAGATTTTTTATTATTTAAAAGAGTAATCTTAATGAAGCAAAATGCAAAATAAATTTTGTTAGTATCTTGATTTTTTAGGAAGTTACAGTTGTTTTGTTGAGGCCCTATTCAGACCCTTTTTGCGTGACGTCGCAAACGTCACTCAAACGTTTACGACGTCGTTGTAACAAGTACTTTATAAATACTGCATTTGATCAATTCTTGACATAAACTGGTAAAAATGGTATCAAGTTTTAGAATGATATTTTAAGTAATACATCCAAATTGTAGATGTTCACATTTAGAGAAAGGCTACTACTGTTTAAAACAACTAACTCCTCGTTTTTCTCAATCAGAGTACGTTTCTGAAATTGGTCACCATAGCAACGAAGTAAATGGTTTCGACATAATTCATAAGAAATTTTAAGCTAAGATATAGTAATATATGGATAAATGACTTAAAACTGAATCTATAGATATGTCATTTTTTCTTATTTGAAAGCTTTTTTAAACCTTGCAGTTACATGCAGTAATTACATAATTATAGCAGGTTTCCCTGGAGACTGGCTCATATTTGTTTTGATTTGTTTGCGTTCGAATGTGACATCTTTCTTTACAAATTGTGTTTTAGTTATCAGATAATGATACTTTTAGTTATATTGCATGTAGATTGGTCTTTACATTATGTAGATAGCTTATTATTATGTGCATTCTTTATTATATAATCACTATACCTTGTTATATTGTGTCCGTTTTATATAAGGCCTATATTATGTCATAAATTATTTTTATTTGATCTTTATTTTTAGTGTCATGATATAATAACAAAAGAACACAATAATAATAAAGATAAACTCACAAATTATAAATATGTTTGCACACCATATAAAGCATTAAGAATACAAGAAAATAAATGAATATATTGTATTACTACAATAGACAATGCCGGCGTTCGTTCAGTTTCCCGCATCTTAAGACTAGGGAAATTCCAAACGTTATCGAAATACTCGTACTCGACACTCATCCATTGATAATTTCATCATACTTTATCATCTACTTGATATATAACATGTCAGATTTTTTACATTATCAGTCTCAGTTAGGTACCAGTAAGATACCTTCACAATATGAAAAAAATGACCCATTTTCCAAAAGGAAAGAGGTTCGATCCTGATGCAGTAACGGTAGCACATTTATCATGTAAATGTTCGCGTTTGAAAAATGTTGTATGATTACAAAATAATTAATATGACATTGTCAACGGTTCCCATTATCTACGAGCCGTGTTTAACTCTACTGGATTTTTTGAAGCATTATCTGGAAATACGTTGACATTAATCTAAGTGTACTGTGACATTTGTTCGATGGTTTTGTTGGCGCTTCTTTAAAATATGGTTCAGAAATCTGGGCATTCATTAAATCGGAAGAAATCGAATGTATCCATCTTAAACTGTGTAAATATGTGTTCCGGGTCAAAACCACTACCTGGAACATGACTCCCTACAGGGATTAACCATGTCGTAACAACACGCATAAATATTCGCATTAGACACACTTACACGACTACAGTACTCTTCCTCTAACTGCAATAGCAACGAATGGTGGCATTTAAAGGGACTGCCTCACATATTGGTGTATTGCAAAAAAAAAAATTGCCAAATATTCGCGTAATTTTGATATAGTTGCCTGTATATCCCATAAGCAACCACACTGACATCTAAAATAACTTGAGAAACTCCGGCATTTTGTAATTATTTAGTATTGTTACATCAAAAATTCTATAGGGTATTAATACCCTATAGAATTATCACTACTTTTACTTAAATTGCCATAAATTTGTTCGCATTAGATGAAAACGAATCGAAAAACGAACCAAATACCACACTGATGTTTACGCTGTAGTGTGTTGATGATACAGTTCAATCACATGTGAATTAGATAATTCACAAAGCATGTTGGAAGAAAAAAAATACTCAGTGGGCGATATCGAGAGTGGTTAAAATTGCTTATTTGCACCAAATCTTTCATAAAGCAACCGTCAGTGGCTTTCTATTACATCAATACTTGGTTAGGTTGGAAAATCACGATATACAAATTTTTAGCCAAATCTGTGAGGCACGGCACCTTTAAAATATTGTCGGAACAATAATGCTCAATTGTCCAAGATATCTAATCGTTACATTATTTATTGTATTTACAAAACCATGAGAAAAATTCAGATTACAAAAGATCTAATAATCGTTAAATTCCGTTAAAATAATGGCGACGTTTTACATACATCCAAGATGTAAGTCAGTAATGTCTAAAGGGTCCCGACCGGTTTATATTCGTACGTCGAACTACGTACTTACGTTAACTTTAGATTTTTAGAAACTAGGCAGGCATTTACAAACATTGTTTAGATTCAACGCATTTTGTTAATGGACCGCGTATTGTCCAGTTTTTAACCTGGAAGGAAACACACTTTTTTGTACTTAAAGGACAGGCTTGTGCAAATATTGTGACATTTTTCATTCAATAGTCTCTCGTTTATTGGGGGAAAATCAACTTCAGGATTGAAAGTATTGTCCAGTCAGTCCTGATTACACGGAGGTCAGTCAGCTTATCAATACCTGTATTATTTGCTAAACAAACCTATCGTCGCCACTTACAAACAGTTGATACCAAGTCGAGTGAGCAGAAAATGACTTCTGAAAGAAATATGACATGAAATATGCCCGGATTTACTTCCGTGGACGTCAATGCCAGATTGCCAAAAAGATTATATAATCGGTGACGTTTTTCAAATGCCCTTGTAATATTTAAATTCAACACTGTCCTATTTACTCTTTTTTGATAAACCTTTGTACCCTTTGTTAAGTATTTTGTCAGCTGAATAGTTGAATCTTTCTGACTACTATAATTTATGTATGTGCTCAAAGTCGTCACCGACAAATGCTGATTACATGAACAATGCTAACATTAGAGTACATGTACCTGACAGATAATGCAGATAATACACATTTTCTCCTCCCCCTCGTCGCCCCCTGTATTGTCTGATTTATTCATGTGTTTTGTTATCATAACAAAATTACTCCAGCGTCATCGCGTGGTGTAATTATCGTCAAAACATGAAAATCAAACATGTTTTATAGATATATTTAAAATACAATTTCTCGTGCATTACGTCACAAAGTTAAACGTACTTCGTCTAATTCTAATTGGGCAAATAAAAATTGTGCACTTAAACTTTAAAACACGTCGTACTTTGTCTACAATGTCGTCACTATAGAAAAGAATGATAAACTATTTATAAAATGGGCAATATTATTTTGTGAAATGTATTATCGCGCGTAAAACAATGCCCTTAGTTGTATGCTCAGTATAGACGATATAATGATGTTCATAACGATTAATTATCACTTATTAATGAAACAAAAAGCATTGATGTATGAAAGCATGATTAAATACAGTTTAAATATCTTATTCTCCTAAAAAATGCGCTTATTTGATAACTTCTATATGAAAACGTTTCGAAAATTACTTCTAATTGGTCATTGATTATAAACAATTAACATCGGACCAACACGTGTTTGGGTTGTGTATTTATAAAAACGCGTGATTGTAAATACAAGCATTTAAGTATTTTTAGTCTAAACCCCCTTTAAAGCGGTAGCGGTGATCTGGAGGTTGTGTGTGCTCTTTTAGATCGAGAGGTCTCTGATTCCGTCACCGTCTGCACCACTGAGGTTTTCTTACTCCTAACCTAGCTTACTCTTACTGTTCCAACTTATCTTTATTTTTACAAAATCCAGTTATTCTAATAAAAAATTGTTTGAACATTACCTTTGTAAATATGTATGTAATAATCATACGGTAAACACCTGCAATGCAATATTTACTTAAATATATGATAATGTAATTGATATTGGTATAAAGGGAGAGCCGTAACTAAATTTTGGAACTTGTGGTTCGACCCTTTTAGCCATGTTTATAAAATATATTTATATATATATTTGTATGACAGTAATTGTATATTTTTATTTTATTTGGGTAATAAAATATGTTTAAACTGCAAAAAATATGTTTTAACTACTGATTTTTTCGCTGATCGATAAATATCCACTATGATCACATGTTCTTATGTGTATGAATGAGTTCTTAAGAGGGTCAGATCCAATGTAGTATTGGCACAGCGTAGACACCAAATCACATACATATGACTTATTGGGATACTACATGTATACAATTCAACGTGTATGACTTATTGTGAGCATAATCATGTGTGCTTTTTGTTCACTGTATGACTAATTGGAATACTATATTGCGATAACCGGAAGTTGTCTCGTTTAGACACTGTGACTGCCATCGGCGACGAGCCGTACTGCGACTACTCGTACTGCGACTATCATTCTGGTCATCTCGGCCTTTATGCATTGCAATATCATGGCCGTAATTATGATTTTTCAAAAGGGGGTGCGAAATCGGGTTTTATAGAGATAATGGGGATGTTTAGATGAGGGGTGTTGGGCTTCCGTATACTTCTGCAAGGGGATGTAGAGCTACTAAATCCTTCTGGTGGAGGTTGCGGGTTCCGTACCAACGAGAGTGTTGTAAATTGTATTGTTTACCCGAGGGACAGGGTACTCAAACTCGAAAAATGCGTTGTTTGTGTAAACTGTTTGCCACACAACCTTGTTCTCAACTTGATACTTTTCACTAATAAAGTTATTGAGCGAGCTAAGCGAGCAGGAAAAAATGCATTGTTTATCTGATCTGCATGCAACACAAACTCGTTTTCTAATTGACATTACTAACTGCTAACCGGGCGAAGAGAGCTAGAAAAAAACACAATTTATCTTATATGAATACCGCATAAACTCGTTTTCATTCACTGTTAAAAGTTAGTTTGTAATACCATTCACTGATAAAGTTATTTTGCGAGCGAAGCGAGCTAGGTAAAAATGCCATATTTAACTGAGCTGCATACCACACAACCATGTTCTCAGTTTGATATCGTTCACTGATAAAAGTTATTGGGCAAGCCAAGCGAGCTAGACAAAAATGTAATGTTATCTGAGCTACATACCCCACACACTCGTTCTGTCCTTATAATCAAACACTGATAAGAAAATGTTCAATGTTTGAGGGTAATGTGCGAGCGGAGCGAGCTAGAAAAAATGCATTCGTTTGTATGAACAGCATTCAACCGACTCGTTCTATACTTGATTGGATGACATTTTGCGAGCGAAGCGAGCTTGAAAAAATGCAATGTTGATAAATGTCACCAACAAAATGGAATTCTTGGGCGAAAATGGGGGGTGCGTTCGCACCCGACGCACCTCGCCTAGTTACGGCCATGAATATACAGTTGTATATTTACCGGAGACATACGGAAATGGTCCAGCTTTCACGAATTCTGCGACTCTATGATCGGGGGTAAAGGTACAGTAAGCCATGTTTAAAACAAGTCGAATTGTTTCCTGCGGCTGATAACTTAGTTATATTGTTTATGATGTGTTTTTTGCCGTTTGGATGCAATTCGAATTTATTCCGGTGTAAGATTAAATTTATGTTTCTGTCAAAATAATTCCAATACGTGTAATATCGGAAAATACCGATCAATCTAACAACAAACGCCATGATGAGATATAAATCGTATTCAGTTTAAACAAACAAATATCCTCCAATTATTTGGTTGTGTTAAATGTGTGTGCCGAACGAATGAACAAATTCAAAATAATTAGAAAAATGTTGATCATGTATCAATACCATGCTTCTGTTAATCTCTACGGGATGTAGTCCATTGTCCACTATATTTATTATTGACCGGGATGATAATGCAGCTGCAGACTCCTGCCTTGCGTTCAGTAACAAAGAACGCTCGGCCAAAGAAGTTTTCCGATCGAGCGGGCTTACTGAACGACCGCGAACGTTCTGTACTACACCGTTTCAATGGCGGCGCCCAAGATTAACGGCGACCGGCAGACGAAATAACGAATACTGAGATATCTAGGAAGTTTTTTTCCATCGAGACAACATTCTTAGATGTAAAAATCACTTCTACAGGTAAATAAATTAGAAAAAGATAGAAAGCTTTAATATTTTTGTTTATATCGCCTTTGTAATATGTTTTCGCGACCCAATGACGAATCGCTGTTTATTTTCTCAGGGGCGATATTTAATTTAACCACCTCATTATTTTTCATAATGGAATTTCATGAAAAACAATTATATTAAATAGCTTAGGTTATGCACTACTTTATGATACTGCATGGTGATTCGATTTTAGGACAGTAGGCCTACTGTGATACCAATTTGTTAGTTCAAAGACATTTTGTTGAGGAGTTAATTGTAGCCTCACTCTGCGGAAATACACAGCCTAGACACTTGCCAGTAGATTTTATGATTTATATTGTATCTCTGTCGACATCCACAGTAAGTCGAGTTAATGGCAAACAAAAGGCCACAAAGGGCTTTCCAATACACCCTTACGCACATGACTCAATCATATTGCTTTTAATCATTGTGGTGTTGTCAATTGCCTGTGAACTGTTTTAGGCCTCTAACTATACCAATAAAGAAGAAGTTAATAATTTACGCATGAAATTGTAATCACATCCTGCCAATATATAAGCAATAGCGAATAGTGTATGCGGTCCATATACAATACCGTTTAAGCTATCTGGTCCATTTAAAGTCACAGGATGAAACCATGCATAGTTTGATGTTATTTATTTTGGCAGTATTAATTTACGTTAAAGTATTAAAACAATGATTTTATTTTTCAGAACTTGCGGGTCTTGAGGATTAAGTCTGTCAAGATAGATGCCATCCTGAAGAAATTATTCAATAGGGTTGGGTACCTTCAAAATGTGTCAGACTGCTGTTGTGTGTAACGCAATTTTGTTCAAAGACATTTGACTGCATCACATATAAATAAACGCAGATGTACCAGTTATTGTAGGGGAGCTGATGGATATAGTGAAGAAACAGAATATGTATCTTATACAAATATGCATTCTGTAAATTTGTATTGTATTTAGCAGTGTTTATTAAATCAAATCCATTCACCCTATTACAATAAATTGTGAAGAGTGATTATCGTGTAGTGATATTTTGTTTCAAAGTGTTGTCGAGTCATCTGTGAATAGTGCTAAAACTCACAAGCACATACACATCACGCTATTAAAACTAACAAAAATATTACAGATTAATTTTCTTTAAAACCGTTGATCCAACACTTCAGGCAAATAACCCTGTATAGTCTGTTTAATCAGATCTGTCACTTGTATACAAAAATTGCAGTATCATAACATTGTAGTTTTATTGTTTTAAATATATTGGAGGAAAAGCCAGTGAAGACCAATACCTTATTCATTAAGCTACATACTAATACACAACATATATATCAAAATAATACATAAATGAGAGAATTTGGAATGTTTATATACTCAATGTTGTGTAAACAAGTGACCGGCCTAAATAATCCATTTATACAACTGAAACTGTTCAGTTTGTTTATTTGGGTTTATTATACCCCTCAAACAAAGTTTTATGAGGGTTTACTGGAGTTACTGTGTTGGTCTGTCAGTCGGTCTGTTAGCAAAATCGTGTCCGCTATGTAACTTTGTTGTTTTTACTGGATTTTAAAATCACTTGTTACAAATGTTCACCACATCAAGATGGTATGTCATGCGCAAGACGGGGTGCGTTTCATCATCATTCCTAGGATCAAATTTGATCTTAAGTCCAATTTTCATCCTAAGTGTTTTTCATCAAAATTCCCAAATTGGCTCCTAAGACAAATTTGCACCTATCTCTAGGAGTGGTCTAGAACAGTCCTAGGAGGAAATTTTGTCTCAAGTGCATTGAATTGTGGGATAGAAGTCTAAGATCACTGCTATAATGGCTGCCATTTTCTGACCGCTTCAAAAGTTTTTAAAGTATTTTCAACTACTACACAAAGGTTTGAATAGTTTTGGGAGTGTGGTGTCAAATTTTCATGAAAGCTTTCAAGGGTATTGCATACCATAATTTGTAATCAAACCCGGACTGCTGGGATATGTATCAAGCATACATTTTACTATGTTCACCTGTGGTGGTATTCAGTATTGATCTTATTTAATTGGAGAATAAGGATAGCCAATCATAAACCCCTGTTACTGACCAAGAGTTTGATATAGTAGTGTGATCTGATTTTGTTGTCCTTATCCTTAAGTCAAGTAAGATCAATATTGAATATGATGCCTGGGCTGGAATAAGTTGACAACTGATGTAGGTTCAAGCATACCGATAAGACATTGAATGTATAGCTACATGACAATAACACTATCCTTGCTTACAAACAAAAATAATTTAATGCAATTGTACATTTTATTAAGCCTACAAACATACAAAATTAGAACAATTAACTGGTAATGGAAACAAACATCCCTAGCTCATGTAGTATTTTACATTATCAAATTTGTTTGTATGCTTGGCTAGTGATATTGTTGGCAAGCTATACAATTACTTAAGTTCAGCATGATAATGTGCTGTACAAAACAAACATAAAAATGCTTATATTTTTGTGAACCGAGAAATTAGAGATTACCCTGTAAAAGCATTCAAAAAAGCAGTTATAAAAGTTTGCTTTTCTCCCAAATAATGAGAAATTTAGGCTAAAAACATTATTTTAATAAAGAACATCTTGTTTGTTTTCAGTACAATTTATCACAATGAAGTTTAAAATTTTCTAGAAAATATAAGTCAATACTGAACACTCAACCAAATGTACACATATTTATTATCTTACAGTTCACAGGAAAAAACACAATGAACATATAATATCATCACAAGATTCAATGGTACAAATTTAAAAATTAAGCTGGTTGAATTCTCATCTGTACAAAACACATTACTGGAGTGCGCATTTGCATTAGTATATTGATCGAGTATGGAAATAATAAATACACCATCATTGTACATAATATTTCTTTTATCAGTACACCAAATTAGGAATATCTGTCACAAGCCTGTCATCAATTATTGCTCCTCAAAAACAGTCATCACCACGGATTCGAGGCAACGATAATGTTGTCAGTGTAGCCATCTCAGTGTCGATGAATTACCACTTGACACCCAATAACCCTCTCAAAGGTGTCTTTAAACTAATTGTGATCATTATGAGCGATCATTTTGGTGGTAGCCTGCTGAATAACATATACTAGTAGACATCTTCTATTCTCTTCATGACTTTACACATTGACATCAACTTCTACGCTGCTACTATACACGCTATAGGTCTTCTAAGTTCTAACTCCACTTAGTCTATGTAATCAGAAGTACAGCAACTTGGACCACACACATTCAATGGCATATTAAGTTGTACTGGTGATCTACAGGACAGCATTACACTTTTTGTAACGTTTCTTGTAAAGGTTAGAACCAAATGACAGTCTCGTAGTCTTCTTTATCTTCCCCACCCCTTCCTGAAATTGGTGTGTCAAGCTCACAATTAACTAAGTGGGCTACATTCCAGAGATTTGGTTCTGTTGCCTTTATTCTTTCATTCAGATCGTTCTGGCTGGCAACAGTGGCTTGAATGACACTGAAAATGGATAACAAAGCACCTTACAATTAGTATGTCGAAGACAAAGACAGATGTATGGAACGCCACAACTGCCTTATGTGGCGGTTTTAACATATGCATTGGCTACATCAATATACTGTTGTTTCATTATATACGTTGGCTACAAAATGTACATCAATATATGTGACTGTTGTTTCATTATATCCATTGGCTACATAAATAGATATGATTATATGTGACCGTTGTTTCTTTATATGTGTTGGTTTCATCAATATAAGTGACAGTTGTATCAGTATGTGCATTTGCTACATCAATATATGTGACCGTTGTATCATTATATGCGTTGGCTACCCTGGTAGGCTGCTTCTAAAGGCATAGCAAGTTCCACAGAAAGTGAATAGGACAGATTGAATGATGCAACGCTGCCGCTAGGGTCTGCGATCAGCACAATGTTGTTTGGAGTCACTGCATAGACCGGGCTGCTGACAGGGAATCCGGATTGGCCTTGGGCTAACAAGAGCGCTCTCCCCATGCAGTTCTGACTTGTGTTGCATGTATTAGCTCTAAAATTGCCACAGTTATCCAAGTAGTATTGTACGAACTAAGAAACCATAACTAATTTAATGAGCCATTCACAGTCTCGCCATGTTGAGGCAAGTACTTAGACATGCATGGCTTAATTTTTGAGACAAGCACAGGGCTTCTGGCAAAATCGGAAGGTACTGACAACCCGTGCTATCCTTCCGTGATTGTGTGACAGTATGCCCGACTGCCTGCCTATCGGCTTGCCTTATGTCATGTTTGCGTCGCATGTGTATGCTACTTAAGGCGGGCTAGCTAGCTAGCTGACTGCCTGCCTACCAACCAGCCCTGCTATCCGCGTCGGAAACGACGGGGCTGGTCGTGTGCTGGACCTATGGGGCTGAGTTACTAGGAGAAGGATCAACCAACTATGCTTCTCCAGACCTGAGCCGCTAATGCAGCGAATCTTGCACCAAGTGTGGAAGTGAATCTGTAGACGCAACCCTACTGTTACATGGGTATATCGTACGGATCTAAGCAGCTGCATAAGACACATAAGACCTGCCATCTCACCAAATAATTTGGTTGTTCTGATGGCGTCGATAGCCCTCTCAGTCAGGTATTGATTGTGTTGTAACACGTAATGATCAAACGGTCACATAATTGATGTAGCCAATGCATATAATGATGCAAAAGTCACAAATATTGATGTATATAGCCAACGCATATAATGAAAAAAGGTTATATACATTAATGTCCATGTAGTCAACAAAAATAACTTTAAAACCACCACATAAGGCAGTTGCGGCGTTCCATAGAGATTTAGAATATAACCTACATTATGAGCCAATGAAAACGCCGCATTTTGGTGGTTAAATAAAAATTTAATCATTAAAATTTTCTCTGCACAGACTTGACATCATGCGTTGGCGTTTCTATCGGCCAAACAGAATGCAGAATGTTATATTCTAAGTTAGTTAGAACATATTAAGTAAATATTAAAGACTAAAAAGGACTCGCTCGCTCCGCCCTTTTTAATTATTAAAATTTACTTCATATGATCTAACTATAACGTAAATGATAGTATACGGGGGAACCGAATTCAATACTCGTCATCATTTAGCGTTTTAATCGATCAATTTTATTATTAATCGAAGTTTTACAAACTAGACAAGTTAGCTTTCCGTCAAAGTTATCACTGATAAAAAATATATTTGAAAGTTAAGAGGAGAGCCATGTTTTCTGAGCCTAAATATTCCACGCAAAATGAGTGAATTTCCATTCATGTTTGACTCGTGTTTAAATTAGCGTAGCGATTACATATTACTACATAACCGTTTATAAATTAACGTTAGCTTTATTATAATATCAAAATCATGAATATCCAACCAGAAATAAAAACGTAAACTTTAATATGCAGAGCCGTTCATTCTTCATATTTCGTACTAAAAAAAATCTTTAAATTAGTATCAACATCTAAGAATTTGCAATAAATTATATATTTGAACCTTTTTAATTGAGCAATACACCACATACTGGTTCATTCAATATGTTTATTTTTAAATAAACATAAATATACTTTTATGATGTAGTTTTAGATCTGTGTAAAATGCAACCCAAACCTTGATTTTAACATTGTAATCAATGTCAATCATTTGAAGTAAAACACTGATCAAAGATACTGTACATTCCATGGCGGATGGTGACACCATTATACTGATTAGTTGTATAGTAGTACCCCACTGTGAAACTAATTAGGATCTGATCTTGGTGGCTTATCTTGATCTGGGTTCAATATACACTACATTTTCTGCCAGTAGAGGGGATCTATGTTGTTTATTGACTATCATTATGTAATTGTGCAACACAATACTGGCCTAGGTATTATCATGTGTTTGATATTTGTCACCTTCATCTTCAAAATACTTTCTGTCCGTTTTGTATTTTTTATCCTATACTCAAATTATAAATTTACACAATTTGAATTAAATAATTGATAGCCACCTTTACACATAATATATCAAATTAAATTTGGTGAGTTTAGTCATAATATCCTCATATTAAAAACAAAATGTATACATGTACTAAAATTTGATATTAGGTGCAGTAGATCTAGTATAAGATATGTTCTTGTGAACAAAATATTTAGGAATGAAACATGCATGCAGTTCATTATATTTTGTTAATTATTTTTCTTTTTAATAATTATAAAATTCGAGGGGCAGCATTTTAGTTGTTTTGTGTTTATCTGTATCACAACCTAATATAAGCTATCTATAACTTGTTCATTATCTTTGATAATAATTAAGTAACTTGGTCTAGCAATGATTCGTGTGTGTATGCAATATAATCCCGTGACTAAATGAAAACAACACATTTTTCAAATAGATCAAACACTCTTCTTTAACTACAACGTAACATTAACACAGTCACTCAATTACATACATAATAAGTGTATAATAATTAACCTAATTATGACCCAATTTTAATGTTTGAAATGGGAATAACTCGGCCTTGACTGAGAACTGTAATTTCACACGTTTTTCTCCATACATGATACAAGTAACATACAATTGTTGTACAATATAAACATATTTATTCCAAAACACAACTCCAAGCCCCAATCTTAACTCATTTAGTGCAAACTTATCAATATCAATGAAATCATATCTTCGCTCCTGCTTATTGCATTATCTTTCAATTGTTTTTACTCCAGTCTGCGTCACATCCGATAAGGGAGGTAACTCTGCATGCACGATAATCGCTTAATTGAAAGGGTGTATCAATAGTTAAGCATCTATAGTAAATTTTCAATCCCATAATTCTAGAGAATGAGTGACAAATAAAGTGTGCGAGTGACAAATGAAATATATGAGTTACAGTGAATGACAGAGAGAGTGTAGAAAGTGTGTGATTGACAAAGAAAGTGTGTGAGTGACAGATAGTGTTGTAACTGACATAGAAAGTGTGTGAGTGACAAAGAAAGTGTGTGAGTGACAAATTAAGTATATGAGTGACAGTGTGTGACAGAGAGGGTGTAGTAAGAGACCTAGAAAGTGTGTGAGTGACATTAAAAGTGTGTGAGTGACAGAGAGTGCTGTAAGTTGCATAGAAAGTGTGTGAGTGACAAAGAAAGTGTGTGCGTGACAAATGAAGTATATGAGTGACAGAGAGTGTAGTAAGTGACAGATAAAGAGTGTTGTAAGTGACAAATAAAGTGTACCGGGTATGAATGACAAAGTCTGTGAGTGACAAACGAAGTACAGGGTGATCATTAATATATGGTAACATAAATAACTTTGTCAGATTTTATGATAGAGAAGTGGTTTGACCCTTGTTATAAAGCTAATAAGTCAAAGTTTTTTTGGATATAACTAATAAATGCATGTGATATAAAGGTGACGTCCATATCGTCCTTAATGCTGCCCTACATTTTCAGTATTTCAAGAAATTTGGCCACTGTATCATTTCGTCGAAGACCATACATTTACTTGGCCTCTACACTCACCAGACTTAAACAGGTTGGGTTTCTTTTAATGTGGATGCCTAGAGGGAGGAATGTATACTCCAAAACCAGAAACAACATTTGTTTGAAAACTTCAATACAGTGTGAAATTCGTAGCATCGGTCGTGTAACATGCAAGGTTTCAATTGGTTATTTTCGACATATTTTGGGGCTGTTTTGCAGAATAAAGGGGAACGTTTCGAATTTATGCTGTGAAAAAAGTAGGTGATATTTGAAAATAATCTATTTGTAGCATAAAACTTACATATGTATGTTAATCAAAGGTATATAACAATATATATTATCATAACAACTGACAAAGTTATAAAAGTTATTTATGTTACCATATATTAATGACCACCCTGTACATGAGTGGCAGTGAGTGACAGAGAGAGTGTAGTAAGTGACATAGAAACTATGTGAGTGACAAAGAAAGTGTGTGAGTGACAGAGAGTGCTGTAAGTGACATAGAAAGTGTGCAAGTGACAAAGAAAGTGTGTGAGTGACAGAGAGTGCTGTAAGTGACATAGAAAGTGTGCAAGTGACAAAGAAAGTGTGTGAGTGACAAAGAAAGGATGTGAGTGACAAAGAAAGTGTGTGAGAGACAAAGAAAGTATGTGAGTGACATAGAAAGAGTGTGAGTGACATATTAAGTGTGTGAGTGACATAGAAAGTGTGTGAGTGACAAATTAAGTATATGAATGACAAATGAAGTATATGAATGACAGCGAGTGACAGTTAAAGTGCTGTAAGTGACATTGAAAGTGTGTCAGGGACATAGAAAGTGTGTGAGTGACAGAGAGTGCTGTAAGTGACAAAGAAAGTGTGTGAGTGACAAATGAAGTATGTGAGTCACAGAGAGAGTGTAGTAAGTGACATAGAAAGTGTGTGAGTGACAGAGAGTGCTGTAAGTAACATAGAAAGTGTGCGAGTGAAATAGAAAGTGTGCGAGTGACAAAGAAAGTGTGTGAGTGACAAATTAAGTATATGAATGACAAATGAAGTATATAAATGACAGCGAGTGACAGTTAAAGTGCTGTAAGTGACATTGAAAGTGTGTCAGGGACATAGAAAGTGTGTGAGTGACAGAGAGTGCTGTAAGTGACAAAGAAAGTGTGTGAGTGACAAATGAAGTATGTGAGTCACAGAGAGAGTGTAGTAAGTGACATAAAAAGTGTGTGAGTGACAGAGAGTGCTGTAAGTAACATAGAAAGTGTGCGAGTGAAATAGAAAGTGTGCGAGTGACAAAGAAAGTGTGTGAGTGACAAAGAAAAGTATGTGAGTGACAAATGAAGTATATGAGTGAAAGTGAGTGATAGAGAGCATGTGTGAGTGACAAAGAAAGTGTGTGAGTGACATAGAAAGTGTGTGAGTGACAAAGTATGTGAGTGACAAAGAAAGTGTGTGAGTGACAAAGGAGTATATGAGTGACAGAGAGTGACAGAAAAAGTGTTGTAAGTGACCTAGAAAGTGTATGAGTGACATAGAAAGTGTTTGAGTGACAAAGAAAGTGGGTGAGTGACACAGAAAGTTTGTGAGTGACTAATGAAGAATATGAGTGACAGAAAGAGTGTTGTAAGTGACAAAGAAAGTATATGAGTGACAAAGAAATTGTGTGAGTGACAAATGAAGTATGAGTGACAGCGAGTGACAGAAAGAGTGTTGTTAGTGACCTAGAAAGTGTGTGAGTGACAAATGGAGTATATGAGTGACAGTGTGTGACAGAGAGTGTAGTGAGAGAGTCATAGAAAGTGTGTGAGTGACATATAAAGTGTGTGAGTGTCATAGAAAGTGTGTGAGTGACAGAGAGTGCTGTAAGTGACCTAGAAAATGTGTGAGTGACAAATGGAGTATGTGAGTGACAGAGAGAGTGTAGTAAGAGACATAGAAAATGTGTGAGTGACAAATGGAGTATGTGAGTGACAGAGAGAGTGTAGTAAGAGACATAGAAAATGTGTGAGTGACAGAGAGTGCTGTAAGTGACATAGAAAGTGTATAAGTGACAAAGAAAGTGTGTGAGTGACAAAGAAAGTATGTGAGTGACATAGAAAGTATGTGAGTGACAAAGAAAGTGTGTGAGTGACAAAGAAAAGTATGTGAGTGACAAATGAAGTATATGAGTGAAAGTGAGTGATAGAGAGCATGTGTGAGTGACAAAGAAAGTGTGTGAGTGACATAGAAAGTGTGTGAGTGACAAAGAAAGTATGTGAGTGACATAGAAAGTATGTGAGTGACAAAGAAAGTGTGTGAGTGACAAAGAAAAGTATGTGAGTGACAAATGAAGTATATGAGTGAAAGTGAGTGATAGAGAGCATGTGTGAGTGACAAAGAAAGTGTGTGAGTGACATAGAAAGTGTGTGAGTGACAAAGTATGTGAGTGACAAAGAAAGTGTGTGAGTGACAAAGGAGTATATGAGTGACAGAGAGTGACAGAAAAAGTGTTGTAAGTGACCTAGAAAGTGTATGAGTGACATAGAAAGTGTTTGAGTGACAAAGAAAGTGGGTGAGTGACACAGAAAGTTTGTGAGTGACTAATGAAGAATATGAGTGACAGAAAGAGTGTTGTAAGTGACAAAGAAAGTATATGAGTGACAAAGAAAGCGTGTGAGTGACATAGAAAGTGTGTGAGTGACAAAGAAATTGTGTGAGTGACAAATGAAGTATGAGTGACAGCGAGTGACAGAAAGAGTGTTGTAAGTGACCTAGAAAGTGTGTGAGTGACAAATGGAGTATATGAGTGACAGTGTGTGACAGAGAGTGTAGTGAGAGAGTCATAGAAAGTGTGTGAGTGACATATAAAGTGTGTGAGTGTCATAGAAAGTGTGTGAGTGACAGAGAGTGCTGTAAGTGACCTAGAAAAGGTGTGAGTGACAAATGGAGTATGTGAGTGACAGAGAGAGTGTAGTAAGAGACATAGAAAATGTGTGAGTGACAAATGGAGTATGTGAGTGACAGAGAGAGTGTAGTAAGAGACATAGAAAATGTGTGAGTGACAGAAAGTGCTGTAAGTGACATAGAAAGTGTATAAGTGACAAAGAAAGTGTGTGAGTGACAAAGAAAGTATGTGAGTGACATAGAAAGTATGTGAGTGACATAGAAAGTGTGTGGGTGACAAAGAAAGTGTGTGAGTGACAAAGAAAGTGTGTGAGTGACAAATGAAGTATATGAATGACAGCGAGTGACAGTAAGAGTGCTGTAAGTGACATTGAAAGTGTGTCAGGGACATAGAAAGTGTGTGAGTGACAGAGAGTGCTGTAAGTGACAAAGAAAGTGTGAGAGTGACAAATGAAGTATATGAATGACAGCGAGTGACAGTAAGAGTGCTGTAAGTGACATTGAAAGTGTGTCAGGGACATAGAAAGTGTGTGAGTGACAGAGAGTGCTGTAAGTGACAAAGAAAGTGTGAGAGTGACAAATGAAGTAAATGAGTGACAGTGAGTGACAGAGAGAGTGTAGTAAGTGACATAGAAAGTGTGTGAGTGACATAGAAATTGTATGAGTGTCAGATGAAGAGTGTGAGTGACAGAGAGACTGAGAATATTGTGAGTGACATCAAAAGTGTGTGAGCGACATAAGAAAGTGTGAGTGACAGAGATAGTGTGATAAAGAACATATGAGTGTGTTAGTGACAGATCATGAGTATGAGTCACAGAGTGTTGAAAGTGACAAAGAAAGTGAGTAAGTGGCACAGAAAGTGGGTGAGTCAAATATTAAGTGTGTGAGTGACAAAAAAGGAGTGTGAGTGACAGAGAGAATGTTGTTAGTGACATAGAAAGTATGAGAGTGACATAGAGAGTGTTATAAAGAAAATATAAAGTGTGTAAGTGATAGATCAAGAGTATGAGTGACAGTAAGAGTGTTGTAAATGACATAGAAGGTGTGTGAGTGACAAAGAAAGTGTATGAGTAACATATGAAGTGTGTGAGTGACAGAGAGAGTGTGTTAATGACATAGAAAATGTGTGAGTGACAGATCAAGAGTATGAGTGACAGAAAGAGTATTGTAAGTGACATAGAAAGTTTAAAAGTGTCAGAGAGCATGTGATAAGTGACATACAAAGGTCATGAGTGGCATAGAAAGTGTTGTAAATGACATAGAAGGTGTGTGAGTGACAGAT
This sequence comes from Spisula solida, assembly GCA_947247005.1. Taxonomy (NCBI): domain Eukaryota; kingdom Metazoa; phylum Mollusca; class Bivalvia; order Venerida; family Mactridae; genus Spisula; species Spisula solida. The sequence continues at coordinate 23,091,728 of OX365945.1, read as the reverse complement.
CAAGAGTGTGAGTGACCTAGAGAGTGATATGGACAGTAGTAATTCTTATTAACTAAATAATCAGTGTAAATTACATTTAGTCAAAACTAGGTGACAAGAAATAGGCAATGCTACTTTTGAGGGGCTTATAATCGCCCCCAAAAACTGTCTACTGCAAGAAAATTCAACAGTTGGTATGCAGAGTAACAACTCACTAACATAATTATGTAATATTAAAGGGATACCTTGATCATATGCCACTGAGACATGTCAGCTTGTATTTATTCTAATCAATCATCAAACACACTAAGGTGATCATTTAGGGTTATCTCTTCATAGACATAGTGACTAAACTTGAGAAAGTTTTGTGCTTCAACGACTGTCTTGATGACCATCTTACAGCATATTTTTAGTTTTAAGTTCAAACTAACATCGTTCAGTAGTCATCAAAGAAGTTGCCTTGTATAAGCCTGTCAAATCCAGGATGATGGCCATTGGGACTAAAAAGAAAACATGTTATACGTAGTTACATAAAATGTAGCTATGGTGTATTATCCACAAACACTTTCTAATGTTCTTCACCATTTAAAACAAAAAAAAGCAAGTTATATCAAATAATCAAAATATATCAGATATCGCGGCTAGACGGCAATTGCTTAGCTTTAAGGCATTTGCTAGAATATAGATAATAAGTTTGTAACACAGTATAATGTACATGGGACATGACATGGCACATGACTGATGAGTACAGAGGACATACACATACTGTACAATGGATGTGATAAAAACAATATCATCAATACAAGTTCTTATAAAATTTGCACTAAATTGATTAGTTATAACTGATATTGTAGACAAAACAGAATGATTATCCGTCTGTTCAAGTAAAGCATGTCTGCCCTTTTGTGTATCACAGTTGCAGAAATATGTTCCTATGAGGCTAAGACCATTCCTATCGTAGGTCCTTTGGAGAGTCTATCTATTAAAGGCCTCCTTCAGAAATTACTTTTTTTTTAATTTATACATTTTTATATTGCTCACCATGCTCACAGAGACTTATTTTATAATATACTGCACTGAAAATAATAAGTATTTTTAGCTTTTATTCAATTTCATTTAATTCATTTTTGTAATGGACTTTACAAAAAGGGACATACATTTAAATACTTTGATTTAGGCTCCTATTTGTAACAGATTGCAAGTGAATTTATTTTTGACACTTAAAATTTCAAATGGTCAAATGACAAAACATCAACCAAATACCAAAACCAAGACCAATAATGTGTAGAACAACCATATATGGTAAATAGACAAACAACAGTATAGATCTCCAGTGTGTCATATCTAGATAAGCAATAAGATAAGGCACTGATCAGTTTGCACAGAGTCTGGCACAGTGGGATACTATTATTTAACTAACAATTAATCAGTATACATGTGTCACTATCTGTCACCTTTGTGCAGATAATTTGATCAGTATCTTATTATAAATGATTGACAGTAAGAATTTAAGATTAATGTAGTGTATACACAGTCAATAGAAAATAACATAACATTACATTATTAAAAGTTTTTATCTGAACAAAAATCAGCAATGTGTACCCGGAGTATAATATATTGCTCAAATCTATACTCATATATCACTCAATTTTTAACACAATTTATTTTATTTAAACAAATTTTAACTTTGAAAGAAAAATCAAGAAATTAAAATAAAAAAATGAACTTAGGAGTGAAACACCATAAATAAAATCAGACATATAAATAATAGTTTTTATTTTTACTATTTATTTAGTCTATACTAATTTTTTTGTTTTAGGTTGTCTTATATTAATTATAAATCCATCACCACAAGGGTATGAGAGAGAAACCAGATTACTTTGTATGCTGAGTGTCTAGCAAGGGAATTTTCAGTGTATGGTATGACCTGTGGCCTGGGATCAAATTCGAACCTTCCACACTCAAAGCGGATGCTTTACCACTAGGCCATCAAGGCAGTTACTATATTCACTATTTTAATATTGCACAACTTTTTTTTTAACTTACACATAGCTACCAGTATGGTGTTTTCATAATTTAAAACTCTCCTATAAATTATTTTGCTACTCTAATCATTAATCATATTCATCTAAAATGGTTTAAACAATGCTTCCAAACAAACTGATTATAATGACATACAGGTACATAATTGGTTCCATTTGTATGATGTATTACGAAAGTGTAACTACTGTAATTATTATTCATAATCATTGTAATTGTACACATTCCTGCTTTCATAATATTTCATTATCTTAATAATTTAGTCTTTTTAATTTATATATTTTATTAAAGATTGACAAATGTTTTTCAGTTTTAATTTTATTTGCAGAAATGCCCCATTAAATGTAATAAATAATGTGTAACATCAGAATCTTATATATATAATATATACATGTCAGGGATGGGTCAATACGAGTTATACTCAAGTGCTTTAGAATGTGGTTCTTACTCACTGAGTACTGATTTAAGTTCCAATACTGGAGTACTACTCAAGTACTCCAGACAGTACTCATGACCCAGGGGAATTTGACATTTTACTTTTTCATTTAGTCTAAATTCCCATCCTAGAGCAAGGGCAATTTGTCAAAATCACCTCACTGGGAGATGCTTTACATACCCCCAGGATCAAAATTTCGACCAAAGTCAAAATTTCCCGGGACTCGACACCATTCTGTCTGTCAAATTCCCACCTATCAGGAACAGCCTTCTGTCAAAAGTCCTGTGTATGCCTGCCGCTCCCCCCCCTGGGGGAAAACATTGATAGGTGCATTTTGATTACAGCAATCTGAGCATACGCATAAAAGTTTAACGAATACGCATTGATGGAATTTAATAGTGTATCATTATGACGGTGAAATTATTATATATCCTGCCCGGGAGAGCGGCAGGGATATAGGGGGAATTAGACAGAAGAATCTTCCCAACAGAAGGGATTAGATGACATTATCAACCCAGGGAATAGACTTTGGTCCGGGAATTTATACACCGCGAAAGACGACAGTGATACTTCTATTTGTGTATTTATTAAATTACCTGGATGCAAAATTATGCCCCATGGTGGGGATATAGACAGTCAGCATTGTCTCCAGGGTGGGAATTTAGACATAAAAAAAATGAAAATGTCTAATTCCCCCTGGGTCAGGCAAAATATTGACTGGTGCATTACATATTTATACAAGGCTCACATCAACAATTGGGTGCCTGTCACATTGCTTGCTTTTTTTATTATTCACTCAAATGCTCCGTTACGAGTAAAAGCGTGTAGCTATTTAATATATTTGACTTTTAGGATATATAAACACTGCACACCCTTTACACAACATAAGTCGGAATCGCGAACTTGGTGCAGGTGCATTTTGGCGTTCAGTATTATAATGCACCAGAGACCATCAGAAATGGCTATTACTTAGCTGCATGACAATATCGTAACCTTTAAATGAATAGGAGATCATGTTTGGTGATTGGCAAGTATTTATTGTTTATTTATTCAATAGATTGACATTGGGAATTTTGCATATGAATATGGTGATCTCATGATGAAAATATACAGCAACTGATGTGACAGGCCAGAGGCTATATTTATAAGGTCATCTAATTCCCGTCTGTCGGGTAGATTTGTTTGTCCAATTCCTCCTATAGCCCCGCCGCCCTCCCGGGCAGTGATAATATATTGACTGGACAGGCACATGAATTGATGCAATTTTCGTTCTTCACAGGTAAATAATGATAACTTTAATACACTGAGGGATTAGTAGGGTAGATGCTGACTGCCTATTATTATGCATACAAGATAAAAGCTACAGAATAATTTACAAAATGACCCCCCCCCCCCCTTAGTAAAAATCTCAAGATTTTTTTTTCATAGCCAGAAATTAAAATTCAAAATAAAATCGTAATTATATACGTACATATAACAAAATATATCAATACTGTGTTTGTTGCTTGCTAAATAATGAGATAACGGGATCGCAATTCTTAAACCAATCCGGCCGCTAGAATTGCGATCACGATTTCGTCGTTATTAGCATTTTTGAACTTTTTATAATCGAAATATTTTTACAAGCTTGTGAAAATGTGTAAGATATAACGTTTTTTATGCAATTTAATCGTCTATGGTATCATATACGGCTCAAATCAAGAAGAAAACGAAATAAAAATGATCTTTTACTTACCGTTCCGCCATTAACGTTCGGCTAGGCGAACGTAGGCGAGGTACCTCGGATAGTAGTTCGGTCTAATGACCGAGCGCTCTGCAGAGCGCTCCGTACAGTAAAGGAAAACTTGCAAAACGTTCCGAACGGTTCGGGGATTTATGTCTTACTGAACGCACGGCTGCTGTTTAGATTCGTGGTCTCGCGTTCACAGTGAAATTTCGGAATAGTTCTGATTTCTTTGGTAAATAAACTATTGTAATGCGATAAAGACCGATGTTATCCGCATGGAATAACGGAATAGTCTGGTTCACGACATTCTTACAAAATGCTTCTTTTTTGGATATATTTTTTTGAAATCGTGAACCATCCAGAACATGTCACGTGCCCCTCCATGGTCATTTTACTTTTGGCAATCCAATTTAACCTGTTAATAAGACTTGTTACTTCAAATGAGTTAATAGAACTGTAGACTGTCAAGGCTTATACTTCAAGAATGCAGGTTTATCAAAAGTGTTATTTGCTTAGTACCATACTTAGGCTACCCATGTTGTTTTTCATGTTAGACCAAAGCAAATGCATGCATGTGTCGTGTTTTTTTGATAACCTTATTTACCATGTTTACTCTAATTTATTTCACGGTGTTTGGCTGGAAATCACCACGAACCGCATATATATAATAAAGATAAAAACTCTACTGCTCTACCTGCCTACCTGCCTACCCGCCTACCCGCCTACCCATCTTTTCTGCTTGTCAGTGAACTCTTCAAAGTTGTCGTTCAAATGTATACAGCGACTTTTATTTTCCGTTCTATGAAACTGAGACAGGAAAGATTGTCAATGATCGCTGCTTCGTAACATCTCAATACTGTTACAAAAATGAATTTACAATTTTGATTTTGGTTAGTTTGTATGATTCTTTGTTATAATTATGTATGTGTCTATTTTACCTAGGGCATATTTTTTTTCTTCTGATTTATGTAAATGGATAAAGGTATGTTTATATACCGATTTGCTTTAAATAAATGGTAAAATGGTAAACTATTTAACGATAAACAGGCCGATTTTTGCTTATTTTGTATTACATAGTTTGTGCACTGTATTCCAAATATCTGCTAGCAACACTAGCATACCTAAATGGGTGATGCTCAACATTTTAGTTATGATACATTGCACTTTAAAAGTATCGTATTTTTGTAAAACCTAGGGTTATAGGACCGTTGATGTTGATGATGATGATGATCTTTGACATTTCCTTTAATTGCCCATTGTCTTTCTGAACACTGCTGTACATTAAACTCTTGCCAGCTGCCTGTATTATACTAATTGATAGGTGATTGTCCTGAACATTCGTCTTGCCATTTGTCCGAGGTTGTTTTTTGTTGAAGGGTTTCAAGTTAATTTATCGGATTATTCAACCATTTCGGTAAAACTTGATTTTGATTTTATTTACTTGATTTCACGTAAAGTGCTAGCGTAGCGTTACAAACAACGATGAATCTAGTCCTATAGATAGATAACATTATAGGTTGTTAGATCAGTTTATTTTTGTCAGCTGTGCAAAGAAAGCAACACATATATATCGCCCACTGAGTATTTTTTTCTTGAAAAAAAGCGCTAGGTTTCCTTCTAACACGCTTTGGGAATTATGTAATTCACATGTGATTGAACTGTAAACTAACATCAACAAACTACAGCGTAAATATCAGTGAGGTATTTGGTTCGTTTTTCGATACGTTTTTATCAAATGCGAACAAATTTATGGCAATTTAAGTAATAGTAGTGTTTATTCTATAAAGGGTATTAATACCCTATAGAATTTTTGATGTAAAAATACTAAATAACTACAAAATGCGGAGGTTTCTCAAGTTATTTTAGATGCCAGTGTGGTTGTTTATGGGATATACAACCAACTTTACCAATATTACGCGAATATTTGACAATTATATTTCATTTTTGCAATACATCAATATGTGAGGCAGTCCCTTTAAATTAAATTAATTTCATTATACAGCTGTCGTGTGTACCGTGTATTGATGGAATAAAAAATACAGAGAGTGCAATATCGAGAGTGCTTTAAAATGCTCATTTGCAATAAATCTTTCTTAAAGCAATTGTCAGCTGCTTTCTTTTACATAAATATTTGGTTCGGTAGGAAAATTACGTCATACAAAACTTTTAGCAGTACCTTTAAATACAAATGTATAACAAAACACGAGTCAAGGGAAGCAACCCAAACTCAACAATACCTCTACGCGAACAAGACTCTGTTAGTTACATTCCTTACTATGATGTACATTGGCCCCTCCAAAACTAAAATTGCCAAACATCAAATCAATACACGTATATTCTTTATTTCTGCCTCATTCATCTCCAATATTTGAACCTGGTACGCTAGTGGCCAATGGGTGCTTTTTTGATCGGATACCCCTCCCCACGTTAGAACATTTCAAAACCTATTTTTTATTGAAGAGGAAGGTATTGGAAGTTGGAAAACGATGGTTGTGAAACTGAGATCAATGTAGGTCATTATGAAAACCAACTTTTTATGTGTGTTTTATGGTGTTTTGAGAGGCAATTTTACGACACATTTGTTTCATGTATAGAATAGAGCAGACACCATTCGTGCCCGGGAATGTTCTACCATGGGGAGAGGTTGCCCCTTTTTGAGGTTTGGCCACTAGTCTTGCTGTACACCCCGCGTATTCATGAAGCATTTGCATTTCACAGAAGACGATCATTGTAATATCAACTTTCTATTACAGTCTGGATACCGTAAGTTTTAGCGTAAGATATCTGGGCCAGTTTGATTCACTCGCAAAATGTCCGCGTATAAGAAGGATGTGTTTATACAGTAGCATACATTGACTGAACATTGTTGATCTGATTCAGTTAGTCCGAGATTATCGGCAGTAGGTTTATATGATTCAGTTAGACCGAGATTATCGGCAGTAGGTTTATATGATTCAGTTAGACCGAGATTATCGGCAGTAGGTTGATTAACAATTGTTTTGCTCTTTACTCAGCCTCAACATTAATACCACCCCATTTCCAATCTTTCCGCTCATTGCATCCCTTTCATTTCGTGTATGATTAGAGTTACAAACGACACATCTGCTATTAGTAATACACTCGTGTCTTATGAAAGAAAATCAACACTCGTTCGTACAAACAGTTAACAGTACGATAGGCGTGTAAACTGCGTTCATAAATAAGATCTAGTTCTATTTGGCTGTTTATTGTTTATTACCAATGAACGCAGTCTGAAACATACAAATGGCAAACGATTACTTATATGAATAAGCACCACATGGTATGGTATTCCTCTAATTGTATCAATACCAGGTATGAAAGTCCTCAGGATGGTCTTGTGTATTCCCGCCAGATTTCTTCACATGGTATAAACAGGGAGAGCACTCTGTGTTAACTTTAGATTGTTGACAACTGTGTACATATAATACATTCCCTTGCTAAGATTAATCTAGTACTTCAAGTGGTCTATGTATTCAGAATATGATACTTCTACTGATGCATGTTTTTTTGTAGACTTAAGATAGAGAGTTCACTAATGCAATGCATGCACAGAAGTATGTCGACCCATGTATGAAAATCAAGCAGATATGTCTGCTATATAAAGACGGAAGCTTCTTGGCCAGTAGTTCTTCTCAGATCCTCACCTGTCACAGTGCCCAGCATACTGCGTCAAGGGATACCATATAGGGTTCATTCTACCATAATAGACGACACAGGCAATACATGGTCCTAACTGTTCGCATTCATTGACCGCAACACTTTCCTTATATCGGTGTTCGGTCGGGATTCATACAAACAATCAAAATTGTTAATATTTATTATTTAATGATAACAACAGGAAGTAAAGAGAATTTATGGCAACTATAAACAATATAATTTAACAAAACTTTTAAAGTACATGTATCGAGTAACAAATGTACACCAGATGAAACCGGAATATCTAAGACAACATTTTATGGTTACCATTTGTCAAAATTAGACGTAATAGGGAAACTATGATACAGCATTTACTTAAATTTATACTGACTAAAAAAATGAAATAAAAATTCCGGTTTCGTTCTATATCCAGTAAAGTTCCGCTAGTACTATGGTGCGTAAGGGTAGCAAAGAGAATGGCGTATAAGTTAAATTAACTTATACTCCATGCTCTTCGCTATCATTGCGCACCGAGTGCCAAGCGATGAGAGATATATTTCGCCACCCGGGATAGAACCTCCACCCGGGATAGAATCTCCAAGTCGGCGGACGCTCAAACCATCTTAATATTCGTAGCCAGTTCTCCTCAATTGAATTTAAATCAACCCAAACCCATGCATAATGACACTTTCAAATGTGTGTTGGTACAGAGATTACATGACTGTGTTTTATTTATCCGACGAGAATGAGTTATAGTACGAGAGATAAATATAAAACATACATGTATGTCATATCTGTGCCACCGTACTTGTCACTGTCATAACTCTCATTACAAAGTACACAGGTGCAACTCTACTGTGAAAACAACGTCATCTCAATAAGACTTTCTTTATGGCACGCTATAAACATGTACATTTTAAAGCACCTTCAATTGAAAATGCAACACATATCACAGAAGTAAACTATACAGATAACATTAAGGCTTTGCAACCCGACGTAATAAATGTTTACACACTTGAACAGTTAATCAAATATTTGCTTACTAGTCTTTTGTTGTAAATGTTTTTGAAAGTATAATCGGTCCAGTCAGACGTAAAACGTATTAGAAATTAGAATACAGTAAGCAAAGAAGAAACTTGTATCGCTCAATCTGTCAAACTCTGAATATACCAAGTATAGGCACAGGAACTTGCATTTATGATTTAAAAAAAAATGAAAAATGTGTTTTATTTTTTTCACTGGGCCTACTGTGCAGCCTCTGTATTAAAATTTTAATACAGGCTGTACAGTAGGCCCAGTGAAAATTCAATTTTTTTTTCATTTTTTTTTCAATTTATAAATGCAAGTTCCTGTGGTATAGTCTACATAGCAAGTTAAACTCGTTGCTGACGAAAACAGAAGACGGCGAAGCTACAGCTATTGCCAAAACATTCGATACCAGAATTCAAGTTTATAATTTGGTTGATTCGTGTTCACTAAATACGACATGTGCAATATAAATGAACTGTCTCAAAAACGTTCTACGATGGAAATAGACCTGTATTCAAACACTAGCAATGGTAAACCAGTTATTTGCATGTTTATGTTATGGTATAGCTACGCTACTAATTAAAGAGTAGTTTGAACATTTAACTGTCACAATCACACATATACGTGCATGGACAAATAATGGCACATTTTCAGTGAATAAAAGTGAATAGAAAGACAATTTTTTTCAACAAATTGAATTAAACAAAAAGACCTGTATGGTCATGGTCGTGCACATGTCACATATTGCGATATCGTAGTTTTATGAAGAATCGAACAAACATGTGAGCTACGAACCATAATAGCCAATTGCTTGCCCTTTCAGGAGCTGGCAACCAATGATAGATATCCAGATCAAGAACGGAACCAATCTCTTAAATAAAATGGTGATATGTACAAGTCGTATGCAATTTGGTCAAAAGGGAATGGAATCGTAAATGATACCAATATTGTGCAAGCAAGACCAAATTAGCTAATATATGAATGGCTTCCTTAAGGGCCGTATACACAGTATGAATCCCAATACACCGTTTCTCAGTTCCGTCAGAGAATTGTTCTGTTTTCATATGGCTCTGGCGGAACTGAAAACCGATGTAATGCTCTGGCGGAATTCAAATGTCATGTATCCCGAGTTCCGTCAGAGCGTTACATCGGTTTTTAGTTCCGTCAGAGCCATATGAAAACAGAACAATTCTCTGACGGAACTGAGAAGCGATGTATCGGAATTCATACCGTGGTATATAACTCTAGAACTAACGGTAGTACAAACTAGGTTGGAATGTTGTACATGGAGTAAAAATTTGAAACGTCCTCTTTCAACTGTGAATTTCGTTCTTTATGTATTGCATAAATTAATCAATTTATTAACTCACAAAACTGTATAAAAACTGTAAAATATATTTTAAAACACCGTGTATTAAGCCATTTAAAAAGAACCACAGTCTTTAGGCAATTACAAGTACATTATAATGTGAAATTCGGTAAAAAGTAAACCATAAATAAAAGCACTAGTTTACAGGCACGTCATATGATGACCCACTAACGCACGCATAGAGGACGGACTGAGAGTGGTTTAAAGGTATGCAATGTTACAGTTGATATATACAACAAAAATGTACAATGAAATACACTGAAACCCGTGATCAACACACTGAGCGCATCACGGGATATTGGTAAGCACATTTCCCCCAAAACTTTGGAATGTTTAGTTTGCCTTCAAAAATAGTATTATGATAGAACTGATGTTCGTACATCTCGAAATAACTTCCAACTAACATTTATTAAGACACCATTGAGTTGTGAAGTAGTAATAATAATATATGTATTTACAATAATAATAAAGACTTTATTCAAAGAGGCAATTAACACATGTTTGGGTATGTCCAGTCTTGCATGTGTGCCTCTTTAAAGTCATATAGGGAAACAAATTCAGGTTGCGGTCCACACATAAACGTAGTAACTAATAAAACATTCTGCTAACGGAGAACACAATAACACAATTGAACACAGTTGGATGATTTCAGCACTTTGAAATTCGAAGTAGTTGTTTTTGCGATCGGCTGAGACAGTCGTGAGTGCGTTGTTCTCACGCCCCCCCCCCCCCCCCCTGCCAGAATGGCAAATGACCTCTGAATTCAAAGTGTTTTTCTCGCCTTTCGCGGCACAACCGCCATGCACACATGTCCGAGTTTGTTTATGTTCGTGTAAGACGAGGTGCAGGTTGCACATGTTAACCCGGGTATATAAACATTTACAGCATGCAGTATCACAATATTATATAAACATTTACAACATGCATTATCACAATATACAGTCATGTAGATTACAGTATCACTGTAAGGTTCACAAATTTAGATAAACTTGAACTTATCAAAACTTATGACTATCCGTGATTGTTGATTTGTCATTGGCAAACGCTGAATTGTCTACGGCTGTTGAACTTGAGTGGGAAGATTCATTTAGATCTACTTCGGCCTGAAATATGTTGACATAATGGCGATAGTAACATATATAATAACATTAATGTTTAAAATTATAAGTAAGTTACCACTGGCTAAAATGTAGGTTGTAACCTAAAGGACCAGTCACTCAAAACCGTTCTGTCACGTCTTCAAAATATCGACGAAACGGTTCTGATGTGACTTAAACGTGACAAAAATGGCTCGAATATGTCTACAATGCGATCCTATTAAGTTCAGTTTAAGTTTTAGTTTTTTGTACGTACTGCATTATAACGAGTTTGGTGTGATGGGTCTATCAAATAAAGGAAGACTAAAAATTCGTTTGGTAATTACTAGTATTAGTCTTTTCTATTTGTGCCTGTTTCAAATTAACACACATGTATTTACATTTCGATTAATAATTTAAGCGATGTACATGTTTTGGACCTTAAAGTTAAAGGATGCTTTTCCTCGTGTCTGTACCCAATCGGGTCGTTACGTTTTATCAGTATAAATGTTTTGAATAAAACCTATTTTCGTATTTCAGAAAACGGTCGCTTACCTGTTTTGATTTGCGTTTTCTTCGGCGCATTAGAAACACAAAACCAATTATGCATACCGAAAAAATTCTAAAACGCAAATAAAACATATTAAAACGGACATTTACGTATATCTATTTCGTTCGTGTTTTTTTTACATAATATTATCCTTTCCGCTACCATAGCGTACTAATGCAGACTCGCCGGGATGGCCATTTCGGCCTTCCGTAGTTTTCGACCTAAATGCCCGAATTCGGGAATTTTGCTGTCATGGGTACACAGGCATCCCAGACTAAAGGATATTCCGGGCCCAGGGTCACATGTTTTTGGCCCCCCTGGACCCCTTTAAAGAGGGCTTTGAACGTACATTTTACAAAACTTAAATTACTGGTCCTACCCGCCATTGCGGTACGATTCCCTGTGTAATTGCATTAACATTTAGCGCTAAAAAGTTTTTATTTTTCTATAGTAGGAATATAAGGCTAGACAAAGGGGTCAGGATCAATGCCCTAAAGGGCCCCAAATGTAGGCCTGTCAAGCTAAAAAAAAGAAGTTTTTCGCGCAAGGGTCACCGTCACATCGTCATTTCCGGTGACCTTTAGTCGAAATCTTGACAATTTTTCCTACTTTCAGTTTGGGGCAGGTGTGTAGCATCCGGATGTATCGAGTTTTTATCAGTGCTGCAAGTCAATAGTGTCTCAAAGACGGGATATAGGGACCATATGAATTTCTCATAGCCCCCCAAAAAATCGTGGTAGCGGAAAGGATATCAATACCATGTGATTAACACAATTATGGACAAATGGGCCTAGAACCTCACTAGTGTTTCCTAAATACATTTTAAATAAGCACATCAAATGAAAACATATCGTACTATGATGGACATCCTAATTCCAATGTGCTGTGGCGAACCTGTTAGGATAATCATTATGCATGTCTTGTATAAAAGTTATAGTTTAAGTCATTCATTATATATATACATTATCTCTATAAAACTTGACATAATGTCATTTGTCCCGTGCGGCTGTGGGTTCAAATCTCAACCGGGGCAAATAATTTGTACTCGATGAAGCTATCCAGCTGGCTTGTCGAAGTACTTGAGTTTCAGTCAGGTATTAAAAAGCTCGACGAGTCACCCTTCATTTTCATAGCTATAAGATTCATTACAGGACCCTAGCCAACCTCCTTAACAGTGATTTAGTTTGCCACTACGCTCACACAGGTAAATGTATCGTTAAAAAATCAAAAATATTTTTTTTGTAAAATTATATATTCATTGTGATTCTATAAATTTTACAAAAAATCACTCTTAATTAATGATACAGTAACTTGTGTACGCTCAGTGACATGTTGTAATTGCTACGTGAGGAGTTCGGTCCGTAGCTGATGATGCGAGTGACTTAGAGATACGTACATGGAAATTACGATGCTTGTAACGACTACTAATAGGGTTTTCCACCATGTCCAAAATGTTCCTTCTTCTGATGGTTCAGGTTTGATAATTTCAGTTGCAATGTTACATCGTCTGGCAATGTTATGTATGACCGCTTCACTCAGACCACCCGTACTGGCATGGTGATGAAACTTTCTATACGGCAATGAAAGTGGAGGGCACGGTGCATCGATGGGAAAGTCCGGTCCTGGGCCGAACCGTCCACAGCTACAACATGTGCAATATGAGGACATCTTTAATGTACGACATGCAATATGTGAGTCATGTTTCAATAGCCTGAAATAAAGCAAAGTCCGTATCATATAGTGAAAATATTAATATGAACATTATATATACATCCGAACCGTCTCGAAGCACACACTATGTTGCATAATTTACACACTATTATCACGTTTATTACGATAAAAACTGTGTTGTTTACGTCCTGGTTAAATTTCCAAACACAAATGTAAATCAAAGCACTGAGAGTACTCTTGGGAGGCGATCTGGTTGCTGCTACTAAAGCTTAAACCGACTTTATACGTTTAATGTTCGTTTTCTTACTGCCGATCTTGTCTTGAATGTCAAAATAGGCATATGTGACTATATAGGCATGTTGGGTATTTAAATAATTACAAAAAGGGGCATATTGATTTATATGTAATACGTGTATTGAATGCGTATATCAAAAGTGCCTTTAAAATAATACTACGCGCCTATATATCAGATTCTACAGTAACGTCTTGTAATCACTTCCCTCACAGCGTGAGACAGTCTATAGAAAGCGGCTAGCTAGTACAGCGACACCATATGATTGCGTAACAGTACTTTGCAGACCGTATACGATTCATCGATAAAACCATCACTTGACCGTAGTCTGAAGTTTCTAAAAATAGCTTTACAGCCGGGACATTTGATGAACACGTCATTTTCGTATTATTAAACAAGTTCGGTATCGGCCGATGTAGTGATTTTTTTGCAAAAATATCGGTTTAACGAACAGTTTCACAATAATTTTTTATCTTAGAATAAACAAATGTTGCTGATTGGCTTAAATCAGTTAAAACATTTGGAGAAACATATGTAGCAGTATTGGGAATGTTGACAGTTTCTGGAACTATTTGAATGCGGATTCACATAGCAGCCTAAAGGCGGTTAATTTTGTATTAAGAAATGGGCAATGGTAGTAATGAGAGGCTTAAACGCCTCCCAAAAACACACTTATAATTTTTTTATAGTCAGTCTAGCCGTATCATTGGTCAATAAGGGTATCTTATTAATACGTCCACTGAAAACACGCAAACCAATACGATTCAAACACTGTACAGTGTGTAAAATAATTACTTATTTAGACAATAGTTATTGTTATTATTATAATAGTTGCGTTACGTCTGGGGCTATGAAGACTGTTCCTTGATGGAAAATATTCACTGTGACTTCATAAGAAAAATGTTACATTTACGTACATTGTAGTCTATCATTCTCAATACAAATGAAAACAAATAATCATAACACAAATTCATAACACAAATTCTAACTCGAGTGAAAAGGAAACCAGCCAAAATTACATAAAATTTGACGAATCAAAAATTGAAGATTTCAAATTCCTATTAATACAAAAACAAGCTGAAATACAACAATGTACAAACATCATAAACGATACATCTGATGTTGACTCAGCTACTCGTTCATTTCTATTAATCCTACAAAGCTGTTCCAACAGCGTATTTGGAAAATCTCAAAACAAACAAAACAAAAACACATATCATAATAATAAAAAACCGTGGTTTGATTCCGATTGTTATAATGCAAGAAAACATTATAATAAAACTCGAAATAAATTCCTTAAAAACAAAACCAATATTAATTTACGCGATGACTATTTAAGTGCAAAATCAAATTATTGTAAGGTAAAACGAAATTGCAAATATAAATACTCAATAAAAGAAAAACGAGAATTAACCCATCTAGGAAAAACAAAACCAAGAGAATTTTGGAAAAAAATAAAGTCACAATACAAAAAACAGAAACTATCAACAGAAAATATTAATATTTCTGATCTCTACGATCATTTTAAAACATTATATAGTTCACAAACTGAAAATGAAAACCCAAACAATCAATCTTTTCAAGAACAAGTTATTAATGATGAAGATCTCGACTCGGAAATATCACTATGTGAGGTAAAAAATGCCGTTTTTTCACAAAATAATAACAAAAGTTGCGGTCTAGATAATATATGCGCAGAAATATACAAACACGCATTCGATGAAATATCCCCTTTTCTGTTGCGTCTTTTTAATAGACTATTAGACAATGGAGAATATCCATCATCCTTTGGTGAAGGAATAATATGTCCTATATTTAAAAGTGGTGATACATCTGACCCACAAAACTACAGAGGAATCACGCTAATTAATATCCTTTCCAAAATTTATTCGCAAATAATACTTAACAGACTCACAAAATGGTCAATTAAACATAACAAAATAATAGAAAATCAATTCGGATTTCAAAAAGGTAAATCTACAATAGATTGTATATACGTCTTACATTCAATTATCGCTAAAACACTTTCAAAGAATAAAAAACTATACTGCACCTTTGTAGATTTCGAAAAGTGCTTCGATAAAATTGATCGTGGATATCTTTTCCATAAACTGTTAAATACTGATGTAAGCTCCAAGTTCATTAAAGCAGTAAAAAGTATGTATAGTGTTGTAAAAGCGTGTGTTCGACACAACGCTCAATTGTCTCCCTTTTTCGATTCCAATATCGGTGTCAAACAAGGAGACCAGTGTTCTAGTTTATTGTTCCTATTTTTTGTAAATGACATTCTATCAAATATTGACCAAAATATAGATGGACTTTTCACTATAAATGAACTTAAATTATTTATTCTATTATTTGCTGATGACGCTGTTCTGTTTGCCCATACCCCCGAAGCACTACAATCACTGTTAAATGACCTCGAACACTATTGTAATACTTGGAATTTAAAGGTTAATACAGCTAAAACAAAAGTTATGATCTTTGAAAAAAATCGACATACTAAACATGAATTTATATATAACAATATAACTCTAGACATTGTAGAAAACTTCAAATATCTTGGGTTAACTCTCTTTAAAAATGGAAAGTGGTTTAGAACGCAAAAAGTTTTAGCAGATCGATCACTGTTTGCTTTACACAATCTCTTCATTGTATTTAACCAACTAGATCTAACCACCAAAGACAAATGCAATTTGTTCGACAGTCTTGTTGTATCAGTTTTTAACTATGGCTCAGAGATATTCGGTTATTATGATTGTAAAAACATTGAAAAAATACATTGTAAATTTCTAAGAAAGGTTTTATGTGTAAAGAAAAGTACAAATCTTGATGGACTTTACGGTGAATTAGGAAGATTCCCAATGGCGGTTAAAAGAAAGATCACCTTAATGAAATATTGGATCAAAATTCTAAAATCAACTGACGATTCTCTTATTAAAATAATCTACAACCTCCTACGCGAAGATGCGAACAACAACTTACAATATAATGGCACAAACTGGGCGTCACATGTCAAACAAATACTTAATGAAATAGGAATGACCAATATTTGGATAAATCAAGATACTTTACCTTTAAATTATATAAACGTAATAATACAGCGACTGGTTGATACATACCAACAAACATGGTACAGTAACATAATTAATTCAAGTAGATTAGACTTTTATTGTAATTATAAATATGACTTTAAAATGGAAGAATATCTGAATTGTATAAATATAAACAAATATAGAATAAGTCTCACAAAATTTCGACTGTCGTCTCATACTCTCGCGATAGAAACTGGTAGACATAGTAATATACCCCGAAATGAACGAATCTGTCAACAATGTACAATGAATGTTATAGAAAGTGAATATCATTTTCTCCTTGTCTGTCCGAAATATCATGTACTAAGAACTTCACTTTTACCAAGATACTACTGTCATTGGCCAACTCTTAGGAAGTTCGAATCATTAATGTCAACATCAACAACGCGATTACTAATCATTTTATCCAAGTTTGTTTATAACGCATTTGACCTAAGAAATCAGACTTAAGATTTTCCTATCAATACAAAATATTAATTTTATGTAACAACAATGACCAAATAAAATATTCACGAAATACATTATGAATATTATACACATACTATGAAAACAAAACACATTTGTTAAAATCCATACGTTAATTGTATTCTTCTTTTTCTCTCATTATATTACGTATATGTATGGTGCTACATTTTATTTTTATTTTATTGTTAAAATCATACAGTCTCCTATTACAGCTTATCTACACTCGTATAACAACTACCAACTTCTCAGTTAAATGATTCAAATTTTTCCTCGTGTTATGCTTAATTTGTATGTACATAATTTGTGTATGACTATGAACATGTAGTTCTATGTTAATAAACTTTATGTTATGTTATGTTATGTTATGTTATGTAAAGGTATCCCTAGATACATGCTGTACGCAGAATCTGGTAGATATCCAATTGATATAATAATCAAAAGTAGAATGATCGGATTTTGGAATCGTATAGTGACGGGAAATAAAAACAAAATTATAGCGTTCAAATTATATCAATACATGCTTAACAAACCTAATTTCCAATCGAAATGGCTGAGTAAAATCAGTAAATCAATATTTAACGAGACAGGTAGAAATGATTGATGGTTACATCAGAATGATAGGCAATCATGATCTATAAAGTATATAATAAAAGACATTCTCATAAACCAAAATACTCAAAACTGGCACGCCTCATAAATAACTCTAACAAAGGCAGAAATTATGCGTTCATAAAAGAAAGCATTAAGTTGGAAAAATACAGCACTGAACTAAACAAACTTAATAAAATTCAGAACGGGAAATCACCACTTCCCAATCGAAACAGGAAGGTGGTCAAATTTTGATATTAACGAAAGAAAATGCACTTCTTGTAATCTCAATGATTTAGGCGACGATTACCATTACCTCCTTAAATGCCCATTCTTTGATCCAATGAGAAAAAAGTACATTAATCGTTATTATTTCCGCCATCCTAACATGCTAAAGTTTGAAGAATTGCTTACAAACTCACGGTTGCATGAGTTGAAAAATACATGTAAATTTCTCAAAATACTTATTGAAACGGTCAGATAAGTTTGACGCTATACTGTCCTTGAAATAATTATGTCAATCCCGACCGCATGTGCATAATATTAATGGTCTTTCTCATAACTTTTTTATCGATTATTGTGTCATCTGTTTTTCTATTTGTTTATTTCTTGTAAACACGAGCATGAAAATAGATAGTCCAAGGTCTTTGACGATGATCATTCCATTTCATCGTCAAAGCCGTTTGTTCTTTGAAACCCAACAGGTCAACGGCACAGTTTGAGTCGCGTTCGTTTTATGACAAAATGCACGTTTTCAACAAAATAATCATTGATACCCTATCAATTGGACCATATTCTATCAGTATACCCCCAAAAACAAACTGTTTCGCAAGAAATACCGTCAATTCCGTCGACTGTTTTAAACCTGTCCAATTTCAATGTTTTCGTTTACGATCGCCATTTATTTGAATGGGATTATAACAAAAGTGTTCCGAAACGAACCACGTGATCAATGTTTTGATTGTCGGCTGCGTAAATTGCAATATTTATTTGTGTAAATGGGAGTTACATGATTTATAGCAAAAATAACGTGTTTGTTTCTTATGTAAAGGTATATCTAAAGGTTTTATTTTATTTAAGACGTTTTCGACCATGTTTCATGAAATAACGGATTTTTCGAAAACGGCTCTCGCACGCACCTGCGATAAATTAATTATTCAAAATGGCCGCGGGAGCTGATCAAACGCGGAAGTAAATAAACTTTAAGCAATGTAAGATTATCAGTAGGTGTTACATTGACTGTTTTAAGACAAAACACTTGAAAAATATAACATTTATACGTAAATTATAGTTTTTGGGCGATTTTTGAACAATGAACATGCATTTTAGGCATTAAGCTTAAACAGTTGATTATTGAAGAGGGTAATTCCATAACTAAAAGGCCGACACGTCAGTGTAAATAAAAGACCATTTAGTTATGGTATCCAGAACTAGAAAATAGATCAAGATCACTTACCATCTGTAGATAATCCCTTTAATGTAATTTAGGTATATCCAATTTGCGAATGAATTATAACTACACATACATGTATTTTTCTTTAATTTAAGACAAACGCCCTATGTATATCACATGTACTTCATGTTGAAATTGACAAGAAACCTACCCAATAACAGTCACTTGACCTGATTTTGACAGTTCCAACATATAGTAATTGTAAAACTCATTCACTTTATTATTATAGTCGATTTCAAAATTCTCAACCTTTCATTCGTTATATACCACGGGATTATACAAATTTAACTACTATAGTTCGATTTCGAGCATTGAGCCGTGACAGCACTTTTAAAGTTTTAACCATTAATCGATATAGGTTGGTGTAGGTTTAATGGAAAATGTAAGTAATATAATTAAGGCCAACTATTCCATGTGTCTGAATGGTCGTGACGGTATATCGCTTGATACATTGTAAAATAACTTTTGTCTGACCAGGGCAAGTTCGAATCTCACCCCAAAAAATTTTTATATTTACACATTTTTGAATTTATAAATGCACATAACTTGCAATATCCGTGGTAAAACAGTATGTGACAAGCCATATTTGTTACATGCTCCGAAATATGTTTAGATCTTGCATGTGTAGTGTAGAATGTTATGACGGCTAATCAACGTAATACAGGTTGTCAGTAAACTCGGAATATGGAAACGATCGCTATTAGTGAAAATGAAAAATAAATTGAATCAACACATTTTCATGGATTAATTAAAAAAATGAAACTTTAGTTTATATACTCTTTAAATAACACAAAATAATGAATTAAAAATATGAGCGAATTTGGAATTTGAACCACCGAAGTTCGGGTTAGAAATCCTGAACGTTGCCGACTATACTAAACTGTAATTTGATAACAAACAGGTATATGTAAGAATCACATCATTAAATAATGGCATGCGAACGTAATAAACTATGGTCTACCTGCCAAAATGGACTAGTCCGATAGGTTATGGCTCAGAGTTCAAAATTGAACTATATGCACAGACAGTCACGAATATCTCGTGCTTGTCCGCTTGTACTGTTTACAAACATTCGACCCACCCACGCATTTATAAATTGTCCATACCTATAATCCGTTTCAGAAAAAATGACGCATCTGCTAAATCAGTAGGACATTTACCCCCCCCCCCCCCCGCCAACCAACTGTATAAATAAATATATGTATATAATATATACATATATTATGTAATGTGTACATGTATAAATGTATATGTATTCACAAACATTCTTTCACACCATGTCATGCTTCAAATTGTTTAAATCACATTGTACCGTATACTCATATGTTGTATCCATGTCAACTTGAGTAAATAAAGTTCTGTTCTGTTCTGTTCTGTTCTGTTCTGTTCTGTTCTGTTCTGTTCTAGCTGTTCTGCCAATAAAGTCGTACTGCCTACACTATATAAGTGACTAAGAGTTACATGTATGTGTCTTTGTCATGGTTTACTATGTGTGAGTATCGACTAGTGGCCTAAAACAAAATTAACAAGGAATCGGTAAAACCGAATTATGCTCCCCGAAGCAAGTGCTTGTCCCAACATGGGAAACAACATATTACAGATACAGGTAAAATGTAGAATTATGGTTCTTTGACACCGCACTTCCTCTTGACGGTCTCTATCATTATGTGAAGTTTCAATCAAATGCCATCAATACTGTTCAAGTTAGAGACCGGCCAAGCATTAATTTGTATGAAAAAAGGGAGATAATTAAAAAAACAATTACGGTACAGTTATGTTTTTGTGGCACTGCACTTCTCCTCAATGAGATCTATTAACCTATAAAGTTTCAAATCAATACCTCCCATAATGAAGGAGGTATGACCTGGACAAGAAGTAAGTATAAAAGTACAAAGGGCCATCACTCTAAAAACTTACAATAAAGCTTTATGGTTCATGTACACTGCAAAAAATCGTGGTAGCGGAAAGGATATCAATACCATGTGATTAACACAATTATGGACAAATGGGCCTAGAACCTCACTAGTGTTTCCTAAATACATTTTAAATAAGCACATCAAATGAAAACATATCGTACTATGATGGACATCCTAATTCCAATGTGCTGTGGCGAACCTGTTAGGATAATCATTATGCATGTCTTGTATAAAAGTTATAGTTTAAGTCATTCATTATATATATACATTATCTCTATAAAACTTGACATAATGTCATTTGTCCCGTGCGGCTGTGGGTTCAAATCTCAACCGGGGCAAATAATTTGTACTCGATGAAGCTATCCAGCTGGCTTGTCGAAGTACTTGAGTTTCAGTCAGGTATTAAAAAGCTCGACGAGTCACCCTTCATTTTCATAGCTATAAGATTCATTACAGGACCCTAGCCAACCTCCTTAACAGTGATTTAGTTTGCCACTACGCTCACACAGGTAAATGTATCGTTAAAAAATCAAAAATATTTTTTTTGTAAAATTATATATTCATTGTGATTCTATAAATTTTACAAAAAATCACTCTTAATTAATGATACAGTAACTTGTGTACGCTCAGTGACATGTTGTAATTGCTACGTGAGGAGTTCGGTCCGTAGCTGATGATGCGAGTGACTTAGAGATACGTACATGGAAATTACGATGCTTGTAACGACTACTAATAGGGTTTTCCACCATGTCCAAAATGTTCCTTCTTCTGATGGTTCAGGTTTGATAATTTCAGTTGCAATGTTACATCGTCTGGCAATGTTATGTATGACCGCTTCACTCAGACCACCCGTACTGGCATGGTGATGAAACTTTCTATACGGCAATGAAAGTGGAGGGCACGGTGCATCGATGGGAAAGTCCGGTCCTGGGCCGAACCGTCCACAGCTACAACATGTGCAATATGAGGACATCTTTAATGTACGACATGCAATATGTGAGTCATGTTTCAATAGCCTGAAATAAAGCAAAGTCCGTATCATATAGTGAAAATATTAATATGAACATTATATATACATCCGAACCGTCTCGAAGCACACACTATGTTGCATAATTTACACACTATTATCACGTTTATTACGATAAAAACTGTGTTGTTTACGTCCTGGTTAAATTTCCAAACACAAATGTAAATCAAAGCACTGAGAGTACTCTTGGGAGGCGATCTGGTTGCTGCTACTAAAGCTTAAACCGACTTTATACGTTTAATGTTCGTTTTCTTACTGCCGATCTTGTCTTGAATGTCAAAATAGGCATATGTGACTATATAGGCATGTTGGGTATTTAAATAATTACAAAAAGGGGCATATTGATTTATATGTAATACGTGTATTGAATGCGTATATCAAAAGTGCCTTTAAAATAATACTACGCGCCTATATATCAGATTCTACAGTAACGTCTTGTAATCACTTCCCTCACAGCGTGAGACAGTCTATAGAAAGCGGCTAGCTAGTACAGCGACACCATATGATTGCGTAACAGTACTTTGCAGACCGTATACGATTCATCGATAAAACCATCACTTGACCGTAGTCTGAAGTTTCTAAAAATAGCTTTACAGCCGGGACATTTGATGAACACGTCATTTTCGTATTATTAAACAAGTTCGGTATCGGCCGATGTAGTGATTTTTTTGCAAAAATATCGGTTTAACGAACAGTTTCACAATAATTTTTTATCTTAGAATAAACAAATGTTGCTGATTGGCTTAAATCAGTTAAAACATTTGGAGAAACATATGTAGCAGTATTGGGAATGTTGACAGTTTCTGGAACTATTTGAATGCGGATTCACATAGCAGCCTAAAGGCGGTTAATTTTGTATTAAGAAATGGGCAATGGTAGT
Organism: Spisula solida; assembly: GCA_947247005.1. Taxonomy (NCBI): domain Eukaryota; kingdom Metazoa; phylum Mollusca; class Bivalvia; order Venerida; family Mactridae; genus Spisula; species Spisula solida. The sequence goes on along the minus strand of OX365945.1, from coordinate 23,068,479 downwards.
AATGAGAGGCTTAAACGCCTCCCAAAAACACACTTATAATTTTTTTATAGTCAGTCTAGCCGTATCATTGGTCAATAAGGGTATCTTATTAATACGTCCACTGAAAACACGCAAACCAATACGATTCAAACACTGTACAGTGTGTAAAATAATTACTTATTTAGACAATAGTTATTGTTATTATTATAATAGTTGCGTTACGTCTGGGGCTATGAAGACTGTTCCTTGATGGAAAATATTCACTGTGACTTCATAAGAAAAATGTTACATTTACGTACATTGTAGTCTATCATTCTCAATACAAATGAAAACAAATAATCATAACACAAATTCATAACACAAATTCTAACTCGAGTGAAAAGGAAACCAGCCAAAATTACATAAAATTTGACGAATCAAAAATTGAAGATTTCAAATTCCTATTAATACAAAAACAAGCTGAAATACAACAATGTACAAACATCATAAACGATACATCTGATGTTGACTCAGCTACTCGTTCATTTCTATTAATCCTACAAAGCTGTTCCAACAGCGTATTTGGAAAATCTCAAAACAAACAAAACAAAAACACATATCATAATAATAAAAAACCGTGGTTTGATTCCGATTGTTATAATGCAAGAAAACATTATAATAAAACTCGAAATAAATTCCTTAAAAACAAAACCAATATTAATTTACGCGATGACTATTTAAGTGCAAAATCAAATTATTGTAAGGTAAAACGAAATTGCAAATATAAATACTCAATAAAAGAAAAACGAGAATTAACCCATCTAGGAAAAACAAAACCAAGAGAATTTTGGAAAAAAATAAAGTCACAATACAAAAAACAGAAACTATCAACAGAAAATATTAATATTTCTGATCTCTACGATCATTTTAAAACATTATATAGTTCACAAACTGAAAATGAAAACCCAAACAATCAATCTTTTCAAGAACAAGTTATTAATGATGAAGATCTCGACTCGGAAATATCACTATGTGAGGTAAAAAATGCCGTTTTTTCACAAAATAATAACAAAAGTTGCGGTCTAGATAATATATGCGCAGAAATATACAAACACGCATTCGATGAAATATCCCCTTTTCTGTTGCGTCTTTTTAATAGACTATTAGACAATGGAGAATATCCATCATCCTTTGGTGAAGGAATAATATGTCCTATATTTAAAAGTGGTGATACATCTGACCCACAAAACTACAGAGGAATCACGCTAATTAATATCCTTTCCAAAATTTATTCGCAAATAATACTTAACAGACTCACAAAATGGTCAATTAAACATAACAAAATAATAGAAAATCAATTCGGATTTCAAAAAGGTAAATCTACAATAGATTGTATATACGTCTTACATTCAATTATCGCTAAAACACTTTCAAAGAATAAAAAACTATACTGCACCTTTGTAGATTTCGAAAAGTGCTTCGATAAAATTGATCGTGGATATCTTTTCCATAAACTGTTAAATACTGATGTAAGCTCCAAGTTCATTAAAGCAGTAAAAAGTATGTATAGTGTTGTAAAAGCGTGTGTTCGACACAACGCTCAATTGTCTCCCTTTTTCGATTCCAATATCGGTGTCAAACAAGGAGACCAGTGTTCTAGTTTATTGTTCCTATTTTTTGTAAATGACATTCTATCAAATATTGACCAAAATATAGATGGACTTTTCACTATAAATGAACTTAAATTATTTATTCTATTATTTGCTGATGACGCTGTTCTGTTTGCCCATACCCCCGAAGCACTACAATCACTGTTAAATGACCTCGAACACTATTGTAATACTTGGAATTTAAAGGTTAATACAGCTAAAACAAAAGTTATGATCTTTGAAAAAAATCGACATACTAAACATGAATTTATATATAACAATATAACTCTAGACATTGTAGAAAACTTCAAATATCTTGGGTTAACTCTCTTTAAAAATGGAAAGTGGTTTAGAACGCAAAAAGTTTTAGCAGATCGATCACTGTTTGCTTTACACAATCTCTTCATTGTATTTAACCAACTAGATCTAACCACCAAAGACAAATGCAATTTGTTCGACAGTCTTGTTGTATCAGTTTTTAACTATGGCTCAGAGATATTCGGTTATTATGATTGTAAAAACATTGAAAAAATACATTGTAAATTTCTAAGAAAGGTTTTATGTGTAAAGAAAAGTACAAATCTTGATGGACTTTACGGTGAATTAGGAAGATTCCCAATGGCGGTTAAAAGAAAGATCACCTTAATGAAATATTGGATCAAAATTCTAAAATCAACTGACGATTCTCTTATTAAAATAATCTACAACCTCCTACGCGAAGATGCGAACAACAACTTACAATATAATGGCACAAACTGGGCGTCACATGTCAAACAAATACTTAATGAAATAGGAATGACCAATATTTGGATAAATCAAGATACTTTACCTTTAAATTATATAAACGTAATAATACAGCGACTGGTTGATACATACCAACAAACATGGTACAGTAACATAATTAATTCAAGTAGATTAGACTTTTATTGTAATTATAAATATGACTTTAAAATGGAAGAATATCTGAATTGTATAAATATAAACAAATATAGAATAAGTCTCACAAAATTTCGACTGTCGTCTCATACTCTCGCGATAGAAACTGGTAGACATAGTAATATACCCCGAAATGAACGAATCTGTCAACAATGTACAATGAATGTTATAGAAAGTGAATATCATTTTCTCCTTGTCTGTCCGAAATATCATGTACTAAGAACTTCACTTTTACCAAGATACTACTGTCATTGGCCAACTCTTAGGAAGTTCGAATCATTAATGTCAACATCAACAACGCGATTACTAATCATTTTATCCAAGTTTGTTTATAACGCATTTGACCTAAGAAATCAGACTTAAGATTTTCCTATCAATACAAAATATTAATTTTATGTAACAACAATGACCAAATAAAATATTCACGAAATACATTATGAATATTATACACATACTATGAAAACAAAACACATTTGTTAAAATCCATACGTTAATTGTATTCTTCTTTTTCTCTCATTATATTACGTATATGTATGGTGCTACATTTTATTTTTATTTTATTGTTAAAATCATACAGTCTCCTATTACAGCTTATCTACACTCGTATAACAACTACCAACTTCTCAGTTAAATGATTCAAATTTTTCCCCGTGTTATGCTTAATTTGTATGTACATAATTTGTGTATGACTATGAACATGTAGTTCTATGTTAATAAACTTTATGTTATGTTATGTTATGTTATGTTATGTAAAGGTATCCCTAGATACATGCTGTACGCAGAATCTGGTAGATATCCAATTGATATAATAATCAAAAGTAGAATGATCGGATTTTGGAATCGTATAGTGACGGGAAATAAAAACAAAATTATAGCGTTCAAATTATATCAATACATGCTTAACAAACCTAATTTCCAATCGAAATGGCTGAGTAAAATCAGTAAATCAATATTTAACGAGACAGGTAGAAATGATTGATGGTTACATCAGAATGATAGGCAATCATGATCTATAAAGTATATAATAAAAGACATTCTCATAAACCAAAATACTCAAAACTGGCACGCCTCATAAATAACTCTAACAAAGGCAGAAATTATGCGTTCATAAAAGAAAGCATTAAGTTGGAAAAATACAGCACTGAACTAAACAAACTTAATAAAATTCAGAACGGGAAATCACCACTTCCCAATCGAAACAGGAAGGTGGTCAAATTTTGATATTAACGAAAGAAAATGCACTTCTTGTAATCTCAATGATTTAGGCGACGATTACCATTACCTCCTTAAATGCCCATTCTTTGATCCAATGAGAAAAAAGTACATTAATCGTTATTATTTCCGCCATCCTAACATGCTAAAGTTTGAAGAATTGCTTACAAACTCACGGTTGCATGAGTTGAAAAATACATGTAAATTTCTCAAAATACTTATTGAAACGGTCAGATAAGTTTGACGCTATACTGTCCTTGAAATAATTATGTCAATCCCGACCGCATGTGCATAATATTAATGGTCTTTCTCATAACTTTTTTATCGATTATTGTGTCATCTGTTTTTCTATTTGTTTATTTCTTGTAAACACGAGCATGAAAATAGATAGTCCAAGGTCTTTGACGATGATCATTCCATTTCATCGTCAAAGCCGTTTGTTCTTTGAAACCCAACAGGTCAACGGCACAGTTTGAGTCGCGTTCGTTTTATGACAAAATGCACGTTTTCAACAAAATAATCATTGATACCCTATCAATTGGACCATATTCTATCAGTATACCCCCAAAAACAAACTGTTTCGCAAGAAATACCGTCAATTCCGTCGACTGTTTTAAACCTGTCCAATTTCAATGTTTTCGTTTACGATCGCCATTTATTTGAATGGGATTATAACAAAAGTGTTCCGAAACGAACCACGTGATCAATGTTTTGATTGTCGGCTGCGTAAATTGCAATATTTATTTGTGTAAATGGGAGTTACATGATTTATAGCAAAAATAACGTGTTTGTTTCTTATGTAAAGGTATATCTAAAGGTTTTATTTTATTTAAGACGTTTTCGACCATGTTTCATGAAATAACGGATTTTTCGAAAACGGCTCTCGCACGCACCTGCGATAAATTAATTATTCAAAATGGCCGCGGGAGCTGATCAAACGCGGAAGTAAATAAACTTTAAGCAATGTAAGATTATCAGTAGGTGTTACATTGACTGTTTTAAGACAAAACACTTGAAAAATATTACATTTATACGTAAATTATAGTTTTTGGGCGATTTTTGAACAATGAACATGCATTTTAGGCATTAAGCTTAAACAGTTGATTATTGAAGAGGGTAATTCCATAACTAAAAGGCCGACACGTCAGTGTAAATAAAAGACCATTTAGTTATGGTATCCAGAACTAGAAAATAGATCAAGATCACTTACCATCTGTAGATAATCCCTTTAATGTAATTTAGGTATATCCAATTTGCGAATGAATTATAACTACACATACATGTATTTTTCTTTAATTTAAGACAAACGCCCTATGTATATCACATGTACTTCATGTTGAAATTGACAAGAAACCTACCCAATAACAGTCACTTGACCTGATTTTGACAGTTCCAACATATAGTAATTGTAAAACTCATTCACTTTATTATTATAGTCGATTTCAAAATTCTCAACCTTTCATTCGTTATATACCACGGGATTATACAAATTTAACTACTATAGTTCGATTTCGAGCATTGAGCCGTGACAGCACTTTTAAAGTTTTAACCATTAATCGATATAGGTTGGTGTAGGTTTAATGGAAAATGTAAGTAATATAATTAAGGCCAACTATTCCATGTGTCTGAATGGTCGTGACGGTATATCGCTTGATACATTGTAAAATAACTTTTGTCTGACCAGGGCAAGTTCGAATCTCACCCCAAAAAATTTTTATATTTACACATTTTTGAATTTATAAATGCACATAACTTGCAATATCCGTGGTAAAACAGTATGTGACAAGCCATATTTGTTACATGCTCCGAAATATGTTTAGATCTTGCATGTGTAGTGTAGAATGTTATGACGGCTAATCAACGTAATACAGGTTGTCAGTAAACTCGGAATATGGAAACGATCGCTATTAGTGAAAATGAAAAATAAATTGAATCAACACATTTTCATGGATTAATTAAAAAAATGAAACTTTAGTTTATATACTCTTTAAATAACACAAAATAATGAATTAAAAATATGAGCGAATTTGGAATTTGAACCACCGAAGTTCGGGTTAGAAATCCTGAACGTTGCCGACTATACTAAACTGTAATTTGATAACAAACAGGTATATGTAAGAATCACATCATTAAATAATGGCATGCGAACGTAATAAACTATGGTCTACCTGCCAAAATGGACTAGTCCGATAGGTTATGGCTCAGAGTTCAAAATTGAACTATATGCACAGACAGTCACGAATATCTCGTGCTTGTCCGCTTGTACTGTTTACAAACATTCGACCCACCCACGCATTTATAAATTGTCCATACCTATAATCCGTTTCAGAAAAAATGACGCATCTGCTAAATCAGTAGGACATTTACCCCCCCCCCCGCCAACCAACTGTATAAATAAATATATGTATATAATATATACATATATTATGTAATGTGTACATGTATAAATGTATATGTATTCACAAACATTCTTTCACACCATGTCATGCTTCAAATTGTTTAAATCACATTGTACCGTATACTCATATGTTGTATCCATGTCAACTTGAGTAAATAAAGTTCTGTTCTGTTCTGTTCTGTTCTGTTCTGTTCTGTTCTGTTCTGTTCTGTTCTAGCTGTTCTGCCAATAAAGTCGTACTGCCTACACTATATAAGTGACTAAGAGTTACATGTATGTGTCTTTGTCATGGTTTACTATGTGTGAGTATCGACTAGTGGCCTAAAACAAAATTAACAAGGAATCGGTAAAACCGAATTATGCTCCCCGAAGCAAGTGCTTGTCCCAACATGGGAAACAACATATTACAGATACAGGTAAAATGTAGAATTATGGTTCTTTGACACCGCACTTCCTCTTGACGGTCTCTATCATTATGTGAAGTTTCAATCAAATGCCATCAATACTGTTCAAGTTAGAGACCGGCCAAGCATTAATTTGTATGAAAAAAGGGAGATAATTAAAAAAACAATTACGGTACAGTTATGTTTTTGTGGCACTGCACTTCTCCTCAATGAGATCTATTAACCTATAAAGTTTCAAATCAATACCTCCCATAATGAAGGAGGTATGACCTGGACAAGAAGTAAGTATAAAAGTACAAAGGGCCATCACTCTAAAAACTTACAATAAAGCTTTATGGTTCATGTACACTGCACTTCCTCTCAATGAGATATATTCACGTACGGAATTGCAAATGGATATCTCTAATACTGTATGAGTTATGGCCCAGACAAGAATTAAGTATGAAAAATTACAAAGGAGAATAACTAAAAAACAAGAGCCGTCACAGACGGGTTATGCTCCCCGTGGGGCGTTTGTCACAGAAAAATGCTAAAAAATATGTTATTATTCTTTGCCACTGCACTGTAATAATAAGATTTATTTATCTATGAATTTTCAAATTTAGATATCCAAAACTGTTTGAGTTATGGCCTGGACAAGAATTAAGTATGAAAAAATACAAAGGGGAGCAACTCTAAAATAGGAATAAAGAGTTATTGTTCTTAGGCACTGCACATCCTCTCAATGAGATCTATTCAGCTATGAAGTTTCAAATTGATATCTCTTTTACTGTTCAAGTTATGGCCCGGACAAGAATTAAGTATGAAAAATTACAAAGGGTAATTACTCCAAAAATATATAATCAAGAGTTATGGTTCTTCTGCACTGTACTTCCCCTCAATGAGGTCTATTCACCTATGAAGTTTCAAATGGATATCTCAAATACTGTTCAAGTTATGGCCCGGACAAGAATTAAGTATAAAAAAATACATAAATTTGCAATCAAGAGTTATGATTCTTGTGCACTGCACTTCCCCTCAATGAGGTCTATTCACCTATGAAGTTTCAAATTGATATCTCTAATAAGTTAATAACGTTACTCTTCAAGTTATGGCCCGGACAAAAGTGTGACGGACGGACAGACGCACGGACGGACGAACGGACAAAGCGGCGACTATATGCTCACTATATTAAGTTAATATTACTAACATGTACATGTACAGAACGACTGAGTTCTTGGTTTGCTATGCAAAATCGTGCGTGTGTATGACTCGTACATACACTGATATAAATGTACTTGTTAAGCTCTATTTTTTCTATGTAAATTGGGGTTTATTTACATATCATGTTTTCTTCCTTATAAAATATCTGTTGTAAATAGTCATTGCCTTATTTGACTTGACATGTTTGAATAAGATGTAAATGCAGTGTATTCATTTCAAGGAAGTAAACGCATTAATTCAATTAAATTAAATATGCACTCAAATACATAATTTTTATTTACATAAACACAATAAAACTTTTTAGGTTGAGTCCGATTCGCAAATTAGCTTTAATTCATACAACACGCACAGACGAAATACGTCTATTCTTATAAATATTCGTGAAAGTATTGTATTTGAACATCAGCATGTACATTCACGAGTTTCTTCGAGTTTTGATTGATTGATGGATTAATTGATTGATTGATTGGTCGGTTGATTGATTGATTGATTGATTGATTGATTGATTGATTTCCATATATCGCCAGCGCCATTTGAACATTACGTCCAACTACCTTTCGATTAAAACTACAATGTAAAAGTAAAACATTTAGGTAAGTAAGTATAACATACAAAACAATTAACCTCTACTTATCATTATTACACGTGACAGTACGAGAGGTGATCAACAAACTCGAGGAAAAGCGTTATTTCTATATTCGTGAGGGTGTGACAATATATAGTGACGTTGCGGTTTCTATGATATTTCGACCAAATATTCCCTTGGATTTAATCAGTGTCTGTATAGTTACTATACTTTCATTTGTAAAGAACAGTTCCTGATGTTTTATACTTAAGTATTTGTCTTGCATACGCAAAGCTACCAAATGACTGAGTTTCAGCAATATGTGTCACGTAGCAAAGATTTCAGAGCATTTTCCCCGCGTATTCGTTGATCATCCCTCGTACTAACGGTACAGACAGCGTCCACATACTAAGGTATGTATAAAACTTACATAAATGCATGTTTTTGCATATCCACAATGCTGCATAACACACACGTGTTTAACTGCTCTACTTAAAACGATAATACATACATGTATATTAGTCCTATCTAGTCAAACAAGAATGCATATAACATCGGACACAATTACATTATTTAATCTTGAATACGTGTACACACATATAAAGTATGTCGTCCAAATACAAATGAGGGACTAACCTAAATTTTAAACTACTTTTATCTTCCGCATTTTAGTAAACACATGAAACAGGAAACACCTTTTCATGTAAAAGCTGAATCGTGAAAATGATTGGTAATCTTTCAAAATCGTTTCAAAGTTACCGAAGTGTTGACATTTATAAAATATGATTAGTTTCACGAATGACGCATGCATGTAATAATTCATGTAGTTATACTTTTCTGCAGGTATAAATCGGTTCGAATTTGCCTGTCAGATTACATATCATCTAATGATTTTTATATTGTTGCTGTGACTGAAACATGGCTCGGGAGACCCTCCGACAAATCTTGCATTGCTGAACTTGTTCCCAGTGGCTACAAAATCAAACACGTGCCTCGCTGTGGACGTGGTGGGGGAGTGGCAGTCATATATAAAACTGCTATAGATATTCAGCTTCTTACTTCCACCAGACATAAAGTTTTCACCACTTTTGAACACATGGAATGTATTGTAGCCATCAAGAACTATTCTCTACGTCTAGCTGCGGTGTATAGACCACCAACAACTAGTAAAAACGGCCTAAAATCCAGTACTTTCCTGGAAGTTGAGTGGCCGTCGTTTCTGGCAAAACTCGTAACAACAGATAGTAACATCATAGTTGTTGGGGATATTAACCTCCACCTTGATAATCTCTTGAGTTCAGACTCTATAAAGTTCACCAGTATTCTTGACTCTTGCGGTATGCGGCAGCACGTTACTGGGGCAACCCACGTGGCTGGACACACATTGGATGTTGTAATTACAAGAGACACCGACAGTTCTGTCTCACATGTAGAATATCCGATCCTGGTCTTCCTGACAACAGTGGAAAGACGTCACATGATCATTTTGCAGTAGTGTTTAAAGCATGTGTTGCTAAACCTGCACCTATTAGAAAAACAGTGAATTTAAGAAAATTAAAATCAATTGACATTAGTGAATTTAAAAAAGACATTGAATCCTCAGATATTTTGAAAGGTGGACTGCACACATCAAACGTTGAGTTGATGAGCTTGTTGAGGTGGATACCCATGGACTTTCATCACTAATTGACAAGCATGCTCCCCAGAAATCCAAAACCATAGTATTAAGACCCTCATGCCCTTGGTACACCGAAGATCTACATGACGCCAAACATCTGCGACGAAAATTTGAGCGAAAATGGAGAATGACTAAATTGACAATAGATCATGAAATATATAGGAACCAATGTTCAGCAGTCAACAAATTGTTAAAACAATCCAAAGTAAGCTTTTACACGGAGAAGGTAGAGTCCTGTGGTCGTGATCAGAAAGGCTTGTTCAAAATAACTAAACACCTGATGGGTGAAGAAAAGGAAGTTGTGTTACCATCTGGCAAACCTGCTAAAATGCTTGCACAGGATTTCAGTGACTTCTTCGTAAACAAAATCGAAGGAATACGTACTGAAATAGCCACCAGTACTCAGCCAAACCAACATGACGACAGTGCTGAACTCGAAACACCTTTCAGAGAAGAGCAACTATCAGAATTTTCCCTAACATCTGAGGAAGAAATCCGAAAACTGATAAATAGATCCCCAAGTAAATCTTGTGAACTTGATCCAATACCAACATGGTTGTTGAAGGATTGCTTAGATGAACTACTGCCGATTTTAACAAGAATTTTCAATGTATCACTTGAAAATGCTTATGTACCAATGGCTTTTAAAAGCTCCAGAATAAGACCACTAATAAAGAAGCCAGGCCTTGATCAAAATGTGCTGAAAAACTATAGACCTGTGTCAAACTTACCTTTCATTTCTAAAGTTCTTGAGAAGGTAGTTGATGCTCAACTAGAAGAGCATTTAACACTGCACAGTCTTCACGAAGAACGTCAATCAGCATATAGAAAATTCCATTCTACTGAAACTGCTCTACCCCGTGTGCAAACTGACATCCTTTGTTCTCTAGATCAGAATAAAGCTACAGTCCTGGTAATGCTTGATTTATCAGCAGCATTTGACACCATTGATCACACCACTCTCCTACGCAGACTTGAAAACCATTTCGGTATAACAGGAAAGCCATTAGAATGGATGAAATCCTATCTGTGTGAGCGTTACCAGACTGTTTGTATAGATGGTGAACTTTCAAAGCCAGTACTGATGAACTATAGTGTTCCTCAGGGTTCTGTGCTCAGTCCGAAGAACTACATAATGTACACAAAACCAGTGGTGCAATCTGCAGAAAGCATCAACTGCAACATCATTTCTACGCTGATGACTCACAACTGTATATGGCATTCAAACCAAAAGATGGCGTTTCGCGTGATGAAATACCACAACGAATTGAAGCTTGTTTGAAGGACATCTTGCAATGGATGAAAGAAAATTTTCTGAAACTTAACGCAGACATATATGGAGTATTGCGCGTGTGGACTGGCCATACAGCTTACGAAGCCAACCGGACTTGAAACATTTCATATTGTGTATTTTACCTGTTTGCATAAATGAGTGGTGGATATGTGTTGATTTATAAATTTGTCCATAGTTGTATAATTTATGTATATTGTTTTAACTATGTCTTAATCGTGAATGTACAGCACTTTTGAACGTGTATATACATGAAAAAAGGGCTATATAAATATGGTATAATAATAATAAAAAATGGGAAGAAACTACCGCTCTTGAAATACAACCTCCCTCCGACAACAACTACCACAGGATAAAAACCTCTCCTCTAGGTGATGTAAAATGGTAGGTGCTATAGTTATAGAGAAGTTTTGAATTTTGTTATGAATTATTAAATAACCAAAGAACACACGCAATACTGTTTTTTATGAAGTATGCCGTTCTCTGGATATTGCATTGTCTAAAGATTGACTTTTCTCTGATTGCATGATTGTTGCCCTCTGTATCCTGTGCTTAGGCTAATCGAATTTGATTATATAACTTATAACAACATAATTTTATGCGAACTTTAAGCAGAAACATTACTTAAAAATTTAAAGAATAAGACTTTAGTCTGTGTTCAAAATGTTGATTAATAAAACCATTCGTATACACTACCCAAAAGTGCTAAACCGCCACAATGATTTTGTTCAACTATCGTGTTAATAATGCAGGTACTCTCGTGACAGTTTGCATACCAATCGTGACTTGAATAAAAGATGCAGTTAAGTATTGATTTATTTTGGTCAATAAGCGGCAATCATGCGGGTATGATGGTTGTGACAGGCGTGTTACGTAATGACGCATATTCTACAAGTTCACATGATATGTTACCCAATATGTTTATGAATACGTGTATATTACAAATTAACGCATGGCAAGCACGTGTTCATAAATATTTTGGCATAACTGATGACTGCCCTCCTAGAAAAATACGTAACATGCCGAGATTGACCCAAGACGAACTTGGCTGAGGTGTGGAGAATCTCACATCAAAATTTAAATCAAATGCTATTTTGCAACAAAAAGAAACGCTTGCAAGTTGATATTCACAAATCAAAGGTTCAAGTCAACAAAAATTATTAACGAAAGCAAAAACATTTTTGTAATTGAAAAAGAAGTGCCGCAACTGTATTCGAGCTTATAACATCCCGACAGGTCAACCGCTTTCTTTTTGTGCCAAACACAGCATCTTTCTTGTACCGATGATTTTTTTTAAAAGTGAAGTGTATAACAAAGATCATTGTATAAGCTTTAAATTGATACCTCACATTTTAAAATCCGTTCAGTGTAGTTGTAACAATAGGTATACTCGTCTATACTAATGTTTAAATGACTGATACTTGAGGTAAATTCCTTCAGAAATTGAAGATATACCCCGACATTCGCTGCCAAGCCACATGTTTGAAGGATGGCGATCCATTGCAGAGCAATGGATCCACCTGCAGCAGCCATTAACGCGACTTTCTGAGAAGCGTGAAGGTTCTTGAGCTTTCCGACCATCCTTATTTATTAAGCATCGTCCCTTGTGATCTTTATTTGTTTCAAACTACTCTTAAATTACAATGTCGGAAAATATATCAGGTATACTTGATTCTCATCGAGTCGATCCTTCTCATCGACCCGAGGCCTACTTAATTTTGCAGAATATAAACATGCGCAGTGATGGTTCCTTTCCAAAACATATGCAAGTTTGAAAGTGGATTTTTTCCTGTCATCACAGCAAAAAATGTGCATAAAAGCGCATGTAAACAATTTTTGTGGACTGATTTAAAACCAACCCTGAAAAATCCATTTTGGTGAGCAGTAATACCTTAGCTCGTAACCATGGGTTTTTGTTTTTGTCCATATTTTTGTCAACATACTTGTCCACATTAATTAAATTCTGTAAATAGTATCTGTGATGAACAAACTTTATGTTACCACTGTGTTTCATAAAATAATTCAGTCTTTGGGTTAATTATAGACTGACCAATCGGAGGGATCGGGTCGATGAGAAAGTTTCTGAATGACGGAGCCTCTTGACTGGTACTTGCTTCACAGTAAATATTTTAAGATAAAAGCTTTTATATTCCAGAAATGGTTCATTTTACTGTCGTTTAGTAATTTCTCAGTCAGAAAATGAAATTTAGTTGCAGACCAAACAATTTGAAGTGTGCATGTTAGGTTTTTATCTCTTAGGGGATCGACTCCATGAGAAAGCAGTATACATTAAGATCTCGGTTTGGCTCATGTCCAGTATATGCACAGTGTACCTAGGAATAATAACAAAATCGCATTTTAAAAATGGAATGACTGAATGGGACTTCGCATATATATCGGAGATGAATACTGCAGTGTGATCAAAGACTTGTTTCATTAGAATCTATCAAGGATAAACTTCTGTGGGCTTAGTTGCATTCCAATTCAAACAACCCTCGTATTAACATCTCTGTACACCGTCTGGTGATGGGTTTTCTGTGCATGTTAATTTTAGATTATTAAGGTGGAATAATGAAGAATCATTTATTAACATACATTTATTATAATTATTATGTATACACGTATATAAGAATTTAATATAAACTAGTATAATGATTATCCTATATGTAGAAATTCTTATCTCATACCCACAGTTTACGGCTGTTGTAATTCTGAAGCTGGGTTAATTATAACTGTTTCTGTGAACTTCTATCTTTTTATCAATTTAAGCCTATTTAAGTCCAACTCAATACAGCATTACATTATAGATCGAGGGGGGGGACACTGACACTAGCCTCTGTGAGTCCATGATAGAAAAAATCGCGTCAATTTAACCGTGATTGTTATGTATTTTCTCCCATGTGTACATGCGTTGCCATAGTAACATACATGTATATTCTCCTTACTCCTCTTTCTGAACTCTAACAAAAGGGCGTGGCACTTTGAAGTATCATTATAAATCAATATCTGTATAGTCAGTCAATAAAAACACGTGCCCTTTTAAGAATTGATTTTAAACAAAGTAACGATCACCCAAAAACTGAATCCGTGTCGGTATGGATCTAGATCCACGTTTCTGATAGAACTATTGTAGCTCAGATAGCCTACATGTTCTGCAAATCTACACTACTGAACAGAAAATTATAGGCCTACCTTCATGAAATAAATTCTAAGTAAGCCTTATGTGATCACATAGTTTGAATCAGGCGTGAACTATATCCGTCTTATGGAAGTGTTATGTGAAGTGTAAATGTCCAACTAACAATTGATTTTACCTGGAAACAAAACATCATCTGACAGAGTAAAATCGATAAATGCAAGCTGTTGGGGGAAATTTATACAATACAACACTATATTAATCATTATAAAACAGGGACAACTAAATGCAATTTTAGACAAATTAAATGATAATTACTCATTACATAGATCAATATATTTAAATACATGTGCATGGCGCATGCATACAGTCGCCACAAAATTATAATATGCTTCAGCCAAGGTTTCTACCTGACCGTGATATTCGGACCGCATATTATAACCAATGTGTCGTCATATAGCGTTAACGTTTGACAGGACATGAAACAATCCGCAGATAAGAGCTGATTTTTTTGCATTTATCGATAAACACAGTGAACGAAACAAAATGGCTTGGTTTTCAAAAGATTTATTCCCAACGAAAATGAGTATTGTTTACTTCATTTCGTACATGGGCTTATTTATAAATCAAGGTGAGTAATTTTAATATGTTTTCGCGATCTAAGGACTGAAGGGTGACAGTGGGTTCGTTCGTCAAACTTAACTTTCTGTACAAAAGAGGTTGTGGTTTCGTCAAATTGAATTATAGAGGGATTTGAGTTCATATTTATAGAAGTGCGAACAAACACCTTTTGTTAAAATTTATATAGTAGTTTATGGGATTGACGAATGATTTAATATTTGTTAATATTTAAGTAATAATTGGGTGATAATCATGCAATATATTGTTTGTGTGTTTTAATTAAATGACTGTTATTTTGTCAGGTGTAGATGAAGAAAAGTCAGCATTAAATACGTCAAATATTTATAATAATTTGACATATACATTGTATATACAATTAAATATTTCCCTGAATTTTTCTCTGCCTTTAAATTGTTTAATACTAACACGCATGTTAATAAAATGTATATGACACTCTATATTTACGTATGTAAAATGGGTAAACATGGTGCCGCTCACACAAATCGATCGGCCGATTAACAATGTTACCGTGTTAAGCGTAAAGCGCACTAGTCAAATTCTACCCTGCTTTATATAAGACCTCATAATTTTCGTATCTTACTCGTCGCCGTGGATTTAATAATTAGGATATTCGTGATGAATATTGTATTAAAAGACAGACATATATCTCTGCTTCATTACAAGCTTTAAATATTTAAAATCGGATAATAGATACGAAAATTATGAGATCTTTAATATATATATAAAGCAGGGTAGAATTTGACTAGTACGTTTTACGCTTACCGCGGTAACTTTGTTAATCGGCCAATCGATATGTGTGAGCGGCAACATGTTAACCCATTTTACATACGTAAATATAGAGTGTCATATACATTTAATTAACATGCGTGTTAGTATTAAACAATTTAGAGGCAGAGAAAAATTCAGGCATTTTACAAAGTCAGCTAACTTATAATAGAAAAAATTTAAATGAGCATATGGTCATAAATTTGATAACTTGTTTTGTACATTTCAGGTATTTTGGTAACTGCTTCAAAGACAAAAAGCAACACATACAGTTATAACACAGTCACTGTTGTTCTGTTGACGGAATGTATCAAACTTGTAGCTGCTGTATGCATCTATCTCAAAGAGTAAGTGGATTTATTGAGATTAAATTTTGATATACCAGTATCTGTATACCTCTGTCTCATAATGTCGTGCCTTCTCCTGAAATTCATGCTTGGTTTATTTTAGCTCTCATATTTGTGCTACGTTGTGTTTTTACTAAGATAACCCCAAATAATATTCACATAAATAGTCTGTATCAATTGGGTCAGTAATTTTGGACGACTCGTCATAGTTGTCA
The DNA here is from genome assembly GCA_947247005.1 of Spisula solida. Taxonomy (NCBI): domain Eukaryota; kingdom Metazoa; phylum Mollusca; class Bivalvia; order Venerida; family Mactridae; genus Spisula; species Spisula solida. The sequence goes on along the minus strand of OX365945.1, from coordinate 23,052,080 downwards.
CGTTGACGACGAGGAACAATACGGGTAGTACTTATTCCAATTGGGATTCTTCAACTGGTGTTAATTATTTTGCATACCATTTTTATTACGCATTTTATTTATCGGCACAGTTTATTACACTCAAAATGAAAACAGATTATGATGAGTACTACTCCAAATTTATGTAATTTAAACATAAATACAAAATTTTACTCCATGGGGCCCCAATACAGACAGGTTTTTAAGGAGGCACCGATTTCATGGTTACAAATGTACAAGTCAACAGGATTCAGAGCACTGACCTAGACATACAAAAGCAATAATTTTATGTCATTTCATAATCATTTTGTCATTGTTCTTGTTTTTATTTAGCTAACTTAACAATTTTTCTTCCAAAATTGGTGCAGATAATTTTGAACTTGTATGTGCGAGTGCACATGCGCTGATGAAACTGAGGCACGGATATACAAGACAACAGGATATATGCCAATAGGAACACAATTTACAATCTAGATAGTAATATCCCTGCTTACACAGTAATAATAATTGTCTTTGGCATCTTTGCTAAGCCAAATTATTCTCGTCTGTGAGCATATTTTCTTACACCATGGAGTGCCAAGAACTTAACTAACCAATGATACATAAGGATGAGCTTAATTGGTCATGAAAAAAGGTAATGAAATATCTGACAGGTAAGGCAGCACTCCAAAGAAACAGTATCACATGAAAGGCATAAATATTAAAAGAATAATCATAGAATGTGACAGATTACAAGGGGCAAAACATGAATGCACAAGAAAATGAAACTCAAAAGCTCCAAAAACATGATACCATACCATGACAGCTTGTTACCTAATTTGTCATGGAGATGCTTATTAGGGCTGCGTACCGGTTTACGATATAAATTGAATACCGGTATTTTGCGTTCGATCGATACATCGAATCGAACGTTTCCGTATCGATGAAATAATCGATCAACAACAAATACACATGAAAACCAATAATATCCCAATTCAATTCGAGTTTTTTCGATGTCCACTCAGTGTTTCGTCACAAAATTCAAACAAAAACTGCTGTGAAATTAACCTCTCGTGGCTAAGCAATTGATACAAAATACTATAAAACATAATTATGTAAACAGAGTAAACCACAAACCTTTGCTTTACATGTCTTGTTATAATTGTGTTTTGCAAGACTTTTTAGTTAAATACATATTGCAAGCTAATGTCTTCCTCTTTAGACGTTTCATTGCTTAAAGAAAATATCATATGATATATCGAATATCGATCATTTTGTATCGATATAAATATCGTATCGATCATTCTAACCGATACGCAGCCCTAATGCTTATTACTCATAGCAATTATGACTCTTCTAGTATGTTGATAATAAAGACAATATTCCTTTTTATTATATGCTTATCAATGAATTATAGAGAATATATGAAAATAACGGTGAAATAATATTTTCTTATTTTTTACTGTTTTAGACGCTGGTTCCAATATCATGCAGAAAAAGATAAATAACGTCAACGGTGTCGGGCGTATTTATCATGTCGTGACGGTCCAATTTTAACATGATTTTTCCAAATTAAGCCAGATTTCTTATATCTGCTCAAATTCAAATATTCTACCACTTTGCTAAATGTTTTACTATACATTGCATTAAAGGATCATTTTTACCTTCAGGAAGTCGGTGTCACAATTTGTTGCTGAGTTTTCTAGTAATAAAGACAGTAAGTTCATATTGCACTACATACCCCCCCCCCCCTTTGTCAGTCTGTCTGTCTTGTCGGTAGACCAAATGGTTTCGTTCAACAACTCAAGTACGCTTTGCCCTAGAAACCTCAAACTTTACATGGAGGTTGGTGACCCCTATTGGTGACCCCTATTGATTCTGAGGTCAGTAGATCAAGGTCAAGGTTGCTGTGACATTTACCATTTCTGAATATTCAAATGGTTTCCGTTCAATAACTCAAGAACGCTTTGCCCTGGGATCTTCAAACTTTTATTGTTACTTTTTAACTAATATTGCCAGGGTTTGGCCCTTTAATAATCAAAAATAAGTTTGTCCTCACTTGTTCTCGTCAGATTTTAATGAAACTTCAAATGAATAGTTGGTGCCAAGCCTATTTGTGCATATTCTCAGGATTTTTGCAGACGATTATGCTGTAATTATGGCCCATTTTTTGGTCAGTAATAAGTTTAAACAGGTGATATTTTGTTTTAAGTTCAAGTACCGTACTACCTCTCCATAGCGACCCACTGTAGAGCAACAACCTCTCTAAAACAACACCTTCAAAATATATTTACTCTTTAAATTTAACCTCTATAGAACAACAACCTCTACAACAGCCAATATTTGCAGCTTCCAAAGGGTGCCCCTCTACAGAGGTTGTACTGTATTGGTGTTTTATATAATAGTAATAAAATAGTTTGAATTCCTCCTTTGGATTTTATAAAGTGTTGGTATGGTTCTCAAGTTTTCCTATAATCAACATTGTAAGACTTTGTGTCGCAAGGTATTTGATAGCTGATTATAACTATATATTTATTTTTCAGCGTTGTTGTATTACTTTGTACCTGCTGGCTTGTATTGTTTCTACAATAATCTACAGTTTGAGAACCTGGCTAACTATGACCCTACTACATACTATCTACTACTACAGTTCCGAGTTGTTGTTACTGGTGTAGTGTTTCAGGTAAGTAGAGCACTATGATAAGGGCAGAACCGGATGATATTGCGGTTCTGGTAACACTTGGTTTTAACAACCCTCATTTTACATATATATAACAATGGCTTTAATCTACATTTATATATGTGTACCAGACTATCCACTGAAGAAGTCCAATTCGGAAAGAATCTGCCGGTTCCACCGAACTCTTGTTTCGTAGACTGCTGGACACCTGAAAATTCCAGACAAACACTCAATTATTTGACCCTCTGGATTCTTTTCTATCCCTTGTGAAACCCCTACCATACTAGGCTGAATTGTATGTGACTACAGACTATGTTAAATGAATTCAAACTTGACAGTGTGGATTAGTAAAAACATACTGAATGTCCCTCTTTGTTTAACAGGAAACTATTGGATTCATGTCAGTCCAAATGTAGTTGGTCAGGACCGACTTGCAGTTTTTGCTAAACCTGTAAATATATATAAATGTGTGTATCCATTTTATTGTATTTATCTATTTTCAGATCGTATTTCAAAAGCATTTGAGTAGAATTCAGTGGATGTCACTTGTGTTTCTAACATTTGGTTGTATTGTGAAGGAATATGGAAGGATGACTGGTGTAGAGCACTCTACAGATGCCAAACAGGATGGAAGCATGTGGTCTTACTTTGATCTCCATCTTCTGTTAATCTTAGTCCAGGTATAAACATTTCTAAGACTTGCTCTTATGCTTGTTTAGTCCCCTACCGGTTTTCAACCAAATGGAAGTTTAGGTTTGCCGACAGTCAGTCCGTCTGTCAAAAAATCTGGATTCTAACATAACTCAAACAGTTTCCAAGCTAGGTTTATGAAACTTGGTATGTAGATAGGTGACAATAATTTGATTCAGACAAAAATTATGAAAAAAAGCTTCTGCCATCCACGTCTATAGATCACATGCATAGACTAGTGACTGTCAATAGCGGGCATGCTTATTATACCCCCACCATTTATATGGGGCATTTAGATTTGCCCTTGTCCATCCGTCATTATGTCCCAAAATGTTTTGTCACCTGTAACTTGAAAAGTAATTGTGCTACAGGAATATTAGTCAGCATGAGTTGTTGTGCATCTAAATATTTTTATGGATCCGACTAGTATTAGCAGAGTTATTGCCCTTGGAATGATGACATTTGATGAAGTTTTGCTTGTGTTGCTCATAAGTCTTAAAGTATTTTAGCCATAGTCTTCAAATTTTGTAGGAATAGTTGTCAATATGTGTAGTTGTCCAACTACATTTTTAATTTTGATTTGACCTGTATTAGCAGAGTTGTGACCCTAGAAATGACGAAACTTTTGCTTTTGTTTCTAAGAACTCTATAAGTATTTGTCATCAAACATTGTAGGAATATTAGTCAGCATGTGCGTTTGAGTTATGACCCTTGACATGGTCAAATTGAAAGTGGGTGCATCTGTGTCCGATTGACACATTTCTAGTTTTACAATTATTTTTAGTTATCAGTATTGTTATTGCAAATATGTATGAATATATGATATTTAATATATTGCAGGTATTTTGTTCATGTTTTGCCGGAGTCTACAATGAATATCTACTGAAAGGGAAAGGCTGTGACATTCATATAATGATGCAAAATGTCTTCATGTATGTTGATTCAATCATCTGTAATGTTCTAGTGCTAACATATAAAGGAGAAGTCACCGATGCCTTCACATTGTCTAGCTTGTCATCCATATTTCAAGTCAACGTCATACTCATAATGTTAAACAATGCAGCAATCGGAATTGTTGTCAGTTTATTTTTACGTTCTCTAAACTCTATTCTAAAGACATTCGCCAGTGCTCTAGAGCTTATGTTTACAGCCGTATTGTGTTGGATAATTTTTGGCATTGCTATAGATTTGTACACAGTTGTGGCCATCTTAATCGTTTCCGCAGCAACGTTTTTATATGCTCAAAATCCAGTCGTTAACAAAGCTAAAAATGAGATTACAGACGCTGAGAAAGAGAAGGACAATGGAACGTCTGATACCAGAAAATCACCTGAATCTGTGTAAATGTCATATTATTAGTTTTTCATCATGCTTTTATTAACCTGGATTTCCACATTCGGAAAAATGGATTGAGATAGGTGAATTTGGCAGGCTGTTGTGTGGGCCCAGGCCAACTTTATTCGTATCACACATATCTCTGAAGGAGGATCTCTGCTATGGTCTGATATTTTAGCCCGAGCTCTGTTTAAGCTGAGTTATGATGAGCTTTGTTTTAAACCTGGTTTTCGTGGAATTTCTGATTTCCATTTTTGTTCGCTATTTTACTTATTGGTTGATGTATCCAGATCAATGTAATGTCCAGATTTTGTATTATTATGTACTGTAAATCACTGTTTTTTCGCAAGAGTTCTATTTTCCACATTTGCGAGGATGTTGACACGCTAAATCATTATTCTCTTGAAAACTTTGCAATACAAAGTCAGGAAATGGACATTTTCAATGACGCAAATTCAAAATTCTCACGAACAAAAAAATTATGAAATTTTCGAAAAAAATCACCAAAAAAAAATGCGAAAATTAAGTGATTTTCAGTACATACTGATTGCATAGAAACATTCTTTTTGTCATTTGAATATTTTGTATCATCTTAAAATTCCTTTAAGTATCTTTTACTATCCGGAATACATGTTTATATACTAGTTTATGAATTGCTGGGCATTTATTGCCTTTTTAGCAGATTATGTAATTTTCTAAAGCCATTATCTGTGTGTGTATTATTCAGACTATTGAAACTAACCTGATGACGGGTGGACTTTGGAAAACCCACCTTGCGTGTACTGTTACATGTCAATTAATCTTTGACTGATAGTTTTTATTTAATAAATACTACACTATACCAGTAGTTCCGTCTAACTGCCAATACTTTTGCCAACTTTTTGAAGGAAAGTGTGTATCTCATGGGTTTTGTGCAGGTGATAATTATGTGATTATTACAAATAATGTACTAATAAAGTTATTTAATTTTGAAACTATCAAATGTGTTTGTAAATATTGACAATGGGAATATCAAAATGTAGTTTTTATTGACAGGTGGTCTCTCTTATCAGGTAAAATATCAAAGAAAATTATCTGTCTAATGAGTGGTACATAATTTGGTATTGTATCGTTATTAAAATCAAAGTATGGAAAAATCAACACGGTTGAATTTTACATTTTTACTTGAATGTGTGATATTAAATACTTTGTTCCTTGTGTACTTACATTTTTAGCTCACCTGCCACAAAGTGGCTAGGTGAGCTTTTGTGATTGTTTTTTGTCTGTCATCCGTCCGTTAGCTTTTTCAGCGTTAACACTCTAGCACTTTCAATTTTGCTTTGATCTTCATCAAACTTAATCAGTAGTTGTATCTCAATGAAATATAGGCCAAGTTCGAAGTTGGGTCATGTGGGGTCAAAAGGCCAAATAATAGGAAAACCTTGTTAACACTCTGGTGGCCACATTTTTGCTTTAATCTTCGTGAAGTTTGGTCAAAATGTTTATCTTAGTGACCTTAAGGTCAAGTTGAAAGTTGGGTCACGTGGGGTCAAAAACTAGGTCAAGATGTCAAATAATAGCAAAACCTTGTTTACACTCTGGAGGCCACATTTTTGCTTTAACCTTCATTAAGTTAAGTCAAAATGTTTATCTTGATGACCTTAAGGTCAAGTTCAAAGTTTGACCATGTTTAGCAGGTGAGCGCCCCAGGATCTATGATCCTCTTGTTTGATGCTAGTGGTCCATAAATTTCATTTTGTTTCAGCATAATTTATTTTTATACTACAAACAACACGGACCTTTATGTTTGTAGGCATACATGTGTCTACATATAACATACAAATGCTGTTTACAAGTGTAATAGATGAGCCAGACGTATAATTGTGTATGAAAATAATGTCTGTTTAAGTTTGAAGAAAATGTAACAAACACAGGCAGTATAAATAATAATACAGTAAAACCTCGTTATCTCAAGGACCCATCCGGACAAGCCAAATGCTCGAGTTAAGCCAGGTTCTAGAAATATCCGAAGTCTATGATGATTTGATGTTATGACTAAGTATTACTGTGTTTTTAATGAAAACACGTTTGATACATGTATTTGGTTGTAACTACGAATATTGTCATAGTTCTCGTATTTGTTAAAGTTCCCAATTGTTGCCTATTGAACTTGTTCTGAAGCGTATGTGTTGTTTTAATCACGCTCATTGATTTAATGTCTTCTACTTTGTGTTTAATGTATCTAGTCAAAAATACGGAAATCAATTTAAGTGTTAGGGATTACGGTATTGTCATAAAATGTGATTATCACGATGTGTGAAAAATACGGACCGTAACAAAATTAAGTATGTCATTTTTCGGAGGTGTGAAATTTTGCTCGGATGATTGCCTCGAGATAAAGTAACTAATTATCGTTGAAAATTGTTGAATGGACCAACACCTGCACTCGAATTAGACCGGATGCTCGTAATAACTTAACTCGAGTAAGAGGGATAAATTAATGTACAATATAGAGCAAATTCGCCGGGACTTTGAAATTTGCTCGAATTAGGCCAGTTGCTCGAATATTCCCTGCTCGTATTACTGAGGTTTTACTGTAATAATGATAATAAAGACTTTATTTATAGAGGCAACACAGTTAGGCAATTGCCCAAACTTCCCTGTGAGCCTCTTGAAAATAATCAACATTTAACAGATATATGTACATAGCAACTCAATACATGATAGCAAAATATTATTTATATACAATGTACAAAGCTATTAATCATAACGTCATGCTTGTTTGTGTTTCTTTACGGATCTCCTGTCATAATATGTATTGTTTGGTATTATTAGAAATGAAAAACAAAATTTTACCAGAAACGAATTATCTCGGTAGTTGACTCATATTGAGTTGGAGGTCAGTAGGTCAAAGATCAAGGTCACCATGAACATTACGAGTGTATGGTTGTCATAGTGACATGCACATAAAAATTATTACAAATATCTCTTGTTCCATTTCACTGTTATATTGCTCTACAAGAATTATGTATTATTTTATTAATACAAAGTAGAACATGGTACAATGTATATAAATGTATCCACTGGTATTGTATTTATAACTTCTTGTTTTTTTGTGCCAACTGTAAATATTGCTCTTGTTTTATTGATCAAATTTGTATTGTATTGTTATTATGTGAATGGCTAGTATATATTTATAATTGTGACAAATTACTGTACAAACTCTTCATATTCACGGGTAAATGAACTTGGACCTTACAATCAAAGCCTCTACAATCCATTCTAGATGTTCTTATATATTACTTTGTGTACTCTTAAATTTGGTGTCCTAGAATTTAAGACTGAAAGGTCAATTCATAGCTACATTTGCGTTCAGTCTTCAGGAAACTCAGGTGAGCAATATTGGACCATTTAGGCCAAATATTCATATTTATGCCCCCCCCCCCCATCTTTGCTGCTGGGGTATATTGCTTTGATCATGTAGGTCTGTCTGTCTGTTGGTCATCTACAGTAGATGTCCCCTATTGATTTTGAGGTATGTTGATCAAACCTCAAGTGGCTGTGACCTTTAACCAAATCATTTCAGATCAATACTTCAACAACAGATGGACCTAAGATCTTTATAAGAAAGTTGGCTATCATCAGTAGTCGATCCCTATTGATTTTAAGGTCAGTAGGTGAAGATCGCCATTTCTGACTATTGGGCCACAAACATCTCTGGGTTTATGCACCTTTTCTCTGTAACCCTGAGTGGGATTTTAACAATACATCTCATGACTATAAACTAGCATACCTGTGTCGGGCAATACATACAATACCTACATTTTTCTCCCCTATGTGCTATGTCGCTCACAAGGCTTCAGCCAGTTACATGTACTTCTCTATTCTTGGCCTTTTCAAATCTCCCTAGTTGTTTCCAATCTCTTCTCTCCTGTCATGCACCTTAGGTCTTCCTGGTCTCCCTTTTTCTGCTGATGGCCACCCTAATGCTTTCTTCATTTGTCCATTCTTAATACATGTCATAGATATCTCCATCTTCACTTCTTATTTCATTGTAAATTTCTTTAAAAACCAAGTTCTGTCCCCAAGTTTTGTATTACAAGAACAACTTCTACTTGATTCTCTTGGTATTTTTAGCTCACCTGGTGGTGAGCTTTTGTGATTGTTTTTGTCCGTTGTCCGTCCGTATGTCCGTTAGACTTTTCATCGTTAATACTCTAGCACTTTCAATTTTGCTTTGATCTTCATCAAATGAAATCTAGGTCAAGTTTGAAGTTGGGTCATGTGGGGTTAAAAACTAGGTCAAAAGGTCAAATAATAGGAAAACCTTGTTAACACTATGGTAGCGATATTTTTGGTTTAATCTTAATGAAGTTTGGTCGAAATGTTCATCTTGGTGACTTTAAGGTCAAGTTCGAAGTTGGGTCATGTGGGGTCAAAAACAAGGTCAAAAAGTCAAACAATAGAAAAACCTTGTTAACACTGGTGGCCACATTTTTGCTTTAATCTTCATGATGTTTGGTCAAAATGTTTTTCTTGGTGACCTCGAGAAGTTGGGTCATGTGGGGTCAAAAACTAGGTCAAAAGGTCAAATAAAAGAAAACCTCATTAACACTCTGGATGCCACATTTTTGCTCTTATGTTCATGAAGTTGGGTCAAAATGTTTATCTTGGTGACCTAAAGGGGAAGTTCGAAGTTGGGTCATGTGGGGTCAAAAACTAGATCAAAAGGTCAAATAAAAGAAAACCTTGTTCACTCTGGAGGCAACATTTTTGCTTTAACTTTCATCAAGTTTAGTCAAAATGTTTATCTTGATGACCTTAAGGTCAAGTTCAAAGGTTGACCAAGTTTAGCAGGTGAGCGCCACAGGATCTATGATCTTCTTGTTAAGAAATTTGCCTGTAGTCCCCGCATTTTTAGCTCACCTGTCACTTTGTGACAGAGTGAGCTTTTGTGATCACATTTCGTCCGTCGTCCGTCCACAATTTGTGTAGACACTGTATGTCACAGTTTTGGTCTAATCTTTATGAAACTTGGTCACAATGATCATCTCAACAAAATCCAGGTCTAGTTCGATATTGGGTCATCCGGATTCAAAAACTAGGTCACAAGGTCAAATAGTAGAAAAACCTTGTGTAGTAACCAGAGGTCACAATTTTGGTCTAATCTTAATGAAACTTGGTCAAAATGATCATCTCAACAAAATCTAGGTGAAGTTTGATATTGGGTTTCATAGGGTCAAAAACTAGGTAATTAGGTCAAATCATAGACAAAACTTGGCTTAAACTTTAATTTGCCATTTGGTCTATGTGATGTAAATTGCAACGTCGCTTTATAAGACAATATGAAAACCTTGTACATGCAATAGAGGCTATCATTAAGGGGTCAGCATGAACTACTAGGACAGGTGAGCGACCTAAGGCCCTTTGGGCCCTCTTGTTCATTATTAATTTCTTTATTGGTCCTCATTGTCTCTGCTCAATAAAGTAACACAAATCTAACATTACGCTTGTATCATTGTAATATTGTTTGTTATTTATTGATTTGGCTTTCCAGATGGTCCACAACTTTTTAAAAGGCTGATGTTGCTTTAAAGTTCCCTTTTCTGGTGTCATTTTTCTTCAAAATTTACCAATAGAGTTGTTGGAGTGCTATGTAGGAAGGAAAACATCTGACAGTTCTTCAATTGGCTGACCATTCAGATTGACGTCTTTTGCATTGTGCTGTTAGTTTTCATGATTTTGATATTTTTATTATTCTCCTTTAATCCAATTTTCTTTTCTCCTGTGCTGATGCCCTTTGTACTTGAATGTATGTGACTGTGAACTTACATCATTTGTATATATGTCCTCTAATGTATCTGATGGACTCACTGAATGTTTCTTGGTTCTTGTGTTCTTGTTATGAACCAGTCGATTAAAAGTCCGAAGCAGCAGTAGTGTTAATACGCAAAGTACACAATCCTCTTACTCCAGTGTTATCTCGAACTGTTCTCTCTGTATCTAGGTCAATAGCTGGCGATATTTTACCTTCAGTGATATCTGTTGTTCATAATCAACAGTATATGAACTTATGTCCTTTAATCTAGTATATTTATCAAGGCATGTTGCACCAGTTTTAGCTCTGGGCGAGTTGTATTTTTAGGATCATTGTATGTCCAGTGTGAAACGTGTATCAATATTTTCCTTAAACGCATCTCTTTATCTCCATACAATGTACTAGTAGATTCTGAATAAATAGGAATGATCTTTGGTCTTGATTAGGTGGTCCTGTTTGATAGTTAGAATATAATAAATAATAAAAACTAGATTTTTAAAGTATAAGAGTTCAGAATGATTTTTTTGGTACAGAACCATACTTAAACTTGGCAATTTGAGTTGAGTCATTGAATGAATGACATTATGTCTTTACCTTGTAGTTTATGATGCCCGCAAGGTGTTGCCTCTTGATGATGTTTGTAACATTCATGACAAATATGTTCCTTGCAGTCTATGCAATAACCTTATGCAGGTTTGGTTATATCGTCTCTATAACAAGGGGTGCTAGTATGGTTATCTTATCTCTGTTACATGGCAGACAAACTATACTGTTATCTTCATCTGGTCACTGTAAGTGTTCCTGGCAGTCTATACAGTAACCGTATGCAGGTCTGGTGATATCGTTTATATAACTATAACAAGGCATGCTAGTATATGGTTGCCTTATCTCTGTTACATGGAAGACAAACTATACTGTCTGTAATTAGTCCCCTACCGGATTTTGACCGAAGGGGACTATAGGTTTGCCGTCCGTCCGTCAAAAAATCTGGATCCTGACATAACTCAAACAGTTTCCAAGCTAGGTTGATGAAACTTGGTATGTGGATAGGGGGCAATAAGGGGATAAAGCACGTCCAAAAATATTTTGATTCCGACTAAAATTGTGGTTGCTATGGCAACAGAAACATTGAAAATGGCTTAAAACCGGTAGGGGACTTCTGTATTGCTTGCAATTCTTAATTACTTGTTTTCATCTGGTCTCAGTGAGTGTTCCATGCAGTCAATGCAGTAACCTTATGTAGGTCTGGTGATATCGTTTAAATGACAACAAGGCATGCTACCGGTAGTATGGTTGCCTTTTCTCTTGCATGGAAAACAAACTATATTTTAATCTTCATCTGGTCACAGTGAGTGTTCCAGGCAGTCAATGCAGTAACCATATGCTGGTCGAGTGGTATCATTTCTATGACAAGGCATGCTAGTATGGTTGTCTTATCTGTTACATGGAAGACATACTATACTGTAATCTTCATCTGGCTTACATAACCAAGAGTTGTCACTTCTGTAATACAAATATACTACTCAAACTTTGCCAAGGGCCATGTAATCGATTTTGATGTCAGTCTCACGTTAAATGTACAAAACCGATGAAGAAAACATTGTGCAATTGGAAAAATAACCATCTTATCTGCTGCTTAACTTGGAAACTTGATGTCTTGCATTTGATATGCATTGCCAAAATTATGTCGTTTTCCAGGTAACTGATAAGCCCTATTGGTGGGGACCAAAGTGGCTAGATTAACATTGAAATTTTTGTCCCGTTTTTATAACCATATCGTGTATGACCCAAAATGCCAAGAAAATTACCGCATTCTGTTGCTACAGAGTCTTGAATGCAGCACAAACATTTTAATGGGGTTGACCTTATCAGCACTTAAGACATTAAATTTTGAAGAAATCATTATTGGTTTACAATATTGCAGATGTAGCATTATGTTTCTAAAAATTCTACCAGTCAATCTTATTCAATTTGCAAAATATTCAAATGGAAAATTTCTTGGCCCTTATCAAATTTTGAGTACATTGTAGTATATTATTTTCTCTTTTAAAATGTACTTTAGGACTTTTCATATTATTTGATTTGTTGAAAATCATTAAAGTTATTGTGCTTGGTTTGTATACTATTCATGTACACCAGTATAAAAAGCAATTTATATGTTGTAGCTTAACCCTTAACATCACAGAGCCTTAGAGTACAGTTTGATAACTGTTAAAGTCTCGATGAGCGTTTCCTCCTCATCGAATCAAGAACAAATGATAACGCAGTACATTTTGTATTAGTAAAAAAAATATAAACAAAATATTACAAACTTACCTATATTTAATTGTACAAGTTTAATCCATTAAGGCACAAGAGACAATATAATAATGTAAAATTACAAAATAAATGTTTGTACTCATTTCTCTCAGTTTCTATTGGACAGATGTTGACGTTTTAGACTGCCACATGCATACAATTCCTCTGGTATGAGGTTGGGTTCACTGTGGTAGCACTAGCAGCTGACATAATACCTTGTGTTGGACAGACTTCCTTGTCTAGAAACAACCTGCAATTTTCTGTCTTGTCCTTGCAACATGTGTGCGATATGGTTTTCAGCTTTATAATCTTTTCTATACGAGCTGTTTGCAGCGTTTGAGTCCAAAATTCTTGAAGCTTAATGTTTGCCCGACCCCTTCGCTTCCACAACTTAAACGCATGCTCCAAACTCATACCCTGATTACTGTTTCCTAGGAGGTCTAGTTAAATTTCAGAATCAACCTGTTATTTTGTAAATACATCGCAGAGGATTGTATTTTACGCCAAAACTTCTCACAGTCTCTTCCCTGTCCTGTCTCAGGTAAAGCTAAAAACAACTTTTGGACGAGGATAATGAACTTATATAATAATATCACTGCACCTTAAACACCAAAACGATGTCTTTGAAATTATTTCTTCCTTTCGGTGTCTTTGTTAGCTGACCTTTCACAAAGTGACAAGGTGAGCTTTTGTGAGTGCTCTTTGTCCGTTGTCTGTCCGTTTACATATGCTTGTGTGGACATATTAGAGATAACGCTTTTGAAGAGATATGTATGACACTTAACCCAATAATCATCTCTTTTAGATGTAGGTAAATCTTGATAGTGGGCGGTCTGGCGTTAAAATCTAGTTCCAAAATATATAAGTGAATAACTGTATACTATATACTATTTAATCCCTTTTCAGTTATGTACGCCACTTATGTGAAATCTTTATGAAAATAAATATTGTCAGGTTAATTTATTTGTTCCTAAATGATGATAGGATGACATTTTACGAATATAGATAAGGAAATTGAACACTAGTATACAAGGAATTAAGTGTGAACTAGTCTAATGAAATCCAAATATAAAAGTATTCACAGCGGTTCAGTACACTGTATGTTTTTGTCTTTGTATACTTGCCTTGTACATGCAGCTTCTCTATTATTTTATGATATGTTTTATGCCAATTTGTTATTTCAACCATTTAGAAATATTTAGTTTCTCTTTACACATTATAATTGTTTTCAGTTCTTTTGCGTTTCAATTGTGTTTCAAACACTGTCTTTGTCATGTCTGGATATCAGTTAAGTGCAAAGCACATCTAGCTGAAACTGCATTGTTTACTAACTTTGTTACAGAACAAATAAACATTTTAGTTCATCTTACTTTTTGAAAAGGGTATTTTCATCTATTGTTCGGTGTCGGCGTTGTGTGGTTAAGTGGCATGTTCATGCCAACTTTTTCCTAAACTAACAAAGTTATTGCTTTGAAACTTGCAAGACCCCTAATGTATGACTCTGTAAAAAAGCAGGACACATAACTCTGTTCTGCATTTTGTTTGACCCATTTTGACTTAGAAAATAAAATAACTGTGTTAAGTTTCGTGTTTAGGTCAATTTTTCTCTTTATCTCTCAAATCTATAGTTTTAAAAAAAAATCTCTTTAAGTTTCTTACAAAACTTTAAATAAATCTCTTTATCTCTCAAAGCTATTGTTTTAAATTTTTTAGCACAAGTCTTGCTGACCATCGATACCCGACTTTGGAAAGTAAGACCCATATGTACTTCATGCTTTTTGGAAAGCGTATGACCCATTTGGACTTTTAGAAAAATATCTTAAGTTATTTAGTTAGGTGAACTTTCTTTTAATTGTTTTAGCTGTTGCTTTTCAGATAATAGTAAGCGTCTGCACCGGCAAGGTGGAGCTCTTGTTTGTTTCTTACAAAACTTTAAATATTTAGTGTTGTCAGGTGACACATACAAACATTTTTACAAAACAATTAAGCTGATTAAGAAAGTGAAGATAATATAAATATTACATCTCCCTTTCGGAAAATTCTTTAACAAGCCCTACATTATTTTACATGAACAAAGAATTATATTTTATATGCATCGCCACATTTACATACCCATATAGTAGCTCAGACTTTCATTTCATTTTTCTTCGTACTTTACTTTACTTACTGCGTATTGTAGAAAGTTCATGTATTATGCAAATTGAGACATGGACAAATGAGTATGTAACTGTATTCAATGTACAATGTATTTCTCTGTTTTTGAATACAAAGGAAATAAAAGTTAACTTCTTGTATAGTGTTTTTTTATGCTCCTTGAAGAAATTCGAGGGAGCATATAGTCTCCGAAGTGTCTGTCCATCGTGCGTCTGTCTGCGCTACTGATTAGGGGTCATATATAAAGGGCCAAAAGAGTCCTTAATAAGGGCCACTGTGGCCCCCACCTATTGGACAGGCTAACCAAATGGCCCCTTGACCCTCACCCCCCTTGCACTGAACACAATATGGACAAATGTTAAAAGAGCCATTTCTGTATAGACTATTTTTATGACCCCCCTGAGGCCAATTGATACGTTTTCTGCAATAAAACAGAGGAACATGGTCCTTTGTTACACAACGGCCCCAAGTTACCCTGTCAACGACTGATTAGGCCGTCAAAAAACATGGCCGCCAGGGTGTGGGGCTCTTATATACATGTAGCTATATAATAAAACCTGAAGCCACTGGTCAAATTTCAAAATAATTTTGGAGAAATGAGTGTTGGATGACCCTCTTACAGATTGACAATTCTTTCATGAATCTACAAAAAACATGGCCGCCTGCGGTGGGGTTTGATATATTAGGAAAAATGCTAGGCCGTCTGCATTGATGCGTAATAGCATTTTTCAGCGTGCCCAATCACGATGTAAAGATGTTTAAAAGTAGCCGGTGTACATTTTTCTCACAAAACGACAAAAGATGTTCAATGATTTTATGTACAACTTGTCATTAAGTTTTCGTATATCAGCTTAGTATTTCAAACTATTCTACCAATCTTGTTGTGTTTTTAAAGGTGCTGCCTCACAGATTGCGCTAAACTTTTTGTATATCCTGATTTTCCAACCTAACCAAGTATTGATGTAATAGAAAGCCACTGACGGTTGCTTTATGAACGATTTGGTGCAAGAAAGCAATTTTAACCACTCTTGATGTAGCCCACTGAGTATTTATTTCTTGAAAAAGCGCCCAGTTTCCTTCCAACATGCTTTGTGAATTATGTAATTCACTAGTGATCGAACTGTAACATTAACAAACTACAGCGTAAACATCAGTGAGGTATTTGGTTCGTTTTTCGATTCGTTTTCATCAAATGCGAACAAAGTTCAGGCAATTTAAGTAATAGTAGTGTTAAATCCATAGGGTATTAATACCCTATAGAATTTTTGATGTCAAAATACTAGATAACTACAAAATTCTGAAGTTTCTCAAGTTATTTCAGATGTCAATATGGTTGTTTATGGGATATACAGGCAACTATACCAAAATTATGCGAATATTTGACAATTTTATTTTTGCAATACACAACATGTGAGGCAGTCCCTTTAACTCCAACCATCTAAATTCAATTACCACATCCTACTATGGCGATTATCTAATACCATTTATTGCAAAGGAATTCACAAAACAGAAGTCAGAATACGTTTTCATTGTTGTTTACATAAATAATTTTGAAATTGGAGACATACTCGAAAAATGCCGTTAGTTTTTCTTTGTCCACTGATATGTCCGACTTGCGAGTAATAACGTTGCACAATGTACTCATTTACAGTATGTAGTATAAACTAACATTTATTGTTCATTGTCCAAACCAAAGACCTAAATACATGTATATTTAGGTCTTTGTCCAAACCAAATCTTAACAGTAGCAACGTGTTAGCTTAATATAACATATTAGATTATATACATAAATGTCAAAGTTATATCTTAAAATGCTTGGTTATCACAAAAACTACACTCGTAAAGTCACCAAAACAACGTCATTGGACGCAACGTTTAGCGGTTCCAGTATTGTGCGTTACGTCTGGATATCCATGGAAGGGAACCGAATGTTGAGTGGATGAAATATGTGTTGAGTTAAACTTAATCGGTTCAAATAATATGAAAATCTTGTAGAGTTGCTAATTTGCATTGTATTTTCGTGAGTCGTAGAATGATTATTCGGATTAGCTAGGGTCCCGCTTTTACTAACTTATGTATATGGAAAACTTTCACATTATTTTAAATAAATAAATTTAAACATTTAAATTTACCAACACTCAACTACAGGCGCAACCGCTACAATCTAATAACTTTGTTTAAAATAATTCATGGTTTTGAAGATATAGAATATCGCAAGTTCTTCGAGTTTAAAATCGGCACAACAAGAGGCCATCGTTTCAAGATCGACAAGAAAGGATGTAACACATCCAAAAAGCTGAACTCATTTCCTGCTAGGTGCATACATGCTTGGAATAACCTGAATGATAGTACAGTTTGTTGTGATACTATTGTCAGTTTTAAATCTAAACTGGATAAAGAATGGAGACTTGAACGTTTTACTGTGAATATCATATATCAACCGGGCTCATTAATTGAAAATCGTATAGGGGGAGTTAACAAGTCATAGACTTCCAGACTCATCACACCAAAAGTAACCAAAAGTAAGTAAGTAATGAATAAAAATATACCAGATTTAAATAGCGCCTTTTTCATGCGAACACACGCACTTTCAAAGGCACTTTACTTTATAGTGTTGCAGCCACAAGGGCGCAGGTGCAGTCTCTAACAGTACATATACAGCATATACTGACCAGAGGGACATACTGAGAGAAAGCCCCTGAAGGGAGTGAGAGAGACATTAGATACAGGCATGTCCGGCACTGCAGAAGTGCGCCTAGCTCTTGTTTCGAATAAACAGCCTGGTTCTTCAATGTGCCCGGTGTATAGCACCAATAAACAGCTTCCTGGCACCTTTATCCAGATACTTTGCATTGCACACGGGTCAGATATTTCGGGAAATATTTCAGAAATGTCAAGTTCCGATGCAGGGGATTGAACCCGCGAATTTCAATCCAACTACATCTGATAAATCTGAAATTATTATTAGTGAAGTATCCCCCATATGATTAGCCCCGTTTTGATATACGTTGAAAATAAACACATTTCAGACTGATAAGAATACTTGAAACTGTATAGACCATTGTGTGTATTTACTCGTATTCTTGTGGTGTATGAGGTTGATCTAAGATTATTCCATAATCGAAACGGTTAGTCTTCTACAAGAGACAACATTATACAAGTCATGAAAGCCAATGTATATTATACTGTGCAAATGTCCCAACTAGACCCATTCATTTTTGTCTTATATTCCGTTGATAGTTACAGAAGCAGTCGAAATGAATAATACAGTTTGGAAAAAAATCAATGTTTATGCAATTACACGGTTTAATGAACTTGACATACACTGTACCGAAAAAATAACGTTATTCCTATTTCAAAATAGAACTAAAATATATACTGGAAGATATTTAAGAATAGACTAGTTGGCCTTGTTCTCAGTATATTAGGCACATGTCGCTACGATGAGGAGGTATGTTGTGAATCCTCCTCCAACCATGACCACCTCAATAAGTCAGCTCTATGTCGTGTTGATGACGCTTGTCGGGTCCGATGTGCTGGATTTAGGAAACGCAATGTTCCATCGTAACCTGTTTTATTGTCGTTCACAAATAATTGTCCTGAAAGATAAATACATTAACACTTTTACGATGTCCCTTGCATATCAGGAACATCGCATTTACTTCTAGGAAAAAAACCTCACCACTATGAAACGAAACAACTTCAGTCAACGAAATTGATGCATTTTTGTCATTATTTGATCAATTTTAATAAATTATATCATGGCTACGGCAATTTACATTGATGTTAACTGAGGCGGTGTGGCTAAATCCAATGATAATTGATGGGGTGTGTCTTAATTTTCAAAGGAATGAGTGCAATTACTGCAGTGCAGGATAATATTATCCTGCACTGTATACACACAACTCCATTGTACTTTACTTCGGTCAACGTGACCTCTATCGATTTTCGTGGTCGAGTTGTATTGGAGTCCACAACATTAAAATCACAACACCGTGCTATTGATTTTCATTAATCGGTCGTCATTGTAAAAATTTGGGCACGCCTTATGTTTACAAAGTGACAGCCAATGATATAAGTCAGAAAGAAAACGCTTAACGCTTGGTTGTTTATTTTGTCGAGGGCTACGTCCTCGACAAAATAAGACAACCTCGCGTTTGCGTTCTCTTTCTATAACGTATAATATAGTACATAGATCACACATGATTATTTACCATTTAGTATTATGTTAAAAATTATCATGAGCAACCATGAGCTAGCGAGGAAAACGTTCAACACGTCAAAACCATTGAAAGTAAATCAATTATTGTCTGTGTTATTATAGCACTGAATAACTAGCACTAATAAGAGCACTTTTTAAAAATGGTTTAGCACATAATATTATTTGTTTTCAGAATAGCAGTCAGTCATAAGTCTATGACAGAAACATAACACTTTCCGTCTCTCTTGTATACATTACAAAGCAAGCACAAGCCAAGTTGGTTGTAACACATTTTGTGCGACCTTTTGACATAACTCGGCTTTGGTAATTATGTATTATATTTGTCATACGGAAACAGGTGGCATAGCACTGACCCTCTTTAGCACTGATGATTTTACTTTTTTCTCATTAGTGACATATCCGCCTTTCTTGCCATTCAGTTCACTTCGAACTGAAATTATTTTGTTATCTGCAAGTACTTGGCCGTGGTTTGGTATGCTTGACTTCCTGTTAGGACCATTGCTTTGGAGTACTGCTCGATGTCGAGTTGTATAGGCATTATTTCGCTCTGCTGTTTCCTTATTGAAATTATCATCTTTAGCTTTTATCCCAAGATTTAATTCGTTAGATTTATCCGATACTCTCTGTTGAGCTTTATGAGACTTGCTTACGTTTCTCTTTGATCCAAATGGTTCATCGTTTGTTACGTTTGGATTGTTTTTGTTAGAATTTGATATTAACAAATTCTTATTAATCGGTTTTTCAGCATAACCAAGCACTTTTTTCTGAGCTGCTAATTCTAATAACCGTTCTCCATGATTTCCTTTGTTGTTATTATTTTTAAACTGAGCAGATCTATCCTCCAAACGCTCTTGTATAGTAGACAGCTTTTGTTTACGTATTAGGTATTCATCCCGATGGCGGTCAGTGTAACCTTTAGGTTTAGTGATAGGGGTTGGATTGTATTCTAATAGTTCAGCCGGTTGCTCTTTTGGTTGCGGTCTTGCCTCTTGATTAACGGAGTTATATTTTCTATTTGTCTCATACAACGCCTGGTATTTGTGGTTTTCCTTAACTGCACGTTTATTTTCAGGTTCATTTGGTTTTGGGTTATTTACATCACCATTTGGCAACGTTTTTGAATTTGCTAGATAATTTGGTATTACTTCAAATTCTTTATGTTTCTCATAATCGCGATGACGATCGGTATACCCCTTGACCTTTGGTACCTGTATCTCTATCTGATAATGTTTATCATGTGTTTTAGGTATAGGATTGACTTTCACCTTATCTTGTCGTTGTTGTTCATAATGCTTTCTATTACTTTCATTCAATTGTTTATACGTAGATTTCCCGACAAGTCCCTCTTGATTGAGTTGCTTAAAAGTATCTACAACTTCTATATTGTCATTAACATCGGGCGCCTGTTGATAACTAACGTGTTCTTTAGTTAGATTATTTACTCTACCATCCGCAGTATGTAAATCAGCATAACCTTTTGGTTTTTGTGGTACTGTGACAATGTGTTGATTGGCATCTTCAAATTCTTTCATTTGAACACTGCTTTGAGGTTGAATGGCATTTTGATCATAATGCTTTCTAGCAGTTTCATTAATTTTGGCATACGTATTTAATTCTTCTAACTGTTTAGGCTTAACTGCTTCTTTGTTAACTTCTTCCCATGTAACTATTAACTCGTGGTGATTACTTTCCAAAATG
Source organism: Spisula solida (assembly GCA_947247005.1). Taxonomy (NCBI): domain Eukaryota; kingdom Metazoa; phylum Mollusca; class Bivalvia; order Venerida; family Mactridae; genus Spisula; species Spisula solida. Next base: position 23,031,209 of record OX365945.1, on the reverse strand, counting down.
GTGTCTTTTTCCTTTTGTTCATAATGTTTCTTCGATTGCTCACTTAATTTCAAATACGTCGGCCTTTCTTTAACAGCATTATCATTATCACTCACATATCCGTTACTATTATCAACAACTACCGATGCTATTGTATTATCGACTTTATCCGACGGTAATATATTTTGTTCAGTTTGCTTTGTTTGTTGTCGCAATTTTGCATTTGTTTTATGTATATCAGTATATCCTTTTACTTCTTCTTCAGGAATCTCATTCTGCAGAGGATTTTCAACGGATTCATTTAAACTGGTTTGTTTAGCATTTAATGTTCCGACAGATTCATTATCATGACCTTTGTTACGATGTTTCTCGTCAACTCGGTGCAATTCAGCATATCCTTTTGGCTTTACTTCCAGAGTTTCCTTAACAACGTATTTGTCAGTAAATGCTGTTTCTAGAACGTGTTGTCTTTCATCAATATCTTTTAATTCTTCCAATTTATTTTTTCTTCTAAGCTCACTTAATTTTGCATACGTGTTGGAGTCATCTTTCGCCATTACCATGTTGTCAGATAGATCATTCTTCTGCGATTCATCTTCTTGAAATGGGATTTCCTCTTGTTTGTTTGTATGTACGTGAATTTGTTGCACCCTTTCATCAGGACGGTGAAGTTCAATGTACCCCTTTTCTTTCTTTGCATGTAATTCTACTTGTACATGATTGGGTGCTAACGGTTCCGTGATTTCATCTGTCACAGGCAATGTTTGTTTTTCATTAGATTTGTATTTCCGGCTGACCTCATTTAGCTTAGCATATGTTGGTTTTTCCTCTTCCATTTTATTATCATCATTCGCATTGAAGTTCACGTGTGGTTTATCTTCTGGGGAATGGCTTGGCGAGATGTCCTCTTTCATAAACTGAATGCGCCGTCTTGTATCATTGCGGTGCAAATCACAGTACCCCTTTTTGTGTTTTTCATTTGCATTGAGTTCTTCAAATGAATCGTCGATAGTCTTGGGCGCAATAGTTTTTTCGTCAGGTTCGATAGCGACTTCTTCCTCTTCTTTCATCTGGACATTTTGCTTTTCTTTAACATGTAACTCGAAATAACTTTTCACTTTAGGCTCAATCGGTTGGTTTATGTTATCGTCGTTATTGCTAACTTTTTCCTCTGGGATGTCTTGATGTTTTATTTCGGTCTGATTTTCTTCTTTATATTTCTGTTTGATTTCTTTAAGCTTCGCGTAAGACGGTGGTTCAACAATTGCGATTATGTCACCACTGCTATTATCGTCCCCTGTATGCGGGATTTCCTCTGCTTTCTTATTCTTGAAAGATTTCTCCTTCAGTGCCTTTTGTTTCTCTATCATTTTTTCATACAAATGTCGTTCTGCGTACCCGACTATCTTATTACGTATAACGTTTTTCATTTCATTTTCAGTTCTTTGCTTTTCCTTCAATTTTATCTGATCCTTATTCGTCTCCTTAGATTTACCTTTTTCTTCACGGTGCAAGTCCATGTATCCCTTTTTCTTTTGTGGGCGACCGCTATACTTATTTTGCTTGTAGATACTCTCTTTTTGATTTTGGGCATCACTTTCTTTTGTTTCCGCTTGTTTTTGTTTCTTTTCGTTGTCAATGTTTTCATCTTTTTCCTTGTTTTCTGTTTCCTGTTTGCCTTTAGTACTCTGTTTGTCTTTAGTTTCCATTTGTTTCCTTTCGTCATGAACGTTTCCATCATTTTTTGTATTCTCGGACTTTTGTAAATCTTGTGTTTCTGTTTGTTTTTGTTTCTTTTTATCATTTGTGTTTTCCTCATTTTTCCTTTTCTCTGGATGCTGTTTAACTTTATTACTATGTTTGTCTTTTGTTTCGATTCGTATTTGTTTCTTTGTTTCCGGCAGGTTTCCATCCTTTCTCTTGTTTTCTGACTGCTGCTTCGTTTTATTAGTATGTCTGACTTTTAATATCTTTGCAGGCTTTCTTTCTGTCTGGTCCATTCTTTCTGTTGCTCTTCTTTTATCACGTGAGTCTTCAGACCCCGAAACTAATCCTGAAGAATCATCGGTGACATTGATACTATTGGCATCTTCATCTGACGTGAATACATTTTCGTTTTCATCGTCCTCCTCGATGACGCCAACTTTCCCTTCATTTCTACTTTGCAGATTCTCTTCTGGGATTTCTTTTAATCTCCTTTTTCGAATGCGCTTATCTTTAGTTATAGTATAGCTATACTTTATAGCTTCCTTTTGCCTTTCTAATTCCTGTTTCCTTTTCAATTCTTGGTAATATTTAAGTTTTCGCCTAAAGGCTGCATTTAATTTTGGTTGAATTTCTGTCTTACTTAACTGATTATCTATCCCAAAGTCTGAACCACTGTCCTTTCGTAGCCTCAGTAAACTGGATTGTTCCGGAGTTGGTGGTAGTTGTCTATCAATGGGCAGATACTGTTCTTGACCCATGAGATAGTGCACAAACACTGCAAAATGAAGAGGAAAATAGTATTATTTACAATATCCATATTATTGTTGTCAGAAAAATCTAATGTTTTTTTATCCGCTGTCCATACCAAACCATAACCATCTTTTATAATTACACCCGTATTTGTTCGTACGTAATTAATACTTAACAGATGTTTCATTCAATGAGTTTTATCATTTATATTGTCTACTATTAATATCGTTCCTTTTGTCAAAATGATTGTTAAGTGCACGCAGTATCTACACAATCACACAGGTGTCCCTCTCGTGATGTACCTTATACTAAAATGGTCTAAATTGCGACCGCCTGTGCAGAATTAAACATCATTTTCAGTTAATCATTAGTCTCACAATCACTTCGTATAGCTTATACAATTATTTCGAAATATTCGAATGTGTACGCAAAAATGACGAGTAAACATGGTTACTTTAAAAACAGCAGCCGTTTTATTGGAGACCTTACATTTTTCGCTGATATTTAACATAATTATGCATTTTGAATGTTATTTGTTTCTTACCTTCAGTATCTATCCGACCTCTTCGTGTGAATTTTACAATGATATCTTCCATGTCCTGTTTTGTGAAGGAGGTGAATGCCTTCCCAGCTGTCGGCTGAAGTATCTGTCGTAACTTGTCTGGACTTAGGTAACCGGTATTGTTCGGATCAAAGCACTGTATGGCTGCTACCAGTCTTAAATGGTCATTCTTACTGGCTTGTCGAGTAACTCTTTTGAATTGTAGGTAAGTGATCGTTCCTGAAAAAATGTTCAAATACGATTTTTTTTTTCGTGTATAGTCATTTTAGACATGTAGTTTATAGAAGATTAGACACATATTTATTAAGACTTGCGATCGCGCGTAGAGATTTACAGAAAAGATATGAAATTAAATAAGATCAGGTAAATTATGAGCAAAATTGTGAAGGTAGTTATAACACTTAGTACATTGTATACAAATATTTAGTACGACACCAAAATTACAACATTGCTATTCATGCTGTTCTTTGTGGTCATTGGCAAATGTTGATGGTGTTAACAATTGTGGGAGAGATAATAAAATATATAGTTATTCAGCGTTTATTGATAATTTCAAAAAGAGGAAAGTTAGTAACGTAAGAAAATGAATGAGGGAAATAGGGCAATGTTCTAAACGTATGTAAACATAAGCATACTTATTTTAAAAATATCGTTATATACATGTACATGTACCGTTAATAATAATACTGCAGCCATACGATAGTAAAACATCGGACAAGGGACTGCATCCATATCTTACTTGGATATCCAAGTTTCCTAAGCATATCCCTGACATCTTGAGGGGTTGGGTTAACACTGGCCATTCTCAGAGCACTGCCCAAGTCCGTGGCTTTAATATGACCGACTTGTCCTGTATCGAAATAGCTGAATGCTTCGTCAATATGTTCCTGTAGCTGTAATGACGATTCAAACACAAATTGTCTGTGTTTATAACTCGTTTCTTCCGGTCAGTCATTTGTTTACGTAACATAGTTTATACAAGTATTTATAAACATAGCAAATTTTCTTATCAAATTCTTATTTGACAAATAGTGTATGGAAGAGTATGTGTCTTAGTAGATATATTGGCTTTCACTGCCTTTTTATCCGATTAAAGTGTTTAAACAATAACATACTAGTAAGTTACATTTGAATGTTATAATATTACATTGTTTGTATACAAGTAACAGACCGGACTGTAGCTGTTTGTTACTAACTGTGTACATGTGTGACATTATTGAGCTATGGTCAATAGTCGGGTGTGCTATAAACTTATAAAGTACCAAATGTTTGTGTATGTCGATAATAATTTAACAATACATGTACATATACTTTTGTTGTTTTAATTATAACAGAAATGGGACATTGGCTCTGGACGATCTCAGTTTTAGTCAGCCTGCCGAAGGAAGGATTATTTTGATAATCTCGATGAGAGACAATCAGCTGAAATGAGCCTGAACGTGTTGGTGCTAGAACGGCAATGGACTGAACATTTCAATAACAACATGCTTACACAAATTGTATATGTACGAGGGTCATTCAATAAATTCGTAGACTGTTTTAATCATTTTAATATCCGATGACACAGAGAAAAACAAACTACATCACGTGAAACTACAGCCTTTCGGACAAACATGCAGAAAATATAGCACGAAACAACACATTTTCAAAGAAAATATGGCTAAAATAAAACTATCACATACCCGATACCACCACACACCGTGACGTCAGCAACGCTATTGACGTTTTGCTGTTTCTCACGTGGTAAGCCCGACATGAAATTATGTTATTAACGTAGAAATAAAAATTCAAATTGCATATGATTTAATATATCTATCATAATATAGTGTATAGTCTAAGTTAAGGGTTAAGGCTAGAAATGATGGCTGTATGTTAACATGAAAACACCTCCCTCATTTCGACGGACGTTGTGTGAAACGCCCCTATGTTTGTCTGTCTGACCTTTCGTGTATCATTTTCAATACCATGCTGCGCTTCAGAAATTTGCCTTTGTCACTTAAACACAAGACCACTGCATGCTGTATGTTCCCGCTTTCGCTCTATTTAGCAGCTCGTGGGTGAGGGATATGTTTTTCCAAGCCCCGAGCATAATTGTATAGTCACACGAGTTTCCTTGCGTAACGCCATAGACATTTTGACGTTATTTAAAACGTGACTCGCTTTGATGAAACAGTGTTAAATGCACACTCCAACGTCCAAATGACTTCATAATTTCATGAAATGTTATGATAATATTTTGTAATATTCTGGCAGAAATATTGGAATGTCAATTAACTTAAACCGAATTTGTAACTAATTTAACAAACGAAAAAGGTACGTTATGTAGGTCGGGGGTGGTAGCGCGTTACTGTGGTAATAGAATAGCTGATGACATGCTACTGTCTTGCATTATTGAAGATATTTTTTTATTGACCTGTAGGTAATAAGTTATGGTTTGTAATGATATAAGACATTATTGTTAAAACGTTACGATAATCAAATGAGAACAATTGTCTACGACTATATTGAATGACCCACGTATATGGTAGGTTGACTATTGCCAAAGCGTCCTCTATTGTAGGAGTAGAGGGGCCCGTCTGTTAACAAGACATGTTTTATACCAAAATGTTAATTCAATTGCTTACCTTTCCTTCTGCTTCCATGGCCACCTTAGATGTTTCCATTAAATTGTCAAGTTCTGAAAATGATAGATGTTAAGTGTTTTACCACAACTATTGTGTATGTACTAGATCAAGGTTAGTACACATTCACTGAGTCCACTCTCTTTCACACGTCGAATATCTATGGAAATTCGGGTGTCTGTTTTGATTCAACGTGCATTCAAGACTTCGTGTGATACCCATAGAGACTCAACATGAATCCAATACGCAAGTGAAAGAGTTGTAACAATGTGCCAACGGACATTGTTTTCTTAGTTTGGGCATGCTATATAAACTGTATAGTCTGTTGATATGCACTTGCAAACTGTGCAATAATCGATATTCTACACGTGTACATGCATGCATACGTACAGGGATGACAATGCTTTGTGGAAGCAGCAAATGTTTACTTTTGTCGAGAGTTTGTTTTGCACGAGAGATAAGGGCAGCAAAACAGACTAACTGGAGAATAATAGTGTTGTTGCAAATTTGATCAACTTGATCATGTTTCTCTTAATGGAAAGGTCACGTGTGGTACCAGGATCGTTCTAGTTCGTCTGCCAGAAGCCATAACTGACTTAATATAAATGTGTACAGTCCTACACATTTTTTTGGGAATGGTAAAACTGAGTTTCGGTAAGACGTATTGTAGTAGTGTTCTTGCTTGTCTAAGATAGTTACCTGTAAGCTTGACGTATCCTTTTCCTGAAGAATCAGCCTCTTCTATCATGTTTTCAATTTCATCGTCTGTGAAACCAAGACCCCATGCCACAGACACCTGAGTAAAATATTTACATAATGTTACACGTCTGTAAACCAAGACCCCAAGCCACAGACACCTGAGTAAAATATTTACATAATGTTACACGTCTGTAAAACCAGGACCCCAAGCCACAGACACCTGAGTAAAATATTTACATAATGTTACACGTCTGTAAAACCAAGACCCCAAGCCACATACACCTGAGTAAAATATTTACATAATGTTACACGTCTGTAAAACCAAGACCCCAAGTCACAGACACCCGAGTAAAATATTTACATAATGATACACGTCTGAAAACCAAGACCCCAAGCCACAGACACCTGAGTAAAATATTTACTTAATGTTACACGTCTGTAAACCAAGACCCCAAGCCACAGACACCTGAGTAAAATATTTACATAATGTTACACGTCTGTAAAACCAAGACCCCAAGCCAGACACCTGAGTAAAATATTTACATAATGTTACACGACTGAAAACCCCATGCCACCTGTGTAAAACATTGACATTATTATTATAGTATACGTCTGAAAATCAAGACCCTATGCTGTAGATTTGTAATATGACACCAAATACCAACTTCATTCTCATTTTGGGTGCATCACAATAACCACGCAATAATACACTATATTATTATAGCAATATTTCAAAGATCTATCTACTATTTGTGCGGTAGAAGTATATGGGCGAGTTGACTTTTAAAAAAAAGTACTTATTAGTTTGCTTCAAGTGCCAGTATCCTGTAATATTTTATTGATATGTAAGCGGGTAACATAGAAATGTTAGGTTGCCACATGTTCATGATAGTAGGTATCATTCGAGCTGTCACATATCACGTGATCACGTGGTATACTATCGGCCAATCAAAGCGCTTGAATTGCTCTAAATGCTAGTACAGTATATAGCGAATTAATGATAATTACCAGTGGATTTGGAATGCTTACCCTACGCAGCTTATCAGCTGTGATGACACCATCACCATCAGGATCCATCATCTGGAAAACTCCTTGTAAACCACCCAAAGGTTGTTGCTGTTCTTCTTCTTCTTCTTCTTCTTCTTGCTGCTGCTGTTGGTGCTGTTGTTGTTGATAGATTTGATAATAATAACGAAGTCTTGTGAAATAAGCTGTTGTGAAGGCTGCAAGTATACCAGTGGTACAATGTTCACAGGAGCAGATAAGGTATGAAGGATTCTGCCTTACACGTTTGTCGTATTGACTGAGTGAAGCAAGCAAAAATTTGAATTGAGGTCACGTGTCGCATGCCATTTGAAACGATGTACTGATTTACTCAATAACACTCGTTTGGTTTGGGTGTTTTGTTTGTGAAATTCTTTTCGACGTTAACTGAATTCATACGATGCGTTTATTTAGAATGTAAGTGTTTGATAAATTTTATATAAAAACTATAAGACATGTAACACGTTTGCATTTAATACTTATAGTAGAAATGAGCGTCATTTTAAGGTACATGTATTAAAGCATTTTATACATTCACGTTGTCAATTTTGCCTTAATTGTGATTCTAGCTGCAAATATGAATGTTCACATGGACCTACGGCTGACTAAACATTGAAATTATCTGTCTATCCTTTTTCAATTAGTTACCGGGTATATGTTATAGCCTCGTGCACACCCTCTCCTGTCCGATTTGTTGTTGTCCTTTTGTTGAAGCTGTATGGATTTTAGTTGTAACACTCGCATATGCGTATACACTTTCATTGAACCATTTTGACATACTAGTATGAAAGTAGGACGTTGTAGCTGAAAAAACTTCTTGTTCATTTTTGTGTTCATTTTTGTGCTTGTCGTTATGGCTTCTTCTGTGAGTTTTTTTGTTTTGTTCCCGTTTGTGCTTTTCGTTCTCTAGTTGTTGTTTCTGCTGATTGCTGTCTTTGTTGTTCTTTTGTTTAAATATATTGTACGTATATTGAGCCTTCAAGTGCTGTGTTCGTTACCAAGTTAAATGAGTGTACAAATACATTAAATACGATATTATAACATTATATCTTTAACGAATTAACGTATTATAACATTATTGACCACAGAGCTAAAGTGCACAAGAAGCCAAGGTCGTGTCCTTTGCACTTGGTCGTTAGTGACACATTATAGGCTCCAAACACTGCAAACATGTATTCAGTTTTCTATAGAAAGATTTACTATGACCCGATGGTGACAAATGTTTGCTTAAATCAAGCGACAATAGCATTAACAACGCCGTTAAGCCGATATATCAGTGATTTGAAAGATTAACTGCATATAATCCGTTTAACAGAGGTATAATATATATGAAAAGGCAAACATGCAACACAGGATTTGTTCGGCTTGCGTTGACTTAAATTATAAAAGTTAAACTTAAATTAATGTTTTTAGTAAATCATGTAAATGTCTGAATTTAACGTAACCAGTAATCTCGAGATCGAGGCTCTTAGTAACAGCGCCCTGATTATATTATGTTGAATGCGTATTTACAATTTGCATAATAGCTGTTTAATGTGCAACATGTGTTTACGTTGATTCCGTCACAAGTGGACGCCATTGTTTGCTTCTTGTGGGTGAAAAATGTGCAATCTGACCGTGAACGTGAAGAGCGTGAACCCAAGAACCTTAAGTTTTACTTACTGGGTGGGAATGTTCTACTGACTGAGCAAACTGACCGCTTATACGATCCAAATCGTGACCATGCTTAGACCGTGACGTAGATCTATACATAGAAGTGACAATTCGCTAGCTTAGAATAAGAAGGTCGTAAATATGAGTTTGAAATCTGCATCTCAATGCGCTTTTTATGAGCCGATTATCATGAAAATCGGAAGTGGTCATGTTGACCAAACTGAAGTTGAAAAAGCTTGTTTTTCAATAAGTAAAGAGTAGTTTTCAGACAATTCTTTCTTGTTTTCTAAAAATATTGACTTTGTTCTTACGACCTTCTAATTCTAAGCCAGCGAATTATTCTTCTGTGGCATATAAGTCCTTCGAACATTCTCACGTGCACGGTAGTAATCCCGACACACCGATTCTCAGTTACGTCAGAGATTTGTACTGTTTTATATGGCTCTGACGGAACTGAAAACCAACGTAAAACTTGGGCGGAACTCAGGATACATGACATCTGAGTTTCAGTCCGAGCGTTGCATCGGTTTTCAGTTCCGTCAGAGCCATATACATGGGACTATTTATCGATGCAGATTGTTTGACATTTGCTCGACATAGGCAGGATGCTCGTGACATCGATGCTCGTCTTATCGATGTTTTACTGTTATAACAGAACAATTCTCTGACAAATTTAGAAGTGGTGTATCAGGATTACTACTGTTTTTGACCTTCAGAGTTTGAGAACCATATGTCACTGTTTCACTGGTTTATAAACCCTCATAAATATTGTGCTTACTCATTATGTCATAATTACATTGTTTGTTTCTTTGTTACTTACTGGTCGTCTTTGAACTTTTATTCCGACACAACCAACAGTTTCATCTATATACATATGGAAAAAACCAATGTCTGCATGAATTACAGTTTAACCACAGCTATGGCACATAACTTGGTTGTGTTCCAAGGAAGAACATAATGAAGTGGTTACTATGCCTGCCTAGATGTTTTGGCAAATGTGGAATACTGGCTATGTTAGAATCGAAATAATGAATATGTACCTGTGTTTTGCCTATAATATAGAACAGTAACTTAATTGTTCGGATGTGTACATTAAATCAATCGTGATACGCACTTGTGATTTTATTACTACGCATCCGAACTCGTAACCGTGCTTTATTTTACGATAAAACACATGTATATATTCATTATTTATTTAGCAATTTACGATTGAATGCTGTGTTTGGTAGTTCACATTCTAGTAATTATACATTTACGTATCACAAGTTATAGATAGTCAACTGGGACATAATGTTGTCATATTTAGTTGAAAGGCGTTGTCCGAGATTAAATGGGATATCCAAGTCGTTTGTTTTCTATCTTTTTTATTGCTTAGTTCAACTGAGGGCATAGTGTGTGTGTGTGTGGGTAAAAGAGACACAACCAGTACAGTATTACGGTTACCGCACACTTCTCTAGAGTAGAACAGGTAATGCGGTTATTGCACTATTTTCCATTTTCAGTTTGTGTGTAATTATTTAGACCTTTCAGTCAATGATAACCCATAAAACTGCAAGTACTTATTTCCAATGGCGTCCTGCGTTTTGCTGAAGGGACAGCAAGTAGCAGATACAGTAGTATGGTACAAATAATCCGTGTGGGATACCCTAGCTCTTTCCGAACAGTCTCATTGATTATTTAACGCTCCCAGTGCATACATGTAGCACCGATACACGCAATACTATATATACCTATGGGTTACCAACCATTTCATCTGTAGTTGGGTCGGAAACATTGAAAAGCTTTTCTGAAATTCCCAGTGCCCCGGTCGCGATTCAAACTCGGGACTTCCGGATGGGTAGACACTCGACCACCGGTCACTCAGTTTTACACGCAAGACGCCAACAAACTTGTTGTCAATGGCATGTATACCCTTGCGAGGTATGCAGATGAAAGTGGTGGATGTTTTGTCATCATTTCAAAGATACAAATTGTGAACATATTTTAAGGGATGAAATGAAAGTTAGTGACTAGCATAGCATATAAACATATAAAATTGAATCAAACCAGAAAGAACATATGCGCATGCGCAGCTAATGAAAATAATAAACGAAACCAAACGTTAGTTTTTTTGTTTTATTTTCGAGCTTTATTCAATAATATCACAACATACAGACGTTTTGACAAACATATTCACAAACTTGTATAAATCGTCATTTTAAATTGTCAACATGTAAAACTATGACGTCATAAAATAGTATGTATATACACCCGTGAACTCGAATGTCTCCGGAATAATCTAGCATAGGTAAGTTAAGATGAGAGTGCAAGTATGAACAGAATGGGGCGTGGTCACGTCAGGTAGAGACTCTTGTTTATTTTCCAGACATCATTGCACAAAATTCTGAAGAAAAGAAACAGACAATCAATTTGACGTCAGTGATTTGAAAACGATTTAAGGGAGTAGCGGTTCGATACAGAATTTGTTTTTTAAGGAGGTATCGGTCGCCTGAACATGTGTACTATCGCTGGTTCAATATATAGGCACACGGTTTTAATTATCTGAGTGTATCCTATATAGCAAGAGAGTAGTGTAGCAGCCATGTTTAGCCGCAACGGATATGACGTTACGGGAACTGTTATCCGTGTTTGTTGTGACAACTGCAGAAAAAAATGGGTACCAGCTTTCGTAACGTCATGTCCGTTGCGGTTTTACATGGCTGCTGTACTACCTTCTCTATATGAAAGGGTACACTCAGATAATTTGAAACCATGTGTCAATGGTTCAAGACAGGTTTGTTTATGCTGTTAACATTGAATGTTCGTGTTTCGGTACTGTCTTGAACAAGCGATATATCATATAATGCCTGGTATGCTATTAAATGTACATTTTGTTTCAAAACATCTCACGAAAGACGTGCTTCGTAGACTAAATAGACACTACGCGAGCGTGTATTTTATCACAATACTAGTAGTTTCCACTCCGTTCCCTTGCCCAACAAAACGCATGATACACCCCAATGTCTTCCTTATATAAACAAATTGATTTTATCGACTAAATCTATAGTTTGATTTTCAAACGACAAAACACTCCTTTGAATTCATCTGCAAAATAAACTAATTATTTCAAAGAAAACATGTTTTATTATTTTAACGACAGTTCTTTCTGATTTGAATCAATGATAAACAATGTATGAAAATCTCAACCAATTGGGACATACAACTTTTGTGTCAATACAATTCCAATATTAAAAAGACAAAGTTATGGTTTTAGAGCGTATTATAAACAAAGAGCTGAACTCCGATTATCTCATTTTAAAGCTTTTTTCAAATATTTCTGAGAGTACGTACCATGTAAACACTACTAAGTAAAGTATGCACAGTTGTATAATGAATACTATTGCTAGAAGAGTTTGCGAAGTCAATGTAGAAAGCAATGCGATCTATGAGAAGTAAACATTGCTTAACCTACTTTGACACGCATTTGTAATGAAAAATGAGTTTGCAAGCGTGTTTCAACAAGAATTAAAATCAATTTTATTATTTAAACATTCTCTAAACCATTAATTTTGTAATGATTTTAAAATTCTTTTTATGTAATTTTGATAGTCGTTCGTGGTTCAGCACCTTTCAAACACCGTTGTTACCATGATAACACATACTTCTTAGTATACACTTGTTTCATAACTACAAATTCTACGTGTATTAAACAAGTTCTAACAGTTTAAATTATTCAATATTTGATTATTGTCACCTGGGTAACTAACCAGTATCGAATCTAAATTAGGGATTTAGTCCAATCCATCCCATGGAATGTAAAGACGAGTTTTAAAAATATGCTTTGCAATAACCAGCCCAGAGGTGGTATTCATTATTGATCTTAATTGGAGAATAGGAATAGCCAATCATATCGCCTGTCACTGACCAAGAGTTTTATATGGTGTGATCAGATTGGTTGTCCTTATCCTTAAGTCAAGTAAGATCAATACTGAAAAATACCACCCCAGTACTAATTTTCCCGTCTACTTTGTTATTGACAACTTCTCCATAACCGTGAGCGGAGGACATAACCTTTCCCGCCCAGGAATAAGTAAGAGTAAGATAAAGGAGCAGCCTATTAATAGTTCGAACCTATACTGTGTGACACCATCACCTAGCATGTAGCCTATCTAAATGTTGACCTACAGGCTGTTCAAAAAGTTTGTTCTCAAAATTAAAGTTCATATCAAGTTTTATTTGAACTTTGTACACTTTCTTACCACAATAGCTTCATTTATTAGAACAATAATTATGGTAGAACCCTCTTGATATTGACCTGATAATTGTACAATCTTCTGAGGTCAGAAAACAGCTATTTGTAACTTGAACATTGAGAACGAACTTTTTTAAAACCCTGTATTCAAGATCCTTACCATTATAATCAATCTCTCCATTGCCATCAGAATCAGCTTCTTTGATCATTTCTTCAACTTCTTCTTCTGATAACTTCTCACCCATATTTAACATAACTGTACGTAATTCATCCGCCGATATGGTTCCGCTGTAACAAAAACGTTCATTCGTTACTTATACAGTTGGTGTTAATCAATTCAAAATATATCAGGTGAACAATGCTTTTCATTGCACTCACACACACTTTGTTCCGAATGATCATGTGGTTATCCGGTAAAAAGCCCCATATCATTATAATATTTGTGCTAAAGGGCATAGCACGTACTAATAGTACTTGACATATGACATCAGATCTGCAGGGGTGGTATTCAATATTGATCTTATTTGACTTTAGGATAAGGACAACCAATCAGATCACACCATATTAAACTATTGGTCGGTAACAGGCGATATGATTGGCTAATCTTATACTCCAATTAAATAAGATCAATATTAAATATCATCACTGGTATTGTACGTATATATCTAACACTACTGATTCTATGACACAATTATACATGTTTATCACATAACCTGTGGTCCAGTAGTGCCGTAAAGCCGTGACGTAAATATCGTTCGGCACTCCCAGACCGTGCAATAAATATTTAAATTAGCTTGACGTGACGTTAGCCAATCCATGCATTGATCCGTCACTGACGTCAGAATAATATCAACGTCACCATGACGTCGCGCTCATTGTACCGCTAAATTTTGGCTGAAACATATGCAGCGCACAACATCCTTCTGAACAATATTGAGCGTTTTCTAAGGTTATGTGATAAATAGAATCTTACATTCGTGCTCATTACATACGAGTTTAATTAAACTCGTCAACAAAAACAATATGACACTCGGCAAAGCCTCGTGTCATATCATTTTGTCCACTCGTTTAATAAAACTCGTATGTAATGAACACTCATGCAAGATCCTCTATTTACTATTACTTCCCGAATCAGTTCCTTCAATGCAAACACTGCAGGTAAGCTCATATTAACCATTATTTATCAAACTGGCAGCTCACCAACCGGCACTATCAGAACGGAACTGTTATAATTCAAATACTGAATTCTAAATAATTGACCATTCAGTCAATGGATACGTAAATATAGTTGTTTATTGCAAATACATGTACATGTTTACATGCTTACGATCTGTCATGTTTTGTGTGTTCATTTGTATGCCTTGCGTGCTCGCTGTTTCTGATAAGTACTGCCTTTCCTGTCCGATTGTTAATTATCTTTATACAATATGTAAAACACACTGTCTGGTATTTGATAATACTAGCTGCTTACACGTGTGATACACGTCACTATAGCCGGAAACCCATATTCAGACTGTTTGTTGTACATTTGTATATTACGACCATATAAATGTGCCTCCGTAGCACTATGATTAGCGCGCTTGTCGTATAATCTGGCGACGACCCGGCTTCAAATACGGTCGGAGGCGCACATATGCCTGTCATATTTCAGCAGAAAGCTGACTGGCAAATAAAGGCTATGCTCGGCATTTTATTGTTTTTTTTCTATTGAGCAATAAACAATAAGCAGCAATACGCGATGTACCCCTTTTCTTAGCATCCTCATACATCAGTGGTTAGTCAAGTTCCCAGACTATGATATCGCAGGTGAAGAATACTCTGGAGAACGAGAATGTTGTCCGAGTTGTAACGACTATATTACAAACAAAATACAATTGTACACACCTGCCATCTTTATCGAACACACAGAATGCATCACGCATTTCCTGTTCCGGGTCACCCGATTCTTCTAGTTTCTTCTCCATCATTTCACAGAACTCGTTGAAATCTATGGAGTTGTTTCCTGAAAAAGTATACGGGACGTTTAGACAACTGGGTTTGATAAAAATGGTTTCACTGATTGAACACCCGTCCTCGCCAATAAATTCATTGATATTGTCAACTAATCGCTGACTTAGAATGAGAAGGTCGTAAGTACCAAACCGATATTTTGAGAAAACAAGAAAAAAGTGTCGGAAAACTACCGATTTACATAAAACTAGGCTCATAAGAAAAGCCTTGTGATGCAGATTTCAAATATGCACGAGTATTCTAAGCCAGTGTAATATACGGTAATATTGCCGTCAATCGAGCTGTGTTGCAATGTTCTGGTGGATACGATTGATGTTAAACTTGACTTAAATTAATAGGTTTGAGATAAGATTCGCCATCACGTTTCTGTCACCAAAACAGATGCAGTTACTGGTGAAAGATGGCATCAAGATAACGATCCCAGTTACAGCAGAAATTCAAATGTAATCTGAACATGATGTACCCCATGGCTAACAAGTCACTAAGAATTAAAAACAATAAAGAAGTCCCCTACCGGTTTGAAGCCATGATCTTTAAATTAGTTTCAATGTTTCTGTTGCCATAGCAACCACAATTTTGACAATCAAATAATGATGGATCCAGATTTAGGCTTATTTTCACTCTTTCTGTCTCCATAGCAACCACATTTTTTGTCAGAATCAAAAAGTATTATAAACATAGCTTGGAAAAGTTGGAGTTATGTCAGGATGCAGATGTTTGACAGACTGACGGACAGACAGACACACGGACGGACGTTCTAACATTTGGGGTTTACGGGTCTTTTCCTTTGATGGTTTTTTTTCACATAAACCGACTTGTTTATGTGGATTTCCTTCTTTATTTAACTAAAATTATTGACGGAATGAACCTCATAAACCATTGGATGTTGGCTCGGACGGACGGAGGGCAAACCTACAGTAATAAAAGAACATGAAGGTGTGCACGACCAAGAACGAAACCCGGTACAATATTTTTTGGCTGGGTATAGGAATCATTATAGATGTGGTCCTACTTCATGGTCTAAATTTCATATTACTTATCATTTTATATAATTTAAACATACCAGATTTATATAGTGCCTAATTAATTTAAGTAGGTGCTCATGTACTTTATATATACCCGGAAAAAACAGAAACGTATTCTTAATCGTATAGTTCAGTAATTACTAGTTATGTTTTTAAACGTTTTCGATAGAGACATACATGCGTGTGGCCAGTATTTTCTTCTGGTAATAGACAGGTAGAGAAGAAAATATACGTAATTGCAAGGTTGCAGCCCTTAGACTGCATTTTTTCCGATTCTAGACATTCGTCGATTCGGTTGGAAGAATACAAAAGAAATCGTTAAAACAGACTGACTGATTGCTTTCCTATTATTTTATTTCTTAAAATAAAACACAACCTGCTTCACTGCACACTTTTGTAAATAATACTTAGAATATAATATAGAAATGTATTCATACAGCCTTAAAGGTCTATTTTAAACGCGTTCTGCCAAGTATGCATTGATATGATTTCTCTGTTGGTGACTTTGAAGAAACAGATAGTGACTAGTTAAATACCAGTCAAATAAAATTCAACAATAGAAAAGCGATATTTGCTTGGTGTTAAAATCTATTACCTTTTATTGAACAACTGTAGTATAATCCATTGAATTTTTAACAAATACAACTAAATTCATGTAACACCCATTATGACTTAATGTTCACAATATGGTACAATCCATACGCGAACAAATCTCAATTGATGTCCTGACCAACAAAAGAAAATTGTTAAATATATCGAATAAAATATTTATGACTTAAATCGGGATTATGGAATTATGTGACCGTATTTTCTTTTTGAGAGTGTGCCAATATTTTTGTATCAATATACTGATCATCGGCTATTCGAATATAGGCCGGACAAGTACTGGTAATCGGATGAAATATTATAATACAATTTAACACAGGGCTGTGGATTAAAAGTATTTATGTATATACATGAAGTAGTTCAACGATTAGTATGTACATGTAAAATGTACACATACTTTTTATTAGTAGTGTAGGGCTTCTCCGTGCTGAAGTGCCGACATTTACAGACATTACGAAAGGTAACTAAATATTTGTTACAAACAAAATAATATCATTATGAATTACACCAGTACCACAAAATAGTTATATTTGTAAATACATAGTTTTCCTTTTGGTACTCAGTGAAAATGTTCAAGTGCATAAAACTGCGACAGGTCTCGGTTGGACCAATGCCAAAATTTAGGCCTTTAAGAGTGTTGGTTTCTGGAACGGGCGTTTGCGTGTTTGCAACTATTTCAAAGATACCCAGCATAGGGAATAATAACTTCATACGTTGTATTCATATGCAAAGAACCCACCGGCAATTTATTGGATGAATAAACAATAGAGACTTGCCAATCACCAATAGCTAGTTGGTGGGCACATTTGCATAAACATACCTCTGTATACAAAGATAATCTCTCCTATATTATTTTGCAATGAATCTAAACATAAAATACATGGAAAACAAAGTAGATCTGGTAAATATTTTACCGTCTTTGTCAACTTCTTTGATCATGTCATCAAGTTCTGCCTGTGTGGGGTTCACACCCATAGCTCTCATAGCGGTACCGAGCTCACTGGAGTTGATGGTGCCATCGCCGTCTTTATCAAACAGGGAGAAAGTCTCCTTGTATTCTGTGCGAATAAAAATAAAGCATTTTTAAAAAAGCATCAAAAGAAGCTGCTTCAAGTCGAAGGTCACGTGGTGCGTTAGTGAACACGTGAATTAAAGCGACTTCCTCCTCCGCCAGTAAGCGGTCAACCATTTCAGCAGCCAACCAATACAATAATTAAATCATAATTTGTCTAAGACAGGTTCATGCGTTAATAAGTAAAACGTGTCCTTTCCTAGGACAGAATCGTCTATCAGATCCGTATTTTCGGGGTTTCCGAATTGGTGCTAGTGCTAATAGCAAAATGCTCATATTTTACAAAAAGGCGTAGCGCCGAATTGTCGACACAAATATAACTTGTATTGGTTTAAATATAATCCATGCACGGAAATACGATAAATGCAAAGGGATTATTGCCCGATTGTCGGTGTAAAAATAATAAATACGTTAATCTTACGTATGGAGCACGACTATCATTAATAATACTTTATTCAACATGGGTGCGAACCATAAACACATAATGCGTACACAGAAAAAGAACTTCTTCTGGTATATAATATAATAGAAAAAAAATCCATTGTTGTTACGCGATTAATTGTATACAAACTTATAGAAAATCAACATTTGCAGCTTTGATCAAAATAATCATTTGATCGTTATGAGTGAGTTTGTTCAAAAGTATGTTTGGTACTGCGAATAAGAAAATGAACGCTTTGAATACCACGGAAGTGAATTTCATAAGACAGTATCCGCTTACTACGACTACAAAACACGCATGGGATTATTCCTATGTATGTTAATCAAAACTTTGTTAAATTCTAATCATTATTGAAAACCCTTTCACGTTGGAAACGGAGAACATTAACACTGCGAGGCGGTAAATATGAGGGGCACTAGGGTGAGTCATATACAATTGAAGTTTTAACATTCGAAAGCATTACGGATGTATGTATGTACATGTTCGTAAATTTAAGATCCATTTACTATTTAATCAATAATGTTTAATCAGCTTGGCTTTTGACCAATCCAGTGTAAAAATATTGACCAAAATATAAACACTAATAAACACTTAATTTATAATCGAAGGTAAATCAATCTGAGAAAAGTTTTGGGTAGACAGCCTAATCTTTGAGCAAGTACATCATACATGCAGCTTATAATAGTTCATAGAGCGGAACTGTGACGCGAGCCCAACACAACTCAATGGCAGAAACTAGCCACCATACCTTCTGGGTTGGGGGGGGGGTCTGTGAATTCTCTGCTGCACAACCAACGAGTGTGGTATTACATGACATGTCCGATACAAAGCAGACAGTTAACAAATAAAATATATTGTTCACTTGGTGACACGTCAGCTGGTGGTCTTACTGCTAACTTTAGGACGGAAGCAACCACGTAGATTTACAAATATTTTGATAAAATTCACTATCATGATGTCATAAATGTATTGTGATATACATGTACATTGGTATACCCGTACAGTAAGTTTTGGTGAATTAGGAGCGCATGTCTTATAAGGTGCTGCAATAGCGGGACCAACGGTTGAATGTTTATAAATATCCAAAATATTACCTGCGATCTTTTCTGGTGACAGTGAAGACTAAAACAAACAAAAAAGGATTAGTTACATATGGTACTTTATAAGTAACGCACACTTCGAAATATGTGTAACAACACAAACTCGTAGAAAGTAAGAAACAAAATTGAAACCAAAAAAAAAACGAGGGATTATCGTTGTATTATTGACACTGAGTAACAAACGTCACCCAAACATATGTGACTCCACGATAATTCCGGATTCGAATACCAGATTTGGCAAGTTTTCGTCTTCCCAGGCGTTGGTTACAAGCATGTCCGAGAGGTTGTTTGAACCTTGATTGGTTATTTCAGAAAAACAACTTTAAAACTCTGCTGAGTAAACCAAAATAATTGTTCTGTTTAAAGGCGAATGCTTTTGCTATAGACGATGTCTCAGGAACGTGTCAAAAATAAACACAAGAGGCTGACTTATAATTTAACATGGACATGGAAACAATTCAAAATTAACGTTGATGTAAATCATTGTCCAACAATAATTCAACATCTTATAAGGACATGTATGTGCAAATATCGAGCATGAAGCAAATACAAAAGCTACTTAAATACAGTCGCAGATGAAATTACTTAAATCAGACTCACAGTTTTCGCTTAATAATGTGTCGCGCCGTAAACATACGGGTCAATAACGTATCAAAACGTAATTTACAAGCACAGCTGACATTACTGAACTTTTTACGAGCATTAAAACAAACTATAAAACTATGAGAAGAAATAATAAAATTAAATAAATACTAAAAATGTAAAAATAAATAATAAAAATGTACCATGTTTGAAGTTGTGTGAAATCGGTCCCGTTCTGTCAAGTAGTACACTGAATGCTGTAACCCGTAATGATTGGGGGGAGCTAAAGTCCTGCGTAGGAATAGTTTCACATACAATCCGATTGTAGACTTAAAACTTTTTAATAACTTCAGGTCAATAGTAGGGTTTGTTAGTATATATTATAAATATCCGATTATAGCATAGATTTAACATTAAAACTAGAAAACAAAATAGGAATTACAGCGGATATTTCAAGCAATGGTTGGTAATTAGTAGAAATACACAACATTACCAAGACTGTACAATTTCACAACATTGTCAATAAATAATATTACATAAAATGTCAATCAATATTACATAGCCAGCTTATAGATACGTGTACATCTTAGACCATGTGTCGATTCCTGTCGCTACAATACAATGATTAATATGTTTCCAATAGCAATCGGGTATTATTGAGAATAGTTGTCTTCTTTCGAAAAGCAAGTCGTCTAAACTAGCGCTGTTGGTAGAACGCTCGTCTTAGGTTCATCGTTCGACCCCCCGGTAAATCTTTGTTTTAAATGGAAATCACCTGTAATTTTGTTGGTATGAGTCGGGTGTTCGTCTGAGGGCCATCGTTCGATGCCCCGGTAAATTGATGTTAAAGATGGAAATCACCAGTAATTATTGTATTTTGCGAGCTATTGGTTAAATACTTTGCACTATATGGGGTACGAAGCAATCGCCAAGCAATGCAACGTAGAAAAGCATTAGACCACTCCTTAAGGGATGCCATTGCAGATGGATATTTATAATCACTGGAATTCGAAATTCTATCAATAAAATATCATAGCAGTCGACCAATTCAAAACCAGTTAAATTAATAAACAGAGAGATTTTGAATGGGGCGACTGCTATCATATTGTGTTGATATAACTTCAAATTCTGGTGGTATAATCCTGACTTGAAATATGTTATAGGTCGTGTGTTGTGAAACAAATCGTATAACCTGATGATTGCCCAGTATCTAGTGAACACACATGTATGAAATTTTGCATGAGTAACAGAAATACATCTACCTACTTTACATACAAATCTCAGCAGTATAGATGATTTTTAAACAAGATATTTTTATAAGTTCTATATAAGGTATTTAATTTTTACTGTCAAAAATCAATTCAGAACACCCGATAATTAATTGGTGTAGTTGAGCTCTCTTACTTTGTCAGTTTATTAACCGTCCGGCAATCAGCACATGACATCGAGACATTTCCTTTGACTGGTACCACGTGGTCTCATATTCCGACTACGTCATACTTCGTCTACAAAGTAGGACACGTGGTACCAGTCTACATTTCCTCGGTATTGGTGTATTAAACGTTATACCGGGGATTCCAGTTTATTGTCTATGTAATGAGTTTGGCGTCAATAGTCATAGGTTTTGCTCATCATTTTTTGCCACTTGCTTTCTGACGTGGTAGCCTGTCAGTGGGTTTAGCCATCCCATGTGGCATCTCAGACCATATTTTCTGTTTTCTACTTGATTTTGTGCGACCAGCTGGGTTTTTCAGCACTCCCGGTTGTGATTGGGCCTCAGATTGGAACCTGAGCTCAAGCTTTATCTGGCGTATAGTTATATCTCATTCCTAACTAAAGTTATTGAGCTAAAACGTTTTTGTTTATTTTAACTAACAGTACCATTGACCCCACTGGTCCCACTACAGTTATAAATGGGATATCTTGATGAAACTTACTGTTTAGGTAGCTAATGTGAAAACCTTGCTTGGGGTTGAAAGTGGTGCGGTAGGGTCAAGGTCATTAAAAATACTTAAAAATGTCCGCTCTTTTTAACATCAGTTAGAAATGAGATAGCATGGTGAAACTTGCTGTTTAGGTAGCTTATGTGAAAAGCTTGATTGGGATTGAAAATGGGACTGGTGGGGTCAATGCCACAGTTACAAAACAGGGTGTATTCATTTGTACCAAATCATGCTTGGCCGACCAATCAGGCCTGATTATTACGAGAGGCCGTTTGGTTTATTCTCGTCCAACAACAACAACAATACCTTATATGGGTTTTTAGCGGAAGCGGCGGGTATAGACTGATTGCGCATGTGCAAAGTGTTGCACGTTTATCTCCCCTTCTGAATTTATATTTTCAGAGCCATACAAACTTTCTAAAGCTTGGCGAATATCTGGTCATTGGCGTACTGGTAACGTTGATTGCACTTGGTATTTGGTGATTTGGAGTGTTGAAGTCGTGTGGGATCGTTATTTCGCTGATTTGGTAAGTCTTTGTCGTCGTTGACAAGACTCGTGCTTAGTACAGTTTTATAAGTTTTCGCGACCCGCTTCTTGGGTCAGGTTGACCTTGTGATTTTATTCGGATTCGATCTTTTATTGCTTGTTTCTATTTTCCGATCGCGTTACTGAGTCTCCTGGTACCAGTCTGTATATATTCCGATAGCTGTATACTATACAGCTACTGTACACGCGTTGTGTTTATTTGTACTGTTCCGGTCTGTTGACTTTGCATATTAAAATCGCGTGGAATCTTTTTATTGCTGTAGATTTTAGCCTTTGTTGTGAAGGCTTTCTTTTTCATATCGTCATACATTTTCGCGAATCGATTTGACTTTGTGGATATCATTTTGTTATCGTATCGGCTTTGGCTCCGTACCATTCGGTTCTTCGTATATCGCCGTATTATTGTGTCGAGTTATTTTATTTTAATTTATTGATACAGTTTTTGAATATTTTACATTGATATCTGTCGATTTGTTTTGTGATATCAAGCATATTGAAATCGCGTGGAATCTTTTTATTGCTTTAATTTTTAGCCTTTGTTGTGTAGGCTTTGTATACACGTTTCTTTTTCATATTGTCATACGTTTTCGCGAATCGCTTTGACTTCGTGGATATTATTTTGTCATCGTATCGGCTTTGGCCCTGTACCATTCCGATCTTCGTACATCGCCGTATTATTGTGAATTTTTACATTGATATTTTACGATTTGTTTTGTGATATCAAGCATATTGAAATCGCGTGGAATCATTTTATTGCTTTAATTTTTAGCCTTTGTTGTGTAGGCTTTGTATACACGTTTCATTTTCATATTGTCATACGTTTTCGCGAATCGCTTTGACTTCGTGGATATTATTTTGTCATCGTATCGGCTTTGGCCCTGTACCATTCCGATCTTCGTACATCGCCGTATTATTGTGAATTTTTACATTGATATTTTACGACTTGTTTGGTGATATCAAGCATATATTGAGAACGCGTGGATTTTTAAGCGGTTTTATCTTCGATTAAAATTTGACCGTGATCATTATGGCCTGTCCCGGGGAGCCTTTCTTTCATTCTAAGATTTCAGGTGATGTTGTGGCTTTGTTAGCTGGTGACTCCAACGTAAGACGAATGAGTTATATTCCTGACGAGGGTTGTCCAGTGAAGTGTTTGCCAGTTTCAGGTTTTAATTTCTTTTAATTTTTACTTCAGCTAATTAACACTATAGTCATTTTAAAACATTAAAGGTGATGTTTTAATTATGATTGCTGTCAAACACACTGTTGGTTGTAATTTTGTAATTATCTCCTTGGTAATAATACATTTTTGATTTTCTATTCTGACTCGATGCTTGAACACTTTTGTTTGGCATTTTCAGTTACACATAAACTATAAAGTCTCCGCAGCTGACCTTACATGTGGCACCATATTTAAGTTACCCAAATTGTTCAAGATATATGTAGCCTGATCTTGGTTTGAACCTGGGATTATTTGTACATGTCATATCTTCCCCATTTAGTGGGTTGACATTTTGATTTCATTTTTGTGCTGTTTGTATCATGCCACAAGGTTCACACTGTCACATGTATATTATTTTATCGACATGTCAGATTTTAATGAAACTTCATGCAAGTAGTTGGTATCAAGTGTTATTAATATGGATATTGTCTGGAATATTTTGTCGTATGAATATGGCAATAGTTTTTGTATAACCCTAGATTTAATGCTCTTTTGAGACAATATTAAGTGGGAATGCATTGAAATCATTGCAACACAGTTACACTACCTACTTGTGTATAAAGGTCGTAATTATTAATTTTGACTTTTAGGGGCAAAGTTTGTGAGGGACACGAAGGGTTTTAAACCCTCTCTGAAGACCGAGTTGGAGCGGAACGAGTATGATGTTGTGTATATTCACCTTGGTTCGAACGATGTTCTATGTTCTGATGAAGTTTTCTACAGGTAAATCCAGTATACGAGATTGTTGCCTTACAATTTTTCAACATATTGATCATGGCATATCTATGTTTCTTATAACATTTAGTGGGGGAGACGGTATGAATTTGTGCATATTGAATAGTTGGATGTCACAAAATTTTCTCTGTGCTTATTCTTCTTAACCAAGCATTGCTCATATTTCAATGAATTTTCTCATGAAAACCTAGTACCATGCCACTTATACACATATTGTCACGGTTTATTTCGGATTGTTACTTTTCTGACTAGGCAATGTTGAATAATTCTGTTTTAAATTTATATGAAAAGGAATGTGACGGAAATGTGTGATCTTGTACATGAGGTCAACTTATCAGCAGAGATTGTGCTCTGCGAGATTCTCCCAAGAGACCATGATCAACGTCGAGGCTGCGCTATGTCTGGTGAAAAACTACGAGAGATTCAACAATGGATTGTTATGGCGAATAGACTTCTTCGGGAGATCTCCCAGCACATTCCATATGTGAGATTCTTTACCTACGGGAGGCGTTCAATGGTATTTATAACTTAGTATTTTTAGATATCTGTGCTTACATTCAGAAAATATTACCAGTTTCCAGGGGTGTGGCCTTGACTGACGTTGGAACTGTAAAAATGAATTTTGTATAGTCAAACTTCTATATATTGGGAATACTCTTACAAGCTAACATACAGTAAAGGAGCGCTGTACCATTTTATTGAAGGTCGAATATGTATAAATATTTTGCATCTGTAGTAGGATTTGAATCTGTATTGTATGGGACCATTGCCTAGAAATGCAAAGTAAAAATGCATTTCGGCTATGGCAGCCACCCTCAAAAAAATTGCACAAATACTCATTTTCCATTTGACTACATCATACAACACCATTAATAGGTTCTTAAAATCATAAAATGTGTGCAACAGTTTGCTCTAGAAACATGTTAATTTTGCTCAGTTGGTGTAAATATCAGTGTATCAAACATATTTTAGTTATTCAATAGTTATGTTACAGCTATTTATTTAGATTTGGACAAGTGAATGTTGGATGTGGATACCAAGGAAGTACAGGATACTGACCTGTCTGTAGATGGGTTTAAATTTATTGTAATACTTTATAAAAAATTGTAAATAGTAATATACTTGCTGTATTCTAACCAGTACTAACATACCCAGAACCAGCAAATTATCCACAAGTGGAGAAAATCGACTTTGATGTCAAATTTTAATGGAATGGATATTACTTGCTGCAATTTCCTTGATACAAATCTACCGAATAGGACTGCAGCTGAATTAGTGAATAATCCTATCCATTTGCTATTGACATGAAACTGTTTACAGTTCATGGTACTGTAGTAAAATTAGTAGATCTCTTGTTAGTTACTGTGGTTGTTTGCTTTGTTGACCAAAGGAATTTTATGATAATTATTACCATATTACTGACATAAATAAACTTCAATTTCAGCTCTGGAACTTCTTGTCTAGAGATGGTTTGCATCTGCATGCTCATGGAGCTGAGCATTGTTTCGACTCTATCTTCAACGATTATTTGGATTATTATGAAGACCAAGTTGTTGAAGATGATGTCATTGTAGGGGATTGGCCTGCTATTGTTGAAGGACCATCGTCTACACCAGCTGTAGAGTTGACACCTGATGCTATTTCTTATGCGTCTGTTTTGAAAAAGGTACCCTAGTGATGTACAATGTTGTTTGTTTCCTAATACCTTAATTTCCAATTATGCCTTCATGTTTGATATGACAGGCTATTTTGCCAAGTATATCAACTCTCTTGAGGAGCTTAAGGCTCTCTACATATTGCGACAGTTTATACATGTATATGAAATTTACATTTATTAAAATCAAGCATTAATAAGTTTTTTTAATCCTAAGCATAAAATTACAGAATTTTCATATTAAATAATGCTCTACTACGTTGGGCATCTACATTCATGTTTCGGAAATTTCTTGCTCTGATTTTTACTTGATGGCACAGTGGTCAACTGGAAAACACTGTTTCTTGACTATGCAAATAAAGAGGTCCCTGGTTTGATTCTCAGGTGACACTCTTATTTATTTCTTAAACGCTTTTCCGGATCAACTGCAGAGGTGTACTGAGGTAGTCTTGAGTGCATCAATGCTTTATACAGGAGAAGGTAAATTTACCCAATAATGTTCTCTGGAAGAGCTTAGTTATCCCTTTTGAATATTTTGTATCCATATACTGGTATGTAAATGTTATAAAAGTCATCACTGGCCACTCTTCACTCAAAGTCATTGGTAAAAACTAAATGAACACACACTTATGACTGACTCAGTGTAAACCAACATTACGTTGTCTATTTATTCTATACATGCGACTAGTGTTTATCATATCTAATTGGTTTACTTCCAGTGTCCTCCTCCTCCTGCCAGTACTCCGAGCTCTGCTATACAGTCCACTAAGAAAAAGTCAGCACATAAGATGGTAAATATACTATTAAGGAACGTTTTTCTATCAACTTATTTAGAATTTTGTTGGTTATAAACTTTTTTAATGTCTGTATTTTTCAACATTTTGGCGATATTTTAATCTTTCAATTTTTAGAATGAATGATTTACAATGAGCAAATTTTAACATCAGCTATTAGAGTAATTGCCTTGAAAGTTGCATTCATTTGGGCAAGCACTCAAATGATCGTCTGCACTAACCTGGTAGAGCTCTGGTTATTGTTTACTTGTAAATTTTTAGATGGCTTTGAAAAGGACTGGTTCCCATGTACTCACCTCTAAGCAGACTTGCAGGAAGTACCCTCAGAAGAGACCCAAGAAGGTACATTTTTTGTAATTTAAATTGTTTTTAATTAATCAACATTTACAATTACTACATATGTTTTGCCCAACTACTTATTAAGTAAACTTGGTATTGTTATGGTCTGACTTGTTTTAAAAACAAAACACAATTTGGTGCAATTTTAATTTATCTACAGTATATATTGTTTGTTAGTAAGCAGATGGGTACTCTGGCGGCATATGATTATAAATTGAACTGTTCATTATAATTCATGTATAAAAGTATAATATGATTTGTTTTATGTGTTAATGAATTTCATTATAACATTTGTTGTTGCACTGTATTGGCATTTCAATTATTTCAGTCCTCTCATGAAGCTCCTTCTAGGTATACCCTCAATTGTTTGGTTAATTGTTTATTGGTGATTTTTTAGCTTTGTTGACATGAAGGGATATGTAAAGTTATGGCAGTTGTTACCTTGTTCTATATTTTCTCTCATTATATTATATGTATGATGCTACATTTTATTTAAAACAATACAGTCTCCTATTATAACGTATCTACACTCTTATAACAACGACATACTTCTCAGTTAAATGATTCCAATTTTTCCTCCTGTTATGTTTAATTTGTATGTACATAATTTGTGTTTGACTATGTTCATGTAGTTCTATGTTAATAAACTTTCTGTTATGTTATGCTATTGATACCAGATTCTTGTATTTAAATGCATCTCCTGCAATAATTAGCCTAATGCTAAGAAACTCTGTCTGTATCAAAAGTAAGGTGTGTGTTAGGGCTAGATATTGAGTTGAAAATTGAGTTATGACCATAGTATTGAATTGAAGTAATACTGTAGTATTAATTATATAGTCATAGCTTTTTTCCAATACAAATTTGTATGTATCAATTCCAATGAAACTTGCCATGCACAACTCCCCAGTATCAAGCCTAGCTTTGATTGTATCACATATGATTTTTTTGTCTGCACTTCAACTCGCCAATTCCAAACCTTCAATGAGTGGTACATGTAATCATAAGTTGGACCTATGATGCTAAAAAACCCAGTTCAAGCAGCATCTGGGGTATTCATCTCATTCAGGGATATTTCTTTCTTTGTTGTAGTTTTTTGTTTGTTTATTTTTCAACATGCATAATTTGGCAGTCACAGAAGAACCTGTTTCCAGGTTTCTAGGGTGTTCATAGGCATCATAGTTCAAATGTATATATGTGTACATGGTTTTATACACAATTTGTGAATTTAGAGTTTTAAATTACTTAAAAATAACAATTATCGATAACAAGATACATTGATTGGCTTAAGTACTTATGTTCATTGATGTTTATTGATCAATAAAAATTCCTAGTTATTTGCCTTTTATGTTTATTTAATTAGGAACATCTTGTGAAAATCAAACATTTCCAAAATTTGTGTAACTTGCATCTTTTCAGAGTGACCACTGGTGTTAGAATGATACAGGTCGACCTGTCTGAAGATGTCTCTGTTGTTGTCAGACCTAGTTTGCTGCAGCCGAAGATGTTTGTAAGGATTAAATTTGCTAAATAATATACACTTTAAACCAACTTTAACATCCAGAATCTGATATTGTTTTATGTACTATGATTTAAATCATTATGCACTATGGCTGTGGTACATGTTCTTGACATTTTCTACTTCACACTGTTTATACTGCCACTTTAAATTAAAATTTGTAATTATCCTAGGACAGTTTAAGGGATACCGACATAATACCAACCTTAATGTGGTTATGAAACTTATATTTTACAGAAACAGAGGTCAGTCAGTCATGGTTATGTCCAGTGTCAACAGGTGGTAAAGGGTCCAAAGAGATGTTTTAAAAGTTTACCATCGATTAACAAGGTGATACAAAAAAGGATTAGTTCAAAAATATTGTAACGTTTCTGCAAGTTAGATTAATAGTTTATTTCAATCTCAACCATATGTACATGCAATACATATGAAATATTATATCACGAATAAGACATACATATATGGTAATTCTATAAAGAATTATAAGACACTCACAAATGATGTACAACCAAATATATACACTTAATTATGTCTCTCAAATATTGAGGCTGATTTGTGCTTGTTCTCCTTGACCATTAGTCTGATTTCAATGGAGATGAACATATATATTTACACCAAACATATGTAGTTTTGCACTTTGTCAACAATTTTTGGTCAGATGATTATTGATGTAGTTTTGGCCCGTTGTTGGAGACCTAAGTTGTCGTATAGTTTATGTTGATTCATGAAGTTTGAACTATATTAATCATGTTATGTTCCATGAAATAACCTCAATAGGCTAGTGGTACAGAGCATCTGTCAGAAGTGCAAGATATGTCATATCAAAAACTAAATGTGCACTTGGTATATAAAGTGAATTTTGTGTCCATGGAGATAACACCCAGTATGAGGTGTTGAGAGTGATTAATATACTTGTTTTTAGAACTTGTTTGACAATGAACTTTATATATTCCCCTGTAGCTTGCCTTTTGTTTATTTTAGAAAAATCTTCAATGTCCGGAATGCAATGTGACCTGTTCTAGAGAAGACTTTCTTGTTGATCATGTTTGGCGTAGGCATGTCAGATGCGTAGCTCATACCATGCCTGAGCCTCTTGTGAAGGCTTGTGTGGTATGTATGTTTGAAATTATTCCTTGTTTCAGAGTTCAAATTTGAAATGGAATAAGTTTTCATGTGAATTATATCCTTCAATCAACTAAGCTTGTGCCAACATCATTTTATGCTTTTTAACCTCAACAAAAGAATGGAGATGATTTTAAGGCCATGTAAGTGCTAACACTCTTTATAGTATCTTAATCCTTTGTAATGATGATAATTAAATGATACCCTGGTATTAATGCCTGTAGACTTTCTTGTTCTTGTTGTAATCATATGTAACACCTTATGCATCATATCTGTGGTTAAATATCTACCTACTACTTTTAACCACATTCAAAACATTTGTACAAATAATAGTTGCTATTTGAATGTCACTTTAGGAGACCAAGATGAACAGCAGTGACAACACGCCTGCAACTCATCACCTGAGAGAGGTTAACACAGCTAGTGGGGACCTATGTGAAGGTGAGTGCCATTTTTATTATTTGGGGTTTTAGTTGCATTTTACTGAGACAGGCGCAGTGCATGGCTATTCAGTTTTATCTATGCCTAAATGGCCAATGAACTCCAGCTTCGAGGGAAGAGACATAGCCATAGCTCTTTCTGAATAGACAACTTGGTTCTTTAATGTGCCCTTTTTATATCACAGATACATGTGAGATTTATTGTAACAAATGTTTCTATTATTAAACAAGCTTAAGAAAATCATTCTGTATAAAAACAAAGTAATGATAAAAATAAAATTTGCTGTGAATCACACTTTTTGAATGATACAAATTGAGAATATGACTTTGTGTAATGCTGTATGAATGTTAACAAGTTTTATACACACATGACATCCTGGTTTTACAATTCAATCACAATCCTCTGACTAGTTATAACTGGCTTACAGACCATCAGGCAGTTTATACAGTAAAACAAATAAGACTCGCTTCATTTTTAAATCAACACATTCCATACAATTTGTATCATACTATATGCACATTTTCCAAATCATTTTTGGTATATATCAAACATCTTATGACAGTGGCTGCTTAAGACCGAAGATTGTATGTAACTAAGAGATTAATATATTTTATTAAATAAAATACACCAGCAACAACTTACTTCAATTATTTTCTTTAATTAGACACTCACAAACATGTTTCAGCCAACATGGCCTTCATCAGTGTGATGATTATACTGAAATGTATATATTTTTATTGTAATTTTCTTTTTATACACTTTTTATAAGGTGTGTTTCACATTTACCCACCATCGTTTTGGAGAAGTTTGTGTTCCCTTATGGTAATTGGACATATGTGTGGAAGAGATGGATTGCGCTACTTCATGATGAGATTAATGTTCCAGCAGAATATCAACACAGCAAGATTGAGATTACTCCTGTCCAATGATGTTGAAACAAACCCAGGACCAGTAATACTAGCTTTTTTATACCTTTTAACTGAGTTTTTCAATAATATATACATTTTATAGTGAGTTTTGAAAACATTTGATTGTCTGAATACATCATCTTATTGCTGTACTGATGATATAAAGGTGGGCATGCATATTACTGTACTCATGATTTCTTTAGACAAGCTTGTTTTTTTCTTATAGGTATTCACATGCCTTTGGAGATCATGCACATGTGTTCTTGATGACAAGAAAGACATACCAGCACACATATTTCAGCATACTAATTCGAGAAACAATGGATGTGAATGGGCAGGATGTAATCTCACAGAGAAAGAGAGACTTCCAGTATTACAGCAGCATGTTTTACAACATATTTATCATGTAAGTAATTTACATTATATCAAAGAACACACTGTCATCTATTATTTTCTGTTAATTCTTCTCAACGCCATATCAGCTTTAATGGTGTTAAAGTATACTGTAATGTTGGAAATTTGACCAATCAGTTTAAAATGTAGTAATTCATTTTTTTACAGTCTTTGTATTATTGTCATCTAAAATAACATGTCATTTTTTGTACAAATGTATTAATCACATTTCAAATTTTTTTTATTTCACAATGTTTGTTGTTTCTTATTGGTTAGAGAGAAGACATTTTAACTCTTGAAGATTGGATTGCTGCTTTGCCAGAAGGATTTGATGAGAAGACAACTAACCTACAATTGTGTCCTAAGAGACTGGTAAGACTGCTAAATGTATACATGCACATTTGTGTTAAAAAATTACATATCTATTATCAATTCACGTCCAGTTTTAGAATATAAGTATATTCACTTCATTGACATAAATGTATATGACGCTTTATTTGTATTTCAGAGATCCAAACTGTTGTTGCATTTGTTTGACGAGGATTTCTTCATTGATTATTCAGTTTACACTGCGCATGATCATCAAAACTATTTGAATTGGTTAAGTATAACACATCCTTCTCAATTTAATCTCATGGAACAAAAATTCATCTATAAGAGGACTCAGTATGGAGAAACCTGGTCAGTTTTTGACAAACAAAGAGTTAACAACAATACCTCTCAAAATGCCACACCTAAGTTAATTTATACTGTACCTTCTCAACGCAAGTATGATTTTGTTTCCACTACTAGGCCTGAACTATCTTCCAAATATTTTTGTGGTACAAAACTTGCTCAACCAGCTAAACGTAAGCACGATAATACTGACATTGACATTTATTCTCTTCACTCAGCAAATGTGTGGTCACAAAATTTGTTAAAGAACTTGTCTCTTTGTGATTCTGCTATAAGGCTTCAGAATGACATATTGTGTGGCATGTTAGAAAATCAAATTATATCTCCTCAAAAACAAAATTTCATAAAAATTGAGCAAGAAATGGCTAAACTGTCATCTGTCAAAAATTGTTGTTCAGGTGCATTTGCATACTCTGCCTTCAAATGCATTATAGATGATAGGGAAGTTCTTTACATTAGATATGTAGAAGCTGGCGTCTACTCAGGACTAATGCGTCAGCAATATTTATCTTTGATCAAAGAACAGACTGGGGCAAAAGACGGTAATATATTTTTACACAATACGATTACAGCTGAAGATATTAACTCGATGGAAGGATACTCTTCACCCAAGAAACCTAAACGCTCACGACCGGATAATGTTTATAAATTTGCTACCCAATCAACCTTGCCAAAACTTATTAAAGAAATGGAAGAGATACCATCATGTTCAGGCATAACATTAAACTCTTTTCTGATTCATTTGTTACCATTTAAAGCCAAAACATCAATCGAGAACCCAGGAAAGCTTTTTCTTCATGTTAAATCAGTACTGACCGCTGCTGACTCTAATAAATTGTTTGTTGACTATAGACTCAATAAATTAGAAACCCATCAAGTAACAAGTAAAGATATTTTAAAGGCTTCAGACTGTAACGAGCTCAGTTTACTACAACAATCTATATTATTAAACTGTCTGTCTGGAGATATTTATGCAAAAAGCAAAGCACATTTATTTAAAAAGTCTGCTCGTTTTGCGTCTAACTTTTTTCATAATAGGAACACTGGTTTAGCTACATCTCTCAGGAATTGTGTTCAGCATTTGATAAACATGATACAATCCAAAATTATGTGATCAGCATTCCTATATTCAAAGCCGTTTTAGCAATAGCATATACTAACTAAACAATAACAGAACTAATTTCGCAGACTGAGACGTGGATCCGTTCCTCTCGCTATTGAAAACATGACTATGGAAAGACCAATTGCTTGAAGTTACAGTTGGTGAAGATGTCAGTTTGATGATAAGCAGCATGCACTGAAAATGAAACAAATGACCAACAAGACAAAGATTTACAACCTTACCACTATGCATCTAAGCTGCACAGTCATAGACGTATGTTTGTGACGTTTTACTACCAAACACCCTAAACATAAATATGTTCATTGAATTGATTCCTAAGTCGCAGAAAAAATAGCATGAAATCTTTGCATATACTCAA
Source organism: Spisula solida (assembly GCA_947247005.1). Lineage (NCBI taxonomy): Eukaryota > Metazoa > Mollusca > Bivalvia > Venerida > Mactridae > Spisula > Spisula solida. Next base: position 22,997,356 of record OX365945.1, on the reverse strand, counting down.
AGTAAAACATTTTAAAAAGGTAAATGAATACCGATCTGAGTCTACTAACACAAAAGTAGGTCTTCAATAAAACCTTTGGAACATGTAAATCGCTTAAGCAATTTCTGTGGAACAAACTGCTCATCATTAATGCTACAACAAGACTATACATTGATATACGTCTCATATATCTCTCTTGCAATAACCCTTCTCCATGCTGAAAATATGACAAAAACTGTGAAAGCTAAAAACTATTAAGGGCGGGTGGGTGGGTAAATTTCATCTCTGCAGACGCTCTTTTCTGTAAAGGAAGTAGAAATGTGCCCAGACACCGTGCAGTAAGAATAACATGCCTGTGAAAATCACAATCAAAGTTGTGCAGTGTAAGAATAACATGCCTGTGAAAATCACAATCCAAAACGAAAGTAGACAAAATGGTTGCAAATAACAACGATTATTTTTTAAGTAATAATCGGCATTATTAGGTACTCTGTTTTCGCTCCCTATGCGATTATATGGACCAGACCTGTCCGGGATTTGAACCTACCTCTCTCTTACTTTCCTGAACAGGATGTATGGGAACTAACCTAGATTCGAACCATCCCAAGATATTTGGGTATACATCTTTTATTTTGGTATGTACTTAACAGTGCTAATAACTGGTCACACTGCTGTCTCTGAAATCCATGGTCAATTTAGTTGTTGGTTATTATACCTTGTTACATGTATTGTGAAATCTGGTTCCATTGTTGGTCTCTGAAATCCATGGCTCATTTAGTATCTGGTCATTGCAACTCATTACATGTTTTGTGAAATCTGGTTACATTGTTGGTCTCTGAAATCCATGGCTCATTTAGTATCTGGTCATTGCATCTCATTACATGTTTTGTGAAATCTGGTTACATTGTTGGTCTCTGAAATCCATGGTTCATTTAGTATCTGGTCATTGCATCTCATTACATGTTTTGTGAAATCTGGTTACATTGTTGGTCTCTGAAATCCATGGTTCATTTAGTATCTGGTCATTGCATCTCATTACATGTTTTGTGAAATCTGGTTACATTGTTGTTCTCTGAAATCCATGGTTCATTTAGTATCTGGTCATTGCATCTCATTACATGTTTTGTGAAATCTGGTTACATTGTTGGTCTCTGAAATCCATGGTTCATTTAGTATCTGGTCATTGCATCTCATTACATGTTTTGTGAAATCTGGTTACATTGTTGTTCTCTGAAATCCATGGTTCATTTAGTATCTGGTCATTGCAACTCATTACATGTATTGTGAAATCTGGTTACATTGTTGGTCTCTGAAATCCATGGCTCATTTAGTATCTGGTCATTGCATCTCATTACATGTTTTGTGAAATCTGGTTACATTGTTGTTCTCTGAAATCCATGGCCAAGTTTGTTACATTTTAACCTAATCCTGATATGATTGAAACTGTAAAATTAATGTTTGTTGGTCATGTTTGTTACAGGTCATATGTTTTACCTAATATTTGTGAAAATGATTAGTTGTCTAGGAAAAGTATTGGTTAATTGTTATACAGGTTATGTTTTTACCTAATGTTACTTGTTTTAAATGTGGCTGATTCAGAAAGTGGCTGATTCTGAAAATGTAGGGTCAAGTGTGTGTTACTGTTTCATCAGGGATCAGAAAAAATATCAATTGACAGTTATTGCTATTAGGCTGTATGTCAAACTTTTCATTGTGTTCAAATAACAAATACATTAGGTAACTGCGCCAACGTCGGGTCCCAAGTCCCGAGTGAAAAAGCAGGAGGGCCTAATTCTTTTGACCTCTTCTAGCCATTTTTCATAAAGAGTGTGTATTTTTTAATTCACTGTTTTTTAACAATCCTATAAAAGTTCAAACATTATTTGCAATTAGTTTATTAAAAAATTATTTTACATGTATTTCATTTTTAAAGCTAAGCAATTTCAATTGCAGTTAATGTCTGCTTGTTTACCTTGTCAAATGACTCATCTTGTGAAACAACCAAATGAACTTGGTGACACATGTGGAACTGTGCTCGTCCAATTAGTCTAAGTAAGGACAACTGTCATTTCTTAACTGAATGCAGTGGGTCTGGGTTCAAATCCCAGGTTGGACTATAGTTTCTCAGTTGCCAATTTCTCTAATTATATTAAATTCTAACGTTTCCATGTTAATTTAGATAGGTGTATCATACTTGTCAAACATTCTTTCATATAAAACTGGAATAATGGTATTTCTAGGATCACAAGGACTTACAGCTTACTACATTTTGAAATAAACTCTCAATCTGCAAACAAATTAAACGAGCCAGCAAGAATTTCAAGCAATACAATTTCAATCTCCATAGCAACCACAGTTTTTGTCAGAATCAAAATATTTCTAGACCTGCATAATCATCTTTATCAACATGCCAAGTTTCATAAACCTAGCTTCGAAACTGTTTGGAGTTATGTCAAGATCCATATTTTTACAGACGGACGGAGGGCAAAAATCTATAGTCTCCTCCGGTTATAATTTTAACCTCTTTAGATCAACAAGCTCATAAAGGGTGTTGCTCTGTAGTGGCATAAATGCATAATTATGTAAATTAGTTTTCTCATTATATTTTAATAGGTTGTGTATTTCATCATTGAAGATAATAAAAGTTGTGGAAATATTTGTTTATTTTATTATTTATTGTGTTTTCCACCCAAATGTACCCATTGCACAGGGCTAAAATGTGGCGGCAAAAATCTCCATATGTTAGATATTGACATTTACTAATATTGTAAAAGTCTAAAAATGTCCACACCGAGATGTTAAAGGTGCTGTCTCACAGATTTGGCTAAAATTTTTGTATATCGTGATTTTCTAACCTTACCAAGTATTGATGTAATAGAAAGCCACTGACTGTTTGTTTTATGAAAGATTTGGTGCAAATAAACAATTTTAACCACTCTCAATATCGCCCACTTCGTATTTTTTTCTTGAAAAAAAACCCGCTCAGTTTCCTTCCAACATGCTTTTTATGCCCCCCTATCGATAGATGGGGAGGCATATAGTGATTCACCTGTCCGTCCGTCCGTTCGTCCGTCCGTCCTGGTTAACCCAAATTGACCGTTTCTTCTAGCATTAATATGGCTTGCTACAAAGCTTTCATACTTGCATGAAGCTTGCAATTAGTAGTGTTTTGATCTGGTTTTAGGCTGAATGGTAAGAAAGCTGGGTTAACATGCCTGCGCTTGAAGGCAAATATGAAGTGAAGTTTACTTTACTTTCATTATTGTTCAATTTTACTCGGTAATACAGGGTGTTACGAATCAGAGATTTATAATTATATTTTATAATTTCTCGACTATGTAATCTATGGATAAACAAATGTATTTGAAATTTGGAACGTGAATGAAAAAAATATCTGCAAGTCACAAAAATAACCTCATGTACAAACATTGCAAGGCGGAGCCTCGGCTCATATAGTACATGCATGCAGTACAAGTATTTTTGTGTAATCAAAACATATACTAGTACATATATATTCTTTATTTCGTCTCATTTATTTACATACATATAACATACGACATAAGCAGAACAGATAAAATGTACATAACCATTCAGTTATGAATTATAAGAGACAATTATCAAATCTTAAAATAATCTGATTATCATAAAATCACTAAATGACTAGCTTGTACTATGAACTGTCCTATAAACAGTGCTATATCACTATTTATAAACAATAAACATTAATTTATATACAAAATTAAAACAAAGAGAATGTTGTTAATACGTTGAATTAAAATATAGTTAAATTTTTAATTTAAGAAACAGATTTGTAAATGAGGCACTAATGCGCTAATTAAAAAATAGTATTAATAGATCATTTATCAACCCGGTCAGACCGTAGATGAACTGATTAACAACATTCCCTTAGATGTCAATAAAACTGGCAACAATTAATAAGATAGTATATATGAATACATTATGATCATCAAACATAGTTCGATACTGTAAACTTAGTATACATGTATGTTCAATTCCGCTTATCCCAGTTGCTTGTCTTTCTATATTATCAAAATTACCGCGGGTGTAACACTTTTAAAAATCGCCTGTCTAAATAATGTTGTTTTAGATTCATTGCAAATTTATGACATGCAGCTAAATACAGCTTTCGCACATTCAATTAGTTATAGTCTGAGATTCATTGACAAGACCCTGGGGCCGGGATAACAACGAATACTTACACTCAGCACTCAAATATTGAAATTTATTCTTTTGAGGTTCATAGCAATCTATGACAAATAATAGCCCATAAAATAACATTTTCAATATTTGAGTGCTGAGTGTAAGTATTCGTTGTAATCCCGGACCCAGTGTCTATTATCTTATAAAAGTATACAGCTCGTGACGTGTTTGATTATTCCTATCCTGAAGCCTAAGTACCCATGAGGAAATCATCACCAGTGATGTGAAATTACACATGGTTTCCAACGATGGACCCCGGTGGATCCCGATATTTATGCAAAACCTGTCCTGACACCCCCGAATCGGAAGTACAACCCTTGGAAAAGGGACCGACGTACAATGGTGGGAACACATCTGAAGTCAAATCCCAAGACCGCGTATGTGTCTACCAAACATCGCCGAGTGTTCGCAAATCATTTATATACCCGAAGGTTCCTAACAATTTAGCGAAACATCACTGATTCGGGGAAGCCTATGGGATGCCTCGCAGTGTACATTTTTATCGCGGGAGCATCCCCGATCATTCCCCCAGACATCGGGGAACCGCCTGATTTTTATCGGCAGTACATCACCGAGGCAGTTTGACCGAACGTGATATAAAGTCGGGAAAACATCGGGACTCCGATTCATCTCGATTTAACAAATTATATTGGGAC